>OZ020303.1:21841495-24769120 GCA_963971305.1 Arcuatula senhousia | reverse complement strand
AAAAAGACAAGTGTCGACAGCGGAAATCTTAAAAATTACAATAGAAAACAGTCAGCAGCGGCTTTGATGTAGCCAGATGTTGCTGCTCACCGTCTTGCATTGGACCTAGATTGAAAATATAAATACATGCAATTCAATACTAATCCTAAGATTATAAACTAAGTAACCCTTCTCACCGGGTATAAGCGTTACCGTGGGAGAGTCGCTAAAACGTAGGGGAGAGTCGCTTTGAACGTAGGGGAGAGTCGATATTTGACCTAGATCGAAGCACACCAGGTATGTAAACGATAAAATCATCTATTTTCATTGATCAAATGTTACATATAAATATCGCACGGAACATTAGAATTATTTAAGAATGTGTACACGCTAAAATTACCTCCCAGAACCTTCCATTTCATACCAAAACACCTCGAACTTTTCCGGGCGGTCAGTGTAAATTTGGTGATACACATCTTAAAATCTGATTTTCTCCACAATAAATACATTATATGACAATTGCATGCACTCAGTATACGCACAAGATTGATATCTAAAAGAGATACTTCACCGTTACACTTTACAAAGTCATAATACAATTTTATTCGTAAATTTTTCAACAACAACGTAAGTGCCGTAGGGGAGAGTCGATTCGAATTGTCTTGAACGTAGGGGAGAGTCGATTCGGATTGTTGTGAACATAGAAGAGAGTTGCATTATATTGGCTTTCAATCAAGTTTACAAAACCAAACGTTGCAAAATCTTGAAAAAAAGCCTCATAAGATTATGTTCTGTTTTATTGTTCGTGTTGATACCAAAACCTACATTATCCACGTTAACAGCATACTTGTAGGTCTAAGATCAAGAACTCCCATCACTTCCCAACCCTTGCTCAAACTTCCAACACCTAGTCGTTCGTACAATATATACAGCCCTCATTGATCCTGATCCCCAGATAAACGGATAAATACTTTGCAAAACCTTAAAAAATATTACAACCTGTATTATCAACTGTGACATAACTTGATACGGTAGAAGGTGTCAGTTTTTCTAAACCCCAACCTTTAACCTTTAATCACATTGCCTATATCCCTTTGATATTTTTCCCGTCCATGCATTGTCGGACCGAAGAGCAAATAAATATACGCATCCTGCGGGCTTCTGCCCCCTATCCTGTTGGTCTCCGAATGTCTACTGCGCCCACTCAAAATTTCGAGTTTTCACCTGCGTTTGTCATTCCTTGCATCTGATTGCCACCACTTGTATGCACAAGGATATCTGTAAATTTCCCAGTCCTTGCCTGACACCCCACTTATATATGTAGTTGTCATTTCTTGTTCCATAGCACCGTCTTTAGAATACATGGCCTTCTGTAATTCCTTGTGTCATATGAACTCTCACTTTTTCTATTGCATATTGTTTTAGATTGTCGTTAAAAAAGTTAGGTTGATCTAATTGTCTGTTATTTAAGATTAGAAGTACTTATTTTAGCATATTATGAAATTATTATGTTTTTTTTCCAAGACTAAAGTATGATACTTATGGTTTTTATTTTTTTCAGAAATAATTCGTTTGATAAAGTAAAGAAAGCTGCGAAGGAGAAGAATATCAATTTGGAAGTACATTTGTATCAAAGCCGATTGAACCTTCCAGTTGGATTGCCAGTTCGACAAAGCCATAAAAAGATGAAATAAAAATTATACTATAAAAGACTATTGATGTTTGATGAGTAGTGTCTTGTGTGTCGAAGATGTTTAAATTTATTAAAATTGTATAAATATAAATTAATTTTAATGTCGTTCAGTAGTGTTCAGTTTTGAGACAGAATTGTAGGAACAGTTTTTTTAGCTCACCTGGAACCACAAAATAGAAAATAATGAGATATTCAATAGGTGTACGCGACACAGCTCACATAACAAGCGACAATTTAGAATAACCACAATGGACAACCGCCAGCAGCTTTCAACGAGGCCAGTAGGTGCTGCTCGTGGTTCTGCAATGGTCCATGGTCTAAATGAAATGCATATAATTCAAATCAAGTCCTGAAAATAATAGTCACAGATGGACCCCATTCTAAACAAGGAGAAGTCCATGTGACCTATTACCATCAATTGGTCGTCGTCGGTCGTCGTCCGTTAACATTTTAAAAATAATTTCTTCATTGAAACTTCTTAACAGAATTCAATGAAACTTGGTATGATTGGTTCTTTGGTTGTCCTGCTGCATAACAGTTGAGTTCTAATTTTTGATCCACTGAAAACACATGGCCGCCGTTGCTATAAATTAACTTGGAGAGTCAGATTACTGTTTTGGCTTGTAAATTAAAAAAAAACACCTATAAGATATAGAAATAACCTGATGCAACCTACCTTCTTCAGCCTCATCAGAGCTACAAAAGTATCTCTTTGGTCGAAGGTGTCAAATGACTTCTTATAGGGGTAAAGGTCCTTTTAAAGGAAAAAAAATAGCGGATTTTTCGCGTTTTTACCCTACAGAATAAAATTAATTGCAGATCAAGAAACTTCAGTTCAATCAGCACTTCAAAAGTCTGCATTGGCTCGATCTTGTCAGATGACCCCTAATAGGGGTTAAGATAGAGGAAAGCGTTTTTTTTTATGTTTTTTTGTCATTAAGATTGACAAGTATTGCAGAACCTGCTTAACCTTTCATCTCATTTAGCTTTTCAAAAGTCCCCTTTCAATGGACCCTTATTAGGGTAATTGCTCATAAAAAGAGACCCAGGTGATCGATTCAGGCTTCTGTGAGCCTCTCTTTTCAGTAAAGAGTAAATGTAGTAACTGTATGTCCCACCTACGAAAGAGGTTCATATATATGGTCCTAGTCTATTTGTCCGTCCGTCAGTCCCAAATCAGACTTACGGCCTTCTAGTTAAAAATACAATACCAAAAACGGATATAAAACGGTTAATTTGGATATGCTGTTTGGTTAATTTGGTTATGCTAGTTAAAATGGTTTTCCATGTAAGAACTATGAGATCATCATAAAACTTTATACACGTATGCATCATAATATGAACAAACAAAAGTCACCATAAATTATTCCCTATATATCTATGTAGTGCATCATGCCTGTCCTGTCTGTCTTTCGAGGTTTCCAGATGATAATGTTTTATGTGTTTGAAAAAAATATTTGGTCATACTTGTTAAGTACAAAATGATTGTCAAATTATTTTGATTTCGAGCAGAATGGGAATTACATAAATTTTTCGAGTTGCTCCGCTTTAGTTAAAGGCAGGGAAAGCGGACACTTTAATATGACCACGAACAGCTAAGAATGCAATAATAAGCAAAAAGGCCAATATAAAAACTATGTATGTCACACAAGTCAACCGTGTTATGTTTTGTGTTAGAAAAACACAGTGGACAACAGACTAAGATGAGACTGCTGTCTACCCATTTCTTCTGTTTTAAAAGTCAAGCACAGGTAAATGTTTTGAACTATCCTCAGTTTGCCATTTCTCTGCACATCTATATATCCATAAACGAAAATTTTTAAAGAAGTAAAAAAAAAAAAGAAGTTATACATATAAAACATTTATTTTATGCATCAATTACACAAATATTTTGGAAGTTTAATCAGTCATTTAAAATGGAACACCAAATAACAACCATTAAGTATAGTCCTTTCCACCATCCACATCACCATGATTCAGTCCTTATACAGAATACAGTGGCCACCATACAACTGTTGGAAAATCCGAACGGAACGGTAGTCGGGAAGCTTTTAAGCTCTGGACCATTTAAATACCTCGCTCCTCATTAACTAAAGAGTATTATTTACCAAATTCCATTTCGACGTCACCTAAGGGCCGTAACATATACGTGTAAGCTGAAAAAAATCAAATAAAAACAGGTTAAACTTCGTTACGAATTAAAAACAAAAGGCCCAACGGATGATTCGCAACTGAGAGGGGGGGGGACAAGAAAGATTGCAATCTTAGCCCGCAATCAGATAAGAAAAAGGAGAAGATCACTGATTTTAAAAAAAAAATCAATCTCAAAATCATAAGATATTCGTCGGGAAAACTTTCAATAATCAATGTTGGTCTATCTGATTCTGGGGATTGGGATCAAATAGGGCGTTATATATATTGCATGAAGGACTAGGTGCAGAAAAATTGAGCAAGGGGCTGGAAGTGGTGGGAGCATTTGCTATCAGACCTACATAATTATATGCTGTTAAAATTGATAATATCTGACAACACTTACAGTAAAACCATAACATAATCCCATGATACCTTTTTCAAGGTTTTGCAACGTTTGTTGTAAAAAAAGTGATTGAAAGCCAATAATGCAACTCTCTTCTATGTTCACAACAATCCGAATCGACTCTCCCTTACGTTCAAGACAATTCGAATCGACTCTCCCCTACGGCACTTACGTTGTTGTTGTAAAATTTACGAATAAAATTGTATTATGACTTTGTAAAGGGTAACGGTGAAGTATCTCTTTAAGATATCAATCTTGTGCATATACTGAGTGTATGCAATTGTCATATAATGTATTTATTGTGGAGAAAATCAGATTTTAATATGCGATGTCACCAAATTTACACTGACCGCCCGGAAAAGTTCGAGGTGTTTGGTATGAAATGAAAGGTTCTGGGAGGTAATTTTATCGCGTACACATTCTTAAATAATTCTAATGTTCCGTGCAATATTTATTTGTAACATTTGATCAATGAAAATGGATGATTTTATCATTTACATACCTGGTGTGCTTCGATCTAGGTCAAATATCGACTCTCCCCTACGTTCAAAGCGACTCTCCCCTACGTTTTAGTGACTCTCCAGCGGTAACGCTTATACCCGGTGCTTCTGGACATTGAACAACAGAGATAAAGATGACAGGTATAAACATAATCTTTAACAAAGATTCCTTGCTTAGGACAGGCAAATGTGAAATGGGCATCTATTGCCGTTACGTTAAAGATTTACACAGGGTTAATTCCGGAAGGCAAACAGGTCCTCGATCAGCAGCTTTAAGCATGTCGGTATAAGTCCATTAAAAAAGGGGTCAGAAACCTGACATCAGGTCAGGAAAGCGACTTGGATTTGTGGGCCATGTGGTTAAATATAGCAGCCCTGTCATATTGAATGCCGTTGTCGTCAGGCTATTATGCAGAAAACATGTCCGCAAACCATATTGATGCATCGTGTTTGGCAAATGTCACGTTTCTCGCACGTTAAAGAACCCTGCTGTATGACTCGATAAGAGTAGGACTTGTAGGATCTCCATGCAGGGGACTGAATCGCCTGTCCCTATCAATTACTCCTTTTTCCAGGGACAGTCAAAGCTCTCCTCCTCGATTGGTCTTGTGACCCAATTTCCTCAATTTAGTAACATCATGTTCATTGAACACCCCTTTCGTGGGTTCTTTCGTGTTCATCTCCCAGAAAAAGCCGAAATCGCGCTGCTGAAGAGTAAAGCAATAATTAAATAAATAACTAATGAAGATAGCTATATCAGTTATAGTTAGAAACGTAAGGTTTTAAGTTTACTTTACTATAAGGTATGTATATAATTTGCTCTATCAAATTTTGTCAAAGCAAAGGGATTGGACACACCTGCCTATAGTATCTCTGTTTATGTATTGATCTGGTTAAAAACGCATTCTGTTTTGCCATTACAGACTGAAGTTTTTTTTATATTTCCATTCTTTGGGTTTTTTTTTATTAGATATAATTGTGTGTATTTTATTTGAAACTTACGTTTCGACTTTTTCGGTTCTATCATGCAACATCTCTGACTATGTGCTTAATTAACGATTGTTTAAAGACAAAGTGCAAGTGTGGCCATCTTAATTTTAAAAAAAAAACATTTTTTTATTTGTGTCTCAGTTTAGTAAAATAGTTCATATTTACAAAGAATTCCTACATACTGACATGACTGTAAGAGGTGGCAAAAAAAATTGTATGCATTATGTTAAGCATTATCCTCTAAGTAAAAC
The DNA here is from genome assembly GCA_963971305.1 of Arcuatula senhousia. Taxonomy (NCBI): domain Eukaryota; kingdom Metazoa; phylum Mollusca; class Bivalvia; order Mytilida; family Mytilidae; genus Arcuatula; species Arcuatula senhousia. The sequence continues at coordinate 24,763,171 of OZ020303.1, read as the reverse complement.
GAAAGTAGAGAGGAAAGCTTTCGGTTGGATAGACCCTTAGTTTTATGTAGTATATATAGTTTTTAGGCAAGCGCAGCGAAGCCTTATGGAGTCTATAGAGTAGTGATGATTTTCGCGTTTTTTTTCAGTCTAGACGGAGTGATCTTCCAGCATCCAGTCTTGGAAAAATGCTTTATTTTCTTTATTACTTTTCAATATTTGTTAACATGATACACACTTTCATAAATCTCCATTTTTATTTGCATATTATAGGATCGGCACAAGTTTTATTTATTCCTTTGCATTTTACTGACGAACTATTTGGTTTAAGGCGATAGAATATAAATTATGTATTCATTTATTACTTATTGGTTCGTATAAATATTTCTCTTATTTGATTGGTCAACGCAAGGATACGAACTTGTTCATTTAAGAAATAATTCATGGCAGCCGTGGTCTATTGGAATTTTACCATGGGGTGGCCTTATTATTGTGATTATTTCACCCCGAGCGATAGCGAGGGGTTAAATCAGCACAATAATAAGGCCACCCCATGGTAAAATTCCAATAGACCACGGCTGCCATGAATTATTTCGATTCTGATATGACAAATAACAAAATTTTGAATTTCGCGGGCCTTATAGACAGGCAAATATTTGGCTGTTCCATCAATACTCCCTTGTGAATATTAAATTAAAGAAACATAAAATTTTAGAATGAAATTATAGAACAACTGACATTCTTAAATCAACAATTTATTATAATTTATATATTTAAAATATTTTTTTCATTAACAACAAGAAAATTTTAATTAATTGTGTCAACATGAATTCGGCGGCGAATGTAAACAAACATGGTGTGTAGCGGTCAAGAAGGTAAGTCAAAGTTATTTCTCACTGACAACATTTATATTGATTGTTCCGCCATGAACGATGGCGTTTGTAAATAGGTGGAGGTCAGATAAAGGATTTCTGTTAGCAATTAGATTGCTTTGGATGTTGCTGACGGCAGAGTTAACGGCTTCTTTAGGCGCATGTACTACCACAGGTTCAGATTCAGAAGCTGTTGACAAAGTGTGTAACGTGGTTGAGAGTTCCCTTTGTTGTTGCGCAGTTGGCCCTTCAATGTAACTATTTAAAGATTGTTCATTTCGGTGTCCAGTTACAGACATAATTGCAAGATTGTCGACTCCTGCACGTTTCAAACCGGTAGCTACTGTAGCCCTGATGCAATGGTTAGTATAACGCACTGACAGTTTTGCATTGTCTGACAATTTTGACATCATTGTTGCCAATTTATTCTTTCCTACTGGTTGGGCAGCATACCACACTGTCTGCTTTGGGAATTGGAGTGGTTGCTGGAATAGGGCTTGACATTTAGGGCTAAGTTTGCTCAAATACAAGTCCAAACTTTTAACGGGACAGTTGTCGTCTCCAGGTTTCTCGTACATTCTGACATCTTGACATTTCTCGCGAGAATCAATACCATGGTGAGTTTTGTTAGTTTCGTTGTAAGCAATTTTATAATATTTCAAACCTTTGTCGTCAGTAAATTTCACATAAGAAGATTTTTTTAAGTCATGTAGCCCCTCTTGGCCCCTTCGTCCAAAATTGAACATAATGTCCCAAAATATTTTATTCTGAAGAGTTTCAGGTTTGTCAATAGCAAAAACTCCACTGGAGTATAGTTTTTGAATGTCCCCATCAGCAATGGCCTTTTTGTGTTGAGTTACATCTTTTCCTTCCCTTTTTTGTTTTTTAATTAATCCTGTTAAAATGTTGTTTGATGTCATAAAAGAGCGATCCAACATTAAGCTGACTGGGCGATTGTATGGGGGGTTGTTGAGATGGCGCGATATTGCTGCTCTTATGCCAACTAATGCAGACTTAGAATAATCTGTCCCCTGTTTAGTTTGTAAACTTGCATAGAAATATCCTAATCTTGTGTTTAATGTTCCATCATCAAGGGTTTCAAATTCAGCATCATGATCATTTTCTGACAGCCACTCTGAAACAATATTATTTTTTATTTCACAAAGTATCTTAAATTACATGTAAGTGTGACATTTTTAATCATTTTACATTCAGCTGGTTTTGTTTATATTTTCTTAATGCAGGTAATGTTATGTATTGCATGTACATTTCTATTTTTTTTAATTTCAAAATTTTTCATACATGTAACCAGAATTTTTTCATAGACATATGCTATACATGTAGGTCTACCACGAATTCCACACACTCATCACTGTAATATGTATGTACATGTATATGTAGATCCTAGTAGTATATTGAAGTACACCTACATACAAGTACAAAATGTGGTAATAAAAGTATTTGCAAATTGAATTTAATTTGAACAAATAATATACATACATGTATATACATGTATATCTTATTTTAAAAATATTGAATTAATAACCACATTTTGACATGTGTTAGTAGAAGGATGGGGTTCAAATCCCCACTGGGATTATTTATGTTTTTTTTTAATATGTCATTTTTATTGGTCTGACTTTTACATGTAATTATACTTGGTTCTCACTGTATCGTGGGGACAATGTAAGAAGTGTATCGCATATATAAACACAGTTATTTCAACGTAATTTTCAAATGTTCAAAGATATGGTGGTTTACCAGTAGGCAGTATAAAAATTATTTCTACATGTATTATTCCACCGAAAAAACACAAGGCCAACCTTTAAAAAATGTTTGTTTGTAATAAAAAAAAAGCAGTACTGGACTATTTACAAAATGTAACTTTTGTCGAAAAATTCTTCAAATACCTCTGAACAATTTCACTCCCCATGACGTTTGCTTTATTGTCTTGGGCTCTAGTCTAGCTTGGGCTAGCTGCTGAACTTCAACTTCAGTCGGTGTGTCTTTGAAGCGTGGCTTCTTTTTCGATTCAACTGGGGGTGCAACCTGTTCTATCATATCAATGTTCATATCAGCCATTTCATCATCAGACTGAGATAGCTCATTTTCAAACTGAAATATTGTCCTGTCCGTCATTTGTGAAAAGAGACTGGCTGCAGATTCATCACAAATTTGGTGTCGAAATACAGTTTTAATCTCCCCCGTGTTCATCGACTGAATTACATATTGACGGACACTGTTTGGTTGAATTAGATAGTTTACTATCTTGTACATGGAGCCACAGTGTTCCACTCTCAAGCCAATTTTGAGTGGCCCATTGATGTGAGCCATTTTGCTGAATATGCTCTGTAAAGCAGACGACGTGCAGACTTTTTGTTCAATTTTACTAGGAATGTTAGTTTGTACTTTTAAAGGGATTTTATTCAAATAAAAATGGAAATCTAAACAATATATTTATATTTATTTTATAAATTTATCTACCGTTGTTAGCGAACCGTCGGTTTACAAATTAAAGCAAAGGGAGGTTGCGGGAACAGCCAAAATATTAAAGGTGAATATTTAGGGCAACGTTCGCGTTCACGGTATAGTAAACACACATTTATCGATCGAAAGTATTGTTTATATTTGTAAAGATAAGACTTTTTGTACGTAAAATATAATTTTTAGTTCTTTGAAACACGTTGAAAGCTTTTTGAGTCGATAGAATAACTGAGCCGATTGCGCACGTGTGAAAAATAATTGTTGCAATTAGACCACGGTCTTGTTCGTATAGCGAATGAAGGACGTCATATTAGAATCATAAACACATTAATGGGACGAGTGCATTTAAATCGAAGGGGTGTTTCAATCGATACTGTTTACAAACGATACCTGTCTTGTGCGTGTAATTGTGTTCATTAACTTTGAGAGCATATGCATGTCGATCCTTTCTTCGCTCACCAAATTATTATTTCGCAAACATTATGAACAATAATTATACTTTAACAGAGGATAAATCTTTTACAGTACTTATATTTCGCTTGCCTATAAACGCTTTAGCGCTTTGATTTTAGGTAAGTAACAATATACAAACATTATTTTCTCCTGGAAAATCTACTATAACTTTGAACTGAGCTAAATTAAAAAGTTCAGATCTAATTTTAGATACAAGTAACGACAGACTTTATTTTTACAGGAAACCCTTTATCATCTGTAATTGCTTGTTTCTGGTCTTTTTTACAAATGCATTGTACGTGAGCTTAAGGAAAATTTTAACGGTTTCGGTTTCAGTTTGGATTCCACCTTCTTTAAGAACAAAAATTCACAACATAAATCGTAAGTTATTATAGTTTTAGAATGAATAATCTTGGGTTAGTATAAGAATTGCATCGCAAAATGCTTGATATCTATGATTGTTAGAACAGAAACTTTTGTTAAAAAACTTTCAAAAGCAAATAAGTAAAATGAAGTAAAAAACAACGCTTTTCAGATAGTCGTTAATCTAAAAATATAGCACTGAGTGTTCCCGATTTTTTAATTTAGGATACGCTAAGCCTAACGACTTCTTTAATTTAAAAGTACTTTCCTTAAAAAATATAGAATAACCCTGTAAACTCATTTTAACCTTAAATTACTTGAAATATCATAATGTTCAATATTCCTTCTTTCTTAGATCATGGGTGTCACCATAAACGTCTGGTTGGCCAAAGACGGAAACGTTGGTCATGGTTCAATGAGCTTGAGCGACGGAACCTACATCAGTTGGTGGCCCAAAGAGGATAAAGACAAACAGTCCGTCAGATTTCACTGGGTATTATATTCTTTATCAATTTTCTGAGGCATTTTAGATTTATAAACATCAATGTTCTTGCAAAACTTTATTAACAATACTTAGCTTCTCAATGTCCGTCGTTCGTCTTTTTCCTGTAGCTTTCAGATGATAACTGAAAACGAGACTTGAATAAAATTTTACCAACTGTTAAGAAATGTCCAAGATAAGATATGTCATAGAAAATAATGAGATGTGGAATAAGTGTAAGCGACACAGCTCACATAACAAGCGGTAATTTGGAACAAAAACAATATTCTTGTTAGCATTGCTGAAAAAAAGCGCATTCTTATGACAGTTGATAGAATTGCATCTGGTGATTTGTAGAATTAGGAAGGTTTTGCGAAGAAAGGAAAAACCAACGGCATGGTCACTTCTTTTGATTATTCTTATATTTGAATCTTGCATACATACACACTTAATCCTAACCTTCGGTAAGTTGTTTGGAAATCTATAGATATGCTTATTCTAAAAATGTTTTTCAAATATGACAACGAATGCGTGTATACATTGAATTAAGGAATTATATAGAATTGATCTATTTATTTGATCGGATATTCCATGATTGAATTTTTCACCATTCTATTTCGCATGCTTCGTTTGCAGAGTTCTGTCGACGCGCAGACTTCGCCCTCTTATGACAACGACCGTGAAGCAGAAGGAAGGGTCGCAGATTTCAGATACGAAATAAAATCAGGAAAAATAGACGAAAACGCAATCAAAACCTGGTGGGCACAATTCTCTGATACCAGCAAATACCATCTTCTTGGAAATAACTGCTGCACTGTCGTCTTCACGGCTTTGGAGAAAGGAGGAGCGAAGAAATATGCTTCTTTCCCAATTTTCACAACTCACTACAATCCGGGAAACCTGAATGAATATGCCAAGCAGCTAAAAACCGCAACTGACTGACAATCGAATTGTTAAGCTGAGCAGCTACTGTATACTAAGCTTATCTATAATATATAAGTTCTATTTTTTCTTAATCAATCCCGGTTAAAACGTCATCTATTAAACAATTTTAAAGTACTATTTGCACTTTGTTTGTATTTTGTAAAACATCATAAATGAAATCCACGTTTGTCAAATTTTAACATAATTGTATATGATCGTTTTTGTACTTTTGCCATTTATTTATTAACCCTCTTAGGGATTTTATGCAATAAAGTTCTCTGTCAAATTTGTTTCTAAGATTAATTAGAAGATTGCGAGCAGCGACAAATGATCGGCCACACAATGACTCTAAAACACTTTACAAATTACACTGAGACGTACAAGACCCGGCGGTGGGGGTAATGTGGAACATCACCTGTATGTAAGCTCCGCAGAAGAATTCACATATCCCATTAAAATTATTCACATTATATCCTTAAAAAACCTGGTTGTGAAATCCACTCCAATAGATATCCAGGCTGAAAGAATCACCCCCTAAAATACCTGGTTGAAAAATTCATGTGCAATAAGAGGCCAGTTCATGTCTGCTTTAAATACACCCAATGAGATTATACAGTCTGTATATTGCATTAATAAAAAATATCACTTTCAATTTCAACAAGGTCAATAAATATATACCACCAACAAATGAATAACAAAAAATTCTTTTGTTTTTACACACGCAATACTACTGCATTTTATTACAAAATTATGGGGAAAAATTTAGTTACCCCCCTCCTTTGGAAAAGAAGTATTGACTTGACCTGTTGATATACACACACACAAAAAAAAATAATTTTTAATTTACACTTATAGAGATTGAAATCTACGATAACCTTCTGTTTATGTTTACGTAGATACCAAATAAAGCATGTGAAATAAAGTCGTTATTTTGTGAAAATGAGAACTGGTACCCAAAACTAACTGTAAAAGATAAAGCCTCGTCAAGAGTCTCACAAACATATAGCTGTCAAATGAATTAAAACAGTGTAAGAACCTATAACTGAGGCTAGTTGTATGTCATGTTTGTACGTTGGCGTTACGTTGGCGTTATGAAATGGTCATGTTAAACTGTTCGAAAGAATACACCCCTATGTTTTTTTCTGGCATAGTTTAAGACCTCCATAAGTTGAATGCAAACCCTTCCTTCCCCATTCTACCGAAATCAAGTAATGGTGATATATACTCAAGGGCAAAAGAAACGTTACACCTCGTTGTCTTAAACGTTTTATAGAAAGTCGATATGGTCAGGGAGGAGTGTGATTCATTTACCAAGTTAACATTTCCATTGTTCGATCCATTCTTACTTTTCAATAGTAAGGTTCTCTCGTCCGTGGTCTCTGATAATCATTTTACGAATTTCATACGGCAATTTGTCAAGAATAACTGGTGTAAACAGTCAACGAATCGTACATCTCTTCGCGTTCACCTAACGCCTCTTAGCCAACATAGCTCCCTAGATAGCTTATCTCCATATTTACGCAAGCTGAATAGGTTATTCGACGAGGTTGGTAAATTTATCATGGCTTTATGCACGAATAAATATGTGTGCTAGTTAGGCCATAGCTCCACATGAGTTTATGTTCAAGGACAACTTTAAAAGCAGATGAAAAATTAATTATAGGACTAATAGGATGATGTTATTTGTTACCAACTCTACTAACTATAACATCAGAAGGACCAATTGTCTTTGATAGATGGTTGCAAACGCAGATCAGAAACAGATATTGGTGACACATGACGCGACCTCAAAATAGCAAATAGCAAACAACAAAATGGGTATAAAGTTTATGCTGTATATGCATATTTCAAGGAGTAACCTCTCGTCAGAGACGCCTGTTTAATACAAAAACAGTAATCTTTGGTTTTTTTAAGAATTGCATGTTCTGACATATTGGTATTTACTCATTCAAAAAAAACCATACAAATTCTTATTCAAAGTCCATAGATTATTATCACCATGGAAGTATTAAAATAGTAATACCTCCATGCTATATATATGTAGATACTGGCTGAACATTAATATTGATACTTCTTTTAAAAAAACCTTTATTTGAAAACAAATACTTCATAAATGTTGAAAATAATCTGTCAGTAAAGCACCCAAAGACCTTCCTCGCTCTGTTTTTCTTTTAAATTTTAATCCCTTAGAATCCTGAAAATGTTATTTTATAGAGTTTAGCCTTTGTTCCCTCTGCAGCCTTCTCACCACTGACACACCCTAGATAGATATCCCCCGCAGGTGTCAGAGCCAGAGAATATGGTCTCATTATTCCAATATCCTTAGGATCATAATATGTGATGAACCCTCCTTCATTATTCAGTATATAAAGATTTTTAGTTTCAAAGTCATACACCAGGATATTATCACTAGGGGTTGTTACTACACCATATGGTTTCATTGGTTTGTCAGGAGAGTTTTTGTCCGGATGGCCATGATAGTAACCTATTCTACCTCCAGGGTGGAGCACCACAACTTTATTAGCATATCGATCACAGACTACAATATTTCCTCTATTGGTTGTCGTGATCTTCACCGGCAGCTTGAATATTCGTTGTTGCTTGTCATGTTCATATTTCTTTATTTGTTCCCCCTCTCTGTTCATCACAATAACGATTCCATTATACTTACTATCACAGGCGCCTACAATAACACTGTGGTCTCTGGTGACATGAACACAGTTTAATTTCCATTGTTGTACTATTTTGAACATTGAGTCAGTTATTTCCCCTGCCCTAGAATTTATAGTACCTAGGATGCATGCTTTATTCACAATGTAAGTAGATCCTAATGGAGATGTAGCCAGGCCATAGACTGGCGTCTTGTAGGTTGATAATGTTCTAACTTCATCATGTTCTATTTCGATGTGTTGTATTGTTTTTGATTTGCCATCGCCTATCCACAGAGAACCATCGCCACAAACATCAAGTTGGTGAATGTTTTTAATATCCACTGTATGTTCCTTTATTACTTTAAAATCAACCGGCTCCTTGCCTATATCCTTTATTTTGATGACCTCGTGACCTTTCCAAATCAAAGGATAGATTTTCTTGCAGTTATTGCACATAAGATTTAGACAAACTTTACATTTCCAATCAATTTTATCAGTTTCACATATTTGGCAGCAAAGTGGTGTTTGTCCTTGACGAAAGGAATTAGAAAAAGTCATACTAGTATCTAATTTAAAAAAAAATATTCAATCCATTGGAATGAACAAACGAAGTTTACTTATCATGAGAGCTTTAAATTTCTCTAAGTAAATATACATGTTTCAGTAATATATGTATAATAAAGCCACGGTGGAGTAGTTGTATTGGGTATTTAAAGTAAAAAAAAAATTAGGTCCTACACTTATCAATCTTTCAACATTACAATGAATTTTGAAATAAAATTTCTATTGCAATGAGTTAGTTACTCAATGGCATAACTTTACTATTCCTTCTAGCAATCTCCTTTCCCCGAGCCTTATTTTGTTCCTCAAGCAGTCTGATTAGAAATAAGCCTCACCACTAGTCTTATCAAATACAGGGGCGAATCCATTTTTTAAAGGGGATATTCCGCCTATTGGGTATTTAGAACGAAAGGAGGTTCCAGTCCGATTTTGTCGAAAATTTGCACGATAATTTTCAGAGGGAAAGGAACTCCTTCTCTGAATCGGCCACTGAAACACAGACCCATTCACTCTCCTAGCAGCCTTATTAAACCGGTCCCAATTCTCCTTCTTTCACCCGACAAGCGGTTTTATAGACCCATATATATCACTTTTGCTTTCAGTCAGGCTTTCACAGGACAAGCAGTTTAAATAAAACCAGCTCCATTCTTTTTCCTTTCACTCGACAAGGTGTCTGATAATGAGTTAAACCACTCTTACCCCTTCTCATTTTACTTGACAAGCTTGCAGTCTAGTTAAGCCACCCCCAATTGATTAAAACCAGTTTCAACCCTCCTCCTTTCTTTTGACAAGCAGTCTGAGTGATAAACATAGCTTCTTCTTTAAATGGCCAAATTATGCATGTATACAAATTTAAATGGCCTACATAAGTTATGATATATTAAAATCATTGAGTTTGTTTATTTATGTGTAAGCCAGGTCGATTAAGCTACACACATATAGTTTACATTTTACAAAATGGCGCAAGTGGCAGCTACAACTTGTGAAATATGTGTTGGTGCACCGGGCAAACATTTCTGTCTGGACTGTGAGCAGTATTATTGTGATAATTGTAAAGTGCTACACCAGAGACAAAAACTATCAAAAAATCATAAATTTCAAAACTCTGAGGATGAAATTCCGACCAAATTAAAATGTGGTACCCATAATGAAGAATATGGTTTTGTGTGTGTAACTTGTGATGATTTAGTTTGTGGTTCATGCATTACTGGGAGGCACAATGGACACAAGCTTTCGAAATTCCAAGATCAAACTGTAGAACTCAAGCGCAGAATACAATCGGCGATCAATTCTAAGGCCGAAGAAATCGACAAGAATTTAGTTAAAATCAACGAAAAGAAGAAAGACCGTGAGGAATCTAAGCGAGCAGTTGTAGCACAGATCAAAGCAGAAGGTGAGAGACTGAAAGACATGATAGACCGAAAAGTAAATCAAATGATTCAAGATTTAGACAATCAATTATTGGAAGAAAATGGGAGTCTGAAAATGTCAATGAAAGAAACGAATGCATGATGCATTACAACGATGGAAAACATGAGAGTAAGAGCAGAAAAACTGGAAAAGGAATTCAGTGATGGTACATTGATTCTGGAACTGAAGAAACTAGAAGAAGAAATCACAAAGATTAAGACTTTTCCCGTGAAAAAGTTATTTACAGTGAAGTATACCAGCCAAAATATTACCGATAAAGATCTTAATAATCTTTTTGGAAAGATTGAAATTATTAAGGTTGACGATGAGAAAAAAGAAGCAAAAAAGCCCGAGACACCACAGTACGAATATATTGACATTATGGACCCAGATCCCGGTGAACCATTGTATCTGTACCAATGTAAGAGATGTGGACGGGGTGGGACAGTGTGTAAGGGTACACATATATATTATAGTCACAACTCAGTCCAACACAAATGTGTCCCTTGTTCAATGTTATACGAATTCGTCAAAGAAATCAAGTAACTTAAATGTGAATGTTACAAGATCTAACAATCTATGACACGAGTATGTTGTATTTTATAAATACATCCTGTAAATGTAGAATACTGATTTTTTTATTTATTCACTGTTTATTTAATATTGTCAGGTGCAGAGAAAATTGATAATGTTTGTCTTCTTGTAGAAGGTTAGATATTTCATTTGATGCCCACTGATATACATGTAAGCAACCGGGATGAAAACATGTTTATTTTCAATAAAGAAGACAAATTTAAAGTCGGCAGTGGGACTTCAGAAAAAAATTTCACAAACAAAAAAAATGAGGTTATCAAGACAGATTACTTCTATGAAGTACAATTGTTTCGTAAGTAACAAAAATATCAAGTGAAGTAACCTTCGACAAGAACAGACATGCAAACAAATATCATTTGATATGATCGTATCAATAAGACAGAAATTATATATTTTTTCTTACCATTGAATCTTATGCTTTGTACTGCTTGGTTGTTGTTTTTTATGTTTTTATGTTGTCCGTTTTGTATGCTGTTTTCTTTAGTCTATCAACTGGTTTGAGACTTTTTATTTTCAAACTTCCGACCTTGCCTCCTTCAAGATGTTTCTTAAGACTATTTAATCTATTTTAATTCCACACATGCATACAGTTTTCTATAATTTTAGTAGAAGAACAAGTAAAACACGTATTGAGACTTTTACAGTGCTCAATCAGCTGAAAATTTAAACAAGCAACAGCTTTTCTTTATCTGCAATAGTTTTCATTCTATAGGCCAATAAAAAGCTTCGCGAAGCACAACATAATAGATCGCAACATGTCAAACCCTGTGCGCTTAAGGCCTAATATGGATAGTCAATTGCTCAGGACTCAGGCCATGATGAACTGACAAAGTTTTTTGAAACATGCAGCCTTTGGTGGACTTTCCACCTAGATTTCAAAAGGAATATGGGTGCAATAAACTTTCATTTTGTATCCACTACTGATGGGGGGATATGACATTTCTCGGGACACCGGGATAGGTCATATTTTAGCTCGGGATTTCGGGATTTGGACAATTTAAGTTCGGGATTCCGGGAAAAAAATTATATCGGGATTTCTGGATTTTCAGTTTCGGTATCCGGGATAAATACATACGACCGTACAAAATCTATCAATAGTATGACTACTAGATAGAGAAGAATGATCTAGAATTAAATTAGGAGTGAAAGGAAGAGGAAGCACTTCGGACTGTTACAATCTGTGCCGTTGTTTATGTTAACAAAAATGAAATAGTAAGAAATTCAGTGAAATAAACCATCAATCTTAGACATGACTCTAGGTAAAAATGTCAAAAAATAAAATGGAAAGGTATTCTTTGTCAAAGTGAAGCAACAGTAAACTACTGGCGGATCACTTCTTCTTACTGAGAGTGAATCAGTTCTACTTGTCCCTTTTCCTGTTTTTTTTCGACATATAAAAATGAGGCTCAACACACATTTAACTACATTTGGCATACACAAATACATGACATAAGATCTTATAACATAACTATTACTGGTCCAATAGCTGTTTCACTTATTCGTCCTGTGGTCATCTTGTTGGATCAAAGTAGGCATGTAAACTATTTTATTTGATTGTAGACCTGCACTTTAGGAGGGCGTACATCATTGAAATATATAAAGTAAAACAAGACCGGAGATGAACACGACGGGCCTGATAAAATGAATATGAAAGGATGTGAAGAAGAAACAAATACAAACAGGTTTTTACTATATAAATCATTCAATTTACTTATTATATATTATCAAATATAGAAGTCAAAAGTCGAAAGCGAAAGCAAAGCAAAGTAAGAGTTAGGAGCTACGGCAATTCAGATGCTCCATATGGCCATTTCGAGAATTTATCTCATCTTCAGTGAAGCTAGGATCTAAAGTGTTGGAAGTCCAAATTGAATTTTGAATGACAAATCAATGACGTACGCCCTCCTTTGATGGACAATGTGCATCTCGCTCGTGCGAGTTTTGATTCCTCCAGCCACGATAATCTGGCTTCCGCATGAATAGCTCAAGTGATCGTGTGGAAGCCCACAGATGCGACTGGAATAAAAAGCAATAAACTAGGGTCCAAAGAAAACCAGAAAACTCTTACTAAACCGTCGAGAAGCAGACTGGATCGAAAACGATGCAAAGCCATTAAAAAACTGGTACAGTAAAATCGGAGAATAACAAAACAGTCGGACGATAAGGTGTTAATACTGGGAGAATCTTTCCACAAAGGAATTTTAAAGCACTTTAGGAGGGCGTACATCATTGAAATATATAAAGTAAAACAAGACCGGAGATGAACACGACGGGCCTGATAAAATGAATATGAAATGATGTGAAGAAAAAAAAATACAAACAGGTTTTTACTATATAAATCATTCAATTTACTTATTATATATTATCAAATATAGAAGTCAAAAGTCGAAAGCGAAAGCAAAGCAAAGTAAGAGTTAGGAGCTACGGCAATTCAGATGCTCCATATGGCCATTTCGAGAATTTATCTCATCTTCAGTGAAGCTAGGATCTAAAGTGTTGGAAGTCCAAATTGAATTTTGAATGACAAATCAATGACGTACGCCCTCCTTTGATGGACAATGTGTAAATATAATATACATATTATTTCCCTATATTTCGCTTTTATCGATTTTTATTAAAAGTTGCTTGAAGTTAAGCAGGATGGTTCAGTATCATTAATTGTACGACCCAAGCTATTTCACAATTGGACTTCTACTTCATATTTGTGGTACGGGGACATTCATATATCCCATAAATACATTCCTCGTTTACACCAAACCACATGATGGAGACCCGGCACAACAAATCTAGGTTATGAATTGGAAATTTTAGTGAAATCTTTGAATTTAGTCTTTTTGAGTAAAAATATTGAATCATACTAAACTTTAAAATGTTAATTGCATTTTTATATATACTTATGTCATTAGTGAACATTACAGCAGTCAAGTGTGTAGGTTTTGTGTGATGATACATCACAAAATCATTTTATTCGACGTGTTGTGTCTGATTTAGAATCGACATAGTTGGTTTTTTACATCAGTCGATTACAGACGATAGATGCTTCTAAGCTAGCTGTCAGTAACTTCGAGGGTTCACAAGAGAGTATCTCTACGTTCCGTTATTTTCTTGTTGTCCTTTTGTCTCAGGTTTTCTCTTGTTTAATTGAACTTCTATCAATTTGATTTTTACTATGTGTTAGTTTTAGTTCGTGCTTTGTTATTGATTATCAATAGGTTGGGCCAAAAAAAACTAGTTTAACCTCGCTACATTTAAAATGTGTCTGTCCTAAGCCAGGAGTCTTTATCAAAGCTTATATTTGTATTCGTCGAATTTATGTTATTTGTTTTTTGTCAAGAAAATGGTCTTTCAATTGGGCTTGAATCATATGTAGTTTATTTTCAATCCAGGGCCAATTGCAAAACAGCCAGCAGCGACCGCTGGTCACATTGAAGGCTGCTGGCTGTTTTCTGTTTCTGGATTTTAAAATTGTTGTTTATAATTGTAGGTTGTGTCGCGTACACTTATTCCACATCCCATTATCTTCTATAGTATCTGTATAAATCTATCTCTTTATTATGATCTTATATCTTGTTTTATTGCCTGTTATATCATTAAATTGTATTAACATTGTAATGCTGCACTTTGAGGGACCTTAATTTGAAATATACTATGTCTTATGTCTTATACATAACATAAAACTTAGACGGTAAAACCCGTAATGGTAGAATTTTTCCACTAGAGGAATGAGGTCCGCAACGCCTAGGGAACGCCAGCTCAAATCTTGATCAGCCTATACTAATTGTAACAAAAAAAACGGACAGCCTCCTTACGAAAATGCTTGTTCTTCATGTACACATTGACAAGTTTGTGTATACCTTGCTTTTTTCCTCGAAAGTTATATTTAAGGCACATTTATATCTTTTATCGGTATTAGGGCAATTGTTAATGTAGCGTTTAAAAAGCTGGATGGAAGAAGAAAATACAACCTTGAAATAACAAAGAGCCTGAAAAAATACACCGTTTCCCTTTTATCTTTAAAAAAAAAACGTCCGACGATAAAATGACTAGACATAACTAAATTAGAATAGTACTTCAAAAAAAGCTTTATTAACAGACCCCCGAACTGTACAACTAAATTATAAATAATCATTTCATAATAATGTTTTTCTTACCTTGCAAAGTTTGAGGCGTCCTAATTTATGCTATTTGCCACAACCTCTGAATCAAATACCAATTGTACATTAGGTAGGGTAATATCGGCCCTAACATTCAGCCAAATTTCGAATCATTCCCATGTACGGGAAAAAGCTTGACAGAAGTCGCTTTTCATATTGGCCCAATCCCACACAGGAAGTAGAGGTTCGACAGGTCTGAAAGTCCCTTAGGACGCACAGTTTTACATACTTAATCATCCTGTCAAATTTCAAAGCATTCCCATGTACAGTTTCTGTAAAAAGCTTGACGGTTATTCTTAAGTCCATTTCCATAGATTTGTACAACGGCTCAACCCAAACAGGAAGTAGAGGTTCGACAGGTCTGAAAGTCGCTTGTTAACTACTAGTAAACCATCCTGCCAAATTTCAAACAATTCCCAAGTATAGTTTCTGAGACAAGTGGCTCCCAGGATCCTGAATCGCTCACTTTACTTCAATGTTTTTTTACATTTAAGGGCTGTAAGTTTAATAAGGGGTCATCTGACAACAATGATTAACTTAATGCATTAAATTTTAGAATTCAATTAGTTTAACATTTTAGCAATCAAAAGCTTTTTATTTTTTCAACAGTTTGCCAGCTATAAGGCTTAAACAGTTATTGTGGTAATTGAGGAACCATTACTTCTATGAAGGGTCAACAAAAATTCCCACCATATTGAGTTTTTGTAGGGCTTAACTAACTAAACAGTATTGTAACTTTAATTAAGTTTTTCTCTAGCTTAAACGGTTAGCAATACAATAGGGAAAGGTTGTGAAAATGGAAAATTTTGACTATCTAAGGAGAATGACTCCTAAAAGTAAGGGTCCTACAACTTAGACGCTATATCTTAAATTGCTTAACAACGTGCAATTTAAATTTCTCAACGAAATATTAAGCTTAATAAATGCAAAAATTAGAAAAAAAAATCAAGAAAAAGGGCAATAACTCCTACATGGGTTGTTGGATCTTCTTCAAAATTTCAGGGCAGGTAGATCCTGAGGTGCTGAACATATTTGCTTTCCATCAGAATTTTGATATCGCTCATCAATTTTGAGTTATTTGAAAAAAATGCAATTTAACCTTATGTTCTATTTTTAGCCAAGGCGGCCATATTTTTTTAACAAATCAAAAATCCAAACGATTGTTTTGTTGCACTCATGCCAAGGAAGTTTGGTTGCTATTAAACTTATGGTGTAAGAGGAGTTAATGATTCTAGACTGCAAAAATTGTCATTTTGGACATTCTAAGGGGAATAACTCCCAAAAAGAACGAACCTACAATTTTGACCCTATGAAAGATTTTGTAGATCTTAAATTATGTGCCTAACAATATGCAATCTAAATTTCTCAAATATCTTTTATCTTTTATAGTTTTCAAGATATTGAGCTTAACAAGTCCAATAACTCTTACATGGGTAAGGGATCGTCTTCAAAATTTCAGGGCAGGTAGATCTTGAGGTGCTGATAACTGTTACCGTGTCAGAATTTTGATATCTGTTACCGTTTTTGGGTTATTTGCAAACAAGAGTTGACACTAAAGTATGTCTCGCCTGTCAGCACCATCACAGAACTTATTGAAGGTCTAGCTGGGCCTTCAGAAAAGTGAGGGTCAAGGTCATGTGACAGGTGACAGAAAACTGCATTTTTTTCCCTATGTTCTATTTCTAGCTACAGAGGCCATGTCTTTTTTTATGAATCAAAAATTCAAACAACAGTTTTGAAGCACCAATGCCAATAAACAACTGTACCAAGTTTGGTGGCAATTGGACTTATGGTGTCAGTGAAGTTAATGTTTGAAAATGTTAACGGACGACGGACGGACAAAGGACACCAAGTGATGGCAATAGCTCACCTGACCAGAACTAAAAAGCTTGATAGAAATTTTCAAGTCCATTTTCATATTAGTTCAACCTTAAACAGGAAGTACAGGTCCGACAGGTATGAAAGTCGGTAAGGACGTACAATTTGTCACACTAAACCATCCTTCCAAATTTCAAATTATTCCCATACACAGTTTCTCAGAAATACTTGACCAAATTTTGCACAAACGGGCAGGCAAACATGTGCAAAACTTGATGCCCACTCACGACATGTCTTCGCTGGGGCATAAAAATCCTTTTTGACCTTTAAAAGGTCAAAACAATTGTTAACGGTTACTGACCATTTGGAGACTTTGTATTTCGTATATTAAGATGAAACATTAGGCAAGCAATTTGAAAGCTTTTCTGTAGCTGCAATACCTGATTTATTTTACCTTTAAAGGATCATAACCCTCTAAAGAGTAATCTGACAACTTTGACCCCATGAAAACTATTGTAAAGCTTGCTGGGATGATGGTTACTGCAAGCAAGAGTTTTCTCCATCTGCTGAGTCTATAATAAGTAAATATAAAGTTTTGTCCTTCAAAGGGGCACAACTTGAGATTGGAAGAAGCAGCTTTTCTATTTCTGCAATAGTTTTCATTCTACAGGACAAAAACTGAAACAAAACTGTTTACCTCAAGGCCATAACCCCCTATTTGTTTTCTGTAATTTTACACAGTGATTTGAGTGTCAGAAGATGTTCATCTCATCTTTTTAAGATGATTTCATATAATATGTAATGAAATATTCTTTGTCCAAATTAACCATTTCATTTCCCTGTTTTCAACATCCATTGGTAGTATCTTTGTTTTAGTTTCTGAGATACAAGCCCCATGGTCAGTCCAATTGGTTCAATTGTTTCAGAGAAGAATTCAAAAATTTTCTATGGATCATAAGCTCAAATGACCTTTGACCAGGTGAGCTAAAAATAGAGGAACGTATCCATGGGACAAACTAGCTCTAGCTTCAATGTAGCAGACTAAAAAAATTCTTTTGGAGGGACTTCAGAAGGATAAATTGGGATCCTTATTCCTTGTTTGTAACAAAGCAAGGGAATTTAAGGAACCAGACAAAATATTAAATCGACCGCCATTTCAACTTGCTACATTTGAATAATGAAGTACACACTTAAAGAATTGCCACCAATATATGTCTGAACCTGTGTTGAAAATAGGAAAATGAAATGGTTAATTCAGGCCAAATATATTTCATTATTATATGAAATCATCATAAAAGATGAGTTGAATATCTTCACTGTAATCACTGTGTTAAATTACAGAAAAGATAGTTTACAAGTTTCAGGTTATAAAACACATGTTGCATGATAGAAAATTGCATGATAGAAAATAACTGGACAATTTAACACTCTTGCCTTTGGCCCACATGTGTAATAGAATAAGACACAAAATAAACTATATATTTGTATTTTTTTAATATTTATATAAAATCAAATTGCTGATCGTTCAGACATTACACATACATAACAATTTAAGATATACATCACATGCTGTATAAATACTCCACCACAATGCTGCCGTTTTTCGGTGCATTGCACATTTAAAATGCAGTTTGTTTCTTCCATGGAAATAATCAAACACCAGATTGAACACAAATGAAAACCTGAATCATATTTTGTGTTAAATAAAGAATATTTTTCAATACTATCCAGTATTCATGGAATTGATCACACTTTTGTTTAAATTTGGAAACTATTGGATTTTATTAAAGGGGTTAGAAAAGTAAAAAGCTCTATATTGAAAATATGCTATGAGAATGCTAATTAATCCTTTACAAGTAATTAAAAAAAATTGTAGAATAAAACTAACATTTAATTGTAAACTGTTATAGTCTGATATGGAAAAACCTGTATGGAATAAACAGAACTTACAAACTTCTTTGTTAAAAAAATGGAGAATAATAAATAACATTATTTACAATGATAGTTTTATCTAAGGTAGTGCTCCTAACAGATTATTAATACAGATAAATATTGAAGTGTAATTAAATAACTAAAATGAAGAGACAGAGTCCAAGTCCAATGATGGAATTTGTTTTAAAGCAGGCACACCCATTAAAAAACATTTTGTTAATACTAATGTCCAGCAAATACACCAAGTTAACCAATTTTCTTTACAACTAGCACCTTAACATATTTCAAAATCAAATAAATGATTAAAAATGTGAATAAGATATTCAAACAACACCACAAACAGTTATGGAAATGCTTTGCTCAAAACAATCAATGAATTCTATAAATATTAGGGTGAAACATCTTCATACAAGTAAATGGAACACAAGAACAATTGTAATCATCAAGACTGTTCATTTACTATAAGATAAACAATATGTCTTGATTTTCCAAGAGAGTAAGGGTAAACTTTAAGATATGAGGAAAACACTGTCCACTTTTGTTATGGAAAAGTCTTCTTATATAACACGTATGTTTCAAGTGACCATAATATGTTGCATGGAATACAAGAAGTACATGTATTCATATGTCATTTTGCACCAATTCCATTCATCTGATCAAAATCTGTAGCAAGGCAAATATTTTGTTACATTTTCTTTCATACATTGGATTATAAATTTGTTCCCTATTTTTTGCCCTGGTTTAGTTGTTGTCCTACAGAATAACTTATTATTTTGTTCCAATCTACTTTTGTTCTTGTAACAGGTAATTGACGTCTGAGGGCTTTAAACGTTGTCTCTGACATGGTCTGGTAATTTTCATTTATTGCTGTCTGAAAATATAGAAAAATAATATCCATGAGACCAAATCTAATGATAAAACAAAAACAGGGAATATTGTGCTAGTACTCATTAATAGATATCCTCCACTTTGTATTGAATTCTATATGATGAAAAAATAGTTAAATACCTGAATGATATGGAATCGCAATGATTTGACTTCATGTACATGTACTTCTTTTATGCAAAGTTTCATAAAAATCAATCAGGTAGTAGGGGAAGAGTTACCAAACTTTGTTTGCAGGGTGCAATACTATAGATTATTAGATAAATATTTGGTACATGTAATATTTTCCTCAGTAGAATTTAATTTTTCATGAGCTTGAGAGTGCAATTAAATGTCAACTCAAGGATTTCTCTTTTCCACATAATAAGCAAAATCCACCCATTCCCTTCATAAATTTCATTTTTATAGTTTTAAAACAAGGGATAATGTTCCTTAATATTCATGCAATAATCCTTTTACACTATAGTAAACAGGAGTGAAATATTAATTGTTGAAAAATTTCATATTTCGGTAATGATGATATTGTATTTAATTTAAAAGAAATTGAATCAACAAGGATCTACCAATATTGGCCAACACACAGCTTTGAGTCATTGAGTCTAAAATTGTAAAACTTATGTACAGTTAAAACAGAAGAAATATAGGCGAGTCATCCAATGGCCAGAACATAAGTTTTTAAATCAACATTACTTGAGGATTTAACCACATACCTGATATTCATTTTCTGCATCTGACACAATATTTACAAATTCTTTTGCTGTTTGTTGTTCGGACTGAAATAAAAAGAAATACTGTGAGCATGCTCACAAAAAGCTACCCCCATTCATTTGTAACTCTATTTTGCCAAAAAATTTAAGTCATATATCTCCTTTGAATGATATTCGAGTGCAATGAAATGTCTTCATGCAAATGCTTTTATTTGAAACCCTTTTCAATCTATTAGTATTGATTGTTATTTTTATATAAAATTGTTATTGTTAATACACAAGATTTAATTTAAATAAAGATATATATGTGTGTGTTGGTGTTTATCACCCTTTATCGAAGCACCTGGGCCATGTAGGACGGCCAGTTTTAATGGTGGAGGAAATCGAAATACCTGAAGTAAACCATCGGCCGTGGGCAGGTAACTGACAAACCTAATTACATTTGGGTGGAAACAAAGATACATGTAGTCAAGAAAATCTTAAAAATATGCATATCAACAATCATCCATTAATCATATCATCGTAAAATAATTCAACCGCAGACACCTTTTAAACATACAAACAAAATCTATAAAATATAAATTTCATAAATCTTATAAAAAGCAGAGAGCTTGAGGTGCCTATGGGGAATCTAAATATAAAAAGTTCGCAACTTTAAAGACAAAGCCAGAAAACAACCAGAACATTATCTAAAATTCTACAAATTTCATTGTAGCAGTATATCACTTCATTGAGTTTAAGGCAGCAAATACTTACAGATACATTCAGGTTATGTTTAACTTCTTTGGAACTAACTAACTGTACATTACCATCTTCATAATAGTGAACCTGCAAAACAAACTTAAGCTTAGAAAAATCTAACTTTTGAATAAGAAAGATTATTATGTATATGATATCATAGATGCACATGTACATGTCAGACAAACACAAAAACTCAAAATTTTGGCTATTAGATGACATTGCTCATGCGGTCATTTCCAGCCATATTTTAAATTAAGAAGGAATTGAATGTGTCCATTGGACAGAGATGCCCCCACTAAACTCAAAACAGAAAGTAAAAGTTTGACAGGTCTGAAAGTTGCTTAGAACATACAGTTTGTCCTACTTAAGCAACCAGCTAAATTTCAAATCATCTGCAGTTTCTGTCAGAGAAAAGGTTGACAGAAATTTTCAGGTCAATGTTTATATTGGCACAGTCCCAGGCAGGAAATTGCCTAGTACAGTTTGTCATGCTGAACAGGGCTGAAATAATATGAATATTCAATGATACGATAAGTACTGTAGAATGCCTAGATCTCCCAACTCTCCTGACATGTTGTGGCAGGGCATAAAAATATTGACTAGAAACTGTGTCTCTGGAAATGGGATGACCGGTCTGTTATCGCAGTAGGTAAGAATGGAGATATGAACTCAGAATTTAACCATGACAAATAGACAGGAGAAATACGATATATTATGACAGAGTAGTATTAGAAAATATTTGATTTTACAAATGCTTTGTACCTGGACTTTTAATACACCTGTCAATTCACATTTCCCTCCAGATTCTGGAAAGGTTACTGACCATTGAGAACGCCATCTTCCATTCCTGGAGAAAAAGAACATAGAATAGTGTGTTATGATTTATATCAAGTAAAACACATGAAATCTTTTTCAATTTAACAAGAATATGATTAAACAAGAGGCTCCCAGGAGCCTGAATCGCTCACCAGAACTACACAGGTACACATATTTTGTAGATATTATTGTGCTTAACCATATGCGATTTAAATTTCTGAAATAACTTGGTTAGTTTTCAAGTTATTGGGCTTAATAAGTGCAAAATTTAGAAAAAAAATTGAAAAAAGGGCAATAACTCCCACATCAACAGTCAGATCTTTTCCTTAATTTGAGGACAGGTACTTAATATGCTGATAACTTTCGATTTTTGCACAATTTTGATATCTGAAACCATTTTTGAGTTATTAGCAAAAAAATGAAATTTACGCCCTATGTTCTATTTTTAGCCACGGCAGCCATGTTTTTTAATGAATCAAAAATATGAACGATAGAGTTGTAGCATATAAGCTATTAATCAAGTGTGCCAAGTTAAGATGCAGTTGGTCTTACAGTGTCAGACAATTTAATCTTCAGGGAAAAAATAATGAAAAATGGTAAATTTTGTTGTTTAAAGGACAATAACTCCTAATAGAAATGGTCCTACAGCTTTGACCTAAATATATGAAATGTAGATCTTGGTGTGCTTGATGATATGCAACTTAAATTTTTGAAATATCTTGTATAGTTTTTAAGATATATGGCTAAATAAGTGAAAATTTTTGAAAAAAATCCAGAAAAAGGGCAATAACTCCTACATCAATTGTTGGATCTTCTTGAAACTTTCAGAGCAGGTAGATCTTCAGATGCTGATCACTTTTGTCTCCAATCAGAATTTTGATATCTGTAACCATTTTTGAGTTATTAGCAAAAAACTGCAATTTACCCCTATGTTCTATTTTTAGCCATGGCGGCCATATGTTTTTACGAATAAAAAATCTGAACGATACACTTGTAGCATTTATGCCATTAAACAACTGTGCCAAGTTTGGTTGAAGTTGGATGTATGGTGTCAGACAAGTTAATCTTTGAAATTCAGGGAAAAAGTAATGAAATATGGTAAATTTTGACACTTTAAGGGCCATAACTCCTAAAAGAAATTGTTCCACAGCTTTGACCTAATTACATGAAATGTAGATCTTAATGTGCTTAATCATTTGCAATTTGAATTTTTAAAATATCTTGTATAGTTTTTAAGATATAGGGCTAAATAAGTGCAAAATTTTGAAAAAATCCAGAAAAAGGGCAATAACTCCTGCACCGGTTGTTGGATCTTCTTGAAAATTTCAGGGCAGGTAGATCTTGAGGTGCTGATCACTTTTACCCTTTGCCAGGATTTTGATATCTGTCACCGTTTTTGAGTTATTTGCAAAATAAAGGAAGAATGTGTCCATGGGACACGGATGCCCCCGCTGGCCTCAAATAAAAAGTTGAAGTCCGAAAGGTCTGAAAGTCCCTTAGCACATAGTTAATCATACTTAACCATCCTACCAAGTTTCAAATCATTCCCATGTACGGTTTCTGATAAAAGCTTGACGGAAATTTTCATGTCAGTTTTGGTATCGGTCCAGCCCCAAACAGGAAGTAGATGTCCGACAGGTCTAAAATTCGCTTAGGACATATAGTTTGTCATACTGAACCTTCCTACCAAGTTTCAAGTCATTCCCATGTACAGTTTCTGAGTAAAGCTTGACGGAAATTTTCATGTCGATTTTGGTATCGATCCAGCCCCAAACAGGAAGTAGATGTCCGACAGGTCTAAAATTCGCTTAGGACGTATTGTTTGTAATACTGAACCATCCTACCAAGTTTCAAGTCATTCCCATTTACGGTTTCTGAGAAAAGCTTGACAGAAATTCGTACGGACGTACGTACGTACGTACGGACGGACGGACGGACATGAGTAAAACTTAATGCCCCCCGACATGTCGTCGCGGGGGCATAAAAACTGTATTTGACCCCCCTGTTCTATTTTTAGTAACAGCGGCCATGTTTTTTGACGTATCAAAAATCCCAACGCAAACTTTTTGCACAATACCCTAAGGAACAACCATATCAAGTTTGGCTGCATTTGGCCAAGCAGTTTCAGAGAAGAAGATGTTTGAAAAAAGCTAACGGACGACGGACGACGGACGACAGACGACGGACGACAGACGACGGACGACGGACGGACGACGGACGCAAAGTGATGGCAATAGCTCACATGACCCTTCGGGTCAGGTGAGCTAAAAAACATGATGCCCAGCATTCCAATATGATTGTGATGGACATTTTTTGCTGAACCATAAGGTGGTGTCGGTGTATAATTATCCGATAATTTTGTTGTTGTTTAGTTGCTATCATAAGTGTATAAAGTTAATGATGATGATAATATTTCTCATTCATGGAAAATTGATTTAAAACTGACTGATAATAAATCTGATATGGGACAGACAAATTGTAATGTGTAGCTATAGGTTAATTTCCATCTGGCTGTGAAAATTGTCTTAGCCCTAATACAAAGGAAAGTTTTCTTCACATAAAGCTAAGGTGCATTTCTACATAATACACAAATATTGCCCAATTATAAAAGCGGTGTAGAACAATCAAGTAAATAAAATGTTTTAACTCAAAATATTATATGTGTTCAATATTAAACCCGTTTATATCTTTGTTGTGCCAAATGGAATAAATTGTCTAGTAAACTTAACATATATATTTTACCAAAAGTTTCTTGGTTGGAACTGATGGCTCTCTAAACATGCTATAAGTGTGATATTCCCTCCAGAACTACTACCATATACTGTGACCACACCATTTTTATAATGTTTTGATCTATATTCTGTAAAGGCAGTTTCTATGGCTGATCGATATTTTTCTGCAGCTCTGTCAATATCAGCTGGTTGATAATCACTGGCTTCTTTTCTCAGGTGATCATATCTGTAAGATATAAAAATGAAAGGTTAACTTCTTGAATTTGATTCTAAAATAAATGTAAAGACAGAATTAAAATATGCATGACTCAAAATCACATTATTCATTATCGATAACAGCACTTTTACTGTTATTTTTTCACCTGAAATCACAAAAATCTAACCTTAAAAAGTGTGTGACCTTTACCTTTGACCCATTGACCCAATAGGCTTCTTCCAGTTCCTTACTAAAAACAAGAGTTAACACTAAAGTATGTCTCGCCTGTCGGCACCATCAGAAATAATTATTCTTTCTTACTTCCACTATATTTTAAATTTACATGGATTTTCAGTTTCTGAGATCAAAAGATGTTTATAGAACTTAAACATTGTAAATATATGCAATAAAAATAATCAAAGTCACTCAACCGGAAAATAATCAAGGTCAAGGTCAAAAGATGGGGATGCAACTGTGCTAAGCTACTACTGGGGCATATGCATACCAAGTTTCATCAACCTAGGACCTATAGTTCTTGAGATATGGAGGTGCTCGCAAAACTTTTCCATTGCTATTATATGTATTAAAAATTGTCAAAGTCACTCAACCCGAAAATCAAGGTCAAGGTCAAAAGATGGGGATGCAACAGTGCTAAGCTACTACTGGGGCATATGCATACCAAGTTTCATCAACCTAGGACCTATAGTTCTTGAGATATGGAGGTGCTCGCAAAACTTTTCCATTGCTCTTATATGTATTGAAAATTGTCAAAGTCACTCAACCGGAAAATCAAGGTCAAGGTCAAAAGATGGGGATGCAACTGTGCTAAGCTATTACTGGGGCATATGCATACCAAGTTTCATCAACCCAGGACCTATAGTTCTTGAGATATGGAGGTGCTCATAAAACTTTTCCAAAAAGTTAGCGCCGCCGTCGCCGCCGGTAAAGTAACACCTATGTCCCGCTCTGCTTCGCAGGCGAGACAAAAACCTTGAATGGAAGTAAGTTTCAAAAAATTCTTTAACATCTTTAAAATATTTGCTTCAGATACAAATTTTACTCTACAATTTCGAAGTTTTTCAAAACTAGTGACCTTGATCTCAGACCTATTGGCCACTAAATCCAATAGGCTTTTTTATTACCTCATTAGCTGTAATGTGTGAAAGTTTCATGGAATTCTATCAATGCATTCAAGATTTAATTCAAATGAAACAATTATTACTTTGATGTTTTTCTTGTGTTTGTGCACAAGACATTTTAAAAGACTATCAGCTTTAGCATTCAAGTAATTGTGGTGGTGACCCACGATATACATGTACATGTATCTAAAATTCTACTATGACTTGTCTTGGTGACCCATGATTTTGTCTTGGTGTAATTGTGGTGGTGACCCATGATATATCTAAATTCTACCATGACTTGTCTTGGTGTAATTGTGGTGATGACCCATGACATATCTAAATTCTACCATGACTTGTCTTGGTGTAATTGTGGTGGTGACCCATGATATATCTAAATTCTACCATGACTTGTCTTGGTGTAATTGTGGTGGTGACCCATGATATATCTAAATTCAACCATGACTTGTCTTGGCGTAATTGTGGTGGTGACCCATGATATATCTAAATTCTACCATGACTTGTCTTGGTGTAATTGTGGTGGTGACCCATGATATATCTAAATTCTACCTTGACTTGTCTTGGTGTTATTGTGGTGGTGACCCATGATATATCTAAATTCTACCATGACTTGTCTTGGCGTAATTGTGGTGGTGACCCATGATATATCTAAATTCTACCATGACTTGTCTTGGTGTAATTGTGGTTGTGACCCATTATATATCTAAATTCTACCATGACTTGTCTTGGTGTAATTGTGGTGGTGACCCATGATATATCTAAATTCTACCATGACTTGTCTTGGTGTAATTGTGGTGGTGACCCATGATATATCTAAATTCTACCATGACTTGTCTTGGTGTAATTGTGGTGGTGACCCATGATATATCTAAATTCTACCATGACTTGTCTTGGTGTAATTGTGGTGATGACCCATGACATATCTAAATTCTACCATGACTTGTCTTGGTGTAATTGTGGTGGTGACCCATGATATATCTAAATTCTACCATGACTTGTCTTGGTGTAATTGTGGTGGTGACCCATGATATATCTAAATTCAACCATGACTTGTCTTGGCGTAATTGTGGTGGTGACCCATGATATATCTAAATTCTACCATGACTTGTCTTGGTGTAATTGTGGTGGTGACTCATGATATATCTAAATTCTACCTTGACTTGTCTTGGTGTTATTGTGGTGGTGGGTGACCCATGATATATCTAAATTCTACCATGACTTGTCTTGGCGTAATTGTGGTGGTGACCCATGATATATCTAAATTCTACCATGACTTGTCTTGGTGTAATTGTGGTGGTGACCCATTATATATCTAAATTCTACCATGACTTGTCTTGGTGTAATTGTGGTGGTGACCCATGATATATCTAAATTCTACCATGCCTTGTCTTGGTGTAATTGTGGTGGTGACCCATGATATATCTAAATTCTACCATGACTTGTCTTGGTGTAATTGTGGTGGTGACCCATGATATATCTAAATTCTACCATGACTTGTCTTGGTGTAATTGTGGTGATGACCCATGACATATCTAAATTCTACCATGACTTGTCTTGGTGTAATTGTGGTGGTGACCCATGATATATCTTAAATTCTACCATGACTTGTTTTTGTTAGCAAGTTCCATTTTAGAATTATTTTTTTACATGAATCATGTCTATTTATTTTTGTTATACCTGAAAGACTTTTTACTTCTAGGATCTAGAAATCTACTTCCCCCAAGATCTCCATGTTCTGTGATAAGTGCCTGTAAAATAGTTATTAATTCTGTTTTAAGAGCATGACATGAAATATATGTAAAGATATAAAGTCGTCAAAGCAAAAAATGTTTTCACATTGTATAATATTGTACTTTAACATACATGTAACATGTACATACATTTATAGGTCAGAATTTGAGCAATCTCATAGGAAAGGTTCTCTTGTATTGGTGAAACTTGGAGTTTTCTCTTCATTAAAAGATTTTTCACACTGCAATTCAGATATTCTGTTACTCACATTTTCTTGACTTCCATCAATTTTACATGGAGTAAACTGATCTTTATTATACTGTGCAAAAGCACTGAAAAATATAATCACATGTAGTCATTATAATTCACATTCTTTATGATTGTTGTTACAAATTTAAATTGAATATATCCATTCCTACAATGGACAAGAATTTATTACCCCTTTTTAAAAGCTGCTTTTGAATAATAAATACAAACATGTATTTGCCTTCAGAAATGGATGTAAATAAAAAATAATTATCGTATCTTTAACATGTATTCTTTTCAAAAATCAAGCAATATTATCATGGTTATTGTGCATTTTGTTTTATAATATTATTAACTATAAAATGTGTATACCCAGATGCTCCTTCTTTCAATAAATTGTCATCATTTAGAAGAATCCTGACATCTGAAAGGGTAAAGTAATGCATATAAGAACATGCCTTTAACATACATGTAAATGTATAAACGTAAAAATATTTAAATGATCGATTTTTAAAATACATGTACAATATAAGCATACTGAAATTTCAACAAAATACAAAGTTCAGTGATTTTCTGTAGAAGACAAGGTTATACGATCCAGTAATAATTTGACTTTTCTGTTGCTTAGGCTATGGAATTTTCTTTTTAATTCAATGTACTGAAGAGGAAAAGAATCCTTGATTATTTTCAGATGTTAAGTATTGATTTTGAGGTTTCTTCCTGAAATCTATTCTGAAGTGTGCTGTACAACTTTAGCCTTTTGGTGATTTTTGTTTCAAGAAAAAAAACCCAGAACATTTCTTTTCTTTAATGAGATCAGATGCTTAAAACTTCATCAGCGGTTGTGTTCAACATCAATGCAACATCTTTTGACTATGTCATAAAATTGTTTATATTGTGACTATGTTTTGACTACATGTATATGATTCAATGAAAACCATAATCTCATGGACCCTCTGTCCACACCAACAAAACAAAATTCTTAATGAATAAATGGTCTACTTAATGAATTACTTATCGGAATCTGATTGGTTGACTAAGTACAACACAAGTATGTTATAATCTAACATGTTTAAATAATTTACAAACCATTGAAAACTTCATTGAACTCTCCTGGTGGAGCATGTAGTATGAAATCAGATGCAATCTTGACCTTAAAAAAGAAAAAAAAAACTTTCAAGGTTATACATTTTTAATATCATTTTTGCAGCTTACAAACACACATTAAACTTGTACTCATTAGAAAAAATCCTAGAGCATTCTTAAAATAAAAAAATAAAAAAACATATGGAAAATAACACAATGATTTGAAAAATACAGCAACTGACCAATTTAAGAACTTAAGAAATATTTGAGTTAGCAGATGTTGACCCTGGTTTGGATACTCGTTTTAGTTTTGATATGCAACTGAACCAATATTATGAGAAGGGAGTATACGTCTATTTTTTGTTGCCCTACATTATTCTGGTCATAGAATTGGTCAGGATTTTTAAAATTGTACTTATTTATTGTAAAAGATCAAAGAAGCCCAGGTGACACCTTTGTTTAAGAAAAATGATCTATTTACTAAGAGTAATTATAGACCAGTTAGTATCCTTCCTATACCATCAAAGATTTATGAGAAGGTTTTATCAGAACAACTATGTATTTATTTTGAGAACATTTTTGATAACTTTTTATGTGCCTTTCGCAAAGGCCATGGGTGTCAAACAACTTAAGAAGACTGCTGGAAGACTGGAAAAAGGCCTTAGACAATAATGAATATGTAGCAGCCATTCTTATGGACCTGTCAAAGGCCTTTGACTGTCTTCCACATGACATTCTTATTTGTAAGCTATCAGCATATGGTATTAATAAAAAATCTGCTGACCTTTTATATTCTTACTTAAGCAAAAGAAAACAGCAAATAAAAATTGGCAACTGTGTTAGCAGCTGGGCTGAAATTCAAAAAGGGGTGCCACAAGGGTCAATTTTAGGACCCTTACTCTTTAATGTTTTCATCAATGACATCTTTTATTTCATAAAAAATGGGGATCTTTACAATTATGCTGATGACAATACACTTTCCTTTCATTCTCCTGATTACAATCAGGTTATTGATGTTTTACAGTCAGAAAGTAATGTGTTAATTAACTGGTTTAAATTCAATTGTATGCAGGCAAATCCTGAAAAATTTCAGGCAATAGCTGTGGGTAAAAAAACACACAATAAATCTCCTGTTTTTGATATTGGCACAGCAAAAATTTCTTGTGATGATGTTGTTAAACTTTTAGGTGTTGATATTGACTTTGAGTTAAATTTTGATTTTCACATATCTAATTTGTGCAAAAAAGCTGTTCAGCAATTAAACATTCTTAAACGTATTGGAAAAAACCTCAGTAAGCTGAACAGACTAACCATTTTTCACACTTTTATACAGTCAAATTTTAATTTTTGTCCATTATCTTGGCATTTTTGTTCTGAAGCTAACACAAATAAAATTGAAAAAATACAGGAGAGAGCTTTAAGATTTGTATACTATGATTTTGAATCTACTTATATATTGTATGACTTAGCACCACCTGTTTTAAGCAATTTACTTCATAAGAAAGAGACAAGTTCAGGGCTTTCAACAGATTTTGAAGTAGGTGAATAATTGAAATAAAGTAGCCAACCTGAAGATGCGGGCGGCGTTAGCCGCCCACCGCGCACGCTTGCGTGCGCCTTTACGGCCGGGGGTCTGGGGGCCCAGAAGCTCTGGGGTTCTAGACGCAAAATCCTGCATTCTGGGGGTCTCCTGAGCCCATTTGCAACCTTTAAATTTAGAACAATTTTGCCACCTTTTTGTGATTTTTTTAGGGTGAATTCAATATTTCATATTATTATTGATTTGTAACAAATTATTTCAATTTTGTCAGCTATTATCAGTATCTGATGACTTCTATTCTATAAAATTGGGAGTACATTGACTCAGACTGTTTATAGTCTGCAAGACAATATCTATCTTAATCTATAATCTCATGACATTTTCTGATCTTCAATGATGTCAGAACAACAATTTTTTTTTTTACAAATTTAAGTTTCATACTTTACATTTCTGTTTTCAGCTGATGATTCTTGGAGATCTATGTAACTAACAGCTGTCATATAAATTCATGATGTCAACAGATCATAATGTTCATATATAATATGATATTGAAAATAAAGTCTCTGTCTGTTGATAATTGTTGATTATGATTACATATTTAATTCAATTAAGATCTATGACAGCTGTCACTGTTACTGTATTTGTTAAAAAATAATCCACTGTTATTTCAGTTTGAAGAAAATAAATAAATTAAAATGTACATGTAGTGTTAGTTAATGTCAATCATCTTTAAGACTATGATTGTTTCATTTAAATTCATAATAAAGTGTACATAATTTCCTGAGAATCATCAATTGATTCAAATGTATCTGGACCAGAAATGAATCATTATAGAAAATCATCCCAGTAATTTATTACATACTACTGTGAAGAAAGATTGGAAATGGAGAGTGTATTTAAGAGACAGCAAATCAAAGATAAAATAAAAGATTGAAAGCCCACCAACTGTCCTTGGACGATATTATGTACAAATGAGTCAGCCAAACAGTTTTTTTTTAATTGACAATATTAGAACAGTTCAACACATCACGTAACATTCTGATTGCACCATATAAATTATTTAGAACTGAAGTTAAAAGGAATTATATACATTTTTCTAAAAAAATGTGACTGGGCCTCAGCATTGTCACCAATGGTAAAAGGGTAAAAAATCACATAAAAATGTTGAATCAAAATGGCAGTACCAAGATCAACTACATTTTGCCAACAAGCAATATGCTACATAATTTCTGAAAATTCTGTTTAGGTTTCAGAGGAGATGCATCCACACACAGATGGACGCCATTGATAAGTTCCTCCATCACTTCATAGCAAATGCAGGAGGACAATGTTTTTTTTTAGCCAATCAGGATATTTTTTGGCTTGCCTATTTTTTTTTCTTTCTATCAATATATCTATGGATGGTCATGCCTCATGGCCATGGGTCTCAACTTGACAAGGGTCTTGGGCCAAATTGGGGTGGGTTGATGAGACTATTGAAAAGGTCCCAATGTCAAGAACTAGTCCCCAGCGGTCTGCTAATAAATGATTGCCAGGGTCTACTTAAATTTTTATCTTCTCCAATTTTCAAAGTGGCAAAATTTCTGCACGAAAGGTCAGCAGGAGGGGGTCTCTTCCCACCCGATCTGATTTCTTCGTTTATGTCTACGATAAGTCAGACTATATAATCATTGCAATTAATAATTGCTTCTCGTGATTTCTGTCTATAAACACCTTGTTTCCTCTTCTTTCAAGTCAAGTCAATTAATATGTTCTATGTTCTATGTTCTATTTATTTATAAAGTCGGTACAGTTACAAAACAAATAACACAAGCTCTAATGAGCTTTTAAAACCGACACCATGACCATTGCTTGGAACCTCGCTCCATTTTGCGACTTCGTCGCTGTCATTAAGAAGCCATTATCCCGGTGTTAATTTGTATAACTATCAAGCGCTAAAATGACAAGGAGTTCAGTTTATTTTCAGAATATCTATTTTTAGTTTAGGGAAAATACACGGACATGCGCGGTACGACGATAAAAGGGACTAAAGTCAAGAATTATTGCTCGTACATTTAATTTTACCGAATTTTTAACGTCATACTTTTTGCAAAAGTAGCCGGCGGATTTCTTTGAAGTTAACGGATAAAACAGCCGGCTTCCGGCTTCTATTGAAAGCCCTGCAAGTTATAATTTTAGATATTCTAATTTGTTACAGGTGCCAAGAGTAAATTCTACAAAGTTTGGTAAGAAATCTTTTAGGTATGCTGCCCTTGTACTTTGGAACTCACTACCAGAAAAATTTCGAAAAACCACCAACTTCAATCAGTTTAAAAGTCAACTATCCTTTTGGAATGGAAAAGATTGTACCTGTTTGGCCTGTCAAAATTATGCTTAATTTTTCATATTTTCTGGTACAGCATACCCCATCAAAATTACAGTTGCTTCAGTAGTTTATTTCTTTAGCTTGCTATCTTTTTTATTTTTTTTAGTCTGCTTTATTTTATTTTTTATAGATCTGCTTCATTTTAAGTGTTTGCTTATAGAAATAGAAATAGAAATAGCTTTATTCCAATTAAGGGCCCTATAATAGAGCATACAATTACATATAAGTGATTATGACAATTTGTGACAGTAAATAAAGTTATTATTATTATATTATTTTGCTTGCATGCTGCTTAGTGCTGCTTTATTTTATAGCTCTGCTTTAGTGCATTTATTTTGCTCTTATTTATTTTACTTTATTATACTGCTCTCATTTAACCGCTGTATCCATATGCATGCATGTTTGAATGTTGTATATTGTTTGTCTATGTGTTCTTAAAATTGTGATGTGTATATATGTTTGTCGGTTCAAAGGCTCATGAGAGCCTATGTTATTTGTTATCTGTCTTGCCGACTTTAAATAAAGATTATCATATCATATCAAAAGAGATAGCAAAAATCCTTTTCTTTTAAATGACCATATATGGTAATATCCTTTTACAGCAAAACATTATCCATGTTAAGAATGTTGTCTTTCTGGATAATGACAGTTGTTTTATCCTTAAATTTATGAAGTAAAATAAAGTTTTGTTCATTTAAAAACAATTTTGAATAATAATTTTGAACTTGCGATGGCAAACACATTTATTTCAATATATTTCCGTAATTTGACAGCTCAAAAATGAAGCGGAAGTGATTGTCTGGAGGATAAACAAGAACAATTATGTCATTACAATTGTCAGAAAGTTATGATTTGATCATCTATTAAACCATAGATAATGCTGAATATTTTGTGTTCAAAATAAGTAAATTTCAATGCTTTAAAAAGAAGAAAAATCGGGCTACCTTCTCTCCATCAGATATCGGTTCACCGTAGTCAGCCATTTTGAGTTTGTCACGCCTTCTAGAACACGGAACTGTGGGTAGAACAAGAAATCTGATGAAAAAGGTCCGTTCTTTTGTATAAGTCAAAGGTCCAGTGGTAAAATAACTTTTATTTGCCTTAATGGCACCAGTTATTGACCAAAATGTTAAGAAAAGTAGTTTTTCCAAGCACCTGTTTGGGGTCAAGGTCGACTTTGTTTAGTCTAATACCGAATAAAAAGTTAAAAGTAGAGAACAATCACGTACTTTTTTCTCTTTACACTTCAATATCTTCTTAAAAGTTTTTCATTTGAGAGTACTCCTACTGCATATTCATAACCATCTTCAAACTGTTAAATCATTTATATATAAATATTGTATCATGTAGAGTAGCTAAAATATGCAACTGAATAAATTTTTGGTGTGGTTTTTAGTTGCTTTTTCCAGAAAGCTTCATTAACAACAACAGTCATGAGATAAGAATGAATTTTCATGTTGGAAAATGACAGAAAAACCACTCCATGCTACAACAAAGAACCCGGTTATATTGACAATTAGTGATTCAAAGACTGATTTTCACTCAGGATGTAAAGTTATTGACATAAACTTTCCAAATATCACCAACCCAGAGGTACTGTATAGTATGAGTAAAATTTTCATTATATGTACATGTACATCATGCAATTATCATGCAACCTGGTAGATTGCTTAATATTTTGTGAAGATAATATTGAATCAAAGCGCTAAAGCGTTTAAGGCAAGTGAAATATATAAGTAGATTTATTTTGTTAAAGTATTGTTCAAAATGTTTGCGAAATAATTTTGGTGAGCGAAGAAAGGATCGTCATGGAGATGCTCTCAAAGTTAATGAACTCACACAAGACAGGTAGCGTGTACAAACAGTATATCGATTGAAACACCCCTTCGATTAAAATGCACTCGTCCAAATGATGTGTATTGTGTACTGAATTTATGAATGATCCTTGCATTGGTCAACCAAATAAGAGAAATATTTATATGAACCAATCAAATAATAGATGAATACAAAATGTATATTCTATCGCCTTGAACTAAATAGTTCATCGCCTAAAATGCAAAGGAATAAATAAAACTTGTGCCGGTCATATAAAATGCCAATAAAATGGAGATTTATAAATTGTGTATCATGTTAACAAATATTGAAAAGTAATATAGAAAATGAAGCATTTTTTTTCCAGACTGGATGCAGGAAGATCACTCCGTCTAGACTGAAAAAAACGTGAAAATCATCACTACTCTATAGCCTCCATAAGGCTTCGCTGCGCTTGCCTAAAAATGAAAAAAACTATTCTTACAATGTCTTTGTAATTTTGCATTATCTAGTTGTTTATCTTGCCGTCAGCCAAATGAAAAGCTTTATACTAGAGCCTATGTTATTTGTATTGGCCATTGTCCACTGATGTGTGTTTACTACCTTAAAATAAATCTGACATTTATCTTTGACTGCCCTTTGGCTGACCTATTCATTATAAAAAGATGACTTAATTGCAATATATAATGACCAGGACTTTCAATCAGATCATAATTTTTCCATTACAAGGAGGGTCCATGTTCAGCACACCTTTGCTGCCCTACCAATCATTGTCAATAAAAATGTACATCAACCATAACAGCAAAAAACAGAAATCAAAATCACCTCTTGCAGTGCATATGTAATTAATCATCTTGCGTATATTTACAAGTCCTATCATCATTCCCATGTCTTTGAATGAGCGCATTTTTTTCTAGCTGTTTGTCAATTGCCTGTCACATACATGTACAAGTTGATCTTTGTGTTTAAGTCAATTTTTCAAAATCTGTAGATTGGTTCTTCCTTAAACTAAATTTGTAAATTACATGAATGCAATTATAAAATCTAACTTGTGCTGACACACAGCACCAATTCAGCCCAGTAGACATCACTTTAACCCTTGGCCTCTGAGCCAAAGAAAAACTTCCCTATTTCAGCTGGCCATGGCTGGTACTTCTGTTACCATATTAAAGGTAAAATAAGTGCATGGAGCTCTTTCAAATGAAATATACTCTAAGTGGGACATTCTTGTCCTCTATATTCAAATATTCATTTTTACCAGGCATACAATTAATATTAATAATTTTTTTTTTTCAGAATAACAATCCACTTTCAGTTTCAGTATGCGAGCGGGTAAATTTGTGCAACTCACAATATCCAGTGTATCATTTTTATTGATTTATTTTGCAGATAATGATTTACAGTTTTCTCACATTATTTATCATTGTGGTGTCACCTGATTTTTTTATTATTTTTTTTTGCAATTGTATATTTTAAAGTACTTTTACTACATGTTTCAAGAAAACTGAATGACAAAATTTAGAGTAAGATTTTGTTTTGCTTTGGGTTTATTGATATTCTGTTATTAGGAGTCTTAAAGAATTAATCTACATGTATAAAGTGTAATGGTCAACATGGTCAATATATAGATTCTTAGCCAAAAGATTTATCTTAAAATCTATAGACATAAATTAATTTTTTGTACATGTACTGACAAATTCAATATGGAGATAAACTGCGAGTATTTTATCAGGATGAAATACAATCTTCTTCAGTCTTGAGTTTGTTCATGTATTTTGTATATTTGATCCCGCAACCCTTTATGTTAAAAACATATATTAAAGATCCTTTGTCATTGTATAAAAGCTTTTTCAATTTTTTGTTGTAATTTTTATTTTAAGGAATCCTGTGATTGATTTTCATTTTTTAAAATATTTGTTATAGATCACATTGTTTAGGATTGCATATCACAATTTGAATAGGAAAGTCTTTTAAATTTCATAAATCAGGTGTTTAAATTTAGATTAAACTGAAGTCACACAAAAGATCTGGTCTTGAAAATTTGGATCATATTTTTGAGAGAGGTGTACTGTGGTTATGGTATATATAAATGTTTGTATGTGAATAAAAGGATTCATCATTCTGGGATAGGGCTGCAGATGCATGTTTAATAATTGCTTAACTCATAAGCTTGACTTTAACAATTTTGACATTAAATGCTATTAATACTCGAATTAAAAAAAATGCCATTTATATTGCACTTAAGTAAAATTTCTTATCAAACTTTGTTTTATTTTATAGCAATTTTATATTAATTGACAATCAAATAAATTGATATTTTCATTACAATCAATTCATTTGTCATTTATCATTTCATCAACAATAATGGTGTTCATCTTCATTTAGTTTAATTATTATTAATATATGATAAAAATGTTAAAATGCACCTTGTGATATATCACACTTTTATTTTGATATGAAACTGATATCTGCATAAAATATGTAATTTCAGATTGGGGAAATCCATTTCAAGAACAGTTATACTGCTTTTATCACCCTAAGAGCAAAATGTAAAGGATCATCAGAAAATGGAGAATCATCTGGTAAAGTATAAGACATGTACCCCAACATTTTGCTTCTAAATTTTGCATGAGGTGTTTCCATAAATGATCTTGTTTGCTTTACATCAAATCTTATAGAAAAAAGTGAAGAAAAAAATCAAATTATTAGTCTATTTCTGCTTGAAATCAATAGTCAAGAGAGTAAAATATTGAAGTTTCTACAATATAGTACAGTGTAAGTTACTTACATTGATTCAGTTTGTTAAGTTTCTGACTTTCTAAAAGTATTGTAAATCAATACATGTACAATGTAACTATTTACATATATGAAATGTGAACTAAATGCAGATACTTTCATTTATATAAAGAGAGGTTTAGGAAAAGACTACAGGGTACAGAAACAGGGAGATAGTTTAATAAGAAGCTGAAATATATATTACAATTTTTAACCAATGTATTTACCAAGTTAGTACCTTTGGGATTTTTGATACTCTTGTATCTTTAACAACATTACAAACTTTTTGCATAATTTACACAGGCATTTGTTTCTATCAGTAATGGGGGGTCAAGCATATATAAAATAAAGAGCTTTTATTTATATATGCTAGACCCCCCATTGTTGATAGAAACAAGTGCCTGTAATAATTTACCTGAATTACTCTTGGTCTTTAATTTTAGGTGAGGCCAAATGGAAAACCTGTATAAGAAGATTTAGATTAATGCCCAACCCACACATGGAAGAGGGATCACAAGATTTTTACTGCCTCGGAAGAAAACATGTAAGATGTCATAGCTATGCATGCAGCAGCATCACATCAATAAAAATTTATATTATTTGCATAAAAATAGCATTATATCCTCTGTGACTTTACGATGTACCATACCTGTACAAAGGTAAAAGAATTATTTATAATGCTGGAAAAAATTTGGTCTGGCCAGCTACTGCATTGATTTCTGTTCCTGCATTCTTATAAACTTGTTTTCTCCTTATTTTATTTTTACTTTTTTGTATGCATTCTTCAATTACATCTTAATTGAATTTCTTTTCAGTTTTTATGTGACATCTCTAATATCGTCTTATTACGAGTTATTCTACAGCAACCTTCCCCTGTCTGGAAAGATTTCAAAATAGAAGATCTAAAGATATACAGACCAGCAGATGTAAGAAAAACCTTGATAAAAAGAGGGACAAATCAAAATATTCAGTAAAATATTATGTTGTTTTGTCGAAAATGTCTTGTTCACTCCACAATATAAGTTAATAGATAAATTACATGTATTTTCTAAATGTGAATGTTTAAGATCATTACCAGTACATGAACGTTTTGTTGTCTATTATCTTTAAGGCAATAATATTCATTACACATTATTATTTATATGTGAGACAAGAAGGATAGTATAGATAATTAAAGAACATTCTATATCATTTCACTATGTTTAAACTCTAACATTAAAGTTGTTAGACTTCATAGCACTAAAATTAATTATGAGATGCTATGTATATGATAGGTCAACTGTAGTGTACCTTTCTTGCTAAGCCGAACACACACCAAGCCAAAAAGATGTTTGCTTTTAATAACCATAACAAAGTACCATTGCTTGCACATGTTTTATTTTTGTCTTTTCAGACTAACAAGCCTCCACCATTACCATCATGGCTTACAGAGGATTCTGGGAAACCCAAAAAACAAGATGTAAGATCACATAAAATGAAAGATAGATAGTGGAAAATATTTATAGAGGGAAATATCTGGAATTGTTATATGGTTGTTTTGTAAAGGACTTGATTAATTGGATTACAAGTCGGGATATTTCACATCATAGAAGGGGCAATTCATTATTATATTTGATAATTGTTAATTCTTTTTTTAAAAGGCTTTAATTTCCATTCTTGAATCATAAGTCTTTATTGAAGCATTTTTTTAGAAACTTTGAAGCATTAAAGCTTGAAAATGTATATCATGTTACAAAGTTCAACAGTTTTTATACGACTGCAAAATTTTTGCGATCGTATAATGTTATGGCGATGTCGTCGTCGTCGTCTGGGGACACTTTGGTTTCCGTGCAATAAGTTGAGTAAATGTTGACGGAATGTTATGAAATTTTGATATGATGTTTGTTACCACTAAAGGAAGGTTGGTATTGTTAAGAGGGATTGTGGCCCCTACCATTTTAGAAAAAAGGGCCAAAAAGGGCTCAAACGGGTGTAGTGACAATACTGTTGTAGAATGTTTATTATTCATTTGATTTTGAAAATTCTTATTTTATTGAATTCATCATTAAATTCTGTCAACAAAACGTGTCAATGGTTTTGATATATATTGCATTGTTACATTGCTACAGGGGGTCAAAAAGGGGCCACACCCCAAAAATTGACTTTTCTATTTGTGGTCCGATTTTCAAAATCTTTTTTTCATTGGAATCTTTGTGAAAATCCCTGCCTCCGTTTTTCAATTAGATTTGCAATATCTCTTACTGTTTTTGAGAAATTAGGGGTCAAAGGGGCCAAAAACGCCATTTTTAAAAGTTTGTCTAGGCAAATAGTTCTATACCAAAAATTAAGTTGTAGTGGACCTGCCAATTGTGATGAAGTTTTAATATGATGATTATATCCACTAAAGGAATGTTGGTTTTGTATTTGGGGTTTGTGGCCCCTACTGTAAAAAGGACCAAAAAGCGCTAAAACAGGTGTATTGACAAAACTGTTGTAGAATGTTTATTATTCTTTCAATTTTGAAAATTCTTTTTTTACTGAATTCATCATTAAATTCTGTCTACTAAATGTGTCAATGATTTTGATATATATTTCACCATTACATTGCTACAGGGGGCTAAAGACAGGCCACCCCCATTAAATCAACTTTTATATTTGTGGTCCGATTTTCAAAATCTTTTTTCATTGGATTCCTTGTGAAAATTTCTGCCTTAATTTTTAATCTGATTTTCAATCTCTTTTGCTGTTTTTTGAGAAATTAGGGGTCAAGGGGCCAAAATTGTAAATAAATACATGTATATAAATAAGGCTTTTTGTATTATAGATAGTGATGTAAATATATATGTGTCAAATATGCATTTTAAAGTCAAACACAGGATGCATGTGTCAAAAAGCTTTGTAAGTCCACCATGGGCTTCTTGTGACCAAAGCAATGGACTATCCATATTGGGCCTTCAACGTACATGGTTCAACTTGTTGCAGTTGTATCATGCTGCGCTCGGCGTAGCTTTTTATGGCCCGACCACGTATGTGGATCGGACATATAGTTTTACTCTTGTCCGTCCGTCCGTCCGTACGTCCGTACGTCTGTCCGTAACACTTTGGTTAAGTTCTTGGTTAAGGTCCATTACTCGGATACTAGATGTTGGGGGTCAATGATATTTCACCACCAGATGGGTCTTGGGTAGGGCTACACCACCCACTAGAAATAAGGTTACTGTGACCTATATTTTATGCATGAATGACTTCGGTTAAGTTCTTGGTTAAGGTCCATAACTTGGATACTAGATGTTGGGGGTCAATGATATTTCATTACTAGATGTGTCTTAGGTAAGGTGGCACCACCCACTAGAAATTAGGTCACTGTGACCTATATTTTACGCATGAATGACTTTGGTTAAGTTCTTGGTTAAGGTCCATTACTCGGATACTAGATGTTTGGGGTCAATGATATTTCACCAGTAGATGGGTCTTGGGTAGGGCTACACCACCCACTAAAAATAAGGTCACTGTGACCTATATTTTATGCATGAACGACTTCGGTTAAGTTCTTGGTTAAGGTCCAAAACTTATTTACTAGATGTTGGGGGTCAATGATATTTCACTACTAGATGTGTCTTAGGTAAGGTGACACCACCCACTAGAAATTAGGTCACTGTGACCTATATTTTACGCATGAATGACTTTGGTTAAGTTCTTGGTTAAGGCCCATATCTCAGATACTATTTGTTGATGGTCAATGGTATTTCACCACTAGATTTGTCTTGGGTAACATGACACCACCCAATAAAAATTAGGTCACTGTGATCTATATTTTATGCATGAGCGACTTCTGTTAAGTTCTTGGTTAAGGTCCATATCTTGAATACTACATGTTAGGGGTCAATAATATTTCACTACTCGATGAGTCTTGGTAACATGGCACCACCCACCAGGTCACAGCAACCTATATTTTACACATTAACACTTTTGATCAATTTCTTGGTAAAGGTCCATATCCCAGGTAATACACATTGAGGGTCAATGATATTTCAAGAACGGGAGGGCCATTCTGTGGCTCATAGACACATTTTCTAGTTATTTTTTTACATCATAACAAAATCTTTCATGAAATACAGTGTAAGAACATTGATGGCACATTTCATTTTTAAATTGTAATAAACTTCCAGAAAGATTTCTGTGAAATGTTAAGAAAGGAGCGTTGTCATTCTATTGCGGTAAGACTATTTTATTTCATACCCAGGTAGAGGCAGCACAAAATCAATTTAATTGAATGCTTAATTTAGAAATTACCTTTTAGAATGTATCACAACCAAATTACACCCTATGTATGTTTGTATAAGCTTTTCAAAGGTTCTCGTCACACGGCTATTAGGACCTGCACCAAGAGTCCTACAGGATCATTTTCATTTTTTGGTGTAAAAACAGAACATTTATATATCTACCCATGTAACATGTTTTATTAATCTAAATGTTCAAATAAAGATATACTACACAAATAATTTATTTGTGAAATTTTATTGCAGTTTTTTAATGCCTCTCTATAAAAGTAGGGGGCATAAAATGTTTCGGTCTGTTTTTCTGTCCATCCGTTGGTCCATGTCTAATGTTGCGAGATAGGGCATTATGTCTTTTGGACATATTCTTGTTTCATATAATGAATGTGTTAGACCATAATTAGTTCAAGTCCTGTAAAGCATTGAATTTAAAGCTTATTTTGTAGAAAAATGTAATAGCCATTTCATGCAAACAGCTTTTTAGTAATGTTATAAACACCATATTTGAATCTTTCATATTTTTTTACTCACATAATTGACAATATTCTCAGTAGTTTTTATCCAATCCAATATATATATATGCATATAGTTTATAGATTGTACAACTTCATGTTTTAAACACATGGATTATTTACAAAAATTTCAAAGTTATATTTTTGAGTTACACCAGGTTTTTTTCGTTTTAACTCTGATTTATCAAGATGGATACTGTAAAAGGGGATAATTTCGTGTGGTTTTAATTTCGCCTTTTCAGTACCAAAATGAATTCCCGAGGTTTTAGTTTCCCATTTTATTAGATCATGGAATATTGGGTCCTTCTAAATGTAATTTACAAGAGGGGATATTTTTGCCAGTTTATTATGATTGCAAAATTAGTGAAAATAAACCCCTCGCGAAAATTTCCCCTTTTACACTATTGGTTTTGAATCATTTGCATCATAGTTATTCTTTGGCCAATTACAACAGGGCTTACAGAATA
The DNA here is from genome assembly GCA_963971305.1 of Arcuatula senhousia. Classification (NCBI taxonomy): domain Eukaryota; kingdom Metazoa; phylum Mollusca; class Bivalvia; order Mytilida; family Mytilidae; genus Arcuatula; species Arcuatula senhousia. The sequence goes on along the minus strand of OZ020303.1, from coordinate 24,720,489 downwards.
CATGTAAATACAGCAACCATTGTAAATACTTCTGATGAAATTTTTATTGTTATGCCCTGTCTATGAAAGTCGAGGGGAATATAGTGTTTGAGTCTTTTCATCAATCCAGTCCTCTATCTGTTGGGCTGTTCATCAGTCCCAAATCAAGTTTAAGTCACTCTACCATGAAGGAAGTATATGGTATCATCATGAAACTTGATACACATATACATATACATCAGGGTATGATCAAACAAAAATCATTCAACAATTGTACCTATCTAATCAACTTCACAGAAAAGGGAGGTGTTTCTTAGTTGTACCTAGTAGGTTACTGGGTGAAGTTACTTTACCATGAAGGAAGTGTGGTACCATCATAAAACTTTATACAAATATACATCAGGATATAAACAATCAAAAATCATAAAATTGAACCTGTCTCATCAACTTCATGGTTGATTTGTCACAGAAAAAAGGGGTTTCTCTCCTATCAAAGAAGTATGTAATCATCATGAAACTTTGTACCCATATACCTCCGGATATGAGCATACAAAAAGATCATAAAATTATACTCCTGGCATCAACTTGATGGTTCAGTGATAGTGGGCAAAAATGATGCAAAACAGGGCATTATTTCTTGTTAAAAGGATGTTGTATCAAGTACACTTTTCATTATACAATTCAATATTATCTAAATAATCAGACTGTCTCATCAGGACCATTAAATATCCAATAGATATCATGAGATTTTGAAATGCAGCACATGTTATCTCCCTCCTTATTTTATCATAAAGCCAATAAACATTTAACTTTTTATTGATATTTCAGAGTGTTCCTAATTTGGAGTCAATCTCATCAAGCCTTCAACATCTTTGGGCTTTAGCTGAGGAAGTTGGAAACAGACAGACAGACAAGTCACTAGGACGATATGAGGTATGATCATTACAGTGATAAAAATTCCCATTCAGGGTGACAGGTATTCTCTCTTTAGAGCAATGATGATTGCACAAGGTTGAAAGCAATTTTTTGACATTCAAATATTTTTATAAGAATTAAAATTAAGCATCTACAAAGTCATTTTTTTACCAGAAAATTCATGTTATTTGTTTGACTTCATTCTTATGATTTCTTCCACTATTGATTAATTATTAATAACTGCACTCAAACTCTTCTTGACATAATTTGTACAATTACATATTATCTGTTCTTTTTTCTTTCAGGTTGATGGATGTTACGAAATTAACCTCTTGTCATACACATGAACATGGAAATCCTTGACATTATCAATGTGCACCTTTATTAATTTTGTTAATCTTCAAAATATATAGTCTTTAAAAAAATAAGTATATATTGCATCTCACCTAACCCAAAAGTTAGCTCACCTGACCCAAAGGGTCAAGGGAGCTATTGTCATCGCCATGCATCCTAAGTGAAGGGAATTTTTCAAAACTTGGTCAAAATATTGATCAGGGTTTAAAAAATTTGGTAAGCTTTTTGATTTGTCAACAAACATGGCCGCTGTTACTAAAAATAGAACATGGGGGGGAAATCACATTCAACGGCTAATAACTTGAAAACTAGAACAAAAAGAAAAATCTAAAGGATTTAAGGCTCTTCAGAATTAAAAGCTCTACAAAAGTCTCTATTGGATTGAAGTTGTCAGATGACACCTTTTAGGGATTATGGCCCTTTAACTATTGCAGTAAGAGAAAAGCTGTTGCTTGCTTAAACCTTCCGCTCATTGAGGTCTACAAAAGTCTCTATTGGGTCGGTGTTGTCAGATAACCCCTTAGTGGGGTTATGGCCCTTTAAGTGTGAAAAATAGTGATTTAGTGTTTGGCCTTTTTAGATTGAAAACTATTGCAGTTACAGAAAAGCTGTTGCTTGCTTATAACTTCAGCTCATTGTGCTGTACTAAAGTCTTCATGGGTCAAAATTGTCAGATGACTTCTTACAGGGGTTATGGCCCCTTAAAGGTGAAAAATAAAGATTTTACGTCTTTTTGGCCTATACAATGAAAGCTATTGCAGATAAAGAAAAGATATTTCGTGCTTAAACCTTGAACTGATTGAGCTCTACAATAGTCTTCATTGGGTCAATTTTGTCAGATGACCCCTTAGTGGGGTTATGGCCCTTGAAAAGGTGAAAAATAGTGATTTTTCGTGTTTTTGGCCTTTTTAGATTGAAAACTATTGCAGTTAGAGAAAAGCTGTTGCTTGCTTAAAGCTTCAGCTCATATAGCTTTACAAAAGTCTTCATGGGTCAAAGTTGCCAGATGACCCCTTAGTGGGGTTATGGCCCTTGAAAAGGTGAAAAATAGTGATTTTTCGTGTTTTTGGCCTTTTTAGATTGAAAACTATTGCAGATAGAGAAGAGATATTGCGTGCTAAAACCTTCAGCTCATTAAGCTCTACAAAATTCTCCATTTGGTCGAAATTGTCAGATGACCCCTTATAGGGGGTATGGCCCTTTAAAGGTGAAAAGAATATCAATTTTTCATGTTTATATTGGCCTATAGAATGAAAACTTTGCTGATAGAAAAAGCTGTTGCTTGCTTTAACCTTCAGCCCATTGAGTTCTACAAAAGGCTCCATTGGGTTGATGTTGTCAGATAATCCCTTATAGGGGTCATGGCCCTTTTCAGGTGAAAAATAACATTTTTTGCGTGTTTTTGGCCTATAGAATAAAAACTGTTGCAGATAAAGATAGGCTGTTGCTTGCCTTTATTTTCAGCTCATTGAGCTCTACAAAAGTTTCCATTGGGTCAAAGTTGTCATACAACCCCTTATAAGTGCTATTCCCCTTTTAATTGAGAAAAATAGTGTTTTTCATTTTAATTCTTCAATTCATTGAGCTCTTCAAAAATATCCATTAGGCTGAAGCTGTCAGATGACCCCTTATAAAAGTTATGGCACCTAACTGTTATGATGATTCTTTATTGGAGTTTTTCGCCTCAGATGCCCAAAAATATTTTCATTTCATCAGTCATTGAAGTCAGGTGAGCAATTCAGGCTCATGGGAGCCTCTTGTTAATCTCTTGGTATCAGTTACTGTCCTTTTTATACCTTACCTATCTGACACCAGAAGTCCCATTGCAATCTGCCTGAGGGAAATAGTAATGGTCTTTGTGCATCCGTCCATCACACTTTTGTGGTCGCAAGTAAGTCCGCTCAAAGGATTTTGATGAAACTTTGTAGGATTGTTTGTCATGATATGTAGTTGATCATATCACAACGTCAATTTGATTCAACAAATTTTATAGAAGTCATTGGACTTGATAGACTCTTTGTTCATTTTAGGTCTTAGGAACACTTTGTGGGCACAACTCCTCTGAGACCACTCAGCACATTTTAATGAAATTTTGTAGAAATGTTTCTCATATGTAGTTGATTATATCGCAGCACTATTTCTATTCAACAAATTTTAGTTAATTTTCACCTTAATGTGGCAGTGGGGGACATTGGCTATGTGTAGCAATCTTATATGATTGGTTATATATTGGTTAAACTGAACTACAGAGGTAAGGATTTTTTAATGCTCATAAAATACAGTTATTGTAGCTTGAAAGGGAAACATCAAGTAAACTAGATTACTAAGTTTTTTTTTGCTAATGACCTAAGGCAATCACAAATATCATTTTTCTGAATGCATAAAGTGATCCCTTTTATATATATGACATTTCTGTCCACCTAAAGTTTGAAGAAAATTTGACAAGTCATGTAAGAGTTAACTTTTTGTCTCTTGATTTTTAAATCAAATACATATATATCTTTTTTTTTTAAATGAAAGGCATTTGGGTAATTCAAGTTACATATTGTTGAACCATTGTGAAGCACATCAAGATCTGCTCAAAATATATCTAAGGAAAGTTAAAGAATTTCTCTTAAGAGTTATTACCCTTTGAATAAAAAATGCATTATTTTCTTTGATTTTCCTTATTAGATTTATAACAAATACACAGTAATGCTTAAAAAAAATATTATTAACAATCCTGTTTAGCAAAAAGGACTTAAAATTGAGCAAGATGCAAAGAATCTTTGCATCAGTCTTTCCCTTTGAACTTTCAAGTTGATTTTTTATTTTTTTGCTGTTTTTTAAGCATTTTTTTTATCGCTATATTGAAGTCAACATAGATAGAAGAAATTGGACGTAACCCTCCTTCTTTAGCAATGATGCTCAACTAAAATATCTATTGACCTGATGTTGTGAGACATCCCCTGATTGGAGTTTTGACCCTTAAACACCAAAATTTAGAATCAAAACCACGATAAAAACCATAGAAAACAGAGAAATGATGTTGCTTTCATAAATGTTCATACTTAAATGAGTTTGTTAAGCTCTAAAATTATTTCCGAATTTGCCATTGTTTTCAGATTTTTAAAAATACTCCTTAAAAGGAGGTACAATCTCTTTAATATAAAAAGTAGTTTGGTAGCGATGTAGGTTGAAAATCATAGTGTACATATGCCACCATTATGTGTACCCCGTTCTCTGTCATGGTCTGTCATTAGAAAATATATAATAGGGGGGATCTGATGGATCGTAAACTTTTGAGATTTAAAAAAATCTCCATTTGATTAAACTTTTGGGGGTTATGACCCTTTGCAGGCAAAAAAATATGGAGTTTATTTTCATGTTTTTTTAATGAAATTTTTTGCAGAAAGAGAAAACTGTTGCTTACCAAAACCTTTAGCTCATTTCATATACGATATTGAGATGTGGAATAAGTGTACGCGACACAACAAACATAAACAAACAGCAATTCAAAAAATCACAACGGAAAACAGCAAGCAGTCTTCAACATGACCATAGGTCATTGCTTACCGTCTTGCATTGGCCCAAGACTTATAATACTATACAAAAGTATCAAAACCAATCCCTAAATGATCAACGAAAGACTCAATTCTTGACATAAAACAGTTAACATAGAATGACAAGGACAAACAAAGGCTTTGGCAAAGTTTCCTGGCTTAGGACAGGCACATATAAAATGTGGCGGGGTTAAACTAGTTTTTCGGATCCAATTCCAATTCCAATTTTTGGATTCAGCTTGTTTTGCACAATAGTACAAAAAGGTGTTGCTTTCTTTCAGCTCACAAAGCTCTACAAAAGTCTTCATTATCATGTTATCCCTTTAAGAGGTTATATAACCCTTACAAAATAGAACAGAATGTGGCGGTAGCGACGGCATTAAAAGTTATAAAGTTTTAACTTAAAAAAACTTTAAGTCCTTATACTTGATGAAACTATATATACATATGCCCAGAAGTAGTTAAGAACAGTTGCATCTCCATCTTTTGACCTTGATTTTCTGGTTTAGTGACTTTGACAATTTTCAATGTTGAGGTTTTATTAGCACATCCATAGCTCAGTAACTTTAAAGTCCTAGGCTAATTAAACTTGCCATACACACGTACTCGTAGACACATACACGATTTCTATCTCTCAAATGAGTGCAGATGTTTGGTTTGTCGTAGAGATTTGTTTTGTCTTCCTTTACCGGATTTGACACACTGAATTGGAAATTGGCAAAACGACGGGTGTGCTATAGCAGGCAGGAACCGCTTACTCTTCCGGAGCACCTGAGTTCACTCTTGTTACGACTTTAGTTCGCGTTGTTGATTTCGGTTGATTTTGTGTTTTGTGTTTCTTCGTGCTGTTCTTGTTCGTGTTTACCGGTTTCGTTGTTGCCCTTTCGGACTTTTGACACTCGAATGTCCCATTGTTGCCTCTCCCCTTCTTTAAATAATGATCAAAACTACAAACCAATCGCCCTTACATGTATTTTAAGTAAAGTCGTTGAACATATAAACACATCCTTCATCGTGAAACACTTTGACAAACACAACATATATTCATTTATACAACGTGGTTTCAAGTGAAAGGCTAGTAGTGAAACCCAACTTCTCGCTTTCACCTAACAATTTTTTGAGCAATATGCCTGATGGCAAGCAGACAAACGTTACAGTCATGGGTTTAAGTAAGGCCTTTGACAAAGAGGACCACCTAAGACTTGTCCTAAAATTAAAAAGTTTGGGTATGAACAATCCAACATCCAACTGGATCCATCTTGGCTGAGTAATAGATCTCAAAAGGTTGTGGTTGATGTTCATGCTTTAGACAGCTGCCCTTTATTATAAGGTGTACGTCGAGGCTCTGTCATGGGTCATGCCTTTTTCTTATTTACTTTAATGACATGTCGGACAGCCTCAAAAGTAATGTGCGCCTTTTTAATCATGTCTACTTGACAATATTCAGTTTTACAGATTGTCAAACACTTCAGCCAGACTTGCAAAAACTTGAACAGTGCGAAAAGAGTGTCTCATGTCTTTCAATCCAGATAAATATGAAATAATACGCATTGCTTAGAAGCAAAAAAAATGTCTATGTTCTCCACAATCAAATTTTACAATCAACTGATATGCAAAATATTAAGTAATCATGGAACACACATATTATCACGAACACTAACCAAGCAAATTCAACCTTTGCAACATTAAACAGAACTGTAATAAGACCAAGGAAACAACTTAAAAAACCTATAAACGGCATTAACTTTTAATATTGCAGCATTAGTTGGACCACCTCGTTCAAACAATAGACATGATACAGAGAAGAGCTGCAAGATACACCTTACATCAATATCATTAACAACTACAGCTAAGAAGAGACCTTACAGCAGTCATAATGATTTACAAAATACAACATAAATTAGTGGACATCACACTACCACCAAACTATCTCATACCAACTTGCCCACACAAATTTTTACAACAACATTCTCCAAAAAATAAAGGTAACAACAACACTACTGAACTGGGGTGATCAATCTCATATATCCAAGAGGCAAAGACATATTAGAGAAATTGAAGATCGCAAGGGTCCTGACTTAGTGTAGGCGTTTTAAAAGAAATGGTGACCACTCAAGCTCGTATTAACCAAGAGCTATAAAGTTGTGTTATTCCTTTCCAAAACATGTAGCCACTTGCCCAGACCTGATATCCTTTAAGCATGGAGCGAAATCGTTTTTCATGTAAATTTTTTGAACTCTGTTTTTATCTCATACATGTCAAACCAAAAAAAAATGTAATAAAATTTTACAAATTATATGTATTTGCTAATTTCAGCTCACAGTTTTCCATACCTCGACATGCGCCTTCTAGTATTATCAACGTAAATATAATGTATATGTAAATCAGGCATGGGGTAATGCAAATGTGTAATGGTAATGCATTGCAATGCATTACATTTTTTCAAGTAATTCAATGTAATGTGTAATGCACCATTTTTTGCATTACATGTAATGGTAATTCAATGCATTTCTTTCTCAAAAATGCATGTAATTCATGAATTACAAATGAATTACATTGCATTACTATTAATAAATTTGAAAATGAAGAAGGGTCAGTAAAATTTTCAACATATTATAGCAGGATTAAGTAATTTTGAAATCATTAAACAATTAATCTAAAAAATTTGAAGTGAAGTCATACAAACACAAAAAAATTAAATATTTTCTTTTGACACTGTTGTAAAAACAACTTAAACAGAGTGTCAAAACAACTCTTCTGTCAATATCAAATGGCTTCAAGTTAAAAATATTAATTAAATTATTCATTTTTGTCTCGCCTGCGACGAAAAGTCGCGGAAGGCGAGACATAGGTATTACTTTCCGGCGGCGGCGGCGTCGTAAACTTTTTTGTAAGACTTTTGTGGACAATGAATTGCTTGAAAAGTATAATAGCTAGGCATCTGATATTTGGTATACAGACAGTTCAGGTTATGGTCTACGCAACTGTCACCATGCCGTGTGACCCTGACCCCATTTTCACGCTCCAGTGACTGTGAACTTAGGTCTTTTTTAAGGCTGTAAACTTTTTTGTAAGACTTTTGTGGACGATGAATTGCTGGAAAAGTATAATAGCTAGGCATCTGATATTTGGTATACAGACAGTTCAAGTTATGGTCTACGCAACTGTCACCATGCCGTGTGACCCTGACCCCATTTTCACGCTCCAGTGACTCTGTGAACTTAGGTCTTTTTTCAGGCTGTAAATTTTTTTGTAAGACTTTTATGGACGATGAATTGCTGGAAAAGTATAATAGCTAGGCATCTGATATTTGGTATACAGACAGTTCAGGTTATGGTCTACGCAACTGTCACCATGCTGTGTGACCCTGACCCCATTTTCACGCCCCAGTGACTCTGTGAACTTAGATCTTTTTCAGGTAGAAAACTTTTTTGTAAGACTTTTGTGGACAATGAATTCTGGAAAAGTTTAAAAGCTAGGCATCTGATATTGGGTATACAGACAGTTGAGGTTATGGTTAACGTAACCGTCTCCATGCCATGTGACCATGACCCCATTTTTAGGGTCCACTGACTCTGTGAACTTAGGTCTTTTTTTCAGGCTGAAAACTTTTTGCAATACTTGTGTGGACAATAAATTGCTTGAAAAGTATAATAGCTTAAGGCATCTGATACTGGTAATACAGACACAATTTGTGTTAATATCAAGAAATCAAAGCTTAGGTGGTTGATTTTAGTGATGGTGCCTGCAGGCGAGACATACTTTTAGTGGCCACACTTGTTATTTATTATGTTTATAGTGTATATCTTTAACAGAAGAAAGTTGACCAAGAATGTTGAATAGGCAAATAAATTTCAAATTACCCAACAGAATATGCAAAAATGACATATTTTTCGATTGTTAATCCTCATTCAGTAATACATTTTTTTTGTACTATGTTATCTTCCTTGACAAAAATGATAAAATATTTTAAATAATTTTAAAAATGCTTTAAATTCAACTTTACCATGTTTACAACTGCTAATTTTTGTACAGATCACAAGATGGCTTTTCGACAAACTATGCCTATCACCCTGTATGAAAAAATATACATTGAAAAAGACGTTTTAGTTCTTTGAAACAAACCAAGTTTTTGCTTAGCAACTTTTTATTATTCTGTTTTGCTTTTATGCCAAGACAAACAATGTATCAGAATACAAAAGTTTATAAGTTCTGACTTATTAAGTTTTAATTAGAAATCTTTTAAAGCAAAATTTACCAAGGTATGATGGATGTTGCAAACAAGTTAACGGAACTTAAAAATGTAATGGTAATTCAATGCATTACTTTGCTAAAGTAATGGTAATTCAATGCATTTCTTTTCAAAATCCTTGTAATGGTAATGGTAATTCAATGCAAGTTTTCCTAATGTAATGGTAATTCAATGCATTACATTGCAATGTAATTCACCCCATGCCTGATGTAAATGTAGTTACATGTATGTATTAACTATTGTTTCATGCTTTTGCTGTAAAAAAAAATGCAGATAGAGAAAAGCTGCTGCTTTCCTCTAACCATCAATGAAAGTCTCCATTTGGTCGATCTGGTAACAGGTAAGGTGACCACTTAAAGGGTCAGATCGATCTGGTTGGTTGGGTGACCATTTAAGGGGCTATGGCTCTTTAACGGTGAAATGGTGTTATGTCATGTTTATCCATTGCTGATAGACAAAAGCTGTTGCTTGTTTTGCTTGTATATTGAGATCTGACTGTAAAGGATAGTGAAAACCATTGCTTGCATAATTGTTCAGCTTTGTGAACTTCATATTTTGAAGTTTTATGATGATCCATCATGGGGTTTTGATTTCTTATACACCCCCTCCCCAAAATAGCTTCATTCAATTTTTCCATGCAAATCGGGTGAGCGTTTCAGGGCTGTAAGAGCCTTTTTCTTGCTACTCAGTATGTTACTTCCATCCGTAACTTAAGTGTTTCTGTCAAGTCCACCTGTCGGGCAGAACATTTGTTAAAGTAAAAAAAGACCAGTTTCATCTTATATACAGATTTACAGGTCACGTATGAATGGAACCGGATATAAAGGATACTCGTTAGGTATATTGCAAAGGATTTTTATGGAAATAACAGAAGAAATTCCTGGTTTTCTGTAACAATTTAAGCAGCTATAATGTCCCCCATTTACATGTAACGAAGTATATTTTATAAATAAAACAATCACACCACTTGCAGCCGTTTATCATGCCACCAGTAATGTTTAATTAAAAAAAAAAATGTGTTTTGTTTTGTTTTTTTTTTTAATTTATTATTCTTGCGGGGGTGGTCATGTAAACTTAACCCCAGATTTTTAAAGGCAATTAACACCTTACATAAAAAAATAAAATATTTCTCAGCTAACTATGCACATATGTCAGATTTGAAATTTATTCTTCGCTGTACTCATTTATATTTTTGTGAGTGCACAAGGTTCTGATTCACTTCTAAAGTACGAATGTTGTTATTAAAGTGGAACAAATGGTGGAGTTAGGAAATACAAGAACACTGACGTCAGACTCCAACACATTCGCAATATAACATGATTTTGGACTATTTTTTCTTTTATATTATTTTGCCAATAGTGTAAAGCTGAGTCAATGAATCCTTAATGAATTAATTGTTTTTCCTCTTGCCTCTTTCGTCAGTTTTTCTTAAATCTCTAACTAACTTAATATCCATCACAGTGTAACGTTTAGTATAGACTGTGTGTTTTCTGTAGTTGCATGGTTAGTACAAAATCATTGTTGTCTTTTGAAGTGAAGTAGTGTTGGTCCTCCTGTGCAATAGAGTTATAAATATCTGACGCAGGCACCTAGGTGGGAAAAATGTCAGATTTGTCCCTGTTCATTATTTCACTCTATAGACAGAAGAACAATAGCGTCACAATGCGTTAAATATTTTCATTTAGGTAAGCCATCGGATATAAATTGCAATTTGAGTTGGATAATTATCCATTCCATTTTTTGGCACTGGGGCGTGCGATTTAATCATATGTACCTACTTTTAATAGTTTAAAATACCTAATATTCCATTCTGTTTGATCTCACAAACATCGACAGCAAAATGGACATAGAACTGACGATCATTTATCTTCGGTCAACTAATGGTAATCCTAATGCCAAACGATCTACTAAAACGAGCCATATACAAATTCTTACAACGAAGGTATCGGTAAGTCAAAGAATAAGACTTCACCACTGATTGAAGAAAAAAGAGCAGATTAAGGCTCTGTAAGATTTCTTAGAGAGTTGAAAAGGCTACCACCAGGAATATTCGACAAGGAAGACTACAAGGTATTCAAGACCATCATCTGTACCATAACGAGTCGAAACTTCTTGTTGTTTGCATTTCACTGTAAGTTGTGACATGACGACATCAGTTTGGTTGCCGTCACTGACATTCAAGACCATCATCTGTACCATAACGAGTCGAAACTTCTTGTTGTTTGCATTTCACTGTAAGTTGTGACATGACGACATCAGTTTGGTTGCCGTCACTGACAGTCAAGACCAGCATCTGTACCATAACGAGTCGAAACTTCTTGTTGTTTGCATTTCACTGTAAGTTGTGACATGACGACATCAGTTTGGTTGCCGTCACTGACAGTTCTTTCTTCATTCGTGTGAAGCTTTAAACATCTGATGTGAAATCGAGTTTTCTTAGATAACTTATAAACATTATATAAGATCAATATCTTATAAGATATCTCTATAAGTTCGAAAGATATCTCATATCTTTTACAAAATATCGTATAAAATATATATATCTTATTAAGACTGGCCGCAAATTATAAGACATTTCATATTTTCAGATATATACACGATAACTTATAAACTTTTTGCAATACTTATACCATGGAAGTAATATTACTTCCATGCTTATACTAATTACGATAACGTAACCCTCTGAGAGGGTTACGATTCCCACCCATTGACCTCAACGTAGCCGGAAAACAATTTTCTTAAGTACACAATTAAATTAATATGTTGGTATATTTTAACACAGAAAGTATATGAGGATAGATTCAATCAAATTTGTTGATAAGTTTTCAGATGTTTTGTAAAAATCTAGATTAGATTAACAATTTGATATTTTTGTCGTTTTATACTGATCTTGAACTTAATAAAGTTCAGGATCAGAGCTTTGATTACATTAATTACTGAGTCATTAAACATTCAAAAGTTCATTTGATGGTTGATAATTGTGTAAAATAACATATACTAAGAAAAAAAGTGTCTGGGTCAAAAATAGTTCTTTTAAATGCGCCACCAATTGGTTTCACTGTGCTCCGATGGGAGTAATCTTCTTCTTTAGGTATACTGTTATCCATCACAAGTTGATGATCACTAACAGTTAGCAGCTGCATGCGTGGGCAAAAATGTTTAATTTAGAACTTTATCAAAAATCTCAGAACATTGTGACAACATATTTACAATTTGTGCCAAATAAATAAATATAAATTTTTTTTTAGCTTACTATCTTTTGTATATATTATATATATATATATTTTTTTTATATAGTATTTAGATAAAACTATGTACATGTTGTGACAGGTAAGTTAAGCTATAAGTTGGCAGAGAACAGCAGGTGTTAGCTGTTCTCTGAAGGTGACTACTGTGGGAGATAATGCAACTATGGGTGGTAGTGCATTCCAGTATATAACTGTATTTGGGAAAAAAGAATATTTATATGAATCTTTTGAAGTTTGTATGTGTTTAAAAGTATGGGGGTGGTTTTGACGTGTTCTTGTGTCGGTTGGTATGAGAATTGTTGTTGGTACGGCTACTAGTTGATGGATGACTTTATAAAACATGACTAGTTTAGTTTTGAGCCTACGTTGTTGAAGAGGTTGCCAGCTAAGAGTTTGGAGCATGTCTGTTACACTGCTTGTGTTATGGTAACGGTTACAGGGATACCTAGCTGCCCGCCTCTGTACCATCTCAAGTTTATTCTGCTGGTCAGCAGTGTGAGGGTCCCAGACAGAGCTAGCGTACTCTAGTTTCGGTCGGACAAGTGCTTGGTATGCCTGTGATTTAATGTTTGTATTTGAAGTTTTTAGATTACGTTTTAGAAATCCGAGACTTTTGCTTGCGTTTGAAGTTATATTGTTGATGTGCTGATTCCATTTTAGGTCAGATTGCAGTGTGATTCCAAGATATTTAGCCGAAGAAACAGTTTCTAAAGTGTGGTCATGAAGTATATATTTGTGCTGTATTGGTTTTTTCTTATTTGATATGGTAAGGACTGTACATTTGTCAGGATGGAAAGCCATCAGCCAGTCTTTTTCCCACTGAGCGGCAGCATTAAGATCTTCCTGGAGGCTATCACAGCCTTTTTGTGACTTGATAGGCTTGTATATAATGCTGTCGTCAGCAAACAGTCTGAGTTTACTGGACTTAAGGTACTCCGGTAAATCATTGATATAAACCAGAAAGAGTACTGGACCCAAGACTGTTCCTTGTGGGACTCCCGATGTTACTGGGGCAATGTCTGATGACTCTCTATCCAGGATAACTGTTTGAGTGCGGTCGTTGAGGAAAGCAGATATCCAGTTCAGAGTGTTGTTTTTTATTCCATAATAATTCAATTTGTATAGAAGACGTTTATGTGGGACTTTGTCAAAAGCTTTGGCAAAGTCCATGATGATTAAATCTGTTTGGGTGTTATTGTTTGAGTTGGAAGCAAGTTCCTGGACAAAGGACAGAAGTTGAGTTTCACAGGATCTTGAGTGTCTGAAACCGTGCTGAAGATCGTATAAGATGTTGTTTGTTTCAAGATGTGTAATGAGATGTTTTGTTATAATATGTTCCATTATTTTACAACTGATGCATGTGAGTGAGATCGGTCTGTAATTTACTGCATTGTATTTTTCCCCTTTTTTAAATGCTGGTGCTACATTTGCATGCTTCCAATCAGATGGTGCCAGTCATGAGTGATTTTTCAAAGATTATTTTAAGGATCGGAGCAGTAATAGTTTTAAGTTCTTTTAATATTCTGCCACTGATGTTGTCGGGCCCGGTTGCTTTGTGTGGGTTTATGTTATGTAGAAGTTTTTCAATTCCAGGTGTTGTTATGTTTAGAGATGGTATGTCTGGGTGGGGGCTTGGTCCTTTATAGGGGATACTATCTGGTGGTTCAGAGGTAAATACCGATTGAAATTGGTTATTTATGATGTTTGCTTTTTGTTTGGTTTCTGCAAATAATTGCCCCTCATTTTTTAATGGTGACACACCACTTTTGTCTGTTCGTATAGATTTTATGTATGAAAACAGTTTTTTTGGGTTTAGCTTGATTTGAATAACTTAGGTCAGGATCTGAGATTGGTAGGTCAAGTATCATTTTCTCAATGTAGGTGTTATAAGATTGTCTTTGTTCCTGTTGTACTTGTCTCTTTAGCTGTTTATATTTGTTTTTGTATTTGCTGTCTTTCTTCATTTTAAAGTAGCACTTGTTATTTTTGTTTATTAGCTTTCTGAGATTATTGTGCACCCATGGGAGACGATGTTTGTATGTAATCATTTTATGTGGGATATTTTTGTCAATTGAGTTGGTAAGGTTGGTTTTAAATAGATTCCACATATCATCAATTTTTACATTTTGGTCTTTACTCATATTCTCAAGGTTTTTTAGTGTGCTAATGAGGTCTGATTCAATGTTTGCCCAGTTCGCCTTTTTAAATTGATGGATTTTTCTAGGTTGTTGTCTAATTTTTCTGAGCCAAATGTCAGCTTCTGTATACACAATATCATGGTCACTTAGGCCTATTGGTGGGAGAGTAGTAATTTTGTTGAATAGTGTGGGATTGTTAACAAAAATAAGATCAAGTATTCTATTATTTCTAGTTGGTATGTTTACAATTTGGTGCAAGTTGTTATTATTTATAATTTCTATGAGCTTGTGATTAAGTTCAGCTTCTGGTTTTCCAGATACAACCTGAGGTATAGACCAGTCAATATGTCCTAAGTTAAAGTCGCCACCTATTATGATATTTGAGTTTGACTCTTTGTTAATTCTATTTAATGCTATTTCAAGTTCTTGTAAGGATGTGCCTCTGTCTGATGGTGGTCTATAATATGCAGCAATAAGTATCTTTTTACTATTTGGCATACTTATTTGGGCCCAGATAATCTCACAATCAGTATTTAGTTCTACAACTTCTACACTATTTAGTTCTTTACTGATAGCAATTAGAACACCGCCATGGCTTTGATGTTTATGATTTGGTGGTCTATCTGTTCTATATACATTAAATAAGTCTGATGGAAAGTATTCATATGATGAGATATTTTTGTCAAGCCAGGTTTCGGTGCCTAGAATGATGTCTGGTTTGGTGGATTCTATGATTTGCTGTAGGTCTTCTTTTTTGTTGCGTATTGATTGGAAATTTACATTCAATATTCTAATTGGTTTACAATTTTTACCTCTATTTGTTTTTTGATTATTTTTGATTTTTTGTTTTGTTCTAGTTTGAGTCATAGGAGAAGATGAGGCCTGTGGGGCTCCCAGACTGTTATTAAGCGATGTATCACTGATGTTCAATGTGTTATATCTACTAGTACTTGAATTTAGTCATAGACCTGTATATATACAGGTCTATGATTTAGTGAATCAAATATATTGGTATGGTTGCTAAAAAGACTGGTGGCAAAGTTAGGCATACCTCAGTTAGTGCATTCCCATTTTATGCTATTATTAAGACCATCATAGAGCTGTGAATTCATTCCCTGACACTGGATGTGATACCATGTATCACAGGTATCACAACATATACCTTTTTGCTTCCAGGTTACTGTCTTTTGGCAGGAACCGCAAGGCCAACTTATCTTCCTATTATTTCTCATCTTTTTATTGGGGCTATTATTCTTTTTCACAAGTTTTGATTGTTTATTAATAGTTGTGTGCCTTTGCATACTTGTGCTTATATTTTCATTACTTCTGCTTAAATGGTTATAAATGTTAGGTGATGTAAATGGTTCTAACGATTTATCGCTGAAGATAGATATTGATATGTTGGGTATACCACATTGAAAACATTCCCAACTAACATTACTCGAGTTCATGCAATTATATATGTTTGGGTGGATCGTAACCCTTACGATGAGAATCGTATGGAGAGTTAACTATCGTAACTATACTTATACACGTAAAACGTGTGAAATGTCTTACAAAAAATACAAACAAAAACTATGAATGTTGATAAATACTGGAAAAAAGTAATCGTCAAGATGATTTCAAAACAGAATAACAACAAATTTCAGGTTAGGGGAACAATATAATCGGCCGGGGAATCAGTATTTAAATCAGTCTATAAAAAATCTGTTGGAGACACTCTAGATATCCTGATGAAAATCAAACACCATTTATTTTCGTATTCTTTTTAAAAGATTTCTTGCTACAATAAAAGGCTGCCTGTAAAAGTTTTGAAACGATTTTTAATTCGTTTCATAAAAAGATTTCCGTAAAATTAATCCAGCCTACTTTCTGTGTTCATGTGACCACAGTTTCCATGACGTCATAGACACTGCACAACTGGGTCGTGCTTGGCAACCGATCCTCCATACTGTCTTCGAAAATAGCAACAGATGTGTTATTTAGTTTAATTTTAATGTAGGATTTTATTTACCATTTCGGATAACAATGCCTAGAATAGATATAAGGTGAGAGTTTCGATTGACAAACAAATGAAGACAAAATTGGTCTCCAAGCTAAATATCAGGGTCATAAACAATCAGGAGGGGGCAAAATGTCGACACGAGTCAAACCCCTTCCAATACAACCTCTCCAAGTGCAAAGAACGAGGTCCATGTTGACAACTGGCGATATGTATTCTCATCAAACAACCATTGAGGCCGCTCAGCATCTACCACCCCTAACAAGCCAAACAGTAGGGGGTGGGGCTCACAGTGCTCACATTACCACTGGGGTTAAAGTACAACAATTATATGAGGACCACAAGCACCATTCACATTCTAAACACCATGGCCAACACACAGGAGATTCAGGAAAAGATTCCAATGTAGTAGCACGTCCCAGTTCTAGTGCCGGTAGCGTTGGCAGTAAAGGTGGATCAGCGGCAAGACGCAACACAGCATGGAGTCCAGAATCGGCCATGAAGCAGTTTATGCACAAACTCACTTCTTTCGAGCATCATGAAATATTCAACTTTCCATCTGTGTTTTTCGTTGGACAAAATGCCAAGAAACGTCAGGGAGTAGTAGGAGGCGCTAACAACAATGGATATGATGATGATCAAGGTTCTTACATTCATGTTCCACACGACCATATAGCTTACCGGTATGAAGTTTTAAAAGTCATTGGAAAAGGAAGTTTTGGACAGGTTGTAAAGGCCTATGATCATAAAGTTGCCCAGCATATAGCATTGAAAATGGTCCGAAATGAAAAACGATTTCATCGTCAGGCACAAGAAGAAATCAGAATCTTGGAGCATCTGAAAAAGCAAGATAAAGACAATACAATGAACATAGTTCACATGCTTGAACACTTCTCATTCCGTAATCATATTTGTATAACATTTGAGTTACTTAGTATGAATCTTTATGAACTGATAAAGAAGAACAAATTCCAGGGATTCAGTTTACAATTAGTTCGAAAGTTTGCTCACTCAATTCTACAGTGTTTAGATGCATTGTACAAAAATAGAATCATTCATTGTGATCTTAAGCCTGAAAACATTCTTTTGAAACAACAAGGCCGAAGTGGAATTAAAGTAATAGATTTTGGGTCGAGTTGTTATGAACATCAGCGTATTTACACTTACATTCAGTCTAGATTTTATAGGGCACCGGAAGTTATACTTGGTGCTAAGTATGGAATGCCAATAGATATGTGGAGTTTAGGCTGCATCTTAGCAGAACTTTTAACCGGATATCCACTGTTTCCAGGAGAAGATGAAGGTGATCAGTTAGCATGTATTATTGAATTAAATGGAATGCCACCTCAAAAGCTACTAGATCAATCCAAGAGAGCAAGAAATTTTATCAGCTCCAAAGGTTTTCCTAGGTATTGTACAGTTACAACATTACCTGATGGAAGTACAGCTCTAAGTGGAGGCAGATCAAGACGAGGAAAACCAAGGGGTCCTCCAAATAGCAAGGAATTAGTCACAGCACTGAAAGGATGCGAGGATGCATTATTTTCTGATTTCATGAAAAGATGTTTGGATTGGGATCCAGCTACAAGAATGACCGCCAGTCAGGCCTTACGCCACCCATGGCTTAGACGTAGATTGCCAAAACCACCAGGAAATGAAGCTAGAACAGACTCTGCGTCAAGAAGAAAAACATCAACAGCTAATACTGCAAGTGTTATTATTTCTAAAGGGCCACAAAGTGGCAATTCTAGTGGGAAAGGAAGAAATCCTGTGTCATACGATGAAATGTCCGCTCCCATTCCACAGAGAACAAAACTGCCACAAATAGGATCTACAACGTAGAGATTATCTTAGCTAGGTATTGTGATGCAACTTTTTTCAAATGCCGTCCAACTAATATCTAGATCATGTGTTTTGAGCACCATATCAAGTTGATATTTACATGAATATATGTGACCTTTTCTATTAACCTGAATAGCCAAAACAGTCTAATCTGGAATAATTGGTGTTTTTTGGATGACACTTGACTCTAAAATGGATTTAAAATTATAGTCCCAACAATGTTACTGAACCTGTACATGTGTGCTGTTTAAAACTATGTAAGATTATTATAGGTTGGCAAAAAAAGTTTGGTTGTTATGTGAAGAGCTTTTCTGTGATTATCATTCATTTAATGAATTGGAACTTGAATATTTAAGATAAATATCAAGCATTGAGTGCTGAAATCTCTAGGCATTGAATAAATGTAAATTTTTATGTAATAATTTTATCATATTTTGCTTTTTAAAGCTTTTCAAATGAAGATAAAACTTCCTTATGTTATAGATTGTTGTTCTAAACAATAAGCAAAAACAAATGGAGCATTTATATTTAAAAAGAAATTTTACACCCAAATCTTAAATTTGCATTGTCTTTTATACTCATGAATGTCACCTAACCTTTTTTCGTTATTGTCAAAATAACCCTTGTTAAACAAAAAGAAGTAATCATGAAACCTAATGCTTAATATTGTTTCTAAATGAATTATATGTAAACACACTGAACTTTAAATTGAGATTTTAATTTTTTTTTTTAAGTAAAAAAAACATTTAAGCTTCATTTTTAAATATTTTTAAGTTTTATAATAATAAAATAGATTTTTACATTGAATTGAAAAGATTTCTTTCAAGGTTATTATTTGTTATATTTTATAATTCAACTTGCATAAGAAATTTTATTATTTATATATTGTTTTATTTTAATTTTTTTGTTCAGAAAAAGAATATGCTAACAATTGGTAAAAGCAGTATGGGTCTTTTACATTTACATTTTGTACAATGTATGTTTTCATTCCCTATGCACATGATGTACATTATGATCAAAAACAGGCCTGTTTATTATTGAGGTTAATAAGACTTGATTGCCCCATATTCTTTATGTTGTATGGTGTTGCCATTCTTTTATAACAATACATAGAACTCCAAGGTTAGTGGTATCAAAAACATACGCCTCGATTCCTAAGCAATTTATACAGTTCCGTCCATTCAATTAGAATCTCTTTTGTCAGAATGTAAAAGAACAAGACCCAAAGATCAATACAAACATATTCTGTATATCTAATTTGCAATAGACCAAAAAATTGCTTTTCAATGACGTGAATTGCTGATAATTTTATTTTGTTCATGTACCATAATGAAATCAATTTCATTTAGTTAAAATAGGCATGATTATTTGCTTCCAAGCGTTATTTCTAAAACTTTTTTTCTTTGGTTTCATTTTGGATCTTTATTTGAAAATCTTTAAACTTTTAGTAAATAATGCCTGTTATAAAGTAATTTTGGTTCATTTTGAATGTTTTTACAATGTTATAAATTTCTTAAGTGTTGTTCTACTTTCACTGCCATAATGTCTTAGTTTTTGTCTTTTTTTGTACTTTGTAAAATTAAACCATTGTGTTTGCACTTGTGTAGTATGTGCAGGGCTGTCAAGTTTTTATGAGCTGCATGCGTGAGATATGACCAAAAATTGAAAGATCAAAGGAAAAAATTAAAAGATCAAAGAAATTTGCCGCCAAATTGCCGACTAGATGCGTGAGTCTCACGCAAGTTGCGTGACACTTGACAGGTCTGTATGTGTACATGTTATATTGTACATTAATGCTGAAAAGCTCCTTTACAATGTTCACTAACTTTTGAAATTATACTTACTTTATTGAGGGAGAAAGTTGGGATTTTTTTTCTCATCATGATTTATATTTCTTTATTTGAAATTTATAACAAGTCACCCAGCATTATTTTTTTCAAAGTATTGAAATGGCATGTATACAGTATAATTATAACATTTATACTGTTGTTGGTGTTAGATTTCATGTTTGACAGGCTGACAGCTCAGTGGAAAATTAGCTCTGACCAATGAAATGATGAAAAATTTTGATGAGGTTACAGCCTCTTGAAAGTGTAAATCACATACACTTTCATGAACTTTTACTTGATCATAAATAATTTTGATGATGTAAACAAAGTTATTAAAACTGATGTAGAACAATGATAACATCATTTCAAAACTAGGGAAGATGGACAGATTATTCCTTTGATTACTAAAACTTGGCATACTGTAAAACATGGTATTGTATAAGTATCTACCAGCACAAAACAGAAAAAAAGTTTATTAAATTGAGTTGACTCCACGTGGCTGACTTTTTTATTTTTGGAATATTGCTTGCTTGCTGATTCAGCACTACAGAATACAGGATTACTACAATAAATCTGTTAAGAAATTAATCTTGTTCTAGAAAGTATAAATAAAACGATGTTTTTTTAATTAACAGTTTCAGCTGAGTACCTACCTATGGACATACAACGCACAAAAACAATTAAAGCAGTGGTTTATAATCACATTTTACTTTATAAAAATCTAAACTAGCTTTTTGTAAATTTAATATAACGCTGCTTAAAATAAAGGCATTCTATAGTTTTACATAATAATAATGAAAAAAATATCTATATTGTGTGTATTTACTTTAGGAAAAAGAAATTACAAATTTATACCTTACCATTGACTTTATACCATGGTATGAAAATTCGTACCATACTATTTTCCTTACCACCATACCATGGCAAAATTAATACCATGTTTTACAGTATGCCCTAAAACTTGACAATTTCTGGTGTATCAAAATTCTTAAATGTCAATGGTGCAAGTTATCTTGATAACATATGGCAACAGTATAAGTTTATTATACCTCTCTCAGACAATCAAATCTTCGGGCTCCGCCCTCAGATTTGATGTCTGAGAGAGGTGTAATATACACATACTCCATTTATTTTTGTTGTGCAAATTTGAAAAAAAAAATGAAATAGTAAACATGGTAAATATTTTCAAACTGCCAGGACAGTAAGCTGCACATAGTATCCATCTACTGTTTTCAGTAACAATTGATTTTTGTCTGGCAAGTGGGTGGGCTGTTCATTGTATCAATAAATAATGATTAATTATAACCTCAGAAATAGTACAGGTCAATAAGAGAAAACAGTAATATGTGTCTGGTAAATGTATCACTGCTTTGTTTTTATTATTTGGTGCATGTGGTAATGATCTGATTATGATGCTGAAATCTGCACGTGGGAGCTGTTGGTACACATTGTACCTGTGCTTCCTTTGTGTAGTACAAATAAATCTCTAAGAACAGTTAATTAAGGGATGGGGGTAAGAATATCACAGGATTTTTTTAAGAGAAGATTGCAAATTAAAGAAATTCTTTTCATGTTTAAGATAAAATACATGTAGAGTTTAAGTAAGAGTTTTCCCCCTTTAGTACAAATTGCATTAATTTTGCCTGTGTGGTACAATGCATACAAAAGTAAAAATTATTTAACCATGCTTTTATTTATAAAGATTTGATTGAACATGTTTGAAGATATAAAGTAAATGTGATGTTTGATTGAGCAGTTTATATTGTAGAATAGAACTCTCATAAGATGAATGGAATGGACAAATACTAGTCTCTCAGTATTATATATATGTTCAGTGCTATGTTGTCATATATGTGATAAAAAGGCTATAGTGCATGTATAAATGTTTTGTACATGATAACAGTATTGTTTAACTTTGCAGGCTTTTTTCTAAGCAACTTTTTTTTTTATATAAAAAGGTCACATGTACTTTTAAAATTAATGTCAGGCTGTACATCTCAAGGCATTTACAATGTGCATGTAAGATAAAAAAAATAAGGGGTATAATATATTTTATACATGTACTATAAAATACCATTTGTTTTATGGGTATGTTGACTGTCTCCAACATTACATGTACATGTATAAAAGTTAAACAGTACTGCCAGTTTTACTTTGTGCTATCTTTTTATTTTCTGTTCTATTATTTTTTCAGTTACTGGTTATAAGTTTTTAGAAAATCAATTTTTAATGTATTCTCTTGGCCATTAGTAATTAGGAAGTCTACAGTATCAATATAACTTGATTGATTTTAAGATGTATTTGGTTGACTTAACTTGACAAATGCCTCAATGACATTTTTATCAGAAAATAAATGTTTATATATGGAAAAATATTCCCTGATACTGATTTGATTTAAATATGTTGCTCACATTTCATCTCTGTAGATTTCATCTAATGGCTTTTTAACATGGTTGATTAGACTTTATTTATATAAGAAAAGTTTTTGTATTAATTTTCTCTTGCATAAATACTTTTTTATTGAATAGGTTTTGCTTGGGCAGAAAATTTAATCTTCAATTTATTATCAAATGTTCGCGACATGAAAACAATTTTAGTCTCTTTGCATCACAATTTAACATTTAGTGCAGTTTATAAAAAGATAGCACAATGAATGCATGCAAAATATATGAATAACTTAATTTATATGTGATTTTTAATATGTTATTTGTGAATTTTAAGTTATTGTTTATATTTTATCATTTTTATTATTTGTATATATGAATCTTTTTTGTTTAAAAGAAATCAGGATTTTTTTTATAAATATTGTAAATAGCTTTATTGCAATCTACTCTTGTTCAACTGAAGTGTGATGTTTACTTGTTTTTAAATTAGAATGTATGATTCTTACACTTTTTTTAAAACGACAAAATCCTGTAGATTTTTAACTATTGATAAAAAAATCATTTCATAACAAGTTACTGTATTGTTATATTAACTGAAGTGTAATGAAGTAAAAAAAATATGTATATTAAAATGACACAACATACAAGTTTTCTTTTGCAATAGGCCAATGATCCATATGCTAGACTAGTTCAGAATCATGGTTAACCCAACTTGTGTTCTCTGCAATAGTCTCAAGTAGGAGTACCAACAATTTTCCAACTTTGCGCAGTAATTACTGGTACACAGCATTCAAATTTTTTATTTTTGGAAGAATTCAAAATAATTTATAACTGTAACTGTCTTAATTGCATAATAATAAGGATTCTTTTTCTTGTTACATTTTTTTCTCTCCTTGTGTGAGGATATGGTTTCAAAGGACTAGGGTTGATAAGGGCCATTTTTGGCCCAAAAATTATTTTTGTTGGAATTCAAGTAAAAAGTGTGAAAAGACTTAGTTAAAAATAGGTACTTTAATGCTTCATAGACATTTTAATATTTTTGACCTTACTGTGACGTCATAGTGACGTCAAAATTGAACAAATTGCACAAAATTGACCAAATCGGCTGTTTTTTAGCATATTTTTAATAATTTTCGCTCTGGGAAGTGACCGCAACACCCATGTACCACAAAATCCTTTTGGTAACAAATTAAATTGGTCCTGAAAAATATTTTCCCAAAGTATCTATTTGGTACATGGCTGTACACACTACTATTGAAAACAAAATAAGCTTGAAAATAATGTAAAAACCGCTAATTTTGACCAAATGTTAAAAATCTTCCAACTTTCAATGCCATTTTCCTTATATAGATTAAATGGATTGAAATAATTTTCATTGTTTATTATGTCCCTTACCCTTGCCTAAGAAAATAACACAGTGAATGTAGAATACTAGAACTTTTAATTTTCAGCCATATTTTGAGGCCAAAAACAGGCCTTATCAGCCCTGGTCCTTTGGTATGAAGTATAAATTTGCAGTGTGCTTGTATTAAAAATGTTACACTGAAGTCCTTTGCTGCTAATTGGTGTGTGTTCATCCTCTGAAATCCAGGGGTTCTTTTCACCTTAACTCTTTCATCACCGCTGGGACATTACACATGAAACACCTCGTTTCTGATAGTTTTGTATTGAGCCTTCTGATTGGTCGCATAACATTTTTCTAATGCAATTAAAACATGTTTCTATATTTAAACTTTATGAAGTTCAAGATCAGAACCTGAATGCAAAATGAACAAAATTATACCAAATGTCCCAGTGGAGCGATAAATGGGTAAGCGGGAGAAGAGCCCATGGGTTTCCGAGGATGGTGTGTGTTGGGTTTGTTTTATTTTGTATTCAGAACATGAAAGCAATCCAGAACATATAAATCTATCATTATTTGTTTCCAGTTTGGTTATTCTGAATTTCATGAAATTACCAAATCAACTAAGTCACTAAGTACCATGCACATTGTATATGAATTATAAATCTGTCTGATAATTATGCATTTCTATTAAACTCATCAGAGCAGAGATGCTTTTACCAAAAAGTTTGAAAAAAAGAAAATACACATGGCTAAAAATCAAAGCTGCAGAAAAAAGGAGCTATCTATGTGAAAAAAAAAACAATTTCCAAACATTTTATTAATTGACAAGAATGAAAAACAAGGTGGTATCATAAAAAAATCATAGATGTATGTTTTTTGTTGCTGTATCAATATTTATGATAACAAGACTTTTAGAGCTAATACTATGTTAATGAAACTTGGTATGCATATAACCTATACATTTGAATACCAGATATGCCGTTGGAACAATGTCAAAAATTTTGTATGAAACCACTAAACCAAACTTTTCATGAGTGATATATGACATTGTTGAATGAAGAGTGATGCAGATCATCATGCCCTACAAAAATCACCATTGAGTTAAAGTTGGTAGATGACCCTAGTTCATTTATAGCTAAGGGCAATGTATAGAAAACAACAAATGTTTATGAAATGGGGATTCTCATCTCCTGAAAGTTATGTTTACAAAAAAGACTGAAATCACTCGATACAAAACTAACGCATAATTCAACACGTATTTCATAAAAACAACCTCATGACCAGAAAAATGAACGTGAGTGCATCGGATGGGTATGCATTTCCTGTGAAGAAATGAATGATTTACGCGATTTTTCACATTGCTGTCTTGAAAAGGTTGGGTTCTATAAGTCCTTGTTTAATATGTCATTTCAAGCTTGTTATATTCATGCAAAATTAAGCAGCAACAAAATCTAACGACTTTTTTTTCACGTGTACCGCATGCAGGTTATGATCAAAATACAACTTTAAAAATTGGCTTTCCTCGCTTTGAAAATCTATACAAAGATCAAAATAAAACTTTAGCGTCTCTTAAAATATATACAAATATGCATATGGTTAAAATTCAAATTGAGCTTCCCTTAAAAATCTATACAAATATGATCAAAATACAGCTTTAGCTTCCCATCACAATAATAGTGAGAATGTTGGATATATTATGGTATGATTCAGTACTGCTTGGTTCCATGAATCAAAACTATTCCTCGTATTGTTGGAGCTATTGATTGCATTAGAAGTGACAGTTGCATATTTTTTTTCGTAACTGCGTTTGATGGTTTAGGTTATCGTACATTCTTTGCATCTTTTCCTGATGTATGCTCACTTCAATAATCGCATTACAAATGTCTATTAAGAACGTGCATTGTCATCATTGCGGTTTTCAACAACAGATGAAGCAAGGAGCTCACAAAGTAATATTACTTTAACACTCAAAATTTCAAGAAGAAAAGAATATGAATGATAGTGTCATGGTTTGGTAAAGGAAACCTATGTCGCTTTCCATTATGATGTTCATCTGTAATGTTTCGTCCTTTGATGCAAACCGCTTGTGCTGAACCAGGTAATGGAACACGAATCTAAGGTCCGCATAATGGAAAGCACCCCCTAAGTCGCTCGATAGTTTTGTTCGGCGTCCGTCCGTTTGTCCCCAAGTTTGATTTTTAGCAAAATATAAGAATCATTTGCGATTTGGTTACCATAAAATCTTTTTTTATTATTGTAAATGTGGTGTAGTATCATATAATGCTTCATAAGAATTTAGATGTCTATTTCGTTGTCATTTTAAGAAGTGAGGAGAACTTGTGTTTGATTATCTATCATTGAAACGAGTCTTTTATAAACTTAAAAGCCTGTCTGATCAAATTCAGAACTAAGAGATGCACTATGGTAATGTAAAAAATTGTTGAAAGTTTTATCACAATGCATTTGTCGGTGGCGCAAAAAAAGCCGAACTGCAGACAGATTTGTATGCATTATTTATGCAAAATAAAGAGAAACTAGAAAATGCTGGGATTTTTTTTTCGTTACCCCTGAATTCATCTAGTTTGTAGCTTTGTGATTTCAGTACTTTTGAATCAGACACAAATATAATCAACGTCCTTCACCGGGGTTAGTAAATGTGTTTATTTGCAATTGCTAAGTGTTTAAGTATATTGCATTAGAGTAATCCTTTTAATCTTTATTTAATTAAATATTCTTTCTGGACCCTATAGATTAATTCCATAAGAACAATGTGATTTATCATAAATAGTTTAAGGTTATGCATAAAATATCTTTGTCGACTTAGACTGCATGGCATTGAACCAATCACTGCAGTGGTTCAAATATGTACTAAAAGTCTTATATCGATGGTTTGTTTTGCCCTTTGCCAAAGTCTAACCTTAGTCGTTTCGAAGCACTACAGTTATATTGAACATTTACACACGTTGAGCTCTCAATAACTTAAATTACCTAGAGCATATACTACATAACTAACAATCCAAAGCGAATATCTGTAACTATATCATTGACAATTATGAATAAATCCATGTTTATAATAGATTTAAATATCTATATTTCAAATAGAAAGTCTGTTCTTACACGGGAGCTTTTGTTCCATAACGATTTTAAAAGACTCGTCAGTATTTACCGAGTTACCATAAACACTGGATTCTAAAACAAACACGATACCAGGGTACGAGACTTAGAATAGTGCGACCTTTAACGGTATTTCAGGGACATGATATATTTTTTTACAATAATAAATAAATACCAAAAAAAAGAAACGACTGATTGATTATAATTATGCCAACAGACCCACACAATAGCCTCAGTACAACATGCATATTTTCTAATAAAGGAACTGAAGGAGACCTACTGAAATCATCACCAGGGAGAAAACTGACAGCGAAGTAATAATTTACTTCTATAGGAAAAGTTCGAGTCAACCGACATTATTGGCAAGCCTAACAAAGTAAAAAATTGGAGGACAGTAAAAATGAATAAATAAGGTTTGTTTGTCCGCAAAAACGATGTCCCACTCCCGTTTCTCCGAAAATTTTAAGTTTGAATGTCTGCAACTCCAAGTAAAATGTTGAAGATTCCTGGTAAATTGCACAACATAATAATGTGTTGTAGCTACATACCAAGTTTCATAAATTTGGCTAAGCAGTTATTCGGAAACCATGATTAATTTTCCTGGAAAATTCTGAGCTGAAAAAAAAATCCACCACAAAGTTTCCCTAGTAAACAACGACATATGCATGATGTACTTGCTACATTCCAAATCTAATGAGTAGTTTCGAACAAACTTTGTGACTGACGGACGAGTCTATTCCTTCAATATGATACACCCAAACCTAGAGCTTTCTAGTTAAATTTTCTCCTGATTCAGGATTTATTTAAAGTATATATTGATGCTTTGTTTTGTGCGTATGTTATTGGAACTCCTGAAATCTATATTAAAACGGTAGCCCAAAAATTGAATATACTGGAATATAATTGTTTTATATTTTTTTTTTCAAACTTTCAAACTTTAGTCTACATATACACAATTTTCCATTTAAGTAAACATTTAGAATTTAAATTCTATAATTTCTTTCAATTGCTAATGTATAGAAACGAATAGCATGTAGAAAGTCGGAAGTATGTATAAACGAAATGACCTTCTCCATGAATGGGTGAAACACATACATTTCGAAAAAAAAAATCATTCAAATATCAAAATATACAAAGGATGAAACATAGAATTTATCAATATACATGTTTTTGAAAAACTGATTAATCTGTATCAATTTGTAATCAGTTCACAAAGTTCAAACAAAAACTATGATTTGACCCCATTGCTGTAGTCTCATAAACCTGTCTAATATACAGGCCTTTTGTTCTATAAGACTGAAACCCAGAAGCTCTAAGACAGACCATGGTATGCATGAATATATCGTCTGCTGTTCGGCACACAAATGTAGAAATTAAACCAGGTTTTAGTTTCCATCTAATATTACAACTTGAATGAAAACTGCACTTGTTCATTATTGTTGAAGTCATCTAAAGAATAAAGATACTGAGACTCTCAAATCACTTAAGTTATGAGAAACGAGGAAAACAAACAAATACATGCAGGTTTATATCTAATCGTGGGTTCAATTAAAAATTAAACAAGAACACTCTGTCAAATGATGCAGATACAGTTGTTCTTCATTACTACTAAGAATTACTAGGGATTCTGAATTTTCTTTTCAGCACAGGGCTTGAACAAGCTATATGGTGATTTACAACAAGGAATTATATAGAATTGATCTTTAATACAACCACAAGTTTCGTAAAATGACAAAAGACCACTGGAGCAGAGAGTCATGTTCAAGGTTAGATAACGCCCCTTTTGGAGTTTTGATTTGCCGTCTCAGAGGCAGAGGTTTAATAATCAACATTTTGAGTTTCGTCCATCTAGCCTTTTAGTTCTTGAAGAATAGAGATGCACAGAAAATTTGAACCTGCTTTTACAGGCACTAAAACTTTTAGTCACTGTGAAATGATAGGACTGCAGCTGTTCTAAGAGGATAGTTGCAAGCCCATACAAAGCTACTTAAGTTCTTGGGCTATTGAGATACACAATAAAAATTAAATATTTTTCCCCCAACCAATTACAGAGTTGAGCTTTTATTGCTGTATAAACTTTTTAAAGCAATTTAATTTGGTGTTCATTGATCTTGAACAAGAATGGTCATTATGCCAAACGTTTCCTGTTAGATACCTTATAGGATGAGCAGCATGGTGTGGTCTACATAGCAAACAAGTAAACATGGTCTAGACTCTTAAACTCATTGACATTATTGTAACTTTTCTTTATATCAGATCATAATTTTAACAGATTAGGCACCTATATCGGAAGCCTTGAAGATTAAAACTGTAAATACCAAAAAATTGTACAACTGTCATTTGTTTATTTTGTCGGGAAAGTAAATCAGATTAAGCATTTTTAAAGACACTTAGCAAAAAAAGGCAAAGATTAGTTAGTGCAACACTATAGCTGTTAAGTCAACCGATAACCATAATTACTTATATCCATAATTGATAAGAAAATTCTTTCATTAAAAGGTCAAAGAAAAAATTTAGCAAAGAAGAAATCAATGATCCCATTTTCTTTTACACGAACAACAATACTAATAAATGAGGAAAATCATGGTAATTTTTCAATTAAACCTAGCTAAAGCAAATGAGGCCGGGTAGTTTTATCGACTACTAAGATTCCAACAGGAAGCAACCAACGTATCAACTTAGTAAACAATGTAGATATCAATATGATATCATGTATGTCTGGCAACTAAGAACTTTGCAAAATAATTTCCCTGGTGAAACATGAATACAAGGAAACCAAATTTCCTATGTCAAAAGAAACTTTTAAATGTCAATACTTAAATTATTGCTTGAATGTGGCATTTCATGGAACACTAACAGATACATGTAGTAATGTAAGCATTATCTCTAAAAATATGCTCAGAGATACATGTGTATCTGGAAAAATACTCTGAATTAGGTTGTCATAATACTTTGCTCCATTGAAAATGAAAGAACCTAAGTGAGCACGCTCACATACCCCACACATTCTGCTACTTGACTAAACACAGTTACATATCTTATACTTCTTGCATACCAAGTTTTGTAAAATCTGTTCAGTACTTTAAAAGGAGTTGAATTCATAAACTGTAATAAGGAATTTCTGCAATTTTCTAAGTCCAAAGGGCCATAACTCCAACAAAAATTTGCAGATCCAAAATTCATTGTAATTTGCATAACTACATCTGGTATACTTCCTGCATAACAAGTTTCATTAAATTCTGTTCTGTAGTTTAAGAGGAGTTGCTTTCACAACTTTTGATCACAGACGGACAGACTGACGGACCAATCAAAAACATTATACCCTCCGCAACTTCATAGCATGGGGTATAAAAACTGTAAAATGCCATCAGATCTTCTTGGTTATTTGATGCCACCTTAATGGGCCATAAACACTAATTTTTACATAGATGGATCCAAGACACAACCATTTGTGTAGTAAAGAATCTAAACAAGAGTTAAAGAAGAAATCTTTTATATACTACCAGTATGTATGTCAACAAATAACATGCTGAAAAAAGAAAATAACAAAACAACATGAATAAAATTATGGTGAAAAAAAAACATTTAAACAAAACAGTGAATGTACAAGAAATGGCATGTTGGTACACAAAAAAATGTAGGATGAATTTGCATAAAGTTGAATATGGAGTTTATGATTGTTATTATTTTGGAATTTTAGAGTTCACAAACAATGATGGACAGACATTGCTTAATTTTCGCTCTAACCTGGTGTCCGTTATAAGAAATACAACAGCAAAAAATAATGAATCACAAACCTGATTTGGAATGGATAGAGAGACCGAAAAATAATATGAACCACAACTTTCTTTGATGGGCAATCAAAATTCTGAAAACCTAGCCAATTAAAAAATCATAAAGTGAGTAGTATAGTGTGTCCTACATCTAGAATAAACATTAATGAATTGGGTTATATAAAAACAAACACAAACTGTCCCTCCAAGGAAGACTTAATATACTGCCAACGTTTTGTAGAGCATTTGGTGACGACAATTTATATTGGGAAAACATGAATCTGTAAAACATAGTGATTTCAGAAAAATCAGATGTTTTGTAGAGCATTTGGTGATCACAATTTATAAGGGGAAAACATGAATCTGTAAAACATAGTGATTTCAGATAAACTGTTAACACAGACACATGTCTCGCCTGTCGCAACTGGACACAGTATAAAAAAAAGTAAAAATCCTCCTTAAACTGATCGTAACTGATGCTTAAGCAGCTGCATACCAAATATAAATGGTGAACCATAACTGCTTTATATAAAACACTCAATGACATAAGTAAAAAGGTGTAAAATCTCAAAGTCAGCAGACTGTGACTGCAGGATAATACAGATAAAATACTTTTGAAATTGATCTGTACTGATGCTAATGCAAGTGCATACCCAATATCAATGATGTACCATAACTGCTTCATGCTAAACAGACGTAAGAAAAAAGGTTAACCTCGGCCAAATTGGTGTAAAATTTCAAAGTCAGTAGACCGTGACTGCAGAAGCATACAGATGAAATGCTTTTGAAATTGATCTGTACTAATGCTAATGCAAGTGCATACCCAATATCAATGGTGAACCATAACTGCTTCATGTTAAACAGACTTAAGAAAAAAGGTTAACCTCGGCCAAATCAGTGTAAAATTTCAAAGTCAGTAGACCGTGACTGCAGAAGCATACAGATGAAATGCTTTTGAAATTGATCTGTACTAATGCTAATGCAAGTGCATACCCAATATCAATGGTGAACCATAACTGCTTCATGTTAAACAGACTTAAGAAAAAAGGTTAACCTCGGCCAAATCAGTGTAAAATTTCAAAGTCAGTAGACCGTGACTGCAGGAGCATACAGATGAAATCCTTTTAAAACTGATATGTACTGATGCTGATGCAACTGCATACCAAATATCAATGGTGTAACATAACTGCTTCATGTTAAACAGACTTAAGAAAAAAGGTTAACCTCGGCCAAATCAGTGTAAAATTTCAAAGTCAGTAGACCGTGACTGCAGGAGCATACAGGTGAAATCCTTTTAAAACTGATCTGTACTGATGCTGATGCAACTGCATACCAAATATCAATGGTGTAACATAACTAGTTCACACAAAACAGACTTAAGCAAAAACTTTAACCAATTGTGGACGCCGCCGCCGCCGTCGCCGTCGCCGCCGGAATCACCATACCTAAGTCTCGCCTTTTGCGACATTCGTCGCAGGCGAGACAAAAAATCAGATGTTTTGTAGAGCATTTGGTGACCACAATTTATAAGGGGAAAACATGAATCTGTAAAACATAGTGATTTCAGAAAAAAATCCATTTTTATATCTCAATGTAAGCAAGACTTGAGGTGCCATAAACGACATAAGAATAAAGTTATCCCTGTGAAAATAAAGGCAAGACAAAAAGATGACTAGAGCTACAAGTACCAGATCAACTGTCATATTTTCTTATCTTTTTGGATCAAGTAACAACCATTTTTAACATCAGTAGTGAATCAGTTAACAATATCTAATAAATTACGATCTATCTTGGTTTTGAAATGCTTAAAACCAGAAAGCAGTACCTGTGTAAAAATTACAACATTGAACGTGTTTATTTGTAACCTGACACAAAAGTGAACAAAAACTATGGATCCACCATATATTCATGTAATACACTACCACACAGTGGCTAAAATGAAAAAAAGCACTACTAGTCTTGTGTTTTTCATTAGATTATGGCTTGTATAGCAGACTTTCTTGCTTAATACATAATTCTAAAACTCAATGCTGTTTCTTTTGAAAAGCTTTAGAAAAGAATATTTGTCATTTAAACACCTTATCATTAACAAATTTTGTATTGTGCTTCCTTATATAAAATCCTAATTCCCCATATACATAGTTATAAATATTGAAGTGAATTGTAAGCTGTTGATTTATTAGCACTAATAATAAAACTTTCTGAATAGATAGTGTTTCTTTGTTGACATCTTCTACATGGTTCTTCATCCAAATATATTGGTCTTTCAAACTCCAATCTGAAAAATAACAAAATTGTAATGTAGCACACAAAAATGAGTCAAAATGCATGCTTTCCTGTATTTATAAGTCAATCAATCAAATGACAGTTTGACATGATTAGTCAGACAAAATTATCAAAAAGTCTGTTAGGCTATTGGAACATTACACTGCTCTTCTTGGAATACAAAATAGTCGGTTAGGAAGATGTACTGTAAACTGAAAATGTGGCAGACAGAATAAAAAGCTTCGCCGAGCGCAGCATGATGCCACCGCAACACGTTGAACCCTGTTCCTTTTAGGCCCAATATGGATAGTCAATTGCTCTGGACACATGCAGCCCATGATGGACTGACAAAGGTTTTTGACACATGCCTTCTTTGGTGGACTTTCCACCCACATTTTACAAGGAATTCATTAGATTTTAACTATTTTAAAAGCAAATGGAAAAAAATTATACTTGCAATATCATATTTATAACATTTCAATATCCCCGCTCAATTTTATATTAAGAAATAGACCCTATTTTAGGTTAATCTATTATCATTTATGTTTTATACGCAATAAAAAAGTTTCGATTTTGGCCCCTATTGGCCTTAATTATGTAATAGGGGGGAAAAGGGGGGTCGCAAAAATTAATTCTCAATTTTGTATCCGCTATTCGACAAGAACAAACATGCAATAAAAATTTTCAAAATCGGATCACAAAAATCAATCCCATTCATCCTTTTATGGTAAAGAACATCACTGTCAAATTTCATAGCAATCAGATATCTAGAACTAAAGTTGTTGTGGAAACAAACAAAAAAGTACCGTATTTTTGGCCCTTTTTTGGCCCCTAATTTAAAAAAGAGAGGACCCCCAAAATCAATCCCATTCATCCTTTTACGGTAAGGAACACCATTGTAAAATTTCATAGCAATCGGATAACTGGAACTAAAGTTATTGTGGAAACACTAAAAAGTTAACAGACAACGACGACGACGACGACAACAGCATCATACCATAATACGTCCGCAAATTTTTTGCGGTCGTATAAAAATGACAAATGCTACCCATGCATTACTATATGGTCCTTTATGCCCCCACAACTATAGTTGGGGGTATATTGTTTTACCATTGTCCGTACGTCAGCCCCATAAGTTTGGGTATGTCAGTCTATCATGATGAGTTACAGATCAAGTTGTGTTTCATTCCAGTCCGTTGATTTTCACCGAAATTATGGCCCTTGGACTTAATTTTTTTTAAGAAAATAACAGTTTTTCAGACTTTTTTTCCACATGCTTGCAGATGTTGAGCTGATTTTTGGTATGTGAGTATAACATGATGACTTACAGACCAATCAAGTTTGCATTTGGTTCCAGTCTGTTGATTTTCACCGAAATTATGGCCCTTGAACTTAGAAAATTTTATGAAAATAACTTTTCTGTAGTTTTTGAGTTAAAGTCAATTTTTCCATACATTGCGGAAGTATCATCTGTGTCTTACAGACAAAAACTACCATCTGTAGTTTTATTGTGGCAATTATTATTTCTTACTAACTAGGCAGCGAGGTGCATTACCTTTTCTAGTTTTGTAATGTGAGAAGACACCAAAACAGTTGTATGAAGATACCTGATCCTGTCTAGTAGTTTAAGTGATTAAGTGATGAAAAATTTAGATATATACAGCTCACTTGGCATTATAACTCCAAATAAATTTAAATATTTTTTAATAAAATTTGTCATACATATAATCAACTATTTCTCATAAACAAAATTTTCTAAAAAATTAGAAGAATCTTTTCTTTCATATTAGTGTCTCTTTAAAACATTTCTCAACCGAATATGTGTCTATCAGCACAAAATTTATGTCACAAAAAAACTAAACCAGACATTGGAAGCCAAATAAAGGATACCAATTATAAATTTCTAAATCATAATGTACTTGTATGAGACTAGTTCATTATGACTTTGGTATTAAAAGCTGAAATTGATATTTCACAATGACTTTTACTTGCGAAACCTACATAAAGCTATAGGATTTATATATTAGATTATTAGATACCAAAATGCTTCAAAAATTGATAAAAGAAGACTGAATAAAACAGAGAAAAGGCTTCACTTCCTGATTGTATTGTCAAGATATTGCTCAAATAAGCACCATAACTTAATATCACATGAAGATTCAATTAATACAAAATGTAACCTTTTACCACACTTCACATGAATAATATCAGTTTGGATATGTTCACAAGTTATCATAATCCTTAAATCAATTTGGACTTGGCAGCTTGTGGCTAAAAAATAATGACTATATTAATTAAACTGATAATTAAAGAACAAAATATTTCTAAATAACGAACATGACAAATCGATAAACTGAACTAGACCCGCCAATGCTGAGTTAAATAGTCTTTTTGTTTAGAAAATCCCTGTCAAGACCTCTGCGTAATTTTCTTCAGATATAACTTTGTAGATGAATGATTAAATTGTTTTAACAATTATGTGGTTGGCAGAACCCATTTTTATCATGGAGAACTAATATCCCCCTGTGGAACAAACTATTTATAGACCTGTGAATCCAACGGAACATATGATCCCTAAAACAATACAGTTCAAACTACAAATTGACAATGAAATATGATTTAAGGCTATTGGAAAAATAATAATTGCAATGCTAATGTTGTTTAATGATGCAAAAACTTTGTGTTCAAATGCAATCAGAAAAATGTCATGATTTACATACCAAAAGTAAATGTGTTAATTCATAACTTTAACCAAAACTTTATTTTCATTAATAAAGGGGCATAACTCACAAATATTTTCAAGCAGTGAGTTTGGCCAAGGTATCTAAGGTCAAAAACTTCATGGGCATAACTTGCAAATGTTGTCAAACAGTGAGTTTGGCCAAGGTATTTAAGGTTCAAAATTATAATAACAAATATAGTGTGACGGACCAACCCACATATTATAAGTTGCATATTCAAAAGGGTGTGATTTTAAAACAATAACTAAAACAAAAAATTTTCTCAAAAAGATATACACTAAGTGTTACACAGGCCATCTAAAAATATTTTACTTTTTTGGCAAAATCAAAATAATAAATGTTGTTTACACTAAAAAATTCTTTTGGCAAGATACCTACAAAGCAATAGTTCATGCATACTTTAACTTAAAACAAATAGGACTATGATTGGCTTTAATATTATTCTTCATTTTAAAACCATTTATACATGCTTTTGTAATAGATTATGTTGCTGGCTATTTTGATCTAAAATTAATTCATTCAATATGTTTTTCTAACAGATTTTGGATACGATTTACTGGAATTCATAACCTTTTGTTCCATAGAAAAACACTGAAAGAGATTAAATACTTAAATCCATATACAGCCAGGTATGAACTCGAAGACCCAATAGTTTAGATTTTACATGTTTGCCATAACTATATTAAAATTGATTTCTAATATAACAGTATTAAATGAATAAGTTTAATTAAATTGCTTTTTAATTGGTCTTGTTTATTTCATAAACTCCATATTGTAATTCCTAACTTCCAGTAATTGTTTTTAGTCACAAAACAAGGGTTTCCCATAAGCTGGAATGGCTCAGCTGACTTTAAATGCCCCTACATGTATAAAATAAAAAGCTACGACAAGCGCAGCATTATATGACCGCAACATGTTGAACTCTATACATTTGCGGCCCAATATGGATTGTCAAATGCTTTGGACAAATGCAGCCCCTGGTGGACTCACAAAGCTTTTTGACACATGCAATCTTTGGTGGACTTTCAATGCATATTTTAATTTTTTATACATTTATACCAATCTTCAAGGAAAACTCATAACATGCTTTTGATCCCTAATTTCCCCCTAAATGGTAGAAGAAATTGCAAATCTGATTAAAAAACACAGGTAGGTATTTTTACAAGGATTTCAGTGAAAAAAAGATTTTCAAAATCAAACCAAAAATAAAAAAGTCGATTTTTTGGGTGTGGCCCCTTTTTGATCCCTCATAACAAAGTAACGGTGCAATATACATCAAAACTGTTGTTACATTTTGTTGACAGAATTTATTGAGGAATACAATTAATTTTATTTATCAAAATTGGATGAAAATTTAACATTGTAGAGACGTTTTGTCAAAACACCCATTTTAGCCCCTTTTGGCCCTTTTTTCAAAACGGTAAGGGCCAGAAACCCCAAATTCAAAACAAACCTCCCTTAAGTGGTAACAAACATCATATCAAAATTTTAGAACAATTGGTTCACTATAAATCAAATTATCGCACAGAAACCAAAGTGTCTACAGACGACAACAACAACAACATCGCCATAACATAATACCAACATTCACCATTTTATAACCCAGATTTTTCACTCTGTGAAATCCAGCCAATTATCATCTGCCAGTTTAAGTTTGTCCTATAGCTCAATCAGCTGAACTGTAAAGAAGAATTTTCTAATCTGCATGTTTCTCATTCTACAGGGGTAAAAACTAACTAAGGGGTGGTATTGGAGAACAAGGAACAACTTTTCTATCTACAAGGGGTTGCACTTAGTGGTGCTAAGGATACCCCCACTCGAGTGACTCGACCATTAGGAAAAAAGGAAGTAGATGCACAACTAACCTGGAAAGGGGAGGCACCGTACAACTCATCATGCTAAAGCTGTATACCAAATTTGAAATCAATCCCCTCAGTAGAAGCCAAGAAATCTGTTATGAAAGTTTGTAACAGACAGAGAGAAGAACAGAGAGACTGACAAGGTGATTGCAATATAGCCCCCTCTCTTACAAGTGGGAGTATTATTTTTCATTTTATAAGACAAGAAGAATATGAACAAAAGACCTGATGCACCATCTTTCAACATAAACATTCTACCTGGAAAAGTAATTTAAACCTTAATTTGGGATGAGTGAAAGACCAAATAACAAAATGCCACTCTAATTTTGTAGGTGAGGCATAAAACATGATTTTTGACCTACCAGGGACATAAGCTCTTAAAAAAAGATATCTAGCAATTCCACCAAATTCACAAGGGTTCGCAGTTTGAGAAAGAGTGTGAGATACAAACAAACATACAACAATAGAACTGGGAACCAACAAGAGATTGAGTACATGTGTATATATCCTTTCCAATAAGTGATTAACGCACAAATCTGAGAATGAAAGGTCTACCAGTACATCGCAGGTCCAAGATTAACTTCATTGACAGCTGCTCTGTGATATAATATAACAGTATCATATAAAGACATGTGGATTGAAAATTGATCTGAATCTAAGCCTAACAGCATGCTCTTTTACTTAATTAGGCTTTTACAGAACATCAATATGGGAAAGATAATCAGCGAGTGTGAACGGACTTAATATTACAATGATACATATATACAACAGGACTCGGATTTATAACGCATATTCCTATCATTATGAGAGAATAGAAAGTTTGGAAAATGAGTATCAATATGATCTTTAAATATAAATGTCCTACATGATAAAACGCTTGTCCTGTTTACCTTTATTTTAAGTTTGTCTGAACTTATTTTCCATTAGGATTCCTAAGCATGCAAGGTTAAAATATTTCATGCTTAATAGTTTTTTATGCATCATTAAAGAAAGAGGTTTATTTGTTCTATTACCAGTACCCATTTATTATACCATCATTATATTCGTTTTCTTTTGATCTTTTATAAAATAATGAATCATTTTTTTTTATTTGAAATAATTATCCATCCAAATCATGATGAGTTCTTACTGTGTTCAAATGACCAGTATAATAAAAGACAATATAAACAAAAAGAAATACCAATAGGTCAGAAATCTAAAAAGGCAAGCACATTAACTCTTGATTTTGTTCCGTTTTACTTTTTCTATTCACACCTTCATGTACATAGTGTAACATTGACTTTATCACACTTAGCTATGGTACCAATGAATTTCCAACCAACAAAGCTTCAATATGTAGTTTAAATATTAGTTATTGGAGAATACTAAAGTTTTCACACTCTTTTAGATGAACATAGGTCCAATAGCATGGTCAGTTTTAATTGAAGGCAAAACCAGAGTGCCAATAAGGAGCTACATGTAACACACTAGAGTATTTAGTTTTGTCATAATTTCTTGTGTTCTTTGCAGTGGAATGAAGCAGTTAAAGACAGATGGAATTTAAGTTGAATACTTTATGCATACCATCAACAAACAAATATTTTTATAAGTATGCATGCCCATAGTTTATAATCAAGACTGAATAAAAATATTGCTATTGATGGCAGTTTCAACACATACAAGCAATGGTCCCTAAAATTATGAACACAGAAATTTTACATGTACATATGAAAAGCACAAAGATGTACCCATGACTTTAGTTTGTTCTTAAGACTTTTTTAACACTACATTTTATGTTTCTGTTATAAAACTTAAAGACCATTATTGATAAGACATAGATGATATTCAACCACCTTAAAATTGTTGAATTATTCCAAGGCTACCTATGAAGTCAAGTAATATTTGACAGAAATTTAAATTGTTATACCAATAAACCAGTACACAATGAATTTTAAATTTATGATTCAATTCTCCATTAAAGAATGATTTCAAATTAAGTCAAAAGTGTACTGTTCAAATCATACTAATTTACAGTTGCAATCATGTTTGGCTATAAAATGATCTAAATTTCCTACAAAGTCCTATTAGATGTACACACAGGGCAAGGTGGAAACCAAACAATCATAAATTAATAAGGCAAAACTTACTGGATTTAAACATAGTATTGAAATAGTACAATGCGATAACAGATCCAAATGAGATAGATCAGAGGTTGGAACCTCCCTGGTGTCCTCAGAAGGTCACAGTGAAATAGGTCAGAGGTTGGAACCTCCCTGGTGTTCTCAGTAGGTCACAGTGAAATAGGTCAGAGGTTGGAACCTCCCTGGTGTTCTCAGTAGGTCACAGTAAAATAGGTCAGAGGTTCGGAACCTCCCTGGTGTCTCAGTAGGTCACAGTGAAATAGATCCGAGGTTGGAATCTCCCTGGTGTTTTCAGTAAGTCACAATGAAATAGGTCAGATATTGG
Source organism: Arcuatula senhousia (assembly GCA_963971305.1). Lineage (NCBI taxonomy): Eukaryota > Metazoa > Mollusca > Bivalvia > Mytilida > Mytilidae > Arcuatula > Arcuatula senhousia. The sequence continues at coordinate 24,680,462 of OZ020303.1, read as the reverse complement.
AACCTCCCTGGTGTCCTCAGAAGGTCACAGTGAAATAGGTCAGAGGTTGGAACCTCCCTGGTGTCCTCAGTAGGTCACAGTGAAATAGGTCAGAGGTTGGAACCTCCCTGGTGTTCTCAGTAGGTCACAGTGAAATAGGTCAGAGGTTGGAATCTCCCTGGTGTTCTCAGTAGGTCACAGTGAAATAGGTCAGAGGTTGGAACCTCCCTGGTGTTCTCAGTAGGTCACAGTGAAATAGGTCAGAGGTTCAGAACCTCCCTGGTGTCATCAGTAGGTCACAGTGAAATAGGTCAGAGGTTGGAACCTCCCTGGTGTCCTCAGTAGGTCACAGTAAAACCCCTCTTTTTCAAATCTTTCTGGATCCAACACTGCACTATGAATGCCCTTGCTGCTTATCACAATGACAAGGAACAAAAGCGATTACAAACTGTTTTCTCAATTAGATATCAAGAACTGGTGGGTGCCAGAAAGAAAGCATCTATACTGCAGTGTAAGCCTATTGAATAAAAGGTTTTTGTTTGTGTCCATAGAAAGCATCCTCACATCACTGGGGTTCTGCGCCAAAAAAACTGTGGGACTTTGGCCACAAGTGTGAACAGATTCCTGTTGAGGGACAGTCAGAGACAGCATTTTATCTATCAGAAGTATAAAACTTTAGATACTTTTATGGCTTTAATCATAATAATCATGAGCTCCAATCAATACCTTGTAAACAGATTTCAACCCTTTTATAAACTACCAAATCTTTCAAGTTAATACTGCCAACAAAAAATTATGTTTCTCCAAAGGCATTGATGTCTTGACTAGCAAATATAACCTCTATACAAGTCTGTTTCTCTGAAATTCATTGATATTAACTCTATAGGTGTTAGAAATAAACAGATACATACTGGTTCATCATATTAAAGATTATCAGTTTTAAAGGGTGTAACTCTTCAAGACTGTTTTCAGTGTTCCAACAAAAGTTAATACATTAAAAGCCTTTAAATGTATAAATAAGGGAATAATGACGCTTACATTGTAAAAAGTAAGATGTTTTGGTTGGGTAGACGTGTATTGTATGTATATATAATATAATGATTTTATGATAAGATAACTTAATTTAGAAGAACTTATACTAATCTGTTATTATTCCTGCACAATCAATAAGTTTCCCATTGAAACTCCTGACAAGTACATGCAGCAATGGATTTTATCCTGAGCAGAACATGTACAATGGTAAACATTGATTTTAGTAATAGAATATGCATCTCCATTGTAAAGAATTGAATAGACGTTACATGCAAGATCTGTTGTAGCTTCAAATGAAATTGCAACAAATCAAGAAACATAAAATACACAAGAACAATGTTAACTACAAATCAACAAATTAATTGTGATTTTAATTTATTTTTCAACTAGATGGGATCAGTTAACCAGTAAACTAGTTTTTCAGGGGCAATGCCAAAGATTTTGAAACAGAAAGGGGGAGTCACCCAAAGCACATAATGGAAAGGTGAGTTCCAGACCAACCCTCTGAACTTCCACTCTGGATTTCAAAGTAGCACATATTTGATATAGTGTTATAGTACAAATGTACTAAAGCTTGAAAAGAGTCTGCTAGTTGTAGGTATCCAGAAAACTTACAGACACATGGAAAGTTAGTCATCAGTGACAAATGATCAGTGTGGCTTCTGTGAATCAAAATTAAAATACTGGTCTGTGTCACTTCAAAATTTTATTTTATCTACCATTTAAAAAACATGGAAACTTGTAAGGATATATGTAACATTAAATATTCCTAAATTATCTTTTAAATACCATAATTACGGAAACCATAGCAGGATTCAAGACCAACATGTAGCTTAAATAACATGATCAATTTACAAGTTATAAAGCTTTATACCTGTATCTTTAGGTCTGTTTTAAATCTGATGGTATCAACAAGTTACTATCATAAAACAATGCAGGGGGTGGATTGGAAAATGTCAACCTCATTTTTTCTCCATAACTTATGACCTAATTGCTTGGTGATAATATAAGATAAAGTATCTCAATTTGTAACTTTGGATGACATCAATAATCCTTTCTAGAGGGTTTCAAGAGTGTAACATTTGAAGAATGGTTTATAGCCTTCAGAGATATTGATGTTGTATTCAAATCAATATAAAAAAATAATGGTCTCATAGGTTTCCACAAAAAAGGGCAATAACTCAGCAAAAATAATACTTTATAAGTCTCAAATTTATCGAGTATTTATGCAGTTGCTACAAAAACAGTGACTCTTACACAGAATTTGGACAGACACACATACATGGCAATTTCTACATTTCAAACGATCTAAACTTTGTTGGTTGACCAGAATTCTAAATTTATAATTACCTTGTGAACTTTATATTCAAATAAACTCATGCAAGGAAAACATCTAATTTAATTACTGTGGATTCATTTATTTTCGTGGGTATCAATTTTCGTGGTTTGTTGAAAAAGGATCAGTTCGTGGATTCTTAATTTCGTGGTTCTGATGTCTCCAACATACAGATCAATGTTAAATTTCCTATTCCTTGGGTATCAAATTTCGTGAAGGCTACCCACGAAAACCATGAAAATTGATACCCCACGAATAATAATGAAACCACAGTAATTCAAAATATAAAACACTTTTTTAAATAGCTTTCTGCATGTCTTATCACTTTTTAGTCTTTCTATACTTAAAAAAAAAATGGTTTTCAGACTTCAATTAAAAATGTCTGAACTTGAACCCTGAAAAATCATTTTTTAAAAGTACAGAAACATTTTTTTCTCCTTAAAGAAATGACTAGACCTGACAAATTACAGTAAAATTCTCTATAGGTTTACATGAAAGAAAAACTTTAATAATTGCTTGGTTTTTAATGATTTATAAGACTGTCAACTCATCCAAGATCACCAGAATGTTTGTGATTTGACAATAATAAATCATCAAGTAGACTCGACATTTAATTGGCAACAAAAGAAATATTTTATAACTAAGATGATAAAATCATTGATACAATCAAATTAAAAATTTAAATTTAAACAATCTTATTTGCAGATATTTAATTGCTTATAAGCATCACTCGTATAAAAGTTGATAATATTCAATTTGTCAGACCCAGGGTGGTGTTAATATTCTTATTCTATAGACGTAACAAAGAATTGTATCCTATCGACAAAAAACACCTCTTCTTAGTAACTGACCCGTTTACATAAAATCTCAACTCCTTAGAATGCATTTTTATTTATCAATAATCCCTGAGTATTTAATTAATATTTAATATAAAACCTTTAAGGTATTTATTAAATGTTATCTAACGTTTCGAACGTAAACACATCTGTGCATATTAACTGCACTTTGGAGTTACCTTGGTCCATACTTAGTAATATTTTGTCACAAATAATATGGATTAGGATTTAAAGGAATTAAAATTGATTTTTATGTCTCAAAATTTGAAGAAAAAATGGTAACAACTAGATTAACTTTTGATACATAAAATGCTCTTATGACTGCTTCTTTATTGTTTCAGATACAAAAAAAAAAAAAAAATGAACATCGTACTTTGAATTGATCGACTTTCAAAATTTTGTTTCTATAACGTAATTTCAACTTAATTGCAATTAAGCTACCATTTGCTTAAAAGCTTCTTACATCATAGCCAATAATTAAATATTCTGACCAGAGAAAATTGAACATGACAGAATATTCTCTAGCTCAGCTAAAAGCTTCAAGTTGTTAAGCCTTCATTTAAATCACTTTCATAATTGCATCGCTGTTATGTCACATATAATGGGACAATTCCTCCTGTTTTCATCACTAAATGATACAACACTTCGGTCCTTGTCTAAAATGCCTACTCTAGAGCACGACTATAATGCAGTTTTCTAATAGCATCTCGTAGCCAAGGGAGTTGAAATCATTGAGGCCTTAGAATAATTCATTCAAGCAATGAAAGAATTCATATTCAGTTGAGGATTATGGTCTACTATATATGCACTTGCTAGCTATGAATTATTCCGATCTTTATCAATAAAGGATAAATTGCATTGTCTTGTAACTGCATCTCAGATTCAACATCTTTTTCATATCAATATTCAAAGGATCAAAAGTATTATAAAATAATTTCCATTTAACTTTATATGGCACTTTGAATACCAACTGATATGATAAGATCATCCTTGATAATTAAAGCTAATAGTGCAAAACAACAGAAGAAAAGTTCCCACTGAAGGAGCATCATGCTCTGATCAAGAAGGAAGTTACTGTCCTGTTGGAATCAAAGTTTGGTTTTGTTCTAAGAAATTTCATGCTCTTATTTTAATAGGTATAAAAACAAATTTTCAAATAATCGTAGTACCATGTCTGGATTCATTACCATGCAATAAGAAAGCGTGACTAGAACAGCCAATAAACTTAATCATCTGGGGCATACATTGTGCTTAGCAGCACCAGGTGCACCTATCATACCAATATGGTTGATGTTGCACTTGTGTGAAAGCAGGAATGGACCTTAACCGTTATTCTGTAAGTGGATACCAGCCCTGACACCAGGGATATCACAGAATCCCCGCTTCACTTCTTGAGGTGAGCTAAAAATTCTTGAACCTATATAGTCCTTAGAACTACAGGGTATAGACTCATGGGAACATCTTTTATCCCAGAAAATTTTGTGAATCAGTTTGACCATAAGAAACCTTACTTCCATTGGCAGTTACCATACAAGGCTTTAATTGAATCATTGTCCATCGATCAGACACATGAAATCTGATAATGATGTTCCAGCCGGAGATATCTTAATCCTCTTATAGAGCATATCACGTCAGATCAATTCCAAAGAAACTTCTTCAATATAGCAAGATCAGCAATTAACACTTGATGGATGTAAAAGCGGTGAAAAATGTCTGTCAATTATACAACTTTAAATCATTTGATAATTTAAATTAATAGTTAAAAAAAAGAAATTATATACATAATTTTAAAACATTATTCCTATACATGTATTATGGGCCTAAAAAATGAGATGCTGTACACATGTGTAAGTGAACAAAAATATCTGGTCAGCCAGTTTTTGTGGGGATAATTGAAAAAACAATCACACAAATAAAGATACTTTAAAATACTTAGTGTTATATTCTGTGAGATTTATATGAAATATTACTAATTTCTTAAATGGAAAATTTCTTTTTTAAATCCTGATCTACACCATTAAGTGTAAAATGAACTTAAATCAAAATTATACAACTTATTTCAAGAGAGAAGAAATAGAAAACACTTTATATTAATTATTTTGTCGGATTTAATTGTGGTTTTAATGTCTTTTCACCACACAGCCTTTAAATACTAGTTTTAATTTCACCAAAAACCTATTAAAGAAAAGCTTAATTGAAAATTGACAAAACTCTTGAGAGACATTCAAAATGTGGAATGACGTCTGAATATTCTCTCAAAATAGAATAGATCAATGATTTTGTTTATTTCTACTTTAACTGAATTATTTTATCCTAGCTACGCAAAGTTCCATATATATTCTAATAAAAACACTAACCAAATAAATAGGATAAGTTTTGATTTGTTATGAGAGATTTTGAAGTGCCTTGCACAACGGTAAAGTGTACCTTCACATAGTAACTATAGATCTTAAAGAAATGTCTTCATATGAGACGGACGGTGGAATTGAACTAAACATCAACCTATGTACAACAAACATGCCATTTCATTCTTATTTTAAAACAAACATACTACCAAACAACTTTCATTTGAATTAGTTTTTCTTGTTTTAGAGTAACCTGAGTGTATGATTCTTATACCTGCATTGTTTATCATACCCTTTTTGGGGCTAATGAAGAGTTACCCCTAAGGTCTCAAGGTCACTTTTAAAACCGCTTTGAGGTCGATATTACGGGGTTTACATTTCACAGTTAGTAAGATATGCTCGGATCTGCAGTTGTGTTTCTGATTTTAATAATAAAAACCGTTTTATTACTGAAAAATTATTAAAACAAGGTTATCGATACCACAAATTAGTAAAATCTTTTTCTAAATTCTCCCACAAGTATCGATCTCTTATTGAAAAATTTAATTGTACACGTCACTTTCTTATAGTGAAAGGAATATCACATCCTGTATTTTATGGTAATGTTTTTTATAAAGCTCACAAATTTAAAAGCAATCCAATAGAAATGAAAAATTGGCTTCAAAATTTATTACGGAAAGGATATGAAATGAATATCTTGGTTAAATCTTTGAATTTAGTGTTTTTTGGCAGAAATATTGAAAACTTAATACTCGCTTTAAAACTTCCATAAACGTTTTTACTATTGTCATTTTTAAGCATTATAGCGATCAAGCGTGTCGGTTTTGTGTGATGACACTTCACTAAATCATTATTGCTTGAAGTGTTGTGTCGGATTTAAAATCGATACGTTTGATTTTTTTACATCAGTCGATTGATGATTCTCAGCTAGCTGTCAGTAACAGCGAGTGTTCTATAGAGAGTTCCTTTACCGTCCTTTTGTTTGTTCTTGTTTTTTGTCTTAGGTTCTCTCTAGTAGAATTGGACTTTGATCGATTTGATTTTTATTGCGTGTTTAGTTTTTGTGCTTTGTCTAGGAATATTGATAGGGGGAAGGTTGGGCCCAAAAAACTAGTTTAACCCCGCCACATATTACATGTGCCTGTCCTAAGCCAGAAATCCTTGACAAAGCTTTCGTTTGTACTTGTCTTTTTGATGTTTTCTGTTCCTTGTTTAAGAAGGGGGTCTATCTGTGACTATTTCAGGGCTGGATTTGAATTATATGCATCTTATTTAGACCATGGGCCAATTGCATAACCGCGAGCAGTGCCAAATGGCCTCGTTGAAGGCTGCTGGCGGTTGTCCATTGTGGTTTTTCTAAATTACCGTTTAATTGTGGACTGTGTCGCGTACACTTATTCCACATCTCTTTATTTTCTATTGAAGTCGCCCCTAAAAAGCCTAAAAAATTGCATAACCGCGAGCAGTGCCAAATGGCCTCGTTGAAGGCTGCTGGCGGTTGTCCATTGTGGTTTTTCTAAATTACCGTTTAATTGTGGACTGTGTCGCGTACACTTATTCCACATCTCTTTATTTTCTATTGAAGTCGTCCCTAAAAAGCCTTCAAAGCCCCTTTTTTGCCTTTTCTGCCTTTAATTTTGTCAGATCAAAAGCATTTTCTAACCAATGATCTAATATTATCCCCATTATGAGGGAGTTAGAATGACCTTAGGATTAAGAACAGTAAGTTAAGTTAAGTTAATTTCAGCATAATTTACATGTTTAACGTGATTTTGAGTCATGCATTTTAACTCCTTTAACCAATATTTTCACAACTTATTGTGCATTAATCATAGGCGTGATCGTCCTCCAATTCCAACTGTTCAACTTTTCAAAGTAACTGGCTTAGCAATTTTAAAAATTGCTTAGCCAATTGGTTGAACAGATGAAACCAATTGACAAGACAAAAAGCAGTGCAGTGCAGAAAAATAAAATATCTTACCAACTGTTCTGTTAAAGAGATGTAATAACAACTGCTATGTGACTTGGTCATTTCAAAAACAAATAGCCAATAACAAAATATAAAAGAATTCCAAAATGTGCAAATTTTATCTTTATAAAGTCTGAGTACCAAAGGGCACATTGTTAATTTAAATCAAAATATATTAATCCTCGTAAGCTCATGAAAATTTTTCAAGGCATTATTATTTTTAAGGTATTTTTTTATGCTTTAATATGTTCAAGGGAGACAATAATATTGAGTTTTATATTGACTATCACATTTATTGAGTTGACAAAAATTGTTTCCCTTTATTTTATTCAAGTAGCCAAATAATGCTTTAAAAATAAAATACTTTGCATAATTTTCATGCACCTATTATGATTTATATTTATTTTTGTAAATTAACAATGTGCCTAAAGGTATTCAGACTTTATAAAGATTAAATTTGCACATTTTGGAATTCTTTTACATTTTGTTATTGGCTATTTGTTTTTGAAATGACAAAGTCACATTGAATTTATTATTACATCTCTGAAACAGAACAGTTGGTAAGATATTTTATTTCTCTGCACTGCACGCTTTTTTTTTGTCAATTGGTTTCATCTGTTCAACCAATTGGCTAAGCAATTTTTAAAATGGCCAAGCCAGTTACTTTGAAAAGTTGAACAGTTGGAATTGGTGGACGATCACGCCTATGATTAATGCACAATAAGTTAAATCGTAGGACTGATGAAAAAAGAAAATTTCCTAAATTAAACAATATCAGCTTTGATTATTTGATAAGATTACACCGATGACATCTTGTGCACTTCTATAATAAGATACAGGAACAAATCTGAGGATAATGGTTTTTCATAAGGACGGCTGTAGGTGGACGTTTAATGAAGTATATCAAAGACTTCCTGGTAAATGACTAGATAACATCATATACAAATAATTTATAACCTAAAAACAACACTCAATGGACTTATTATGTTATTTTCATCCTTATTCTTCATAAAAGATATATATAGTAAGCTATTCCCATCTAAAACAGAAACTGTGACATTGTTTCACAAGAAGATTAACTGAAGTACAAAATGAACGGTAATATGCAATTTTTGAGGTTTTAGTTTCCTTTAACAGGAATTGAAGGAATTTTATACAGCTTCCTCATATTGCTAAATATAATTAAAACATAACTTGATGATCTGAAGTAACAATTTCGTTTGGAATGTTTGATGCCCTTTTAATACTCATTGGTTAGTTTATTGGCAGTGCCCTAAGGAAACTATAGACCTTTTCAATGTAACAAAAGAACCAGATAATAATACTTAAAGAAGAGAAAGATATTGATAACCAACACAGCTTGTCAGTGGGTGCTCTGTGCCAACAAGAGCATAGGATTCTACATCATGTTCCTTGCAAAATCAAATTTCACAGCATTTGGTTAACCAGAAGAAAAGATGTCATGGGAACAAACAAAAAAGTAGCATTTTGGCACCTTTTTCACCTCTAATTTTTAAAACGAAAAAAGGGGGGACCCCCAAAATCTGACTGGGGAGTTTAACGCCATGACTATACCTAGATACAACACCCAAAATCAATCTAATTCATCCTTTTATCATGTTTATAGTAAGGAACATCACTGTCAAATGTCATAGCAATCAGATAACTAGAACTAAAGTTATTGTGAGAACACTAAAGTTAACAGACAAAGACCACAACAACAGCATCATACCATAATACAAAATATGCGGTCGTGAAAAAAATAAATTTTGCATTTTAATCTAAGCAGAACTAGAAAAACTGTGAGCTGCAGCTCACAAATAAATACCCCCCACCCCCCAAAAAAAAATCAGATAAAATTTAGAATAGGAGATGCACATCTACATTATGTCACAAAGATTGTGTGTAGGTTTCATGAAAATCCATCAAGGGGTTTTGGAGGAGTTGTAGATAAGAGATGGGCACCCCCATGTAGTCGAATGGTTGAGTCCATGTATTGCTATGGGAAACCCCAAAATCATTCTGATCAAACTTTCAAATAGTAGGTGCACACTATATTATGTTACAAAGATTGTGTAAAAGTTTAATGACAATCCATCAAGGGGTTTAGGATGAGTTGTGGATAAGAGATCGGTAACCCCATGTAGTCGAATGGCTAAGTCCATGTTTTGCTATGGGAAACCCCAAAAATCATTCTGATCAAATTTTAAAATAGTATATGCACTTCTACATTATGTCACAAAGATTGTGTGTAAGTTTCATGACAATCCATCAAGGGGTTTAGGATGAGTTGTGGATAAGAGATGGGTACCCCCATGTAGTGGAATGGCTAAGTCCATGTTTTGCTATGGGAAACCCCAAAAATCATTCTGATCAAATTTTAAAATAGTAGATGCACATCTACATTATGTCACAAAGATTGTGTGTAAGTTTCATGACAATCCATCAAGGGGTTTAGGAGGAGTTGCGGATAAGAGATGGGTACCCCCATGTAGTCGAATGGCTAAGTCCATGTTTTGCTATGGGAAACCCCAAAAACCAATCTGATCAAATTTTATAATAGAAAGTGCACATCTACATTATGTCACAACAATTGTGTGTAAGTTTCATGAAAATCCATCAAGGGGTTTAGGAGGAGTTGCAAATAAGAGATGGGTACCCCCATGTAGGCGAATGGCTAAGTCCATGTTTTGCTATGGGAAACTCCAAAAATCATTCTGATCAAATTTTAAAATAGTAGGTGCACATCTACATTATGTCACAAAGATTGTGTGTAAGTTTCATGAAAATCCACCAAGGGGTTTAGGAGGAGTTGTGGATAAGAGATGGGTACCCTGAAGTGTAACGGAAGGACGGACGGAAGAACGGATGGACACCCCTCTCACTATATACCCCCCACATCTACATTAAGTCACAAAGATTGTGTGTAAGTTTCATGAAAATCCATCAAGGGGTTTAGGAGGAGTTGCGGATAAGAGATGGGTACCCCCATGTAGTCGAATGGCTAAGTCCATGTTTTGCTATGGGAAACCCCAAAAATCATTCTGATCAAATTTTAAAATAGTAGATGCACATCTAAATTATGTCACAAAGATTGTGTGTAAGTTTCAAGAAAATCCATCAAGGGGTTTAGGAGGAGTTGCGGAAAAGAGATGGGTACCCCCATGTAGGCGAATGGCTAAGTCCGTGTTTTGCTATGGGAAACTCCAATAATCATTCTGATCAAATTCTAAAATAGTAGGTGCACATCTACATTATGTCACAAAGATTGTGTGTAAGTTTCATGAAAATCCACCAAGGGGTTTAGGAGGAGTTGTGGATAAGAGATGGGTACCCTGAAGTGTAACGGAAGGACAGACGGACACCCCCCTGAAGTGTAACGGAAGGACAGACGGACACCCCTATCACTATATACCCCCCACTTTTGAAGTGGGGGTATAAAAATATAAGGGAGACAAATATTTACCAGTGCATTTTTGATTATAAAAATTTCTATTTAAATATAGTTATTGTAGTCGATGTCAACATTCAAAATTTGGGACGAAATGTCACACACTTATAATGAACATGTGGACCTATAACTCCCAGTTAACATTATTTTTTTTTAAATATCAACAAAGCTTTTGGATTTTTGGGGGTCTAAATCATGACTATGAATGTCTCTCATAGTAGTTCCCAGAATGATCACTATGGACTTTCATTTACCAGAAGATATTCACAAAACAGAGTTGTCTAGATACTTATGCAATTGCATACAAAATACCAAAAGTGTTCTACCAAAAGTGGATTCTATTAAATAGACAGATAAAAACTTAATTAATTTGATAGACATTGCAAAAAGACATAGTCAGTGCTCCCTAACTGCAGAGGCAATAACAATCCTAAAGCTGTGAATTTTGGTGCAGGAAAACAGAAAGAGCCAATGTGTTTTTCCTTATTGAACATTTATTGCAAGATTTAGTTAGAAATTCATATTGTTTTCTCTACCCTTTGGACAAATCAAATAGTAACCTATGTTCTTTGAAGTCAAAACAATTGATTTGAATGAAAAAATTAAACTCCATAATGTTAAGGAACTCAAGTCATGACTTTTATGAATTATGTGAATACCAGTAAGCTTTCAAACCAATTTTGTGAGTTTAAGTCAGCCCAAAAAATTTAAATCCAGAGAACTCAAAATTTTATACTGCTACCCAGCATCATGTGTAAACCATGTACAAATCCAATGAATGGGATATTTTGGGGCACACATCAAAAATAAACCCCACAAAAGTAAATATATCAAAGTATTAGACACAAATGTAGTAAGTGATGAGTGAGTTAGTGAATACATGTAGTTGGTACCCACAAAACCATCACATCGACAAGATCAGAAAATTAATAATATTCCTGACTTTTACGGTTTTATGATACTGATTACCCCTTTGGTACACCTTTGCTTCTTTTATTACTTTTCTCCCATTCATTACAACGGTGATTGCAGGTTTTCTCTGAAATTTCATGGAAGAAACAGGTTCTCCTTCAGAAAAGTCAAGGGTAAAATAATCTCCATTTCTTGCCAAGGCTCACATGTTGAGAATAAAAATAAAACTATCCTGGGTGGAGCTATCATTTATCGCACTCCTGGCTAAAGGAGATTCATATATTTCTATATCTTTAGCACAAGATTCATTTGACAAAACAAGAAGATTTCATCTACTGTCATGTCTGGGAAACTCGCAAGTCCCAACCAAATATTGTTACCCGGAAGTTTATTGATTCTAAGTGAAAGAACACTTTTTGTCACTCCATGTGAAATTAGTCACAGATTTTAAATATACCAAAAATAATAGTTAAGCATGTATTTTAAGCCAGAAATCGTTTATATATTGTCAAGGTGATTCTATTAACCAGGATAAGTCTGGATTTAAGGAAAAATGTAACTTAACGTTATTAATTGAACAAAATAAACTGTTTTTGCTTTATTTACAATCATTCAACAAATATACATTGAGTGACATTCTTCGATTTCTCAAATTTATTTAATTAAATGTAAATCACAAAATTACGGGTTCCAGAATTTTGGTTCAACTTTCGAGTTTCCCAGGCAAGACTGTGGATTCCTTTTATTTCATGAACATCATTTTTTGCTAGTTATTCCCCAAAAAGAAATTCAGCCTTTTTTTTTGTGGTTTGCGCATCTTGCCAGGAATAATCCAAGTAAATATAACACCTTGATGAATTCTTATTTTTGTGGTTGATTGCTACCCAGGAAAACCACAACAGTTGGTTCCACATCCAAAACAAATCCATGATGATTCCATACATTATTCATGGTAAAGTCACTTGAAGAAACCTGATTTGGGACAGACGAAATGACAATTGAATGAATGCACACAGACCTGAACACTATAAGCCCCTCTATTTTAGTAGACAGGGCATTCAAATCTACTTGCATAAATACTTTTTTAAAATCCATTCAAGGTTTATTATGGTGCTTTTTTATTAAAGATTTAAGAATAAATGCATTCATTTTTGTCAACTAGGTACTGCTTGATAATTTGGTGTACAAGTACAGTTTCTGTCTTGGAAAGACTGCAATTTATCAAATGTTGAGAATCAATTTACAAACATAAAACTTTTAAAATTCTCATTGAAAGAACTATAACTCATTTTAACATAGGAAACTTCAATATTGTATGTGATTTAACTAATCAATGACAATATAAATTCAATGCTCATTTTAAAATTAATATGCTTTATGGATGCTGGTTACTATATTTTAATTTCTGTGTGTTTCTTTTTGGCCAGCAACACATTTTTTCTCTTCAGCAACTCAACTACCAATCAAAGACTGGTCCGGGACCCACACAATTTGACTAAACTATTTTTTAGAGTATCTTAGATGGTAAACTGCTGGTTAGAAAGCTCCTTTCATTCTGCCTTTAACATACAAAACTATGCTTATGCTAATGCAATGGAAAGCATTGTAATAACAACTAGTGTTGACTGTGTTGGGGATGCCAAACACAAAAATATCTCCCAAACGTATGCATATTGTCATTCTACCTTATTTTTGACATTATTCCTATTTCACCATCATATAAAACCCCTATTTACCAAGTTTTGGTGAGATTGCAACATTTTGACAAATTGCTCATTTTGGACCTAAAATATCCCATTTTCGTAAATAACTCGAAAACCGTAAATATTGCTTCCAAATTTTTTTCATATTATTAAATAGCTGCTCTATTAACCTACAAAATTTCAGAACCCTACTCACCTTATTAACCTACAAAATTTCAGAACCCTACTCACCTAGGTTACCGAGATATTTGCAATGTCCTATATTATGACCTTTTTCCTGTTTCCATGGAAATGGCAGCCATTTTCTAAACTCTGATTTTCGCATGCACACCTTTAAATGGCACTCTATCACCATACAAAATTTCATTACAATCCATTGAGTAGTTTTGGAGAAACTGTGCGGACAAGTTCATGAGCGGAAGGATTTTTTTATAACCCTAGAGTAAAGACAATATATCTCTCCAAAACAGTATAATCAGTTCCAAGGACATGATGCCCTGCTTTGATGTTTTTTCCACTTTCACTAAACAATAAAGTAGATGTCAGGGGTAACATGAATCAGAAAACCTGGTAAAGAGTGACACAAGTCTTCACAAAAAAAAGTTATCTATTTTTTAAATTAATTTATTATTTTCAGTCAAACAAGTGTACTGTAGTAAAGCAAATTTAAAATCATTTAAATGTACAGTTCCTGAGAAAAGCTTTACAGAAATCTCATGCTAATTATCATATCAGCTAAGTCCTAAACAGGAAGTAGAAATCTGACAGGTCTGAAAGTTACTTACAAGGTACAATTTGTGATACCAAACCACCGTGCTGATTTCTTATCATTCTCCAGACTATTTATGCTTTTCTGAAAAAAGGCTTGATAAAATTTTTTATGTTATGGACTGATGAACAAGAGTAAAACCTAATGCCCCAAACATGTTGTCAACATAGTATAATAAAAAGCTTCGCCGAGCGCAGCATGATACGACCGCAACATGTTGAACCCTGTACGTTTTAGGCCTAATATGGATAGTCTATTGCTCTGGACACATGCAGCCCATGGTGGACTGACAAAGGTTTTTGACCCATGCTTCTCTGATGGACTTTCGACCCAGGGGGTAAAAATATAAATTTTGAATGTTGTATTCTTAACTCTTTCATGTCTTTAAAAGAATAATGTTTGGGGAAAAAATTAAAAATCGAACCAGAATTTTTTTAAAATTATAATTACAGCCCCAAAAATTTATTCTAAAATTTAGAATCCCTACCTGACAAGAATAAATTTGCAAAAAAAAATTTCAAAATCGGACCACAAATAAAAAAGCCCCATTTGGCCCCTAATTACGTAATAGGGGGAAAAAGGGGGGGTCGCAAAAATTAATTCTTAATTTTGTATCCGCTATTTGACAAGAACAAACATGCAAAATTTTTTTTCAAAATCGGACCAGAAATAAAAAAGTTACAATTTTGGCCCCTTTTGGTCCCTAATAACGTAACAGTAAAAAAAGGGACACAAAATATATCTGCTACTTGACAAGAATAAACTTGCAAAAAAAATTATCAAAATCGGACAAGAATTAAAAAAGTTTCGATTTCGGCCCCTTTTGGCCCCTTATTACGCAACAGGTGAAAAAGGGGTGGGGGTCGAAAAAATAAATTCTCAAATTTCGATTTGCTACTTGACAAAAATAAACTTGCAAAAAAAATTTTCAAAAACAAACCAGAAATAAATAATTTTGATTACGGCCCCTTTGGGCCCCTAATTACAAAACAAGTGAAAAAAGGGATGGTCGCAAAAATTAATTCTCAAATTTGGATTCGCTACCTGACAAGAATAAACTTGCAAAAAAAATTACAAAATCGGACCACAAATAAAACAGTTTCGATTTTGGCCCCATTTGGCCCCTAATTACGTAATAGGGGGAAAAAGGGGGGGTCGCAAAATTTAATTCTTAATTTTGTATCCGCTATTTGACAAGAACAAACATGCAAAATTTTTTTTCAAAATGGGACCACAAATAAAAAAGTTTTTATTTCGGCCCCTTTTGGCCCCTAATTACACAACGGAGAAAAAGGGCGCGCAAAAATTCATCAGGTTCATTCTTTTATTGTAAGAAACATTCTTGACAAATTTCACAGCAATATGCCAACTAGGACCAAAGTTATGGTGGAAACAAGTAAAATATGTGAATTTTTTGCCCCTTTTGGGCCCCTTACTTCGAAACAAAAAAAGGGGGGACCCCCAAAATCAATCCCATTCATCCTTTTATGGTAAGGAACATCATTGTAAAGTTTCATAGCAATCGGATAACTGGAACTAAAGTTATTGTGGAAACACTAAAAAGTTAACAGACACCGACGACGACGACGACAGCATCATACCATAATACGTCCGCAAATTTTTTGCGGTCGTATAAAAAGTAAGGTAAACCTGAAGGTTCAATCTATTTGTGAGGAACAGATGGACAATCAGACCCAAACACTATATGCCTCTCTACTTTTATAGGCCAGGCATAAAAATGTTTTGCATGTTACACCTATGCAATACAACAATTGCTTTACACCTGTTGGAACAAGAATTTTTTCACATTTAAAGATACCGTACCTACCTATGTACCAGTCCTACAACATGCCCTGATAGGACATTCCAGATTCTGACATCCACTGGCCGTGTTGAAATAAGGATCCTCCGTAAGGTTATCACAGTAGTACAGAAACTGGTGATCAAGCAACGGACAGACAGTCACAATGTCTCGGACACCACCAGATGTCACTTTATCACAGCCCGACAAATCTAAGAACCGTAACTCTGGAAAAGTATGCTTGCCAGCCACCAGAGATCTGAAAGTATTTAGGGAAAGAATAGTCACATATAAAAAGCTTAATACATTTCATTGACTTATCATATACATATTAGCAAAATACATGTAGAAAGAGTCTACTTTTAACAGAGAATAAAAAGGTTTTTTTTAAGAACAGTCACTACTTATTGGTTTTCATCATTTTTGCATCCCTAAATGATAAGAGAAAAAATCAAATCTCAACAGTCAGGGGCGTAACTTATTTAAGTTATTACAGAAAATTCACATTCATTGGTTATTAAATCATAGCTTCAAGAATTGTCTGCCCTTACAACCTTTCCTTGTAATAACATACATGTGTGATTTGTTAAAATAGTATCCTGAGATAACTTAGGTATGTTATTTTGAACAGAGGCAAAGAAGTAGCGTTTATGAATTGTTAAGTCAAAAAGTTTATCACATTATTATCTCATTTGATGCACATACATTTTATTGTCATTTTGGATCATAATAAAAAGCTACGCCGAGCGCAGCATGATACGACCGCAACAAGTTTAACCCTGTACGTTGGAGGCCTAATATGGATAGTCCATTGCTTTGGTCACATGAAGCCCATGGTGGACTTACAAAGTTTTTTGACACATGCATCCTGTGGTGGACTTAAAAATGCATTTTTTACACATATATATTTACATCAACATCTAATACAAAAAGCCTTATTTATATACATGTAATACTGTAATAACTACAACTTAATTTTAAGTATAAAACTATTTGCCTTGACAAACTTTTAAAATTGGTGTTTTGGCCCCTTTGATCCCTAATTTCTTGAAAACGGTAAGAAATATTGCAAATCTGATTGAAAAACGCAGCCAGGTATTTTCACAAGGATTCCAATGAAAAAAAGATTTTGAAAATTGGACCAAAAATAAAAAATTGATTTTATGGGCGTGGCCTGTCTTTAGCCCCCTGTAGCAATGTAATGGTGAAATACATATCAAAATCATTGACACATTTAGTAGACAGAATTTTATGAGCACTTCAACAAAAAAAAGAATTTTCAAAATTGAATGAATAATGAACATTCTACAACAGTTTTGTCAATACACCCGTTTTAGCCCCTTTGGCCCTTTTTTTTAAACAGTAGGGCCCACAAACCCCAAATACAAAACCAACATTCCTTTAGTGGATATAATCATCATATTTAAACTTCATAACAATTGGCTGGCCCACTACAAATTAATATTGGTAAAAAACTATTTGCCTGGACAAACTTTTATAGATGGCGTTTTTGGCCCTTTTGACCCCTAATTTCTCGAAAACGGTATGAGATATTGCAAATCTGATTGAAAAACGCACGCAGGGATTTTTACAAGGATTCCAATGAAAAAAAGATTTTGAAAATCGGACCACAAATAAAAAAGTAGATTTTTTTGGGTGTGGCCCCTTTTTGACCCCTTATAGCAATGTAACAGTACAAGATACATCAAAGGTGTTGTTACATTTTGTTGACCGAATTTATTGAGGAACACAATAAAATAAGAATGATCAAAATCGGATGAAAATTAAACATTCTACAGACGTTTTGTCAATACACCGGTTTTAGCCCCTTTTGGCCCTTTTTTCTAAAACGGTAGGGACCAGAAACCTTTACGAAACTCACCTCGTTGCACAGTATTGTCCCTAAGTGGGAATTGACTTTAAATTTTCAAAATTTTAAGGGCTCAATCCAAGCAAAAAGAAGTCACAGCAAGCATCTGAAGCATGCATCTTGCTAACCATCTCTAGGTGCACCTGACTATACCTTAGATGATGTGGTGTTTGTCAGTAAGCGGTTATAGACTTTACCCATTCTCCTGTAAATGGTCATCAATGCGGAAAATGAAGGTCACAGCCAGCATCCCAAGCATACGTCATGCTAAGCATCACTAGGTGCACCTACCATACCAATATCATTGATGTGGCACTTGTCAGTAAGCCTGTATGGATCTTAACCATTCTGCTGTAAGTGACCCCACGCCGGGGGTATCACATAAGCCCCCTCACTTTCGTGAGGTGAGCTAAAATAGGGTAATTTTCTTGTGTAATTTTCCCAATGTTTTTTACAATCTTAAGTTTTATATTTAAGCCCAATATGAAATATGGAGGGTAATCGTTGTCAAAAATCCAGACTTTTAAACATGTCAATTCGTTTATGCAAACGTGTTCAATGTAGAACTGAATTGTGTACTTTTGTAATTCCGAACTTGTAGATTTGTTACTTGTTATGTTGAATTGTGTAGTTTGGCAGTCTGAGTGGACAAACTTGTACATTTGTTTTTTGCAAAATGTATAGTATAAATTCCTGTACTCGTTGAATGTTCACTTGTCATTTAGGAAGTTGTAATCTTGTATTAATAACTTGCATACTCGAAATATGTCAGTTTTAAACATGTTAACTTCCAGTCCTTCATTTTTATTTTTACACAATTTGCATTTGCAATGTCTCAATTCTACAAGTGTAAAGTTTACAAGTTGATCGGATTACGCTTTGACCATATATGGTATCTGTACGGAAATAAACGTCTTTTACCGGATTCTCGATACGAAGCGTTTAGTACTTTGATCGTACAGCTGTCAAGAAGAAGGCGGGAGTGAAAGTAAACATTTGATACCCTATCTACAATGCAGATATCACCATTTTGTCGTTTAAAGTTGTTACTATCATGAAAAATGAAGATACGCAAAGTTAAGCAGCCGCGCCGAGGAAATGAGTCTCACATACATGTACTGTATATGAGCGGATGGACAGGGTGATGATCTCTCCCTTCTCCATCCTCACCCTACGTCGGCCCCCTATACGTCTCCCTCTCCCTTCCCTCTTCTCCCGCCTCCCCCTTTCACCCCTTCTACCGCCCCCTCTCCTCCCTCATTAGCAAAGTGAGATTACAGATCTCAGCCGTTGTATACACAAAAACTTTAGTTCTTCATCCATGATGACTAATTAAAGGTGAAATGAAATGCTACTGTAGTTGAATATGTATAGTCCATGTACCCTTTAAAAGCTGAAAATATAAATACAAATACAAATGATCATATTCATGAATAGTCAATTTGAAAAAAAAAAATCTGTAATAAAAAGTTACGCTGAGCGCAGCAAGTGTTGGACTTTGTACGTTTTAAGCCCAATATGGATAGTCAATTGCTTTTCGACACATGCAGCGGATAGTGGACTGACAAAGGTTTTTGACACATGCATCCTATGGTGGACTTTCTACCAACTTTTCTTAAGGAATTATACAAGGAAATTGAAAAATACATGTCATATCAATAGCCCTTTTGGTCCCTAAATACATGTATATTACAAGGAAAGTCGGGGTCACAAAATTATTCCTCAATTTTGTATCAGTGATTCGACAATAATAATAAAAAAAATTTCAAAATCGGACCCGAAATAAATATGTTTTGTATTGGCCCCTAATTACATTACGGGGAATAAGGGGAGCGAGGCCTCAATTGTGTATCCGCTTTTTGACGAGAATAAACTTGCAAAAAACATTTCTAAAATCGGACCAGAAACCAAAAAAATGTTTTGGCTCCTTTTGACCCCTTATTAAATCACAGGGGTAAAAAGGTGGGGGTCGCGAAATTATACCTCAATTTTGTATCCGCTATTCGACAAGAATAAACTTACAAAAAAATTTTCTAAATCAGACCAGAAATAAAAAAGTTTCCATTTTGGTCCCTAATTACATTAAAAGGAAAACAGGGGGCCAAAAATTATTCAAGTCCATGCCTAAATGGTAAGGAACATCCTTGTTAAATTTCATAGCTATTGGCCAACTTGGACCAAAGTTTTTGTGGGAACAAATAAAATATTTGAATTTGCTGTCCGTTTGGGCCCCTAATTTTTAAACGAAAAAAGGGGGGACCCCAAAAATCAATCCCATCTATCCTTTTATTGTAAAAAACAATTTTGCCAAATTTCAAAGCAATCGGATAACTACATGTAGAACTAAAGTTATCGTGGCAAATGGCAACAATCATTTAAGTATCATTTTTTCCCTGTTTTGGGCCCCAAATAGGAGGGACCACCAAAATCAATCACATCCATCCTTTTATGATCAGGAACAACATTGCCAAATTCAGTTTGCAGTTGTATAAAAACTGAAGTCATCATAAGAGCTATTCCATAAATAATTGGATAAGGGGGGGTAGGGTTGGGGGGTACTTTATATACTGAGAAAATTATAAAACGAAATCCAGGTACATCATAAGTATTTTCTGAATATCTACACAATTGATTTAGATGGGTCTCTGGGTAAATTATGTTTCACTTCCACTATTCCTAACTTTTAATTTTATATAAAATTGTGTGGGTGGTGGGTCTGGAAAAACCTTCTCACCCATACATGTACACATGTACCTCAAAAGCTCCAGTAGGGGAGGGAAACAAAGATTTACTTAATGTTAGCCCTATTATAAAACATAATAAAAAAAACTCCAGGAGACACCTTGTGTAAATCAAGAACAAGAACAATTGTTTATTTGCCAATTATGGCGCCCCCAGGGGGCAGTTAAGAATATAAAATAAAAGTTACAATGAAATATTAAAAGTAGTAAAATAAAACAGGACATAGAAGCTATTAATTAATAATTGTTTTAAATGACCCATATAAATATAGTAAGTAAGTTAGAGATAATCCAAGGGCGGCACCGTATTATTAACTTGGAAGTATAGTATAAAGTATATATACAACATAATAACTTCCTGCATGCACAAGTTATATAATGTATTAGCTATATATACTGTATATATAAGCACAGTGAAAAGTAAATATAAATCACGTCGCTGCAGACCTATATATAGGTATAGTCACGACGTTAAACTCCCCAGTCAAATATAAAACGACTCAGTAATATAAATGTTTATTTACTTAAAATCTCTTTTCGTGTGGAAAATATATTTTCAATTAGTTTACAAGTATTAAATAATATATTCTTATCTTCGTTGCTCATCAGCCAAATGATAATTTTTTTTCATTAAGAATTTGTAGGTAGTATAGGATCTAAATACAGTCTTCTTATGTGTTTAAGGCTAGTGCATTTTAAGAGAAAGTGAATTTCATCTTCCGTTTCATTAGTATTTCATAGTTTACATGTTTTTTGATTTACTAGAATATTAAAATACATTTATCTTCCTTTTTCAATTTCTAGGTCCTATATCAAAATATTAAGGATTTTAGAACTAACAAGAATGTGTCCAAAAGACATAATGCCCCATCTCGCAGCATTTATTTTTTTTCCACAATCACTAAAGCATCAACATGGTTGCTATTAAAGCACTTGTCAGTCAGAAGGAATGGACTTTAACTTAACAATTCTTCTACAAGTGGTCATTCATGCGAAAAATAAAGGTCACTGCCAGCATCCGAAGCATGCATTGTGCTAAGCATCACTAGGTGCACCTACCATACCAATATAGTTGATGTGACACATGTCAGTAAAAAAGGAACTGTCTTTATCCATTATTCTATAAGTGGTCATTCATGCGGAAAATATAGGTCACAGCCAGCATCCGAAGCATGCATTGTGCTTAGCACCACTAGGTGCACCTATCATAACTATAAAGTAGATGTGGCACATGTCAGTAAGTGGGAATGGACTTTTACCAGTCTTCTTTAAGAGGCCATCCATGTGGAAAATATAGGTCACATCCAGCATCCGAAGCATGCATTGTGCTAAGCATCACTAGGTGCACCTACCATACCTATTTGGTTGGTATGGCACATGTCAGTAAGGAGGAATGGACTTGAACCATTCTTCTATAAGTGGTCATTCGTGCGGAAAATATTGTTCACATCCAGCATCTGAAGCATGCATTGTGCTAAGCATCACTAGGTGCACCTACCATACCAATTTGGTTACTATGGCATTTGTCAGTAAGAAGGAATTGACTTTAACCATTCTTCTATAAGTGGTCATTCATGCGAAAAATATAGGTTACTGCCAGCATCCGAGGCATGCATTGTGTTTAGCATCACTAGGTGCACATACCATACCAATATGGTAGATGTAGCACTTGTCAGTTAGAGGGAATAGACTTTAACCATTTTCTGTACATGATCATTCATGCAGAAAATATAGGTCACATCCAGCATCCGAAGCATGCAATGTTCTTATCATCACTAGATGCACCTACCATACCAATATGATTGATGTGGCATATGTCAGTAAGTGCAAATTTGGAAATATGGAATTTGGGACGGATATCCGATCGGAAGGACGAACGGACGGACGAACGGAAGGACAGACGGGCGAACGGACGGACGAACAGACGGACGAACAGACGGACGAACGGACCGACAAACGGACGGACGAACAGACACGAACACTATATGCCCCTCTACTTTCGTAGATGGGGAATAAAAAGTCAGGTCTGCCACAAAATCGACAAAAGTACATGTAGTTGGTACAAAAACATTTCATAAAAATTTTCAAATATTTCGGGCTCCACACCAGGATGATTAGACAGCTAATGAGGGAGGAGAGGGGGCGGGAGAAGGGGTGAAAGGGGGAGGCGGGAGGAGAGGGAAAGGGAAAGAGGGAGACGTAGGGGGCGACGTAGGGTCAGGGTGGAGAAGGGAGAGATCATCACCCTGTCCACCCGCTCATATACAGTACATGTATGTGAGACTCAGTCCCTCGGCGCTGCTGCTAACTTCTCTTATCTTCCTTTTTCATGATAACAACAACTTTTAACGACAAAATGGTGATATCTGCTTTGTTGATAGGGTATAATCAAAAGTTTACCTTCACTCCCGCCTTCTTCTTGACAGCTGCACGATCAAAGTCTACTAAACGCAAAATATCGAGATACCCGATTTTATTTCCGGTAAAAGACGTTTATTTCCGTACAGATACCATATATGGTCATAGCGTAATCCGATAAACTTGTAAACTTTACACTTGTAGAATTGAAACATTGCAAATGCAAATTGTGTAAAAATAAAAATAAAAATGAAGGACTGAAAGCTAACATGTTTAAAACTGACATATTTCGAGTATGCATTATCAGCAAGTTATAAATACAAGATTACAACTTCCTAAATCACAAGTGAACATTCAACGAGTACAGGAATTTATACTATACATTTTGCAAAAGACAAATGTACAAGTTTGTCCACTCAGACTGCCAAACTACACAATTCAAGATAACAAGTAACAAATCTACAAGTTCAGAATTACAAAAGTACACGATTCAGTTCTACATTGAACACGTTTGCATAAACGAATTGACATGTTTAAAAGTCTGGATTTTTGACAACGATTAACCTCCATAATGAAAGGATACAAATCTTTAATTATTAATTTTTGATTTTCAATTAAAAAAACTTACTGCGCACAACAGAATTTGTGAAAATTTACTGAGCAGATTAGCAGTAATTCTGCAGTACAATAACATGTGTTATTTATTTTGACTGCTTTACAAAATAATACCAAATAACACACACTTGTTATCCTAGACCATGGTTTCCAAAAAAAATCACATATGTATGTTATTACAAGGGAAGATTGTAAGGGCAGACAACTCTTGATACAAATGTATTATGGTTTAATAACAACTGGTTGTGATTTTTCTGTAATAACTTAATAAGTTACGTCCCTGACTGCTCAAGCAAAAGTAAAGTTTCTTATTTACTATTTAGGGCCATTATCACAGAACTTAATATCAACATTTTAAAAAGGTATTCATTTCAATCTTAAACTTGAAGCAAACACCTTTCTAGAGCTGTGCCCCTCTGACAATTTCCACCATGATAATGATTACTACAAACAATAAATTAATGGTTTACCTCAATCCCTTATCTGTCACTTGAGAACACCCAGACAAGCTAAGATGTTCAAGTCCACATACTAAATTATCACATGTGTCAAGTCCATAATCACATTTCTGAGGTTGATAGATTCCAGTTTCATTGCATTGAGATTCAGAATAGATTGCTGCCTGGCAGCAACACTGATAAGTCAAATCTTGATAGGAACATTCCCCATGGTTTATAGTCAATTCAGAAATTTCTCTGGTATTACTATTATAGTCAGTAGATTGCATATTTCCAAAAGTTTGGGTGTTTGTCTTTGCATTGTCTTTTACAGCGCTTTTCCCTCTATGCTGGTGGTCTTCAATGTCTCTTTGGGTGCCAACATTGTCAACCTTTTTACACATATCATGACATGTGTAAAAGTTACTGTTAGCCCCTTTTTCATTTGGTTCAATCTCATTTTTTTCTTCCAGAACACATTTAGTTTCAGATTCTTGAAGTACTTTAGTATGTAATGCAGTTGCCAGTCGTTGTAAAGTCAAATCTGTGATGTTCTTACAACCTGTTAAGTCTATCTTCTTTAAATTACTTCCACATCCATTTTTACCAACACTGAAAGAATATTTTAATTTCATACAGAGGTAATAGAATTTAAAATAAGTACAGAAATCAGCAGAAATTTAAAAACAAATGTAAAACAGCCAGCAATCTTCAATGTGCCCAGTGATAGCTGCTCATGTTTCGCATTTGGCCCAAGATCAGATATATAACCAATATGATCCTGAACCAATCCTAAAATTATCAACAAAAGAAAATCTTCTGGACATGGAACAACTAACATAAAGACAACATAAAGTTTGAACAAGAGCATGGCTTCGAGTCCTACACCTGGCAATTTTTTTAACTTTGACCTTTGATCCTTTAACCCCAAAGTTAATAAGATTCTTCCTTACCTCAACAGCCATAATGTGTTTTAGTTTCATGAAATTCTTTTTAAGTGTTAAAACGTATGTTGTGGAAACCAATTTCACTCTAAAAATTTTTCACATGTTACCCTAGACCTGACCTTTGACCTTTAGAGCTCACTTACCTCATCAGGTTTAATGTGTGTAAGTTTCATTAAAATCTATATCAAAGCATTCAAAAACCATGCTACAAACAAGAGTTAACACTAAAGTATGTCTCGCCTGCCGGCACCATCAGAAACAATTATTCTTTCTTAATTTCACTATATTTTGAATTAACATGGATTTTCAGTTTCTGAGATCAAAAGATGTTTATAGAACTTAAACATTGCAAATATATGCAATAAAAATAATCAAAGTCACTCAACCGGAAAATCAAGGTCAAGGTCAAAAGATGATGATGTAACTGTGCTAAGCTACTACTGGGGCATATGCATACCAAGTTTCATCAACCTAGGACCTATAGTTCTTGAGATATGGAGGTGCTCGCAAAACTTTTCCATTGCTATTATATGTATTGAAAATTGTCAAAGTCACTCAACCGAAAAATCAAGGTCAAGGTCAAAAGATGGGGATGCAAGGGTGCTAAGCTACTACTGGGGCATATGCATACCAAGTTTCATCAACCTAGGACCTATAGTTCTTGAGATATGGAGGTGCTCGCAAAACTTTTCCATTGCTATTATATGTATTGAAAATTGTCAAAGTCACTCAACTGAAAAATCAAGGTCAAGGTCAAAAGATGGGGATGCAACGGTGCTAAGCTACTACTGGGGCATATGCATACCAAGTTTCATCAACCTAGGACCTATAGTTCTTGAGATATGGAGGTGCTCGCAAAACTTTTCCATTGCAATTATATGTATTGAAAATTGTCAAAGTCACTCAACCGAAAAATCAAGGTCAAGGTCAAAAGATGGGGATGCAAGGGTGCTAAGCTACTACTGGGGCATATGCATACCAAGTTTCATCAACCTAGGACCTATAGTTCTTGAGATATGGAGGTGCTCGCAAAACTTTTCCATTGCTATTATATGTATTGAAAATTGTCAAAGTCACTCAACTGGAAAATCAAGGTCAAGGTCAAAAGATGAGGATGCAACTGTGCTAAGCTACTACTGGGGCATATGCATACCAAGTTTCATCAACCTAGGACCTATAGTTCTTGAGATATGGAGGTGCTCATAAAACTTTTCCAAAAAGTTAACGCCGCCGGTAAAGTAACACCTACACGCCGGGTATTCGGACACAGAGAACCGGGTGGAACACAATAGACCGGGTGAGCCGAAAAAAACATCGTGTTCATGTAGGTGTGGTATTTTCCTTATGAACGTGTTGAAAAGGGATAACGGACAAAAATAAGTTTATACAGCATTTTGTTAGTCCCTTAACTGCTAGTACACTAAGTTTTGTCTGCTTTTACTGGAAATTATATCTACAGGAACGTCTTGAACAACGAAATTACTCCCCAAAATGTAAAGTTCCGACTTTCATATATTGTAACTTATCGTAAAATGCAAGCTGAAAACTTTTTTGGGTCAATATAGATACCTCAATGTATACTTGTTTATCTATAAAAAGTTCAACTTCTAATTTGACGTATTAAGCACAGTATTATTCATTATCCCAACCAAGGTGGCTAATTTTGGACACAAGGGACAGCGGGTGATTTTAGATGAGGAACACTAAGAACGCGGGTGTTGGACACACTGAACCGGGTGCAAGCTAGCAATAACTTGGATAGAATAAGCGTCTTAAACACGATTAAATTTGGTTTTCTGTGTTCAAAAGTTCTATTAGGCCAATACGAGTCACAATACTCCAATATCTTTCGATATCAGCCAATGTTCAAATGATTTATTATTGTTTCAATTATTTTGTTACAGTTTGTTGTACTAAGATTATCATCTTTTCATCCCTATTATGTCTTACAACCGTGTTGTATTTTGTGTTACCGGGCACAAAGATTGCAATGGAAAAGGAAGGTTCGGCGCCATAAAACCTTGTTCAACCCACCATTTCTTTTCAAATATATCTGTATCAAGTCAGGACTATTGCGATCTTCAATTTCTATGGTGTTTCTTTGCCTTGTTTACTTTACTTCTTGGATATATGAGATTGATCATCTCAGTTTGGTAGTTTTGTTGTTAACTTTGTTGGGATCTAGGGGGAAGCAAAGCCCCCCCCCCCCCCTCCCACCCCAGAAGCTGGCGAGATTTAAGCGATTGGGAAGGTGTTGTGGACGATGAATCTTAACCTTTATTTGGGATGTTTCTGGGGAATGTTATACAAAACCAAAAACATAGATTTTTACATATTCTTTATCATTTTAAGAGCTGACAAGAGAACCAATTGGTATATAGAAAGGGTGTGTTGTAAAAATGCAATATGTTCTCAAATGCAGATTTACAAATTAAAGAAAAAAGTACATGTATAGTGTTTGTTTTACAATATTAATAAATGTACAAATCCTAAGAAATCTGAATTATGTATTCTAAGTCTCAGAAAGATAATGTCTGAATTATGTGCCAATTACCACAATTGTTACAGTTATTTTGTTACAGTTTGTTGTACTAAGATTATCATCTCTTCATCCCTATTATGTCTTACAACCGTGTTGTGTTTTGTGTTACCGGGCACAAAGATTGCAATGGAAAAGGAAGGTTCGGCGCCATAAAACCTTGTTCAACCCACTATTTCTTTTCAAATATATCTGTATCAAGTCAGGACTATTGCGATCTTCAATTTCTATGGTGTTTCTTTGCCTTGTTTACTTTACTTCTTGGATATATGAGATTGTTTTTATGTTTTGTGTTTCCTTGTGCTGTTCTTGTTCATGTTTACCGGTTTTGTCGTTGCCTTTTCGGACTTTTGACACTAGAATGCCCCTTAGGTGCCTCTGCTTATAGAAAAGCCGACAGGACATGTGGCCGGACGAACGAACACAACCAAAAATGTTGTTAAATAGTATTTAAGTATCAATCCACGCAAGAATCAGCTTTTATCATGGAATTTGATAAAACTATCCTATATAACAACATTTTAATTTATTAAAGTTCTGAATTATTTGCCTTTTTAAGATATAAAATCATTTTAAATTTATTTGAATTGTATAGTGAAAAATTTCGGGAAATTGTTCCACCATTTTTTTTCTTTTTATAACCAGTCAAAAATTATCTAGGCAATTGGCAGCAATGAAATTTTTTCATACACATCTATATATGATGTGCATCCTTTATCTTAAGTTTCATCAAAATCCTTCTATTGGTTTAGGAGGAGTTGCGCTTACGGGTCCGTATACATAAAATGCATAGGAAAAAAAAACTCCTGTTATCTCCCCTTAATCATAACGGAGGGTCATAAAATTCCTTCATGCACATCTACCAACCGGTGTAATCATTATGCAAAGTTTCATCAAATTTCGTCAAGCGGTTTAAAAAAAGTCGAACTTACAAGGGATGTGGACAGACGGACGGACTGACGGACGGACAGACAATCAGACGTATGGATAAGATAATTAATATAAGATAAGATAAGAAAGATTTATTTGAATTCGGATTTGCAAATAACAATAAACACAAGCTCTCAAGAGCTTTTTTCCGAATAAATGGACGGACGGACGGACAGACAGATTCCTATATACATGAACCCTCAACAATTTTGTGGGGCATAATTAACATTCTTAGCACACTATTGACAAAGCCAATAATATATAAGTACTGTAACGACTGAAAGTTCAGTCTTCTTTAGGATTACGATTGAGCATTTTCCTAGAGTTTCGGCGCACAATGTGTCAAGCAAAGCATTGTAGTCGAACTCAATATCTTTATGCACATATTACAATAACAGTTAGCTCGACCAATCTGCCTTCATTCATTGTGCTTCGCATCGGGTTCTTAACAAATTTAAGAGAAGAATTAGCCCTTTATATGCTGCCAGACATAACGGATGGTAAAAAAAGTATTTGGTTATATTTGGAGCATCTCGAGTCCGATAATGTCGTTGACAGATTATCAGGTTTTTCTGTTTGATGTTGCCATAATGCCTTCCACATTTGAAAGTTTATTTGAATGTTGCTGAAGATGAAAGATCTTCCTTAAAGTATTAAAAAGATCTACCACCATATCAATTTCAAGATTGTCAATGCAACTAGGTTACAATGTGAGAGCTTCGGTAACACGACCAACCAAACTACGGAATCCCAGGTAAATTTTTTGATCGTCATGTCAAGAAATGACAAGTATATTGCACGTCTGAAATAGTCCTTCGGATTGTCTCCAGAAACATTGTTACTTTGTGTTTGTCTTCCACAACGCATTGGAATCGAGATACTATCTTTAATCTAAATTGTATTATTATAAACATAGAAAAAATCATTTAAGATCAAAAACATAAGCATTTTCACCTGGTTCATTGTGTTCTTCAAGAAGCACACACCTGCGTTCCATTGTGTCATCACCCGCTGTCCCTTGTGTTCAAAATTAGCCACCTTGGTTGGGATAATGAATAATACTGTGCTTAATACGTCAAATTAGAAGTTGAACTTTTTATAGATAAACAAGTATACATTGAGGTATCTATATTGACCAAAAAAAATTTTCAGCTTGCATTTTACGATAAGTTACAATCAATGAAAGTCGGAACTTTACATTTTGGGGAGTAATTTCGTTGTTCAAGACGTTCCTGTGGATATAATTTCCAGTAAAAACAGACAAAACTTGGTGTACTAGCAGTTAAAGGACTAACAAAATGCTGTATAAACTTATTTTTGTCCGTTATCCCTTTTCAACACTTTCATAAGGAAAATACCACACCTACATGAACACGATGTTTTTTTCGGCTCACCCGGTCTATTGTGTTCCACCCGGTTCTCTGTGTCCGAATACCCGGCGTGACCTATGTCCCGCTCTGCTTTGCAGGCGAGACAAAAACCAATATCTCTTAAAAATGTTCATCCTTGTGACCTTGACCATAACTTTTTGACTCAAAAATCAATAGGCTTCTTCCTTACCCCATCAGCTTTAATGTGTGTAAGTTTCATGAAATTCTGTCAAGACATTCAAAAGTTATGAAAAAGCCAATATGAATGAAATGACAGACAGATGGAAAGCCAATTATATACTTCCCTGCTTTCCTAGAAAGGCTGGGGACAAAGAAGATTCCCTACTTAAAATGTGCCATAAAAAATGTGGCAGGGTTAAACTAGTTTTGTTGGCCTAGAATTTTATTCATTGCCCCCTTCCCCACTAAAAAAACAAAGAACAGAAAATTATTTTTGTAAACCCACCTGTTCAATCATCCAGTGTTGACATGTTAACACATTTTATTTCTTTAATGTTTATATAGGTATAACAAATTTCAATGACCTCAAAATTGATGTGGCAGAAATATGGATTGGAGATGCTTATGAAAATTTAACAGTGAAATTTCAAGCCGCCACCATCATAAAATATATCTGATGCTTGCATGTTGAAAACAAAAAAACAACTATCTTGGGGGGAAATCCTTTCATCCAATTCTTACAAAAGGAGAATCTATGACTCCATCCCTTTCCCAGTCAAGAACAAAATATTTCTTACCTTTTAAACCCAGAATCAGAAATTCTAGTATGTGTTAAATCTAAGGTTTCAACATCTGGACACAACATCAAAATTTTGTAGAGCTGAAAAAGGTAAATATCTATTTTCAACACATTATATATTTGTACCAAATGTTGTTATTTTCGTATGGATCAAATTTTGTTTTGTTATAGTTGGGACAAACCACAAAATTTGATTCCAAATGAAAAAGGAATTTTTAAAACAAATATATCAAATATCATTCTATTCTAAGGATGATTTTTTCCAAAACAAGGGAAAGTTACATGTGTTATAAGATGCCTAACTTCACCCTCAACAATTCTAAGTCAAATTATCTCCCCTGGATATGAAAATTCTTCATGCACATCTACATATGATGTACTTCCTTCATGTAAAGTTTCATCAAAATCCTTCAAGCGGTTTAGGAGGAGTTGTGCTTACGAGGTCTCCCATTGAATAATGTATTTAAAAAGTCTTAAGTCCAATTATCTCCCCTGAATGATGTCCGAGAGAGATGAAAATTCTGCATGCACATCTACATATGAAGTCTGTATTCAGGTTGAGTTTTATCAAAATCTGTTTAGCGGTTTAGGAGGAGTTGTGCTTACGAGGTTTGTGGAAAGAAAGACAAGATGATTCCTATATATCCCCCCAAACTTTATTTGCGGGGGGGTATAATAAGATGATTTCTCGATTGGATTGAGGACAGAATGAGCTCTTACATTTAAAACAGTATATAGAAAAGGTGAATATTGAACATTTATAGTTTCTCCATGGTATTGTAGAAAGAAAACTTGTCATCTCAAAGGACCTGTTAAATATTTTTTTGTTGTTGTTGTTAATCCTCAAGGTTTTTAAGTGTGTAGTCATATGTTAGTTCATTTGAAATGTGAAACTATCTAGCTACCATGGTTATCTCAATTTTCTGACATCACAGAAAATGCAACAGGTGTCTTACCAAAATTTCCAAATTTTTAATCATTGAAACTGGTGAAAGAAACAAATATCTGGTCTATGTGATATTTTGTTTAAATACAACCATCTACGAAATAACTTATTGCAATTCAAACTTTAGAAATATAAACTGTTAACACAGAGACATGTCTCGCCTGTCGCAACTGGACACAGTATAAAATGAAGTAAAAATCCTCCTTAAACTGATCTTAACTGATGCTTAAGCAGCTGCATACAAAATATAAATGGTGAACCATAACTGCTTTATATAAAACACTCATGACATAAGTAAAAAGTTAAAAAGTGAAAAATCTTGAAGTCAGTAGACTGTGACTGCAGGATCATACAGATAAAATACTTTTGAAATTGATCTGTACTGATGCTAATACAAGTGCATACCCAATATCAATGATGTACCATAACTGCTTCATGTTGAACAGACGTAAGAAAAAAGGTTAACCTCTGCCAAATCGGTGTAAAATTTCAAAGTCAGTAGACCGTGACTGCAGAAGCATACAGATGAAATGCTTTTGAAATTGATCTGCACTAATGCTAATGCAAGTGCACACCCAATATCAATGGTGAACCATAACTGCTTCATGTTAAACAGACTTAAGAAAAATGGTTAACCTCCGCCAAATCAGTGCAAAATTTCAAAGTCAGTAGACCATGACTGCAGGAGCATTCAGGTGAAATCCTTTTAAAACTGATCTGTACTGATGCTGATGCAACTGCATACCAAATATCAATGGTGTAACATAACTGCCTCATGTTAAACAGACTTAAGAAAAAAGGTTAACCTCGGCCAAATCGGTGTAAAATTTCAAAGTCAGTAGACCATGACTGCAGGAGCATACAGGTGAAATCCTTGTAAAACTGATCTGTACTGATGCTGATGCAACTGCATACCAAATATCAATGGTGTAACATAACTAGTTCACACAAAACAGACTTAAGCAAAAACTTTAACCAATTGTGCTGCCGCCGCCGGAATCACCATACCTAAGTCTCGCCTTTTGCGACATTCGTCCCAGGCGAGACAAAAATACAGTCAAACCTGCCCTAACAGCCAACTGGAATTAGCGGTCACCTCCGATATGCAGTCATTCCAGAACCCTCCCGACGGTTTTTCCTATATAATTTAATCGTATTCACCAGTCACCTGAGTTACGCGGTCAGTGGCCACCGAAATCGGGACAAAATAATTAATTTACCTTTTGTAAGCGGTCACATGATTTTAGTTTTGATTATGTCCCTTTGATTATTGATTTTTAATTACGAGTAAACACTCATAGAAAGGGTAATTTAAGTCTAATATAAAGCTTAAGAAATCTTTGAGTTTCATGATGTCGATGTGCACATCGTGATAGGTACACAATTCCAAAGAAAAGACATTTATAAAATAAGTAATCCTACCAAAGTATTAACCAGGCCCTGGCTAAAGGCCAAGTTAATAGTTCTAACACCTTGTCCAACTCTTGGTAACAAATGCTTCATCATGCTGGTCAACAAACTGGTTTCTCTTTTCATCTAAAAATAAACAACATTTCTCATTTTTGTTGATATAGTTTGCTTCACTTTGTGTATAAAACTAAGTTACTGTCAGCTTTAATCTAATGATATTCTTTACTGATTCTTTCCTTGTACATGTGTATATGTATCTTACTTGATGCATGGTGCTTGTATTATTCATATTATTCAAATAACATAGATAAACATGTAAACCTGCTTTTACTGGGAGTTCAATTATTCACACAACATTTAAAACAAGGAGTTATTGAATAGATATAGCTGTCTCCCTTCTTGTAAACCTACATAGGATGCACAATTCAAATATTAGTTTTAACCAAGACTAATTGAATTTTTTTGAAAGTTATAAGTTATTACAAACTACCTAGAATGACTGTGAGCAGAAGCTCACAAATCGCTCACAAATTAATACCCCTGCCCCCCAAAAATAGATCGAAGTTTAAAGTAGGTGTGCATCTACGTATTATGTGAAAGTTTCCTGAAAATCCATTGAAGGTTTTATGAGGAGTTGTGGATAAGAGATGGGTTCCCTAAGTTGGTACGGAAGGATGGACAGACACATCACTATATACTCTCCCCTTTTAAGTGCAGGAAATCCAAAACCCCACAAAATTATTATCTAATAAACTCAATTAAATTATCCAATTCTAGCATCAGTACAATCATCTGATCAGTTAATTTTATCTTCTCAGTGTCCAATTTCATAAAATTTCTCAAATTTGAGGATTTCATCAAATTTTAATCTCTCTAAGAATTCTTATATTAATTTGAGGAAATACTCAAAGTTTAGATGTTTTGTAAAACCCAGGCCTGAAAATCCTATTGATCTGCCACATGTGTCACAATATTGCCTGATTTCAATAAATCTTTACCACATTAATCTCTAATAATCAAACCTGTTGTATTATTTTTGTATCACTGCATTCCTCTGATTCATCAATATCAGCATCCTCATCGTAGAAAATCATCTCACGTTCTTCTTGGTTTTGTAGCAAATTATGTTCTTCTTTCTCAACATCTATGTTACAAGTAAAACTCCAATCACCTGTTAAAATAATAACAAATTTAAACAAAAATCAAACTCATTCAATTATGGATTTTTCAACAGACTTGATGAAATTTGTCGGTCCTACAGACATGTCTGCTAATTTTCATCATAAATCCAATGAAATTCAGTCCTGTCCCCAACCATATTTTTGGGATCATCATGTTATTAATTGATTTTTGTTGTTGACCGTGTTCCAGTCTTTGGCAGTAGCTTATAATATCTAAATTCTACTTTTTTTATTTTGTGACAGCTGTTTCATTTAACATTATTTTTACCATATATCTTGAAAAGCATTACTGATTTCAGGAACTTACAATAGTAACAAAGATTTGGAAATTTTAGGACAAATCCTGTTTTGGCCCACCCATCACATGATTCCCTAAAGTAGACAAAATTGCCTCTTTTTTTCCAATGGCACTTTCATGTTAATCTTCCTAATTTAAAGCCAAACTAACACTGCTTCAAAGTAAAGCAATAACTAATAACTAACTAAGGACTGTTCCAGAATTAAAAGTGGGGGGGGGGGTCGGGAGGCACTTTTTTCTTTACCCCACCACCCATCAAAAAATAATTAATCTTTATCATTGATTCTTCACAAAATATTTCTAAAACACCCACCACCCACAATATACCGGTATGTAATAGAAATTCCTCCCGACCCCCTCACACGATTAATTCTGCAACAGCCCTAACTCATTTTAGGCAAAGATCAAGTTCATTGGAAGACATTTTTCTCCTTATGTTTCAACAAAACTTGTACTAAATTAATTTTCTTTTCTGACACAAATGGGCCTTTTTTCTGATAGATTTCTTTTTCTTCATCAACCTTCCTTACCTTTTGCCCACTGAACAGGAAGGAAACTTCTCCAAAGACTTGTATCCATAGCCAGTTTATTCCACCTGTAACAAACTTGAGCACATCTACCCAAATCTTGAGGGGACAAATAGGAAAATATCTTTAATGTCAACTCATCTGGAACTCTTTCTATCACATGACTATATTTGGTGGTCAGCTGACTACTGGTCACATGACTATCCTTAGAAGGTTCCAATTTTTCTAAATCTTCATCTGAAGAATCACCTATTCAATACAAAGACAATTCATGTGTACATCTTATGAAGAACAAGAAACTTTTTATCAAAATCATACGTTACAACCGAGTTGAACAATTCTTTTCGACGCTTTGTGGGTAATTTCTAAAATGAGATACTTAAAAATGCATTTTTATAACTATAGATGTTAAATTTTCTTTTATTTTAATTCATAGAAGTTTTTCTAAGCATATTGAAATTTTCATATTTTTTTTGAAAAGGTGATGCTTTTATTCCTGTGTAATGTAATTTTCATGATATGATTTACTTATATTTCACAAAAATAACTACTTATACAGTATTTCTTAACTTTTAAAACAATACAAGAAAAAAACTTCTAATATAAAGACTAAATAAGTCAATGTAAAACTTTAAAAAGTACAAATCTTCCATCAATAGCTGTTATGTTTTTCCCACAATTAGTAATCATACTTAGTGCTATTTCAAAACTCTCCAGTAGTTTTTCTTTTTCATAGGAATCACTCTGCCAGAAGTGTTTTTCTAATACTTTGTTTTTTATTGCTCTTAGCTCTTCAAATGTAAAGTACTTGATCAGCATTGGCTGAAAAACCTGAAAATAAAAGGACAGACAAAAAAGATAGGAAAGGTCATAACTAAAATCTATATAATTCCTTGCTAAAATGTAACAACATTGTCTTATTCATCCAGTTAAGTCTAAACCTCAATCAGAAAGTGGTCTTTTACAAAATTCTAACATTAATATTGATATCTTATTGAAAAATTGAATTGTACACTTAGATTTTTAACTGTAAAAGGAATATCACAACCTGATTTTTATGGTAATGTTGTTATAAAGCAAACAAATTGAAAAATAATCCATTGGGGATGGTAAACTGGCTTAAAAATGTATTTATTCAAGGATATAAGTTAAACATATTGGTTAAATCTTTAAATTAATTATTTTTGGTCAAAATATTTATGATTTGAAAGTAACTTTTGACCATTTTGTTATTTTTAAGCATCACAGCGTTTAATATGTCGTTATTGTGTGAATAGTGATCACACTAAATCATTGTTTAAATGCTTGAAGTATTGTGTCTGATTAAGAAACAATGTCTGGAATTTTTTTTTACATCAGCCAAAAGATGCTTCTTAGCTAGCTGTCAGTTACAGAGGGTGATCTCAAGAGAGTTCCTCTAGATCTATTTTTTTTTCTTGAAGTCTTCTTGTCTCAGGTTATCTCTTCTAGAATTGAACTTTTATCGATTTAAACTATGCGAATAGCTATTTTTTTCTTTGTTCAAAATTATCAATAGGAGGGAGGTTGGGCAAACAAACTAGTTTAACTCCTCCACATTTTATAAGAGCCTGTCATAAGCCAGGAATCTTTGTCAAAGCTTATAGCTGTCCCTGTCCTCTATATAAAGGTATTTGTTCTATGTCTAGAAATGGGTCTTTTGTTGAAATCTTGGGGACTGGTGTTGAATCTTATGAATTATATTTTTATTCTTGGGCCAAAACAGATAGAGAGCTGCAACCACTGGATGCATTGGAGGCTGCTGGTCATCATCCATTGTGGACTTTTTAAATTGCCACTTGTTTATGTAATTTGTGTCACATACACTTATTCCACATCTCATGATCATCTATGTCATTTGAGTTTTTACCTTTTTCTGTAGGTGGTACAAGTACTTACACTTCTTAACATAATTGGATTTTTTTAAGTACATGTACATTTTTGCTCCAAGAAAATTTGAAATATGAGATACTACATGCATTAAATGTATTTGAGCAGTAATTGAAATCATGTCAAGAACTTGTCATCTATGTATTCACTATACATGTACTATAGAATCAAGAATCTTATCAACAAATGGTCTAACCTGCTCTGCCATGTTTGTATATAAATATGAATTTGTGTGCATGTTTATATATTTTTTTTTAGACAAGAAGGTATGACAGATAGGCAGCATAAAAACCACTTCTATATCAAATCATTGCTGCAGTTAGGAGGCAATATACAACAACTCTACCTCCTCCTCCTCTTCCATATGAGGAATAAACTTCTCTGTAAATTCATCCAATGCTTTCCTCAGCTTTGTTCCAAAGTTTGTACGATCCATTTCAGTTTTCTCTGTACATTTGTAACCATCTTGTACCAGCTCTAACATGTCTGTCAGTCTATTATCAGAGTGACAATTACAAATTGCAGTGTTTCTAATTGATAACTTCTTCAGCTTGTTTTTTAACTTCTTCATAATGTATTTGTTCTCAATTTGCTCATGGGCTTTGAATTCTTTAAAAGTATTGACAAGGTTCTCTAGAAGATTTGTCAAGTGAGAAATATCTGCAAAGTTTATTTCTGAGACCTGAAAAAGAAAAAAAAAGGAAAAGAGGTAATCACTTGTAATAACTCTTCAAAACTTTGTTATATTGTAAGAGGTAAATTTATATGAAATCAAATTAAAAACATTTATTAGGCATCAGACTTCAGAAACTTTACAAAGTATAAGTTGATTGATTCTTCAATTTGAGTAAAAAAAAAATACAACCTGCTCAATGAAGATCTGGGTAAGAATGACTTATAAATAAAATTAAACCAAAAGAAACTTTAATGAATAGAATTTTAACTAATAAGCTGTTTAACATAAACCTACAAGGAGTGTACATAATGATATCACTGATGAATGAATTTCACTGAACTAAAAATATATCAAGTAGAAACATGAGAAAATCAAGAATAAAGTACAAATGTATCTGAATTTTAATTCATAATTTATATATGATCTGAGAATATTATTAAGACTTCATTGTTTATGTACATGTGTTTATTTTTTTCCACATTGATACAATAGTGTTTATGATGATATGTATTTGTTCTCTGAATTCACTAATGTCACTAAATGTATATATATTTTGTTGCTACAGCAGCACATATGCTTTCTGTAAATAAAGCTATTCATATATTCATTTGTTCGTTACTGTAAAATTTACAGCATAGAAATGTCCTAAATGACCCTACATGTATGGGCAACTGGGCAAATCATGATATTAGGCCAAAAAAAAATATATGTCTGTTTCGGGTTTCCCGACCGACCCTATTTTTTCCGCCGACCCTACATCATTTTTTTCAATTTAAAAAAAAAAAATCGTCGTTCGTTGTTTTCTGACGCTTCCCGTCGTTATTTAGAGAGACCTCTTCACTGTCGTTCGTTGTTTTTTGACGCTTCCCGTCGTTATTTAGAGAGACCTCTTCACTGTCAGTAAAACGTTTTTATTTTACATTTTTCTATTTTCCCGTAATGCATCAAAACGATCTCGATTAAAAACAACATGGAGGTAACCAGTGTTGTCACAATAAAATTTAATAAATGTCTCAATTTAATCTATTTTAAGTTGTTTTTATATTGACAATATAAAGTTTGTTGGATAGATGCCTAATGGTTAGAATCAGCTATCTATTATAAATTGACTATGAACTGCTAGCATCACTATTTATGAAAACGAGGTAAGAACACATTTAAATAATATGAAAAATCAACACCCCAAAAAAATAAAATAAAAAAATAAAATAAAATGAAATGCCTACCGACCTACCCTATTTTTGGAGAGGATGAAACCCTAAACAGACATATATTTTTTTTTGGCCTAAACATTACTTTCTGCAATTTAATTTGTGACATCATTCGGAATAAAATTTGCTTACAAGATACAAAGCACATTCCATGTCTTATCATATGACAATGATACCTAAATGAGTAAATCTGTAAAAACTTCACAAAAAGAGTTGTGTACTTGTCATGCACAATATGGTCATTAACGTCTTAATAGGTAAAAGTTGTTCTTTTCTTTTATTTTTACCCGATCTGAACACTTAACTTTTTCCAAAATAAATTGCATTTCACGTCCTATCTTGTAATCTTTTTCTTTCCTACACAAAAAATATATGACAGGTGCTTGTTTTCAGTTTATCTCAAGTTTACACCTTCAATACCGCTCCCAATGAAAATGACAGTAAAAAAGATTACTTTAAAACAAGGGGGCAATATTTAAATGTGTTAAATACCATGCTTAGGTATTTTTGAACCAATTCCTTCATTCTAGAATGGGGAATAGAGAAAACATCAATTTCTTCTGGACAATTCGGCGCCATCTTTGTTGTTGTTCAAAATCACGTCGAGTTCTCGAGATTGTGACGTTAGGTTGCTATAGGAATGTCAGACGCTCGTGCATTGTCCCGGTAAGTTGTCAGAGTAACTTCAAAGTGAAGAAAAAGTGTTTGATCTGTAAAAACAGTTAAAAAAAGGATTTTTTCAATCATGGCACGGAATTATCCTGCCAATACACAAGTGCAAAAGTTTTTAGAGGAATCGTATAACAAAGAAAGAGATACGCGACTTCAATGGTACTTCAAACTCAGAGAAAACTCAAGTGCTAATATTGGTGCCTCAAAACAATCAGAAGTAGCAAGAAGAAAAATTCAAAACGCACCAAAGCCAGCCGAGGATCTCTTCAACAAAATTTCTGGCGATTATGCTCCACAGAAATTCAACAAGAAAAAATCGGACTTTAATGATTTCGATACAAAATCAGATGGAGGATTACCGAAACTCGTCGCTGAAATGCAGCCCGTTGATTGTACAGTAAAATCAAAGTTATTTGATGGATTTACAAAGGAAGGAAAAGGACGATATCAGTATCTGCACTCTCGATACAAGGAAAGCCCAGAAGATAAGTTCACTTTTCCACTTCTTAGTTCATGGGAATACGGATGGAGATTAGGAGATGTAATTAAGAAAGAAGACATTAAGAAACCTCAACATGGACGAACCAAAATTGTAGCCGACACATTTTATACCAGAACAGGAATACCTGCAAACCCACGAGTTGTTCTCTAAATTTTACAAAACTCTTTTACAATCCGGCCATTCCGCATTTAAAATGTGTTTCTCAAGTTTTGTCTCTACAACAGTTAATTACAATGTATATACACAAGTTATTTGATCACTTCCCTTTAGATGAATATTAGCAGGGAAGAGGACCAATTCACACAAGATGTATAAATTTAGTATTATTTTTATTAATTGCTCAAACTTTTACGGCTTATGAGGCTCATTATGTTTTTTTTTTTCTTCTTCTAATTGTTACATTCATATGTTGTTGTCTTAATTGTTGCGTTTCTTGCTTTTTCTATGATTGTTAATAGTGGTATATTTATATATGCTCTAGCCCTTTACCAGTGCCAGTCCGTCCATTTGGCATATTTTGGGATGAAATATGTTTTTGTATATAGGATCATTTATAAAAGTTTTATTATTCAAATGTACATGTATTTTAATGTCTTTTTCTATGTTCACCTATAAAATATCTATGATCATTTTATGTGTGTTATTTTACATATTTCCAGTGTCAACCCACATGCCGTTTTATGAATAGTTTCAAAATCAAATTTACTTAAAATTTATTGATTGGACTATGGTGATAAAATCTAAAACTTTCAGTCCAAAACTCTTACTGTTTTCCATGTTTATTTATGAAAACCACAAATTAGAATAACATTCTTATCAGTTGTCTAAGTGCAAATCATGGGATTATATACAAAGTCCAATAGATCGATTTCTTGATAACTTGGGAATGGATATTGATTGTTGGTTCAATACATATTCTAATACTTTTGTTACCTGTAAAAAAATCATGAAAATTTAATGATAAACATTCATTTTATAATTCCCTAAAACTATAGTAAACGTATTGAACCTAAGAAAAATGAGCTGTCTCTTGAAAACTGATGAGATTAAACTTTCAACAGCACATTTGAACTCAACTTGGTTTATAGTAAGACAAGCAGTTTGAAAAAAAGACTTCTGTATTTAATTTTCAAATAACGGTTTTAAAACTGTTGGTTAATTGTTTGACACAAATCAATACTTTTGTCCTTCCCGTAATGGATACGTCTAAATCTATCAACACTTTGTATAGTAACTGTGAACAACACACAATGTCATTCATAGATACGCATTATTTATGGTATTAGTTATAATAAGCTTCATTATAAATTTAAAGTCCCATGTAGATATTGTAGATGTGTATTTGTTTTTTAAGTATTTCATAAGAAACTTTTGGGATTAGTTGCTCAAACAGTTTTAATAATGGTTGATCTGGTGCCAAAATCTTCGAACCGTTACCGTTAACATATTTGACTTCATAAACAACATCTACATTTATTATTTTTCTTTGATGAATTCATTTCTAATATAGGACGCTCCAAGGAATATAGGACAGGTTGTCTATTTTGCGTTTGACACCCTGTGTGTTGAACGTACGATATTCAAACAAGATAAATGTCGCATTATCATTCTTATCGGTGTAAATTCTTATTGCAAGAACAATATACAAACCGAGACAGGATCAAAATTTGACTTTTTTGTTTGTTTCTCGATAAAAGGACAGTATAATTCAAATAAACCTGAACTCTCAGAAATACCGTTATTGTTTAAAGACACGTGAAGGGTTATTGAGACGGTCAAGGGTGCCGGATGTGGGTAGCGCATTTGATAGATAACAAAGATAGTATTGTAGAAGGTTGCTGCATTTTGTATTGTTTTAGCCAGTACAATACCATTATTCACTGCATCCAACATTAGTAAAGTTTTAATCTTTTGAAATCAAAAAAGTTCCATGCAAAAAATTTTGTTACGCCTGACGAGCGTCTCCTCTACTCATTGAAGGCACTCTAGCCAAAATGTAGATGCCAAGCAACATATGAATATGAAGAGCATAAAACAATTAACCAAAAAAAAAAAAAAAAACCATAGAATTGGATCCCAAAGCATACGACCACTTAAGATCAACATATGTCTAAAAAGAAGTTGTCAACAACGAAAAAAACTTAAGTTATAAACTTAATTATATGTAAAAACCAAATGCCACGAAGCATGTTGAAACTCACTTACAAAATTACAAAAGCCACACCAATTGGTGGTTGTAACATGCCGTTTCAGGGATTATCATCGTCACTATGTACATGTATATAAGGGAACAAACACTTTGTAAATTTGACCCACGAAATAGGCACAACAAATAAAAGTCTGTGGTGGTTTCTGAAATAAAGCTCGTACTGTCAAGCACACGCCGCACCCTGAAAACATCACCAAACAACAATGAATTGTTACCGGTATTAAATTCTTCCCTTATACTGCGATACACAGAATTTGATTTACGAAGATACAATCGTATCAAACTCTGCATCTGCGTCTTTGTTTTCATATTTGATTTCAGGGTAACAAACATAATTGTACATTTGTCATCAATCTCTCAGTAAATATTCAAATCAAAGAGCGGCAAAATAGGTTGCATAGGTTGAACTTTCCTCTTCCATTATTATTTGAGATAAGTAATGCAGCCATTTTGGATCTAAAATATATATTTTAGCTATCTTAGAGGTTTTTAATATAATGTGGAGAACTTTAAAAAGCAAGAGAGTCCCAGTTGGATTTTCAAAAAAGTCAACACAAATGACAGCACGAAAAGGGAAAAAAGAAACGCACAATATAGCGAAAATA
The DNA here is from genome assembly GCA_963971305.1 of Arcuatula senhousia. Taxonomy (NCBI): domain Eukaryota; kingdom Metazoa; phylum Mollusca; class Bivalvia; order Mytilida; family Mytilidae; genus Arcuatula; species Arcuatula senhousia. Next base: position 24,637,617 of record OZ020303.1, on the reverse strand, counting down.
TAAACAAAACACCTTATCTGCAATCATCAGCCCAAGCCTTAGTCGAAACGAAAGTGAACACAGGTGCTTCGGAAAGGTATAGGCAGTTTCTCTTTGTTATAACACAGCGTAACGTTCCCTATCTACGATTTGAAGCAGGAGTGATACTTAATTTTTCAATGTCCCACAAGTCTGACTTGGTAATGAGGGTAAAAACATGATGAATACTGATAGACCATCGATAAAGAAGCAAATACCACCAGGATACAAACACTAAGGTCATTCAGATCAACCAAAATCAAAATAATCCCATGACTGCTGTGTGCTTATTTTGTCTCTTTAAAACGAGTAGAATTTTACAGCAGGACATCCAATATTGAAAAAACTCGTATACATAAATATAAAACATAAATATTAGGTTGAAATTAGAGTCACCTTGGGTTTTTGTGTTTCTGTTTATGGATAAACATGTTGTAAAAGACCCCCTCAGAGCAGACAAGGTCAATAATTCTTTCCCGCTGCATTTCCATTACATCGTGTATAGATTTGAAATACGTTCAGGAAAACGATCAAAATGTAAATAAACGGTTTTAAATATAAGAACAACTCGTCACTTGTATAAATGAGTTTTTCTACGGCATTTATTTTATTTCCTTCTCCGTGTGCGTTTATTGGGTTCAAATATTTAAACGAAAAATTAAGTCAATAAATTTTTAAATATACCTATTCAGGTAGGAATTAGTATGAATACCAAATAAGTATAAAATATCTAGCGGGATTATAAATCGATCTTTAGAAGTGGCTGTTGTCTGAAGAAACTTGTCAAATTTAAATGGCATCAAAAATGTCCCGTTATGAAATTAAAATCTGAATTTATAATGGTTGTACACTAAAACGATCAATATATTATCTAAATGTGACTGATTCTCTCGTCTATCTTATAATGGTATCGTGTTTTAGTTTAATAAGCCAGGTACTATGTTTTAAGCCTAAAAACTTTGTAGCTTTACTCAATCTCTTATCATAGATTCATCAGACACTTTTAGAGCTATCCAGGAACTGGAAGGAACATAAGCAAATACATTGTATACAAGAACACATTGGTGTATAAAGGTTGAGAACAATGAATCTTTTCCAAGAACTTATGTAAGAACCTATAAATCTCTTTATAAAGGAAACAAATGTGTGAATAAAAAATCCTGCTTGTATTGTTTGTCTTCACCATCACTTGCTTTGATAGAAATTGACGCAGAGCTTTGTTTAATAGTCTGTAAGTCAGTCAATTTCGTACACTTATAAACATTCATGTTAACTTGTGCTTTGTCTACGTTTGAGAGAGAGAAAGAGATTGAGAGAAAGAAAGTAACTCTGGTGAACTTTAAATAGATAAGGGTACATTCTGATTTTCAAAATTCAAAACCTTTTAAAGTAACAAGTTTTTTTTCCTGTAATGCAAATTGTCAATATCCTAGAAGCTGGATTTGATTTTCCTTTTTTGAGTTGGTATGAGTACTTTTCATTTGATACTTCCAATCATTTTGAATCAAAGATTACTCCTTGAAATGGGCATATGTGCATAACTAAATTACCCAATAAATTGACACAAGCTTTGGTACTCTGTATTTCAAAAGATTTACTGAGCAATATGGTATGGAATAATTTCAAATGTTTCTTCTGTAGGGCTTTTAAAAAAATGTTTATTTTTCCTGAACCCATTGGAGGATAGATCGTTCCGTTCGGTTCGTTTTCATGTGTGTCAATAACTTAGCAACTACACATCACTGATTGATGGTATTTGGTCAGAGGGTATATCTTTGAAAGTACCAAACATCCCTCCAAAAATAAAGTCACTTTGACCTACATTATCCGAATGAATGACTAAGGTTAAAGTTCACATGTCAGCAACTGCAAGTGGCAGAGGAATAAAATTTGATAGGTCACTTAGGTGGGTACATCTTGGGTAGTAACCAACATCCATACCGAAATAAGGTCATTATGGCCTACATTTTCTACATGAATGGCCCAAGTTAATTTTTTTTAAGATTTATATCTCAGCAACTGTAAATGGTATATGGGTGATATTTAATCAGTGGGTATATCTGGAGCAGTCACCAACATCTGTAGCAAAAAAAGGTCTGTTTTGTCAACATCTGTACCGAAATAAGGTCACTTTGACCTACATTTTCTGCATGAATGACTCAGGATAAAATTTTAGGTAAGGTTCATATCTCAGCAACTGCAAGTGGTAGAGGGAATATATTTGGTCACTGGGTACATCTTGAGTAGTAGCAAACATTTGTACCAGAATTGTGTCACCTTGACCTACATTTTCCATCTGAATGACTCAGGTTCAAGTTTTTGTTACTTTAAGGTCCATATTTCAGTACCTGCAATTGGGCGATATTTGGTCAGTGGGTACACCTCTGATAGTAACCAACATCTATACCCAAATTATGTCAATCTAACCTACATTTTCATGTTAAGAGCCTGTTCATGAGAAAACCATGCAAAATCGTCCAATAGCAATGTTTTCATTTTTGTTAAAGGTATAGGGCAACTGAAAGACCATTATATAAGACTTATTCGTGCAAATTTTTTCCTTCGAAAAATCAAAGATGGCCGCCCTACAGGCCCCAATAGCTATATATAGCATTCATCTGATTTTCAGTGATTTCAATAAAAAAAATTATGAAAATAAGACATTTTCATTGTGATTTTTTTTAGTTTAGGTATATTTAATGACAATTGTAACAATATTTTTTGAAAAAGTGATGTTTTGTCTTTCAAATTCAGTGCAATTTTCGTAATTCATAATTTTGGTTCCTCTGGTACCTTTAGGTTGGACTTGGGCAGTATTCCAGACTGTTCAAAAATGCTAAAATTTGTTATTTTTAAGGGCCCTTATTGTCCAAGGTAACGCTTTTTTCTTTTTTTCTTTTAGAAATTCAAAAACAATAACATATCAAGACAAACTTATCAAAAAGCCAAGCTGGGATTTTACATTTTGACTTAGCCACAGCCCTGGAAAACAATGACATCTTTTGATAATTCTTAATAAAATCTACTTTTTGGAGGATTCAGTTTCAAACTCTGAATAAGTTTGCTATGAAACAAAATACATTTAGAACATTTGTTACAACAGATAATCACAATACAAGTACCATTTAAGGGTCGAAAAAGACATATACTTGGGGATTAAGGGTGAAAGATGGGAATATCTTGTGTATTTTGATGAAATGTACAGAAATGGCCAACTTTAGGGGACTATTTTTCATGAATGAAGGGTTGGACTATAAATATGGAATACCTTTCCAAAAGACTGTTATATGGTCTATACAAAAACATATTTGTAACTTTGCTTTCGATCATCCCTTACATGTTACAGCATTACAAAAATGGAGATTTGGCCATTTTAGCACATGGCTAAAATGGGCTTCGGGGGCCTTATAGTGGCATCTTTTTGAAATAATTAAAAGATGTACAGAACAGCAGACTTTATAGGCCAAATGTATATAACTTGTTCTATATTAACAAATAATATTGTAGAAATCAAACAAAAGTGCACTTTCAACTTGGTGGTCCAATATGGCTCTCAGGGCCATTTGGCGAAATAGTCCCTTGTCCTCAAGCAAAAACTAACATTATTTTTGGTCGGGATCCACCATACAAAATGTTTTATTGTGCAGAAAATGGTCGAATTTTACAAATAAAACAGTTTTCCTGGTTCATATCTTTTTTCACATTCAGGTTTGACTTTGTCATTTTAAGGTGGCTAGACACTTTTTTTGTAAAAAGGCTCTGGGGGCTATATTAGACCACCAAGTAAAAAGTGCTCTTTTGTTTGATTTCTACAATATTATTTGTTTATATAGAACAAGTTATATACATTTGGCCTATAAAGTCTGCTGTTCTGTACATCTTTTAATTATTTCAAAAAGATGCCAATATTAGGCCCCCGAAGCCCATTTTAGCCATGTGCTAAAATGGCCAAATCTCCATTTTTGTAATGCTGTAACATGTAAGGGATGACCGAAAGCAAAGTTACAAATATGTTTTTGTATAGACCATATAACAGTCTTTTGGAAACATATTCCATATTAATAGTCCAACCCTTCATTCATGAAAAATAGTCCCCTAAAGTTGGCCATTTCTGTACATTTCATCAAAATACACAAGATATTCCCATCTTTCACCCTTAATCCCCAAGTATATGTCTTTCTCGACCCTTAAATGGTACTTGTATTGTGATCATCTGTTGTAACAAATGTTCTAAATGTATTTTGTTTCATAGCAAACTTATTCAGAGTTTGAAACTGAATCCTCCAAAAAGTAGATTTTATGGAGAATTATCAAAACATGTCATTGTTTTCCGGGGCTGTGGCTAAGTCAAAATGTAAAGTCCCAGCTTGGATTTTTGATAAGTTTGTCTTGATATGTTATTGTTTTTGAATTTCTAAAAGATAAGGATAAAAAAGCGTTACCTTGGACAATAAGTGCCCTTAAAAATATCAAATTTTAGCATTTTTGAACAGTCTGGAATACTGCCCAAGTCCAACCTAAAGGTACCAGAGGAACCAAAATTATGAATTACGAAAATGGCACTGTATTTGAAAGACCAAACATCACTTTTTCAAAAAAACATTGATACAATTTTAATTCCTTCTACGTAGACTGAAAAAAATCACAATAAAAATGTCAAATTTTCAAATAAAATTTGATTGAAATAAGCGATAAATCAGATGAAAGCTATATATATCTATTGAGGCCTGTAGGGCGGCCATCTTGAATTTTTCGAAAAAATAAATTTGCCTGAATAAGTCTTATAGGATGGTCTTTCAGTTGCAATATACCTTTTACATAATTAAAAACCTTGCTACTGGACAAAATTTCCATTTTTGCATGGTTTTCTCACGAACAGGCTCTTAAACAGGCAAGGGGACTAGCTGTTATGTGTGACCTCCATTTCTTCATTAAGCTTAAACTTGGCAATAAAAAAAGAAAATGGGCCAAAGACAGACATGATCAGATTTCGTTTAACAGAAAGTAGATGAGTGACAGACCTGAAATCGAATCCCATGTTTTGTGACATTATGCTGATGCTGCATACAAATGTCAAAAGACTGTGATTAGTTGCTGTTTAGATTGAAGAGAACCAAATATATTTGTGCTGGTATCAGGGTTGGCCAGGAAATACCAGTGGCCGTAATACCCACTGGTAACTACCGTGAATTCCTGTCCTGGGAAATACTCCATTTTTTTTTAAAGTGGGAAATACTGAGAATTCTCAGTATTTATAGAGTCTTTTCCAAGGAAAAAATAGTGTCAGGGAATATAAAAACAGACAAGAAATATAATAAAGTCATTTAATATTAAAGATGGACGGCATTTATTCTTGTATAAATAAGTTATAAAATCTATGTTAATAACAACCCTGACCTGCAGGAAAAGTAAAATATAATTAACAATTCATATATTGCAACATTGCAGAAAAATACACATCAAATACATACTAAAACAGACTTGTTTGCTGCTCTTCAATATTCATTACTATATGATTTCAATTCATAATATGTTTTTATCACAGCTTAAAACATGTAAAAAAAAAACCACAGTGAAGTCACAAAAATAACTAATTGGAATATGTCCCCCCCCCACCAAAAAAAAAAAAAAAATTAGCAAAATCAATTTTAAAGCAACAGGTCTTTAACAAAATAGTTTTCACAAAAATGATAAATTATTCTTTACATTTTAAAGTAATGAAAAAGAGATACAAAATGTTATTCTACCATAAGGTTAAATATATACTATTAGTAGGTTAAACTTTCTCCTTAGTTAACAGTATTAAAATAAAAACTAATACAATAAACAAATATAAAGCTACAAAAAATTAAGAAGTGTAAACAAATATTTGTATTAAATTATCAAAGAATGATAAATTTCTTATACATGTATCAGAAAAAAAACCTGCTAGTGTTTCTGCAAACCTTAAAGAATTTATCCTATCTTATCTACCCTCAAGTTTGAAAATATCCTAACAAACACCCTAAAACTTGGAATAATGTTCTTTTTCACCAATCAAAATTGTGAAGAAAAAATACAAAACTAGCATTTTCTTTTTCATGACTCAAGCAAATTTTCTTTTTCATGACTCAAGCAAATCAAGTAAAAATAATGCAAAAACAACACTTGAAAATTAAATAAGTGCAGGATTTATTTGTATTCTCAGTTGTGTATTGGTAACTAAAGTTGCAAAAAGTTCAATATGGAAATAGGTATAAAAACAGAGTAAAGGGACATACAATGTATAACCTTTAGATGAAAAAATGTCAAAATTGGCCAAATCTTTCACAAATAAAAAACAACCAAAAAAAACCAATACAAATACAAAGCCAAAAAAAAAAATTGTGTGTAAATTTTGTAGCTAAGTTAAAAATAATTTATTATCTTAAAACAAAATTCAAATGAAATGTCATAAAACCAGTTGATTGCCATTCTAAACAAGTGCACAGTTCATTATAAAGTGTTATTTTCACTGGAAAATTTCACTGGAAAATATGCAGAAGTCCTTTCACTCATTCTGAAAAAAAGAAAGAATATAAATTTAAATTTAAATTAGCTATTTAAAGAAGTACAGAAAATAGGTCGAAAGACGGAGTTATTTTTACTTAAAAATTCTAACACTATACAACATTCTTCGATTAAAAAAAAAAATACCCGTACATGCATTGAATTTATGGGTACTACGGTACATAATATTTGAATTTGAGAACAAAGAAGCCTGTGTGTATACAATATGGGAAGAGATACAGCAACTGAAGAATGTTTTAGCTGGCTTGCTTTGTTCTCTTCGTAAATGTGTCGTCCATATTGACTCAAAGCCCTTCCTTTTCAAAATATGACTTTATTTTTCCGATATATGTACGAAATATTTCAACAAATCAAGAGCACATCAAGAGATAAATGATCTACAGACTTTTCCGTTACTTTTCTATAATTTATAATCTATGAGTTTCTTTTGAATGTGGATATAGCCAGGATCTTGGAGATTAGGTTTTAGGTTACCACCATACAATTTCTTAATAGTCTGAAAAGACCTTTAATATAAATTTGGTTAATTTGATCATGAAACCTCTACCTATAAGTCATTAATGATGTAATATAATCCCATTAAAAACATATTGTCAACACTATAGAACATGGGTTTTATTTCATAATTCTATCTAAAGAATACCTACAGATAGGAATATATTTCATATTTGAAGCCACCTTAGCAACCAACATGTAAATGATATACATGTGTTTGATATATACCACAAGCACAAAAATGGCCAGTATTTTATGGATACATTACAATTGTACTTAAAAAAAACAAGAATATATCAAAGAGACATAATGCCCCATCTTGCAAAATTTGGGACAAAAGGACCAATGGATGGATGGATGAATGAATGAACAGATGGACGGACAGACAGACAAACATACCCAAACACTATATGCCCCCTTACCTTTGTAGATTTTTGTACTTTATGGTAATTCTGTGGTGCAGTTAAATATCTTATCCAAAGAAAAGAGTCAGTTCTGTCCTAATGTACTCCAATACAACATAGCAAAGGGGCAAATAGTACCTGTTCTTGTTGATTTTTTCAATGTCTATGCTCCTTTTATGGCAACTTATATCATGCAGTCACTCAGAACTCATATTTATTACAATTTTTTTTATAAACCATTAAAAATTATAACAATTATGGCAATACTATGTTTGACCTACAATCTATACTACAATTTTAGGTAAAAAAAGAGTTACATCAAAACCATGTAACAAACAACAGGCTTCCTGGAGCCTGAATTGCTAATGACACATTGTGATTGCATAAACTCACATGGCCAAGTAGCTAAAAAGGAATTTTATTTAGAATTTGAACTTCTTAGAAAAGCTATGATTTTAATTTTTGCAACAACTTTAAGACATGACCAACAATAATTAATGTATTAATCTTATCATGGTAAAGTGACATTTCTTTACTATGGAATGATCAAGATAAATAACATTCTTACTAGATTTCAGGTAATGATGAAAGATTTATGGTGAAAAATAATTAGTAAATTGGCTGACTATTTGCTATAACCAACATTGTCAATTTCCTGCTGCGGAAATGTGTCATAATTATCCTAAAACAAATCAGCATCTCAACCGAAAACGAATGAAACACTGGTATAATTTTCTGGACTATTTGATGGGTTTGTAGAAAAAAAAAAATTACAAAACAAAATATTGTAATAAGCCTCATTAAAGTTTCAAAGTAAACTTTGAGCAAGTAGGTCTTTTCTTTCATTATGTTGTTGTACTCAAAATAATGGGTCAAACATTAAAAAAAACACCATAAGTAGCTTTGTTACTTTACTAGTACATAAACAAGAATTGATTGAGCAATTACAATGAACAAAATCGACTATGGCTCACAATTTTAGCAACATTATTGAGTCATTTCATTTCTTAACAAGACTGGTTTTGTTCTTATTTGATGTACCTGGTGATTACGGTTTTCAATATCCATTTACTGAATCATGGAAGAAACAAATTATTATTGCTCTCAATCAAATGCATTAATTGCAGAAGAAACTAATTGTAACTTCAATAGTCTTGATTGTTTGTTTTCAGGTAATAAAAATTCAATAAAATCAAAATAGAGACAAGGTAAAAATTAATAATTTTCTCGTTTATGCATTATCGGTTGTTTGCAGAAAAAACAAATCTATTTGAATTTCAAAGGTGTTTGATCAGATTTTACATTGACATTATGCATGACAATTGATTCTCCAGTAAAAAAGGCAAACTTCCCGTCATATTCAGTGACAACTAACAGAGCTTTTGGCTAGATCAATACAATTTCATGTTGTCACGGCAGGACTGGAGGAATAAGTTTCATACTTCAACAAGCAACAACAAAATATATCTATATCTTACACAAATAAGAGAAAAATTTAAATGTATAACGGTTAGATTTATTTACCTTGTTATAATTGAAGTAAAAATTATTTGAGAACTTTATAGATGCAATAATTTATAACTTTATGATTGAATGAACACAACAGTCTGGATAGGTACAAAATTAACTGATAGTTAAAAGAAATTATAAAATGGTATAAAATCTAAAGTTGAAAATTGTAAAATGTGTATGTCAATAAATTTCTAATATTTTTTGTTATTGATTTTTCTGAATGCTAATTTCATGATTCAAAATTGTTTAAACACAAGGTTTCTCTCCTTGAGATTGATGCTATTCCTGTTTCCATACGGCTGCTTAGTGCATACCATTATTGTATAAATTAAAAAACAACTTTGGTCTTTAAAAAAACTACTATAACATGTAAAACCTCATTGTGAAAATAAAAGGCACTGTTCCATGTAAACAAGAGTAATCTGTATTAGGTCTGCAGGTGTATATATCTAAGATATTAAAAATCCCTTTTCATCATCTACTGGTACTTGTTAATTTAATCATGTTACCTTAATATCGCTATTGATTTATTATTTTTGCCGTAATTCTAATCTGTGATTATGAGTTATAATCACGCCACCTTTTGTCATGCTATTTAATCAAGAGATTACTGTAATTAATGACTACAGGACCATTCTTCTCCAGAGGAAATTAGCGGGCATGCAGAGCTTATCAATTCATTAGTCTTCTTAATCAAATCTAATGAAAAACACGAAACCAAATAGATTTTCTACTAGACTTATAATGGATCAAATCCTGATTTTGAAGTACATTGTACATGGCTATGTAAAAATGCAAACTAGATGCTCCTTAAGAGCCTGAAATGCTCACCTGATTTCCAAAGCTTACTGATATACATAATGTGGGGTCTGTCATGAATGTTACATTAAAAATCTTGATAGAAGTATATAAGCATGTAAAGTTTCAAAATATTCTGTTTATAATTTTTAAGATGATTTCAAAAGATCTGTTAAACTTTACATAAAAAAATAAGACAGTTAAAGAGGCTTTGGTATATCAAATGGAAAAACTCCTATGTGAAGACATGGTAAACCTTCCAATTGTTGTGCTTTGATAACTACATCAGATCTTCTCTATCACTCTAGATGAAAGCAAAAACTGTAGTCCTGACCCCTGCTCTATATTTAGAATTGACCATAATGTCAGTTGTGTCTTGAGCAAGATATTTAAAAACATTGTAGAGGTCAACATTAAGACAGGGTAAACAACGTTTTCCAATCTATCTCTTAAGTGGTTTCAGCAATAAAGATCTAAAAAGAAGTCAACATGGATGCAGGGCCTAAATGAATGCAATAGCTTACATTACCTTTATGTCAGGTACATGAATTTATTAATAATAAAATCTGTCAAAGTCAAAAATTGCCGGATTTCGTTAAACAGGAAGTAGGTGAGTGACAGACCTGAAATCAAATCCTACCTTATTGGACCCCACCCTGATGCTGTATACCAAATATCAGGTGGCTGCGGTTAGGAGTTGCTGAGAAAACTGTTATGAAAATTTCTTCCCATCCTGCCCACCCGCCTCCTGACATTCACCATTTATAACCTGAATTTTTCACTCTGTGAAATCCTGCCATAAAATAAAGATGTTTGAATACTGTAATAAATGGAACCAGATGAAATTGGTAACTGTGTTTATTAGTTTATTAGACAAGACTAGTGTACTGCACATGTTCCCTAAAGGTATGGTAACTAACAATGGATTGAAGTCAGACAGCCAAAGATTATTCTATAACTTTATCACATTTGGTCAGACCATAAAGGATTGAAGTCAGACAGCCAAAGATTATTCTATAACATTATCACATTTGGTCAGACCATAAAGGATTGAAGTCAGACAGCCAAATATTATTCTATAACACTATCACATTTGGTCAGACCATAAAGGATTGAAGTCAGACAGCCAAAGATTATTCTATAACATTAAAACTTTTGGTCAGACCATAAAGGATTGAAGTCAGACAGCCAAAGATTATTCTATAACATTAAAACTTTTGGTCAGACCATAAAGTACAACTTAAGTACAACTTTTATAAGAATCATGCAAAGAAGGATTCATGGATGGAAAGCCTACACCAATTTATTTTTGAAGTGTTACTCCTACTAGCACCCTGCTTTGATCTTTTGTGCTCAATTTCAAAACTAGTCCTGGTCCTGAGAGAAATAAAATATATAGAATGCATTGGAAAAAATGTAAGAAAGGGAGATAACTCTTAAAATTGTCAATAATTTCCAATAGTAACCATTGTAACAAAATGGCAAGATTTCTCCCAGGACCAGGTAGTTATGAGCAAATTGTTATTTATTTCTGATTTTATATACTTTGAACAATCATTCGTTAAAAATAAACCACTGTAGCCTTTTTATCGATGAATGATCACTTTTTTTCAATTTTGCATGATTCTTAGGTGGACTACTACTTAACATACGTAGCCTTTTGATATGCAAATTGTTTGAAGAATTTTACCAAATAAAATACAAAGTATCAAAGCGGGCATCGATAAAATGATTTGTAGCGCTTTGATTAAGATTATTCTCTAAACTATATTGAGGTATTGAGGCCAAAATATTCATCATATACTTAAAAGCAATGGCTGAACTACCAAAAACTTTGGTAAATTTCATACTAAAGTATGGTTTAAAAACAAGCATTTCTATCAGTTGAAAATTTCAAACAAACTACCATATTGGAGGAAATTTTTGCAAGTTTCTAATTTTGGCTTTATTTGTGAGGTTCGAGATATCACTAAATCTAAAGATCACTAAATTTCATATACTATATATGTTAGACATTCTAAATTCTTAAAACATGAAATATTAAGACCCAGAAAATTAAAAATAAGTGTGTGGCCACTAAAAAGTATGTCTCGCCTGTCGGCACCACTTTGAAACTCATTCACAATCTATCGAGGCCTTTAGTTACCCATGACCCAAAGTGTCTGCATACTAAACATCAGATGCTTAAGAAAAATAATTTTCAATTAATTCATCCACAAAAGTCTTACAAAGAAGTTTACAACCCCAAAAAACGTAAGTTCACAGAGTCACTGGAGTGTGAAAATGGGGTCAGGGTCACATGGCATGGTGACAGTTGAATATACCATAACCTAAAATTACCCCCTAGTATTATAGCAGGTAAAAATTAGACAAAAACATACAATTGAACTGTGTCATAACACAACCTTTAGTGTTATTCTCATTTATTAAGATCTTAATGTGCTTTACTCTAATTCTAATAATGTTCAAGATTTATATACAAAAATAGAATACTGAACATAAGGAAGGCCCTCATCAGCCAAAAATGTGAGTTATTCCATACATATTGGATGGATTTTCATAAAATATTAGTATACCATTTTAAGTCTGTACCTATTATAATTTTGGAGTTTTAGTGTTCACAAAAAAAAATATTGGTGGAAGAACTAAGTGAAAACTATAGGCTTTCTGCATCCTTCATGTGGGGCCTGAATTAAAAGTTATAAATTTACCTTTTGTTGGTTTTGTGGAAGAAAAAAAAAGCAATAATCAAGAAGTGATGACATTTAATAGCCTAAATGACTTCTTCGGCCAGAAAAACTAAAAGCATGATATTGAATCTAGTACCATAAAATGTCAGTGTGACAAAACTATTTTACCTTCATCCTGTTTTGGACCTTCTAAACATGACCATAAATAATTAATAAAAAGATTAGCCATTACTAAGTTGGACATAAAAGTAACCCATTAAACCCTGATTATCATACAACATGCATGTTATCCATATTTACATGATTACATGCATATATTACAGCACAGGGAGAATAGATATTGTCCCAATAAGGAAGAAAATTATTCACAAACATGCATGCATAAAATGCATCCTGTAGATATACTTACCGGGTAAACAAAACATAGACCTGCTTTGACATTACTGTTATTAAAGCATTCTATTTTGACAGTACTTTGTTTGATAAAAAGTTTAATGAAAACAGTCAATAAATAATATATAAAGTATATGATTTAAATTCTTTACACCTTGTATGAATGTACATGTACTTTTTTTTCATAGGTAGTGGGCAAATTTTTATATTTGAATTCCCACGAACAATGATACTTTATCAGTATATCTAATAGAAACAGAATGCATAAGTGATTTTTGAATAATGTATTTACACCATATGAAACATGACAAAACATATCTTAATATTTTGAAGAAAAACAGTTAATAAATGAAAGTAATGGCTAATATTTCAAAATATCAGAATCAAGAAAAAAATAAGCTTTACAAACAGAATTAAAATTGAGATTCTTTTGATATGATTCCAAAATTGTAAATTGTTTTTCATGTTTGAAGTTTATTTTTAATGAACAAAAGTGCTAAGAAAGCTTTAAATTATCTTGTAATGACAAGAAAAGAAGTTTTAATAAAGAAAGTACAGATATGATCAAAGGAAAATTATACAATGGAAAGATCAAAGCATGGAATAGTTAATATGGAAATCCTAGATAATCAATTTATGGAAATTTTTTATCATTGTCTACTATGTTTCACGAATGGATGAGGTGCTCAAAATCTAGTTCTCAAACCATTGGATGTAAATAAAAACATATGTTAAGGATGGTCACTGTTCATGTTTCAGGATTTCAGTCTGATTTCGGAACTCCTCTAGACTTTGCCTTTAAATATTGAAGAAATTTTTTGCACACTGACACCTACTTTTTATGATATTTTCTGATTATATAGACCTTAAAAACCAAATGTATAAAATTTCTTGAAATTCTTGATACAACTTCATGTTTTTTTAGGGCAAAAATGTCACAATGTTAAAGTTATGTAAAATCTAGAGGAGTCTGATTTCCCGCCAAATTTTTGACGTCATTTATCTCGAAAACGAGCACACGGACCTATCATTTTCTTTTTGCTATTTGATTAAGTAAACAATTATCTATCATTTCCACCACATATCATCATAAAATCTTTGATATAAAAAAGTTCAGGAGTGACCATCCTTAAATAGATATATTAAATTTCTCTAAACAAAAATATATGTTATAACAAAGAAAAGATTAAACTTAAAAAGGTGTTTTTATGCTATTTAAATCAAAGGATGCAAGAGATACCGTTAAAACCTTTTTAATATGATACAGGTTAAACCTGATAAGCTCCCGCAGATAAAGTAACTTTCTAATATATACCCATAATTTTGAAAAAAGAACGAACCTGCAAACAGAACAAGGAAGTGAATTGCTTCGAACACGGACCTCGCAGAACGCACACTTTTTCAAGAATATTTCTACTTTCATTTTCGAATGCAAAGCCGGTTCACAGGGACTTGCTCCCCTCTATCAAATTTTTGTTAGAGTCAATGTGCGATATGTGTTTTTTTCGTATCGCACATTGACTCTAACAAAAAATTTATAGAGGGGAGCAAGTCCCTGTGGCCGGTTAGAGAGAAAATAACAAAATCAAATTTGTTTACTGAGGACAAAGTAAATATAGGGCTTCTGGGAATAAAATTTGTCCGCTGTAGTATTCAAGTTATTTGTTTTGTTGAAAATGCACTGCTTTTATTGGGGGGTCTTGTTTCGCGAAAATTAGAATGACAGGTTCCCGCGTTTCTGTCATTTTGTTTTGATGGACGCGACCTCTAGTGATAGAATAGACGCCAATAATTAAAATATGTCTGAAGTCCTGATTTTTTATTCAAATTCTTTACATTTGAAGCATGTTATAGCTGGAAATACTTGAAATAATTTGATATTAATACAATAACTATGTTTATTATTTTTTAAAATTGAAAATTCCAAAAAAGGAATTTAATTTTGCATTCCGTGTTATTGGGTGCGGATTTCTGACTAGCTTATACGTCTTCCGGTTAAAGGCATCATACTCAGTCAATTTAGCTCCCGATGTGCGGGAGCTTATAATTTGAAGTTTACACATTGTACATATTTTTTTGTGATCTTGACCAAATAAACTATGAGGTTTTTCGTGTAATCAGTACAAATTCAAAAATTCTGATCTACATCCAAAATGCAAAAATTGTCAGATTTTATTCAAATATCACAACCAAATTTCTTATTGTAACAATAATGTTCAAACCAAACATGACCTTGACTAGCATTACCAAAAGTTTTAGGTCTCATTTAAACTTGATGAGATTTTAATCTTAGTGGACATAGAAATGTCATAATTTGGAGATGAAGTTCTAGTACAATTGTCCATTTAAAATTATTCTTAAATCTGATGCATATTCCTCAAATTATCTATCGGTATAACCTGTTGAATTTAGGGCCAGCCTTTCTAAAATCATACAGACTCTATGACAAAGGTTATTCATTGTAAAAAATAACCCATAGGTCTGAATGCATTTCTTTAAACTAAGGCATAATGGTTTCATTAAGTACTATTCCACATAAGGATCAGGCAAGGGTGGCACATCGATAATTTTCAATTTCATATTTTGGGGTATAGATGCATTCATTTTACCATAAAAACAAACCCAATGCAGTTTTTACATCTTAATATGCATTTGGTGCCTAGATATTTATGACTGGTTATATAGGAAAAAAATATGGTGGGAAATTTTCCTGTACTTTTCACTATACAATGTAACTAAATTTTGACTAGTAATATCTCCTAAACCCAAGATAGACTGAAAAATTTAGTGGTCAAAACAAAATTTACTGGAATTGCTATACCTTACTCTGTTGAAATTATTTTGTGTATTTAATATCGATGTGCCACCCTATTATTGGTATCTGTCTGATTCTTAGAAAAAGGAGTACTTAAGAATCAAATTTATTTTTCCATAACTGTCTTGTACTTGAAGAACATTTACAATCTATTGGTGATGAAATGAATTGCTTTTTTGCCTTTTAATGAGTTTGTTCCCCTGTTATTGTAAAATTAACCTCTTTAGTACATGTACAATGTTGTAGAAGAAAAAGCTTATATATTTTTTTAAAGGTGACTATTTGATCTGTATACCATGTTCAAACTCAGGTTATTATTTACCAGTATGATTCTTAGAAAAACTTATTATTTCAATGGATCAGGTTTTCTTTTTGGGTTAGGGAATTTTTGAAAAATTCACATTTTTCATAAGAAGAAAAATACAAAGAATAATGAAAATAATAATAAGAAAGAAAATAACCAAAGAGACTACGACAGAGAATGAATAATTCAAAAAGTATTATTTTATTACCATTTACTGATCACTGTCATAGAACTGTTTAAAATATAAATGGGAAAAAGCACTTAAAACTCTATTTTATGCTGTAAAGGTCACATGTTTTAGTCCTATAATCCATTTAAACATGCATTCATTTAATTGAAAATGTAACTGAAGTTGAAAATTTTACCCCAAGTTATTACCTTGGATAATAGCCCATCATATTTTGGTTAAATAATTGATGCAAAGCTTTGTAACTTCATCAAACATTTTTTTTTGAATCTTAGAAAAAAATTTAGCATACTTGGATAAACAGAAATGAAAATCAGTTAAAGTTACTTTTCCCCTAAAATGTTTATCATCATTCAAGTTTACCACATCAAAATTGGTGTTTATACATTTTTCTACAAAAGGGAGATAATCAAAATTAAATACAAAATAAAATAAAAGAAAATATTTTTGTTTATTTGACAATATTAAATATTAACTACATGAACTAACCTGATCTTCAGGAACAGGACTAACCCCAAGTGTGTTTGGACTTTTTGAACGAGCTCGTCTTGAAGAAATCTTCTTCTGCATTTCTGACAACTGTCTATCACGCTCTTCCTGAAAATTGCAAAAATATACAATTCAAAATAATTATTTGAGCAATTTTCAACACTTCATTGGCATTAAGTCTTGAAATCATCTGCATGTATAAAAGCTTCTGTATTTTTGAAGAGTTATAAACTCAAGGATGAGACATTATAATATATATATAAAAAAATAATACATTATTAATATTTGAGACAACACCTTAATCAGGTTCTGGTCAGCTGATTTCTCATAGAAGCCAGCAAAGATATGTAAAATTATTTAACAGAACTTAATACTACATTTAGAACATATGTTACTTCATGTATAGTAAAAAGTCATTGCTGTAATGATATAAAACTGTATTTTACCCCTAGTGTTCTTAGTGTTTGGAATACATGTGTACAGTTAAGCTTGAAAATAAATATATACAGTAATTCATATACAATGGTTTACAAAAATCTAAAATAAAAGCTGAAAATAACCTAAGAATTCAAAGAATCGTGTAAAATATATGTATTATGAATACATTTGTAGTAGGTACAATGAATTGTAAACGCTTACTGTTTTGGTCTTGTGATATTCTTTCTTCTGTCTCTCTGACATGTCCATGATTTCTTTAGCCTGCATTTCTTTTCTTCCTCTTGATTTGTCTAATCTCCTTCTCAACTGAAATCACAAATAAATTCATTGTATAGATACTGACAGTGTTCTAGGATTACTATTACCTGTTACCCATGGTAAGTGAAATTTAACCCAGGGTAAGTGGACATTGGCAGTTTTTGCATTGATTTCTATTGTAGGTAAGTGAATTTTTTGCAATTTTACATCTGGGTGAGTGAGACTTAAAAAAAATCACAGAAAACTGTTAAATCCTGTGAAGACTAAATTCATTACATATTTCTCAAAACAACTCTTTCTGGTGTTTTTGTGTCCAAATTGTTGCCAAAATATCGCTGACTGGATATTTAGCAAACAACAATCAATTAATCAATCCAAATAAATCTACATGTTCCAATTGGAAGAAAACTTAGAGCATCTTTTTTTCATTTACCAATTAGGTGTTATCAAGTAAATCAGAATACATTCAACTGCAGGGTAGAAAAAAAGAAAAGAAATGTCCCTTTTTGCTTCATGCATACAACATGGTGCTGAATATTTAAGATGAAAGATTTGACTAACTATCATCAGATGCAATATTTCACTTGTTGATCTTGACTAGAAATGTTCCTTTTTAAAAGTACATTTCCAATCCCCTATCTTACCATTTCCTGCTGTTGTTCTTGTTGCTTTTTGATATTATCTGAGACCCTGGTGTGTTCTCTGACCAGTTTAGAGAATACTGCCTGTTTCTGGTCTTCTGATATCTCGACTGGTACCACTGTCTTTTCTCTTGGTAAGGAGAATAGTGGTGGTGGTCCCTATAAAATATGAGTACAAATTCATAGAAATTGAAATGATTTTGTTAACATAGAACAATCAAAAGAATTTAGTACACACAAACATTTCTCTTTATAAACACAAGTTTTTGTACATTTTAGTTTAATTTAACATATTTTTCTTTACAGTCTGACTTATTTTTACGGAATGTACTTATAACTTCAATATGTCATACCTTGGGATCAACAGTACTAGGTCGAGAACCAGTGTCCTCATGTTGAATACGACATCTCTCTTCCTTCCGTAGCCTGATCTTTTCTTGAAGCTAAATTAAATTAGAAAAATCTGTCGAAGTCAAAAATGGCCAGATTTCGTTTTAACAGGAAGTAAGTAAGCGACAGATCTGAAATTGAATACCATGTTATGGGATCCAACCTGATGCTGAATACCAAATATAAAGTGGCTGTGATCAGTAGTTGCTGAGAAAACTGTTACTAAAAATTTCTACCCCTCCCGCATGACGCCCGCCCGACATTCACCATTTTATAACCTGGATTTTTCACTCAATGAAATCCAGCAAACAATTAATTATAAAACTGCATATGAAAATTATGAGAATAGCAATAAATTTTGTTACATATGATGTGCAATGATAGATGCTCATGCTAAAATGTTGGTATGCCAAACACCATATGAATATTAAGAGCATTTAAACAATTAACCAAACAAAAAATCCTGAAGTATAGCCGAAATTATGGCTAAGATTGACCTATTCAATAAAGCTTAGAAGGGTTTCTTTATGAAAGTTCCATCTATTTCATAAAGATCCAAAGTTGGTTTTTTTTAGGTTGTGTAATAAAAATTAAACATTTCAGCATTTAATGACAGATATACTGCATACAAAAAGGAAACACTTTTACATGTCAATATTCACCAATACAACACCTACCTTGCTTGTTTGTCTGGTCTTCTCTTCCTGTGTCACTTGTTTGGATTTCTCTGCCTGACTCTGCTGTTCCATCAACACACGGTACGACTCAAACAACTCATCTTCCTCCTTTTCTTGTCCCTTCCTCTTCTTGGCATTTATCCTGTCCTTCAAGGCTTGTTTCTGTTTGTTCAGTTCTTCATCAAGAGCCTAAAATGTAAGAACAATTTCTCAGAGAATTGTTCTCATAAAGTTGTTATTGTTCATGGGGTTTAAGTTTATGTAGACAGAGAAAATCATAAATTTGATTCAAAATGTAAAATTGTTTTGTTTCTTTGATCAAAATGAAGAAACAAAGCCAGTTCCAGAACCAATTACTGCAATTGCTTTCTCAAAACATAAAATGATAAATAACAATGCATAGGAGACAAAGTTTTTAAAACAGAGAAAGAATATACCCACCAAAACCATTTTAGCAACATCAATATAGTTTTTTTAAGACAAAATAAAACATGACTGGAACACCCACTTATATCAGAAATGAACTGAGACTGAAGCTATATATACAAAGTTAAGATTACTTAGCCATAAATAAAGAAACTGACTATGACATTCTGTACCAAAGTTTGCAAACCTACGTCAGCCTAACTTAACCTAACAATATCAATATATGGTGCCATATCTAAACTTGATATTGATATAAAAATACAACTCACCTTCTTTATTACTAATATATTTAAAGCAGCTTTCTTAGGATATGATAATTTGCTTATCAATAATGGATATTTTAAAATAAACATTTTACTTTTTGTGAATAATATGTCTATAATGATCTGTGTGAATACAATAGTGAACATTTTAATACAAATATTTATTAAATAAAAAAAAACGAAACTTTTTAATTTGTTTTCTTATAAATCATTATTTTAATTTATTTGCTTAAAGTAAATCTATTAAAGATAATAAAGCAATAAGTTTAAACTATTAGATAAGAAGTACTTAACGATTGACTCCTACACAAATAGTCTTTAATTTATTGAATTACTGTCTTTGTCTGAAGAGGTATATTTTAAAAGATTAAATTCAGACTAAATATTTATTGAGTATCCCAACTTATGTTCTATATAAATTGATCAATTCTCACTTTTTCTCTTCTTATACAGATCGTACATGTGACATATGATGAGATCTTGAATTTTTTGGCTGGAGATTAAACAAGATTAAAAATGAAAAAGCATGGTTTGAGGTCCCCCGCCTGGCAAAATCTGTGACCTTTTACCTGTGATCTATTGACCCAAAATTCACCAGGCTTATTTCTTACCTCATAAATTATAATGCATGAAAAATTCAAGAAATTCTATCCAGGCATTCAAAAGCATTCAGTGACTGAACAAATATCTTCATAAAAATGTCACTAAAAATTATTTTTTTAAAGTTTTAAATGAGTTTTTAAAAATATCATATAAAATGAGGAGGATGGAAGACGAAATGAAAGTTGGGAGGTTTAAGCTGATTTACCATGGTAAGTGAAAATGAGACCTGCACAGACTACAACTACAGAACAAATCTATTAATTACTTGAGGTAATTCTGAAGCAATTGACCTGTGATCAACCCATTCAATAAATTTTACCTTTTATTTTTTCACAGAACGACAAAATTTTCCCAAAGTTTCAAACTTCCTCATTTTGCTGCTTTGAATAATTAAGCATTTTTGGTAAAAATCTTTTTTTTTTACTATTGATTCAAGATCCTCCAAATGAGAACTTTGTTTGCTTAGGGACCTTAATTGATCTTTAAGAGCCTGTTTTTATCAAGTGATACCTTTCTCTTATTTTGCTGCTCTTTCTCCAGTTGAGCTAGCTCTGCTTGTATATCTATATCTTCACCATTCATTTTAGCTCTCATTGCTACAAAGAAATAAGGAATATTTAGCACTTTGTTTTTAGATCATTTAAATCACAACAAGGATCATGCAAGCAGATTTGTTGATAATTTACTAATTATCTAACTTGTATAATCAAAGATCTTTTTCATAATGCAGACCATTATTTTCATTCATTAATTGATGAGCCAGAACATAATCCATGACATCAATGCATTGCCAAGTCAAAAGCCTCCTTTGCAGTGACCTGTAATATTTTTATCATAGAAAAGTTGAGAGACAGGTTATCTCAAATACTGGTAGAACTAGAGGCTCCCAGGAGCCTGAATCGCTCACCTGATCTCTTATGCCAAAGTTTGAATAAATTTCACAAACTTACAAGTATACAAAGTTGCAAAACTATTGCTTCAGTGGTTTCAGAGAAGATTTTTGGAAATCATTGAAATTAATAGAAAAAACAGTTAAATGGCAGTAACTCCTGTAAGGACCTTTTAATGCTGAAGAAGAAAAGTTGCTTCGGATTTTCTCTTATCTTTTATACTTTTCGAGTTATAAGCCAAAAACAATGGTCTGACCCCCTGTTCTATTTTTAGCAATGGCGGCCATGTTGATGTGTATATAATTCACAAACTTGGTAGAGGACATCCTAAAGATCAAGTAAACCAAGTATCAATGCAATCAATTCAGTGGTTTCAGAAGAAGATTTTTGAAAATCAGTTAAAATTAATGGAAAAAACAGTTTCAGGGGAATAACTCTTAAACGGCTGATCTGACAATTTTGACCCTGAAATCATTTTTGAAGATCTGAATGAGCTTAACAATTCTGCAATGCTAACTTTTCCTCTAGCTCTAACGGTTTTCAAGATATAGTCCAAAAACTGCAAAAATGGTCAATTTTGATGATTAAAGGGCAATAACTCCTATAAAGAGTCGTTTCACAACTTCGACTCAATGGAGAGATTCGTAGAGCTTTTGATGCAGAACAAGGTAGGTTGCTTCGGATTTTCTCTATCTTTTATATATTTTGAGTTATAAGCCAAAAACAATGGTCTGACCCCCCCCTATTCTATTTTTAGCAACGGCGGTCATGTTGGTTGGTCCACATGTATATCATTCACAAACTTGGTAGAGGACATCCTAAAGATCATGTATACCAAGTATCAATGCAATCCCTTCAGTAGTTTTAGAGAAGAAGATTTTTGAAAATCAGTGTAAATTAATGGAAAAAACAGTTAAAGGGGAATAACTCTTAAACGGCCAATCTGACAATTTAGACCCTGAGATCATTTTTGTAGATCTCAATGAGCTAAACAATTTTGCAATGCTAACTTTTCCTCTAGCTCTAACGGTTTTCAAGATATTGTCCAAAAACTGCAAAAATGGTCAAATTTGATGATTAAAGGGCAATAACTCCTATAAAGAGTCGTTTCACAACTTCGACTCAATGGAGAGATTCGTAGAGCTTTTGATGCTGAACAAGGTAGGTTGCTTCGGATTTTCTCTATCTTTTATACTTTTTGAATTATAAGCCAAAAACAATGGTCTGACCCCCCTATTCTATTTTTAGCAACAGCGGCCATGTTGGTTGGTCGACATGTATATAATTCACAAACTTGGTAGAGGACATCCTAAAGATCATGTATACCAAGTATCAATGCAATCCCTTCAGTAGTTTTAGAGAACAAGATTTTTGAAAATCAGTGTAAATTAATGGAAAAAACAGTTAAAGGGGAATAACTCTTAAACGGCTGATCTGACAATTTAGACCCTGAGATCATTTTTGTAGATCTCAATGAGCTAAACAATTCTGCAATGCTAACTTTTCCTCTAGCTCTAACGGTTTTCAAGATATTGTCCAAAAACTGCAAAAATGGTCAAATTTGATGATTAAAGGGCAATAACTCCTGCCCCCCTGACCCCCCTGTTCTATTTTTAGCAACAGCGGCCATGTTGGTTGGTCGACATGTATATAATTCACAAACTTGGTAGAGGACATCCTAAAGATCATGTATACCAAGTATCAATAAAATCCCTTCAGTGGTTTCAGAGAAGAAGATCTTTGAAGAAAAGTTAACGGACGACGGACGACGGACGACAGACGACGGACGGACGACGGACGCTTAACGATGACAATAGCTCACATGACCCTTCGGGTCAGGTGAGCTAAAAATTCAATATAAAATGCTACATGTATGTTAAATATTTTAAAAAAGAATAAGGTCTCACTGCAAGTAGAAATTCAATTCTTGTCCTTACTTGAATCTGAATCTAAACATTTAATTTGTTTAAGCTTTACATTTCATACAAAAACAATTATTTGACAATTGAGATAGTGGACATTATAATTGACCAATAGGATAGTCAATATTGATCAAAATTCAAAATTGATAAAAATATACAGCATACATATACATGTATATTGCACTATCAAAATACACTAGACTTTTACTGATAAATTAATAAAGGACAAGGTACAGTAAGGGCCATATTTGGCCCCCCTATTTAAGGAAAATCAAATCCAAAGTAAATGATTTGAATACCATTAAGGTTTCAAGTAAGATGATTAAACTTTTTGACAATGGTAAACATTTTCCATCATCTACTCTAATTTCAATTTTCTAGAGGCTAATAGTAGTCCAAAAGTATCAAAATCGTCGAAATGTGTCATTTTTTATGCTTATTTTGTTATTTTTAATGACCAGCGACAACGTAGACCATGGATTTCTCAACTGATTTATAACCATTTCATAGTGCAAATTAAACTTCATAAACAATAACTGTGGTCTAAGTAGTCGCTGGCATCTAAAAATTGAACATATTACCCAAATATTGTCCATTTTCCGCGAATTTGAAAGAAATCATACATATTCACCATGTTTTGACAAGCAATTTCAAATAATTAACATAAAAAATTCTGATAAATTTTAGTTGTTTTATCTTCTTCATTCATTTGACTTAATAAATAACAAAAGGACTTTTCTCTAGATCAGTTTCCTATTTTTCAGTTTTAGAGGGGGCCAAATACGGGCCTTACCGTACCTTGTCCTTTATCATCAATGTAAACTTTAAGTATAATTATAATGGAAGCATCACAGTTATGCTATTAAAACATTTTATTTGGGCTAACATTAATCAAACACATAAAAAAATCACATCAAAGTTTCTAAAACCTCAAATACTAAACACAAAATCAGTAGCAGATTTAAGTTCAATAAAAAGATTTTGAGTATCCATAAAAATTTCAAAGACAAAACAACTCAACACAATCTCACATTTACACAAGTGCAGCTTTCTAAGCTAGTATATACAAAGAAACCTCTGTTAAAGTCAAAAATGACCATTTCGTTAAACAGGAAGTAGGTGATCCACTGACGTGAACCCCACCCTGATGCTGTAAATCAAATATAAAGTGGCTGTGATTAATAAGTTGCTGAAAAACTGTTAAGAAAGTTTCTTTCCTGCCCGCCTGACATTCGTCATTTAATAACCCAAATTTTTCACTCTGTGAAATCCAGCCAAAATAAATAATACAGGTATATGACAAATTCTAAATTTATAACATTGTTTTGGAAATATAGTATGACTGTGCAATATCAAAATACCCAGAAATTGCTAGTTTTTTCTAGCTGGAATGGAATCGGATACCATAAAAACATAGTTTACCAGTGTGCACTTTTTCCTAGATAGTGAAAGACTAGAAATTCTAGCATTCTAAGTGACCTAAACCATGTGTATATTTTGCAGAAAGAAAGTGACAACTAAATGCATTTTGGAATATTTTGAATCCTTGCTTAAGGCTCATTGACAACTCAAACTTTGGGCAAAACTTTGAGATTCGGAAAAAATTTCAGAGGGTTTCTTTGTGTAAAAAACCGTTTCCTCCTGACAAATGCCTTACCTCTCTCTACAACTGTAATATCATTCAAAACATACATTTTCAGTTAGAGGTACTAAGGTCTATCATATCTTACTGATAAAAATTCCACAGATTTATAAACATGCATTACTTAAATAAGAAAATAAAATACGAAAGAATATGGAATATGAACCAGAAAGTCATGATCCACATATTGAAATGATTTTGATAAATGTACAAAAGCAAAATTTCACTGTGTGTGAAGCGCTTTTCTAGATTAACCTTCATCAGACTTGCTATAAGTAAACAATCAAATTGTTATCATAATGTTAATGTTTTTTTAATTCTTTGTGTTTTATAATATGAATAATTACAAATGATATCTTTATAAGCCTCACTATAAAATGTATTACAGTCCTACCTTCCTTCATCTTCTCTTCTCTTTCCTCTTTGCATTGTTTCTCCATCTCTTGCCTTTTCCTCTCCAGAGCATCAGTAGTAGCGTCTTCTGTATCTTCCTCCTCTGAATGGGACACTTGGAACAGTGTCTTAGTCAGGTTGTTAAACCACCCCTCTCTGTTTGACAAACGCTGCATTTTCTTAAATTTGTTCAAATCATCTGAATTCTGTGAAGACAAATACTGTTTGTTAAATAAATATTTTGTTTACATTTATAGGAGCTAAATCAGATTTCTACAATAAAAACTTACAATTTAATTTTAGAATTACCTTCAACCTTTCCAATAAATCTTCTATGCAACATCCATTGTTGTTGGTCATAGCAGAATTCTTTGCTTAATGTTGATAAATTCCAAGCCTGCGTATTGAAGTTCGCAAGTGTAGAAGAGAGTCTAAGATAAAAACTTGATACCTTATCTTCTTTAAAGAAGAGTCAGTGTATAGTACTGGGTAGGCTAGGAAAATTAATAATTTGAAAATTAAAGTTGTCTCTTTTATCGTAATTTTTTGTACTGAGATGACCTGAGACGACTTTAATTTTCAAATTATTAATTTTCCTAGCCCGGAAAGTAACATACCTATTTAACCTGCATATGGTGTTTAAATTTCAAAACATAATAAATATTTATCACATCACAATCCTCCTATTCTATGTTTGTACTGTTTTTACAATCTTGAAACTTAGCATTTACTCCATAACATTTGTATTTAGAATAGGAAAAATATTTTGATTACCTGTTGTTTTTGAACAATTGTCTGGACAGTTGTGTTATCCCTTTGCTGTATGTCTTGTAAATCAGCAAGAAGTGTGACATTTAATTCTTCTCTGATTTTCTCAGCAGACAAGTCTGGTTTGTTCCTCTTTAGATTTCTCTCTTCCACTTAACAGTAAAAGGAAAAACATTTACTGCTATGACATGCACATAAAAAGAAAACAACTTTCAATACATTTTTTTTATGTTTTTATATATTTAAAGCCAAAGCCAAAGTATCCAACATAGCAGCAAATCAAGGGTGTGGTTCCCATGGATTGGTACCCTGCTTTCCTCTTTTAAAAATGTTGAAACTTTTGTGTACATTTTCAACAAAATTGGTCTGGAACCCTCTTCCCCTTTTGTCCACAGTTAAACCCCCTTTCAAAAATTTCTGGGTCCACCACTATAATACACAATTTTATTCCATCAGTCTGTTTTCATGGATTCCTTTTAATTGAAAAAGTAATAAATATCTTAAGTTTACTTTGAGATATTTTTTTTATTTTATTTAATTTAAACCATAAGTCTCTAAACATTGTTTAAGTTGCTTAAAAAATATCTTCATACATTCCAGCCTATAAACTAAAGCATCAGCCAGAAGCTTGGTCTGTTCTTTTCTCTCATTAGCCACAGTTTTCAGGTGCTTGTCCTCGTCAGCCTGTGTAATGGTTCCATCATCAAGCGACATGGCGGCCAGCTGTGATTTTTTCTTCCATTTAGAATGATCTTGTTCTAGTTTTGATAGTTCTGCCTTCAGTTCCTAGAAACATAAAATATATCATTTATTATGTATACAAAAATCCTTATTTATGTAAAACTGCTTAACAATGTATGGGCGTCTTCCTAGGATGGCATGTCATCTGCATACAAAAATTCAGTAAACAGAGAAAGACAACTTATTGGCATTGAATTGCTTTACACCATATAGTACAATAGGATAAATATCAGTGTGCAGTTTTTTTTAAAATGCAATGGAAATTTCTTGTGAAGTCAGATAATTCAAAAATGACCTTTGTTTGCAGTTGACATAAAAAAGCAGAAATAAAAATAAAATAAATATGACTATTCTTACCACTTAAATCTACTTTCATTGTAAGGAACAAATTACAGAATAAGATTAGAATATTATAGCAAAGTGGGAAAACAAAGCAGAGAAGAATTGAAAAAATTCTCAACAAAAACAAAATTTCAATTATTGCATGTTACTAGAAGATGAACTCTGAGTAATAACTTGCCTCTTGGCTCATGCCTGATGTGAGTTTACTCAGTGCTTTATTCTGCTGAGCAATGTTAAATAACTCCATCAGTAATTCTCTCTCTTCAGTATGGGTCTTGTCCATAATATCTAAAATAGCTGCCTGTATACGGTTGGTATCTGTCAAAGTGTAAAAATAAATTAAGTGTAACGGAAGGAAGGACGGACGGACACCCCTATCACTATATACCCCCCACTTTTGAAGTGGGGGGTATAAAAAAAGTTTTCAAAATATTAAAGGAGCACATTGTAAATGATTTATTTGAAGGATTTAAATAAAGTTTTAATTCTAAAATGGTAAAACTTCAAATTTGTATCTCTTGTCCTTGTAGAGTTTAAGCATCCGCAAGAAATTGTGGTTGGAAAGACATAGAGACATCTTTGATATAGTGGCTGAAAAATTTAGACAATCTACAGTTATTAAATATAGGCTTCAATGTTCTTACCATTTGACTCCTCAGCATCCAGCATCTTATTTTTCTCATTCTCCTCTCTAAGTTTCTGTTCTAAATTTTCTTCTTTCTTCTGTTTCTTTCTACGTAACGCTTCCAACCTTTCTTTAGCTAAGGCCTTCTGTCTCTCTCTATCAGCGCTTATACTGTAATGAGGTTTTATGAAATGTTAAATTAACCATCAAAATAAGACTAAAATAAAAATATGCATATATTAAATCAATATCTTAAATGTTGAAACTAGATGACCAGTTCCTTATACATGTACTTTGGTTCAAGATTCAAGTTTCTAAACATAGGCACAAGCTTTTCTACAATCAAGAGTTAAAATCTAGATCTATATTCAAAAGTTTGATATGTGGTTAAACATGTTAATTAATTTGCAGATTCACTAGAATTAAGCAAAGAAAATAGAATTAACGCCCTTTATTTGTCTTACTTTTGTTTATGCTTGTCTTCAGCCTCCTTTGCCAGTCTGAGTACCAAAGCAGCAGAATCATATTTTTCTTCTCTCTCCATCTTTTTCTTATCCATCTTAAGTTTAACCAGAGCCAGCTGTCTCTGTCTCTCCTGGTCAATCCCACTGACTTGTTGTTTTAACTGTCTCATCAGGGCAGCCTTCTCATCTTCTACCATAGTCTGTAAATTCTCCAGAACATTCTGAAAATAAATATAATTTTAGATATATCGATATTAAAAAAACATGTTTTCACTTAAAATCGTTTGATAATGAGTTCTGCTTGAATTTAGGCAGTTTAATGCTCAAAGCAAAATACAAAATAAATCAAAATGAGGTATAAAGTATAAATCAAAAACTATTTTAGCATACAACTGTAATGAATGTATTTAAATACAAGAGCATCATATAGCATATCGTTGCTTGGATTCCAAAATGTCGTATATGTCAATTTCGCAGTTTTGAGGTTATTACATTTTTAGAATCTGCGGACCAAACTTCACATGACTTCAAATTGTTGTATCTCTTCTCCAATCAAAAGTGTTCTTTTTAAACATATGACAAAATATTAAAACATCATACCAGCTACAAAATTAGGATTCCAAAAGGTCGTATATTTTATGAGCTGTGTCAAATTAAATAATTTTGAAAGTTTCTTTATTTCATATAATTCGTTGTTCACCAAATAATTGTTATTTATCAAAATAACAGTGTACTTTATGCCTTTAAAGAACACAATTCAGACAGAAAAAAAAATATACGACATTTGTCACTCCTATTATAATTATTTACAAATTGTCGTAATAAGTAATTATACGACATTTTGTTCCAACCTGGAAAATATTAAAAGATCGAAATACAAGGATCTATAAGAAGTGGTCAATATTTATAGCTCATTTTAAGTTATTTTATGTAATAGATATCAAAGTTTCTTTAAGTTGCATTTTTGGGGTTGTTCGTGCATTAGTATTGCTATCCGGTCTTGTGTCAAAATGTCGTATACCGCAAACAAAATGTCATATGTGCAGTAGAGTCATTATGAAACATAGAAATTAAGATAAACTATAATAATATCAATGCAAACACCAAAAACTGTTGCAATTAAGAAAGACACAAACTAGTTTTGAACAGGGAGTAAAAAAATCAGTTTTTTGTTTCTCCTGGAAAACTTGTAATTTCCTCATACGACATTTTGGAATCCCTGCGACGATATATAGAGTTTCAAACTTCATTCTTCTTTAAAACCATATATTTCAGATCCCAGTTGGAAAGTTTTGTAATTCCCTTTATTATAACCAGTATTGCCTTAAGTGTTACCACTTACTCTTCTTTTCTGCCTCTTTGCCTCTTTTTCCTCCTCATCTAACTGTTTTTCTATCTCTCCGTCATCAACAGGTAGACCTTTCTCTATCCTCTCCCTCTGTAATTCTTTCTTTCTCTCTTCCCTATCTCTAGCCCTCTGTTCTTCATCCTCCTCATCTCCAAACAGGTTCTCTAGAGCTATCAAAGATTATTAAAGTTATTTTAGGCACAGGTATTGTCATTTTAGAAAACCCAGACAAATATTTAATGAATAATTCCCAAGTCAAATCAAAATTACTTACATTTATACAAACATGAATCAATGGGATTCCCTCTTTTTAAAATCTATGTTAATGGCTTTCCAGCAAATGCAATATATTATAGTAAAATAATGAATAGGCAACTCAAATTTCTATATCTTCATTAAAAATTGAAGTTGATAATTGTTTTAAGTAAAACCAATACACTCAATATACTTTTTAGTGACACTTCAAGTATTAGACTGCACACAAATGAACTTCTGTATTTAAATTCAGTCAAATTAATCTTTGCTGATTGTTATGGGAATTAGAAAACCAAATGGAAAAGCAATGGTCACAATAATGTTCACACAGCTGAATGAATTATATGAAATTTGTGTAAAGGATAGTAATGATATAAGAACCTCTATATGATGATTTTAAAAACTATGTCAAAATCAAAAATGGTTGGATTTCGTTAAACAAAAAGTTATGTGAGCAGGCAATTAGCAATTGGCTGTGTCCCTTCAGGAATTCTGTTGATCAACAGACCTGAAATTGTGTGACATTCTCCAATGTTATAGGACTAACCCTTGATGCTGTATACAAAATATCAAGTGGCTGTGATTTGTAATTGCTGAGAAAACTGTTATGAAAATTCACCATTTTATAACCTGGATTTGTCACTCAGTGAAATCTGGCGAAAAATATTGGTTCTATAAATCTATATATTTGTTACATGAACATGCAATAACAGATATGACCATGCAAATTTATAGGAAATTATTACTATTTTCTGATATTTTTCTTGAAAATGATTAGAGTAAATGCTTGAAAATATACACAGTCTATTGTTTGTAGAACATAGTAAAGACTGTTCTGCACATCTAAAGAATACTTTGATTTTCTATTAAAGATATTGACTTAAAAAAACAAGTCTATAAGACAAATCAAGTAGCTACAGTTTTAAACAACCTGTATCAGCACCTTTGCTGGAATTTGACCACAGGAAAAAGCTAGTAACATGAAAGATGACAGTTAAGTCAACAAATAGTTTGTACACAATGGTAAGACATGCCAGACATATACAGGGGGTTAGAATTCACAGCACTTACCTTCCTTTTCTGATCCTATCATAGGATTCAAATATTTCAAAATTATTTCTTCTATTAATAATTTTGCAAAAAAGAAAAGCTACAATTTTAAGCTAGAATAAAAAAAACCCACAAAAAATATGAAAATTAAAACTTAATTCATTGAAGAACAATACATATATAAGCAAAAATAATCAAGATGAATTCAAGGAAAATTTCCAAAACTATAAAAATTCAAATCAACCCAAAATGACTGAATTCATACCAAAATCATCATTTTCCACCAGTTTTTCAAACAAATCTATTGCTTCCTCTGTCTTGCCTTCCTGGCGTAACTTCTTCTCCTTCATCTTCAGCTCAATAATTCTTCTCTGTTTCTCCTTGTCTGACAGTTTAGACCATTCATCTTGTCCAACTTGCATTATCAGTGTCTTTAAGGAAAAACAATATTGAATAAGCTATTTGTGTTTTAGTTATAGGGTATTCTATCTGTATAAACAAATATAGGCAAATATGTCCAAATGACAAGGTAGTCATGCTCAATTGACATTAACATGTCCCTTTTTCTACACACTTGCTTAGTTCTTGACATTGTCATGATACATGTAAATGAATAACAAAACTTCAACTGATGAATTGATCAATATCTAATACTTTTTTTATGAAAGAGGGGAGATAATTAATTGAAAACAAATCTAACAAGAATAGGTCCAAAAGACATAATGCACCATTTTGCAACATTTGGGACGGAGAGACAAACATTCTTTTGTAGATGTGGCATAAAAATACCACTTGCATTCGGATTTTAAACCCAGGGCAACACAGGTACAACAAAACATTAAAGATAATGTAACATGCTACCTAGGTGATAAAAATGTTCTGACAGAAT
This sequence comes from Arcuatula senhousia, assembly GCA_963971305.1. Taxonomy (NCBI): domain Eukaryota; kingdom Metazoa; phylum Mollusca; class Bivalvia; order Mytilida; family Mytilidae; genus Arcuatula; species Arcuatula senhousia. The sequence goes on along the minus strand of OZ020303.1, from coordinate 24,605,938 downwards.
GTACACTATCATAAAGAGAAGTTTACTGACAAATACAAAAACAGAAGATACCCAGTTTCTATTTCATTTTAAACCCTCAGTCTATAAGAAAACCAATGTTCACAATAAGAACTTACAGCTTCTAAAAGTTTTCCTCTTAAAATGTCATATTTTTGTTCCACAGCATTTTTTATTTGATCCTCAGTAACAGCTGTGTCGTCTGCTCCTACTACTGTGATGTCATCATCACCAAGGACAACAGAAGATACATTGTCATGGTTACCATCATCTAAAGTCTTCTTGTGCAGTTTGACAATTTGTTGTAATTGTCTTACATCCTGAATAAATAATAAATGAAATAACTATGATTTGTTTAAAATTGGTATGAGATGTCAACTATAGTAAAAAAAGTAATTTGACAAAATTACTGATAAATCTCAAAGGAGTAGAGCCACGAAGGCCCCAAAATGGCCCAAAAATTCAAATTTGGTATATCTGCTTGTAGTTGCTGCATTAATGTTCATTAGTCTTTATATTTCATGAATTACAATATTTTTCCCTTCATTTATTTATCAACGAGGAGAGCAGTGAGGTAAAAAATAGACTATTTCGTGAAATATTACAATTTTTGACCGTTTTCCTTGATTTTCATGTATAAATCGATGAATATGAAATGGGCCACACCTGTCGACCAAAATTATTTCGTGATAGAAATGTGTATTATGATATTGTAAATTCATTATCATAAAATTACGATGGTCGAGGGATGTGGCCAATACTAATTTTGACGAAATATGCAGTGAAACCAGTGAAAATGTGTGAAAAATGAGAAATTTTCAAATTTATGGCCTGTTTAAAGTCTCAAAGCTAAACCTGTGGTGTAAATATTTTGCTAAATCTTACAGATATGAGAAGCTTGTTCATACCTTAACATATTTTAGTTAAATTTTTGACAAGTTATAGTAGTTGAAAAAATAGTGAAAATACCGGGCCGATTAAGGGCCTTCGTGGCTCTACTCCTTTATTATGGAATATCAATTATGATGGGATTTTTTTAGACTACTTTCACTTATGATAAATTCGCCAGTTTAAGACAGCATACAACACAGATAAATGATGTAACTATATCCTCTCCAACCTTTTGCAAGGGCATATTAAAATAATCTTTTGAAATCTTACATACCATTTCATGTAGATCGGACATATAAATCTTTGCTTCTCCATCTTGCTTTTCTTGCAGATCAGAGAGAACTTGAACTTTGACATTTTCATCAGTAGCTTCTTTGGCTTTTCCTGTTTTCTGTGTGCTCTGTTTTTCCTCAAGGTCAAGTACAATTTTGACCTTAGCATCTGCATCTGTGACCTCTTGACCTTCTGTCTTCATTGAATGGAGCTTACTTTCTAGGATATACACTGCAGCTTCCTATAGATTAAAGCATTTTTCTCAAAAGATATGATTTAAACCTTAATGAAAAAAATTCTAATAACTAAACTAGTATTTCAGAAATGTGGCAGATTTTTACTATAATGTTCAGCTTAAGTATATTGGTCACAGAGTAGATCTCACCAGCAAGTTATTCTCAATATCTGATGTACAAACATTTATTGTGAAATCATTTGGACAGTTAGATTGGAAACAAAAACTGATTTTTAAAGAAAAGAGAGGGGTCTTTAAAATGAGCCAATCAATGACAAATTTAGAAAGGAAATGGGAAGTAATCTGCAACATAGGGAGAACTGCTTTTTAGAAAAAAGTGGCGAGAAGTACTCTGACCAGTAAACCAAAACATTAACTTGCTCATTTTTATGATATTCATGCTTAATATACATGTATATGGAAACAGAAAAAAAAAAAACATGTGACGTGTAAAATAATTTTATTGGAAAGAAATGTTAGTTGAAAATCTTAGTCATAGTATTTTTTTTATTTTCTAGATAAACTTAGTAAGAGGTAACTAAAAATAATCTTAATTTTTATCATGTATGATATCCCACCTTTAATAGCTCTAATTGATCTTGTGTCTTTCTGTCATCACTTGACCTCCAGTGGTTCCTCATTTGTCGTAATTTTTCTAAATTATCCCTCCTGTCTTCCTCCGACATGGCAGCAACCCTTTCTCTGTTAGGATCTGTTGTTGCATCATCCAATAGCTAGAAACAAAATCATTTCTTAATTAAAGTGATTTATGAAAACAACAATAATATAATATGATATGAGGTACAGCTGTTATAATGCTTTCATATAAAATTCTTTGCCTTACAATGTCTTTTTCAACCCCTAAATAATAACAGAAGAAAATAAGTTTTTTGCATTGTATCTTTTAGGCAACTGATACAGAAAAATCATTTAATGGTTCAAATGCCAGGTAATATGGCTCCAAAGGTATAAAAAATTCTTACGAATTCCAAAAAAAAAAGTACATGTAGTATTTTCTCTCCTCTGTCTCCAAATCTACCATACCTGGATAAGGAGATCTCTCTCATCTCTATGCCTCCTGTCTATAAGATCCCCCACGGCCTCCTGGAGAGAAGATTTGTCCTCAGTGTCTGTTTTGGTCTCTGGTTCAGGGGAAGATTTCTGGCCTCGTCTACGTCTAGCGGCCTCTAACCTCTCCTTAGCCAGCCTTTCTTGTCTGTGTCTTTCATCCTCCTGATTCTGTTCAAGTCTGTAAATGAAGAGTTGATAAAATGAACTTTGTAATGAATTCTAGGGTATTACTTGTGCCTTATTTCATACAAAAATATATAAACAATAGTATTATTTTTTCAAAGCGAATGATTTTCAAGATGAACCTTTTGGTGGGATAGCATCTTAATTTGGCCTTTGAATGGCACGTGAAAGAAAGAATAAAATTATGCAATTCCTTTCCAAAAATAAATATTCGGTTGTAACCTCTTTTGTTGATCTTTAGCCTTTTCAATGACCAATGCAGCTGAGTTAAACTTTTCCTCTCTCCTAGCTTTCTTCTCATCATGTTTTAACTTCATCAGCTCTAACTGCCTTTGTCTTTCTAAAGATACTCTATCTTTTTGTTCCCTCAGTCTCCTTAATAGTTCTTCCTTCTCCTTTTCACATCTATTGTCTAAGTCTAGTAGTATGTTTCTCCTTTTCTGTCTTTCTTCTTCTTCCTCCTGTTTGATTTCTTCTTTCTCTAATTCATCACATTCTTGTTCTGACATACCTAGGTAAAACAGAGTATAATTGCACTTGCCACTCACCTGTTAGAACATAACTCTTCAAGAGATTTTTATTTTTTTATTTGTATAAGGACTATTTATTTATCTATAAATAGCTGTGAAAAAAACAATAACCTACAAGAGGGTACTGTGCTCCACAAAAATGACAAGTCAATTACACTTCAAAGCTTCAATGTTACCTTTCAGGTATTGCTAATGTTTTGTTAATTTCATTAAAGAAAAGGCATATTTCTTTCAGACTATGGAAAAACTCAATTTTGGGAAAGAAATTTGATATATCTATAGCTTGGCAAGACCTAATATTAATCAAGAAAAGACGAAATGCCCATCTCGCAACATTTGGGACAGACCATTGGACGGATGGACCAATGGACCTGAACACTATATGTCCCCTTACTTTGGTAGATGGGGCATAAAAATCCATATTAGATTTCTCTAAATGTAATAAATTCTAAATTCAAATGATCATACTGTATAAACTACATAAGTCTATCCCTTAACATTGAATATGATTACCTGCAGCAAGTCTCTGTTTCCTTCTGTGAAGTCTTTCTCTCATTTTTCTTTCTTGTTCCTCTTTGCTTTCACCAAACAGTCTGTCCAAAGTCTCCTGGTCTTCCAATGCAGCTCCTGTCAAAAGTAGAGCAATTCTTTTTTACATGCAATGATTTTATTAAGCAGTCCTTATACCTCAAATACATGTTTATTAATATCAATGAAGGGGTATCAAGACTCTAATTGAATTGCATTTTTTAAGGATAAAAGTATTATCAGAAATGTGTGACAACCAACTTATTTTCATGAATACTTCATTTCACATTTTTATCAGAAGGTGAGTTGGCAACTGTTCATTGAAACAATTATATAACTTTAAAATGAGTGTTTTTGCGAAGATTTATTTTCACCAATTTCTGTTCCTTGGGAAATGCGTGAAAATTAGTTGGTTTACAGTATTCAAAATATTGTAATTAACTCCTGAACAGATAAAATGTTTTAGCATTTTCAAAATCACAGGAATTAAACAAGTGAACTATAATTATTTGAGACCGAAGTTAAAGAATCAAAACAAGAACTACATGCATTGACAGACAGACTTTTCCAGCACTCATTTGTATGAGATGAGATATTTTCAATGTAACACAGTACCTATTATGTTAGCAACTTCATCAAATTTTCCCTCTCTTCGCAACTTTCTTTCTTTTAGTTTGAGTTCAGCCAATTTTTTCTGCCTTTCAAGTTCCGATAATCTGTTCCATTCAGTTTCTCCAAGCTAAGAAAGAGAAGAATTACATATCAGTTACATACAAGTTTGTATAATAAATGATCTGTAAAATTTAGGAAACTAGTATCTGTTCATATTAATTCATCTAATATCATCTTTACCCTAAAAAATCCCCCAAAACATGACCTAACAATTAGTATTATGAAAATTCAATTTTTGAATATTAATATTTGGACAACAGCAATTCTGATATTTTAACGTTATTTTTTTATTCTAAAAATATTCATAAATAAATCTCTGAAAATATTTTTTTTGTTCATGATTGAAATAGGGTGAAAATATTGAGGCACTAATCACATTGTTGAAATGTATTTATATTTATATATGTATTTAGATGCTTAATAAATTGTTTGCATTATCCTCATTAAATGTACCATCTATTTACACTTGTAATCTAAACCTTACCTGTTTTAACAGAGCCTCAGCTAACAACTTATCCCTAAGTGCATCATACTTTCCATCGAGAGCCTCTAACAATTCAGTCTCCTCATTACTAGTGGCATCGTGAGTCTCTGATGTCAACAAGATCATAGCTATGTTCTCTCTGATTTCATTCCTCTTAGATTCTATTATCTGATTCTGTAACTTGATGAAATCTTGTCCTTCCTGTAAAATTTATATGTTGTTTATAGGCAGATAATAAATCATATATAAAACAAGCAAACATAGTTTGTTTAAAAAGAATCTGTAAAAAACAATGAAATAACATTTGTCTATAAAAGTTTACTGTTTTATTTCAAAATTTGAAGCATAGTTTTAGCCATATAAGGTGTTAAGTTTCATCTAATATTTCTTATACGTGTATTAGATTTTTCTACAAAAATGGAAACAAATATCTTAAAACCTTAAATTGTTCAAATGTTTTAGTGCCATTTGTTGAAAAAGAAGACATGATGCCCCAACTCCCAACATGCAACAGAAACTTACACCTGAAGGCACAGACAGACAGACAATCAGACCTGAACACAATATGCCCCTCTACTTTCGTAGGTGGGGGATAAAACAGTTTATGCCTACCTCTTTAAATGACTGTAGGACTCTTTCTGTGTGACAGTTTTGTTCCTGTAGAAGATCAGCTACCAACATTTTGTTGATGACATCCTCGCCTACTTCCTCTTTCTGTTCTATATTTAGACGATGTCTATAAACCTCCCTCTTTATAATTACACCTTCTCTGTATATCTTGTCCATGTCCTTTTTATTAACAGCTGTTAAAAGAGGTATAATGAACATGCATTAATATAAAGTATAAGTACATTGTAACTAGAAAGGCAGTCTTCCATGGAAAACATATGTTGTCTGCCAAAATATTTGGTAAACAGGAAGTGTATGAATTACAGGCATAAAATAGCTTAACACCATAAAGTACTATAGGAAGAAGCTACTTGTCGCATATAAAGAGGCTGTGATATGTTGTTCCCCCAAAAAAAACTGTGGAGTAAATTGACATGTATGTGATGATGCAGGACAAAGCAAAACAACAGATAGTACCAGGTGAATCCAGATATGACTCATCATTTCAACAATCACCTTTAAAAAGATTCTAACCCCCTTCAAGGTTCTCTTCTTTTATGTATAACTAGTTAATATCCAGTAACAAAGAATATACTGAGTGCCAGAAAAAAAAAGTGATGGGCCAGGTGTGTAATGGATAATACATTGTAATGATATATGGAGTTAATGTACACAACACATCTAGTAATAATCTACAATGAACAAGAACAGATTCTAGGTCTCCCGCCCATTGAGTGGGAAAAAATATAAGTCGTCTTGTTTAAAAAGAAGTAGATCAGCGACAGATCTAAAAATGTATCCCACCATATGAGACCCCTACCTGAAGCTGCATACCAAATATCAAAAGTCTATGATTAATAGTTGATGAGAAAACCGCTACGAAGAAAAGTGTGACCGACTGACAAATGGACGGACACTGGCATTTCTATGTCCCCGCTGCGTGTTGGGGCAGGGTACAAAATCAGCCTGCATTATGTCAGTTGGAAATTTTGCTGCAAAAGCCATCTAGTTTGTGGCAAAATTTCAGGACTTACCTGTGACTATTTCCTGTCTCTGTGTATGCAGGTTAGACAGTTGATCCTTCCTTTGTTGTTGTGACCAGGACTGTATCTCCATGACAACATCAGGGTTGCCTAGTGATGTTAACAACAACAACAGATACTGTTGTTCATCCTGGTGACTTCTGTCTAACAGAACAACCACTGCCTCCTGCCAAAAACAACATAAAATTTTACTTTTGTAAACCTTTCAGGCCCAGAAATCATGACTATGGTTCTCAAGTCGAAGCTTTAGTATAAGTATATTTTACACCAGAACCACTTAAGATGCACTTATTTTTCATGCCTTTTTAAATTCCAAAGGTAACACTAAGTATCTTTTATATTGTAACAATTTGAAAATAAACTGATGAACTAGATTACCCAGATTTTAACACAGAGATCTTTTATTTTTGCAGCTAACTACACTATGTTTATACCATCATAATAATCTTAGTTGGTCCCCTGACAATTTCATCCTTGAATTCTTTCCTCTTTGAAAAAATTCCCTTTTGTAAGGTTTCCATGGCAACCATTTCATATCTTTGTCTATCATCTTCCAATCTAAACAAGAAAAAAAAGATTGTTTTGATAACCTGTACAAAAATCTGTTATTCTTGAAAATGAAATTGAAGCTTTTAATCATCATACATTTAAAGCAATACCATATTCCATTTATATTTTGGCATAAAACTTAGACCTTAAGGTAATCCTTATAACAGATAAAGAAATGGACGGACAAATGAACTTAAACATTAAAGGCATGTCTTCTTTCATTGCTAGAAATTCCTTTGATATGGTATGAGCATAGACCAATCAAATAATTGAGAATTGTTGAATGAAATTTTGGTAGCTAATACACACACACATAATTATCTATTAATACCTTGGTGTTAAAGATGTTTGTTGTCTTTCAGCTAAACCTATAACCATGACAACTTTCTGGAATCCATAGTCAAAATGGCTGCCAATAAAAATTTCCCTCTTTAATCTGATGAAATGTATCTGTTGGTCGGCATCATCCATAAAAAGGGAGCTGGATCCTGAAGACATGGCACAAGAGTTTATATAAATTGTACTGTACATGCAATGTTTATGGTATATAGACATAAACATGTATTTTATTGGGTTTATCAATTGTTATCAAAATAACAGCACTTGATAAGTGTAACCTTTTGTTTCCTTTGACAAACAAACAGTAAATTTTATAAAACAACAATGTTCTATTAGTACACTTCTGGTATTAGCCACTACCATTGGCACTACCATTTAACCACTATAAAAATCTATGAAAATTCTAAAACTTAAGGTTAAACTCCCTCCATCATAGATTTGCCCTTAGCTATCTATATACATTTGGATTTCGTTTGGCTTTATGCATTTTGAAAATCTTTTGAATTGTGGATTTCCTTTGTTTGGGTTCTAGTGCTGCTGATGAGGAATAATTTTCCGAAATGGCCATAGTACAGCTCATAAAAATTAATTGCAGTTGGAGTTGACATATGTGTTGTGTGCTCATGTTCATTTACTCCATATCCTTTCTTATTACAGGAGTTTGTCTTTTATGCTGTGTGGAGTTAGTAGAACAATTCCCCATGTTTAAGATGTATGCTCTTTAATTTCTAGATATGGTGTACTTGTACATGAGATTACTTCTAATATCTACACTTTGTTTTTAACCACTATATAAATTTATGTAAATTCTAAAACTTAAAGTTAAACTCCCTCCATCGTAGTTTTGCCCTTAGCTATATACATTTGGACAGCTCATAAAAATTAATTGCAGTTGGAGTTAACATATGCGTTGTGGGTTCATGTTCATTTACTCCATATCCTTTCTTAAATTATAATCACCAAAGACCCCATTGCTAGTGTTTGTTTGGCACATCAGTAAGTGTAGCAAAAATGTCACAGTAAGGCAATAGATTTTAACCCATAACTAACAAAAATCTATTTACATACCCTTAATAATTTGAGAGAGCAGATCTTTTTCCATTTCATGTCTTTGTTGTATTTCTATGAACAGGTTGATATTGTCTGTTATTTCTTCTTCTTTAATTACATCTGAGCCTACAAACATAGCTTGTTAATGTAAGAAGGTTCACAAACAGCTGAATAGCAATATCATAACAAAGCAGAAAGGCAAAAGATGTGACACAAGTAAAAACTAATCTTGTTCAGACTAATACTCTTTATTGAACAGAAAATTGATCTCTGATGGCCATGCTTAAAACTCATCCAAATGTCTAACCATTGGCAATGATAAGCTTTACAATTAAAAGAAGTTTTAAAAACTAATGCAAAACTTATTGCCCAGAATATACAGATCTCAATTCTGTTATATCCATTCTCCAAGTTCAAGAAAATACCATTTAAAAATATTTTATAGGAAAATAAAAGTGCACCTAAATTTTAGCAAAGTCATAAATTACATTAAAATTGCAGATTTATTCAGCTTATAGTTTAATTTGTACCTAATATATGTTGTAAGAACTGGTGCCTGGGACTCCCCATCATAGCTCTTACTGATTTCTCCAGAGATATAACATCCACTATGGTCTTTAATCCAACATAATCACCTAAAACATACCAATACAAGTATAAAACATGTCTTTAAATATCAAATTCTCAGTACCCCTTCAAAATTTGTTATCAGATTCAATAATCACCTATAACATACCAATACAAGTATAAAACATGTCTTAAAATATCAAATGCTCAGTACCCCTTCAAAATTTGTTATCAGATTCAATAATCACCTATAACATACCAATACAAGTATAAAACATGTCTTAAAATATCAAATGCTCAGTACCCCTTCAAAATTTGTTATCAGATTCAATAATCACCTATAACATACCAATACAAGTATAAAACATGTCTTAAAATATCAAATGCTCAGTACCCCTTCAAAATTTGTTATCAGATTCAATTAGAATTGTGGCATAGTTTGCACATCTATACATTATACTGTGGTGTGAGGTACCAATTTTTTGGAGATAACTTACCAAGTACACATCATTCAAGTGGGTTTAGAAAAGTTGTACTTTGACATATTAATTTTTTGGGGGGCTTTTTATAAACCCTTTTCACATTTCAAATAAGAAGATAATGATACAGTAAAATGTTTTGAATGTAAATTTTGCTCAAATTGCTTTGATGTTCAAGTAATAAAAAATTTAGCATCTTAAATGTGTACATTTCCTGAAATTTTAAATTTCTTTTGTGTTTTTGTCACTAACAGAAATTGTTACAAATACAAACCTTTCTGTATGAAATCTTTAACTTGAGTTCTAAGGTTATCAATTTTGGCAAGTTTATCTTTTTCAGCCATTTTATTCCAGGAATCTAACCCACATGTCTGGGACAAACATTCACCAAGGAGGCTATCCTGTAATCTCAAATACTTCTTTTCAAGAACCTATCATGAGAAAATATATTGTCAAAGATAGGACAGGCTTAACTTTCTAATAACAGCAACAACAAGTACGAAGATATACAGTATAGAATTCTCTTTTAATATGAACACATGTTTAAGATTTTCAATTTAAATAAAAACATAAATTATGTTTGAGTCACATTTTTACACAGAAATTGCAAGAAAACTTTAGCTCATAATTATGTAGTTGAAGTCTTGTAATTATTTTATTAACTTTTTAACAAAACTTCTATTTTCCAATAATAATATGTGATTTCTGTAAATTAAAGGAACAAAGACTTTACCATAACAGCATAATTTTAGACAAACAAATATAACATACATACCTTTATGATTTCTTCCTCTTTGACACTATCCTCTGTTTCTGTCAATATGCTAAACACATTTTGAACTGCTCCCTGTAGTCTGTTATCCTTCTCCTCCTCTATCTTACTTTCCAATTCAGTCTCAGTCTGCAATTATGTTTCATGCATTATGATAAAACATACTAAAACAGCATTACCAATTTGCCACTATCAAAAATCATGTTGATGCCATTATTTTTTAAATTCAATACAGTTATCTTCTTATTTCAAAATTGGCAATGGAAAAAAGCAGGTAGCCTTCAATTTGACCAGCAGTCCATACTCTGTCTTCTAATTTGTCCAATCATTTTTGTACTTTGTAATGAAATTCTTTCAATGCAAATTATATTTCAGATTATGCAAATTATATTTGTTTATACCAACTATAGGTACACACCACATTTTCTATATCCTGTAACAATTGTGCCAGCTCCCTATCTTGTTTATCCTGTAGATCTCGTAGTGTTGTCACAGTAACTTCCTCCATGGATGTGCGTCCTAACTTTTTATTAACAGCTGTGATGGCTACAGCCTCCTCCAGAAGACTGATGTAATCCTCTCTATCACCTGTAATAGTAAGGAACATAGGTATTAAAATAAAAAAAACAAACCAAGAAGTTGCACTAAGTTCCCCACTAAACCATTTCAACAACCAACTGATCTTGGAGAGGTGAGGCACAGTACAACTCACCCTCCTGAATCTTTAATCAATCCCTTAAATAGAAGCCAAGAAATGTGTTTTGAAAAATTTACAATTTAATATGAAACCTTCATGATCCTAATTTGGTATAGGAACTTCAACAGAAATCATGTATTGTATATATTATACTATAAGTACTATATATTGTACAATGTATAACCCCCTTACTGTAGAAAAACTCCCTACCTGAATTTAATAGATCAAGCCTTCTCCTTTTGCTCTGTAGTTCGGCTAATCTTGATTTTCTGTCATCAATGGACATCTCAGCAGCAGCATCCATCAATTCAGTGATAGATTCATCTTGGAAATACTTTAGTAACTGGTCCCTCTCATCATCATGTCTCTTCATTACCTCAAACAGGTAAGCAGTCTGCCAACCAGTGAGGTCACCTAATAAAAAAAAAATCAAAATAGTAATGGTTTGAAAATATAATTTTAACAAAAATAAAAAGCTTCGCCAAGTGCAGCATGATAGGACCGCAACATGTTGAACCCAGTACGTTTTAGGCCCAATATGGATCGTCAATTGCTCTGGACACAGTCATGCAGCCCATGGTGGACTGACAAAGGTTTTTGACACATGCAGCTTTTGGTGGACTTTCCACTTACAATTTAAAAGGAATTATTTTTTTTCCAAAGGAGATCAAAATTAGACCACAAATTTTCCATTTTGGCCCTAATTACATAATAGGTCAAACTAGATAATGTGTCTATGAGCCACAGGATGGCCCTCCCGTTCTTGAAATATCATTGACCCTCAATGTGTATTACCTGGGATATGGACCTTTACCAAAATTGATCAAAAGTGTTCATGTGTAAAATATAGGTCGCTGTGACCTTATTTCTGATGGGTGGTGCCATGTACCAAGACTCATTGAGAAGTGAAATATTATTGACCCCTAACATGTAGTATCTGAGATATGGACCTTAACCAAGAACTAAACCAAGTTCATTCATGCGTAAAATATAGGTCACAGTGACCTCATTTCTAGTGGATGGTGTCACCTTACCTAAGACACATCTAGTAGTGAAATATCATTGACCCCCAACATCTAGTTTCCAAGTTATGGACCTTAACCAAGAACTTAACAGAAGTCATTCATGCGTAAAATATAGGTCACAGTGACCTAATTTCTAGTGGGTGGTGTCACCTTACCCAAGACCCATCTGGTGGTGAAATATCATTGACCCCCAACATCTAGTATCCTAGTAATGGACCTTAACCAAGAATTTAACCAAAGTGTTACGGACGGACGGACGGACTGACAAGGGTAAAACTATATGTCTGATCCACATACGTGGTCGGGCCATAAAAAGGGGGTTTGCAAAAATTAATTCTCAATTTTGTATCCACTACAGTATTTGACAAGAACAAACATGCAAAAAAAAATTTCAAAATTGGATCATAAGTAAAAAAGTTTCGATTTTGGTCACTTTTGGCCCCTGATTACATAATAAGGGGAAAAAGGGGGGTCGCAAAAATTGATTCTCAATTTTGTATCGCTATTTGACAAGAACAAACATGCAAAAAAAAAAAAAAAAAATCAAAATCGGACCACTAATATAAAAGTTTTGATTTTGGCCCCTAATTACATTACGGGGAAAAAGGGGCCCGCAAAAGTTCATCAGGTTCATTCATATATTGTAAGAAACATTCTTCACAAAATTTTACAGCAATAAGCCAGTTAGAAACAAAGTTATGGTGGAAACAATAAAATATTTGAATTGTTTGCCCCTTTTGGGCCCCTAATTTTGAAACAAAAAAAGGGGGGACCCCAAAAATCAGTCCCATTCACCCTTTTATGTCAAGGAACATTAATGCCAAAGTACAAAGCAATAAGATAACTAGAACTAAAGTTATCATGGCAACAAACACAAAAGTAGCATTTTTGGCCCCTAATTTCGAAACCAAAACAAGGGGGGACCCCAAAATCGATCCCATCCATCCTTTAATAGTAAGGAATATCATTGTGAAATTTCATTGCATTCGGATAACTAGAACTAAAGTTATCGTGTATACACTAAAGTTAACAGACAATGACAACAACGACAACGACGAGAACAACGACAGCATCATACCATTATATGTCCGCAAATTTTTTGCGGTTGTATAATAAAAACTTTTAAGATTAGTTATTTTTTTTGAATCAACACTTTTACATTTTTTTTGTCAATTATGTATGTATAGTTTATGATGATTTTATTTGATGATTCACTGTTTATTATTAATCTTGCTTGTTTGTGAATGTATACATGTTGCTCTAATTTTAATATTAAATAACCACTTAATTATTTGTGCTTTGTTATTTGGACTTTAATTTTACTTCTATGAATACAATTACATTGTATTTATTCATAATGGAACAGGATATGACTTTGACCAACCTCTGTCTGGTGTAAATGACATTTCTTTCTTTTTTACTTCCTCTTTCTGTTGAAGTCTTGATTGTCTAAGTCTTGTTCTCCTAAGAGCTAAATCATATTGTCTACTCTGGTCTCTTTGGTGTCTGTAAAAAAAAGGGTATTTATCATGACTTTGTGAGAGCTTTATGTAAGATGTTACTTACCGTGGTTTCATCATTATTTGTGGGGTATCAATTTTTGGCGTTTTGTGGGTGGCGTTGACCCACATAATTAGTTACCCCACAAAAAGAAAATTTAACATTGATCTGTAAGCTGCAGACTTTGGAACTACATATTTAAATCCACAAACTTATTAGTATTTATCAAAACACGAAAATCAGTACCAACAAAAATAAAGGAATCCACAGTATCTATGTTTTAAATGTTATATCCTTTATCCAGATTACATAGACTTTGCATGCCTGCCTAACATTTCTTAACAATCATAAATCTGTAGTTATTTATTTGGCTCATTCATGACAACTGCAAATTTCATCAATTAAGTAAGTTTGGTTGGCAAACTTGATGAAACAATTATTTGGCAAAACATGCATAATCAAAAGAATTATCTATATTCTTTATTCAAAAGTTAAAGAAGCATAACTTACCTATTTTGTAAAGCAGCTATAATTCTCTCCACCAAGCCAACACTTAGAGCAGAAACTTCAAAGTCCTCATCAAGCTGAGAACAGAATGTTTCTAACTTCAGCAGAACTATTTTCAGCCTCTGAGTTTTAACAGGAAGTCGTTTTGTACTACTTGATTTCAGCCATGCCAGCATGGTTTCCTGTTCATTGTCATATCTGGGTACCAGATCAGCCAAGACATTGACACTAGATATCTTCTCTGCAGGGGGCTCCACTATAAAGAACCACAGATACAAAAATCTAATGTACATGTAATTCTTTTATGCATGCTAAGGTGATCTAAATGCCTTTTTGACTATTTTTTTTCCTTGTGAAATGATTTTTTCATTCTTGATTTTTAAATTGCTGCTAGTTATTAATGATGTGTCCTGTACACTTACCATTCTTTCACAACTCATACTTATTCATGCTATCCTAATGATAAATGTAATGTTTTGTTGTCATGGAAAATCTACCTTAAGGAATAAAGTAAATACAGCTTAGCTTGCGTTCGACATTCAAACCCAGGGTGCCCCAGGTAAGAAAAATGTAGCTCACTGGGACAGAACGAGAACAACCTGGGTAATGACGTATTCCGAATGTACACTTTTGTTTGTTAAAAAGATCCTTGACCCATACAAAACAGAGGTCACCCGCATTCTGTTTTATATTTCAACCCAGGAAAAATAATCTACCCAGGCTGCCTAGGGTGGGAACTTTGAACGCGGCCCTAATTAGTGCTTATGCCTTCTAAGTATGATACACAATTTGTACCTATTATTTGACCTGTCTTTCTTTGTTCATCCATTCTCCTATCATATTCAGCCTTTTCTTCTCCAATAAAATGTCTTAAAGATGGAAGTGCCTTTAAATAGAATGAAAAATTATTTTTTTACTTTTTATATATAAGTAACCAAATAAACAATAGCAAAATCTTCAGTTACAGGTGAAGTGATTGCATGTCAGAAATGAATGTATAACTATATGTAAATCAAACATATAAATCAATTGTGTATGTGTAACCTTTCATACATATGAGACAGTATGCAGCACTGTTATAAAACATATTTTTAGCTTTTATGAAGTTAACACATATAAATTATTCTTATTAAGAACAAAAATAATGTATTGATGATCTCAGATCAATGAAAAACCTTAAAACAAACTGTTATAGAGTTGAGACTTGCCTTTGATTTCGGACCAATCAAACGTTCCATTTCTTGTAATTGTCCTTGACCTCTGAACTTTCTCTCCTCCTTTTCTTTTTCTTTGATATGCTTTTTCTTCTCTTTTTCTTTTAATCTGATGATGAACAAAATTTGTCACCAATAAAGTAAAACAACCGGATTTATGATATTCTTTTTAAATAACTGCAATCACCTGGTTTCATTAAATTGATTAAAACAAAAATTGGTCATTTCATTAAATTGATTGAAACAAGGGTTGGTTACTTATTAAAACATGTTTATGGCTGTTGATATTGTTGAGCTTAGTGATTTAAAATGGTTTATAATAGACACTTGACAAATTCCTGACATTACTAACATAATGATCTGGGCTGACACTACTTATTTTGCATACTAGTAACCCAGCAAGATGGTTAAATGAAACCAACATTATAATAACACGAACATGCTGATGTCATCTGATATATATTCTTTCTTTGATTTTATCAGAAACTAACTACCACTTTAATGCTTATTCAAACACATTAAATACATAAACATTTCTTAGCCAATTGATGGACATATTTATGCTATACAGGCTTAAGATGTAAATATTGAATAGCTCAGTAAAATACATTCTATACTCACTGTTTCCATTCTGATCCCATCTCATACTCCAGTCCCATCCTCAGAATGTTTTTACGAATGGCATCATACTTAGCATCCAAAGCATCTATGTAATCCTTGTCCTCTGGAGATATTTCTATGGTTCCCAAGGCAACAAAGGAAATGTTGTTGAAGTGTTCTTTTATCCTCAGTTTATTTTCCTTCTTTATCATGGTCTCAATGTCTGGTTTGATCTGAAATGTTTTGTTTAAACCATTATCCATATACATGTATGTAAAATATTGGCATATATTTTATTGAATTTAATGATTTGCATACAACTTTACATCTCAAGGATATTTCACTGGATATTTATTACTGTACTTTATTCGCAAGGTTGGGTGGAGCTTCAGTTTCTCTTTCCTTTACTTAAGATTTAAATGAAGAAGTCCGAAATAATTGACCTTTGACCAATCTGGTTAATAAAATAAAGTAATACTAAATGAATTATATTGAATGAAAATATTTGAAAACAGTTCAATCTAATACAATAAATTTTGACGAAGCAATTTATTACCTTAAAACAGCAGAAACAAACCTGTTTATGAACAAATTGTTCCAGTAAAGCTTCATATTCTACTTCCTGTCTCTGTATCAGATCAGCCAGTATTGCCTCTAATACTACTTCATCTGTTACAATGTTAGCTGTCTTCACCAGTTCTTCTCTTCTTGTTTCAGAGTATAGAGCAACACCTGCACATATAAAGTCATTGTGTTAATCTATTATGTTAATTATGTCAAAGACATATACTTCAAAATTTGAAAAACATAAATTTTAATAGCTTATTGTATTGACACATAATGAAGTCAATTGTATGACAATACTTGAATTTTTTAACATTAGTTGATAGATGTATCTGAGCTATATATAGCTGTCAGTAGCAACTAGTGATCTCTAGAGAGTTCCTCTAAGTCCATTTTATCTTGTTGACTGTATGTTTTAGTTTCAATGTGTTCAATTGTATTTCTATCCATTTGATTTTTACTGTGTGTTATATTGTGTGTTGTTAGAGATTATCAATAGTGGAAGGTTGAGCCCTAAAACTAAGTTTAATCCAACCATATTCTATATGTGCCAGTCCTTAGCCAGGAATTTTTATCAAAGCTTATGTTTGTACTTGTTGTTTTTATGTAAGGTGGCTCCATGTGCAGAAGGGGCCTTTCTTTGGCAAGTTTAGGATGGGTTTTGATTTGCATGCACTGGTCACACTGAAGACTGATAGTTGTTTTCCCTTGTGAATTCTTAAATTGTGGCTAGTTATGTATGTTGTTTTTGGACACTTATTCTAAATTTCATTATCTTCTTATTAAGACGTTGATTTAGAAAAAAAAAAGAACTTTTATCTATTACCTTAGTAGCCATATCATAGACCTCAAGTAAAAGTTTTATGAAACAAATGAAATGCTGTTCAATGGAAAAACTTTTTTTAATTTACCCTCTCTCAGAATTTCATGCAGATGTTTGGTATCATCTGAGTTTGACTGAGTCCAACTAATGTGTTGATTCCTTAGAACCTTTAATCTTTTCTTTCTCTCCTGGCTGCTCATTTGAACAGCTTTCTTTTTGTATTGCTCACTATCCCTTCCTTGTAACATGTCAATCATGGCCTAAAACACAAATAGAGTATTAAGTGCCATTTCAAACAGTAAAATTAAAAACGCTCATAAAAGTTTCTTTAATTGCCCATATAAATTCTATGACACAGTTGCAGGGCTGACAACCTTCCCAGATTATAACATGATTTCCTAATTTTTCTGATCTTTATTTCATAATGAATATGACATGAAACATCACAAAAATGATCAAAAACCCGATTTCAAAATTTCATTAGTTGGCAGCCCTGCAAAAGGCAGTTAAAACATACATCTTTTTGAGAGAAAAAAAAAAAGCAAGACAAAAGTTAATCATTTGATTTTCAAGCCATTGTGACTCATTATGTGTGACTCCAGCATGTTCAAATCAGTGTTCTCAGTGACATTTTAAAAATACCTCTCTTTCATAGAAATGCTTCTGTACTATTTCTCTAATCAGATGGTGCTTTAGATCTGTTAGCCCCATATCATCCAGTTTGTTGGTATCAGTCATATCAGAGGGAGTGTGACAGGGTTTTCTCCCCTTCTTGTCCCCTAGTCTTATCTTAGACAACTGCTCTGTCCTGTTTCTATCCCAATCTTTTCCACTAAAATCAATAATTACCAAATCATCACATAGTTTGTGAAAAAATATTCAAAATACCGCTGGATGATTTTAGAATATTTGCTTGTACTAAAGTTGTTGAAAGAATCGTCATTAAATTTATCTTCAATACTGTAGAAATATTCGTGGGGGATTAAATTTCATTTATTTGGTTGGTAAGAAAAATCCATGAAATTAAATCCCCATGAATCTAAAATATTTAGTTGAATACATGTAGTGTATTTTGAAATCAAAATTCCACAAAAATTTGTCCCTACCAAATCAGTTTTATGATCTAAACCACGAAATTTAATCCCCATAAAAAATAAATGATTATACAGTATTATTGCATTGTAACAAATACGAGCAATTAATTGTGTATTTGGTGCTTCACATTCACACTGGTATGTTATATCATATGTTATGCTTTACAATTAAAAAGATATGTATTAAATTTTACTTGTTCTACTAATAAAAGTCTGTATACAAATACAACATAATAAGCAAGTGACATAACTTGAGATAAACAGATGAAATAGACCCCTTAAAGCATTACAAGAGCATAACAAAAACAATTTGGTTTTTACCTGATAGATTTATAGTTCTGAAGTCTTTCAGCAAGACCAACTGCTATAGCTAAAGCTGGAAATCCTTCCTCCTCTGTCAAGAGCAAATGTTGTCTTAGCAACCTGAAATATTCTGTTTCCATGACTACAGAAGAAGAAGTTGCTTTAGCTCTAATGGCTGTCGTCATTTCTTCCTTTTCTAACTTAAATCTCTCCATTAAACCAACTAATGTTGCTCCACAAGTTGTGTCACCTGAAATTTAATATGCATTATTCAAAATAATTAATATTTGAATTTCATTACTATTCTCTCCTTGAGTTTGGGGTTTATATGCAAAATAATTTCATGACTGTCTGCACTAAAACTTACACAAATAACTTATTATTTCAAATGAAGCAATTGTGAAAAGAACAGATACATTTATGGACAATAAGGACAAAAAGGTAAGACTGTCTACAACACTGATTCAATAGTAAATACATGTATATCTACATTTATTTTCATCAAAGATATATCTCCTTTCTGTTTTAAATTGCTGTTATGTTTCATAAGTAAGTACATCATTTTAGCAAGGCAATTATTCCATAGAACATTGGTAAGAAATTCTTTCATATCTATTTACCATTTATAAAACCCTGATATTCTGTCTGTATTGCCTTATCTATATCAGCCTCTCTCATTCCTTGCTGTTGAAGTGTTTCTCGAGTCTTTGCCGCTTGCTCTTTCCTTCTTGTGTCATGTGACTTTATTTCACCAATCAAACCATTAAGAGTAGCCATCAATGTCAATTTTGAGCCAGACATCCCGGCCACTCGCTCAGACAAACTTCCTTCTCGACTGTACTGTTTCTCTTCTCGACATAACTGTTGGAATATATCTTGTCTGTCACTCTCAATTGCTGAAAAGTACATCACAAGAAGTGTAATGTTGAAGAGTACATCACAAATGTGTTACTGAAAAAATATATCACAAAATATATATCTGCAATTCTAGCTGATTATTTTCAATCACATCTAATTTACAATTAAGTTATGCAACTTTCTTTCTAGTTGAATGAATATTATGATGCCTAAACTATATTGAAAGAATAGCTGCAGAAATATAGGAATAACTGCATTAATGACAAAATTTTGAAAAAATTCCCTTAATTTATGCGTACAAAAATCCCGATAACTTATAACGAAAACATTACATATTTTAGTGGATATTTTTATTTTTGGTTTTTACTTCATGTACAACATGTCATGAACTGTCAACTACATTAAACAAACCTGCAGACATTCTAGCCATCTCCCACAACAGTTTAGATTTCAGCTTGTCATATTTCTCAGAGAGTGCATCACTTATGTCTGTCATCGTGATGGAGTCTTTCGGTTTTGTTGTCATGGCAACCTCATCAGCTTCCAAACCATCATCAAACAACATGGCCTCCAGGCCCTGTCTGTCCCATCTGAAAAGAAATAAATGGAAACTGTGTACACATGATTTATTTTGCAAGGTTTTTCTTTGAGTAGGGAAAAATATAATATTACATTAAAATTTGTTTTCCTATTCTTTTGTTGGTTAGTGCTTTTTTGGGGGGTGGGGGTTGGGTGGGTGTGTGGTGGTGATTCAGGGTTGCAATAAAATAATGTATAAATACTATTATATACTTATAGGTAAATAAAGTTATATTTTTCTATCCAGTCAAACAAAGGAAAATAAAAAATTACTAATTTTATTTACCCTGTAATAAAAACCTAAAATGGGTTCAAGTTTCCAACAAATCAACATGATTTTGGTGTGACTGAAGTTCTATTTATATATCTCCATTATCTTTACCAATGCTTACTTGTTTTTTCTTCGTTGTGTGTGATACTGTTGATTGTCAATGTATTCTTGGTGGTCTTCTGGATTGTCCTGAAATACACAATAATTATTATTTTACAAAAAAATTTAACTAGCCAATTGTAAGTAATTTAATACTGCAATTATTCACTCATTTAATTAGCTCACAAGACTTTATATCAAATATTTACACAATCATGTTAAGATTCAACAAAGATCTGACTTGATTTATTTGCTTTCATTTGTATCAAATTTGTTTCACAAAGTATATGTACTGTATTTAACTTTAGAATTTCTACCTGGATTTGTCGCAGTTTGTCCAATCGCTCATTCTGGTGATGAGACTGTTTCTTCTCCAACTGTTTCTCTTCATGGATTATTTGCTCTTGGGTTGCTGGAACACCAGAGGGGTAATTGCATAGCCACAATCTAATCTCATCAAAGTAGATTAAATCATCAGGATCATCTCGTGACTGTAAAAATTGATGCCAAGTATCAAGACAAAATTTATCACCATGAAACTCTCGGAACATCATCAAAGCATCCTTTAGTGAAATCCTGTTGGAACCTCTATAGTCTAAAGCTTGAAAATCCCAATAGGCTTGCTCTTCTATAGAACGCCTGCGTTCTAATTCTTCCAATACAGGGACAAATTGGTTTCTTGAGACATGGCCTGTGTTGCCACATACTTGTAATATTGCTTGGTCAATCTGGTCTATTGATATAGTGGAAAAATAAATGGATTGATAAAGTTCTAAAACTTGGTCTGATGTGATGAATCCTTTACAAGATGGGTCTAAATTACTAAAAACTGACATGAAATCTTGAAGTCCCATTGTTGCTATTCAAGTCATATCTGAAAAACATTTCCAAGTCTATTATTCAAAAGACATTCAGAACCCTTTATATCACAATTAAAATAAATTGCTATATGTTCATTTAATAGAAGTTACTTAATTATTTATGAAAATATATTCCACAGCACTGCCAAGCTGGGATAAAACCCAGACTGGCTGACTTACATTTTAGAAAGCCAATTAGTAAATACCAATAACAAAATAGCTCTATCCCATTTGATTAGAACTTGTTATATATTTATGCAAGTTAAGTACCCCATTACATACTCCCAACTGAAGATAACTCACAACAACTAACTATTGCCACTGGTTATCAAAACACTTGCCTAATTAGTATAGAGTAAAAATTACATTTTGGTCAAACAATGTAATGTGACTTGCTTCGGCAACCAAAACTATACTAGACCAAAAAAATTTCCTTGCCTAAATGTTATAATAAATTCCCTGAATTAGGTACCCAGTAATGTTTTTTTCTCCAGATTTCACCACAACATTTTACTATTTGGCCTAAATTGAAATAATCAGCCGACCAACCCACTAAAATTGTCCATACTTTAACTAGAAAATGTGCCTATGAGCCACAGCATGGCCCTCCTGTTCTTGAAATATAATTGACCCCCAATGTGTATAGCCTTGCTTATGGACCTTAACCAAGAACTTAACTAAAGTCATTCATGCATAAAATATAGGTCACAGTGACCTAATTTCTAGTGGGTGGTGTAGTCCTACCCAAGACCCATCTAGTGGTGAAATATCATTGACCTCCAGCAACTAGTATCCAAGTAATGGACCTTAACCAAGAACTTTACCAAAGTCGTTCATGCGTAAAATATAGGTAACATTGACCTAATTTCTAGTGGGTGGTGTCACCTTACTCAAGACACATCTAGGGGTGAAATATCATTGACCCCTAACATCTAGTATCCAAGTTATGGACATTAACCAAGAACTTATCCACAGTCGTTCATGCATAAAATATAGGTCACAGTGACCTAATTTCTAGTGGGTGGTGTATTAGCCCTTCCCAAGACCCATCTAGTGATGAAATATCATTGACCCCCAACATATAGTATCTGAGTAATGGACCTTAACCAAGAACTTAACCAAAGTGTTACAGACGTACGGACAAGGGTAAAACTATATGGCCGATCCACATACGTGGTCGAGCCATAAAAATTATTGGGAGTTGAAATTTTATTCTATTTTCTAATTCATTATTTTACCGGTTTTACGGTAAATTCACAGGGAAAACTAAAATTTTGAAGGAAAACAAAATTTCCTACCTACCTACTCAATTCACAAAATTCTTAAGTCAGAAAATGGCAAACAAACACTTTTTCAATTAAGGCCTTTCCAATTATTTGTGAATGTGTAGCAAATTTTGTTGACAGTGTTATTCCCCAGAACTAAAAAAGAACTGTTTTCATCTAACATTTATTGGAATATTAAAGCAAACTACATGGACTGTCATAAAATAAAAAAAGTAAAATCAAGATATTTAAGGCAAAACTGTAAGAATTGAACAATTGGAAATGTCAATTAAAACATGTTCCCAAATACAGCAACATTTGGTCTTGGAATGGACTACAGTTTACCAGACCAACTCCAATTTTCCCGGAGAAAGTCTGCATGTAAGATAACCATGTGCCTTAACCCTCTTGCTGCTGGAGGGACAAATATGTGTTCATTTGTGAACTGGGGGAGGGACATTTATGTCCTCACAAGTTTACTGAAGGAAGGCTATTTATGTCCTTTTCACAAAATATAAAATGCATGATTTATTCAATGTACCTGAACAAGGTGCCCACTCAATCCGGTAACATTATGCATATTTAGACATTTTTACGTCACAATAGAATTTGACATTATTCCTGCCATTTTTTTACAACGCAGACTTTCAGAGTCTTTGTAACATTTTTACTTTTAAAATTCTGAATGCCATTAAGCACACATGTGACCTACAAGAAAAGCTAGTTTGGTTTCTTTTTCAAATATAAATGGCACAGGATAGGATAACGGAAAATATGACAAAACCGTAACAATAAGAAATTCTTATTGTTACGGCAAAGACAATAAAAAGCTTTGCCGGCACAGCATGATACGACCGCAACATGTCGAACACTGTACATTTTAGGCCCAATATGGATAGTCAATTGCTCTGGATACATGCAGCCCATGGTGGACTGACAACGTTTTTTGACACACACAGCCTTTGGTGGACTATCCATCCACATTTCACAAGAAATTAATTGTTTTTCAAAAGCAGACCAAAATAAATTACAGTTACAAAAACATTACCCCTTTTGGCCCCAAATTAATGGTATCTTCTACCTTTCACTTTTGCTCCTTTTGGCCCCTAGCAGCAATTAGGTGGAGGGAAGTGTTGCAAAATTAACATTCAATTTTGTAAATTCGCTTCAAGAATTTATTTGCAAATTTTTTTTTTGAAATCGGACAATAAATAAAAAGTTTCAATTTCACCCTATTTCCAAAAAGGTGTGGGGGGATAAAGCAATAATTAATCCTCCATTTTCTATCAACTACTTGGCAAGACTTAAATTGCAAAAAAATATTTCAAAATAGGACCAGAAATAAAAAAGCCCCTTTTGGGCCACTTAATTAAAAAATGAAAAAAAAGGAGACCCCCCAAAATTAAACCCTTTAATGGTATAATGGTAAGGCATATCCCTGTCAAATTTCATAGCAATTGACCAACCAGAACCAAAGTTATTGTTGGAACAAATAAAATATTCTAATATTTTGCCCTGTTTTGGGCCCCTAATTTATAAACAGATAAAGGGGAGAACCTCAAAATTAATTCCTTTCATCCTTTATGGTATGAAACATAATTGTCAAATTTCACAGCATTTGCTCAACCAGAACAAAAGTTATTGTGGGAAAAAAACAAAAAGTAGCATTTTGGCCCCTAATTTATAACGAAAAAAGAGAGGACCCCTAAAATCTATCCCATCTATCCTTTTATAGTGAGGAACATTATTGTCAAATTTCATAGCAATCAGATAACTTGTACTTAATTTATCGTCGGAACACTAAAGTTAACAGACAATGCAGACGGCGACAGCATCCTACCATTATACATCCGCAATTTTTTTGTGGTCGTATAAAAATCCAAAACAGGTGACAGGACAGAGACCGATTCTTTTACAACCGTAACAATAGTATTTGTTTTATTGTTACAGCATTTATTATTAGGGCAAATCCATTTATATTGCGATGGTATGAAATAAAGTGTAACAAAACAATTTATTAGGCATGAAGACAAATAAAAGATACATGTAAACTAGGATATTTTATGACAGTTTTGACACATCCAATAGATGGTTTAAGGATTTTGTTTCAAATTAGTATATTTACAATGAAACCAATCAAGGTAGCAATGAAAGATGCCCGGGAAAGATATTATGGATGTTGCAATGTGAACATGGAAGTAGTATATACGTGTACTTCCATGCTTAAAGAAAATACAGTTCCACTCTTTTGTTTCCTTCTTGAATGTAGTGGGTATTTTAATAGTTCTTTTCATCCTTCAGAAATAAAAATTCACTTCATGCAATTCATAGTTATTTTTTCATTAAATTATATGATTAAGGCCCTGCCTTTTTAGCGAGCATCAACATTTTTTTTTTAAATATATCGACCGACTAAGTCTATTAAAGAGGGAACTTTCAAAAAGGAATCAAACAGTAGCAAAGTCTAACCCCACCCAACCCAAGCGCTTGATAAATTTGTTATTACAATATCTAGGATCAATAACTACTTATTAAAAATTCAATTATTTGTGCAAATAATAAATCCCTGTAACATTCGGGGACGACATTAAGCGGGGACGAAATTATCCCTTTCTGGATTCCATGACGTCATTTCCTTTTCAAAGTATTCCGCGCTCAGTTTCAGCAGACCACAACAACATTCAGATTCTGTCAGGTTTTGTGAGATTTTCTGTGTATTAGTGTTTTATTTGTAGCATTGATAACAGAAGGTACATTAAGAAACCTAGCGAAAAAAAACGGTAAAGTAAAAATATCATGAAGGATCGAGGAAAGTCAGTGAAACTCCGCAGGATGGGACTCTACTTTCATTTTCAGGTAAGACCCCAGTGTTCTCCCTAGGTCCATATAGCACTGTGGTACCACTGTGCTATATTTTTTACCACAGTGATATCTTGTAAAGATTTATAATAGAATGTGTTAAGATCACAGTGAGTGCTATAATTTTCAGAAAATTATGTTTTTACTGATTACCACAGTGCTATTAAGGAGGTTTGCTCCTCACATTTTGAGGTTTTTGTCAGATTTTCGAGATCCTCGGGGTTTATCCATCTATTATACTTGAAATTTTTTGCCCATGAACCCCCTATTTTCTTTTTCTTATTCAAAAATATGTCCACCAAATATGCAGTTCACAATTTTTTATGAAATTCTATTTACTCTGTCATACATTTTAAAGAGTTTAAAGATACCAATCAGTGGCAATGCAAAAGTAATGAAAAATCTAGAGAGAACAAATTTTCCGCCAAAATTATAATGGCTTATAGCATAAAAACGAGCACATGGACCTACATTTTTTTCTTGCTTGTTTTGATCATTTGTCCATATTCTATTAAAAAGATGCAATTTTATCAATTTTTATTTACTTTAAGATACAGGAGCAAACCCCCTTAAAAAATTCTGGGGAGAACACTGGACCCTTTTATTTATTATTATGAATTAGTCATTGTCGGTGCAAGGTTGTTATAGATTTATGTTTTTCTTTATTGCATTTCTATATTTTTATTTTTTGCAGAACAGATTATGATGTATTTTTTAGAAGCCCAGAGGGTTGATTGTATTACTTGCTCCGTGCCTGTTAAATTTGTTACTCCGTAAAAGTAAACCAGTTCCGGTTTTCTCGTCAGTATATTTCTGGCACATCTCAAAACATGCATAATGCCGTATGGCTCGCATCTGCGATGCTCGCTATTATTTTTTTTGGCAAGTCAGTTTCTACAGTTATGTTTTCAGAAATGATTTTATGTTCATCTATCAACTATCTGGACATCAACGTTCTATTAAGCAAAACTGCATGTCATGAAGGACTTGACAGTCTTTCCTAAGCTGAACTTTTGTTGCATTATATGTATCGCAAATAAGCGATCAACAACATCAGCTGGTCCAGTTTAAGCGGATTTCCTATGGCAAAAAGTTTTATTCAACAAAGAGTAGAGAGAATTATTTCAAATATAAACTACCAATGAGTATTTCAAAACTGCATTAAATATTATTATTAACTTCTTTTGTGGTAGTTAATCTTTATTGGATATTATTGCAATAAAACTTTTCTGTAATAATAACTGCCTAACAATAAACAAATTCTTTTTTTTACTGTTGTTAATAAATCAGCCTTCATCCTGTCATTCTTTCCGGATTTTTGTCTTTGCTGTTACAATAAGAATTTCTTATTGTTACAGTTATTAGCTTGTAAAATATTTAAAGTTTTGTTGTTACTTCAGTAGCGTCACAGGTTAAACCTGCCTCATGTTATTATGTGAGCATAGCAAGCTCTCTAATGTAGTAAATCAGCCAATTTGCACATCTCAACTCAAAGTACTATGGAGGAAAAATCTTTCTGCCCCAGAAACATTGGGAATTCTCTGAAGTTTTTGAAAATGTCTGCTCATGCAGAAAAACAGCGGGAAATAGTAACACACATTGCCCCAAATTATCCCGTCCCATTGATCCAAATTATCAATGGACTGATTTTTTTTTTCGTATCTTCATCAGCTTTTAAGGCAATGTCTTTCTCATATAAAGGCACTGGCTACGTTTACACAGCTGTGTAAACCTAAGAAAATGTTAGGTTCACAAGTGTAAAAATAATGAAAACTTAGGTTTGCACGTAAAAGTAAAACCAGATCACAATATTGGTGACGGAACAGAAACGTCTAACAATAGTTATTGTTACACACAAATATTTATGTCACATATAATTTTTTTATGAAAACATTCTTTTTTTTCTCTTTTACAATTATTTTTTTCAGTTTAGAATTAAAATGTCAAAACCTCAAACATTTGCTCAATTGGGAACAGACAGCATTTAAGTTAACATTGAACACGTCATCGCTGGTAGATTAAAGGTTACAAAAGAGATAAGAGAGTCTGAAAATATGTTGATACAAATGATATTTGATGAAAATATTAACATTCAAAGAATAAAAAAGTACTTTAAGGTGGACGGATGGATCTTCTTTAACAAGATGGTCTCTGAAAAAACAACAGTGCGGAATATATGTATCTTTGTGGAGTATGTGTAAGTTGGCAACTGGCTCCCTAATGGGAACCAGCCTAGAGAATGAGACGATGATGTCTACACTTAACCGTCAAACAAGTGTGACAGATGCCTATTAACTTGGTTTCATCAGAAATGTGCAGCATTAAAATCAGCACCAAAAAGCACCCGGTGCACCAGACCTGGGGTAATTAAAAATGTAATTGTAATTAGCCGTAATTAATTACATGTTTTCCATGTAATTGAATGTAATGTGTAATTGAGGCAAATCTGAATTACTTGTAATTGAAAGTAATGCATTACTTTTCATATTTTGCCTGTAATGCCAAATTACATTTCAATTACATATCATAATGCTTGTTCTAAATGTTTGAATAATGAATTTTGACAATAGATCAAAAAGGAGTATCATGATTATATTGTAGAAACATGATATTTTTTCATTAGTCATCCTTTTAAAATGCAAAATATTCACATGCAATTGACCTTTTGGGTAATAAACAAATTAATTGTTTATACTGTGAAAGAAATGATTTTATTAGACTAAACAAAGGAATGGATTTTTTTTAAGTGAATCAATATTTTTCATTTAAACAAACAGTTATCTAAATAACACCCAAGCCATTTAATCACAAGAACAACATATTTCCAAGCCCTGTGCACTAATTAAGATCATAAGACATAAATCTTTAATCAGCAATAACAACAAACTGATTTCTTTTGTCCAGTGAATGTCAAACATGGCTTCCAAAAAGAAAACATTTTTGGTTGTTTTGTCTTAATTTGCTATAAAGAAGTAAAGTGTTTCAAGCTTAAAACTGTAATTCTTTAGAATTTATCCCAATAAGTAAATTTGAAAATTAAATATCTGAATATAAAAAAAATAGAGCATTTAAATTTATAAAACAAATACTAAAATGTTACTTGTTCGCCCTGGAAGGAAATTGTAAGCTATGTTTGATTTGCCATTTAATGCATGTATGACATGAATATTTTAAACCTTGCTAGATGGCTTCTAAATTTCTATTTTTATTTAGGGGTTAGTAATGAATAAAGATGTACAAAATGGTTGCCTGTAACCAGTCAGGTTAAAATAATATTCAATCTGTAAGCTTCATGAAAATTCATATGATGAAAAATCATTAAAATAATGGGAAAAAAACAATACTTATTGCACAATGTGTTTTAATATTTCAAATATTATTTGAGAGAGCCGGTGGTGTAGTGGTTAACGTGTCGGGCTACTAACACCAAGGTTCGTGGTTCGATCCTGGTCCGGGGTGAAAATTTCATGAACCAATTTTCCGACTCTCTCTTGACACCATTTGCGAGGATGGTCTCAAGGAACGATGCTAGTCCTTCGGAAGGGACGAAAAAAGGTTGTCCCGTGTATGTGGAGAGCAATACCCCATGCACGTTAAAGACCCCTTTGTAGAGTTCGATAAGAGTAGGCTCAATGGGGGCTGCTGCAAAGGCCACACTCGCAAACTGCTAGCTGGAGAGGGATTTACATAAGCATTAAGCTTGTTTCCCAATCCAGGATAAATAAATATGTTTAAATATTTCAAATAAAAGTAATTCAAAAGTAATTAATTACATTGCCAAAGTAATTGTAATGTAATTAATTACTTTTCAAAGTTAGGGTAATGTAATGTGTAATTTAGCTTAGAACAAATTACATGTAATTGAATTGTAATTAATTACATTTGTATGTAATTGACCCCAGGTCTGCTGAGCACCTACTGGATTTGTAGACAATGTCACTCAAACTTAAAATGAAATCCGCAAAATTCGATGAACAACCTGATGTGATTAAATATTCATTATCACTTACTGTGTTATGAGGGTGTTGATGCCCTTAAGCAATAGCCGTTATTTGCCTTATTTTCGCTACCGTTAGCGTTATATGGGGATATTTTTAACCGTTTTCCGTTATCGAGTTTTTGGCGTGATTCGTTATGACCTTAAATTTAGCAACCGTTAGCGTTATTTCGCCTACAAAATAGGCGTTAAACGTTATTGTTGGCTGTATTATTTTACCGTCACAATGAAAAAAAAACGCGGATTTTTTTTCGCAGCAAAAGGTTACGTAAACGAAGGAAGACGAAAAGATTATGAAGTCATGGATTGAAGCATACAGATCCCTACGCTGAGGAGCGTTCGTGATGAAACCACCAAATACAAAGCTGGAACACTCCCTGTTTCGTTATATTTTAAAGAAAACACAGATCGGTGGTCAATTCTGCATAGGAAAACAGGGCATGTTGGAGGCAAATACTACAAATGAGGAGGACGAGAGGGGGAGTGCAAATGATAGAAAGATCGATCAGGATCAGGAGAGCGAATTTGATAGCGAAAGCGAGTCGGACGAAGCATCGGTTGTAGACAGTAATAAAGAAACAAACACACCAGAAGGACAAATGTTTATAAGTAGATCAGGCAGAACCATCAAGGCAGCGGTGCGGTTAGATCTGTAGAATTTCTTAATGTTAATATACCCACGAATAGAAACAAAGAGGTTATGCTGTTTCATCTTGACATTCTTTCTGTTTGCCCATAACAATTATTTCTTTTGTTATGATTTTAGCGCACCTGGCCGAAGGCCATGTGATGTATTGCAATCACTTGGCGTCCGTTCCCGTCGTCGTCTGTAAACTCTTACAAACGTTAACTTGTTCTAAACTACTGGACCGATTTCAACCAAACTTTGCACACTTGTTCTATAGGGTATTGGCTACAATCGTATTGTTTCAAATTTTTCAAAATGGCCGTCATTGGATGCCTTTCATAATTTTTGGCTAATCCATTAGCAGATAGGGTTTCATTATAACGATATATGTAGACCCTACATCCAATGTGTTTATTAATACACTCTGGTGTGATCGTACATTTATTTCTGTATTGCGTTGTCTCCGCACTCAGTGTTTCACGATCCTGAACGTACTTCATGCAGCGACATATTGGACTAATGCTTAGACTCTGTAATGCCGTCTCTTATCTTAGACGATATTGAGATGTGGGATAAGTGTACGCGACACAATAAACATACACAAACAGCAATTCCAAAAATCACAACGCAAAACAGCAAGCAGTCTTCAACATGTCCAGAGGTCACTGCTTGCCGTCTTGCATTGGCCCAAGACTTATAATACAATACAAAAGTATTAAAACCAATCCCTAAATCATCAACGAAAGACCCAATTCTTGACATAGAACAGTTATTAGTAGCACAGAATGACAAGGACAAACAAAGGCTTTGGCAAAGTATCCTGGCTTCGGACATGAACATATAAAATGTGGCGGGGGTAAACTAGTTTTTTGGATCCAACCATCCCCCTATTGATAAGTTTGCACAAAGCATACATATAAAAAAACACTGTAAAACTCAATCGACAAAAGTTCAATTCAACAGGGGAGAACCTAAGACAAAATACTGTACGAAAACAACAAGACGTGGAGTACTTAGTTTTTATTATCATAGCACTTCAAAATTATGCATTTTATACTGACCTATACTGTATTCGAAGTATAGATGGAAACATTTGTTTTTTTCATTTCAAAGATAAGTTAGATCAGCTAACCGTTACGTTGATTAAGGCTACCGTTACCGTTATAAGGCGATATTTTTAGCCGTTATCCGTTATGAAGGGTACCCCATCAATACCCTCTGTTATTTGATTGGAAGTAATAAAAAATGATTTCAAATAAATATGATAGTACGTGAATGGTAAAAATGCATTGTATGACATATTCATGGTATTTAGTTCTAAAATATGCCATTTTTCTGTTTCTTTTTTGAAGCGTGTAAAAATAAGGTGTGTAACAATAGTTTCGTATCACCATCATTATTGTGATCCGGTTTTACTTTCCTGTGTTAACCTAAGTTTTCGTTATTTTTACATATGTAAACCTAATGATTTCTTAGGTTTACACGGCTAGCCAGTGCCTATTAAAAATTAATTCACTCATTGAAATCAAATGGGATAATAGATGGCTTCAGACACAAAACATTTCTGTGCATCTCAAATGGATATATAGCTAAAAGAGCCCAAAGCAAGACCACGAAGACTTTGTTATAATAGAATATATTTTTAAATTTCATCATCTCATCATCTTCCTAGTATGGGAGTAGACTCCGTGTGGAGTTTCCCGGAACAACTGTGCTATGTACATGAAAATGGGGGTCGAAGTTTAAAAGATTGCCAGATTGCAATCCCTAGTTTACAGTTTTTAAAAGCCATATGGTTGTACAACTACTGATTAAGAAGCCTGGAGGTTTGAGAAAGTTTTGCTGCTATGCAAATTTTAACTGCAATTCCGACAGGGTATTCACCGTAGACAGTCTGACAAAATAACCTGGTATGTCAAATGAAAATCAGCATTTTTTTTCTTTTTCAAGCGGCCATTTTTGTTTACATTGGCCACCGAAACAGCCAGCCAATCAAAACCTACCTTGCAGGTGCCCGTAAATTTCGGAATATCAATAATGCGAACCATACAAAAGAAACGAACTTAACTATTTTGAATTTGATTATCTATGAAAAAAATATTTAGGCACCCTTATAAAGGATGTATTCTTCTGAGGGGTCAATTTTTTTCTTAATCAAGTTTTTTCCCAAACCTACATTTTTGAAATGCTAAGACCCTGAGAAAATCAAATTTACTAAGAAAACAATATGTCCGTGTGCATTTTAGTTCGCTACAGCCATTTAAAAAGGGCCTATTTAAATATTTTTGACAACTTTCCCAAAATTTCATCATTTTTGGCCTATTTTGAGGTAATTTTCTTTAAAATATCAAGTTTCAAAATCAAGTTTTCTCTAAAAGTTTCCATATTGATAGATGCCACGATTCTGAACAAATTTAACTTAAAAAAAATCTCTCAAAGTTTCCATATTGATAGATGCCATGATTCTGAACAAATTTAACTTAAAAAAGTATATGTCCGTGATGATATAAGAAAGTTTAGTCTAAAAAAAATATTATTTTATAAAAACCGTGGTATTACTGTTTTAACTTTATGAATGCATATTAAAAGAAATTAAAAGTTTATTACAGACCAATTCAACAGATAACATGACTTTTAAGTTTAACAGATACAAAAGGAAAATTATAATAAAAATAAAAAATGAATATTCAGTAAAATGAAATGTTTTATTAAATGTGTTGACAACTTCCCTAAAGTGAATGCATGCAAAATGCTGGCGACGACTTATAGGGTAAATAGGGTGTGAGACTTTTAGGCCCACAAACGCAACCTAACTCCATGATTTTCTTAATATTTTTGTGCATTATTGAAATGTACCTCTTTCGAACTTGAGTTGTGCACAATTTTGACATGAAAAAATATCTTACTTACTTACTTAATGCCCTCAATACCGGGTGGCATTGTAGGGCAGCAACAAAGGTCCGTCTTTGGTGACGATCTTTTGCCAGCCTTTCTATCGTTTCTCAAGTATGGACCCAATTTTTCATGGCTCTGCTTCCACTGTTCGTCTCCGTGTGTTTTCGGGTCTTCTTCCCCTCTTGCATTTTCCATCTGGTGTCCGTAAAAATATCTATACGAGTGTGTTTTCGGGTCTTCTTCCCCTCTTGCATTTTCCATCTGGTGTCCGTAAAAATATCTATACGAGAAAAAAAGAATCAAAGTTCAAAAATTATTATTGTAATACATAATCCTTGTCCGTGTTCATTTATAGAGGAAAGGAATTAGATGAAATTAGCACAACACATTCACAATATTGAAATAAAGCAAAGCAAAGGAGCTACGCTAAAATTGCTGAGTTACTTATGCATCCCAAAGTCACACCGAGGTTTTTAACATTGAAAAAATTCCCGCACTTCATATGCGATCTAAACTGTTTGGCCACCCAGACTCTCTTTCACGTCGAACTGGAATCATGGCCTATGTCTGACAAAGACTCACAGGTTGGAAAAAAACCAAGGGTTGTAATATGAAAATAACTATGTAGCAACCATGCATAAAAACCTTTTGCTTTATAAATTAATGGACACGAAACATATTATTCTAGGCTGTATTACTTATAGAAAAAGTATTATAAAGAATACTTAAGAACACCCCCCCCCAATTCGTCCAAACTAATTGCGAGGATGGTCTCAAGAAACGATGCTAGTCCTTCGGAAGGGACGAAAAAAGGTTGTCCCGTGTATGTGGAGAGCAATACCCCATGCACGTTAAAGATCCCTTTGTCCTTTGTAGAGTTCGATAAGAGTAGGCTCAATGGGGGCCGCTGCAAAGGCCACACTCGCAAACTGCTAGCTGGAGAGGGATTTACATAAGCATTAAGCTTGTTTCCCAATCCAGGATAAATAAATATGTTTAAACTAATAGGAAATCCGTTGAACCATCAAAGCATTAACAGGGTTTGCTTATAAGAACTATAACTTTCTAACTGTTTTCACTTTGCATTCGAAGGCAGATTATCCTCATGGTGGTACCATGACAGTTGACAAAAACATATAGGAATAGAATGATACCAATGTTGAAACGAAATAGTAAAGTTTATAAGTGGAAACTAAAGATTCGAAACATTAGATAACTACCAAATGCCTATATAGCATTATGAAGGTACAATAAACCTAAAGAACACATTTTATAGGATACAACTGCCGAAGCATAAAGTCAAAACAAAAATTTAGACCTCAGATTAGAGATTATGATGATATCTATTCAAAAGAGTTTTAGAGGATTAAATCTTCCACCTAGAACAATAGAAATATGTCGGTGGTTTTTAAAGTTTTGAATTCTATGGGTTTTAACTACTAGTATATTGCAAACTTGTTAAACTTGTTAAAATTGACTTAGTTTTTGTTATATAAAATCCCTTTATGGATGATATGTATAGATAATTATCACAATTTTACTATACAGTCTTAAAAACTTCCGTCTTCCTCCCAAAAAAATCCAAACGCAAGATGTAAAGATTATTTGTTTCCTTTTAAAGCATGCATTTTTTATGGCTTTATGGTGGAAATTATTATAATTGTTGTAAACGAGCCGACCTTGGACTTCCGTTATTATTACAACGCCTTTTTAAACACTCCCACAAAAATAAAGTTTAAAATTACCATTTCTAAAATGTCTAAAATGATCTATTCAAGTGGAAAGATTTTATTGGCCCTAGCTTTTCATTGCTATTTATATACCGCGTGTTCTATATTCAAACACTTTTATAGTATGTGGGGATTTTAAGGTTAAATGTTGTAGTTTATTAATACTAAAGACAAACATCTCACTTTTATCATATACATATCAACATAGTGTGACTGACCATCGGCGTGGATAAACAATATGGAGTCATTGAACTTCAAAGCAATTGTTCTTACATGTTTAGCGATATTTGGATTATGTGCATCCCAAGAAAACGAAACTCGAGTGTCGATTCATTGTGTTTTGAAGACCGTCGATCCAAACATGGTAACAAAAGTCGATAAAATGGTAGAAGATGGTGCTAAAGTTATTTATGTTTATTTCAAGTTTGTAAATTTCTCCGGACCACTTCTTAGCGAAGACGAAAGTTTAGTTTATAGACCCTTATCTTGGGTATGGACCCTTGGTCGACACGGTAGGAGCTTACTTTTATTGAGATCACAATATGAAATTTTCTCTCTGTCTTCTTTGAGTCTAGGAACAGAAGTAGTCAACGTCGACGTGAAAGAGTACCCAGTAAACTGTCTTACAACAGAGAACGCAACAATTGTAGCGAACACACTGGTACAGTTTCTACTGCATAAATTTAACACACCCTTGCCTGACTCAAATGCATCCGATGTACCGACTTTAGGTGTAAACGAACATATATGCAATTTGAACATTGCACCGATTAAAGGAAAAGCGTTGTTTTATTACGAGTGTTGTCATAAAACTTTAAGTGGAAAAACTATATGTCAAGAGCTAAAATCTGACAAATATTTAACTATTCTATTTCTATGCATATTTTTGATGAACTTTTTCGCTGTGATGTTTAGTCCACTGTTGATTCCAACAAAACTGTACAGACAGAAATACCAAACAACAACATACGAGCACAAATTGATAAAACCGGTTACAATATCTGTTAGGAAAACCACTATGAAGTCGAAAGGGGAAAAATGTTTGCCAATTTCACATTTCAAGGATATGCCCAAATTCAAGGAGACAATTACTAACATGCATTGCGATGTTACATACAGAATGACGGTTGGAATAATTGATATTGTCACTGAAGCTGTTCGACTGATACCATCCAACTACGTACCCGTTGGTCTCTTTGAATCAATCCGTGCATCCATATGCGACTGTGAGATTCGCAAAAAGCCGTCTATGAAAGAATGCTGCGAAAGTAACATTCTTGGCCCAATAGAGCCATGTAACAAGAAGATTCCTTGGTTTAAGGTTCTCAAAAAGTTTATGCATTTGTTAATGTACGTCTTTATAGGAAAGTTTTGGATAATTCGTCTACACTTTTTCTTTGAATACGAAGAAACCGAAAGGGTCCAACGAGAGGAGGCAGCATCGCAGCGTGGTCTGGCACTTCCGTATGGCGGCAACCTTACGTGGTATCTAACTCCTTTTCACACCATATTCATCGTATGCTACTGTATCTTCGTCATTGATGTACTTTTGTTTGGTATAATAAGTGCGGAGGTTAAAGATACCCTGAAACGCGTAATGCGTAAATGTTTGCGCGACATGCGAGACCTTTCTAGACGTAGCGCTTTTGGTTGGTCAGTTCAAATTTTGATGTTTCCATTTAAGAGATGTGGAGTGTTCGGAATAATATTTGCAGGATTTTATTACATCTTGGCACTTCCGATTGTGCTTACAGCTCTGGCGTTTTATTGTTTACCAACTGTTAATGTTATTGTTCGACTTCTGGTTTATTTCATTGCATACTTGCTTCCATATGGTCGAAACTGTCTGACAATGCCATGTGCTAAGAGCATTCGCCGGCTTTGGAACATTATATACCGAGTTTTTCGAATGGATCTACTTGCAAACCAGGAGTCATTTTACCGACCAGAGAGGCTCTCGGCGAAAAACAAAATTTTGCAGCTTGCTGTAATCTTAGCATGTCTTC
The DNA here is from genome assembly GCA_963971305.1 of Arcuatula senhousia. Taxonomy (NCBI): domain Eukaryota; kingdom Metazoa; phylum Mollusca; class Bivalvia; order Mytilida; family Mytilidae; genus Arcuatula; species Arcuatula senhousia. The sequence goes on along the minus strand of OZ020303.1, from coordinate 24,569,292 downwards.
TATCAATTATGTCGTTTGTGCTTTTAGCCATGGAATGTTTAGTATTTTTCGTCGAAGTTCTGATGTATACTTTGATAGGTATCATCATTAATGCCTCCCATACTTTGAAATACATCTCACTTGTATTTTTGCTAGGATTTTATGCTCGAGATTGTTTCTCAACTGTCACGAATGAATATCTGGGCTTCAATAAGTTTCTTAATGGATATCTTGTGGACAAAATGCGCGAAAAAGTAGAGCGAATCACCAGAATTAACCACGAATTACAAGTAAACACGGCTTTTCAAGCTAGTTTAGAAGATGACGATGGAAATGACGACAAACCAGCGCATCTAATAGTAAGAAATAAACAACTAAAATGGGGAATAAATAGACTTATTCTTTTTCTTGATAAAAATGACAAACCATTTATAACATCCAAATTCTTTTTTGACACATGCTATTTGGAACAAGCTGGAGTACCCGGGCCGCTTGTTGGAAGTTTGGTGCGCGCAATGCAAAGATTTCTGCTCATTTGCGTGTTTTTGTTCTTCGTTGTTGTAGTAATTTTAGCGTTTGGTGACGAATATGGCATATCAGCGACCAATCAAATGTTTGCTACTTTGGCCGGTGGATTTTTGCCATATATTTTGAGATTCGTTTTATTCAAACAGCCAGAGCCGATAACGGTTGATCCGAACAATTTAAGTTTCAAAAGTCAGTTTCAACGCAAAATCGACGAATATAAACAATCGTGGCCAATAGCCGATATAAGAGTAGAAAGCCTCGTCAGTACGGATACATGGTCTGATGACCAAGAAGTAACAAATGATGTTGTCACCACTGACGAGGTAAACAAATCAAAGGACAACGATGTAATTCTGGAGGAGATAAAACCAATGGTGACAAATGACACGTCAAAAGAAAATGTAGACCTCTTGATTTATGATACAGCTGAATCAGCTTGAACAGTGTCGTTATTTTTGTCTATTTACATACATTGTACTAACAAATACTTTAAATAACTGATAATATTAATCAAGCTTTTGTATTCATAAATTTTTGAATTGTGAAGTATTTTTTTATTTATGATTTAGAAGAAATCCAATCCTATATAATTACCGGTAGTCTGAACAAGGAATTCGAATATAGATCACATGCATTTGACATGTCTTAACGTTTATTGTATAGAATTGCCACATAACGAGTTACCAGGATAATGCTAAACCTATATGCATACTTTCATGCAATCACTTTTTTTCTCTTTTTTTTTGCGAAAAGCTTTAAGCAAAGGGCTTGAATTTTGTGCATCCATTCATTTACCATATATAAGAAAATCTACTACCTTTTTTGTGATGTATAATTCAAAAAGTACAACAAAGTCACGGAAAAACCCACAATAGCTGAGAACAATAGTCATGCCATAAGATGTTCATTTTCTATAAAAGAATAGTTTCAATTATCTTAAAAAGCAGAGAGGTACCAATGGGGCATCCGAATGTCAAAAGTTTGAAAGGGCAAAGACAGAATCAGAAAAAAAACGAATGAGAACAGCACGTCTTGAGAAATAACAAAGGGTAAATGCAGTTCCTGCTTATTGCAACATATCCGTCGCGTTGCTAACGGTCAATACAACATTTCAAATCAGTTGGTAAAGGAAGACAAAACAAAACCCTAAGACAAACCAAAAGTTGTACTCATCTGTGAGATAAAAATCTTGTATTAGTCTATGAGCTTGTGATGCCCTACATAAAATTTCTAAAAGTGAAGACAACAATCAAGGAGTAATAAACCGTTTTGTTGACAATTTTTGTGTGAATCGTGATTCTCTATTCACGTATTCAGGAAATAAATCAATGTAAAATCCACAAGCTCTATTAAGATATTAGATGCAACTTATGCAAGCTCTGGTACAAACATTATTTATCTTTAAAATGATATTTCCTAGGCATGTCCCGATGTTTTAAGCGACGAAAAACTTGACTATTCTTTATACATGTATACATTCTGTGCTTTATATATTAGACCCACGACATAAAATGAAATATAATTGCAAACAAACAACAACAACATAAAGTCTATGAATCTCCTAGACTGGCCGGTTTATAAAGGAGTCCAGAAAAAACTTGCCAACAAGCGATTTCTGATTATTTTGGTTCGATCTGGTAATGAAATCCAATATTCAGTTGTATCAATATATCAATGGTTGAAAAGAATAAACAGGACATGAGGTGGTTTATCGATCAGTTCACTATACAAGTAGACCACAAATATCGTACCAATACCAAAAACACAAGATGATAATTAGAACTGGTTCAAATGCCTATGATGGCTTCAACTTTAATCTGTATAAAAACGCAACTTCAACTAAACATCCGTGGCGTTGCATTGCTATGTACACAATTATATTATAAATTTCAGATGACCCTATTATTTTGTCTGAAACTAAAGAGAATTGCCAGAATTCTCTTGACATTTTTCAATTTACTTTAATGCTCGAAATTTACAAGTGAACATCAGCAAATCAAAAGTAATGATATTTAGCCAAAGAAAGGTTAGACAAAATATTGATTTCTATATAAATGGACAAAAATATGGGATTTTGAGGATATAAAAATAATAGAACAAATGCATTTAAAATTTTGTAAAAAAATTGTTATAAGTAAGACAAACCAGAGCAAACTTCGTGGTATTTGGGGAACTCGGGAGATATCTTTTGGAACTGAGGGTTATATAAATAGAAAATAATGAGACGTGGAATAAATTAAGCTAGGATGATTTCTTTTTAGGGAAGGTTAGTACAAAACGAGAACAAATTGTGTAATTTACTATACCGGTTGATGGTTTGTCTACATATGAATAATGTCAAAAGTTCAAATGGACAGATTTTATCATGAATATTTGGAATGATATAGGTATGAGCTATGTATTTCTAAATCAGTTCCCCGTGCAGTTTCTTTGCTTTGATATTAAGTATGTACGATGTAGATTACGTGATCAATTAATACAGAAATGGTTTGGAGATATTTCCTTAGCCTCACGAGGAAATCTTTACTCATTATTCAAAAATTCTTTTGGCCTAAAAAATATTTATTACGTCTTCGAGAGAAGAATAGATTTTGGATTACAAAATTTCGTACCTCAAACTTCCATTTACCACTTGAATCGGGACACTGGGCTAATATTCCAAAAGCAAATCGCATTTGCAATTTTTGCCATGACGAAGTAGGAAATGAATTCCACATTCTCTTCAATGATGTAAAAATGATTTTGAAATGGATACTTGAGCAGAATATATTCCTTATTATTATCAAATACCGGTAATCCAAATTACGAAAAAATGAAAGGTCTCCTAACACTTTGTAATGTCAAGGTATTTAAAAAAAAAACCTGTCATCATTTATCAAAAAAAAAATAAATCTGCATTTGTCATATTTTTCTAAACCACTTTGTTCATACTCATTCTGTTATTTGTATATGTTACAGTAAATATATGTAATCAGTAAATACACGTATCACAGTGTATAACCGGACAGTAAGCGATCACGGAAGTTGATCACTGTCCGGTGGTTAAATCCTAGTTGATTTTGAAAAATGGTATGATTTCCCCATGAATTTAATCTTTTATTCCACTGAGACGAATTTTTACGAAAAAATGAAGCGTACAATTTGTTAACATTGTTAATTATCACTATTCAAATTATCAATATATCTTGTGGATGATTTAAGTTTTCTAAAAAAGGGGTTTAATCATTGGTATTTTTGACAATGGAAACTCATTTCGGCGAAAGAAACAACAATTTATTAGTGAACTACTTACATTGAAATAGGGTATTGCATCTCCAATGAAAGCTGTTTAAATAAAAAATCATTTGGTATCAATATTATTTGATAAAATGGTTTTGACTGTTCACAATAATCAGATTTGTAAGAGCACTACTCACTCCATCTCTGTCCGACTAGTTGCCACTGTACACAATCATTAATTGCTCAAAAGCTATATCTATCTGTCCGATTAATTCTTAGGTTCAAAGTAACAGTATCAAGACAAAAATCCTCACAAACCATTATTCAAACGATTCAGTTAGGGCAAAATGATATGAAAAAAACTGGAACAAAGACAAAAGGTAATAGCTTACCCAAACAAAGAATTGCAACAAGATTTCATTACAACATAGGTATATTTAGGATTCAGATTTATTTTTGTAATTCCTCGCAAGTTGGAAAATAATCCGTACATTTTGTCAAGCTAGTTGTCGAATAAAAACATTTGACCATAATTCTAAGCTTTGAAATTGAACATTTCGGTACATACAAATTAGATTTAAGATTTGGGAAGAAGCAAAGGTGTACCAAAGGGGTAATCAGTATCATAAAACCGTAAAGACAAAGACAAAACCGGCAGACAAAAAATCATCACAACAAAACAAACCACATAACAACATAAAACACAGACACACATAACAACAAAACCGCATTCAGCAACGCGAACTCAAGTCGAAACGAGAGTGAACTCAGGTGCTCCGGAAGAGTAAGCAGTTGGAAGTTGACCTTTCTCTTAAAATCTAGCAAGCTTTTCAAACTTTGCAAATGAAGATATGTATCTATAGTTGATATACTGTTCTTGGGTTACATGTATATATACATGTTTATGCCCCATTTTTTGCCTTTTAATCTCTGATAAACCATTTGACATGAAACAATCCAATTTAATCATAATCAAAAAATACAAAGCTTAATTATCATGCAGTTTTATTGAGAAATTAGCATTTGAAAATAAACATGTTAAATCGGGAAAAGCAGACATTTTAAAGCAGGTCCCAAAACCTGCAAAACCCATTAAATACTCATATTTGTCGCTTGATGTTATTAGATAACGACATTTTAAAGAAGTGTCATGTGAAAGATTCTTTGAAAAATGGTTTGCTTGAATTGCCTGCTTCTTTTATTGCTCTTCAGGATCGGGAAAAAAATCACAAAATACTTTGTACCCATATTTTTAAAAGCTTTCTTACTTGTCAATTTTTTCATGATGCAAAATTGTTTTAATATCAAAAGGTTCTTGTGTACAAAAGATCAGACTATTTCAATCAAAGATAAAACGAGGGTGCCATTTTAAAATGCGGTGGTGCTTAACTTTTGGCGGACTGTTTACTTTCGTCAATTGTAATGTTCAACCAAAACAAAGTCATTGAAATGTGGGATAAAAAGTTTGGAGAATATTTAGGAACTTTGTTCGACAGGCCTTCCAAGCAGTTGTTTACCCACGGGAAGACGGAGAAAATAACTATCTGCAGATGGGGGAGGCTGATTCAGCAAGATTTCGGCAATATGTTTTAGCCAAGAATGTTTTACATTTAACTGTCTACATGTATTGTCGTCTTCCTCAAACTTTAATTTTTTTTTTAAATCATCAACACGAAGTATGACACTTTTTCGTGGACCCCTTTATACCGGTGAAATCAAACAAAAAAAAAAGCTGAGGATAAAAACAAACAAATTCTACAAATATCAAACATCACATTTCTCTATTCTATGTTTTGATTCCATCTTTTTGTTTTTATTTGAGCTCCTCTATTTTACTGTATGAATCTGGGTATTGTCAATTATAATTTAGAAATACCTATATGGTCTGAATACTTTTATTGTCCAACTGGTTTTTAGACCATATGGGTATACTTGTACGGTCAGACTGTACAGGTACATTTCCTACGCGTACGGTCTGAAACATGTATATGTCATGGCTAAAATCCAAGAGGAATTCAGATTTAGTCTACAACATGGAAAAAGCAATACAATTTCCTAAAAAATCTTTGGCAACGTGACGGGTGTGCTATAGCAAGCAGGAACTGCTTACTCTTCCGGAGCACCTGAGTTCACTCTCGTTTCGACTTGAGTTCGCGTTGCTGAATGCGGTTTTGTTGTTATGTGTGTTTTGTTTTATGTTGTTATGTCGTTTGTTTTGTTGTGATGATTTTTGTCTGCCGGTTTTGTCTTTGTCTTTACGGTTTTATGATACTGATTACCCCTTTGGTACACCTTTGCTTCTCCTCTAAGTCTTTTAGTTCTTGAGATATGTAGGCATCCAACTAAAACCTAGCATACATAGCCTAAGCCTGAAATTCACGTGAATTCAAAGACAAAGTCAAATGGTGTAGGAATTCGCTTTTAACGAAAATTTTAGATATCGAATTACAGAACGCGGTCTGTTTTAATGGTGTAATAGAGTTGGAACAGATTTAATATATGCCAAGTCGATATTCTCAGAGCCTATATTATTGTTGGATTTTGGCTTCCCTGTTCGAACGTTTTAAGTTTGAGTTCTTTCCTTTCAATGCTTATGGTTTGTCCAGTGGCGGATCCAGGGGGGGGGGGTTCCGAGGGTCGGAACCCCCCTTTCCTCCGAAATTTTTGAATTTTTGTGTAGATTTTCAGCAAAATTGGTCTGGAACCCCCACCCCCCTTTTGGCCCACAGAACCAAGTATGTGGACCCCCCCTTTCTAAAATTCTGGATCCGTTCCTGTTGTCTATCTTTCAATTTGTTTATTTCAACGTTGTTGATAATCGGTTAGTCATTATAATAACACCTTTACCATCTCGCAAGAGACACTCTCTTTCCTTGACTTGGAATGTAGCATCCAAAAATGGCAAAATAGTAACGTCTATGTTCTAAAAACCCACTGATGCACACTGCTACCTGAACTATCAATCTTGTTATCCCCAGAGCTGCAAAAATGCCATTCCTAGGTCTCAATTTCTGAGACTTAAACGTATTTGCAGCAGTGAGGATGATTTTAAAGTTCAAAGCAGCACTATGAAATCATTCTTTGTCAAAAGGGGATATCATAACAACATCTTGGATAAAGCTATCGACTCAGTTTCCCGGGTGAAACGATCAAAGGCTTTGGAGCTCAGGTCAAGACGCAAGAATGACCGTATACCCGTGGTACTTACATTCCACCCTGATAACATCGTTATACGGGATATTCTGTTGCGCAGTTTCAAGTCTATCGTCTTGAAGGACAGTGTTCGACTCGTGGTCGATCCATCTGTGTCACATGTGCCTTTACCTGGGAGACTGAGGAGATAGTTGGCCCCTCCAACACTTTCAGGTTGAAGAACGGGTTTACCTGCATCTCCGAAAATGTCATTTACGCCATCCGCTGTGCTAAGTTAGTGCCTTAAAATTAACGTAGGAGAAACCTATCGTAAACTGGGTGACAGATTTGCTGAACACAGGAGAAGTGTTCTCAAATGCGACGATTGCCTAGTCGGCCAGCACTTTTCCTTGCCAAACCATAGCGTCCAGGATATGCAGGTAACCGTTCTCCTTGAAACATGCACCGGCGAAAAACAAAGACAGTTTCTTGAGCAAAGAATAATAAACTTTTTAGACACTTTTCAACCCTTTGGTATAAATGTAAAAAGACAGACCTTTTCTTAATATCTACAAATTAGTCATCTAGTTCAGGATTAAGATACCATGTGATGTTCTTCGAGTCATTTTTATGTCATTCTGTCCTCGTCAGTCGATGTGTCAACTTCTTTTACTTTTTAGCCCCTGAAGAAGGACTTTATGTCCGAAAATTTGGGCATTCTTGTTTTAGTTGTTTTAAAGGTTTTATTTATTTATATTTCTTATTTGGTTTTTACCTTTTAAATGTGGCATCACCATCCATTTATTTTTATTTTTTATTTATACACAAGCCACAGTTCAACATATTTTATTTGTTTGAATTTACATTATAATATGCATATAGCGTTACCTTTCCGGTTTTTATGTCACTCTGTTTTTATGATTGTATTTTTGTCAGACAGAACACATCAAATCTATAATGTTTTATGCGTTTAAAGTTTAAAATTGTCTAAACCCTTAGGTTCTTCCTAGCCCAAACTTAATTTGATCTTAGCCATGAGTCTTGAATAGTGGAGTTTCAAAGACTCAATCCTGAGTTCAACTCCTTACTGGAAGAGGAAGAAGAAGAAGAATAGACGAAACGCGCGTCATACGTATTGTTTGGAACTTTGTTGTATATTTTTATTATGGACTTTGTGAATACAACCAATTTATCGGCAATGGCTAACGCATATTAAAGCAGACAAAGATAAACGATATTTAATAAACAAAACAGGTAATTAATAGCTGTCACCAGATTTCAAGCATTAAGCATAGCCGGCATTACCCCGCTTATGAGGGACTTGTGCTGATTTATCATGAATTCGAGGCTGTAAAAGAAACCTGTCATGATAACCTAGCTGTCACCACAGTCGCTAAGGCTAACCACATTTTTTAAAAACAACTCAAATCATTGTTAAGCTTTTTATTAATATAAGACATAGATTTACATAGAGATGACCGCTCCATGATGTCCATAATCTTGATCAAAATGGTTTTCATCTTAACATACTTTTTTGTGTTGAGCATGTTGTCCGTATCATACAAGTAAGTGACAATTCATCGACTCACAAATAGCTAGCACACTGGCTGTCGATGCTCTAAGAAGATTTCAGTTTCACAAAAGTCAATGGAAAGCTTCTAATGAACAATTTCGAAAGTAGCATTGATTAGTCATACACAATCGCACTTCTTTTTATGAGCTTGTTGAATGGATTTCCATTTTGTTATAAGATGAACACTGCCGCAGTTATGTTTTCGAATCCAACAGTAGAGACAATTTTGAGTTCTCATATCTATTCTGTAAAGTAAATAGACAATGACATTAATTATCATATAAATATGAAAACATATATTCATTAGCTTGCTTATAAGCAAATTGTAGAATAATACAATAAACTAAGATATAAAGAAATGAAGAGCAATGTGAATTAATAACTTTTTTATTCAAACCCTGAGGATTCAAAGCAGACAATTAATCGGACACTCACAGAAAATAAATGACCAATTAATCGGACAGTAAATGATTATGCCATAATTACAAACATTGATGTTTTTAACAAAATTGTGTATTTTATCTCCATCTATCCTTTGCAATGTTGAAAGTCAAATAATCGCCCTTTTTGATAATAATAAAAAGGCTAGTAAAATCATTGCAGTTTGCGAGTAAATTCCAAATATGTGCTAAGAGGTGAAGGAAAAAATGTTCACTCATCGATGATCAATCTAAAAATTATAATAGTTTAAATTGTCCCGAATACAAAAAGAAACGTTAAAAAGTTTTGTAAATGAGCAAGCTATAAAAACAACTCACCTTTGTTCCTATTCGATATCGTAGTACGTTCATGCAGCCTTAAAACCACAAAAATCTGGCGAAAAAGATAACATGCAACTAGGATTTTACCATCGGACAGTGATCAACTTCCGTGATCGCTTACTGTCCGGTTATACACTGTGCGTATTAACTGAAATTTAGGAAATACGTGAATTTACTAAGGCACCCAGTAAATACGTGTATTTACTAAAAATGGTCAGTAAATACATGAATTTCCTAAACTTTTGAAGAGATTTGACACGTTTTTACTGATAGATAAAACTTTGTAAATTATTTTCTGTATCAAATTTGTTATAAAGTCAATACAAAACAATGTTATAAGCATTTTCTATTTTTCATAAATTTAAAATGTTTATGAATTGTACATTTTTCAACATTTTCAATTTTGTTTAATATTCTACATAGCTTTATGGTTATTAGTTCTGTGCAATGCCCGGGTGGCGAATTGGTCTGCAGCAGAGCCTAGCTTGTCGATAAAGGGTCTTGGTATTCTGACATCGGGTAAGTGTTCAGCGCACAGAGATATCCAGTGGGTCCTAGGTGGCTGGAAAGGGTTGCCCTCGTCCGCAGGGGTTGTCAGTTTTATAATACGGAAAACTTGACCGCTAACCATAGTGGGCCACGTTTCATCTATGTAAAAGATCCCTTTGTGTACTGCCATGTAGTGCACCACATAGGCTAAATCTTCTGCCCCCTTTCCTGTGGTCTTCAAATTCAAAATTTATTGTTCATATGTTTCCCACCCCACCCCTATATTTCTCATCATCATTAATTTTCATGTCCATTTTATCATCTTTTTCATGTTCATCGCCTTTTAATAACCTATTTAGTGTTGCAAGCACGTAAAACATAAACCCAGTTACTCACTTATAGTTCATATTTTATAAATAACCATAACCATTTGGTTTCTAATTCAACCTTATTTTGATCATGGAGATATGATATAGAAGGCCTGCTATATCATATCTCCATGTTTTGATCAAGTAAATGGTTGTTTGTTTCATTTTGAAAGACAATATTTCATTCATAAACAAAACGCTTTGTAAACAGACAGAAACATAACAGCATGAATTGGACTATCGGGGAGATGAACATGGAAGTGATGACAAAATGAACATGAAATGATGATGAATGGGGGGGGGGGTATGGAACACAAGAGGGTCCTACTCTAATCGAGACCCGCAGTAGGGTTCTTCAACGTGCAAGAAACGTGACATATTTTCAAACAAGATGCTGTACTATGGTTTGGGATCAGGTTTTCTCCATTATACACTGAACACCTCGGAACTGATTATGGCAAGCTTGGTCACCCAATATCTACCGCCTTGGGCACACGTCCAAGTCGCTTTTAGTGCCAAACAACCTGGCTTGACATCAGGTTATGAGCGCTTTAATTACAAACTTAGCGCCACTAAGCATTATAAGCGATGTTCACCACAGACTTTTAAAAATAAAAGGGTTTAACAAAGCTTACCTTAAAAATATATTCAGTATTATTACCAAAAAACTTGTAAAATTTCAATAAGCCCTTAAAGGGAAAATTCACGAATTTTGACTTATGGTCTGAAATGATAGAATATGTCATCAAAAATATATATCCAAATTTTTTTCAAAAAATTCTTATTTATAACAGAGATATTTGGCATTTTCTGATTTCAAAAGTAACTCAGTGACGTCAGTGAGATGGTTTCGAGTGCATTATGGGATATGACCGGATATCTGTGTATTACATCTTTATCCGATTAACGCTATATAATCGATATCGATATTATATTTAATAAAACACAGTGGTGACGCGTGGTCTAATTGGTAAACAAAAGAAAATATTTAATAACGATAAACCGATACGCAATAACATAATTATTATGAAGATTTCTTTCGAATATAAAGTATTTTTATCATTATTTGCTAACAAAATGTTCAATTAATGATTTTTTTTTAAACATCAATATTAAATAATTAAATCATGATAATAATTAAAATTCTGCTACATAATTCTAATCTTTTCCATAAATTACTCTATTTTAATTAACATCGTTAAAATGATTTGAAAATTTTCCCTTTCATATATGATAATCACGCTTTTTAAAACAACAAGGTGTCACCTGGCCAGACTTCCCAGGTGTTAATTGCAAATTAGCGATTACGTAATTTGCCCCAGGTAAGAATTTTGTATATTCGACGAACACCTTTTCCCCGGCCTTTTAATCTCATTAGACAGCTATTAAACTGATTAACTGATCCTTGAAAGGCTATCAGTTTTTAACGGATTAATTCAAATCAATTAAGCATGTCTAATAGTCACCTCATAAAGATCAAAGAAGAGACGGTGATCTTCAGCTCTTTCGTCTCCTGATTGTTAAACGGGGTTTAATAAGGTTTTTGGTTTTGTATAAGATTAATCGTAATTTCGAGAGAATGAGAAAAATAATTGCTATATAATATACATTCAGCACCAATGTCCCTTCAAAATATTTGTAATATTTGACGTGTCTGCTAGCAGCTTTAGTTCTGCAGATTTGGTCGAATTGGGTCAGGAGGGGCATCAACTTGAACCAGAATATACGGAGGAAGAAATCCGGTAGATAGAAGAGTTGGAGATAAATCGCTAGACTGAATTTCAAAGCAACCCAATTTTACACTCAATGGTGCAAATGTTCCGATCGCTATGAGCCAATGCCCTTGCTCGCAGAATGCCTATGCTGCCACGAGTTTACATTATTCGCCGATATATGCCGATATCTTCGACCCTGGTGCATTCACGACTTCAAGATAGTTTGTTTAAACCCGCGGTTGTACTGAAAACTAGTTATATTAGTTTCTTGTGGTACAAACACCACCGGCGGAGAGCACCAGACGTCCTATTAAATAGGTATATGAATAGACGTTTACCTTTTTTTTCAGAGTGATAAGGTATTGCCGAAGATTTCACTGATTGAAAACATTGAGTTTTTCTTGACCCATCAAACAAAAGTTATATATATTCTTAGCCAACAAAAAGTTAATAGTACAAAACAAGGAAGTAATAATGTAAAGGCAAGGTAACTTTAGATACCACACTTGAGATACCACTTTTTAAATACATTATCATTCATTTATTTGATTTTACAATCTTAATTGCTTATGGCATACAGACAGTTTGTATGTTGGGTCAGAATATGTCTACCTTTAGGAAGAAAATATAGTGTTTTGCTGCCAGCTTGTGTTGTGTCTGTCATCAGAAAAGAATGTCCTTCTGCAGATGGACAATACGTACGAAGGATTTAGAGAGTGTATTAATTAGTGACAGACTCTGAATAGATTTTCCTTCAATGACTTATACTTTTTTTTATAGTGGTGACACTAAGCTTAGTTAAAATTTGTTTTCCATTCATAACTTATAAAATGTATTAGCATAACCTCATATAAACTCATTTCATCTTTTATTTGTGTGTTTTTTGTTGTTGTTGTTGTTGTTGCTGATCATTGGATTTTCATGGGAGGGCTATTGTGAAATAAAAAATAAAAAGGTAGGATGACAAAATTGAATAAAAAGGCATGGTAGGATGTTGTTTTTGGCTGAACATTTTATAGTTAGAAAAATATCCAGGCTCCAGCGTTCTCGAAAATAAAAAGGCAGGACGAAGTGTAATATATATATCTAAAGCCCCCCTCCCCCCAAAAAATCAAATATTCTAATTTTACATTGATTTCATTCTAAAGTTGTTGGTGTGATTGTCTATCTTATGCCCCATCTACGAAAGAAGGAGTAGGAGGACATATAGTGTCTGGTTCTGTACGTCCGTCCGTACGTCCTAATGTTTGAAGATCGGGCATTATGTCTTTTGGATATATTATTGTTTGGGCTTATGCAGAGAAATACAAGTGATAAAATATTTATACGTTTTATAATCTTAGGAACACAAGATTGTGGTATATACTCATACGGCTGTCTACTTGAAGGTAACACGAAGCGTTTTCTGTATAGTGTGCTTTTTTGTTTTACTTTTTAAAAGAGAAATGTAAAAAAAACAAAAAACTTCAAAAATCACCCGAAGAAGAACAATTTCACTATTTTTACACAGATAAAGATGTCGAAAAATCAAAGACACGGGTGATAAATTGTAGGTCTTCCGTTGTACTTTGTAATAAATAATTAACAGAAACAAATGATCTCTTTTTCTGTCATAAACCATTACACAACCACCTGTTAATTACCATCCCCGTGAAGTAAGTAATACCTGGGAGTGTCACAAGTTTAAATACGTTGCTCCCGACTGTGAATTACTATCTTCATATAGGTAAAAATAATATTATCTTCTATATAATGAACGCTTAAGAAATCCTTTAAAGATAATAAAAAATACATTTGCGCATTTTTAAGGAATGCATAGGGAATGGATAAAAAAATGAAGAAAAAATTGTTGTCTGTTTTAAAATGTATATTTACTAGTTATTAAACAAATATTCTGAATAAATGCACAGTTATAACTGAAGTGTTAAAACGCTTATACAAAACAAAAAGATAAGTTTCATTCCGCTTTCGGTTATATTCTTAATTTTACGCACACCCGTTATAATTCTTTTTTTTAAACAAAACTGATATTTTTGTCTTGTGGATTTGTGGATTTTTATAGCAAAGATTCCGACCGTTACATACTAGCCCGGGCATTCTAGGTAATAATGTAACATGTAAGAAACGTTTGACTATAAAAATAATGAAATTATTATTGACAAATAAAGATAGATATAAACATTTTTCATGGACAAAAGAACACTGCTTACTATTAAGTCACCCTCTAAAGATGTTGCTTCCAAATGGTCTTCACACACAAACTTGTATACTTGACATTGCTGATAGTGGATGGCAAATCTTAAGACTGGACCCATTTAAGATGCAAGTCTGTCTTTTTCCTTAGGTCAGGAAAACGGAATAACACTTAACCGTTACTACGCTGAGTAGAACAACCAAACTATCATCATGATCATGCAAGACATTTTTAAATGACGATAGAGTTGACCATTGCGTGTCGTTATCGTTTTGGTACTTTGTGGTTATTGGATATTAGGTGATGGTCACGTGACAATAGGGCCTACTAGCCGTACAAAATGGCCGCACCCATCGTTCTAATTTATCGATACAAAACGCTCTCATACTCGCTTATTAGTGAAGATTGAAGAGTTTTACATGTATATTTATGTTTAGTAAAATGTGATGAAAAACATATGTAAAAAATATTTTTTTGCGAATTTTCCCTTTAATAAATGTTAAGCATAAACAAAATTTGAGGTTTTAAACCTAAAGATTGAAGTTAGATACTACATTTGGTTTCATAAACCATGTGCAGTAAATACGTGTAAAATGTGAAAGAAAAATCAGTAAATACACGTATTTACTGGTCAATCCAGGAAATACATGTATTTCCTAAATTGCCCAGTAAATACACGAATTTACTGACAGCTTTAGGAAATTCACGTATTTATTGATTACACGAATTTACTGTAACATATATAAGTTGTATTTATTGTAACACATGTAATACTGTGTCTGAGTATATCAATAAAAATTGAAACTTGTACCGAACTGCTTGCTCCCAACTGTTCGTTCCGCGGCAGATTAGAATTTCTCTCTCTAAGATTTTTTTTAAAACTCGCACTGGAAGTACAGTCTAATATATTTTTGGGGTATACAACTTTTAGATGCAACAAAAACAGCAAAGTTTTTTTAGGAAGGTGTCGATATGTAACTATGTATTAAGACTCGTTGCCGGCCGATGAAGGTTGATAGAAACAACTTCAGCGTGCCACCGTGGCACCGGCTTTCAAACGATACAAATTAAAGGTGTGATTTGTAGTTTGTTTTCTTTGTTTTTATTCGTTTGTTTTGTCTTTGTATTGTGAACACTGATCACAGGGACTGTGCACTGATGAATGATAAACTAAATTCTCCCGGCATTAATTAAGTTCTACCATAGACCTGAACAACTAAGGAGGCTTGTTTAGGGTATATTGGGATATGAGATAATCCACACATTTTCTTAGTGGGATATGGGATATTTGAGGCAAAACTTATTGGGATATGGGATATTTTTGTCAATTTTATTTACAGGGATATGGGATACTGGAAAAACATTTTTTGGGATACAGGATATTTGATGAAAAATTTATGGGGATATGGGATATTGGTACCCCCCCCCCCCTAAACAAGCCCCACTAAGGGAGGGAGCCGAGCTCAACGGATTTTTAGAGGTTTTTTTTTTTTTTGGGTAGGCCGGGAAGGTGGTTGCTAAGGGTGTTTTTCTCACCTTGCCTGTATATTTTTCGAGAAAAAAAATTGCATATGGAATTTTGTGCATAAATAATTATGTACACATTCTTTTTTAATTACTTATAAAATATTACTATACAAATCTTTAACATCCAAACATCCAAGCACTGCTTGTCCTACCTTTTTATTTCCTGTCTTTTTATTTCAGATTTCGCCATTAGCACCCATTAAAATCAAAAAGCCAAAAAGCCAATTGATAATTAATCAATCAGGAGACCCCCTCCCCCCCCAAAAGAAGTCGACGGAACCTCATCCGGAAACGATTTAGTCATTATAAAAAAGTACACAATAGTTGATGACGTTTACACAAGCACATGCAATTAGATGATTGAACATGCCATCCAATGCTACAAAGAGACTATATACTCAAGCCCCAGATGCAGCGAATGAGGTATACACCAAACAAAAACAAAAATCATAGATGTCTTTTTCTATTAATGGCTTCTAAACGCAAGCAAAACAAATTAATCTCATAGGTTAAGGTTTTGAAGCTAAGGTCAGTCAAGGAATACTTTTTTAGTTCATGATGCTTTCCATTTTCCCATCGTTATTGATGTAAAAACTTTTATAAAAGTAAATAAAGCGTAGTTGTACTTAGATATTATTGGAGTCTTTATGTAAAGAGACTGACCATTTAACTTGAAAGGTCGGGCCTTGGGCTTGTTTTTTTTGTTCTGGTTGCATGGAACAAATAAGACATAAGACATAATTACTTAGCGAAACACTTTTACAATAAATGATCATTACCAACATATCTAAGAACTAAAAGCTACAAATATAATGATTGGGAGTGACAGTTTAAAGATTGAGGTTGATATACATAGGAGATACTGAAAACAATGACTTCCATAATCACATAATCTCAGCACTTAACAACAAACTTCAAGTATTAGAATCTGATAAAGAAGAGCACATACTCAATAATGATATAACAGCTGAAGAAATCAAAAAAGCAGCTAAAACATTAAAACATGGTAAATCTGCTGGAACTGATCTTATCTGTAATGAAATGATCAAGCCTAATGTCCAAATACTAATGGACCCATTATGTAAACTATTTAATAACATATTTCAAGCAGGCAATTTTCCTCAAATCTGGAATGAAAGCCATATATCTTTAATTTACAAAAAAGGTAATAAACTTGACCCTTCTAACTACAGAGGAATATCAATTACCTCCAATCTAGGAAAATTATTTAACAAAATTATTCATAACAGATTACTACAATTTCTAGATATTAACAAAATAATAAATGAAAACCAAATTGGATTTAAGTCAAAGGCAAGAACTGCTGACCACATTTTCTCTCTTAAATCCATTATAGATCATCACAAATCTAAAAAAAAGAAAATATATGCAGCCTTCATAGATCTAAAAAAGGCCTTTGATACAGTTTGGAGAGAAGGCCTCTTTTATATCTTACTTAAGCATAAAATTCCATACAAAATTTTTTATATTATATATTCTATGTATCAAAACACTACATGCAGACTAAAATTTTCAAACGGAGTAAGCGAAAAATTTACTTCTAATTGTGGAGTAAAACAAGGGGATATCTTGAGTCCTACCTTGTTTAACCTATTTATAAATGGCCTTACTGATGAACTTAAGAATAGCTCAACAAACCCAATTATACTAGGAAGTTTAAATATACCATTACTTATGTACGCAGATGATATCATCTTGCTATCAGAATCACAGGAAGGTCTACAAAAAGCACTGGATACTTTAAACAACTTCTGTGTATCCTGGAAACTTAATGTAAATAAACAGAAATCAAAAATATTGATCTTTAATTCTAATGGAAAATCACACTTTAACCAATTTAAGATAGATAATGAGACTATAGAAACAGTTAAATCATATTGTTATCTAGGAGTGGTTTTTAACTACACTGGTAACTTTAATCTAGCTAAAACTCAATTAATGGAAAAGGGGAGAAAAGCCTGGTTTAAGATAAAGAAATCAATATCTTTAGATAATCCATGCAAACTGTTTGAAAAACTTTTTGATACCCTGATTGAACCTATCATACTATATGGTAGCGAGGTATGGGGAGCTACCAATAGTTACAAAGATTCAGAACCATATGAATATTTACATTTAAAATTTATTAAAGAAATTTTAGGGGTTCACTACAAAACAACAAATATTGCCTGCCTAGCAGAAGCAAATAGAACACCTTTATATACCAAAATTCAGATGAAAATGCTGAGATTCCTAAACCATATAATAAACTCTCCAAACTCTTTAGTGAATTCCATTTTTGATAAGGTCAAAGACACAAGTATATGGATGTCCAACATCAAAAATTTATTAAATAAATTAGGATTTAACCATTTAAACCTCAATATAAATAATATTGATCTATACTTAAATAGAATCGAACAAAGAATAAATGATCAATATAAACAAAATATGAATAGCTCTATAGAAGCTAGTAGCAAACTTTCTTTCTTTCATAAAATTTTTATATCAACTAAACGCCCTGCTTATTTAGACCTCTGTAAAGCTAAGAGTGAAAGATCTATCCTTTGTAAATTGCGTTTAAGTTCCCACAACTTGGCTATAGAAAGAGGAAGATATAATAATACTGAAAGAAGTGAACGCATTTGTCTCTCTTGTGATAACAAAAACATTGAAGACGAGTTCCACTTTCTATCAACTTGTCCTCACTACAATAATCTAAGAAATAACCTTATTGAAAAACTTAAAAATCTACTAGGACATCCGTTTCCTCATACTCTAACAATTAAAGAAATTAAATTTCTTCTTAACAACAATTCCTTTTCAATTATTAAAATTTTCATTAAATTTTTACAAGAATGCTGGAAGATAAGAAAACACAATTAAATGTTAATGAATAAATTAGTACCACTGTCATGCCATGTTAATATTGATATATCTGTAATTATAAAATGTTATTTTTTTGCTTATTTTGTGCTGTAACCATTTAATGTAAATGTGTTTATGCAAATAAATATTGTCTATTGTCTATTGTCTATTGTCTATGATAAAGTTCATATTTTTGATATATTAGCAGGTCCTGTACAAGTACCAAACGAGCTAGGTAGTTCAATTGAGCTAGTTAAGCTTGATCAAGCTTTAAATTATTATCTCCCTTTGCTGTTTTTGACTAAAATCTGCCTATTTTTATTAAATCTTCCCTGTGCAACATGAAATAATAAGATTAAATTGTTTTCAGTAGGTGATCTTTGTCAAAAAGCAATAATAATTTTTCACTTCAACCAAGGAAATTTTTTTAATAAAAATTTGGCTTTATTGCATTCAGGCTAATGCAAATCTGATTCTTCAAAAGTCAACAGTTAAAGTTCAACATTTTGATGTTTGATCTTTGTTCGGATATGTTGACTTAAAGATGTGAGAAAGTTTCATCTTGCACTGACAACAACTGCAACAAATATAGATCTTTTTGTTAAGAATCACAAAGGGAGATATAAATTTAAAGCTCGATTGAGCTTACCTAGCTCAATTGAACTACCTAGCTTTTTTGGTACTTGTACAGGACCTAATTCATATAAATATTTATTTTTTAAAACTTTTATTATTAGAAATAAATATTTATATGAATTAGGTTGCAGTGAATATGAAATTCACAGGACTGAATGAAATGTCTGGTAAAAATTCTTTCGGTCTGGTAAAAAATTTGATCTATTTTAGTTACACATTTAGGAGAAAAGTTCTTAATTTAGGATTCGGTCTGGAAAACCTTGGAACAATAATGTGTCAAGACGAAACATTTTTTTTCATTTTTGGCTTTATTTCATATGCATGATATGGTAGAAATCCTTCTTCAGAATTTTATTTCCTTAACATCAGCTGATAAAATACTTATTTAAATCAAGAATTAGATTCAAAATATTTTTTTAGGAAAAAAAACAAGCCCACCCTTTCAAGTAAATTGGTTCATCTCAGAATTCTTTTATTTTCATACCCCACCACATGAAGTGGCTAGGTAGTATGCTTTACCTTCAGTTTCTTTCTGTGTCTGTCCGTCCGTCCTCAAAAGGTTTTTCAAAGCCAAGGGATTTGAATGATATTTTGACAGCTGTTGAGTACAATAAAGTACAGGTCAAGTTCAATTTTCTGGATGATCCGTAAAACATTATTGAAAATTTGCCATTTTGTAAATTTTCCGAATTTGAAAATGATGAAATTTTTTGGTCTAAGTATTAAGATTACTCATTTCTTTTCTGTCTCTATATAGATGTAAAGTATATACAGTATAGTATACAAATATATTTAACTATTGATGAATATCGTGACGGGTATCATATTATGTCCCATTACATGCCCTATTTTTTTGTTCTTTGTTGTTCCATTTTTGGGAACAGGTGATGGGTAATATCTCTTGCACATTATTAACTTTATTGAATCTAGGTCCTGCTGTGCTTTATTTTAATTGAAGCCCTAAAACCTGCATCTCCAAGCAAAATATGGTCTTAAATTATGCCAGCAAAGTCATCACTATTAAGTCTTGAAAGACAATAAATATGTTAGAAATGTGGTTGAAAAAGCATGATTATGATCAAATCATATTTATATTGTCAAGTTCACTTTGGTCAATTTATTCTTATAAAGGGAACCAATATTACATGTATTACTTGAGATAACTATGTAAAGATGAGTTTGCTAATTCATGCCATACCATCTAAAATTGCTGTATTCATTTATTTTAAATGTTCATTATTGTTTTTTGTAGCCCATCCAAACAGCTACAGTTGTTATAATCCACCCAGGATCATTAAATTTAAGACTTGGGAGAGCCTCAGATACCTACCCAGTTACAATACCACATTGTTTAGCAAGAAAAACAACATCACACCAAAAACAAGACCAATGGATTATCAGACCAGAGTGCCAGGTTTATATTTATACTATATTTATATGTATTTGTTTATTTTCTTTGATTGAAAAATCTTATATTTCTAGATCAGGTAAATTTCATATTAACATGTAGAAAAAAATCAAAAGAAATATATAATTATGCTGTAATACAGTGGCTTATGTTTTTACTGAACTATAAATAATTGAAATCCTGTTTACCCCAAACAGGTGCTTCAGCCTTTCTTTAAATGTCTACAAAATTTGAACCCCTTTCAACAAAAACACCTGTTTATACTGAACACATTGTACAATTCAAATGGAGTCTTCTTTACAAAGATTAATTTCAAACAATGATGCATCCTTGTGAGCTGTCTGAAATGTTACAATGATAAATTTAGATAATTAAAATGATAAGAAATATTACACCAACTAAATTTGAGAAAAATTGCTTTCACAAGAAAAATGATCTTTACTTTCATTTGATTTCAGCATTCAGATGCTAAAGCCCTTCAGAAGTATGGATTAAAGCAGGGAGAGGAGGCTGTTGCCTCAAGAATCACCGCTAATGGTGATTATAGAACACCTACATCTCAGAAACTGGTAGTTATGTGAATACAATTGTTACTTTATAAACAGACCTCTTCCATCAATTCACATTATACCAGGTTTTATCAAACCGAAGAAAATTGAATTCACAGAGCCAATGGCGAGGTGGATATTATTTAAGGGTTGATAAAACTGGTATTCACTGATATCAAAGAGTATGAATGTTTTATTGTACGACTTCCAAAAACAAGCAAAATTTTCAAAAAAATAAAGAAAGACAAAAACAAAAACCCTTGACATATTAGTACTGTCAGAAAAAACATTTAAAAACTTTTATTTTTCTAGATACTGTATTTGTACATGAATATGATGAAATGTCTGAAAGTGAAATTTTGATTTAAGTCTTCAATAGAATCAAACCATATAAAACATATTCAATTTTACCAAGAAAGACTCATCCTAATAAGATGAGGTCACAAGTTCACCCAATGACGTCACAGTCAAGATTCTATTTTTAATAACTGAAAAGTGATAAATATTCTAGGTTTAGCCACTCAAAAGTCAAAACTTATTATCAGTCTATTTTTAACTACTCTGAGGTAAAAATACCATTGTCTCTGCATAATACTTTTCATGATATCCTGGGCCAATCAAAATGAAGATAAATTTTAGTCATATTATAATAAATAATGTTGCATCAATTAATGTATTTCAATAAAAGCACATGGCCAACTTTCTTAGGCTATGTATTCCTGTACCTAACAACCCGGGTTACTTTCCATTATGCGGTTCGTACCAGTTGAACCTCAGATTCGTGTTCCATTACCCGGTTCGGCGCAAATGGTTTGCAACAAAATACGAACCAGACGAACTGGTGATGACACAAAAATTGTCCGGTTCAACCGGTACGCACCACATAATGGAAAGCACCCCTAGTCACAGTAAATCAAACATGAAATTTCATAAAAATGTCACCTTAATTCTTTGTTAAAGAAATACAGGTTTCACAACTATATGTGCAGTACAAGGAAAGAAACCTGGTGTTTTAAACAATTTAGAATTTAACTATCTGAAATTTCAATAACAAAAAAATATTAAAAATTTAATGGTTAACTTGTGTCAGACAAGTCTGATGAGCAGGCTTGTGATTACCCTCTGGGACCTCTGGTCCACCAGCAGTGGTTATCAACATTTATATGTGCCTATATCATGTATATGGGTTATGCATAAATATATGTTGATTTTAAAATGTTTGTCTTCTACAACATACATGTATGGTATCAGAAACATGCAGTTTTGATTATATTATTTTATGAAAAGTTTTAAGTACTTGTTAAAATTTTCAATCATTTCCTTTGTAGATATTTAGTTATAATAACAATGCCAAAGGCCAGGTAACAGAGGTAGTTTGTCCACAGAAATGGACAGATACCAGACATAAACCATTCCTGATTGGAGAAGAGGTACATATGTTAGATCAATTCAATTTTTAAGCCTTATCTATGAAAGAGGCTTATAGTGTTTGTGTCCGCTAGTTTGTTTGTCTCATATGAGATTTACCTCCAGGTTGAAGTTACTTTTCCATGGTGCTAGGTGGGGTATCATTTCTTTGGATGTATTTAGGAAACACCCTGTCTGTCTGTCTGTCCGTCCGTCCGTCTGTCCACATAACTCGTAAGCGCTTCTCCTCCTAAACTGCTTGAACGATTTTGCTGAAACTTTACATGAAGGAAGTACATCATATGACGATATGCATGAAGAATTTTCATCGCACTTGGACATCATTCAGGGGAGATAATTGGACTTAGACTTTTTAAATACATTATTCAAAGGGAGACCTCGTAAGCGCAACTCCTCCTAAACTGCTTTATGGATTTTGATTAAACTTTACATGAAGGAAGTACATCATATGTAGATGTGCATGAAGAATTTATGTTGCTCTCGGTTAACATCGAGGAGAGATAACTGGACTTGAGATTGATTTTTACAGTACAGAGTCAAATATGAAGCGGGGGTATCCTTTTGTGAGCTCGGTCACAGTATTACTTGTTTAATTTTGTGTTGAAAGAACTTTATTGATGGGTAAATTATGTTGTTGTTTACAATTTGAAGTCAGTCAATTTGTTAGTTGTTTATATCATATATTTAAGTAATTATATAGTCTTTTTGAAAATGTATTATAAGACAAAACACATTACCTATATCACATACCCTATATTGCACCCCTATCACAAAAAAGAACCCAAAGGTAATTACTAAATTTTATGATTTAAATATATGATATAATGTATCAAAATGGCTAAATATATACCACATGCTGTTTAAATCCTCCACTGATATCACCCCAAAGACTGATGGCCCTCACAGTGATATAGATGTTTTGAGTTTTTACAGCATGCAGTACAGATTTGGACATGTAATATTATACCCCCACTCGTAAGAGAGGGGGCTATATTGCAATCACCTTGTCCGTCCGTCTGTCCGTCCGTCCGTCCGTCCGTCTGTCCGTCCGGTTCAATTTCTCTGCTTCTACTGGATGGATTGGTTTCAAATTTGGTACACAGCTTCAGCATGATAAGTTATACCGTGCCTTCCCTTTCCAGATCAGTCTATCATCTACTTCCTGTTTTCCGAGCCGACTTAGACTTTTTTAGGGTAAAACATTTGAAATATGAAATTTTTCGTAACAGATTTCTCAGCTTCTACTGGATGGATTGGTTTCAAATTCAGTACACAGCTTCAGCATGATGAGTTATACTGTGCCTCCCCTTTCCAGATCAGTCCATCATCTACTTCCTGTTTTCCGTGCCAACTTAGACTTTTCATGGGTCAAAAATAGACAATTTTTCGTAACAGATTTCTCAGCTTTTACAAAAGGGATTGATTTCAAATTTGGTATACAGCTTTAGCATGATGAGTTGTATCGTGCCTCCCCTTTCCAGGTCAGTCAGTCATCTACTTCCTGTTTTCAGAATGGTCGAGTGGGGGTATGCTTAGCACGATTTAGTGCAACCCCTTGTTCAGTATATATCATATATTTAATAAGTTTTATAGTCTTATTGTATGTGTATTATAAGCAAATTTTATGACCTATATTAGCAACCCTATATTGCATACCCTATATCGCAACCCATTAACAAAAACACAAAAGGAATAACAAAACTATAAAATATAAATTTATGATATAGTGAATATAAAATGGTGTATGAACCCTTGACTGATATCACCCCTCGGGTCGAAAGTCCTCAGGTTGATATAGTGCTCATATTTTACAGCATGTGGCATATATTAAGATATGTTATATTCAGTATATTTTACCTGCCACATGTCAACTTGATTTGGAGATATATAGACATTATGATGTCTAATCACTCTTATAGTACTTCATAATCATTTGATGCAGTTGGTGGAAACTTACATGAATGGAAGTACAAGCTAGACTAAGAAAGTATATCTAAATTGTGTATTAACTGATATTACATGTATTAACTGATATTGTATTTTGATAAATTGAGAAAAATTAAACAATTCTTACTCATTTAAGGCTCTTCATATAAAACCTAATGAGAAGTATAAGTTACACTGGCCAATGAGAAGAGGGCACCTGAATCTCCATGATAAGCCTGGAGGTACCCTTACAGCAGTGTTAGAAGATATAGAGCTTCTGTGGTCTACAGCTATACAAACTCATCTAGATATTCCTATTAAAGATCTCAAGGTCAGATATATTTAAAATATGTTTTTGTTCTTTCCTTGCTATAAACATGTGTGATTAACTGACAAAAAAATATTTAAAAATCTGTATTTTTTCATCTTTTACTAGAATAAATGTTCATGGTTATGTTTATGTATGTGATACAATAGTATGGTTTCGTACCATGGATGAACCCTTTTCTACTCTTGCTCAGTTACCTGCCCAAGGTCAGTGGTTTCCTCCGGGTACTATTGTTTCCTACACCACTAAAAATGACTGCCTTATATAACCCAGGTGCATCAAAAAGGACCTTAAACACCAACACATACACACATTATTTTTGCTGAATTTAACAGTTACATTTTTGGAATCATAATTCTTACAATATATGACAATTTTCTCTGATTTCCATGTTTGTCCAAAAATTATATTACAGATTTATAAAGTGTTGTTGTTGATACCAGATGTTTTTGTACACGATCACGTGAAACACTTGACAGATATACTTTTAAACAAACTGGGATTTGGTGCTGCAATTGTTATGCAGGTTAGTATACTGCAAAGTAATGACTTTAGTTACAATACTGCATTTAGGAATAATTCCAATTATTTAAAAACTTATTATTGTTTACCTTTCAATTTACATCAACTACATTACAAAGATTTTAAAGATATTTGTAGAATGTGTTGTATTAAGGGCGATATACAAAAATGATATGTTCTTGTATCGACCTCATATTTAAAGTGTAAGTTCGCGATTTTTTCAAAATTTGTACATTGAAAGACTATCATATAAAAATAACTTTGGTGAAATTCCTAGCGCTCAAATATGCACAGTTAGGATAAAATTGGCTTTTGAAAGTAAAAAAATTCTATCCATGGAGGGTCACGTGATTTGTACTAGATGGCGCTGCTCAAAGCCTGAATGTTGCATCCTATACCCATGCGGTATTTACAGATGTGTATCACAACGGACAATTTGAAATAATTATAATTAAGTCGGGAATGATAAAATAAAAGTCAGTCTAATGATTGATTGTGAGACGTTTAAAAATGGTACCAATCGTTAAGTTCAGAATTAATTCGTAGAAAAATATAGAATTTAAAAAAATTTTTTTTTTTGATTGGTCGTACAGACATTTTCGGAAAATATATATTTCAATTTTCAGTATGTAGAATTGCCCTATACTATTTCTTTTATACATTCTGTTTAAAATTCATGGTTCCCTGACACCCTACTGGGATTACGTTGCATGATTCGTTTGAAGTGATATCATGATAATTAGTCCTTCCGTGCAAACCATCGCACCACAGGGGCTTACTTAACTTATCGTTTTCTGTGTATAAGACTTTATTCCCTTCTACAAACCACTGGCACAACAGGGGTTCACCTGCCATTCCTGTGTATGTTTATTACCCCCGTGCAAACTTTCGGCACCACAGGGGTTTAATATTGTGTCCTGTGTATTAGAAGTTGACATTTACCTGGTTGGAATGGATTCTAGAACACTTTCTTTTAACGAAAATCAATCCCTTTGGTCCACCCGTGTCGTTTGAACATTTAAGTGCGAAAATAATAATAAAATACCCTTTCTAATTAAAAACATATAAAAACAATAAACTGTAGGAACCGTTTTTTGTCTTGCAAATAATTATGTAGTTAATTAATTGTTTTTCCAACACTTCAAAAGCGAAAAAAGTGGAAACTAAAACTCTTTAAACACATTTTTAATTTGGGTACTAGTATTATGGGTACCATGCACGATGTAGCACCACGCTTTGGCTGATTGATAATTGTAAGAGAAAGGTAGTCAATGGAGTGAACAAGTGATATTGACACCTGCTGATTTATTATACTGTATACTGATTAAGAAATTATTATAAGATGTGCCGGTCGAAATTCTTAAAATCGAGCTGTGGAGGGTGTGTCTAAAGCGGGTTGAGTGCTGCAAGGAAATCTTTGATTGGAGGAGCACCATAATTGATCTATGATATCTGTCAATTATACCTGTAATTAACCTACGGGGCGTGGCAGATCTTCCATGGTCAATGATAGTAAAGGTTAATGATTTTAATTGACACCTGTGTATTTATCAAGAACTGAATTTATTGTCTTAAATATTTGAAAAAGGATTGAAAACTAGGACTACTGTGTCAATAAATATTTCAGATTATTTACTATTTGGAATTATAATTAATTATTTTTAAACAATTTAAAGTTTAAGTAAACTATTATCTTGCTATTTCGAAAAAAAAAAAACCGCGGGATTAAAAAAATTATCAATGCCAAATTATTCATATTTCAAATCATTATTATGATCGACAACATCGGCCTTATGTTACAAATATCGTCAATTGGTTAATGTATTTATCATTGGAGATGTGACGTCACATCTCCAATTGAGCTATTCCATAATTCATCATTGTTCATAGCATGGATGCGCCCATATGGTCTTGTGTATTGGAATAAAATTATGAATATCTTTCTTAATATATCGTTTTCAATGCCCAAACCCGGCATGATGCCTACTCTCATTATAATAAATCAAATAAACTAATAACTCAAAAATCGCGAACTTACACTTTAAGTTATAATTGTATAATATCCAAGATTATCATGCCCTGATTATTTGAGCCACCAGAAAAAAAAAAGATTTTTTGGCAAATAATGTTCAATTTCCTTTAACCTGGCAGAAAATTTTATAAAAATGGATAAAAGATAAATAATTAATTTCACCAACCTGCCCCATATTTTCTAGATATTTTGATGATAAACTAGGATAAGAATAAATAGATACATGTGTTAATGTTCGGAATATTTTTAGAAGTCTGTAATGATTACATGTCCTATGTGTAATCAAGCATTCTAACCACTACCAAAATAAGCCCTATGTTTTCTTCTGTAGGAATCTGTGTGTTCAACCTTTGGTGCTGGTGTCGGTAGTGCTTGTGTGGTGGATGTTGGAGATCAGAAAGTCAGTGTATGTTGTGTAGAAGATGGGAACTCAATTAAAAGTTCAAGGTAGTTCTTCATTGTTCCTTGCTGCAAAGTGACAGAGGCGCTTTCCATTATTATGTTTATGTATCGGTCACATTTGTGCGGATGGAACTCCTCTGAAAATACTGAACAGATTTTTATGAAAGTTTTACGAACCTTTACTAATCATAAGTAGTTTATCATAATGAAAGGCCAAATTAAACAGGAGTTTTGAAACTGGGCTTTTAGATCATGTTCACATTTTGTGGACACAACTCTTTAATCTGCTGAATAGATTTTGTTGAATTTTAGTAGGATTGTATTGATCTTGTCTTTTCTAGGTTGACAATGGAGTATGGTGGATGTGATGTCACAAGATGTTTTCATTGGTTGTTACAAAGGTCAGGGTTCAACCCTAAGGAAATAGATTTAAATAAATTGATTGACATTTCAATCATGCAGGAAATGAAAGAACAGTATTGTCATTTAGACCAGGTACTTATGTTTTCGAATAGTAGAATAAAACAATCCACAAACAATATTTTCTTGAGTATTTATAATTTAAGAAACAAGGTAATAAAAAAGCAAGTTGAAGTGTGTATTTTATGTTTTATTTTACTCTCTTTGTTTAAGCTAACTTTTATCTTTCCAGTAAACATAACAGAACATAACCATGAATGCTCTTTAAGTGATTTTGTCCCCAGCCACAATGCAACAAAGGGACCTAGTAATGGTCCTCGTCTGTCCATCACACTTTTGTGAGTGCAACTCCTCTGAGACCACTCAACAGATTTTGATGAAATTTTGTATGATTGTTTTTGCATGATATGTAGTTGATCATATCGCACTGCCATCATGATTTTCGTCAAATTTTAAAGGAGTTATGGGACTTTATCAACTATGTTCATTTTAGGTCATAGGAACACTTTGTGATCGTAACTCCTCTAAGACCACATAATGGATTTGGATAAAATTTTGTAGGATTGTTTGTCGTGATATGTTATTGATCATATTGCACCACCATTTTTTTTAACAAAATTTATAGGACTTATGGGACTTTTTCACTTTGTTTATTTTAGGTCATAGGAACACTTTATGCGCACAGATTTGATGAAATTTGGAAGATTGTTTGTCATGATATGTAGGTTAACATATCACAATGCAATTTTAATTCGTCAAATTTTAGTAAATTTTCAACTTTAATGCGGTGGGGGTTGGCTACTTGTAGCAATCTTGTTTTCTTCAAAGTTAAAGATAACATATTTGATTGAAACCCAAAAATATAAATAAATTCTGTCAAAAAAGCATAGCTATGAAGTTAATTTGTCTTTGTTTTAGGACAAGACAGGTATTTGGGATCACTCTTTGTTGATAAGGAAACCACAACAACACATTGTAAAGTATCCTGTCAAGTTAGGAGATGAAGCAATACTAGCCCCCATGTCATTATTCCACCCTGAGATGTTAGGGTTAGTAGGACCACACCTAGTCAGGACCCAGGGTAGATGTACAGGGGACCCTGAGGATCCTCATGATGAGTTCTATCTACAGATGACATCAAGAGAGGTACAGTTAATATAATATTTCCTTAATTTGTCACATATAGGGAAAGCAGGTTTAGAAGTCTTATCCAGGGTTCAGTGAAATGTGCACTAATTCTCTAATTCCTTTATACATGGATATTTTAAAATGATTTTTTTATGGTGAAAACAAAAATACAATTGAGCATTTTCTTCAAACTAGGTATTTTTTAAACAAGAATATGTTTCAAAGACTTAGTGCCCATCCTTGCAACATGTTTTTTTTTTTCTCAACTTAAACCTGAAGGTAAACCTGATTTGAGATGGACAAACGGACAAAAGAATGAAAAAACAGGACAAAACATATGCCCCTCTACTTTTATAGGTGGGGTACAAGACATAATAACATGTTAAGCTAGCTTTATTCCAAAATGATTTTTATGGCCCGACCACGTATGTGGATCGGACATATAGTTTTACCCTTGTCCTTCCGTCCGTACATCTGTACGTCCGTACGTCCGTCCGTAACACTTTGGTTAAGTTCTTGGTTAAGGTCCATTACTCTGATACTAGATGTTGGGGGTCAATGATATTTCACCACCAGATGGGTCTTGGGTAGGGCTACACTACCCACTAGAAATTAGGTCACTGTGACCTATATTTTATGCATGAACGACTTCGGTTAAGTTCTTGGTTAAGGTCCATAACTTGGATACTAGATGTTGGGGGTCAATGATATTTCACTACTAGATGTGTCTTAGGTAAGGTTACACCACCCACTAGAAATCAGGTCACCTTAACCAAGAACTTAACTGAAGTCGTTCATGCATAAAATATAGATCACAGTGACCTAATTTTTATTGGGTGGTGTCATGTTACCCAAGACACATCTAGTGGTGAAATACCATTGACCATCAACATGTAGTATCTTAGATATGGACCTTAACCAAGAACTTAACCAAAGTCATTCATGCGCAAAATAAAGTTCTTGGTTTAGGTCCATAACTTGGATACTAGATGTTGGGGGTCAATGATATTTCACCACTAGATGTGTCTTGGGTAAGGTGACACCATCCGCTAAAAATGAGGTCACTGTGACCTATATTTTACGCATGAATGACTTTGGTTAAGTTCTTGGTTAAGGTCCATATCTTGAATACTACATGTACATTTTAGGGGTCAATAATATTTCACTACTCGATGAGTCTTGGTAACATGGCACCACCCACCAGAAATAAGGTCACAGTGACCTTTATTTTACACATGAACACTTTTGATCAATTTCTTGGTAAAGGTCCATATCCCAGGTAAATCACATTGAGGGTCAATGATATTTCAAGAACGGGGAGGGCCATCCTGTGGCTCATAGACACATTTTCTAGTTTTTTTTTATTTCTAGGCCAAGCTTTCTAAGAAAAAAGACACTACAGAATCTAAAGATCCAGATTTAGGTGTATTAGACGAGTCACAGCTTCAGACTCAGATGGACGATGATTCTAACGATGCTCCAGATACCCTGAATGTGACAGACACGACAAAGGGAGGGAGGAGAGGTGAAGAAGAAGACCAAGATATGGAGACTGATACTGTGTTCCAGCTTATGGGAGTAGATCAGGCTATACTGAAAAGCATAGAGAGATGTGGTATGTTTATATATAAAGATCATAATTATTAATAATCCCGAAGAGCATAGAGAGTTGTGGTATGTTTGAATAAGTGGTTCATAAGTTGTTGAAACTAATTGTTACATATTTAATTTTTTGTCATCATATGTTATGGCAATGTTGTGGTCATTGTCGTCGCTGTTGTTGCCTGTGGACACTTTGGTTTCTGTATAATAACTTGAGTAAATAAAATTTTGGTATGATGTTTGTAACCTTTTTAGGAAGGTTAGTATCTGGTTATATATCCTAAGGTATCCATTTTGAATTTCTGGTTATACATTTTATATCATAAGGTATGCATTTGGAATTTCTGGTTATATATCGTAAGGTATCCATTTGGGATTTCTTCAGCAGAACCAAACCTGACATATAGTTTAAAATCAGATAAAAAAAAGACAGTGTGTTCAAATTTAGCCACACATCCAACAGTTGTATTCACTTTGGTTCCTTACAGCCTTGTACAAGTTTGGGTTCACAGCCATTTATATGTTTAGGAAAAAGTAAACTACATCAGACTTGTGCATCAAAAAGTTAGCTTAGGAAACAGGTTTATGTAATTGGGAGTGAATTTGGGACATTTGTTTCAGTATCATTTCTACAATTTTGGTTTTCTTTGATCAACAAAATTTAAGGAACATTTAAATTTGTTGAAGGTAATGATGAAGTAAAGAAGAAGATGTACAGTTGTATTGTGGTAGTGGGAGGTGGTCTGAAGTTTGAGGGAGCTCAGCAATGGTTACAGTATAAAGTATGGGTAGGGATGCCTCCTCAATACAGACTGATGTTAGAGACCATGGATGTTATCACTAGACCTAAGGTATTTAAAAGATGTATCAGCTGCCGCATACTAACCCCCAAAAACCATGAAAATAGAAGTACCTTAAAAAAGCATGAAAAGTATGCCCAGCATCAATGATATTTATCTTGTCCACTTAAAAATGAGCAAAATGGTACTACATTGTATTATAAAATTTCTTAAACATGGAAGATTAAAGTGAAGTTCTGTACTCATCATATACATTAAATGCTGAATAGAAGTAGATGGTGCAGATCCAAGGAACCCACCCTAAAACTGACAAAAATTGTGTTTTTTGCACAAAATCCATGTAAAACACTAAAAAGAATTGTGCACCTCACTTCGATTGGCAAAAAACAACAACAAATAATGTTTATCCCTACCCTAAACTAAAATCCTGGATCCGCCCCTGTAGTGAATTGACTTTTCATGGTTTTATCTAAACATGATAGATTATTTTATTATTTTCATTTGAAGATAATGACTCAAGAAAAGTTCACTGTCTCAATGTTTTTGTATTTTATAGGAATTGGATCCACGATTTACTTGTTGGAAAGGTGCAGCTGTATTAGCTTGTTTAGACACAGCACAAGAACTCTGGATTAAACAGAAGGAATGGAAACAGTTTAGTGTCAGGATGTTAAGAGAACGAGCTCCATTTACTTGGTGATAATCATGAAAGGAGGTAGTTAAACTTCTCTTTCTATACGATGCTATATGGTGCTCACAGTTCACCAATGTAGATAGCCAACACACTTGATAACTTAGTTGATGATAAGTCTGATGAACATTTGACAAGTGCAATAAGAAAACAATTTGTAAAAGAATAAAAGACTTCCATCAGTAAAGGATGTCATGAAATGATATTGTTGACGAATCTAAAAAGAAATGAAAGATATCAAAAATGTTGTTCTTATTATATGTGAAAAAAGAATTCCTACATGTGGTTAAATTTGCATTTATGCTAAATTTGAAATTAAAGAATAATAAAAAGCTTTGCCAAGCCCAGCATGATACGACTGCAACATGTCAAACCGTGTAAGTTTTAGGCCCAATATGGATAGTCAATTGCTTTTGACACAGACAATAAATAAAACAAGTAATACTGTGAGCGAGCTCACAAAAGGATACCCCCAGCTTCATATTGGACTCTGTACTGTAAAAAAATATATCTAAAGTCCAGTTATCTCCCCTTGATGATAACCTAGAGCAATACAAATTCTTCATGCACATCTACAGATGATGTACTTCATTCATGTAAAGTTTCATCAAAACCCATCAAGCGGTTTAATAGGAGAAGATGCGCTTACGGGGTCTCCCATTGAATAATGTATTAAAAAAGTCTAAGTCCAATTATCTCCCTTGAATGAAGTCTGATTGCGATAAAAATTCTTTATGCAAATCTACATATGATGCACTTCCTGCATGTAAAGTTTCATCAAAATCCTTCAAGCGTCTAAGGAGGAATTGTGCTTACGAGGTCTCCCGTTGAATAATGTATTTAAAAAGTTTAAGTCCAATTATCTCCCCTGAATGATGTCAGAGTGCAATGAAAATTCTTCATGCAAATCAACATATGATGTACTTCCTTCATGTAAAGTTTCAGCAAAATCCTTCAAGTGGTTTAGGAGGAGAAGCTTGGGATTGTAATAAGTGTAAGTGACACAATCTTCAAAATCAAATGGCAATTTAAATAATCTGCAATGAAAAACAACCAGCAGCATTCAACTTCGACCAATGGTCATTACTTCCATATTGTGAGTATTTTTGAATGCTACAGGTATGTTTCTTGTGTAAATGGCTTAACATAAAGGAGTTTAAGTCCACTTTTTATGATGTTTTTATTTTTTCAGATAGTTGATACAATATTTCATTCATTTGAAGTTAATCCAATAAAGATTGCACAAAAACAAACAACTTGTAGGTTTACAATATCAGATCATTTAAAACAATATAAACATCATGACAGAAAATTGAACAAATAATGTGATGACTAGCACCAACTTAAATAAAATGAATGGAAAACATGCAAGCAAGAAATGAAATGAATATGTAATGAATTTAGATAAAATCTTTAAAAAAATAAATGCAAAACATGTTATTTGTCAACTAGATGTAACAAAGATCTACAAAATAAGTTGTTTTAAAGCTGTCTCAGTACACATCATTATACAAACTTATAAGACATCTAGCAAATCCCCATTTAGGTTTTACCTTTTATAGAAAGAATATCAGGTCATTCATTGACTTTTGATGACATTTTTATCTTATATTAGTTTTTCTATTCGGATTGTTAAACTTGCACTTAAAATATTTAATCTTTTCTTAGAACTAATGATACTATCACAATGAATAAGATAAAATTTCCACAATAAAAAATTTCCACAATAAAGTCACCAGGTAACGTCCATGCAAAGCAATAATAATGAAATGACAATATTTTGAACACAACATTCATAAAAGTATCTATAATTAGTCTGCTCTGCTGTATGTATAGAAATCTTTGGCTGCCTTCTTTTTCTCTTTTATAATTTGATGGGTATTCTGAAATTGAAATATACAATGGATTTAATTAAATTTTACCATTAAGGTCCATGCAGGATGACATGTAACAGAATAACACATCAAGGACAAGGTAAAATAAAAGCTGTTCCACTTTTTCCAGTACTTTATCATATATTGTATTATGTGCCAAGTTGTAAATCTGGAATTTTTATCAGAGAGATTTTATGATCTTTCTAACCATTCCTTGGATTTTTTATTCCCTGTACTAAATGCTTTTCACTTGAGAAATACTTTGCAGATATTTTTTCATCACAGACTTAGGTATAAATTTTCATATTTACTGTATATCTTAAATATACCAGAATAGCTGATCTTGTAAAATACTTACACAAGGCATCAAACGGAACAACTCTAGTCAGGTTAAGAGTATCCTTCAACATCAAGTCTCTCAATGCCCATAGTGCATTAGTAACATTTCCATGGTAACCAGCACCTTGAGCTAACCAGTTAGCCGGCAGACGACTTTCATCAGTTTTAGTGTTCTCTGGAGTTGCTGTCAGATTTTTTTCCCAATCTCCAACAGATTCCTTGTCACTATGCATTCTTTCAATGTACCTGAAGTGAGAAATATATGATATATAATAGTTGAATACGGTCAATTCATTTATTTTTCCTTGGTACCAATTTTTGTGGTTTGATGAAAAAAAATTAGTTCATGGATTATCAAATTTGTGGTTTTTAAGTCTACAGCATACATATCAATGTTTAATTTCCTTTTCATGGAAAATCAAATTTCGTGGATCAAGGCAGTCCATGAAAATTAATACCCTGCAAATATTATTAAACCACAGTACACTGTTACAATAATTACACATCCTTTTTTTCATTAAAACATTGGTCATCCTGAATTTTTATCAGATAGATATGGAGATAAAAGCGACAAAATATTGAACACTAATGAAATCATCATTGATTTGTGGAAACTTCACAAGGTTTCATCACACAGGTTAAATATATCCTGAAATTCACTCTGTGAATATCTAGTTATTTATCTAAATCTGAAATCACATTATTCCATCTATGTTTTCATAATAACGTTACTTATTTTTAGCAAGTTTTTAATCTTTTAAAAAAAAAATCTATATTCAGTCAACATTTGGCTTTTAGTCTATAAGCTTTTTCAGTTTAATTTCAAAAGATGTTACCTTAAATAAGCCTCTGAGTGTAGAAGTCTCTGAGTCTTGGGAGGGACACTTACAAACACTGGTGATGGGGGTCTGGGTGGAGGTAATGGTACACTCACTGAAAAAAAACAACAATAGCATAGATCAACAAAGAGATAAAGCCAAGTGTCAACCATGATGCACACAATACTAATACACATCCATGCTTTTTACCAAGACAATACCATAAATGGATAATGTGTTAAAAAATCAAAACAAGGAATTACAAATAGAGGTTGTGAACAAAAGCATGTTTGAGAGATAAGACTCCTACAACAAGGAATCTGTTAGCCACTTTTAACTCATTTACACTTGCTACACCCCCCCCAAAGTCCTATAACAGAAAGTAGATATCTGACAGATATAGGACCTTATACTGAAGTCCTTGTTTTTTCGAGCACCTATGTTAAAAATTGACTTTAATACAAATGTAGTCAGTTAACAAAAAATAGATATCAATAAAGAAACGGAGCAGTCGCACATGACAGCTAATCCCCTCGCCCGTCAATGATTTTAAGTATTTTTGTGTAAATTTAGTCGTTTTCTGCAAGTTATTTCTGCAAGTGATGATTGAGACTAAACTTAAACTAGTCGAAGCAGCCACCATGCATATTCCTGTACTGTCCTGTTGCTGAGATATGGACCTTAACTAAAACTTTAACCCGAGTCATTCATGCAGAAAATGTAGGTCAAGGTGACCTAATTTTGGTACAGATGCTGGTTACCATCCATGATGTATGCACTGACCAAATACCATCTCTCATCACTTGCAGTTGCTGAGATATGTACTTTAACCAAAACTTTAACCCAAGTCATCAATGCGGAAAATGTAGGTCAAGGTGACCTGATTTTGGTACAGATGCTGGTTACCATCCATGATGTATGCACTGACCAAATACCATCTCTCATCACTTGCAGTTGCTGAGATATGTACTTTAACCAAAACTTTAACCCAAGTTATCAATGCGGAAAATGTAGGTCAAGGTGACCTGATTTTGGTACGGATGCTGGTCACCATCCACGATGTATCTACTGACCAAATATCATCTCTCTATCAATTGCAGTTGCTGAGATATGGACCTTAACTAAAACTTAAACTCGAGTCATTCATGCTGAAATAATAAGTAAAGGTCACTTAGTTTTGGTACGGATGCTGGTTACTATTCAAGATGTACCCACTGACCCAATATCATCTCTCTATCACTTGCAGTTGCTGAGATATGAACCTTAAACAAAACTTTAACCTGAGTCATTCATGCGGAAAATATAGGTCAAGGTCACTTAATTTTGGTACTGATGCTGACTATCATCACAGATGTACCAACTGACCAAATATCAACCTTCTATGATGTTTAGTTCCCAAGTAATTGACAAAACAAAAACCATTACGTACGTACATACGTACGAATGAACAAACGAACGAACAAAACACTATATCCCCTTCCAAACTCCGTTGGGCTTGGGGATAATAATAAACCAAATTTCCAGTCACTTTGATTTGTAGTTGCTGAGAAACTTTTACGAAATTTATATTGCACCAGGACAGACAGAGGTAAAGTCTTCTTCAAATCAGTATGATGAAAATAAGACTTCCAAATTAACCAACAGTTCATAATATAAATAAGTATACCGTATAAGTTGGGTTTTTTCACGGGAGCTAAATTATGTTGATTTTAAAAAAAAATGAAAGATAATTTTTTCGCAGAATTCAAATTTAGCAATTTCTTATTAGCGAGTATATACTTTACATATAGTTTTTGACAGATGAAATTTTCACGGGTAGATATTTTTGCGAGTTGCCAAGTACCGTGAAAAAAGCGAAAATTAGATACCCGCGAAAAAAACAACTTATTCGGTAATTCTAATTTTGAATTACTCTCATCAACCTAATATTTTATAAACATCTTTGGATTTAATTTTGTGGATTTCCCTTACTACAAAATAAACAAAATTAAATCCCCTGTGAATATTTCTGCTTTTGCAGTAATTGTCTTTCGAAATGGTGTTGTTTTCTCCTACCTGGTACTGAGTGAGGAGGTGCATTAGGATGGGGAGAATACTGAGAAGGGCTGTACCCTCCTGGCCTCATCCCAGGGTGCTGGTAGGGAGACATAAATCTGGCATTGCTTGGTGTGGATCCCCGCTGCATTGGAGTCATAGGGAGGTATCCATTGGAATATCCTTGACAACAGGGAAAACAAACAACAAATAAACATGCAGGTTTACACATAAATATAGCAGTTTTATCATGCATTCGAGCAAGGCAAAAATATTCACAAACTTCCCTTTGGAATATAATTATTAGATACAAAAATGAAACCCTCAGTCCCCTGGTCCAATTCAATGAAATGGAGTAAGTTCTTCATTTTATACATCTGTAATTCCTTGATAGGTCATATCCACATATGGAATTATTAATTTATATTCTGGAAAAGTGAATTCTTCTATTCACAAAATAAGAAAATGAGCTTTAGTTTTTAGGTGCTGACCCTGAACTTCATGAAATTCAGTATTAGTATTTTACATTATTGTTAATTTATGTTTTTGAATTTTTTTCTTTTAGGAAAATATATCATGATCATTTTATGTTTCTCTTTATTTAAACTGCAAGTGGCAAGGTCAGCAATATGGATGCCCCATTTTGCTCATAAATGATATAAATTCACTTTATAAGATAAATAATAAATGTTTTTGCCTTACTCTGAAATAAATTAATTTCCACATATACCATGCTAAAATAAATTGTCTTAAGCAAGAAAAAATAAAATTTAATTAGAGCACATTTACAAAAATATAAACCATAATAAGTAAAATCAAGACTTCTTTTCTCTTATTCTATAACAAAACTGTCTGAGACAGAAATTTAGTTTTAAAATCTCTGCAATTGTTATTCATTTCATTTATAGGGAGACCATAACTTCCCTTTAGTAAAATTAAATTTATTTTCAATGGTTAATTCTATAAAAGTCACAAACAGAAGATTTTGGAGCATTTCATACTTAATTGTAATTTTTTCAACAAAGTATTTAAATGTGGATTTCAAAAGATAATCTGCCACCAAATATAGGAAATTATCATCAATGAAACCAACACCAGGGGTTTTAGGCTTTTAGCACTAAATAAGAAAATAACCAAAGGTATCAGAAATTTCAAAATGAACAAGTAGGCTTTGAGAAACGCAAGGAAAGGGTTTACGAATGAAATCATTAATAACTCCTCTTTCATACCAGTTACAAATGAAAATTGTTATCTTTTCTCATTCCCATTATCATTAAAAAGAAATCTCTAGGAGATTTTAACATTTATTAAGAATTAAAATAAAATTTCTGAACATTTATTTGTAGTTTTCGTACTTTAATTTTTAACCATGAACTGTTAATTTGTGATTCTTTTACATCAATCGATAAATGTTTCTTAGCTAGTTGTCAGTAACTTCGAGTGTTCTCAAGAGAGTTCCTCCTTGTCTTGTTGTTTTCGTACAGTATTTTGTCTTAGGTTCTCTCTTGTTGAATTGAACTTTTGTCGAATGAGTTTTACAGTGTGTTTTATATGTATGCTTTGTGCAAGCTTATCAATAGGGGGAAGGTTGGATCCAAAAAACTAGTTTAACCCCGCCACATTTTATATGTGCCTGTCCTAAGCCAGGAAACCTTGCCAAAGCCTTTGTTTGTCCTTGTCATTCTGTGTAAACTGTTTTATGTCAAGAATTGGGTCTTTCGTTGAAGATTTAGGGATTGGTTTTGATACTTTTGTATTGTATTATAAGTCTTGGGCCAATGCAAGACGGTAAGCAGTGACCTTGGTCATGTTGAAGACTGCTTGCTGTTTTCTGTTGTGATTTTTTGAATTGCTGTTTGTTTATGTTTGTTGTGTTGCGTACACTTATTCCACATCTCAATATCGTCTATTAGTGAAGAAAGTTTTGCTTTTCTATACTTTCCTCTGACAAGCATTGTCCAAGAAAGTATTCACTAATTCTTATCAAAACTTGACTTATGGTACCTTGAGTGGGTGTGGCCATTCTAGCCCCGCCTACTACTGGTGACATCTTCAAATCTCCCCATGGACTCTGTTGTTGCTGTTGCTGCTGCTGTTGTTGAGACAGACTTTCATTGAATGCCCTCTCTGCTTCCTGCTGTTTAGCTGCTTGTTCCTCAGCAATTTTCTTGGCCCGAGATTCATACATCTGCTTATCATCCACACTTAAATTTCTCCACTAAAGTTGGAAACAAAGTCAATGATATTTTTATCTTAACTTCATACAAAATAAGACATTAGTGTTCATACATTAATCAATCTAGATTTATTACTGTTTTGTTTTAAAAAGGAAAATAATTCACATTAAATTGCAGATTTAATTTTTGGTTTTCTACTTTGTATAAGATAAAATTTAATATGTTAAGTATTCTTCTTATAATTAATAGGTATTTGTCCAGTAATTGATATACTTAAAAGAATTGTTTAAAAATTAAAAAACTTTCAATTTCTGTGACATGAAATTACTTAATTATACTACATGAACATTATGCCACATTATGTGGCTAAAAATAGAAATACTGGAAAAAACATTGATGACAACAAAGATCAAAACGAACTGCAACTTGTAACTATTTTCAATAAAAATATCAAAAAAATAAAGTTTTAATGACAGTTAACCAATATCTAGAACCTTTTTTGCCTACAAAAGACCAAAATACATTGTACAAACATCATCTCAATGCAAAAAGCAATATAAAGTTACACTGACTTTAATGTTAAAAATTTACTGAGAATTTGGCATAAACATTTAAATTAGAACAGAAAAAGAGATGAGTCATTCTTTTCATCTCATCCCCCCCTAAAAGAGTTTTAAATTATTTTTTTTTTAATTTTTATTTTTTCTTAAACTTATGTCTCTCCTTCAATTTCAAGGCCCAGAATCAACACAAAATTACTCTTACACCCTTAAGTTTATTTCATGGAAAAATACAGCTGCTAATTTCATCACATTAACGTTGCCAACACATCGTATTTCCAATCATGTAAAAAAATGTGATTAATTTGTAATAGTGCAAAATAATTTTAAATAATATTTTTTCTTTTTATTTCTCTAATATCATTGGGTCTTATCTATCTAAACATCTTACTTATCACTAAATTTGTAAAAATATTTGACTAAATAATATATGTAATAACAAGCATTCTGAGAGTATTGCAAAACAATACATAGTCCCCTACCGGCCTCATATTTAAGTCACTGGTAACAGTTTGTCAAACAAATGAATACCTAAACTTGATCAGTTTATTATCTAAAAGGAACAATAAAAAAGTGTAGAAAACAAAATTGCAATGGATTTTCTAACTTACTGAAATTTTAGTAAATTTTCAAAGTTCAAAGGGCCATAACTCCCATAAAAATTTGTGGACCGATACGAAACTCAAACTCGATCTGTAACTCATCAAGGTAAACTCACATACCAAAAATCAGTTCATTATCTATAAGCGTTTAGAAAAAAAGTGAGGAAAACTGAAATTTTAGTGAATTTTCAAAGTTCAAAGGGCCATAACTCCCATAAAAATTTGTGGACCGGCACGAAACTCGAACTTGATCTGTAAATCATCAAGGTTAAGTCACATACCAAAAATCAGTTAATTATCTATAAGCGTTTAGAAAAAAAGTGCGGAAAACTTAAATTTTAGTGAATTTTCAAAGTTCAAAGGGCCATAACTCCCATAAAAATTTGTGGATCGTCACGAAACTCAAACTTGATCTGTAACTCATCAAGGTTAACTCACATACCAAAAATCAGTTCATTATCTATAAGCGTTTAGAAAAAAAGTGCGGAAAACTGAAATTTTAGTGAATTTTCAAAGTTCAAAGGGCCATAACTCCCATAAAAATTTGTGGACCGGCACGAAACTCAAACTTGATCTGTAACTCATCAAGGTAAACTCACATACCAAAAATCAGTTCATTATCTATAAGCGTTTAGAAAAAAAGTGCGGAAAACTGAAATTTTAGTGAATTTTCAAAGTTCAAAGGGCCATAACTCCCATAAAAATTTGTGGACCGGCACGAAACTCAAACTTGATCTGTAACTCATCAAGGTAAACTCACATACCAAAAATCAGTTCATTATCTATAAGCGTTTAGAAAAAAAGTGCGGAAAACTGAAATTTTAGTGAATTTTCAAAGTTCAAAGGGCCATAACTCCCATAAAAATTTGTGGACCGGCACGAAACTCAAACTTGATCTGTAACTCATCAAGGTAAACTCACATACCAAAAAACAGTTCATTATCTATAAGCGTTTAGAAAAAAAGTGCGGAAAACTGAGGCGTGACAGACAGACGGACAGACGGACAGACAGACAGACGGACGGACAGAGCGCAAATCTATAGTCCCCTTCGGCTTTCGCCGGTAGGGGACTAAAAAAGAAACAAGTAAATCTGTGAGCTAATGCTCACTAGTGATACCCCCGCTCCAAAAACTAAGCCATGCATACAAGTTTAAATACTCGGTAAACAGGAAGTAGTTGACCTAGGAACATAAAATCACTATACACCATATGGGATTATAGGATAAAGTTGTATACAAAATATCAGAACTCTATCTCATGTAGTTGCTTGGGAAACTGTGACAGAAATTTTGCATTTATGTCTATTATGTGTTAAAACCTAAGTATTCGGTAAACAGGAAGTAGACAACCTAGGAGCATAAAATCGGTATATACCATATGGTACTTTAGGATAAAGCTGTATACAAAATATCAGACCTCTATCTCATGTAGTTGCTTGGGAAACTGTGACGGAAATTTTGCATTTATATCTATTATGTGTTAAAACCTTAGTATTCGGTTAACAGGAAGTAGACTACCTAGGAACATAAAATCGGTATACACCATATGGGACTATATGATAAAGCTGTATACAAAATATCAGAACTCTATTTCATGTAGTTGCTTAGAAAACTGTGACGGAAGTTTTGTTACGGACGGACGAACGGACGGACGGACAAGGGTAAAACAGTATACCCCCCTCTTCTTCGAAGCGGGGGTATAAAAAAATAATCCTAAAAAAATAAATGATCATGCTGCATAATTTTCGTTCAATGTAGGCAAGTACAAGTTAGCACAATTATTGTTTCTACACTATGTTATAGAACAAAATTCAAAATGCAGGGGATGCTAGACACACAATTACCTAATGGACGGGACAAAAATGACATAAATGTGACGGAAGTTTTGTTACGGACGGACGGACAAGGGTAAAACAGTATACCCCCCTCTTCTTCGAAGCGGGGGTATAGAAGAGGGGGTATAAAAAAATAATCCTAAAAAAATAAATGATCATGCTGCATAATTTTCGTTCAATGTAGGCAAGTACAAGTTAGCACAATTATTGTTTCTACACTATGTTATAGAACAAAATTCAAAATGCAGGGGATGCTAGACACACAATTACCTAATGGACGGGACAAACATGACATAAATGAACATTTACAAAAACAGCACATATTGACAATAAAAATGTTTACAGGCAAAAAATGAAAAAAAGAAAAATATACAAAATTTTTCATATATCATACCTTTTCAAGCTGTTAATTTTTTTCTTGGGTCATTTCCAAAGGTTTCTTCATAACAATTTTTACATACTCAACCACTTGGAAAATAACAAAATCCAGGCTAATTTCATATTTTTATAACTGTAATTTATTTTAACTTAATGTCAAA
Source organism: Arcuatula senhousia (assembly GCA_963971305.1). NCBI lineage: Eukaryota > Metazoa > Mollusca > Bivalvia > Mytilida > Mytilidae > Arcuatula > Arcuatula senhousia. The sequence goes on along the minus strand of OZ020303.1, from coordinate 24,526,290 downwards.
CATTTGAAAAAAATTCATAAGGGCAACTTATTTCCAACCTATTGTAAATTGTCCCCATCATTAATCAAGCATTACCTTTTCTCCCACCATACGACTCATATCACCAAAAGATATAGAATTATTTTTCTGTTGAGTCTGTCGGCGAAAGTCCTTTGAGAATAATATATAACCACTTGGTACTCGAGGCTTTCCCTAAAAAAATTATATAAAATAAAAACAAAATGCAACATAAAATATTAAGTACTAAATATATATTAAAGGTTCATATAAGAAATGTGAAGTTTGAGGATACTGTTGGAATTTCAGAAAAAATCTTGAGGTTTCAGTCTCGTTGAAATCTCGTTTGCGAATAATTTTTAAAGCTTGCCTTATAATTTAAAACTTTTGGTGGATATATCAAATGATGATCCATCTAAATTTTGTCAAAAAATTATGAAAATATGATTAGTAGTTTTTGAGATATGCCACATTTTCATTTTTGACCAAATTTGACCATCGATTTCAATCTGAATTCAGCCAATTTCAGGGTCATCTTCGCTAGCCAAGGGTTACGATCCGCTATCTCTCATCATCACCCTTGGCAGATATAGAAGGATTTGTGTGGTCATACACTCTCTCATCTGATTGGATGCAGTGAAAGTTGGCTGCATCCAATCAAATTGCTCCTTTTCCATTTTTAAACAATCTGTTAACAAACATGTGGGCTTACAAAGGTGATAAATAATTATTATTTTTGCAAAAAATATTAGCAGTTTTGATCAAATCTTACCAAAATTACCTTTATTTTATTTTTAAATAAATGTTTGTCATTAATGGAATAAAATATCTCCTATTTTTACAACTATCTGGATGAAATTAATTTTTTTAACTTGGAATAGATATTGCTTCAAGGGAGATCATTAAAATGTTGAGATTACAAAAACCTTCTAGATCTGCCAAGGGTGAAGATGAGAGATAGCGGATCGTAACCCTTGGCTAGCGAAGATGATTTCAGGGTAGGGGTAGTAAAATTCATTTTTCCAACAAAATATTCTTGCAATTCATCTAGTTCCTTTTCTAAATTCAAAAAGATATATTTGTCCAATTATTTCAAACAAAAATGGAGAGTTTTGAGGTTTTGGTATGATAGAAAATTTGAAAAATCTTGATTTTTACCGGTTTTATGTTGTCTCGAAAATGACCTAAAAAGGCACATTTTCAGGACTAAACTTTTTTATATCATCACGGATATATACTTTTTACAAGTTAAATTTGTTCAGAATCATAGCATCTATCAATATGGAAACTTTGTGAGAAAACTTGATTTTGAAACTTGATATTTTAAAGAAAATTACCTCAAAATAGGCCGAAAATGATGAAATTTGGGGAAAATTGTGAAAATAGGCCCTTTTTAAATGGCTGTAGCAAACTAAAATGCACACGGACATATTGTTTTCTTAGTAAATTTGATTTTCTCAGGGTCTTAGCATTTCAAAATTGCAGGTTTGGGAAAAAACTTGATTAAGGAAAATTTTGACCCCTCAGAAGAATACATCCTTAATATCTTTTTGACAATTTTAATCAAACTCTTTTCTATCAAATAAATGTCAAACTTCACCACAATTTATATGAACCTTTTTCATGCATCATGCACAATTATGGCAGACATTTGGTTTAGGCAGCTGCATGCCATATTTTACCTTGGTGCCCACAATACGACTGATGTCCCCAAAGGAACAGTCAGGGTTATCATGTTGAATTTGTTTTCTGATAACTCCTGAATATACAATATATCCACTTATCTGCCTCCTCATTCCTGGCTTGGCCTAAAACAGCAAAACTCTGTCAACATTGTTTATACATGTCAAACTTTTAATTATTGAGGCTTTTATTTCTACAAAAATGTAAAACCTATAAAATATAGTGACTAAGTCATACCACTGCTGTATTGCAAATAACAGGCATGATGAATCTACTTCTAAATGATAAAATTCACCACTGCAATAAAAATTTTAGGAAAATATGAAATTTGAAAATAGTTTTCTTTTAATAAATACTGGCGTGAAGACATTCGACCTGTCTATTCATTCTGTTCTTGAATATGATAATATAATGTTCCCCCTGTCCATTACTACCTTTTTACTGGTACTGGTAGTTGCCATATGCTGTTTCTCTGGTTGTGGTGTAAAGGATTCAAAGGTTGAGCTAATTGTTGTGTCCATAGAACGACTATCTTCATCAATGAAAGATTCATTCTCCACAAATGATGTGTTTGTATCTTCGGAAACTTTCATCAGCAAAGGAGATGGTTCCTGAAATAAACATTGGCAATTTACAAGCTGAAGCAGGCTAATATGAAATTGCTTATGATGAGTGTGCATGTACATTACAGTGAAAGCTACATGTAAAGTGAACAATTAAAGACAGTCAAAACCCCAGCAAAAAGGTCAGACAAAATAGCTGGATTTCATTACCATGAACATAAGTAGTGGAGTGACAGAATGAAATTCAAATCCAATGGATCTCATGTTGTTGCTGAATATCAGATATCAAGAGACTGTGAATATCAGTTGCAGTGAAAACTGTTAAGAAAACCTGCTTCCCAACATTTGCTATATTACTGGCATGCATATTATAACCAAGATTTTCACTTTGTGAAATCCAGACAAATACAATACATGTATACAAAGGTCAAAAGGTGGTCAAATAATTGGTTAAACATACAATTTTATTTTACTAGATTAAAAAAATAAATGATTGATAATTGATTATCTAAATCTACTAAATAAAATACTACTAAACAATGACAAACAAATTAGTAGCAACAGATGAATGTTAGATTTATATGACAATGAAAATAGAAATAGACCAGCACTGAAATATTCCCCACTTAATAAGTAAAACTTTCAAACAGGCTCGTCCAAAAAATAGTTAACCAGTCCTTGTTTTTGAAATTGATTTTTTGAAAGCAAAGTGATTGAAACCTTTACAGCAAAATGACTACTTTGACAATACATAGATGGATATCAAACACAATATCTTTAGCAATTTAGTAAATAACACAAAACTATTAATTGATCTGAAAAAAAAAGATAACACAATGAGAATCAAATATTAACTCTGATGGAAAAACAAGAGTTGACACTAAAGTATGTCTCACCTGTCGGCACCATCACAGAACTTATTAAAGGTCTAGCTGGGCCTTCAGAAAAGTTAAGGTCAAGGTCATGACAGATGACAGAATTCCATTTAACCATCTAAAAAATGTCTGAAGTGTGTTCTAGATACCATAGTTATTGAGAAACAATAAAAAAAGACCAACATTCACTAAGTCATTCAACCATGAAAATGGGGTCAAGGTCACATATGTACATGTATACATAATCTCCAAATATCAGATGCCTAGCTATAATATTATACTTTTCACTTAACTCATTTTCCACCCCAAAATCATCTACATTCACAAAGTCATTGAACCGTAAAAATGGGGTCAGGGTCAAATGGCATGGCGCCAGTTGCATAGACCATAACCTGAAGTGTCTGTATACCAGATATCAGATGCCTAGCTATCATGTAAGTCTACATAGTCACTGGACCATGTAAAATTGTGTCAAGGACACAGGACATGGTGTCAGTTGCACAAACCATAACTCCAGGTGTCTGTATACCAGATATCAAATGCCTAGCTATTATACTTTTCACTTACGGTAATTCATTTTCCACAAAAGTCTTACAAAGAGGTTTTTTGGCCCAAAAAAATCACCCAAGTCCACAGAGTCACTGAACCATGAAAATAGGGTCAGGGTCAAATGGCATTGCGCCAGTTGCATAGACCATAACCTGAAATGTCTGTATACCAGATATCAGATGCCTAGCTATGATACTTTTCACTTAATTCATTTTCCACAAAAGTCTTACAAAGGGGTTTTATGGCCCGAAAAAACATCGAAGTTAACATAGTTGCTGAACCATAAAATTGGGGTCAGGGTCAAACGGCATGGTGCCAGTTGTGTAGACCATTACCCAAATTGTATGTATACCAAATATCAGATACCTAGCTATTATAATTTTCTTGTAATTCATTTTCCACAAAAGTCTTACAAAGGGGTTTTATGGCCCGAAAAAACATCTAAGTTCACAGAGTCGCTGAACCATAAAATTGGGGTCAGGGTCAAACAACATGGTGCCAGTTGCAAAGACCATAACCTCAACTGTCTGTATACAAAATATCAGATGCCTAGCTATTATACTTTTCTTGTTATTCATTTTCCACAAACGTCTTACAAAAAGGTTTACGCCGCCGCCGGCGGAAAGTAATACCTATGTCTCGCCTTCAGCTACTAAAGTCGCAGGCAAGACAAAAACCCAAACCGTTTGATCTTTTTGAACAAGGAAAATGATTTGTACAGAGAATTTTTTTTCTACTTAAAAGATTTTTTACACATACTAAAATATAAAAGCAAACAATAGCATTCAAAGCAAAGGAAAAGAAGAATTATTACAAATCAAAATTCATGTGTGTTGTGGTAAATTGAAAAATTGCAAGTTACTTCATTATAAATAAAATAGGATGGTCTTATGCAGGTTTAAATATAAACATCAAAATCATGTGCATGCATAAGCTTTTCTTGTGTTGCTACTGATTACATCAAGGAAAGTTTATTACAGAATATGAATTAGAAGTTTTTATATATCTGGAATAAGAGCATACATTGTTTTTTTTTGTACAAATATAAATTGTCAAACATGAGCAAAAACTTTTTTCATAAAAAATTTGTAAGAAGAAATATTTATTCAGTAATAATTCTTGAAACAGACACAAGCAACAAATTGTGATCCCTACTGTAAATTTAAAATCGGTGTTTCCATAAAGCTGACGAGAATTTATCTGGAAATATACATGCAAAGAGTAAACATTCATGATTTTATAATAGACAAGTGATGGAATACCAACGTGAAGACAGATAGAAGTATCACTTATTGGAAGATTGTGTCCATTGGGCAAGGACACAGATGCCCTGCACCAGAAATAAGCAAGGAAATTGCTTTGGACATAGTTTGATCAAACCATCCTTCCAATTTTCAAACGATTCTCATCTTAAGCTTCTGAGAAAAGATGGCTGAAAAAATGTATGCCTGAACTGAGAGGCAGACATGAGTAAAACTTAATGCACCTGGAAAGTCATTGCAGGACATTGGAAAAAGAAAAAAAATCCAAATGAAAGCAACATGCACAAGAACACTCTTCTGTTTGATTTTCTACTATTGTCTTATATATTACAGATAGAATTTAAAATATTTACAACACTGCCTCACATTTTAAAACAATCAATTTAGTAGGCTACATCAGCACATAATTTGAACTTCCATAGTCTTTCTTAAAATCCTAATTCTTCATTAATAACTATTAATTTCTAATTAGCTATGCTAAGGAAACAATTGGTTAGCCACAAAAAAAGAACAATTTTCAGTGACTTATAATAAACCATCTTTAATTACAAAGACGCGTACCTTTTGAAGAGTTAATGGTTTCTTGAAGAAATAAAGCTCATCATCTGTAACTAGGGGTGACAAAGTGTATTTCTGAAATGATCAAAATATACTATATACTTAATAAATGACTAAACTATAAATATAAATCTATACCAAAGGCTTGTTGTATTCATTCAACCTAAAGTTACCATGCCTGTCTTAAAAAGGAGAGAGAAATATGTATTTCAACAAACAAATGTGGCTCCTATGGCACTAATGACTTAATTGGCACATTACCATAGGTGTTAACCTTTTGGGACTCCAATGAGGGAGATCTCCCTGAAACCAGTTTTAATTTCAGGGAGATTTTGCGTAGAAACATAAAAACATTTTTGTCTTTAAAATTGTGCGCATATTTATATTTTTGATCAATATGAATAAAACCATGCTTATTCCCATGTAGTATGTCCTTTGTTTTATCACCTGTAATCATGGTATTAGATTAATTATTTCTTCCGTAAATGACTCTTTTCAGTGTGAGATGACCAGGTTAAGATGCAAGCACGTGCAGCGATCTCACACTGGTCAATTATCCAATAACAACCGCCGGTACTGATATTGATCGATGATGTCGACCAATGAAATGCACTGTTATTTTATACTTTCGGTTTTTAGAATGAAGTCCTCTAAGGTTTCAGAATATAAAATTTAATTTCTTACGGAAGAAATAGGTACTTACACGCGTTCTTGGAAAACCGGCAATGATCTTTCACTCGTGATAGAATTTTTCGGGTCTTTTGACTCGTTCCGCTGCGCTCCACTCGCAAAAAGACTGAAAAATTCTATCACTCGTGAAAGATCAGCCGGTCTTTTCCAAGAACTTATGTAAGAACCTATAAATCTACAATATTTTCATTTCAATTTGGGTCATGGAATGACACTTTAATTTAATGTATTTAATATCTGTATATTTATTTTTGTTCAGCTTCAGATAAATGAATTTACCAGAAAAAGCTTTTCTTTTTCTAAAATTAGGTATTTAAGGCAAAGTCTTTGGGTAAATTTGAATTCAAATAAAGTACAACAAATTTAAAGGTGTTTAAAATGTTCATATGATCAAACTTATAGCCTAAATCCGTTCTTTAAGTGCACTTTTGTTTCATTTCTTAAAAGTGATAAATAGTTTCAATAAAGAAAGGGAAGTAATTTTGGTAATTGTTTCATTATTCCTAGTTTCTCTCACCCTTACTATGTTAACCCCCGATCTTTAATTTTTCAATGGAGATCGTAATTTTTAACACTCTCTGTATTCATTCAAAGTGTGGAAGCAATAGATATGTCACCCAGCAGATATAATTGGATTAAATTTCCACTCATTTATTGTTCTCAACTCACTAATTAACACTATTTCGTGTGTTTTGATAACACTGACAGGTAAACAAACGGAAAGAATGATTTTGGGACATAAAATGTAAAATTACAGGAGATTATGCGGGAGGGCATTAAAAGTCGGGAGTTAAGTGTCTCCCGCTCGGGAGTAATTTATTTCTCGGGAGATGGCTTAAATTTTCGGGAGGCTCCCGCAGGATTCGGGAGGGTTAACACCTATGCACATTACTGTGAGATTTCCATGATATTTACTATGGAGTATCATCTTCATTGTGGTTAATATGTGTACAAAATTTCATAAAGATCTGACATGATTTGTTGTGTGAATAGGTTAACTTGATATGTGATAAATGGACCTGCGGACGAAAAACAATACATCCCTCAATTCTCATAGGTAGGGCATAAACCATATAGAAATAATACCTTCAATCCTTTGCCAAGCTTTTTAATGGTGAGTTCTGGCTCTTGATATTTAGATTCACATACATACACATCATCTTCTGGTATATCTCCAATTCGACCTGTTTATAATAATTTCACACTTATCATTGTAAATAGAGATAATAAATGTTGATCTACTGAACACTAATGCGTTGCATCAGTCTTGAATGGTTATTAACAGAATTTTAGATAGAACTATGGACAATCTTTAAACTTTAAATCAAAATAAAAGAATAAAATTAGCTATTTTACTTCTTGCTAAAAGGACAAATGCTATTTTGATTATCTTGTAAAATCCATGATTGATAATATCATCTTTACAATGCTGATGAGGATTTTGTTGGTGCTTTGCCTAGTGTTGATGGTCATCCTAATCATCACATAGCCCTCTTTAAATACATATCTACTATCCTATAAAAATTTAGATTCAAAGTATTCATTTGAAGTATTTACTTACTGGTGTAGTAGTCTTTGATATGTAGAACAGAACATTTCCCCTCTATGTTGTTCATGGATAATGTTTCTTCCGCTGTAGTAAGGAAAACTTCCTTCTTGTAAAACAGTCTAGTTGGTGAATGTTCTATGTCCACAGGAAACACAAAACACGTACTGAGAATACATGGTTCCCCACTGAAAGTATAATCAAATGAATAAAATACATAAAGTAATTAAACTAAAAACAATTCTAATATGGACCACGCCCACGAACAAAGGAAACCACGACGACAAGCCGTGCGTAAATTTTCAATAAACACCGGGTCGACGTCACAGTTACTTTAATGCTAAAATCAATAACGTGCACAAAAACAACAAAAATGGCAGACATTTTGTCTTGTACTATAGGTCTTGGGAAAACACAAAAATGGCATATTGAATAGATATAATCCATGGCTGCTCATGGTTTATTAGAGATTTTAACATGGGTTGCCATTGTTTTCGTTATTATTTTACCCTGAGTGGAGCGCAGCGGAGCGAGGGGTAAAATAAACGAAAACAATGGATACCCATGTTAAAATCAACAATAAACCACGAGCAGCCATGGATTATTTCTTAAATAATATGAAGCATTGTTTTATTTGTTCAGTGGTAAATGAATTTGACCTATCTTTCAGCTAGCATAGGGAACAGATATGAAATGGCTAACATGCCTTCAATATAAATACCCTGCCACAAAAGTAGAAACAGAACTTATTTTTTGGAGTATCAAATTCCATGGACATGAATGCAACATGTATTGTGTAGATCCAGGTGTACATAGATTCATAAATTTCTGAATCTACAGACTGTCAGAATTTATATGTGTGTGTGTGTGTGTTAGGGATTAACACCCTTTTCCATGCACCAGGGTCATCAAGGGTGGTCAGATTAAATGGTGGATGAAACCCGGCAGAATTTATATGAATTTTTAAAAATAGTTCATATTACTACTTTTTTTTGCATTTTGCAATTTGTTCTAAACATGTGAAACCTGAGAGCTGTTATTTCACAAACAATAATACTGTGACAGTTTTAAGCCAACTAATTTTGTAAAGGTTGTTTATTTATTCAGTAAGATAATATTAGAATTATAAACTTACTTCTGGTTGGTCCAGATCTTATCTATCCTACAGATAACAGGTCTGTCTTTGGTAGATCTAGCATACACACAATCACCTATCTTAAAGGACCCAGCTTTACATGTTAACTGCTCAAAATAAGTATGGCCTTCTTCTGCTTGGAAATTTTCTATACGGATGTCCTGGAAGACAAGAACTTTTTAAAAACAAAATAGAATAGAAATAATGTGAGTGAGTTAACAAAAGGATATCCCCTCCAACATACATGTATACCAGGAAAACTTTTAATGGTTAAGTTACGGTGTCCAGCTTTCTGTTTTCTCTTCACCTAAACATAGCATGAAAACAGCATCATCATGATCATAAGGGACAAAAACAATTCCAACTACAATATAATGTTTAGATTCATCCTTAAACACTAAACCATAAAGATACAAATAACTAGGTATAATTTGTGTTGGGATGCCAACACACAAGTCGCCCAAAATCGCCTTGGATACTATTTCTTCCCATTCAGTACAATAAAATATGTATAGAAATCAAATTTCATTGAAATCAGACAAAGTTCACATTTTTAAGGGGGGCGGGTGTAGTAAAATGGCCGACATTTTAAAACCGTAAGTCGGATTTCAAATCCGGTTGCAGATTTGAACTCAGCATACCTGCTTTACCCACATGAATAATTTTCAAAACGATCCGATGAAAAAAAAAATTCCGCCCACTTTTTCCGATGGCCGCCATTTTGAAAACTCCAAAAAGAGCATACAAAACTTTAGATGGTACTCTAGTATTGTACCAAGTTTGAATGACCCCAGACGTAAGCCCTAAAAGTAGACCCCCCGACAAGTTCAAGTTCCGGAAGAAAAATAATAATAATTAAAAAGTCATTTGTTCAGAGAACAAATGTGAGGTCTTTCCCTGTCTTATGTTTTTGATATGGTATTTTATACAAGTACTAAAGACATTTGAGTCACTTTGTTTAAGACAAGATGTTGCCAATTTTTTTGATATAGGCTCCAGAATGAAGATCAGGGGGCCTAGAGTCAGAAAAAGTATGGTTGCTAAGGACTTTTATGTTGGTTGCTATGGACTAAATGTCACTTCCGGTTGAAAAAAAACTTACATCTAAACTCAGAAAGTAGTCTGGTTTAAGAATATGTATGGTTGCTATGGACTTTTCATTAAGGTTACCTTGTTGCTAGGGAATGACCTTGACCTATGACCTTTGACCTTGGACTCAAATTGTAGCTCTTTGCATTCTGATTCATTTAAATATACATGTTTACTATACTATCTGTTATGGTTTTCAAGTTATTGGCTAAAAACGTGTCTCGCAAAACTTGTTTTGGCCGCCATTTTGGAACCATTCAACCGAATCATGTTCTGTTTGGGTTCAAATTGTAGGTAATTTAATCCTCTTTCAAATGAACCCTATGTTTCATTCACCATCTTTTATGGTTAAAAAGTTATAAACAAAAAATCATTTTAAAAATACGAATCAAGGGCGATAACTCAAAAAAGTTTTACGCTTTCGCACCTGAAACACTTTTTGTAGATTTCGACATGGCGAACATTTTTCTCATGTTTTGTCCGATTCAATTTTGTACGGTTTAAGTGTTATTTCATAAAAACTGTTTACATTTTGAAAATGGCTGCCCGTAACCATTCGACTTTGGTCTTAAATTGAAGGGCCCATAATAACGGTCACAAAAAACCCATATGTTTACTATTTTATCTCTGACGGTTTAAAAGTTATAAGCCAAAAACAGATAAGCCGAAACGTGTTAAGGGCCATAACTCGAAAATGGTTTGTCGTACAGTGTTCGACCCTTTATATCAAATAAAGGTCTAAATGAGACGAGTATTTTCCCCATTACATGTCTGCTTCAATTTTGTATGGTTTTTGAGCTATACTGCAAACAAGGTGTATCATGACCTCTGACCTTGAGATTTGACCTTTGACCTTGACATTTTAAGATGTAACATATGTCACTTAGGATGATTGGTGAAGGTCCCAAGTCTCTAGGACTTACCGTTTTGAAGAAAAAAATTTTGACGTGTCGCGACAGGTTTCGACTCAAAAACGCGTAACCAGGAAGTTGATCGAAAATTTTTTTTTTTCGTGATGACATGTTCCCATGAGTACAGCAACATTTCCCACACTTTAAATTTTTGATATCGGTTACGGTTTAGGAGGAGATCTGTGCACAAGGGTTTTCGGTCTGGGGCAGATAACTCCGTTGCTAAAAATAGATCGGTTTCGCAGGGTTACTCAAGTTATGCCCTCATAGTGTCGATTAATGGTATGAAGTTTCGTAATGTTACGATAAATATTTCTTCTTTTTTTTTTGTGGCGGAAAAAAAAAAATAATAATAATAATCATAAGAAATACAGTAAGGTCTTTCCTTCTGTGGAAGGGAAAGACCTTAAAGGACAAATGTCATGATTTTTATTTTTGGTGTTACGTATTCAGTAAGTCCTATATTTTATAAGATCCAGAATAGCGAATGTTAAACCCAACGATTGTGTCAGTAATCTAAGGTAGTTTATCGATCGATTTGCTACTTTCCGAAAGATGCCGAAAACTGTCGATAATTAATAAGATAAACTGCCGAATGATCCGTGACGTCAGAGAAGAGGGTTGTTTACATAGAAGCCATTTAATTTTCTACACGTTTTCAATCAAATCATGGATTCTAGCGACGAAGAATTACGATCACATCGACCTGGAAGTATAAGACCGTACCAATTTGAACCGCTAGCTTCGGAAGTACGGAATAACCAGGACCAGAGCGAAACTGAGTCAGAGGAGAGTGTTCAGGGAGCCGAGGGCGGTGAAGGAAATCCAAATCATGGGGACAGGATTGGAAATACGGCCTGGTATGGTTTGTGAACAGAATGATCGAATGAAATTTTCCACTTTTTTGTTTTAGAGTATTATTCGACGAGCATTATTCATTCATTACTTGTGTTATGAAAATAGAAATCCTAACACGTTAAAGAAGGGGGGCATGAACATGCTGTCAATGTCATATAGACATCATCAGTACTGAGTGAATTTTTACACCCACTTAAAATTCATGATGAAATCAAATATACAAACCAGCAATCCTTTACATGTGTATCTTATATTTTTCAAATGTTTTAAATTTAGCTGCTGAATACATGTATAACTGATCTTGAGTATACTTAATTTTTTTTTTTACTTTTCAAATTGTTTTGCTGGAGTCCAGAGAGTATCATTTTGTTTATTATACTATGTAGGTGTGACTGTCAGCAATGTGAGAGTATGCCAACGCAAACCGAATGTGTATGCTGTCATGAAATTGCACCAGTCCTGGCAAAAATTGAGGAGAGTGATTTATCTTGCATAACAGAACATGAGGGCTTCACTGGAAACTGTCTCAACCGCCATGTTGTGGAAACTGCAATGTATGCCTTTGTAGAAGAGGATGGGCCAATTGATGACAATGAACCAATACATGAGTAAGTAAAAATGTCAGTCTATGTATTAACAAGACCGACGAGACATCTGCATCTGAAAATATTATTCGTTAAACAGGTAGTGGATGAGTTACCCCCATGAAATAGCTTTACACTATTAGTACTTTAGGAGGAAACTACATGAATAATATCTAGTAATGGGTTATGTAGAGGACTAGGACAATTTTTTAAAATGCAGAAGGTGATACTGCAAATTGACACATATTGCGAAAGTGATTACTATACATGTATGTCACCCGGGTATGTCACTTACATACATGTATACCAGGCCACATGAAAAACAAAAGATTTTAATGCCAAAATAAATTGTATATCTATGTACAATACATGTAAATCCAGAGATGGAAAACAATATACATCATTACAAATAAAAAAATGTGAATTTATATAAATCATTACAAATAAAAAAATGTGAATTTATATACATCATTACAAATTTAAAAAAATGTGAATTTATATACATCACTACAAATAAAAAAATGTGAATTTATATTTACACATGTATTTATTTAATTATTACTGGAAAGTATAATCAAATTAATGTTGCACAATAAAACTATGCAAAGCTTTAAACATAAAAGAACATTGAACAGGTTATACAGTTTCTTGTACTTAATATTGTTCTTCTGTGTTTTAATAAAAAAAATTTCTATATTTTCTGTGTTTAGGCTGTACAGATATATTGCCTATAGGAGTTTTACCAGATGGATCTGGCATATTTTAGGAAGAGGCAGGAGGAAGGTCATTCCATCATGTGCTGTATTAAAGATAAGATCAGCATATCCATCAGAACAATACACAGGGTTTAAATATCCAAGGCCTTAAACCTTTCAGGCTAATATTAGTTAAATCTTGTTGTCCTCTCACGGACAAGAGTAGCTTTTCCAGGATTTTCAAAAGCCGAAGTGAGTGGTGCAGGCTTGTCAAAACCGAGACGAAAGTCTTCAGATGCCTCCAAAATAGAATGTAATGCTGTCCTTCTGTGGAAAATCCTCTTTAGCAAATCACGTACATACTCTGAAATGGAAAAGGATTGCACATGAAAATAAAAACAATGTAATCAGCAAACAATACTTTGAAGTTTGCACCTAGGTGTATGTTTATCATTTAAACTGTATTGTTATGTATAAATTTATCTTTTAACTTAACAGTCTGACATGATTTTTTTCTTTCACATTTTATAGTCCTGTAAAATGTAATTTACACATTTATTAATGTCCACATACTGTTAAAGTTTTTTATGTAAAAAGTTAAGAGTACATTGAATGATAATGTAGATATTCACAGTTATTTTTATTTTTTCTTACCATAAGTTGCAGGAATTCTTTGAGCTTTAACAACACATTGTTCTCCTTTTTTGGCCCTTGGAAAAGAAGTCCTCCAGCGACCTTCACCTTCTTTGGTAGTGGCTTGATCCCTGTTGCCATTTTCATTAAAATGGAGAGCTGCTACATAGGTTCTATGACAAATAAAGTACAATATAATATATAGTATGTGCATTAAATGTATATGTATATATTGCAAATATAAATAAGTTCAGACAAAAATGATTGTTTATTTATTGTGCGTATATCATTTAATTAAAACAAATATTACCTTGCCATCATGGATGCATAAAAGAAGTGGGTACTTTTAGGAGCAAACTGGTTGAGTACAGAGTGGTAAACCTCTAAACCATAAGTCTGATGGTCAGGGGACAGTTTGGGAATATCTCTCAGTAAGTAGGGACTCTCCACAACCTCTTGAATGAGCTTGAAGCATCTAGAACCTATAGATAGAATACACCATTGTAATATAAAATAAAGCATTCAAGGCATTATGCATATAATATTAATATCTCAAACATTTGGTTTTTGAAACATGCATGATATATGCAGAAAAACATTATACATAAAATTTTACATGGATGGCATTTATCATTTGGTCATTTATACTGGTGATCTTTAGATATCTTGGATTTATATATATACATGGTAGGAAATAAAATAATGTGAAATTAATTGATACCGTCTCTTAGCCATGCTTTGTCTTCTTCCATGTCAAATTCTTCATGTTCACATTCAGGGAAGACATCAGAATCATGTTCATGTATATCCCTGATATGGTTAAGTACAGACTTCCACTTGGCTAGTTTCATTTCTTCATTGTCACCACTTGTTGCTGCCACCCAGTATGTATGGTTGCTGATGCTTCGGATCCATGGTCTTATTTCATGCCCAGCTCTCTTTTTAGCAGCAGCCTCTAATTTTTTGGTCACCCCTAAAAGAAAAAGGTATTGCACATAAAAGGAAAATGAAAATAATGAATATAATTTATTTGAATGAATATTTATGTTTAACAAATGAAAGTGAATTCAAAAGCGATAAATGTTTTGGTTTTATACAAAATTTTTTGCACATAGATATTATATAAACATATCTTATTGTACTTTACATACCTTTTGCAATATGCCAAACATCAAAGTAGTGTTTAATGTTAGGCTGATTTTCTCTCATATATTTCTTTATCATGACATGTCTGTCAGTAACAAGCCCTCTCACTGTCTGTTGACCAATGCCAGTTAAATACTCCAATCCTCTCTTCAAACCTTCTAACTCCATATGAGTTGGCCCCTTTACTTCATTGGACTAAAAAAAAAACTATGTTTTAATTGATCTTTTCGCAGTACACTGTAACAGTCATGACATTGATTTAATATTGAAGAACATTTTAATTGCCTTATGGGCGATGCATTCACCTTAAAAAAATAATGATAATAATGTTACATCTTCATACCTGAACCAAACGAACGTCGAGAATTTTACTGGTGCTTAAATCCATTAAAGTGTAACAGCCAAACTTAGCACTATAACCTGGACTGTCACAACGTCCATCACCTCCAAGCACAAGGTCTGTACCTAAAACATATAAAAAAAAATGTTGTGTACGGGTATCTAAAATTGATATAATGAAGCTTGTGTCTGGTTGATTATATAGAATTTCTATGGATTAATAATTTGTGTAATTTGAAATAATTGACAAAAGCCGGTCGGTTGCTCGATACATCCTAAGCCACAGGCAACAATAAAACAAGAAATAAGACCTCTTGACGAAAAAGGAATATCATTATCTTAACATAAACTAAACAAAGCCCAACCTTATTTGCTTGTTAGTTCGTTATGTTGCAAATAGACTAATCTTACCTCTCAGAGTTTGTAATAGATCAGCCTGTTTACTGTCAAATTCTTCAAGCGTTGCTGGAATGGTATAAGCACTTTGCAATCTTGCAGCTGTCCTCTGGCTTATCATCTGGACCTTCATGTGTTCAAATAGACGTAGGACTTTTGAGGTATTGGACCCACTGAGCACAATTGCACTTCCCCCATGGAAGTTTGTTTTGTGTTGATTGCGAAAGCCATTTCGTTATATGTCCAGATTCGCAGACGGATGATGTGCATATCATGCTGCCTTTGGTGTACTCTATGAAAGAGGTGCATTCTTTCCCACAGCGTCTACACATTGCAAGCAGTTCTGTCAGACTACTTTCCGAAAATAAATAATATTTTTCATCCAAAGGGCTTTCAGTCTTTTCCAATTTATAATTTTGCAAAAGTTCATCGCTGGAGTCTTCGTCCTCAGAAGTTTCAGTAAAGTCTGTATCGGGGTCGAAGTTCGGGTCTAAATCCTCATCGTTGTCGTTACCAATACTACTTTCGAAACTGGTGTTCAAAATATCTTCCGACTCATCATCGTAAACTACGGTTGATGTCATGGGGTGTTCAAAATTATCCACAGACATTCCCTCGCGTATTGGCGAAATGACTGGTTCACGCTCGGGTGGCTTCAGCAACTCACACTGGGTACCTACATTCTGTACCGATACACCCCGCGTCTGTAACCGTCTGGTTTTGGTTTTTACATTTTGTGGATCCGTTTGTGTTTTCTGATGTGTAGAATTGACAAGATCATCGGTGTCTGTGCTACAAGATCGGGGAGCCGATGAAGTAGATGGCAATTCAGTTTCCATCTCCGTTGGTACATCAATTTCTTCGTGATGAAGGGATCTATCTCCCATAGCACCCTCAAGAATCTGCACAAAAAAGGGGGAATTATAATTGTATTCAATGTCATTTTTACAGCTAACTACGAATATTAAAGTTATACCCTCTATAGAAATAATAGAATACTTTTAAAACATTTTGTTATTAATCATATTTATAGAACAAAAATATTGATGTCCGAATGTAATGTTGTATATTGTTTTGGCGTTCTCTCCCCAATCATTTCAAGAAAGAGCTTAATTTGCATACAAGTGATTATTGCTTGTGTTCAACATCAATAGGTAATCAATTAGTGTATCGACGTAATAGATGCATGTCGAGATATAAATGCCACCCGCGGAAAAAGAATGTGTCAAGCTTCTGCTTCACGCTGTAATATGATGTTCTATCTTTTCAACATAAAATCACGTCGGTACGTGTACTACAAAATGTAATTTTTTTTTAAATGTGCATTTTTGTTTTTGATGCCATGTACATGTATGTATGTATGCTTCCTCGCAACCTTTCTTGGAAATAAAATTACGGCTAAGATATAGTTTATCAATATTTTTTCTGGGGATCGACACACTGTCATATCTTTAGAGTACGACCAAGAGACGGACTGTCAACTTAAAACAAAATTTGATCATTCGTTCGTGATGTTTTATGTTATATTCAATAAAACGAAGACAGGAAATTTAACAGACCTGTCAGAAATATAATAATTTTTCGGAATTTTTGGACTGCTAAAATAAAATAGATTGTATAAGATTATTTTTATTTTTACTATTAATTTTGTAACTACCTCTAGCTTTCTTCGTTTCTCGTAAGCACCCCTAGGTTTCCCGGCAGAATTATGTTCAGCACCATCTTTCCCTTGAATTTCATACGGAATGTCCGGCACGGCGTCATCTTTTACTTGAATTCGGGCACCGTGGTACCCATATTCCTGCATCTTTACAGGGTTACGAGCCAGTTGGGAATCAGAAAAATGTTTATGACAAATCCTACTATGTTCGGTTGGTTCAAAGTTCACTCTTTTACAGTAATGAATCCATGCTTTCCGTCGGACGGAATCTTTCGGAAATCTAAAGAACGAAATTCCCTTATGCTTTTTTGAATCATTTGTGCACCCATAAACTGCACAGTACGGCATTTTCAATAATATTTTGTGAAAAATTAACAACCATCAACAAATTATCTAGCGGAATCAATATGTGCATAAACAATGGCTATACAGCTAAACAGCACGACCCTCTGCTCTGACGTCAACGGTCAATGACCGTTATCTTATCAGTGAAAATATGCATACACGTGAAGCTCCGCCTACTCTCACTTTCAGCTATTTGTTTTCAGACATTGATATAATTGTGTATAGATTAGCAATGTGTAGCTTGAGTTTTTCATTCAAAAATACGATTTTCTTCAGTTTGCCTTAAAACAAAATTTCATGTCATTTGTCCTTTAATAAATAATAATAATAAGAAGAAACGGGGTAAAAACAATAAGTCGCCAAAACTTTGTTTTGGGCGACTTAATAAAAGGTATCACAGAAGGTTTCAAAGCAGCATGACTATTATCCAGTTTGCTGCTTATCTCTTTACCTTTATTCTAAACTTTGTCAGAAAAGGGAGTTGGCAAATAGTGAGTTTTGAAATGTGATATAAGAGAAAGCATACCAGTCTGACTTTATCCAGTATACTGTTGTCCCCATCATCTGCATCATCCTTCTCTTTATCAACAAACACAGAGGCCACTCGGATAGGCACCAGTGGGATATCTCTGGCAACAAGGTTTACATGCTCATTGTTAGGTACTGGCCAAATCTACAAAATTCAAATGATGTTATTTAATTTTCTTTAAGATATTTAATCTACGGCATATTAACTTCTTTTCATGAACACGTGAAACACTTGAGTAATAAGATCATACTATATTTTTTAAATTTTTTTACACTGATTTTTTTCATAAATCTAATAACATTAAAAATTCCATAATTAACATTAATATCTCTAAAATCTTGTTGGCAGAATTTTTTTATAAACCTGATGAGAATATTTTTCCATCTTATATATTAATATTCTATTAGCACTTCTATTTTCTATGACAATAACAAGAGTAAAAGAAACGGCAACAAACCTTAATTTTCTTAAATCCTCTCAGTCTGGATGAGTATCTAGATTCACAGACATAAACATCATTATCAGAAAACCCCTAAAAATACAAACAAAAATCATGTAATGTTTGTCTCTAATACAAATGGATCGATAATTTTCACTTTAAAAATCACAAATGTTGTAAGTGTATCTATATAAAGAATTTTTTTCTTTAATATAAAAAAATCTGTGCTTTATTTGGAAAGAATCATTTTAGATAAATTTTTATCTTAGGGCCAAATAAATGATTGCAAGCAACAAATACTTGTTCATATATACGTCTGTTATCTGTAATTGTAATAACATATCAACTCAGTTAACATTGGACCATTTAAAAACTTTACCAATACCTTTGGATATTATCTCCTAAACCAACAATAATCTACCGTAGCTGTACATACCTCTGGCTTCATCTTGAAATAATCTTTGACATACATGACATAACAACGCCCAATGACATGGGTTAATGGTGTGTTAGTGTATACATCACTCTTAAACACTTCCTAAAATAAAAAAGACCAATCAAGTATAATAAACACAAACAAAATAGAGAATAAGTATTGTGTTGAAGTATATTATAATTAATCATATGTGCATAAGTAAAGGTGTTGAAATTAAATTGTCAATGACGGACCTATGTGACTAGCAAAACTTAAATTTATATTTTATAATTTATTTAAAAATACGTTTTACTAATGCACCTTTCTGTGTTTCAATTTCACATTTTAAAAATGTCAAATATTGTTGACATTATGTTGTTTAGACAGAGACTGAGGGTAGGCAGTCAGCATCTCAATGGCCATTTATTTACAACTATAAATTGAGAATTTTGCCTGAAGAATTTGAAATTTGCCTTTTCAAAATTATTATTTTGTCATTGTTTTGAATTGTTAATTGCATTTAATCATATGAAAGATTTGGTTTTGGAGTGTTTTATTTTATCTATCTATTTAGTAACATTTATCCTTTATATTTCAGTCTTTTGACTTTTTTATATTTAACATCAAGGCTCACCAAACCAGGCGAAGTGGGCAAAAAAGTCGCCCTGAAAAGTTAAATTTTGCCTTTGTAATGTCACAGGGAGAAGTTAAAGTCGCCTTCTAAAATTGTGGTAATCGCGACATTTCCCATTTCTTTAAAAGATTAAACAAAGCTACCTGTTTATTTGATCATTTTACCTAACCCAGAGCTAATTAACAACCTGTAATGATGTCCTGTCACTGTTAATTATCAAATTCAAAAGTTTATTATCTTGTTATTAAACCAATTAGCGCCCAAGCCCGACGGCGATAGTCGGCTTGTACACCAAACTTGTTAATTAGATGGATCAAACTCCCAGTCATTAATTGGCTTCCAGGATTGATAAAAACTTAATATTAATGTGATTTGTTCACAAATAATTGACCAATTAACTGTAATTAATCCTTATTATTCATTTTGAAAGTTAAATTTCTGAAGTTAAAGAAAAAAATATTGAACAGAGTTTTGCCCCTTTTAGAATTAATAAATTTCTAAACTCTTAATCTTTCTACACATATTTTGTGTTCTTTTACTATAAGTTCAAAGAATGATATAATCAAACAAAAATAAACACCAACAAAGAATTTGAGCATAATAATTATTGCAAATTATTTTTTTCATTTAGAAAATCACCTTTCTGATTATTTTCAGAACCTTAGCTGGGTGTATATACCTTTTCCCTATTTTGAAATTCTCTAATTAAAATTATAAATATGTCTGGAGAAATAAAGATAAAATAAGTAATAAATCTGTAATAATAAGACTTAAAAATAAATACATGTAGCATCAGCAATGTCTATAGTTATGCCATAAGGAATAACATTACCATAGAATACCACTTTTAATTTACTTATAATAAAACTTAAAGAGATTTCATATGTAGGAAATATAAAGCACTTTACAAAGTAGTATTGTAAATTATTAAGTTTATTTGTTTCAACGGTAGTGTCACGGGCCTCTCACTTCTCCCTTATTTGTTGTCACTTCTCCCTACTTGGCTCAGAGGGAGAAGTCACTTCTCCCTGTAATCCCGAAGTGTGGTGACCCCTGTAACATTTCTCTAAATACATGTATAACAACTTGTTTGTGTCCTGATGATGGCTGCAATAATGCTGACAGGACAAAAAACAACTAACAATCAATCAATCTTGTGACATTATAAAATCAGGCAAACCTTTTCCAGGAATTTCCTTGTAGCAGAGTGGAATGTTTCATTAGGTCTATAGAACCAGAACCCATACAGAGTTTGTACCCCTGCACTATCAACAAACAGTTTCTCTATACACATGATGTGAGGCTCCTGTCCTTCCTCCCTGGTCAAAATAAATCAGTATTTAGGTTATTCCTTACTGTGTGTTGAGTATTTGTTTTAAATTTGAAGAATTTCTGAACAATAGAACAACAAAATCAAGCCTGCTCAGAAAACTTGGAACAAAGGTTACAAAAAGGCTGTAACAATTTTTTTACAAGGCACTATGACAGCAAAGCTTAAGACAAACAATAAATGATCCTGACAAAATATTGAAAAAGCAGAAAGCATAAATAAAAGGAATATAAAATGGTTCAAGGAGGCATTTACTTTTAATTAATTTATTAGTTAAAATACATGTTTGATATCCAGCACCATTAGGATCACTGAAACCTAAAATTTCTTTGTCATGCACTAAATTTGTATTCCTGTCTAGATGAAAAGGTAGACTAGCATCACATCACACACAAAGGGAATGATCATGGGATCTGAGTTTACAACTAGATAATGTGTCTATGAGCCACAGGATGGCCCTCCCGTTCTTGAAATATCATTGACCCTCAATGTGTATTACCTGGGATATGGACCTTTACCAAAAGTGTTCATGTGTAAAATATAGGTCGCTGTGACCTTATTTCTGATGGGTGGTGCCATGTACCAAGACTCATCGAGAAGTGAAATATTATTGACCCCCTAACATGTAGTATTCAAGATATGGACCTTAACCAAGAACTTAACCAAAGTCATTCATGCGTAAAATATAGGTCACAGTGACCTCATTTCTAGTGGATGGTGTCACTTTACCCAAGACACATCTAGTGAAAAAATATCATTGACCCCCAACATCTAGTATCCAAGTTATGGACCTTAACCAAGAACTTAACCGAAGTCATTCATGCATAAAATATAGATCACAGTGACCTAATTTTTATTGGGTGGTGTCATGTTACCCAAGACACATCTAGTGGTGAAATACCATTGACCATCAACATGTAGTATCTGAGATATGGACCTTAACCAAGAACTTAACCAAGTTCATTCATGCGTAAAATATAGGTCACAGTGACCTTATTTCTAGTGGGTGGTGTCACCTTACCTAAGACACATCTAGTAGTGAAATATCAGTGACCCCCAACATCTAGTATCCAATATATGGACCTTAACCAAGAACTTAACCAAAGTCATTCATGCATAAATTATAGGTCACAGTCACCTCATTTCTAGTGGATGGTGTCACCTTACCCAAGACACATCTAGTGGTGAAATATCATTGACCCCCAACATCTAGTATCCAAGTTATGGACCTTAACCAAGAACTTAACCGAAGTCGTTCATGCATAAAATATAGGTCACAGTGACCTAATTTCTAGTGGGTGGTATCACCTTACCTAAGACACATCTAGTAGTGAAATATCATTGACCCCCAACATCTAGTATCCAAGTTATGGACCTTAACCAAGAACTTAACCGAAGTCGTTCATGCATAAAATATAGGTCACAGTGACCTAATTTCTAGTGGGTGGTGTAGCCCTACCCAAGACCCATCTGGTGGTGCAATATCGTTGACCCCCAACATCTAGTATCCGAGTAATGGACCTTAACCAAGAACTTAACCAAAGTGTTACGGACGGACGTACGGACGTACGGACGGACGGACGGACGGACAAGGGTAAAACTATATGTCCGATCCACATACGTGGTCGGGCCATAAAAATGTATAAGGTTTTCAATAAGTTTAGAAATTCTCAATTTATCTATTAAGTTTCAATTGGATTTTTTTCTTTTTCCTTATCATAGAATTCAATGTGAATCGAGTTTGTAGGTTATGAGACATTAAGCCTAATGAATGCAATTCCATTGAATCAATATGAACTAGAAACACCAATGATTAATTTTCTCAAAACAAGACAAAATGTAAATAAACCTTCAATAACATGAGTTTTTACCTTTTTCCTTTTTTAGCTTTCACTGCAAACCTATTATATGCAAATACCACAATTCAAATGAGGGAAACCATAATTTTTACAAGAAGTTATTAGCATATAAATTTTGTAAGAAATTAAAACATACACTGTACTTCTCATAATACACAGGATAGAATTTTAAGCATTTTAAATAGATATGATTGGTCTTGCAACCTGTTTCCATTAAGTAAATGATATATGAATACATGTATATTCCATTAGTTATGAAGTCCATGAAAATTTCTCTACAAGAAACATTAAACCATACATTTGTCATATGATCTGTAAATCTGACAGTCTAAATTTTTGAAAAGTAATGAAAGATACTAAAGGCATAGTACTTTTACATAGGACATACCTTGGTTCAATATAGACAGTGTCACCAACACGGAAGGTCTGCTCTTTGTATGAAAACAGATCTTCACTAGTAGCCTAAAAAATCATAATAGCCTAAGTCATATGTTTTAAATCTTTTGTCAGAAAGAAATCAAACACTATTTTTGGGGTCATTTAACAGAATTGTCCCTTTCATTCCTGAAACTTAAATTAGTGTAAGCTTCAAATAGTAGGAGTAAACCAGAACAAAAAATAATCTAAGGAACCTAAGACGACCCTGATATTATCATGTTTGAAATTATACTTTTTTTTCAGTCTTGTTTTGAGAATTTGTGTCACTGCTTTTAAGATTTTGAAATTTTTACTCCATATTTAGGGTTTCTTCAATCATGAAAGTTAAACGTATATACTGTATTTTGGAGCTGTCTCTCTTCTGATTCTCTCTTGGCTTTTTCTGTCCCTTCTTTCTCCTGCAACAGCTTGCTACTCTTCTCAGCATCAAGTGCTGCCTGAAGATGTCTCTCCGTATAGCTTAGGGCTGGTGTCAACAAGATCTCTCCATTCTTACATATCTCATCTCGCTTCTTGATGAAGAACTGTTGCATTTCAACTGCATCTTCGTACAACTGAATAAGTGTAAAAAATGTGAAATTTTTATTCTGACTACAATGCTAAATGCATGATTACAAACTATAATGATTTAAAATAAAATGAACTGAAACCCTTTTAAAAACATAATGGTAGGTAAAGAAATAAAGTCATCATATATATTATTACATGCTTATACAATGTATGTGGTAAAAAAATCAATCTTAATATTGAATGGTTGTGCCTTTATCTTGCAACATAAAAGGATGAATACCAATTTACATTATTTGTTTTTTGTTTGTTTAGTGTGTAAACAGTAGTCAAGGATTTTAAAATATGATAACTATTATCTAAAGAATTTTTATCTTGTTTTGGACCACTTAATGGTAAGCTTTTAGCTGGTGAACTGTGCAAAAGATTAAAAGAAAGTGTCATGACATGACAATGGACATTGATTTTGATGAATACCTGGGAATCAGTTCTACACAATCTTCGAGCCCGTTCAAAAACCATAAACATATCTTCCTGAAATTTGTCCATTCTTCTATATCTTCCCTGTAAAATATAAAAGTCAATATTTAAGATTTTCATAAAAGTTTCAACTGAAAACTTAATGGCTCTGTTCAACACAGAAATGTTGATGTCTGAGCAGGTTGTTTTCATGGAAAAAAAATCAACCAATGACCAAACTGTCCAGATGACCTCCAAAGATATAATACAGTTCTCATTCGAATACTGCAAATATCGTAACTTAAGCGGAGTACTAATTTCTGCTATTTTCCCAGTTGCCAAAGGACCAGGAAAATAACTACACACCAATTTTAAATGTGTACTTATATTTTTTTTAGCTGTTCCTATAAACATTGAAAATTGTTACCCATGAATATTTCCCAGTTCAGTAAGACCATAATAAAACAATTCCTAGATTCTCATCCAAACTTTATAAAAAGTATGGGGCAGGTGGGAGAATTTTATTTTTTATCCCTTTTGATAAAATATTCTGCCATCTTAATGGAAATTGGCCAAAAATTAACATATCTTATTTTTAGGCTGCTGAAAATATGAGGGCGGGTGGGTGGGAATCTAGATTATATTTTATATTGGCCTAAATTGTAAAAATTAGCAACCAGGAAAAGATATACGTTTATATTTAGATCAACTGTGTCTGATGCATGTTTTCTATACAAAGACACATATGACACACTTCTTGTCTTTTTTTGACAACTTCATACAGTTCAGTTAAAATTAAAGCACTATTTTGGAAATACATTCTTTCCCCAAATCATTAAATATTCATAATTCTTTATATATCTAATATGAAAAAAGGTCTTACCCTATCAATATTCCTTTTGAGTTGGTCAAAAGACAATGGCTTCCTGTAACAAATAGTCAAAATTCATACATACATGTAAACATAATTGACACTATCAAATGATTCTATAATGAGACACCAACAAAGAATACATATTATAGTATACTGGTAAGAATTTAACAAATACTCCAAATATGTTCAATGAATTTTTGGTTCTTATGATGAATATGTGCAAAATAAATGGTGTGTTATAAAAGTAATATTGGTTAATTTTTATAATTAAAGGAGTTTTTTTTTTATGAACAAGTGAAATTTAGTCCTGTGGTTTTAATATGAAGTTAATTGATCTGTATATTAAACTTCTTCAAAGTAAAATACAAATTCAGAAAACAGAAAATTAGGAAAATTGTGTGCCTCTTTATCAGAATAAAAAACCAAGTTAATTTATTTATCATAACTATTGAAAAAATTAAGTCTTGACTAACTCAGTTTGTTTTGAAGTTTCTAAGTCTTCATCAGGATCTCTCTCTGGTAACTCAGAGAATGAATCACTTAAGCATCTTCCTTCTTCATCCTATCAATGTACAATTAAAATGACAAGTGCCCTTAATCACAACAAATAATGTGTCCATAAAACATACAGTATTCTGTATAATATAATTTCCTATATGTTTGCAATTTAAAGTTTTTCCTTGTTTATTTTTCATTTGATAGATGTTTCCGTCATTTGGTGTATAAAAGTTTTACAAACAAGTACTGGTACATAGTTGTAAAGCTCTCCTTTAAAGCTTATGAATAAAATGTAAAATCTTTTAACTAAGAAAGTTTTTTAGAAATGATGAACAAAAATGCTCATACTGATAAAAAATGTTTATGGGACATAAAAATGTTTTGTATAAAATTAAATAAATAAGACTTGAGTTCTCTTTCTGTTGATTGTGCAAATGCATAAAAAAATAATGAAAATAAAAATCAATTAAACATTTATGAATGGAAATCTTACTTGATAATTATATGTAGATATAAACAGATTGGTCATCAGTTCCTGTATTATATGTCGTACATCAGGGATTTCACATGATCCTTCTTCTGATAGTTCCATCTTCTTCTCTAAACACACTCTTTGTAGAGTTAAAGCATCCTTTAATAAATGAATCAATAAACATTTACACTGCGGTACTTTAAAAAAATGCTTTTCTAAGTTTCATCTGGTATTTAAAGTGAAACCAATCAGTTTAAAAATGATGCTATAATATTCTGCTATGGTAACTAAATTGATATATGTGGCTAAAAATGTTGGGCTTACCACCATTTTCCTTTTATCTCAACTGAATTATATACCGACAACATAGAGCAATGAACAAACTGGCAGTTCAGATGATTCTTATCACATACATACCTTGTAGATGAGTGAATCAGGCTCATTATACTTGGAGGCATTATCAAACATCTGTACAAAGTCAGCAACCATGTCTTCTACCGTCTCATACTGATTGGTCAGAAGTTTCTGCTGGATCCTCTGCATGTCAATAGGCTTCTTGATAATCTCATAATAATCTGGATAATCCTATAAAGAGAAACCAAAATTATGAGCTGCTGTTGTTGTTGTTCAACAAATCTATTTTGAAAAATAACAATTTTTGAATATACACTTTACTTTTGTTAAATTTATATTTAAAATGAGAATATGTCCAGAATAATGATGCCCCACCTATCAAAATGGCCATACTGTCCCCTTCACTGAACCATAAATTTGATTTGGGGGTTTAAATTGCTGAGAAGTTTTGTTTGTTCATAGACTGATGCATATGTACATAAAACTTCCTGAAAATATCATACTGCCTTCATGGAAAAGTTAATCATGTTAAACCTGGTTTGGGTGAAACAGATTTATGGACCTATTTACATGCCATTCTACTTTCATAAGCGAGGGGATAAAAAGACACATTTTTCTTATACATGTATAAAACTTACAGCATGAATTTAATTTTAATTGTGATTTAACTCAAATTCAATTAATAAGCTTTTAAGTGGGGGTTAGTTTAAGTAAAAACTTACACTCTTCAGTGGTAGTTTCAAAAATGGTGTAGACAAAGTTCTTCCATGGCCATCTGTATAGTTATTGATGGCATCATATAGTCTCTGTAACTTATTTGGTATGTTCTTGGCATCTACTCTACTGCACGAAAAAAAGGCATAAAAATCAGTTTGAGGTACAATCAAATCATTTCGATAAGTTATTTTATCTATGTTTTGTTTGAATGTTTAAAACATGGTTTCTAATTTTATGAATGAAAATGTTCAAGAAACAATTGTAATAGAGCATAAGGGACAAATGGTAAACTACTAGTTCAGGTGTTTTTAAATATCTGCAAAATACTTCTACTTTTTTAAAGAAACATGTAATGAAATATCATAAAATACATGTACTGGTGTTCATTAGTGCCTTATACCACAAGTTTTTAAAAAATAAATAAATAACAATTCTATTAAAAAGCACCTTTTACTAAGAGCTTTTCTTGCTTCGCTGGTCTGACATATATTTTTCCATTTCATCTTGAGTGCCTTCTGTAAAGTATTAGCATCATTGTAGACTAGTGATCCCTCCTCATTGTATCTCCTGGCGTTGTTAAACATCAGCTCAAAATCTGTCAGAAGTTCATCTGGACAGGTATACTGAAATGGAAAGCAGAGACAGAAATAAAGTGAATATTTAACCATCCTGTTTAAGTTTAAACTTTAAGTGAAATATTTTCTTACCAAGGAAAAAGCAATATTTAAAGGAAATAATCATTTTCCTGAAGTGATATTTATTTCCCTTACTCTATTTTTCTGTTTCTAAATGAGTATTGGTGGATGCATTTTATAAATAATACACAATTGCAACCATTCCATAGAACATATACTATTTTTTCATGATGCCCAAACTTGCAATACATGTCTATTTTTTCTGATATTTCCAAACCAGGAATCTGATCTGAGTTATGAGATAATTTTATGTTTTTGCTTGTTCAAAGGTATAAAGTTTAATTATTATATAATATTTCCTTCTTGGTCTCTTAAACCTAAAGGGAACACTGGATGAAAGGACAAATAAACAGGCAAAAAAACCTAAGCACTATATGCCCCTATCCTTGGTAAGTAGGGCATACAAATCTATAGTCAAACACCATACAATTATTTCCACCACATAATTTCCATACCTGTGCTGTTTTGATTTTCTGCTCTATCATGGACATATCAATAGGGTTTGTAATAACATCATAATAATCTGGATATTCTTTTTTTGATGGAAGCTGCATGAAGATGAATCTCAATGGCCTGTTCTCATTGTCCTAGAAAATAACAATTGAATGGTTATCAATAATGATGTATAATGAATATATAATTTGAAGTGAAAGCATTAACATTATATCTAGGATATAAATGTCTGTGAAACACAAACATGTCTCTAGCTATATTTGAACGGCAGATGATCAATTTCTATAAGCAATGAGTGTTGACTAAAGACATTAATCTTAATAACTGTAATGGGAGAATAAAAAAGTTAATTAGAGGTCATATTTAAGACTATAATCATAAACTGTAAACCAACCAATTTTTGTGAGTGAAATAAACAAAAGTAGTAAAGACGTCATGAAAATAAGTTGGTTTCACTAAGCCTTTTTAAGCTTAACTAGAGGCTCCCAGGAGCCTGAATCGCTCACCTGATCTCTTATGCCAAAGTTTGAATAAATTTCACAAACTTTCAAGTATATAAACTTGCAAAACAATCCTTTCAGTGGTTTAAGAGAATATTTTTGGAAATCAGTTTAAATTAATAGAAAAAAACAGTTAAAGGGCAATAACTCCTGTAAGGGTCTTTTGATGCTGAACATGAAAAGTTGCTCCGGATTTTCTCTACCTCTTATACTTTTCGAGTTATAAGCCAAAAACAATGGTCTAACCCCCTATTCTATTTTTAGCAATGGCAGCCATGATGGTTGGTCGACATGTACAAAATTCACAAACTTGGTAGAGGACATCCTAAAGATCATGTATACCAAGTATCAATGCAATCCCTTCAGTGGTTTCAGAGAAGAAGATTTTTGAAATCAGTGTAAATTAATGAAAAAAACAGTTTAAGGGGAATAACTCTTAAACGGCTGATCTGACAATTTAGACCCTGAAATTATTTTTGTAGATCTCAATGAGCTAAACAATTCTGCAATGCTAACTTTTCCTCTAGCTCTAACGGTTTTCAAGATATTGTCCAAAAACTGCAAAAATGGTCAAATTTGATGATTAAAGGGCAATAACTCCTATAAGGAGTCGTTTCACAACTTCGACCCAATGTAGAGATTCGTAGAGCTTTTGATGCTGAACAAGGAAGGTTGCTTCGGATTTTCTCTATCTCTTATACTTTTTGAGTTATAAGCCAAAAACAATGGTCTGACCCCCCTGTTCTATTTTTAGCAACGGCGGCCATGTTGGTTGGTCGACATGTATATAATTCACAAACTCGGTAGAGGACATCCTAAAGATCATGTATACCAAGTATCAATGCAATCCCTTCAGTAGTTTTAGAGAAGAAGATTTTTGAAAATCAGTGTAAATTAATGGAAAAAACAGTTAAAGGGGAATAACTCTTAAACGGCTGATCTGACAATTTAGACCCTGAAATCATTTTTGTAGATTTCAATAAGCTTAACAATTCTGCAATGCTAACTTTTCCTCTAGCTCTAACGGTTTTCAAGATATTGTCCAAAAACTGCAAAAATGGTCAAATTTGATGATTAAAGGGCAATAACTCCTATAAGGAGTCGTTTCACAACTTCGACCCAATGGAGAGATTCGTAGAGCTTTTGATGCTGAACAAGGAAGGTTGCTTCGGATTTTCTCTATCTCTTATACTTTTCGAGTTATAAGCCAAAAACAATGGTCTGACCCCCCTGTTCTATTTTTAGCAACGGCGGCCATGTTGGTTGGTCGACGTGTATATAATTCACAAACTTGGTAGAGGACATCCTAAAGATCATGTATACCAAGTATCAATGCAATCCCTTCAGTGGTTTCAGAGAAGAAGATTTTTGAAAATCAGTGTAAATTAATGAAAAAAACAGTTTAAGGGGAATAACTCTTAAACGGCTGATCTGACAATTTAGACCCTGAAATCATTTTTGTAAATCTCAATGAGCTAAACAATTCTGCAATGCTAACTTTTCCTCTAGCTCTAACGCTTTTCCAGATATCGTCCAAAAACTGCAAAAATGGTCAATTTTGATGATTAAAGGGCAATAACTCCTATAAGGAGTCGTTTCACAACTTCGACTCAATGGAGAGATTTGTAGAGCTTTTCATGCTGAACACGGAAGGTTGCTTCAGATTTTCTCTATCTTTTATACTTTTTGAGTTATAAGCCAAAAACAATGGTCTGACCCCCCTATTCTATTTTTAGCAACAGCAGCCATGTTGGTTGGTCGACGTGTATATAATTCACAAACTTGGTAGAGGACATCCTAAAGATCATGTATACCAAGTATCAATGCAATCCCTTCAGTGGTTTCAGAGAAGAAGATCTTTGAAGAAAAGTTAACGGACGACAGACGACGGACGACGGACGACGGACGGACGACGGACGCTTAACGATGACAATAGCTCACATGACCCTTCGGGTCAGGTGAGCTAATAAAAAGGGAAGAAAATTAATAAATAATTCAATGAACAACAATACTCTTACTTACACAATGGTCAAAAACACATTTATAAAGTGTCATCAGCCTTTTTCTCAGTACATCAGGGTTTGGTTTCCGACCTGGACGTTTCTTCTCATGCTCTGGTATTCTGCCTTTTCTTTTTGTCACACTTAAATGACTTGCCTGACTGTCTTCTTCAAACAACTCCCTGGAAACTTTCTGAAAAACAAGACAAGCCACAATTCTTCATCTGAACAATGCCATGTTGATAGAACCTCTGTTTACAATTTTCAAACAACAGTAGCGATGTAACATAAATGCAACATTGCATTAATTCTCATACTGACAATGACAAATAATTAGAGATAACAAAATGTCAATTTCCATCAGACGAAAAAGGAAAGAAAAAAAACTCAATGGATTCTTCTTCAGATAAAATGTATCCCAAAAACTGAAAAGGTAAGATATTGTAGCTTGTAAAGCAATCAAGCAACTATCAAGTTAAAAATAAAAGCAATATATCACAGGGTAGGAAATTCACTGAAAAAGTAATCAGCCCTGAATTGAAATTCTACCTGTTTTAGCTATATAGCCAGTCAAATTTTCATGAATTTTAGCCAGCCCTGCCCAAAAGTTACCAGTCTCGGTCTGGCGGGCAGGCTGTTATTTCCAACTCTGTATATCAACAGAACTGTTAAAAAATTTAAAAGAAATAATTTGCATTTTGTACTTTCACAGTGAAATTAAAACAATATATTTCTGCATAAATGTACTTGTATAATTGTCTCATCTTAATTAATTCAAATTATTAGTATATACAACAAAAGGACCAGGGCTGATAAGGCCTGTTTTTGGCCTCAAAATATGGCTGAAAATTAAAAGTTCTAGTATTCTACATTCACTGTGTTATTTTCTTAGGCAAGGGTTAGGGACATAATAAACAATGAAAATTATTTCAATCCATTTGAATCTATATAAAGAAAATGGCATTAAAAGTTGGAAGATTTTCAACATTTGGTCAAAATTAGCAGTTTTTACATTATTTTCATGCTTATTTTGTTTTCAATAGTAGTGTGTACAGCCATGTACCAAATAGATACTTTGGGAAAATATTTTTCAGGACCAACTTAATTTGTTACCAAAAGGATTTTGTGGTACATGGGTGTTGCGGTCACTTCCCAGAGCCAAAATTATTAAAAATATGCTTAAAAGCAGCCAATTTTGGTCAATTTTGTGCAATTTGTTCAATTTTGACGTTACTTTGACGTCACTGTATGGTCAAAAATATTAAATTGTCTATGAAGCATTTAAGTACTGACATTTAACTAAGTCTTGTTACAATTTTTACTTGAATTCTAACAAAAATAATTTTTGGGCCTAAAATGGCCCTTATCAACCCTAGTCCTTTCTAAAATCATTCTTTTTTTCTACACAATAAAAAACTAGAGGCTCCCAGGAGCCTGAATCGCTCACCTGATCTCTTACGCCAAAGTTTGTATTAATTACACAACCTTTCAAGAATACAAAGTTGCAAAACAATCCTTTTAAGTAGTTTCAGAGAAGATTTTTTTAAATCAGTTTAAATAAATAGAAAAAAAACAGTTAAAGGGCAATAACTCCTATAAGGACCATAGCAATGGCGGCCTTGTTGGTTGGTCGACATGTATATAATTCACAAACTTGGTAGAGGACATCCTAAAGATCAAGTGTAACAAGTTTCAAAGCAATCCCTTCAGTGGTTTCAGAGAAGAAGATTTTTGAAAATCAGTTAAAATCAATGGAAAAAAAACAGTTAAAGGGGAATAACTCTTAAATGGCTGATCTGACAATTTTGACCCCAAATCATTTTTGTAGATCTGAATGAGCTTAACAATTCTGCAATGCTAACTTTTCCTCTAGCTTTTAAGGTTTTCAAGATATTGTCCAAAAACTGCAAAAATGGTCAATTTTGACGATTAAAGGGCAATTACTCCTACAAGGAGTCGTTTCACAATTTTGACTCAATGGAGAGATTTGTAGATCTTTTAATGCTGAACTTGAGTGGTTGCTTCGGATTTTCTCTATCTCTTATACTTTTCGAGTTATTAGCCAAAAACAATGGTCTGACCCCCCTGTTCTATCTTTAGCAACAGCGGCCATGTTGGTTGGTCAACGTGTATATAATTCACAAACTTGGTAGAGGACATCCTAAAGATCAAGTATACCAAGTATCAATGCAATCCCTTCAGTGTTTTCAGAGAAGAAGATTTTTGAAAATCAGTGTAAATTAATGAAAAAAAACAGTTAAAGGGGAATAACTCTTAAACGGTTGATCTGACAATTTTGACCCTGAAATCATTTTCTAAGATCTCAATGAGCTTAACAATTCTGCAATGCTAACTTTTCCTCTAGCTCTAACGGTTTTTAAGATATAATCCAACTAGAGGCTCCCAGGAGCCTGAATTGCTCACCTGATTTCTTATGCCAAAGTTTGAATAAATTTCACAAACTTTCAACTATACAAAGTTGCAAATAATCCTTTCAGTGGTTTCAGAGAAGATTTTTGAAAATCAGTTTAAATTAATAGAAAAAAAAACAGTTAAAGGGCAATAACTCCTATAAGGACCTTTTGATGCTAAACAAGAAAAGTTGCTTCGGATTTTCTCTATCTCTTATACTTTTTGAGTTACATTTTGTATAAGCCAAAAACAATGGTCTGACCCCCCCCTGTTCTATTTTTAGCAATGGCGGCCATGTTGGTTGGTTGACGTGTATATAATTCACAAACTTGGTAGAGGACATCCTAAAGATCAATTGTACCAAGTTTCAAAGCAATCCCTTCAGTGGTTTCAGAGAAGAAGATTTTTGAAAATCAGTTAAAATTAATGGAAAAAAACAGTTAAAGGGGAATAACTCTTAAATGGCTGATCTGACCATTTTGACCCTGAAATCATTTTTGTAGATCTCAATGAGTTGAACAATTCTGCAATGCTAACTTTTCCTCTAGCTCTAACGGTGTTCAAGATATTGTCCAAAAACTGCTAAAATGGTCAATTTTGACGATTAAAGGGCAATAACTCCTATAAGGAGTCGTTTCACAACTTCGACTCAATGGAGAGATTTGTAGAGCTTTTGATGCTGAACAAGGAAGGTTGCTTCGGATTTTCTCTATCTTTTATACTTTTTGAGTTATAAGCCAAAAACAATGGTCTGATCCCCCTGTTCTATTTTTAGCAACGGCGGCCATGTTGGTTGGTTGACGTGTATATAATTCACAAACTTGGTAGAGGACATCCTAAAGATCATGTATACCAAGTATCAATGCAATCCCTTCAGTGGTTTCAGAGAAGAAGATTTTTAAAAATCAGTTAAAATCAATGGAAAAAACAGTTAAAGGGGAATAACTCTTAAACGGCTGATCTGACAATTTTGACCCTGAAATCATTTTTGTAGATCTCAATGAGCTAAACAATTCTGCAATGCTAACTTTTCCTCTAGCTCTAATGGTTTTCAAGATATAGTCCAAAAACTGCAAAAATGGTCAATTTTGATGATTAAAGGGCAATAACTCCTATAAGGAGTCGTTTCACAACTTCGACTCAATGGAGAGATTTGTAGAGCTTTTGATGCTGAACAAGGAAGGTTGCTTCGGATTTTCTCTATCTTTTATACTTTTTGAGTTATAAGCCAAAAACAATGGTCTGACCCCCCTGTTCTATTTTTAGCAACGGCGGCCATGTTGGTTGGTCGACATGTATATAATTCACAAACTTGGTAGAGGACATCCTAAAGATCATGTATACCAAGTATCAATGCAATCCCTTCAGTAGTTTCAGAGAAGAAGATCTTTGAAGAAAAGTTAACGGACGGACGACGGACGACGGACGGACGACGGACGGACAGACGACGGACGCTTAACGATGACAATAGCTCACATGACCCTACAGGTCAGGTGAGCTAAAAACGTTATTTTTCAGGGGCCATAACCCCTATAAGGGGTTATCCGACAACTTCGACCCTATGGAGACTTTTGTAGAGCTAAATGAGCTGAACATTTAAGCAAGCAACAGCTAATCTTCTATCTGCAATAGTTTTCATTCTGTAGGCCAAAAACATGAAAAATCTTTATTTTTCAGGGGCCGTAACCCCTATAAGGGGTCATCTGACAACTTCGACCCTATGGAGAATTTTGTAGAGCTAAATGAGCTGAACATTTAAGCAAGCAACAGCTAATCTCTATCTGCAATAGTTTTCATTTTGTAGAACAAAAACATGAAAAATCGCTATTTTTCAGGGGCCGTAATCCCTATAAGGGGTCATCTGACAACTTCGACTCTATGGAGAATTTTGTAAAGCTAAATGAGCTGAACATTTAAGCAAGCAACAGCTAATCTCTATCTGCAATAGTTTTCATTCTGTAGGCCAAAAACATGAAAAATCGCAATTTTTCAGGGGCCGTAACCCCTATAACGGGTCATCTGACAACTTCGACCCTATGGAACATTTTGTAGAACTAAATGAGCTGAACATTTAAGCAAGCAAAAGCTAATCTCTATCTGCAATAGATTTCTTTCTGTAGGACAAAAACATGAAAAATCGCTATTTTTCAGGGGCCGTAACCGCTATAAGGGGTCATCTGACAACTTCGACCCTATAGAGACTTTTGTAGAGTTAAATGAGCTGAACATTTAAGCAAGCAACAGCTAATCTCTATCTGCAATAGTTTTCATTCTGTAGGCCAAAAACATGAAAAATCGCAATTTTTCAGGGGCCGTAACCCCTATAACGGGTCATCTGACAACTTCGACCCTATGGAACATTTTGTAGAACTAAATGAGCTGAACATTTAAGCAAGCAAAAGCTAATCTCTATCTGCAATAGATTTCTTTCTGTAGGACAAAAACATGAAAAATCGCTATTTTTCAGGGGCCGTAACCCCTATAAGGGGTCATCTGACAACTTCGACCCTATAGAGACTTTTGTAGAGTTAAATGAGCTGAACATTTAAGCAAGCAACAGCTAATCTCTATCTGCAATAGTTTTCATTCTGTAGGCCAAAAACATGAAAAATCGCAATTTTTCAGGGGCCGTAACCCCTATAACGGGTCATCTGACAACTTCGACCCTATGGAACATTTTGTAGAACTAAATGAGCTGAACATTTAAGCAAGCAAAAGCTAATCTCTATCTGCAATAGATTTCTTTCTGTAGGACAAAAACATGAAAAATCGCTATTTTTCAGGGGCCGTAACCCCTATAAGGGGTCATCTGACAACTTCGACCCTATAGAGACTTTTGTAGAGTTAAATGAGCTGAACATTTAAGCAAGCAACAGCTAATCTCTATCTGCAATAGTTTTCATTCTGTAGGCCAAAAACATGAAAAAATGCTATTTTTCACCTTCAAGGGGCCGTAACCCCTATAAGGGGTCATCTGACAACTTTGACCGAATGGAGACTTTTGTAGAGCTTTTGATGCTGAATCAGAAGCGTGGCCTCAGATTTCCTTTATCTCTTATACTTTTTGATTTATAAGCCAAAAACAGTAGTCTGACCCCCCTAGTCTATTTTTAGTAACGGCGGCCATGTTTTTTAACGGATCAAAAATCAAAACACAACTTTGGTGCAGGACACCCTAAGGATCATTCATAACAAGTTTCATTAAATTCTGTTAGGTAGTTTCAGAGGAGAAGATTTTTGAAAAATTGTTAACAGACGACGACGACAGACGACGACAGACGACGACAGACGACGACGACGACGACGGACGCCAAGTGATGGTAATAGCTCACATGGACCTTTGGTCCAGGTGAGCTAAAAACTGCTAAAATGGTCAATTTTGATGATTAAAGGGCAATAACTCCTATAAGGAGTCGTTTCACAACTTTGACTCAATGGAGAGATTTGTAGAGCTTTTGATGCCGAACAAGGAAGGTTGCTTTGGATTTTCTCTATCTCTTATACTTTTCGAGTTATAAGCCAAAAACAATGGTCTGACCCCCCTGTTCTATTTTTAGCAACGGCGGCCATGTTGGTTTGTCGAAATGTATATAATTCACAAACTTGGTAGAGGACATCCTAAAGATCAAGTACACCAAGTTTCAATGCAATCCCTTCAGTGGTTTCAGAGAAGAAGATCTTTGAAGAAAAGTTAACGGACGGACGGACGACGGACGGACGACGGACGCTTAATGATGACAATAGCTCACATGACCCTTCGGGTCAGGTGAGCTAAAAACAGAATAATCGTTTGATAAGTAATAAAAGCATGCTTGATTAAAATAATAACTCAAATGTAAATTTACAAAAAACTTCCTTTTTGGCTGAAATCTGGCATAAGTATTTATACAAAATAATTTAACTTGCAAACTTAAACTAGAGGCTCCCAGGAGCCTGAATCGCTCACCTGATCTCTTATGCCAAAGTTTGAATAAATTTCACAAACTTTCAAGTATACAAAGTTGCAAACAATCCCTTCAGTGGTTTCAGAGAAAATTTTTGAAAATCAGTTTAAATTAATAGAAAAACAGTCTTCGAAATTGGCCACAGTCCACAAGCCATGGCTAGTGAAAATGCTTGAGGGCCTGTAGAAATGGCAACAACAAGCCAATGTTGTCTTTACAAAATTTTTCAATAATAAGTTGTCGGGTCTGTGGACCAAAATTTATAACGTGAAGACTGGAAAAAACAGTTCAAGGGCAATAACTCATATAAGGACCTTTTGATGCTGAATAAGAAAAGTTGCTTCGGTTTTTCTCTATCTCTTATACTTTTCGAGTAATAAGCAAAAAAAAATGGTCTGACACCCCTGTTCTATTTTTAGCAACGGCGGCCATGTTGGTTGATCGACATGTATATAATTCACAAACTTGGTAGAGGACATCCTAAAGATCAAGTATACCAAGTATCAATGCAATCCCTTCAGTGGTTTCAGAGAAGAAGATTTTTGAAAATGAGTTAATATTAATGAAAACCAGTTAAAGGGGAATTACTCTTAAACGTCTGATCTGACAATTTTGACCCTGAATAATTTTTGTAGATCTCAATGAGCTTAACAATTCTGCGATGCTAACTTTTCCTTTAGCTCTAACGGTTTTTAAGATATAGTCCAAAAACTGCTAAAATGGTCAATTTTGATGATTAAAGGGCAATAACTCCTATAAGGAGTCGTTTTACAACTTCGACTCAATGGAGAGATTTGTAGAGCTTTTGATGCTGAACATGGAAGGTTGCTTCGGATTTTTTCTATCTCTTATACTTTTCGAGTTATAAGCCAAAAACAATGGTCTGACCCCCCTGTTCTATTTTTAGCAACAGCAGCCATGTTGGTTGGTCGACCTGTATATAATTCACAAACTTGGTAGAGGACATCCTAAAGATTAAGTATACCAAGTATCTATGCAATCCCTTCAGTGGTTTCAGAGGAGAAGATTTTTGAAAATCAGTTAAAATTGATGGAAAAAACAGTTAAAGGGGAATAACTCTTAAACGCCTGATCTGACAATTTAGACCCTGAAATAATTTTTGTAGATCTCAATGAGCTTAATAATTCTGCAATGCTAACTTTTCCTCTAGCTCTAACGGTTTTTAAGATATAATCCAAAAACTGCTAAAATGGTCAATTTTGATGATTAAAGGGCAATAACTCCTATAAGGAGTCGTTTTACAACTTCGACTCAATGGAGAGATTTGTAGAGCTTTTGATGCTGAACATGGTAAGTTGCTTCGGATTTTTTCTATCTCTTATACTTTTCGAGTTATAAGCCAAAAACAATGGTCTGACCCCCCTGTTCTATTTTTAGCAACGGCGGCCATGTTGGTTGGTCAACGTGTATATAATTCACAAACTTTGTAGAGGACATGCTAAAGATCAAGTATACCAAGTATCTATGCAATCCCTTCAGTGGTTTCAGAGAAGAAGATTTTTGAAAATCAGTTAAAATTAATGGAAAAAACAGTTAAAGGGGAATAACTCTTAAACGGCTGATCTGACAATTTTGACCCTGAAATGATTTTTGTAGATCTCAATGAGCCTAACAATTTTGCAATACTAACTTTTCCTCTAGCTCTAACGGTTTTCAAGATATAGTCCAAAAACTGCTAAAATGGTCAATTTTGATGATTAAAGGGCAATAACTCCTATAAGGAGTCGTTTTACAACTTCGACTCAATGGAGAGATTTGTAGAGCTTTTGATGCTGAACATGGTAAGTTGCTTCGGATTTTTTCTATCTCTTATACTTTTCGAGTTATAAGCCAAAAACAATGGTCTGACCCCCCTGTTCTATTTTTAGCAACGGCGGCCATGTTGGTTGGTCGACCTGTATATAATTCACAAACTTGGTAGAGGACATCCTAAAGATCAAGTGTACAAAGTTTCAAAGCAATCCCATCAGTGGATTCAGAGAAGAAGAGCTTTGAAGAAAAGTTAACGACGGACGACGGACGCCTAACGATGACAATAGCTCACATGACCCTTCGGGTCAGGTGAGCTAAAAAAGAATATACAATCTAGTCTACAACAACATTCAAAGCCAAGAGAACAAAACATCTACAGCAAAAATAATCATTTTACTGAAATAAAAAAAGAGTTAGATCTATATGTATATAAGAAAGCTTATGAAATAATCTGGTTTCTGGATTCTAAAGCAAGACAACACCACCACTCACCGGGAGAGAGGGAACCTCAAAGTCAACACTATTTTCTTCAAGTATACTTAAGTCCTGTGATAACATAGTGGGTGTGGTTATAAGAAAGCCAGGACAACATGGACTTATGGAAACTTCAAATACTTTTTACAGCATTGTTTAACTTTTTTAAAGTATTTTAAGTACTGGTATAATAATAAAACACAACAAAGAGTGTGCCAATAAAACAAAAGTTTTATGTCTCTTTGTTATGAATATTTGATGGAATAAGCTCTTATCAGTAACATTAAATGACTTCAACAGTTTTTTCTTGCAAGTATTTCAGATAAACATGTTAAAATTGATTTTTTTCAACAGTGTTTCATGTAAGTAAATCTGATTTACATTGAAATTGATTATTAAAGTTTAAAAAAAATTATCTATAATTGTAAAAGTAATGAAGTTTACATAAGTGAGCATAAGTAGGATAAAACTATTAATGATTCTTATAGTGTCAATGCATGGACTTATAATGTCTAAAGACTTTTATATGTGGACATTTGAGTCCCAAAAGCTGAATAACACCATCACCATTAACTATTCACCAAAAATAATACACAGTAATTCTATAAAACATTTAAATAACAAAATCTTTGAAAATGTTTTAAAAGTTCAAACCATTAAATTTTTCCAAGAGAACAGAACAATAAGGTGTACATGGATATGAACATGAAAATGTCCAAACACAAAATCTGATAGAAATGAAATAGACTACCACACTCTATGTTCTATAAAATATTTCCTTTGATTACTATTAGAGCTTGAATGTACAGATTGAATTTCTATTTGTTCTAGAGTTCAAATGTTTCATGTGCACAATTCAATTGGTAGTTTAAATATTTTTTTGCCATCTCTAGGGTTCATACATTTGATGTACTAAATTCAGAGGGAGAGTATCATAACAAATTTATGTGTGTCTTGGTTACATGTGTCATATCTACATGTAATAAAGCTATGTGCACTGTGGTGAAAACTTGAACAGAAAACAATGAATTTTCAACGACTGATGATGACATGCTTAACCTTTCAGAGATTATAGTGAGTATTAATTCTACAGACAATCTAACCTCATGCTTGCAAGGAAGCATGAATTCAAAAAGGAAAACAGTTCTAGTATTTAATATACAAACCTTTCCTTCAAGTTCTTTCTTCTTTTCATAAACACATCTTTGTAATAAAACAGCATCCTTAAAAAAAATTTGCATTATAATATATGAGTTGTTAAGGTAACAAATATAACAGCATTGGTGTGTACAATTATAACTTTCATAATAATAATACATTTTTCTCAGCAGAATCTTATTCCTATAATAGTGCTGTCCTTGACTTTATGGAAAGAGAAAAAATCAAGAATTGGGTCTTGACTAGGATATACACAAGGAATTTTGGTAACAAAATAAGCAAACTAGAATGGTGGTCTTCCATGGAAGATGTTTGTTGCCTGCATCTTAATTAAATTATTTGATTAACAGTAAGTAGATGAGCTTCTGGCATAAAATCGCTTTACATCATATAGTACTACAGGAGGAACCTACATTCAAATATTTGAAAAGGCTGTGACATGTCATTGCAAAGAAAACTTTGACAGAAATTTATGTGATGCCGCAAGACAACAGATGAAGGGTGCCACAGGAAGACAGATGGCGCCAAAAAAGACTCCTACATGTTGCTTTGGAACACATTTTCAGGTGACATAACAAACAAGTAAATCTGTAAGTTGATGCTCACTAGTGAGCCACCAAAATTATGCCTTCCGTGCATAAAATTGCTAAACACCAAATGATACTGAGGATAAAGGTATATGCAAATTATGTCAAGTAGTTGCTTATAAAACTGTAACAGAAATTTTGCATCTTTTAATACCGTGTAAAAGCCTAAATATTCGTTAAACAGGAAGTAGATGACATAGGAGCATAAGATCACTACAAACCATATAGCAAAATAGGATAAATCTATATGCAAAATATCAGACCTCTACCTCAAGCAGTTGCTTAGACAACTGTGACAGAAATTTTGCATCAATATCCACCAAGTGATAAAATCTAAGTATTCAGTAAAAAGGAAGCAGATGATAAAGGGCCATAAAATAGCTATACACTATATGACACTTTGGGAAAGGGTATATGCAAAATATCAGGACTGTTCATCAAGTAGTTGCTTAGAAAACTGTGACATAAATTTTGTTACGGACGAATGAACGGACGAACAGACAGATGGACAATGGTAAAACAGTATATCTTCAAAGCCGGGGTATAAGAACAGGCATCTTTTCTACATTTAAATGTTAGGCCAAGTTTAATGTATGAGGTGAGCTT
Organism: Arcuatula senhousia; assembly: GCA_963971305.1. Taxonomy (NCBI): domain Eukaryota; kingdom Metazoa; phylum Mollusca; class Bivalvia; order Mytilida; family Mytilidae; genus Arcuatula; species Arcuatula senhousia. Next base: position 24,484,649 of record OZ020303.1, on the reverse strand, counting down.
GACCTCAAAGAAAATGTTGTTTGGTTCAAGCTTCTGCAATAAATAAACATATGTAAAACAAACCTGATGAATCTTGGATTCCTCCTTGTTATACTGTTTAGCATTTTCAAACACAAGGTTTAGATCTGATGAAACTTTTTCAATAGTTCTGTACTGCTTATACTGTAAAGGATATGATATTGAAATAAATTATTTACTTTATAGACCATTTGTATCATCCAATAGAAATTTTTTGTATTTGAAACATTTTTAATAGTTATTTCATGATACATGTATACAATAATTATTATATTTGATATGTTTATGGGTTTATAATGCAACATCATTTCTAAATGCTGTCTAATGCATTTACTCAGTCATAACATTCTGAATGCCACATTAACTATTCATTTTGTGTTCTTATTTTTTTTCAATGTTTATTAAATATGTGTAGCTAGATAAGAATAATATTAGAAATTGTTTGAAAAAAAAGTTTTAGAAGGTAATAAGTTGTTTTGTTTACAGAAACTAAGACAAAATGTTATTCAAATATTTTCTTTATACACTGTACATACCTTGATTTTCTTTCTAATATTTGACAAAGACATTGGTCTATCAATCTCATCATAATAATCTGGATAAAATCTGAAGAAAAAACATTTGTAATGTTCATTGTAAGCAAGATTATATGGGTATATTCCCTCTCAGCCACAGGTTGGTATCTATTTTAAATCTAAAGTTTTGTGTAATATCTTTTTTTGTTGTTCTATATTACTGTGACCTTTAATCGGTCCATGAATAGTCTTCAAAAGACAAAAGATTTATTAATCAGATAAATTCTTTACATCAGAATTTTGTTATAGAGGCATTTTAAATCATACTATTTTTTATCAAACCTTTGAATTCTAAGAATTATTGTGTATATGAGTGGATTGATCAGGTATCTATGAACAATAAGTATTAACTGGACATGTCTAATTATGTAATGTATTTCATTCCACCATTGAATATTTTGCTCTTTGTTTTACCAAAATGATCTATTGAGCTTTACAAATGCAAGATTTTTTAAATAAACAACTACATAGCTTTACAAAGGCAAGATTTTTTTAAAAAACAAATACATGTATCAAGATGCATTTGAATTGTAAATGTTATTTTTGCATGTATTTACAAAACTGGTAACTTTTCATACCTTCTGCTTGGTAATTTTACAAATGGTTCATAGATAGTCAATCCAGATGGGTCTTTGTAATTTTTGACAGCATTAAGGAGTGCCCAGAATGGACTCTCGTCATCAGAAATTACAGTCTCTGTGCCAGACTCATCGTCATAATCTATCTGACTCTGATCAAGGCTTTCATCTTCATCATCATCTTCCTCGTACATCATCTGAGGAATTTCATCATCTGATGGATACTGGAGATCGGCACAGATGTCAGTCATCTTGATTATCATCTTCGTCTCTTTCTTCCTATTAAACATTACATGACACATTCATATTTTCTCATTTGAAAGAGTCAACAAACCTATCTGTGTTAATTAAAACAGGTAGCACCGTAAACTCAATGCAGATCCTTAGGTAATGGATTAGAATTACAACTAAAGGATTTGAGAATGCCAAATCTTATTCAGATTGAAAAGTAATAAGAACTTTCAAATTGAGAAACTTGTATCTTAACAAGAGGCTCCCAGGAACCTGAATCGCTCACCTGTTCTTGATGTCAACCTTATAAAGAACTTTGTAGAGCTAAATATGCTGAACATTTAAGCAAGCAACAGCTTTTCTCTTTCAGCAATAGTTTTCATTCTGTAGGACAAAAACATGCAAAATGTTATTTAAAGGGCTGTCTGAACACTTTGACTCTATAGAGGCTTTTGTTAAGAGCTTAATGAACTGAACATTTAAGCAAGCAACCACTTTTCTTTATCTGCTATAGTTTTCATTATATAAGCCAAAAACATGAAAACATGTTAATTTAGGGGCTGTAATCCCTATAAGGGGTCATCTGACAACTTCAACCCTATGAATGATTTTGTAGAGCTAAACGAGCTGAACATTTAAGCAAGCAACAGCTTTTCTCTATCTGCAATAGTTTTCATTCTGTAGGCCAAAAACACTATTTTTCGCCTTTAAGGGGCTGTAATCCCTATAAGGTGTCATCTCTATAAGGTGTCATCTGACAACTTCAATCCTATGAATGATTTTAAAGAGCTAAATAAGCTAAACATTTAAGCTAGCAACAGTTTTTCTCTATCTGCAATACTTTTCATCCTATAGGCCAAAAACACTCTTTTTCGCCTTTAAGGGGCTGTAACCCCTATAAGGAGTCATCTGACAACTTCAACCCTGCGAAGTTTTTTGTAGAGCTAAATGAGCTGAACATTTAAGCAAGCAACAGCTTTTCTCTATCTGCAATAGTTTTCATTCTATACACCAAAAACACTATTTTTCGCCTTTAAGGGGCTGTAACCCCTTTAAGGGGTCATCTGACAACTCAACCCTATGAAGACTTTTGTAGAGCTAAATGAGCTGAACATTTAAGCAAGCAACAGCTTTTATCTATCTGCAACAGTTTTCATTCTATAAGCCAATAAAAAGCTACGCCGAGCGCAGCATGATACGACCGCAACATGTTGAACACTGTACGTTTGAGGCCCAATATGGAAAGTCTATTGCTTTGGTCACATGCAGCCCATGGTGGACTTACAAAGCTTTTTGACACATGCACCCTGTGGTTGACTTTAAAATGCACATTTGACACATATATATTTACAATAATATCTAATAGAAAAGTCTTATATTAATTGACATGTTTGGTTCTTTTTGACCCCGTTTTTTTCAAAATAAAAAGTTAAAAATTATTGCAACTCTGATACGGGTAGGGATTTTTACATTGATTCCAATGAAAAAAAGATTTTGAAAATCTGACGAGAAATAAAAAGTTGATATTATAAGTGTGGCATGTCTTTGGCCCCCTGCAGCAATGTAAAGGTACAATATATTTTCAAACCATGGACACAGTTATGTGACCGAATTCAATGAGCAATTCAACAAAAAAAGAATTTTCAAAATCAAATGAATAATAAACATTCTAAAACATTTTTGTCAATGCACCCGTTTTATCCCTTTTTGACCCTTTTTTCTAAAACAGTAGGGGCCACAAACCCCAAATACAGTATCAAACTTCCTTGAGTGGATATAACCATCATATTAAAACTTCATAACAATTGGCTGGTCCACTACAGCAAAATTTATTTACCTAGACAAACTTTAAATAAAAATGGCGTTTTTTGCCCCTTTGACCCCTAATTTCTTGAAAATGGTTAGAGATATTGCAAATCTGATTGAAAACGCAAGCAGGGATTTTCACAAGGATTCCAATGAAAAAAAGATTTTCAAAATCGGACCACAAATAAAAAAGTTGATTTTCGGGGTGTGGCCCCTTTTTGGCCCCCTGTAGCAATGTAACGGTGCAATATATATTAAAACCATTGACACATTTAGCTGACAGAATTTTATGAGGAATTAAATAAAAAAAGAATTTTCCAAATCAAATGAATAATAAACATTTTACAACAGTTTTGTCAATACACCCGTTTTAGCCCCTATTGGCCCTTTTTTCTAAAATGGTAGGGGCCACAAACCCCAAATACAATACCAACCCTCCTTAAGTGGTAAAAAAACATCATATCAAAATTTCATAACAATCAGTCAATATTTACTCAAGTTATTGCACGGAAACCAAATGTCTACAGACGACAACGACGACGACGACAACGCCAACGACATCGCCATAACATTATACGATTGCAAAAATTTTGCGGTCGTATAAAAACATGAAAACACACTATTTTACATTTAAGGGGCTGTAACCCCTATATGGGATCATCTGACAACTTTGACCAAATGGAGACTTTTGTAGAACTTTTGATTCTGAAGCAGTAGGGTGGCATCAGATTTCATCTATCACTTATACTTTTTGATTTACAAGCCAAAAACAGTAGTCTGACCCCTTGTCTATTTTTAGTAACGGTGGCCATGTTTTTTAACGGATCAATAATCTAAACACAAGTTTGGTGCAGAACACCCAAAGGATCATTCATACCAGGTTTCATTAAATTCTGTTCAGCAGTTTCAGAGGAGAAGATTTTTGAAAATTGTTAACAGACGACGACAGATGCCAGACGACGCGGACGCCAAGTGATGGCAATAGCTCACATGGACCTTTGGTCAAGGTGAGCTAAAAAGTATATGTTAATGTACAAATTGAGTTCTTTTGGGATCTAAGATCCTACTAGTCCTAACTGACCTACTAGGAATTCAAATCTATACTTATCAAACTCCACTACAAATCAAAATTCCTTCTGGTGATGTACGTATTTACATGATTTAAAATTATACTATAAGGCTGAAAATACACTTAACAACATTTATTTAATCATTTATAATAAAACAACATATATGTATCTACAATACTGTGGTTTCATTATTATTTGTGGGGTATCAATTTTCGTGGTTTTCGTGGGTGGCGTTGACCCACGAAATTTGATACCCCACGAAAAGGAAATTCAACATTGATCAGTATACTGTAGACTTCAGAACCACGAATTTAAGAACCCACAAACTTGTCAATTTCTATCAAACCATGAAAAATGATACCAACGAAAATAAATGAATCCACAGTATTGTAATGTTAATTGCAATAACATACTTTCTCCTTTCAGATGGTGGAGTCTGAGCCTTCTTTGTCTGAAGTTCTATCTTTTTATTCTGTACAATTTTCTTAATTAAACATGCATCCTTAAAAGGAAAATAAGACATTTTAAAACCACTTTATAATTCTATGATGACATAATAAAAACATATTTGCTATCAAATACTGCCATTTTGCTATGAAGTTCTCTTACGGTTTGCAATGATATGCAAATACATTGTAACTGTTCTCATAAAAAGGTAAAAAAAAATTAAACACATAATTACAAATAATGATATCATATTTAATACCTTAATTTTAGGTTAATGTACCATGAAACAAGAATATGTCCAAAAGACATAAATCCCCATCTTGCAATATTTGGAACGGATGGACAAACAGACCCATACACTATATGCCCCCCACCTACTTTTGTAGATTGGGGATTAAAATTCAGGTGTGATTAAGAAATTGGAAAAAACATTTAATATTTGATTGTTAGAAGAAAATTTAAAAAATTTCTAGAGAAAAAAAAAATTCAATGGAAACTCAGAGAGCACCCTCTGACAAATAAACACTTCAAATCTTCTATGGTTATGATTGTCAATCTGTACCTTGTATATCAATGACTTGGGTTCATTGAACGTTTTGGCATTCTTCACCATCTGTAGTAAATCCCTTTCCAATTCATCCAGCATCCTATATCTACCATGTTTGATATTTTGGGCTATAATCTTCAAATCAATTGGCTGCTTTATTATCTGGTAATACTCTGGGTACTTCTGTAGTTCAGTAAAAAGAAAGATTATTACAACACTTCAATCACAATGTACATATTTTATATTTTCAATTGTCAACTGGGCACTTACAAGGTCCACATATAGGACTCTTAACCTTTAAATTTACTTCATAATATAACAAAGAATGGAAGCACCTGATTTTTCTTCTATGTTTTTATTGTAATGTTTTTTTTTTATTCAATATTGTTGCTGAGAAGAGGTTACTTCATTCAGCATATGGTTTGCATATGTAGTCACTGTGGCATTTTTTTCAATTTCCATGAATATAAAGCTATATATTCTTCATATTAGAAAAATTATCATTTGACATATCATTAAACACATTTGATTTGTTAGCATTAATATTTTAGAAATATCAAAGCTTACAGATTTAGGGGGAAGCAGTTGGAACACTGTACTAATATCTCTATCATTATATCAAAGCTTACAGATTTAGGGGGAAGAAGTTGGAACACTGTACTAATATCTCTATCATTATATCAAAGCTTACAGATTTAGGGGGAAGCAGTTGGAACACTGTACTAATATCTCTATCATTATATCAAAGCTTACAGATTTAGGGGGAAGCAGTTGGAACACTGTACTAATATCTCTATCATTATATCAAAGCTTACAGATTTAGGGGGAAGAAGTTGGAACACTGTACTAATATCTCTATCATTATCCTTTGCTGTAACAACAGACCCAAATAAGGCCTCAAAATCTTCTGGGTCATCCTGACTGTCATCTAAAATCTAAAAACAAAAATAGACTTGTTAGTTAACAGTGACATACAGAGGAGTTTGAATTTTATCTTAAAATTTTGGTTTATCTATCATATTTGAGTATTAGAATTGGATATGCTAAATTTGTTGATTTACACATAAATTTCAATTTTAAGATTCTGTTAACAATAAGACCTGTGTCACACTAGAGAAAGTAATTAAGTTCAACATGCAACCAATTTTCTTTTTTGTATCAAGTCGGCTCAAAAGATTAGGTACACATCTTCAATATGTCTGTTATCACAATGTAATTTTTTTTAAAAAGGTCTAATGAAAGATTTTTGAAATTCAGTTTACACAATACATGTATCCTTATAGAGAGACAGATTAACAAGTATTGTAACCTAGTCCTAGAATTTCCTTGGTCAACCCTGGTAAAAACTTTTGCTATACTTTTTATCCATCTATTTAAAAAATATCTTCATCAAACAATGTCAATTTCTCCTTGATATCTACCTTAGAATCATTGCTCTTTTCATCATCGTCATCTTCATCTTCAATTTCCATGGTATTTGCTCTCCTAAGACTTCTCCTTCTGCCTGCATCTTGCTTGGAAGACTCCCCTAAAGCCTCAGCTATCAGCTCATTCTTAGTACTGTTATATAATTCCCATAGGTCACAGGCATCTTTATATTCTTGTGAAGTCCGCTAGAAATAATGGAAGCAAAAAAGATTTTATATTTATAAATGAGAAAACAGTCATTTTTCTACAAAACTGTATCCTTAAATTGGATACAGTATCAAGAGAAACATTTAATATTCAAATCATATTGAATCAATTATATCATAAGTAAACGATTGTTAAAAACTTAGTAACAAAAAAATTCTACTCCATTGTACATGAAAATATCTTTTTTAACCCACATTATTTTCAAAATAAATGCTTTGTGACTTCTAATAGAAACTTTAGAAACTAATTCTACAGTACAAAGATACAACATCTCCACTCAATATTATTCATAAAATCTAACAATTTTTTTAATAATAAGTTTAGATAATTGAATTACTTTATAAAATAATTTGGCATTATTGATCAATAATTCCATATCAGCTGTAAGTTGTTCTATTTCTTCATATTCCTCAGTCTTAAGCTTGTGTCCAATCTGTAACAAGTCGATGGGTGTGGCTACCATTTCATAATATTCAGGAGCTGACCTGTAAATACAGAATGCAATTTTACTTTCAGATCATACATGCTTTATACAACTTTTGAAAGACATTATCTTATCTTTACTGAAAATTGCTTTTGTAAAATCGGAAAACTTTTTTGAAGTCTTTTGAAAAACATTCAACTAAAGCCAAGGCAGGCCAATTGGTAGAATACAGATGTATAATACCAGGGCATCAACATACCCACCAATGTCAGAACTGTACTAACAGCCTGATAAAAAATTATTATTAATTTGAGATGACAATGGTTATAAATATTAACACTTACCTTCTTTTTGGTGCCCTAATAAATGTCTCACAAAGGAATCGGCCATCTTCAGTTTTATGAGTACGGATAGTTTCATACAGTTCTTGACATATATCAGTCTGAAATTTAAGAAAGTTACAAACATGCAAATACATGCATGGAATAGACATTTTTCTTAATAATAATGAATTGAAAACTAATATCCCATTAAAATGCCATAAATCTGTGGGTTTTTCACAAATAGCATGCAAATGTTCATTGTATTTGAGTGAGGCAAAACATACTTATAGTTTAAATATTTCAGTATTTATACATGTAAATTACAGCCTTGTGAGATTGTGATTGCAGCTTAGTCTTGTTTGAAAATTTTCCTATCTTTGTTTCACTGACAATTTTTTTTTTGTAAAATGTAAAATGTTCAACTACCAGTACTTACATGACTTAGTGTCAACTGATTTTGACTTTGCATTATGATTTTCAGACTTCAGAAATTAAAATGCTTCAATGGTATTTTTCTTTAAGCACTGAACTTACTGGACTGTAATGAGGAGAACGCTTGCGTCTTTTCTGAACAGTAGATCCTGATGGCCCTGGGGATTCCTCCCTATCTTCACTTTGCTGCTCACCTATTGCTGATATTCTTTTGCGTTTGGCTCCCATCCTCTGAATATCAAGCAGGCCTAAAATCAAAATTGCAAGTATTTTACTGTTTTAAATTCAATGTGTTCAATTTGCAGCATGACGAAAAATAAAAAGTACATGTATCACAAGCTCAAAAGAAACTATCCTAATAATTCAAATCTCAATATTACCTTCTAAACTTGTACTTCTAAAGGACAAATACCCAATCCCTAAAAAAAGTACATGTACATGTGGTTCCAAAGGCAGATATTTGTTAGGTGGAATCTTTTTTCTTACCCATATTTACCACTTTTAGAAGGCTTTATTCATCAAATTAAAAGATTTACCCACATGTATACTGTATACATTTGGAGATTTCTGTCTTATTGCTTTTTTTTTTAATTGAGATGCAAAAGATGTGGACAATTCTGTTTTTTTCTTGTATTGTTGTTGAGATGCAAAAGATGTGGAGGGATGTACTTGTAAAGTTGAAGTCTTATATCAGCTGCCTTTTTTCAGTCAATATACATTTTGTAGATCTAAAAAAAAGAAATAAACAGCAATTGATGAAAGCAAGAATTAATCTATATGCTTGTAATGTTGTTTATACCTAATTATAAATTAATGCATTTACAAATGCAAATACATGTACTTATCACTGTGATTATCAACTTATTTTTGTGCATAATGTGATACATGTGGGTGGTAAAGGGTTTTTTTCGTGCATCGTGTTGAGCAATTTTTATTTCCCGTTCAGCCGTGCATGGAGGTTCATCGTGCATCGTGTTTCTCTATTTCATTTTTCGTTCATCGTGATTATCATTTTTTTATTGGCCGTTCATCGTGATTGTCATTTTTTATTGGCCGTTCATCCGTGCACGTACCCCCCCTTTACCACCCCCATACATTGTAATAGTATTTTAACTGATTTCCCCAAAAAAGTATCTGACATTCAGAATGTTTTTTTTCTCTTTATTGAGCAAGGATTTCATGCACAAATGTATTTTCCAGTCCAGTCCTTTTACAAACTTTTGGGATCTTGTATTCAGTGATATTTTAAGGTTGTGCCGCCTATAAGATTAAGATTTTTAAATGATTCTTTTTTACAGCAATTCTTAAATGTTTGGCAGTGGTTCCTAGTACTAGTACACACAGTTTGTACGATAAGCTGTGCCTTTTGAGATTTTATATGTGTTAAAATAACTTTTATAACCTTTGGCACATTAGAGGAGTATCAAAAGAGCCCATATACTACCCTTGTTTTCAGGAAAATACAATATATTACAATATTTCCGTAAAGTTTTCACTTCAAATTATCATAAAAAGTTTATTCCTCAACCAAATCAAAGGAAATTTTCAAACAGATATTCCTTGATCTTTTCTCTGTTAAATGCAGTTTATTCTGATTAATTCCATAGAAAGGAAGAAAAATAAACAAATTCTCATTAATACGGGAGCAATAGAAATGTCAATATTTTACTAGTTGTACTATGAGCTGAATTAACTTCAATGTCCGGTTTAGCACGCTTATTTTCCTGAACTTTTGGTGTCTTTTTAACACTTTTTTCTTTAAAAATTTTAGACATCATCAAACGCGGGATCAAACGCAAGCGTAGTCCACATGAAAAGCTAGTTTGTTTTTATTTTTGAACCAAAAAATGAATAAAATAAATTGAAACTTCGGGAGCGTCGCAGGTTTAACCTGCCTCATATTATACCAGTGGTATTTTCACACATATACTGGACAATTAACAAGTTGCAAATCTATTTAATATACAGGTCTATGATAGAAACAACTACAGTTTACAAGTGCCTGTGTTTTTTTTTCATTTTTCAGTTTAAGCTTTTAGGTTAAGTGCTTAAAACTGAGAGCAATGGATAAGGATCAATTTGAAGCGATTGTTAATTGCAAAAACAATATAACGATTCTCTTACATGTGTAATTTGAATATTTCTTCGATTTTCTTTGTGACAGACGCCGAACCAATATTGATCTGTATCTTTCAGTTCTTTATTCAGTATCAAGCAAAAGCTTGACCGGTGTCAAGAGAAATTAAGTGAAATTTTATCCGACCAAGTGAAAATGGTTGCCCATTTTGCCACAGTCCTATTTACAGGATTTATGATATATTCTGCTGTACCTGGCACTAGTAATTTTATCTTATTTTTTCAATTTTGTATTTCGTACCATTTACAATAGATACATTACAAAGAATAAATAATTTGACCCAGTAAACATGGTAAAAAAACTATTTGTAACCCGGAACAATTTTACATTCAAATGTACAGTAAATTAGAACAATTATTTTTGATTGAAAAGTAGCAAAACTAGAATGGCAGTTTTTAAGAATTGAAAATGTATGTTTTAGCACTTGCACAGCATCTTGAAATATTTGGTAAACAGGGAATAATAATTCATTGGCATAAAATAGCTTTTAAATTACCGTATAGCGGGTAATTTTCGCGGCGCGCAAATTTCGCGATTTCATACCAAATGACTAAGTTGTTATGTACACGGACATTTATTTTCGCGATTTAATAATATTCTCAATACAAATTAATGTTGATTATATTCTATGCGGGTTCTTAATTTCGCGATAGAGTTAAGGTCGCGAATATAGCGAAAATTGGAGCCTCGCGAAAATTACTTGCTATACGGTATACGCATAACACATAACAACCTGTAGTATACTGGAGTGCCCTATTTTAACTGCCCCTCCCTTATTGATTCACCATAATTTCTTGTAACAAATTGACAAGTAGCTACATGCCAAATATCATAAGGGTGTTGCATCCCTTGTCTTTTTTGGACATAAGTATAACCATGATAACATCGTGTGACCCGAGTTTGGCAGTTTTTGCTTTTACATGTATTCCATGTCATGATTTTTGACTTGCAATACAAAAACAAAATTTTACCTAAAAAATCTTCCACATCTTGTTATTATTTCTAGTGTAAAATTTTGGACAGTGTGTTTGTTGTGTCTTTGTAAAATGCTGACAAACATGCCATACAATGGTTTTGATATATATTGCACCATTACATGTACATTGCTACAGGGTACCAAAGACGGGCCACACCCCAAAAAATTTTTTTTTGTATTTTTGGTCTGATTTTCAAAATCTTTATTTTACTGAAATCCTTGTGAAAGTCCTGCCTGTATTTTTCAATCAGATTTGCAATATCTCTTACTGTTTTTGAGAAATTTGGGGTCAAAAGGCCAAAAGAGTCAATTAGTCTTTTTCTATCAGATGTTAATGTAAATATTTATGTGTCAAATATGCATTTTAAAGTCCACCACAGGATGCATGTGTCAAAAAGCTTTGTAAGTCCACCATAGGCTGCATGTTACCAAAGTAATAGTCTATCCATTTCAATGCGCCACCAACGTACAGGGTTCAACTTGTTGTGGTCGTATCATGCTGCTCTGGGAGTAGCTTTTTATTTTATCTTTATTGTCATTCCAAGCCTTATTTAAACAAGACCAATCTATGTCTGGCCCTGCGACGCACGGCAAAACGTTGAACCCTGTACATTTTAGGCCCAATATGGACAGTAAAAATAGTTTTTGACACTTGCATCCTATGGTGGACTGACAAAGCATATTTGTCACATACAACCCAATTTTTAGACTGACAATGAATATTTAGAAAAAAAAAATTAAGATTCTTATATCTAATAAGAATATAAAAGAAGAACTAAAGTTATGTGGAAAACAGAGCTCATGTTTCTGTTATTTTTGTATATAATATGATGACTTTAAATAAGGCCAAAACAAAATATATGTTTGTTTCCTGCTTCCTACTCTTGAAAATTAGGGTAGGTAGGTAGGAAAATTATTTTTTTTTACAAAATTATTTTACATTGAGTCAATGGGGAAGCAATCCCAACTTTAACGGTGCTTGTTCCAAAATGCCAATAAAAACTTTAGGGTAGGGCAAAAAAAATAGGGTAGGTAGGGAAGCAGGAAACAGACATATATTTTTTTTTGGCCTAAATATTACTTACTTACTTACTTACTTACTTACAAATCAAAGTATCATTTTTCAGCCCTTTTTTGGCCCTTTATTTCTAAACAAAAAAAGAGTGGACACCCAAAATCACCCTAATCCTTCTTTTTACAGTAAGTAACATAACTGTAAAGATTCATGGCCTTTGGTCAACCTGAACAAAAGTTATTGTGAAAACAAATATAAAAGTCACTTTTTTGGCCCTTTTTTTGCCCCTTATTTCTATACAAAAAAAGAGGGGACACCCAAAATTAAGCCCATCCTTCCTTTTATGGTAAGTAACATAACATTAAAGTTTCATGGACTTTGGTCGACCTGAACAAAAGTTATTGCGGAAACAAATATAAGAGTCGCTTTTTTGGCCCCTTTAGGGCCCCTAATTTCTAAACCAAAAAGAGGGGACACCCAAAATCAGCTTATCCCTTCCTTTTGTAGTAAGTAACATTACTGTAAAGTTTCATAGCATTTGGTGAACCAAAACAAGAGTAATTGTGGAAACAAATAATAAAGTCGCTTTTTTGGCCCCTTTTGGGCCCCTAATTTCTAAACGAAATTATCTCGTGTTTGGTTTTTGAGATTCAGATTACACAATACAGGCACCCCATAGGGCCACGGACAAACAGACAGACAGACAGAGTGACCCGACTACTAGACCTGCTTTCGCCTTCGGCGACGCAGGTAAAAATAGAACTACTCTCCAAAATCATGACTCGAAACTTCTCTAAACTAATTTCCTTGCTTAACCAAGGGTTGTGATTTAATACATTGGTAGCTGTGTTATTGTTCTTGTTCTGTCTGTCGATCATAAAGTTATTCATCTCAATTTACTCTGAATCTACTCAACAGAATTTAATGAAACTTGATATGTACAAAGTACACCATATGTAGTTTTGCCTGTTTAATACCAGGAAATCTTTATTATTTATATTTTGTTGAAGTTATGCTTTAATTTTTACTTTTCTTTTTTGTAAATTTTCCAGAAAGTCCTCATTAGTCTGTTGATACAAAGTTTTCACCTAATGCTTTTTAAACTCCTCTAAAACTACTCAACCATTTATTATGAAACTTGGTATGTAGCTAGTACACCAGATGTTGTTGTGCATATTACCAGGAAATTTTTATCCTCTAATTTATTTGGGAGTTTTGACCATTAGAACTTTTTTCCAGAAAATCTTCATTTATCATTAGTAAACTACTCAACCCCGTCAACCAAATTTTATGAATTATAACAAATTTAATTGTTACACATTACAAGGAAATTTTAATCCTCAAATTTTGTGGAAGAACACTGCACTTAAATTTGCTGGGAAACAGAGTGGGGGGACATCATTTTTCAGACTAAAACTTTATTGGAAATTTTATGAAACAAGTGGTCAGTTACCTGTCCAAGATTGGAAGTTTCCTCCAGATATTCTGGTTTCCTCCAATATTAAAACTGACTGCCTTATATTGTCCAGGTGCGTCGAAAAGGGCGTTAAACCCTTAAACACACACACACACACATGAAACAATTGCTTGTACCCAATAGATATTATATATACTAGGTAAATATAGATAAACTGACAATGACCTATTTTAAAATTGGTTTTAATGTATTTAAAAAACATTGTTAGAAACTAATTTTTTTCCTGAAACATCATAAATGTTTTTTTTTATTTTTATTTTAGGTTTATTTTCATGGCACCCTACACTGATGTCAATAGGGGTAAGTATTTGATTATGTATATATACAATGTCATTTATTGATTAGTATACTTACATATGGATTTTGTTTCCTACAACAAAACCAAGCAGAGACATAGAAGTGGCTGGCGGTCATCATGTATGCATATATCTGTCTGTGCATTTTTAAGGTGTCTTGGGGCTATTAGAATTCTACTATAGATTTTTTTCATTTTTTGCACATTGATAGACCATAAAGGATAGATAGAAAATATCAAATAAAAAGAGGGGGTCACCGTTCATTTTAGAGCTCTAGCAGCTTTCTAAAAATAGCAAAGTTTCAATATTTTTATATAGAATATATAGGGAAAAAAGCTGTAGAGGCACTGAAGGAATAATTCCTACTATAGAATCAGCTCAAAATCTTAAGGAAAGTCCCTTTTCTAAAGCTGTGCAAATTGTATGAAAAAAACATAGGGTTACCGTTGATTTTTTCAAGATATTTATGAAAATTTTAAAAAATCCTATTCATTCTATATAAATTATCTCCCTTTGATTTAGTACAGGAAATTCTAAAAACGATTAAAATCTCATTTTTAGTATCACAATTGCCTGTAATTTGATAATACATATTATAATATATAGTTTTTGTCTGCCATGTCCAGTTAATTTATCAATATGTGCAAAAAGATGCTCAGTAGAAAAGCCTCGAGCCACCTTAACACTCTTCTTGGCACAAACATATAAAGCCTTGGTGCAGGTCTTCAACAGATTTTAATAAATTTTGTTTATTTAGTCTTCATCAAAATTCAGATTCAAAATATTTTTTTAGGAAAAGTTAACCCCCCTTTTAAGTTAAATGGTTTGTATGATTATGCATGTTTAAATAGTTTGCTGAGACTTTTAAACTAGAATTCATACTTCTTTTCTAAGTTAGTAACCACAGCATCATGAATTATAGGATGAAACAAGTACAGCTGTTTTACTTGTGTCACTTTCCTTCCATTTATATATCATGATAAGAACATATTGTCTTAATTATATTTCCATATCTAATATTATTTTGTTTTCAGATGATGTTCTTCATGTTTGAAGCCATAATGTTATTCAACCAGCAAAGCTCCCTACTTCTTAGTTTGAACAGAGTCATTAGAGGTACAATTCATGGATACTTGATGTTCGTTGGATCAATATGTGCTGCTGTTGGCTTTTATACCATTTACACAAACAAAGAGAGAAATGAAAAGCCACATTTTCAAACCTGGCATTCATGGTTTGGTGTAGCAACACTACTTTATATAGGAATACAAGTAATTGGTGGAATCTGTTTGAAGTACGGCAATATTTATATCCCTATTAAATTAAAAGACATGAAATTATACCATGCCACCTCAGGACTATTAGCTTTCACATTGATGACAGTAACTGTGTATTTAGCTTTATTTTCTACTTGGTTTTCTTCAGTAGCAACAGGGACAACATGGTTCGCAGTTGTAGCATGTTTGTCATGTATGGCACTTACTGTTATGATGCAGGTTACATCTAACTATTTACCACAAGCTAGAAATGTTCAACAAAATGTCAATAGTAATCCTAAACATAAACAAAAGGCTGGAAAGAGGAAGTAAATTAGGAATTTATGAATATGCACAGAAATATTCATACTTATATTTGTTTGAGGGACCATAGACCATTTTTTGATAGGATCTAGATACAGTACGTCATCTAATAGCCATAGCTTCTTTATATAAAAAATCCTCTTATATATTTAGTAGTTCACAATCAAGTTTTGATTTTCAAATTTAAATGGTCCTTTTCTTTATCAATCATTTGTTCTAATGTCAACAAATATTGTGAAAAATGAATTGTTACAAGTAATTTATGTTATATACCATTTCAACTAAAAATGATCTCCTATTTATATAATAAGTGTTGCTTTTTTTAAATGAAAAATCAAATGTGATTACTTGAACCAAAATTTGATAGAAACAAAGATTTTTTCAGTGAAAAATTCAAATTCTGCCAAAAGAGATAGATTTGTCAAATAATGATTTGCTGCTATATGCTAGTTTGTTTTTTCTTTTTTTGCTTTTATAAATGCTTCTGGTATAAAGGTGTACTCTTCTAATTTGTATCACACTGCTCTTTGTGCATTGGCACTTTTAATTTTTGTTTTTTTTACTGGTATATATTGTAATTTTGTTAGGTAAAAAGTAGGTTTTTGGTTGTATATGCATCAGAGTTTCCATAGGATTTTTATACGACTGCAAAATGTTTGCAATTGTGTTATGTTATGCATGTTATGGCTATGTCTTCTTTGTTGTTGTTTTTGCCTTTGTCATTGACATCTGTGCACACTTTGGTTTTTGTGCAATTACTAACTTTTGGGTGACCAATTGTTATAAAAATTTTATATGATGTTTGTAACAACTAAAGGAAGGTTGATATTGCATTTGAAGATTGTGACCTCTACCGTTTAAGAAAGACGGGAACAAAAAGAACAAAATGGGTGTTTTAACAAAACTGCTGTATAACTTTTATTTTTCATCCGATTTTGATCATTCTTTTTTCATTGTATTTCTCAAATTATTTTGTCCACAAAATGTAGCAATAATTTCAGCTCACCTGGCCATAGGCCATGTGAGCTTATTCTATCACTATGCATCCGTCATAGTCTGTCTTCTTCCTCTATTGTCATCGTCATCCGTTAACAATTTCAAAAATCTTCTCCTCTGAAACTGCTTAACCAATTTAACTTAAACTTTGCAAGAATGATATTTGACATGTTGGCAACAAACGATTCTCATATTGAAATGATTCGATAAAAAACCTGACCGCTGTTACTTAAAATAGAACATAGGATAAGATCACTTTAATTGGCTTAAACCTCAGCAACTATGACAGATAGAAAAAATCCAAAGGATCCAAGGGTCTTAAGAATCAAAAGTTCTACTTTAATTAAGTCTCCATTGGGTCGAAGTCGTCAGATTACCCCATATAGGTCATGGCCCTTTAAAAGCCAAAAATAGCATTTTTTCATGTTTTTGCCCTACAGAATGACAACTATTGCAGATAGAGAAAAGCTGTTGCTTGCTTAAACCTTTTATAGAAAATAATGAGATGTGGAATAAGTGTACGCGACACAGCCCACAATTAAACGGCAATTAAGAAAAACCACAATGGACAACAGCAAGCAGCCTTCAACAAGGCCATTTGGCACTGCTCACGGTTCTGCAATTGGCCCATGGTCTAAATAAAATGCATATAATTCAAATCCAGCCCTGAAATAGTCACGGATAGACCCCCTTCTTAAACAACGAACAGAAAACATCAAATAGACAAGTACAAACGAAAGCTTTGTCAAAGATTCCTGGCTTAGGACAGGCACATGTAATATGTGGCGGGGTTAAACTAGTTTTTTGGGTCCAACCTTCCCCCTATCAATATTCTTAGACAAAGCACAAAAACTAAACACACAATAAAAATCAAATCGATCAAAGTCCAATTCCACTAGAGAGAACCTAAGACAAAAACAAGAACAAACAAAAGGACGGTAAAGGAACTCTCTATAGTACACTCGCTGTAACTGACAGCTAGCTGAGAATCATCAATGGACTGATGTAAAAAAATCAAAAGTATCGATTTTAAATCCGACACAACACTTCAAACAATAATGATTTAGTGAAGTGTCATCACACAAAACCAACATGCTTGATCGCTATAATGCTTACAAATGACAATAGTAAAAACGTTTATGGAAGTTTTAAAGCAAGTATCAAGTTATCAATATTTCTGCCAAAAACCACTAAATTTAAAGATTTAACCAAAATATTCAATTCATATCCTTTAACACATTAAGCTCTTTAGTCAAAGTTGTCAGATGACCCCTTATAGGAGTTATGGCCCTTGAAAGGCAAAAAGTAGCATTTTTCCTCTTTTTGTCCTATAGAATGTAAACTATTGCAGATAGAGAAAAGCTGTTACCTGCTTAAACTGTCAGTTTATTTTAAGCTCTACAAAAGTCTTTATCAGATTAAAATTGTGAAAAGAACCCTTAAAGAAGAGACCCTTATGGTCCTAAGGACCAGGTGAGCTATTCAGGCTTATGTATCTTGCATTGTTACATTGCTATGAGGGGTCAAAAATGAGCCACACCCAAAAAGTCCACTTCTATTTGTGGTTGGATTTTCTTTTGTACGTGTAAAAATCCCTGCCTGCGTTTGTCAATCAGATTTGCAACATCTTCTACCGTTTTGGGGAAATAAAGTGTCAAAGGGGCCATATGAATTTTCTTTATAGGTTGGTATAAATATTTTTTTGAAATTCAAATAGTTTTGCATTGAAAGTCCACCAAAGAATGCAGGTGTCAAAAGCTTTGTGAGTCCACCATGGCATGCATGTGTCCAAAGCATTTGACAATCCGTATTGGGTCCCAAACATACAGGGCTCAACATGTTGTGGTGGTATCATGCTGTGCTTGGCATAGCTTTTTATACCCCACGCAACGAAGTTGCGAAAGGTATTATGTTTTTGACTGGTCCGTCCGTCCGTTTGTCTGTCTGGGATCAAAGTTTGTTATCGCAACTCCTCTTAAACTACTGAACAGAATTTATCGAAACTTGGTATGCAAGAAGTACACCATGTCGTTGTGCATATTGCAAGGAATTTTTGATCAGCAAATTTTTGTGGGAGTTATGGCCCTTTGGACTTAGAAATTTGCAGAAAATCATGATTACAGTTTGTAATCACAACTCCTCTTAAATTACTGAACAGATTTTAACGACACTTGGTATGCAAGAAGTACACCATATGTAGTTGTGCATATTACAAGTAATTTTTGATCAGCAAATTTTTGGGGGAGTAATGGCCCTTTGGATTTAGAAATTTGCAGAAAATCATGATTACAGTTTGTAATCGCAACTCCTCTTAAACTACTGAACAGAATTTAACGAAACTTGGAATGCAAGAAGTACACCATATGTAGTTGTGCATATCACTAGAAATTTTGATTCGCAAATTTTTGTTGGAGTTATGGCCCTTTGGACTTAAAAATTTGCAGAAAATCATGATTACTGATTGTGAACGCAACTCCTAATAAACTACTGAACAGAATTTAACGAAACTTGGTATGCAAGAAGTACACCATATGTAGTTGTGCATGTTACCAGGAATTTTATATCCCCAAATTTTTGTGGGAGTTATGGCCCTTTCGACTTAGAAATTTGACATAACTTTGTTATGATACATGTATTCAAATACTTGCACATTCACTTTTACAATCATTTAATATTATTGATTCCTGTAGATCGATACTAATTCCTCAAGGATAACATTGATAGTCCAATAGCGGAACGCGTGGGGTATGTGAGCGTGCTCACTTAGGTTCTTTCATTATTACATGTTATGGACTGAGGTATTATTGGTACATTACTACAATTATGAACAAATTCTATGCTTCAATTTTGTATGTTGTTTAAATGTATATTTTTGTTTGTTGGTATTTTAAAGAATATTAAAATTTGTGTAACTTTTCATGTTGTTGTCAATGTGTTATCTACATATAATAAGAATATATTGAAGACTGCTAACTGTTTCCATTGCAGATTTTAATATTGTTCTTTTTATGAAATTTTTTATATGAATGTTTATTCATATTTAAAGTCAGAACACAGTCAAAATATCAACAGTAAAGTCACAGGCAAACCATTAGAAAAAAAATATTTGTCGGATGAACGTTTCTTCAGTCGAAGATGTATAGGATTACTTTAACTTTCAGCCAACCAACACCTTTGATAATTGTAATTTGAAATTGGAAAAAAAATCACATCAAAATCAACTAACAAAGGCATTACCATCCATTCAGATGTTTACAAATCAGAACTACAACAGTCCCATACAGACATTTTAAATGTATCCTGTGTATGTTTTGTCTATTGAAGACTTGTCAAATGAAGAAAATGCAAAAGATTAAAAGCTATATATTACAATTTTTATTTATCATAAGATTTTTTAACATTTTTTTTACATTAAACAAATTGTGGAAACCAATTTTGAGGAATGCTGTAGAATGTAAAATTTATCAGTCAACCATTCTCTCCCTCTAATTCCTGAAACCTTTATAAGAAATGAATGTGTATTAACCATAATGGAATTTTATAAAACTTATGTCAGACAAGGAAAACACATACCATTCTAGGCATATTGGGCATACTTGACATGAAGTTAACTTTAAGAGTAAGAAAAGGAGATACTTTTGTTTGTGTAGAATGATGTTGATATATATACTTTGTACTTGTTGGAATGATGATCCTGAGCTTAAATGTGTTTCCCCCGGTGTTTCCAGTTCAAAACATTTGAAACTTAGCTTTATACAGTTTACCCTAGTGGTATAGGATGATAAAAGTAACAATAAAATATGTCTCGTTGTCAGCTTAATTCTCAAGCAAGACAAACACTAATCTACCTCAAAGAAATATTATGTGGTTTGATCAGTAACAAGGAAAATAACATTATTTACAATATAGTAACAATAAAAAGGATCAGAAATAAGTTATAAATATCTACATCTGCATGAAATTATAGTCCTATATATAAGACTTCCTTCGCTTCAGTCCATACTTTCTATACCATGCCATCATCTCTTGGGAAAAATCTCCTGCAACAGTGGCCTGGTTCTGTGACAAGCTTCGACCTACATACATGTTATGTCTATGGTCCTGTGCTGTGATTGGCTCCACAAATATATTCTCTGGAGATTTGACAGGCTCCAAAGCAAATGTTTCATTTTTTTCACCATCAAAATCTTGGTCAGGGTTCACAAACAGGCAGTTTTCTTGATAACTTTGATTACCATTAAAATGTGGTTCTGTTATGATGAGTGGTTCTACTGTATTGCTACCATACCTATATTTGAACAAACTGTCTTTCATTAAAGAAATACTATGTATTTTAGGACAACAGGAACACACATGTCAAAGTTAAATTTATAATAATTTTTTTCAGCTACATCAATTACTGAATGGATCACTGAACAGCATTGATATTGTTGTTTTGTTCTGATGGTTGACAAGGAAGTTCTGTTTAATGATTTTGATTAATAATACTTTGTGAACATAGCTGTATTACCATTATTTGAATTGACTTTCGTCCACCATTGACCTTTCATCCAAGGACAACAGTTCATGTCAATAAACAACCCAAACAAACAAGACAAGAGTTAACACGTCTCACCTTCCGGCACCATCAGACACAATAATTCTTTCTTGCTTCCATTATATTTTGTATTTATAAGGATTTTCAGTTTCTGTGATCAAAAGGTGTTATTAACAATAGAACTTAAAAATTGCTCATATATGCTATAAAATTATCAAAGTCACTCAACCAGAAAATCAAGGTCAAAAGATGGGGATGCAATTGTGCTAAGCTATTACCGGTACTAGGGCATATGCATTGCTCATAAAACCATAACACTGCAATTATATGTATTGAAAATTGTCAAAGTCACGCAACTGGAAAATCAAGGACAAGGTCAAAAGATGGGGATGCAACTGTGCTAAGCTACTACTGGGGCATATGCATATCACATTCATTAACCTAGGACCTATAGTTCTTGAGATATGGAGGTGCTCATCAAACCTTACCCAAAAAGTAAACGCTGCTGCCGCTGCTGGTAAAGTAAGAAGTAGGTATGTCCTGCTCTGCTTCGCAGGGAAGACAAAAATGTGTCTTGTTAGAGAAAGATACTCCATATTTCATTTATTTCCACAGACTCGCCTATTTGTTGGTGGTTTTTAGTTCACCTGGCCAAATGCCATGTGAGCTTATGCCATCACTATGCGTCTGTCATTGTTGTCTGTTGTTACTATTTCAAAAATCTTCTACTCTTAAGGTTCATCTTTACACTTTGGAAAAAATGATCGATATTTTACATCTTTTTTCAGTCTATGTGGAGCCTAAACTACGCATTCAATTGCTTAATAAGGCGTAGCAGCGTCTAGATAAATATTTTTTGCATAAACTTTTAGTATTTTGTACGTGTAAACTCGATCCGTTTTGCCGGGGCATTTTCTTTGCGTTTTTCAGTTCACCCAAATATAGCCAAATATCAACAATGCCCTTTCATTTGACCTCCACGTGCAAGGTAATTTCATTATTGGTGTTATTAAATCTACTCACAATCGGTTTCATGGAAGGTTATTTAAGGGTAGTTTATGCTTTATTTATGGGACAATTTGTACGGAAAGAAAATGAATAGAGAAAACAACAAAAGTAATCTTGTAAACTGGAGGGGAAAATGATCGGCGATTTTTATATCTAGGCGCTGCTACACTTTATTTTCTGTTTCTATGTGTCGTTTAAGTCGTACATAGACTAAAAAATAGGTCAAATATCGACCATTTTATTCAAAGTGTAAGCATGAACCTTAAACCACTGAACCAATATGACTGAAACTTAGCAAGCATTCTTTATGACATGTTTGAAACAGACAATCCTCATTTTGAAAAGATTCAATAAAAAACATTAGAACATAGGGTAAAATCACTTAAAATGGCTTATAAATCAGCAACTCATAACAGAAAAATCTGAAGGATCTTAGTCTTCAAAATCAAATGATCTACAAGTCTCCATTGGGTCGAAGTTGTCAGATGAATGCTTATTGATCATGGAATATATATGTGTAAAGATTCATTATTATAACAGCTGGGGTTCACAGAAACAAGAGATACTGTGTTTGAGCTCTCAAAAGGATTATCTGTTACTTTGTGTCAGACTATATATATTGCAAAAAAATTTTATTACCCAGTAGGTCCCTTGAAAGACAATAGAAAGCATAGAAATTTCTTCATGTAGACTTCCATATGATGTACTTCCTTTATATAAAGTTTCATCAAAATCCTTCAAGCAGTTTTAAAGTTATGCTTACAAGATATGTAGACAGACAGTGTGAACTTTGTTTGTAGGGTGTATCAAAATCTTAAACACAAAGGCATTGGTGTGGCATAAAACACATACAGACACTGCATTCAGGCAATCCTCCCATATAACACTTGGTAAAATTGTAATACAAAGCCAGACTCATGGAATAGTAACTTGATAGATGGACAGATGGTGAGACCAAAGTATAAGCTCCCAACTTTAGTTGGCAGGCATAGATATTCATGTTGGATCTTTACATGTTTTTTTTGTTTTATGTCCAGAAATGGGTCTTTCTTTGATATTCTAGGGATTTGTTTGAATCTTATGTATTGTAATTTTAGTCTTGGGCCAATGCAAGACAGCGAGCAGTGACCTCTGGTCATGTTGAAGACTGCTGGCTGTTTTCCATTGTGATTTTTTAAATTGCTGTTTCTTTAATGTTGGTTGTGTTGCGTACACTTATTCCACATCTCTTTATCGTCTATCAGAAAATCAGAATTATAATTTTATTCTGTTCAATGGTAAATGTCATGCAAAATACATAAATTTGCAATTTTCTGTGGTTAAATTGATATTTTCCCAAATATATGCATGCAGACAGACCACTGCTCAATACATATTTTACAAAAAAAATCTTTATTCCTAACATTTGGTATATGCCATGATATACAAGTGTACAAAATTTCATTAAACTTATATGAAGGAAACACTGGAGTTCACTACCACTTGTGTTTGCATTGTTAATTACTACCATTTTCTGTTATTTTTGTGTTGTTCTCCTTTGTGTTAACTCACTTGGTCTTAGGCCATTTAGATTTTTGACATTTGAATGCCCAATTGTTACCTCTATGCTTCTTTTTAATTTCATAAGGTATAAGTTAGTCAAGATTCTAATAGCATCCTGTTTGTAGATACTTTTGATATACCGGTACACATTATTCTCCTCATGGTCTAGTAAACTAGTACTAGATTTTGGCCAGTGTCTCAGTTTTAGTACAGATTGACCAGATATTTATAAGTTCCTTGCCAGACACCTTGTTGCATGTTTGTTATTTCAAACCAGCAGTGTACCAGGTATATATGTACATATCTTGATATGTGATAATGCTGATAAACCATGCACAAGAAAGATAAAAGATGGTCACTATGTATCTTTTCAATGTCCATTATCTGCAACAAATATGATGGGAACATTTTA
Source organism: Arcuatula senhousia (assembly GCA_963971305.1). NCBI lineage: Eukaryota > Metazoa > Mollusca > Bivalvia > Mytilida > Mytilidae > Arcuatula > Arcuatula senhousia. The sequence continues at coordinate 24,460,587 of OZ020303.1, read as the reverse complement.
AAGAAATTTCAAATAACAAAAAAATCAATTAGGCTTTGTAATGCCAAAAAAAGGGAAAAATTCAATCTCATTTAAAAAAATCTTAGGTGATACTTATCAGAATACAAAAATATGGCAAACACAGACAAAAGGATCTAATTTTAGAAACAAACTTTCAATGGCCATCCTTTAAAACAAATGCATGTAACAATTCCAGGTGCAAACCAACCACCACAAATAACTGGCATAATGAATGATAATAAGGATTTTACATGTTTATTTTTTAGCTTGTCAGCACTTGAAACTGACCACAAAAGTGACCATCCATACACATTATAAGTAGGTATATTAATTTTATATTAGAAAGAAATTCATTTAATATTTGTACAACCTGACAATGTGTGTTACAGTTAAATTGGTCTGGAATGTAAAATTAAGATGATTGACTCTTGTTTCCTTGTAACTTTGTTAACTTTTGCTAATAGTAATTAAAAAAGTCCAAATATACATGTATTATTTTACAAAGTTTTCTTGTTTACCTAAATTTCTTTTCCAATTCCATGTATGCAAACTTAAAAGTTGATTGAAAAAATATTTTAATATATTTCTTTGCAATAAAATGATTTTTTGAATTAATTTATATTAAATGTTTTAAAACTACATTATCAGTTAAAGCTATTTTAATATTTATTACAGCATGTTTTTTTTAAATGCTTAATTTACAACAAAATCAAGAAAATTTTGTTACCTAACAGCCCTATTTTAAAATAAAAATTCCTTTATCTATTTGAATGTTTTAGCACTTATTTTGAATACTAGGACATGAAGGATGTCTAAAAAGTATATTTCATCACACATAAAAAAAACTTGATCAAAAACTACTATCTGTAATTTTTCACTGAACACAATCAGATCCTAAAATAAAATAAAGCATTCATATAACAATATACTTGTTCGTAATATCAATTTTACAATAAAATTTAATTGAATTAAAATTAAAAAGTTTAACAATTTGTTCTCATAAAATCAAATGATGTTAAAAAAAATAAAAAATAACCAGTAAAAAACAAGATTCATACATCAAACAATGTTTCTCACAAACACGAAAATGATTTGCTAAAGCCTACATAAAACAAATGGACAAAATTGAAACACCCTTAAATTTTTATGGTGATCAACATTTTTCCACATGAAACAGAAGTCTTTTTTATAATTTATATAATTTAAATACATTACAGGAAATACTGGCCATATTAATTTTTTTCCTAAAGTTTTTCATGCAAAACACAATCTTGATTTTGCTTTTATGTTCAAATATTTTTAAATCTGGGACTGCTAAAAACTCTCCTAAAATTATTGCTAAATTGAGAAACAGTGTTAATGTGAATCAAGCTTTTCACTGAAAAACTCCCATTATGGAAGAATTGACAAAATTGATTCAGCCATACACAAGGAAGCGAACCCATTACATGCTTCAACAAACAAAAATAATCTCATTTAAAGTTTAGAAAAAAAAAATGATGATTATGTTAAATTATTGCATGAAGATGTCATTTGGTATTGCAGCTGCATAATAAATACAGTTATCATGGTTATATGTCAACTTTTATAGCTTTCATTGTTGATACTGAGTTTTGGTGATATAAATGTGCTTTCACCATGTGCATTTAATGTTTCCTAAAACCATATTTGCAATAACTCATCCATATTTCAAACCAAAGCAAGAAGGCTTAGCCTTTACATGTGCATTTAGTAATAACTGAATGAGTACACATAGCACAAACTTGAACATTTAGACAAATACAGTACAACCCATAAATTCCGTGCTCAGTCATTCAATCTCACCTATTGGTCGGATTATAACCACGCGACGTTGGCGTCTGATTTTGTATTGGGTCACACTTTAATGGTGTCAATGGTTGATATTGAGTATGTTTGGTCGTCGTGTGTACGGATTTGATAACGCGTCCACCTGATGCTGTCTGCACTGAATATTGCACATGTGTACTTTGTGACTGATATTTTGGTGTCCCAGCACCCTGACTAGAGGAGTCATAGTCTCCTTTCCGAGACATGTAGGGTGATTGAGTCCGTATTGGTGTAGAATGATTTGAAGGTCCCTTTCTATAATGACTGTGCCCTGAAGATGAAGAGGAGTGAGACGGACTATAGTTAGGATGGGGGTATTTTTGTACAGAATTGTACCCATCCCCACCCCCACTGTCTGTAGAATGTTGGGATGGTGAACTACAACGAGATAACGAATCACCCATTAGTTGTTGTTGATAGTTGTCAATCATTCTCTGACGACGTATTTTCTCGCTATATTTATAGAAGTCTGCCATTTCAAATGGTTTAGACACTAATTCCACATTTCGATGTGGTTGTAATTTGGTCACAGTAACTACAGCACTAGAATTTGGAGATTCAACACGTTTAGTTAATACACTACGCTCTATGTAGGGACTTGTTCGGTCCCCTTTTTTACCTTGATAACTTCCTTCAAAGTTCCTAGGACTATAACAATGAGGCTCTAAGCTACTATCTCTATGTTCCTGAGTAGGACTTGTGATGACAGGTGACGGCTCAGTATGAGCCACATCATTCCAGCGGCTCTGTTGCCGCCTGCTGTCACATTCCTCATGTCTTACTGGTAACTCAATAAGATTACTTTTATGCCCTGACAAATCGTAATCAGACTGAGAGTTCCTCTTACTTCCGTATTTCGAAGGTTCAATGTCCGACATCTGTGCTATACTAGAATCGCTATCGCTATGCTGCCTTCCTCTATTAGAAGTCCATGGAGGATCATTTTTCCGCCTCATGTTCCTTTCTAAACTCCCGTAATTTTTATGCCCTCCAGTTTTTCTATAACTACTATCTAAACTACCATGAGGTAATTTTTTGTCATCAAACACATTTTCTAAACTTTCAGAGTAACTTTTATTTGTAGGGGTTTGTAATGGGTCTGAACTTTCATAATGTGAAGTCTGTTGTGTTGTAAGATTGTACATGTTATTTGCTGAACTGAACCCGCTGTCTTGACTCCCTGTGTAGTCTTTGTAGTTCTGAACATTTTCATATTCTGATTGATTTGACATGTTACTGCCCGATGAGTGACTACGGTTAGCTAATGGTGTATACAGCTGGTTGTTGATTTGTGTTGATCCACCAAAATCTTTCAATAAAGAGGGACTAAAAAAGAAAGCAATAACATGCATAGTATATATAAATGAAAAGATTTCATTAAATAGCATGAGAAATATCTGATGATTATACCTTTTTTTAATACGTCCTCACAATCTCTTTATTTCTTTAATAAACATTACCAAAACAAGGATGCAGATTTAAAGATCTTCTGGTTATTTAAAGATATTTGATGTTTACTTTGGAACAGCATCTCCAAGTCAGGCATATGATTCATGATTGTTTTATTTAGTTTTTGTTGTTCTGCTTTACTATGCTTTTTGTATTAACAAAACTACTCAATGAAAATAAAATCAAAATCATTCAAACTCTCAAATTCATTTTTTTCATTATGAACTGGCAGAAAGTTGTCATACACAGCTAGTTGTATTTATGGAATGTTTTCAATTACACTAAATTTGGCATCCACATTAAACAGAAAGTGTAAAACTCTCAACAACCATAGAGCCAAAGTTCATCCCATTCTTTACCTGCTAAGAGTAGGACTGAGAGGAGGTCTGGTCTCAGTGGGGGATAACTCTTTCACTGTATTAGACCGCTGCATGGATGGGTGGGTCACTTTGTGAATTGGAGATTCCGTCTGTTGAGAATGTGGATCCTTGTTATCATCCATCTGTAACAGAAACTACAAAATAACGTGGACGTTAGCATCCACTATCAAAACTAAAAGAAGCATACACAGGACAAAACAAAAACATGCAACAGTCAGAGCATACATGCAGAGCACAGAATTTTAGTAAATAGTATTAATTTCAAGGAAATAGAGGAGCAACACAGTATTGTGTATTCCAACATTCTATTAACTTATTATGAAAGTCAAAAGTAAACATTAATGTCAAACTAAACATGCTTTGACATTAAGCATTAGACTAAACAGTATTAAATTTAAGAACAATGTTTTAGCTGTAAAAAAAATTCTTGTCAGTTTTGTATTCCATTTTCATTAAATAATGCACACATATCTGACAAAGTACGTAAGAGCATATCAGTTCAAACCAGAATAATAAAGGTGCAACAATACAAAGAAAGCAGCAGTTTCAGAATGTTAAAACATTTTCATATTATTCAAGTCTGGGAATATACATGCAGAGCTATATAATTTGTGTTCCATTACTGAAATTTGATAATATTCACAAGCTTATCACCTATACTGTTATAAGCCAGAATGCTAAATGATCCTTTCTATATTAAATCTTAATTGAAAATTCCTTTGGCTTAATTATATACCTTTTTCATGTTTCTTAGTATATTATTTGAATATAAAGCAACTTTGAAAATTTGAAAGTTTAGAGCAATTTGCATGCTCCTTCTATTTGATTATTTACTATTAACCATCACATAGTCATAATAATACTTGCTGGTTCTTCAAAATTCAATAATTGTTCTGAAGCTACACAAGGTAATGCCGATTTTATCATATACTTACAAAGCTTTGGTTCCTTGTCATGCCAGACTTGTATTTTGCTGTAAAGATGGAATAAAATAATACTCAAGGATAAAAAATGTACAAATAACAAACAATTGAAAAACAAGTGCTAAAAATCTGCACATAAAGTTTAAATAATCATGTAGAAGAGAAGTTTATCAGGACATATGGATTGACATCTTTTAAAACTAGTATGGCTCAACATCTTAAACAAAGGCCCAGGGTACAATAAAAATTCAAAATGGCTCATTTTATAAAAAAAAATATTTAAGTTCTATTACCCAAGTGTGTGTGCCAACCAAAGTGTTTAACAAGAATATCTTTTTACACAAAGAACATGAAGAGGCACATACAAATTGGTACAGAGCAATTAATTTTTCAATCACAAAATTTGATTATCAGTCTCTTGATACACTTTGATGAAAATAGTTTCCATTGCTATATTGGAATAAATCCAGATAATGAGACCTTATCTTGAACATCAAAAGATTGAGTCATACAGCACTGAAAACTATAAAATTTATTACAAGTTAAATGCAAGAAAAAAAAATTGCTGAACTTGTTGTTTGATAAACTTTCTATAACTATTTTTTACTACATGTACCAGAATAAATTTAGATCCCAACACTAGTATATTTGTTTTCTTGTTAACAGATAAGACGCAAGTGAAGAGTATATCCAATACTATATTTTGAATGTTTTATTAACAATTAGATTACTTTATATTCAATAAACTGAATTCTGTATTTAAATAGCATGAACTTAATCAGTGTCTCATTCTTTCCAGGTCTTCCCTCCAACATGTCCATCTTTGAGTTGATTGCATTCAAGTTCCTATTAACTGGATTCATTCAGACTCCAAGCAATCAGCTCCCATCATACATCTGGCATTACATTTCTGAAATGGTTTGGGCAGGGTGGCACTTGTGCAACAATTTTTAGATTTCTTTAATTCTAACGTTATTATTGAAATAAGGGAGCTTTCAAATGTTTCAACATGTGCTTATGTAAGAGCAATATGATTTTGTACTTTTATAAGAACCACATTCAAAGAAAATTTATGATAGCATGCTGAGCTTAAGCACTAATATAAAATATAAAGACATCTGTATTTTGATTTTGCCAACAATATTAAGATGATGCAAGCAGATAAAACAAACAAACCAAGTTGGAGCATGATGACCTCGCTTCAGCAATGGCAAAGCAAAATGATTTGGACAAAGAAATAAGCAAAAGATATATTTGAGTTTTCATAGGTAGATCTTCCTTCAGTCATTTAAAATCCTTTTTCCTTATTTGCTATCCTGCTTATGAAGGTGCTATTTTAAGCTATATTATCAAATCAGATCTTTTTAAATCTTTCAATAAATGATCAATCAATGATACTCTTTATCAGATTTAATTCGGGTGTTGTCTAATCAGTTTTTTTAAAGAAGCTTATAAAATATGATAGAAATATAAGTCTAAAAGGAAATGCTCTAGCCATTATAGTAAAGAACTTTTTCAAACATGCTGAACTATGTTTAAGATACCAGATGTGTTAGGAACAGGAAGTAAACAATGATGTAAACAGGATATCAATTAGAAGAAAAGATTCTATGTTATCTTTCCCACCACCTTATCTATGGTGCCGTAGCTCGTTATGTTTTTTACTAATTAAACAGATGATCAAGTATTAGTCACTCAACATCTGTAGATTTAATAGATAAGTTTTATAAAATATAACTGCAGCATCTCATGGTAGAACAGATGTAAATCAAGCATGAAGTTAATTTCCTGCACCTAGAATGCTAAGATGCATTTACGCAAAAATACACAAGACAAAACAAAATGTAATGCTACACCTCTACTGCTTTCTTCTATAGGACACAAGGACTACAGAATGCTACACTATGCTTTTTTCTCTCTTCTACTTATTACAAAATCAGGAGATGAAGAAATTCATTTATAAAGACCTTTTCTTGTTTTATATGTAGATTTTAAACAAATTAAAGTACATACAGTTCTTTTTTTAAACTTTTTATAGAGCAAATCCAAGAAACAAAATAATTACCCATATAAATCATAACTGGGTTACCAATTTCACACAGCACAAAATCCTGATGATCAAATTAGTTCTTTGATCTTTAGAAAATTGATGAATTACTGGGGCATTAAATGATAAATTATTCTTTAATAGACATTAATAGGGGCTGCTAGAGGAATTATGTAACCTCAGAAATATATATTTTTAATGGTAAGCAGGTGCCAAGATGTTTTCATCTGTTCTTCTCTGTTGGAAAATTTTAGTGTTTAGCATTATTAAAGTGAACATGTATTTTTTTTGCTTATCGCCTTTAATTTAAGGTTTCAACGATTTTTCGCTTGATATTTACTTTAACAACTGAATTGGAGTTTTTATTTTTTCTAAACACAGACAAAAATGGGATCAGGATCGAAACATTTTTTATCACTTTGGAAAGTTTTTCCATTTTTTCTTGGTACATAAATAATTTTTGTATTTAGTAAAGTGAAATGTCTTTGCATTGTATAGTCTTTATGAACATGTCGTTGAAAACCTGGGATAAGCTGGGTATGCTTAAAGAAGTAAATGATTGTGTGCTGGTATTAGCAAAGTGATGGTCTTGGTGTACATGGCTGATCATTGCAATATATGAATTGAATATGTCTCTATATGAACCCTGTATACCAGTTGGATATATGTGAATATATTTACTAAGAGAATGAGCAAAGAAAGAACAAAGATATAAGAATATATTGTTTATTATAGAAAGATAGTAGAAAAACTAAATGAGAGATACATAACAATGCATTGCAGTATATATACAAATACAATATGATTCAAAGTCACTTGGTCCCTTTCAGTAAAATCATATATAAAATTCAAAATTGAAGTAAAAATGATCCCTGTTCACTAAAAATTTTGGATGATAGATGAAATTATGGATGATTTTGGATGATAAAAACAGGCATTTAAAACACACTGAGCTCTAAAATTCTAAAATGGAAGTGGTTGAGGACTGCCAAACAACAAATAGTGATTTTTCTATTCTAGTTAAAAAGGAATAACTTTGAATCATACTTTGATCTAGCAGCAAAAGTGATATAAGCATTCATACCACATGCAAGCACATTCACAAACAAGCATACTCACATCATCAAGCAAACACAAAGCATAAGCAAGCATACACATACCAAGACAAACAAACAAGCATAAATAACACATAGCATGCAAACACACAACATTACAAAATATAACAAAAACAAACACATACAAACATGAAATGGAGTTAAACCCCTTGATGTATGACTTATCTCCCATTAATTTTTCTAAATATCTTTCTTGGCACTATTAGAGGATTTTTATCAATAAATTAGCACATGGTTTACAAGTTCATAACAATAAATATGACTAGACACGAGAGGACGGATGACTGGATCGCTGGTATTTGAAGTAATGCCAGGATGCACGATGGGACTTTAATACTGAGACGTCATGTGGGTCTGAGACTGTGGAGTTAAACATAACAGTAGAGTCTAGCACTGAAGAGTCCATCTGGTGTTTGGCTGCTGTCTCATGGAGTGACCTGTTTAATTTACTCTTAACTGAATACCTGTCCCTGAACGACTTATACAAACGGCTAGTGAACGAAGACTTAACGTAGCGGCTATCATGGATGGACATGTCGTCAATGAAGGTGTTGGAGAGACACTGATCAAGTTCATACTGGTCTAGGCTCTTGTTACAACTGTACGTACCATCCAGAGGAAGGGTGGAGTCACTACCTTTACCCTCGGCTAACCTTTTCTCCATCTCGTGGAGCTGAAAAGATAAAGAAAAAACAAAATTAAATAAAAACATTTACTAATCATCAAACACATGTATTTTGTTACGGGTTTATTTATAAGAGTTTTACAACACTGGTTTGATACCAAGGTACTTGTAGGAGTTTCTTCTTATTCACTAGGGAAAAATCTTATCAATACATAGTACCATTTAGAGAACTACATAAAATATAAAATAACTTTTATTTTGAAGAGCAATAATTACATTATGATTTATTGGTTCAGCACTTGAAAGTTGTAATATTTTTCAGATAATGTATACCCTTGTCTGTTAAAAATATTATTATTCTAGATATGTCTCAACACTTTATTTTTTCAGATTCTTAAATTCATTTGTTTTAACTAAGTTTAAGATTATTTACCTTTTTCTCTGCCCTGTGGAATGACTGCCTCCTCTGTTTACGGACATACTTGCTGACAGACTTGTCTTGGGACAGACGGTTAGCAGCTTGGGTGATCTGTTTCTGTAGCTCATACTCGAGCTCTAACTTAGACATGGACTCAGCCTGCAAAAGATAAAACAAAGATTGGTTAAGAACAATATTCAAAATTAAAAGGTTTTAAAAAACATCTATTAACTGCAATGTTATAGTTGTATAACATATAAAAGCCCTTTGTTTTTTTAATGTACATGTATATGCATGAAAGTGATTTTAACTATCGTTTAATAGTAACATGTATTATGTCTTCTTGGTTTTACAAGATGCAATTGTAACTAGCTATATGTGTGATAATTTTGCATTCTATCATATCGTGAACAACTTAAAACTTTTGAAAACTTACAGACTTGTGTTTAATAATATTAAGTTATTGTTTTATTATGTCTTGGATTTTAAATCTAAACCACAACTATCTCTAAGTCTTAACATACCTTGTCATCTTGTACTTTGGAAGCTAAGGAGAAAGCTGTACCCACACGTCGTCTTACAGTAGGCTGCTGTTCCCCAGGGGCTAGGGGGTACTCTCTGGGTAACTTGCCAGTCAGCTCCTGAAAATATAAAAGAAAAGAATTAGTTAAAATTATGGTTAAATCAAAATAAAGTATTAACATTCAACATAACAATCAACAGTTTATTCGTTTTTTCTAACATTTTGTATTGTTGACATTGTAATTTAATGGTGATTATAGTCTTATGCATTTTCTGTAACTTTGGTTAGTATTGGAAAACAATACAATTAATTCAGTGACGTCATAATTGAAATACAGGGAATCTAATTTTCTCAAACTGCTTCATTCTATTAACCTTTTTTTTGTTTAAAAAACTTAGATGATGAATAACACAATAATGAAAGTTGCATACCCCTTCTTGTAAACACAGTAGTTTCAGCTCTTCTGTTTTCTTGCGTAGTTTCTCGTCAAGAGCTTCTTTGCGTGCTTTGAGTGCCTCAAACATCTCTCTTTGTGCTTTAATGGTGTCAAGTTGGTCTAGGTTTACTGTAAATAGAAAAAAGAAAATAAAATATAAAATGAAACAATACTTTAGAATATATGTAAAACAAAATCCAATGTACAATAAATGAAACATTTTATGAGACTAAATAATAAAAATATCCTAGAACATACTCATTGTGAACAGAAGTGAAGATACAAAAAAAATAAATGTAAAATTGTCATACACAATGTTAAATTGAATTTTCTCATCTTGTCACCACTTAAATGCTTCATGATCACCCTGACTCAAGTTTCACAAGCAAATTATAGAATGTCAAGTCAATTTCTCAATTTTAAAAATCAATGAAAGTGAATTTGCATTTCTCAATGTGCCAAGCTCTTATATTACTGTTATAATGAGTAATAAGAAATCATTAATGACCCACTGGGTTAATTAACACTTAATTTTCTAATTAAAGTTTTACTAATTAATCATCTAGATGAGAACAAACATTATTACCATACAATAATTAGTGAGTAAAACTTGACAATCAACTAACATACAATATTAAAAAATAAATGTACAAAAACATCAAGTTTGAATTTTTGCTCCTTTAAAAAATAAAGTCATTATAATAAAATCTATTTTGTCTTTTAATCAAGACTTACAACTTTTGCACCAGCGTGTAATACATTTCCTACCCATCCAGACAAGATAACGAAACACAAGTGATGCACAAATGAGTAATGTTCTCCTATCATGAAGGCAAATTTAATTTACTTGTTTTTAATGAACATCTTTTCCTCTCTGATAAAGATCTCCAACCAACCAAAAAACATGGTGAATAATAACAAGATTTGCCTAGAACACTTTTATCAACAAAAACCTGATGGTTTCCTTCTTATCAATCAAATCATTATCATGATTGTATGATTAACAGATCAAAGACAGGGGGATAATCCTTCCCTATGATGTTCCTCTAATAATTTTGTCTAGACATCCATTATTTTAAGCCAAAACAATCATCTAGTATTTTTTGTTAATCCTGTTTTAATATTTTTGTATAGAAGATCAAACAAGGTGTAAGATTGTGATATGATTGCTTTAGGGACTATTGGACAAAGTGTGAAAATTAAAGTTCATTAACAGGATTAACTGGTATCTACATTTACCTTAAAGAAGACCCTATATATAAAGATACATTAGTATAATTTAGCCCAAACATCTGGTTTGCAAAACTATTTACAATAGACTTTTTAATAGGACTGAAATTATCATTTATATAGAATAAATTCAAAATTACTTTGGTATCCCTAAGAATTTTAGAACTTGATGTAAAAAAGGTTAAAATATATATTCAGATTTTCATCTACTTCATAAAAAAATCCTTTAAAGAACTGTTTCATAAATTTTTTAATGATGATAATTGGGCAAAAATACAAGAAAAGTATGATTTTAAAAGAAAATTCAAATCTAAACACAAAATGAGATCTGAAAACTTACTTGTAACTTAATATCATATGTAAATTTATAACTAATGAAAATCTTAGTCTAATAATAAAAGTGACTTACTGGTATTATTGTTGTTGTTGACCAGAATAGAAGTATCCAATAACATAGTACTATCCAGAGAAGCACCCAACATAAGTGAAGACGGTAAACTCATTCTCAAAAATCGTAATCACCTCACTAGCTCAAAATGTCAAATGAAGTGCCAACTGGGGTACCCCCAACTTTTGTCAACTAATGAATTACTCAAAGCTACTCAATTGTAACAATAGCTTTTCCTTTCATGCTATTGTGGTACTTGAGAAAAACACAAGCTTATTCAAATGACCAATAACTTTCTAGGCTGGGATGTACAATGGGAGATCCTTTGATCTTGCAGTGAACCCAAGCTGTGGTGCTGATCATTGGCTCCAGTCAGCAGTTTATATATTGGCCCTATCAAAACAACTCTCACCTAATGAGGTGAGTTTACCTTTATTTCAGGTGTGATAACGACTTCAATTAACAAGGTCATTTATTACTGATTGACTTACAAAGGTATCAATAATGACTGAGGGCAATTTGTATTGTAATCCTCTAATTGTTACAAATTGTTAAATTAATTATGTACTGAGTTGTATTCTTTGTTACAAAATAAGGAAACTGTGTGATTATTGTTTAAGGTGTTAATTTACATGATTTTTGGTGTAAATGGACATCTAATTTCAAGTTTTGCTAACTTAATCAAAATTATATAATTTTATCACCTTTCCCTTTTTGTAAAACACATACAGATCAAAATAATTTTAATTTTTTTTAATTTTTCATACATACATGTAAAATATAGAAATGATTCAAATTTTTGATTTTACAAATCAACTGCATTCATTTGTACAGATTTGGAGTTACATCCCCTTCACTGACTTAAACAATATCCAATTCTAAAATATTTTGAAGCAAATCTCTAACTAAGGAATGTCAGCCTAAATTGAGCTCTTACATGATTCCAGTTAATTGGAAAAACAAAATGTAGCAGATTGCAAAATTTGAAAATTAAAAGAACTCAATTCTGCATTTAATAAATAATGCCTGACATCAAATTGAGTCCCCAAAAAAACAAGAGAAACACACACAAACAAACAAACAAACATAGAACTTTAATACTTAGACACTTATTTTGGTAAGGCATTCAAATTCATACATTACATGACACAGCAGATGTAAAAAACACCATTGCTTATAAACAAGTGTCTTTTATGAATCATATAACTATTATAGTAAATTGTGACATTATCATTATCTATCTATGTGTGAGAAAAAACTTATTGTTCATTTAATAATGACATAATTTCACAACATCACAACATCAATTTTTATAACTATAATCACTTTAGAGGGGACCTGCTTTTTAGTAAACATTTAATCCCACAACACATGCAGAGTTTTATGGTGTAAATTGCTTGTCACTTTTTATGAAAGGTTATTTCAAGAAGTGTGAGGTATTCTTAAAGTCTTTCTTAAAAAGTGATAGCTTCTACTTGTTAAAATTCATACCTCATTAACTTTTTATAAGCCTTTTAAAAGGAAGATTCAACTTAAGTGGAATTAAGAAAATGTCAATGGAATAAAAAAGGTTCTATATCTTAAAAGGCATTTTACTATGCTTGGCAAAATACTCATTTCACAGATTTTCAAATATTAAGTACCTTTTTTATCAAGTAGCTTATCTTGAATGTGGCCTAAAATAAATCCTGCTGCAGAAACCAATCTTAATGCATTCCATTCTACCCTTTTGTCAATTTTGTGATCTTTAACTAACTTACTTAATAAAACACAATCTGTAATCCTGTCAAAGTTTAATTTTCTCATTCACCAACCTTTCATCCCCTGAGTACTGTTGATGCAACTTCCATCATGTAGCATCACATTTTAGGACAAAAGCGCTAACAAATCAACGAATACAACATATTTTCAATGACACATATAAGTCACAGTCAATGCATTTTGCTCAAGTCTTAATTCTTCAACAGAACTTATAAATGTAGCCATCAATTGCTGTAAGGGGGCAGTGGACAATGTATAAATAGTGGACTTACCATCAAATCTTGACCCTGATAAGTTTGGAAGACTAGATGAGCTAGTACTACGACTAATGTCTGAATCGAAAGATCCTGGTAAAGATGAAGAACTTCTTGTACAACTGGTTAACTGTTCTGCTAATTCACTAGAACTTCTTATCGTATGTAAGCTGCTCTGTAATCCAAAATAAGGAGTTCATTTATTAGAAACTTAGAGTGGTAAAACACTAGGAAAGTTGTTATCAACTTAGACTGATAATCACAGATTTAATGAAAAGAACATGAAAATTTATAGCTTATTTTTTAATTCAAAAATTATTATTTAGTAATGTGATGTTGAAAATCAGAAAATACTTAAGTTTGTAATACTTCTCTTATAATATATATACATGTACAACTTGATATAGGGAAGAATTAGGGTTACTCCCCAAATCTTATATCAAATGGTAATCATATAGATCAGTAATATCTAAGTTTTGACATTTTGGGTCTTAAAAGAATTAGTTCTAAATTCACTTTTCAAATATGATTCTCAAATTCTGCACGTGCATTATCCCAGCTATAATAAATATTTAAAGTTCAGGCCTAAAATAAAATATTGTTTGTTTCCCCAATCCCGACCGACCCGACAAAAACGCTGCGACTGAGAAGATTTTATTGCTGATTTTGTTCAGAAAATTTTTTTTGGTTTTTTTTTATGGGGGTGCTCCTAAAATGGAGGAATATAACAGTAGTATCGGAAGAAGATTTTCGAAGCGCTTTAACGAATCGTATTATTTAAAACGCCAGGGTGAATGCGTTTTTTTATTCATTCGGTATTTTGAGTATTATACGTTACTCTCTAGACTCAATGATCAAAGCAAGCATGTGATGGATGTCCAGAAATTTTTATCTGTCGCCGTTTTTAGACACAAACGCACGATGGCAGACAAATTCTTTACGATTTCCTCATCCGTTGTCATAAAGATTGAGGGTAAAGTACAGCCAGTGGTTTCAAATCGACTCTACAGGTTTAATAACAAAAAAACGTGGAGTGATGTTTTCGATGACATCGTTGATCCAGAAGACGTCGATATGCACAAAACAGACGAATTGTTTGTTAAAGTTACAGATAGGACAGGAATTAATGTTTTTGAACCGGACATAGCCGAGCCTATTGAGGTAGTTCAGGAATTTGACAGCCAGTTGAAATTTGCGACCCTTACAATCCAAAGACATGTTTTAAACACAGAGACTGATGGCAATGACACATCCACTGGAAAGTCAGCCTTTGATATGATGCTGTCTAATCCAAGAATCACACCATGTACTAAAAAAACCATCAAAATTAGTGAAGATGCTTCACACTTTACAGGTAGTTCATTTATATGCCGAGCACTTATTTCCAAACTCAGAATGATTGACATGTTTCTATATATATAAAATGTCACCTATGTCCATGTTTTGCAACATGCAGGAACTGCCAGGAGCACATGAGTTTGCTCTCGTTACAGCATGTTCAATGAGTTCCAGTTGTCAACAGATGGTCACTTCATGTTTTTGTGCTTTGTGTTTTCTGTTTTAGTATGTTCGTGCTGTCTTCGTTCCTTGTTAAAATGCAGGCTTTGTTTTGAATTTAGTTCTTAATAGACTTGCCCCATTGGTGCCGCTTTGTTTCTTAATACACACACGGTTTGGTTGTCTTTTTTCTTTCATGGGCAATAGAAGGAATAGTTTCATACATGTCATAGCTTGTCTGACAATTGTACAAATTACATAGTTCATATTGAGTTGTGGAATAAATGTATGTGACACAACCCTCGACATAAATATTAAAGCAGTATTAAATTTAAAATTCACAAAAGAAATGAGCCGAGATATTTCAATTTACTCATTACACACGCATAATATATTCTGTCTTTTTTTGTGTGTGTGTTAATAAATTTTGTTTTGCTTCCTTTTACGAAGTAGTGAAATCTGGGTTTATGAAATGGTATTAATGTCTTGCAGCAAGCAGGCTGGGAAAATATTTTTGTAACATTTTTCTCAGGAACCACATATTTGGTTTACAGGATGTCAGCATTTTCCATAACGTGGGATTTGTTTTTAGGTCTGTCGTTCACCTACTTCCTGTTTGCCGACTTAGTTAAATTGTCAATATTTATCATGTTTATTTCATATTTATTTGTAGAGAAAGTTCGTAACAGTTTTTATAAATCAGGAATCACTTTATCACAGCCTCTTGATATTTGGTATACAACATTTAATTTAACAGGTGGTCCCATTATGTCTTTTGCTTACCATTGAACTTCATATCTATTAAAATTTGGCCTTTTCTGTCTTTGACCCATTTTTATTTTTTTTTATGAAAAAAAAACATGTGCAAATACATACATATCTATGTATAAATGAGTAGTTTCAAACAAACAGCATTTGATTTAATCTTTAATAATGGTACAATTTTTCCTAAAAAAATAAAATATTTTTCCTACCTACCTATCCACACCCAGCATAGCAGAGTCAGGTTTGGGGAAACAAACAATATTTTATGTTAGGCCACAATCAATGTATACAGGAAGAATTATATGAAAGAGTTGTAAAAACACTTTAAACATTAATGAGAGATTTATTTGGGAGTTATCTGTCTTGCATAAGTACCTGGATATTCACTGATGCTACAATTAGATACCCTACAATATGTACCTTGCTATGTTTTCTGTCTAAGTAAAATTGATGTTGAGCTACTGCCATGGACCAGATACATTTTGTCAGTTGTGATGTGGAACCAAACCAAGCATGGACGGCTACATTCCCTGGACCAAATGTTCTTCTACTCACAGAAACTCTGAAATGATAAATACATATATGGTAAAAAAAAAACAAAGAAAGATATGATCACGTTTATTGTATTTGGTATATATCATAATTCTTACAATAAAATTGTCAATGCTCATGAGATGGTCACTTAAATAGCAAAACGTATGAGCATAAAAGACAAGAAAATTACAGTTGAAGAAAAGGCTTACTAAATGATATAAATGCAACTTAGGCACTATAATTCAAAATATTTATAAATCATGCTTAAAATATGCCTGTATATATATTATGACACTAAATCCACAATGGAGCAAAGGACCCCGCTCAAAAAGGTCTGACATAATTTACACCATTAAAATTTTACTGAAATCAATGTAAATCAAATAATTCTCCTACATTAATTTAATTCAACTTCCCCCTTTTACCACTACATGTCTCATGCTATTAGAGTTTCCTATATGATACATTTAACTAAATCATATACAGTCTCAATCCTATAGGGAAGATCATTTCGTGATAAAATACATTTATCAGTGTTACCAAGGATTCCTATATAAAATTATCCCTAAATGTATATTCAACAGACAAGACAGTTCTTGTCTTTCTAATATAACATTTGATTTATCAGGCTTTTAATATTATACACAAGGCAGAAATAAAAGCTCTTATCTTATATACATATACAATATAATACACAAGCCATAAATACATAAGCTAAAGACCTTTTAGAAGTGAAAGTACTTGTTTTGTTTGACAATAATTCTTGAATTTGAAACTTTATTTTGACTGGTTAAAGTATATATGAAGTATATTTTCATTCAAATATACCATTGACAAGACTAAAAATATTTTTCAGCCACATTCTCTTAGAATTCTCTGCTGAAGCTCTGATATAAATTATAAGGAAGCTCTGTTTACAACAAAGGAAGCTGTGGGCATTCACATACATGTGACATCTGACTTAGTATAAGGAAAAATCAAATACCAGTACAAAATTTAGTTTTTTTCAAAGTTAGTCCAATCACATGTATGTTAATTTGGTATTTCAAGTAGTGTGGGGTTAATTTGTGTGCCAAGAAAGAAGAAAACTATATACACATTAGGGTCCCTAGGTCCAACATTGTTCCTGTCAGTCCGATGGTAGTAATACCTGAAAATGGTGTCAAATATAAATACAGTACAACAGAAATATTAGGTACACAATAAATAGGGATGAATGATTCAAAAGACTGCAAACCTAGCAAACAGCAAACTCCCCTAACCAACAAAATCTCATGTAAAATAATAGTATGACCAGGCAACAAAACATACAAAGCTATAGAAGCATGCAATCTTTATAAAGCTTGGGAGGGTTGCAATCATGATTGTTGGTATGGATGAATGGTGATTTTTTAACAAATTACTTTATACTATGCAAAATATGCAAAAGCCCTTAAAAGTATTCTACACCAGGACTGTAGTGCTTATAACTTACATCTTTACAATGAAAGCATGACTAAGGCTGACCTACATCGACTTAAAGCTTAACAGGTTTAGGAATCTAAGGCTACTCTTCTTTGTATGGTGAATAAATATAAGTTTACTTAAAATATAATAATAAAACAATTAAATTTCAATGTTACTTTAATGCAAGACATGACAATGTAAAATATTTTAGAAAATATCGCCAAAACAAAATATTAATATTTTTCTCTTTTTTTCAAACAGTTTAAAAAAAAAAAATAAAATGCTTGGAAAAAGAACTTAGTTTGAAAATTTGATAACCTACTAAATTCTGACACTTAATTTTCACCATTAAATAAGAGAAACCTCTAGTAATGTGATGTTTGATTGATGTGAAGTACTTACTGAGTCGTTGGATCTACAATGGCATCAGAGAGTTCGTCCCCTTCGTCAACCGGTTCTCTGATCGCGTCCTCGTACAAGTTGAAACTGCTTAATGTTTGTATGACACTACAACACCAACAACCATGCGTTACACAGTGGTCAGAGTCTTAGTCTTTTCAAATTGTTCCGAAGGAAAAATATGACTTTTTAAAAATTCCTTAGAACATTTTTTCCTCTTTCAAAAAATAAAGTTAAAATCTTTCCATCCATAAGTTTTGAAAATATTAATGTCAACAATCTAACTTTCATAAATCAAAATTTCACTTATATAGCTCTGTGATGAATCATGGTCAAATTTTATATTTATTATAGAAAATGATCTTTATATTGACTTAACGACCATTTATATCCAAATTTATGATCTAACTATGCCTAAAAATCATAATCTTTCAATTCTTATAGACATAAATATTTGGCCTCTATTACATCAAATAAAATCAAAAATGATAAAAGTTTTCTCATACCGGTAATTAATTCTAAGTCTTTGCTGATCAGATGCTTCAACAAAAATATTTTAACCAAAACAGAAAGAGCTAAAATTTCAAAAGCACAAGACAAATTTGAAATGCAACATAATAGTACATCAGCTGCACAAGAGAGATTAATGAAAGATTTTCAGCTCATTAACACAAATTTTCAATGCAAAATAAAATCTTGAGAATCATTTGATACAATTGCAAAGCAGATTTGAAAAGACTAATATTTCAAGAATGGATAGTTCACTATGTGTTAAAAGTGTGTATCAAGTTAAACATAGGAGAAATCATCTAAACATCTATCTGACACCTTAGTTAATCAGAAAACTATTCATTAAATCTTTTTCAATATTCTATGATCTATTGCGTAACAAATATTACACTAATATCTTGGAAAGTTCTTCACTAAGACATTTTTAAGGGAGACCACTCTTATCATTTAGTTGAATTATATAAAAATGTGAATTCTTGCTAATTCTTGTAAATAAAAGCTATTATAGCAAGATGTGTTGTACATCAAACTGAACTTCTTTATGGCAATGAAAACAAAACAGATGAAGGGACAATATACAGACTGATTGCAAATGATTCCTTCAATAAGCTAAAGAAAAGCTGGACTAGCACAATAAATATTAGCCATCCCTAATTAATAGAAGCAAAATTGGCTTGAAGCAAGTTCTAGCTCTGTTAGGAAAAGCAGGGACTGAGATGATAGATTCAGATGATTCTGTTCAAAGCAAAATAAATGCCAATTTACAGATCAGTTTTAAATTAACATCTTGTCAGATCTTGGAAAATAAAAAATATAAAATGCATTCCTCATGCTCCCTTTGAAAAGAAAATTCACAACATGTATGATGCAAAAAAATAACTAAATGCACTAAAAATAGAACTAAGGATGAGGGAGAATTATATATAGTAACAAAGTTATTTATAAATACCGTTTGGGATCATGAACTTCAATGGAAAACTTCTTGTCTCTATAGTACAGGTTTTCTAACTGTTTCCACGTAAATATCTACAAATAAACCATTTTATACATAAAGTCAAGTTATACTTTAAGAAAAATAATTCAAGCCATTCAAACATTTTCTTATTAACATGATCCTTTTAAACTTTTTGTTGAAATAAAATGGGAATTAGATACATTTCCCCTGACATTTTGTCTTAATTCTGTTCTATATCTTCTCTTTATTTTTGTCATTTAAACAGCATTTCATCCTATAAAATCTACATCACTGACTTAACAAATGTTTTCCCTTACCTTTCTGGGTTCTTTTTTATCTGACTTGTCATATACAGCTATCCCTTTATGGCTGAGCCCCAACCACCATGGAATGTCTTTTTTATCCTAAAACATATAAACACTTATTTGTGCTGCTCTTAGAAAAACTGAAACAAAAAATAAGTCGACAGACAAATTCCTTACGGCTTTTAAAAGATTGGATTTGTCATGTTTGTCTTCAATGTTATTTACAAATGATGTAACAAAACGAGAAACAAGCTTTAAGTAAAACAGTTTTTAGTATTACAAGAACTTGTCTGGCATTTAAATTAGATTTTAGAATATTTGAGAAGAACCAATTTTTGAAATCAATATCCTAATAGAAAACTATGTATAGGTCCATATGGTTAAATATAAGAATCTTCTCTATTTATGAATATGAAAATGTCTGCTTACCTTTACTTCGTAGTAATGTATGCCATATGTAGGTAAGGATTCAACAATGGACATATAACTGTAACAGAATAAATGTTGATTAAACAGTTGAAATCAAAATTACTTCAAGTGGTCTGCTGATGCTGACAAATGGGAAAATAAAATTTTATCAACTAATTATATCCTATATGTATCTTAAAATTCATCAGAACAATTTATTTTTAATGAATGATTAATTTTGCACAGGAAAACTGTCTGGAGATTCAGGTCTGAGTTGCCTAAGTATGGGAAATGTGTACTTGTCAAATAACCTGTCATGGAAAATATCTCATGTCATGGTTATAATAGGCTATGAGGTCTATAAAAACAAGACCTATATTTTTTGTTCCATCATGTAGGTTTAGTCTATTTATGGTCATAAGCAGACTTTTTTTCGGAATTCATGATGATCTACACTTTATTATACATTTTTATATTTTTGTACTGACAGATTCACTTCTCTTTGTGTTGCTTTTTTTTCTTGTTTTGTCTTGTGCTTTTTTCTATGCTTTACCAAAGTTACCATACATTTTTGTCATGAATGTATTTTTTTAATTTAAACATAAATGTCATTACATAAATCCTATTACCCAAGTTAAGATTTTGTTACCATACATATAATAGGACTTACTTTACAATGGCTAATCCTTTTGAAATATCTATCAACTTCTTGTAATATGCTATCACTTGGTCTTCACTGAAATCACAAAAACAGCAAAACTTAGAAATAATTTAAATTAGTTTCTGTAAATTTAGATTTTATCTGAACACTTATCAACTTGAGCACAAGGGCTCATCATTTTTTATCCATTAACCTTGTTAAAATGCTCTAATTTGCAATGCCATAAACACCCTAATCATATGTTGCACTTCAAGACCTTCTTGGATAAAATGCTCTATGTATAAACTTCCACAAAAATCAAATTGCCCATGCCAGATGAGATTTCCAGGCAACATCAATTAAAACTTTTAAGAAATAGCTGATGAGCACTTTATGTAGTACCATCAGAATAAGAGGAAAAGTCTGCTTTGGTTCATTAAATACATGCTTTAAGAGACCTAGGAAATGGCTTACATCATCTGAGGATTATTACTATGACATTTATGTTAGCCAAGCAGTGAGCACCAGCTGTAAATCACTCATATAACTATCATAACAGATAAAATCTTCTGCCCAATACAATGCTGGAAAGCATATGGTAGAAATATCCATGTACATGTAATTGTATCACAAAATTGTGTAGTTTTCATGTAATAAATGATATTTCAATTAATGTTAGTTGAATTCTATGATCATGTTTTAAGAAAGGATTCCAAAGCTGAAATGCATTTAGCATACAAACTAACACTTTAGTAGACCAGTATAAGCTTCAGAAAATGGCAATGAAACATATCAGGTTTTCAAACAACAAATTGTAAACTAACCGGATTCAAGAAACAATTTATCCATTTTTATAAGTACATCCAGCATAAAAAGCAAGTGAAACCCCTGCCACTGATAAAACACCTTCATTTAATGCCCCAACAGCAATCCATATATCATTCCCACCCCAAGTGTCTTATGTGATGATAGAAGTACCTACTCTTTACACTTCACAGTGTTTGTCTTGCTTTATGAGTTCCTTTGATTTTCAACAATTAATGGTTGTCTTTTCAGCAAAGAAAAACAGGGATGATTGAATGTTTTGTGGTACAACAGCTGTGATTTACATGAAGTGAAAACAGGTTTTTATATATTATGACTATTGACTTAGTACAACTGTAACATGGATCATAAGCCAATATTTGTATTGAAAACTTTCATTGAACACAACTTTGGGGTTTTTTAGGTTACAATTTTCTTGAGAATCAAGAGAAAAATTTATTATATCTAAACCATTTTATTCATTCTAGGAAAACCTTAATTGAAATCCAGGAATAAAGAGAATACTGCTATGTCACTATGTATCAAATATTAATACACATTTAGCTACCCAAGAGAGGACATGACCCCTTTAACCTGTTAGAAATGCCAACAGTACATGTCTGAAATACCCATGTCAAAACTGACATGACTGGAAACTACTTCAATGTGTGAATATTCATGTAAAATGACTTCCTCTTTTACCTCATGTCCATTCATGTAGGCCACAATATTTGTCATTTTCAGGAAATGGACCATATATTATGCACTTATGTATATTCAAAATTCAATGTCTTGCAACTTTCTTACAATGCTTTTAAAGTTTTTCATTAATACATGTAGCAGGTTCTGTAGTAAAAGTAATTAAAAAGATTTGAGTCATAGACATACGGTAATAATAAAACATGGAACTCATTGGTTTTGAATTTTTAGCTGTGGAGATTAACTTGCTTTATCATTAGACTATTTGATAAGTAACAAGCACATGATATACATGCCTATGTCCCTGGACTCATTAAAATTAGCTGCCAGACGGTTTCCATCGGCGTAGCTTCCATTGAGGCAAGCGAGGCAATTGCCTCGCCAAACTTTTTGGCAAGTATGGTACATGCATGTATCTTTTTTTTGGAATAATAAAAAAATTGTCGGCTCTGTAAATGGAAATAAATTAATAGTCTTTACCGTTAACCAAATTTCCTGAAATCTTTAATTTACCTCGCCGTATCGGTATCGAATTTAGTTTGAAATTTTGTTATTTTAAAAGTTTGTATCCCGGCATTTTTTAACAATGTCAAAACGACAGAAAAAAAATAACTGAGCTATTTTCTACTGCTAAAAAGATAGTAAGAACTAACACGCAGAATGCAGAGGAACCGACGTAACCAGTTAATGTAGATGATCAAGATATTTCGTCAGAGACACTCATGCACATCGTCAAAAAGGTAGCATAGATCTTCAAATTGTTAAAATATTTTTCATGAATATTTACATTATATGTCATATAACTACAAATGTACTAGAATTTGAAATGACTAGGAAAATCGTGGTAGCATGTTTAGGGCCGAAAATTAAAAATATATGGCGTCTGTCCGACTGGCACCAAGTCAACTTCAATTTCTGTGGGAACGCTAAAACAATAAATACATGTATATTATACAGAGTACATACCCGTAGCCAGGAGAGAGTTCGAAGGGTTAGGACAAACCCCACTTGGAAATAAAAATTGATCAAAATAGGGAAAAATCAGCTGAAAAATTCTGTTAAGCACTATTAAAGTCAGAAAAAAAAAATTGAAAATCGACCCCCCCTTAACATTTTCAAACCCCCTATTGAAAAATTCTGGCTACAGGTATTCAGAGTACATAATTTGATAAAACAGGTCTTCTCTGGATTTCTAGAGACATGTATATAGTAATATTTGTCGATTCCGAAGTCTATTTTCAAAGTTGTAATTACATTGTAATAGGGTGAAAACGCGGCGCCACATAGCTTCACATAGTTTTCACCTTGTCCGTCTGTCTGTACCCTTCGTCAACAATTTTTGTGAACACTAAAACTAAAACAAAACATATGAAGTAGAGTTCTGAAATTTCCATGTACCATTTGAAGATTTGCGTATCAAAATTTTATGAAAATCCGTCACATATTTGTTTTAAAAAAAATTTACGACCGCCCGGGCCCTTCCCGACTTGTCGAATTTCTAGTCTTAGTTGTACCCACAGTAATGTGAAGTGGAGGCATATAAATGTCTAGAGTGTCCATCTAATTTCCCTCGTTTTGAAGTGACGTAGTTTAATATAACCCATTCGTGCACCCATCCCGTGCGTTCGTCTGTATGTCCGTTACTCTTTTTTGTGGGCAATTCTCAGTAAACAGGCTGGTTTAACCGTATCTACAAGATTTTCAAATTATTGCTAACTATGCCAGTTGGGTCAGTGCCTTGTGAACGGTCTTTCTCAGCCCTACGAAGACTTAAGCAATGGAACAGAACAACCATGAAAGAAGACAGGCTATGTGGGCTAGCTATGCTTCACATACATAGAAACAAAGATATCAGCAGGGAACATGTCTTAGACAGATTTAATTCAAGCGGGACAAGAAGGATCCGCGCCTTGCATTTCTAAACTAATAAAATATTTCACTACTTGAATAGTCTCTGTTTTTTTAATAAGTATCAAATTTTCAAAATAAAACTTGAAGAGAAAATACAAAAGTGGTTATAAAACAAAGAATTAGGTAGTTTCTTTATGTTAATTACATTGGTATGCCTGTAAAAGTTCAGTCTTGCAAATCAAGGATAGGTCTGATATTTCATGTGGAAAGTGCACGTACATTTTCCTAAAGGTCGTCAGCTTCTGGGGGGCGGCCGCCCCCCAGACCCCCTGCCTCCCCTATTTCCAGGAGCAAGCTACGCCCCTGCTTTCAGAGGAGTTGTGTCCACAAAGGTGTAACTGACCGACAAAGACCATGACTGTGTCCCTCTGTCGTGTTGAATAGGAGACAATAACAGAGGGTAGATAATGGAAAATTTTTCAGAGTATACCATTTACAGTGATTCCAAAGTATTTTTTTCTCTTTTACCTGACATGTCCTGTAATCAAGTACATTACAATGGAAAAAGTCATAATATTTTCTGGACCAAGCAAATTTTTAACAGATTTATCCGGTGTCTGACAGACCTTCGGAATGACTGCATTAAGTTAAAACCAAAAATACAATAAAACATTGGAACTTTACAAGTACTTCAGGGTGGATTCTGCAGAGTAAACCAACATAAACCAAAGACCATGATAACTTTGGCCTAATATGCCTCTGATACAAGGACAGCTGTAGACCAAAGATCAAACAGATTAGTCCTATCAGATAGAAACTGTGAACAGATGAAATACTTCTGATGTATCTTAAGAATCCTCTTATCTTTACCAACTATCAGAACATGCAGTGTAGAATAGTCTTCCATAATAAAATGTCAGATACTGGACTATCATGTTACTATCTGATTTTACTAGGAATGTCAAAGTACAAGTATCATAAAATAACATGGAAAAACAGAGTGCAACAACTCCTATGGTCCTCAATAAATTACAGTGCAAAGATTGAACAATGTGGTACCAAGCTAGTTGCAGACATCATTGAAAAAGAGCTAGACTATACTTGAAAACAGCAATGACAAGACACACCTGAAAATGTTATGGTTTCCAACATTAGTCTGCATTACAGCAGCTAAATAAATGTTTAGCCAGATTAAGATGTAAAATAAAATTGTAAAGTTTTGCTTCAATGTTCAATGAAAATCTAAATAATTGCATAACAGCTGCATTATGATAACGAGAATCTAATATTTATTTTCCCACAACCTTTGAAAGATAAAGTCTTGTCTAAGAATCTATCTGTATTGACATAAAACTTCTAGTTAGAGATAGAAACAGCTTCATCAGCCATGCTCTGATACAGTGGTATATGTTATGTCATCAGTTAGCAGTGTGATAATAACAGAAATTGGCTGATAACTATTTTATGTGATTTTAAAGCCATGAAGATTGGCAAAAATGTTTTAAGTGTAAATTGAAGAATTTATTACAGGCATAAATTTTAGTATATAACTGTAACTTTTAATTACAAATGTAATAAACTAGGATCATTATTTCAGCAAGACAAAAATAGATCATAAATCAGCATATTATTTTTGGTTAACCAGATTTGTAGGATTTAAAATTTAATTGGTATAAAATTTGAAAAAAATATATAGAACATTTTCCAAATTGAAATAAAAACTCCAACGTAACAACCTTACCCGTTCTGTTTGGAACCTAATTTGTAATTTAGTCCAATATTTTCACCCTTTCATACTTCAAAACATTTTTATACTTTCCCAGATATGTTTTATAGGTTCTTAAAAATACAAAATAAATATATCCATGTAAATTCAACAGACTAGTGTCAGTACCATGAGATAATAACAGATAATCTGAAGTAACATAAACAACAACAAACAACCAGACAGACAAACAATGATATAATCAGATTAAGGTTTTTTGGTTAATACTGTAATGTTATACTTAGTTATAGCCTTACACTTTAAGTCACATATCTTTTTAATGTAATTTATGTAAAGTATGACATCAAAAAATAATTTACTTACCGGTATATATTTTTAACCTTTTTAACTAATATTTCCAATCAAATAAATCATCCAATTTCAAAGGTTATAAAATTCCCAATTTTGAATTGTAATAAATCGTGGGAAATCTTCTTACAGATACTGTTAAAAAAAAAATTTTTCATTCAAAAGTAAATTTCAAAATTTTTTAAGTACACTCTAAAAGAACTTGTCTCTCTGCTCTAAGCACAGGTCAGACTGACCATATGATATAAGGTGTGGACACAATCTCCATTAACTTATTTCAATAGAATTATCTTACAAAATAAACAGAACAAGTCTCAATTCACCCTGTATACACATAGCTTATTATTTATTTTATATCTAGAATAAATAAGACTTGGAAACACATTTCCTGGAGAGCCTAAGTATCTGGTCATATTCTGAACATTTTAATGTAAAGTAATTTCTTAAGTAAACATTTCGGTGGTCAACATATTTTTTCAATTAAGGACCTATATATTTCTTTTCTTATATATTTGTGCTTTGAATAATCAGAAATATATATTTTTAGAGACACTCAAAATATATTTAGTATACAGTTTTTAAACTTAAGTCAACATGTTTGACAAAATCAAAATATGACCCTACTTCACCCATAAAACCATTAAACATTTTTATTCAATTATCTAATTTGTGTCAAATTATTCCTTAAAGCAATTCTAGGTGCAAACAGGACAGATGATGTACTTAATTCAACTCAACATATTAAAACTTCCAATACAAGGCATGTCTGGTAAATGAAAACCACATTTGAAACTAAAATAAGGCAAAGGTTCTCTGATATTGAAATGTTACATTCTTTAGATTTTTTTCATTTCCCGATTCATTCTTGGATGAATGGATACTACCATGTCCCCATATTAATCTAATACCACCAGAACATGGCCCTAGGATTGCCTTTCATTGCTAGTTCTTGGTCCATTACTCCCGGACAAAGACAGAATTTCCTCAATTTGACCCTGGACAAAGGTTGGAATTTCCTTTATTTGACCCTGGACAAAGGTTGGATTTTCCTTAATTTGACCCTACACCACCCCGACCATCACCATTTTATGCCTGTTTAACAAAGGACAATAACTTTTGTGTATTGATTTGAAACTGGACATTATTTATTTAGTCCTCTTTGATGGGGTCAAAGATGTTGACAGACAAACATTTCAAAGATACCGGTAATAACAAATTCCCTAGTCTTCATGAAAGTGGGCTAAGCTTCATTTAGATTAAATTGTAGTTTCTTATTATGTTTATTTGTTTAAATTTCATTTTAAATTTTACAACTATAAAATTAAACCTAATAAAGTAAATAAATGTTTTTGTGAATTCTTTTTTGAAATGGAAAGACGCTATTATCTTGTTAGTTATTTTATATCTTTTTTCCTCAAAGCTGAATAATCTTAGTTTTTCCCAAAAAAAATTGTGATTTCCAATCTGCTACCATCTTCATGAAAAGAGGAACCTTGTAACCCTAGACTTGCCAAGATGATCTACTACATGTGTAAAATCATCTGATGCCATTATGTTTATCATTTATTTGGTAATAAAGAAAAATCTTTTTAAACACAAATTTCAACCTGAAAATCTTACAAATTCTTTAGGTCTTACCTGTTTACATGGACCAGCTACTGAGAATGACAATGATCTAGTTATGTCACAGTGTCCCTAAGCCATCATACATTTTCTTATCATGTTGTTTGTTAACCACAAAAACTTATGATATTGCTTCAAACATGTAACATAAATTCTTCTAAGATGACAAGGAGCCAAAACACAAAAAGTTGCTTATTTTTGTTGCTTCTTTGAAGTTCAAGTATAACTTTACAGATAAGTTCTAAAGAACACACTTCAAACTGTAGGTGTTGAAATTTTTAAAACAGACTTTTGTTTAAAAAAATGTACAATAAAAACAAAAAGGCAGCAAATATCTTGATGCTTTGAAAAAAAAAAGTTATATGCACATTCAAGACTGCCTAAAATATATATTCATGTTACAGCCATACAAAAATCCCTAATTTAAACTTCATAACAAGAGGCTCCCAGGAGCCTGAATCGCTCACCTGACAAATGTGCCTGAAGTAAAGGTTATAAGGCAAAATCTATTTAACGTTGAAAGGGTCATAAGATTAATAAGGGGGTCATCTGACAATATGGTGGATCTAAAGGTGCTGATCACTTTTGTTCTCAATCAAAATCTAAAAATCTGTCACCCTTTTTGAGTTATTTGCAAAAAAATGCAGTTTAACCTAATGTTCTATTTTTAGCCACAGCGGCCATGTTTTACAACCAATCAAAAATCCCCACTACAGTTCTATACACCTAATAATAATAAGCAATAATACCAAGTTTGGTTCCATTTGGACTTAAAGTGTCAGAGGAGTTAACATTTTCAATATATGGAAAAACAGTTAAAATGCTCAATTTTGACGTTCCAAGGGCAATAACTCCTCAAAGGAAAGGTCCTACAACGTTGACCCTGTTACAAATTTTGTAGATCTTGATGAGCTAAACAAAATGCAATTTAAATTTCTCAAATATCTTGTAAAGTTTTCAAGATATTGAGCTAAACAGGTGCAAAATTTGCAAAAAATCCACAAAAAGGGCAATAACTCCTACATGGGTTGTTGGATTTTCTTCAAAATTTCAGAGCTGGTAGATCTTGAGGTGCTGATCACTTTTGTTCCCAATCAAAATTTTGAAATCTGTCACCGTTTTCGAGTTATTTGCAAAAAACTGCCATTTACCCCTATGTTTTATTTTTAGCCACAGCGGCCAAGTTTTACAACCAATCATAAATCCCCACATCAATTCTATACACCTAATGCTAATAAACAACTATACCAAGTTTGGTTTCATTTGGACTTAAAGTGTCAGAGGAGTTAACGTTTTCAATGTAGTGAGGAAATGCTGTTAAAATGCTAAATTTTGATGTTCTAAGGGCAATAACTCCTAAAAGGAAAGGTCCTACAATGTTGACCCTATTACATATTTAGTAGATCTTGATGTGCTTAACAATATGCAATTAAAATTTCTCAAATATCTTGTATAGTTTTCAAGAAATTGAGCTAAACAGGTGCAAAATTTGCAAAAAATCCACAAAAAGGGCAATAACTCCTACATGGGTTGTTGGATTTTCTTCAAAATTTCAGAGCTGGTAGATCTTGAGGTGCTGATCACTTTTGTTCCCAATCAAAATTTTGAAATCTGTCACCGTTTTCGAGTTATTTGCAAAAAACTGCCATTTACCCCTATGTTCTATTTTTAGCCAAAGCGGCCATGTTTTACAACCAATCAAAAATCCCCACATCAGTTCTATACACCTAATGCTAATAAACAACTATACCAAGTTTGGTTCCATTTGGACTTAAAGTGTCAGAGGAGTTAACGTTTTCAATGTAATGAGGAAATGCTGTTAAAATGCTAAATTTTGACGTTCTAAGGGCAATAACTCCTAAAAGGAAAGGTCCTACAACGTTGACCCTATTACATATTTTGTAGATCTTGATGTGCTCAACAATATGCAGTTTAAATTTCTTAAATATCTAGTATAGTTTTCAAGATATTGAGCTAAACAGGTGCAAAATTTGCAAAAAATCCACAAAAAGGGCAATAACTCCTACATGGGTCGTTGGATTTTCTTCAAAATTTCAGGGTAGGTAGATCTTGAGGTGCTGATCACTTTTACCCTATGCCAGAATTTTGATATCTGTAGCCGTTTTTGAGTTATTTGCAAAAAACTGCATTTTACCCCTATGTTCTATTTTTAGCCATGGCGGCCATGTTTTACGACGAATCAAAAATTCCCACATCAGTTCTAAGCACCGAATGCTAATGAACAACCATACCAAGTTTGGTTGCAATTGGACTTATGGTGTCAGAGGAGTTAACGTTTTAAAAAGTTTACGGACGACGGACGACGGACGACGGACGACGGACGGACGACGGACGCCAAGTGATGACAATAGCTCACATGACCCTTCGGGTCAGGTGAGCTAAAAAGGTACTTAATGAAAATGACCAAACTAAACACAAGAAGAAAGAAATGCACATGTCTTGTAGCATGCACAGAAATCAATGACCAAGACATTAAAAATACTTAGGACTTACTTCTTCTACTGACACAAGCAACTAGATCAAACTAACTCCAAAATTATCAAAGGCAAGTTCCTTACTTTCTGTCACAATGTGGCAGCGAGACAATCAATAACACTGTTATTATTAATTGGTCTGCACCAAAAAGAGTTCTACTCAAATCTGGAACATTTCTCCCTCAAAAGGCATGTCAAATAAATTCCATCTCAGAATCAACTAGAATACTGACAAAGTCAGAAAGGGCCCCGCGGCAAAATATCTAAGTGTTTTCAAAATCATACGATCTTTAATAATAACCACTAAAGCATGTTCCATGGAATGCATATGAAACTACAGATCTGTATTGTTAATAGCCTTTGAGTTTTATTGTTCACAAAGTCCAATTCTCAAAATCTGTGATTTTCGATAAAAAATGAAGTTTTTTCCAAAAATATTGAACAGATTTGCACGAAATTTTAATATGCACATCATGACATGCTACTTAGCAGCTGTGCAAAGTTTCAGAACTGTATTGTTAACAGTCTTTGAGTTTTAGTGTTCACAAAGTCCAATTCTCAAAATCTGTGATTTTCGATAAAAAATGAAGATTTTTTCCAAAAATATTAATCAGATTTGCACGAAATTTTAATATGCACATCATGACATGCTACTTAGCAGCTGTGCAAAGTTTCAGAACTGTGGTGTTTATAGTTTTTGAGTTTTAGTGTTCACAAAGGCCAATTCTCAAAATCTGTGATTTTTGTTAAAAAATGAAGTTTTTTCCAAAAATATTAATCAGATTTGCACGAAATTTTAATATGCACATCATGACATGCTACTTAGCAGCTGTGCAAAGTTTCAGAACTGTGGTGTTTATAGTTTTTGAGTTTTAGTGTTCACAAGAATTGTTGACGGACGGACAGACGGACAGACGGACGGACGGACGGACAGACGGACAAAGTGAAAACTATAGGGCGTCCGCATCTTCGATGCGGGGCCCTAATTACGAATTGATGTCTCCATAACTTACAATTTAAAGTCTTTTATCTAATAAAAACAAAGCGAAGTGTTGGATTGGAATAGCTTCCTCCATCATAGGCTTATTAAAATCAGTTTTCTCATTACCACCTTATCAGCTTTTTTCCCCAATCAATATTCTATGATAGAGTTACATAATATTGAAACTATTGTATTGCAACGGAATGTCAGATCTAATGCAAGTGCAAAAAGCAGGAACAAAGCATTATCTGTAAATTATGTTTCATTACATTGACCATAACCTGATATCTTTAGGTTTGTGTGCATGTTAATCAAACTGAAATTTATCAAAAAATAGACTAAATATTCTACCTAAGTGAAAATATATGTAACAACAAGAAGACAAATTTACACATTGATTTTGAAGTTTATTTTTATCTTACATAGAATATCAAAATCAAATCAAACAGGACAAATATCAGGAGTTTACATTGTCTAATGTACATGCTGTATAATTTGTAGAACTCATAGATATTGAGAAACATAACATATAAATGGTGTCAATTTTTTGGGGACAGGTTAAAATGGAGCTTTAACAAGAAATCTGTGAGCCACTGCTCACTCAGTATACCCCCCTTTCTCCTCAAATTGAATAAGCCAGTAAACAAGAAGTGGATATGACATCCATAATTTTGGTATTTTTTATAAAAAGCCTCATATTGAAGTCATACACTAAGTATCTAATCCCTGTGATGAGTAGATGCTGATAAAACTGTTATGAGAATTGACCAGCTATGTAGAAAATTTTCATTAAAATGAAGTGTGTAAACAGGAAGTAGATATTCAATAGACCTTATTTTAGTACTTAATTGCTGGAAATATTGATACCAAAGTAATGTTGCAGACAGAGATGGACAGAGGTAAACAAGTATACTCCCGTCTTGTTGGAAGTGGGTGTTTTACTAAGAATTTCACCAAGTTGTGCCAAGTATACTCTTCTTGGTATTTTGTAGACAGGAAGTGGATGATCAACTGACCTGTATAGGTAAGGCACAACACAAAACACCATGCTCGAACTGTGTATACTCTTTGAAATCAATCCCTTCAGAAAGAAGCCAACGTAATGATAAGATGGACAAGGTGATTGCAATAAAACCCTTTCCCAGAGTGGAGTGCAGTTGGGGTATAATAGAACTTATTCAGTTTTACAAAATCATGATTTTAGCAAATTACATAGGGAAACTATACTACATGTTGTGTTAGAATATTCAGATGCAATAAACTAAATGAAATTGATATAAGTCAATTCAATATGAAACAAAAAAAGACCATCAGACAGATTGAATGATTAAAGATTAAAGACCCTAACCACTTTCCCTATAACAAACCAACTTAAGACCAATAAAATACAATAAGGTCTTTGAGAATTGCCATTAGTGAACCACAGACTGAAAAATTGCTGTTATCATCAGTAACACAACTATTCAGATACTAATGATCCTATAAAATATTCTTTGTTGGGTAAAGTGGAAAACTTAACTGGAGAATGGTGAATACAAATAACCTATCAATTGTCCAGTCTGGGTAACCAGTAAGCTGTATTTTACAGAATGTATTTTCTGCTATCCCTTTTTTTTTTGGCAAAACATATTGTTTCACAAAGCTCAAGTAATTTTCCTGAAATCAAAGCAAAACAAAATTAAATTGTATACATTATAATATACTCACCAATACGAAATAGAGGGATGTTCTCTCAAGGCACTAGTTGGTATAAGAGGTAATTTCTTTAACTCCGACCTGACATGTTCTTCACTGTAATCAGATTAACAAACCTCCAGTTAACTTGCATTAATTGGATTATAAATGTCTTCATCAACATCACATGTATAAGAATGATATCATGTACAATATCAGAAATAATTAGTTTGGATTTCTATAAATATATTTTTATCATTGGTTACCCCTGAAACAAACAGCTAGTTAAGCATTATCATTGAAGAAGGGATAGTTTTCTTAAAACAGTTCAAGTATCTCATTCTGATACAGTGGAATTGCCATGAGCATGTTTTTATCAATATGCATATGTCAAAATGATTGCTATCTCAACACCTCTATGTGTTTATGTTCATTTATCACCCACTTTGACTATTTGTAAGCAAAACTAAATCTTACATTATCATTAAATATCTAAACCATTGTGAATACATGCAAGGAATAAGATACTGCTTTGAAACATAAGAAATAACATAAGAATTAAACTGCACCCAAAGGCAAATTTAGGTCCAGTGCACCATCGAGAGCGCACCAGGCATGTACCCTCACATTCTACATGTATTCAATTATCTTCAATAGCACTATGTCTGTGAAATAAGTTTAATAATCCTCTTTTTCAATCATTTTTTTAACACTTACTCAGTAAAATTTCCAAAAGTAGCCTGTAAAACATATGCTGCCAATTCAAATACTGTTTCACTATCACACTCTATATGGCCCTAGAAATAGAAGATAAATAACAAAATAAAACATCTTCCTTCTAAAACTGTTAAAATATTAAATTTTCTTTTTGAACAGACAGAGATGTTCTTTTACATACATATAACAGATAAGGAAATACAAGAAAAAAAAACTAATAATTTGATTTTTTTAGTATTGAATCCACTAGAATCAGGAAGTTCTTGCAAAACATGAGCCTGACTATGATGTCTTGTCAGGATATTTGATGAAATTGCAACATTTTTGCTTCGATGTTTTATGATTAATAAAATTCTTTGAAGATCTGGGCATTTGAAAAATCAGCTTGAACACACAGGTAAATCTTAGGTATGACTATTGTAAACCAACTAATTTTCGCAAACGATTTATTTTCGTCTATTTCACGAAGAACAGAAATTCGTGAAAATAAATTGTCACGAATTAACTCATTATGAAAGAACTGTTTTTACGACAAATCACAAAAATAAATAGCCGCGAAATCCGCCTCTTGACATAAAAACGCAAAATAAAGTAACCGAGAAAATAAATTGGTTTACAGTATTAGAAATTATAAAATCTGTATGTCCTCCAACTTTAATTAAGGCACATATCTTGCTACAAAGGTTTGGAATACAAAGACGATAGAGAGGAAATTCAGAAATCAAAAGTTGTGCAAAGTCTAAGGCTTAAATATCTGTCTATAATGTACCTCATGCTACATCAAATTTTCAATTTTTACTGCAATATTACAAACCTTTTAAGTGGAAGACAGCTAAAATTTTACCCTTCTGATTTGAACCAAAAAATATGAAATTTAGAACTTTTCCTTAACTTTTATAAAACACAGAACCAAACCTTGTCTCTGATGCAAGATTTTTCCACGCACAGTGATAAACTTTTAGGACAATGACAACCCTTTAACATGTAGAACACTTCTTGTGGTGATTAACTATCCTAATTTGGAAACACTTTGTCACACTATAGGAAACCTTAGAAAGTCATAACTCTACCAAACATTGCTCTTGGAAAGCTTAATATATATGTAAGTATTGTCAAGTACACTGAGAAATGACTTTTCAATATCAACTCATGGCTGTTTGTCCCTCCAAAGTATAACAATGCAGGGGTTTCTGTACAAAAATGAAAACTGACTCTTAGGAAAAATTTCATCTCATTCCAACATTAAAGAAAGAATGTTTCAAATGTGTCACAGATGATCCCATGTATGCCCCTTTTTACTCATGGCCATAATACGTTCCTACCTACAAATTTCCGTCAAGCTCTTCTCAGAAACCATACATGAGAACAATTTAAAACTCAATAGGGTGGGTCATTAAGACAAATTGTATGTTTGTCCTAAGTGACTTTCTGAAAGTTGCTTAGGATATACAATTGGTCTTCATGACCTAATGACCCACCCTATTCTGAGAAAGGCTAGTTAGGTACATACCTATGGCCATGAGTAAAACCCAAACATGTTGTTGTAGAGGCATTAAAAGGCCAATATAGTACACAGGAAAGTCAGGGGTTCAAATTAGCACTGGTTCGAGGTCTGGGATCTTCCATATTTGGTTCAGGACCTTTTAAATTTTATTTACAAAAGTCCTGGAGCTGCCTTTATTTATAGTATTTCCTAGTCCACAAATGCTAATTTGAACCCCTGGAAAGTGGTGTTACATGTGAACAGACAAACATAAGTCATATAATAATTATTGCATTATAACAGGGACATTTATAGTAAAAGTACAAAATATATTACAAAATAGATTCATTATACAAATTTAACTAGCTTACCCGAAAAATGAGTTGCTTAGCATTGAGATGAAATAATTCAACAGTAGCAGTATCCCTGAGAGCAGAAATTGATTCTGCATAAAACCTACAAAAAATTCAACAATAAAATGTCAAAGTGAACCCAGATAAATGTCATCAAATAGTATCAGTTGTTAGGCAAATTAGGTCTCAACCCTGACAAGTAATTCTATATGTCTACATGACAAACTGGGTTACAGAAAATCTGTGAAGCATAGAAACTGTGGGCCGGAAATTCGTTGGCATTTTTTCACTGAACTTAGCTAAAAAAAAGATGAAAATATGTTAATATATGTGTTCATGAGATCTTGCAATTTATTTGTTTGAAAAAAAAAACAAAAATACCTTTACAAGTAAAAAGTAAGATGTGGCATTATTAAACTTTTCTATATACTAGTTTTTTCATTTTATTTCTTTTTTTTTGTCTTCTTAAACTATGAACAAAGTTTCATAATACATGTATTATCATAATACATGTACATGAACATGTATTAGAATAAGTTTATGTCTCATGATTAAGATGATGAAAATAGTAAAACATAGTTAATTCTTGGTAATGTGTTACATCCTGTAACAAAACCACAAGTAAACACCTCCCACAATACATGTAAAAGTACAGATGCACTTACCTGACCGAAAAGAAGAGTATTAAAATCCCAGTTTTTCTAGGTAAATCATGCTCTAAAACTTTCTTCTCTAAATTTAACCAGTTACTATGACCCCTAAAAAAGAAATAAATTTATTTGAAATCCTATACACTGAATGAAATACATGCAGTATCGAATGATATACATGCACAGTCTCTCATCTTTTGAACAAGAGTGGATGATAATTTTCAGCACAACTAGACGTTTTTTTTTCTTTTCTGCTACAGAATCTATAAAATCCTTTAGTTTTCCCTATCTAACAAACACCAATAACCTAAGATTTTAGCATGTATATCATAATTCTTTATTTTTGTAACACTGTCTTTCTAATGGACTAACTTAACTATGTTTTATAGTTTTCAAAGTCAGTAACCCATAACAAATCTTTTTGTAAAGTTATCAATTTTAAGTTGACACAACTTAAGAGAGGAAAATGAGTTTGATCATGAAACAATTTTAAGATCAAGATGAACATAAGTTTATAAACAATCAAATAATGAACCAATATTCTCATCAACTACATGATCTACTGAAAAAAAATTGTCAGAGTAAAAACAAGAGTTAACACTAAAGTATGTCTCGCCTGCCGGCACCATCAGAAACAATTATTCTTTCTTACTTCCACTATATTTTGAATTTACATGGATTTTCAGTCTTAAACATTGCAAATATATGCAATTAAAATAATCTAAGTCACTCAACCGGAAAATCAAGGTCAAGGTCAAAAGATGGGGATGCAACTGTGCTAAGCTACTACTGGGGCATATGTAAACCAAGTTTCATCAACCTAGGACCTATAATTCTTGAGATATGGAGGTGCTCGCAAAACTTTTTCATTGCTATTATATGTATTGAAAATTGTCAAAGTCACTCAACCGAAAAATCAAGGTCAAGGTCAAAAGATGGGGATGCAACTGTGGTAAGCTACTACTGGGGCATATGCATACCAAGTTTCATCAACCTAGGACCTATAGTTCTTGAGATATGGAGGTGCTCGCAAAACTTTTCCATTGCTATTATATGTATTGAAAATTGTCAAAGTCACTCAACCGGAAAATCAAGGTCAAGGTCAAAAGAAGGGTGTGCAACTGAGCTAAGCTACTACTGGGGCATATGCATACCACGTTTCATCAACCTAGGACCTATAGTTCTTGAGATATGGAGGTGCTCGCAAAACTTTTTCATTGCTATTTTATGTATTGAAAATTGTCAAAGTCACTCAACCGGAAAATCAAGGTCAAGGTCAAAAGATGGGGATGCAACTGTGCTAAGCTACTACTGGGGCATATGCATACCAAGTTTCATCAACCCAGGACCTATAGTTCTTGAGATATGGAGGTGCTCATAAAACTTTTCCAAAAAGTTAACGCCACCGTTGCCGCCGCCGCCGGTAAAGTAACATCTATGTCCCGCTCTGCTTCGCAGGCGAGACAAAAATTGTTAAACAGGTGGTAGGTAGTAGGTAAACAAGTAGGTGAACGATAGACCTGAAATTGAATCCAACATTAAGGAACCTCAGTCCAGTGTCTGTAATGGCCACTGTGACTACCTCACAAGCCAAATGCCAGTAGATTGTTAAATTCAGAAAAAGTTTCTTTACAAATGTAAGGACACTTGCCCAAAAATGTGATTTGGGCCACCAGATTGGATTTTCAGACTTCAGGCACTCCCCACCATGATGCTGTATATAAATATTAAGTGGCTGTGATAAGAATTTGCTGGGAAAACTGATACAAGTTTTCTTCCCCATCTCCCATCGCCACCCGCCCAACATTCATCATTTTATAATCTGAATTTTCCACTTTGTCAAATCTGGCCAAAAACCTAAAACCACGACAATGGTAAATGCTGGAAACCTGAAGATAGTTGTTTGGACTGTTTTTGGACTGTCTTAAGATTTTCATGTACCGGTATTAGCCATAGCCATTAATACCCTATGAAAACCTAGGATTGATGTTCAACTCAGCACATATAATGTTTGAAGGTCCTCTTTTCTATGCTTAATAGTTCATACTTTGATACAAATGAAATCTAATAGTTTCCTAAAAACCCTTTTATGGATTTAATGGACAGACAGAGTAAACTATTTGTCAGGATGGCAGAACATAAAATGCATCTTTTCTAGGTGTTTCAACCAACTGACCTGCCTAAAACAACTAACTCCCTGACTACTGGCAAAGACAACAAACCAGTGAGACCATAGTCCCTGGACCACAGTAAATAACCCTGTCCCTGACTATTGGCAAAGACAACAAACCAGTGAGACCATAGTCCCTGGACCACAGTAAATAACCCTGTCCCTGACTATTGGCAAAGACAACAAACCAGTGAGACCATAATCCCTGGACCACAGTATATAACCCTGTCCCTGACTATTGGCAAAGACAACAAACCAGTGAGACCATAGTCCCTGGACCACAGTATATAACCCTGTCCCTGACTATTGGCAAAGACAACAAACCAGTGAGACCATAATCCCTGGACCACAGTAAATAACCCTGTCCCTGACTATTGGCAAAGACAACAAACCAGTGAGACCATAATCCCTGGACCACAGTAAATAACCCTGTCCCTGACTATTGGCAAAGACAACAAACCAGTGAGACCATAGTCCCTGGACCACAGTAAATAACCCTGTCCCTGACTATTGGCAAAGACAACAAACCAGTGAGACCATAATCCCTGGACCACAGTAAATAACCCTGTCCCTGACTATTGGCAAAGACAACAAACCAGTGAGACCATAATCCCTGGACCACAGTATATAACCCTGTCCCTGACTATTGGCAAAGACAACAAACCAGTGAGACCATAGTCCCTGGACCACAGTAAATAACCCTGTCCCTGACTATTGGCAAAGACAACAAACCAGTGAGACCATAGTCCCTGGACCACAGTAAATAACCCTGTCCCTGACTATTGGCAAAGACAACAAACCAGTGAGACCATAATCCCTGGACCACAGTAAATAACCCTGTCCCTGACTATTGGCAAAGACAACAAACCAGTGAGACCATAATCCCTGGACCACAGTATATAACCCTGTCCCTGACTATTGGCAAAGACAACAAACCAGTGAGACCATAATCCCTGGACCACAGTATATAATGACTACTGGCAAAGACAACGAACCAGTGAGACCATAGTCCCTGGACCACAGTTTATAACCCTGTCCCTGACTACTGGCAACGATAGCAGACCCTTGTATATAACCCTGTCTGACATTTAGTAGACTAGTAGTAAACATTCACCTATAAAAATGTCATATGTAAATGAAATTCATTACTTAATGTCCTAGCCTAGGAGGAACAATCATAAATAAAGTCTTAAGCTACTAAAAGCCTATTATTGTCTTTCCCTACAGCTGATTTATCTTTGTGGTCTTTGTTTATGAGAGACTTTATCACTAAGACAACAACAATAAAAGCCCCTATAACTAAATGCACCAATTCTGAAAAATAATGAATCATCAAAAACTTTTCAACATAATTTAAGACCAGCACAAAACTTACTACATGTAGAAAATGTTAAAGGACAGTCATACACAGTATACAGATGCAATGCAACTCTACTTCTTTATTTTTAGTCCTGTTTAAGGATTCTGTGCCGAGCAATGTTTGATAGCTTTGTTTTATCTAAAACTTGATGTGATTTTGTGTCATGCATTCCTCTATCATTAAGGAATGGAATCAGTCAAAAGTTGAGAGAGTGGCATACTTAATTCATACCTTATTTTAAATCTTACCTTTCTCGTAAAAATATATCCCAAAAAGCACAATCAAATACTTATGTCAACTTGGAATGATCAAAATCAGTTCTCACCAAAATATAAATCAATCTATTAACTTTGAATGTAAATCAACATTATTATTGAAAAATCCCATAATAAATCCATAAAGGTGTGAATGAATTTTTCCCTTTCTAATAATCTAATAAATGTCTTATATGCTTCAATTCACATTCAATACACAAAGATGACTTAGAATTAGTCATCTCAGAATTTAACTTATACTATAAAATATGTTTAAATCTTGGTGAGTTTCATGAGGGGTATTAAAACCCAGGACAACAAACTAGGATGGATGAATCAAGGAATCTCACACCTACAACTTTTTAAACCAAGTCAATCACCTCAAATACAGTTATAATACATATAAATAAAATAGAATCTTTACTATTTTCAATATTTGCCAATAAACATGTAAATTTTATCAAAAATCCTTTTTTTTAATAATGAGGTTTGAAAGGAAGGACTTTTATTACCATTCTAAATGCATGGTATAAATTTTGTTATGTTATAAAACTTGATTTACCTGATTTAAAGGCTAAATAAGTACTTACTTTTTGGTTTAATGATTTAGAATTCCCAAAATTTATCAAATCTTAAAAATATTTCACAAACAACAACTTTTGAAACACATAAAACAGACAATGTAAAAATCTTGTAAAAATCCTGTTAAAATAATTGTTATTGTGACAGATTATTCCTATAACCAAGATGTGATTTGTCTAACATGGTCCCTTAGGCATGGCGATGTACTAGGCCCATTGAGGTCATGTGACCACTCCTAAGGTATGCAGGATGTGTATTATCATGATTATTCAAAATTATGACACAAACACAAAAACAAAATCAACACCTAGGCCCTTTTAAATTCTACTTCTAACAATTTAATCCTGTACCTTTAAATAAATCTTGAGATACGATGTAGTTAAAATGTCTTTTGAACTCAGTTAAGATAGTGATACTAAAATGAATTCTTGACATATGATCTAACTAGTGATAATCCTCAGTTTTGTGGTTTTTGAAGTTTATAACCCTGTTATAATATCTTCTTTGATATCTATCAGCATGAAGCTAGGTGGTAGATAAAGCAAAACCTTAAATACATCATTTTTCAAATTGTGTCTCTTTCTACAATTTTAAAATCCTGACCATAAAATTGAAGAATTACAACAACTACTGCGGATTCATTAATTTCGTGGGTACTCAGTTCATGGCTTCTTAAATTAATCAATGTTAAATTCCCTTTTCATTGGACATAAATTTTCGTGGGTAAAGGCCAACCTTGACAACCATGAAAATTGATACCCCACGAAACTACAGTATTCTTTAATACAAATTTTAAAACTATGGCATCTAATAATAAGTTATTATATATGATATAGTCAGTCAACTTAACCAAAAATTATTTGAAGTGTCCAAACTAAACAGGGGTGGATTCAGTTACTTTAGGCCCTCTGTAGATGAAGGAGGCAGTGACAAATTTTCAAAATTATTTGAAGGAGGGGAGGGTCTATTCCCCCTTAAACTACCCACTGGATCTGCCACTGCTCAATGTATCTTTTTGATTTGACAGTAAATCAAAGTTGATTTTTATTTTATTCTAATGAACAATTATGCATTTTTTAACTTCTTAATTCAGAGAGAGAGAATTGGGGAATCTGCAATTCTTGTTATTAAGCATTTATGCTATACCATGATCTATTGGTATGAAATTCAAAACTATATTCGCACAACTTAATCAAGCTTTGGATAAACTAGTGATTGAAAATTTTGGTAAGCATGTGGGCAGAATCCAATTTTTATTTAATAAGTCCATAAAAATTCTTTTTTCCAAAGAAATTTTATAGTTAATTAATGTAACTTATAAGAGAAGAAAAGTAAGAAATGATTAGATGTTTCTTGAAATAATTCTCTGTGTAATCATAGATTTTAGAATTCATCCACAGAAGGCTAACAGAATAGTCTCCCCTTTTTCATAACCTTTGGTGAGCTTTTGAGACATAGAGTTATCTTTCTTACAACTACATGTATTCAGAACTTACGTTTCATCCGTAAAATTAATTCCAAAATATTCTTTTTCTTTTAATTTGAAGTGGGAGGCTACCAGATCAAGAAGTTCTTTGGTGTACAGTTTTGGCTGAAATATAAAATAATAAAATTAATTACAAAGATAACAGCAAATAACATATGGCAAATTGTGATCCACTTGCATTTTGTATCATTCTGTAATTGCTCTGTATCATGCCTTGTGGGCCCATGCTTTTGGTTAATAAAACATTCTTGCATTCCCTGGTGACTTAAAATTTAAAGAACTTACCATTTGTAAAGCCACAGATGACAAGATTACGCACATAGATAATATTACCAATAGAGTAACTTTTGTTTAATATTATACAGAAAAACAAGAATATGTCCAATAGACATTATGCCCCATCTCACAACATTTGGGACAGATTGACGAACAGACCCAAACACTATATGCCACCTTACTTTGGTAGATGGGGCATAATAACATGATTGTAAAACGCATTTCTATTCTAAAACTTAGACACTGTCACACATGGTGTTACTTTTGAGTAAACTTGTATTATGCACTGTCATTGCAAGGAGACAAGACAAATAAATAAAACTTGTACATGTAAATAATAAACTCGACTTTTTCTGTGATTGATTGAAATAAACTCAAAATTATATGAACATATCAATTTTTGAAAGGGCAAAGGAAGAAACACTTGTTTCTCCCATGGAATTTAAGAGAAAACTTTTAGAATTTGAAATGACATGACAACTTTCAATGAAAATCTAACTACTGCATGGTTATTAAAATTGCATAAGCAATTTAATTACTTGACCATTGCAATCATTGGGAGAAATACTTTAACACCAATGAGTAGTTACAGGAATAGTACAACAGTGACGTTGTCCTACATCAATTTCAGGCTTTTTTAACTCTTCATCTATACTCATGTAAAGGTTAATGCAAATGCACTTCTATCACATGTTTCACTAGTCAGACAACATTTCTGCCAAATATAATTTTCGCATCTACTGCAATCAATAGTTGCCAATCATCCTTGAAAACTGCTTAAACAAAAGCACTTTTTAACTGTTATTGTTAGGTTACCATGGCAACTATTACCTACCTGAATTAGAAGGTCCAGTCGTCTTTCATCTGGTAATACTATTTGACTTTTTCTCCCTTCATTCATCTGTAAAATATAAATAAATATTCATTAGTTTTCAAATCAAGGGAGAAATTATGGTGATTACTTTCTCTTCATCATTGCCAAATTAAACATTTGCTGGGAAACAGCAATTAACAAGTAATTACATGCAAGATCTTTAGTGCTTTTCATTCTTTGAAGATATTGGTCAGTGATCAAGTAAGGCTGTGAAAGGATATTAGGAACAAGCTTAATAAAGTGTAAAGTACTTAGAGAAGATTCTGGGTTTTACATCCATAAACGTAAGAAGAAAATGAAGTCATATAAATAAACTAAGATACAGAATACTTAATTAATAGCATAGTAAAAATTAGAATTACGTAAATACACTTTTCTTGCTTTAGCCTATATCAAGTTAACTTCCATTAAAAGAGAGATAACTCAAACTGAAATTCAAAACCATTCAAAATGATTTTTGTAGATTTTATAAATTTGTGGTCTACAGAAAGTTATTGTAATTAAGTTCATGCTTTTCCTGGACCATGGTTTAAAACCATGACAATTTGTAGTCAACCAAAACTTTACCAGTATATCTAAGTGATTTTTTTCTGTGTAAAATTGAAGTGACTCTTTCCGAGTAAGAACTAAACTTTCAATACTTGACAAACTTCCTGATACATAGGTCTCCCACTTATAGATAGATCATTTCAAGTGTCTAATTAACTTTAAAAGGCCAAAGTTTTTTTATGGTTTACACTTTAACTGCAAATTAAATGTTATACCATTGCAGTGTGTATGATATATAACATCTATCAACAGTTTATAATCTGTTTGGCCAGTTATTTTGGCCAAGTGACAATTTTATGCCTTTCCTTTAGCTTTTAAGATAGTACTATTTAGGGTCTTCTTTGAAGGATAGGAGGGATGGGGATGGGAAACCATCATTACAACTCTATAATACTAATAAAGGCAGAAATTCCACATCTTTGCAAGCCTAAAATCAATTTTGTCACTTTCCTATTGATTGTACGAGGGCTGTCCGTAAAGTTCGTGGACAAGCAAAAATTTGAACCAATACAACGTACTAGGGATTTGTTTTTTACATAATAATATTTTTGAACATTTTCCTTTATTTCTGGTATATTGTTTTGCAAATGTTCGACATAAATAGTGCTACATTTTTAATTATTTGACTCGCTGTATGGTGGGTCGGAGCAATGTAAGAAATTTTTCGGAAATATTCAGTATGTTTAAAACAAGATCTTGCTATGCATGTACAATATCTAGCGATGCAATAAAACCTGTACTACAGTGTTGCCAATAGTTAGGATGATGCACATACCAAATTTGAAGGGTCTATAATTTTAATTTATTGAGAAATCGGTATTTTGAGAATTGACATCAGATTCATAGACGTAGAAAAAAGTAACGTTTTGCGAAGAGGTGGAGCAATA
The DNA here is from genome assembly GCA_963971305.1 of Arcuatula senhousia. NCBI lineage: Eukaryota > Metazoa > Mollusca > Bivalvia > Mytilida > Mytilidae > Arcuatula > Arcuatula senhousia. The sequence goes on along the minus strand of OZ020303.1, from coordinate 24,415,888 downwards.
GACGGTTATAAAATTGTATGTTTGGGTCTGAAAAATACCAACAGATATACACAGATTCTTTAAATTGTGAAAAAAGCTTACCAAGATACTTCTGATGGCATGTGCATTTCAGATGGAGATAGAAAATAACCGATTGGCATGTTTTGTTGTATTATGATATAGCCATATTTCCTATATAGTACTGTTCCCGCCAATAGACTTTGCTTGGAGTTGTATTGCTGATGTCAAGAACTCAAATTTCCATGCAATTTGTGAATCAAATGTTTCCAGAAATAAAACAATACATGTAGAAATATGAATTAAGATATATCTGACAAAATATAATGTTCAAAACTCAAGTTTGTAAAATATTGCATTCAATATGACCATATAAAAAAGAAATTGTTTAATTTGACATTGAAAAATGTGAACGTCTTGCTCCGGGTTATGAATAGGATTTATTTTCTAAATGATGAAAAATCAACTTGTAGTTGTTTGTTTATTCTAAAATTTGGTACACCAATTTATAAGACTACTCAATTTATTATAACAAATTTTGAAGTAAATCCAATAAACACTATTGATTTTATATCAAATGTCCACGAACTTTACGGAGAGCCCTCGTACACATGGTACATGTACATCCAAATTTGTTGTACAATTTATATTTTTTTTCTTTAAAACAAGATTTTCGATTGGGTGTAATTTTGAATATCTTAAAATACACAGAGATTGCATTCCTGAATAAGACTAAGCTACTAGCTGCAGATAAGAACTAGAAAATTGAGAATTTTACTTAAAGGTTTTATTAACAAAATTATCAACAGAGTCAGCAAAAAGAGTGACCATTCAGTGCTATATGGGTCTGAAATAATCATTTTACAGTATCCTTAAGTTTTCAAGGTCATATGATAGGATTAAATTAAAGCTAATATTTTAAGGTGACTTACTAATCTGTAAGTACAAATCTCATTCTAATTACAACAACTATTACAATATCAGCTTGAAGTTAATACTGAAAGATGATGCTGGGCTATACAATAATACTGACTCTTAGGAAAATTGCCAACTTAAAATAAAACCTATTAGAAATGATTAATTAGGACTTTGGCAGGTTTATAATTGTCTTAAGTATAAGTGGACATAATCTGCTTAAGGATACTTATACTTCTTATGGAGAATAACACTACTTTGTACACTTAACACATTGAATATGTTGAACTTGCCATTAACTCGAAGCTAATGTGACCAAAATCTTCTATATTGACAATTCCAGTTCCAAATATATTTTCTTTTTACTTTATCCCAGGATAATTAAAGTTATATTTGCAATGGGACAGAAAATTATAAACATTATAAAGACCCTGCATCAAAACAACAATTTTAGCACTCAAAAGATTTATGAAACAATCTTGTAAAATACCAGATTTAATAAGAAGACATTCTTTTTCAATCAGCTGCTGTTACAATGACACAGCTGACAAACACATGCATGAAGAAATGACTCACAAATTTGGATGACTAAAGGTCCGAAATCTAAATATCAAGTCTGCCAATCTCCTTCAAAACATTGCAAAGTGAAACCATGTTAAATATTGCTGCACGCTGACATTGTATGCACATTATCAAATTACTTTTGAATTCTTTTGTGTACAAATATTACATAATAGTAATGATGGTATCAGACGGTAGGGTGTTACTATTACATCTGCTCTAGTAAAGACAATGATTTAGTACCCTGTCATATGACAAAGTTATAGATTTTATCATTTCTTAACACCTTTTTTCTCAAACATCATTTATACTATTTCAAAAGAAAGATCTGTTACAGAATCTTCAGTTTTCTATGTTCATACATGTCCTTTTTTCACTAAGTAAAATTCATCAAAGAGGTTGAAAATGCCAAGAGATGTCTAACATTTCAAAGTCATTTTGTATGAAAAACCCTTTGACTGTCTGACTTGGCCTCTCATGAAATTCTTGACAATTTCTTGAGTTATACAGTATTACAATTTCAGAAGCAGGGTAAATGAAGACTTGAGACACAGCCAAGTAAAGTTTTAAGGTAGCAATATATTTAGGTTTTTATGAACATGTAAAGCCCATGGCCTTATTTTCAACCTTGATAAGAAACTTGAACAAAGTTATCCTTAGTCTTTGATCTTTCATTCAGTGAAAAAGTATGCTTAGTAATTTACATGAAATGCTACTTACATGTACAAAGCTAGATATTGAACACCCAGCAAACACTTCCATTTTCATTTCAATAAATCAAAATATAAAGCATTATCATCCTTCCCAAAATATTTTCTGTATAACACCTTCCCTATCTGTGCAGTAAATTACACCCTTTATTAGAGCCCAGGGAACAGGCTATAGAAATCCTACCTTTTCAGAACCATATGCCTCCTTAGTTAATCACCTGATCTGTCCCAGTAACATCTCAATTATGGAAACAAAACTGACAAAAACTTCTAACACTCAATTTATCATCTTCTATCTCCAGACTCCAGACAATTACAACAATAGGATTCTGGTGTATGTAAAAATACAAGGATAGTTCTGTTTTAACGATGCACATTTCCTAGGATTAGAACATAGGACGACACATGAATGTTAGGGTACCATTCACAAATAAAATTCCTCTGAACCATTACAGTACATAAAACACATGACAGTATAAGATTGTTTTTTCCCAAAACAACAACTACATGTACATGTATGTAAACTGAGTCACAATCAAGTTACATTCCTAACATGCTTAAAATCTGACAATTTCCATATCTATATTTCAGGATGTCTAGTTCCTTCTGCAAACCTAGACAGTCAACAATCTTATAGACTTTCTATGAAACACCTCACTCTCTATCAAAACACAAAAATGTCATTGTAAATATTTCACAGAATCCAGTGAAGCTACAGAGTTATCATGCACAAACACCTTAAGTTAAACATGTTTTTTTTATTCTTTTTATCAAAAGATAGTTGTCTGATAGAAAACAAGTTAATGCACGCAAAAAAAACTTGACACAATTTATCAGGATAATCATGCATGCACAAGTACTTCCAGGACAGCTTTACTTCTTGTATTATTTGGCACTGTTACATGTACTTGATGAGATTTTCAGATGAGTAAGATACACTTATTTCAATAGTTGTAGCAACAACTGTATCTTAATCCCAAGATCTCATATTTTGGAGTTTTTTCAAACAATTCCTCAGCCAAAACAGAACTCTGTCCTTGCATAAATTACCTTAACATAAAATATAATTGATTTACTACCCCTTCAGAGGAGTTGCGCTGACAAGGTGATAAGAGAATTTTCAGCAAATTTCTTAGTCAAACTCCCACAAAAGTTTGTGGATCAAAATTTCCTGGTAACATGCACAACTACCTAGGGTGTCCTTCCTCAATACCAATTTCATTGAATTGGGTTCAGTAGTTTCAGATGAGTTGTGCCGACAAACTTTGTGACGGACAGACAGACAGAAGGACAGGACAAAAACAATATGTCTCCCCACAAAAGTACTGTAGGGGGAGACATAATTGCAGTTAAAAACAAAATTGTCGAAACATAGCAAGTACCCTAGTTGATGTTGAAGTGGAAAAAAGTCATTTCATGTGCTTAATGGTTTGTTTTTTCAAAACATCCCTGACTGAGTATGCAGATCCAGCAAAATGTTCTTACAGAAATGTGTTCTTCTAACAAGATAGTGAAATTAAATGAGATTTTCCTCATGCATAAATCCTTAATTGCATAAAAATTACCAATATAAAACAAATGTTTCACCTTGTGTTAATATCTACAGGTGATATCTAGGCATGTATTGTTCTGGTTTCTCATAATATAAACAGTGCATGATGTGCAGATCTCATCAAATCCTAATTACTTAGTAACTGATGATCTTCAGGGATTTTTGATTTCTTACACTGAAACAGCAGTGCTATCATGATTTATTTAATTAATAAATATTAAAATTAAAACTTAAATACTGGTACAAAGAACACTTTCCAATACTTTTTTTATTATCAGAATAACAAGAACGGAATTCCTGAGTCCCCCGCCAAGCGTTAAAAATTTTAAGTCCACTCGCTACCTGAAGCTGCATACCAAATATCAAAAGCCTAAGATTAATAGTAACTGAGAAATCTGTTAAGAAAATTTTTCCATTTATGACCCTAAAAAAAATCAAAGTCCACTCGTTAAACAAGAAGTTGGTAAGAACAAACCTGAAAACGCATCCCACCCCTACCTGAAGCTGCATACCAAATATCAAAAGCCTAGGATTAATATTAGCTGAGAAATCTGTTACAAAAAACTGTGACGGAGAGACAAACGCATGCACTGCCTGATGCCCGTCATTTCTATGTCCCCGCTCAATATTGCGACGGGGGACAAAAATATATTCAAGGGATTTTTTTAACCAATCTTTACAATGCAATACAAGATTGCTATGCGTAGCCATGTGTCCCCCGCCGCTGCATAAAAGTTGTGTGGTATGTCAATTCGAGCGATATAATTTATTCTCTGGGAAACGATAGAAATTGGTTGTCAAAATATGGGATGATCACCTACTAATAGTAGCCTATCAGTGTAAAATTTCAGCAACATCTGTTCAGTAGTATCCGAGGAGTTGCACCCACAAAAATGTTTGACATGACAAAGTCCCATTTTTAGGACTAGAAAATCACAAATTTGAAAATAACTCGAAAACTGTAAATATTGTTTCAATTTTTTTTCCGTATTATTATAGAGTACCTTTTGCTCTATCAGCCTACAAAATTTCAGAACCCTGTGCACCTGGGTAACTGAGATATTGGATGTCCTATATTTTGACCTCTCTTCCCTGTTTCCATGAAAACGGTGGCCATTTTGAAAATTTCAAAGATGGGATGATCACCTACCAATAGTACCCTATCAGTGTGTAAAGTTTCAGCAACATTGGTTCAGTAGTGTTTAAGGAGTTGCACCCACAAAAAATGTGACGGACGGAGACCATTAGTAAGTCCCTCCGACCCTAGGCGGCAGGGACAAAAATACTCATGCTTTATTCAAGTGAGAGAAAAAAGCAGGCATTTGATCAAAAGACATAGTGCCCACCTTGCAACATGGAAAAAGTTACTTCAGCTTTAAGCTAAATCTGATTTGGCACAGATTGGAGAAAAGGCCAAAATACAAGACAACTTGAACATTACATGCAAACAAACATGTTATGGAAATGTTGCTGCAGATTAATTTAAAAGCAAATGATCTAAACTTTAAAAAAAAAATATTTTGCCTTACCGGTATACCACCATGGTGTCAAAATACAATTTTCATGATTTGTGAAATGAATGACGTTTGACCCCAAAAACCTTATTGTTTTGTGTCATATCAATAGTAATTTGTACATATAAATGGCATACTTTTAATTAAGGTCTTTCCCTTCCACAGAAGGAAAGACCTTACTGTATTTCTTATGATTATTATTATTTTTTTTTTTCTGCCGCAGATGTCAAAAAAGTGTCGCGACCTATCATTACGAAACTTAGTACTATTAATCGACACTACCAGGGCTCGACTTGAGTCGGCCTGCGAAACCGATCTATTTTTAGTAACGGAGTTATCTGCCCGGACCCCAAAAACCTTGTCTGCAGATAAAGTCAGAAACCGTAACCGTTATCAAAAATCTGAAGCAGGGAAAAAGTTGCTAGACTCCTGGTCATTATTCGTCACGCAAAAAATTTTTTTTCGATCAACTTCCTGGTTACGCGTTTTTGACCCGAAAAGTGTCACGACTCGTCAAATTTTTTTTCTTCAAAACGGTTTGTCCTAGAGACTTGGGACCTTCACCAATCATCCTAGGTGACATATGTTACATCTAAAAATGTCAAGGTCAAAGGTCAAATCTCAAGGTCAGAGGTCATGGTACACATTGTCTGCAGTATAGCTCAAAAACCATACAAAATGGAAGCAGACATGTAATGAGGAAAATACTCGTCTCATTTAGACCTTTATTTAATATAAAGGGTCGAACACTGTACGACAAACGGTTTTCGAGTTATGGCCCTTGACGCGTTTCGGCTTATTCGTTTTTGGCTTATAACTTTTAAACCATCAAAGATAATATAGTAAACATATGGGTTTTTTGTGACCGTCATTAAGAGTCCTTCAATTTAAGACCAAAGTCGAATGGTTATAGGCAGCCATTTTCAAAATGGCCGACACCGTAAACAGTTTTTAAGAAATAACACCTAAACCGTACAAAATTGAAGCGGACAATACATGGGAAATGTGTTCGCCATGTCGAGATCTACAAAAAGTGTTTCAGGTGCGAAAGCGTAAAACTTGTTGTTTTTGAGTTATCGCCCTTGATTCGTATTTTTAAAATGATTTTTGTTTATAACTTTTTAACCATAAAAGATGGTGAATGAAACATGGGTTTATTTGAAAGAGAATTTAATTACCTACAATTTGAACCCAAACAGTACATGATTCGGTTGAACGGTTTTAAAATGGCGGCCAAAACAAGTTTCGAGAAACATGTTTTTTGCCCATAACTTGAAAACCATAACAAATAGTATAGTAAACATGTATACTTAAATGAATCAGAATGCAAAGAGCTACAATTTGAGTCAGAGGTCAAAGGTCATGGGTCAAGGTCATTCCCTAGCAACAAGGTAACCTTAATGAAAAGTCCATAGCAACCATACATATTCTTAAACAAGACTACTTTCTGAGTTAAGATGTAAGTTGTAACCGGAAGTGACATTTAGTCCATAGCAACCAACTTAAAAGTCCTTAGCAACCATACTTTTTCTGACTGAAGGCCCCCTTATCTTCATTCTGGAGCCTATATCACAATAATTGGCAACATCTTGTCATAAACAAAGTGACTCAAATGTCTTTATAGTACTTGTATAAAATACCATAACAAAAACATAAGACAGGGAAAGACCTCACATTTGTTCTCTGAACAAATGACTTTTTAATTTTACTATTGTGGTCACTTTCATGCACTATCCATACCATAGCAACAGTATAACCAATTTTAATTTAGTAGACACCACATAGGTAACAACACGACTTGGATATCCTATAGAATGATTATGCATGAACAACATGTACACAGGTTAATATTCATTCTATTTAAGTAATTTTCATTTAAGAACACTACTCTCAGTGCATACTGAGCCAGATATAAGAAATTGGTAATCTTGTTCTAGCCAGATCTTCAATTTGTTCCAAAAAAAGTATGCAGAAATACTTAATAGAGCTCAGTAAACACAAACCAACAAAACTAAGAAAATTCTAGCTTCACTTTGCTGGAGTGGAGTATGCTTTATAAAAAGCCTAGTTCAAACACATACCACATAACTTAGAAAACCAAAGCTTCTGGTGTAAAGTACTGAATAACAAAGCATTACATCACTATGTTTTTGATCGTTTTTTCATAACCAGTGTAACAGTATTGCTATAACATGTACATGCAAATTTATAGCATGATATTGTGCTGTTACATGTACATTTGTATGAATATGAACTTGCATGGTATATTGATAGTCTATTTGCCTTCTATTTACTTACCCAAACCTTGGTTAGACGTCTACGTAAAGTCCCTGACATAATGACTGTTATATTCCAAGTTTACATTCTATTCTTTAGTTGTTAAAATATAAGACTGTATGATTTTCAATCTAAAATTTTTATTTTTTTCATTTTTAAAACTATATTCAAGTTGGTTTATCTAAAATCGCAGTTGGTTAATCCACATGTATTAAGACTGAGTAAAAACAAATACATGATGTAAAGAAAGACACTTAAACTGACACAAGTCACACAATCCTTCGGTTTCCTTCATCCTCATTTCTAACTTCCTGTTCAACACTTTAAGAATAATATCTACTTATAAACTTTTATAACTTTTCAATTCAAATTGTGTTTAATAGAGCAAAATTTCCTATAATACTGCATCTCTTGCATATGTTATATTTCACAATTAAAGATAGCAGAAGAAACATATGTTTTCAGGTAGTTTGATAATCCATGTTATTTTTACACAAGTTTGCACTGCGAGACTTGTACGATCAATCTCCCGTCAATACAATGTCTTGAAGGAAAGGAGGATCAACGACAAATTGAATGGTATATAATATTACATGTAGGGTTGCATGGATAATAATATCTTATTAAAGGCTAATTGAACTTGAAAATTGATTTTTTGGGACAGACCTATTTTCTCCTTTGTTCTTGTGCACACTTGATTAGACTCTTACATGTAATTCTATTTTAAATGGCTTAGATTAAAATTCCAAAGACATTATCAGGTAATCTTCTTCCAATTTATTCTATTGAAATAAAAGTTTTAAGTTATGAAACAGGACACTTGTGTTGATTAGGAAACAATGTCCATTCATAACTTAATTTAAACAAATGTCTAGAATTCTTTGACCTTTGACATGACCTTGTTAAGCATGACCTTCAAGTCTAGAACAACCCTATCAGAACTTAAACTAGGTATACCTGGCAGCTACCATGGCATTATGTAATTATAGATATTAGAAAATAAGGTCTGTTATGATAGTGGATCTTCTTTTCTTTAAATATCAATTTGCAACAGAACATATTTTCAGAGGCCATGGTGACCTCCAAACATTATAAGAGTATAGACAGTCATAAAGTTAATTGATTAAACAATTTACATGATATCTTTGACTAGAGGGTAACCTGGATCATGCACAGAATAGCAAGATAAACAGTTTCTTTTTTGAAGATGCTGTCCAATGCATCAAAATGTATGCACCTATAAATAATTGAATGACCATCTGGAATTCTACATTCAAATAAAGATAATCACAATTAAAATTTAAAGAAACTATTTTATCTGATTAACATTAATAAATTGAATATTATAAAATTTCTATGTGTGCACCTATATGTTATCAGCTATCAAATTCTATATTTAGTTTCATCATCTTTACAGAGTAGTGCAATCATAAATACATTTCTAACTTCCTCTTTATTGGACTTCATACCATATACATGTACATGCATAAGTGGTACTTCATGTACAAGTATCTATAGTGCACGCTGCTGATCCAAAATTTCTTTCTCTTGTAACTTGTACATATTTTATTGTAGTCATAAAGAGATTCTTGTTTTACTAATTGTGAACCTTTACATAATTTTCTACATTTACAAGATTTTCTTATAAAGCCTTAAAGTTCATTTTCATCAATTTACAACATACTCAGAAACTGATATTCCTCCATGATTTCCTACACTAGGAAACCTATTCCTAAATTCCATTAGAAAGACGTATTTGTCTTCATTAGTTAGGTTTTCATTTCATTATTTTAGAGAGAGGACACATTTGTCTCTGTAAATTGCATTAACCAGAATTAACGGAAGAGATTTCCCAAGCACATTAGAATGGATATATTAACTTGCCTATTATTTTATCAAATCTAATAATCTGAAAGGTACGGGATGAAACCTGACATGGATTTTAGAGAGGTTGAGGTTAGTAGTCAATAGTTAATGTTCTGCAACCATCCAATTTGATAATGGTTATTTTACAGCCAAGATTTATTAAAATTTTACTTTGAAATTCTCCAGTTATATAGGATTTTCAGTGTTCTTAGCTTAAAGCAATCATTTATTTGTGCATGGATAATGACAGAGTCTTTAATCTAAACTATATGGTTTGAATCTGGGAATAACACCCACAATGCTTTACAGTATCATGCCCTATCTGTAATCAGTAAATGATATTCATATTCCACATCAAACTTGACAGTAATTACAAATTAGGCTATGAAAACTATGGACTTATAAATTGACAGTAAGCCTAAATTGGACAGTGGAAAGGACATAGGCGATTGCTGAAGGCCAGCTAGAGAGAAGGATAAAAGCGTAGAACCAATTAGTTCTGTTGCTAACAGGTCTGCATCTCCCTGCTGTGATCTCAGAATCAATATAATTATTTTCTATTGATAGCAGAGATGATAAATTATATGCTATATTTCAAAAACATTACATTATAAAGTATATATATTCTTCTTTAATCATAATGTTCATTTCATCTACATTCCTGTACCTAATGATAACAAATAGCATGCTCAATGCTCCAACCCTTTTTTTAGATGCAATGATAAATGTTCTAATCTTGTAAAATGCAAAAGATATTAATAAAACATTACAAATAATTTGTGAAATCTACCCTGGTAATGTGGTCTGTTTTTGTTTGTTTGCTTTTTATGTTTATTTTTTTTCTTTTAGATTTCAAAACTCATTATCAAGAGGCGCAACATATCTTTTTTCATCAAAACATAGATTACTGAGTGAGTGTTAAGGTTTAAAGCACTTTTTCAACACATTGGTGGAAAAAAGTGGAATACCCAGAGGTAACTACTGACCTCAAAAACCCAACAACACAGTTATGCAATACAAGTTTGTTTTTTTTTTCCTTTGTACATTGTACATGGACAAAAGTACAAAGGTAATTGACTAGAAATTCATTGGGTGGTATTCAAATCAGCATCTAAGACCACTCTGCCAGCCAGACTTCAAGATACATGTACATTGCAAGTATATCATTATGTATCTTCATTGCAACAATGCACTTAACCAACCTGTTCAGACAAGGTGGTATATTCTATGAGCTGTAAATTAGGCTCCAAATAATCTAGATTGCTCATAATTATTAATGACATAGTTATGCTTCATCTAGATCCCACCAAATTAACCCAACAAAGGGATGCCTTCCTTTACCCACAGAGAATCAAAATCATCATAAAAATAGCATTATCACTGCAAAAAATAGAATGAAGTGATTTAGCAGCCAGCAGAGAAAAAACATCAGATCAGCAAAAACTTGTGTAAACAATAATTTGCTCAAATCATTATCATCTATTTATTTGTATGCCCCTGTCTGAAACCAATGAAGGTTACATGTTTATGGTCATGGCCTGAAACTCATAAAGATAAAATGCTAAAGCCATGCCAACAATGGGCAGGTACATGAGCTGTCATCCAAGTTGGGCAACCTTAATAGTTACATGAATATACATTTTTATATCAATACATGTACATAATGTTTTGTCACCCTAATAGTTACATGTATACTGTCATCTACATGTAAGGTGGGCAACCTTAAAAGGAACCTGAAAATTCAATATATTGATCATAGATCTATACTGTATGTATACATGTCTAATACTTGTCAGATGGCAACAGATGGTGGGCTTATGAAATAACCAGAAATAACCACTTAACATATAGATTAGTCCATGAACAATAACTTTTAGAACAAGTCTAGAAGTTAATCATTACAGAATAGAAGAAGAGATGTATTTCACGAATGAAATCAATATAAACAATTTGAAAATAAAAACCTTGAACAATTGATCCATTTACAGAAATTCTTCCTATACATGTATAAAGCATCTGTTCATAAAAGGACAAAGACACTTGAAGTCTAAATTGTCACACACTGAACATTTACATGTACATGGCCAGAAGTCTTGTTGAATGTAATTTTTGTAAAATATATGAACAAGGAGATCCAAGTTAACTTTAAGTTAAGTAAACATGCAAGTTGATGTGCCATGACAGCCGGCACAAAAGCCAAGTTAAATTTTGAAACTTACTGATTTTGACTCAAATAGACGGACTAGATTTCTAACTGAATTCCTTCCTCCATTTCTCACCATAGACACCAAACTATGTTCACGTTTTTTGGGAATGTTTTCCTTATTTGAAACGGCCACTTCTGATTTTGCTCGTCTTTCTCTGCCACTACGAGATCTGAACCGACTTCGAGATTCTCTATTTTTTACTGGTTTTTCTTCCTCAGCAAATCCAACTTTTTTGCAAGATTTAGATTTCGTTGACATTTTGTATGATTGGGTTTTGAAATCCAGACCTATGATTCTAAAACTTCGATTATATCAATGCACTAGTTATGCACATCCTGAGTTCATGATAATTTCCTCTGTTAATTGCAGTAAAATCAGCCAAATAAGCAATTCATGTCACTTTTCTGTGGGAGTCAACATTAGTAAAGCACAATTTGTTTATCACTTAAAATCCACTTCACAACTTCTTTCCAAAATAATTAAGAGACAAGTATTTTCTATTTTGTCACGCCTAATGTAACAATTTTAGAATTTTAATGTTCAAATATTTTTTTCCTCATTATTCTTTTTTCCTTGTAAATAGTGTTACATGGTTCTTAAAATTGTACATCATGTTCTGATCATTTATTCATAAAATCTCTGTCATTTTCTATAAGTCAAACATCTAAGAAACAATACACTTGTCTATGATTTTTATCAGAACAATACATTGTTAGCATTGTTTGAGATACAATTAGCTAACATAATATCCAAAGAAATGGCTAAATTTCATTATAGTTCACATTCCACAGAAATAATAATATATGGTTTTATAACTTAATTGCCCTGTTTCACAAAATAAATAATTTCCTAATATACTTATATGAGAATTTTAAAGCCATATTTTGGAAAGTACTTAAGTCAATTCACTCTCAATTTAACTTTTAAAACACCACTTCAACATGTACAAAAAATATCCACATTAACTATCAAATATTCAGTTAAAATCCCTACAACGAGAAACAACAAGCTCGACAATTGATTTAGCATTCATCAATGTTCAATAAGATCTTGGCATCCTTAATCCATATAGAACTAATTTGTAAATGATTATCGTTGCATTTTTAGTCGTGCTGAGGTGCTTTTACAGGCCCTTTTATGAGCATTAAATTCCTAGTATTTAACATCCAACGATTTCCTTTAAACAGTTTTCTGTCATACCAACAATTACCATATACAGTTTCCCATCAATATCAATTATACATGCACCATTTGGTAAGTTTTGTGTTCAATAAATTTAACAAAAGACATGTTAAATATTACATAGCTTGTACATTTTCCCACTGAACCTCTGTAACAGTTTTACATGTCTATCCACTTCCATTTATTAAATAGCGTGACAAAATTTTCTAATCCTTTTCCAATTTCAGTAACTAAGTTAATAGAGCCCAAATTTAATTGAAAATTTAAAACTATCACCACTTTTTTAGTTTAAGGTATCCTATAATCAAATTACTATCCAGTTTTATATGTAAAGGTTAACACAGATGGCACTAAAATCCTGACATATTAGAAAACTGTGACAATATTGTGAGATTGGATGAATGATCAATGTTGCAAGTTTAAATCAATAAAAACAAACAACAATCTCTCAATTCCTAATGAATTTGTCAATTTTCCAATTTTTACTCATTTTATAACCAAATAAACAAATCAACACTTTCTTATACAAGATAAAATGCATGTAAATCCACCTGTTAGCTCCACATACATTGATCATCTCATATCATGTCAGAGAATCATTTTCATGTAACACTAAACACTAATTTTTTACACTGATATCCTTTTGACTTCGAAAACAATACTACAAACTGTTTGAAATAATAATTCTTATCACATTTGATGAATTTCAAATTCCATCAGGAACTAGCTGTACCAGTATATATGCTGTATTGTTATTTAGACTATGAGCTGCCAACTTTGCCTTTATAATGTAAATTTTCAGCTTCCTGTATATACACTATGAAGTAACTGACCAGATGATATCCTAATTACAAAGTAAACACTTTCATATGCCAAAAAACTCCAAAAAAATAAACCTGCTACACAGACATGGATATCATATCTAATCAGCTATTGTTGCAAAATCAAAAATACTTTTAACAATGTTTTTCTCCAGTTCAAATAAAATTACAGTTAATAAACAACAAATTGATATAAAGCCTTAGCCCTATATCATGTCCAACAGAATTTGCAAGTCAAACATCTCCCCAGATAAATTAATAGTCCACTGTTTCATTATCAATATGTCCACATATGTTATAGTTCCTATTTGTCTCCTTTATGACCGTTCCTGACCCTTTATGGCTGTTATTTAGTTAGTTTAATCTAAGCTCCTTCCCTATATGTATACAGGCTCAATTACAAACTAGATACATATGGACAATATAGCTCATGCAATATTCATAGTAATAAAAGTAAATTCAAATCTCCAGGATGAAAATATGTATCATAAATTATGATATCAGATCAACATTCTTTACTGATCCTTAAAGGTAAGAAAAGGTGTCATATTGTGTATTGCGTCACATAACATATGCCATAATTCTCAATTTTCTACTGACAATGAAGAAGGGTTTGTCATGTAATGATTTTTTTAAAAGAATCCAAGGCCTTAAATATTGATAACAATTAAAATATCATTTAGCTTTATTGACAAAATTGAATTTGACTGTCACTACAGGGTCTTTAGACCACTTGAAAAAATTTCATCAATGTACAAAATGTGAAAGCTGGTTAAAGCTTTCTAAAACTATTTTGTTTAAAGAAAAGATTTAAAAATCTAATTATGTACAAAAAGATCAATATTCATTCAAACTACTGTAATTTCACTCAGAAGATAATCAATTTGAAATTTGTCTTTTTACATGTATTATTTCTTGAACATCATTATCCATTTAATAAAATTTCGATCAATGTCTTCCATTAGCATGATTATGGATCTCATGGATCATGTTGAATTAAGTTAAATGAAGAATACTTCCTATTGCTTTGGCATTAAACAAAGTTTCTTGAAAATAGCAGGAAAACAAAGCTAATATTGGTTTTTGTTACATTAGTTCTATCTATCACTCTTGCATTAGCAACAAAAATCTTTCAGATTGCATAAAAGAACTGCATGAAAATGAATTACAATCAATGTTTGTTTTTGCCTACAAAAACCATGTCTTCCCCGATCTGACAAATTTTGACAAATTATTGTTGTATGAGCATTCAGGCGTTAATGTAGCAACTGTAAGGAGCAAAATATAACAACTATATTATTCGGGTTAAAAGGGCCATAACTCCCCTAAAAAATTTGAGGATCAAAATTTCCTGGTAATATGCACAACTACATATGGTGTACTTCCTATATACCAAATTTTAGTTGAATTAAGATCAGTAGATTCAGAGGAGTTGTGCTGACAAACTTTGTGATGGACAGACAGAGGACAGATGGACGGACGGACACGACAAAAACAGCATGTCTCTCCACAAAAGTGGGGGGAGACATAACTACACGTGTATTAGAAGTTCAGGGGAATCATATATGTGTCAATAGGAATTCAAAGCAGTCTTATTATAAAAAGAGCAGTATTTGTTCATCATACATGTATTTGTGATTTTTAATAACAACTTCTCCATCTGAATTTTACATGTACATAAATAATATACTGTAATCTAATATCTATCTAAAGTTACCAATTAATACATGTATGTATTAATTATCTAAAAACATCATTATCATTGTAATCTCAACAATGACCAGGGGTTAAATCTCAAATATTGGAATTCATTACACTGTATTAATCACAGTCACAAAATATGCTCTTCATTATTCTTTATCATGATAACCATTTTCTGGGAAGTTCGATGAACATGAACAAGATACATACAACACAAAAGAATATGATGAAAATAAGACAAAAGAGAGATAACTCTATTTTATTAATGACAAAATGCAGTTCTCCTTCATTTGCAATTAGCAAAAGTTAAGATAGTTATCTTTGTTGTATTACAAATAAACATACATGTAATTATAACAAATGTTCCCATCTAAATACATTGTAACATGAACATGCATCAAATTATGCCTAGCTTGAGGGACAGCTAAATCATTGAAAAAAAATGCATCTGCCAAGTGCCAACTGTCCAGACTTACATGTATATTAAACCCTATCTTAGAAAAAAATACTGTCCTATATGCCATTTCCGAGATAGGACGGAATGACTAGTTTTCCAAGGGGTGATTCTTTTATTAGAATTTTTTTAAAGCATGTCAACTTCCTGTGCACGAATGAGCAAAGGGTAAAAATAAATATGCTTTGTTATTTATTAACGATGGAATCTGAGATTTTATAAATTTTTCTACACAGGTAAGAAAACTTGTCCAATTTATTGAAGTATTTACCGTTTACAGAAATATTATTGTTCTCATAATTCCACAGACGCTTTTGCGCAAGCTAATGGGGCAGCAAAAAAACTGGTAAAGTCACGTGATAAATTCTATCTAATTGAGGGATTTTTTGGGAAAAGCAATGAACTCGAAAATTGCATATTTTCTGCCCCGAATAATATCCAAGAGCTATCAAAGTTCTTCATGTACATCTCAATATAATGCTCACTCATCTTGTCAACTTTTATCATTATTGACCAAGTGTTTTAAATAGGAAAAGTTGATTACTTGGTATGTGTACAGACAGGGATATTTTTAGCCGGGATAATCGTGTAGCGGTTAGCCACGGCTATAGGTACAATAGCCTTTCAGTAACTGACCAATCAAAAGATAGCTGATGGTCGTGTTGCACCATCACATATCAATTCAGATATCAATACACCCTCGCAATATAGTTTTTTTTTTCCAATATCCAATTACTACTCTACTTTTAAACTAACATTAACTATCTTTAAAAGTAGTTGATTATCCCGCCTACAAGTACTTTCAGTACTTTGATTTTGTCTATTGGTTCAATGAAGTACAATTTCACTGCAGGAAGAGTCATGCTGGTGTATATAAATCAAAGTGAGAAGACAACAATTTCCTGCGAAAGCAATTTTAGCAGGAAATTGGGAATTACATGTAACTACATGTACATGTAGCTTAGTTTCGAGTAATGAAAATACACTTTAAACAAATAAGACATCAGATGAAATATTGTATGTCAATGATCCAAGAGAAAATTTGTATTTTATTATTATCTAATACTTCTTTTAAGACCTGTAAGAATTACATGTAGTTGGTCTAGATATATTTTTCTTTTTTCCAGACTGAGTGTCCCATAACACACTTACATGACTTAAGCATTTTGTATTTACTATTAAAATGACTAGATAAAAATGTACATGTTATAATGCAGCAGAATATGGACAAGATAAAAAAAATCAAATTCACCTTGTGATCACATACATTTTGCATTTATATAAATATTTCAATGCACTTACATGTATATCAATATTCATCAAGTGTTTTAGGAGTTGACTACTTGATATGTGGACAGAGTGATTTTTGTCTATACATTGTAGGTTCAACTGTTCAAGGAATAAAATCTTCACTACAAAGGGGTTGCTACATTGTACATGTATATAAGTCATAGAGTACTGACAATAATTTCCAGCTTCAAAAATTTTAGCAGAATATCAGAAATTACATGTAGGTTAGTTTTGGGATACATGTAATAAAAAATTAAATGCCCTTAAACAAACATGACATGCAAAAGAACATTTCTATTTTATCATTTACAGTTACTACATGTAATTTTTCTATAAAGACATGTAAAAATGTGTTGGTCTAGTTATATTTTTTTCCTTTTTCCAGACTGAATGTCTGGCAACACACTTATATTTATAGCATTTTATATTTCACTGTTAAAATGATCAAATAAAAATGTACAGCAATTACATGTACATAGTATATATATTTCGATGCACATTAATATTATTATGATTATTTTGGGGGGTATAATTACATGCATTCTTTGTCTCTCCTTGTTACTAGGGCTGTAAAGCACCAAAACATACCGTGAACCGAAAATTGATAAAATACCAATAATATTCGGTACTTCGGAGTATCGTTTCACCCCTACTTGTTACAGTCAGGATTACTACTGAAATAAGTTATTTTTTTTAAATCACTCAAATGAGTGATAGTGAATGAATTACTAAGAGTTATTACCCTTTAGAGAAGACAAAAATTTACTTAATTTGAGAGTGAATTTATTGATCCTAATAAAATATTAGGCAGCTGAAATAAAATCACTAAGATCAGCGATTTTATGAAATTTAATCCAAAAAATCACTAGAACGAGTGATTTTTAACTTTGGTGATTGTGAACATTCAAATTTTCATCGTAATAACATACACGAACCTTTTTCTTTTATCAAAAAACCAGGGTTACAAGATTAAATTAATCGGGAAAATATATATATTCCTATGTTAAGGAAAAATGTGGAAAATAATGCTCTAAAATGGAAATCAGTTGAAAAAAACTTTTCTTTAATTTGTCATTTAACTACATAAACGTTGTTGTTGTCTCAATATTAAATACCCCCAAATCTGTCATCTGTAAAAATTTCCAAAAATCACTATTTGAGTGATTAGTCTCCCTGACTGTGTTATCTTCAAAAGACTTGAAAAACAAGTAAGTCAAGTCAAGTAAACTTTATTTTAAGTCGGTAAAACATAAGCTCTATTGAGCTTTTAATACCAACATACAGAACACGACAAATATATCATGTATATAAAACACAAAAGCACATAAATACAGAAATAGACAAACACAGACTTACTAAACTAATTTAGAAAATTAAAGCATTTACATACCCCAAAAAACATACATATACATGCATTAAGTGAATATAGCCATAATGAATGCAATTCATATTAAGGGTATCTAGAAATTTTCTGTCTGATATCAGAAAACTGAAATTTTTAGTCTTTTTAATATGACTTTTTGCCTTTTGTCTGGTTTGAGGAGTCTAGCAGCAACATGTTGAACATTGGTATACATTGTACGTGTAAGGTAACTTTATTGTCATGTTAAGATCAAATCTGCATCACTTGAACAAGGGATCTCTTTCTATCCATATACACAGATGAATATAACTTTCAAGTGAACATTTCAAATTCATTTTTTATTGCATAAAAAAGCCCACTCGTTAGACCCAAACCAGCTGAAGTACAACCAGACTAAACCAGTTACTGGTTAAAGCCAGCTGAAACCAATATCAATGTTTAAACTTAATTTTTGAAAGATTCAACCATAACGGTAAGTCTTACAACACTGCATAGCCAACAATCAATGGAAAATTTCACATAGATTATGACGAAAACTTCTTACACACAGGAAATATCTACTTGTTTTTGTTCAGTAAGTAGGAAATCGAATGAATCATCGCATTAAAAATGTACATATGTGAAAACTGGGCCTATGAAGGCCATCAGAGGCGATTAGAAAACTTACTGTTATTGTTTAAAATTATTTTTGCTTCAGGGCAGGACAAACATGGTGGAGTGTGCAAAAAATGGTACATTTGGATTCTAAATTCAATATTTTCTCCGCCATTTGCATTTTCATTTACTTCCGGTTCGTCATGCGTACTTTTACTTTCATTTTCGACAGACGAGCACCTGCAATTGAAAATTTCTATGTCCCTTTTCCAAAGTTATGATAACATTTTATGCACCAACAGGCATTTTTACTATGTTTAAGTATGTTTGAAGTTGTTTGTGATTTGAATGTTTGGGATCTACAAGAAATATTATTTCAGATAGGAATATATTGGAACCTTCCTAGTATGTTTTATGAAAGTTTATACTTGTTTAACAGTGTTCAACCCATCTTGGGCTGTCAAAGTCAGATCAACACTGTAATGACTTAATCAACCTAAATTTTAGAGTCTCAGTCAATGAAAAAGCTAACGAAAGGTATCAACTCCACCGCATTTACTTTTGTACTTTCATACTTTGTAATATTGTCTGCAGTCGACAATATCTCATCTCTCTCTTAAATGAGTTGATTGACTTGGCTTGTACAGTCCTATCAGGAGGTTTTTCCATCAGTCCACCAATCGATTGCTGAAGAAGAACTTTTTAATGTCTGTACGACAATAATCTTTGGCTAGTGTCATCGGGTGATCACTGAGTTGACAAGCTGATGGTGAAAAAGAACATTTGCGAAGGATTTTTGACCATGCCTTTCAAGTATTTGAATGTTTCAATCAAATCAAATTTAGGACGTCTGCAACATGTTTATCTGCTTCATTGATAACACATCTTTTTGTATTCTTGCTTACTTGTTAATGAATAAGGCAAGCAGCAGATACAACTTAAAACTACATGGCTACAATAATAAGGATAAATAACAGAAAGATCTATTGCTGACTCCTTGAGTTTAAAAAGAGTTTCTGTGTCATAATTGGAAAGTCCAATTAAGTTTAAAATTCAATAAAAAAAGACATTGATGTTGTTTGAGTCTTTCTAAAATTAAATTAACATTGACATTGGTTTTAGGGTTAATTGCAAAACAGGGAGTATTTGGTCAGTTGTGTGGCATACACTTGTTCTACATCTCATTATCTTTTATTATCCTTCAGTTGGTCTGAACTATTGTATACATTTACATGATTGATGTAGAATATATATTTTACAGGTGAGGTAACAGAACTAAAGAGTGTCGTGTATTGATGAAGCAAACAGGCTCCCATTGAAGTTTTGAGCATCATTTATTTGTAATATTTAGTTCATAAGTTTGGACTTCTACAGGTTTACACAACAAGAGGTATATGATTGGTATCTTTTTGAATTAAGAAAAATTCAGTCATGTTGATATACATGTACATGTATTTACATTTATCAGTATGTTACATCTCATTACAAAGAAAGATAAAAACAGTCTTCAACTTATAAATTTCACAGCACAAGCCAGAAGGGCTTGTGCAAGCGATCAGAAACTTAAATAAGCTCTACAAAATAGATATACTACATTTCTCAAAATTTCACATGCCAGGCAGGGATTCAACAGCACATATTTTACATGTTCCCAGAGCCTTTTAACAGTCACAGCGTCGGGCTGGTGGCCAATTTCAAAGACTGATAAAAGTCTGAGTAATGCCAAGGTGCCCTGGGGCTCCCTAGTTTTTGACAGGGCAAGACTAGTTCCATAGCCTGCATTTATGAAAGTTAAAGGGCTATAGTGTTTGGGTCCTTTTTGTCTATCCTTAATCAGGTTTATCTTTACTAAAGGTTTCAGGTTGAAGTAACTTTTCTATGTTGCAAGGTGGGAAATTAAGTCATTTGGACCAATGTATTCTTGTTTTATATTCATTATTTTATTGTAAATAAGAAATTTGAAAAAAGACATGTACATGATGTTAAAGCATAATTTCAAGTTTTAAAGACAAGAGTAAAATTTGTGGTAGAAAATTATAAAAATGATACATGTATATGGTTTTACTTTTACATTCATGCTCAGTGCAGATGCAAGTTGAATCTGTACACACTTCACTAATTCAACAGATAAATAAGTAATATATAACTTTAATTGCAGAAAATAGACCTTGGTAAAGATCAAAGATGTCGAAAAGGAATTTTCTTGCAATAATTGAGAAGTGTAACAACTTCTTGTTACCTGGATCGTCTATGCCATCGTGTATCCCATTCCTTGTGGAGGACAAACAAGTGGGACTAGTCAGACCTGATATACTGACTCACTTAATGAAGTACACAGATGCTTTTACCACTGTATCTATAGATGGGACAGTTCATAGTATTTCCCTCTCAAATGAATTGAAAACCTGTCAAGAAAGAAGTGAGAAGATAAAATATGTTCTTGAAGACTTGAAACAGCAAAATAATCTTGTGACTCTGAGAGGATGGAGAAATGAGGTATATGTTTAAGTATTTTTTTTTAAATATGATCACAACTTTACAGGGTAGTTGGAAACTCATATTTTGTCAACTATACCTGCATGTAAGTACCATACATGTAATTCTGCAACACATTATGAACAAAAACGCAACCTTTTAAGCTTGAAAATTGACAACTGCTGCTTGTACCATAGATTTAATGTACATACATGTATGTCTATATAAACTACTATTATGCACAGACTACAAGAAGGGCCAGATCTATACTTGCTTATTTGTAAAATGAATAAGACACTGAAGAATCAAGAAAAATAGGACTATGCTTAAATCACTGTTTATTACTTAAGGTAAGACAATAATGAAAGTTTAATTTGAAATGCATTCTGTAAAGCATGGTTAAATACAAAATATTTTTTCTGTCCAATTTCAGACATTTGATGTAAGATCAGTGCCATCAGAGAAACCCCTAATGCAAGTTGAAAGATCTGGTATATGTAAGTGGAACAGTCTTAAACTGAACTCTAAAATACAGTGAAACTTGTCTAAACTGAACTGAGATATGAAAATTTTTATTTTGCACTCGCTTCTGTCTTTGATATTGTTGACATTTCATACCCCAAGTATCTTGGTAAAATGTGTTGGTAATTTCTATAACATTTTATATACTTAATAACCCTTTTGTGAAATATTAAAACAAGCATCAGAATAAAAAAAAATATAATGAGTTTACTGAGAGGAAGAAAATGGCACAGGGATATTTTTAAAAAGTTACTTTATTCATCCTTGATCAATCATTTATTATGAAATCTAGGGGACTTTACCAGCACATTTAACCAATGACTTTATTCTATCCTAATAAATACCTGTTGAATTCCATAGTACATGTAGTTTGGTTAAGACATGTTTCTCTGTATAAAATTGAAAATATGAATAGTTAAGTAAATGATTCTGGTGCATCTATTAACTCTTCTTGCAGGTTTGTTTGGAGCTATAAGTTATGGTGTTCATGTTAATGGTTATACTTACAAAGACAATCAGCTGATGATGTGGATAGGTCAAAGGTCACCAACAAAACAGACATATCCTAACCTCCTTGACAATATGGTTAGTATCCCATCTTATTTAGTCTGACATGCATACATGTACATCATACAAATTCTCTCAGGGCGGTCTTGGACTTGTTAAATTGTCCAACATTTAGCACCATCTCTGTGAGCTCTAGAATCTACTTTAAGTCTTTTCGTGCTGTTGGCCTCACTAGGCACTCATCATCATTTTATGTTTAGATTATAAATCTTCCAAGATAATAATCATCTACCTGATGTACTCAAAGTCATGCTTCTTGTGAGTAAAATATTAATTAAATAAGTAAGGTCCAGATTTTCTTACCTTCTGGTTACCTTTTTTGTTAAAATACATTTATATTAAGACGGTAAATTTTAATACATAGATTCTTGAATAATAATAAAAAAATAAGAACAAAACCAAGGATGGTTCAAAGAAACAATGGTATGCAATTCCATGAGGACTTGATTAAAAGATTAAATAATTGCAGTTGTAGAGTAGACTCTAAATTAAGTATTCCTAAAATTTTTGTTATGTTTTAAAAAAAAAAAATTAGGCTGCTGGTGGTCTTGCCTCTGGGTTAAAAGTCAGAGATTGTGCAGTCAAAGAATGTCAAGAGGAGGCCTCAATACCTGTAGAGTTAACAAATAAATTACTACCAGTAGGTTGTCTTAGGCAAGTATTAGATTATCTTACTTGAAATAAAACAATTGTTTATGATCCTGCATAAATGCATTAATAATATTTGATAATAATGTCTCCTCCTCCCACTTTGGTAGGGAGACATACTTTTTTTGTCATGTCTGTCTTGCCGTCTTGTTGTACAAAGTATGTATACAAATCTATTGAATATCCCTATTGGACTATAACCCACAAAGTTCAACTTTTTATACCCCGCCAAAAGAAGTGGCAGGGTATTATGTTATACCCTCATTTTTTTTCAGTGTCTGTCCGTCCCCGGAAGTTCCGACCAATAACTTGAAAACACGTCAAAGGATTTGAATGATATTTTGCACAGCAGTTAAGTAATATAAAATACAGGTCAAGTTCGATTTCCAGTATGATCCAAAAAATTGTTTTCGAGATAGGCCACTTTGAAAAAATCAAATTTCATGAAATTTTGAGTTTCAGACCAATAACTTGAAAACTCGTCAAGGGATTCAAATGATATTTTGCACAGCTATTTACAACCCGTCCGATTTAACTATGGACTTTCGATTGAAGCGTGCAAACACAACAATGAAAATTTACGTCGTCATGAACAAGCCAATTGGTAACAAAAACCGCAAAACGTCACAGTAAGAAAAACAACATATCAGCCGACTATTCATCAATATCCAATCAGATTTAATGTTTGTACGACCCATTCATTCAATCAATGTATTTTTATGTAATCAAATGTAACGATTTGTGGTTTTTGCTAACGTTTGGCTTTGTTGATGACGACGTTAATTTTCATTGTTGCGTTTGCACACTTCACTTTACGCTACAATCAAAAGTCCATAGTTAAATCGGATTGGTTGTATTACAATAAATTACAGGTCAAGTTTGATTTCCAGCATGATCAGAGAAATAGTTTTTGAGATAGGCTACTTTGAAAAATCAAATTTCATGAAATTTTGAGTTTCCGACTGATAACTTGATAACGCGTCAAGGGATTTGAATGATATTTTGCACAACTGTTTAGTACAATTAAATACAGGTCAAGATTTATTTCCAGCATAATCTAAAAAACAGTTTTTGAGATTGGCTACTTTGAAAAATCAAATTTTATGAACTATTGATATTATATCATGGCGGGTATCATATTGTAATTGTACATGTATCATGCTGCACTCAGCAATGTAACTCATTTTTTGTAATTTAGCAATAAACTTTGAACTATCTATTTTGACAGTTATATATTTGAGGATCAAAGAGGGATATTTCCAGAATGTGAATATGTATTTGACATTGAGTTACCCTCTGACTTCGTTCCAGTTAATGCAGATGGTGAGGTGGGAAACTTTCAGTTAATGGATCTAGACCAGGTAATTATACTGAAGAAGTGATATTATGATTTGCTATAGAGCTTGTGAAAATGTTATTGTTGAACTTATGTGTCCATATAACACATGCAAATTACTGTGTCTTTTATTCATTGGAATCCATTACTTTTAAGTTAAGAAAATATTACATGTTCATGGATTGATAATTTAGACAATGCTTTAATAAAAGTCAATATAAAAACATTCATTGGTATATTGCCCATTAAAACCAGATTAATTAAAGTGTAAGTTCGCGATTTTTGAGTTATTAGTTTATTTGATTTATTATAATGAGAGTAGGCATCATGCCGGGTTTGGGCATTGAAAAGGATATATTAAGAAAGATATTCGTAATTTTATTCCAATACACAAGACCATATGGGCGCATCCATGCTATGAACAATGATGAATTATGGGATAGCTCAATTGGAGATGTGACGTCACATCTCCAATGATAAATACATTAACCAATTGACATAAGACCGATGTTGTAGATCATAATAATGATTTGAAATATGAATAATTTGGCATTGATATTTTGTTTAATCCCGCGTTTTTTTTTATCGAAATAGCAAGATAATAGTTTACTTAAACCTTAAATTGTTTTAAAATAATTAATTATAATTCCAAATAGTAAATAATCTGAAATATTTATTGACACAGTAGCCCTAGTTTTCAATCCTTTTTCAAATATTTAAGACAATAAATTAAATTCAGTTCTTGATGAATACACAGGTGTCAATTAAAATCATTAACCTTTACGATCATTAACCATGGACGATCTGCCATGCCCCGTTGGTTAATTACAGGTATAATTGACAGATATCATAGATCAAATTTAGGTGCTCCTCCAATCAAAGATTACCTTGCAGCACTCAAACCGCTTTAGACACACCCACCACCGCTCGATTTTAAGAATTTCGACCGGCACATCTTTTAATAATTTCTTAATCAGTATAAGGTATAATTAATCATTGACTACCTTTCTCTTACAATTATCAATCAGCCAAAGCGTGATGCTACATCGTGCATGGTTTGTGTAATACTAGTATCCAAATTAAAAATGTGTTTAAAGAATTTTAGTTCCCACTTTTTTTCACTTTTGAAGTGTTGGAAAAACAATTAATTAACTACATAATCATTTGCAAGACAAAAAAAAAGATTCCTACAGTTTATTGTTTTTATATGTTTTTAATTAGAAAGGGTATTTTATTAACATTTTCGCACTTCAATGTTCTAACGACACTGGCGGACCAAAGGGGTTGATTTTCGTTTAAAGAAAGTGTTCTAGAACCCATTCCAACCAGGTAAATGTCAACTTCTAATACACAGGAAACAATATTAAACCCCTGTGGTGCCGATAGTTTGCACGGGGGTACTAAACATACACAGGAAACGGCAGGTGAACCCCTGTTGTGCCAGTGGTTTGTAGAAGGGAATAAAGTCTTATACACAGAAAACGATAAGTAAGCCCCTGTGGTGCGATGGTTTGCACGGAAGGACTAATTATCATAATATCACTTCAAACGAATCATACATCGTAATCCTAGTAGGGTGTCAGGGAACCATGAATTTTAAACAGAATGTATAAAAGAAATAGTATAGGACAATTCTACATACTGAAAATTGAAATACATATTTTCCGAAAATGTCTGTACGGCCAATCATTAAATATTTAAAAATTCTATATTTTTCTACGAATTAATTCTGAACTTAACGATTGGTACCATTTTTAAACGTTTCACAATCAATCAATTTATTTTATCATTCCCGACTTAATTATAATTATTTCAAATTGTCCGTTGTGGTACACATCCGTAAATACCACATGGGTATAGGATGCAACATTCAGGCTTTGAGCAGCGCCATCTAGTACAAATCACGTGACCCTCCATGGATGGATTTTTTTTACTTTCAAAAGCCAATTTTATCCTAACTATGCATATTTGAGCGCTAGGAATCTCACCAAAGTTATTTTTATATGATAGTCTTTCAATGTACAAATTTTGAAAAAATCGCGAACTTACACTTTAATACCTCACAAACAAAATGCTTTCATGGTATGTCCAATTTTAATTCAGTAAAACAAAAACATACCAAGTGAATTGCATACAAAGTGATTTAAAAGTATTCCAAAAGAATTTTTTTCATTTTACTTACTGATTTTTTTTAAAGTTAGATATGAATTTCCGCTTTAAACATGATTAAACCCATAAAATGTGCTTTATATATAACACCTGAAGCAAAGACAGGCAGAAGAATATATAAGAAATCATATCAAGAGAAAATATTCTCTATGATTGATATCATCACTATACCCCATAAAACATATTCCAATTGTATCATAATGCAATAATGTACACTTAGGGGGGCGTCCTGATTTTGTTAGTATTCTAGATAATTTCACATCCTACTTCAGGATAAAGCTTTTCCACTTAGATATTCAGATAAATGTCTTGTTAAATATGTCATTTTATTTTGTTTATTTCAAAGGTGATGGATGCTATAATATCTAAAGAATTTAAACCTAACTCATCATTAATAACGCTGGAGTTCCTTATAAGACATGGAATAATAACAGCTGAAAAGGGTAAGACAGTTTCAGTGTTCTAAATGTTGAAAATAGCCAACACAAAATCTGTAGACATAATAACAATAACAAAAAACGCACAACATTCAAAAAGACTTATTCAATAAGTAAACTTCAATCTGGAACTCAAGGAGAAATGATTGTGAACTCAGGATCTTTGGAAGGGTAACCAATTTGTATAATACCCATCACATTACCAATGTATGTATAATATGAGATAGGCATTGCCTAAATGCGAGCACAGCACATGCAGCTTGCAATCCTGGTATTTAAATTGATCCTCTTTTTTGCCCTCATATGACGGAGTTCTGTGTCTCAATTTAGGAATAAAATCATTTAAAATTCAGAATATAAGATCTAAAGGACCCCATTCCCAAAAAGATGTGGACACTTTTGATGCAATGTTAACCATTGTGATTTCTTCCTCAAACATGAGCGATGTGCCTTTTTGTTGAATAAGTTCTGAGTCACCCGATCGAAATGTTTTGATTGATTATTGATATTTTGAGCTGAAGACACAATGTCTTAAATATTTTTAAAGCGTCTTTGTCTTTGATATCATAGTTTTTCATGAACAAATAATAGGTTTGATTTTGAATTGAAGTAGTCAAATAAGATCTGTCATCGTAGTTATTTTCATTTTGATCAGTTCATTTTCTAGAACGTTCAGTTTGTGACGAGATGCTTGGGTCAAATGAGTGTTAAACATGTTAAATTAGAAAAAATGTAGTAACCCATCATCATCAGATTATTTTTCTCCTTGTTATGTATTTACGTAGATAATTTTTGGAAGGCGACTAGCAAAATTGGTAATTATTTCCAAATTCATACTGGACCTGTATAATCTGTGAGAAGCATATCCGGACGAAAGAAAAAATCAATATCAGCATTAGGCAAATTTTATGCGGGAACTTGCCCAAGAGCTCTCCACTAAGTACTGTGCTCACTATAATACACTATTAATTGAGGTGTTTTTTTAGCTTCATAACAATGTTTAAGCATGTTATTGATTAAGTAAATTGTGAATCTGCTGTACTTTTATACAAAAAGAATTAAATGTAATCATTTCATGCTATGAAACTTCTGGTGTTTGAGAAAGATAGTTTTCATTGTCTTACTTTAGTAATAGATGACACGTTTTGCTGAGATTTCTTCATTTCCTTGTTGGCACCAGACTAACACAATTTTACATGTAGGGTGATTTAAGTTTTACTTATGTCTCTACATCAGTCTGTCCATTTATCTGTTTAAATTTCTGTCAAGCTTTTTGCAGAAACTACATGAGAATAATTTGAGACTTAGTAGGGTGGTTCAGTTTGACAAACTGTATTTCCTTAAATGACTTTTTTGTCATACTTCCTGTTTGGGACTTGGTCAATATTAAAATTCACTTTATAAAATTTACATCAAGCTTTTCTCAAAAACTTGACATTAGGCCACACAGAATTAATTTCTTGTTCTTTGGATTTTGACTTTTAAAAAAAGGAGCGAGCGAGCGAAATTATTTTTATTAATTTTTTTTCTGAAAACCTGATTTTTAGGAGCGACTGATTTTTTTTTAGGCGAGCGACTTGTTTTTAAATTTTTAAAAAGTTTTTTTTCTGGTTTTTAATGTAAAAGTGAGGCGAGCGAGCGATTATTTTTATTTTTGAAGAAAATAAGTGAAATATTAAAAAACTTCTATTTAAAGTATAACAAATGCTTGTTCTCAGTGGTTTATGGCTTTTCCAATTGATTAATATATTATTTAAGCAGGAAATAGTTGTCTTGAGTCGTTTTTTTTCTCTGAAGAGTTGCTGTCTTGGCTTACTATCAATAGCCACAAGCAGACCAAGAGAAAGTCAATTACACCAAACAAGTATGACTATGTCCCAAAATCTTGCTGGCAAGGCATAATTTTAAGATAAAATATTAAAAAGAAAAACAACTTCCTATCTTTATTCACAGAAAAAAACAACCATAAAACAACAATAACAATTTGTAAATATTTATTAAAAAAATATTACAAAACAATCCTTGCATGGTCAATGGTGAATATTGGATGTTCATAGATGGTGTCATTAATATCCCATTATTGTCCTTACACATAAGTTAGGGATTTTCCTTAATGTTTTCAAGTTGAACCATGTTGTTTTTACATGTATAACCTCAATATAACTGAGGTCATCCGAGGAAAAATACCACAGGAGCTTGAATCTATCAATAAAAGGGGTCGACTATACATCGTATATGGCATTCTTTAAATGATATGAATGTTTTTAAATAAATCAATGTAAGAGTCTTCCATTTGACATGCAATTGCCGTATTTTGTAACAATACTTTTACAAAACACCAAGACTTATTCCACCACTCAGACAGTCACGAAACACACACTCTCTTTCATTTCAAATTCCTCAATGCCGGTTACAAGCAAGACAACAATCATTCTTTCCAAGCACAATTAAACTCTGGAACAGCCTACCAGTCAGCATTGTTATAATCGACTCTGTCGAGTCGTTCAAAACTGCTGTCTCCACCTACACTTACAGCCACTAAATTTAACTTTTTGTAAATAGTTTTATCTTAATAGTATAAAAACAAACAAAAATAATAACTTACATTTGTTAATCATGTTAATGTTACCAATGCACTAAATTTTATTACTGAAATTGTATATACACGTATAGCATGCGCAGTGACTGACAGTTCCTTCAACACGTTGAAGTTGGTCAGAAGACGATAGAAGTAGAAGAAGAAGTACTTGGTGGCAACAGATTTCATTGTTTTCATCGGAGTGTTTAATTTGTTTGAGGGGAATGAAACGTAGTTTCAACCGTTTAAGTTTAACGTTTTATCCTGAATGTATCTCCAATATTGGAGCACTAAACTTAACTAACAAGCAATTAGACAATTTATAAGAGTACATGGTTGAAAATCGGCAATTTTTTGGTTGTTTACTTTTGCAAAAGACAAATATTTTTCAAACGCGGAGATAAAAAAAAATTTTGTACACAACTTCCGGCTCCGGACGCGGGCGGGTTTCCGGTAAATGCGGGCGGAAGAAATTTATATTTTTTTCTTAAGCAAACAATTTCACATGCGGGCGGTCCGACGAACAAGTAATTAATTCGGCGTGGCCTTAGAATGATTTGAAACCTGGTAGGATGGTTTAGTATGACAAACTGAATATCCTAAATGACTTTCAAACCTATCGGACTGGGGACTAGTGGGGGCATCAATGTCTTTCTTTATTTAATACTTGTTTTGAAATGATTTTGTTATGCACTTTTAATATTTTCTTGAAATTAATGTAACTTTATTTGATTTAACTTTTTTTCTTTTAGAGAGAAATTATGCCTACTTAGTAGAAATGATGCATGTACCACTACAAAGCTACTTCTCTAAGACACGACAACTACTCTCAAAATGAATAGATATTTCTTTTTAAGAGAAACATTTCAGTCTAGTTTTAGAACATTTTGCACAAATGCAATCACAGCAAAAGAGAAGCTCTAAGAACAGGAGTTCTTTGCACACAACAGAACACAGTTGTTAATGATGATGAGTAATATTACACATTTTTCAACGCAATGTGTAAGGCTTATTGGGTGACAAACCTTGTCTTTTTTACTTTTATGACTTAATGTGTATAGTTTATCAATGTAGAAACAGTGTATTTGTAACAGAATAATGTTGACCTTGCATTTTCCATTTTAAGGAAATATTTTGCAAGATTGTTAATGTTGATATATTTTTTCTTTAAAAAAATATATTTCTCAATTTATGGAATATTTTATTTGATTTTTTGTCTCATGATTGCTTTGATAAACAGTTGACATTTCTTTGGAATCTAATTGATGTGGTTGACTGTCCCCTACAAAACCACAAATAAATTGGTACCCCCATGGGTCAATGAAGTCACAGCAAAGGGTACAAAATGACCTTTTTATATGATTATTATTGTTTATAGTTCTATTTACGGGGCCATGTCATTCCATTTCATGCTTGAATGGATATTTTTTCATCAGTTTTAGTAATTTTTTTATGCATTTGTCAGAGAGGCTTTGTTTGTTTTGAAGTGTATAATTTGTTTTAACTAGTCTAAATGTTGATAGGGCTTTTTTTTGCAATTTACTTTTGTGTAGACATTTTTTAGCCAATGTCATAAGCTTTTTTAGTTTGCTAAATATGACAATGATGTGCTAATAAAGATAGCAATGATTTGATTTAACTAACAATTTGTTTCTTTTGAAGTTTTGATTTAACTTAGGGCTAGAATGTTTTATTTTTCCATTTAAATGGCAGGTACAATGTAGGATCTTCACATATATTTTATGTCTGATTTTGTTAGACCAAAACCTACTTTAATCACACAAGAAAAAACAAAATTCTTATGTTTGAATTTCATATGAAAGCTTATTTGTTGTAAATGAACTATAAATGAACTAGAAACAATTACTTCTGAAAAGCAGCAAGTTTCTACAGTACTAAACATGGCATATTGTCTTTGTACTAGTTATGTAACAAATTATATGTTAAAACATATAGTCAATATTCTTGTTAAAAACTATTTAATGTTACTGCTCCATTGAAATGTCCAAATACTTTTTTGATATCCTTTGTAAACAATTTGAATCTCAAGCTTTAACTTAATCAGGATGATTCTAGTACAAATAATGTAAATGATTCAATATTACAACAAAAAAAAACCCAATGTATAATCAATGCACTAATTCTTAAAATTTTTAATTGTTAAAAATATTTATTTTTGGAAATAGAAAGACATTTTTCTGCCCCATCTACAAAAGGAGGGGGCATATAGTGTTTGGGTCGTTTCGTCTGTCCATCCATCCCAATTGTTGCAAGATGGGGCATTGTCTTGTTGTAAGAACATTTTCACTTGTCATGGAACTTTGTTTGCCTAATGGTCAAAGGCTCTGTTTTGAAGATTCTTTATAATTATGTAGAAACTGTTGATCACTAGCAATTACCAATCCAGTTGAGAGTTCGATGCCTGCTTTATCATTTACTAAAAAGCTTGAGTGTATGTAACTAGATTTATCAGTAACCTGCCCAAAGTCAGAGGTTTTCTTCACAATGAAAATGACTGCTCTGTAATAAAGGGTCAAAGAACTCTAACAGACACTATTTTCACTCTTTTTCAATTCATTAGAGCAGGTACTGAAATTAAATTATTTTGTACAATTTATTTGGTGAACAAAAAGGTCATTGGTATTGCCTATAACTTAACTTACAACTTATTGTTATTATACCCCATGCAACGAAGTTGCGAAGGGTATAATGTTTTTGACTGGTCCGTCCGTCTGTCCGTCCGTCTGTGATCAAAGTTTGTAATCGCAACTCCTCTTAAACTACTGAACAGAATTAAATGAACTGGTATGCAAGAAGGACACCATATGTAGTTGTGCATATTACAGAAAAATCCTGATTTTAGTTTGTGAAGGCAACTTCTCTTAAACTACTGAACAGAATTTAATGAAACTTTGTATGTTAGAAGTACACCATATGAAGTTGTGCATATTACCAGGAATTTTTGATTCACAAATTTTTGTGGGAGTTATTACCCTTGGGACTTAGAAATTAGCTGAAAATCTTTATTACAGTTTGTGATTGCAACTCCTCTGAAACTACTGAAAAGAATTTAACAAAATATAGTTTGCAAGAAACATAACATATGTAACTACTGTGTATGTTATAACATATTTTTAATTCGCAAAAAGTTTACGAGCTCGAGGTTAATTTATATAGTCAAATAGCAGAACGCGTGGGGTATGTGAGCGTGCTCACTAAGGTTCTTTCATTTTAAAATGTGACAGTACAACTGTTGAATACCTTTTAACACTTAAGCCACACAGAATTTTTATGAAAGTAACTTACCTTGATATTTTACCTCTCTATTCCAACTCTCACAACATGTGCTTTGTGTTACTGTTGGACCTACAATCCTAATGAAACAAGGAGTTCCTGAATGAACCAACCATTTCTATTCAAAAGCCTGCATTAAGTCAGGACCATTGTGATCTTGAATTTCTCAATAGTTTATTGCCATTTTTTTTGGTCTGAAAATTGTAATATTGCTTGCTCTTTTAAGACTTTTTGGAGTTTTTGTCTTTATTGTTGAAATGCTTTGTTATTAACACATTTTTTTTTCTCATACTAGTGTATAAAAAGAAAGAATTTTTATCACTAGTAAGAACAAACCCATGTTATATATGTTGAATGGTCATTATTTAATTTTCATTTAAGGTAGTACATGTGATAAATGTTTTACATTATTTAAGGAAAAAAGGAGATATTCAGTGTTTGTGAGTCATTCCTGTTTATTTTTGTGTGTGTTGGTAATAATGTATATGATGTCACTCTTGTATAAATTGTAAAAACAAATCAAATGCGTTTTTCTTAGTCTTTTCAAACTGAAGTGTTTAATACAGGTATTTTATACAATATGTCAAAAATACCCCTTCCCCATTGGTGGAGACACCTATGTCCTGTCTTTGTCACAATCTATAAGTTATTTTGCCCAAATCTTTATATATACTCAACTGAATTTAATGAAACTTGGTTAGTAGGAAGTACACAAAATGTACTTGTGCTTTCTTCATCAAACTTTTGTGGAAGTTGTGGTGGCCCTTATTACTTTGAATTTTCCATTAGATTTAATCATTGCCAAACTTTTCTGTAGCAAGTACATTATTTTCAGTTTTTCATACTGGTATTCACAGAATAAATTTGATTTTCAACATTATTTGTGAGAGTTATGGCCCTTTAAAAAGGTTAAACTGTAAGCAGGAACTCACAAATAATACCCTCCTGCCCCAAAATATCAATAAGAATAAACTTTGAATAGGAGGTGTGATTCACATTGTAACAAAGATTATGTGAAAGTTTTATAATAACCCATTGAGGGGTATAGGAGGAGTTGGGGATAAAAGAGATTGGTACCCTTTGTGGTTAAATGGCTTAGTCCATGCTTTGCTATGGAAAACTCATAATAAAAAAATATTCTGATAAAATTTTAGAAAATTTTCATTTAACTTTCACACAATTTTCCTGACATAATCCAGATGTGCATTTCTTATTTCAAAATTTGATCAGAATAATTTTGTCTCACCTGCGACAAATAGTCACGGAAGGCGAGACATAGGTATTACTTTCCGGTGGGAACGGCATCAACTTTCGTGTAAGACTGTTGTGGACAATGATTTGCTTGAAAAGTATAATAGCTAAGCATCTAATATTTGGTATACAGACAGTTGATGTTATGGTCTACACACAGGGTTGGCACCATGCCGTGTGACCCTGACCCCATTTTCACGCTCCAGTGACTCTGTGAATTAAGGTTTTTTTTTTTTTTCAGGCCATTAACTTTTTAGCTCACCTGGCCAAAGGGCATATGAGCTTATGCTATCACTATGCGTCCGTCGTCTGTCGTCCGTTAACAATTTCAAATATTTTCTTCTATAAAACCACAAAACCAATTTAACTGGAACTTTTCAGGAATGATATATGACATGTTGGCAACAAACGACCCTTATTTTAAAATGATTTGATAAAAAACATGGCTGCTGTTACTAAAAATAGAACATAGGGTAAAATCACTTAAAATGGCTTATAACTCAGCAACCATAACAGATAGAAAAAATCCGAAGGATATAGGCTCTTCAGAATCAAAAGCTCTTCGTTAGTCTCCATTGGGTCGAAGTTGTCAGATGACCTTTGATAGGGCCGGTTATGACCCTTTAAAGGTAAAATGCGTTTTTTCATGTTTTTGCCCTATAGAATGAAAACTATTGCAAATAGAGGAAAGCTGTTGCTTCATTAAACTCTACAAAAGTCTCCATAGCATAAGGTTGAAGTTGCCAGATGACCACTTATAGGGATTACAGCCCCCTAAAGGCGAAAAATAGTGTTTTTGGCCTACAGAATGAAAATATTGCAGAGAAAACCTGTTGCTTGCTTATATTGTTATGGCGATGTGCAGCTAGTGATGCTAAGCACAATTCATGCTTCGGATGCTGGATGTGGCGTACATTTTCCGCATGAATGACCACTTACGGAAGAATGGTTAAAGCCCATTTTTGCTTACTGACAAGTGCCATATCAGTTATCTTGGTATGGTAGATGTAACATAATGCATGTATCGGGTGCTGGCTGTGGCCTGTGTTTTCTGCTTGGATGACCGCTTGCGGGAGGATGATTATATTCAATACCCGCTTACTGACAAATGCAAATTCAACCATATTGGTATGATGGTGCACCTCATAGGGATGATTAGCAAGATGCATGGTTCAGGAGCTTGCTGTGGCCTCCTTTTTCCGCATGGATGAGCACTTTAATTTTTTAAAAGAAAAAGTCAATTCCCGCTTTGCGACAAT
Organism: Arcuatula senhousia; assembly: GCA_963971305.1. Taxonomy (NCBI): domain Eukaryota; kingdom Metazoa; phylum Mollusca; class Bivalvia; order Mytilida; family Mytilidae; genus Arcuatula; species Arcuatula senhousia. The sequence continues at coordinate 24,380,348 of OZ020303.1, read as the reverse complement.
AACGCGTAAAGAGGTGAGCTTCGTTGTCGGTGGATTACCTACTGTTTTTTTAGCCTTGAATAGAAAAAAAATCATTCTCCACATCACATAAGCCTGGGTCGAAGTTGTTTGCCAAAATAAGACTATTTTGCCTTATACAGTCAAAATCCATTAATAAAAAGATGAAGAAATTTTCTTCCCTCAGGGCTGATGTAGCTCTTATATGTACAATAAACATTACTTTATAAATTGAAAACTGTATACGAAGACATTGTTTGCATTTTAGCTCACCTGACCCGAAGCGTCGTCATCCGTTAACTTTTGCTTGATTTAAAATTTATTTAACTCACACGGATGCAAAAACGCTAGTAGAAATGTGGACACTTCTTACTGATATTTAATCACACAAAGATGTTCATATGACCACCATGTCTTTGGGTTTTTTATTTCTACATAAATTAAACGATCTTTTTTACACATTTAATTGTAATGTCATCATCAACAGGACTGACAGTTGCATCCTTGTGGTAATTTCAGAGAATATTGTTGAAGCTTTGTTGATAAACCTCTGCAGAAAAACCAAACGTCAATAGTCTTCATCGAACCTGGTAGACACTTTCCTTTGGATTGTGAACTTGAGCAAACCGTGTGTCTAATAAAAAGTATAAACATTTATTTTAAAAGAAACTGCAGTTGAAATGGATTTGAAAGAATAGGGTCGAATGAACTACGTAACTATGTGGAAACTTTAAAATGCTGTCAAATATATTAAACGCATGATATCAATGTCTTCGGATATGACACATGAGCTTAAGTGATAACACTTATGATCTCTTGTATAAAGTTAGTGGCTAAGAACTTGGCACTCAGTTTAATGATTAATATACTTATTAGACAGTCTCGTACTTTATACAAATGTTTCATTAATGTAAAAAAAACACGAAAAGATTAATTTTTTTGTAACAAGCACCACCCCATGCAAACTCGATCAACTTCATGTTTCTTGTATTGGAGTATATTATAAATTATTATCATTATACAACTTACACGCATTGTACATAAGAAAACCTTTTCCTACAGAATGGTTTTAGAACCCAGCACTCAGTTGCCTTGTATATGACTTTATCTTTAAACTGAAATACAGAGGGAGTTCCCACGCATTTATGTTCTGCTTTTGTTCCTTTTGATCCACGTCGATGTTTTGGTGGTTCTGACACCCTATCAATGTACTGAACTCCCGGAATATTCTTTTTAGCCGAATGATGTTGGTGTGGTCTCTTTATTTTATGTTTATGGTGGCTAACTGGGTGGTGTTTATGCTGACTAATTTCTTTATGACCAGATTTTTTCTCAAGATAATAGGGATCAGTCCAACTTGGTTCTTCATTTATAATGTGGTCTTGAGCGGCTATTTCTGAATTTCCAGAATCCGACAATTCCTGGTCTACCGGAGATTTTGGTTCAAGGTCCAAACCATGTTCATGTAAGGTATGCGCTCCGAGACCTTCGGCTTTATCATCGCCCCCAGACGGGACCCAGTACCATTCTTCACCAGATTTCAAATTTATGTCATCCGTGTCTGTATGGTCACGTTCTTCACCTGTAGCTCCTTTAACCGTTTCTACTATTGTTTCTTGTACATTTTCACCATGTTTTGCCTGAAGCTCATTATATTCGTCTTCTGAAATTTCTATAGTTTGGCCATCTTTAGAACCACCATGTTTTCTCTTTAAAGCTTCATATTCCTCGTGACTTATTTCAATAGGTGGACCAAGACTTTCTTCGACAGGTCGAACCTCTTCATTCGACATACTGAACCTGTAAAAATCAAACGGATCTGTGCTATTGTCTTTTAAAGAGAAATTAACATATTAAAACTTTAAATAAACTAAAATCATCGGAATGAAAAAATGAAAAATTGATATCTTTCTTAAAAGTTTATTAATAAAACCTTGCCAAAATGTTTATGCAGACAAAATGTCATATTTGAAACATGAGGGGAAAATCGGTACAAAGTATAAAGCACGTAGCTATAAACACATTTCAATAAATATACGTGGTGTATATTTTTTAACAAATAAAAGGAAATGACAGACAACATGTTTACAATCATATGATGTTTTGTGATTTTATTGAACTGCTTTGCCATTTCTATTCGTTAAACATTACCAAAAATACCCCGTCTTAAAATTTAGGCATTATCGGATGAAAAAAAGGGTGTAGGTAATCATCGAGTTCGAGTTCGAGTCAGAGTCAGAGTTAGAGTTTAAATTAAAATTCGAATTACGACTCGAGTTTGAGTTAAAGTTCGAGTTAGAGTTTGAGTTAAGAGTTCGAGTTCGAGTTGAAATTTGAGCTAACTCGAAACAGTGATTTGTATGCCAATGATCGAGTTACTCCTCGAGTTCTAGTTAGAGTTCGAGTTACAGACCGAGTTAGAGTTCGAATTGTATATTTACTTTAGCGCAATTACATGAATGTTGTCAAAAATAACACTTGTTGGTGTTATTGGTTTTGTCTCTGCCCTTTCGGACTTTTGACATTCGGATACCCTATTGGTACCCCTGCTTCTTTTAAACTGTTTAAGGTTGTCGCCTTGCAATACAGACATTTATAAATATTTGTGTAGATATGATTAAAAACCAATAAATGTACATCTTTACGTAATGCAAAAAGACTGTGGACAAGAAGCAAATATGTACCAATGTGGCAATCTCCCGCCCAATTTACAAGCGGGGTATAATAAAACATGGTATACATATTCTCGGGTACTGGACCAACATGGCGGAATCCTCGTCTTTTGTCTTTGATTATCTGAAAATATTATACCCAAACTCGTAAGACAGGGGGCTATATTGCAATCACCTTGTCTGTCCGTCCGTCCGTGAGTTGTACCGTGCCCCCCTTTTCAGGACAGTCGCGCATCTACTTTCTGTTTTCCTAGCGAACTTTAACCTTAAAAGGGTAAAAAATACGACAATTTGTCGTAACAGATTTCACGGTATCGGTAAATGATTTCAAATTTGGCACACAGCTCTATTATGGTGAGTTGTAACGTGCCTCCCCTTTCCAAGTCAGTCATGCATCGTTTCGAAGAAGAGGGGGTTTCCTGTTTTACCCTTGTCTACCCGTCCGTTCTTTCGTTCGTCCTTCCGTAATTTTCTAAGCAACTGTATGACGTAAATGTCTTATTTATATAACTTTATACCTCCTGTTATACTTTACCGAATACTTTTTAACGTATAAGGCATTATTTTGGGAGCGGACGTATCACTTTATGAGCAATAGCTCACAGATTTACTTGTTTTCTACCAAGTTTCTTGACTGAAGACAACAACAATCGAACAGTGAGGGAACGACCATTAGATTTTTAGGGGGGTATGGATATTTTCTTTGTCCCGCCTTTTTATTTTTGACAAATCGAAGCCTGGAGTTTTGCGCGCATTTTTATTTTTATTTTTAAACTTAACATAATCTTTTATAAAAAAAAACCACTATCCTGCCTTTTTTAATTCAGAGCATCGTCCAGTCATTTAATTTCCTGATTTGTGGCATACTGCCTTTTATTTAAAATTCATCATACCCCCCCCCCTTCCCCGCCCCGTCCCCAACCCCAAAAAATCAAATGGTTGCTCCCTTAACTAACACTATGTTAGAATTTTTGCGTCAAAAGCATTTTAATAGATGTCGGAATTTGTTAAAGAAAAACATAAACATCCGATGTAAATATATTTCCATTGTAGTCGGGTTTTAATCTGTAACTGCATTATTAATATGAATCAGTACCTTACTAAGTTAGTATATCAAAGTAGATTGCTGGTTACATGCAGCAGTTTTGCAAATATAAATGATAAAGAAAGTGTGCAAAAAAATAAATATACACTCGAACTCTAACTCGATCTGTAACTCGAACTCGATTATTGCCACTAAAATCATTGTTTCGAGTTAGCTGAAAATTTTAACCGTCGAACTCAAATAATAACTCGAACTCTAACTCGAACTTTAACTCGAACTCGAGTCTTAACTCGAACTTTAACTCGAACTTTAACTCGAACTCTAACTCTGACTCGAACTGGAACTCGATGATTACCTACACCCTAAAAAATACGTTGAATAAACAATAATAAATATTTATTTTAATTAAAACATGCATGTATTTGTTCGAAAAAAGTAGCATGTACATATATTACCCCATAAAATTCAGTAGAAATCTATGTGCTGTACTTTTGGCATCTTCATTAAAATAATCTCTGATGTCACTGAAAAGAATATACTAGAAGAGATATGTACGAGACAAGGTCTTTTAATAAGAAGCAAAATGTTTGTAAAGTTGAAACTGTGATCAAACTAGTGGTTAAGTTTAACATTTATATATAAAAAAAATGCTCTTTTGATTAGACTTAAATGCTTAAAAATTACGCCAGGTTGCTCTGTTGAGTCTTTGTGATAACTTACGCTCCTCGTTTCCTTCGATTCAACGTTCTTTTCCTAACTGCCACCTGTGCTCTTTTGATTAAGCGCCGAGTAGAAGGGCTCTTCCGCATAGTTCTTAAAATCTCCTTTCTAAAACAGACCAGATATATTGTGCTAATTCACCCTTTTTTAGCTCACCTGGCCAAAGGCCATGTGAGCAATTGCCATCACTTGGCGTCCGTCGTCGTCGTCGTCGTTAACTTTTCTTCAAACTTCTTCTCCTCTGAAACGGCTGCACAGATTCAAACCATATTTTGTCTGGTGGTACTTTAGGGTATCCCCCACAGAACTGATGCGGGGATTTTTGATTCGTCGAAAAACATGGCCGCCGTAGCTAAAAATAGACCAGGGGGGGTCAGACTACTGTTTTTGTCTTGTAAATCAAAAACTATAAGAGATAAATGAAATCTGATGCCACCCTACTGCTTCAGCATCAAAAGTTCTACAAAAGTCTCTATTTGGTCCAAGTTGTCAGATGACCCTTTATAGGGGTTACAGCCCCTTAAAGGTGAAAAATAGCGTTTTTTCATGTTTTTGCTCTTTAGTATGAAAACTATTGCAGATAGAGAAAAGTTGTTGATTGCTTAAATGTTCAGCTTATTTAGCTCTACAAAAGTCTCCATAGGTTCGAAGTTGTCAGATGACCCCTTATAGGGGTTACGGCCCCTTAAAAGCAAAAAATAGTGTTTTTGGCCTATAGAATGAAAACTATTGCAGATAGAGAAAAGTTGTTGCTTGCTTATATGTTCAGCTTATTTAGCCTTACAAAAATCTCCATAGGGTCGAAGTTGTCAAATGACCCCTTATAGGGGTTATGGCCCCTTAACGGCAAAAAATAGAGTTTTTGGCCGATAGGATGAAAACTATTGCAGATAGAGAAAAGATGTCTTCTTAGGGTCGAAGTTGTCAGATGACCCCTTTAAGGGGTTATGGCCCCTTTAAGGTTAAAAATTGTGTTTTTTGCTTTGAAATGAAAACTATTGCAGATAGAGAAGAGCTTTTTATTGCTTAAACATTCAGCTCATTTAGCTATACAAAAGTCTTCAAAGGGTTGACATCAAGACCAGGTGAGCGATTCAGGCTCCTGGGAGCCTCTTGTTATACTTACGGCAAAGTATATTAGCTAATTTTATTGGAGGGATTATTTCAGTCAACAAATTCACTTGGACAAAGAATACAAGTTATTTACACATCAATTCTTATGAAACACTTGTTTTTCCTGTCAAGAAACAGTGAATTCGCCATCTAGTATTCTCTTATTTCTCTTATTAATTCCAATCAGTCTTGCCTTGATTGATATTTTAATAAAAAGATTATTATTGTTAGTTTTGCCAAAGTGTATGTGTTCATTTCTGTAAATTCAGTGTTTGTCTGTTAGTTTTGTAACAATAATGAATTTCGTTTAAGTCCGGTTTCTCTTGTTAAGTAGTTTTGCACATGAATAGTTTATTATATTCAGCATTTGTTATTCGTTTTCCTCAGTCTTTGCATGTTTATTATTCAAAGTGACAAAAATATCGCCGTTTTACTTACCTTTGTAGGGAGCAAAATGTATTCACGATCACTCCTAGGAACACGCGAATCGATCCAGGTAATTTTTACTAAACTCCACAAAAGATTTCTCTTATAATAAAATGCATTAACTTTATACTTATCAAAGCAAATCGAATGAAATAACTTTTATACTTATCAAAGCAAATCGAATGAAATAACTTTTCTTAAAAATCATTAAGGCTGCGCTCGTTCGAAATATGAATTGTACGTTAGTCAAATTATTGAATTGTCGAACTCATGGAACTTAAACATTTCCCAATTGACACCAATTATAAATAAATTGTTAATGTTGAGATCCACTACGGCTTTCCATATGACATAAAATTAGAGTTATGAAAAATCCTTAACATGTTAGTAAAAATCTTTAGACTCTATTCGCCAATATAAGGTGTTAGTAAAAATTACCTGGATCGACTCGCGTGTTCCTAGGAGTGACGATGTACTGGTATTGCATTTTTAATTCAGTTCTCAGTCTTTGCTTGATAGATTCGTCAATATATAAATGTGCTTATTTTCCCCCCTCATATGGCGATACATTTCAGGCTTTCTTTTGTACGCACCTTTCCATGTTTCCAAGTGAGTTAAAGTAATAGTCATGTCATATCGGACATACTAAATAAATATTCAAATCTGTTTTTGTTACATATTCTGCTTTATGAACGTAGGCTATATAATAGATACATTTGCTAGTTCCGCTGTCTTTCCTTTCATCTGTATCTGCTACTCACAAATGCTTTGACAGGTTTCAAATTTATACAAAAAAATTGGTTGTTTTCACGTATCTATACTCTAAATAAAATTGACAACGTACCTAGGGTATCCGCCGCTACTTGAGCGGAATGATGTAATATCAGGTCCAGTGAGTTGTTCACTGTCACATGCTGATAGAACCCCGGACACGCTGTAGAAGGCAACCAATGTAAAACCAAGGAGGTTCAACAAAATGACAACCTTAAGATAAATCAATCAACAATCAATCTTACAATGTTCAAGGGAAAAAATGTTGTTGTTTAAACCCAGGAAAAAACAAAGCCGGCCAAACCGAAAGAAAATTAAACAAACAAAACAAAAACAACAAAAAAAGAAAGAAACAACAATTGTCATATTTTAGCGTTGACATGAGCTGATTCAGCTTATATGACACTATAAAGCTTTAACTGTTGGGATGCGATTGTGCTGCAACAACACGACATAGTGATAATCCCACTTCATGCCTATACATTTTAATATTTTCACAAAAGATTCAATAGCAAGTGGGTAAAGTATAATTTATGCACAAATTTCTGCTTTAGTTACCACTCTTTCTTTAAAATTCTAAAAGTTAGTACGATAGGTCAACAATTTTTAAAAAGATATATACAAAGTCGTGACTTGCAAGGTCTTTGACATCCGCCAACATCGTATGTTTCTATGAAATAAATTTATTTTTTTTCGTAAGATTTATTATCGGCGAAGAATCACTTTATATAGAACACATATGGGTGTAATGTGTAAAAGAGAAATATCACAATTAATAGCAAAGCTGCATCTGAGTGTCAATTCTCAGATGGCAAAAAAACATATAATTTACTTTTTTTAAAAATACAAAAGCATTCATTTAATAAAATTCAAGAATCATAGATCCAAATATTGTTTGCCCGGGCGGTGCTACATTTTTTCTGTAAGACTCACCGAAATCTGAGTTAGCAAACTTCATGAAAACAAAGTAGAAAGAACATGAAAATAAAACAACTAATCACAATAAAATGTGCCTCCTTATGAATTATCGAATATATACAACATAACGTAATAATTATGTCATGACAACTCATCTTATTCCATATATGCTTACCATATTTCTGTCTACATGCTAACATAAAGAAATCAAGACTAACAAATTATCAACAATTTTATAACATTCATGACATAATACGTATAAGAAGTATTTTGATGGCATCTTTGACTAAAGAGGAATTTTTTTTAGACAAAAAATTCTGAAAATAACAGATGCTCATAACGTTTTAATGGGCTGTTCATCTTGATCCTTTCATGTTCTTCAATTTGGCGACTATTTTGCTATAAATAAAGGCCTTTAATATAAAAAACAAATCGGATAAGGATTGTAACTGGTTTATTACCAGGTAACATTTGCTTTGGTAGTAAACGTCAAATAGAGGCTCCAAGGTATAAAAAGCACTTTCGGTACAAAAAATAGACATATTTTAAAACCAGAGCAGTGTTCGAGGTCCCGGCCATGGTTATTGCCTACGGCCTTCACTCTAAAAGCAATAGACATCTTATTATACTTGTAAGCTTTAGGATCTGTAAGTTTCATGAAAATCTATCAAGACGTTCATAAGTTACCTCTGAAATTAAATACAGACGAACAGACGGATTTTTGGCAGAATTCCATTCTCTCTCAATATAACCAAAGGCGGAGGACAAAATCTTCTTATGTATACGAAGACTGGAGTATTATTGATACCAAGTTAAGTTCCTGTCTAGAATTTTTCAGTGAATTTATAGCATATCAACTTGAGTAACAGCTAATATAGAATGTTAAAGTGTTCCAAAACAAAAAAAAGTCCTGTAACTTTATTTTATACATGCAAATGTTTCTAAATTGTAACTAGAAAATGTGTCTATAAGCGACCAGATGGCCCTCCCGTTCTTGAAATATGATTGACCTCCAATGTATTATCTGGGATATGGACTTCTACCAAGCAATTAATCAAAAGTGTTCATGCGTAAAATGTAGGTCGCAGTGACCTTATTTCTAGTGAATGGTCGGTGTTACCAAGGGTAATCTAGTAGTGAAATATCGTTTACCCCCAACATGCAGCAGATACCCTTTATACATGTATATAGGGCCTCTGCATGTAGTATCCAATATATGGACATTAATCATTAATTTAACCAAAGTCATTCATGCATTAAATATAGGTCACAGTGACCAAATTTCTATTGATTGGTGTCAAGTAACCCAGGATACATTTAGTGGTGAAATTCCGTTGACCCCTATAACATGGAGTTCCAGAGATATGGACCTTAACCAAAGTCATTTATGTGTAACTTGAATAAAGGTCTCAGTGACCTACTTTCTGGTAGGTGGTGTCATGTAACCCAAGACAAATCTAGTGGTGAAAGATACTCGACCCCGAAAATCTAGCATCCAAGTTATGAACCTTTACCAATAACTTAACCTAAGTCATTCTTGCGTTACATATAGGTAACAGTGACCTACTTTCTAGTAGGTGGTGTAGTCCTACCAAAGACCCATCTAGTGGTGAAATATCATTGACCCCCAAAATGTAGTATCCGAGTAATGGACCTTAACCAAAAATTTGATCAAAGTGTTACGGATAACGGACGGACAAAGGTAAAACTATATGACCGCTTCACATACGTGGTCGGACCATAAAATATATTTTTTGCTGTTATTAACTTAATTTCGATGAAACAAATGAAGAATTAGAAAAAAAAGCAAGTGAAAAGCGAAATCAAAATGACATAAAAACGAGAAAAGAGAAAAAAAGGAGGGAAATAAAATCGACTACCATTTACGGAGAATAATGTTTTTCCAGGACAGAAGTCGTCTATACATTGCAAGGTTTGGATTTAAGATCTGCATGGCATTCTCGGCGGCTTTTTAAAAAGAAAATTTAGATAAAAAAAGTTATATTTAAAAATTAAGATTTTTTTATTATAATCTATAAATGTATACAAATTTTAAATAGAAGACTCGTTTATACAATGCGATTGTTGCAGTCAAAGAAGCTTCTTTATTATCATGTTTTTCTCCTTCATAGGTCTTAGTTATCTAAAACAAAAAAAAATGAAAATCATGTTGAGAAAAGTGTTCAGTTTGAAACCTTGTGAATAGTTTTGGTGTTATTGTAAAAAGTAATAAAGTTTTACACTGGAACAAAAACAGTGTTGTTCTAAATTTAAAAGCTGTTGTCCAGAGCTTCAGGCCTATAGTCAAGCTTCTAATTTGACATTGTATTTTTTTCTGTAATCATTGTAGGTCGGTTTACCAGTTCTGATAGCGGGAAAAATATATGAAAGGTTTTTAAAAACTTTTTTGAAAGAAAATATTTTTGTATTTCCACTATAGTATTGAAGAAAACAAAAAAAATGTTAAAATAAAATTCTTACTTACCATAAATGCATTCTGTAACTATTGTTTACTATAAATCATCGATCTGACCATCTGTAGAGCTACGTTTTTCTTTCACTTTTACATCACTTCGTTTTTTCAGCTTATGTACGACAGCATAATACTTTAAGAAACTTTCCATTGATTTTTTTCCTTGCTTGAAAAAAATGTTAACATGGTCTAAATAATTTCATTTTTGATATCCAAATGAAAGGACAGATGCAACATTATTTAGGACTTTTCTTCGCAATACAACAAGAATTAGATCGGCGCAGAGCTGATATATATACTTGAATATTACAGTACAAAGGAAGCACTACGAAAAGTTATTTACATAACCACATAAATGAAGGATTCGGTATGAAGTTTGTAATAGGAACCGAACACCCTTTTTCTCATTTCTCAATGCAGAGTTTGCGAATGGTGCCCTGTGGAAACCGCTGTTAGAATTTCTAAAGGTATACGTGCAAAGTACTAAAATCAAGCGAAAAAAAAAATGTGTTGGTCTATGGTCTTAAAACAAGATTAGAGTTCAACATTATTTTTATTTAAATCAAGTTTCCGAGAGTAATATGTGTATGTCCTTTACCTCAGAAGCAAATTCCAGGTCTTCTGGTTCAAATACAAAGTCTGTTGTTCCAATGTATCCAGTATTAATGCCAACTGTTCGATCTATATCAAGTTCCTATAAAACAAATCTGGATCCAATATATTAAATAGAAATATCTTAAATTTAACTTTTAAAAACTACATGTACAACAGGCGAACGACAGGTGAACAATATTCACCCATGTCTGATGCGCGTTTCTTATAGGCATAAGCCTTCAAGGAGTAGTGATTAATTGGTTCAAAGACCCCAAAAATATATTTGGAAATCCAAAAATATTTCGAAAAATAAAATTTTAAAAATCAATCAAGGTACATGTATCTTGGCCAAGAAAAACAATTGTGGAAACAACCCATTGTTTTTATGAAAAAGTCGTTGTATTTCTGCAAGACACACCAAAAATAATAAGATAGGAAGGGCACATCCTAATTATTATACCCTCCACAAACAACGTTTGTGGGTGTATAGGAATCACCCTGTCTGTCCATCTGTCCACATACCTCGTAAGTACTTCCACTCGGAGTCTTCTAAAGCGCTCAGCGGGTTTTTATGAAAGATTGAACTTCAAACTTTACACGAAGGAAGAACATCAAATGTTGATGTGCACGAAGAATTTTCAATGTTCTCGGATATAATTGAGGGGAGATGATTGGACTTAGACTTTAATATGGTATTCAATGGGAGACCTCGTAAGCGGAACTCCCCCTAAATCCCTCCAAGGATTTTGATGAATCTTTAAGTGAAGAAAGTACATCATATGAAAATGTGTAATATATGAAGAATTTCCATTGCTCTCGGATATCATTCAGCGTCGACTTTTTAAATAAAGTATTCCAATGGAGAATTCTGTTGGGTGGCGGACATGTAGCAGATACAAAAAGAAAGTGAGATACGGTCGGAGAACGGATGGGACAAACCAATACCAACACTTTAAGTTCGAAATGAGTTCTACTGGTATAGTAACACACAGCAGTCATAACAAAGCTAGTAATACATATCTTTAATCAATAATGATTAAAACAACACAGTTCCCTGTGGAATGAACCTTAAAATCCCTTATCCCGATCAGGAAAGAGGCAAGAATTATAGATATAACTCTATCTCTGAGCAACTCCAATTAAGTTGTGAATCTTTTATATCCTATTGGCACTGCATGGCGCTAGAGTAGGCCTACACAAAGAGTCATATAAAGTAATGGATAAAATGACTTACCTGTACATATAACTTTTTGACATTTGCTAGCAATGCCTCTTCTAATGTACCGAAGAATGAAAATAATCCAGTTATCTCTTGTCGCTTATAACCCTGAAATCTTTGCTGTAAAGATATTCCAGTACTTTGGAAAAAGAGCACCAACTCGTGGTAATAAATCTGAAACAAACAAGCATTTCCATTTTTTCAAATACCAGACTATCTCTATTGGAAGGTTATACAAGGGAAGGGCCATTGCTAATGATTACTTTCTAAAAAGGATTTTTTTCTGAAAAAAAAAATAAATCGAAATTTAAAGTTAGTAAATCGTTTGACATATTGAGATATAGCATCACGGTCATTATTAAACAAGGTTATGTGCTATTCTGTCCCATATTCACATTTTGTTACTTGCTCGATTCTTGAAGATAAGTACTGTCAAATAACTAGAATACTGACAAAGTCAGAAAGGGCCCTGCGACAAAAAATCTAAGTGTTTTCAAAATCATACGAACTTTGATTATAACCACTAAGGCCATGTTCCATGGAATGTGTATGAAACTTAAGAGCTGTATTGTTAATAGCCTTTGAGGTTTATTGTTCAAAAATTCCAATTCTCAAAATCTGTGATTTTCCATCAAAAATGATTTTTTTCCAAAAATATTAAATAGACTTGCACGAAATTTTAATATGCAAATCAAGACATGCTACTAAGCAGCTGTGCAATGTTTCAGAACTGTATTGTAAACAGTTTTAGAGTTTTAGTGTTCACAAAGTCCAATTCTCAAAATCTGTGATTTTCGATAAAAAATGAAGTTTTTTTTTTCAAAAATATCAAACAGATTTGCATGAAATTTTAATATGCAAATCATGACACACTACTTAGCAGCTGTACAAAGTTTCAGAACTGTATTTTTAACAGTTTTTGAGTTTTAATGTTCACAATGTCCAATTCTCAAAATCTGTTTTTTGATAAAAAATGAAGTTTTTTCCAAAAATATTGAACAGATTTGCACGAAATTTTAATATTCAAATCGTGACATGCTACTAAGTAGCTGTACAAAATTTCAGAACTGTGTTGTTAATAGTTTTTAGTTTAAGTGTTCACAAGAATTGTTGACGGACGGACGGACAGACAGACAGACAAAGTGAAAACTATAGGGCGTCCGAAGATGCGGGGGCCTAATCATTTACAAATAACTAAACAAACATAGATATGGACATTTTTAACCGATTTCAATTGTACAAAAATGTAATTCATTTTAACAAACTTATAGTACTGTGTCATTTCCTTCTGAAAATGTGTAAAAGACAGAATCTTTTACACAAGAATGATTTTCAATCAAGACTCGTGTAATAAGATATCTATCGTCTATGAAAGCGCAGCCTGAAATTTTGAAAAAGGGAGGGGACATTGACTGTTAAGGGGGCATTCTGTCTATGCTTAAATGATTTCCAATATAACCAAACAATTTTTCCGACACCAGGGTACCCGGTTCCCTTTTAGATTCGTTCTCTGATTTCACAGGTACTTACCTCGCCATCTCCATCACTGTCTATAGAATCAAATGCCATTTTAGGAGTACAATCCTCCCCAAAAAGTAGATTAGCATGTTCACTTGTAAATTCTTCCTATAGAAAATAAATTTTAATGACTTTTAAAGGTGGTCGGCTTTTCTCTAGATTCATTATAACGAAGGCAAATAGATTTATTTGGACACAATGGGTTGGACAGTTTGAAAAGTATGAAGATAGATTGAAGGCTCATTATACATTCATTATAAGTGTAGAAACTTGTCCGGGTTGGCAATCAGTAGATCTAAAGTGCATAAAGGAGATCTTAAAGCCAAACAGAAGAAAACAAATATTCGTGCAAGCAAGGCTAAATGCTAAAAGAAAATTTTACTTAGATCATTTTTTTTTTTCGCTCCAATGTAATCCTTATTTTTTCCTTTAAAGGGAGTAACTTCTATAATATGTTTTTTTTTTCTCATTGAAGATATTTTTTAAAGAAAAAAAGATGAAATATTGTGGGAAAACATTTAAGCATGAGACAAAACTTACATCATTAAAAGCATTCTCAAACTCACTCCTATCAATCACCTCATTCTGATCGGCGTTGCTTTTCTTCAGAACCTAAAAAATGTTTATATATAGGTAGATATGGCCAGGAATAAACAATATATTGACACAATTTGTTAAACAGGTTGGGCACATCTCCCCAAATGAGGAGTAGTTACCCAAATGAGTAACTACCTCTCAAATGAGTAACCATATAACAATGATAAAAAATAATTTTTATTAGGATTATTTTGAGTCAAGATGGCACATGTCTTTATAAAATGGAGTATCTTTTCCAAAAAGATATGTATAAAATATCTTCTTTGAAAGAAATGGCATGATAAAAATCCATATTTCAAAGGCCATAGATTCCTACAAATTTGAAAATAAACACATACTTCATTTTGAAATGTTGTTTCGATTGTTATAAAGATGTGTCATTTTGAATAAAAAATAATCTTTTCAAAAGATTACTTTTTTTATCATTGTAAAACAGTTACTCATTTGAGGGGTAGTTACTCCTTTGGGTAACTAGTCCCCATTTGGGGAGATGTGCCCAACCTGTTTAAGTATAATTTGATAGTAACTTGATTTGAATGATCGAACAAAAAATGGAAATAAGCCCTCCATTTTGCATGGTTCGGTGTGAGGGGAAGCTCTTAGAGGAAGCCTATAACTTTAAAAATACCTGTTATATTAATTCATTTTTAAATAGTAACACATCGAACATTGGTTTTCCATTCATTCTCAAGGAGAAACCATTCGATTTTTAAGGGGGGTATGGTTAAAGAAATAAAAATGCAGGATGCCAAAAATTTAGGAAAGAAAAGGCAGGGCAGTGCTTATATTTCTTACTAGTATCTCTCAAAAGTAATTTTTATTCGTTCTGATTGGTTTCTTTAGTTCATATTAAACTGTATTAACATTTTACCTTCAGAAAAACATCAGCAGCTTTAATTACTCTTTTATGTTCCTTAATCTCTTTGGCATGTTGGCTCTTCTTGGCCAATCGTTTCCTGAATCAAATTGAACAAAAACATCTATAATAATAATTTTTGTTTATTCATTTCAAGCAATATACTGTATAAAGATACAACATTGTGATGAGAGATACAAAGATCCAGTAGAAACTTCGGAATGTTTCAAAACTAATTATACAAACAGCATGTAACCTCAAACAGAACAAAAGAAAAGATCAAAGCATTCAACAACGCATAATAACAAGACCAATTGATGTCTGGCCCTGCGTCGCACAGCAATACGTTTAAACCCTGTACATTCTAGGTCCAATATGGACAGAATAGTTTTTGACACTTGCATATCCTATGGTGGACTGACAAAGAATATTTGTCACATGCATCCCATTATAGACTGACAATAAATATTTAGAAATAAAAATATTTAAAGATCTTCATATCTAAAAAGAATTAAAAAAATAATAATAAATTAATATAGTTTCTGTTTTCCCCCTTTTGTCCCCCTTGTTGATAAACAGAAAAGGTGGGTCAAGAAAAAAAATGACCCTCCATTTTTTATCCAATATATAGACGATATTGAGATGTGGAATAAGTGTACGCGACACAACAAACATAAACAAACAGCAATTCAAAAAATCACAACGGAAAACAGCAAGCAGTCTTCAACATGACCATAGGTCACTGCTTACCGTCTTACATTGGCCCAAGACTTATAATACAATACAAAAGTTTCAAAACCAATCCCTAAATCATCAACGAAAGACCCAATTCTTGACATAAAACAGTTAACACAGAATGACAAGGACAAAAAAAGGCTTTGGCAAAGTTTCCTGGCTTAGGACAGGCACATATAAAATGTGGCGGGGTTAAACTAGTTTTTTGGATCCAACCTTCCCCCTATTGATAAGCTTGCACAAAGCATACATATAAAACACACTGTAAAACTCAATCGACAAAAGTTCAATATAACAAATATTAACTTGGACTTTTTTTCTAAATCGGACTATAAAATAAAAAATGTTGCAATTTCGAATTTTTTGCCCCCTTTGGGCCCCTCATTTCTCAAAAAAAAAAAACCTAAAAAATCATTCCTATCAGTCATTTTATGGTAAGGAAAATTATTGGAAAATTTTATAGGAATCAGTCAAACAGACTAAAGTTATTGTGAAAAACAAATAAAAATATCATTAATTGGCCCTTTTTGGGACTCTTATTTCTAAATGAAAAACAAGGGGATACAAAAAATCAACACAACCCTTCCTTTTATAGTAAATAACATTACTGTAAGGTTTAATAGCATTTGGTCGACCAGAACAAAAGTTATTGTGGAAACAAAGAAAAACGTCTCTTTTTTATGCCCCTTTAGGGCCTCTAATTTCTAAACAAAAAAGAGGGACAACCAAAATCAGCCCTACTCTTCCTTTTATTATAGTAACATTACTGTAAAGTTTCATAGCATTTGGTCAACCAGAACAAAAGTTATTGTGGAAACAAATAAAAAAGTCGCTTTTTTGCCTCTTTTAGGCCCCTAATTTCTAAAAGAAATAATAAAATGACCCCAAAAGGGAAGGTGCACATCTTCAATATAGCTGTAATTACTGTGTAAAATTTCAGAAAGATCTAGTGTTTGGTTTTTGAGATTCAGATTACACAAGAAAGGCACCCCATAGCTCGACGGAAGGACGGACGGATGGACGGACAGAATGACCCGACTACTAGACCTGCTTTCGCCTTCGGCGACGCAGTTAAAATGAGAATGACAAACAGTCCTGGAATATGCACGGTTATTCTTACATTAATTATGAATTATGCGATTGAGTTAGATTTTGAAACACAGATCCATAATATTGTGAGAATGGGTTTAAAGCAAAGTAAACTACAAATGTATATCATACTAGCTTCATCAGTTATATTTTACCTCGCTAACTTAGTCTTAGGATACTCCTCGATTTGTAGGCCTATTCTTTGCTCGAGTTCATACCGGTACATATCCTCATCAGAATCTGCATACTAAAATATATCAGATTGATTATTTTACTTTAGCTTACAAGAAGAAGAATAAGCAAGAAAACGTACATACAATTAGACTTGCTACATGTGGCAAAATGAAAGTAGTTTTAAGGTTGATGTTTGGTATTTGGTATGTTATAGAACTCTACAGGGAATTACTTAGCGCACATGTAATATTTAACCCAAATTTTCATAGCGCTATATTTGTGATTTTTATTGATAATCTGTCATGTAAACTCAATCAACATCTATTACATGTCTTAAGATTTTTATAAATTGCATTTAACAACTAATGAAGAAGTAATTTTCTGTTTAGAGCACAGGGACTTGCTCCCCTCTATCAATATTTTGTTAGTGTCAATGTGTTTTTTTCGTACCACACATTGACTCTAACAAAATATTGATAGAGGGGAGCAAGTGCCTGTGTTCGGAGTAATGAATTATCTTACTAGTAGAAGTCCTATTGTTTTGTTCTTGTCTGGGTCATACTTAAATCTGTATTTTCTGTCTAACAGCTGGGGTATCTGATCAAGAGGCTGTAAACGTTCTATAAAACTATCTCCTGGTCTCATCGATAACCACCATCCTTAATTACATTAAAACAGTACAAGTAGACTTACAGAAAAGTCACGATATAACATTGTATAAATCTCTACTAGCAGTGGTGTTTTGCACCTAATTTGAAAATTCCGAAATATATGAGATAGCCTTTTCCCGGGAGGGGGGGCGCTCCTATTATAATTGGTCAAACCTATGTGCTGCAAAACAAGGTTTGTTTTTCACAGATTTCTAGTCATGCACATGGTAGAACTTTTCAACCCTTTAAAAAGCAGGTTTATAAATTGACGTGAAAATATCCAGCATTTGTCAACTCCATAATTGTCATGGCTGATTAATCAACTTTAAAAAAAAATCGTTCATTTTTTCCCAATTTTTAGTTAGATAGGGCAAACCGTTGTAAACATAACTGAAGTATGAAAATGAACACATTTGACTACACAATATCTGCGACAGGGTATGGTTTGGTGTGTTTTTGATGTCATGAACAAGTCCAGGATTGACAGTCTCATCTGCACATACATGGGTATGCAATTTATAGGTGAGTACCCGCCCCCGGTTGTATCTTGCTGTAATACAACACAATAATAATCAAAGGAGTGGTAAACTTGTTCATCGTCCGGACTACACTTAGTTATTTGTTTGCTGTCGGTACTGTTGTGTGGCATTCATATCGTCAAAATTAAAGGGGACTGTAAAGTGAAAAACACATCAACAATCGCCGAAAAAAAAAGACAAAATATGTGTAAAAACAAGGTCGACCATAGTCAAAAACTGTGTTATTAACATTTGCCATTTATTTCAAACTGACATGTTACTTTTGTCGTGTTCTTTTATTCGTCGGGAAATTGTGGATTGAGTTTGAAAGTTACCTATACCACATCCACAATTTCACGGAGTGTGAAGACACATGAAAAAATAAATACCGTATACCTACCATCAAAGCAGTGGATTGGATAGTTACATAGAACACCACCATCAATGTAGAAATTTGTCTCGCCATTTTCAGTACGGGGAACAGCTTGATATACTCCTGTATAAAATGTTAAAAACATATCTTGTTGAAAAGGTTAGGTGATAAAGCAGTTTTATTATTTCCCCTTTTTGCTCATTTGATGTCACAGAAATCGTTTGAATTCTTAGCAAATACCGTGCAAGACGACAACCAGCCATTGAATCCCGACAATGAGTACAGATTGATAAAAAAAAATAATTTCTTAAACTTTTGCCTTGCAATCAGATGACAAAATTTAACAAATTTCTCAAAACCGTGCAATACTTAAAAAAAGAAAAGAAAATTTGAACGACAGTTAAGATTTAAAAAATAATATCTTATGCTTACCAGGAAGTCCCATAGACATTCGTACTGCAAGACGGATTGGCATATTTGGAGTAGTTTTCACATGACAGTATTCCTCTGTCATAAGATTTAAGTTTGTGACCACTATGCATAGCTCAATTCCCCTCATTTGATAAAGCTAAAAGTTAAGACATATGTTAAGTCTGATATTAGTGTCTTGAATTATATTTTCCATAACCTTTTTTTATTTGAATTATTCAGATAAAAATTGAGCTTCATCGAGGTATTTGTAAGTTTTCTACGTCAATTTATTTTTGTAAGTTACATCGAATTAATTTCTCATATGTTAAAGCTGTCAAAGCTTGGTTTCCTCTAAAAACTCTTATACTAAGTATATGTAGTAATCTTTCATACTTTTGTTAGTTTTGTTACTACAACTTTTGTAAACTTGAATCGTTCAATATTTGGATATAGTACGTATTTCCAATAAAATCATTACTTGCTTGAAACGCAATTAATTTGGTTTGTAACGTTTATGGTTAATACTTTCTCTCCAGGAACAGTCGAATTAACCCTCACTTGTGTTCACGTTAATGATTGCGGTTTTTATGGTCGACACCGTGCTCTCACTCGTAGAAGAATATGAGATTTCCCGGGGGATTTCCATCCCTCAAATGAGTGCATATGTTGGTTTGTCGTAGAAATTTGTTTTTGTCTTCCTTTACCGGATTTGACACACTGAATTGGAAATTAGCAACACGACGGGTGTGCTATAGCAGACAGGAACCGCTTACTCTTCCGGAGCACCTGAGTTCACTCTTGTTACGACTTGAGTTTGGTTGATTTTGTGTTTTGTGTTTCTTCGTGTTGTTCTTGTTCGTGTTTGCCGGTTTCGTCGTTGCCCATTTGGACTTTTGACACTCGGGCGCCCCATTGGCGCATCTTTGCTTCTTATGATTATTATGTGTTTTTGTATGTTGTTTGGTTTGAAATTGTTTCTGTGATGATTCTATGTCTACGTTTTTCAGATTTACGAAATTTGATCGCCCCATTAGTACGACATTGCTTCTTTTAACGTTTAGCGGTGAAATTGACTATATGTTACCTCCAAAAATGTAATATCTTTCTTGCCATAACATTTTGCAGCTATAGCATCTCCAAACCAGTCATAAATCCCATTTCCTGGATGCCAGCCATAGCCTCTGAGGAGATTTGGTATAATGCGAAGGATTGAAGCATCTAAAATCATTAGTAAATAAAGGTAACAACAAAACTACCGATCTGGGATGACCAAACTAATATATCAAAAGGAAAAGACAAAACAAACCATAGACACAATTTAAGATCGCAGTGGTCCTAGCTTGGTAACGGCATTACAAAAATGGTGGGTTAAACCAGGTTTTATGGCGCCAAACCTCCCTCTTTATAGCGAACTTTATGTCCGGTAACACTACAGAGTCGTGGTCAACTCCAAATATTTTAGGGTACAGATGTGCGGCCAAGAAATTTTGTACCCACCCAAGATACGAAGTCACTCTTTTTCTATTGATAAATGATATTTCTGAAAAGTACACCCTACCATATATGCAACATCTGAAATTCCCAACCTTTTCACATATTGAACACCCAAAAAGTAGACCCTTTTGGGCCGCACATATGTAACTACCTTTATAATGGAAGTTATACCCCCCGTGCGTGAGAAACAACAGGGATAACGAGTTGTTCTTCTTAGTACAGCAATAAACTAACTGAATAAAATCTGGCATTATATTGAATTTTGCAACACATGTTAAAATAGTAAAAATACAAAAATAAAAACAGTTAAAAATCCAAAAACAAGTGCAATTGTCAACAAAAAATATTAAATTTGTGCTATATTATGATGGCATATTTCTGCCAACACATAATCATATACATAACTAGTTAATTAAGTAGATATCTAGTTATCTAACTAGATAAATATCTAGTTATTTAACTAGAAAAATTATCTAGATATTTAACTAGATAATTAAGTGGTTATCTAGTTATTTAACTAGATATTTAACTAGTTAATTAAGTAGTTATCTAGTTATTTAACTAGATATTTAACTAGTTAATTTTAATATCATAACGTGAAAAAATGCATGTTAGCGCTTGTAACTGCCATTATTATATTATTATTCACCTCTATTTTAAGAGGTTATCTAGATATTTAACTAGATAACTACTTATTATCTAGATATTTATCTAGATAAATATCTAGATAACTACTTATTATCTAGATAATTATCTAGATATTTATCTAGATAATTATCTAGATAATTATCTAGATAAATTATCTAGATATTTATCTAGATAAATATCTAGATAACTACTTATTATCTAGATAAATTATCTAGATAAATATCTAGATAATTTATCTAGATAAATATCTAGATAACTACTTATTTATCTAGATAAATATCTAGATAATTTATCTAGATAAATATCTAGATAATTTATCTAGATAAATATCTAGATAATTATCTAGATAATAAGTAGTTATCTAGATATTTATCTAGATAAATATCTAGATAATAAGTAGTTATCTAGTTAAATATCTAGATAACCTCTTAAAATAGAGGTGAATAATAATATAATAATGGCAGTTACAAGCGCTAACATGCATTTTTTCACGTTATGATATTAAAATTAACTAGTTAAATATCTAGTTAAATAACTAGATAACTACTTAATTAACTAGTTAAATATCTAGTTAAATAACTAGATAACCACTTAATTATCTAGTTAAATATCTAGATAATTTATCTAGTTAAATAACTAGATATTTATCTAGTTAGATAACTAGATATCTACTTAATTAACTAGTTATGTATATGATTATGTGTTGGCAGAAATATGCCACCATAATAGTGACCCCCTGTTTTTATTATTTTATTTCAAAATATTTTGTATCACACTAAAATTGATTCAATAAAAATAGGAGTTAAATTTGAAGATTTTTTTCTGAGACAAAATTTAATGCTAATTATTTGGACTTTCCTATATAATCTATAGCATGAGCCTAAATTCTGGGTAAACAAGCCTGGAAAGGGGATCCAATATTTTTACATAAAAAATATATACCTTATATCAATATAATTAAACACACTAATGTGTTATAAATTGAATAATATATATAAATAATTGTGGCAATATTTCGAAATCACAAGATTTCTTCATCAGGCCATAGATTGGAATTTTTTTAGTCAGAATACGTCTTTTAAAACAAACTTTGAGCACGTGTGTGTATTAGTGCTACATTCCAATAGGAGCATAAAAATATTTAAGAGTTAGAGAAATGATTAAGTAAAAAACACTGTAAAAATGAATAAACAAACATTGAACATGGTGAAAAATTCAAAATACTATTTTTTGACTTGTTTTTTAAAGATCTTTTGGTCTTTTTCATTCAGACCATCAGGTTCTAGTGTTCGGAGCTGATACATCCAAAACTTTTCTCGCTTGCGTCTTGAGGTTGTATCCCATTTCGGATTTACTTCTATGATCTGGAATTTCACAGCATCAAAAGAGTGTCCACTAGAAACAAGATGCCTTGTTAGTGGGCAGTCTTTTCTTGTTGTGAATGATGATCGGTGGTTGTTAAGTCTTAAATTGTAGGGATCCCCTGTTTCCCCTACGTATTGAATGGAACAAGTGGTACAGGTAATGACATAGATACAATTTTCTGTTTTGCAGTTTGAGTCATTAAAGATGTTGTATCTCCGTTTGGTGACAGTGCTGGTAAAGGTATTGTCAGTAATTGCAGCTTTGCAGCATTTGCAATTACTTCTGCCACATGGTTTGAAACAGCCTAATTCTTTCGTTGTTTTAGGTCTCAATGTTGAAGACACTAGGATGTCACGGATGTTTTTTGGTCTTCTAAAAGCCATGACAGGGGGAAGAGGGAAAATTTTCTTCAACTTGGTGTCGTTTTCGATCAATGCCCAATGTTGTTTCACTGTTGTTGAGATGGTCTTTAAATCTGGGTGGTATGTGACAACTAGGGGGATATTGTTTGATCTTTCCTTTCTTTTGTATGTTAAGAGGCTGTTTCGTTCAACTGATTTTGCTTTTTCGAAAGCTGATGTTACTTGCCTGTTTGCATAGCCTCGACTTGTAAGTTTCTTTCGGAGTTGTTCTAAACGCAAGGTTTCTTTGTTTGTGGTGGAACAGATTCGTCGTATTCGCAAAGCCTGGCTATATGGAATACTGCGAGAGCAATGTTTCGGATGACAGCTTTTTGGAGAAAGAAATTGATGTTTGTCAGTTTTTTTCACGAAGAGGAAAAAATTTTTTTCGAAAAAGCAAAATCAGTTGAACGAAACAGCCTCTTAACATACAAAAGAAAGGAAAGATCAAACAATATCCCCCTAGTTGTCACATACCACCCAGATTTAAAGACCATCTCAACAACAGTGAAACAACATTGGGCATTGATCGAAAACGACACCAAGTTGAAGAAAATTTTCCCTCTTCCCCCTGTCATGGCTTTTAGAAGACCAAAAAACATCCGTGACATCCTAGTGTCTTCAACATTGAGACCTAAAACAACGAAAGAATTAGGCTGTTTCAAACCATGTGGCAGAAGTAATTGCAAATGCTGCAAAGCTGCAATTACTGACAATACCTTTACCAGCACTGTCACCAAACGGAGATACAACATCTTTAATGACTCAAACTGCAAAACAGAAAATTGTATCTATGTCATTACCTGTACCACTTGTTCCATTCAATACGTAGGGGAAACAGGGGATCCCTACAATTTAAGACTTAACAACCACCGATCATCATTCACAACAAGAAAAGACTGCCCACTAACAAGGCATCTTGTTTCTAGTGGACACTCTTTTGATGCTGTGAAATTCCAGATCATAGAAGTAAATCCGAAATGGGATACAACCTCAAGACGCAAGCGAGAAAAGTTTTGGATGTATCAGCTCCGAACACTAGAACCTGATGGTCTGAATGAAAAAGACCAAAAGATCTTTAAAAAACAAGTCAAAAAATAGTATTTTGAATTTTTCACCATGTTCAATGTTTGTTTATTCATTTTTACAGTGTTTTTTACTTAATCATTTCTCTAACTCTTAAATATTTTTATGCTCCTATTGGAATGTAGCACTAATACACACACGTGCTCAAAGTTTGTTTTAAAAGACGTATTCTGACTAAAAAAATTCCAATCTATGGCCTGATGAAGAAATCTTGTGATTTCGAAATATTGCCACAATTATTTATATATATTATTCAATTTATAACACATTAGTGTGTTTAATTACATTTCTAGACATTGATTATTATTCACTTTGTAATTGTATCTGTTTTTTTGGAAACAGATCCACACTTAATTAGTTTGAATGTTTTGTGCTATTTTTAGACACATTTATACCTTATATCAATATATATATAAAAAAAATTTGGACATCTTAAATTCGGCATTATTTTTGAGTCAGGTGTCCTCACCAACCTTAAGTGTGGAAATTAGTTAATGAGTGGTTGTATAGTCGGGCTAACTTTACTTTGAGTCAGTTTGAACATTTCTACAACTAAGAAAAACAATTACCTAAGAAAATTTTTTGCATATCTAGACTATTAATTTCGTTTATTTCGTCTGAACTATATCCCACTGCCAATAGGGCCGCTGTCATAGCACCAGCACTAGTTCCAGATATCCGTTTCAGTTGCTTTATCAAACCATAGTCTTCAAGAGCCTAAAAAGTCAAAACTATGATTGACTGGTTATAGATTGTGCTTTTATTTACAGCATGATTGCATAATAAGAAAACCTTATACATTACTTTCTATGAAATTCATTAATTTTAAAGCCTTTTCTAAACATATCTTGATGATTTTTACACTTAAAAATTTGCAAATATCATAGCTTTAATTTCTTAATTTCAGTAGAAATTAAAACATTTCGCAATCAGGAGCTATTAGAAATATCTTTAAACTTTTTGGTGGTCATACTGAAATATTAAAAATAAATCTACCTTGATGGCCCCTCCATAAGCAACCCCCTTACTCCCTCCGCCTTCAAACACAATGTTTTCGAATGGATAATCATAGTCTTTTGGATTGGTTTGCATCACAAGTAGGTCAGTCTCACTAAGTGAGACCGCTTTAGTACTTCGCTGATACATTTGGTCTGAAACTAGAATTTTTATCTAAAGTTGAAAACAGAGAAAACATTTGAAAAATATACTAATGCTTTTCCACACTTTTTTCTTGTAAAGTTTTCGTAGAATAACTCGAGTGGTTCAATCTTGTTTACTTTTGTTAACTCTCATTCAAGTTGCTTGCCAAAACGAAGAGATCTCTTTATCAGTTTTGTTCATCACTTGTGAGCTCGCTGAGGTGGCTTGTCCCTGCAGAGTGAATGTTTTATTTTCAACAAATAGGAATATAATTTTCTCTAACTGTTGTGCAATATTATCTACTTCTTGCGAGATGAGACTATTTTGCGTATCTGTGATATTCAATTTCAAGAAAGGAGTAGAGCCACGAATGCCTCAAATCGGCCAGGTATTTTTACTAATTTTCAAACTACTTCAACTTTTCGTAAATTTATCCAAAATGAGTTAAGGCATAACTGAACTTTTCATATATGTAAGATTTAACAAAATATCTACATCACAGGTCTAGCCTTGGCATTTCAAACACGCCATATATTATACAATTCCTAATTTTTTGCCCATTTGCACTGTTTTCTCGTCGTATTTTGCCAAAAATAGTATTGGTCACATTCGTCGACCATCGTAATTTTTTGATAGTTAATTTGTAACATAATAATACACATTTCTATCACAAAATAATTTTGGTCGACGGGTGTGGCCATTTTCGTTTCCACCGATTTATACATGAAAATCAATGAAAAATGTCAAAAAACGAGATTTTGTACAAAATAGACTGATTTTTAGCTCACTGTCCTCCTTGTTGATAAACAATTAAACAAAAAGATATTGCAATTTATAAAATATGAAGTCTAATGAACATCAAAGCAGCAATTACAAGCAAGTATATCAAAGTTGAATTTTTGGGCCGATTTTGGGCCTTCGTGGCTCTACTCCTTTGATTGGCTTTCCGCGCGAGACACTGCAGCTAGATACGCATCTCATGGAAAGCGTGCTAACCTTTGTTTGAACACCTATGGTCTCGCTTGAATAAAAAGACAAATAAAATATATCAAATAAATGTACTTAAACGTTTGTTTTGTTCTGAAGTCTACTTTTAATTAAAATTAATTAAAAAAGGTGATACTTTTCTTATTTTACTACTTTTTTGTACGTTTCCTAAACAATATACATATAGCATGTATAGGATTATTTTCCTATTTGTTAAGATTAAATAAGTAATTTTGGGCTTATCCTTTCACGTTAGACAGTTAGAGAAAAAGGTTTCACAACTACAAGTGATGAGATACGAATTTTTATCACACTCGTTAGATATTTGTCAAAGGAAACTCGCAAATGCTCGTTTCCTAATTTGACAAATATCTAACTCGATGTGATAAAAATCCGTATCTCATCACTCATAGTTGTGAAACCTGTATTTATATACATGTATAATTATTTTGAAAAGCATGAAATGCATTATTTTCCTGAAGAGTACTGGCCTTGATTATTAATGCCAGGTAATAAGACCTAGTAAGTTGGTGTCATACCAACGGCAAATTTTCTAATGTTCACAATTAAAAAAAATAAAGCCTTCCATGTGACTTGTGGTAAAAGCTTGCATTCTAGTACCTAAACCCCAAGATATCAACAGAATGCATGTTGATTACAGGCCAATTTTAAAATCAACGAAAGTCCTAAAAATATGTGGTAACAAAATTATTTCAGTTTTCGGGAAAATGTATTTTTATATACCTGACTTTGCAGCATGACGACAATCTGGTTGGTCCTCTTCTTCCAATAACTTTTTGAGATACTGTTCACGTGCATGTTTTATCTTGGTTATGGCGTCCGTATGATTATCCTCGGTATTGGTGACATTTTCTACTTTACCACCGTTGTTACCCATTATCTAAAACTGTGAGACAGTAAGCCTTAAATTATATCAAAAAATGTAAAAACTACAGAGCAAATTTACAAGAAAATGCTAGTTCCATAGTGCACCTTTGAACTCAGGAGAGGAAAACTGTCATCGAAGAAAAACTACAATACAAAAAAAAATGTGCAAAACGTTAAACAGAGCTCTGTCAAGTTCTTTCTTTTTAAATACGGCATACCCACTCTGATTTCTGAACTCCTTTCTAACAAAGTGTTTCTGATGCAGAATCGTTGAGTATTTGAGACAAATTGAAATAATCACTTATACTTAATTGACATTAATTAATATTTCCCTCCGAAACTGTCGATACTACCAGAAAAACGTTTAAACATTAGCATTAACAAAGTCTTTTATCACCAGGCAGGTTTTGGATCAAATTTATTTGCTTCTATATAAATACGAAAATAAGAAAACAAAACTTTAAAAAAATTTAGAAATCAGTGATCCTTAACGTTACATAGTTATCATTCTAAGCCTTGAAAAACGCTATTTTGATCTTTTAAAAGGCTGAAACACTTTTAAAAGGGATCATCTGACAACTGCGACCCAAAGAGACTATTGTATTGAATTTGATTCTGAAAAAGCTTAGATTCTTCGAATTTTTATACCCGCGGGACAAAATGTCTAGAGATGGTGTAAGTTTTACTCATTTCCGTCCGTACAAATTATCAAAAAAACTTTTCTCAGAAATCTTACATGAAAATAATTATAAGTTTTGCCGAGTGGTTCAGTATGCCACACTGTACATTCTAAGTGACTTTCAGACCTGTTGGATTTCTGCTTCCTGTGCATGATTGGGGCCCTACGCGGGCCATCTATATCCCATGGACCCATCCCTTCTTTATCTGCTATAGTTTAGTGACAAGTAATGAGTCATTGTAAAGATTTTGCCGCATGTTTTATTTTTAGTGATAGCGCCATTTTTTTAAACGAATCCCTTCAAGATGAGAATCATTTGTTGCCAACATATTAAATATGATCGTATATACATTATTCATGCAAAGTTTCTGTCAAATTGGTTCAGTGGTTTTAGAGGAGAATAATTATGAAATTGTTTATGAACGATAACAGGCGCATATATTCAATCGATGGACCTTTGGTGCAGTAAGCAAAATATGCTTGATCTAATTTTAGGAAACGCATCAAGTTAAATTCCGATGACCCTAGACGTTCAACCTATTCAGGAAACGTCCAATTGTCATCATCTTTTATTTATTTATTTATTAATATGATGCTTTAAATTTACAAACAATTTTCAGAAAATGACTTTTTTTGGACATTTTGTTGATAATATTTAAAAAGATATGTTGTTTAATTTTCTATTTTGGCAAAGTTATAGTCCATTTGAGTTCTATAAATCAACGAAAATTCTTTTAATTTTTTTTGTCTCTCAAATAAAATTTATTTCTTAAACACAAATAAACTTTTTATTAGTAAACGAACTCTGATAACAAAAACCAAGATGTTATCTACTAAAACAAAAAAGTTTTCCATATGGTCAAATGATAAATATTTCACTAATTTTAAAAATACTTTAAATGGTGTGTTTATCTGACGGAACAGCCAGGTGTTGGGCCCACCTGAACATAATTGAAAGGACTAACAATAGGAGATTAGATGACCAATTAGCTCCACAAAGGATTTTTAAAGGTATACGGAGCAAATGCTGTTCCTGGTCACAAGGTTGTACTCCCATGGATTTCTATGAATTTTTAGTCCATTATTACTATTAAGGTCTATGGAAAACATTTTTATTAATAATGCAAAAAATTTGAAATTTTTTGCCTGAGTTCGTATGCCATTAAAAAGTCATGACATACTAAAATAGTTAAAATATTATGCAAGACGTAAATTTACAAGCCATTTTTCGTTGATTTATAAAACTCAAACGGACTATACCTATATCTAAATCAGCAGTTTAATACCCAAATCCCAAAACACAAATTAGAAAAGTTTCCCACATCTTTGGGGATTTTTTTATAATGCATCTTTTTCAATAAATGATTGTAAATTTTGTAGAACTTGACTATCAAAAACATAAAGTAATTGAGAATACATCGATCCCTAATTATTATATAGATATAGGTGAAAGATCGTGATTTCCGAGTTAAATAAATATCTAGATTTTCACGGAGTTAATTACAGGATTTATCTAACTCGCGTGCGAATTTATCTAACCCTCGTGAAGTTTCCCGCGAAAAATACGTAGTTTAGATTAGTGCGCAATACACAATTCATTAATCAATAATTTCTTTCGTTTTCATTATTTGATGATCTATTAGTCACGTGTTTCCAAATTATCTATATAATAAATAGTATAACTAATTCGGGGTGACGAATATCAATTTAAATGTCACTCGTGTCGAATAACGCTAGGGGATTCAACTCGTGCGCGGAACAAGTTCCGCGCACTTGTTGGATCCTGGCGTTATTCGAGACTCGTGACATTAAAATTGATATTCGCCACCACTCATTAGTTATACTATAATTATTCCGTAAGACCCATCTTTTTTCAACTAAAAGCTGTAAAATAAGCGAAGCCGTTTAAGCACAGTGACTATATTGAAAATTGAGTACTTGAATTTCTTTTTTGAAGTATTGAATTGAAAAAAAACGCCAGAAACATTGCAAGCAAAAATACTTAAAGATGTCTGTTAGTTCACACTATGACACTGGCTGCTAAGCTCACATGGCTTTGATTAAATCGACCAGTTTGGAGAAGAGAGTATTGAAGTGGACCTTTTCAATGTTCCATGTTAAGATGAGATACAATAAGCATGCCCCTGTCGACTCATCTACCAGGCCCATTATATACTGAGTGCTACCTTCGGTTCAGGACAGCTCAAAAGGCTGTTGTTGTTCATAAGAACACTACTAGCAGATTATTCGTTATGACAGAATTCTGCGAAAGACCTGCACAGGGGATACTGCACACAAAACGATTCATATCACAACCAATTATCAAACAACTCAGAGGCCATGTTTCTACAAATGGAGCGGGCTGTTCAGCCAGAACAAGTATGAAATACATGATTACAAACACAGGTTGTCCTTGGATACAGTTGAGAGAGTCCACACAGACCAAATAAATTATGCTGTAAATCCACGTTCTCAAATCCATCGACCTCGAGGAAATGATGCTAGGTCAAGAAGATCCTTTATCACCAAACCACGACGCCAGCTCAAGGCCATGTAAAAAGAGAGCAGACGCCCGCAATATCCGCAAGAATAATCGGCTATAAACACCCGACTTTCTTTAAAAAGGAGTAGAGCCAGAAATCGGCCAAAAAAAGCAACTTTCATATACTTGCTTGTAATAGTTTCTTTGATGTTTATTAGATTTCAAATTTCATAAATTTCAATATCTTTTGATTCAATTGCTAATTTACAAGGAAAGCAGTGAACTAAAAATCGGTCTATTTCGTACAAAATTTCATTATTTGGCATTTTCCATTGATTTTCATGTATAAATTAGGCCACACTCGTCGGTAGAAATTAATTTGTAATAGCGTGTATTTTTATGTAATAAATTTACTATCAAAATTTACGAAGGTCAATGAATGGGACCAATATTAATTTTGACAAAATGCGTAAAGAAAACATTGAAAATGGCATAAAAATTAATAATTTTACAATTTATGGCGTGTTTGAATTGTCAAGGGTAAGCTTGTGGTGTTAATATTCTGTGAAATCTTAAAGATATGAAAAGATCACTTATGCTTTTAATAACTCACTTTAGTTTTTACGAATATTTGAAGTTAATTGAAAATTTGTCAAAGTAAGGCTCATCAATGATGTTCCAGTCACATATGAAATTAGGTAATGCTGAAGCAGTGTTAAAACCACGACCATTATACAGGGTGACCACACTCAACCTCTTTAAATGAAAGGATGAAACAGTTAATATAGTAAATCCTTAATAAAAATTGTACATAAAAGGTATACTGATAGAAAAAAATAATATAATAAAATAAAAGAAGTAAAATGAAAACATAATCAGAATGATTAAAATGAATGACATGTAAATATAAATGAAAAATAAACATCTACCTGTTAGATCAAAATCATTTAGAAACGGTGAATGCAAAGATGAAGGTCCGCTTAGGAATAGGCAGTTAAAAAATAATTTAGTTTATTTTTAAGTCCTATTATGTATTAAAAAAAGGATACTTAAATTAGATTATCCTTATTAGAGATTATATTTCACATATAGATATATGTATTTTTTGCTTTTCCTGTTTCCTGTGTACAGCACTTAAGTGTAAATCAATTGATAACAAACTATACAAAATCTGAAAAAAAGAGAATCAGTTGTAGATGAACCATGCATATTATAGTGTTTTTTACGACACATCTCTGAAAACAATGATACTGTAGGTACAGAAATATCGGCAATGCATATCACTTATAAATGGAAAAATGTAATTAACCCTCAAGTGTAATTAAAACTCCTAAACATCAAAACATTTGGTCCATTTATCGTTGCAACCAAACAAATACTGACCGATTGTATAAAATTGCTGGTACACAAGTGATTATGCTTGATTGTATTTCTAAAAAAATAATTTGTACAAACAAAAAGCGGATTTTTGTCACATTGTGCGGTTAATAGATTTCAAATGGCCCTTTTATCGTTGTAAGCTGAAATAAATACTTACTGATTTATAAGGAATCTGGTCCACGAGCCATTGTTAAAGTAACTATGTTTGTTTGTTCTGTAAAATAAAATTGTATCAACAAAGGAGCGGATTTTTGTCACATTTTGCGGTTAATAAAATAGAATAGATAATTTATTTGTAACAGGAAGATACGACATATGTATGTACATACCAAGACCATGATTTATTCCGTTCCAATAATACTTGTTTGTGTTTTACAGCCATTGTCTGCACTTCTTTGATTTCTTTTAACCATTGAATCCACTTTCTTTACGTCATTCTTGGAGGATTTGAATCTTGAATTTGACCCATGGTCCTCTCAGTACAAAAAAAAAAACAAAAAAAAAAACGATAAAAGAGTAGTTTTCAAATTATAAATTTTCCTACCTGGAAAGTAACATATATCTACTTCACTTGCATACGGTGTTTCATTTCACAATTTATTCGATATGCCAGGGCTCCAAAAATTAAAAAAATCCAATTTTAAAATTTTTTCCGACACCAATGTTTACGTGACCGACTACAAGACCAAGATTGTACGAAAATACGTCACATATGATTTCTAAAAAATCTTCCTTCGTTATCAGCCACTGATGGAAAAATTCAAATTTATGTGAGACGAAATGGTTAGTGATTGTTTTGTTTAGTGATTGACTGGTTGTTGTACTGAGATCATCACATCAATATTCAAATAATGTCTCAATACCGTATTATTTTGTGTTACTACCGACCCTACTGAGGTCGCAATTGAATAGGGAGAATTAGCGCCATAAAAACTGGTTTAACCCAACATTTCTTTTAAAATACCAAGTAAGTTAGAACCATTGCGATCTTGAATTTCTCTGGTATGTCTTCCTTGATTTGTCTTTTCTCTAGGACATTTGAGATTGATCATTCAAGTTCAGTAATTTTGTTATTTTCTTTAATTATTATTGAGTTCGTTTATTAGCAACGTTTTTTTCTCAGCTAGGACAAAAACAGGCATATCGGCATTATTTCAGACTTCTGCTTCTGGTTTTAATACGTACCAATAAGTTTTAAATTATACGGATACGTTTTT
This sequence comes from Arcuatula senhousia, assembly GCA_963971305.1. Classification (NCBI taxonomy): domain Eukaryota; kingdom Metazoa; phylum Mollusca; class Bivalvia; order Mytilida; family Mytilidae; genus Arcuatula; species Arcuatula senhousia. Next base: position 24,347,712 of record OZ020303.1, on the reverse strand, counting down.
GACATGGCATTTTGTATCAACAGAATGCAATAGGTTATTAGAACAAGAGTTAACACTAAAGTATGTCTCGCCTCCCGTTACCATCGGAATACCTAGTTAGTCAACTATTCATTCATAAGGTCTCGACAATTTCCAGAGGACCAACTAAAATTATTCTAGATATCACAGTCGTTGAGAAACAGACTAAACCAAAAGACTGAACACACGAAAAAAAAAACTGTATAACAGTCATTTAGTGTAGAAAATGAGGTCAAGGTCAGATGAAATGGTGGTGGACCAAAACAATCATCGGTATCCTAAAATCAGATGCCCAGCTATTATAATTTTTTAAAACGAAATTCATTTTCCACTAAAGTCTTACAAAGACGTTTGCAGCCTGTAAAATGACCAAAGTTTACAAAGCCACTGAAGCGTGAAAATGTGGTCAGGGTCACACAGCATGGTAACAGTTACGTAAATCATAACCTTAATTGTCTGTATACCAAATATCAGATACCTAACTATAATACTTTTCAAAAAATTCATTTCAAAGAAATTTTCGGCCTGAAAAAAGACCGAAGTTCACAAAGTCATTGAAGCGTGAAAATGGGGTCAAGGTCACACAGCATGGTGTTTGTTTAGTCTCGAACCCAAGGTAGTGAGTCTGGGAAACACCTATTGATTTTTCGTAACCAATAGGTGGCGATCGTTATACCTTTTAACCATTACCACGTGTGTATATGACGTGTTTAGCATACAAGATTCATTTCGATCTAAAATGAACCAACTTTAAAAACTCAACGTTTCATTGGTCTTCCTTGGTTTTTGATGACTGGTTCTGTAAAATTGAGAATCGGATTGGTCGCACGTGTATGGTTCTGTTATCAAGAATGTCCCTATTTTTGACTCCAATAAACATAAACAATTTCCAAAACCAGGTAGGCGCCCGTGAGTACAATTTAACGATAAAACGATTTTTTTATTGTGAACAAAACCAACTTGTGTTCAAAAATATAAAATAGGATGTCTTATTAGTATAAAATGAGACATATAATGATATAAGAGAACAACTCACATCAGTTCGAGAAGTTATCTCGCTATTGTATTTACATGAATTCACTGAACCATATGTACAGAATTCTGAACATACGGTTGAGCAATTTTCGTCGAACGTAACAAAAAACATAACATACACATAACAAAATAGGTAACTGGACTGTCCCAGACTATTATCATCCATTGACAAGCGTCTGGGTGATCGAGACTAGGTGACTGTTGCGTAGACAATAACCTGAACTGTCTATATAACAATTACCAGATGCCTAGCTACTACACTGGCGGTGGTGTGTCATGGGCTGGACGACCCATGGCACATAGCGAGTCTATACCGGTTGGTTTAAGTCGATGCAGAGGGGCTTTCCCCTAGTCACGACTATAAATACCCATCAGTACTAGCTACTACACTTTTCAAGGAATTCATTATCCACAAAAGTCTTACAAAAACGTTTACGCCGCCGCAAAGTAATATCTATACCTCGCCTTCCTCGACTATTCGTCGCAGGCGAGACAAAAATGAACAAGGCATTCAAGGGGTAAACTCAAAACCAAACAATTCGTTATCAGGCCCAAACAGGTTGTACTAAGATATCTACATTTTGCTTAATCTCATCATACTTTTTTTCTTACACATGATAAGTCTTCCTGCCACAATGCACGTAGTTGAAAATACTTGTCTAGAAGATGTTTTTTTTACCGATTTTAGTGCCTATTTTCTACCGATGGTCATCTTCCTATGATGTTCTGTAAATATGATATTTCTCAGATGAGTGCAGATGTTTGTTTGTCATAGGGATTTATTTTGTCATCTTTTACCGCAAAATTGACCATAGCAACGTGATGGGTGAGCTATAGCAAACAGAAGCTGCTTACTCTTCCGAAGCATCGGAGTGCACTCCCGTCACGACTTGAGTTGCTTTAAGTTGTTTTTGTGTGTTTTTATGTTAAATGTTACTTCGTGTTGCTCTCGTTCGTGTTCACTGGTTTTGTCTTTTCCTTTAGGACTTTCGACATTCGAAAACCCAATTGGTACATATATTTGTTCATTTCAATGAATTGTTCATGAAAATTTCGAGCAATTTTTGTGACATGACTTAGTATGTAGTAACCCGAAAAACTGCAGGGGTACGCATGACGACGAAAAGGTTATAACGAAATTACCGACTTCGGAGGATCAATCTCGTTTGTCCGAGAGTAAAGACAAATCAAGACTGACATCACAGAGAAATTGTCCTTAGTACAAGCATTTAAAAAGAAATGGTGGTTTGAACCAGGTTTTATGGTACCAAACCTCCTTCTCTCATTGCAATCCTAAAATGACCTTAAAATGACGCTTTATTTAAAACACATTTTAGACGACATAAAAGTGGACGCATAGTCATACATGAGTGTTTTTACTCAACATATTATTATTTTTTTGTAAATTTCTAATAATTTGATTGGCTTTTACAGTCATGTGATCAAAAAAATAATTCGAATATTTTATTTTGTAAACTAAAAGTCCCCTCTGACATGCGACTGCTCTAATTCACCCTTTATCCATGGTCCATCCGGTCATGGTATCACGGGTGATCTAAAGATCTTTGAAAATGATTTATTACGCAAGATGATTAATTTCTTATGTACCTAAATTCAGAGAACCAAAACGTATAAATTGGAACCATATCTTTCAGGTCATCATGGACCCTGTGGAGGACTATGCCAGAGCTTGGATAAAGAGGGAAGTGGGCCAAGAACCGGAACTTGAATCTTTGTCAGATTTTGCAAGAAGTATCCGTTCTCTTGTACGAAGCCGAATCGATAAACTTCGAGGTATTTAGGGATCTTGAGGCTCTTGACTGCATGTCTTTCCTTCTTACACGACAAATATGTTGTCGCACCTGCAGACAAAGCTTCTAACATAGTTTTTTGTATGTAAAGCACACTATTACAATTGTTTGGTCAAAGAACTAGGCATTGATGGTAATGCCTCCACTAGTAATACATACATCTGGACTTCATTTGACAAAGATGAGATCATTGTTAACCATAACTCCTTCCTTGTTTAAATCTTCATTTTAAAAGAAGGAGCACGAAGAGTTACCATTTGTATTGGATACCTAAACAGCATAAAGATCCATACAAAGAAAGGTATATAGCTGGATCGTCATCATGTTCTACCACAGAATTGTCCGTCCAACTCGCAAAAATGTTGTGTGCAGACAAGGAAGGACAACAAGCGTACTGCGAATCTATTTATTCTCGTATTGGAATAAATCTCATGTTGATTTTAAAGAACTCTAAAGATTTGTTGGAAAATTTCAAATCTCGATAATTTTCTGAAGTTCATTCTTTGAAAACATTCGATTTTTCAACTTTATACACCACCTTACCACACGAGAAATTAAAATGCCGACTGAAAGAACTAATTAAAAGACATTCTCTAATTCTAGGAATTTTGTTGTTTTGGCCTATAATTCTACATATTTTTCTAAAACATCTTCTAAAGATAAGACATGTTACACCATGGAACAAGTTTGCAGTATGCTTGATTTCCTTGATATTGACAACATATTTGTCACATATGGAGGAGAAACTTTTCAACAACAAGTTGGCATTCCAATGGGAACAAATTGTGCCCCATTTCTCGCCGACTTATTTTGATACTCTTACGATACTGAATTTCTTCTGCAACTCGTTAAGAACAAGAATATAAAAGAAGCTACACCCTTTAATCTCACTTTCAGATATATTGATGATGTCATCTCTGTCAACAACGCTTCGTTTGCTAGATGGATTCCTTCAATTTATCTTTCTGAGTTAGAGATGAAAGAAACCACCGAATCTACTTGCTCCACGTCATTCTTGGATTTGCATCTCAAATTTAACTCGGGTGGTCATCTCAGTACAAAAAAATATATGACAAAAGAGACGATTTTAATTTTGAAATAATTGATTTCCTCATATGGAAAGTAACAAACCCACCTCACCAGCATATGGGATGTATATTTTCCCAACTTATTCGATATGCCAGGGCTTGTACTAATTTTTTTCTGATTTTTTTACCCGACACCGTTGTCTCCATGATCGGCTTTTGGACCAAGGTTATAAGAAAATACGTCTCATCCGGTCTCTTAAAAAGTTTTTTTTCGATATCAGCCACTGGTAGCAAAATTCAAAATTCGTGATTGTTTCAACTAGCTTGTGACAGTTTGTTGTAATGAGATTACCAACCTTTTAACTTCTATTGTGTCTCACAACTATGTTGTGTTTTTTGTTGCTAGACCCTTATAGATCGCAATGGAAGAGGGAGGTTTGGCGCCATAAAACCTGGATCAACCCACCATTTTGTTTGCAAATGTCTGAACCAAGTCAGGACCATAGCGATCTTGAATTTCTCTAGCATGTCTTTGCTTTTTTTTGGTCTTTGCCTCTTGAGTATATGAGATTGATCGCCCCAGTTCGGTAGTTTTTTTGTTACCTTTATTTCTAGATGGAAACATCTCGAATTGTTACCATTCGGGTAAGACCTCGGGATAACAATTCTGGGTGTTTTCCTCTATTGTGGGCCACAATTGTATATTACTCCTTAGTAACTAACAACCAAAAATACGGTTATGATTTTGTCAATATATTTCTTTACTCTTTACACATAAACTACAGAAATGGAAAACAATAACTTCTGTTTTTTTTTATCTTTGCCCGTACCATTTCTACTTCTACTTCTACTTCAGTACTGACCAGTACTGCCCAGGGCTTTCGAACACGGACATGTGACGTCAGCAACACGACTAAAAACACTACTGCAGTAGTGTTTATGTACAATTAAAAACAAAGGGGGGCTGTGTCTTAACTGTGAGCTGCTGCAGACGGTCAATGAAGTCGTCTACAGCGGTAATCTGCACAAGGTCCGCGTTGATAGGGAGTTCCAATCTCGTATGGTCCAAGATATGAAGATATTCTTGTACTGTTCATAATTGGCTATGATTCCAATGTAGGCTTTGGAGTGAGATCTTGTTCCATGGTAAGTTGGTTGGAGGACATAATCTGGTATATCAATTGGTGATGTGTTGTTGACTGCTTTTTGGAGTATTGATGTTACGCTCTAGGTGTGGCAAGTCTAGCGATCTAAATGCCTTAACGTCTTGGTTGCATCTATACAGGTGTCGTCTGAGCAGGTTTAGAATTCTGAAAACATAAACTACAGAAACGAAAAACACTTCTGGTCTTTTTTAATCTTTGCACGCACCATTTCTACTTCTACTTCTACTTCAGTACTGACCAGTACTGCCCAGGATGAGTTGTTGACTGCTTTATGGAAGGGTACAAGTCGTTTTTTTTCTGCGTTGCTATAGTAGTGGCCAGTTGAGTTTTTGGAGTATTGATGTTACGCTCTATGTGTGGCAAGTCTAGCGATCTAAATGCCTTAACGTCTTGGTTGCATCTATACATGTGTCGTCTGAGCAGGTTTAGAATTCAGAAAACATAAACTACAGAAACGAAAAACACTTCTGGTCCTTTTTAATCTTTGCACGCACCATTTCTACTTCTACTTCTACTTCAGTACTGACCAGTACTGCCCAGGATGTGTTGTTGACTGCTTTATGGAAGGGTACAAGTCGTTTTTTTTTTCTGCGTTGCTATAGTAGTGGCCAGTTGAGTTTTTGGAGTATTGATGTTACGCTTTCTCTGTATGAGTAGTTAGTTGCCTGTAACAAAGCGGACACCTTTCCGCTGTACTTTCTCTAGGCTGAATATGTCTTGGTTGGTGTACGGGTCCCATACAGATGAACCACACTCTAGGTGTGGCAAGTCTAGCGATCTAAATGCCTTAACGTCTTGGTTGCATCTATACAGGTGTCGTCTGAGCAGGTTTAGAATTCTGTTGGCCTTCTGCGTGATGTTGCCAATATGATGTTTCAATGTGAGGTCTGGTGTGAGTTCTACTCCAAGGTACTTCGAGAAGAGTTGCCTTCGATGGTATATATGGTTGTCAAGTTGTTTGTTTTCCTAGGACTGGTGATTTTTCGACGCATTGAACCTCATCAACCAGTTGTGTGACCATTCCACTAGCGAGTCTTTCTGCAGTGTTGTGTAGTCCTCCTTTTTGCTGATGTTACGATAGAGGAGACAATCATCTGCGAGTAGTTTAATTTTTGTCTGTGGAGATACTCTGTTTTCGATGTATTTTTGTACAAAAAGAACATCAGGGGTCCTACGACGGTACCTTGAGGTACACCAGAGATGACAGGAGAATCGTTGGAAGATGGTGGAACATTCTGCTGTCTGTCACATAGCCATGACTTGATCCAGGTGTTTGGTGCGTCCGTCCACTCCATAGTGCTTGATCTTGTGAGGCAGTCTATGGTTGACCACGGTATCAACGGCCTTGCTGAAGTCAAGGATAAGTACATCGGTGGTCTTTTGCTGGTCTAGTCTGCGTGAGAGGTCTTTAACTGTGTTAAGAAGTTACGTCTCGCAGGAGTGGTTACTTCCAAAACCGTGTTGAAAACAGGACTTTGTTGCTATCTAGATGACTCATGATTTGACTGAATACTATATGTCCATGGTCTTACATAGGATACAGGTTAACTACACCGGCCGGTAATTGGCTGGATAAGTCCTATCCCCTTTTTTGAAGACTGCGGTGACATTCCCTTTCTGCCAGTCAGATGGAACTTCTCCGGTATCATAGGACTGTTGGTAGATGAAAGAGAGGTTTGGTGCCATTTTCTTCGCAAGGGTCTTCAAAATGCAGAATGGTAGTAAGTCAGGACCTGCTGCTTTTGGAGTCCAGGTGCAGTGAACTGGGTGTCAGGCATGGATGGTGCTTGTCTACCGTTGATAACAGGTTAGTCGCCAGATGGTTCACGACTGAGGTGTATTGGTCATTCAATGCGTTTGCTTTATCAACTGGGTCGATCAGTAGCTTATCATCTTTCTTCAGGACTGTGATGTTGCTTTGTCCACCCTTATTCTGCTTGATGTATGAGTAGAACTTCCGGGGATTCACAGTTATGCTGTTATTGAGAATCTTGTCAAAATATTCTCTGTGAGCTGTTTATAGGGCTTCTTTGACCTTCTTTCTGAGTAATAGGTATCTCTTCCAGGAATGACTATTTCGGTTGTGTTTTCCAGCACCCCAGGCTCGTCTCTTCTGGCGACAGAGTCTCTTAATCTTCACGGTGATCCAGGGAAGATTCCATCTTGATGTCATCTTCTTTGGAATGTTGTCCTCCATTTTACTGATCAAGGTGGTGGTGAAGAGCTTCCAGTTCTCGTTTACAGTGTAGTCCAGCCGGTTCTCTGTGCTAAATCTATTTTGGAGTTTAATCGTGTCGTCCTTGATGCTGTTAAAGTTACCAGCTTTATATTAATAAACATATCTGTCCGGTTTCTTCTGTTTTTTAGCGGCTAAGACTACCTGGTATATGACTGCGTCATGGTCGCTCAATCCAGAGTGAGTGTCAATGTTGGTAATGCTATCAGGATTTGTTGTGAATACGATATCAAGAATATTATCTGAGTAATGTCTCGTCGGCTTTTGTACCATTTGGGTAAGAAAGTTTGCATTTACAAAGTCTATCATTGTGTTGATGAGTGTGATGATGTAGCTTGTCTTATGTTTTATTATCACATCTTCACAGTTGATATCAGCTATGTTGAAGTCCCCGTTGATCATGATGCTGGGTAGCACGTTGTCGTTCTTACAGGTTAACTTTGCTACGGATTCGTGTAGCTGGTTTATAACCTCCGGATCATCTATGGATGGCGTTCAGTAGAATGATGCTACGTAGAGTGGCTTTTTCCATGTTATTTCTAGTCTAAGCCATGTAATCTCACAGTTCGTGTTGAGATCTTTGACAGGAGATGCTAGTATGGTATTTTTTACAGCTAGTAATATACCCCCCCCCCTTTATTGTCCTTTCTATCAACTACTAGTATCTAATGTTAATATCCAGAGTTTGTTGGTATTACTGCAGAATCGCTGATGGTGTTGTCAAGTTTGGTTTCACAGAGGGATAGTTCTTTCAAAAGGTGGCACAGAGCAGCACGCTTGTTGTCGGATTATAGGCTGTCTGCGTTGATGCTCACGATTTTCAGTGATGGTAAATGAAATTTTGCTTAACGTACTTGTGTTTGGCTTCTTGTTAGGTTTGTAGGTCGATCTTCGGTATCAGAGAGTACGATATACAAACATTGTTTTTCTTATTCAAATGTTTAATGAAATTTGTTTTGTGTATAAATTCATTCCAACAACCACTTTGTTACTTTGTATGTTTTTCTCTCTCTTCTCTCTTATTGAAATAACAGTTATCAGAGATATATGTCTCGTCTGTCGCAGCTGGACACTGTATAAAATGAAGTTAAACAATGCAAATACTTAAAGTGACTACAGTCATGTCAGTAGTGGTAATTACTCACAAATAGATCTATATTGATGCAAATGCAACTGTAAACCAAACATCATTGGTGTGCCATTAATTGTTCAAATAACACAGATTAAGAAAGCCAAATGAGTATTAAATCGATAAGTCAGTCGAGCATACAGATAAAGCGTACTTGAAATTGATCTGTACTGATGCTAATGCAACTACATACTAAATATCAATGGTATACCATAACTGTTTCATGTAAAACGGACTAAAGAAAAACGAATAGCATTGGCCAAATCAGTACAAAATCGGGAAGTCATGACTGCAGGAGCAAACAGGCGAAATGCTTAAAAAATGACCTGTACCGATGCTAATGCAACTGTATACCAAATATCAAAGGTGTACCACAACTGCTTCATGTTAAACAGGCCTTAGAAAAAACGTTAACATTTATCTAAATCGGAATAAAATCTTTAAGTCACGTAGGAGCATTCAGATAAAACACCCTTGAAATCAATCTGTGCTGATGCTAATGCAACTGCATACCAAATATCCATGGTGTACCATAACTACTTCAGGCTAAACAGACTTAAGAAAAAAGGTTAACATTGGCCAAATCAGTCTATAATCCCAAAGTCAGTAGACCGTGACAGCATGAGCATACAGATAAATTGCCTTTAAAACTGATCTGTACTGATGCTAATGCAACTGCATACCAAATATCAATGGTGTATCATAACTAGTTCACATAAAACAGCAAAACTTTTAACAATTGTGGACGCCACCACCGGAAACACCATACCGAGACAAAAATAAAACGAAAATACTCACTTAAAACGAGCATTTTTCGACTGGAATAGAGTTGCTAGCATTTTATCCACACTGAAGGTGATTCAATTATGATAACGATGAAGTAGAACAGTAAAAGGTTTTTCTTCTTTTCTTTGTTTTATTCAAGACAATTGCAATTTTAAACCTCTCCGCTATATCTTCCTTGTTTTGTTTTTTTTTCTCTCGGACATATGAGATTGATCCCACAAGTTCGGTTGTTTTGTTATTACCCGTATTCCATATTTATTTTTACTACATTTCTCCTTTAATAAAAAACAAAAAACAAAACACACACACACACAAAAACAAAACAAAAAACACCCAAAAAACCTTGAAACACTTTTATTTATTATAACTCAAAACAGTTGATGGACACAAATGTTAAAGAATGAAAAGTTGATTGTAATCTGAAGATTTCTGCTTTGACGCTCGCTCAAAGCATAATGTCACGACCGCCAATGAAAACTGCTGACCACATTCTCAAGGCTCTTGGATGAATATCAAGTTTTTTGCTTGCTTTCTTTCGTTACTGAAAAAGAATATAGAAATTTTACACATTGTTCATTTTTTTAATATGTTTCTGTCTATGTCTTAAGCCTTTTACATTTTTTACACTATTATAATGTACCGAGGAAGGGATTATATTGTCAATTCAGTTTAAACTATAATACACATGTAGATTTTTCTATCTTTTTGTGTTATTTTTAAAATACAAAATATGAAATCTAACTAACATGCACAATATATTATTCCACTTACGTTCCTTCTTTGATTTTTTTTTTCAATTAGCTCAAGTTAAGTACCTGTCATCTTAATCAAGATACTTCAAAAGTAGAAAGTTTGACTGAGCAAGTGATATAAAATGACAGACAATACATTTTTTTGCTGCTTTTGGGGATTTTGGTATTTTCTTCAAACTTTTAAACTCCCTTCAAAATACATGTGCAAAAAAAAAACAATTATTCCTTACACAGCTCAATTTTTTCAATGTTTTCAACGTTATTATTTGTGCTCTCATCTGATTCATTTTCAGCTTCCACGTTTTCTGATATACTCTCATGTCGTTTTCTCAAATTATTCAAAACAGCATAGTACTTCAGAAAACTTTCCATGGACCTTCTGCCTTGCTGAAAAAAAATTATAAGTTTATAGATATCATACAGCTTAGCAATTTCAAGTCATTAAATACTGTTAATCTTTATGAAACATGCTGAACAGTGAACACGTAGAATGCAAGTTTTTAGCAATGTAATATAACATACAAATTCCATGGTTACTACAAAATGTTTTTAAAACAGACCTCTAAATGATAAATTAAAGTTACCTCTACAACATAAGCTCTATCTTCAGGTTCTAAAACAAAGTCAGAAGTTCCAACATGTCCAGTATTTATACCAACTGTTCGGTCTAAATCTCTCTCCTGAAAATGGATTTATCACAATAAATATGCCTTGTTTGTGTTTAAGTTCACGTTGCTGAATGCCGTTTGGTTAAATTATATATATTTAGCTGTTGTGTGGTTTTTTTTTGTTGGGATTTATGTCTAATTAGTATTTCTTTGCCTTTTCGGATTTATGAAATTCGGTTGCATTTCTTTCTAATTTTGTCACTCACTTTCAGTTATTGAAAAATTAAAAATGGTTTCATAACTAAAAAGAAGGAAATAAATATAGCTTCTACAACGGGATCGAGTTGATTATTGAATTTCTCATATCAAGTGAAATAAATTTGATTATTTCATTGACGAGGCTTGCCATCAAAATGTTAGAAATTTCATATTTACCGATAACTAAGTTGTAGAAGGTTTTTCTATAATGTCTACAGGTAAAAAAGGTAAAAATTGCAAATTGCACGTGCAATTACGCTCAGAACAAAATTTTCTCTGGAGGTGAAAAACATTTTTTCACAACTGGTTGGGAGGTTGAAAAATGTGATGAAAATTAGAGAAAATATAATTATAAATCAGTTCAGATTCTTCACTGCATCACTAGTGGTCAATAAACAAAAAAGTTTATGCTAAAATTATAAAGTTTTATCGTTGAATAATTGAACATTAGACTTGCACATTGTTAACCTAGATTTACCACTTCCACTAAATTAAGTATTGTTAAAAATTCTTTCCTTGAATATAAATACATTTTTATTACCTCTACAAACACCCTTTTAACATTGGTAAGTAAAGCGTTTTGTAATGTATCAAAGAAAGAAAATAGTCCAGTGATATCCTTCCGCTGGTATCCCAGAAACCTCTGCTGTAAACAAATTCCGGTACTCTGTATAAAGTTCACCAACTCGTGAAAATGAATCTAAAAATATGCAATAAAGTGTTAGAAACAAAGATTGTTTTTTATTAATCTGTAAGGGTTAGTAATGTAAAATGTCATAATAATACGTCATTTTTATCATGATCATCAAAAACATAACTTCATTTTAGAGAATGTAATATCCTATTATTCGAATATATTTTGACATTGCAGTTCTTTCAGAACTACCAGTTGATTTAAATTGCAAGTGAACTAAACTGTGTAATAGTTAAAGTTGATATGAACTAAAAACAGCCCTTGCTTAAAGCCTGTGAATTCTTTTGATTTTTTGTCTGGTGGTCAATAATTAAGCTATAACAAATAAACAATCTATCCATATAAAATTTAAGGAAAGCCAGCTTTGCTTATAACTTTAACATTCATTGTTTCCTTACCACGCCATTTCCATCTCTGTCGAGAGCATCAAATGCCATTTCAGCAGTACAGTTCTCGCCAAATAACAAATTGGCATGTTCAGTTGTAAAATCGTCCTGAAATATTTGACAGTTTTAAGGTTCATGATACTAAAGTAGTGAACCATAATAAACATTGTAGCATGCACTTAATTTGTTTGCAAATAAAGAGATGTTGAATAGAAAGAATGATTTACTATTTTAGATGACAATAACAACGATGTTGCAATGAAAAACAGCCTTCCAACTGGGAAAAAAACTCTCTTGATTTAAGGAAAATGACTTCAAAAGTGGCTCCACCTTTCAGACTTTTTTAAAACCAAATTTTGGAACCATGGTTTGAATTTTAATAAGCCCTCAATTAGCTCTCTCATACAATATGTGTAAAACAATTTGATCTAAATTTATCTTTTTAGATGAAATTTTTAAGCGGTGCACAAAAATTATTTTGGTTCATTTGGCTTTAATATGGGTTGCCAGATAAAAAAAACCATGTACTTGAAGAGTCGTATATAAAAAACAGCTTTTAAATCAAACTTACAAACTAAACATAGAATAGACCATTTGATATGATAATGAACAAATAACACAAGATTCTATAAAGAAAACATACAATTTCATTTGCATTTGTCCATAAGCATCATTCACGGTTAATAAAAAAGCCGTTTCAAAAGCATGCTGTACATAAAGCAGACAAGACAAGCTAGCACATTGTTCAGTTTAAATTAAGTTGGTTTAATTAGTTTATTGTTGATGGTTACATTGCAGTCCTCTAACATATTGTTGTTTTCGGACCTTTAGCCTTTATATTTTTATCTTCTGTTTAACTAGCATTTTTAAATGTCAAATTATTGTACTCCTTAAAAATTTCAAATCCAAAATTATAATAGAAGTTCGTAATAGATAGTTGATTATAGCAACTTTCTGCTGGTTGCCTACACCAAAATGGTAAACAATGATTAAACAGCAAAACAAAACCAAACGTTAAACAATTAACAGAAGAGCAAAAAAAAAAAACAATACAAAGAAGTCATGCAATAATCGCCCTTGTATAAGCAGACGTTATCATTATTTGACCTAAGCATTCGTTTTTGTTTAACACCATTGCAATGTTAATAATAATACAACAAGACTAAGAAGGTACAAGACAACATTAGACGGAACATCCTCTTAGAAAACTTATTCTGATACCTACCCCTAATACATTACCCTCTTTTATCTAATAAAAAGTGGTAGAAAGAGATAGAACAAAAGTTTACTGAACATTCTTTCACAAATCATTTGCAAAGATTTACGAAGATGAAATTTTAACTACTAGTATAACACAAATACGTTTGGTGTTTTTGCTAAAAGTGCTGTTTACATCCTTGACAAAACAGAAATGCACTTTTAATGTTAACACCCAAATGATAAGAAAAGCCTTAACAAAACTTTTTATTAACATTTTAATTTTAGAAGGACCCGGGGGGAATAGACCCGCAGCAGAGCCTAGATTGTCGTAAGAGGCGCCTTTTGTCTTAGGATTCTTACGTCGGGTCAATGCTCAGTCCACAGAGCGACCAAGTGTGTACCCTAGGTGGCTGAATAGAGTGGTCCTCTTCCGCAGGGATGTCAGTTCCTTTATACGAAAACCCTGAACGCTGACCATTGCTCTTAATAATTCATATGGGTGTTAACTCAACGAGGACATAATTTATGTCTTACATTTCATATTAGTATTACGTATCTAGTAAGATGTAAGTATAAAAAGTGTATACAATATCTTTAAAACATCTAAAGCAAAAAATAAACAAATTGCAAGATAAATATATAGCTCTGTAGCTCCGGTATATGTTTGTACGTAGTAGCAAAATTCCAATGCTCTTTTAAAACATTTAAAAATGTACTTTACCATGTCTATCTGTATGTACATAGAAAACCTTTTTATAAGTATTCATTAATCATAATCACATTTTAAAATAAGCTTCTGCAACAAAATTTAAGGCAATATTTAGGTTGCAACACGAGAAATCAGCAGAATTATCTTACAGTTACATAGAGATCATTGAGTTGTTGAACAAAAATACCTTACAGTTACATAAAGATCAACAAATAATGCTGAAGAAGTGTAAAACTGCAGAATGACCACTAAACACAACTGTACATTTAGTATGCTTAAATGAGTTAAAGTAAAAAAATCTGTCAAAGTGGCTGTGATTAGTAGTTGCTGAGAAAACTGTTACGAAAATTTCTTCCCCGCCCGCACGCCGCCCGCCCGCCCGCCCGACATTCACCATTTTATAACCCGGATTTTTCACTCCGTGAAATCCGGCCAAAAACGAACAAAATATCAATTTAAATATGAGTTAAGAGACTTTAAATTTTCCAAGTATCACAGAAAAAAAATGACACTAAGCTTACATCGCTGAGAGCATTCTATAGCTCTTTTCTGCCCCCACCCCCAACAAAATTACACCCCCCAAAAAAACTTACATCACTAAAAGCATTTTGTAGCTCTGTTCTATCTATTTTATCATCCTTGTCAAGATTGTGCTTCTTTAGAACCTAAAAAATGGGATAAGATTTTTAAACACAAAATGAACATGTATTTTGAGTTTCTATTTCAAAGGTACCTGCAAATGATGAATAGTATGAAATTTGTTGTGTGTTTATATTTAATTTAAAAAAAACAAAAAAAAAACACTTTAATGGGCAGATTTAAAAAAATCATTTTGGTGAAAAAATAACATATAACAAAATATGAATCATCTGGCCTCGTCATATTTGCTTTACCTTCAAGAAAGCATCAACAGCAAGTGTAACTCTTCTGTGTTCACGGATGGCTTTTTCTTGAACAGTCTTCTTTTCAAGTCGTTTTCTAAAAATAAGAAAATTGTACCCCAATATTTGGTTTTGTGAACCAAACGTAGGTTTATGTAGACAACACGCACGAGTAAATTATTTGCTTATCAAAGAATGATCAATAAAACGCAATCATGTAAAAAGTTTCTCATTAAAATTTAAGTGACTATTACCTCGTTAAAAGTTATTCCCGATAAAATTAATATAGGTACCATGCTTTGGAATCTACAAAGAAGTTATCTTAAGTAACCTGCTTTTACTTTTTAAATAAAATTATAAAATAATAAATTTTTACATTCACCAGAATAAAACACTTTTTGTATGATTTTTTTTTTATCTAAAATTATTTGAAATTCTAGGTAGGTTTAACGTAATTTAATTTGAATAAAACCAAGAATTCTTTTAAAAACAGGTGTAATGTATATAAAATAAGGCGATTAAATACTAGTGTTTTGGGTCCAACTTTAAGTATGTACGTTTGCATATTTCTTATTATTATAGTGTTTAAATCATTGGTTGATCTATTTCAAAATACCTTGCCAGCTTTGTATTAGGAAATTTGTCGATATGAACACCAATTCTTTTTTCAAGTATGTATCTGTAAACATCTGATTCAGAATCTGCATACTAAAACATAAAGTCAGAAACTTATATATATAATCTGTGTCCGGCCTCGGATCTGTGTCCTTTCCTCAAATCTATGTCCATTCTCAAATCCATGTCCCTCTAAAATGTTTACCCCTCAAATCTGTGTCTCAACCAAAATGATTTTCATGCAGATCTGTATCCTTTTCTCAAATCTATGTCCTCTCAAAAAACGCTTTTCCTCAGATATGTGTCCTCCCTCTGGTGTAAAATTACAAAACTTGGTTGGTACGTGGCGTCATTTCAGTTTGGATGAATTAAGATACGGAGGAGGCTGCAGGGTAAAACCCTTTCAGACGACCCCCACACCCCCCCCCCCCACCACCTCACGGAAAAGTGGAAGTAAGGGATCAACAAAGACCGCAATCCGGACCACTTGTGGATCGACATGCCGTTTATATATATGGATTACTTAACACAAACAAGAGAGTCCCAACTGGGTAGCCAAAAGAATTTTGGAGAAGGTGAGAGTGGTTTACAAAGAGCGGTTGACTTTGATCAATAAACGTACTTAAAATTTTTATCAAAAATATGTTAAAAGTAAATTTGCAACAAGTGATACCCCGCTCCAAAAGTTTTCATACACATTCATTAATCTAATTGACGAAGAAACGTACATGACTATTATAAAGAACCCACTGATTACTTATTAACGCATCATTGCTCTCAGATTCTAATTATCGAGCATTCATATTTCTGGAACCGACCATTTTATTTGTTTTTATTTTAATATTACCCATGAAAAGGGTAGGATGACAACTTATCTTATTTTTCGTTGGAATTTTAAAGAACCAAATCAACCTTTGATATTTGACGGTTGTTTTTTGCAATATCACTTTTCCCGACAAATCTACCATTACTTGGAGGACCGATTTCAAATGTCTGAGAGAAAAAGAAAAAACAAGACAGACATGCCAGAGAAATTAAAGATCGCAATGGGTCCTGACTGGATATGGGGATTTCAAAAGAAAATCCAGTTGAGAGTTTTATGTCGCCAAACTTCCTTCTTCTGTTGCGAGCTTAAGTTAACTAATTGTCGTCCATCCTTGGTGTCGTGTTGGTCGGAAATGTTTTTTGGTTTTCGAACATATGACACAGATTTGGGGTGTTTTGACATTTCAAAGGACAGAGATCTGAGTATGACATTATCCCATAACGTCATGGGACACATATCTGAAGGAATGCAAATTTTAAGGACATAGATTTGGGTTTTCAATGGGAAAAATAAATTTAGGACATAGATTTGGTTGTCAATGACAATAGACACGGATCTGAGTGGAGGACACAGATCTGGAGTCGTACACGGATGTGAGTGTAATATATATAATAGACGTTAATTTCATTAGTCGTAAATTTTCATTATGATTTGAATTTTATTAGTAATACATATATTATTGTTTTGTTTTACTAAACAGCCTTAATATTTGCTATACTTCAAATTTGTGGTAAAAGAAAATGCTTCTTAAATGAAATATCCAAAGGCTATGGAATAAACTATGGTTGTTTTGTTGCAGGTTTAAGGTTTAAAAGGGCAATAAAATATACAGTTGCTGTAAACAGACATATTTGATTTGCACTTTCCTTACAGCTTTCGATTGTTAAGGTAATTATTTCAGTAAACACTTCATGTATACAAGTAGGTATAACATAATTTTTATCTGCAGCTTATAAAATTCCACAAAACATCAGCGTTATAGATGGTTTGCTCCTCTATTACGAAGTAATATAAATGGGTTAAGCTGCATCTATTTTAGAGAATTTGGACATAATTTTTTATCGTCAAAATGAGCAAGAAATAATATAGGTCAACGTGCTCGTTTTCGTGTTATAAGTGTTGATAAATTTGGCGGCAACTATTTCTTTGTGTTTCATTTCTTTTGTTTTGTCACCTTAGACAGAACGAACAAAATTTTATTTAAAATTATAAACTGCTTTTTCATTAGCCATAGTTTTAATTAAGAACAAATAAAGATAATATGGGTTTAATGGGCAAAACATTATAGTAAAAAGAAATGTGCAAAACCGGAGAATATCGAAAAACTGATAAAAACTGCAAAATATGAGGATAACAATTCCTTATAGAATTCCATGTAATGAAAATCAATCTTACTAGTAGCAATCCTAATGTTTTGTTCTTGTCTGGGTCATACTTAAATCTGTATTTTCTGTCTAACAGCTGGGGTATCTGATCAAGAGGTTGTAAACGTTCTATAAAACTATCTCCTTGTCTCATCGATAACCACCATCCTGAATTCAAGCAAGTTTCAATTTTAATTAAACAAAAATATATCTAAAGAATAACAGTCCATACTGATAAGATGCTGAAACGACAATGATGGTTGCATGAATCTACTTACTTGAGATATTCTGAAAGATGTCAAAGTTTTTGAAATACGTTTTACTTGCTTGGCAAATGAGCTAACCTCGAGAAGTTGATGAGTTGGAACGAAATTAGACAAGTATTGACATTTGTTTAGTTAGCCATTTAAGTCATTGACATGCTTATTCAATTGTTTGATCCATTGAATGAGTTGGTCCAAACAACACTGAATAGGTAATTTAAGATTTTTTTTTGAGAAAAAAAGTATGTATATAATACTTATGCTCCACCTCTTATTCTGTGATTTAATTCATCGTAATTATAAATGAAAACTTTACCAATAAATTATAACGTTTTTCACTGTCCTTTCAATTGGTAACCAATCACTTGCACGCTATCTTCACTAAACTCCAAACTTTACTTACCATCAAAACAATGGATAGGAAAATTACACAGAACACCACCATCAACGTATGTGTTGGTTTCCCCATTTTCAGTATAGTTTGTAGCTTGAAACATGCCTGAACAATAAATATATAAAAATATATTGGCAAATAAAAAAATAAAAAAATCCTAACCAACACTAGAAAAGCTGTGAGCCGCAGCCTAATAAGTAAATAGCCTACTCTTTATCCTTATCAATTAGATTAAAATTTGAAATATGATGTGCAATCAAAAAATGTTCCAAGATTGTGAGAAAATTTCAAGTAAATCCATCGAGCAGTTAAGAAGACGCGAATAAAATAGGTCACCTTGTTGTGTAAAGAACGCACGAACAGACGCAGATATTCCTTCTTACTTAGATAAGGATTCCAGTAGGTTGCAAGATCACAACTATGCTTACTTGTACATCTTGCATGCATACGTTATATAAATATTGAAGCCTATTGAAAATCGTTCAGTTGTGGTATGTATTTCTGCTTTATGTCATTTACACAGGGTGGGAACGGAAATTGAACAGTTTCCGGAAGCGCCGTTCGCGAAGCGAGGAGATTTTCTAATACAGGTAGCGCCAAATTCAAAAATGTCAAAACACGGGAATAAGCAGTCATTTGCAAGCACAATCTGAAGGAAAAAATAATAAAATTATAACGAAAATAGTTGCAGGTAAGTTATATACGCAGTAAGGCTCATTATATTGCGATCAGCCATGTTTTTGACTATCTAATTCATCGCGAACATTGAGAAGTAGACGAACAATGTGACACGGTGTGTCTTTTTCGGGGTCTGATGTGAAATCGGTTTCAATTTGGACTTAGTTTAATGCACCAATCCACAGATCAAACAAATAAGATTCAAACCATTCTAAAAATGTTGTGTAATTTTTGTGTTTTAATTGTATAATTGCATTTTTTATATCACCCCTAAATTTCAACACTTGAACGGGGAGCGCCCTGTGCATTGAACAGGTAGCTCCAAAATTCACATTTCTTTTGAACGGGTAGCTCACACTAAAAATATATATATTATTTATTTGAAAAGCGTATTCAAACATAAACAGGTTAGTAATGGAACATAGAAATGACGCTCTACACCAAATTGATTATATCAAATTTGAATACTTTATTGCTACATCAAAAATGCTAAGAAAAAAAAACAAATTAGCCGACCTTTAGGAATTGGTGAAAATACCCTAGGAACATCATATAGTTTATTAGCAACATATGGTTTGTTATCTATACAGAGCGATACACATCTCTTTTATTAATATTAAATCATTAAAACTGTCCTTAGGTCGCGCGTTTTATTGTTAAAATGCATTTTTATGCAGCATCTTTAATTATCAGCAATTTATTACACATTCTGAGCACTGTACAGATTTTCGGATACTCCGTATCCTCCGCCATAAAGACTGCCCTCCCTTTGTGATTTAGGCTGGTACCCCGCTGTTATCTGAAGAGTAGGGAGCCAGTTGCCAGCTTATGATTTATGTGCAACGAAAAGAACGTAAAACAATTACATTCACCCACCCACTGACTTTGTGTTTATTGCGTCTCTAATACTAAATGCTCGTAAGTTATAAAATCAAGTGCCTAGAACTCTGATAACCACGAGAGTTAGTTCTGCTGAGAGTTTTACTGAATCCCGAACTAATTAGGCCACTTAGGCACCTACTCCTTTGAATAAGAGATGCATCTACTCTACCAAGAGAAAGAACAAAACAAGACATAACGGATGAATTGGTGACCGCAATGGTACTGACTAGGTACATGCACCTCCAAAGAAATGGTAGGTTAAACTAGGTTAACGGCACCAGACCTCCCTCTTTTGTGTCTTTTTGTGGGCTTTTTGATAACAGCATGATCTTTAATCCTGACTCATTTGACTGCCTTTTAGGGAAGATAGTTCATAACAACAGTTTGCTCCAAGTCGAGCTAAGGATACATCCCTACTGATCTGAAAAGGGCGGGACACGTTATAACTCATTGTAATAAATCTTTGCATCAAATTATGATTCGAACTATTAGAAGCGAAGAAACCGCTTAAAAACTTTAAAAAAGTCTTAGTCAGCTGAAAAAAAAAAACAGGGTGTAGATGTGCGTGTGTTTGTTGGTGTTTTACGCCCTTTATCGAAGCTCCTGGTCCATGTATGGCGGTCAGTTTAAATGGTGGAGGAAACTGGAGTACCCGGAGGAAACCACCGACCTTGGGCAGGTAACTGACAAACCAAGTCACATACAATTGGGGAACACCCGTTTTTGTAAATTACAAACGCGAGTCGAACATTAGCTAAGAGGTGATCGGCTAGTGATCAATAGTGTGGCATTTGAATCTGAGCCTTTAACCACTCGGCCACTGGGCAAACCAGGCCCCGGAAGTAGATATGCAACTGCAACTTGCAAATCAAGCAGATAGTAATAAAATTTAAGTTGATATGGGGTTCCAACAGACGAGCAACCTCTTTAGATCCGCCACTGAATATACAACAAAAACAACAAGCATAAAACAAACAGAAAAGGCAAACATTTTTTGCACTTCTTATTATACAAAGAAGAGGCTCGCAGGAACCTAAATCGCTATCGTGGTACTAAGGACACCAAGGATCTCTTCTGTATGGGGTCATCTGACAATTTTTGTCCAAAAGAGACATTTATAGAGCTTAAAAAGCTGAATGTTTAAGGAAGTAGTAGCTCTTCTTTATCTGACATAGTTGTCATTCTATGGAACAAAAACATGAACAAGATGCTCCCTGGATCCCAATTCGCTCACCTGGTCTTTAGGGCCATCTCACAAAGGCTTTAGCAAGTCACAGCTTTCATATATTAGAAATAGTTTTTATTCTATAGAAAAACATGAAAAACACTATTTTTGACCTTTAAAGGCCCATAACCTCTTAACCTCTATAAAGGGTCATCTGGCAACATAATCCCAATGAATACTTTTGTAGAGCTTAATGAGCTAAAGGTTTAAGCAAGCTTAAGCTTTTCTCTATCTTCAACACTTTTCATTCTACGGGGCAAAAAAACATGAAAAAAACCCGCCATTTTTAACCTTTAGAAGCCCATAACCCATAGGGGGTCATCTGGCAACATCGACCCAATGGACTTTTGTAGAGCTTTTAATTTTAAAGAGACTTAGATTTTTCGGATTTCTTTTTATCTGTTTTAGTTGCTGAATTATAAAAGCCATTTTAAGTGATTTTACCTTATGTTCTACTTTTAGTTACAGCGGCCACGTTTTTTTTTATTAAATCTGTTCAAAATGAGAATTGTTTGGTGCCAACATGTCATGTATCATTCCTGCAAAGTTTCTGTTAAATTACATCTGTAGTTTCAGAGGAACTGACGATTTTTTTAAATTGACGAGGGCGGACGGATGGCGCATAGTGTTGGTATAAGCTCAATTGACTCTTAGCAAGGTGAGCTTTTCAGGACCACTACTAATACTTGACTTGACAAAAAATGTCGTGTGTAAAGTCTTAAATAAAGATTTACCCAGCGGTTTAAGAAGAGAAGTTTGAGCTTAAAGAAAGGGGTTTATTTGTATACAAAATATACCCCCTCCCCCCAAAAAAGAACTGAAAATATAAGAAACTAAAATTAAAGAAACAATATCAACAAGGGTACAAATGATTAGACCGGGGAAATGGGGGAAGGGTAACCTCACAAGGCTTAAAAAATATAGACTTGGAAATTAGTAGCACAACTTAATGCCACAAAGTCATGAATAAAGTTACCAAACGCTAGTTTACATCGAATGAACTTCTATGTATATTCTTAGATCGACTTGTGATGAGTTAGAGAGGTTATATGTATTTAAAATAATTTCGGCGCTACCTATTCATACATTTTTTCTTGCCTTGACGCTACCCGTTCACTTTTGATTTCAAGATTTTTAGACAATATCATAAATTATCACTAAACAACTGATATCTGCTCTATAAATGCATTTGATTTTTAATGTTCAATATCAAGAGGCTACACAAAATACCAATCGACATTCGTTCAATGTGTGTTTTCTTTAAAAACGATCGAAAAAAGAAGATGGTCTTGTATTTTTTAGATGTTCGAGATACTATTTTGGTTTAAAAATCCATGCTTAAAAGCAAACATAGAAATAAAACGCATTTAATGCAGATACTTGTCACTACATACAGCTTATATGTACACTATATTGATAGCAATGGTAGAACGTTATTGTGTATTTAACTAAATAAGAAGTACTTTTATTAACGAGTTCGTGGGATTTGAACTTGTCGCTACCTTTTCCTTGTCATAAGAACGGCGCTTCCGGAAACTATACAATTTCCGTTCCCACCCTGTGATTTAGACCGACAAGTGTCTTAATCAAATAACCGGCCATTGCTTTTCAAGACACATAAACGATTGCAGGTATATAACAAAAAAGGCTCTTTCAATGATAATTATTTAAATTAACACTTTTTCCACCCTACCAAAAAGAACCACATTATATTTTGGTGCAAGGACTTAATACACAATGGGATAGGACTTTATTTGATTTGACTCAACACAATGGTAATAAAATTATGTAATCTAGGTTTGTCACCTGATCCTATCTATCTATATATATTGTTACACTCCATACAATCTATAATATTGACACCAAATGTTCATTTTTTTCGAGCCCTGTTTGTATTGTAACAGGATGTGGACTTTAATATTCTTTATTTTCAAAATTGTTAGATAATTTTAAAAGTGCATTAAATAAAAAAAATAAAAGATTTAAATAAATAAAATATAATTACTTTACTTAACATGAAATCACACTTTAAACTCTTTATAAATATGCAACTTCAAATCAGACTACACTTATAAAGTATGTTTTTAATGTAAAAGACCGTTTTGTGGACCGCCAAGTAGTGCACCACAGTAGGCTGAAATTTCCGCCCCCGCCTACCTCTCCCCTTCTCCTGTGGTCTTCAAAATTAACTGTTTCTTGGTTTCCCACTCCATCCCAATATTTTGTTATCATCATTTCATGTTCATTTTATCTACCCTGATCTATTAGTAGCTTTCTTTAAAGTCCGAGGCACCTTGTATTGATCTCACACAGTGATTGCTATATGGTATGCGGTCAGAATTTTTGCATCATGGACTGACGGTCCCAGTTATACTATTCAATCTACTGAAGGCACACATCCCATTTGCTCATTTTTAAATTTTGTCCTTAAAACAGCAATTGGTCATTAATCACATCCAACATAATTGACTTCGCGGATATATTCTTCAATGTGGACTTTAATAATATAACGATAATTTTTTCGAACATTGCCGAAGAAAAAATATGTTATTTTTACATCCCTTCCATATCTTTAAGTTGTCTGAAGAAAAATGCCAAGGCCAACGTATATTATTTAAATGGTGTCTTTAACAGAAAATGAATTTTAAAAGCCTGTAGCCAAAACTATTAAATGAAAATTTATGATGGTTTGATAAAGTCGATTTCATAAATAGTTACCAAAATGTTGGTTTGATTTACTTTTGGTAATATTTCTTGTAAATAATTCTAACAATCAAAAATGCACCTTTTAGAAACATTGTGCTAGCTTCTAAGTTAAAAAAACCCGTTAACACCAGTTTGCTTTCAAATCATTTCATCCTTTGTGATGCGTCTAAAAAAATAAAATCGGTGACTTAGAATGATAAAATTCGAAAAAAAAATCTAAATCCTTTGGGGATCTTACCCGGTATGGACATAGACATTCTCACGGCAAGACGGATTGGCATATTTGGGGTAGTTTTTACGTGGCAATATTCTTCTATCATGTGGTTCAGATTTGTGACAACTATACACAATTCTTTACCAGTCCCTTCATAAAGCTGAAAGATAAAAGAGTTTTATTATAATGTAACAGAAACCGACATAATACGATCAAGAAAATCATCAAACTATTTTTACTCTATAACGAATAAGTTATTTTTTTGTTAAAAGAAGCGTTGTGATTTGATTTTCTAAAATTCTAAGCATCATTAATATGCAGAACTAAAGTGCTTGCAAAGTTTGACCATGAACCTAAAATAGAGTCACAATGTTATTGTTAAAATGATGTAAATATGTCAACCGTTTAATAACTTTAAGAATACGCGAATGCTTATATATTTTAATTTATGCAAATAAAAGTTATAATATCAAATAAAAGTCTTAATATACATTTAACTTGAAATATGCTTTAAAATGTAGTTCTGTACATGTACTTACGTAATTTGATGTCATATTCATATTAGAATGCAATGGTTTTAAGGAAATAATTTTCAAAAGTCTTTATATTTATTGCATTCTTTTTCCTTTCATTTTATATAATGGTTTATATAATTAAACATAATACCTCCAAAAATGAAATATCTGGATTACCATTACATTTTTTGGCAAGAGCTTCTCCAAACCATTGATAGATTCTATTTCCGGGGTTCCATCCATAGCCAGTCAATAAGTTTGGTAAAAGACTTAGTATTCCAAAGGATGCATCTTTAAAAACAAAAATACTATAAAAAAGATTGTTAAAAGACTTATAAATCGGCTTCCTATTAATGCCATATTTAAAGAACAAGTTCATAGTTTTGTAAATGAATATAAATGAATCAGAACTGTATATTTTCCACCAAGAAAGTGTCTTTGGTATACTGATAGATAAGACGATTTTAAGACTTCATATTTACTTAATTCATAGTCTACCGGTAGATAGAAAGGCGTTTTAGTGTACTTGCGATGGGACTATTTAATAAATATGTAAAGTTTTCTAAAAGAATAAAAATTATTTTACCTAAAAATATTCTTGACAAATCTTGACTTAGAGCTTCTTCTATTTCATCTGAATTATACCCGACTGCCAGTAGTGCCGCTGTCATTGCACCGGCACTTGTTCCACTAAACCGCTTAATCTGTTTGTAGATACCCAAATCCTCTAAAAGCTGTTCAAAGAACAAGCAAATAATATCTTGATTATTTGCACGAGGTTTTCTATGAAATAATATGATTTAAAAGTATAATTATATCAATACAGTATTCTTCATTTTGTGTTTCACTGACATGTCCTTGTCTGCGTACATTCTATGGTTGTGGAAACTAAAGATAAGAACAAAATAACCTCACACGGATGACCAATCTCCAATGTCCAAGAAGGTTAAGTCAAAATAAGGCATATGCAATTACCACGTGGCAATTACACATCGTAGGAATTGAATTTATAATTCGAATGGTGGGTTGAACCAAGTTTATGGCGCAAAACCTTTCTGTTCCATTTCGCTAAGTTCGGTAGTACACGGTTGTGGCACACCATTCAAGAAAGTGAGTTGAAGCCTCGAAACAATAGACCAATAAGGTATATCGTATGTACATGACGGCTATTTTATTAAATAGTTCTAAAAAGAAGAAAGCAGTTCGTTTGGGTCTGTTCAGTATTGCTCATCTATATATTTTTTATTCTCTTTGAACAAACAACAAGAATATCATCGTTGTAATTTAACGATTGTGTAGTATCATGTATAATTTTTCATCTTTTAGCATACTATAGGGATCCAAAGCAATCATAAAATAAGTTGTGTGTCATTTGCAATAAAATAATAATAAGATAATCATTTCGGTCAACTGATACAAACCTTCACTGCACCACAATAGGCCAGTCCTTTGTTTCCTCCACCCTCAAAAACCAGGTTTTCAAATGGATAATCATAATCTCTCGGGTTAATTTTCATGGCAAGAACTTCCGTGTCACTTAATATAGAGGGCATATTCTTCAGCGTCTTTCTTTTGTCTTCAGTTAGAAAATCATAAGATAAAAATAAATGTTTTGTTGTTGTTGGATTTTTGTTTTGTACTTTGTATTAGTTTGCTAGTATTTGTTTATTTTTTATTCGAACACCCACTTGCCCCTCTTTTAATTCAAACATTTACAATCAGTAAATTAATAGTATTTGTGATTATATGAGATAAACAGTTTTAGAAGTAAATCACATTGTCAACTATAAATTCGAAATTTCTAACAAGATTTTAGGAAGAAACACTTCAACCATCGAAGAGAGAACTACATAATCGTTATGAAGGTATAATATGAAAACAATATACCTTTCACAGGGCCGTCAAGCTCGTCATGTTCGGCCATAAAGGCTGCCTTTTCTTCTTCAAGAAGCTTTTTAAGGTACTTTTCGCGAGCCTGCTGTATCCGGGTCCTCGCTTCGGAACATTTGTTTTTGTTAACATTTGCATCATCTTGTCTTTTGAAGTAATTCCCCATCATTCCATGCCAGAATTTATAAAGATATCCTGTAATTGAACTCGGTTCAGCCTCCTAGAAAAATAGCAAAAAAGTCACTCAGATAATTCAATGAAGATTTTTGGCGTTTTACAATACCAAAGGTGACTTCACAATCTTAATATTATGTAACAATACAATGTGATGACACGTGTTGTAAAGAGACGAGTGATAGCAAAAATATAGAAATACCGAGAGAACAATCAAGCCAACATCAAGGAAAGATCTTTTGGTTAATGATTAGATTAAAATGATTAGGAAACATAACCTGAGTAGGAATATTAAAGCTTGGCCATTATGACATTTACGTGATACTTTATTAGCTGTACAATGCAAGTCTCAAATATAATTATTTAGTTGTTTTCTGCAAAGCAAAGAAAATAGATGCCAAAAGTCTATTTAAACAAGTAACTGAAACAGCAACACTAAGAAAAAAAAGAAAACGCAAACTAGTGCTGACTGTGTTTGGATCCTCATGCAGCACAAAAAATGCCTTCCAACCGAACACATTTTTGACATCGAATTCTAACTCGCCATCTATTGAAGCCCTTGGATATCAAACTTTTTGATAATTTTCACACCCGAAAATCACATTTTCGCAAATAATTCGAAAACCAATTTTTTTCGATATTAATGAAGAGCTCCTTTTGCTCTATTCGTCTTCAAAATCTCAGACGCCTACCGACCTAGGTTTCCAAGATATTGAAATGTTGAAACAATTTCCATGGAAACGGCAGCCAATTTAAAAATTCCGATTATTGCATGCACACCATTGAGACCAACAAAAAATCATGCCGGATGATCCAATACTTTTTTAGAAACCTTCCGGACAAGTTCATGTCAGAAAGTAGAGAGAAAAAATTGAGTAAAAATAAATATATTCTCAAAAAAGTGTTTGAGAGACATAATAAATAGCCACCAGCAACTCGAGATCACGTAAAATCAAAAGTGAATGATTAAGGTTCCCCGGGAGGTTAGGCAGTACCTGCTTGTTGTAACACACCTATCGAGTTGCCAATGATATATTAGACTAACAAAGTCTATCAAATGTAGGACAAAACCACGAGACTCTGAGACAAAGACAAGTTAAGAAAAAACACAAAACGTAAATAAACTGCCATCAGCAACCGTGCGGTAGAACACGTAAAATCGAGTTAAAGAGAATTAAAGTACTCAGTTCCTCCACATTGTAGCCAATGTTTACCGTTTTTTTTATTATAAACACAAACGTTTCTCCAGTGGTGAAAAAAACAACATCAAACAAACAAAAAACAAACAAAAATAATAAATCAACCGTTTTCGTTTAGTGTCAAATGTAAATGAAACCATAATGTACCCCTCATGCTCTGGAATAGCCGAAGTAGACTAACAAGTATTAAGGATAACCAAAGAAGTATAAAGCATAACGAAAACGTACACTTTACACGTGCAAACCACACTTTATAACGCGAATTCACGTCGTAACGAAATTAAACTTCGGTGCTCTGGTAGATTAATTAGTTCCTGTTTGTTGAAAAACACCCGTCATGTTGCCAACGACCTTAATTCAAGTCAAGGTCATTAGAGCACGACACACAAAAACTCAATGACGATAAATAAGTTATACCAAAAAAGACAACTTTTTGGTAGATGGTGTGTTGCTATCTATTTACACGATAATAAGTAATAGATGAATATTGCTCCCAAAAGTTTATGCAATATCAAATTCTACTCGGGTCATTATTTCCCCTTCATAGCCACAGCATACAAATGGAATGATAATGTAGGTTGTAAGATTGTAAGTCACTATTACATTGTACTAGTCATTCGTGGTCAATCATGTTTAGAAAATCAAACGAGCCTCTAGCTCATTTCAACTAATGGGCTTAGCTGACGCTTTAAGTATAGATATATATTGAATCCTTTTATAATTTGACATGTGTATCCAATATCACTGTTAATTTCTATGAACAACAGACTTCTAAGTTTAATTATTTCAGAATATATTTTTGTTCTTTTTAACTTTAACAGGAAATTAAAGATACCTACATAAATGTAATCCGCTTTGGTATGATAACATTTGAAGCCCATCAAATTAACATTTAGACTTGTAATCTGATCATTGTAATTCAATAAAAACGTGAAAAACGAGAAAGTCACATTGTACCTGGTTGTAAAATTCTGATTTCAAGCTTTATTTGCCTATTTTGGCTCAAGTTTTAATATTGGCATTGTTGTATAACCCACAAAAAATGCAGGTAGAAAATTCCGATTAAACTTTAATGCAATCATGTTGTAAATAAACACTAAACCACAGAAAAATGTCAAATTTTAATTAAAAAATCATGCATCTCACTAAACTGCTATACACATAATTGGATTCTAGCTATACCTCTCTCCTTTGCATTGCTTGTTGTCTCAGTTCTTGTTAAGTAAACGGTTTCCAGGGTGAGAAAAAAAAAGAATGAAAATTCCATTTGTAGCGTCTAGAAAGAGACTTTTTCATTTAAGTCGAGTGTAAATATTCTCATAAAAAATCCCCAGGGTAGGGTTAAAACCTTGAAGATCCAGTCTTAGTATGATGTCCAGCGAGGGCATGTCGGTTTATCATTAGCAGCTGTTGACCATTTACTTTTAAGTAAATCATTTTTCATTTTTAGTCAGATTGATTTTCGACCCTTTAGTTATTTAGTTAGTTTTAGTTATTTAGTTACTCCCAAGCAGCACGATTTCGGCTATATCCGTGAGATGAATATGCCATTCGTCATAACTCGGCCGATTCCGTAACCTCCATCTAATGCAGGGTACCGGAATCTGCCGAGGTTTTCCGATTGATGAATATGCAAGGATGATACAATGAACAGTGGAGGAAAGGGTAACACAAGGCCAACCGGGGAGGAGAAGTTTGACTGCTGCTAAAAAAGAGTGATAGGTAGAGACGGACAATTTAGCCTCCTACATGGGGATCCTACTGGTCCTACTCTTACCAAGACTAGTAAAAGGGTTCTTTAACGTGCGAGGACCGTAAATTTTTCCCCATACTTCGACCCTTTAATCTGTTAAATAGGTAAATAAATGGTAGGTGAAGCCACATTTAAAAGGTAAAACAAAATATGAAATATAAATAAATAAAACCTTTAAAACAAATAAAAACTAAATTGCCCCATTTTTATTTGTTTTAAAGGTTTTATTTATTTATATTTCATATTTTGTTTTACCTTTTAAATGTGGCTTCACCTACCATTTATTTACCTATTTTACTTATACACAGGCCACAGTGCAACATATTTTATTTTATTTCTTTAATCTGTTAGCTTTCTTGTGTGATATATCTAAAACTATACTAGTGGTCTATTTAGGATGGGTATGTATGGTCGGTTTAATTGCTTTTCCAATAGCGATAACATTGTTATTTTTAAAAGTATTATCAAATGCTTAGCCTGGTTTAGTAGTACTCGTAATACAAGGTATAGCCATTTGACAAAGTATTGATAGAGCTATAGGTAGAATTTAGTTATTGGTATGTATTAAGGTGTGAATCAACCCAAGATAAGAAAAAGAATGAAATGGTTTGAAACGCAAATATTTTACATTTCAACTGTCAAAGATCAAGGAAATTTTAAGATGTAAAAAATGGTTCATCAACAGATATTTCATACTAGACATAAATTAGCATTTAATATTATCATTAAGTTTAATGGATTCTCCTGTTCCCGGCATTATAAACATTTGGTGTAAAAAAAAATAATAATCTTTTAATAAGATATATGCATACATATATGCATTTATTGATCATAAGCTCACACACCTTCGATTTATCTGTTTTTCTTAAATTATACTTAAACAGAAACGTGAACGCATGTATATAACATGATAACGGTATCTGTCATCGCTGAAA
Organism: Arcuatula senhousia; assembly: GCA_963971305.1. Taxonomy (NCBI): domain Eukaryota; kingdom Metazoa; phylum Mollusca; class Bivalvia; order Mytilida; family Mytilidae; genus Arcuatula; species Arcuatula senhousia. The sequence continues at coordinate 24,317,382 of OZ020303.1, read as the reverse complement.
CAAGTGCACATCTTATAAACCTCTTGGTATGTTCGTGACTTAAATTTTCTATGTAAAAGTACGAGTATACTCATTCAAGTTAATAAATAGGATGAGCTGATCATTGTATCATAATTCAAAAATGTAAAATTTTGATATTTACCTTCATAGCCATGCCTTGTTAAATTCCTGTCTAGAAAGTTACACCTGGTCTAGGTAAACAATCTCACTAAGTGTACAGACTGTTTTATGAAATATTCATTTATTTTTAGAATTCCTTTAAAGTAGATTAAGGGATAATTGAATCAATTACACTGTTTGATTATTTATATATGTGTACGTCCTACGTTTGACAAAACTGCTTTTCCCTCAGGGCACCTATGCAATTAATTTGAATAAATGTTATTTCTTCTTTTGTTCAAATGGCAACGGTTCGCTTGACTTTAAAACATTTGATAATAAAATCTTAAGCCTGAATTGACAATTAATAAATTCGTAGCCACAGGTATTTTTGGTAATAGTTGCAAAAATTAGATAATTGTAATCTCCCAAATCAAGATTCATTGATGTGTTTCGCTTGTTGTAGACGGAATGGAAAAGATTTTGTAGTGGGAAGTAGCGACAGCTATAAACTACATATATATGTAAGTCCGCTGTGAAATATTGTCTTGAGTGTCATTCACTCCTATGATGAAGTCCAAGAACGGAATAAAACGCTTAAAAGATATGAAATTTTGTCCTCTAGATATTTTTTTTCATTGGGGTATGAACAAAAAATTTTGCACATTGTATAATCCGCGACGCGGTTTATACCTAATGTGCAAAACGTTTTTTATATCCCCAATGAAAAAAAAATATGACAGTCATTCCTTATATATAAATAAATTTTCAAAACAATTAAAAAAACATGAAAATCTTACTCATAAAAGAACTAAAATGGTGGCACTACCTGTAAAAAGTGGGCGTTTCCTCATGATTTTTTTTCCATTGAGATATGAAATGTAACCGGAGAGCATGAATTACTTCACAAAATCGACATGTCCTGACCGGGACTCGAACCCGGGACTTCTAGGTTTACAGTCAGGCGCTACATATATAGACCTTTTCATTTGTTCAACTTCAAATTCATTTCATAGTAAAGACTATTAGGGACGGACCATTTAACTTGAAGGGGGCCTTGGTTTTTTCTTTTGGTCAGAATTTTTGTTATTTTTCGAAGGCATCGCGACAGAATATTTTTTTCATTATTAGTATTATTTTATATGGCAAAAATCCTTCTTCAGAATATTTTTTTCTTACCCTGAGCTGCCAAAATATTTTTTCTTCAAAAATTATTTTCAGAATATTTTTTTAGGAAAAAACCAACCCCCCTCCCTTCAAGTTAAATGGTCGGTCCCTAATAATCTACTATGTACAGGTGTAAAAACACACCAAAATATTGCTTTACAGGTAGGGCCGACCTGTTGAAAGTTCATTCCTGTAACTTTTGTAACACAATCTTTATAAGATACTTTAAAATCATGGATTCGGCCCTGTATATCCTAAATTCCAAAGCTGTTGCTAATCACGCGCTGGCCTACTACTCAAAAAGACTATATATCAGGGTGGAATTATTTTTCATAAAAAAGAAAGATAAAACAGTAAGGAAGAAAACCTGTTGGCAGTGTTATTTCAGATTTATGTCATGGTAAGCTATATGTACTATTCCATCTAAATACCATCTAAGATTTATAGATGCTTTCAGTAAGACAATACATACTAATAGTAAAATTTAATGCCCAAACAAATTGTCACTGGGCATAAAAGCACACGACAAAACTAACTATGGGGGGGGGACAACTATAAAATTTTGAAACAAATACCAGATTAAAAATTATATCAGGAACAAAAGAACATGCAATAAACTTAAACCGAAAAATATTTGCAGTTTAAATCTATCACAATGCATCAAATAGTTGCCTGTGCTGATGTACAGACGAAGAGTCAGACTGGCACAGGACAAAATAGTCACTGAATGTCACTGAATACATGTACCTCGCCTATTCATATGAATGGGACACGTACCGAATTATTAAATATTTTCATGTATGTATGACTGACCACAGAGTTGTTATGATAATAGAAAAACAATTTTAGTTTGGGTAATTAAATATCCAATATTATTACCATAACATTGACACCTAGATACATGTAAAACCTGGACGTCGGCATGGACCAGGTTAAACAATAAATCTAATTACATGTGAATTATATGACCGCAATTTGAAATATTGAATTCAATTACATTGATAAATTATATGAATAATTATTTCAAGCACCCAATGTCAACAGTTGAAAGATTTAAAATGAGTCGTATTCATGCTTACAATGGTACAGTGCGTTGGTTACATATATCGCTTTAATTTTATCCTATTAATGCAAAGCATCATGTTTTATCTTAAGTTTTATCAAAACATCCCCCAGGTTCAATGTTACCAAAAGCAAACTTGCTCATTGAGTCAAGTATTAAAAAACCACTTCACTCGACAAAAGTAAGGAGACTTTAGTCAATTATCCCAATAAATAACCAGAAGCATAAAGACCAACACTAACAACAGTCAAGGAGGTAAGGGTCCACTTCGCTCCCAAACAGTCAGGTACCGAGAGTTGTTACCTTCAATTCAGAAGAATAGAGTCCACTTCGCAACCAAAACATTATAATAGAATGATAGAGTTTATTCGCATTGTAAAGTCGGGAGGATACACTAAACAGTCAAGAAGACAAATTAACAGTCGGGGAGAAGATGAAGTCCACTTGCTTAACAACAGTTAGAATGATCGAGTCCTATTCGCCACCTAACAGTCAGGGGTTTAAAGTAAACTTAGCTAAGGATAGAGCACAGGCACTTGTTTTATGAAAAAAAAAGCCCAATAGCATATATTTTTTTTTCATGAAACAAGTGCCTGTGGGATAGAGGCTGTTTATCTTAACATCCGAGTACACTACGCCTAACCACAGTCAGGATAATAGAGATCATGCACTGATCAACAGTCAGGGGTGTAGAATATGCTCCAACAAACAAGAGTCCACTTCACTCCTTAAACATCCATGAGGATAGAGCTAAATAAGCTTCACCAGTTTAGATAATTCTTTAACCTCCCTAAAGTTGTATTTAGCTTTTAGAGTGAAGAGGTACTTCGTATTCTACGAGACTATAGAGACGATGATGAGGTGTGGAATAAGTACGCGACACAAACGGCATTTTTAACAATCCACCTTGGAAGACGACCAACAGTCTTCAACGTGACACATGGTGCTGGGTTTGGCTTTCCTGTTCGAACTTTTTTGTGTTTGAGTAAAATTCGTTCTACTCAAGCCCCAAAAAGTTCTATTCTTTTGGTTTTTGACTTTCCAACGTTTTGATTCAAATGTTGCTGATTAGAGGTAACTCCTTGAAGTATGCATATACAGCATAACCAAATTATGATTTTTTCACCCGTTTTGATATTTGTATTTTGAAACCACTATGTCGATAACTGCTGCTGCTGGACCAGAGGTCCCCGAGGATGATCACAAGCCTGGTCGTTAGACTTGTCTGACAAGAATATACCAACAAACTTTAATAATACTTTTTTGTAGTTGAAATTTCCGATTGTAAAATTCAAAATTGTTTTAAACACCAGGTTTGTTTCCTTGTATTAGACATTGTCAATACCCTCGGTGCTGGGTTTGGCTTTCCTGTTTGAACTTTTTTTATTTTTAGTTCATTTCGTTCAATACTTAAGCTTATTACTTGGAAGTTACGTAAATTCAAAGTAAAGTAAATAATTCGAAAATCCGTCTCATCACAGAACGTACAGCTCTATCCGGTAGATATGTATTCGCTTTCCGGTAAAAGTGTATTTGAATTAACGTTAGCATTCTTAAGCTTTGATTTATTTTTTTGTCATTAGTATTGTGCGATGAGTTGAAGGAAACATTACAGGAATTAAGTATTGCGCAATCGGAAGTCAGACTGTGACAGAGCTTGAAGCTAGATATTGAAACTTTGCTGGACTGTGATTGGATTATTATATCAAGACCGGTTTTCAAGATTTTAAATGGATGTAGTTTAATAAAATAAGAATAAAATTTTCCACATGATGGATAAAATTTTTTTGGTGATTTTTTAAACAAGGATGAAATTTTCATTAACACCAGAGAAAATTGTATGTAAACTTCCACCAGCTGAACTCGACATTCAACAGCTCTCTCAAAAGGCGGTCATCATATGACTTCAGGACTGGATTTGAATTATATGCATTTTATTTAGACCATGTGCCAATTGCAGAACCGCGAGCAGTGTCAAACGGCCTCGTTGAAGGCTGCTGGCGGTTGTCCATTGTGGTTTTTCTGAACTGCCGCTTGATTGTGGGCTGTGTCGCGTACACTTATTCCACATCTCATTTTCTATTGACACCACTTATTCAATGGAATAAAGGTTACACCATATAGATTTAATTTTATTTACATCAAACACTCTTCAGGGAAAGGTAGACAGACTGAAAATAGTCGGTTGATTATAAAGGGGAAGCAATTCCCATCATGTTCCCTGAAATAATTGATATTTGCAGTCATTTTAACTGCACTATTTATTCCGGCGGTGTAGAAATGTTGATTAACAGTGGGAAAACTTTTAACACTATGTTGGCCAAATATAAGAAATTGGTGTTTTTTTGTAGAATTCGCTAAAATTAATGGTGTTTAACCATGAAATAGTAGCATAAAAAGCTTTGCAAGTCAGGGTCATATTATTTTCAGATTTTTTTTTTCTATTGTATACCATATAATATTCACACTTTATCATTTGAAATTCTTTTTCTGTATTTACTGGCATCTTATAATGGTTTAGTTCTAATGTAACTTCCAAGTACTCGGTTCCAACGGTACTTTGATTGTCCTTCAAATGTTTTTATTCAAATGCTGGCTGATGATAGATTACTCCTTGAAATATGGATATACAGCATTACCAAATTACCCGTTTACACCAGTTTTGGTAGTGGTATTTCTGTACCCATCTAAGAGATGTAATCTATGGAACGCCGTAGCTGGATTAACATAGGGATTTTGTCTATATTCGGTGGTACCGGCATTATATTCGGTAAACAGGTTTATATTGAGTATCACTTAAAAAAAAATAAAATCTAAATAAAATAGTAAAGACAACAAACGAGGAGCAACAAAACCACTGGTAGCAATTAGCGTGTCAAACGTGACACTCTCTCAAGAAAGTCAAATGCTTGTCCCACAACCTCTTGAAAAACGAATCCGTTGTGATATATAAAGTCCATGGTGACTTCCTCCATCTCATATATATCATAAGGAACTTGAGATAAAGGACACAACGGATTCTATGACAAACGTGATGACTTCAACTTTCCAATTAATCGTCAACTTTCCCTTTTTGTGTAGCAACTGCTTATGGAGTTTTCGTATCATAGTTGATTCGTTACACCAGAGCTTGCGAGAATTACATCGATTGCATTGACAGAGTGTCACGTTTGACGCAGATATTGCTAACACAGGGTTATGTTGCTCCACACTTGCTGTCTTCACTCAAGAAATTTTACGGTAGACACCCTGCACTTGTAGACAAATATGGGATTTCTATCTCTCAAAGGAGTGCAGATGTTGTTTGAAGTAGAATTTTGTTTTGTCAAACTTACCGTTTTTGACACACTGAATTGGAAATTAGCAACACGACAGGTGTGCTATAGCAGGCAGGAACTGCTTACTCTTCCGGAGCACCTGAGTTCACTCTTGTTACGACTTATGTTCGCATTGTTGCTTTCCGTTGGTTGATTTTGTGTTTTATATTTCTTCGTGCTGTTCTTGTTCGTGTTTACCGGTTTTGTCATTGCCCTTTCGGACTTTTGACACTGGAATGCCCCATTGGTGCTTCTTTGCCTCTCCCAAAGCTATATAGCAATCAGAATGTTGCTACACAAAAAAGAGAAAGTTGAGGATTGGAAAGTTAAAGTCATCACGTTTATCATAGATTTTTTGTTGAAACTTTTTGAGTGTCTATTTCGAGACTTCCTTGAATCAGTAGTATCCTTATCTCAAGTTCCTGTGGATATATGGGATGAAGAGAGTCATCAAAGCGAAGATCTTTTTTAATCTACCACACCTTTCACTTCTAGATACTTAACCTAATTATGAGGATCAAGATAAAACGCAATTTAGTCATCAACTTTATATCATGGAAAACAATCCAACAATAGTCATTAAAATCCGTTTAGCGGTCTCAGAGGAGTTGCACTCACTCAAGTGTGGCGGACGGACGAAGACCGTTACCAGGTCCCTCTGTCGCGTTGCGGCGGGGGACAAAAACAAGATGAGATACATCTTGCTTTAAATTATAGACCTGTTTCACTATTGTCTTTTAAATGTGAGATCCTTGATAACATCATCCACAGCAACATCATGGACCACTATGATAATAAAAAAGATCATTTGAGATCCAACTCATAGTACTAGTATCTATAAACGAAATAGCATTAATAACGGAAAAGGGATCCAAAGAGGACAGACTACTAGTATTACTTTACTTTGACAAAGTGCCCCACCACCGCCTACTACACTAACTGGAATACAAGGGAGTAAACAGCAAAGTGAACAGCTAGATAAGACCATTTTAACAAAACAGGAGTCAGTGAGTCATCTTAGAAGGCACAAAATCAGAACAAGTACCAGTTTTATCAGGAGTACCTCAAGGCACTGTTTTGGATCCTCTGTAATTTCTGACCTATATAAATGACATACCAAAAACTGAAAAATCAACTGAAGAAAAACCCTTTGCTGACAACAGCCTTCTCTTCCACACCATCAACAATCACTCAGGCAGCAACCTACTACATGTATAACAAGACTTAACAACAGCTCTATCGGAACATGCCTATGGCCCTGTCACACTATAACGTTTTAGCCAGCGTGTACCGACGTTTTAGAATATATTTTCAACACGCTGGTGTGCGTCGCGTAAGTTTTGTAAACGTTATGAACACGCTACAAACACGTTAGCGAACGTCAGCGTGCGTTGGTGAACGTCGGGTGCGTCGCAAATTTTTCAACATGCTTTTATTTCCGACGTTCGCTAACGTGTTAAAAATAAATTATTCGAACGCTAGGCATAAGTTAGAAGGACGTTATACATACGCTGATGTACGCTATGTGGTCGTTGTGTGCACGTTGAAATGCGTTTGACGAACGCTAAGCTAAATGGAAACGAACGTGTCTAGCGATAATGCAGCGCACGTCTAGCGTCAGTCTAACGACCAAGAAACCTATTTATTGTGATTAAAACGTGTACAGAGCGCACAGAGCGTCATTGTAACGAACGAGTAGCGTATAAACCCCAGAATTTTATAAGTTAGATTGAATTACAAGGGGGAAAGTCAATTTCAAAAGCTTCAAAAACTAATTCAAACCTGAAAAAAATCTTTTACAAAAACAATGAACAAAACCAAAAAAATCTTGAATAAAACAAGGATTACTTAGATGGTCTGGAATTGAAAGTAATTTTTGCAAATTGTAATACACCTGTCGTGTTTTCTGTGGACATTTTTTGGTAGAAAAGCAACGAGTAACGACAGTCTAACTTCAATACTCATTTGAAATAATGTGTATTTTTAATATTCAATAAGCACACGCGTTTTTCTCAATTAAGGACATCCGTCATGCTGTCTGCAATCATCTAGGATGCTAGGCAAACTCTACTGACCGGTATTTCTTACATGTATAAACTCATTTGAGATTTTGAGAGTTTGTTAACAAGCGCATGCATTCCTCTCTGTATATCTATGACATATCAAAATATAAAATATACGCTATATTTTATTCTTTTAGACTGAGTGCAAAAATCATCACTATTGGTTAAAAAAACAGCTTTGGAATAATTATACATTCATATTACCAGAGCTGAAAACCAATATTTCATAACGAAACTAAATTTACATGATGTATCTATAATTATTAATTTATCCAGCAATACATTTAAGCCAAATAATAGATGTATTTGGGCTACTGTGAAATAATACTAAAAAAAAGAACAGAAATCCTAGGTCTCCCCACCGAGAGAAAAATTATAAGTTTGACTAACGCTACGAATGCGTTCTGCAGTTGTCACACATGCGCTATGCAAACGTCAAGTACGCCGGACAAACGCTATAGATAAGTTTTGAATAAGTTTGTCGTGCGTTGCAGGTAGTTAGTCTGACGCTTTGTGGTCGTTCACCGAGATATTTTTTGAAACTTTTTACAGCGACTGCCAACGTGTTCCAACGTTTTAGAACATTATTCGAACGTTCGGCACACGTTGGCTAAAATGTTATAGTGTGACAGGGCCATCAATTAATGAGAAGAAAGATGGCAAATCAGTTTTAATGCCAGAAAATGTATGGTCATCAGAATAACACACAAGAACAAGCCATCAATACATACAAACTAAACACTACATGGCCACACACTATAGAAGGACAAAATTCAAGCGAATACCCAGGAGTCAAAACAAGTAGAGAATATTGAGACAGAGCAGAAAAGAGCAGCATGATTAGTGAGAAACAACTACACAGGCCAAACACATGGCTGTGTCAAATATATGATCCAAAAGCTAGAATGGGAAAGCCTCGAAAAGAGAAGGAGAAAGAACAGACTTTGTATGTTTATAAGATCAAGATGGGTCTTGTAGATATAGATTAGCCACGATTCTTAAGACCAAGCGACATGAGAACCAGGGGGACAGACCGATTATACCAAGAACTGACCAGGACAGAGACCTATGGAAATTCCCACCATGGACTGGGATCAACTGCCTACCAACGTTACATCGGCAAACACAGTGGGGGCTAAAGGTCCGCTCTAAAGCTGAGACCTAACAGTAATAAGAACAGCGCCCACCTGTACATAGTTTTAATCTGTATATACAGCACCTTTTTTATAACTACTGTGTCACCCGGAATCGAACATAGTTTCGCGGAGTCTTGAACGTTCCCTATTGAACCCGGTTCCTAATCAGAAAGAAGAAAACTTGCCAAAAAAGGAGGGGGCAAAATAACCAAAGATGTACCCAGGCTTCGTCATGTATATAATTGATTTTCTTGATTTTTAACCAATAATTCACACTATATGAACGACTGAGCCGCCCTCCTTGTACCCTTCTAAATTTGCCTATGAAAAAATTATGCGTAACTTGCGTACCACAATCAGGTCGATCCAGTCTCATATGAACAAAAAAAAAATGTAAAAGATGTCCGAAAAAAGTAGGAAATTAAAACACAATTTTATGTTTCATATTTAAACTAGTCTTTAGGACAAAGCTTTCATCGTTAGAGAAATACATTGATTTCCACTTTAATCGTTACTTTTGTCAGGGGTTTTATGGCACGCAAAATCCCCTTCTTCCATTGCAATCTTAAGGTTGATTTATTGGAATGCCAAATTTTTGTTTAAATTTCTAAAAGGCACCATAACTAATATTGGAAATCGACCAGTTTAAAAATTGACACAGCATGTTTTCCAATAAAGCATAGGTAAAATTTAATATAAAAAAGTTGAAACTTCCAAAGACAAAAAAAAGTTTACCTTTGATTTTTTTTTGCTTTATACGAAAGGGGTGCCGAACAAACTTCTTTTGAAGCACATCAGATAAAAATATTTACCGGATTTTATAGCATGTACCTTCGTTATCTTGAACTCAAACTCAGACAAGATGATTATACACTACCGAAATAAAACACAAGGTAGAATTACGTAAGAATGTTAAGCAAACATGATGCATCATCCCAATCATTACACCATGTTTTAATTGTGAAGTTCAATTAGTACAATTTTGTGCATGTAGTGCGTATGTAGTATGTTTTAAACAAAATAATGTAAAGAAATGATAAAATATTTTTTTACTTACCCAGATCAATTGAAATATGAAATTCTTGGAAAAAAATATTTGTTCGTTGTTCAGATCATCTTAACGATTGAAATGTCCATTGTTACACGTGTCTGGTTATCTTCTAATACCTTAGTCAGTGCAGTGCAATCACTTGGTTATATATAACACTGCCAGTTCGATAAAAGTGGTAACGATACCTTGTTTCGTGGTTATGATAAGCTTCAAAAAATTTCCATAGTAATCTAAAAAGCTAATTTATATCTCTTTTGCTAATTTCAAATTATAAACTGAAGTTTATTTCCTCATCATATCAAAAGTCAATATCATATCGGAAGCATTTACTTGTGACTTTAATTTTCCACTTTTGTTTTTTCTATTTCCTTTCGAAAGGACAATATATAGTAAGGGCTCAGTTTTGTCCCTTTTTAATTAAGTTTTAATATTTAAAAAATTGATTATCTTATAACATGAAAATGCATTTTCATGTTATAATTATAAGATATCATTTTTAAAAATATGCATATCGTTGATGTAAGTTGGATGACCAAAGATGCCTTTATTACTTGTCATATTACTTTACTATATAATGAGATTATAGAAACAGTTTTTTTTGGAAAGAAAATACAGAAAATGATAACATCATAAACACATAGATCAAAGTACAATGTCACACAAAGCTATAAGACAGATAGTTAGTCAGGAAGACTCGTTTTTTTGTTAATTATTCTGATAAACTTACACAGTTTGTTGAGTTTAGCTTTGTTTTTAGATGTCATAGCTTCCTTGAACTTTAAAATATTAGGGCTTTGAATTAAATGTCCACTGATCAGCTTCTTTCTTTCTTGAGATAATATAGGGCATTCTAGAATATAATGAAATTCATCCCCGATTTTTTCATTACAAAGCATACATTCAGTCCTATCAGATCTAGCAATGTTGTTCCATCTACCTGTCTCAATAGGAAGTTTATGATTAACCGTTCTAAATTTTCAAAATAAAACCTATCATACTATATGGTAATGAGGTATGGGGAGATGCCAAGCAACAGTTACAAAGACTCAGAACCATATGAATATACACCTGGAAAAAAGTTAAGCACCCCTGTGATTTTTTAAAATTATACGTTTTCAAAACACTTTTAAAACATTATTCAACTAAAAGGCATTGTAAATCTTTATTGCAAACTAAAATATGCACCGTTAAGCACAATTTAACATGTTTGTAACAAACAAAAAGACACCTTTTATTTACATAACACGACATGGCAAAAAAGATGGCTTTTGTACATTATCATGGTCTTCGAAAAGTATGGTCGCCTGAAGCTCCAAACTTTTATTAAATTGTCAAATCGCACTTGAAAATGTAAATCATAATCAAAAGATTGATTCTGCATCGGCAAAGAGTCAATTTTGAGTATTCTAACACTCCTAAACCATATAATAAACTCTCCAAACTCTTTATAATCATGTCAAAGACACGAGTATATGGATGTCCAACATAAAAAAAATTAAATAAATTAGGATTTAACAATTTAAACCTCAATATAAATAGTATTGATCTATACTTAAGGTGGCTCGAGGCTTTTAAATTGAGCATCTTTTTGCACATATTGGAATGTTATATAAAATTGATGAACTAACTGGACTTGGCAGACAAAAACTTTATACTATAATATATTTTATCAACTTAGAAGCAATTGGGATGAAAAATAACATTTTAATCATTTTTAGAATTTCCCGTACTTAATCAAAGGGAGATAATTTATAAAGAATGAATAGGAAATTTTTCAATTTTCATGAATATCTTGAAAAAATGATTGGTGACCCCATATTTTTTTCAGACAATTTCAAAAAGCTTTGGAAAAGGGACTTTCCTTCAAAATTTGAGCTGATTCTATAGTAGGAATTCTTATTTAGGGGCCTCTATAGCCTTTTTCCCCTAAAGCTTTTTTCCCTATATATCCTTTATAAAAATATTGAAACTTTGCTATTTTTAGAAAGCTGATAGCGCTCTAAAATGAATGGTGACCCCCTCTTTTTATTTGGTACTTTATATCTATACATTAAGATCTATCAATGAGCCAAAAATGAACAAAGTCTATAGTAGAATTCTAATAGCCCCGAGACACCTTAAGTAGCATTGAACAAAGAATGAATTATCAATATATAAAAAAATATGAACAGCTCTATAGAAGCTAACTTAGCAAACTTTCTTTCATTCATAAAATGTATATACCAACTAAACTCCCTACTAATTTAGACCTCTGTGAAACTAAGAGTGAAAGATCTATCCTTTGTAAATGGTGTCTAGGCTATAGAAAGAGAAAGATATAGTAATACTGAAAGAAGTGAACGCATTTGTCTCTCTTGTGGTAATAAAACATTGAGGACGAGTTCCACTTTCTATCAACTTGTCCTCATTACAACAATCTAAGAAATAACCATATTTAAAAACTTAAAAATCTACTAGGACATCCGTTTCCTCATACTCTAACAATTAAAGAAATTAAATTTCTTCTAAACAACATTCCTATTCAATATTAAATTTTCTATTAATTTTTTACAAGAATGTTGGCAGATAAGAAAACACAAGTAAAAGTATAATAAATGAATTAGTACCACTGTCATGCCATGTTAATATTCCTATGATTGTAATTTTAAACTGTTTGTTGACATTTTTACTTATTCTTTGTGCTATAACCATTTAATGTAAATGTGTTTATGCAAATAAATATTGTCTATTGCCTATTGTCTATATATTGGTTATCATGTATCACTTCCAAGGTTATAAATCCTGAAACTAACCCTATCAAGGGTCACTAATTGTATATTTTTGGCTTTATAATAAGTTGATATTTCTCAATTAATTACCAATTAAGATTATTTATGTCCAATGACATGTAAACTCATCGGATTATTAAGTAATCCATGAATTCTTCACAATTACTATCTTGATTGCTTACAATTTTTCATTAAACGATTGAGAGGAGTAACTATAATATTGTTAAAAATTCTAAAAATGGCCAGATTTCGTTAAATAGGGAAGTATGTGAGCGACAGATCTGAAATCGACTCCCACGTGATGAGACCCCAGTTTGATGCTGTATACCAAATATCAAGTGGCTGTGATTAGTAGTTGCTGAGAAAACTGTTACGCAAATTTCTCCACCCTGATGTTGTATACCAAATATCAAGCGGCTATGATAAGTAGTCGCTTAGAAAACTGTTACGCCGCCCGACATTCACCATTTTATAACCCCGATTTTCCACTCCGTGAAATCCGGCCAAAATTGGAACTATTAAACAGTTGGTTTATAATTCCACTGAGAATGCCGCTGAACACTGTTTGTCGTAACTAGCAACAATGCAGTATACACCAATTATCAGCATCATTTGAACCAAGAACTAGTGCAAATACTTGTTTTTAACGATCGGATAAAGATTTTGCAAACATTTTTAAATGAATGTCTTTCATGGATGATGCATATACATATATTCTTACATCAAATAAAGGTAATAATAAAATTACCGAACTTGGAGGATCAATCTCAAGATATTGAATCAATCATACACGACAACATACTGGCTAGAATGAAGTACGGACAAACATACTTTATAAACTCTGTATTTGGTGATGAGAATAAAGATTGTTGTTATTGTTGTTTTAATCGCTTTGCCGATTTAAATCCTGAATATAATCATATGTTTTATTCCAATACAATGTATAGTTATTTGAACTAGCTTACAACCTTTTACAATGATCTTCAATCAAAGAAAATAAAAAAAGCAACAAATTTCGTTTATTTATGACTGAAAAGAATCATACAGGATCATACACAAATCTAAACAATTCTGTGACACTCGTAACGTCAGTAAACAAAAACTGCTGATCAGATGTCCATGACTGTGTGGATAAATATCAAGTTTTTCTCTGAGATTCAACTGAAAAGAAATATAATTTTCATACAGTGTCACATTGTTTTAAAAAAAAGGAAGTTATGTTCTCTTTTCATTCGTTTTGAGTATGTTTCTGATTTTGTTTTTGTACATTATTTCTGTGAACCAATAAAGGTAATAACAAAATTACCCGAACTTGGAGGGTCAATTTCAAATGTCCAAGAAAAAAAAAAAAAAAACAAAAAACAAAAAAACAAGGAAGACATACTGGAAAAACTGAAGACCGCAATGGTTCTGACTTGGCACAGGAATTTCAAACAAAACGGTGGGTTATTTTATGGCACCGATCCTCCCGTCCATTGCGATCTTAGGGTCTGGTTGTAACACAAAACACAAAACGATTGTGAGACATAATAGGGATATTGCAGTGAGCATCTCAGTACAGCAACCAACCAAATACTAATCAAAACAATCACTAACCATTCGTCTCACATAAGTTTGAATGTTTCAACCATTGGCTGATAACAAAGGAAGACATTTTTAGAGATCGTATGAGAACTTTTGTATAGCGGTCGGTCAGGGAGATAGCGGTGTAACATAAAAAAAATCTGAAAATGTTTTTCAAGCCATGGCATATATAATAAGCTCTGATATATAAAAACAGGTAAAGTAGGTAAGTTTTGTACAAATCAAATCCAAGAATGGCGATAATCAAGTGGATTCGATGATTTTTTTAATCTCATATTCTGGAGGATATGTTGGAGGAATCAATCTACCAAGCAAAGCGTTATTGACAGCGAGGACATCATCAATATATCTAAAAGTGAAATTAAAGGACCTTGCCTCTTTCATCTTCTTCTGCTTTACGAGTTCCTGAACCAATTCAGTCTCGTAAGAGTATAAAAGTAAGTCGGCGAGCAGTTTGAGCTCAACGGTATGCCAATTTGTTGTTGAAAAATCATTCTCCAAATGTGACAAATAAGGAAATCAAGCAAACTGCAAACTAATTACTTGGTCCAATGTGTAACAAATCTTATCTTTTTATGATGTATTGGAAAAAAAACATGTATAATTAAAACCTAAAACAACCTGGAATTTGAAAAGGCCCTTTTAAGAAGTTTTTTTTTCGATATCTAAGTTTTTCTTGAGGCAGTGTGGTGTACAAAGTTGAATAATCAAAAGTTTTCAAAGAATGAACCTTAGAAAATGGCCTGGATTTAAAATTGTCTTACAATTCTTTTTAGTTCTTTTAAATCCATAAATGATTGATTTAACTGCGAGTAAAAATAGTCACAATTTACTTGTTGTCCTTCTTTAACAGCAGACAAGATCTTAGTGAGTTAAACGGACAGTTCTGTAGTTGTACATGGTAAAGATCCAGCAATATGTATATCTTTGTACGATTTTTTTAAAAGTTTGCGTATCCAGTACTAACATGGCAACGTGTTATGTTTCTTCTTCAATTGAATATTTAAAGAGGAAATGAAAGAGTTATTGTTGACTATATCTCAACTTGATCAAATGAAATTAGAATGTATGTAGCACTAGCGGAATTATTACCATCAATGCCTAGTTTTTTTATAGACATTTGTAATAATGTGCTTTGCATACAAATAAAGGTAATATTTAAAAAAATACCGAACTTGGAGGATCAATCTCATATGTCCATGAGAAAAGACAAAACAAGGAAAACATATCTGAAAAATTGAAGATCGCAATGGTCCTGACTTGGTACAGGCATTTCAAAAGAAATGTTGGGTTAGGCAAGCACTAGTATTCTAAATTATTTCGATAGTAGAAAGTTTATAATGTATATATCTTAACACAATATTCAGTTTGATTGAACGATTTTTTTAAAAGTTTGAATATCTATTCAAATTATACGTGGAAGAAATCAATTATTTCTTACGAAGCTCAATTGCTTCAATGTCTTCCATGTGGTTCTCTGTGCTTCCGTCTGATTCGTTTTCAGCTTCTAAGTTTTCTGATATATTTTTATGTCGTTTTCTTAAATCATTTATGACTGCATAGTGTTTCAGAAAACTTTCCATAGATCTTCTTCCTTGCTAAAAACAACAGCAGTCATATATTAAATCAACAGTTCATTGTTTTATGCCGATTACAGATTTATGTTCGCCATTCCCTCTAAAGCACGTGACCAAATTATATAGATCTATTAATTTGTTATTTGTACATTTTCCACACCTCTTGAAAAACCATTAATCGCCATGTCCATTATTTCCACATCATTATTAATACTGATACGAGCACACCGATTTCACATCTCATTATCTACCCTATTAACTCTAGACAATTGACAGTCCACATGGTATAATAAAATATAATTGATACATATTTAATTATTTACAAAAACCATATATATATATATATGCAACATAAAACAAATTACATTAATATAAAATTAATAAACAAACAAATTTGGCGTTAAGGGCAGTACACCTTCACTAATCCTTAGATTCGCAAAATCAGGGCAACTGTCGCTGGACGGTGTGTTTAAAGTATGCATGTTCCTGATCCCCCATATTGCTAAGGGAGAATACGGACTAGACTACATACCCAAACAGAACTCTGGGTTGATAAGGCAGTGGAGCGACCCCTTACATTTCGTGAATTTAAGCGTAATAAGGGTATTTATAGGTATTGAAACGAAAACTGTTGATCGCTGGCCCAGCCCAATATAATGTTACTATACCCAGATTACGACCTGAGCTGGTACAATGTCTCGGAAAAGCTTCCAAGCACATATAAAATGACTCCAACACTTATTTCGAGTTGGAATACTAAGAAGCGGTTCACGAGTTGTATGATTGTCCAGAATTAAGGCTGCTTAATATCTCAGGTGAATAATTTGGAACATAATAATTGGGGAATCCCATTTAGATTGCCCGTTACATAAAAGTGTACTACCAATTTGAATAAGTTATAAGATAAGATATTTGATTTACCAATTTTTTGGTCCCACAGGGGGCTATTACAAATATAAACATTCATGATTTTAAACCATACATAGGCATAAAAAGAGCTGTAATGAGACATATTGTATAGACAAATATGAATGATTTGGAACATAATAAATGGGGAATCCCATTTAGATTGCCCAAACGAGTGTTATATGGGTGTACCCGCCCTATAACGCACGAGTGTCCCCCAAATTATTAAGTTAAATTATTAAAAAAAATCATTATAGTTTAAAAAGAAAAAATACAACTTCTCATTAAATAATAAATAAATATATAAAATTATAAAATAAATTCATTTACAAAAAGCGTATCATCTGCCTTACACGGTCAAGTCGGGGTACATATAACATGCATAACCAAAATGATTTTTATTTGCATGGATTTTTAAAGTATTAAACAACTTTAATGACTGTACGAAAAAAAGAACTTTATTAAAACATTTGTACATTTATATTATTTTGAATTATATTATAACGTTACCTCCACAACATAAGCTCTGTCCTCAGGTTCTAAAACAAAGTCAGATGTTCCAACATGCCCAGTATTTATACCAACTGTTCGGTCTATATCTCTCTCCTGAAAATATATTTATCAAAGTCATTGAATACGTTTCTAAACATATGCACGGATTATTGTTTAAAGTATAAAGGCCAAGCAAGCATTCAAGATAACAAATTAACTGTTTTTGAAAATATTTTTGCTTGTGTTTGCTTACTATTTGTTCAAAAGTTGAGTAATTTATTATGTACAAAAACACGCACAAACCAAACAAAACATTGGACGTTTACGACTTGATAAAAAAGATAATTATTAGAAATAGATTAACCCTAATTTACCACTAACACCTCATTTTAAATAATAACCAAATATAGGAATCTATATTTTACCTCTACGAAAACCCTTTTGATATTGGTCAGTAAAGCGTTTTGTAATGTATCAAAGAAAGAAAATAGTCCAGTGATATCCTTCCGCTGGTATCCCAGAAACCTCTGCTGTAAACAAATTCCGGTACTCTGAATAAAATTCACCAATTCGTGAAAGTGAATCTAAAATAAAAAGTTTTATTATGAAATTAATTCTCATAATGGTAGGTATGACGACTTTTCTAATTAGATGGAAGAAGCAAAGGTACCAATGGGGCATCCAAATGTCAAAGTCCAAAAGGGCAGAGGAAAAAACCAGTTAACACAATCAAGGACAGGAAAAAAAAACAGACAACAAATAAAACCAGGAAACACAAAAACTACCGAATTTCAATTAACAACGCGAACTCTAGTCGCAATGAGAGTGAACTCAGGTGCTATTGCCTGCCATAGCAAACCCTCGCGCTGCCAATTTCCAATTCAGTGTGTCCAAGCCGGTACATGTAACGAAAGCCAAAACCAAACCCTATTAAAAACCAATATCTGCACTCATATGAGAGATGGAAATCCCATATTTGTCTATGAGTGCATGATGTCTACCGAAAAATTTCTTGTGTGACAGCAACTGAGGAGCAACATAACAATGTGATAACAGTTTTTGGTGTCAAACTTGACGCTGTACCAAGGAAATCGATGTTATTCCCGCAATCTCTGGAGTAACGAATCAATTGTGATACGCAAACTCTATAAGCTGGAGCGGACGGAATGTTGCTACACAAGAAGGGGAAGATGACAATTGCAAAGTTGAAGTCATCACGTTTATCATAGAGCTTTGATGAAAGTTTTCCTTAAGAGTCTATTTTGAAATGAAGATCTAAATATGAAGCAGACTTCCTAGAATCTGTTGTGTCTTTTATCTCAAGTTCCGGAGCACCTGAGTTCACGTTGCTGAATGAGGTTTTGTTGTTATGTGTGTGTGTGTGTTTTTGTTGTTGTTGTTGTATGGTTTGTTTCGAAATGGTGATTTTTTGTCTACCGATTTTGTCTTTGTCTTTTCGGTTTTATGTTAATTACCCCTTTTGGTACATCTTTACTTCTTCCTGAGGATATATGAGATGTAGAAAGTCACCAAATCGAGAATTGTTCAATGAAATAAAATAAGGCATAGAAGAAACTATAACTTAAATAAATGATATATGTCTGGAACTTTGTTGTAATATTTGATTATACAAGGAATACAATCAAATAATTCCTTGGATTATATAACTTAAAAGTTTTAGAATGCTTATCAAAGAAGCAGAGGTACCAATGGGCCATCCGAATGTCAAAAGTTCGATAGGGCAAAACAAAACCAGTAAACACGAACGAGAACAGCATGGAGAAACAGACAACACAAAACAACAAAAATACAAAAAAACCCAACTGATAGCCATCAACAACGCCAACTCGAGTCGCAACGAGAGTAAACTCGGGTGCTCCGGAAGAGTAAGCAGTTTTTGCTTGATATAAAAATCATCACTTTAATTTAATGAATTAAATGTTTTATTATAAGCACATTTTAGCCATTGGTTGTTTATATTGCAAATTTTTCAAAAGCGATTGAACTTCAACTGTCAGTTGATTAAAACTGCATGCAACTTATAAAGACTACACAACTCAAAATCGTATGATAATGTTTTTCATGTTCTCATGTAATATAATGAATGTTTTATAAAGTTATTTAGAAAAATAAGATTAAATTATTTTTCTTACCACACCATTTCCATCCCTATCGAGGACATCAAACGCCATTTCAGCAGTACAGTTTTCACCAAACAACAAATTAGCATGTTCACTTGTAAAATCTTCCTGAAATATACAACAGTATTTTGTGAAAAATACTTGAACATTCTATCATTAAATCATTAAATCAAAATAAAGCCATAAAACAGTGTGGCATATACTTAAGTTTTTCCTGTATAATAACCATGACAAGTGACGTGAAAAAAGTGGCGTAGTGGTTGACTATTTGCGTGGATGATGTATAGAAAATATGCCCTCCCTTCAATAGCGACTAAAAGTGGTCTTCCGTTTATGGAGAGGCATAACTCTTTGCACTTTAGTATAGAAATTCTGAATGACAAAAATATGACCAATAGGGGCACTTCAAACGTAAACACTAACACACTGCAAGCTGCAAAGGGGCTCGCATGAGCTAATAGTTTGTTTCACAATCCAGTTTTAACGAATACATTTAACAAAGTGATCTGGGATAGACAAAATGATAGCAATAACAACAATAGTGAAACAATAACAGCCTTCAGTTGGAACAAAAGCTGTCGATTTGAGAAGAAGAAAAAAATCTCCGGTAATTATTTGTAAACAGACTTTCATTTGCTAAACAATTTGCAATTAGGATTATTTAATATATTTACCTCATAATTTTTTAAGTTTCTAGAAATTTTGGTATTTTTTGCAAATTCAGAACAAGTCAAATAATTCTTCATTTATTCTATTCCTTTCGTCAATCTACCCGACCCAAAAGGAAAACAAGCAAACAAACCGTAACCTTTAATCAAGATCCTGATGGAATATCTAATGAACAAAATACAAACAAACTTTGTTCTTAAGGACTTCTATTTGACCATGCAGACAGTTTTTTCTTAACCTAAGTATAATATTAACAAGCTAGCTATCACTGTTAGAATGTTTTATTGAATTTTTGGGGACGTTTTGTTTCGAATCGTCGTCTTCCAAATTTTTGCCATTAATATAAAGGCCTATCTAATTTTTCTGCTTCTTACAATGTCTTATATTAAGAAGCACTTTCAATGTAAAATCATTTAATTGAACTCAGAATACATTTCAGTAGCTATTAGTGCCATTAACATTAATCATATCATCTTTCTAAATGTTGCATACACAAAAAAGTTAAAACAATAATGAGACACACACAAAAACCCTAATAACAAAATAGCCAAAAATAATAAAACATTCAACAAACATGCAAAATGGTTTGTTCAAACAGACGTTACAATTCCAGCATTATCACTAACAAAATTTCAATCCAATAAACAAGGTGCAAAACAACTTTTAATATTTTCTAATTAAGTTTATTTCATTGCTATTTTATACTGCAATCGGTCTATTTGAGCAGTCAAATTACAGTGACCGTATATCGATATGTGATATACGGTCAGTGACAGTATATCACTTTTAGTACACGCCCCCTTTTCGAGGCATGCTGTAAAACAAGGTCGAATATAGTATGGTACAAATATTTAGAAAAAAAGAATTTTATTGGTAATTGGCTAATTACCGATAGTGTGGTATTCAAGCATGAAGATTCCGCCACACAAGCCCCTTTATAAGGGATACCTTATTATATTAATTTTTTAGGGAACTTGATAATTTGTGAATCCCAAAATTAGCAGTACAACCTCTATACATACACAGTGTTTTTTTTGGTTTTTTTTTTTGGGGGGGGGCGGGGGGGGGTTGCATTCTAGGACACATCAGCTACATTAAAGAATTAAATCAAAACTCTAATAAATATGTTTAAATAAAAGAAACCTTTCGTATGAGTGGGGAAATGAATATTGGTATTAGTGAGCACAGATCGAAAGCGGGTTATTCGCTCTAGCAGAGATCTCTACGAATTTGTTCCTAATGCTGTTAAAGAATTTTCATGGTCCGGAGTGACGATTAAAACCACATAAATCACCAATTATTTAATATATAATTTCAAAAAGGATAGTATGTGAAAATTTTCATGCAACTCGGATTGAGAAGTCAGGACAGAAGCAAGGAATTAGAATACAGATATCCGTGGTCCTTGATTTGGCTTTCCTGTTCGAACTTTTTGGTATTTATTACTTGTACAAATGCATTTTCATAGTTTTGGTTATTGATCTTCCAATGTTGTGACGTGGATGCTGTTGATGAGAGGTTACTCCTTGAAATTTCGAAATCGGCAAAATTAAATTAACCGTTTATTCCCTTATAAATAAATTTAAGAAAAATATTTGTTAGGTGTGCGTTGAAAGAAAATTAAAAACTATAAACTTAAAAAATGGGTGGGAAACAATTGGATGTTCTATCATGTAATTAAATATGCTCAATGTATGTAGGCAACTACTATCAAATCCGTATAAACCGGTAAACAACATATATAGAGAGAGCTAGTTGAGTTTGCAGTTGCACGGACTCCGGGTGCTTTTTGATTGACAGGTGTAAATATTAATGCGCCGCCGATTTAAAATACTTTTGATAAAAATATGTAATCTTAATATTTTTAACGCCGAATGTATTTAATAAATGTATTACATTTTATTCCAAGAAAAACAATTATTTTTTTATTTTTTTATTTCTAGCATAATGGTATTAAGCTGCATTCTTACATGTAAGGCGCATATATTAGTTAAAAACGGTAGCCTTCAATTTTTAATTTTTAAGTTATGCTTCAGTATAAATATATTATTTTTATTTTATTTTTTTCAAATTCAATTACATTAATTTACTTTAGACCATGAACATTTGTATCATAGTACATAAACCATTCCATGTTATACAGTGTGCCCCTTACCTGGTGACACAGGTGTTATCACCATATTAGGAGAGGGGCCCGCGGTAGGATCATTTATCGATTTTTTTATTTGTGTTTTTTTTTTAAATAAAGAATACTCCAAAGAAAATACAAAATATTGCAGTATAAACACAATAATAGTACACTGACTCGACATAAAATTGTATTTATACGAATTCGGCTCGAAACAAGAAAACGCTCGGGAGACCCTCGCGTTTTCCTGTTTCTAAGCCTCATCCGTATAAAAATTTTATGTCGAGTCAGTGTACTATTATTGTATATATACCTACCCCTAATTCATTACCCTCTTTTATCTAATAAAAAGAGGTAGAAAGAGATATAAAGGTTTGATGAATATTTAAAAATAACCAAAATTGCTATAAATTTTCTTATAACTATACTAGCATTTAGTATTTAAAAAAGCTTTACAAGACAGAAACATCCCTTAATATAAACGCACAAAAATAAAAATTAAAATATTAGAATATTTTACATTTGATAAAATAATTTGTTCAGCGAAATGCATAAATTGCAAAAACAAATGCATCAATTTTTTAAATAAATGAGTATAGCTCAAGTATATATGTCATTATACTTGTATGTAATAGTATATTTTCTTGTTAACATTTGAGTACGATAAACACAAAAATGTATTTCATCATGTTTCTCTGTATTTACATAGAAGACTTTTTATTTTGATTTATTTATTATAATACATACTTAATTAAATGCAAGGAAAATTAAAGCATTGCTAGATGGGGAAAATATCTAAATGAAGTATGTTACAATATGCAAATAGACAATTTTTTACAGGTGTGCATGAAGTAAGCTTAGATTCATTTCAATTAAAATGAATAAAATATTTAACATTAAATAAACTTGTATCACAACTTACATCCTTAAAAGCATTTTGGAGCTCTGTTTTGTCTATTTTATCGTCCCTGTCAAGATTGTGTTTTTTCAGAACCTAAAAGAATCAGAGAGGTACCAATAGTGCATTCGAATGTCACAAATGAGAAGAGCATGAAGACATAAAAAAAAACAAGAAAATGTGTCAAACATCAATTACGAAGCTCACCTCGTTACCCATTATTGTCAGTAAGCAGGAATGGACTTTAACCATTCTTCTGTAAAAAGTCATTCATACGGAAAATGTAGGCCACAGCCTGCATCCAAAACATGCTATTGTGCTAAGCATCACTTGGTGCACCTACCATACCAATATAGTTGATGTATGAACACGTCAGTAAGCAGGAATGGACTTTAACCATTTTTCTGTAAGAGGTCATCAATGCGGAAAATATAGATCAAAACTAGCATCCGAAGCATGCATTGTGCTAAGCATCACTTGGTGCACCTACCATACAAATATAGTTTGTGTGCGAACATGTCAGTAAGCAGGAATGGACTTTAACCATTTTTCTGTAAAAGGTCATCCATACGGAAAATATAGGTCAAAACTAGCATCCGAAGCATGCATTGTACTAAGCATCACTAGGTGCACCTACCATACCAATATTAGTTAGGATTGCTAATCCAGGTACACAACCTCTACATATAATCCCAGTAGTGTTGTGATCAAAGAAGAATAATTATTACATAGATGCATATGAAATACCGATTTTTCCCAGTGAAATAAAATCTAGTAAATTCACAGTGTGAAATAACAAAAATATTTTCACTCTTGCGTCCTTTCCGGTCAAACTCAATTATGACGTCGTGAATTGTATTGCGTTGTCGGCATGACTCCTGCGGTCTAAATTCATACGCCATTCGAATAAATTTATTAAAAACTATTTATTAGCGGCATTTTATCTATGTAATAAATACGATAATTAGTTGGTGTGGCACTTGTCAGTAGGCAGGAATGGACTATAACCATTCTTCTGTAAGTTGTCATCCATGCGGAAAATATAGGTATAATCCAGCATCCGAAGCATGCAGTGTGCTTAACATCAATAGGTGCACCTACCATACCAATATTATTGATGTGGCACTTGTAAGTAAGTGGGCATTTGAAAATATGAGGATTTGGGACGGACGGACGAACGGATAATATACTTATTTTTAAATATGATATAACTATTAGAATAATTACCAAAACATTCAAAAAGAAAACAATCTTATACTTATAGGTGAAAATTGTATAACATTCTTATACAGAAATAATAAATAGCAAAAAAATTAACTGGAATATTGTTTAGCAATCTCTAAAAATCTTTCTTCGTTATCAGCCACAGGTAGAAAAAAATCAGTATCATGTTAGACGAAATAAGTAGTTCTTGCTTTGATTAATGTTTGGCTGGTGATCACCTGAACATCCCTAACATGTCTTCACAAACCTGTTGTGTTTTGTGTAACTACCGGACCAAAAGATCGCAATGGAAGGGGGAGGTGTGGCGCGCCTTAAACCCTAATTAAACCAACCAAATGCCTGTTTCAAGTCAGGACCATTGGGATCTTCAATTTTTCCGGTATGTCTTCCTTGTTTTGTCTGTTCTCTTGGACATTTGAGATTGATTTTCCAAATTCGGTAATTTTGTTATTACCTTTATTGCATTACCTTCAAGAAAGCATCTACAGCAAGTGTAACCCTTCTGTGTTCACGCACGGCTTTTTCTTGTACAGTCTTCTTTTCAAGCCTTTTTCTAATAATAATTTTATACTGAACATGTAAAGAATCATAAAAGGATAAACAGCGACGTGTAAGAATACTAGCGTTAATAAATAAGAGATTAATTCATTGAATACTCTTTTGGTTATTCAAGAGTTGTCAGTAAACTCCAATAATCTTTTATAGGTGGTGTCTTTTTCACACAACGTGATATCTATATGATCTAATAAGGTAATTTCTTTGGTTGAGAGCTGTCTATATCATCCAATCCATTCAAAATCAAAGCGCTAAAGAGTTAAAAGGCAGAGCTCAATCTAAGCAATAAATTAAAGAACGATCTGCTTTTTTACAAACTTGAAACATAACACTTGAAAAAAGATCTTTATAATGATTGTATCAATTTTGTTCCTTAGTTTAAAACATTTGTTAAGAAATGTGTAATTTAGCTCCGCCCACTTAAATATATATATATACATGTAATGACCTCAGGTAAAAGTATACATCAACTGGTGTATCGATACATGAAATGTAGTGCAAATATATATCGCATTTTTATAGGGGAATAAAGATTTACCACTTAGTTTAGCAATCTGAATAACATTTAATACATTGAAACAATTAAAATGCCTAATTAATTTTCTGTAATAGATTCACTGGTAGAAATATTGCCTGACCGATTTACCCTGTCTAGACGATAAAAAAATGCAAAAATCAGATAGCTATATGACATAAGGCTCTGCCTAAAAATCTTTCGTTTTCAGAAAATAAATTTTGAAAACCTGCAAATTTTTTAACAACTTCAATACAAACAGGACTATTGTAGTTTTTACTTTTACCGTTTGCTTTGTGCTTTTGCATTGATATTGAAATCACATTTGGAAACTTTTTCCTTACCTCCTCTATGAAAGAGCATTCATATAAATGAATTTTCTTTGCTTTTCGTAAATATGTTTTCTCATTTTTACCATTCAAACTATTTACCTGGCAAGCTTTGTATTAGGAAATTTGTCGATATGAACACCAATTCTTTTTTCAAGTATATATCTGTAAACATCTGATTCAGAATCTGCATACTTAAACATAAAGTTTATAAAGACAATATTATTAATTTTCAATGAGCGTGATTGTTTATTCACGTAAAAAATTACATAAATTTAGATTGCTTTTATCTAATATTGGACGGTCAGTTAAAGTATTTTTTGCGACTTTAATATTGTTAAGTAAATAATTGAAGGGAAAAATGCAGCAAGTATAAAGTTCGACACATTTTTGAATTCCTGGATTCGAACCCGCAATATTTCTCTACCCAGGCAGTTTCATAAAGCCTGTGGCTACCGATTTCTTGATTCAAAAGTTTCAAATTGGGGTATTTAAATTATTCATATTGTATAAAAGTGTATGATAAATCTAAATCGATAACAATAATTGTTTTTTCCAAAGCTGGAATCGAACCCGTAGTCTTTCCCACCATAGTCCATAATGCTAATCTTTCGGCTATGAGTCTTGGAAACATGTGTTCACTTAAAGTATTTGAATTATATGATACGCTCCGGAAGAGAGCGATAATGGTAGAGCCTGGTGTCAATATTTCAGTTGTACTATGGGCTGAATTTTTCTTCCACGTAAGGTATAGCACGCTTGTTTTCCCGAACTTTCAGCGTCTTTTAACGCTTTTTGCTTTGCATATTTTGAACGTCATCAAGCGCACATGTGAACCACAAGAAAAAGTAGTTTGTTTTTATTTTCGAATATATTTTGTTTGAATTCATGTCGCATCATATCTTTTTCTAAAATTATTTTTGCTTGTACAATTAATAAATTTAGAAAACTTTTAATTTCGGAGCGCAATAGGTTAAAAACCTACCTCATATTAGTATTTACGTATAGTATGAGGTAGGTTTTTAATATGTGACGCTCCCGAAATTAAAACTTTTTAAATTTTAATAAATAATTTCAGAAAACATTATGATGCAGCATGAATTCAAACAATAGAAATTCGAAAAGTAAAAACAGAGTAGCTTTTCTTGTGCCAGTTGTGGGTCACATGTTCGCTTGATGACGTTCAGAATTTGCAAGGCTTTGCAAAAAAAAACGTTAAAAAGACGCTGAAAGTTCGGGAAAACATGCGTGCTACACCGGACGTTGAAGGAAAATTCAGCCCATAGTACAACTAGAATATTGATATTTCTATATTATCGTTCCCTTCGAAAGCGTATAACATCACGGATAAAAAAAATCTAATTTTGATCGTGTTATGCTTGAATATAAAAGTTTATGCATTAACTGTGTTTTAAGTAAGATATAGGCCTTAAACAGTCCATTCGGTAAAATATAAGCAGACATAATCCATGGCCGCCCGTGGTTTATCCATGTTAAAATCAACAATAAACCACGGGCGGCCATGGATTATTTCCATTCTGATATACATTTTTTTGTGTTTTCCGTTGACCTATAGTGAAAGACAAAATGTTTGCCATTTTTGTTGTTTTTTGGCACAAAATATATTATATCAAAAACGAAAGAATATGGAATATGTACCAGAAAGACAAGATTCACATATTGAAATGATTTTGATAAATGTACAACAGCAAAATTTCACTGCGTGTGAAGCGCTTTTCTGGATTAACCTTCATCAGACACGCTAGGAGAAGAAAACTTGGAAAACCGGTAGAATATAAGATTTGATACACAAAAACAGAAGCCAAAAATATTACAACAATGACCAAAAAAATAAATTCATCAAATTTTAAAGAAATAGCCAAACGTTGTCAAATTTTTGAAACATGTAAACTGTTTCTTTCCAACACATATTCCAATACTCGAAAATATATAAGAGCATTCAACTGAAGCACGGGGAAGCTTTCTACGACCTCCACACGGCACTAAAGCTAAACTCTGAAATAATATTAAAAACGAAAGAATATGGAATATGTGCCAGAAAGACACGATTCACATATTCAAATGATTTTGATAAATGTACAACAGCAAAATTTCTCTGCGTGTGAAGCGCTTTTCTGGATTAACCTTCATCAGACACGCTAGGAGAAGAAAACTTGGAAAACTGGTAGAATATTAGATTTGATAAACAAAAACAGAAGCCTAATATTACAACAATGACAAAAATGATAAATATGACGTCATTGATTTTAGCGTTAAAGTAACTGTGACGTCGACCCGGTGTTTATAGGAAATACACACGACTTGTCGTCATGGTTTCCTTTGTTCATGGGCGTGGTCCATATTAGAAAGAAGTTTAGACTTACTAGTAGTAGTCCTAATGTTTTATTTTGGTCTGGGTCATACTTAAATCTGTATTTTCTGTCTAACAGCTGGGGTATCTGATCAAGAGGCTGTAAACGTTCTATAAAACTATCTCCTGGTCTCATAGATAACCACCAACCTAAAATGTATTATATCTTATCAAATATCATTAAAAATGTAACAGTAAGATTTAAAATCTCACACGATTTAATTTTAGCAAATACAAAAACAAACATTAATCCATTTTAAAACATATGCATGTCGTTGAGAAATTCGAAAAAATGACAAGCCTTTTGAAAATAACATTAACCCAGAGGAGTTCATAATTGTCGAAAAATATTACTATTAGTCATAATTCCCGTAGGGTATGCCTGGTAAGCCCTTTTTCATAAGTAAGGTTTGGTCCGGTTATGATGAAGTAAACAGGTAAGAATAATTACTTCCGCTCGGTTTTCGTTGAATAGGATTATCATAGAGAATCAACCTTTACTTACCATCAAAACAATGGATTGGAAAATTACACAGAACACCACCATCAACGTATGTGTTGGTTTCCCCATTTACAGTATAGTTTGTAGCTTGAAACATGCCTGCACAATAAATATATAACACAGAATTGATTAAGAAAAACTGTTTGTCACAGCAAAAGTAAGCACAACCCACCACTTAAAAATCAATTAGTTCAATGATTGAAAATAAAAAGATGAAATTCCAATTTTGTGCATGTTCTTATCTCCAGGGCTTTACAAACAAAGCGACTATCTACATATGGCAACTAAAAAAACAAAAACAAAAACAAAACAGTCTCGGGTGGATATGGAAAAATTCAGATTTGTGATTGTTTTTGTTTTTAGTTTTTTGTGTTTTTTTTACTAGACCTTTTTATGTCTCACAACCGAGTTGTGTTTTTGTGTTAAATCTAAGAACCTAAGATCGCAATAGAGGAGGGAGGGTTAAGAGTCATAAAACCTGGTTTAACAAATCATTTCTTTTATTGTACCAAGGAAGGAACATTGCAATATTTTGTTCTCTTTTTTCTTTTCCTTTTGAATATTTGTAATTGATCATCCAAGCTCGGTAGTGTTGGTGTTATTCAAAATTAAAGGACACAATTTTCTCAAATTTAGATTTAGCAACAACAGTTTTGGGTTGATTTTATATCACCAAGACACATTTTTGCATGTAATGTTATGGTTATTTTATTTTATGTTTTTTTTAACTAGCACGAAATCCATAGGGCAATTGTCAATATTTATACAACTCAAAAATAGTCATATTTCAGTGTACAATCTTTACTTTAATGGGTAAGATAACCCGAATTTACTCAGCACAATGCATGTCGACATAAAATTATGTAATCGAGAATTGTCAAATCATCCTATCTAAAAACTTCAAACATGTGTTGCGTACCATCAAATTTTATTCGCCATATATTTTCAAAAATCGTTTTACATGTAATTTTTTTCAGGATTTTTGTATTTTTACGGATATTTGGGTTAAATGTTATACATTTTTAACATTGTTAAATTGTAAAATCTTAAATTGTATGTATGTATCGACTTCAGTTTTAACATTAAACCTTCAATTCATACTTGCATAATGAAATTTACACCTTTTAGCACCTTTTAAAGAGAAAGGAATAATTAAGGGTTTAGTAGTCATACACTTCCTGCAAATCACAACCAGTAATTCTGACCGTACTTTGGATCTTACCCGGTATAGACATAGACATTCTTACGGCAAGACGGATTGGCATATTTGGGGTAGTTTTTACGTGGCAATATTCTTCTATCATGTGGTTCAGATTTGTGACAACTATACACAATTCTTTACCAGTCTTTTCATAAAGCTGAAAAAAAAATGAGTTGTATCGTTGTGGATTAGAAAAAAAACTGACACAATTCAAGGAGTCGCCATATACAAAAACACGCGAAAACTTAATTGATGTAATTGAAACCCTCAAGTTACAAACATTTAAGGAGTTGAATGAAATTTCATTATAAAAAATAAGTTATAAAGAATGGTTCTAATTCTGGAACAAATTACTCGTTACCAATTGGTTTACAACAAACACAATCTAACCATTATGTTTCAGAATTAGAAGTATTATCTAAATATCTTTGTTTACCTTTCTTTTATTTTGTTTAATTGTTTGAATCTGCTTCTTGTCTGTATTTTGACATTCGTATAATAATGCTTAGACAAAGTATCAATGATAAAGTAATGCAAAATAGTTTTCAGTGCAGGTTCACATAACTGAACCATCATACCTCCAAAAACGAAATATCTGGATCACCATTACATTTTTTGGCAAGAGCTTCTCCAAACCATTGATAGATTCTATTTCCGGGATTCCAACCATAGCCAGTCAATAAGTTTGGTAAAAGACTTAGGATTCCAAAGGATGCATCTTTAAAAGGACACAAATACTTTAAAAGTTAGGTAAAAGACTTGGCACTCTAAATGATGCCTTCTTTGTATGTCCCCTTTTTACAAATCAATATTTTTTAAATGAATGTAAAGGCGTCAGCACTACCAATAATGTGTCTACGATATATCAAAAGAGTTAAAGTCGTTTGAAACATCATTTTTATTTTGTTATTAGATCATTTGCCAAACATTTTAGTGTATTTTTGTTTTGAATGACTCTACATCTTAATTGTTTCGGTTCTTCCATTCATATGTTATTCTTTTTCAAAAGGATTTTGTGTTTTGATCAATGCTTATTTTCGTATATTCGTATAGACTTTTAAACATTTGACCAAGATATCTAGCTCTTTACGAGTCTTTTATTAAAATCACACGTTATTGTGAAATCTTTGCCAATGTCACTGTGTACGCACGTAATTGTGAAATCTTTGCCAATGTCACTGTGTACGCACGTAATTGTGAAATCTTTGCCAATGTCACTGTGTACGCACGTAATTGTGAAATCTTTGCCAATGTCACTGTGTACGCACGTAATTGTGAAATCTTTGCCAATGTCACTGTCTCGTCATTCATATTGGAACAATCAAAGGTGTACCAAAGGGACAATCAAATGTCGTAAAAATGGGAAGACATAAAATCATCTCAAAAACAAACTAAACAACAAAAAACAACCCCACATATTACAACCAAACCGCGATCAGCAACATCAACCTAAGTCGAAAAGATAGAGAAGTAAGCAGTCCCTGGGCTATATCATACCCGTCGTGTCGCTAACAACTTCTTAGGCAAAATCCCTTGGTGTATTTTACTACCCTTTCTTTTAAGTTTAACAATAAAGAGATACATATATAAAGAAACAACTCAGTAAAATGTTCACTTACCTAAAAATATTCTAGATAAATCTTGACTAAGTGCTTCTTCTATTTCATCTGAATTATATCCGACTGCCAGTAGTGCCGCTGTCATTGCACCGGCACTTGTTCCACTAAACCGCTTGATTTGTTTGTAAATACCCAAATCCTCAAGAATCTGTTACAGAAATAAGAAGAAGAAAAGCTATAGGTGTTCATTATGATATATATTGAGTGTGCGCTATAGGACCGTTAGAACACATTTATAAATGCATTTATTTATGTCTTTGTCTGCATGCATTTTGACTAATTATACCCCCTCTTTAGAGAGAAGAAATATTGCAACCACATTGTTCGTCCGTCCGGTGCAAAATACAAATACCACAACGGGTATAAAAATTGGTGCATTTGGTTACACTGTATATCGATATTTCAAGGAGTAACCTCTCATCAGCAGCGTTTGAATCAAACAATGGAAGGTCAAACAACCAAAAATATTGAACAAAGCGAAAAGGTTCGAACAGGGAAGCAAAATCCAGCACCTAGGATATCGACCATACGAACTTTCTTAAAAGATTTTTGGCTACCACTGAAGGGAAATGAATCATATTGAGTACTCGGCTTTGCCATGATGAGTTGTACCGACTCTCTTCTTTTCAGGACACTTAGTCATCTACTTATATAGTTTTCCGAGCCGACTTAGACCGTTTTAAGGGTCAAAATTGACCAGAATTCTAAGCTTCTGCTTAAGGAATTGACTTCGGATTTCATACACAGCTTAACAATGTTCCTCTCCTTTCGATGTCAGTTTCTTATCTACTTTCTGTTGTATGAATGGTCGAGTATAGGAGTAGTCTTACCACGACTAAATGCAACCCCTTGTTGAATTCTGCTATTTCAGTAGCTATTAACCGCTGTGATGACTTACTCTTCGATGTGTGTTCAGATTTAGGCAGTTGGGGGTATTTTCCTGCTCCTATTTAATAATGTTAGTTTTTCATTTAATATTTATTTGGTTTCACTATGAACTAAAAACATGCATGTCTCCATTAATATTTTACTCAATTTAATAAGCTGTTAACACTATGGCTCCATATCAATATTAGAAGAAGATTGAGTGAGTGAGTAAGTGTCGAGGTTTAACGCTTTCTTCGATGCACATGGACCACACGGAGCGATCAGATTTAAAGGTGGAGAAATCTGGAGTACACCACTGATCTTCAAAGGTTAGGTAACTGACACATGCATCAAAGTCGTTTTGTTAATTAAAAAGTGAACCTTAGACCACTCGACCACCTAGACCGAGATGACCCACACTATATCGTTGACAACCGGGTGTGATATACTCATTACTCTTCCGAGGCATATGACTTCACTCTCGTTTCGTTGTTCACGTTGTTGATTTCGGTTTGATTGTAATATGTGTTTGTGATTGTAATATGTTTTTGTTTGTTTTGTTGTGATGATTTTATGTCTTCCGATTTTATATTTTTCTTTTAAGATTACCGACATTTTATTGTCTTATTGGTACACCTTTGCCTTTTGCATTTGAAGAAAATGTTTAAAGCAGTTGGTTTCATAGCAAAACATATAATTATAAATCTTTTACAATTTGGAAAACCAAAAATGTATAAATAAAGCATTCAAACAATTATGTCTTGGTAATTTCGGATATAAAATAACAAGACAAGAAAAAACAAGACGGATAAAAACCAAAAGTGCATTAGATAACAACAACAAACAAAACACAACTAAACTGCAATCAGGAAATGTGAACTCAGGTGATCCGGAAGGCTTAGCACAAAAACTCTATGACAAACCATGTTCATTTGGAATTGATGTAAAAAATGGGAGCAATCAAATATTTAAGGATATTACTAGACGAAAATAACTTTAATGAGGAATTTTCATCAGTTCTTTTAAAATTTTAAGAATCCATACTTGAATGATACCTTTCTTGAGCAACAACAATCAATGTATTTTATGTCGTCAATATCGTTGATAACAAAACTGAAAGAGAACCAGTGTTATATTTGAATTCCCTAGAAATTATGCATTGCTTTACGGATTTTTATATACTTTTGGAATCCAATGCACGAATGGAATTTTATCATTCTTTTCGCAAACAGAAAGGCGGGAAAAAGAAATGACAGATTTATGATTTCCTTCTAGGAAAGTGGTGTTGTAGTGTAAGTGGTGCTTTAGCTTTAACCATCAAACCCTTATTCATATTTCAATCAGTCAATTTATTGTTGTTGTTTTTGCACAGAAAAAAATCAAGCTATTTATCTGTGGGTACTAAAGATGGGTGTCATGTAAGGTAGACAAAGTTTTAAAAACATCACAGTTGTTTTAAAATATTAATTTGTGTAGTGCTTATTGTGCCTTCTTAAGTTTGTATTTAATTAATCAAATGTATCACACTAAAGCCATTCCAAAAAGAGCGTCATTTTTTCCTGTTCATTTTTGGCCCAGTTTCTGACATAGTCCTCTTCAAAAAGAATAATTTTAAAATCAGGGTTGCAGTTGATCTATTTCCGCTTATGTTGATCACTCTTTGTACTCCAAATAATCGAAAATATAGTCATTTTTTACGATGTGAGTGTGTCCGGTAATGACGCGACTACAGTGACTATATTTGAATGACCATCTATAACTCTCACAAAAACTTTCAGGTCATTGATTGAGAGAACGCAAATTTGAATGTAGTTTAAGACCTTAGGCACAAAAGTGAAATAATAGTTATAGGAGATGTCTTGGGAACTTCAATCTTTCAAATAACGAAGAAAATGTTTAATGTAAAACGTTTCCTAAATTAACATCATCAAAACTTTTGTTTAGAAAGGAGCAGAAATGAACGAACCACTATTCGATTGGGACACCGACCGGTTGTTTTTGATATAGAGAAATACTGTGGTCAGTGATTAAAATTTCATTTGGGATTCAGTTTTAAAATTGAAATAAAAAATGCTTATTTCAGTTATCTGAAACAATACCTTAACTGCACCACAGTATGCCAGTCCTTTGTTCCCTCCTCCTTCAAACACCAGATTTTCAAATGGATAATCATAATCTCTCGGGTTAATTTTCATGACAAGCTCTTCTGTCGCATTCAATAAAGGTCTTTTGCCTACAATTATAACTATGATATCCTATTTTTTGTCTGGAACTTTGTTGTCATTTGTATTTCGAACACACGTGAAAGTTAGCACTGCTGGTGGAGTTTTAATTCCCCGAGGTTAGCCCGCTCCGGCACCAACACTTTTGAGTTAGAGAAAACATCAAAGCTTTTAATTATCCGTCTCAATTTCAAAATTGTCTAAACCCTAAGGTTCTTCCTACCCCAGACATAGGTCGATTATCTTAGTAATAATTTGGTTCCATAGTTTGGTATTTTTGGTTTTACTGTTCTATGCTCTTCATATTCATTTAGTGTTTGGCATTTTCAATATTTTTGGTAGAGCGCCTCTGATGAGTCTTGAATAGACAAAACGCGCGTCAGGCGTAGCAAAATTTATTGTCTGGAACTTTGTTGTCATTTGTATTTCGAACACACGTGAAGGTTAGCACTGCTGGTGGAGTTTTAATTCCCCGAGGTTAGCCCGCTCCGGCACCAACACTTTTGAGTTTGAGAAAACATCAAAGCTTTTAATTATCCGTCTCAATTTCAAAATTGTCTAAACCCTAAGGTTCTTCCTACCCCAGACATAGGTTGATTATCTTAGTAATAATTTGGTTCCGTAGTTTGGTATTTTGGTTTTACTGTTCTATGCTCTTCATATTCATTTAGTGTTTGGCATTTTCAATATTTTTGGTAGAGCGCCTCTGATGAGTCTTGAATAGACGAAACGCGCGTCAGGCGTAGCAAAATTTATTGTCTGGAACTTTGTTGTCATTTGTATCATAAAACATTTCGAAAGATTTTTGTTGTTGTTTATTTGTTGTATTTGTTTTGTGATTTGTCACTGCAACCAAAATCAAACCTGTTTATAGTCTGGTCAAGATAAGAAGATAAATGAAGTGTTTCTCTGGTAAGTTAGGGACGGACCATTTAACTTGAAGGGGGGGCCTTGGTTTTTTGTTTTGGCCAGAAAATTTTTTTGTGAATGCGTCATGACAGAATTTTTATTTTTTGAAAGCGTCGCGACAGAATATTTTTTTTTATTATTAGCATTATTTTATATGGCAGAAATTCTTCTTCAGAATATTTTTTTTTCTTACCCACTGCTGCCAAAATATTTTTTCATCAAAAATCATTTTCAAAATATTTTTTTCATCAAAAATCATTTTCAAAATATTTTTTAGGAAAAAACCAAGCCCCCCCTCCCTTCAAGTTAAATGGTCGGTCCCTTAGTAAGTCGGTGAGCGAGCTGGTGTTTTGTACCATAACACTATATACATTACATCAAGGCAGTGAACAAATAAGTAAACAATATACTATTTTTTTTATGATGAAAAATTGATAAAACACCAGGTTTCCTTCATACATGAAATTTCTGTCAATAACACTTCATTTGGTAGATGGATTCCTTCAATATATCCTCCAGAATTGGAGATTAAAGAGACCGCCGAATCAAATTGCTTCACGTCTTTCTTAGATTTGCACCTCGAATTTGATCCAAGTGGTCATCTCAGTACAAAAAATTACGATAAAAGAGACGATTTTAATTTTCAAATTATTAATTTTCCTAATCTACAGAGCAATATACCTACTTCCCCTGCATACGGTGTTTATATTTCACAACCTATTCGATATGCCAGAGCTTGCACACATTTCACAGATTTTTTGATCAGACACCGATTTCTTAGTGACCGACTTTTGGAGCAGGGCTATAAGAAAATACGTCTCGTACGATCCCTAAAAAAATTCTTTCTTCGTTATCAGCCACTAGTAGAAAAGTTCAAAATTGAGTTAAAAGATATGGTGGTTAATTGTTTTTTAAAATTAGTGTTTGACTGGTCTGCTGTACTGAGATGATCACCTCAATATCCCTATTGTGTCTCACAACTATGTTGTGTTCTATGGTCATTACCGGATCCTAAGATCGCAATGGAAGAGGGAGATTTGGCGCCATAAAACCTGGTTTAACCCAACATTTCGTTTGAAATGCCTGTACCAAGTCAGGACCATTGCGATCGACCAATTCTCCGGTATGACTGATTCGTTTTTGTCATTTTCTCTGGACTATGAGATTGATCATACAAGTTCGGTATTTTTGTTATTACCTTTATTTATGTTTGTTTTTTTCGCCTCCATTTTTTTCATGCCATTTAGACCCAAAAATATAAAAAAAGAAAACTTGAAATTTTGATTTATTACCAAAGCCTTATTAATAATTTATTCATTTACATGTATTCTGATTATCAACTATGTGTGAATTTAAAAGAACACAAAAATAATGTGAGATAATTTCCATTCCCGGTAATATTATGAGGTTAACTCTATGAAATTTTATACTTTATTCACCACATTGCCACACGAAAAACTTAAGTGTCGTTTGTAAAAAAAAACTTCTTGAAAGGTTCTTTCAAATTCAAGGAACTTTGTTGTTTTAGGTAATATAATTTTTCACAACAAATTGGCATTCTAATGGGCACAAATTGTGCTCCTTTCCTCACCGACTTGTTTTTATACTCTTACGAGACTTAATTTCTTCAGGAACTCGTAAAGAACATATGATGAAAGAGACAAAGTCTTTTGATCTCACTTTCCGATATATTGATGATATCTTGTCTGTCAACAATGCTTCGTTTGGGAGATGGATTCCTTCGATACAGTTGACCCCAGTTCTAACATCTCTACTGTCCAGCTCTCCTGACAGTTCTAGAACTGTTCAAACCCTGGACAGCAGCTGTCATAACCTGTTCTAGGGTAGAACTGCCATAACCTGTTCTAACCCATGATACCTTTAGAGCTATTCTAGGCCCTGACAGCTTAGAACTGTTCTTGGCCCTGACACCTTAGAACTGTTCTAGCCTTGGACAGTTCTGCACCCTGACAGTTCTAAATGACGTCACGCGGTTATAATAATACTCCTAATTCGGAAAATGCGCATATTTTCGGCATTATTATTTCATTATTTAATGAAACTCGATATATAAATTTATTTTAACCAGACAATTCAGTTATTCTTTATTCTAAACTGTTCTGAAATCGTCACAATCAGAACTGTCAGGGGGTAAAACTGTCCGAGGCTAGAACAGTTCTAAGCTGTCAGGGCACAGAACAGGTTAGAACTGTCAGGGCGTATGACAGCTTAGAACTGTCAGGGGTTAGAATAGTTTTAAATTTGTCACGGGATAGAACTGTCCAGAACTGTTCTATGACAGGACAGGGCTTGTCATAAACTGTCCTAGAACTGTCAGCAGAACAGAATTAAAACAGATTCCTGACAGTTCCTGACAGTTCTGAAGAGATGTTAGAACTGGACTCAACTGTATATCCTCTAGAGTTAGAGTTCAAATCAAATATATTCCATCTCGTTCTATTAATTTGAAAACAATCTTGATTCAATGACTTCAAAATTTACCTTATATGTCAAAATAACGCATGTTATAACCAGTTCGGACACTTTATTTCCCTCAATATCAGGCTAAAGGAGTAGAGCCACGAAGGCCCAAAAATGGCCCAAAAATTTAACTTTGATATATCTGCTTGTAGTTGCTGCATTAATGTTCATTTGTCATTATATTTCATGAATTTCAATATTTTTTCTTCAATTATTTATCAATAAGGAGAACAGTGAGGTGGAAATAATAATGACAACAAAGTTCCAGACAATAAATTTTGCTACGCCTGACGCGCGTTTCGTCTATTCAAGACTCATCAATGGCGCTCTACCCCAAATATTGAAAGTGCCAAACACTATATGATTATGAAGAGAATAGAACAATAAGACCAAAATTACCAAAATGGAGAACCAAATAATTACTAAGATGATCAACCTATGTCTGGGGTAGGAAGAACCTTAGGGTTAGACAATTTTGAAATTTATACGGATAATTTAAAGCTTTCATGTGTTCTCCAACACAAAAGTGTTGGTGCCGGAGCGGGCTAACCTCGGGGAATTAAAACTCCACCACCAGTGCTAACCTTCACGTGTGTTCGAACTAAAAATATACTATTTTTAAAAAAATACAATTTGTGACAGTTTTCCTTGATTTTCATGTATAAATCGGTGAATATGAAATGGGCCACATCTGTCGACCAAAATTAATTTTTGATAGAAATGTGTATTATGATATTATAAATTAATTATCAAAAAATTACGATGGTTGAGGATTGTGGCCAATACTAATTTTGACGAAATATGCAGAGAAACCAGTGAAAATGTGTGAAAAATGAGTAATTTTCAAACTTACGGCCTGTTTAAAGTCTCAAGGCTAAACCTGTGGTGTAAATATTTTGCTGAATCTTACAGTTATGAAAAGTTTGTTCATACCTTAACATATTTTAGTTAAATTTTTTACAAGTTATAGTAGTTAAAAAAATAGTGAAAATACCGCGCCGATAAAGGGCTTTCATGGCTCTACCCCTTTAAAGTTTAAAGTTTGTTATACAATGCAAAACCTTAGAAAAACGGCTGTTTCCTAGATAGACATTCAAAAAGAAGAGATACCAATGGGGCATCCGAGTGTAAGCAGTCCGAAAGTGCAAAGACAAAACCAGTAAACACCAATGAAAACAGCACGAAGAGACAGCCAACACAAAAACACCACAATGCAAAACAACTGAATAACAATCAACAACACGAACTTAAGTCGTCACGAGAGTTAACTCAGGTGCTCCGGAAGAGTATGCACCTTATTTTTTAAAGGGTTGGCTTATAAACTACAAGATATAAGAAAAGAGAATGTAAGAAGAACATAATAATTATCATGATTTAAATAAAATTGTTTCTTACCTTGTATGGCGCCGTCTAGCTCGTCATGCTCGACAAAAAAAGCTTCTTCGAGGTGCTTTTGCAGATACTTATCACGAGCCTGCTGTATCCGTGTCCTAGCCTCTGAACTTTTGGTTTTGTTGACATTCGCATCATCTTGTGTAATTTTGAAGTAATTTCCCATTATTGTATTCCAGAATTTATAAAGATATCCAGTAACTAAACTATGTTCAGCTTCCTAGAAAAATAACAAATACTAATGTTCCATTTATTATTTTTTTAGGATTTGTTTCAATACAATACCAAAGGAAGACAAAGAGGGTTTTAAAATGTTATTCTTAAGTAACACGATACGTTACAATACAATGGGTGATGACACCTTGTGTAACGAAGATGTTGTAATAGGAACAAAGAAATACCGATGTAACAAGTCAAGTCAGCAATAAAAGAAAGATCTTGGTTAATGATTGGAAACACAACCTAATCATGAATTATCAATCCCTACCATATATGACATTTTACGTAAAACTTGATCAGCTGTAACACGTAGGTTATTATATGTTTTTTTTCTACAGAGCGCTGATGATACCAAAAGCCTTTATTTCACGTTTCTACATAATACAAGATATTATATAGTAAAATCAATGCATATTTCTTATAATGTAAATAAAAATAGATAAATATTGTAATTTCATTTAAGAAACTGGCCAACATTTGCCTCGAGTGACCGACATTATCGAAAGTACATCTTTTTATGAAATTGTTTTTGCAAACCAGAAAACTCACACCAAAACAGTCGAGGATTAGACTGGGTGCAAAGTTATTTGAAAAAATGAAACAAGGCGCTGAGAGTAAAAATTTTATATCAGTGCTAAATACGAAAGACCGGAAATGCCATTGGTTCTTTCACATTTCTCGATTGGAACTACAAATAATATAGTCCCAACATGATATTTCTTAGTTCCAGGTTGACAATTTTGACTTCCAAGTTGACATTTCTTATTTCCAAATTGACATTTCTGACTTGCGAGTTGGCATTTCTTACTTACAAGTTGATATTTCTCAGTTCCAAGTTGACTTTTCTTATTTCCAAGTCGACATTTCAATGTAAATGAACTAATGGGATTTCCAGTCTTTCGTATTTAGCACTGATATAAGATTTGAATGAACTACCGGTCTTTTGGAGCTAAAACTTAAGAGATAGTTCTCTCGTCAGCTGGGTGAACTTATGGAGGGAAAATCGAAGTGTTAATAAGAGCTAGTGAGTTAGTTGGTGTTTTATGCCCTAGCGACACTTTATGTAAGGATTATAAAATGAACATGATGAGAGTTTATTTACCACCCTGACCCCGCATGGGACAAGTGTGGGAATTCTTATTTGGTTCCGAGAACAGCTTTTGGGTTATCTTGTCCTTTAAAATGATTCCCTGAAATATAATGTCAGTCATGAATGATAAATAAATAAATCAAATAAACAAATAATCAAGTGCAGATTTGTAATGACGACTTACGTCACTCATACAGGTTTCCTGTTTCATATTATCGAAACATTGGGATTTAAATTCTATGTGATTAAGATGAAACAATGCCAACCTGTTTTAATCTCCCGGGTCATATTTAGAATTCATATTCTATGTATTGATTGAATTCCAACTAAATTTATAAATTATTATTGCGTCGTGTTCAAATAATTTTCTATCCAGACACTGCATGTTTCAATGAAGCTCAACGCAACAACGCTGTCGATCGACCGGAAGCGGGTGTATCTCAGACAGCCAAAACGATTGTCCTTTATGTCCCAGAGTTCCATCTCTCGCCTTTGGGATAAGTACATAAATCTGCAACATGGATCAACATGTGAACTTCCAAGTTCAGGCTGGCTCAAGGGTAATAGTTGCTGTACAGAAATGATATATCAGATTACAGCACTTGCCAGAAAGATTCAAAACAGCAACAGATATAGCTGCACCAATTCCCGGGAAAAAACAATCTCTGAAACAATCAGAGACTTTAGACTACTTGCTAAGCAGACATTCTGTAAAAGCTGTTGTTTCAGACGACAACATCGCCAAAACAGTCTTCAATGGGACAAGGTCAAGGACATTTGGCCACAGCAGAAATGAATACTGATTGGTTTTGTGAATAAAGGAGGATTCTTTTCCGTCGTACCGACACTGAAATGACATTTTTATGCAATCTGCATACAGGTTTGGCTGTGAAAGTGAAATGTTGGCCGCAGGATCACATGTATCACATACTGGAAGAATCAATTTGGTACACGTTAAAGATAAGTTGACGAATAACACTACTAAAATGAAACTCTTTAACCGTAGGTCGTTCAAGTATAGCACGAAAATAACAATATTTCAACATGGCAACGCAAGATCAAATACAGCTTGAATCATGACAGCTTTCCTACAGACAACGTTAATCTTTATGGCCCTGTCACACTATAACGTTTTAGCCAACGTGTGCCGACGTTTTAGAATATATTTTTAACACGCTGGTGTGCGTTGCGTAAGTTTTGTACACGTTATGAACACGCTACAAACACGTTAGCGAACGTCAGCGTGCGTTGGTGATCGCCAAGTGCGTCGCAAATTTTTCAACATGCTTAAAATTTCCGACGTTCGCCAACGTGTTAGAAATAAATTATTCGAACGCTAGGCATAAGTTAGAAGGACGTTATACACACGCTGATGTACGCTATGTGGTCGTTGTGCGCACGTTGAAATGCGTTTGACAAACGCTAAGCTAAATGGAAACTAACTTGTTCTGCGATAATGCAGCGCACGTCTAGCGTCAGTCTAACGACGAAGAAACCTATTCAGCGTGTTTAAAACGTGTACAGAGCGCACAGAGCGTCATTGTAACGAACGAGTAGCGTATCAACCACAGAATTGTATAAGTTAGATTGAATTACAAGGGGGAAAGTCAATTTCAAAAGCTTCAAATACTTATTCAAACCTGAAAATAAAATCTAAAAAAAACAATGAATAAAGCCAAAAAAATCCTACGAAAAAAAAAATATAACGAAGATAAATTAGATGGTCTGGAATTGAAAGTAATTCTTGCAAATTGTAATACACCTGTCGTGTTTTCGATGTTTTTTTTTGGGGGGGCGGTAGAAAATACCCAAATACAACGAGTAACGACAGTCAAACTTCAATACCCATTTGAAATAATATGTATTTTAAATATTCAATAAGCACACACGTTTTTCTCTATTAAGGACATCCGTCATGCTGTCTGCGATCATTTAGGATTAATCGTCTACAGACCGGTATTTCTTACATGTATATACTCATTTGAGATTTTGAGAGTTTGTTAACAAGCGCATGCATTCCTCTCTGTATATTTTTGACATATCAAAATATAAAATCTACATTATATTTTATTCTTTTAGTCTGAGTGCACAAATCATCACTTTTGTGTAAAAAAAACGGCTTTAGAATAATTATACATTCATATTACCACAACGCTGAAAACCAATATTTTTCTAACGAAACTAAATTTCTATAATTATTAATTAATCCAGCAATACATTTAAGCCAGATAATAGATCTTTTTGGGCTATTACGAAATGATACTAGAGAAACTAACAGAAATCCTAGGTCTCCCACCGAGTGAAAAAAATATAAGTTAGACTAACGTTATGAATGCGTTCTGCAGTCGTCACACATGCGCTAGGCAAACGTCAAGTACGCCGGACGAACGCTATAGATAAGTTTTGAATAAGTTTGTCGTGCGTTGCAGGTAGTTAGTCTGACGCTTTGTGGTCGTTCACCGAGATAATTTTTGAAACTTTTTACAGCGACTGCCAACGTGTTCCAACGTTTTAGAACATATATTCGAACGTTCGGCACACGTTGGCTAAAACGTTATAGTGTGACAGGGCCATAACCTCAATCTTTGTATCATCATAGGTGGAATGGGTCAGCATAAACTCGAACAAGTCGTCCACTAGTAGATGCTGCCAAGTAATGATTAAACTTCATTTGATGAATTTACTGAGATATAATATTTTATCATGCTTTCTTATTTTATACTTTTTTTACTTAAGAAATCCTCTTTTCGTTTTTTCTCTGAGGGTTTATAACTTGCATGTTGGAATTTTAACAAAATACTAATTACAAGGTTGCAATAGTAGAAATCTGCCTGGTTAAGCATACGCATCATGCATGGATCTTCACTATCATTACATCAATTTCAGTTGCTGCTATCTTAAGCGCAATTAGCATTACAATTAAAAATTGATATAAGATAAACTTACCAAAAACAATAGAATTATTTGAATCACGACTATTTCTTCAATGATCAACTATTTAAAGGTCCACTGTTACATTTGTGTGGTTATCTCATAATGACTATGAATTACTGCAGTACAATCAGTTATATAACACTGGAGATAACGATACAGTGCACCGTGGTTATAATTAGGATTCAACATTTAACGTCATCCCTTTCATGCCTTTTGTTTATTTCAAGTTAACTAAGTTAATTTTAAGTTAACTTCTGTAACTGTGAATAAAAAATCTAAACCTAATAGGAAGCCCACGGGGTCAAAGAGCTAAGAAAGGAATTTTTATTTTTAAAAGTATTAGGTACTAGCACAGT
Source organism: Arcuatula senhousia (assembly GCA_963971305.1). NCBI lineage: Eukaryota > Metazoa > Mollusca > Bivalvia > Mytilida > Mytilidae > Arcuatula > Arcuatula senhousia. The sequence goes on along the minus strand of OZ020303.1, from coordinate 24,273,538 downwards.
TAATTTAATGGCCACTTTGGCCCCCTGATTTTTCCGTGACATGAGAAATGCAATGAGTTAAATATCCGTTGATGAAACCTTCCAAATATAAAACTTTGTAGTTTTAATGGTTTTTTTTTAATTTGACAATTTCAATTCAGAGGAGAGGGTTACAAAATCATGGAAACCTCAAATTCTTACTCTTAATTTGTTTCAATCCATTGGCAAGATCAGCACAGACATCTAAAATTTCATGAACCAATATTTTCCGACTAAATATGTAAGCAAAGAAGGTAATGCATTTACTCGACTTAATAGATAACCAGGAGGGGAATAAGCGTCACACAAGCTGTACACCAATCAGCAGCCGTTGAGGTACAAATTCGAAGTGGAAAATGACTATTCGCCCATCAAATGCGATCATGCACTTGCTTGCCGTGACGGTCTTAATAATGGCCCTAGGTCAAATATCTTCTGGGCGCACATGTATTTCAACGACGACAGGTTCGAAGATAAGCTTTAGAAAAATATTCTTGGTTTTGGACAGGCACTTATAAATGTGACATAATTAAAAAAAATTTATGTAATTGCTACCCTTAGGAAAGACATTGTCAACCTCGGCTGCGCCTCAGTTGACAATGCTTATCTCAGGGTATCAATCTACTCTATTAACCTCTCAGCTATATGTTATTTATATTGTATTATGATCTATTACATCTGAATTCCAGTTATTTTTCTCTTTGGATTTTGTATATGTTGTATATCTATGTATTTATTTTAACTGCGATCACCTAAGAAAATTTTATACCCAACCAAATATGAAAAAAATGTAAAAGAAAATTAATTTATTTTACAGTTTTAAATGTGAAATTTACACAGGGTATCTTGTAAAATTCAATGGTAAAAGAACGTATTCACCAAATCTGTTTTGTTCATGAATGACCCTAAATGAATTGCAGCAAAATTGGTCAAATATGAAACTTATATTTAGGTAATCTTATGCAATTTACCATACAAATATATGATATAACCCGACAAAACAGTACCCGCCATTTACCAAAACAGAAGTCTATACCTAACCAAAACTGAACCCTCTTAAATGGTGATACAAATAACCGTTTTTGTGTGTCAACTAGTTATATGTTCTTAGGCAGTTGGAAATACTCTTCTTGCATGTTTTAATTTAAAACGATTAGAAAAGATCGTGGCTACACATAGCATGCTTTATCATAATATATATTAACTTGTAATTTAGAGTTAGAAAATGTATAACTCTTTTCGTCATAACTTTGAAACTGCTTATCATAGATTAACCGAACTTTCATATTTTATTAAAATCAATATGAAAGAAATGTCAATAATTCATGGCTTATGGGGACGACCATTTGATTTTGAGGGGGTGGGGGGTCTGGCAGTTTTTGTTAATAAATATTCTGGACTGGGAAAAGTTGGAAATAAATAATCTGGCCTCTGTTTGCAAGAACATAAATAATCTGTCCCAAGATCCTTGCTTAACTAAGCTATTGTATACAGAAAATAAATATTCTTGCCGCGTAGAGGCGAAAAATATATATTCTGGCCTGCAAAATTTTGAAAATAAATAATCTGTCTCGACCGAAACTGCCAGGCTCCCCCCTCAGAATCAAATGGTCGTCCCCTAGCTTATGTTTATTTACAATTGTAAAAAAATATCGATCGAAAAAATTAACCCACCAGATACAATTTTTACGTGGATCCTTGGACTTTTTTGATCGTCGTGAATCCACCTAACTAGGGGTGGTGCATGTAAAAGACCCACTTTGTGGACTGCCAGGTGGTGCACCACATAGGTTAAATGTTCAGCCCCTACCCTCCTCTCCCCTTTTCCTGGGGTCCTCAAATTTTACTGTTCTTTTTTGTTTCCCACCCCACCCCATATTTCATTTCTCACCATCATTTCGTTCATGACGTACTTTTGAAAATAAACCATCTGAATCATAATATATATAAATATATATATTTTTTTCATGTTTTATATAAATGGATGTTGAATAAATAAACACTTTTCTCCCTCCATCTGGCTTTACAAAAAGACTCATAAAGCATTTTTGTCTATGGAAATCATATTTTCCATTTCCAATAACTGTAGAGGTCAGTGTCTATCGTTCATATATTGAAAGGTCGCAATGAATTCAAGAACTTTATTTATCAAAATTAAGACTCATTTTAACCAAAAATGAATATGTCTACAGTTGTAGAAAAAATAAATAATTGGCATTTTTGATTTTTAGTAATTTTAACTTTTTACTATTTATTCTAAGAATATATCCACCTCCTCGGTCAGTTAAGCATGGATCTATAACATAACTCAATTGTTTAAACAACGCGTGACCTCGAATGTATAAACTGATAATTACCTGAATTAAAATCCTACTAAAAAACATCTTTCACTTTACATTAGGGACGGACCATTTAAATTGAAGGGGGGCCTTGTTTTTTTTTTTTTTATCAGAATTTTTTTTTTTCGCGCTATTTTTTTTTTCGAAGGCATCGCGATAGAATACTTTTTTTCATTATCAGCATTATTTTTTATAGCAGAAATCCGTCTTCAGAATATTTTTTCTTACCCTCAGCTGCCAAAATTTTTTTTTCATCAAAAATAATTTTCACAATATTTTTTTTTAGGAAAAAACCAAGCCCCCCCCCTTGCAAGTTAAATGGTCGGTCGCTTATATTAGACATCAATTGAAACAAATGCAACCCAATCAAAGGCATAAAACAATGCTTACCGTGTTCTGAATAGTGAAATTAGCCTGATAATCATCTGTTCATTCGAGAAAAAAATCCTTACTCTTAAAATCCGAGAATACGAGTAATATAAAAATCCCGACCGAAATAACGGATGGTAGAAAACTGTTGTATACCGATAATCTTGAATAAAAAAAAAACGAGATAATTGTTTAGTAAACCAAGAAATCGGACGAGAAAACCGTGATAATATTCCCACATTATGGCTTCCATAGGCTTCCATGTTTAGTTAACCGAGATCTCGGTTTGGTATAAAAACTGAAATCTAATGATGAAAGTACCAATCCGACATCTCGGATTAATATGTTTAGCACGCCCTTTAAGATTTCCATAAGCTTATAAGTAAATAACAGTTATTACCAGAGGACGCGATTTTGCCGATGGCCGGATCGATGATCTTACTAACACAGAAAGTCCGAATGTAATAACTATTAAAGATTCCATCCTTCAAAATAAGTCATGTAAAATTCAAATATAAGCATCAGAATACATTCTGTGCAAATAGAATCAAATAGGAAACATTTTATAGTACTAGTATATAACATCGAAAGCCCCCATTGGACCCCTTCAATATTCTTTTTATATTGATTTTCGATCGGTTTCGTGGTCTAGTTGATATAATGGTAGTTTTTTAATATAAAATAAAAACGTTGTTGTTAATTTTATAATTTTCCTATGTCCAACTTAGTGAACATATTAAAAATAAATGTGCAATGAAAACAAAATAAAAGGAACAATAGAGTTGAAGGTAAATCAGAGTATTCCGAAGGCGGATCCGGCTGAGATCACCCCTGTTAGAACAAAGGAAGCAAACTCCTTCGCAGTAGGCGTATCCTTCCCGATAAATATAGGTTCGGATTATCCCACTGCCACACATTTGTGTGAATTTCACCAAGACCATTCCTAAAATTGGTCATGAACATATGAATGTTCTGTCATAATACTTTTCTTAGAAATAAATTAATTGAATTTTTGTAAAACCGGTTGGTTTAAGTAAATACGCACTTTTTTTAAAGTGAAGGATAGTAGAAGTATTAGGTCATACTAAAAACAATGTGGCTGCGTAAATGTGAGAACTTCAATAGGTAATTAATTTAGAGAGCAGGGGTCAAAAAGAGGTAATTGAAAAGAAGCAAGGAAAGCCTTGGGTACTGATTAGTGTACTATGGAAGCTTATTTGGGTCACCTTATGTGGTGACGCATAAAAAAAATCAACACAAATCGTTACCGCGAATTGTTCGGTAAACAAATCGTTCCCACGAATAAACAAATCGTTTCCATGATTTGAAAAATCGTGGCCACGAATAACGAATCGATCCCACGGTTTAACAATTCGTGGCCACGAAAAACAAATCGTTCCCACGATTTGACAATTCGTGGCCACGAGAAACAAATCGTTCCCACGATTGAACAAATCATGGCCACAAGAAACTCATTGTTCCCACATTTTAACAAATCGTGGTCACGAATAAACAAATCGTTCCCACGATTTAACAATTCATGGCCACGAGAAACAAATCGTTCCCTCGTGACCAGGAATAAACAAATTGTTCCCACGATTTGACAATTCGTGGCCACGAGAAACAAATCGTCCCCACGATTTGATAATTCGAAAATAGTTTAATCATGGCCACGATTGGGAACGATTTGTTTTCTCGTGGCCATGATTTGTTAAATCGTGGGAACGAATTGTTCATTCGTGGCCACGATTTGTTTCTCGTGGCCAGGAATTGCTTGATTGTGGGAACGATTTGTTACTCGTGGCCTTGATTTGTTAAGCCACGATTTAACCGATTTGTTAAATCGTGGGAACGAATTGTTTATTTGTGGCCAGGAATTGCTAGATCGTGGGAACGATTTGTTTCTCGTGGCCTTGATTTGTTAAATTGTGGGAACGATTTGTTTCTTTTGGCCATGAATGGTAAAATCGTGGGAACGATTTGTTTATTCGTGGCCACGATTTGTTTGTTCGTGGCCATGAATTGTTCATTCGTGGGAACGATTTGTTTTTTCGTGGCCACGATATGTTTACTAACAAATTGGTAAATCATGAGAACGATTTGTTTTTCGTGGCCACGATATGTTTACTTATGAATTGGTAAATCGTGAGAATGATTTGTTTGTTCGTGGCCACGATACGTTAAATCGTGGGAACGTTGTTTGTTCGTGGCCACAATTTGTTAAATCGTGGGAACGATTTGTTTAATAAACAATTCGTGAGAACTATTTGTTAATTCATCGCCACGATTTGTTAATTCGTGGGAACGAATTGTATTTCGTTGCTACGAATTTTTAAATCGTGGGAACGATTTATGTTGATTTATTTTTTTGTGGCACCACATACTAGTAATGTGACCCAAATAAGCTTTCATAGTGTACGGACCGTTACGGACGGGAACTGCAATTGTGAAAAGTTTGCACAGAAGCTTGGATGTTAATCGATACCTCGGACAAGCGAACAGAGAGACCGAGATCTCGGATTGATAAGCTGAGGTAACGGTTTAATCAATCGAAATCACTGTTTGACAATTTGAGATAACGGATTAGTAAACCGAGAACACAGCTGATTGATAATCTGAGATGATGGATTTTTTGGGGGGATATCCCTTTATGGCTTCAGTAGGCTGAAATCTATGACTGATATCTCAGATTGGTCCTAATTTTCATATATTGCTGGATAATTTTGAAAATTTTGAATGGTTTTAGCAAACCCTGAAGCATAACCTAGTAGATCAATTCAAACAAATTTGGCATACGAATATTATGAGGTCAAAAGTGACATGTTACAGTATCTACAAACAGGAATTAATTTTCGTAGATTATTTTATTTTGAACCTAAAAGATGCATTACTTATGTGCAGGTTTATTAGAACAACAGATACTTTTTTACCTTTTTAAATGGGAAGATGGTAAAATGTAAATCGGGAAAATAGATTCTCCAATCTATAATAAAAGTTAGGACACGATTTCCATTATATGCTTGAATGTCCATCAATGGCTAAAGATCTCAAAAACCTGCCTCCCAAAATATAACTAAAGAAACATAATTTCCTTAAAATTAATCATTCCTACGTCCCTTGAGTGTGTGTGTGTGTTTTTTAATTTTTTTATTTACTTATTTTTTTTTTTTTATATATATATATTTTGGCTGTATGTACAAATGTAGTCTATGTATTTGTTATTGTTGTAATTGTGTAATGTTGTTCAATCGGTATTGTAAAAAATAGGGGAAAAAAACTATAAAAAAGCCACATACATATCGAATTATTCTGACCGCCGTAAAGACCATTAATACAACGTAATTTAATTCATTGCAAGCATCATGATCATTGCTATCGATTTTGAATCTCCACATAGACAATTTCATACGTTTGGGAAATTAAGACACGTTTAGAGAAGACGACAAATCATAAACGATGCCATCAGACGCAATCAGTATCGCACTCCAAAGTGACAAAAATGAAAATTAAAATAGATTGAGTCTACGAACCAAGAAACTTGACAGTATGTGTATGCTTTAAAAGATTTTAGTTTGTAAGGTGTCATATTCCACTCTTTTTTACCTTGCTCATTTTGTCAAATTGACATGTTCGATTAAGAATAAGTAGATATTATATTCCGTTTCATGTAGTACGAAAACTCCATATAAACACAACAACTATCAATTCTCGAGAGTGTAGTATACAACAATTATTGAAATATAAAGTAAAAATTAATCAGCCAGTTTTGGTCGCAGGTTACCATTTTGCATATAGAGTTGAGATAGTATGATTCAATACAAAAGGTGAATAAGCAAAGACATCGTAAGTCAAAAACATGTAGAAGTCACAACCAGGCTTATTAGGATCCATCCATAAAAGTTGACGACACGTATAATGATCAGTCTATCAGTACTTCATTGTATCCGTCCATCAGAAATCTTTCGTTTTATCAAAAAGCAATCATCAGAATCTGTTAAATAAATAACTACATGTAAACTGTATCTTCATACCTATAACTACCTATATGACATTCTGGTAAAGAACTTAAGTCTGAGCAATAACATTTCAATAGCCAACCTGCTTAGTGAATTTTAAGCCACTACAATTCGCTTTGTATGTGTAGGTGTTAAAGCCAAAACAAACATGAGTTTTGAATCTTACCTTTCGAATGAACCTAGGTATTCCATAATTATTAGTCTGATATAGCCTAGAAACAGAGGCAGCAGGTCTTCTGACCAGAAGTTGCATTGTAGCTTATAATGTAATAATGTCACAAATCAATGGTAATCTCACTGGCTTTAATTTAGCAGAACTATTCTGGCATTTCTGCTTAATTTTCCTTCTATTTAATAAACAATGTTTTTTCATGTTATCAAAACACATACTTAAACAATATCGCAACTCATCTGGCTATTGTCTTCTGATGACCAAATAATTTTAAATAAACTTATTGATTTCTTACAATTAATTAACACTGAAAGAAATAAAATTCTTGACGCATGTAAACGTATGAATATTATTTAAATACACATACTATGTACCTTTTAAAGTACCAACTTGGGTCACTGTGCTAATTAAAATATTTTTCCCTTTTACTCTATACATTGATAATTCTCATTTTCATATGTTTTCACTCCCTTTGTTAATCTTAATTTTATCAATATATTATACAATCATTCTTTATTTTATTTTAAGTTGTAGCAGCTCTACATGGGCGTCATAATTGACATAATAAAAATTATTCTATTCTATTCTATTCTATCGACAGAATAAGAATAAATTAGAATATCACTTCAATAATGACTTCAAATATCACAAACAATTACAAAAATATTGTTACCAAATGGAAACTTTTAAAACACTCTGTGTATATAATTGGTAAGCTAGATTGGCTTTATTGTTTAATCAAAGATGTGAAATAGCTTTAAACGAGAGGCTCCTAGGAGCCTGAATTGCTAACCTGAATTCAATGAGACTGATAGAAAGAAAATACTTGTATGCATATTTGTGGACATTTGAAGGCTTTTGTAAAGCACATATAGCCAAAAATATATGCAAGGAAAATGTTATTAATCTTTTATAGGTTTAATCTGCAAGACAAAAACCAAAAACTTGACAATTAAAGGCCATCACTTTTATAACAACGGCCTCCTTGCATGTTATTTATAGTTTTCAATTCTTTATAATCCCAAGGTGACGATTAATGAAATGACAAGTACCTTGATGATTCAATACAAAGGGCTGAAGGAAGAATATTTATATTTATACTGAACAATTGTAGAAAATAGAGAGAAATTTACAGGGATGCTGTTAGCCTGTAACTTTTCAAGATACTCCCCTAGAGTTATACTTATACTCTCATTTTTTTAAGGTTTCAACATTTGACGAGAACTTGGTAAAAATGGCTCAAACTTTTGTATGTACTTTTGGAATACAAATTTGAATTACTTAATGTGAAAAACAATTCTTCAGTACAAATGTATCCACAATGATTATTATGTTGTTAACAATAAAAATGAAATTTAACCTAGAGTATTTTTCCACAAACTTTAAGTAAACTGCAAATTTTGTATAAATTTTCAAATAAAAAATTAACCAACATATTTTTCCTAAATAAAACTTTAAGATATTGAGATTGTAATCAGAAAGAGTAATAATATTAGCAAGATGTATCAAAATTTTTTGCCGTTTTTTTTTATATCAGATTTAACAGCTGATGTATGGAGATTGTGCCATGTACAAATTTTTTCACTTTCCTATATACTATTTTTATAGACAACTATCAATTTAAATCCAAATTTAATCTCCTTGGCAATCATTTTAAATTTAACTTCATTATAAGCTTATTAATAGTTACAAAACATTGGTACCAAGCTGAAATGTATAAGTGTAAAAATATAACTAGCTTTACATCCCAGCTCCTTTGTTCTATCTAACAGGGGTGATCTGAGCCGGATCATCCCTCGGAATACCTTGTTCTACTTTTCAACTCTATTGTTCCTTTTCTTTTGTTTTTCAAACCTTTTTTTTAGAAATGATCATTAAGTTGAACATAGGACAATTATAAAATCAACAACAAAAGTTTTTTTCTTTTAAAGATTGAAAAATAACGTAGTTCCCACCGGGTTTTGAACGAGGGCTTTCGCCATTTCAAGCCTTCCTTCCTGTCCACTAGACAACGAAACAGATGGTAACATTTTGCAAAAAAAATGTACATAAAGAATATTGAAGGGGCCCAACAAGGATACTCTACAAATATATATTATAAAAATGTTTTCTATTTGATTCTAAATGCACAGAATGTATTCTACTGTTTGTATCAAAATTTTACATGACATATTTTGAAGGCTGGGATGAAAAACAGTTTTTAAGAGAGCCGGTGGTGTAGCGGTTAACGCGTCGGGCTATTATCACCAAGGTTCGTGGTTCGATCCTCGTTCGGGGTGAAAATTTCATGAACCAATTTTCCGACTCTCTCTTGACACCATTTGCGAGGATGGTCTTAAGGAACGATGCTAGTCCTTCGGAGGGACGAAAAAAAGGTTGTCCCGCGTATGCGGAGAGCAATACCCCATGCATGGTAAAAACTCATTTGTAGATTTCGATAAGAGTAGGCTCAATGGGGGCCGCTGCAAAGGCCACACTCGCAAAACTGCTATCTGGAGAGGGATTTACATAAGCACTAAGCTTGTTTCCGGCCTCCGGCTGTCGGGGCGATCTTTTACTGAGACATAGCGTCCTTGTATAATAACTATTACGGATTCACCTTAAATATCTAAGTACCACAATAGGTTTAACCTGTGTTAATATCCAATGGCTTAACCATCAAAGTGAAACAGAAATCAGGTTTGACTAGTACCCGTTTTTTTAAAACCAATTGGTAGATTTTAAAATGACCAAGTGGTCTTGTCACTTTGAAAATAGGGTTAGCTGTTGTAATAGTTATCACATGAGGACGCGGTGTGTCAGTAAAAGATCACCCCGACGGCCTGATGGGGTGATCTTACTGACACATAAAGTCCGAATGCAATAACTATTTTACATCCCAGCCTTCAAAATATGTCATGTAAAATTTAAATACAAACATTAGAATACATTCTGTGCATTTAGAATCAAATAATCATTTTTATACTTCATAATATAGAGTATCCCTTTTGGCCCCCTTCAATATTCTTTATGTACCAATTTTCAACACAAGATTTGTATCGATTTTGTGGTCTATTGGATATAAAGGTGGACTAGGAATGAAGAGGACCCTCGTTCCAATCCCAGTGGGAACTATGTACTTTTCAATTTTCAAAAATACTTTGTTGTTGATTTTACAATTTTCCTGTGCCCAACTTAGTGACGTACTTTAAAAAACAAAAGAAAAGAATAATAGAGTTGAAAATGTAGAACAGGGTATTCCGAGGGATGATCCGACTCAGATCACCCCTGTTAGAAAATTATTTATGGCCCATTTTACAGTGTGCCCAAGTTTTTGATTGTCGTTAAATGCCAATTTTTCGTACAATGTTTGTTTATAGTAAGGATAACCCTGTCATGTAATACTCACAGTATATTGAACAATTATTGTCTGTTTGATATGACCGTGACATCCCAGTTCTTTTGTTCTAACATGGGTGATCTGAGTCAAATGGGCCATAAATAATTTGCCATGTCCATGAGAGCCTGCATGTGCTCGTAGACAAATACCAAAATTCCATCTTTCAGATGAGCATAGATATTATTATTGTCGCCCTTAAACAGGTTGTTCCAATATGTACATCGCTTTTGCAAATGGAAACTCAATCGATTGTTGGCAACGTGACGGGCCTGCTATAGCAAGCATGTACTGCTCACTCTTCAGGAGTTAACTCTCGTTTCGACTTTATGAAAGTCCATATTGCTGATTGTGATTTGGTTGTAATATTTTTTTTTAATTGTTGTGTGGTTTGTGTTTTCAATGATTTTACCTGTTTTGTCTAATCCTTTTCGGACGTATTATTTTTGAGTGCCCGTTGGTACAACTTAGTTTCTTTTAATTATTTTCTGTTATACTTACTTACAGTTTGTTAATATAATCATTTCTGCTTTCGATTGCTTCTTTTGTTTTAAAGATGAAAGTATCTATATATTTGTAAAGATTCAAAGATGTGCAAACTTTAAAGCAAACTTCATTGTATTTTCTTAGACTCTGAGGATTACGAGTTGACGAGAAAAAAAATTAACATATGTTTTTTTTCTAGTCTTGATTTGTAGTTTGTTCTTTGTTTGTCTTTTCTTATCTTTTCTTTTCTATAGAATGCAGTTTTTTGTTGTAGAGCATTTTGGCTGTTAAATGAAAATTAAACGAATACTGTTTGTTAAATAACACGATTTAATAATAACCACAATATTGTTAAAATCACAACTATATAAGTTGATCTTACTTCTTTATTTAATGGTAACAAAATACTAAGTACAACAAAATTATAAAGGAATAGTGGAGGTAAATGTTTTGATATTTGAAGAAAACTAAGCTTATGACAAAATTGCCCTCAAATCGGACCTCAAATAGTTATTGAAACTTATTCGAGCTTCGAGTTACAAGTCCATAAAGATTTATTTATTCATTAAAATATTCGCATTTTTTCAACAAAATCATGTCACTTCAGTCCACAAGATAAAGGTACATTAGAAAATGTGTCTATGCGCCTCAAGTTAGCCCTCCCGTTCTTGAAATATCACTTACCCCAAACATGAATTACCTGGGATATGGGCCTTAACCTAAGTTGTTTAATCGTAAAATATAAGTTGCAGTGACCTTATTTCTAGTTGGTGGTGTCGCACTACCAAATGCTCATCTGAAGGTGAAATATCGTTGACCCCTAACATGTAGTATCTAAGATATAAACCTTAACCAAGAACTTAACCAAAGTAATTCATGCGTAAAATAAAAGTCGCAGTGACCAATTTTTTAGTAGGTAGTGTCATGTTACCCAAGATACATCTAGTGGTGAGATTTCATTGACCTCCACCATCTAGTATCCAAGTTATGGACTTTAACCAAAAACTTAACCAAAATAAAGGCCATTCAGGCATAAAATATATGTCACAGTGACCTAATTTCTAGTGGGTGGTGTAGCCCTACCCAAGACATATCTAGTGGTGAAATATCATTGACCACAACATGTAGTATCTAAGATATGGACCTTAACAAAGAACTTAACCAAAGTCATTCACGCGTAAAATAAAGGTCGCAGTGACCAAATTTCTAGTTGGTGGTGTCATGTTACCCAATACACATCTAGTGGTGAAATATCATTGACCCCCAACATCTAGTATCTGAGTAATGGACCCTAACCAAGAACTTAATAAAGTGTTACGAACGGATGTACAATGTCCGATTCACATACGTGGTCGGGCCATAAAAATATATTCAGTATTTATTTTTATTCACAACAATATACAATTATTAATAAGTAACAGCTTAAATGGCAATAAAAACAATATCGAGTATAAAAAATAAAGAACATTAACCTGTTCTTTATATGATTGAAAGTAATGCCCATTTCTTATATATGTAATCATAACAAAAAATGAAAAACATAAGAAAAACATTTATCCACTTATTGGAAAAGAAATTCATACATGTGACAGATCTGTGATGACAAAGCTGGAGATTTTGAATTTTTTGGCTGGAGATTGGACAAAAAAGCGGGAGATTTTCAACGCTCATTAAAATTGCATTGCATTGACAAATGAGGGCACTAGCGTGTGCCAAATATACATGGCTTCACTGATTAATCTCAAACCGTTTATACAATCATCGGGTCAATTATGGCAATAAACTTTTAATTAGCACCTATACCTGTTAATTTAACGTCTACCTAATTGACAAACCCCTAAAACACCGGAAATGTTTTATGACTGATCAATTAAAATGTCTATAAAATTAAATTTTGCCATGTCTTGAAAAAGCGGGAGATTACACAAAAAGTCGGGAGAACGGGAGATGGATAAAAAAGTCGGGAGATTTCATCTCCCGGCGGGAGAATCACATGTATGGAAATTAGCTAGATGAAAGGATATATGGTATACCAAAAACATACCTGCTCGTTTATCAGAAACTTGCCTATGCAAAACACTTTAATAACGGACATAAGTCTTTAAATCATTCGTTTATTTCTTTCCGAATTGTTCGATCAAGTTCTCAAAATTTTAAAAACAAAATATTGTAAGTAGTAAAAGCATAAAAAATGACAGAAAAGAAAAGATAAATGTATAATGAAAATTTGTTTCATTTTTGAAAGATACCTTCTGCAGTAATGATATGAACAAATGTATAAAATATCAATTAAATAATGAAGAATAGCAACGATAAATACTTTAGACATTGCTGTTAAAACAAGAAATGTGTGAGCCAATGCTCATTAGTGATACCCCGCTTTCACAACTATCCCATGTGTGAAATAAAAAGTTTACAGCAGACAGGAAGTAAATGTTTGATGGACTCAAAAATGTATCCCACAATACATCATGTCCATCATTTCTAGCTTGTTACCAACAAGTAATAATTGTAACGATGAAACTGTCACTAAGTCTCCCAAATGAAGTTTCCCTATCATAACCCCCATGGAACCCTTCCTCTCTATTGTACCAAATACTTCGGCTTATCATAAGGACTTGGATATTGTTATAGGGTGGAGATCTCAATGGTTTTCAAGATATTAAGTATTTTGTGATTTGTGGGGGGGTGGGGCATGACCCCCTCAGACTCCTCTATGGTACAAAATGGTTCGTTTTACAAAAAGGACTAACAATATATATGGTTTTAGGGAGGGGATTTCAATGGTTTTCAATATATTAAGTATTTTGTCATTTGAGGGGGTGGGCAATGACCCCTTCAGACCCCTATATGGGCCCAAATTATTCGTCGTACAATAAGGACTAAGAATATGTATGGTTATAGGGTGGGGATCTCAATGGTTTTCAAGATATTCAGTCTTTTGTCATTTGAGGGGACCTCAGACCCCTCTATGGTACAAAATGCTTCGTCTTACAATAAGGACAAGAAATATATATGGTTATAGGGTGGGGATCTCAATGGTTTTTAAAATATTTTTTGAGATATTTGGAGGGGTGTTGCTCGGCCTCTTCGGGACCCCTACAATTAAAAAATGCTTAGGACCCACAACTCATAGGGTTCTATCATTGTACAAAATTTAAACGAAATCTGACAAGTATAACGTGTATAAAGTACAAAAGTGCCAAAAACGGGACGAAACTACGAAACCTAGAAAAGAAGGAAACTCGAAACTACGGACGGACACCGGTAAAACAGTATACCCCCTGTTCTTCGAAGCGGGGGTGTTATTATTCAAATAAGTAATTTCTAATCTGTCAAAAAGTTGGTTTTGTCTTTATTATTATAGTGCACACATACCATTCTGTAATGTTATCATAAAATACATACATTTTTTTTTTAGCAAGAACTTAATGCTCTTGGTAATTGTGTCCTCCAGTATTCGTTAGACATTTGCAGTGAAATGGATTTGGGAAATTAAACCCACGTCCTGTAAAAATTTTCATGTTTCGTTTGTCATCATCATTTCATGTTCATTTTGTCATCATTTTCATGTTCATCGCCTGTAAATAACTTATATAGCGTTGCACGGGCGTAAAACACCAACTCACTCACTCACTCACTCACTCACTCACTGAAGATCCCAAATCCGACCGTTAATTTGTATAAAAATTTTCATTATCCTCTGCCTTTATCCATCTATAGGTTTGAAAATTAATTTTCCCATTGACCCCATATTTTTATAATTTCCATATTATATCTAAGAGTTTGACGTAACACAATTTAGCAAGATTTAATCATTTCCATACCGTATATTTAAATATAAAATAAAAATAAACTGCTTAAAAACATGTTTTTACAATGAAAAATCCAGCGGAGTTTGCTTTTCCGCCAAATATATAGAAAACTAACTCATGTTCAAGAGAATTTTCACTTCAAAATTAAATGTATTTAAGTTTTTCTATCAGGGGATATAATTTTTGAAACATTTAATTACAATTTGTTTCGGGTGCGTATCTTTTATTAAAATGAAATCATAACAATGACATAACAATATCATGTAATAATGTAAAGCACTTGTAATATGAAAGAGTGTTCACAGTCTTAGTGTTACTACAAAGACAGATTGAATATAACAATGGTGTATTTGAATGCAAAACAACCATGATTGTACAGCTAGAAGCAAATTTTCGATGTCTTTATGAAATAACAAATATATTTCAACCCCTCATTGAACTATGCACAAATGTATCAAAATGATTTTGGAAATGCATTCGAAATTAGTCTTAATTTATACGGACTATGCTTTTTGAAAATGAAACTCGACAAATATCCTGCTAATATACAAATTTGAAAGAAAAAAAATAGTATGTTCATTATATCCCATACGAACATGATCGTGAGTATTGAGGTACTCGAGATAGTTTGAAATAACTCGACCTATCGTCTTCTATGAAAATCTCGTAATTCTAGCGTGTTATACATCATACAATATTCATTTTCAGAATTGTCGGTATGGCATTTTAAATCATTTTCTTTCTACCTTTATCAAACTTGGGAAACATATGTTTCAGAGGATTACATAAAAAAATATATTTTAGGCAGAAACTGACAACAACATTTTATACTTTTACTAATTATATCTTTAAATATCTTGTGATACTAGTTTAATTTTTGTATTAATTTCTTAAAACCAACCGGTAACATATTTATATACAGATAAGGCCACATAACATTTTAAGATAATAATTATACAAGGACTAACAAGGAAACACTGAACACATGCTTTCATAACAGAATGCATGTACTACTCTCTGCTTTCTCTTGTATGTTGTTTTTCTGTCCAACAGATACATGTATCTCCTCGACAACACTGGTTTTTTGGAGTGTTTTGTCCGGAATGGTGCCTCCTCCGATCTTTGGATCACGATCAATTAGGGGTAGCTCGAGCACTTCATCTTCTGGTTCTTTTAACATCTTTCCTTCTCTACCTAAAAGAAAGTATGTGTGCTTCAAGCCTTTGCCTTTTACTTCAATTTCCCCACGATCTCTGAATACATATCTGTCACTCTTAAGTAATCTACAATGAAAATCACATTGATGTGGCATTTTAAGATCATAGTAACAACTCTTATGGCAACCATTTTTTCAGGAAGAAAAATATAGAAACCATCATAAACAAATAAATTATATAAATAAACAATTATAGACAACCGTATTTTAATTCGTATTTTTGTTCAATGGTAAAAAAGAAAAAGCGTAAATGTACAAAATGTAGCTATTAGTTCTTTATTTAATCTTATAAGATATTCGATTTTAGATAAAATAAAAAATTAATCTTTTATTATTAAACTGTTTCGTGCAAATCTTATGTCGGTATCAACATCAGCTTCCGCTACTATTTACTCTTAGAAAAACCTAAATAGTTTCAGATATCGACCTCTTTGAGAATGATTAACACGGTTACCATGATGATATTTTTGAAAGTCTATAAAAATATCAATTGCTAAATTAAAAGCATGTTAAAACTTTGCTAGTTCTATTGTTGTTTAAAGGTTTACATCGCGTTGGCTTTTCTTTCCTACATTACAGTAACGTTTCATCTTAGACTCCGATCATTACTGAACAACATGCACAGTTTTTCTTGGTAGACACGCAAACATAAATAGCAAATTAAACCAGGCGAACCATGGTAGAACTGAACACCAACTTAGTGCTTTAACCTGAGTTTGCGTGTACAATTAATTATTTTAAAAGAATTAGTTATAATGATTGTATTCACAAAACAAAGATTATTTTCGTTTAATCTGTGTTTGTTAATGATTAAAAGTGGTCATAATATAGGTTTAAAACATCATTAAATCAGGTTTCTCTGAAACTCCTTTTTGTCACGACAGACCAATCTTAACAGGTGAACTAATTTGCTTCGTGAGAACTTTTTGACTATATCTAAACATCTACAACTGCCTCTGCATACATAATTCATTAAGACGAGTATAATAGTATTGAAATGTTATACTTTAAATTTCTTGTTATATTCGTACTGTTTCAATTTTGACACAAATAACTGGAACTGGACTCAGTTCTGTACACAAATATCTTATAGGTTCATGTTTTGCTAATTCGATGATACTATTTTTGTTTACCGAATTGATAAAGAATATTCAAAAAGTATACTCATTTAGTCAATTGAAATTTCCAGTGAGACTTCAGATCAAATGATTCTTTTCAATCATAATAATTGAGAAACAGGCCCATGTCAGTTAATGCTTAGTATCACTTGTACGTTTTTTTATTTATTACTGAGAATGTTCTGGGTTTTTTTTTGTAGCGTCAATTTACACTTGTGAAACAATAGACGATAATAAGATACGCAACCCAACCTACATAATGCAATCTATAAAGATTCACTATAGAAGACAAAGACCTTCAATGTGACCAGTGGTCGCCGGTCGCCGTCTTGTATTGGCCGCCAAGGATTAAAAATTAATAAATATGATTCAATACCAATCCCAAAATAATCAGCAAAAGACATGGCAAAATTTAACATAAAAAGGACAAGGACATGAAAAAGCTTCGACAAATATTCGTGGCTTGGGACAGACACATATGATACATTGTTAAAAAATGTGATTTAAAAAATTATATGAAACCGTAAACAACGTCATTTCTTTTTTTCTATTTTTGGACATGGAATACCTGTAAGACGTAGGGCTAACATGTATTCGTCCTGGTATGCCATGGCTTTCCATACGTGAAGCTGTGTTGACTGTGTCTCCAAACAGGCAGTAACGGGGCATTTTTACACCAACTACCCCGGCTACAACTGGTCCACTGTGAAACCCTACTCTTATCTGCAATAAAATGCAAAGTTTGACAATAAAATAATTATCAAAAGACAGCTCAATTCGTACTACTTCAAGGATGTACAAATTGTTTCCAGCAAATAATATATCAAGTTATGATGTAGTATAAAATTATTAAGTATGGAAACTCACATAAATGATGATAATACATTAAAAATATAAATTTTCGGTTTTTAGATAAGAAAAAAAAAACAAAGTTGTTTAGCCCGCTATTTCAAACATAATTATTACAAAATCCATCAACACAGTCAATTACAGATGGAGACATATCAACAACATTTAAACACCTTTAGGAAATATTTAAATATAAAATAAAGTGTGCACATGTTGCAAGAAAATAACATCAAAACACAATAAAACTTATTTCGGTTTAGTCGATCATAAATTATCAAATGAAAGGGATTTTTTATAGAATCTTTTGTTGTTTCTTATACCCAATCACAATATAATAGAAATAAACATTTCTTTAAGTTAGGTAAACAAAAAATGATCATAAACAAATTATTCTTTTTGATTTACTTACAGCATAATTTTTAATTCAACATGAAAAAATAGGTACGTCACAAAACTAATAAGTTGTCTTTTTTCTGTTAAACTTAAGGTAGATGGGGTGTCTATTTATCCATATAATTTTCTTAAATTTTGGCCAAAGTCAGCCCTAAATTGGTACTTTAAATCTCGATGAAAAAATTAAAAGTTCACCTTAAGAATGTCTGTGGAAAGGACTTTGAAAAAATGAATGGTTTTAGTACATTTAACATGGAAGCAATAGAGAAAATTCTAAATTCCTTCATTTAAGAAAATCTACTCCATAGATTTTTCTTAAATGTTTTTAAAAACTTTGTTTTATATGTATTTTTGAATATACTAAATGAAAAAATAAGTTCACCATCATTTTTTTTAGTGAAAAATGTTTTTTGCTTATTATTTCTATATAAATGATCTCCCCTTAAAAAGTACGGCAAAATAGTGAAATTTGCAAAGAAGGTGTATTTTATACAAATTTATGTTGTTTTATATCAATTTTGATATTCACCTAGTCCAATAGAAATCAATTAGAATAGGTAACATAACAAAATTAAAGTTATGATAGATGTGCAAAAAAGATTATCAGTGATAGACACCCCATCTACCTTAATATCAAATAAAGCCAGGGTTTTAAAAAAAAACAAATTTACGATTATGACATATGCTTGAATGGTGAACGTTAAATGTTAAAAAAGACTGGCAATATATTTGTCAACAGTTTGAACAATTCCTTCAAAGCATTTTGTTTTTTCTTTATTTTTCTTTGTTTATCATATACCTGTAGAGGTTTTCCAGTTGCTGGAGATAGGACTTTCATGGCTTCGGTGACCATGTCTAAGGCGAACTCAGCGATAGGTTGAGCATGTACTTTCTTTGTCTCTGGAACTCCACTTACTACCATATAGGCATCCCCTATTGTCTCCACCTTGTATAGGAGAAAACGAAAATTAATAATACGGTACAAGGAAAAGATGTTGCTATGCAGGAAAAATGTTGTGCTACAGAAAAAAAATGAAAAAAAGGTGGGATTGCAAAGTAGTTGTCACCCAGACAAATTTTCATCAATGAGTTTTTAATATATTGGTAAGCAAATATGATTTAGTCTATATATATTGCCATGCCCGATTCATATCACTAGTGAAAGTTTACATACATCAAGTTTGGTTTGCTTATGAAAAGAAAATTTAAATATATTTTTCATGTACAGATTGGTATAAAGCAGGACAATCTATATATTTTTCAAAGTAAAGTTTAATATTGATTCAAACTTTAAACCAAGGACAAGAGTCAGTGGTGCAATTTGTTCAGGAAAATAATACGAAAAGAAATTCGGATCGACACTACAAAGTCGGCATGCGCTGGTTGGTAAAGGATGATAAGTTGTCAATACCATTATGCCACTTTTTTACCTTGTAAACATCGTGAAGACTAGTTTTGGCATCAAATCTTTGATACAAATCGTTCAACATCTTGACTACTTCCATTGGACTGCATGCTGCCGCTATGTTAGTGAAAGTTACTATATCGCTGAATAAAATGGTTACATTGGAGAATTTTTCTGCAAGAAAAATAAATGTCTTTAGATTTTTTTTGCATCAAATTTAGAACAAAACGTTTATAATAATTAGTTCATGTGAGATAAATTAAATCCTTTCAGATACATGTCATTTAAAATTGTTTATTGTTTAAATCGACTTTCAAGCAAACTACTTTTAACCGTCATAACATCATCAATATCATCAAACTTCTTCGCAATAGGCTTATGCTTCCCGACAAAAATAGGTCAGGATTATCCCACTGCTACAGGCTTGTATGAATGCCATCAAGATTCTTGATATTTTTTTTAGTTTAATAATTTTTTTAAATTTCCCTATAGTTAGCCATGAAAACATCAAATTTTCTGTAATAACTATTTCTTAGAAGAATTATTTCAATTTGTTGTAGAACCGGTTTAACAGAGTTCGCACTATTTTAAAGTGAAGTAAAATTGAAGTATTTAGGCTATACTATAAACAATGTGGTTGCGCAATGCATTTGGTATATGTGAGTACTTTTCATGGTTTTTGATTTAGAGAGAAGTAGTCCGAGATTGCTCTGACGTCCTCGGCACGGGATTAAGCACAACAGTTTTGTTGTGCACTTCCGATATAAATTAAGCAACTTTATCATCATTGTTGCATATTTATTTTGGTCTCAAATGAAACATTTGGCTATTTAGAATAAAAATACAACGTTTTAAAGAAAAATATCTCGAATAAGTAAAATAATCTAAAATTTGTACATTGTTTTGCTGATCTTGAACTTGATGAAATTGATAAAGTTCAAGATCAGCTCTTAATTTTTTCTTATTTTACTAAAATTATATCAGGTTGTTTCTAGTAGTGATATACTTTGAAAGTATTAATTAAGTCTTGTGGTACATCTCCCATTTTACAAATGACTGATGTTCGAGTTAATTTTTTCATTTAGAAAGCATTCGTTAAAATCCCGTGTTTTTTCATATGGAAGGAGCTCTGACGTCCCACGGCACCAGCTTGCTGGAAAAAATGCCGAGGACGTCAAAGCAATCTCGGACTAAGAGAGAAGGGGTCAAAAAGTGGTCATTGAAAACAAGCCCGGAAAGCCTGGTGCAGTGATTAGTGTACGGACCGTAACGGACGGGAACTAGAACTGTGAGGAGTTTGCAATATCATATGACACAATACTACGCCAAACCATACCGGCTGGAACAGATCTGTCATTTTTTAGTTCATCGGCCACTTTCTTTGGTAGCATTTGAAACAAGAGATTTTCAGTTTTCTGTTTCTCCTCTTCAAGCAGACGTGATGTTACTTTGAGTTCTGCTGTTGTTTCGTCAAGCTTTTTTCTATTAAATAGTGAATATGCAAGATTAGTGTTGAGCATTGAATACAAGATCTTATTTTTGTAGGTGCGAGTTAAATCAATTTTCTTGAAAAATGTCTACACGCGTCACCCCTTTGGTATGGGAAATATTAAAAGAGCAGTTAAAAATGCCAAATGTTAAGAGTAAAGTTATAAAGTCAACATGGTTATGGAAACTTTGTATTAAGTGGGCAAAATATCAAGTTGAAGGCATTTATCAGTACACGTAAGAATTAGGCAAATTGCTTTAAAGTGGTGGCAAATAAAGAAAAACAAAATCTTTTGATCGTGGAATTTGATAAAATTATTCAAAATAACATAATTTTAACATAAGAAAGTTCTGAAATATTTTGCACATTTGAACTTTCGTTGAAATTCCCAGTGAAAAATTCTGAGAAATTTTCTCGTTAATTTTGTCTCCAATAACCATTCAAAAACTATCTACTAAATTGAAACATATGCCAATGTTAAGTCTTGTTGGAATTTGTTGTTACATCAAAATAAATGCATCTGAGCCAAAAAGGCTATTGAAAATAAAAATAAAAGTTAATGTGCCACCCACTGCCTGACGGCTTTATTTAGACTGGGTTTTTTTCTTTATCATTCGAATCAGTTGCGCCCATGACTTTTTGAAACTTTATTTCAATGCTGCTATCAATAATAAATCATGTTAAAATACCGTGTAGACGACTCTTTTCGAGTCAGACTGTCATCAAATTTGTACTCTATGTACTAGACTATTACATAACATTTAATTATCCCCGTTGTACTCACGCGATGTCAATTTCTGCTATCCTTTGTTGGTTGAGAAGAATAAGTTCTCTAGTGACGTCATACAATGGTATATCGGAAAGGTATACATTAAGTTCCATCAGCTCTGTTAAACTCGAGAGGCGCGGGGAACAAATGAACATTATGAGTCTTAAATCATCAAGCCATTTCATTTGACCTGCAAAATTATATGTTGTTTTGGTTGAATGAAAACCAATAAAGTATGGATTTTTGAATTACATTTTCCCCATTAGCTGGATTTCTTAAAACAGAAGATTCGCTTTGTTTTCTGTAATCGGCAATTGAGGCTGAATGGTTTTGTCTATTTGTAGGCATGACATGTTTACCAAATCGATCATACAGATACCAAACAAGTTATCGTGAATATTAGAAGCAACTGATAGAAAAGCTTTTTGAAGCCCCTTGATATAAAACTTATTTTAGCAACTAAATTTTCCATGAAAAAAGTTTTTGAAGTGTTAGCTTTCATTAGTGGCATAAAGATAGTACGTACTCAGGTTAAAATGTGTTATATAGTACTATGTATATGTATACATATGTATGTATACATATGATTATAGAAGAAGCAGAGGTGCAAATGGAGCATCCGAATGTCATAAATCAGAAAGGGCAGAGACAGAGACAGTTAACACCAACGAGAATAAGACGTGAAAACAGACATCATAAAACACAGAAATACAAAAACAATTGAATAGCAATCAACAACGCGTACTCAAGTCGTAACGAGAGTGAGCTCAATCTATTAATAAATTTTCCTTATCGCTTGGAAAATGTTATATTTTGAGGTACCATCCTAGATCAGAATAAATGTGTATGCCTTATTTATTTCTGTTAACAAATATTTTACCTTAATGTGATTTTTTGGTGATTGTTTGAAAATGTGTTACAACAGCTTAAACCCTTTTTATTAATTTTTTCTGCTAGATGGAAATGAATCTCACCTCTTAGTACTAAAGGTGAATTATCCTTTTTGCCATCTTTGCTCTTGACAGCAAGGTAGAAAACACTGTTAATGAATGTCAAAATGTTTTCGATTTTGAATTTCATAGGTGGATGAATTATGTCAAACATTGTGTTAACACAGGTGTGTGCTTCAATAGCTCGGTGTAACATTATTGGTATCATGTCACCGCACTGTTTGATTCTAAGATCTTCGTCAAAGATGATATGATAAGGAAAGGCACTGCATATGTGACTTGTTGACAAACCAGCATTACAACCATTCGCCCGAAACACTTCAACTTGATTATTTTCTGTGTTGTTTTTTGCCATGTCTTTTAGGGTTACAAGAAATGTTACGTGCTCTTGGTCAAGTCCGCCTTCTATTTCTTGTTTTGATATGCTGATAAGCTCCATTTCTGCCTTTTTGTTGTAAATTTCACTAGCTACTACCTTTACAACTCCTGAAAATATTTTCATATATATCAAATAAAGGTAATAACAAAACTACCGAACTTGAATGATCAATCTCATAGTCCAGAGAATATGACAAAAACGAATCAGTCATACCGGAGAACTAGTGGATCGCAAAATGTCCTGACTTGGTACAGGCATTTCAAACGAAATGGTGGGTTAAACCAGGTTTTATGGTGCCAAACCTCCCTCTTCCATTGCGATCTTAGGATCCGGTAATGACCATAGAACACAACATAGTTGTGAGACACAATAGGGATATTGAGGTGATCATCTCAGTACAGCAGACCAGTCAAACACTAATTAAAACAATTAACTATCATATCTTTTAACTCAATTTTGAACTTTTCTACTAGTGGCTGATAACGAAGAAAGAATTTTTTTTGTGATCGTATGAGACGTATTTTCTTATAGCCCTGCTTCAAAAGTCGGTCACGAAGAATTCGGTGTCTGATCAAAAAATCTGTGAAATGTGTGCAAGCTCTGGCATATCGAATAAGTTGAGAAATATAAACACCGTATGCCGGAGAAGTAGGTATATTGCTCTGTAGATTAGGAAAATTAATAATTTGAAAATTAAAATCGTCTCGTTTATCGTAAATTTTTGTACTGAGATGACCACCTGGGTCAAATTCGAGGTGCAAATCCAAGAAAGACGTGAAGCAATTAGATTCGGTGGTCTCTTTAATCTCCAATTCCGGAGGATATATTGAAGGAATCCTACTACCAAATGAAGTGTTATTGACAGAAAGGACATCATCAATATATCTTAATGTAAGATTAAATGACCTTGCCTCTTTCATCTTCTTGTTCTTTACGAGTCCCTGAAGAAATTCAGTCTCGTAAGAGTATAAAAACAAATCGGCGAGGAGAGGAGCACAGTTTGTGCCCATTGGAATGCCGATTTGTTGTTGAAAAATCTCTCCTCCGAAGGTGACAAATATGTTGTCAGTGAGGAAATCAAGCATACTGCAAACTTGTTCCAGTGTGTAACAAATTTTATCTTTGAAAGATGTTTTGGAAAAGAATGTAGAATTATAACCCAAAACAACAAAATTCCTTGAGTTTGAAAAGGCTTTTTCGAGAAGTTTTTTCAGGCGACATTTTAGTTTTTCGTGTGGCAAGGTAGTGTATAAAGTTGAAAAATCGAACGTTTTCAAAGAGTGAACCTCAGAAAATGATCTAGATTTAAAATGATCTAACAAATCTTTTGAGTTTTTCAAAATCCACATATGGTTAATTCCACTACGATTATAAATAGTGTCGCAGTATGCTTGTTGACCTTCTTTGACAGCAGACAAGATTTTAGTTAAATGAACGGACAGCTCTGTAGTTGAACATGATGAAGATCCAGCTATATACCTTTCTTTGTACGGATTAAATAATACAAGCCTAGGTCAAAGAATGATTTCCAACGTTGAGATTATGTTTTTTTTTTAAACTGCGCATAACAAACAATAGTTCTATTTTAAGAAATACTGAAGTTAACCGTTATTTTGATAAAAAAGCAGTGAATTTCTGAGTTTCATCTCGAGCATCGAATGTTTTTTCTTCTTCTATTGATAACTTATCTATGGTAAATGAAAAGAAGGTTTAAAATCAAAACTTAACACCATATCCTTTCAGATTATCAAATAGAACAAATGTTACAAACCTAAAACTATAGGATACAATCCTGTTCTTTCAGAAAAATAATGTAGAAACACCGAATCTTCGTCTTTTTTCTCGCACCTGTCACAAATTCAACTTTAATCATAAATTACTAATCAACATTTACAAGGTAACACTTTTTTTATCGTTAATATTAAAAAAAACTAATACAGAAACATATAAGATTTATACAATTTGATTCCTTAGTTTCGTTGTTAAAAGGTTCAAACATCAGCAAGAAAACATATGAAACAGAAAATATAAATCTTGACTATTGCAGTAGGTCAAATATTAAGAGAATGGTTATCTGATTTAGGAGTATTTTCAGACAGATTTAAAAATTTGAATGTAAAAAATTAAGAAGTTTTATTTTTGAATTAGTTTCCTTTATTTATACCGAAATGATGGTGGTCGTAGTCTGGTATATGTTCGTTGCAAGTTGGCATGTAGTGCATCCAGATTCTGTATAAATGAAATGAAATCTTTTCCGAGGGTTCTGAGCAGCTGATCGTACCCATGACGTAGACAGTACATTACAAAGTATTCCCCAAATACTTCTAGAACTGTGTTAAGAGGTAGTCCTAAAAGTAGAAGAACGTATTTTATGTATTCACACAAATGTATTCAGAATCAATAACAAATAACAAATCCATTTTAGCATATTTAGTGATTTTTAATTGATATTCAATGAAATGTGTATTTTTTATATTTTTTACACATACTTACCTTACATTTTAAGCATTAACAAGGTCAAAATGAGCTTATGGTACTTCTGGTATGGACTTTTTCTACTATTTGTCGGAACTTCTTGTTATAACCTGTTGAGACGGGAACCACCATCATTCAGTGAATACTCATAAAAATCGGATGCAGGGAAAATTGATAACACTTAAAACATATTTTACTACTAGATTCGCAAAAGCTTATAGATAAAACGCATGTAATGACCTGATACTTCACAGACAGCTCCCACCAAGGCATATGTCTTCTCATCGGTATACGACTGGAAAACCAAAAAGTCTGTACCCTCGCCTAAGCCGGATTTCTCACTAAGAATTGAAAAAATGATTGATAAATGTTGATGAACACCTAACATGTACAAATATAAATGTAGGAATACAATTAACGATGTCTAGGAAATCAATTTAACACAACAATGTCTTGTAAATTTAGAAAAAATATATATGAAGATTTGGCTGTATCCAGAACTCCTAGTTCTTTTCATCACGACATAGATTTGAATATGTAATTTTCACCAAGGTTTATTTGTTTTTTGTTTTTTTTAATCTATTATTCTATTCATTGGTATTAAGAACAAAAATAAAACTAGAAAAACTGTGAGCCGCAGCTCACAAATAAATACCCCCCACCCCAAAAAATATTAATCAGATAAAATTTTAAAATAGGAGATGCACATTTACATTATGTCACAAAGATTGTGTGTAAGTTTCATGAAAATCCATCAAAGGGTTTAGGAGGAGTTGCAGATAAGAGAAACCCCAAAATCATTCTGATCAAACTTTCAAATAGTAGGTGCACATCTATATTATGCTACAAAGATTGTGTAAAAGTTTCATGACAATCCATCAAGAGGTTTAGGAGGAGTTGTGGATAAGAGAAGGGTACCCCAATGTAGTCGAATGGCTAAGTCCATGTTTTGCAATGGGAAACCCATAAAATCATTCTGATCAAATTTTAAAATAGTAGATGCACATCTACATTTTTTCACAATTGTGTGTAAGTTTCATGAAAACCCATCAAGGGGTTTAGGAGGAGTTGCGGATAAGAGATGGGTACCCCCATGAAGTCGAATGGCTAAGTCCATGTTTTGCTATGGGAAACCCCAAAAATCATTCTGATCAAATTTTAAAATAGTAGGTGCGCATCTACATTATGTCACACAGATTGTGTGTAAGTTTCATGAAAATCCATCAAGGGGTTTAGGAGGAGTTGTGGATAAGAGATGGGCACCCCCATGAAGCCGAATGGCTAAGTCCATGTTTTGCTATGGGAAACCCCAAAAATCATTCTGATCAAATTTTAAAATAGTAGGTGCACATCTACATTATGTCACAAAGATTGTGTGTAAGTTTCATGAAAATCCATCAAGGGGTTTAAGAGGAGTTGTGGATAAGAGATGGGCACCCCCATGTAGCCGAATGGCTAAGTCCATGTTTTGCTATGGGAAACCCCAAAAATCATTCTGATCAAATTTTAAAATAGTAGGTGCACATCTACATTATGTCATAAAGATTGTGTGTAAATTTCATGAAAATCCATCAAGGGTTTTAGGAGGAGTTGCGGATAAGAGATGGGTACCCTGAAGTGTAACGGAAGGACGGAAGGAAGAAGGACGGACGGAAGGACGGACGGACACCCCTATCACTATATACCCCCCCACTTTTGAAGTGGGGGTATAAAAAATCATTAAGTATGACAACGTTGTAAATGTATCCATTCTTTCCATTTAATTTATTAATAGTGTTTGATTTACCATACTAACAGTTTTATTTTTATTTTTAAATTAAGAAGAGGCAAAGCAGTTCAAGAGCGGCATCATTTATCATGACGAAACACAATTACACACGAATAAGGATTAATATCATGCTGAACCTCAATACTATATGAAAAGGCAGAATGTACTCCAAAAATTATTATTTTACCCTTTAAAAGTTTCAATGGGAAATTCGTAACTTTGCCAATTTAATAATTCGTTTTACCACGATTTTAAAATTCTAATCAGAAAAGAATTATTCTTTTGCAAGATAACTGGGAGCGTTATTTAAAAAAATATTTTAAGAGCAAAATCATTCAAATAAAATAGCAAAAGGAGCAGAGCATATTATTTTTAATTGTGTCTGACTAGCGATTCCATTTCTTGAATTTGTTTTAGAATTTGCTGCATTTCATCTTTGATTTAAGGTCAACTGTCAGTGGCCGCATCAAATGTTGCTAGCTGTAGTATTTTGTGGTTGCGTCGCGTATACTCATTCCACATCTCATTTGTACTACTTATCACTATGATAAGGTAAATAAATATGTTTATCGCTAAGGGATAAAACAAAATTAATAAAAAAAAATTGTTTCTGTTTTATGGAAACTAGCTTGTTTTTCGATTTACATTTATATTCAACAAGTGCTCGTGACGTCACGTCCTTTTCAAAGGTCAATTAAGTCTCTTAGCAGAAACTTTTTCTGAAAATTCAAATTCAATCCATTTTGAATCCGAGAAATCATCGACCAGATGAAGCCCCCTGCAAGGAAGAGAAAACCTACTAATCGCCCAAATACCAATGTTTCTGCGAGGTAAAAGCGGGGCGATCCTAACACAAAGAAAAGAAGACAAAACCATGATGACAGATCATCAGAACAACACGCCGTTGATGACCGCCCTTTAACCTCAGGACTTCAAACAAGAAACATTAACATGCCCTCACAACCGACAGAATCGGAACTCAGACATTCGTCTCCGCATCAAGAAGTGGTTTCAGCTCCAGATGACAATCCAAAGGTGTTGCCCGGACCCACAGTCCCAAATGTAGTGCCAGTGGTTGTTCCAGTTGTTCAAGAAATCAAATCAGTTTCAGCCAGCTCAAGCAGTTCCTCGGGCTCAACAGTTCCCGGGTAGGTTTAACGATATAGATGGACACAATAAAGACGCAAACACCATAAACCAGGCCTTTCAGGGGGGATCTTTTCAAATACCCACGTCTACATGTCATGATACCGGGGAAATCCCCACAAATCGGTGTGAATCCTGTTATGCTTGGAAGTGTTTTTGATCCCGTATCTGCTCATATACCCCATAAAATCAAAGAGAAAATTTGGAATGGGGAGTTTATACAAATGAGAATTTTATTAAAATCAGCACAGGATTTAGCTCAAGATTCCCATTTAGATGGGGAATTTCTATTAAAAAATGGTGTTCTGACAGTAATGTCAAAGAAATTTAATAGAATTACAAATATCCACACATGGAAAATGCTTTCATGATATACATGAGCATAATGCTCGAGAAATGGCCAATGAAAGCACAACAGTTGTTAAAGTACATGCAAAGTATTCGCTTTGCTGCTTCTAATTTCAAAATAATGGTTGGGTCGCATATGACGAACAATTCAGGTTGAAGAAAGTTAGATATCCCGAATCTTCTTGGGGTTTCATAGACCAGGAATTGTGGGTTTTATTGATAGCTACAGAGAGTGTTAGATATTAAAACCCATACTATACTTTGCCGTATAAATCAGAAGTCAAATCTCCGCATTTCAACCAAGGACATTTTTTTTTGTAAATCAAAATAATGGGGTTGGTTCTTTTCGAGCCCCTAAGAAATGCTGGAACTTCAACAACAAGAGATGCACATATGGTAAATCTTGTAGATTCGAACACTCCTGTGAAAAATGTAACCAGGACCACCCCGCATTTAAATGCAGGTCACAGGGTCAAGGAATGTCGATTGTATGTCTTAGGCAAATCCCCTATAAATGTTTTTGTTGTTGAAAAATCTCTTTCTAAGTATTGCAAATGAATTGATAGATGGTTTAAAATTCGGTTTTAAATTGCAATACTCTGGACCAAGAAAACTCTTTTTCAAACAGAATTCTAACAGTGTCCACAAACATCCAGGCACAGTACTTATAAAATTAGAAAAGGAAATTTCTTTAGGCAGAATTGCCGGCCCCTTTTCCAACCCCCCTTTTCCTACATTTCGATGTTCCCCGTTAATTCTTATACCCAAAAAGACAAAGGGTGATTTTCGCTTAGTTTTGAATCTATCTTATCCAAGAAATCGGTCTGTTAATGATTTCATTGACCCAGAATTTTGCACAGTTCGTTACACTAGCATCGACGATGCAGCTTTAATGATACAAAAACTGGGAAAAGGGGCGTTGTTAGCTAAGGCTGACATCAAATCCACCTTTAGATTGTTAAAGATTTGGCCAGGAGATTTTGATCAACTTGGTTTTTGTATTGAAAATCAATTTTACTTTGACCGCTGTTTTCCCATGGGAGCTTCTATACGTTGCGCTTTGTTTGAGAAATTTGCCACGGCCCTACATTGGTTTTTAGAACAAATTTGCAAAAATGAGAGTATTCATTATCTAGACGATTTTTTATTTGGAGGACGGGCAGGCACTGAACAGTGCCTAAATTCGTTAAATTATTTTTGCGATGTATGTAGTCAATGGGTGGTACCTTTGGCCGAGGAAAAAACAGTTTTTCCTACAAAGATACTTATATTTTTAGGTATCGAATTTGATACTTTTGCGATGGAGATGCGTCTGCCAAAAGACAAATTGTCTGAGATAAAATCTCGCATATTGTACGTCTTGGGCTGTACTTTATATGTCATGAATTGCAATCATTGCTTGGTCTTTTGAATTTTGCTTGCCAAGTGATTGTTCCTGGTAGGTCCTTTTGTAGACGTCTGATAGACTGGACTTGTAGTGTTAGACTACCTTGGCACCGTATCAAAGTTTCTGCCGACATGAGAGCCTATTTAGATGTGTGGCTTAAGTTTTTGGAAGAGTATAATGGTGTTTCGGTATTTCTAGATAGCTTTTAAACATCAAATGAAACGTTAGAACTGTTTTCAGATAGCAGTGGTGGCAAAGGAAAGGGTTTCGGTTTGATTTTTGGAAATAAGTGGGTGCACGGTACATGGCCTTTGCAATGGTTTGAAGATGGTATTTTGAAGGACATAACATTTCCAGAATTATTTCCGGTTGTGGTTGCTTTAGAAATCTGGGGTCAGTTATTACAAAATAAAAAGCTGATATTCAACATTTGTTCAACATTGATAATCAGCCAGTTGTCACCATTCTAAATAAAAAGTCTTGTAAACCCGTAAGAGTTATGAACCTTGTTCGAAAATTGGTCCTGTTGTCTTTACAGCATAACATCTTAATAAAGCGTAATTTTGTCCCAGGTGTTAATAATATACTGGCAGACGCTTTATCTAGATCCAATTTTCAGTTTTTCAGGAAACTGCTTCCTTCAGCGGAAGAAAAGCCAGAGATTGTTCCAACCCATCTTTGGACACTTTAACAAATCAGCCCAAGATCTGATACAGCATTCTTTAGCTGAAAATACCTGGAAAACCTACAAAACAGCAGTCAAGTCTATTGAAGCTTTCAGATCTGAATATAATTTACCTCTATCTTGGCCCATTCCTTTACAGCACATTATTCATTTCATTTTATATCTGTCTTTTAACGGCCGTTCCCCTCCTCTATTTCTACCTATATTTCCGGTATAAGTCTCCATCATCAGCTAACTGGCTTAAATGATTTCACCTAAAATTTTATTGTAACAAAAATGCTAGAAGGAGCGCAGCGCAAAAATGGTAGCAAACCAGATATCCGGGCTCTCATTTCTTTAGATCTATTGCAAAAGCTTATTGCAAGTCTTCCCTATGTCTGTAAATCTAATTATGAATCGACCCTATTTTCTACAGCGTTTCGTTTATGTTTTTAGGCCTTCTTAGAGTAACAGATTCAAAATCAAACATAGGCGTGCATACTTTAACGATAAATGACATAACGTTTGAAAATAATTGTATGCATGTTTGTATTCAAAGTTCAAAAGCCGACCAGCGTCGGTCTACTATAACATTGATCTTTCCAAAACAAGATAGTGGCATTTGTCCAGTACAAGCGACAGCTAACTTCATACCCCCTACCAAACGCTCCTTTATTCTTACATTTTGATGGTTCTGTTGTTACAAGATATCAATTTTATCCTGTTTTGAAGAAGTCTTTATCGTTTTGTAGTGCTAAAGATCATATCCGACCTCATTCATTTCGAATCGGGGGTGCTACCGAATTGGCGAAGAGGGGGGTCCCAGATATGGAAATTAAAAAGTGGGGTAGGTGGGCGTCAAATGCTTATTCTAAGTACATAAGGTTATATGCATTCTAAATATTATGATTTATTTCGTATATTATAGGCATAAAAAAACGTTTGGTTCATTGGGTCTTCGATTGTATACTGGGCTTCCAAAAGGGCACACTCTCGACCTGTGTATATCAATTTAGGATTGACGTCTAAAGGACTCCGTTTTTTCTGGTATGGAATCCGTGACTTGACGTGGGAGAGTTTTATGCCTGCTCTTGACACCTACACCCGTTTGCATGCTCGCCCTGATTTTCTTGTTATACAAGCCGGTTCTAATGATCTGGGTGTACTGAAAACCAAAGAATTGATAGAAAACATTAAGTTAGACATCATGCGCATCGTTCTGTTGTTTCCAGACATCAAAATTGTTTGGAGCGATGCATTACCCAAACGGTACTGGCATTTTGCAGATAATCATGATGCCGTCGAAACTTCAAGAAAAAGACTGAACATGGCACTAAGAATATATGTGAAAGAGCTTGCAAACGGGCACACAATCAGTCATCCTAATATAAAAGAATCAGAGAGAGCATTATATCGATTCGACGGAGTACATCTTTCCGACGTAGGAAATGACATTTTTTTAAATAACATTCAAGCAGCCTTTGAATTGTTCTTGGAAGACGGGGCAAAAATTTTCCCGCAGAATTTATAATTAATTCTTCATAATAAAACTCTTCCACTGTGTTGTGCACCCCTTTTTACGTTCATTTTTCTTAATGTTTCTTGTATTCAAAGGTATAGCGATGAGCGCGTATAGACACGTTCATATGGCGGGATCTGGCTAGATAAAAAACCAGAATTATTTCCCTTTAATTCTTAATTAGTCCATATTTTCACCTTCAGTGGTACCACTGAGTGGTGAGGCAAGTTACGGTTAGCTTTGTCACCAAAGCGCCGGTTCTTTACTGGTACCAGTTTAGAATTTTCGGTTCCTTTCAAACGGGGTTCCTTGGATGTAAAATATTAATATGGCTTTAGTGACAGTTGCGGTTTTTAACTCCTGGTTCTTTTGTAAAAATATAGGAAACACAGAAGAATACCTGTTCTAATGGTACCATTGGAACCCCTGCCTGCCCGTAAAAAAATTGGCGGTAGGTGAAATTTTACCTAGCCAGATCTCGTTCGCTTTTTGTTCTGTGGCCGTTTTTCATCCAATTTTCTCTTTTGAATCATATAAGTTGCAAACATAAAAGAAGATTGAAATAATTGTTCGAGAGAACGTTGCAGTTTGCTATATAATAGTATAATATCTAGAGGCTTTATTGTACATCATACAATAATTTATTTTGTAGAATATTTTCCTGAAAATATTGGTTTGAATGATTCTCAGTATAAAATGAGATGTGGAATAATGTTCGTGAAACTTGGTTGAATGATTCGCTGTTAAAGTGGTATCAATATCTTTTATTAAGATATTAACAAAACTATCGCACTTGGAGGACCAATCTTAAATGTCCAAAAGAATACGAATACACCATGCACTTGTACTACGTAAATGTAGAAAAACATCTGCTTGAAACAGGTGCTTAATTGTTATCTTTTATCTTTAATATAAGACATAATAACACAGGACCACTGTTACTAATTATTTTTTTCTTTACCTGAGAAGACCTGTTAATTGAGACTTGTGAATACGGCTTTAGCATCGAAGATACAGAAATCTTTGTCTTATATCTGCCAACGGATGTCACTTGACAACGAACTGTATATTTACCTTAGCGGTTTGATCCCCGAACGCCTACTGGACTAAATTATATGGGATTAAGGGGCCTTTAAGGGGTGTTTTAATTAATGCCACTTGTTCATTTGGTATAGGTAAAATATCCAAATGGAATATGTATAAAAAAATTCATGTTTTGACTTTCAGAAAACTTAGTTAAAATAATAATTTCTTTTGTGTCTTTGCTTGTGTGTGTTCATTATTTTATTCTGTAGTTGCAATTGGTGTATTTTAGCAGACAAATATAAAGTTACAAACATTTTATATTTTCTTTTTGTAACAGAAAGTATATACAATATTTGTTTGAAATGCTTTAAGCTTAACAAAATGTTTCTTGCATAAGCATGTTGTTGATAGTATACGTCTTTAAAGATTTCTTACAAAATATCACAGATATCTAATAAAACCTCTTTTTTATAGATTTCTTACTTAAGCTTCGGTTGTCATTTCATAATTTATTTGTCGAAACTGGACATTATCATTCAGTAGAAAAGCTAATTGAAAGTCTAATATGAGTATTTAATATTATTATGATAGAAGATGAATATCATTTTGTTTTTCAATGTCCTTGTAAAGTATTTGAAGTCTTATTATTATAGGAAAACTTGATAAAAATTGTCCAGTTAGGCAATAATAAAATAATTCACAGATTCTCATCCAAATTTCCGCGTACATTGACTCTTAACAAAATATTGATAGAGGGGAGCAAGTTCCTGTGGTTTTAGAGAGAGTTTTCATTTTATTCTCAAAGCATCTATTTTGATAATATCTCTTTTATTTTTAATCATGAAGACAATTATATACTATTAATAAATAATGTATATTTCTAACCTTTCAGTCATTTTCAACTTTTAATTTATAATTTTGAAAGCATTCATTCTTATAGATGCTTGTCCATTCAGTTTCTCAACATATACTATATTCTAATATTTTCAAGGTAAATACAGATTATACACTCAATTAATGCATTCCCCTTGACAGTCCTCTTAATCCCCCTTCCTAATGAGGTGTTGTTTTTATCCAGTAGGCGTTCGGGGAACACACCACCTTAGCATACTGTGAGATACTAATTTGAAAGCAAAATCTAGCTTTTAATAAGATCATGTTGAACATATTGTCATGAGACAAGAAACAAAATACAGAAAGGGACATTGGATATTTTAAAGTATACTCACTCAAAAAAGTTACGCAACAGTACAAAATTTCCCTATATTTTTTAAATAAACCCACCTAATTTTATTTTTTGTATTGCAAAGCCATTTCTTAACTGATTTTAATGAAATCAAAATCAAGAGAACGAGAAATGATTGAAATTTATTTTTATGATTTTAGGAAAATCGTCACTTCACCGGTTTTTAAGATATCACAAGTAGAAATCAACTGTTAATTTTATGCGTCAACAACCCGTTTAAATCAACCAACATTTTCCGTGGAAAAAAATTGGTTATGTTCTACTCAAGTTCTATCAAAAACCGTAACAGCAAGGATTTTGCCCAAATCATAAAAAATAAACTTCACTTGTTTGTCTTTTTCTTGGTTCTTATTTGATAAAAAATGGGTCAAAGACAGAAATGGCCGGATTTCGTTTAACAAGAAGTAGGTGAGCGACAGACCTGAAATCACATCCCATGTTAAGGGAGCCCATGTTGATGCTGCATACCAAATATCAAGAGGCTGTGATTAGTAGTTAAGAAAACTGTTACAAAAATTTTCTACTATTGGACAATATTGTCAAAAATTAACTAAGTCGGTAAACAGGAAGTAGGTGAGCGACAGACCTGAAATCACATCCCACGTTATGGGACCTCACCCTGATGCTGTATACCAAATATCAAGTGGCTGTGATAAATAGTTGCTGAGAAAACTGTTACGAAAATTTTCTACTATTGCACATTATTGTCAAAAATTAATTAAGTCGGTAAACAGGAAGTAGGTGAGCGACAGACATGAAATCGCATCCCACGTTATGGGACCCCACCCTGATGCTGTATACCAAATATCAAGTGGTTGTGATTAGTAGTTGCTGAGAAAACTGTTACGAAAATTTCTTCCCCGTCCGCCCGCCCGCCCGACATTCACCATTTTATAACCAGGATTTTTCACTCCGTGAAATCCGGCCAAAAATGATGGAAAAACGGCTTGGCAATATCCATTTAAAATAAGGAAGGTTTATTTTAAACATATAGGGAATTTTTCCACTGTTGCGTAACTTTTTTGAGAGAGTATATTAATGAAGAAACACATGTAACACAACTGATTTTAATGTGACTGACTCAGCATTTATTATTGGTAAAAATATCACAATAATATATATTTTTTTATATTTAAGTGCAACCTGATATAGATTTTTTATTATTGAATACATATCATTTTACCTTCAGACATATAGCGCTTTTTTATAAAAGCTCGCTCCGGACGGACAACATTAGGAAAAAAGCGGTTTAAGCTTATAAATTGGTACAGTTTTCTAAATTGTATTTGAAGGTATTTTGTCTACAAAGCGATCATTTACATGCTATAAAAATGACCATTTGTATAAAGTTTTCAATAAACTTGGTATATTTGGGTCGCGTTCCACTGCTTCACTAAGAATACCAAGGTTAATTCATGTTTTAAGACAAAGCAACTTCCTGAGTTCGGAAAAATAAACAAATTCTTAAAACTTTTCTCTTGTCTTACAATCAATTAAGAACAAAACATTTTGTTTACTGGTAAATATCAATTTTCCAGGTAATTAGCTGTCATTAGAAGCTAAAACATGTTACGACTAAAAAATGAGTCTGTACATACATAATTTTGAAAATTAAATTATGTTTTGTTTGTTTATAATTTGATTTGATCCATATGATTTAGTTTAGAAAAAAAAATTACAACCCATTTTTTGTTGTAAAAACTTATTCATTAAATTCAAAACTGCTCTTTGAAACTACTAGATCACCTTTTCAGCTAAATGATTTTATCAACCCGAAATCAAATTAAATATATTTGAAAAGACGTTTTCATTAAAGGACTTTGTGTTTACATTTTTGTTAAAAAAATCTATTAAAGAAAACGCATTATTTACTATGGTTTCTGAAATAAATTGTCAATATTAAGGATCAAACTGTTACTATTCCAACAACACAATTCCTCGCTCGGCAGTGACGTTGCTTCATTGAATACCTAGATATAATGTAGGAAATATGACTTAAAATCTCATGAAAATTTAAATAGCGTCACTTCCTTAGTTTTAGATAATCAATATTTTATGTTTCTTTATAGCACTATTACTAAAAGTAATGTTTCCTCCCGCTTTAATGGGACGTACACATTATTAAAAGTTCATCGCATGTATCCCATTTATGGTGTCTTTTTTTCTTTTTTACTATACCTGTAAAAAGAGCCAATATAAGAGATAGTGTTCATCTGAAGGACAGAAACAGATCCCGGATGAATCCATCCAAGGTCATTCTGTATATCTATAAAATTTTCAATGTTTTAACACAATACAGTGTAATAGTACTTTAACATGATTATTAAAAATACCCACTTAACCTATTAGACGGCTTCGTGTGAAATATTTTGATAAAGTGATTAAAAGACTTGCAGTAATATGGGATTTGATTTTCTTCTCTAATGTAAACTAGTGCAGATATATCTTAAATACCGTATCAGACTTATTAAAATCATGTTATTTTGTACTATTTTCATGAATCGGCATTAAAAATCGACAATCAAAACTGACAGTAACCTACAGTGTGGTAGCTATTCGCCGTTTTTATATTGACCCTAGATTGATAATAATATGCATATAATATTAAAAACAAGTCCTTAAATTGCCGAAGAAAGACACCCATTTGAACAGACAAATTACATAAGGACGACAAGTACCAACAGAGACTTTGGTAAAGGTTCCTGGCTTGGGGGAATTGTGCTTTACTTGCTGGGCAATTCAAGGTGACCCGTCGTCGAAGAAACCATTCGTTGATCCGATGGTAATGTTGATAAATATATGACAGTTCATATTGAAAATGACAACTATTAGTTACCGTCTTTAGACATAAAAAAAAAATAAGGCACCATTAAAACGACTGCAAACTAAAATAAATAAATAAATAACTTCCTTTGAAATTTCATGTAGCAGCAAAAATTGATGTCCCTTTTCCAAAGACATGTTATAATCATCATTGAACGATTTATAGGTTTATTCTTACATTTATAAACTAGAATGGAAGTCATACATGAAAGTCGTATTTCGCCTGCTAAAATATTCGGTCAAGTAGAAGTAGATGAATAACGGACATAAAACCGCTTTACACCATATAGTACTAAAGAAGGAAGCTACATGCCAAATACTAGAAGCAAGATGCTGTGACATGCAGTTTCCGGAACAAATGCGACGAAGGACGACGACGAAGGACGACGTCTCAAGACGACGGATAGTGTCAAAGTAACACCTAGGTCGCTTTCCATTATGCGGTTCATACCGGTTTATTTTGTGTTGTCATCGGTTCGGTTCGTCTGGTTTGTCTTTTGATGCAAACTGCGTGTGTCGAACCAATTAATGGAACACAAATCTAAGGTTAAACTGGTGCTAACAGCATAATGGAAAGCGCCCCTATATGTGGCTTTGCAATACGTTGCAGGCGACAAAAAAGTTGTTTTTACGCGTAAAAAATTGGTTTGGAAGATTGAATATTTTTAAACTCTTCAAAATGGTATTTGTTTCGCTTTGGGCCAACATTTTTCTGATCAAGTCGTTCATCTATTTTTCTAGTTTAGCTAAGTCCTGATAATGACCCTAATTTGGTCGCGGACCAAATCAAAAATTTACTGTCCCATTGCTTCCCATCCCATCCCCATAATTGAGTTTCATTTGATCATCCTTTCCTGTTAATCGCTCTAAGAATTTTAACAATTGGTCGGTCTTTGTATCTTGTAAATGAAAAAAAGCAGAAGGGGGTACAATATTCTGAAAAGTACTTATAACAACAGAAATAATGCATAGAATGCAATACAACGTGAACAAAACTACAAATGAATAATTTAAGTAGTAGAGATGCCCTTATTAGGTTATAAATAAGTTATGAAGCATCTAAGTTTGTATAAATAAATAAAGAAATTAAGATGTTATAACAGATAAAAATACATTTGTCTAATCTGTGTTTATTTACATCCTTTCATAAAGACATAAACAGGAAATTACAGTATTTTTATATCATAAAAGTACTGAACAATAGAAAAAAGGTATAAGTAACTAGCTTCGGAACAAAGGTGTGAAAATTGGTATTTCAGTTA
This sequence comes from Arcuatula senhousia, assembly GCA_963971305.1. NCBI lineage: Eukaryota > Metazoa > Mollusca > Bivalvia > Mytilida > Mytilidae > Arcuatula > Arcuatula senhousia. The sequence goes on along the minus strand of OZ020303.1, from coordinate 24,234,715 downwards.
ACACTACATGTAATTGTACAGTGTTGCTTGCTGAACATAAAGAGTCCATGCAGACTTGTTAAATCCTTGAATTCTGTTAAATCCTTGAATTTTAATTAAAAGCACGCACAGAAATAATGATAAAAAGTTGAATTTGATATCAGTCCCCCAGTCCCCAACTTTTACCTTTCGTACATAAACAACTCATTTGGTCAAAATTACAAAATTACGAATTAAGATAGCATCAAAGAGAAGGGATGAAACGATAACTGCATGCTACCGTAGAATTGTAGAAATTCGTTTGCTTTGACCAGTGTCCGGCGTTTAATACTCTAATACAAAGCGAGGCCTTTAACAGCGTCGTGTTTCTACAACATGATCATCTGAGAGTTTCTCGTTTGATTCGCTTCCTCATCGTAAGATTAATTAAACCTACTACACTAACAATCCCTACAAAGAGCGACACGATAAATTTGTTTTTGCGTGACAACAGTAAGGTTTTTGCTGATCTCCTAAATGCATTGTGGGAAAAACAGAGGAAAATTAAGACGATATTGACTTTTTCAAGGTCAGTTTAGTTTATAGACTAATTGATTTGTAAAAAATATGTCAAGTGTTTTTAAAAATGTACCGAACATATACTTAATGAATATTGACACAATTGAAAGTCATTTAATTGTCAAAATTAAACATTGTTACCATTTTCAAAAATATCGTTATTTCGTCAAAAAAACAATTTAAAAATGAACAAAAAAAGTTTTTGTGACTCTTTTGACAAATCTGAAACGTTTAGCATCTTTCTTACAAAAAGTTATAAAGATACCTTGAAGTAATTTACATTTTCCTCCAAACACGTTACGGTTTTTTCGTGAATACTGTAAGGTTTGTTCGGGAACCTGTGACGGTTTTTGAGTGACACAGCCTAAGACTGCGACGGTTTCCTCCTTATAATTAGCTTTTACCTGCGTCGCCGAATGAGAAAACATGTGTAGTAATCGGGTCACTCCGTCCGTCTATACGTCCGTCCGTCTCCGTCCGTCCGTCCGTCGCACTATAGGAGTGCCTGTCTTGTGTAATCAGAATCTCAAAGCTAAACACTGGATCTTTTTAAAATATTACAAAGTGATTACAGATATATTGAATATGTGCACCTCTCCTTATGGCATGTATGGGTCATTTTATAATTCCGTTAGAAATAAGGGGCCAAAAATTGACCAAAAACCGATTTTTTAATTAGTTTCCACATTTACTTTTCTTGTGGTTGATCAAATGCTATGAAACTTTACAGTAATGTCACTTGCCATAAAAGAAAGGGTAGGCTTGATTTTGTGTTTCCCCTCTTTTTTCGTTTAGAAATTAGGGGTCAAAAGGGGGTAAAAATCAATATGTCCCTGTCAAATAATTTCCCTTCGGAGAAAACGATTAAAAAAAAACGAAAAATATACACCCATCGCTAGTAACTGTTTAATTACTGACCAAGAAGTCAATTGTTCTTAAATTTTTTTTCAGAACAACAATGACCTCAATGTAATTTTTAAAAAAATCGAAAGTACGCCCTTTAAAAGCTTTTACATTAAAACAAAATCCATGAACGCTTTTGAAATTGTATTAATTTATGCTTAATATATACTTATATCTTATATCTTAAATTTTATACAACTGCAATCTTAAACTAATATTTTATCCCCCCGTGCGGGTTAAAGAACCCAGCTGCAGGTCCCGTTAAAAGAAAAAACCCGTAGGATCGCCATGCAGGAGGTTAATTGTCCGACCGCTCCTACCCATCTCTAAACAGAGGCGGATCCAGAAATTCTGAAAAGAGGGGGCCTACTGACTGGCCTTAAAGGGGACCCGCTTTGGTCACGCTTCAATGATTTCCTATATATTCAACCAAATTTTTCCGTCAAAAGGGGGGCCCGGGCCCTCAGCCCCCCCCTTGATCCGCCTATGCTAAACCTTTTGAAATAACAGAGAAAAGTCTCATCCCGAATGGTCTCTCCCCCCCCCCTCGGCATTTCCGCGATCCTCCACTTCACTGTCCTTTTATGCTCATTTTATCACCGCGATTTATGTTCATCTTCATAATAGCCGAAGTTGTGTTGATTTGGAGTAAAGCAACTATAATTAGCGAATTAACTACATTCATTGTGAAGCTAACCTAATGTTTTATTTATAATTTTAAATGTACCTACGTGTACCAATGTGACCCAACGTCTATACATTTATATTTAGGATGTATAAATACGGATTCCCCATTAGAATCCGTGCTTCTTTTATATTGTGCATGATGTTGTGAAATGAAAATGTAAAATAACATTTCCTATATAAAATTGTTCGGTATTATATAAATCGACGGTACAATATTTGAATATATAGTATTTTTGTGCAGTTTTTATGCCTCCGCGACGACATGTCGGGGGGCATTAAGTTTTACTCATGTCCGTCCGTCCGTACGTACGTACGAATTTCTGTCAAGCTTTTCTCAGGAACCTTACATGAGAATGATTTGAAACTTAGTAGGATGGTTCAGTATGACAAACTATACGTCCTAAGCGATTTTGAGACCTGTGGGACATCTACTTCCTGTTTTGGACTTAGGCCAATGCTAAATTATGTGAACATGACTATGAAAATTTCCGTCAAGCTTTTTCTCAGGAACCTTATATGAAAATGATTTGAAACTTGGTAGGATGATTCAGTATGACAAACTATACGTCCTAAGCGATTTTGAGACCTGTCGGACATCTACTTCCTGTTTGGGACTTAGGCCAATGTAAAAATATGTGAACATGATATGAAAATTTCCGTCAAGCTTTTCTCAGGAAATGTATACCAGAATGTTTTGAAACTTGGTAGGATGGATCAGTATGACTGTATGTCCTTAGCGATTTTCAGACCTGTCAGAAATCTACTTCCTGTTTGGGGCCAGCGGGGGCATCTGTGTCCCATGGACACATTTTTTCTTTATTTTTTTTATATTTGTTGCACGATTTCGTTATAAAACTAACAGTAAAAAACCCATTTATCAGTCTGTAGTTTATTTATCTAACAAAAAACAACCAAAAGCTCTTTAATTGTATTTTCAAGACCAATTTAAACAAAACAAAAATCAACTTTAACCCGAAAAAACCGTTGCTTCGTTCATCGAAAACCGTCGCCTACACACTAAAAAACCTTATATAGCAAAAGGTACCACACGAAAAAACCTTACCAAAAAAAATATTTTGGTTGGCATTTTTGTTCTTTTGCTTTGTGACAGAAGGCTGATTCCAAGTCATGAGTTTTGGCAAATAAGTAAAGTCTATATAGGTATAGATAAACTAACATTACGGTGAGGTTCCTTGTCATAAATCGTCTGAAGGTAGAAAAACAAGGCTTACAAGATGGAAATCTTATATTTTTTCTTCTTTATTAAACATTTTTATTTAAAAAATATATCTAGCGATTCGTTAGAATACAGGGTTAAATGTCAATACTTTTTAAAGACCTATTTCGTTAATTAAGACACTGATAACTGATATGTTTTCATTTTTGTCGTATGTAAAATTTACCTATCACCGCAAAAACCTTACTGTTGTCACGCAAACACATTTTTGTCGTGTCGCACTTTGTAGGGATTGACTAAGAATTAAGGCAACACGAAATCATAAGATGTATTCACGAAGACATTTCGATAGCCATTTCAGTATGAAATAACGAACACAACACGAATAAGACCCTTCATACGAAACTTCGGCTGTTTTAACGTGTTAAAACGTAACGAAGGCACTACCAACATGTTCCCGATACAGAATTTCCACAGAATATGCTATAAAGGAAAAAGATGCCAACACGAATATAATTATATAACATGATCTGGTTATACGTTCAGTACCTCTTCTACAAAAACAGGAGTGTCTTTTTAACTGTGTTGTCATAATTTTTAAATGGAATAAAACACTTTAAAAACAAATCATGGCATTTTGAATTAAATAACTTTCTTTTAATCAAATAAAAAACAATGATCCAAAAACGGTTCTTAAGAACTTTAAACGGTGCAATTTTACAGTTCTTCACAATAAAGTCCTTGATTTATTTCTAGATCTGTGATAAGTCTTTAATAAACAGAACGAATATCAGGCAATCAAAGTTTGTTGTTACCGAGAACTTGACAGTTACATAAGAACTAAACCATTCTGCTTTAAGTGAGCTTCAAATGAACATGTATCGAACATTAAATATAACGGTAAACGATATAATAATTAAAAAAAAACTATCAAAAATATTGCTGAAAATAATACACCTTATAGCGGCTAATTTCAGCGAGTTACAAAATTCGCGATTTGTATCCGAAAGGGGGTGTTTAATTTTAGTGCTATACGATACTATGTGACTGTAATACTTTGCAATTAAGTTCCAATTATGTTACCAACTTAAAACTTGTAAAATGTAAAAAGGTTACCATTTTGTTTGGCGGGATTTTCTTTTCTTTGGTTGTTTTGTTTACAACAGACACAATAAACATTCGATATAAATTGATTCAATTTATTCAAATATTCCACATGTGATACAATTATGGTAATCAAGTTGTTTATAGCTGTTCTAAAATGACACATGCTTGAGCTTTTTTCAGTATCTGACACATAAAAACTGATATTGAGTAGAAAAATGTAAATAACACATCCTGTGGCTAGTAACAATGACCGAAATTTTATTATTAAATAATAACATGTTGATCCAGACTTCATTGGCTTAATTTTACTATATATCTAAACCCCCAGAAGTTGTAAAAAATGTAAACAAACCTATATTAAATAGTTCTACATGGAATTGCTTTCATTTTAATTCTTGAGCAGTATAAAATTTCCTTTCTTCAAATTTTTACCAAAAAAAAATTTCTCGTTACTTATTTATACTTTTGCACCTACCATTAAAAAAATAAAATGCTGCCTCAAATGAGAGGTTAATCATCACAATATGCATATACAGCACAACCACAGTAACTCTTTGCATACGCTTGCTTCGGGATTTGTAATTTTTAACGTAATTATGTAATATAAACTTTGGAAAAAGTTCAACAAACCTTGCTATATATAATGGCGTTATGGCTTTAATAGTACTTGTATCATCACAAATGACATAAATAATTGTGAACAATATTATATGTAACGTAAGCTCCGACTCAAAATCAATTGAAACCTCGTGCAATTCTGAAGATTTTTTTAAAAAATTAAATCAAAATGATAGACGATAATAAGATGTGGAATAACAATTTTAAACTCCACGAGGAAAGACAGACTGCATGAAGCTTTCAATGTGACCAGGAGTCCCAGCTCGCTGTTTTGAATTGGCCCAAGATTTAAAAGACCAATTTCTGTACATAGAACAATTAACTTAAAGAGGACAGGGACATTAGCCAAAGCTTTGACAAGAATTCCAGACTTAACACAGGCATAGACACGAAGAAAGCAAAAAAAATAACACACGGTGAAATTCATATCGATAAAAGTTTATTTCCATACAATTTAAATGAGCAAGGACTTGTCTAAGGACTAAGATACCTTCACTGACTTGGCCTCTGACACATAAAGACAACAACAACAAGAAATGAGACGAAATTGAACTCTTTTGTTACTGACAGCTAGCTAAAATGCATCTAGTGATCTAGTGACTTCTGTAAAAAGATTTATTATCATTTCTTAATCCGACACAACTTTGTTACAATTAAAAAAAAATGAGTTGCATTTTAAAAATCAAATTCCTTATATTCAATATAAATGGTCAAGCGCATGTTTGAATAAATTCCCAAATCAATTTTTAGGCAAGCGGAGCAAAGCCTTATGTAGTCTATAGGGCAGTGATGATTTTCGCGTTTTTATTTTAGTCTAGACGGAGTAATCTTCCTGCTTCCAGTCTGGACATATGCTTTTTATTCTATATTCTATATTACTTTTCAATATTTGTTAACATGAAACACACTCTCATATATTTCCATTTTTATTGGCATTTTATATGACCGACACAAGTTGTATTTAAGCTTTTGCATTCTACAAAACGAACTATTTAGTTAGAAGCGATAGAATATACATTATGTATGCATCTATTATTTGATTGGTTCGTATAAATATCTGTTATTTAATTTGTGAAATGCAAGGATTCTTTCTGGTTCATTCATAAAATTCAATACACAATACACGTAAAAGGGAGTGCATTTTTATCGAAGGGGTGTTTCAATCGATACTGTTTGTACACGATACCTGTCATGCATGTGTGATTGTTTTCATTAACTTCGGTAATGTCTGCATAACCATTCTTTTCTCACTCACAAAAAAACTATTTTGCAAATATTTTGAACAATATACTTTAAAAGAGAATAAATCTATAATAGTAGTTGGTAAAAAAATCGCTTTACACCAATAAGTACTCTAGGAGGCACCATATATAGTACCATTGGAGGAAGCTACATCGGCCAAATTTCAAGAGGCTGTGACATTTACGCTTAAGCGCTTTGATTTTTATATCGGACAACACGTATTCAAGGCGAAGAATTCATGATTATTATTTTATATAAAGCTTCAAAACTGATTTGACTTTTTATGCTGGAATATGTAAGTTTCAGAGAAGGTCTTTTTTGTATATGAAAATGTGTATTTCATTCAGTTTTTAAAAAGAAAATGCGAAATCTTTAAAGACACTTTTGTGAATAGTTATGGAAGCACAACAAGTCATACCATTCTCATATTTCTCCTAATTATTTCCTGTTCATTTCATCATACTTTTCACGTTCATTGCCCTTGTAGTGTTGCAAAGTTTCATTCAACTCTTGCTCACTCAACCCATTCTTTGCGACGCGATTTTGACTTGCAGATTGCAGTTTGGGTGGGGTATCAAGTTTGTTTTTTTGTTGTTGTTGGTTTTTTTGTGTAAGTGTGTGTGTTTGTGTTTCTTAGTGTTGCTGTGTCAGCCGAGTTTGTCTTTTCGGACTTCCGACACATTCAAATGTCCTGGATAAACATCATTTTGAATTTAAAAAGTCACTATAGAAATAAAGATTATTTTGAAGAATTTATCCATGATTCATGACCTTAATGTAAAGTTTGTGAATGACTCAGTGGACTCACCCGTTAATTTTTCAAGACAACTTTGTTGCATCTAATTTTATTGATTTTTAATTAAAAATTGCATATGCGTTATTTTCCATGTACCATATTTGACTATATTGTGCTTCCACAATTAATAATATACAAAATTATTATACAAAATATTCAAATCCGTTGACCAATGAAATTTAATGTTACTTACAAAGCGGAATTATATGATGCTTTTTGCGTAGCGATCTATTTTCAGATTACTGAAGACCATATTTAAATGAAAAGAAAAGTCACACCACACAAAAACGCGGATAAGCCAAATAAGAATGATGAATCAATTAAACCTGTTTAACATTGTGAATATTTTCTTTATAACTTGATCTCTTGTTTAGTAATACACAAAAATGAGAATTTAGTTCAATACGACTTCCTCAAAGTCGATTCCGTGAAATGGAATACTATTGTTGTAAGCTTTTAATAAGAATGAACTGTTTTGAATCACTGGATTTCCTTTGCTGTAACTAATAGTCTGTATTTTTTTTTCTCAGATTGTCAATATAATTACTTAAACTAAAGTCAGAGCTCTGAACTAAAGTTAAGATCGAACAACTATTCTTTCTGGTATTTTAACTTTGAATTAGCTAGAAGGACATTGTAACGCCATGATAGCTGTTTTTGAAAAATGAACTTTATTTGTCTTATTACCGTTTGTGTTTCTATCAGCTTATACTTTTCTCTCCACGCTTATAAGCAATAAAACGAACATCAGAAAAAAAGAATATTCAACACGCACACTGGCAATTTTTTTATAGGTACATAACTTTTATTTTTCTTTGATCATTGTTTTCATATATTATAGATTTTTCATTAAAAAATGTGCATCAGACAATCAACAAAAATATTTTTATAGGAACAATTTTATTTGTTAAATGAATAATTTTGTGGCGTTCATTTTAGCAATAAAAACTTTGACTAGAATACCTAGTGCTAAAAAAAAAGACTATAAGTTATTAATCCAAATTATATAGGCATTTTCATTGTTCAATCAGACCAACATGTGCATTAATTATTGTTTAATTATTTACGGAGGAATATGAGATATAACTTACCGAATCTGATCCCATACTTTTTGACCAAACTTTCCCATAACCAACTCTTTGATACACAAATGTATATGGCCATACTGAAAGAAAACACAGAATTGTTTAGTGTCATTTTCATAATCTCATAAATTCACTCTTAAAGGAATCAACAACGGCGACAAAGTATAGAAAGCTGCTCGTGCAAGGAGGAGGCGACGAGCTCGTGATGGAACATAAACTATAATTAGCTTTAAATGATCCGTTTAAATTTCAAATTTGTTTAAACCCTAAGGTTCTTCCTACTCCGGACAAATGTTGATCATCTTATTAATAATTTGGTTCCCCAGTTTGGTATTTTTTGGTTTTACTGTTCTATGCTCTTCATAATCATAAGTGTTTGGCATTTTCAATATTTTTGATAGAGCGCCTCTGATGAGTCTTGAATAGACGAAACGCGCGTCAGGCGTAGAAAAAATCATTGTCTGGAACTTTGTTGTCATTTTTATTCGAACACCCGTACTTTTTCTTATACTTTAGATGAAACGCGCGTCAGGCGTAGCAAAATTTATTGTCTGGAACTTTGTTGTCATTTGTATTTCGAGCACACGTGAAGGTTAGCACTGCTGGTGGAGTTTTAATTCCCCGAGGTTAGTCCGCTCTGGAACCAACACTTTTGTGTTGGAAAACACATCAAAGCTTTAAATTATCCGTTTAAATTTTGAAATTGTTTAAACCCTAAGGTTCTTCCTACCCCGGACATAGGTTGATCATCTTAGTAATAATTTAATTCCCCAGTTGGGTATTTTTGGTTTTACTGTTCTATGCTCTTCATAATCATAAGTGTTTGGCATTTTCAATTTTTTTGGTAGAGCGCCTCTGATGAGTCTTGAATAGACGAAACGCGCGTGAGGCGAAGCAAAATTTATTGTCTGGAACTTTGTTGTCATTTGTATTCCCCGAATGTTGATGCATCCCATACAATATTAAAGCTATTTGAAAACAAATTAAGAAAATAAAACTGTCTCACAAAATGATTGCTATTACTCTGTAGAATGCACAAAATAAAAGTACATGAAAAAGTTTCACCAGTTTCGAGAAATGACAGAAGGCGTTACTGCACTCTATACCTTTTAGGTTATCAAAATGACATTTTTTGTACAAATATGTATTAGATTACATAAAAAAGGCATATCAATTTATCCAAAACAAATTTTGCCACTTCTTTACAGCTAACAGGAAACGAAAAGTTATTAGAATGTAATAAAATTTCATGTTTTCCAAATAAAATGCTGTTGTTGCTCGTGAAGAATATGGCGGCTATTTACGTTCGTGGAGTAGTGAATTAGTGTGAACAGTAAAAGATGGCCTCAATAATTTGATTAACAGTGAATCGACTATAAAGTAGGCACAAAAAGTAAAGTCATATTATAAAATATATATAGATACGGTCTTTCCGGTAAACTAAAGAACATAAGGGGTCAATCTTTTATGATATAAATGCAATACTGTTCAAAACTTGGAAAAGCGTTTTGGAAAAATATGTACAGTAAATTTGTTAAAAAATTGAAATACATTTCATTAATGTACATTTTCTTCAATATATGCAGCCGAACATTCATTAACATATAACCTTTTGTAAAAGTGCTATTGTAGTCATTATTATTTTTTCATTGTATCAGTGAAATGCCAATTAATATGGCAAAAGAATTAGTTCACGGGTAATGATTGACTAGACCCTTTTACTGTCTAATCGCTCTTCACAATTAAATATGGGCTCCGTTTAGGCTAATAGATCATTACTGTGGCCTGACGAGAAGACTTATCAACATACCCATTTCAAAAGGTAAGTTAGATGGTACATCACGTCGTTTTTTAGCCTGGGTAATCGTTGTAGCGATTAGCCACGGCTAAAGGTACGATAGCCTTTCAATAACTGACCAATCAAAAGCTAGCTGGTGGTCGTGTTGCACCATATATCAATTTACACATTAAGGATGTACTCTGGTCAGGAGCCAAAATTTTAAAGTATTAAACTTTTTTTCTAACCTTGATTTTTGCAATGTTCTGACCCTACAAAGGCAACAAATGAAGAAAAAAATTTGCATTTTTCTTTGCTACAGACGTTTAAAGGTGACAAATTTTGACAATTTTGTTCATTTTTAACCATTTTTGTCAAAATTATGACTATTTTCATGAAAAAAAAATCAACTAAGAGCATAATACTTTTTCTTATACTTTAGATGAAACGCGCGTCAGGCGTAGCAAAATTTATTGTCTGGAACTTTGTTGTCATTTGTATTTCGAACATACGTGAAGGTTAGCACTGCTGGTGGAGTTTTAATTCCCCGAGGTTAGCCCGCTCTGGCACCAACACTTTTGAGTTGGAGAATACATCAAAGCTTTAAATTATCCGTCTAAATTTCAAAATTGTCCAAACCCTAAGGTTCTTCCTACCCCAGACATAGGTTGATTATCTTAGTAATAATTTGGTTCCCCAGTTTGGTATTTTCGGTTTTATTGATCTATGCTCTTCATATTCATATAGTGTTTGGCATTTTCAATATTTTTGGTAGAGCGCCTCTGATGAGTCTTGAATAGAGGAAACGCGCGTCAGGCGTAGCAAAATTTATTGTCTGGAACTTTGTTGTCATTTGTATTTCTAATAAGTGTGTATATGGTGGAAATGAAAACAGGTGCGGGTATCAAACTTAAAAAAAAATATATGTACGTGTGGATATAAGAAAGTTTTGATCCATTTTCATGTGTTTTAGGGGCATTTTTTGCCTTTCCAAATTTTCCTAAAATGCTAATTTTCTCATTTTTCTTGCAGTTGTAAAACTTCATTTGTTTTTGTTGGTTTCTTTAATGCGAAAGTATCTAATCAAATGTTTTAGGAAGAAAAAAAAGAATGACTAGTGAATATTTTTTCATGAGATGAGTTTTTCCAACCCCACCCCTTTTTTCAGAAAATCTAACCGGAATTCACCAGCAATTTAGGGCCTAAATTTTTAATTAGCGATTACTCCAAAACTACTTGCTAAAAATTCATATTTTTTACACAATTTTAAAATTTTAAGATGTACATATATTTTACAGATTCAATGCCATTGTCCATAAATTTTGAATAATTTTAAAGTTATTGCTAAATGAGATATCAACGAGACTGAAACCTGACCAGAATACATCCTGAATACACGCTCGCAATAGAGTTCCTTTTCGAATATCCAAATACATGTACTACATTACTTTTATCTTTAAAATTTGTAGATGAGAAAATCTGTTTAAAAAATTATAGAGTAGAGTTAAACATTCTGTTTAAAGTCTAAATTTGTCTTCTTTAGCAGCAATATCAACTATTTTATACTTACTTTAAAATGTTAATTTCTTTTTATTTCTACTTGTATCATTATTTTCTTAGCATTATGTAGTGTTCAAGTTTGTAGGTTTTGAGTAATTAGACTTCACTAAATCATTAATTATTTGGAGTGTTGGGTCGTATTCTAATTCAATATTCTTGATTTGTTTTACATCAGCCGATAGATGATTCAATTAGGCTGTCGCTAATAAGATGCAAAGAGGCATCAAATGGGGTATATTTGTGTCATAAGTCCGCATGGGCAGCAACAAAACCATGTAATTAACACGACCAAGAACAGGAAGAAGAAACAAAAAAACACAAAATCAACCGAACAGAAATCAACAACGCGAACTCAAGTCGTAACGAGAGTAAACTCAGGTGCCCTGGAAGAGTTAACAGTACCCGCTTGCTATATAGCACACCCGTCGCGATACCAATTTCCAATTTAGTGTGTCAAATCCGGTAATGGAAATAAAACCCTTTGACAAACCCAAAAAATTGCACTCATCCTTAGAGATAGAAATCCCATATTTGTCTATGGGCGCATGATGTCTTTCGTACAATTTCTTGGATGAAGACAGCAATCGAGGAGCAACATAAACCTGTAGTGACAATTTTTGTGGAGAAACGAATCAATTTTGATACGGAAACCCATAAGCTGTAGTGATGGAACGTTGCTACACAAGAAGTGTTCTCGTGAGAGTTTCTCTGTTTCGTTTTTATTCTTCTTGTTTTTATATGTTTCTCTGTTGTTGAAATGAAATTTTATGGAACTAATTTTTACTATGTGTGATATTGTTGATTAATAGGAGGAAGTATGTGCCCAAAAGACAAATTTTATAGCGTCACATTTTAAACGTGCTTGTCCTAAGCCAGAAATATCACAGGAATATATAATATTACAATATAAATAATATTGTACACGTCGGTGTAAGGTGTCCAGTGGAGGGTACTTTCTTTGACGTTTTGTTTTTTTGTTGTTGTTTTTTTTATTGGCATTTGGGTCTACACATAAATTAACGGTAGTTTCATTGATTCTACTACCGGTACAAAGTTCGAATGAATTGTTTAATGTCTCCATCACGAGCATAATTCACGAGCAATAAAAAATACGGTACACCATTCATTACGAGCTATCCGATTTTTCCGTGCCGAGCATATTTTTCTCAGTTTATCAGTACAGTTTTTCTCTAAACAAATATGATGATGTGAATTAGAAAGTCGAAAACCTAAAGTTTAGAAGGAAAAGTTTTCGAACCAGAGAACAGAGAAGCCGAATCCAATCACCGAGGATATCGACCAATGAAAGATTCCAAAGTATAAATATTCATCAAAAGACCAAATAATCCCATAATTTGTTAATGCACTTGGCGAATTGTTCGTTCATACATTCAATGATAATAAAACTAGAATAATGACATACTGTTCTGTTATTGTAGATCACACCCCGTGCGAGTCCTTGATTGTGAATAGGCCAACAGCAGTCGACTAAGTCTACTGAAGAGAGCCCAGAAACCCTGGTGACCAGTCGGATGCTTTGCCAATGAAGCACTTGGACGTGTGTCCCATGTAGTGGAATGGAGTAACCCTTTTTATCCTTCAGGCTGGGGACGTTAGATCATACTTCATACACAATAGTTGTGGACACCGTGTGGAAGAAAAAAACATATTCCTCACATGTTATCAAACACTCACTGCAGGTTTTTGCAAGACTAGGACCTGTAATATTTACTACAAAGCTCAAGTGTTCGATCTAACCTACCCCTCTTTTTGTGTGGCAGCCAAAGGCTCCTTTCGCTAATTGGCATTGTGTCCCCACCCCACTTATCTATCCACCATTTCATGTTCATTCTGTCGCCCCTTTCATGTTCATCTGCCTAATATAGTCGACACTGCTTGACAATAACTAACTAAATTATATATCACGCTAATATAAACTATGCAAAACGACTGCTTTATCGTGCAGTATTATGATTTTTCAACAAATGAAGTTATCAAAACAGCTAAAATTTTATTTTTGTATTCGAGTGTTTTGCATTTATGCGTTATTAACTATACATTGTTGTAATGGGTATCAACTCGAAATTTGAAAAAAAAATGAATTAACTCTAGGCTTTCCAATTTAAAACAAATCATACTGTAAATTTTGCCGGTATATAAAAGAAATTATACTGTTGATATTCTCTTAACTCTGAAAGATGATTTAATTTTCATAACTCTGTGGAAAAAAACATGTAATCCGTTAATGTTGTTCTGAACGCTGCTATTAGCTGGTGGGAATTTATATGTGCTTTTACGAAGTTTTTAAGATAAATTATAATGATATCCTAACGGTATTAACTGTGATGCCGGGTAGATCATCAAGAACATTAAGCCATAACATAATGAATTACTTTTAATATAGCTTTTATCTTAAACGTTATGACCTCTTAAACCAAGGTAGACATTTCTATCGCATATCTGTAGTAAAGTTAATAGCTTACAGGTAGGTTGCAAAAGCAAAACAAAAACTAAAAAAATAAAAAGAAGTTGCAAAATGAATAAAAACTATTATAGAAAGTTAAAGTTTTTGCTTCGATTCTTTCAGTGTACAGTATTTTTCTATTTAACGTCACAACAAAATTATCGAATCCAAGATCAATCTCAAAGATCTAAAAAGAAAAGACAAAACATACAACATCATACCAGAGAAATAGAAAATTGCAATTTTACTTTATACAGGTATCTCAAATAGATGGTTGGTTGTGCAACTGTAAGACACGATTGGAAAAGTGAACAAGGTGTGTTTGATCGTATACTGACTATTTGTTGATGAAATTGCACAACTCTAGAAACTTTTCAACTGAATCGTCAAAACGATGGCTTGACATATTCGGTACCTTGGTTTAACCTTACTATGCTTAAAAATCTTAAATCTAACTTATGACCCAAAAGGGTGTTTACAGTACAAAAGGGTATCTCAGCAACATTTATTTTCATATCAGAATACGCAGCGTTAAAACATCAAGTAAACCGTATAAAAGATTTCATTGCTTTAAATAGAATAGAATCATGGCATATATTTATATTTAACAAATATTATTCAATTAAAACATTTTCTTTTAAAATCATACGGTTTGATTTGATGAAAAGAAAATTTATAAAGGTCTCATTTATATCGGTCTATTAACCTTTTATAATTTTTCTCCTGCCTATACCATTTATATACTTGTTGTTATTGTCACAAAAATGTAAATGAAAATTATCAAACATATTTTAAAATTGAATTTTTGTCGCAATCTAAGGTTATACAATAATATTATAAAAGAATGAATGCGTCCTATTTTTGAACTTTTTATGGGCTCTGTTTCTTCATCAAAGTTCTTTTCGTTTACTAAGACAACGAATTCAAATATAAAAAATGATAATTTGTACAAATATTTATTCACAATTCTTTGATTTAACTTTTTTCACCGTATTACATCCTTTTTTTTTAATCTCTTGTCAAATGCAACATTAGCTATTGTAAATATCTTAAAATGTAAAACTAAGTGTTATAAAACTATTAGAAATGTCGCAAAACTAATAACTTACCATTTTGCTAATTGCTGAAGTTCCAATGCCAATTCATACAAACAAATTTAACATGCTAAAACTTCTTAATCACCATATCGACGAACCGCAACTTTATATGTAAACAACTTTCATCTTCTACTTTTATCGATGAAGTGACACTTTACAGAAGCAATTAAACACGCAAATTGATTTCAAAGTTCTTTTAAGGTTGGAAAATTATTGGTCATTGGTGGAACTCTTTCATGAATAGAGTGGCACAACTGAGTCTGTCACTCAATAGAATTTATCAAAAAGCAAAGAAAAAATATCAAATCATAAAAGCATGTGGTGGTCATTAGTATCCGCTAATTATAACACATCACATTATTCTCCCTCTCGCACGTTTGACGTTCTTTAATTATCATTTAGGGTTATAAATTAATAAATCAATTCGGTACATTCACATTATTATGACCGCCTTTGAACCAGGATTGTGTATGCAAAACTTACGTAAATATGTAAAATAGCAGGATTTTAAAAAAAACAAGTTAGATCAAAATAGATAATAAAGGAAATAAAAAAAAATGTTGCAATGTTAAATTGCATCAACTTAAGACCTTCTTAAAGGAAACTGTTAATAAATAAGTAAAGATCCATGTTTTATTATCACAAATAGTCCGTGTTTTTTTTCTTCTTTACAACTGAAGAATTATTCTATAGAATATTCGACTGAAGTGGGTTACCAAACCAGCTTTACGTGAAGTCTAGACTAAGGACAGTCTCTCGTGAACTACTCCGGGCAAGCTTACCAGGTGTGTAGAAGTGCATACATATGCTTACTTTGCTTAGTTCCATTTTCTACATTGAAAAAAAAATACAGACACGAATTACATTATTTTGGAAATTTCCTAACTTTTAACTCGCTATAGTACACGAAGTACCACATTTAGACTTTAAGAAGATAAAATACTGTTCCGTTGTGAGTTTGAGTTGCTGATTGTCGTAAGGTTGTTTTGTATGCATTGTGTTGCATTTTGTCATGTGTTCCGTTGTGAGTTTGCGTTGCTGATTGCGGTTAGGTTGTTGTGTGTGTTTTGTATTGAATTGTGTTATGTTTTCCGCTGTGAGTTCGCGTTGCTTATTGTGGTTAGATTGTTTATTGTGTTGCATTGTGTTATATGCTCCGTTTAGAGTTCACATTCCTGATTGCAGTTAGGCTTTTGTGTGTGTGTTTTGTCTTGAATTGTGTAAGGTGTTCCGTTGATTTCTCTCCATCGTAGTTTTGTCCTTAGCTATATTTATTTGGATTTCGTTTGGTTTTATACAATTTAAACATCTTTTGAAATGGTGTATTTCCTTTTTGGGTTCTAGTGCTGCTGATGAGGAATGATTTTCCAAAATGGCCATACAGCTCATAAAACTTATTGCAGTTGGAGTTAACATATGTGTTGTTGTCTCATGTTCATTTACCCGATATTCTTTCATAAATTATCAATGACAGGAAGTAGTCTTTAATGCCGTGTGGTGTTAGTAGAACAATTCCCCGCGTTTTTTATGTATGCCTCTTTATTTTTTAGATATGATGTACTTGTACATGAGATAACTTCTCGTGAATACACTTTGTTTATAACCATTTAATTCTAAAACCTAAAGTTTAACTCTCTGGATCGTAGTTTTGTCCTTAGCTATATTTATTTGGATTTCGTTTGGTTTTATACAATTTAAACATCTTTTGAAATGGTGGATTTCCTTTTTGGGTTCTAGTACTGCTGATGAGGAATGATTTTCCAAAATGGCCATTTCGGTCATAAAACTGATTGCAGTTGGAGTTAACATATGTTGTTGTTGTCTCATGTTCATTTATCCCATATCCTTTCATAAATTATTTACAACAGGAGTTTGTCTTTAATGTCGTATGGAGTTTATAGTAGAACAATTCCCCGCGTTTTAGATGTATGCTCTTTATTTTTTTTTTAGATATGGTGTACTTGTACATGAGATAACTTCTCGTGTGTACACTTTGTTTATAACCATTATCTTAATTTATGTAAATTAATTCTAAAACTTAAGATTTAACTCCCTCGATCGTAGTTTTGTCCTTAGCTATATATTTGGATTTCGTTCGGTTTTATACATTTTAAACATCTTTTAAAATGGTGGATTTCCTGTTTGGGTTCTAGTGCTGCTAATGATTTTCCAAAATGGCCATACAGCTCATAAAACTTATTGCAGTTGGAGTTAACATATGTGTCGGTGTCTCATGTTCATTTACCCCATATCCTTTCATAAATTATTTACTACAGGAGTTTGTCTTTAATGTCGTATGGAGTTTATAGTAGAACAATTCCCCGTGTTTGTGATGCATTGTGTAATGTGCTCCTTTGAGAATTCGCGTTGTAGATTGCGGTTAGGTTGTTGTGTGTGTTTTGTATTGACTTGTGTTCCGTTGTGAGTTCGCGTTGTAGATTGCGGTTAGGTTGTTGTGTGTGTTTTGTATTGAATTGTGTTCCGTTGTGAGTTCGCGTTGTAGATTGCGGTTAGGTTGTTGTGTGTGTTTTGTATTGAATTGTGTTCCGTTGTGAGTTCGCGTTGTAGATTGCGGTTAGGTTGTTGTGTGTGTTTTGTATTTAATTGTGTCATGTGTTCCGTTGTGAGTTCGCGTTGCTGATTGTGGTTAGATTGATTTATGTGTGTTGTGTGTTGCATTATATAATGTGTTCCGTTGAAAGTTCACATTACTGATTGCAGTTAGGCTGTTTTGTGCATGTTTGTTGTGTTCAATGTATTATTTGTTCCACTGAGAGTTCGTGTTGTTGATTCTAGTTAGGTGTTAGGTTATGTTATGTTACATTGTGTTGGGAGATTCTTTATTTTTTGTCTTAAACTTTGTCTCGACTTGCTTTGCCTACTATTATTCGTAATTCCGATATTTGGATGCCGCAACGGTACCTTTCATTAAAAATTCTTATTTATTTAGTGTAAACATATTTATCTATGCTGAAATAGAAAAAAAGCGTTCAGTTTATGTGAATCCTTTTCCAGCTTGGAGATTGCATGTGACTTTTGTAGAGGCCCCTATTGAGCCTGCTCTTATTGAACCCTTCAAAGAGATCTTTCACGTGCATGGAGTGTTGAGCTCTACTTACACGAGACAACCGAGGATCGAAACATGAACCCAAATGTTAGTAGCCCGACGCATTAACCACCACACCGCCGGCTATACACTATCTATTTGTAAAAAAAGTATTTAAAAAATCTCGTGTACAAAGGTGGTTTGTGTTGAAGGGCTCCCTGTTCAATAACTTGTTTTATTTTCATTTTAAAAGGTGAAAGAATGAGAAAGCCGTCTTTCTGAGATGTCTTCGGAGTAAAAAACATGTTTTTAATGATGTTGATTATCAAATTAAAGTTCAGTTTTGTTTCGTTTAATTAAAAAAAGATTTTACATAAAATATGACTTGTTAACTACAGCTAAGTGATAAAATTTGCTATAGCCTTGGATTCTTCTTTTAAGATTGTATATAGTAAGAATATGAAGTTTAATGTATTTTATGTATTGTATTTTTAGTCTTGGGCCAATGCAAGACGGCGAGCAGTGTTGAAGACTGCTGGCTGTTTTCCATTGTGATTTATTAAATTGTCGTTTCTTTAATGTTGGTTGTGTCGCGTACACTTATTCCACATCTCTTTATCGTCTATTTAAAAATTCAATAAAGATATCACAACAACAAAAACAATTAAAGACTAAATTGGTATATATCATTGCAGGTCTTATTCCTTATCTTCCCTGTAACTGAACGAGGTGCAACTGGGGTCAGTTATTGGTTGAGGGAATGTATTTCAGGTCCCAGATATGAAAATCTGTTTATCACATATTTTCAAGTGATATAAAATTCTAATCCGGAAAAATAGATTTTGAATAAGTCATTATTTTATTTGCACGGATTGTATAGCGGAAACATGATTAAATCAATATAACTAATAAAAAACAACTTGTTATTCACAAGGCTAGTTGTATGTTAAAATGACAAAACAGGCAACACAAAGGGGCGGGAAGCACCTGTAACTTGTAACCATGGTGTCCTTTCCCTTGATATATGAAATCATTTTGGGTGTAAAATCTGTATTATGTACTTTTCATAAATAATGAGTTATCGATATTTCATTATGATGATCTATAATTATATAATCCATTCTCAAAAACCAGCTGTCGCTCATATTTACAATAAACTTCATATAATTTGTCTATATCCTTTTTATCTATACTGAATAACATAAAAGAAGCACAAAGTTTTAATCCCTATGTGCTACGATCGGTGTCATTTATTTGATATTCGTAAGTCTACTTTTTAATTTTCATTTTCATCTTATTGATCGCGCTGAACATTGAAAAACATGAATTCCCTCCTTTATAAGTTTTATGATTCGTCATTTAACAAAACATCACAAAACAGTGCTGGTTGTAGAGAACCGTAATGCTGGCGTCCACTGTCCCGATTTTGACTTACGATGGAATTCTGAAATATGGTTTATGGAGGACTACTTTAGTATAATAAGGTCTAGAGAAAGGCAGTTAAAAATGATTCTATTTTTGATATTCTATCTTTAGAAGATAAATTTTGTTATGAAACTATCCACAATAGATTTTGCAAGTCTGTATTGGGACTAAAAAAGACATCCTGCAATATTTCAGCTAAATCTGAACTTGGTAGATTTCCGGTGGCATCATTTATTAAAAGACAAGTCCTTTTATATTTTTGCAGACTTAATCAGAATGATATAAATCCATTATTAAAGGAATCATATGAGCTATGTAAAAACCTACATAACGATGGATGTTATACATGGTACAGTTTTTCCACGTCTATTTTTCAGTAGTTAGGTCTAGATACTATAGACTATGAATCCTTCGATGAAGCTTTTAATAAAATTAAGAATAATCTAAAATCTCAATTTAATAATGTTATAAGTGAGCACTACAAAGAAAAAACTTTAAGTAAATTATCATCAATTTCTGAAAACTCTAAATTATTTCTATACAGTAAGTTGAAGACAGAATTTAAGACGGAAGATTACCTGCTTAATCAAACTTTTAAAATAAGACAACAGATAACTAAATTTAGAGTTAGTGATCATACTCTTGAAATTGAAACTGGAAGATATAAAAATATACCTAGAAATCAGCGTTTTTGTAAATTTTGTCAGGAGCAAAAAATCGAAAATGAACTTCATTTTTTCATAGACTGCATAAATTATTCAAATTTAAGATCTACACTTTTCAAAAATATATCCGATTTTAAACCATTATTCTTAGAAATTGAACCTGCTCAACAATTGCTTATTATTCTTTCTCCTGAAAATGAACTTTTACCACCTATATACGACTTTATAAAGCAGTCCTTGGAATTGAGAAGATAGGGTCCATATCGGTCAAAGTTCCCTTTCGAATATATGTTCTCACATTTGTATTGTTTCATATGTATTGTAATTTTGTCATAATTATGTTTGTTTGTATTTGCTTGACCCACATGGGTGAAATTTTGCAAATAAAAAAAAGTTAAAACTCCACTGACGACGGCTTATGGCGCTTTGCCCACAGGTAAAGGTAGGAGCCATGAGATCCTTTGCAGAAGGTAAAATTGCCCATCCTTACCCATTTAAACTCTAATTTCTAGTGACTGTCAAAACTCCAGTTCCCTATTGGCTTAAATTGCATCCCACGTCCCACTTCACATCATCATTTCTTATTCATTTTATCACCTCATTTTATGTTCATTTCCTTTATATAGCCGAATTCGCGCTGGCCCCAGGCGCAAAGCAATACGAAGTACCTAATTATCAAATATCTTTTATACCTTATATAAGATGTTTAGTATACAATGTATATACGAATAATCTGTATATTTTTGTATGTCGAAGTACTTCTTTTTGTGTGTGTGCTGTACTGTATATGTTGACTATATTCATCAACTTGATTTTTTACAAGTACTTACAAGGTACAGGTATCTTATCAGGACGAATGTAGCTCTGTAAGCAATAAATAAGGAGGATGATTGTTTCCAGGGGTTTTATCTATTTATTTTTGGTCAACTTCACCCTTGGCTGTTTAAAATGCCCCGAAAAACAGAACAAGGAGGTTAAAACGGATATTTGTCGCACTGGCCAAAATGAAAATCGTAACACTTATGGTAAGTTTGTAAGGTTGGTGGTATATGTTTTTATTTATAATGGAATTGTAAAAAGTGCATAATTATGATTGTTTTGTTTTTGTTTGTGTACTTGTTATTTTTATTTGTTATTTGTTATTTTTTTTTGCTGTTGTTTCTAACAGGCAAACTATTCAAACTGCCCTTGACGAGCTTTTCGGATTAACGACGATTTAAGATGGTATAAAGTTGTCAAGCAACTAGTTGTATTTTCGAATTGCACATATCCTTGCAAAAATATTAAGTAAAGTACGGGCGTAAAATTTAACCAATCACAATGACTTCAATTCACATTCTGTGTAGAGGGGTGTATGCTTTGGAAGGAGAGGAAATATAACCCCATACGCATTGAGCCATTATGTTAAGACAAGACCTCTGACAAATAGAATGTCACAATCGGAGGATACGTGTACTCAGAAATCAGTTAAAATAATTGTATATGGAGCTCAAACTGGGATCTCTTGTGTCACAAAGGTTTGTATTCAAAGTTTCATGAAAATGTATTAAGGAACGAGTTTCTGCTAACGAGAATTTGTATTAAGTAAGTCCAATTGTCTTCCCTCAAGGTTATCCGAGGAAGGATTTTTTCCTTTACATCTTCTTATGCTTTACTAACTCCGTTTACAAAGTCTATTACAAAAATCTATGCGATTTTGGAGAAACTCTTGCTCACGAGAGAAGTGGACAAACGAGAAGACATGGTGATTACTTTTCATAACCCAAAGTTCGTTGGTGGTATAAAACGTGATACAAGAGACCCGATAATGTTGTCGAAAGAATTGTGACTGCAGCAATGGTTTTTTCACTTTTATCATCAGAAATTGTTTAAATTGGATTAACTCACATTCTCCTCCTAAACACGTTTGTTTTCCTAACGATAGTTCTTTATTTTTCAGTCTTTCAGGGGATCATTCAGAATGAGATAGAAACAGTCAATAATACAGATATCACGGAGACAATTGAAATCTCTCAAAAATACCATGTCAGTGTTACACACATTCACCAGGTATGCTTACATTAAAACTCATAAAAAAAGGTTTTATCGGTAATAAGCGGCTTTTTCCTTTCTCATTTGCCTGATATTTTTTAGTCTCATGGACAGTCCATGAAACAAGAAAATATCAGGTTGGAGCACTTGATAACTGTGACGTCATTACCGATAAAAAAAAAATTATATACTTTCCTTTTTGATACTATCTGCATCTAGACACGTATCAGACTCGTCCTACGGGATTCGTCTGATACTCACCTAGATATAGATACATGTAGTATCAAAAAGGAAAGTACATAATATTCTATATATGGAGATTAGCCACTCAGAATAAAAACAATTCGTCTTCGTCTTCCAGATAGAGAGTTTTACTCAAACTTAATGTTTATACTACACGCAGTTAGTTAGTGAGCTATTGCCATCACATGGCGACCTTCGTCTGTCGTCTATTTACAATTTTTTAATAAACTACGGAACAGAATTTGATGAAACTTGGTGTGATTGATCCTTACAGTGTCCTGCACAAAAAAAAATTGTGTTTTGATTTTTTATCCGTCAAAAAAGCATGATCGCTGTTGCTTAGAATTAACCAGGGGTCAGACTACTGCTTTCAAATCAAAAGTGTAAAAGGTAAAGAAAATCTAATACAAACTACCTTCTTCAGCATCAGAGGCTCTACAATGTCCTCATTAGGTCGAAGTCGTCAGATGACTCCTTATAGGGGTTACAGTCATTGAATGTAAAAAAAAAAAAAAGTTTTTCCATGTTTAAGGCATGTAAAATGACATACAACTATTGCAGATACAGAAAAGCAAAACAATATCTTGCTAAACCTTCATCTTATTGAGCTGTACAAAAGTCTCTATTGGGTTGAAGTTTTCAGATAACCCCTTATAGGAATAACGGCTCTTTAAAGGTCAAAAATAGGGTTTTCATGTTTTCTGTCTGTAGAATGAAAACTTTTGCAGATAGAAAAAAGGCCGTTTCTTGTTTAAATCTTCAGCTCATTGAGCTCTTCTTAAGTCTCCATTGATTTGAAGATGTAAGATGACCCCTTAAAGGGATAATGACCCTTCAAAGGTCAAAAATAGCGTTTTTCATGTTTTGCCTTACATAGATTGAAAACTGTTACTGATAGAGAAAAAACTATCGCTTGCTCGCTTGCTTAAACCTTCAGGTTATTGTACTTTTCAAAATTCTTCATCGGTTCGAAGATGTCAGGTGATCCCTTATAGGGTTTATGACCCTTTAAAGATAAAAATAGCGGTTTTTTTTCATGTCTTTTCCCTAGAGAGTAAACAATTATTGTAAATAGAGAAGACTTTTGCTTGCTTAAACCTTCAGCTTTATTGAGCTGAACAAAAGTCTCCAGTGGGTCGAAGGTGACACATGGCCCTTTATAGAAGCCACTCATTGCTCATGAAGAGAC
This sequence comes from Arcuatula senhousia, assembly GCA_963971305.1. Classification (NCBI taxonomy): domain Eukaryota; kingdom Metazoa; phylum Mollusca; class Bivalvia; order Mytilida; family Mytilidae; genus Arcuatula; species Arcuatula senhousia. The sequence goes on along the minus strand of OZ020303.1, from coordinate 24,211,066 downwards.
CCTTATAGCTTAAGGTATATAGGTGAGCGATTCAGGTTCGTGGGAGTCTCGTCTCTAAGCAGTGCGAATTCGGATATATCACGGAGATGAACATGAAAGGGGTGATAAAATGAACATGGAATAGAAATGGGGATACAAGGCCAATCGAGGAACTAGATTTTGACTCTTATTTCAAGTATGGAAGTGACTCAAGCTTGAGTCATATATTTCGGCCTTAAAGTATGGGCAACTTAACCTACTTAAATAATGGTACTGAATTTCAGATCCAACTCCCACTGAGACCTATATCAGTGTTCAAAACATCTTTAAAAACTTTTCTATGACAATGGCGTCGTTGTGACGCATTGGAAAAGTTGAGGTCTATCTGGAACAGACGGTATCGTATTTCCTACTAAAAAGCACACACTTTGGAATACTTCTTTCTGTAATCATTATTTGGCTTTAACATAAATTTGCGTCATTAAAACTTTCTGAAACCACTTATGTAGTATGAGCACAAACTAGAAGAAATGAGGGTCTATTGGTTAAGATGCAAAAGTAACAATGGGGCAGTCGAATGTCAAAAGTCACAAAAGGAGGAGACGAACATAAAGCATAAAATCAAAAAAACAACCAAACAGTAATTCAGCACAATCGGCAACGGAAACCATTCCGTAAAATTTGGTTAACAAGAACAAAACAAAAATTTTATAACAAACCTATAACTATACACATATGAGAGATAAAAAAAATCCCGCATTAATCTACGATCGAGCACACGATGCCTTCCGTAAATTTTCTTGAGTGAAGACAACAATCGAGGAACAACATAACATTGTGTTAGATCTCTTTAAAGAAAATCATAATAAGTCCAACAAACCATGGAATAACGAATCCGTTGTGTAAACACAATAAACTGGAACGGCGGAATGTTGCTACACAAAACGAAAAAGTTGGCTACTGCAAAATTAAAATTTGTCACGTTTGTCAAAGAACTTTGTAGAAAGTCTTCCTTGAGTGTACGTCTTTTTTTCAAATGCACATTTAAACATAAGGCAGACTTTATATATTGGTCTCAGTGTACAATATGAGGAAAGTAACAAAATCGAGATTTGTTAAGTGAAAGGACATCGTCTATTAAGCGGAAAGCGAGAATAAAGATAGCTCAGTTCTAGAAGCTATCGTCAAAGGTCTGCTTCATATTTAAAATGAATGAGCAAACCAGCGAGCAATGCTGCACAATTAGTAGACAAGAAGGTTGTGCATGTATCATATATTTATACTCGCGTTTTCTATTTTTGAAAAGTTTTGATTCCAAAAGAAAGCTTCTTATTGAATTTGATAGACCATTGTGGTATCCACAGAAATGGATATAAAGGTACAAAACAGATGTAAAATGTTTCTTTTTAAAAGTAACTTATGATCAAAACTGGAAAAAATCAAGCACAATGTAATGCCCGAAGTGAGAAAGATAAATTGCTTTATAGTGTTATTTTGAATCATTTAAATTTCACCCAAAACCTTTTCAGTTTTTCTGTTTTAGGATTTAGGCATGCTAAAGGGATTGAAAACAATTCAGTTGCAGATAATAAATTCATGCAAGCCACTGAAAGAATTAGCTATTGGATCTGAATATCTATTAGCAGGTATTACTAGTAACTATTATTGATACTTATAAAAAAATGAGATAAATAAACAATTCAAAAACAGTCTAGATTGAATGACATTATGTAAAATGCATATACTGATTGCAAGACAACCAATCAGTTCATTGAATGACAGAAGCCTCGAATGCTTTGAACATTAAATCTAATCATTCTAACCTAAATAAGTTAAATGTTTTCAAAAACAATATTTTATGTTGTCCGACTTGCTCTGGAGTTTTACCAAATGATTTTAACTCCACATTCTCGTGTGAGAATTCGGAATGTTAAAAATCTTTTCCCATAATCCATGTGTTATTCAATTATACCATGGACGATAAAAAGATGTAGAATTAGTGTACGCGACACAACCAACATAAAGAAACGGCAATTTAAAAAACAACTATAGAAAACAACCAGCAGTCTACAACATGACCAGAGGTCGCTGCTCGCGGTCTTGCATTAGTCCAAGATTTAGGGGCGGACCATTTAACTTGATCGAGGTGGGGCCTTTGTTTTAAATTTGGGTCAGATTTTTTTCCCACGGTGCTTTTTTTCCCATCACGATGCTCAGCTGCCTATCAGTTTCATCACGATGCTTATAACTTCCATCGCGACACTTTTTTAATTCCATCGCGACATATTTTTACTTCCATCACGATTCTTTTCACTTGATCAAAGATGATTGTTAAAGGCATATTGTCTACGGCAAACTCATTTTTTTAACCCCCCAATTTTTTGGTGTCAATTAGACCGAAATGCAATAAAATGAATATTGAAAAACAAATTTGCCACCAATTTTGCCTCAAAAGTAGTTTATTTCGATCAAAATAGCTGGACAATATTGATTGATATTTCATTTACCTGCATTACGTCACATTGACATAGATTTAAACTGAGTAGTTTTAACACGGACACTAATCGGAGTCTCGGGTTTTGTCCCCGAATACATTGATATGTTGAAAAAAATACCAATGTTTTTCGTTTTTACCTTTTAAATCACATTCAAAACTTAATACATGCAATAATTGTAAGTTTTATTCATTAAATAGCTCTAATATTCAGTTGCGGTTTTAATTTTCTTCCGAGCTAAAACTTCGAGAAACAGATTATGCACCACGTGCAAGAACTATGGAAGTTTTCAATCAAAGAAAGTATAGTGCGCATGCTTACACCTCATCTACATCTCATGAATATGAATTATTGTAAAGCTTTACAAATATTATATATTTTTCAATTTTGAAGTAATAAGGTGCCCTAGTCGTATTTTGAACATTTGTATCTTTCTAAATAAACAAAACAAATAGTCTGACGACAATTTTTTGGTTTTACAAAAAAATATTTTTTCGTAGACAATATGCCTTTAAAAGGAATCGCGATACATGTTTAAACTACCACAATAGTTTTATAGAAGTATCTTTTTTGATGTTTAATTTTGATTCAAGATTAGATGCATAAAATATTGCTTAAGATGCTTTTATGGGATAAAACGTTCCAGTTGGTTGGTTTTTTTTTCTCCATTTTTGCAATTTTTGTTTGTACTTTCGCCAACGCCATTACTTAATTAGTTTATATGTTAAATATTGAAATCTTATGTCCATATACCAATGCGAAAATTATATATATACTCTGAATCATATCAAATAACAGTATTCATTTAAATATTTTCAGCGTCTTATGTCGACCATAACATTTTCAAGATTGGAAGATGTAATGTAATGGCACGAGATGCGCTGGGTGTAACAAAAGATGACTGGAATTGTTGAACAAAAATGTATCTAACTTATGCAAATAAAATAGAAATGGCATGAACCAGGTTTGTTTTTGAAATTAGTCCGTTGGTGAGCAGCAGTGATGTTCTATTGCTTGCTGACCTTTTCCAAAATTCATATCACAAGCAGACTTAAAATAGAAATCTGTAAGACAAAACGACATGCTAGTTCTCTAATAATGACACCTTACTTTTAAAGTAAGCTGTTATTAAAGCTTATTTTCGTAGGAGTACAGCATCGTTGAAAATAAAAATAATTTTTGACGTTTTTTTGGCTAAGAAAATGATAACAAAATTAACGAACTTAAAGGATCAATCTCAATGTCAAAGAAAAAAGACAAAAAATGGAAGACAGACCAGAATAAATGAAGACCGCAATGGTCCTGAAAGACCGCAATGGTCCTGACTTGGTACAGGCATTACAAAAGAAATGTTGGGTTAAACAGATTTTATGCGCCTCCTTCTTCCACTGCGAGCTTAATCGAAAACTGGAGGAAGAAATAAAAATATGGATTCTTTTGCCTGGAAATTTGTAGTAATTTTTGTTTTTGTAATTTGGGAATATGCCAGAATATGGGCAAAGAAAATAAATAAGATAAAAGATTGGTCTATGGCGTTAGGTCCAGGATTTCGAAGAAATAATTTCGAGTGACACCCAGGCACCATCCATTTTCAGCAACCCTGATATTGTCAAGACCTTAAATGACAATTATCTTTGTCGCACCTTCAGTTTAAGTAGCAAAAACATATTTTTGTCTTCAAAAACATATCGACGTTACACAACTTTCTAAGGTTGTAAGAGCAAAGGCGCCACATATGAACTCAGAAGCACCAATGTAAGAAATGATCCGGGGAAATGATTGGCAATCATAAATCTGTCATTTCCTCCTTTGACCTTTCTTTTGGTGAAAAAGTAAATAGAATTCCAAATTTACCAACAAAAATTATATAAGCAATGCCTTATTGTTTGGTTATCAATTGTACCACTATACCTATTTTAGTTCTATTGACAACTTATACGGGATTTCTAGCAGGTGAAAGCTTGTCAGAGATTTTTTTTATTGTCGTCTTTTGTCAGTTTTGACTTCCAAATCAATAGATTGATCGTTGGCAACGCATTGGGTGTGTTGAAACACACAGGAATTGCTTACTCTTCCGAAGCATTCTCGTTCCAAAGTGTGTTAGTGTGAGTTATGTTGTATGTTTGAGTGTTGTTTTCTGTTGTGTTTATTGATTTTGTCTTTGCTTTTTTCGACACTCGAAGGTCACGTTGGTTCTTCTTTTAAATAAAGGAAATATATATTCGAAAAGATGTGCATTCCTTTCCAAAATAACTCAAAAATGACCACTTTTTACAAACCAAGGTCTTTTTTACAAACATTATACATACTTTTAGAAAATCCACAGATTTGGTTTTTCAATTCTCAAGGGGTATGTAATATGTTCCTGTTCCTCAGTCAAGTTTAAGATAGTGTACAAATTCTCAAATATTAGTGCTAACAGAAAATTCCCTTGTTGTATGCTTTAAGATATAGAACTTTAGTTGCTAAGTTATTGGTTGTCGCCTTTTGCCACATAGCGCGTATTCGGCTATATCACAGAGATGAACCTAAGGGGTGATAAAATGAACATGAAATGATGATGAAGTGAGTAGTTGCATGGATACATAAGGCCAATCGGGAAAACACCGTTACACCATGAGACTGACACTGATAAAAGGGGATCCTTTCTCTTACCGAAACCGGCAGCAGTGTTCTTAAACGTTGTACAGGAACAAAAAGTCAGTTTGAATACTTTTGAAAGCATGCATAACTTCTTTTGTTGTATTGGACATGCTCGTTTTCATTTTCATAATTTCCGATGACCAATTGAATTTATTCAATTGTTTGTTTGTTTGTTTGTTTTGTGTGTGTTTTTTTTTTCTTTGGTGTATTGTCCTATTATCCTAATTACCTACGAAAGGCTTGTCAAAAAAGAGTTAGATAATTAGCTGTTTTGAGCTTTTTGATACAAATGTATTGGCAATATTTGCGTAAATATATGTATATATATTTTTTAACGACCTCATTAAATGAAAGTAGTTGGCTTCTATCTCGGTTTATATTCATTTTCGCACTATATTGTGATCACGTAACTAATGACGTACGCACTTAGAATTCGAAGCGACAAAAAAAAACTTGATATTGAAGATTTTGTATTAAAGAATAAATCAAATCTATTTCATTTTCAGTGTAAATTTCAAAAGTGTAAAAATCTTAAGGTTTAAGGTTGCTTTACATTGGTTACATGATTAGGCTACCGATCCGACAGGCTTTTTGTGCATTCTTATGTCCATAGGTTCATATGGTTTGAGCGCATCTGGTAAGTTTTTAATTAGACGAAACTCGCGTTAAATGAAGCAAAATGTTGCTGGTTTTTTTCTCACTTCTAAAACAATTTGGCTAGACAATGGTAACGACATTATTCCCTCCTCTTCCACTAGCCGATGGTTACCTTTCACAGATACCCTGATAGTACTTTATACTGCAAAGATTGGTGGATGCACGTAGAGTGGTCCGGTGTTGTGTCTTCGTCGACTCGTCGTCTGTCGCGCTTGTGTTACATCACTAGTTGACTAATTGCTATGGATGTGATGGTATTTACAAAAGGATGAATGTGCATTGGTTTGGGGTTCTTAAATTCTTATTTTCGTTTATAGACATGAGATGGTCTTAATGGGGGGAATGCAACTTTTTATTTGTTCAACGTTAGTACTGGTTGGCCGATTGCTTATGAAATTTTTATCCTTACGGGATAACATTTTCACCACCCTTCCTTGCTTCCATTTCAGAGTTCTGTGTGCTTAAAAGAGAAGAAAATCTCGGTAAACTTGCACAAGCTGCAGAAGAAGCAGCAAACCAACAAGACATGGGCGGCACCCTGTGTGGAATTTCTTAAACATTGAGTAAAGGGTTTGCTAACACAGAAACACCCCCGCATAAGCAGGACTGACAGCGGGCATCTAACATTGAAGAACTACCATGTTGGAAAAAAACGCTTTGAAAAGTTTCTTAATTAAGATTAGCCACCTACAGAATCAGTTAGGACAGAGAAGCTAAGCTAGATATAATCACATGTAAACCACCAGAGGATGAGGTAAAAAAAATTATCAAATCTATACAAAATGTAAAATCACCAGGAATAGACCAAGTTAATGCAGATGATTGTTAAAAGTAGAAGAAGTAGTAACACCAACACTTCTAAAGCTTATAATACTTCAACAGGTTTCAGGGAAACAGATCTGTACCATCTGACTAGAAAGTGGGCCTAATATTGAAACTTAAAAAAAAATCTCTCTGATACCAACAACTGCATGGATGGGTACTGTGCTACTTTCAATTTAATACAAGCAAAGTCCTGTGCAAGATCATGAAAGATCATTTTAAACAGAATAACAGCAGTTGTCGACCCAAACTTTAAGCAATTTTTTTGAAACAGAGTAATGAATGGAACCCCCTCTCTATGCCAACTTCATAGACTTTACAAATGCCTTTGACAGCAAACACCGTCTTGATGTATGGAATATTTTTCTCTCACTATGGCATTTCCGACAAAAGTATATCAATCACCCAGATGCTATATAAAGTTTTCAAGCAAAAGTCATCTGTTCGAACCAACTGACAGATAGCTTCCTTATTCAAACAGGAGTGCGTCAAGGGTGTCCTCTTTCTCCTCTCCTCTTTATTTTTTGTGTTGACTGGCTAATGAGATGCACAACCGGAGAAATTAACAGGAGAATATCATTGACCTTTGATCTGTTTTTGGAAGACCTATACTTCGCTGATGACATCGCCTTGCTGACACATCGCTACAGGGATATTCAGAGCAAAACATACGAGGTTTGGAAAACAGATGGTAGGCTTAGAGTTAACACAAAAAGACTAGAATTGTGAAAATCTAAACTACCAGTGGAGGCGAAGTTAAGAAAGACAACACAAAATCGAGGAAGCAAATAAATTTGTTTACCTTGGCTGTAAAGTCAGTGCCAATGGGGACTCCAATATTGATGTAGACAATAGAATTTCAAAAGCCAGAGCTGCCTTCATAAATCTCAGGAACACCTGGAAATCCGCCACACTTAAAACAACTATCAAACTTCGAATTTTCAGATAAATGTTATTGCTATTCTTCTTTATGAAGCAGAGTCTTGGAAAGTTACCAAATACATCATGCATAAATTTGATACCTTTCAGACAAAATGTCTTTGCTGTACGAAAGAACTTCAACAGTCCGAATACCAGAACAGATCAAAGAGCGAAGATCGAAGCGGACTGGCAATGTTTCAAGAATGATTACAACAGATATTCCTAAATGGCAACCAGACAGCACCTGGTTAAAAAGCAGAGGTCGACCAAAGGAGAAGTTGAGATGATCTGTGGAACGGGAGATGAAAACAAGGATCGACGTGGGGCATGGTACAGAAAAGCACAACAGACAGGCAGAGATGGAGGTCCTCGATTAAGGTCTTATGTGATCGTAGCATGCACGACGAGGACTTAAGTAAGTAAGTAAGTAAAGACAAAACTTCATATCTTTTATGCCTTATCTTGATTTTTAAAAGGTGATTTTTAGATTTTTATTGGATACGAAATAGATTGTATGATTTCACAGATAACACTTTTTGGTTTACATATAATGAACCCGGCCCTAAAGTAAAAGGTGTTTTTAAGATTTCTTGTCCGATTTTGAGTTGATATGCAAGTTGATCCTTGTTCCATAATGGAGATGACTTCTCCTTTCTTTTTTTTTAAATTCATGATCCACGCACACGTTAAAGAACATTGCTGCCGGTGATGGTAAGCTATGGACCCTGAAGGAACTTTGATAGGCACAATTGCAAAAACTTGCCTATCCCACCCTACTGCAATGGCAGTCAATTTGTAACCAAGATTACCCTTATGTCCTCATCCCACTTCTCACTTCATCATCATTTCATGTTCATTTAATTACCAGCACTAATGGGACTTGCATCCATTTCCTTTGTAGACCTGACACAAAAAATGATAACACAAGTTCATGTTAATTGTTCCTCGGTCGTTGTCTCAAATTAAGTAATTTTATGGAAAACGTCATGAGTTTATAGACAAATATGGGATTGAACTATCTATGAGATGAGTGCAGGTGTTGGTTTGTCGAGTATTTTCCCACCTTTTTTACTGGATTTGACACACTGAATAGACCATAAGCAACGTGACGGGTGTGCTATAGCAGGAACTTCTTACTCTTCCTGAGCACCTAGCTGAGTTCACTCTCGTTACGTACGACGTCTTGGGTTCGTTCAAGTGATTGAGTGCTATTCAGTTGTTGTTGTGCCCCATCGTGCTGTTCTCGTTCGTGTAAACTGGTTTTGTCTTTGCCCTTTCAGACTTTTGACATCCCAATGTTACATTTATTGGTACTTCTTTGCCTCTTTGATGTCCATCTTCCTGATAATGGCTAAATTAATTTCACCAAAAAGGAAGAAAAAATGGTTATCTGCAGTCCGCAGCTTTTTGGACCAGATTTGTTTGTGCATGATTCGTGTGGGAACAGGAAGTTCTCATAGAAAATGAAAAAAAAACAATCGTCGCATCGCCAACACACAAACTATCATGAGCATATATGTCAAAGGTTTACTCCGCCATTAAGTCATGTAAAGGGGAGAAATGGATTAATAGGACATGTTCACTTATATGCATCAGTAGACTATAAAATATCCTCAGTTTTATATATCTTGGCAATATTTACGCATTTTCACGAGGGGTAAGTTGTAAAATTTAAATGTTTATTGTTGTATCAGTTCATATAGAACGTTCAAATATAGATAAAATTTTATAGCTAGTATAAATGCAAATAGAGAGTGAACCATTTACGGACAACACACTTATATGATCAACATGTTTTAAATATTTGGATGTAGGAAATATGAATTGTGATCGTTATCTGAAAAAGTAGTTTATATATAGTCAACTTTTTTAAAGGATTAAACCATGTCCGATATCAGAGGTTTGTTATTCCATTTATTTCGTATCACAATAATATTTTTCACAGAACACTTGAATATATTTTAGAAACTGTATTTATTTTGATAAATCTCACGATATTGCTTGGTTAGTCATAGGCATAGAACTATTCGGATAATAACATAATTAATGCATAAATATCAATAACTATTTTGTAAATTTATATATTCCGAGAAGTCTAGACATTGGAGTTCAAAATCCGTCAGAAACTACCGTGGACGGCTCCCTTAAAGTATGAAGGAGAGAAGCGATCATAAAAAGATGATGTGTTAAAATGTACTCGTGGGTCCTCGGTTTGTGGAAATAAGAAGATTGTGACTGGTTTGAAATAGATTAATTTCATGACTATGAGCTGCTTTTACTGACATTTTTTTGTCACGATCCCTATTCGTCCATGTAGTTTCCAAATCAATGACATTTTAGCAAAACTATATACCATAGTTTTCTTAATTGTGACCATTCCCCATTTATGTAATAGTCTCTTCAGTAACATCATTACCATGATTATCGGAAGCTATAAAACATCATGGTAAGACATTCTCTGCGATGGTTTGTTTATCGACTTGGACCAAAATTTTAAAACAATTATATATAAATTCAGTTGAAGATTTATATGCCATAAATTGCTCAAGGGCTAGAATTGATAAATTTTGCATAAAAAGAACAGTTATTGGCACTCAGGAAAGGGTAACAATCACATGTGTGGGGTCTCAAAAATTCAAAAAGCACTCATTCAAGTCATTTTTATCTTTTGATGACACTAAAACATTTGATATTTAAATTCCACATGCACAGCCTGCACGACTGAAATCTCGTTTGGCATATAGTTTTTTTTTCCCAAAACGAACAGAGATGCAGATACATATAACTAGTACATATACGTAGTTTGATGGGCGTGTTTTTCAGCAGACTCTGCATCCCGATGAGTACGAATTGTGCGCAGTTGTTTGTCGATTTGTTTCTTCATTTGTGCGAGACGGACGTTTTACTATCACTTCAAGACGAAAATGATCATAGATTTTCTTTTTTTTTTTTAATCTCACATTTGCTTATAATGATCGATGATGTCAATTTACCCAATTACTAGACAATCCTCGACCTTTTTCATATCATGGTACATGTATCGCCAAGAGCCATTACAGATTCTAGGAAGTCTGATTCATATGTAGATCGATCTACATCTCGAAATTGGCACCCAAAAAGACTTTGTACAAAGCTCTGTGACAAACAAGTTCCTTTTGTAAACAGAATAATGTCCATCAGTATTCCATTTGCTACAGGTTGCCATTGAAGATCATGTTTCACAACTTATTCGTTGTTAAAGAGCGTATGAAGTATCATATCATAGAGCGTCACGTTTGAAAAACAAATTGCTAACACTGGGTTATGTTGTTACTCGTCACTCAATGAATCTTACGGGAAATATCAGGTGTTGGCTACCTTTACCTGCCTATATTGATTGTTTGCAATATGACTTATTAATAAAACAAACAGGAATGGCTTAATTTCCCGAAGTTACTTGAGTTAACTTCCCCAGGAATAAGGGATCTTAAAAAACATCAAATCTTTCGAAAAGAGGGCATTCGAAGCTAACTTGTTTCTAGAAAGAGACACTCACTCAAAGTACTTTTTGGTTTCAATTCCGGTATATATGGTCCAGGTAAGATCATTCGAATTATAAAAACTCATTTGATAGTTGTTTCCCTTTCTTTCTTTTTGTGCGGTACCTATTGATTCCATGTTCTCCTTTACATCATTGTAACAATAATGACGTTATTTACAAAAGTTGTTCGATATTTTGATATTACAACAGCTAGGTGATAATAAATGTCAATGTTCGCGATCGTTCTTTTACTAGCGTAAGTCATTACGTTATGAGGTGTTAATTGTCTCGTATCGTCCTCTCAGCAAATTCTCCATTAAACGCACGAGGTAAGTCCAAACTATATGTTTTATTCTAATTTCTGATAGCTCAAGATCGGTGAAATGAATGTTCTACCATAGACCTGTATATAATACATTTGAATAAAACATTTCAACAAGGTTGCAACAATTAAGGCTCAACATACACATTTGAAGTTTTATACTTCTTGGTCAAACAAAAGGTGGTAAATTGTTGGAACTAATATAGTCAACCACTTCTAGGAGTTTGCTATCTCAAGGTGGAATTATTTTAAAGGCAGTTCAGTTTGTCTGTCGACTTCTTCCATTCTGGTGAGATAATAGTACATGTCTATGGTTAGTGGTTAATTGATCAAATACTACAAAGATATCAAACCAAGTCACTAAATTATATCATTTGACAGACTTATATCAATAGTTTATGAAAGGATATTGGGTATATTAACATGATACTATAACACATATGATTACCCCTGCATGGCTATAGCAAGTGGGAATTAACTGTTTTCTCTTCCGGAGCACCTGAGTTCACTCTCGTTACGACTTGAGTTCACGTTGATGATTTCTATTTAGCTGTTTTTGTATTTTTGTGTTTTTATGTTGTCGGTTTCTTCGTGTTGTTCTTGTTGGTGTTTGCTGGCTTTGTCTTTGCCCTTCCGAACTTTTGACATTAGGATGTCCCATTGGTACTTCGGCTTGCTAGTATAGACCTGTATATCTGAGACAATAATTAATTTCTCAGTGTATATACACAGTGTGTCTATACTGTTACAGGTCAGTATGATTCGAGTGAATCGGTGCAAATTAATATTTATTCAAGGGTTGAAAGTAATTTGTTTCCGTTATTTTTTGGCGTGTCATTAAAAGTTTGACAACAATGTCAAAATAAAAGTGGTCAGCAAATTCACTTATGAAAGATTTCTTTTTTTTGGGTACATATTAATAAATAAAAAATATAATGTTTTAGATTAACTAATTACAAGGCAACGCGTACCCGCTGAACAGTGCTACGAGTACTTTGCTTACACGGAGTTATCTTTTCTTTGACATGCGCAATCAACTATTTCCATATTTAGAAGTCTCGCCATTACTGACGGAAGGGGCCAAAAACGTCATAACAAACTGTTTTCGCATACATTTAAAGTTTAATTAGCAAGTTTGGTAAGCACCCAAGTCCATTTATTAACCTCTTAACCGACTATTCACCAAAGATTGGAAAGTAGAGTCGCCTGGATCTCTTTAAAAGGTCCTATTTTGGTTAACAGCATCAGTACAGGAAGACTTCTTGTGAAACAAAGTCACAGATGCTTTAGGGAGTTTTCATGTTTATGTGTTATTTTCCGATTCATAAAGCTTTTTGAATGATTAACATTTAAAAAATTTAGGTCAAGAATAGAAATGTTCTTTACATCAATAAAAAACATATCATATTCATAACCATTGTTTATGATGACTCAGTCCCATCCCTAAAAAATTCCAAATATGCAGAGAATACTTTGTGCTTGTTGTGGTACATTGTAGAGGCCCAAATAGAACCTTCTCTTGATGATCTCTAAAAAGGGGTTGTACATATGACATGTAGACCAACATCTAATTCATATTCGTCTCTCTTAAATTTTGAAATAAAGTTATGTATTGCTGTAGGAACGTAAAGAATTAGTCCAGAACTTTATTCCAATTGTAAGCAACTAATCCCCCGCTTTTTAAGAATAAGAGGGGTATTCCTCTGTCCTTCCATCGGTCCACAGCTCATGTAACTATTTTCTTAAAACTACAATTCACACTGTCTTGAAATTTTGTATATGGCTTAACTAAGATCAAGTAAGAGGTATTTTATTTTGAAATAAGGCCTGTAGGATATTAACTTTCTGTTTACTGATTAAGTCAATATTCAACATTACTGGTCAATTGTTGAAAATTTTTGTAAAAGTTTTCTTAGCATCTACTCATCACAGGAACTATGGCATGCAGACCTCTGTTGCAAGCACCAAAATTAGGTCTGTAGAATATCAACTTCCAGTTAACCGACTTTATTTTTCAATATAACTTATTGCTGATATTTTCATATCAGTTTTCCCTGCAACTTCTTATCACAGGGCTTGATATTTGGTCTATGACTTCAGTATAATCCTTTATCGCATGTACCAAAATGGTCTGTCAGATTCCTATTTTCTATTTACCTACTTAGTCAATTAAAGGGGTATTCTGAGTGAGCCAAAGCAAGCAGAAGATAACAAATTGCTGCCAGAGATAGTAAAATCCTAAAGCATTACGATGTATTGTCATGATTGTGGATAATAAAAATAATTCTTATTCATAAGAAATACAGCTCATTCAAAAACATTCACATATTACAAAGCATACATGTATAAGTGAGATTACATTGCAGTTAATACTGTGATAATGAAATAATAATCATGCACATAAATGTTTAAATATTAAGAAATTACATCATTCTGACAGTCTTTTTTAAAGTTATTAAAGTTGCATCTGTTTTAACAACAATCATATCACTTTATTATTGCAAGCTGATAACAGTTAGTACAAAGGGTACAGCTTATGTTATGTACTCACTATATATTAAAAGCTAATTTCGAAAAAAAATGATAACAATAAGTAGAGTGTATACTGAACATTGTAAATTAAATATTTCTTTTAATATGTTCTTGATTAAATCATGAACATTTGCATTTGTAAATAAATCATGATTTCAAGCAAATATCATTCATAGTTTATAACCAGACACCAATTTATTCTTACAAGTCAGTTGTACAAGTTAGAACAAATTTCATTAAAAAGTATGTACATGTTGTAACATTTACAGCAATACATGTACAAAGTTCCAACTTATACACAACTTATATACCTTATACATGTAAATATATATTTTATTTTTTAGGCTTTAAGACAATGAGAGAATATAAATTGGTTGTACTTGGAAGTGGTGGTGTTGGAAAAAGTGCCCTGGTATGAATTTTTCAAAATAACCTTTAAAAAACATTGTTGCAGTTATAACTTACAGTACTTAAGTAAAACCTATTATTGTGTCGACTGGGCAATATCTGCCATTTTGTCCTCGATCACAAAAATCTTTCATTTTTTCCAGGCAACCTATTCTAAATTATTTAGTATTCATGATTAAATTATACACATTTATTTTATGATATAATGTCTAACTGTGGCTTATGAAAGACAAATATGACCAGATAACTTTATTTTTCATACAAACTTGGGGGGGGGGGGGGGGGTTTGAGGCCTATTGGTCTCATGCGCACACTGGTTTGAATACCACTATTCATCACTAATCTATCACTGCTCTGGGTTTTGGATTGACTCCCAGCTTATAATAAACAAAAAACAGGATTTATACACCTGAATATAATGACCGGTAGGTTTATCAGTTATCTGATCAAGATCAGTGTTTTTCTATGGGTACTCTGGTTTCAATCACCATTTAAACTGACCACCCTATACGGCCCAGGTGTGTCAATAAAGAGTGTTATACACAAACACACAAACTTGTGTGTTACAGAAATACATACATGCTATTGATTGCCTTGATTGAGGACTTTCTTGTCTTAAATAAAATATTGTTTTTGTTATTTAGTTTCTATTTCTTTTGTAGACAGTACAGTTTGTTCAGAATATATTTGTAGAAAAGTATGATCCTACTATTGAAGACAGTTATAGGAAGGTAAACTAAATGAGTAATACATATTATACATATGAAAGATAAAATATCATAATTTTTCAACATTGATAACATGCCAATTACCTGTACAAGTTCATAAAAAAAATAGAAAGCCCAGCTTATGTTATGGTTTAAAATTTACTGTATATTTAACTAAGTTTTATCCAAAAGACTGATTGTTGGGCAAAGAATCTGAAGCATCTGAGTGGCATTGCTAATTTTAGAAGGGTAGATTTCTATTTTATGTCATATTGCTTTATAAAGTGCTTCAGTCATCATTTTTATTTGCCAGGTTTCACAGAGTAAAAAAAAACAGGTTGAACATTTTTATAACAGTTTTCTTAGAAACTTCTAAGGCTAAGCACTTCCTCTTAATATTTGATATACAGCATCAGCCTTCGCTATCAAAATGTGGGGGTCAATTTCAAGTCCGTCACAAGGCTACCTCCTGTTTTACAATGTAGCCATTTTGGACACACATTTTTCATTACAGTATTAAGGTGCATTTTTGCTAGAATCTCATCATTTGATTAAAATACTTAAAAGCTAGTCTTAGACCCTTTTGTTAATCAGAGCAGTTTTTCATGGCTAAGACTCGCATATATTAATCTTATGAAAAATAAACTGTGGTAAATATACAAATACAGCTATGTGTCAAGCTGGAAATGTTGAAAATTGAAGGTGCCACTGACTCCAGGTATTTTTTTCCTTTTTTCAGCAAGTTGAAGTAGATGGACAGCAATGTATGTTAGAAATCTTAGACACAGCAGGAACAGTATGTATTATTGTTTATAATAATTTATAATATATAAAAAATGACATAAAATTAGCAGTAGCCTTAAACTAGAGTTTAGACTTAATAATAAAACACATGCTTATAGATTTATTAAATGAGATTTTCTCAGATATTCTCTCTTGAATTTTATGTAAATTTTGTTAAATATCTTGATTGCATTATTATCTATTCAGTTCCTTGTTTAAGCCTCGTTCTTTATACTACTTGAGAATTTGTAGTTTGACAACAGACAAATTTATTAAATATGTGTTCAAATTTTTATGCATATTATCATTTTTGTAGGAACAATTCACAGCAATGAGAGACCTTTATATGAAAAATGGTCAAGGGTTTTTATTAGTTTACTCAATAACAGCACAGTCGACTTTCAATGATCTTCAAGATTTACGGGAACAAATTCTTCGAGTAAAAGACACAGATGATGTATGTATATAATCTGAATGCCTAAATGAAAATATTTCTTGCACTAAAAGACACAGATGATGTATGTTTATAATCTGAACACCTAAAAAAATATTTCTTGCACACATTGCAAAAAGTTTAAGCTCTAAACTTTTGAAATTTTTTTAGTAGAAGTTTTGTTGGGGAGCACTTTTGGTATCATGAAATCAAGTAATACAATGGTGAATGTTGGGTAGCAGCAGGTGGATGGAGAAATATTTTTTTTTAAGTTTTCTCAGCAACTACAAATCAAACCCTCTTAATATTTGGTATGCAACATCGATGTAGTGATCCATATTGTATGGTTGAATTTCAGGTCTGTTGCTCAACGCTACCTGTGAAGCAAAATCCAATAATTTTTGTCTGACCCATTTTATACACAATTGGATGAAAGACAGAAGCTTTTGTACACAAACAGTTTCTTTTTTCTCACCAAATATAGGAAAAAATCTCCATGTGATTGATCTGAAGTGGTTAATTTTCAATTATTATCCTTAACACTTCTGTTATTTTTGAAGAATAACCAATGAATTGAATGTTTTAAGTTACTTTTGTAACAGATATATACACATGATACATGTGTTCAAATTGTGTTTTACTCTTTACTCTGCCTTATATTTTTTTATTAAAACATTACTTATTTTGACTTACAGGTGCCAATGATATTGGTAGGGAACAAATGTGACTTGGAAGATGAAAGAATTGTTAGCAATGAACAAGGAAGAAATTTGGCTAGACATTTTAATAACTGTGAATTTTTAGAAACATCAGCAAAAGCAAAAATTAATGTTACTGAAGTAAGTTTCCATACATATTCCTGCAACCCATAGCAAGTCTCTCTGTGTTTTCAAGTTTGATCAAATGAATGAGTGCGCTGCTCTTATTACCTTTGAATGGGGCAATACTAATCAACTCCAAGAAATTAGAATGGGTTGTTGATATTGAATTTTTTTTATATTTAATTTTATTTGAAAGCCTTCAAATAATAAAAGGTTCTATTGTAGTTTCCTTGACATTAAAAACATTTGGTTAAAATCGAACATGTGTATGAATATTGGTTAAGAAATACGCAAGAATCAAACTTATATTTTAGTATTTAGTCTACGGCCATACTAGAATAATTAGCGGTTCATATCTTTCACCATAGAAATGCACTTGTTAAAAAAATATAAGTCACCAACAGCAATTTTAAATTCTTGTGAAATAACAGAAATGAATTTTGCAAAAAAAAAAAAACTATTAAATGGTGTTAAAATTTTTTTAAAAGATGATAATTCTCAAACAAGATTTGAAAGTACATGTAGGAAAACAAATACATGTAAAGTTATGAATCCAAATCATCTAATCAATTGGTATTTTTTTGTAGATTTTTTGTGATCTTGTGAGACAAATCAATAGAAAGAATCCAGAAAAGAAACAAGGTGGCAACAAAGGCAAAGGATCTAAGTGTACAGTGTTATAATGGTAAATGCCAGTCATTCTTTGTGTAAGATTGTTCTCAGATCGGATGATTGTTCAAATTCTCAGAGCTTGGAAATCTACTCTTCTCTCTCATCGGTTAGATAAAAAATCACATTGCCTTTAAATTTGATATGCATCTTCAATACATGCTATCTTAAAGCATGTTTCTTATTATTGCAATATTGCACATCTACTAAACATGCAAAATTAAGAAATGAGGAAGCATGGTAATAGTGGATAAGCATTGATTTAAAATTTTCTGTCGTGTTGTTTTGTTTGTTTTCTATGCAGTGTGCACAAACATTAATTCATTCTATTTTGATGGATGCTCAACTAAATACAGTAAATCATGCTCTATAAAGTTTCTCATTTGAAGATATACTTAAGTATATAAAGCAACTTATTGTCTATAAATTTGTATGTTGTTCTCAAACAACTATACATATTATATGGATTTTATAACAAATATTTAAACAGAAAAGTAAATTTTGTAAAATTTTTCAACTTTTATTTTCTTTTTCTCTATTTTCAGGTTTTACCTGTGACTAGTTAAATGTAATGAACATTATAATGGAATATTTATAATATAGGATGGAAACCAACAGGTCCACTTTATACTTATGATTTTGATGAATAGAAACAATGGACATCCATCTTTAAGATCTGAGGAATTGCCTGCCACAGATAGGACCAAATACATTCACTTGTGCTATGATGAAATATTATGGCAGATCTTTAATTAAAAAATGTTGCAAGCACAATTTATATTATTTTAGTCTCATATTTAAAATTTTTACATCAATCCAACAGATCTGCTTTCTCCTAAGTGGCAGTGTTTATATATGGTGCATTTATTAATTGTCGTGTTGTTGGGTTTTTTGGCAATAGCTAGTGCTTATTCAAGTTTATAATATCTTGTAATCACACTTGCAACATTTTGATTAGTAGAGCATTTCAATTTCAAATAATTATGTTTTTAATGTCGAGCGACCTTATTATAATTGAGTTGTTTCTGAAAAAGACTAATTTGACATTTAAGGGAACTTTTAGTACAAACACAGACTTTTTTGGTACATGTTTTGATTAACTTTTAACACATAAAATATTTTTTCTCCAAGTTAAACTTATTTTTCAATAATATCCTTTAGATATTTTAGCTTCAAATTCTTAATTGCAGAATTAGGAAATATGTCTACAGTATTATGTAAATACACTTTAACAACCCTTTAAGTACTGTTATTTTGCCTGTAATGGAGAAAGTTAGGTGCATTTACTTAAAAATGTGAATTAACACATCATCAAAAATTTGATTTATATTGTGCTGATATTTGATGTAAAAAACCATTAAAATAATATTGGCAAATAATGTAATGTTTAATAGGCATTACAGCTGAGAAGTTTGAAATAATTGGACAAGACATTCTATTCCATTGTATTCTCTGTTCTTTGAATAATGAGATGCTATTTTAGAATGGAAGCAACGAGATTCTGTCTGCATCAAGTTTTGTAGTAATAATATTTCATCTTCACAAATTTATATACCTTAACCCTTAGTGCAATTTTCATTAGACTTCATGGCCACTTTAAAGCACTATTGCCATCTTATTTCTATTTAATGTGTATTATTTTTATATGATTTTAAATTTTGTATACAATATAATTTGGAATGTGGCTTATTTATACTGGGAATGGCTTGTATAAAATGTAATATTGTGATATTAGTTTGGGAAATAGTATCTAATTTGTAGTAGACCACGTTGTTATACCCCTATTGATATGGTTATACTTATGTGTGAAGTTTTGCCACACTTAAAACTAGGTTTAAACTGCAGAAGCCTAAACTGGCATTTTGTTTTGTAAAGTGTATTTTGATATGTTGTTAAAACATTTAATTTTTTTTCAATTTTATTATTGATTCACATTAAGGCATAGAATCTTATACATTTGTACTTCTTATAATTATAAACATGTTCTATCTAAATATGTTTCTGCCAGTGTTGGCTATGACTAAATAAAGTATTTCTGAATGCATTAAAGACTTGTAAAAAAATCATTTTTGATTAAATATTTAAACTAGTAAAATGTACAACTGGAACATTCTTTTATCAATTAAACTTGCAGAAAATTCCATGTAAAAAGGAATGTTATTTGTAAGATCTTTTAATGAGTCATAGCTAAATAAGCTTTATATGCATATATTGTCTTTTTGTAAAATAGGTATATGGTTTTCTCTGCCTATTGTTTCAGTCTAACTAATTTGAATTTCCTGTTTTGAGCTTTAAAATGATATAAATGTGCCTTGATGTAGAGTTACTTGTGTATTATAATTTAAGCAGCATTCAAAACTGAGTTGAGGGGTAATTGGTTCTTAGATTAGACCTTATGAAGGGCACAAATCAATGTAGGAATACCTTTTTTTAAAATTCTATACTTAGTGTTTAAATGTATATCTGTATATTATTTTCATTGTTAAGTTCAGCTGCTTATGTAACATAATGTGAAGCAATGCAGCACTTTTTCATATTAATTGAAATATACTTTGCATGAGTATAGAACATTAATTTCATCTCAATAAAGTTTTAAATACTTACTTAGTGTTAACTTTCAATCGATAAAATAAGTGGTTATTGTCTTGTCTATGTCAAAAAGGCGAGACTTAGGTATTGTGAATGGCGTGGCATCCACAATTGTTAAGTTTTTTTTATCTTATTCAGTTTTATTGTCTCCCCTGCGACGAATAGTTGCAGAAGGCAAGACATAGGTATTGCTTTCTGCTGCTGGTGGTGGCATAAACTTTTTAGTAAGACCTTTGTGAAAATGAATCTTTTGAAAAATATGATATCTATGCATTTGATATTTGATATACAGACAGTTCAAGTTATGGTCTTGGCAACTGTCACCATCCCAAGTGACCCTGACCCCATTTTTATACGACCGCAAAAAATTTGCGGACGTATAATGGTATGATGCTGTCGTTGTCGTTGTCGTCGTCGTCTGTTAACTTTAGTGTATACACGATAACTTAAGTTCTAGTTATCCAAATGCAATGAAAGTTGACAATGATATTTCTTACCATTAAAGGATGGATGGGATTGATTTTGGGAGTCCCCCCTTTTTTCGTTTGGAAATTAAGGGCCAAAAGGGGCCAAAATTGTAACTTTTTTGTTTGTTCTTACAATAACTTTTTCAAAATCTTCCCCTCTGAAACTACTGAACAGAATTCAATGAAACTTGGTATGATTGATCATTAGGGTGTCCTGCACTAAAGTAATGTTTCAATTTCTGATTCGTCAAAAAACATGGCCCCCGTGGCTAAAAATAGACCAGGGGGGTCAGACTACTGTTTTTGGCTTGTAATTCAAAAAGTATAAGGGATAGATGAAATCTGATGCCACCCTACTGCTTCAGGATCAAAAGTTCTACAAAAGTCTCCATTTGGTTGAAGTTGTCAGAAGACCCCTTATAGGGGTTACGGCCCCTTAAAGGTGAAAAATAGCATTTTTTCATGTTTTTGCCCTATAGTATGAAAATTATTGCAGATAGCAAAAAGCTGTTGCTTGCTTAATTGTTCAGCTCATTTAGCTCTACAAAAAACTCCATACGGTCGAAGTTGTCAGATGACCCCTTATAGGGGCTACAGCCCCTAAAATAATGTTTTTTCATGTTTTTGGCCTATGAAATGAAAACTATAGCAGGTAGAGAGAAGCTGTTGCTTGCTTAAATGTTCAGCTCATTTACACAATTAAGAATTAATTTTTGTGACCCCCCCCTTTTTTCCCCTATTACGTAATAAGGGACCAAATGGGGCCAAAATCAAAAATTTTTTAATTTGTGGTCCGATTTTAAAATTTTTTTTTGCAAGTTTATTCTTATCAGGTAGTGAATCCAAATTTGAGAATTAATTTTTGTGACCATCCCCTTTTTCACTTGTTTTGTAATAAGGGGCCAAAAGGAGCCGTAATCAAAACTTTTTTATTTCTGGTTTGTTTTTGAAATTTTTTTTTGCAAGTATATTTTTGTCAAGTAGTGAATCCAAATTTGAGAAATTATTTTTGCAACCCCACCCCTTTTTCACCTGTTACATAATAAGGGGCCAAAAGGGGCCGAAATTGATTTTTTTTTTAATTCTTGTCCGATTTTGACAATTTTTTTGCAAGAGTAGAATACAAAATTGAAAATTTATATTTTTACCCCCTGGGTCGAAAGTCCACCAGAGCAGCATGTGTCAAAAACCTTTGTCAGTCCACCATGGGCTGCATGTGTCCAGAGCAATAGACTATCCATATTGGGCCTAAAATGTACAGGATTCAACATGTTGCGGTCGTATCATGCTGCGCTCGGCAAAGCATTTTATTACGCTTAAGTGACTTTGTGAACTAAGGGCTGTTCCATTTTAATTGATGTGGGGGAGGGGGGGACACACTTTGTTCAAGGACCCCCCCCCCCCCCACCAATGTAAAAAAAAATCATTACACATCCACAAAAAATGCACTTTAACCCCCCACCAATAGAATAATAAAAAAACTGCATCACCCCGTCCCACATCAGTTTAAATGGAACAGCCCTAAGGTCTTTTTTGAGGCCGTAAACTTCTTTGCAACTTTTGTGGAAAATAAATTGCTTGAAAAGTATAATAGCTAGGCTCTGATATTTGGTATACAGACAGTTCAGGTTATGGTCTACACAACTGCGAAATGCCTTGTTCATTTGACCCCATATTCACACTCCAACTTGGGTCTTTTTTTTTATTGAAAACTTTTGTGGAAAATGAATTTCTTGAAAAGTATAATAGCTAGGCATCTGATAGTTAGTATACAGACAGTTCAGGTTAGAGTCTACGCAACAGATACCATGCAGTGTGACATTTGGCCCAATTATTACACTTCTGTGACTTTGACAAAACTTTCGTTTGTACATGTACTTGTCATTTTGATGTTTTCTGTTCCTTGTTTAAGAATGGGGTCTATCTGTGACTATTTCAGGACTGGATTTGAATTATATGCATTTTATTTAGACCATGGGCCAATGGCAGAACCACGAGCAGCGCCTCCTGGCCTAGTTGAAGGCTGCTGGCGGTTGTCCATTGTGGTTTTTCAGAATTGCCGCTCTTATCCGCAACTCCTCCTAAACCCCTTGATGGATTTTCATGAAACTAACACACAATCTTTGTGACATAATGTAGATGTGCACCTACTATTTTAAAATTTGATCAGAATGATTTTTGGGGTTTCCTATACCAAAACATGGACTTAGCCATTGACTACATGGGGGTACCCATCTCTTATCCGCAACTCCTCCTTAACCCCTTGATGGATTTTCATGAAACTTACACACAATTGTTGTGACAAAATGTAGATGTGCATCTACTATTTTAAAATTTGATCAGAATGATTTTTGGGGTTTCCCATAGCAAAACATGGACTTAGCCATTCGACTACATGGGGGTACCCATCTCTTATCCACAACTCATCCTAAACCCCTTGATGGATTGTCATGAAATTTTTACACAATCTTTGTAACATTATATAAATGTGCATCTCCTATTCGAAATTTTATCTGATTATTTTTTTTGGGGGGTGGGGGGTATTTATTTGTGAGCTGCGGCTCACAGTTTTTCTAGTATTCTATTTGTCTTAGGTCTTCTTTTTTTTTCAGGCTGAAAACTTCTTTGTAAGGCTTTTGTGGAAAATGTATTTCTTAAAAACAAGTGTGGCCACTAAAAGTATGTCTCGCCTGCCGGCACCAACACTAAAATCAACCACCTAAGCTTTCATTTCTTGATATAAACACAAAAAGTGTCTGTATACCTAATAACAGATGCCTAGTTATTATACTATTCAAGCAATCCATTGTCCACACAAGTATTACAAAATGTTTTCTGTCTGAAAAAGACTTAAGTTCACAGAGTCACTGGAGCGTAAAAATGGGGTCATGGACACATGGCATGGTGACAGTTGCGTTGTCCATAACGGCAACTGTCTGTTTACTCAATATCAGATGCCTAGCTATTATAACTTTCCAGCAATTCATCATCCACAAAAGTCTTACAAATGAAAAAGACCTAAGTTCACAGAGTCACTAGAGCGTGAAAATGGGGTCAGGGTCACGCAGCATGGTATCAGTTGCGTAGACCATAACCTAAACTGTCTGTATACCTAATATCAGATGCCTAGCTAATATACTTTTCCAGCAATTCATTGTCCACAAAAGTCTTACAAAAAAGTTAACGGCCTGAAAAAAGACCCAAGTTCACAGAGTCACTGGAGTGTAAAAATGGGGTCAGGGTCATACCGCATGGTGACAGTTGCGTAGACCATAGCCTGAACTGTCTGTATACCAAATATCAGATGCTTAGCTATTATACTTTTCAAGCAATGCATCGTCCACAAAAGTCTTACAAAAAAGTTAACGGCCTGAAAAAAGACCTAAGTTCACAGTCACTGTAGCGTGAAAATGGGGTCAGGGTCACACGGCATGATGACAGTTGCGTAGACCATAACCTGAACTGTCTGTATACTAAATATCAGATGCCTAGCTATTATACTTTCAAGCAATTCATTGTCCACAAAAGTCTTACAAAAAAGTTTACGACGCCGCCACCGCCACCGGAAAGTAATACCTATGTCTCGCCTTCCGCAACTATTCATCGCAGGCGAGACAAAAAGTATAATAGCTAAGTATCTGATGTTAAGGATGAATTAAATTAGGGTTTTTGACGCCTTCACTAGACATCTGACCTTGACCTCATTTCTACACTAATTGACTGTTAATATTGGTTTTTGTCTCGCCTGCGACGAATGTCGCAAAAGGCGAGACTTAGGAATGGTGATTCCGGCGGCGGTGGCGTCCACAATTTGTTAAAGTTTTTGCTTAAGTCTGTTTTGTGTGAACTAGTTATGTTACACCATTGATATTTGGTATGCAGTTGCATCAGCATCAGTACAGATGTTTTAAAAGGATTTCACCTGTATGCTCCTGCAGTCACGGTCTACTGACTTTGAAATTTTACACTGATTTGGCTGAGGTTAACCTTTTTCTTAAGTCTGTTTAACATGAAGCAGTTATGTTACACCATTGATATTTGGTATGCATTTGCATCAGCATCAGTACAGATCAGTTTCAAAAGGATTTCACCTGTATGCTCCTGCAGTCACGATCTACTGGCTTTGAAATTTTACACTGATTTGGCCGAGGTTAACCTTTTTTCTTAAGTCTGTTTAACATGAAGCAGTTATGGTTCACCATTGATATTGGGTATTCACTTGCATTAGCATTAGTACAGATCAATTTCAAAAGCATTTCATCTGTGTGCTTCTGCAGTCATGGTCTACTGACTTTGAAATTTTACACCGATTTGGCAGAGGTTAACCTTTTTTCTTACGTCTGTTTAACATGAAGCAGTTATGGTTAATCATTGATATTAGGTATGCACTTGCATTAGAATCAGTACAGATCAATTTCAAAAGTATTTTATCTGTATGATCCTGCAGTCACAGTCTACTGACTTTGAGATTTTACTCTTTTTAACTTTTTACTGATGTCATGAGTGTTTTATATAAAGCAGTTATGGTTCACCATTTATATTTGGTATGCAGCTGCTTAAGCATCAGTTAAGATCAGTTTAAGGAGGATTTTTACTTCATTTTATACTGTGTCCAGTTGCGACAGGCAAGACATGTCTCTGTGTTAACAGTTTATATTTTTGTGTCCAGTCTGTTTCTCAAGGACTATGATATCTAGAATCTTTTTAGTTGGTCCACAGGCAAATGTTGAGAATTTATTTTATGAGTAAATAGGTATTCTGATGATGCAAGCAGGCGAGATATTTCATCTTGATGCTCTTGCAGTCATGGTATACCTATGATTTGGCAAATGTGAACATTTTTTCTTGCTTCTGTTTATCATGAAGTAATTATGTTTCACCATTGATATTTGATATGCAGTTCATAAGCATCAGTACAGATCAGATTCAAGAGCATTTCATTTTTATGCTCCTTGAGTCTTTTGTAGAGCTCATTGAGAACATCAATTAAATGATGTGTAAAAATATTCCAAACAATCCATTCAGGAGTTTCTGAGAAGATGATTTTACAAAGAAAAGTTAATGTCGATGACAAATGCTAAGTAATGCCAATAGCTAACATAACCCTCTGGATCAGGTGAGCTAAAATAACGAAGTGAGATGCATTTACTCAAGACTGAAGACCTAAATGTATCTTTTAAGATACAGAAAAGCAAAAAAAACTGTCCATTTTCTCTGTTCTCATGCATATATACACAATATCCCTTCTTTTTCAACTGATTTTGAGGTTATTGGTAAACAATTTTTTTGTGAGATCAAATATTAAGAGGAGACCAGGATTCTGTAGAAATAATCTCAACAGAAAAGGTGTGTTGAATGGAAAAGAGAACTGATTAAACTCATACTCTGATTGATAAATGATTCAAGTAGATGATTCTGTGATTCTAAGACATTTGATTATGTACATGCAGATATATACAATAACATTTAAAGAAAAAACTTTTATACAGATCTTTTCAACATACATTTATGTAATCACTTTTCAAGTATGTCAGAAAATTATATATTATCTTTTACATCATAGAACAAACATGACTAAATAAAAGTCAATGACAGTACTCCATAATTTGTTAAACAATGCATGTATAATCATTAACCAAGCCATGGGCTGTCTCTGTTAACTTTCATCACAAATTCCACTTTCTTTTGCATATCTGCATTATAAATTCGTTGGCATCTTTCATAACTTAGTCTTCTTCTTTTTTCTGTGGGCTTTTCAAAATACTTCCGTCTTCTCACCAGTTCAGTGAATCTTTCATTTGTAAGTATTCTGGAAAAAAAGATAGAAGGAGATGTGGCATAAAAATACACAACACAACCTACAATATAAACGGCAATTTAAAAAATCCACAATGTAAACAGCCAGCAGCCTTCAATGTCACTTTTCACTGGTTATGAATTTTAGGTATTTTGCACATTTAATGTTCTGTGTTTAAATCAATTTCCTAGGCATGTCATCAACTTTTATTTCAAACTGTTTTAAATTTACTTTTCTGTTTGCTCACTGTGACTTAACAGTCAGGGCATAACCAAAATCAGTTATAAAATTTATAACTTAAATTGGTTATATTTTAGGCATATTTTAAGTTTTTTAATTATCTCCCTTATCAAATTTCAGTGAAATAACTGAAAATGGTTATTTTTTCTTGTACATATTGAATTTTCTTTAAAGTTCCACATCAGATGATATAATAAGTAGAATCAAAAGTTTGATGTAAAAATCTGAAGAGAATGATAAAACAAAACATCTGGATAGGTCACTTTGTGGACTTGGTTTACACAATTGCTTTATAATGAGAATTTAATGTCCCATGGGGCCTTACTTTGACTGCCTTGCGTAGTAACTTCCTAGTAGTGCGTAACAGATATTATGGTTTTAAATTAAAGGGGAAATGTTGATTTATCCAAGAAAAATAATAGTATTGATAAGAAAAAATTGTGAAGTCCACAAAGCTGGTTCAAAAATGGCCTTCAATTAAAAAATAACTGAAAATGGTTATTTTTAAAAATAGCACATAACTGAAAATGGGTATTTAAAAAATAACTGATTTTGGTGATGCCCTTGACTGCTTAAATTCATCTACAAAATACAATGAGTTTTCTAAAAGTCCCCCTACTTTTAAGGCCTTAATTTTCAATAAAAATAGTACATGTGCTTTCTAGGTTTTCAAGCACCTGTGGGAGCCCTGTAGTTGACCTAGTCAACCTATGAAGGCAATGGCTGTAAACGGTTTGAGGTGGTTTTGTGCGCCTACAAGGCCTGGATGCACAACTAAAAATATCTCTGAATACAAGATCCCAAAAGGGATTACGTTACACATATGAGGTCATGCACACATTAGAAAATTTATACATGTATATACAGATATAGCATGATTCTTGCATATTTTTTTACTTGTTCACAACTGCATTGCATTTTTTTGTGATGAATTTCATACCCCAATATCACAGACACAAAGGCACTTGTTTCATGAAAAAAAAGCCATTGGGCTCCTTAAAAAATTTTAGGCCTATTAGTAAAGGAGCCCAATAGCTTATATATTTTTTTCAAGAAACAAGTGCCTGTCACCCTGTGTCTGTGATCACAGTCACAGGTCATATTTTATTTTAAATCAATGCTTTTCTATAGTACCTGTTTAAAGTTCTATATGCTGTGTCTATATCATTATTATGGACAAATACTGTTTTAGTTAAAAACATAGCATGTTTGTGTCTTGACATTTTTCTGAAATTCAGAATGAAAGTACAATTATCCCCCTTGCTTGAACAGAGTCCATAAAGCGTTTTGCAGTTAAGATGATTTAAATGAGAGAAGCGTCATAATGACTTAGACTATTTCGAGCCAAATTGAAAGTTGAGTAAATGGGAAGAATTTATTTGTTGAAGTAGAAAACAAAATTACAAAGGGTTGAAGTTGTTATATATTGGTACTGATTTTACTTATCTGCTTTTCAGATTTTATTTATAGATTTGATGTAAAAGCCAGTAGAGTGAAATTCTTAGTATATGTGAATCTGGGAACATAAAAGTATTTATACTCACAGACATAATTTTGAATCTTTTAATTACCTTGTGCTTAGTGGGGTCATTATAAATTTTAAGGATTCTGTAGTCACCTTGCATCAAACTTTATTGTATAACTTCTACATCTACATCTACCTGGTTGAATTGCAAAGGGTGTCAAACCCATCATGCAACTTATATACTAGACCGAATTATCTGTCGTTTAAAAGCTTATTTTATCATTCCACATTTACTTTTTTTCTATTCTGACGTTTATCTTTTATTTTTTTATTTTTTATGTTGTCAAAAATAAAAGATAAACGTTGGAGCCATATTGGATATGGCAAAAATAAGGGAAAATGTCATAAAAACAGCTCTACTGCTTAGCAACACATATATATTTTCCTGATTTTGTATATTATTCTCTCCTCCTTTCAAAAAAATTGCCCCCTAACCAATATGGCACAGAAAACCGTGAAAGAGTCTATTGAAATTCATTTATCTATATGAAAATGGTGAGCATAGTAGAGTTGAGTTATTTATCATATAATGTCAAAATACTATTTAGAGGCAGGTTTAACCTGTGACGCTCCCGAAGTAAAAAAAATATCAATAAATATTTTACATGTTAAAATAACTTGCAACGTTTATCGACGATGAATTTGTAACAATTCATGTTCGAATATAAAACCAAACTAGCGTTTCCTTTGGGTCACTTGTGCGCTTAATGACATACGAAATTTTCAAAGGATCAAGTGTTTAAAAGATGCCGAAAGTTCGGGGAAAAAAGGCGTGAAAACCCAGAGG
This sequence comes from Arcuatula senhousia, assembly GCA_963971305.1. Taxonomy (NCBI): domain Eukaryota; kingdom Metazoa; phylum Mollusca; class Bivalvia; order Mytilida; family Mytilidae; genus Arcuatula; species Arcuatula senhousia. Next base: position 24,181,949 of record OZ020303.1, on the reverse strand, counting down.
TTGAAGAAAAATTCAGCTCATAGTACAACTAAAATATTGACATTTCTACCATTATAGGTCTCCTTTCAGGAGCGTATAAATGTCAGTCATGTCAGTTCTTTTGGATTAAACTAATAAAAATTGTCCACTGCATAGCAATTAATACAGATTAAATCAGTCAAGTTGGAGTAAACTTCTTTGCATTTCAGTTCTCTTTTTTTCTGTAACAGTGCTTTCTAATAGGTTATTCCACTGGAATACACTACCCATAGAAAAGGTATTCAGATGCTTAGTTTTGTTGCATCTCTTCTTGACTAATTTAAATTGATGTCCTCGGGTTTGGTTAATTGATAAAGTAAACATATTTTGCATCTATTTTATGAAGTGCTCAATATACATGTACATGTACGTAGATCATACCGTATGGATCATGTCTGTATTCCATAGTTTGAAGACCATTATGAACATGATGAATAATATGAATAAGGTTCCAACCTATGGCATGTATGATGGGACAATAGGTAAACATTTAGCAGTATACCATGAATAATTGATCACATGGTGCTCCAAAAGATTAGAGAAAGTAGGAAAAATTTGTTGCTGTTTTGGCTGTGATGACAGCAAAACAATGAAAATGGTGAGAATCTGTGTAAACTTTTTAAAAAAATGAGAAGGAAGATTTTGTTTTTAGGACTATTTCAAACATTTGACTTTTATATCGATCAAATATTGATGGTGATCCATTTTATACTTTATATGTCAAAGACCTGTTAATTAGGATAGATATGTGTATTCTGTAAAAAAATTGAAAAGAAGTACTGTAAACGTACTTATTTTCGCGAGGTATTTATTTTCACGGTTTACGCGGTCAAGCATATTTCACGAAATTAAATACCCGCGAAATGAAATAATTTGCCTGAAATAAGTAGAATTATGAGCAGAATATGCGAAATTAAGTACCCGCAAACTTGAGTAAAATCGTAAAATCGTGAAAATAAGTATCCCCGAAAATAAGTTCGGTTACAGTATTTGTAAACTCCAACTTTAAACTGTTATATATATACATGTATCTTAAAAACCTCACAGTGTTTGGGAAGGACAATTGCCCTGTGCCTATAGCACATATCAACCAGAAATGGCACATAGAGTGAAAAATGTAAGGGCCCACATGGGGCAAAATATTTTTCACTTCTTCTGAAAGTTTAGATATTGTCAAATGGATTTCCGATTGTTTTCTGTACTGCCATGTGTGTGTACAAAACTATGTAATGTTCCTCCAATAATAGGAGCACATATATTTTTGGGACACCTCTTCTGGTGTTATCCTATGGTACATGTAATAGAACCATGCAGTTTAACTTCTTGGGTGTTTTCCTATGGTAATGTCGAACAATGCTTGCTATTAAACCCCAAAGCCTTTTATGAATAAAGTCTCCATAACTGGCACTTAACTGTCCTTGTCATTTTTTGGTCTTTGGTTTGTTTTGACATTTTGTAAACATGAATTCAGCGAATTGTTGTTTTGTTCTATCAATTAATCTTACTCTCTATGGTTTTCTTGTCATTGGGATGCAGTAATAATAATACAAGAAGTGCAGAGAAAAGGCAAGAAATGTCCTGCCACGGAACATATGATTTGGAATATGTATGGTATTGAGGATGACCCAAATTTAATACATGTACAAAAAAATACAAAAAACAAATATACATGTATATGAACAAGGCAACAGTACCAGTTTATACATTGTAAATGAAGGTTATCTTTAATATTGTCTGGTTTTGAACAAGTTATTGTATATTCATTGAAATAAAAATTACAAAATCACAGGAAGAATATCCATGATATTATTTAAAATCATAAAGGTAAATAATAATAATAATAATAATATTTATTCAGGTAAATAATCTGATAATAGGCACACAATTTACAATACATTTATTTAGTCACAAGACTATTATAAAACATTGAATGAAAGACATATAAAAATATAAAAGTGAAGCACAAATAACCTTTTAGATTTTATACAAAAAAGACAACATGATTGGATGGAATAAAAAATGATAAATATTACTAAAATGAACGATAAGTTTTAGCGGTATCCCAACAATTGCCCTTTACCTAGGATAACCTACAAAAGCTTAAAGCCTATTTCCAGTAAGTACCAACACCTCTTTGCTGAAATATATAGATATTTTTTTTCACAGTTGTCAATTCAAATGGCTCACTCATTTGACAACATGGCCCATTATTTTTTTAAAATGGTCCATTGAATTTATTTTTTTTGGGGGGGGGGTGCTGTGCCCATATTGAAAAAATCCTTCCAGATCACTGCCTCATAATATTTTTACATCAATCTTCTGTATGTCCATTCTATTTGTTTGAATTCTTATTTGATAAAAATAACTTTTATTTTCATAATCAAGGTGTTGATTGAAATGAAAACTGATCTTTTCTGATTTACATAAAGAATGATAAACGTTCATTTGATTATTTGTTTTCAGAGATTTTTGTCATGTTTGGTGGAAACAATCCCCCATCAGGAACAACTGGCTTTGGAGCTACAACTAAACCAGGTACTAGATTAAATCACCCATTAATTCTTCCTAATTTCATTTTTGTGTCAGCATTCTATAACTATCATGACTTTCAGTGAAGAACAGATAATTTTACCACTGGCAATATATCCATTGATATTTACCAAGTTTCTGTTTATTTTATTACCAGCTGTTCCATGTTCTGTACATACGAATCTGAAATTTTAGTATAAATGTAAATATTTTATTAAACTTAGAAAGATTCCTTATTTTTAGGAGGTTTTTCATTTGGAACACCAACTGCCAGTACATCAGGCGGAGGGTTTAACTTAGGAGGTACGCCTCAGTCTGGGGCATCATCTGGTACCCCTGGATTCAATTTTGGAGGAACACCCTCTGCAACAGGAACATCAGGCTTCTCATTTGGCCAAAGTTCTGGTACACCTGCAGCTTCAACTGGGGCTGGATTTTCCCTTGGTGGTGCCCCTCAGTCTACTGCAAGTGCTGGATTTTCCGTAGGTGGCGCCCCTCAGGCTTCATCAACTGGAGGATTTTCACTTGGTGGTACAACACAGACACAAGCCTCTTCCACACCAGGATTTTCTTTGGGAGGAACAACACAGTCTGCAGCTCCAGGAGGGTTTTCATTGAGTGGCACACCTACACAAGGCTCAACAGCAGGTTTTTCACTGGCTGGGACAAGCAAACCTGGACTTTCCTTAGGTGGTACTACCCAGGGTTCAACAGCAGGATTTTCCTTAGGTGGAACATCACAACCTTCAGGTTTGAAATCTGTGAATAGAATCCTTAGTATTATCATCCGAATCATTACTATCCAGTTTTCTTATTTCAATTCTGAACTTGAATACAAGAAAGGTCCATTTTAGCTGTGAAAGTACAATTTGTGTTGAAGTTTATTTATATATTTGTGATTAAAGGAGCTATTTAACATATAAAAATGGTGCATGTACCCTGTGGTCAAGTGTTTCTGTTGAGTAATTAAAAGATGAAAACTTGCCAGAAAGTAAACAAATCTCTAAGATTGATGTTTATATGGATTCATTACCTATGAACATGATGAATATAGAATTTTTTTTTTTCAGCAGCTAACACTGGAACAGCCCAACCTGCTGGATTCAACCTGCAAACTAGTGCTGCTCAACCAGCTTCCAGTGGTTTCAGCTTGTCTAAACCAGTAGGTCAAACCACTGCACAGCCAGCTTCAACTGGTTTGAACTTGACCAATCCATCAGGTCAAACAACTACACAGCCTGCTGCTGCCAATGCAGGTTTCAGTTTATCATCCCAACCTACATTAAATCTTGGAGGTTTGGCCAAGACAACACAATCTGGTACACAGCCACCCACTACACAAGCAGGAGGTGGGTAGAGGTTTCACCTCATTTTAGAACATCAGTCTCAACGACTTTTGCATTACAGTGAAAGTATGTAAATTCGTGGGTTTCAATTTTTATACGGCCGCAAAAAATTTGCGGACGTATTATGGTATGATGCTATCGTTGTCGTCGTCTTCGTCGTCGTCGTCTGTTAACTTTTTAGTGTTTCCACAATAACTTTAGTTCCAGTTATCCGATTGCTATGAAACTTTACAATAATGTTCCTTACCATAAAAGGATGAATGGGATTGATTTTGGGGGTCCCCCCATTTTCGTTTAGAAATTAGGGGCCAAAAAAGGGCCAAAAGTACTACTTTTTTGTTTGTTTCCACAATAACTTTAGTTCTAGATATCCAATTGCTATGAAATTTGACAGTGATGTTCCTTACCATACAAGGATGAATGGGATTGATTTTGGTGGTCCCCCCTTTTTTTGTTTCGAAAGTAGGGGCCCAAAAGGGACAAAAAATTCAAATATTTTACTTGTTTCCACCATAACTTTGGTCCTTAAGTTGGCCTATTGCTGTGAAATTTGTCAAGAATGTTTCTTACAATAAAAGAATGAACCTGATGAATTTTTGCGCCCCCTTTTTCTCCGTTGTGTAATTAGGGGCCAAAAGGGGCCAAAATAAAAACTTTTTTATTTGTGGTCCGATTTTGAAATTTTTTTTTGCATGTTTGTTCTTGTCAAATAGCGGATACAAAATTAAGAATTAATTTTTGCGACCCCCCTTTTTCCCCTATTAAGTAATTAGGGGCCAAATGGGGCCAAAATCGAAACATTTTTATTTGTGGTCCGATTTTAAATTATTTTTTTTTGTCAAGTAGTGAATCCAAATTTGAGAATTTATTTTTGCGACCCCCACCCCTTTTTCACCTGTTATGTAAGAAGGGGCCAAAAGGGGCCGAAATCGAAACTTTTTTAATTCTTGTCCGATTTTGATAATTTTTTTTGCAAGTTTATTCTTGTCAAGTAGCAGATATATTTTTGTGTCCCCTATTTTTACTGTTACGTTATTAGGGGCCAAAAGGGGCCAAAATTGTAACTTTTTTATTTCTGGTCCGATTTTGAAATTTTTTTTGCATGTTTGTTCTTGTCAAATAGCAAATACAAATATACAAATTTAAGAATTAATTTTTGCGACCCCCCCCCCCCCCCTTTTTCCCCCTATTACGTAATTAGGGGCCAAATGGGGCTTTTTTATTTGTGGTCCGATTTTGAAAAATTTTTTTGCAAATTTATTCTTGTCAGGTAGCGATTCTAAATTAAAGAATAAATTTTGGGGGCTGTAATCATAATTTTTAAAAAATTCTGGTTCGATTTTTAATTTTTTACCCAAACATTATTCTTTTAAAGAGTAGAATACAACATTCAAAATTTATATTTTTACCCCCTGGGTCGAAAGTCCATCAGAGAAGCATGTGTCAAAAACCTTTGTCAGTCCACCATGGGCTGCATGTGTCCAAAACAATAGACTATCCATATTAGGCCTAAAACGTACAGGGTTCAACATGTTGCGGTCGTATCATGCTGCGCTCGGCGAAGCTTTTTATTGTGGATTGCCATTGGCAGTAAATCACATTTGCATAGATTCATGAATTAATGGTTTTTTCTCTAATAAAAGCAGTGATTAATTCTCTGATCATGGGGAATTTAATTTTGTGGTTTGGCTAACCAACGAAAACCATTAAAATTGGTACCCACTAACATAAATACTTTCACAGTACAAATGTATGTTATACTGATGTCTGTCCATACTTTCTTACCTACATATTTGAAGCTTTTCTGAGACTATACCTGAGAATGTTTTGAAATTTGTAAGGATGGTTTTGAAAGACAGTCTCGGCCCCACACAGGGTTATACAATTATTGAGTCCTCTTTTCTGAAAGTTTTTATAATAATTTATCATGGGAATGTTTACTATCCTTACCAAATTGTTAAGTGTTCCATACCTTACTAGGTAAGGCCAAAAGAAAATATGTCTGTTTAGGGTTTCATGGTTGTAAAAATAGGATGGGCAAGTAGGCAAAGTTATTTCATTGTTTAAAATAATTTTAATCGTAACCCTTTGGGAAATTTCAAAATTTCAAGGCTGTAGGTTTTCATGTCATTTTGCTCCAAAATGCCAATAAAATTAGGAACAGACATACATTTTTGTTTGGCTAAGCCAACAATGAAGTCTTAAGGCACCTGGAAACCTTTAGTTTCTGAAAAAAGAGCTAGGTAAAAAGGAGGTTATTGATTGAAGTCGAACTTTTCACAAATTTAGCAGTTCAATGGATATTTATAGGGACTATTATGGCATGGACATGTTTTTAAGAATTAAGATGATATTGTGCAATGTTCTTTCTGAACTTTTTAACTGTCATTGTGAAAATTTTATGCAATCACAATATTAATAATGCATCTAATGATTTAGCAATATATTGTTTTAAAAGATATTATTAGTTCAAAGATATCCCTTTAAATAAATATATCACCTCACTTAAGGTACTTCAGTATACATGTACTACTACCTAATATATCCGTAAGATATATTAAATTAAATTATATGAATTTTTTTATTCATTTTCAGGAATATTTGGATCAGGTCTTAAGATTGGAGCCACTTCCTCCACTGCACCAGTACAGCCTACATCTAACTTAGCTGTAGGATCAGGGTTTGGGTTAAGTGGAACAACATCTGCAGCACCAGCCCTTGGAGGAATAGAAAAACCTAAAACAGCAACTGTAGGATTCTCATTACCATCCTCAACCACAACAGCAAGGTTAGAATTAAAGAGGAAAATGTACTGATGACATGATTAGACTGTTTGTTATTATGTCTCCCCCACTTTTGTGGGGAGACATATTGTTTTTGTCCTGTCCGACCGTCAGTCTCTCTGTCACAAAGTTTGTCAGCACAACTCCTCTGAAACTACTGAATCAAATTCAATGAAACTTGGTATTTAGGAAGGAAATTATATGAAGTTGTGAATATTAGCAGGAAATTTAGATCCTCAAATTTTTGTGGGAGTTATGACCCTTTGAAGTAAGAAATTTGCTGAAAATCTTCATTGTCCTCTTGTCAGCACAACTCCTCTGAACTACAGAACCGAATTCAATGAAACTTGGTATATATGTTACAGTCATTTTATTAAATCAGGCATTTTCTAAAATGCCTGCCATTTTAGGCATTTTATAAAATGACTAAGTCCTATCGGCATTATATAAAATGCCTGAAAATATTAAGGCATTTTACAAAATGCCTGGAAATTTTTAACAAATTTAAAGAAAATGTCTAAACTTTAAAACAAAGAAATTTTCCTATGTGGTATTGGTATTCCTATACACATAGTTTACTTTGAAAGTTGTTTTATTCATAGAGAATATGTTCATACCTCGAGTTAAATTTATTTCATTTGTAAAATCATTTCTTGACCAGATGCAGATGCACAATTTTCTTAAACTCAGAACAAAAAATTACAAACAAATACTAGTATTAGAGGTTACAACAAAAAAAGATATTGAAAAAAGGGTATAATTATAAGATCATTCAGCAACCTAAGAGAATGCTCTGGAATATAACTATATTTTCAAAGGTTGTTTTACTTTTTACAAGCTCATATGGACCTCAGCATGCTCAGGTTCAGTGAGCTATGGTCATCACTTGGTGTCCATCGTCGTTGTCAGTTGTCTCTATACAATTTTTCAAAAATCTCCCCTTCTACTGAACAGAATTTAGTGAAACTTCGTATGACTGATCTAGGAAGCCGAAAAAGGTTCGTTTCAAATTTAATTTTGATCCGTCTAAAACCATGAACACCCTTGCTCAAAATGGACATGTGAGTAAGACTACTGTTTTGGCTTTTACAGCAAAATGTATAAGAGATAGAAAAAATCTGAAGCAACCTCAAAAGCTCTACATATCTCCATAAGGTCAAAGTTATCAGATAACTCCTTATAGGATCCCTTTATAGATAAAATGGATTTTTTCATATATGTTTAAGCCTATAGAATAAAAACTAATGCAGTTGCTTGCATTGCCTTAATCTAAAAGTCTACATTGAGTAAAAGTTGTCAGATGGCCCTTTACATGTATATGGGGCATTGCCATTTTAAAAAGGTATATATAAAAAAAGTGTTTTTATGGTTTTATCCTATAGAATGATAAGTTTTGCAGATAGAGAAACTATGTTGCTTGCTTAAACCTTTAGCTAATGAAGCTAGTTTTTTTTTCGTCAGAGGACCCTTTATAGGTGTTATGGCCCTTGTAACTAAAAGTAAAAAATAGTTTTATTCTTGTTTTTGCACTATGGAATAAAAGAATAATAGATAAAAGCTGCTGTTTGCTAAAGGCTTGATCCCATTATGCTCAACAAAAAGTCACCATTGGGCCAAAGGTGTCAGATGACCTCTTATAGGGGTAATATCTCGTATAAGAGACCATGATAGCTTGAGGACCAGAAGAGCAATTCGGGATCCTGGGAGACTCTTGTTTATTTAGGAAGCAACCATTTGATTTTATGGAAAGGGATTGTTATGGTTATTTTTAAATGTTATATTAGCAATAAATTTTATAGTCAGACTTTTAATTGCTTGCATGATGCTTTTTATTTAACATTCCGCCTTAATTTTTATTTAAAATTTCTTCCTTGGTACTAAGAAGTTGTTTGCTTATTTCAGGCATTTTATTAAAATTTTCAGTATTTTTTCAGGCATTTTGTTAAATGACTGAAGATTATAGCTATTTTATAGAATGCCTAAAATCGGTTGGCATTTTATAAAATGCCTAAAATTTTCAGTCATTTAACAAAATGACTGTAACATATAGAAAGGACACCATATTTAGTTGTGCATGTTATCAGGAAAGTTTGATACTCAATTTTTTGTTGGAGTTATAGCCCTTTGAACTTAGAAATTTGCTGAAAATCCTCACTTATCATCTTGTCAGCGCAACTACTCTTAAACTACTGAACCGAATTCAACCAAACTTGGTATATAGGAAGGATACGATATATAGTTGTGCATATTACCGGTACCAGGAGATTTTGATCCTTAAAATATTGGGGGAGTTATGGCCTTTCGAACTTAGAACTTTTTTGGGGAAACAGGGGGAGACATTGTTTTTGTAGGCAAAAACAAACTTTATCCAGAAAAGCACTTCACTTGCAGTGAAATTTAGCTTTTGTACATTTATCAAAATCATTTCAATATGTGGATAGTGTCTTTCTGGCACATATTCCATATACTTTTCTTTTTAATTTTAATTTCATGGTAGTTTTGCTTTAATTCATTGGGCTTTTCAATTTTAGAAAGGAAGTCTTTGCAACTGCTGTACAACATTTGTTTTAAATATATGTGGATTCTTTCTTTTAGTGCCACAGCAGCTACTGTACCTCAGAAACAGATGAACTATCAGCAACTTGAAGAAAATATTAATAAATGGATGCAAGATTTAGAGAAACAAGAAAAAGAGTTTCTGGAACAGGCAACACATGTCAATGCATGGGATAGATTACTGGTAGAAAATGGAGAAAAGGTCAGTAATTAGATACTAAATTAAAAAAAGAAAAAGAATTGTTTTTCCAAAATTTAATAAATTGCTCAAGTGTTCAATTTTTATGCCCCACCAACTTTGTTTTTTTGTTCTAGTCCACTAATATTTGCCATCTGGGCATGAGTGTCATCTTGACACATTTCCTTGTTTTTATATGGGATATGTTGTGGAAGAAGGGGAGGGTTAACACTCCTTTTAACACATAATGGACAATCAGTTTTATTGGCAAGGGAAGCCTGAGTAGAAGCATTTTTGCAAACTACAAAAGGAGACTGGATCTCTCAGCTGAGTTGTATCAGTTATTAACTTAGACCACTTGGCTACTAAGGCTACAAGTACACATGTATTTAAGGACATGTTTAATGATTGATTAAACATTTAGATAGTTGTACTGGTGTTTTGAATTGTTTATGGCAGTTATACTTGTATACAATTTTACAGATTACCTCTTTAAATGGTGATATGGAACGTGTCAAAGTAGAGCAGCAAAAACTAGACCATGAATTAGACTTCATCAAGTCACAGCAGAGAGAACTAGAGGAATTATTGATACCACTAGAGAAATCAGTTGAGGAACACCCCAATATAAGTTTCCAGCAACATGCAGACTTAGAAAGAGAAAACACGTAATTTATTGATATTCATTTGAAACATCAAAATAAGTATGATCGTAATACTGTACAGGACAGTGTATTCACTAAACTAGTTGATTTAAACATATTTTATTTGCATGAAAAAAAAAGGTATAGCACTAAGTAATTCCTGCTTTAAAAGTTTTCAACATTTTCACCTGCCATTAGATTAGTATCTTGTTCATTATACCCCCATTCGTAAGAGAAAGGGCTATATTGCAATCATCTTGTCTGTCCATTTGTAACAATATCTCAGCTTCTATTGAAGGGATTGATTTCAAATTTGGTAGACAGCTTTAGCATGATGGGATGTATATTTCATATACTTTCTAGGTCAGTCAGTAATCTACTATTCTACTTCCTGTCTTTCAAGCCAACTAAGACTATTTTAAGGGTTAAAAATGGGTCAAAGACAGAAATGGCTGGATTTTGTTAAACAAGAGTACACGAGCGACAGGCCTGAAATCCAATCCCACATCATGGGACCCCCACCCTGAAGCTGTATACCAAATATCAAATAACTGTGATTAGTAGTTGCTGAGAAAACTGTTAGGAAAATTTTCTACTTTTGACCACTTATGTCAAAAGTTAACTAAGTCGGTAAACAGGAAGTAGACAAGCGACAGGCCTGAAATCAAATTCCATGTTATGGGACCCCATTCTGATGCTATATACCAAATATCAAATGGCTGTGATTTGTAGTTGCTGAGAAAACTGTTACGAAAATTTTCTACTTTTAACCATTAATGTAAAAAATTAACTAAGTAGGTAAACATGAATTGGTGAGCAACAGACCTGAAATGGGACCCCACCCTGATGCTGTTTACCAAATATCAAGTGGCAGTGATTAGTAGTTGCTGAGAAAACTGTTACGAAGATTTTCGTAACAGTTTTTTTAGCAACTACTAATCACAGTCACTTGATATTTGGTATATGTATACCAAATATCAAGTGGTACAAATATCTGTGATTAGTAATTGCTGAGAAAATCTTCGTAACAGTTTTCTCAGCAACTACTAATCACAGCCACTTGATATTAGGTATACAGCATCAGGGTGGGGTCCCATAACGTGATATTTTTCTTTCAGGTCTGTCGCTCTCCTACTTCCTGTTTAAGGAAATCTGGCCATTTTTGACTTTGACAGATTTTATGTTTTCAGAATGGTCGAGTGGGGGTAAACTTAGCACGAATTAGTGCAACCCCTTGTGTGACATTTGTTTTGGCTACTAAGACACATTCAGTTTTTTTCAGCAACTTCTAATCACAGTCACTTGATATTTGGTATACAGCATCAGGGTGGGGTCCCATAACGTGGGATTTTATTTCAGGTCCGTTGCTCTCCTACTTCCTGTTTAAGGAAATCCGGCCATTTTTTACTCTGACAGATTTTCTGTTTTCGGAATGGACGAGTGGGGGGATGGCTTAGCACGAATTAGTGCAACCCCTTGTGTGACATTTGTTTTAGCTACTAAGACACATTCACAGTTCCTACAAGGATAAAATCTAAACAAAAGAAATTGTGCTGTGTGTATTCCTAGCAGGTTTAGAAAGCACTGAGTAAATGCTCATACACCATCTTCAAAATACCATATGAAATGCCATTAATCATGCTTATGATTAATTTAAAAAAATGAGCATTAATTTTACATGTCTTAAGAAAATACTTTTTTTTTACAGGTATCAGCTTTCAGAGAATATAGATGCTCAGCTTAAGAGAATGTTACAAGATCTGAAGGAGATAATAGAACATCTAAACACATCCAATGCTAATCAAGATAATACTGACCCAGTGAGTCGAGCAATGTTGAAAAAAATCTTGAAAAGAATTCATATTTATTGGTTTATAAAGAAATCAGGTCAAGGAGTTGTTGTCCTTTACCTCAATGTCACAAGTCTTTTAATACTGGGTAGCTTATTCATTCATATATCCTTTAATAAGAATATGTGGTTGAAAATTCACTTTTTCATGTTCCTTTTGATCCTTAAAACAAACAATAAAGAAACATGGAAGGAACAATCTTTCTGTATGATATGAATCTGAACACTGACTTTACTAAATGTTAAATGTCATAAAGAATAATTCAAATAAAAAATATCATTGTTTATTTTGGGACTGAAGGTCCATGTCATTCTTCTTATGAAAAGAACATGTTTGGTTGATTTTTGTTTAAATAGTCCTTATTCCATTTCAGATATTCCAGATTACACAGATTCTTAACTCCCACATGGATTCACTTCAGTGGATTGATCAAAACTCAGGTACTCTTAGAACATGTTAGCAAAACTGCCTTGTTTATACAAGACTGTACAGTAGAGCAGCTAAAAATATGTTTAAATGTTCCAGCATATGCAACAATGCATTGTTAAAAAGTTGCAGTCAACAATTTCAACCAAAAAATAGAGCATAATCTAACTCCTAGAACTCATGTACAAAAGTGAACTAAATTGGAAAAAATATTTTTTTTTTTTTTTTTTTTCGAAATTGTACTTTACTTTCATATTATTGGCCAGATTTCACAGAGTGAAAAATCCAGGTTATAAAATGTTTAATTTAGGGCATGAAATTTTTGTAACAGTTTTCTCAGCAACTACTGATCACAGTGTCTTTATATTTGGTATGCAGCATTAGGGTGGTGTCCCATAATGTGGGATTTGATTTCAGGTCTGTAACTCACCTATTACCTGTTTAACAAATTCCAGCCATTGACTTTGACAGATTTTTGTGATTGATGTGCAAAATATTATATATAAGCCTTAAAGCATATTCAGGTTATCATAACGATAAAACTTTTAGGATTCAGACACCAAACAAAAGAAGGGTATCATTTTATACTCTGAGGGGTACATTATGAGATAAGTCTTTATTATACATTGGATGACCAGATTTAAGAAATAAATTTTCAAATTCTAAGGCTGGTTCTTCATGTAAAGCTAGAAATTGCCAATAAGGAAAAGGGAAAAACATGTATTCAACAAAACTTAAATGAGATATTAATAGCTATAGATTATGTAGAATAATAATGCTTAGATAACAATTTTATTTGTAGCATTATTAAAGAGACATGTAGAAGATATATCAAAGCAGATGGAAACACAGCGGAAGGAACAAGAAAAGAACTTTCGAATGGTGTATAAATGATAAAAACTCTACGAGTTTAATATTTTTATGCTACAAACAAATTTGAAATGACAATTTATTCATCTTATTGTCTCAAAATCTGTTTTATGAGGAAAAGTGTTGATACCGTTCAACCTAATGTAGTTGTAACTCTTAATGTCAATTTATAACTTAAATGATGTTGTTACAAAGATGTGTAAGATCACTATCATGTTATACATGTACTTGATTGGTTATGAATAAATTCAAATAATTTTTATTTATTTTTTTTAAGGTTTAGCTTGTAAGGGGACGTACTTGTTAATATTTTTAAAATATAGACACAGGCCATTATTTTTACACAGTCCTAATGTTTTTGGTGATTCTATAATGTTATGGGGTTTCTGTCATCATTGTTATTTGTTGTTTTGTCTTGGGACATTTGGTTTTATATATTATAATATATTTATTTGTAGATACCGGGTAACTGATTGTTTAAAATATGATGATTTTACTGATTTCTTTACCACATGTAAAGCATGTGAATTTTGTTGGATTTAAAGAAACTTTCAAAGAGTTAAAAGAGATAAGAGTGCTTGTTTTTTTTCACAATATAAAACATATTTATTTATACTGGATTGGGAAACACGCTTAGTGCTTCTATAAATCCCTCTCCAGTTACCAGTTTTCGAGTATGGCCTTTGTAGTGGCCCCATTGAGCATACTCTTATTGAACTCTACAAAGGGGTCTTTAATGTGCACAAGGTATTGCTCTCCCCATACAAGGGCAACCTTTTTTCGTTCCTTCCGAAAGACTAGAATCGTTTCTTGAGACCATCCTTGCAGATGGTTTAAAGAGAGAGTCGGAAAATTGGTCCATGAAATTTTCACTGCAGATGAGGATCGAACCACGAATTGACACGTCATTGTCGTTTTAATGTATTTGCTGCAATTTCCGTAGAGGTAATGGGATACCAATATGGCAATCAAATCTCAAAGGGCATAAAATATCAACTAGAGAATAATTGATACAGGGAAATAGAAGTACTAGTGTCTGTCTTTGTGTGCCTGCCTTCATCATACTCAAGTCTTAAGGCCAAAACAAAATATGTTTCCTACTTCCTACTCTGGAAAATTAGGGTAGGTAGGTAGGAAAATTGGTTTTTTTTTTACAAGATTATTTTACATTGAGTCAAAGGAGAAGCAATCACAACTTTAATGGTCTTTGTTAAAAAAAAAAAAATAGGGTAGGAAGGGAAGCAGGAAACAGATAGATATTTTTTGGGGCCTAATCACATAATGTTTATGCCATTTATACCTTAGACAAAATCAATATTCATTGCTGGTCTGCAGCAAATTTTGTGGAAATAATGTGCCTTTGATCATTTCAATCGAGTTAAAATCAACCAAAGGAACATAACAGATGTGGTGAAACAGATGTTTGATGACCTATTTCCTCAAAAGCAGCGATTATTTCCTCAGGAACAGCAATGTTTGATGACCAATTTCTTCAGGAGCAGAGATGTTTGATGACCTATTACCTCTGGAGCAGCGATGTTTGATGACCTATTTCCTTAGGAGCAGCAATGTTTGATGACCTATTTCCTCAGGGGCAGCAATGTTTGATGACCAATTTTCTCAGGAGCAGCGATGTTTGATGAACTATTTCCTCAGGAGCAGCAATGTTTGATGACCTATTTCCTAATTAGCAGCAATGTTTGATGACCTATTTTCTCAGAAGCAGCGATGTTTGATGACCTTTTGCCTCAGGAGCAGGGATGTTTAATGGCCTTTTTCCTCAGGAGCAGAGATGTTTGATGATCTATTTCCTCAGGAGCAGAGATGTTTGATGACCTATTTCCTCAGGAGCAGCGATGTTTGATGACCTATTTCCTCAGGAGCAGCAATGTTTGATGACCTATCTCCTCAGGGGCAGCAATGTTTGATGACCTATTTCCTCAGGGGCAGCAATGTTTGATGACCTATTTCCTCAGGAGCAGGGATGTTTGATGAACTATTTCCTCAGGAGCAGCAATGTTTGATGACCTATTTCCTAATTAGCAGCAATGTTTGATGACCTATTTTCTCAGTAGCAGTGATATTTGATGACCTATTTCCTCAGGAGCAGGGATGTTTGATGACCTATTTCCTTAGGAGCAGAGATGTTTGATGACCTATTTCCTCGGGAGCAGAGATATTTTTTGACCTATTTCATCAGGAGCAGCAATATTTGATGACCTTTTTCCTCAGGAGCAACAATGTTTGATGACATATTTCCTCAGGAGCAACAATGTTTGATGAACCTTTTCCTCAGGAGCAAGGATATTTGATGAACTGTTTCCTCAGGAGCAGCAATGTTTGATGACCTATTTCCTCATTAGCAGCAATGTTTGATGACTTATTTTCTCAGGAGCAGCGATGTTTGATGACCTATTTCCTCAGGAGCAGGGATGTTTGATGACCTATTTCCTCAGGAGCAGAGATGTTTGATGACCTATTTCCTCAGGAGCAGAGATGTTTGATGACCTATTTCCTCGGGAGCAGCGATATTTTATGACCTATTTCCTCAGGAGCAGAGATGTTTGATGACCTATTTCCTCGGGAGTAGCGATATTTTATGACCTATTTCCTCATGAGCAGCTATGTTTGATGACCTATTTCCTCAGGAGCAGAAATGTTTGATATTTCCTCAGGAGCAGAGATGTTTGATGACCTATTTCCTCAGGAGCAGAGAAGTTGTATGACCTTTTTAGTTCACCTGACCCGAAGGTGAGCTATTGTCATCGCCATGCGTCCGTCGTCCGTCCGTTACTTTTTCAAAAATCTTCTTCTCTGAAACTACTGAAGGGAATTATTTAAAGTATTTATCAGGGCATGATGTCTAAAAATTGTGTTCGGCTTTATGATTTGTCAACAAACATGGTCGCTGTTACTAAAAATAGAACATGGGGTAAAATCACATTCAATGGCTTATAACTTGAAAACTAAAACAGATAGAAAAAATCTAAAGGATCTTTGACTCTTCAGAATTAAAAGCTCTACTAAAGTCTCCATTGGGTCGAAGTTGTCAGATGACCCCTTTTAAGGACTATGGCCCTTTACAGGTGAAAAATAGTGATTTTTCATGTTTTTGGCCTATAGATTGAAAACTATTGCAGTTAGAGAAAAGCTGTTGCTTGCTAAAACCTTCATCTCATTGAGCTTTATAAAAGTCTCCATTGGGTCAATGTTATCAGATGGCCCCTAAGAGGGGTTATTGCCCTTTAAATGTAAAAAATAGTGATTTTTCGTGTGTTTTTTTGGCTATAGATTGAAAACTATTGCAGTTTGAGAAAAGCTGTTGCTTGCTTAAACCTTCAGTTCATTGAGCTCTACAAAAGTCTCTATTGAGTAAATGTTGTCAGATGGCCACTTAGAGGGGTTATGGCCCTTTAAAGGTAAAAAATAGTGATTTTTCGTGTTTTTGTCTATAGATTGAAAACTATTGCAGTTTGAGAAAAGCTGTTGCTTGCTTAAACCTTCAGCCCATTGAGCTCTACAAATTAATTTAAAGTCTCCATTGGGTCGACCTTGTCAGACGACGCCTTACAGGTGTTGTCAAAAATAGTGATTTTTCGTGTCTTTGGCCTATTGATTGAAAACTATTGGAGTTAGAGAAAAGCTGTTGCTTGCTTAAACCTTCCACTCATTGAGCTCTACAAAATTCTCCATTGGGTCAATGTTGTCAGATGACCCCTTCGATGGGTTTTGGCCCTTTTAAGGTCAAAAATAGTGATTTTTCATGTTTTTGGCCTATAGAATGAAAACTATTGGGAGTTAGAGAAAATATATTGCGTGCTTACATCTTCAGCACATTAAGCTCTACGAAAGTCTCCATTTGGTTCAAAAATATCAATTAGACTGAAGCTGTCAGATGACCCCTTATAAAAGTTATGGCCCCTTACTGTCAAGGTGGAAGTTGTATGATGATTCTTTATTGAGATTTCTGCCAAGGTGTTCACAAATCGTTTCATTCCATCAGTCATTGAGGTCAGGTGAGCGATTCAGGCTCCTGGGAGCCTCTTGTTTCTAAGGAGCAGAGATGTTCGATGACCGATTTCCTCAGGAGCAGAGATGTTTGATGACCTATTTCCTCAGGAGCAGAGATGTTTGATGACCTATTTCCTCAGGAGCAACAATGTTTGATGACCTTTTCCCCAGGAGCAGAGATGTTTGATGACCTATTTCCTCAGGAGCAGCGATTTTTATGACCGATTACCTCAAGAGCAGCAATGCTTCATCCCATGAAATGTGAATTTAATAGTATTGATATCTAAGCAGGAGTTACGAAAAACTTTGTGCATATTTTATATCTAAACAAAATGTTTAAAATTTACACATTTTTTTCTGTGTAAATTAACCCGGAAAGGTAATTGGAACATGTGGACAAGCAATATGAAATACAGATGACAGAAAAATATAATTATCTAATTTAATGACTTGGTTATGAAGGTGACAATGGATAAAGTTTCATTTCTGCTGTGAATAATAGTGACTTAATTATTTTTTTTTCCAGGTTTGCATTTTTTTAAAATAATTTAAAAAGACAGTCTTTAATTCTAAATTGAATTTCTTCTCAATTAATTTTTAGGGCTTGAAAAGAAACTGTTATAATACTTGGGTGTGGATTGGGTACCCGGTATAAGAAATAGAGAATAATTTTCAGAAAAACATGGACACAAAAACGAAGTGTTGAGGATAAATGAGAATTCCCTCATGTAAGTCTAGGAATTGGACTTCAGAACATTAAGAATAGTGTGGTTTTTTGCAGTGTTAGACTAAATTGTAGGAGCAAATATCATTGCTTGATTTAAAGTTCAGCCCGATTTGGGATATCTTTATTTGATTTGATCAATATGCAATATTAAATCCCACTTTTTTCCTTGTATAAAAAAAAATGATATTTAGAAAAAACAAGTGGTCAAAGAAAGACAACTCTGATAGAAAAAAGTCTCCCAATAGTTAGTCTTTTGTGCGTTTTGATTACAGGTTAAAATGTACCGAAGAAGCGCTTTCTTGACATTGATTTATCAAAACAAAAAGAAAGTCATGATACGTGTGAAAAGCTAAGTGGATCTGATTTGAAACACAGAATAAAGATAAAACTAGTGACCAGATCATAAGCTAACACAATGGTTTATGTTGGACAGGGTTTGTATTTGCTTAACTCAAATTACGAGGATATTTGTTTTTTTTTAAATGTCAGACTTGTGATGACGTTGTGTCAGAATATTTTCCAACAAGATGTTTCACATGTTTGAGATCAATGTAGGTCTGTGCCTCTAAGATTCATAATTATACCATATACCATTCTTCAAGATATTTCTTTAAGAGGCCAAATAGTAGATTGCTTATTCAGTCAATTTTACTTAAATTGTCATCAACTACCTAGGAACCCCTTGTTTTACAATGCTCAAATACTTTAACAGGTTGGGCACAACCCACCAAATGGGGAGTAGTTACCCAAATGAGTAACTACCCCTCAAATAAGTAACTATTTTTCAATGATAAAAAAATAAATTTTCAAATAAGATTGTTTTGACTTGAGATGGCACATTACTATATAAAATGGAGTAACTTTTCCAAAAGATGTGTATAAAAATATCTAGTCCAGATAATCATGACGTCTTTCTGGTTTTTTTTATCATTTGGACTTTTTTTTAGATCCCCAGAGTCGCAGGAAGCCAAACGTCAAAAATTATAAAAGGCTTCCAAGACGGCATAATTATTTGGACTAAAAAATATCTTGTTTGAAAGAAATGGCATGACTAAAAAAAATGATGAAAATTCAATATTTCAAAGGCCATACATTCCTACAAATTTGAAAATAAACACGTGCCATTTTAGATAAAAAATCAACTTTTCAAAAATTTATTTTTTTAACATTCAAAAACAGTTATTCATTTGAGGTGTAGTTACTCATTTGGGTAACTAGTCCCCATTTGGGGGGTTGTGCCCAACCTGTTTAAGTATACTGGTCACAGAGCATTCTCGCCAGCAAATATAATTCTCGCCACATGATTTTCACATGTTTATTTTAAAACTATTTGGACAGCAAGACCAGAAATGTTACCTTATCTAAATAGAAGAAAGAATTGCCTTTAAAACGAGAAATTCCTTGACAATTATAGCGGAAATATTGCGAAATAATCTGCAAAATGGCAAGATCTGCTTTTAAGAAAAAAGTGGTGAGATCTACTCTGACCTTTAGTCATTTATTTTCATGCTCCACCTACGACAATTTATATTATTTCAAGACGGCACAAGCAAAAATTTCTCAATATACATGATATACAAGTTACTCTATCTTATATTTTGTTTGTTGTTCAACTCCCTACTTTATTGACTAAATGTTACCTTTGAAATGTGCACGTTCAGCATAACACAGTTTACTATTTTTAATATGAAAAACATGGCGTTATATAAGCTTTCATATTAGATAAAATCCAAAAATCAAACTTGGATTAACTTTTAAATAGGACGAGATAATTAGGGACAGGGTGCTTTTATTTCCTGCTGTTTTAAAGTTTATTGTTACATTTCAGATAGGATAATTGATTTTTGATTTATTTTTATAGTCCAAGTAAATGACAGAAAGTAGTTCCTCCATCACATTTTGAG
Source organism: Arcuatula senhousia (assembly GCA_963971305.1). NCBI lineage: Eukaryota > Metazoa > Mollusca > Bivalvia > Mytilida > Mytilidae > Arcuatula > Arcuatula senhousia. The sequence continues at coordinate 24,162,107 of OZ020303.1, read as the reverse complement.
TCACAAAAATTTGGAATTAGGCAGTCTGTTGAAGCAAAATTACATTGTACAACAAAGTTTATACATGTTTCATTTACTAATGACTCATCAGAGATGACAAAGTGTAAGTCCAGTAGAAAATGAACCACTAGGAGAACAAAAGTAAAACCTATATATTCTACACTCTCTTAACTTGCTGTAAGTGATCATGAGCTGTCAAGATACATTGAGATATGCATTCAAATTTGTTAATATCTTTCAGGTGGACAGGTTGTTGAATCTAGATCGCCATGGAGACTGTCAATTATTCCAGAGACCTTCTGGTCAATCATAAACTTTTTTGTTTTGTTGTAAGTTGATATGTGAAATATATAATGAAGTTACAAAGATGATATAGAACTGTGAAGTGTGAACCCAGTTTAATGTCTAAAGACGAAAAAAGTACTATTTGTCCCTGTTCATCAGTACACGTGTTTTACAATTTTGACAATAAAAAATAATAGAATAACATTTCAAATGTGTTTTAAGAAACAAACAAAAAACTAAATATTGATTATTATGGCTTGTGGAATTAATGAATTAAAAATAAAACAATTACAGCCTAAGTCTAGTGACAGTTCTAGTGCATATTACATGTTCAAAATTACTAACATTTCAAAGCTAATTTCTATTATCAAATCAATTGCGTACAAAAAAATGAATGTACCTGTTCATATACTGTATTGATGTTTATTATGAAAGAATCTTTTTTTTTTCAGTTTTAGAACACTTATCAATGTAAGTATGTACTGAAGACATTATTCATTGTGAATCTTTGAATTATAATAACTTCTAAAAGCTACAAAAATTTTAATTTCCCAGTTTATAACTTTAAGTAACAAAGACAATTTTGTACCAGTACACATACACTCCATGCAGTCATGTGAAATTCCAATAATAATGGTGAGAAGTAAAGAATAAACAAATTGTCTACACCGTGGAAAGGCACACATAGATAAAGGCAATTATGCCTTATATGAAAATCATGTTTAAACATGCATGCAGTGAAAGAGCTAAGACACACATATTTTTTTCATAATTGACATCAACATAGTGAATTTTAATTTGTCATATCATTCACCAACATAATATATAAATAGTCTTAGTTAAAGTTATGTGGTTTCAGTATTAAATAATAAAATCAAAATACTTGTAAAGTAAAAAAAAAACAAATCAAAATTTCAATCTGTGGTATTGATTTATATGTACTTATTTATACTTTATAGCCCAGTCTTTCTAAAGAAGGAAGTTCCTATTCAAGGGATTACAGATCAGGAGGGGGAGGGTAAGACACAATAAGGGCATCATCTTAAATTTATGTTTCACAGATTTTTTGCTTTGTGGTGTCAGTCCAATTGAACTGAATATACCATATTCAATATTTTCATGAGTTAATAAAATAATAGAAAACAAGATGTTGAATAAGTTTAGGAAACATTTTTTGTATTTTATTTGGAATTTAAAAAAAAAATAATATATGCTATCTTAACACAAAAAAATATCAAAATGATTCTTTCCTAACACAAAAATCATTAAAATATGCATCAAAATTATCTTTGATTATGCTTCCCAAACTCAATGGTGGTATAGGTCACTTGAGCTTTCCAAAAACAGTGGTATTATAGATTACTTTAACTAAGTGTTGTTTGTTACAAATTTAACTTGTATAATTAGATTGTTTGGATTTGTTTCACAGTTGCCTTTTATATTTACAGTGGACCTCCACCACCACCAAGAAGAAGAATGGGAGGATTTAGAGGTGGACAAGGTACGTAGGATATTGTTTAGAAGATTTTTGTCTTCCAATGAAAAAATGACACAATATGTACATGTAGTAGATTAAGCTGCCAATCAACATTGTTAATTTTATTTTCTAAAATGAATAAAGATGAGTTAGTTGTGGTTTCTGTTTGCAAATAAATTCACACCCTTTTTCATTGAATTTCTCATTATAGCATATAACATTCTTTCCTATAAATCTATATTTATAGGTTGGGTTTATTTAGATTTTATTGCAGTTCTTTTATATTAAATCTATTCTAGCAGTAATTGGTTCAGATTGAAATATATATTTTAACAAGTAAGTAAGTTTGTTACTGGAGTAATCAATTTTATTTTTTACAGGTGGACCAACTCCCCCACCAATGGGAGGTGGATGAGGTCGGTAAATGATCCAGATATTTGAGGTCGTTACCAGACCTTGTATACTGGATCCCTGTTAAAAATGGTCTTTGGAAAAACAGAAGAGCAAAAGAACTGTAGTTTATAGAAGAATATCAAACTAAAAGAACTGTTAGATCCTGTAACAAAATTACAGTGGAGGAAGGGGTGATATATTAAGCTCTCAAAAAACATGGTTACAATGGACATGTTGTAATTGTCCCCCGTCGCAACGCGTCGGAGGGACTTAGTAATGGTCTCCGTCCGTCTGTCCGTCCGTCCGTCTGTCCGTCCGTCACCTTTTTTGTGGGTGCAACTCCTCGGACACTACTGAACCGATGTTGCTGAAACTTTACACACTGATAGGGTACAATTAGTAGATGATCATCCCATATTTGAAATTTTCAAAATGGCCGCCGTTTCCATGGAAACAGGGAAGAAAGGTCAAAATATAGGACATTCAATATCTCGGTTACCTAGGTGCACAGGGTTCTGAAATTTTGTAGGCTGATAGAGCAAAGGGTACTCTATAATAATACGAAAAAAAATTTTGAAGCGATATTTACGGTTTTCGAGTTATTTACGAATTTGTGATTTTTCAGTCCGAAAAATGGGACTTTGTCAAATGTTTTTGTGGGTGCAACTCCTCAGACACTATTGAACCTATGTTGCTGAAACTTTACACACTGATAGGGTACTGTTAGTAGATGATCATCCCATATTTGATATTTTCAAAATGGTCGCCGTTTCCATGGAAACAGGGAAGAAAGGTCAAAATATAGAACATTCAATATCTCGGTTACCTAGGTGCACAGGGTTCTGAAATTTTGTAGGCTGATAGAGCAAAGGGTACTCTATAATAATATGGAAAAAAATTTTGAAGCGATATTTACGGTTTTCGAGTTATTTACGAATTTGTGATTTTTCAGTCCGAAAAATGGGACTTTGTCAAACGTTTTTGTGGGTGCAACTCCTCAGACACTATTCAACCGATGTTGCTGAAACTTTACACACTGATAGGGTACAATTAGTAGATGATCATCCCATATTTGAAATTTTCAAAATGGCCGCCATTTCCATGGAAACAGGGAAGAAAGGTCAAAATATAGGACATCCAATATCTCGGTTACCTAGGTGCACAGGGTTCTGAAATTTTGTAGGCTGATAGAGTAAATGGTACTCTATAATAATACGAAAAAAATTTTGAAGCGATATTCACAGTTTTTGAGTTATTTACAAATTTGTGATTTTTCAGTCCGAAAAATGGGACTTTGTCATATCAAACATTTTTGTGGGTGCAACTCCTTGGATACTACTGAACGGATGTTGCTGAAACTATAAACACTGATAGGGTACTGTTAATAGGTGATCATCCCATATTTTGACAACCTATTTCTACTGTTTCTCTGAGAACATATTGCTTGAATTGACATACCACACAACTTTTATGCGGCGGCGGGGGACACATGGCTACGCGTAGCAATCTTGTTCATGTGCATTCATTGGTAAAGTTATAAATACTTTGGCATCTGGCAAGGAAAATGGCATAAATGTATTTTTCTGCCAATACAAGAGCCACAATTAATACCTGTTATTCAAAGACCAGCACAGAACAAATATGAATGACTTTATACAAGTCTAAATGATAAGTTTTCTGTAAACTTCATGTGAAGTAAGAAAACTTTGATGTATTCATATTTTGTCTGTGATTTTTGCCAAAATTTGGAAGCAAATCATATTTAAATAAACAAGTATTTTTCTTTCTTTTATAAAAAGTGTGTCTAAATCAACAGATTACTGTAAAAAATGTTCAGATTCATAAATTTGATATAGTAATATGGATATTTTGATGTGGGATATGAATTCTTACACTTGGTTTATATCATTAAAATCCTTTATAGTGTACATATACATATAGCAGATTTAACATATGTCTAAAAATGTTTCTTCTCTATTGAATAATGTGATCTTACTTTGGTACAGAATTTGCCAAAGTTTAAAACAATTGTTTTTGTATTGTCTCTTATATATTGAATGCATATTCATTGTATCATATGATTTTAATATATTATTTCATTATGTATATACTTACACTTGTTAAATTTTGATTTAGGTAAATAAACAAGATCATCTTATCTTAGATTTGTTATTAACTATATGTACCTGGATTTAGACTTAAATCATACCTGTAATAAAACCTGTAAGGTTTTTGTCAAGACGCCCATTGAAGAAACTAAGACAGTAAGATGTACTATGGAGTCATTTATTTCCATGGGTATCAATTTTCATTGTTTGCACCTAAAAAAGACATTTTGTTAGAACTTGAATTTTTGATGGTTGCACATGCTGCTGGAAGGTATTAACGAAAAATCAACACTTAGTTGGTTATGGTAAGATGTAAAATAAACCATGAAAAAAATGGTACCACACATGTAATAATGGAACCACAGTACTGGTACACAGAATAAATATTTACTTAGAGTACTCTAATTCCTTGATTTAATTATATCTGATCATATCTCCCAAACACTGAAATAGGATATGATGTCAAAATTTAGGTAGAATTACAATATGTGTAGGTTTGGGAGATATTTTTGTGTTAGGCATCCCCAACAGTCAACACGAGTTCAGTTTTGTTACAGATAGAATTAAACTATATACCAATCCAAAACTAGTAGATATTATCATCATATTAAAACTTCATAACAATTGGCTAAATTTCTTGTGTAAAACCAATTGCCTTGACCAACTTTTAAAAATGGTGTTTTTCGGCCATTCGACCCCTAATATTTCAAAAACTGTAAGAGATATTGCAAATCTGATTGCAAAATGGAGGCAGGGATTTTAACAAGGATTCCAATGAAAAAAGGTTTGGAAAATCGGACCAGAAATAAAAAAGTTGATTTTTGGGGCTTGGCCCATCTTTGGCCCCCTGTAGCAACATAACAGTACAATATACATCAAAACCATTGACACATTTAATAGTTGACAGAATTTAATGAGGAATTCAATAAAAAAAGAACTTTCAAAATAATTTATAATTATAAAACAGTTTTGACAATACACCTGTTTTAGCCCCTTTTGGCCCTTTTTAGCTCACCTGACCTGAAGGGTCATGTGAGCTATTGCCATCACTTGGCGTCCGTCGTCCGTCCGTCCGTCGTCCGTTAACTTTTTCAATCGTTAACTCCTCTGACACCATAAGTCCAATTGCAACCAAACTTGGTACAGTTGTTTATTGGCATGGGTGCTTCAAAATTGTCGTTTGGATTTTTGATTCATAAAAAAACATGGCCGCTGTAGCTAAAAATAGAACATAGGGGTAAATTGCAGTTTTTTGCAAATAACTCAAGAACGGTGACAGATATCAAAATTCTGGCATAGGGTTAATGTGATCAACACCTCAAGATCTACCTGCCCTGAAATTTTCAAGAAGATCCAACAACTGATGTAGGAGTTATTGCCCTTTTTCTGGATTTTTTCAAAATGTTTCACCTATTTAGCCATATATCTTAAAAACTATACAAGATATTTCAAAAATTTAAATTGCATATGATTAAGCACATCAAGATCTACATTTCATGTAATTAGGTCAAAGCTGTAGGATCATGTCTTATAGGAGTTATGGCCCTTAAAGCGTCAAAATTTACCATTTTTCATTACTTTTCCCCTGAATTTCAAAGATTAACTTGTCTGACACCATAAGACCAACTGCATCTAAACTTGGCACACATATTCAATAGCATATCTGCTACAATTCTATCGTTTGGATTTTTGATTCGTCAAAAAATATGGCTGCCATGGCTAAAAATAGAACATAGGGGTAAATTGCAGTTTTTTGCTAATAACTCAAAAATGGTTACAGATATCAAAATTGTGCCTTATTTTAAGTGATCAGCACCTTATGATCTACCTGCTCTGAAATTTTCAAGAAGATCCAACAACTGATGTAGGAGTTATTGCCCTTTTCTGGATTTTTTCAAAATTTTTCACCTATTTAGCCCTATATCTTAAAAACTATACAAGATATTTCAAAAATTTAAATTGCATATGATTAAGCACATCAAGATCTACATTTCATGTAATTAGGTCAAAGCTGTAGGATCATGTCTTTTAGGAGTTATGGCCCTTAGAGCGTCAAAATTTACCATTTTTCATTACTTTACCCCTGAATTTCAAAGATTAACTTGTCTTACACCATAAGACCAACTGCATCTAAACTTGGCACACATATTCAATAGCATATCTGCTACAATTTTATCGTTTGGATTTTCTATTCGTCAGAAAAAATGGCTGCCATGGCTAAAAGTAGAACATAGGGGGTAAATTGCATTTTTTTGCTAATTACTCAAAAATGGTTTCAGATATCAAAATTGTGTACGAATCAAAAGTATTCAGCATTTGAAGATCAACCTGTCCTGAAATTTTGAAAAAGATCCTACTGCTGATGTGGAAGTTATTGGCCTTTTTCGTAATGTTTGCCAAATTTTGCACTTATTTTAAGCCCTTTATCTCGAAAACTTTAGAAGATAATTCACAAATTTAAATCCCATATGGTTAAGCACAATAATATCTACAGAATATTTGTATCTGTGTAGTTCAGGTGAGCGATTCAGGCTCCTAGGAGCCTCTTGTTTCTAAAACGGTAGGGGCCACCAACCCCAGATACAATAGGAACCTTCCTCTAGTGGTTACAAATATCATATCAAAATTTCATAATAATTGGGCAATATTTACTCAAGTTATCGCACGGAAACCAAATGTCCCCAGACGACGACATCGCCATAACATTATACAATCGCAAAAATTTTGATGTCGTATAAAAATCTGAAGATTTGTCCTGACTTACCTTGATACACCACTAGCCAATCACCTCTCAGGTGATGTTGGAGTCCCACTTGTAATTTACAACAAGAGGCTCCCAGGAGCCTGAATCGCTCGCTATTACCCGTACAATGGGTCATCTGACAACTTCAACCCATACGAGACTTTGTAGAGCTTAATGAGCTGAAGGTTTAAGCCAGCAACAGCTTTTCTCTATCAGTGATAGTTTTCATTCTATAAGGCAAAAACATGAAAAACGCTGTTGTTGACCTTTTAAAGGCCATTATCCCTTTATGGGGTCATCTGACAATTTCGACCCAATGGAGACTTTTGTAAAGCTCATTAAGCTGAAAGTTTAAGCAAGCAACAGCTTTTTATACCTTGCCACACGAAGTGGCGAGGTATTATGTGATATCCTCAGTTTTGGTGTCTGTCTGTCATCAATTTGAATTATATTTTGCACAGCTGTTTAGTATAATAAAATAATAAAAAAAAAAAATTTCATGAATTTTTGAGTTTCCAACTGAGAACTTGAAAATGCATCTAGGGATTTGAATGATATTTTGCACAGCTGTTTAGTACAATAAAATACAGGTCAAGTTCAATTTCCAGCATGATCTGAAGATTGGCCACTTTGAAAAATCAAATTTTATGAACTATTGATATTTTATTTTGGCGGGGTATCATTTAATGTCCCATTAGATGCCTTATTTTTTTTATCTGCAAAAGTTTTCATTCTATAGGGCAAAACATAAAAATTAGCTATTTTTGACATTAAAAGGGCCGTAACCCTTATAAGGGTCGTCTGACAACTTTGACAAAATTAAGACTTTGAGCTGAATGTTTTAGCAAGCAATAGCATTTCTCTATCAGCAAGACTTTTTATTCTATAGGCAAAAAACATGAAAAAATGTCATTTTTTACCTTTAAAGGCCCATAACCCATACAGGTGGTCATATGACAACTTTGACCTACTGGAGACTTTTGTAGAGCGCACTGAGCTGAAGGTTTAAGTAAGCAACAACATTTTTTCTATCTGCTATAGTTTTCATTCTAAAGGGCAAAAACATTAAAAAAGCTATTTTTTACCTTATAGGCCCATCTGACAACTTTAACCCAATGGTGACTTTTGTAGAGCTTTTGATGCTGAAGAAAGGTTGCATCAGATTATCTCTATCTCTTATAATTTTCAATTTATAAGTCAAAAACAGTAATCACTCACTGGTCTTTTTTAGCCACGGCAGCCATGTTTTTACGAAATACAACTTTTTTGCAGGACACCTTAAGGATCAATCATACTAAGTTTCATTAAATTCTGTCCATTAGTTAAGATTTTTGAAAAATTGTTAACAGACAACGATGACAGACAAGGACAGACGCCAAGTGATGGCAATAGCTCACCTAGACTTTGGTCCAGGTGAGCTAAAAATGGGACTTTTCCACCTGCATGTGATCAGGATTAGTTACCTGCCCAGGGACGGTGGTTTCCTCCACCATTTAAACTGACCACCCACACATACTTATACTCTTTAACATGTTTAGTCAGATGTACTTTCATAATGGAAGACTCTTTTAGCTCACCTGACCAGAAGCACAACTATATATGGAGTATATACCAAATTTTATGAAAACCAGTTTAGTTGCTTTATTTTTCTTCAAAAATATTTTTTTTTATCCATTGGTACAAAACTCCCACAAAAACCAGCAGATAAATTTCAACAAAGATATGTGTTATCTATATACCAAGTCTCAAGAAATCAGAAGATTTGTCCTGACTTACTTTGTTACACAGAAAACTGGATACAGGGAGTTCATATTTTAGCCTTCTTCTGCTTTGCAGGATGGGAAAATAATCCTCATAATATACATGTACATGGGTACTGGACATATTAAATTAGCCAAGGGAAGAATAGTTGTCAATTGTCAAGTGGATCCATATTCATATACCCCAGTAGTATACAATTAAAGATAGTAAGACGCAGAAAAGAAATAACAAGTGCAGATTTATTTGGCTCACTTAAAGAGCTAATATTTATTTTTGATATTTTTTACATTTATTTTTATTTTCATATACATTTACATTGTAAACATAAAATCAAATCATAATCAACAGACAATTCAGGATGTCATGTTACACAACACCATGCTAATAACGCCCATTTAACAAAAGGTGCAAAAACATGAATCTTTTTATGTGCATGTAATAAGAGTAATCATGAAGGTTGAAAACAAAAGTTTATATTTTAGTTACTGAATTGGAGAAGGTTTCAAAAATGAAAAAAAATATGTCCTAAGGACCCTTTTTTTGAATAAGGATGTTTTAAAAATCATATAAAGTATCTGAAAACGGTGAACATAATAGCGAGCTATCTCACAAGAAGGCACGAAGTGCCCGCTCGAGCGGAGAGCTCTACGGTATTTGTTTCCGCGAGAAATTTGCTAATGCTGATTTAGATTTCTCATGGTCCGGAAAGGGTTATTATTTTTACAGGACCGGAGTGAATATTAAAATAATTTATAAGAAAAGAAATAATGCTTAAAAAAATAATAAATTGCGCTTTTTACAAGAAAATAATATTCTTAAAATAATAAATACACATAAACTGCTTGTTTCGTCTTGGTAATATGCACGTACGAAACTAACGTGTCTCGAAGCTTAATCGCCCCATACCATCTCGCCCCAAATACATTGTATAAACAAAACGTAGTCCCTTTTAGCTATGCTCGCATTTAGGCAATGCCTACTCCATATTATTGTTGTTAGATGTTGTTCATTTAAATGATGTTAAATATTTTTAAAAATAAATATATGTCTGCCTAACACATAAATATAAAGGGTAATGCATTACTTTTAATTAAAAGTAATTCAAATTTGCCTCAATTACACATTACTCTCAATTTATACATGGAAAACATGTAATTAATTACAGCTAATTTCAATTAAATTTTCAAATACACCAGGTGTGTAAAACAGTGAACATAATATTGTAGTAAGTTGTTGTTCATTTATGTGAAGTCGCAAATTATCAAAATAAATATACATGTCTGTCTTAGACATTGAACAATTTCAGAGATTAAGTCTTAATCTATTATACTTAAATTGTAAAATGTGAGATGAGATGCATTTGTAACAGATGAGCTTCATAGACAAATAATTTACATGGAATTTAAACAAGAATCTTTTTTTTTAGTCCATATGTATTTTGGTATCAAATTAATCAGTTCAAACATAATTTTATGCATTCTTTTTTTACAAATATAATATTTCTTGTTGCCAACAATTAAGGAAATGAAAATAAGAAACAAGACACCACCATTTCAAAGATGTGCTACACATCTAAAGCAAGACTGCTAACTTTTGAAATTTTGAAATCAGGGTTTTAACTACTTCAGTGATGTTTTATGTTATATTCATTTATAATATAAAGACCTGAAAATCTGGACAACCTGTGGGAAGGTTGGTAGCCCTGCTAAGTGTCTGAGAACATTAATAAATGATTAACAAAATCACAAGACCTGGACAAATATCCTCTCAAAATCCCTTTTAACCAGGGCTTTCTAAAACCACAGAGTTATACTGTCGAGCTATCTGACATTCTACAGTGGACCTGGAGCTGTCATCATCCATCTGGGATCAATTTTATTCACTATTTAAACCACAAAATATTATTCAGTAAAGTTCACTCTATTTCATCTGCCAAGTCCAATCTTCTAAATTTGTCAAGATTATAAAAACAGGCTTTGACAGTTCTTCCTCCAAAAAATCGTCCATTCAAATCAATAACACCTGAAAGACAAGAAGAACATTCATCTGAATAAAAAAAGGAAGTAAATGTGTTATATACATTCAAACTAAAGTGACAGAATATCAGATATGCTTTAAAACATTATTTTGTCGATGAAATTTCCAAATTTTAAATTCAAAATTGTTTAATACACCAAGTTTCTTTCCTTGTAATGCACATGGTCGATATCCATGGTGCTGGATCTGGCTTCTTTGTTTCGAATGTTTTGGTTTTGAGTACTTTTCGTTTTCAACAGTTTTGGAATTTGACCTTCCAGTATTTGATTAAAATGCTACTGATGAGAGGTTACTCCTTGAAATATCAATATATAGCATATTCAAATTAACCGTTGATACCCACGTTTTGGTATTTGTAATTTTTCAGGCTCTATAAATATTACTAAGTGCCAAACCAATGACAATTAAATTTTAATCTTTCCCATTTAACTTTTTTTCTAAATGATATACTGTGTATTTGATATTTATTACAAAGATGCATGTAAAATGAAAGGGATAATGATAGTCAATTTTTTATCTAGAAGCTGCTATACTTTATTTTTCATTTCTAAGTGAAATTTAAGTTGGACATAAACTATAAAAATAGAGCAAATATCTATCATTTATTTGAAGTGTAACCTAGACCTTACTTTTAAAACTTACCTTTTATTGCTGCATCTATTTTATCAAATTCTATGAATATTCTGACAGATTCTTCTTCAGGAACACCAGGAATCTATAAGAAGCAAGAATTAGAAGATAATTGGATGTGGAATAAGTGTAGGCAACACAACCTACTATATAAACGACAATTTAAAATATCCACAACAAAAAACAGCCATCAGCAAGAAGTATATTTTCTCAGATTGATTTTCTATTTTATAGAAAAGGACACATGAACCAAATTTCTTTAATGTCAAGTTTGAAAACTTTTGACCATTTATTTCTGTTGTTAAAACTTTTAAATAATGACAACAAGTGTGGCCACTGTCCCGCCTGCCGGCACCATCACTAAAATCAACTACCTAGGCTTTCATTTCTTGATATAAATACAAAGAGTGTCTGTATACCCAATATCAATTGCCTAGCTATTATACTTTTCAAGCAATTCATTGTCCACAAAAGTCTTAAAAAAAAGTTTACGGGTTGAAAAAAGACCTTAGTCCACAGAGTCACTGGAGTGTGAAATGGGGTCAGGGTCACACAACATGGTAGCAGTTGCATAATTCATAACCTCAACTGTCTGTATACCCAATATCAGATGCCCAGCTATTATATTTTTCAAGCAATTCATTGTCCACTAAAGTCTTACAAAAAAGTTTACAGCCTGAAAAAAGACCTAAGTTTACAGAGTCACTGGAGTGTGAAAGTGGGGTCAGGGTCACCCAACATGGTGACAGTTGCATAGACCATAACCTCAACTGTCTGTATACCCAATATCAGATGCCTAATTATTATACTTTTCCAGCAATTCATCGTCCACAAAAGTCTTACAAAAAAGTTTATGCAGCCACCAGAAAGTAATACCTATGTCTCGCATTCTGCTACTATTCGTCGCAGGCGAGACAATTATTGCTCTCATCAAAAATGATTACATGTTAAACTGATCTTGTCTAAACGTGAGATAACAAATACTTGTAAAGGAAATAAATTGTTTGTTTGACTATTGCTGAAAAAAATAACTAGAGGCTACCCAGGAGCCTGAATCGCTCACCTAGTATTCGATGGTACTTATAAGCTGGATATTTTTTACAAAGGACTGCTATTCTGTAAAATGATCAATTCTAACGTTCTAAGGGAAACAACTCCTATCAAGATAGGTCTTACAACTTTGACCCCATTACATAATTTTTAGATCTTTATGTGCTTAACAATATGCATAATGCAATTTAAATTTTTCAAATATCTTGTATATAGTTTTCAAGATATTGGTCTAAAAAAGAAAAAGGAAAATAACTCCTATAACCATTGTCAGATCTTCTTCTAAAGTTCAGGGCAGGTAGATCTTGATGTGCTGATCACTATAGGCTCTTTTGTCAAGATCATTAATGATGTCATATTCACTCATTTGCATCTCATTATCCACATGTTTGGTTGACAATTAACAATGTAATACACAGTCCTGATAAAAATACCAATTTTTAACTTAAATAACTTTTTTATTATTTATCTGAATTTGGTTTTGTAAAATGAAAAATAAAAAAATATCTTTAAATATTTTTCACCTATTTTTATATAATTTTATCTTTAAAAATGAATTTGTAATAATTTTTTGAAATTAGTACATCAATTTTCAAAATTCAACCTGTCACTCTGCTCCCAATCTTTTGAATATTTGCTTCAAGTTAATATTATTATTTGCCATTTATTTCATATTTTCTTGAACCAAAATTTTTTTTAATTTATCTTAAATAACAAAAAAGTTACAGCGAGTTAAAGTTGAAATCCCATAAGATTGTAATTGTTTTCTTCCAACCAGTTCACCTGTGTCATGTGACCTATGACATCATGGCAAAAGAGCCTATTGGCTGCAGACCCCAATTAATTCCCTTTGCTCGTGGTCTACGAATATAGTTCCTAATAAAAATATAGGTGTATATTTTGAAAGTGTATTATAGTTACATTTGTTGAAAATGTTATTGCTTTTTAAGTAAATATCTTATGATCAAGCTTTAGAATCAGTTGTGATTTAGTCAAAACTAATGATTTTATAAATAGATGTTGTGAATTGACCAAAGTTCAGAGGTCATATTTTGGAGTTCTACTTTCACTTTCACCAAGCATCAACCATGCGACCGGCCAATTTGGCCAATGTAGGTGACTGAGGCAAATAATATTCCTGGCAGTTGGAAATTATTACAAGAATAACATGTAGATGAGGTGTGTAAAATATTTTAAAAATTGAGCAAGTGCAATTTTTTTTATTTGCCCTTAATTTTGGTAAAAATTTGGTTGAAATGAATGTAAAAAATAAATGGGGTCTGTAGCCTAGGATTACCCGAAACAGAATTTTGATATCTGTTACAGTTTATGAGTAATTTGCAAAAAACTGCAATTTACCCTTATGTTCTATTTTTAGCCATGGCGGCCATGTTTTTTGTCAAATCAAAATTTCTAATTATTTGTAGAAGACATACTACAGAACAACCCTACCAAGTTTCATTACTTTTAATTTAGTTTAAACATATTTATTTATCCTGGATTGGGAAACAAGCTTAATGCTTCTATAAATCCCTCTCCAGCCTGCAGTTTGCGAGTTTGGCCTTTGTAAACTTTTGGCTAAGTGGTTTCAGAGAAGAAGATTTTTAAAAAGTTGGACGACAGACGGATGACAGACGCCAAGTGATTGCAAATGCTCACATTGCCTTCTTCTACGATCCATAAATTTTGCGGTTATATAAAAATCAGTCTTACAGTCAGAAATTGAAAAAAAAACAGTTTAGAGATAATGATAAATACTCCTTGTTTGTTACAGTTCATGTACAATGTATATTATTTACCTCAAAGATGACGCATTTAATGACCTTTCCATATTTTCCACATTCTTCAGCAGTTTCTGGCTCTAAATCTGCATCAACTTCACCAGGACCCACCATGTTCTACAGAATACAATGCAATTATATTTTGGTATATAGTGTCTTAATTGCATATGTGTAGATTGGTAAAATCATCATTTCCATTGCTTGCTCTGCTATGTAATTATGGTCTCAAAATTAATATATACATTTTTACATGTAGGTTTCACTTGACAAAATGATAAGAATACCTTTTAAGAGTTTTTAAAAGACAAACCTTATGGATGCTTATTATATAAGCTGATTTCTTACTTTTGAAATAATGGAAAAAGACAATGGAAAACTGTCAAGTCTGACATTTAACATTAGTTTCCTTTTTAATATGAAACTTTCTTTGTCTTTTGTGCCTAACAGAAACTAGTTTTTACAATGGCCGCAATATTTGTATCATATCTGTTCCCATTCAATTTAGTCACCAGAAATTTGGGAAATTAATTTTACAAAACCAACAGATACATGCAAATATTTTTCTTATGCTAAAATGTGAAATGTACACACATCACAAAAAAAATAATAAAGACTTACCCGTAAAAGAATGACTTTTGAAGGATTCTTTAGTAAGTTGGTATTTGGCTGAGCTTCTTTTGGAGTTTCTATATCAAAGAAGAAAGAACTAGAAAAACTGTGAGCCGCAGCTCACAAATAAATACCCCCCACCCCCCAAAAATTAATCAGATAAAATTTAGCATAGGAGATGCACATCTACATTATGTCACAAAAATTGTGTGTAGGTTTCATGAAAATCCATCAAGGGGTTTAGGAGGAGTTGCAGATAAGAGATGGGCACCCCCATGTAGTCGAATGGCTGAGTCCATGTATTGCTTTGAGAAACCCCAAAAAATCATTCTGATCAAACTTTCAAATAGTAAGTGCACATCTATATTATGTTACAAAGATTGTGTAAAAGTTTCATGACAATCCATCAAGGGGTTAAGGATGAGTTGTGGATAAGAGATGGGTACCCCCATGTAGTCGAATGGCTAAGTCCATGTTTTGCTATGGGAAACCCCAATAATCATTCTGATCAAATTTTAAAATAGTAGATGCACATCGACATTTTGTCAGAACAATTGTGTGTAAGTTTCATGAAAATCCACCAAGGGGTTTAGGAGGAGTTGCGGATAAGAGATGGGTACCCCCATGTAGTCGAATGGCTAAGTCCATGTTTTGCTATGGGAAACCCCAAAAATCATTCTGATCAAATTTTAAAATAGTAGGTGCACATCTACATTATGTCGCAAAGATTGTGTGTAAGTTTCATGAAAATCCATCAAGGGGTTTAGGAGGAGTTGCGGGTAAGAGATGGGTACCCCATGTAGTCGAATGGCTAAGTCCATGTTTTGCTATGGGAAACCCCAAAAATCATTCTGAACAAATTTTAAAATAATAGGTGCACATCTACATTATGTCACAAAGATTGTGTGTAAGTTTCATGAAAATCCACCAAGGGGTTTAGCAGTGTTCTCCCCAGAAAATTTTGATAGCACTGTGGTAACGCGTGGCGAGATTTTTGAACATGGGATTTTCCGCGGCGTTATTATGGATTTTCAAATAGCAATGTGAACTTTATTCTGAGATAAAAGTTATTTATCTGTATCTGTTTTTATAAATGTATTCTGTCACTATTTAACAATAAAAACTTCTGATTTCTAATTACCATATAAAAACTTCTAATCTCTAAATTCCAAAACTGAATGTAAATATTAGAATCTTGATCAAGTGCTACTTGACTTTCTCAACAGAGACTGGGGCTCATAACACCCAGTGTTGCTTCCTATCAGTTAGCAATTCATTTTTTTTTTTTTTTTTTTTTTTTTTTTTTTTTTTTTTTGATTCTATGTGAGTCGTAGATGCATATCACTAATTTGAAGCACAATTTATAACTACTTAATAAATGATTAGATATTTGAAGAAGTGTATTTTTTAAAACAAACATCCAAAAAGATTGTTGTTTTTTTAAAGAAAAAGAAAACTGGCTATTGATAACCTTAACTAATAATTAATAATTGTAAGTAGAACATATTTTGCTATAAATATGAGTTATTAGCTTAAAAAATGAAAATAAATAATTTTAAGGGGAAATAACTCTGTACCTTTATGTCATGAATAAATATTTCTAAAAAATCGATTTTTTGTGGCTTTTCAATCTACAATCTAGTCTTAAAACAAGAATATATTACAAAATTCAAACAGTTCTAATTATAAATGATAGTTAATTGTAACATTTAAATAATGACACAAGATTTTGGAATGGGATAAGAGATTAACTCATGATTGATTGCCGACGGCAAAATCCTTTGAAGTCTCGATGTTCTACACCTTTAACTGGCCTGGCTTGGGGGCTAATTATGACAAGTTTATGGCTTCCTTTGTGAATTACCCGAGTTAATCCCTTAAATAAACAGTTTAACAATCAAGGCAAGTGAAGAAGTGATGAAAACCAAATGAGATTTTAAAATTGTGGGACAAAAAACTAAAATTGAAGAAAAACGATAGCACCGCGGCAATACACGATAGCACCGCGGTAACATTAATAGCACCGCGACCGAAATTATAGCACCGCG
Organism: Arcuatula senhousia; assembly: GCA_963971305.1. Taxonomy (NCBI): domain Eukaryota; kingdom Metazoa; phylum Mollusca; class Bivalvia; order Mytilida; family Mytilidae; genus Arcuatula; species Arcuatula senhousia. The sequence goes on along the minus strand of OZ020303.1, from coordinate 24,145,185 downwards.
GGCCCACGGTGCTATAATGGCCTGGGGAGAACACTGGGTTTAGGAGGAGTTGCGGATAAGAGATGGGTACCCCCATGTAGTCGAATGGCTAAGTCCATGTTTTGCTATGGGAAACCCCAAAAATCATTCTGATCAAATTTTAAAATAATAGGTGCACATCTACATTATGTCACAAAGATTGTGTGTAAGTTTCATGAAAATCCACCAAGGGGTTTAGGAGGAGTTGCGGATAAGAGATGGGTACCCCCATGTAGTCGAATGGCTAAGTCCATGTTTTGCTATGGGAAACCCCAAAAATCATTCTGATCAAATTTTAAAATAGTAGGTGCACATCTACATTATGTCGCAAAGATTGTGTGTAAGTTTCATGAAAATCCACCAAGGGGTTTAGGAGGAGTTGCGGGTAAGAGATGGGTACCCCATGTAGTCGAATGGCTAAGTCCATGTTTTGCTATGGGAAACCCCAAAAATCATTCTGATCAAATTTTAAAATAATAGGTGCACATCTACATTATGTCACAAAGATTGTGTGTAAGTTTCATGAAAATCCACCAAGGGGTTTAGGAGGAGTTGCGGATAAGAGATGGGTACCCCCATGTAGTCAAATGGCTAAGTCCATGTTTTGCTATGGGAAACCCCAAAAATCACTCTGATCAAATTTTAAAATAGTAGGTGCACATCTACATTATGTCATAAAGATTGTGTGTAAGTTTCATGAAAATCCACCAAGGGGTTTAGGAGGAGTCGGGATAAGAGATGGGTACCCCATGTAGTCGAATGGCTAAGTCCATGTTTTGCTATGGGAAACCCCAAAAATCATTCTGATCAAATTTTAAAATAATAGGTGCACATCTACATTATGGCACAAAGATTGTGTGTAAGTTTCATGAAAATCTACCAGGGGGTTTAGGAGGAGTTGCGGATAAGAGATGGGTACCCCGAAGTGTAACGGAAGGACGGACGGACACCCCTATCACTATATACCCCCCACTTTTGAAGTGGGGGGTATAAAAAATTGATAATGAAAAGAATGTTGTATATGTGTAACTATGTACATCATGAATTTGCAGTCTCTTACTTCATTTGCATGACAATATTGACCAAATATGAAAATACTGAAAACATAGGTGAATTTATTTTGAAAATGGTGTTTCATATAAAACTAAATTCATGCAAACTATTTAAAGATTCTCCTAATTCAAATTGGACTTAAAATTGGGAGAAATTGAAGTGCAATTCTCTCACCTAAATTTTACACAGAAGCAATGAATATTCTTCTTGCACAACTCCATATGATGTGCTTCCTCCATGTGTGGTTTGATGGAAATCCATTCAACCGTTTAGGAGGAATACCCCCTCCCCACAAACCTTGATCATGTGAGGTATAACTATCTTTTATGAAAACTAAATTGAAAATGGCAAATATTTGTAACAAGATTTAATGTTACTACCTTTAGGCATATCTTTTTCATGAATGATTTTTCCTCCTCTTTTACTGGTTTTCTCTACAAACAATGCTGTACTCATTCCTTGCTCTGATTTACCCAATCCTTGGCCTTCACGGTAGCCATATTTAGCCATAATTTTAGATGCCACTGACCCACTGAAATAGATAGGAAATAATATGTAATCTTACACTTGTATATCACCATAATACAATCTATAACACATTATAAATAGCTTTTCTTTCTTCTGTAAAGAATGTATTTTTAAAGTAAAACTTCTCTTTATGTATGGTTACTATAAAAGCAGAAATATTTATGATGAATTAAATTTCTTATATTTCGAGGAAAATCCATCGAATAAATCCCTGTAAATTCAAATTTTTCAGTTGAAGAGAAGTTTTAAGAAATAAAAATGTCCTTACTTTATATTTAATTATCGTTTTAAAGCAGGAAATTTATCCCCACTAAATAAATGATGATTATAAAGTATGTGTATTCCGTCTCAGTTATACGAGGGCTGTCCGTAAAGTTCGTGGACATTTGATATAAAATCAAAAGTGTTTATTGGATTTACTTCAAAATTTGTAATAATAAATTGAGTAGTCTTATAAATTGGTGTACCAAATTTTAGAATAAACAAACAACTACAAGTTGATTTTTCATCATTTAGAAAATAAATCCTATTCATAACTTGGAGCAAGACGTTCACATTTTTCGACATCAAATTAAACAATTTCTTTTTTATTTGGTCATATTGAATGCAATATTTTACAAACTTTTATGAGTTTTGAACATTATATTTTGTCAGATATATCTTAATTCATATTTCTACATGTATTGTTTCATTTCTGGAAACATTTGATTCACAAATTGCATGGAAATTTGAGTTCTTGACATCAACAATACCACTCCAAGCAAAGTATATTGGCGGGAACAGTACTAAATAGGAAATATGGCTATATCTTAATACAACAAAACATGCCAATCGGTTATTTTCTATCTCCATCTGAAATGCACATGCCATCACAAGTATCTTGGTAAGCTTTTTTCACAATTTAAAGAATATGTGTATATCTGTTAGTATTTTGCAGACCCAAACATTCAATTTTATAACCGTCCATTGCTCCACCTTTTCGCAAAACGTTACTTTTTCTACGTCAATGAAACTTATGTCAATTCTCAAAATACCGATTTCTCAATAAATTAAAATTATAGACCCTTCAAATTTGGTATGTGCATCATCCTAACTATTGGCAACACTGTAGTACAGGTTTTATTGCATCGCTAGATATTGTACATGCATAGCGAGATCTTGTTTTAAACATACTGAATATTTCCGAAAAATTTCTTACATTGCTCCGACCCAGCAAACAGCGAGTCAAATAATTAAAAATGTAGCACTATTTATGTCGAACATTTGCAAAACAATATACCAGAAATAAAGGAAAATGTTCAAAAATATTATAATGTAAAAAACAAATCCCTAGTACGTCGTATTGGTTCAAATCTGCTTGTCCACGAACTTTACGGACAGCCCTCGTAGTTAAAAAAAAGTCTTGAGGTTATTGAGTATAACATTTATTTGAACAACAGATATTTCAATTGAGTAACTAGATAATGTGTCTATGAGCCACAGGATGGCCCTCCCGTTCTTGAAATATCATTGACCCTCAATGTGTATTACCTGGGATATGGACCTTTACAAAGAAATTGATCAAAAGTGTTCATGTGTAAAATATACGGTAGGTCGCTGTGACCTTATTTCTGATGGATGGTGCCGTGTACAAAGACTCATCGAGAAGTGAAATATTATTGACCCCTAACATGTAGTATTGAAGATATGGACCTTAACCAAGAACTTAACCAAAGTCATTCATGCGTAAAATATATAGGTCACAGTGACCTAATTTCTAGTGGGTGGTGTCACCCTACCCAAGACACATCTAGTGGTGAAATATCATTGACCCCCAACATCTAGTATCCAAGTTATGGACCTTAACCAAGAACTTAACCGAAGTCGTTCATGCATAAAATATAGGTCACAGTGACCTAATTTCTAGTGGGTGGTGTCATGTTACCCAAGACACATCTAGTGGTGAAATACCATTGACCATCAACATGTAGTATCTGAGATATGGACCTTAACCAAGAACTTAACCAAGTTCATTCATGCGTAAAATATAGGTCACAGTGACCTAATTTCTAGTGGGTGGTGTCACCTTACCTAAGACAAATCTAGTAGTGAAATATCATTGACCCCCAACATTTGGTATCCAAGTTATGGACCTTAACCAAGAACTTAACCGAAGTCGTTCATGCATAAAATATAGGTCACAGTGACCTAATTTTTAGTGGGTGGTGTATCCCTACCCAAGACCCATCTGGTGGTGAAATATCGTTGACCCCCAACATCTAGTATCCGAGTAATGGACCTTAACCAAGAACTTAACCAAAGTGTTACGGACGGACGTACGGACGTACGGACGGACGGACAAGGGTAAAACTATATGTCCGATCCACATACGTGGTCGGGCCATAAAAATCATACATTCAATATTTTCTAAAAACGTACTCTCCAAAAAAAAAAAAAAAAAAATCTGAACTTACCCAAGTCCCATACTTTGAGCTAACTGTGGTGAAGATGGTCTTCCTGGGGCTAATAGGAAAGAGCATACATGTAAAAAATATAATTCTATTATAGTGAAATAAGTATAAAGACTTAAAATCAAATCAAATGAGAAACAAAACAAGTTATGCTTATAATCAATATGTTGTACAATAATATGAAAACATGCTTTATATCAAACATACAAAGTATATATGTAATGTTACTGACCTAAAATAATTGTAGGCTTTGGCACACTTTGGCATATTGAACAATTAGTAAAATATTTTAATGGCTAATTAATGGCATTTTTCGAAAGGAGTAGTGGGGAAAAGGCCTGTTTTTGGCCCAAAATTTTACCCAAGTCTCAACCTTTGAATACTGTTTTCAGATGTTGATAAAATTTTAATTAAATATTCAAAAATCAGAAACTAAATATATATTATCAATTCTAATTTATTGTTTTGGTAAAAAATATGAAACAAAACTGACCTTCATGAAGAAAATTGCCAACTTGCATCAATTTTCGATAAGAAAAGTATCTCCGCACGCAAGAAACAACTAAATATCTTTACAGTTTGTTAATATGGCTTATATTAACCTTCTCTAAAAGAATGAACTTGTGTCTCATGTGCGGACGATGTTTTCTGGTCCAAAATGTAGATTAAAACGACCAAAATTTCTCATATTTTGTCATTTTAGCTAAAACCACTAAAATAATGACGTCATTATGACCCTTCGAGATTAAATTTTAAAATGTTTGGACATGTTTTTCTTTTAAGCTTAATTTTCACTATACTGTAGCCAAAAATGGACAAATTTGCATAACCTTTATATTTTTGGGCTAAATAAGGCCCACCCCAACTCCTTTGTAAAAAAAAAAAAAAAAAATAGTTATTGTTGTAAAATAGTGTTGTCTAAAAAACATTTGTATTTTGATTTTTTATCCATCATATCTCTTCAAGTCCCCTTATTTATAGTACTTACAGTCAACAGGGGGTTCCTCTATTAGAGATGGGGGAGGTGCAATGGCAGCACCCACTCCACCTACAAAAAATTATAACTCAAGTTCACAATTTTATTGATCTAATTAAAAGAATAAAGAACTTCAGATTTAAAACATGTATATGTTTTGCAAAAACAATTTTGTTTGTTTGTATTCAATAACTATTGTGTTTAAAAAATCTGTCCCAGTCAAAAAAGGCCATGGGACACATATTATCTATCTATCTATATATCTTCCTTGAAGCGCAGGGCTCACTCTGGAGCATCATCGCACTGTGGTGCTGGGTGTATGTACAGGGGATCTCTGGTGCGTGGACTATATTACAGTGGAGTGTGACTGCAGTCTGGAAACAGCGTGCTAGTTAAAAACGATAAAAACTGTGCGATGTCTATTCCGTCATGGCGAGCCCGGACTTAAATGCGTCCAGGGTCTTGGAAGTGGCCAGGTGTTCGGGCAGCTGATTCCAAAGTCTGACTGTTGACGGGAAGTAGGAATGTCGATAGATATCGGTTCTGCAAAATGGGATGATGTATCGTAATGTGTTCCCTCTTGTGCTCAGGCTCGCTGGGTGTAAGTATTGTGCAGCTGGGATTTCCACTAGGTTGTACACAATACGGTACATCATGACTAGTTTGGTGTTTGATCTTCGCTGTTGGAGCGTCTGCCATTCCAGGTCTTTAATCATTTGGCTGGAGCTACTGGTTGTCCTGTAGTCACCTTTAACAAATCTGGCTGCTCTCCTCTGTACTGATTCCAGTTTGTCAATGTTTCTGGCTGTGTGTGGGTCCCATGCTGGAGATGCATAATCAAGGATTGGTCGTACCAGGGTTTTATAGCACTGGGCTTTTATTTGGCTTGGTAGACTACTGAGATTCCTTCGCATGAAACCCAAGCTGTTGTTGGCCTTTTTGGTGGTGTTGTTGACATGGTCATTCCAGGAGAGGTTACTGGATATTGTAACACCAAGATATTTGCCTTTCTTTACAAGGTCTAGTTGCTGTCCATGGATTGAGTAGGTGGTGTCGATTGCCTGTCGCTTATTAATGCTGTATAGGGATGTGATAAGTAGCTGCTGAGAAAAATGTTTTGAATTGTTGTCCCACAGCATGTATCCTCCTGCTGCCCAACACTGACTTGGACTTTTCACTTTTATCCCAAATATTCTTGATATGTATCCAATATCTATAATTTGTTTTTTCTTTGAATTCAACATTAAAATTTATAATCTCAATACTAACCAATAATTAATAATCCCAATTTTCCGATTGACAATTAAATGCAAAGGACTAATATACAATTGTGGCCGCAATAGAGGGAAACATCTTTAATTGTAATCCCAAGGGGATATGTTGTTTTCACAAGGGCTTGCCGGAGGGAAAACAACCGCAAGGGAATACCATTTGGGATGTTTCCCTCCAGAAAGGTACACAATTATCTTATTATATTTTTGGCTAATCGTTTACCTATTGATTTTTCAAGAGTGGACCAAAAGTATTGTTTCCCTTGAAATGTAAACAAAGCAGAAAAACATCCAGAATTGTTTCCCTGCTATGTTTACAAAATAAAACATTCACATTTTTTTTTATCATATGACTGTAAAAACCAGTCAAGTTCTTAGAAATTTACCAAAAATATAATACATGTAATACAAAATAGAAAGAAAATGAATAAAGGTAAAATATCTGCATGATTGTTTTACAGAAACTAGAAATATACAACAGTTGAATAGAACAATAACTCTATGTGATCTGGCATAAAAGATAACTAACCTGATGGTCTCCTGGGCTTGTCATAATCCTCCTCCTCTTCCTCATGCCTTCGTCTAGCCCTCTCCATCTCACCCCCTCCTCTATCGTCACTTCTGTCCCTCATCCTATCTCCTCTGTCATTTCTGTCATTCCGGTCACGATCTCTCCTCCTCCTACTGCAAAACAAACTTCGTTTACTAGAGAGTTTAAGGGCACAGAAAGGTGATTGCATTATAGTTTTTCCATATATATAACTATTTTGTATTCTGAAAAGTATGTGTACCAGACACCCACAACGAGGAATGTGTCCATGGGACACCTTAGTCCAACGTCCAATACTGTAAGAAGGAGTCTGACAGGTAAAAAAAACACTTAAAATACTGTAAAAGGGGAAATTTTTGCAAGGGGTTTATTTTCACTATTTTTCGCAATCATAACAAATATGAATTTAAATTTCGTAAAAATATCCCCTGGCGTAAATTACATTTAAAAGGACCCAATATTCCATGATCTAATAAAATGCGAAACTAAAACCATGCAAATGCATTTTGGTACTGAAAACACAAAATTTAAACCACACGAAATTATCCCCTTTTACAGTATACAGTTTGTCATACTACATCACTTTGCCAAATTTCAAATCATTATTTAGAAAATATACACCATTCCAAATACAACATGTACATGTTCCTATTTTTCTAATAAAAATACAGAATTAAAATTTCTTTATAAATCATAAAATCCCACACAATGAATTACTGGTACAATGTATATGGTTTGCTGAAACAAAAACCATTTATAATTGAAATGATGTCAAACAATAACTATCGTTATATAGAGACTATTACTTTTGTCTGAAGTCTGAATCATCACCATGATTCCTCGTTCTATCTCCATCTTCTCTGCCAAACCTTTCAGAACAAAAAAAGTATACAATATAATGTCAGAATAGACTATTAGTTTTCATGACTAATTCAACAAAAGAGTATAGCCTATGAGCTGTGGTGCACCAAGAGGAGGTGCACATCTACATCATGAAAGAAATATTCCTAAAAATATGAAGAAATTCTATCACAGCATCTCAGAGGAGTAACAGATACACAATCAACACCCATCTGTTCTATGAATAAGTCAACAGACCCTAAAAGTTTGAAAAATAAAAAAAAATTAAAAAGGTACATGTCTACCTTATAAAAAAAAGATAAGCTGGAATATGAAAAACAATGATAGGCATCTTAGAAAAGTAGCAGGATACATATAGGATCTCATTCTGTAATGAGTATATTAAATGATCTTTCAATCTCGTTTGGTTTCTTTTTCCCATGCTGGTCATCTTTTCTATACCTTTATGGGTAAAAGCAAACATACATATATAAAGTGTATAATTCCTATGTTTTTTTTGTTTTCAACATGATCACCATTCAATATAAAGCCTTGGCGTGCATGTTAAAATAAAAAGTTACTATGGAGGGGTGGAGAAACTATTTTATCTATGACATTTTCTGAAAAGAACCTGTTTCTCCCATAACAATTTAGAAAACATGGGGAAATGTTGAAATGGTGGGAAATATAACTACAACAGTACTGCCTGAAAAGATCAGCTTCTGAAATAAGAGCTCCATATAACAAGCTCCATTTGTTGGAGAATTTAAATATATGATTTAAAAATGTGTATTGCTGTTATGCTTAATTTTGTTTGCTTGTGGCTGTCAATGGGTTAATATAAGAAATGATCATAACCAAATATTGAAATCTCATTCAGAGGTTAACTAATCATTTTCATATGGTTGTAAATTCTGGCTAAATTTTCATTGAAAGGGACAAAAAAAATCTACTTCAGCTCATGGTATCAAAATGTTGATTGATGAGATGAGATGAGAGAATTCTATCTTTAAATTATCATATTTTACTTTTGTCTGGGGTCATCATCTGGATTATCATTATCATGATTACGAGAAGTTTGCTTTTTATATCTGGAATCATCACCAGCACGATTCCAGAGTTTATATCTGGATTCATGGCTAGATGAATCATCTCCATGATTCCAGCCGAGTGGTTTCTTTTTACCATCATCATCATCATCTTTACCATACCTTTGTGGGTAAAAGCAAACATACATAAATACAATGTTAAATACCCATTTTTTATCCTTTGAGCCCGCTTCCTTTCATACTTTCTTTTTTAGTTCATTTCAAATATGTGTATTATGGTAGTAACAGTTCTTATAAGCATTTTCTCCCTTTAATGTGCTAAGTATTTTCTTCCTGTAGTTTTTAAATTCTATCCTGATATTCTGATGTAACATTTTTGTTCAATGACAAAGCTCATTTTCTTCCTACAACTCATTCAACATCTTTCTTTGTCCATCTTGATGTCTCATGAACATTTATTCCATAATTTCTTTATAAATTAACCTTTGTCTTTGATCTGGGCTATCTCTATGGTTACGACCCCAGTTGTCATCGCCCTTTCGTCTAGGTTCGTTTTCATCATTATCACCATACCTCCTGTCTTCGTCAAAATCCCTTCTCTTGTCATCATCTCTTTCTTTCATTCTCTGTTCTTTTCTTTTCTTCACAAAGTCTTCATAGTCATTTGGTCTTAATGGATCATATTCATCAATGACTCCTGTAAGGGAAGTTTGTGGATCTGTCGGTATGAATGGTGATGCTGCTATGGACCCATCAGATATTTTTTCAAGCTACAAAAGAATCAAAATGTAATCAATCATATGCTTCCAAATAAATCTATTTGTTATTCCTGGAAGTTTAATAATCTTTTGATAACATGTTTATGTGATATTTGCTGTTAACATTACTCTTTTGTTACTGTAAACATTCTTATTTTCACAAACTCTCAATTCCACCCAAGTTCACGAGTACTTAATTTTGTATTTTCTGGTCATTAATACATTCATTTCATTCATATCTAATTTATTCCGCAGGTATTTATTTTCATGAAAAAAATGCCTGAAAGTGAAATTCATGAAAATAAATACCTTGCAAAAAAATAAGGCATGTATTGGGACATTAAATGATACCCTGCAACGATATTCATCAAAAGTTAAATATATTTGTATACTATATTGTATATATTATATATCTGAGACAGAAAAGAAATGAGTTATCTTTCTTAGACCAGAAAAATTCATCATTTTCAAATTAGGAAAATTTTGTCATTCAAATCTTTTGACGTGTTTTCAAGTAATCACTCGAAAACCTTCGGGGGGACAGACAGACAAACGGACAGACAGACACTGAAAGAAAGTGAGGGTAAAACATAATACCTTGCCACTTCGTGTGGCAGGGTATAATAAATGTTTACAATAATATGTAAAAGTGATATTTACTGTAAATATGTTACTTTCTCTGCCAGCTAACATGTTGAAGTAATATGTGCATGTAATTTACTCTGCCTGTTAACATGTTGAAGTGATATTTACTGTAAATACATGTATGTTACTTTCTCTGCCAGTTAACATGTTGAAGTAATATGTGCATGTAATTTATTCTACCTGTTAACATGTTGAAGTGATATTCACTGTTAACATCAAACTTACTCTGTCTGTTAACATGTTGAATTGATATTTCCTGTTAACATAAAACTTACTCTGTCTGTTAACATGTTGAATTGGTATTCCCTGTTAACATAAAACTTACTCTGCCTGTTAACATGTTGAAATGATATTCACTGTTAAGGTCATTCTTTTTCAGGTCAATTACAGGAGCAACTGCACTGCTGGCTTTCTGTTTCTGAAATTGCAATAGTAAAATTTATTGAAAATAAATCCAGATTATTCATCATGATTATGCTATAAAATGTTTATGCACTTATATAGCAGAGCAACTTTGGTTTCATGTACAAACTTTATAAGAGTCAATAAGCATGTGTGTGAAATCACCTTTAATAACAGCTCTATGGGTGTCTTGATAGGGTGAAGGTTGGGCCCATAAAACTAGTTTATCCCTTCAACTCTTTATATGCCTGTCCTAAGCCAGGAATCTTTGACAAAGCTTCTGTTTGTACTTGTCATTTTGATGTTTTCTGTTCCTTGGTTAAGAAAGGGGTCTTTCTTCGACTATTTCTTTCAAGACTTGATTAGAATTGTATGCATTTAATTTTGACCTTGGGCCAATCACAAAACATGAGCAGAGCCTACTGTCCTCATTGAAGACTGCTGGCTGTGTTTCTTTGTGGTCTTTTTAACTTGCAACTTTTAACTTTGGGTAGTGTCACATACACTTATACAATTTCTAATCATTTTCAAATATTTTCCCATTTTGAATGATATCATCTCTCTAAATTTCCTTGGCTTCATACATCTGAAATGATATTACCTATGAATTGATAAAATAAATCTTACTGCAAAAAATAACCCAAATCTGAACAGTATAACTTCATTTCTTTATTCTTGATTTTCAAAATGTTTCTATGTTGATTTCATTGGTTAGCTATCAATTTCTGAAGGAACAGATTGGCTTGGATAACCAATTTGTCAACAAGAACTTTTCATACTTGAGTTATTTCTGCAGTAACAACAAGTACCTTAGCTTGCATCAGATTTGCTTTCTTGGCTTGTAACTGTGACTGCATCAGCTTTAAACTTGAAGACCACCCAGCTACAAGATAAATCATTTTCAAAAATGTAAAACACTTATAGTGAATGGGTTCTTATATTTTTTTTCTACAATTTCATGTTTCTGTGTGAAGCTTAAATCTATACATGTTTACTCTGCTTAAATAAATAAATCTAGGCCAACAAAAAATTGTTTGTTTCCCCTCCCAAGATCGACTCTCAAAAATTGCAGCAACCTGAAATAAGTTCAGTATTCTTTTTGTTATCTATACAGACATGAGTGATTGTTTCAACTTTGAACTTACAAACAAGTTTGTAATTTTTGCAATAAACTGATTAACTTACCAACATCTGTTTTTGATGAATTCTCATCTTTTCCGTCATCTAAACCATCATACAAGGACATATTTACACTTGAGACCTGTAAACAAAACACAAACAAGTTGAAGTACTGTAAGAATTTCCCCCCAAAAATTGAAAACACCATGTAAAATATAATGGTATGAGCATCCAAATTCCAAGATTTGATTCCCTTTCGCTTGTGTGCTGAGTTGAATTACTGGTCATAGATGATTATTGTTATACACACACAAAAAGGCTATGTTACAGTCACCTTGATTGTTTATGTGTCTGTACAAATGTATATCCATTTACATTTTTGTAATAGATGTCTAAATTTCTTCTGGGTGATTTCAAACTAAGCAAGATTCTGTCTACCCGGTAACTGTTTATTAATTACAATTCCCAGTTAAGATTGTTATAAACATATAATTTTTTTAAAGATATTTACTATCGCTATTTTAAAATATTATTGAAAACAAAATAGAGATATTTACATTTGATTTGTTGTTCATGTCTTAAGAAATGTTGACTAACTCAGTAAATGATCGATTTAAGGTCTTTGATGGAAACACATATTTCTAGGGTTTTTTTTACGTTCTGATCTAAAATTGTGGCTATCTATAATGCAGTTGATAAGTTTACCTCGTTTAGTTATTGTTGTAATAATTTTTGGCATTAGCGTTTTGTTCGTTCAAACCTAATGTCCTACGGGTCTTCCAATTTTTCGACCCCTTGCATGTCTGATGAAGGTTAGTCCAGAAAAGCGCTTCAAAGGCATTGAATGTTTGTTTATGATCATTTATAAGAATAATATCAATATGTGGATCATGTCTTTCTGGCACATATTCCATATTCTTTTGTTTTTCATATTAATTGTGCGTTAGATTATTCATTGAAATACAAACAACAAAATTGTTAGTTAATCTGTGACATAAACAGCCAAGTGGTGTAGACTCACCTGACCAGTGGCTGTGCTCAATGATTTTTATAACATTTCCTGAAATTTCTAATTTATGCAAAGGTTTCCATGGAAGCCTGTTTTATAACTCATTGTCAGTCATTTTTGTGACAAAATGAGCACAGAATAATTTTCAAAATGTTTTTTGTTCTAACATGGCCCCTTTTGGAAGTCTAATAACCAAATAGCCTAAATTGCTATGTTACCCTACCAGTGCTCGATAATCGGACCACAGACCGTCAATTTGAAATATGGAAACTTTTCAATCACTTGTGTTAGAAGTTTTACACTTCTTTGTTGTGAAAATGGCAAAAAAATATTCATTCAGACCAACTGCTTCCGAGGTTCAGGGTGCAAACTACCTTACAGACAAAATTGTAGAATTTCACAGTATTTCCATGTTTAAATTTTACAAACTGGCTACGATTACCTGGATTTACCTGGAAAAGTAACAATAAGAAAAAAATTATTGTTACCTGACGCCGGAAGTCAAAGTAAAATATTAACCGGTCCACGGATGCGGACCTGTTTTTATGAAAGTAACAATAAGAAATTTTCTAATTGTTACCGCTCGTTATTGTTACCCCAAAATGTGTTAACTAACAAGGAAATTCTTTAAGCCTATTATAATACACATGATACAGTGACATGAAAACAATAATAACATTTGAATTAGGATTATTTTAAATGAAAATTATTTCAGTTTAAGTTGCATTTCCTACAAATCCAGTTGTTGCTTTAGGTGGATTTTTAAGTCCGACACACGAAAGATGATACCATTCCAGACAACCATCGCAAACAATAGAGGCCCGAATATGGACATCATCTGCACAATCCAGGCAATTCCAATGAGAATCTTCACGGTTTTGTCATATTTTCTTTTAGTTTCTGTCATGCTGGGAGTTTATCAATATATTTTTTTATATAATGTTTCTATAACGAAATTGGTATCCTTGTCATGCTTGTACGAATTTAACTTTTCTTCGAATTCGATAATAGTGAATCAAAATTTTCTTTAATTGAAATATTCACCACCGGCATCTCGGAAGCCATTTTGAAACGTTGTGTGCTTTTTTAACTAGGGCACAAATGTATTTACCTGGGGCGGTATTATAGAAAAGATGGTGTTTCATTATATGTATTTTCATGATTCAGATCGACGGTGGTTTTATTAGTGAAAATAAAGGAAAAATAAATTGTTTTTTTATTTCAAGTTTTCAACTATTTTCAACAGTTTGGATTTGACCTTCCAATGTTTTGATTTAAATGCTACTGATGAGAGGGTACTCCTTGAAATATCGATATATAGCATATCCAAATTAACCGTTTATACCCGCGTTTTGGTATTTGTAATTTTCAATTATATATAAAGAAATATACACATTTTATATATTATTCTTATGTCATGTATGTGCAACAATAATATTCAAATTCATATATTCGAGTAACAATAAGGCAAGGTAACAATAACAAAAATACTTATTGTTACTTCCATTATACATGTCCGTGTCCGTTACACGGTTTCCCGTTAGTCCGTCCTTCCGGTGTCAGGTAACAATAACTTTTTTCTTATTGTTACTTTTCCAGGTAACTGTATCCAGTGCCTAAATTTTATGAATGTCCATTGTAAGACTGGATGGAGCTTTTCTGGTGCTTTTTTCTGTCATTAGTGTCCATTGTGGTTTTTTCTAAATTGCCGTTTAATTGTGGGCTGTGTCACATATACTTATTTCATATATCATTATTTTCTATTTATGTATTTCCAACTTAACAAACAAAAGTTATTGCAATAGTGTCAAAAAAGTTTGATTTAAACCAAATTATCAAGCACTGGTCTTGATAGTCTAGTTTGTGTGTGAGCACCATTGTAACTTGCAGTTTATTCATTGCATGATGCTCAGTATTTTTGCATCCCATCATGGCCATGGGTTGCAACTTAATTCATATTACCATATATTATCTGGGTGTAGCTTTAGGGTGTGCAGAGACTGCACACAAACATACATTTAGTCGTTGCCTGTGGTCATTTTATGAGCAACATATATATACATCATGTTGATATACCAACGCAACAGGCAACAGTAGACAATTTTTGTAGGATTGCTCAATAAATCATAAATGCTGTTTTCTAAAATCTGTAATTTTTATACTAACACTGGGTTTATCTCATTCGACCTTTAGTAAAGAATAAGTAATCGATACATATTTATGAAAAGGTAAATACAAATATGAATATTACCACAAAAAAGTGAAAACTGAAAAAAAATGACTTATAATATATATCTAGAAACGTGACAACAACCACTATAAGCACCACCGTCTAATTGGTTCTTATCTTGAAAATTTGGACACACAGACAGAAACTGTAATTCTAATTGCACATCGATGCAGGATTAGTTTCCGGGTTTGTTTTCGGACTCGGGTTATCGAACCGGTCCTTTTTCAGCTCATCTAGTTAAGGGCCACGTGAGCTTATGCCATCACTAGTCCATGTAGTCTGTGCGTGCATCCTCGTCTGTCGTCTGTCGTCGTCGTCTGTAAAAAAATCAAAAATCTTCTCCTCTGGAACCACTGAACCAATGTTACTGAAACTTAAATCAGAGGCGGATCCATAGACTCTGAAAAAAGGGGGCCCACTGATTGGCCTAAGAGGGGGCCCGCTTTGGTCACGCTTCAATGATTTCCTATATATTTAACCAAATTTTTACGCCAAAAGGGGGACCGGGGCCCCCAGCCCCCCTGGATCCGCCTATGACTTTACAGGAATGATAAATGACATGTTGGCAACAAACGATTCTCATTTTGAAATGATTCGATAAAAAACATGACCCCTGTTACTAAAATAGAACATAGGGTTATTTAAAACAATTAAAATGGCTTAATTATAACTGATAGTGGAAAAAATCCGAATGATCTTATATCCTTTTTTATTTAACCTCGATCATTGCATCGCATATTTTCCAAGGAATATTGTGTTAGTTTTTTGTCAAAATTTTGGATATCGCAAGTCCAATTTTGTGTCAAAAAAAGTAAAAGTAAAAGGTGTTTAAGTTGCATTTTTCCTAAATGTGTTTGTTAATTTTCCGCCAAAATTGCAGTTTTCAAATGCATATATTCATAGACCTGTATATTATACAGGTCTATGATATATTTCAAAAACGAGGTCCGGGACCCCCATTTTTTATTTCATATATGGATGTATATCACTAAGAACTTTATGTCTGTAAATCTTTTAAAATTAAAATCTGGATATATATCATTTGGTATCGTCCCACCTTAACATTCAGCTCATTAAGCTCTACAAAAGTTTCAATAAAGTATGCAATTCATCACCTACTTCCTGGTTACAAAATAGACATATTCTAAGTTCTTTAGGTTTGTTATTTCATCTTCAAGTTTCTATTGGAAGTTTAATATTGGAACATCTAAATTTAGTTATGTAAATTCTATGAGCTTTTGAAAGCCTAGTGAGATACTCTTAAATTTTTTTAACAAGCTTATAAATTATCTATGTTTCTGAAACTATTTTTGTATGAATTGACCAGCCAATCTTTGTGTTAATAGTAAGTTTAACAGAGGCTGTGCATAATGGGAATTGGATAATCAAACATATAATCAAAACCAGTTTTGTCCACACCATAAAATTACCTTGTAATGTTTAGACGTTTGTGCAAATAAATATTGTCTATTTTGTCTATTGTCTTAAAAATGAATATTTTAAACCAAAAATAGAATTGGACATTTTATGCTAAAAAGTGGATAAAAATGTTAAAAATAAACGTTTTACGGAAATTCACTAACTTTAAAGGTTGCTGCTGTTCACAGAAGTATACAATTTATGCGCAAATTTTATAGCTAAGTAAGTAAGATTTTAATTCGGCATGATACAAGTGTGGCCACTAAAAGTATGTCTCGCCTGCCGGCACCATCACTAAAATCAACTACCTAAGCTTTCATTTCTTGATATAAACACAAAAAGTGTACATGTATGTATGCCTAATAACAGATGCCTAGTTATTATACTATTCAAGCAATCCATTGTCCACACAAGAATTACAAAAAGTTTTCTGTCTGAAAAAAAGACCTAAGTTCACAGAGTCACTGGAGCGTAAAAATGGGGTCATGGTCACATGGCATGGTGACAGTTGCATTGTCCATAACCGCAACTGTCTGTTTACCCAATATCAGATGCCTAGCTATTATAACTTTCCAGCAATTCATCATCCACAAAAGTCTTACAAAAAAGTTTAAGGCCTGAAAAAAGACCTAAGTTCACAAGGTCACTGGAGCGTGAAAATGGGGTCAGGGTCACGCAGCATGGATACAGTTGCGTAGACCATAACCTAAACTGTCTGTATACCTAATATCAGATGCCTAGCTAATATACTTTTCCAGCAATTCATTGTCCACAAAAGTCTTACAAAAAAGTTTACGGCCTGAAAAAAAGACCTAAGTTCACAGAGTCACTGGAGCGTGAAAATGGGGTCAGGGTTACACGACATGGTGACAGTTGCGTAAACCATAACCTGAACTGTCTGTATACCAAATATCAGATGCCTAGCTAATATACTTTTCCAGCAATTCATCGTCCACAAAAGTCTTACAAAAAAGTTTACGACCTGAAAAAAGACCTAAGTTCACAGAGTCACTGGAGCGTGAAAATGGGGTCAGGGTCACACGGCATGGTGACAGTTGCGTAGACCATAACCTGAACTGTCTGTATACCAAATATCAGATGCCTAGCTATTATACTTTTCAAGCAATTCATTGTCCACAAAAGTCTTACAAAAAAGTTTACGACGCCGCCGCCGCCGCCGCCGCCGCCGCCGTCGCCGCCGCCGCCGCCGCCGCCGCCGCCGGAAAGTAATACCTATGTCTCGCCTTCAGCGACTATTCGTCGCAGGCGAGACAAAAACTGTACAACACAAGCTCGGAGGATCTTTTTAACCGAATATATATTACAGATACATCAACAATAGTAAAAACAACATGGAAGAGACATTAATGTTATAGTGGCTGGGAAAAATTGAAGAAAACCCATCAAATCTTTAAGATTCGGAAACAGATACTTCTACGACAAAATAAAAATCTGGCAGAAAAATTTATAATCAACTTAAAATTAAAATTTAACATATAAGAAAAAATCTATTAAATTCATTTGACAATTTAACAGTGAACTCCAAAAAGGGTAAACTTGTACTACTGAGCCAGGAAATGGTAGTTTTACGTTTAGGCAGGCAAAACACCGACAGTTCTGCTTCTTAGTTTTTTTAAGAAGGATACCATAGATTCTATAGAGAAGAGGGTCGAAGAGGGTCGAAGAGGGGTCTATTTTATTTTAAGTTGATTTAAAAATAACAAAAAAATCAAGCCTCTGTGAGATAGTAAGCTTATTAAGTCCGTCAAAAAGAGAACCAAAACGTTTGCTGTGTGGATTTCCGGATTGTACTGATAAAGTCTGATATGGACATAAAAATGAACCTGATAACCAATTTCAATTCCTAATAAATTCACAGTATTTTTTCACAAGAAAGATCAAAATCTAATGACCATTCCATCAGCATTATTTTCGGCTTAATTCCATCTAGATTATTCACATTTTATTATACGAGACAAACATTTCATTTTTAAAAAAATTATTCTTCCTTTGTAAGGGCGACAATATTTTCAGGAAAAATGGGAAGAATGGATTAAAAAGTCTATAATTACACATTTGCATTATCGATTTTCTTGAGTTCCTTCAGAAGTTACCCATTACAATCGACTCAATGGAGAGTTTGAAGAGCTTTTAATGATGAAGGAGTTTTTTATGCTTCTTGATATTTCTATAGATCTTTATATATGCAAAATAGGGGAAAGAAAAACAAACAGACAAAAAAAAAAGGATAACAAAACCAAATTAAAACCCCTGTTCTCATGATTCTAGCCATACACCATAAAACTGTTGAAGTAATTTTGATATAGGACAACTAATGTTATCATAGTGTTGCTTACAAGGACAAGACCAACGACGACAATAGCAACAGCGCACACGATACCATTTAACTCGCGGTTAACAAACAGCTCAGTCGTTTGACACACCTGGTTTCTGAGAGTCTGACATCAAAGTTAGTGCTCAGAGCGACCAAGTGTGTATCCTATGTGACTGAATAAGATGACCCTCGTCCGAGGGCGTTGTTAGGTCTATAATACGGAAAGCTTAACCGCTGACCATAGTGCACCACATGGACTATAAATTCTTCGCCCATTGTCCTCTCCACCTTTTCTGTGGTCTTCACTTTACTGTTCCTTCGTCTCCCACCACCCATCCACATTTCTCATTATCATTTCATGTTCATTTTATCATCCTTTTCATGTACATCGCCTTCATATAACCTTTATAGAGTTGCAAGGGCGTAAAACAACAATTCATTCATTTTATCTGCACTGCACATGGGCTGAATTTGGCTTCTCCTTTCGAACTGTTTGATTACGAATTCTTTTGTCCGAGGCTTTTGGTTTTTCGACCTTCCTATATGCAGCAAATATATTATTCCTTGAAATATGCATTTAAATTACGCATAATCAAAGTTAGCCATTTTTTGATACTCGCTTAATTTGGTGCAAAGAAAATACTACATGTATTGTGATTTTTGAAAGGTCATAATGCTTATGATAGGCCATTTTAAAACTACTATCATATCACATATAAAGTCACTGAAAATTTCAAACTCTTGGAGAATTTTAAATAGTTTTATAAGCTGAAGGTTTAAGCAAGCAGCGACATTTTTTTCTATCTGCAAAAGTATAAATTATAATTGCAAATAACAAGAACCCCTTCAAGGGTATTACTGGGTCAGATTCATACAACTAGACCAGAAGTTGTTCAGCGATTACAAGTTTTCATTTAATAAGGCCAACAAAAAATTCCAATTTTATATTGTTCAATTTTATCACTCAGTGAAAACTTCTGGAAAGCTTAATTAGCTGAAGATCCAAGAGCTATTTCTCTGGATGCAAACGTTTTCATGCTATATACCCCCCCCCCCCAAAAAAAACCCAACCAAAACATGAAACGTAAGTACCAGGAGCCTGATTTTATATATTTTTTGTGCAATGATAAATTGAAGCTATCATTTTTGTAAAGGACACATTGGCAACAATCATACAAAGTTTGGCAGGCATTTGGTCTTTTTGGTTTTAAAGAATTTTGTGTGTGTGAAAATTTAAGGAACAGCAAGCCATGGCAATAGCTCACATGGACTTGGACCAGCTGATAACTTCAACACTGTTGAATGGTTTTAATTTTTATTTCAGAGAGTCAAAGATCCTTCTGATTATTCCTCCTATTGTGGTCATGTAGTTATATGCGTTCAAATGGGATTTTACCCCATGGTCACTTTCGAGCAATTCCCTCAAGGTGTCAATAGTCTAGTTCACCCTGGAGGTAATTGATAGATGTTTATGGCCCGACCACGTATGTGGATCGGCCATTTAGTTTTACCCTTGTCTGTCCGTCCGTCCGTCCGCCCGTAACACTTTGTTAAGTTCTTGGTTAAGGTCCATTACTCGGATACTAGATGTTGGGGGTCAATGATATTTCACCACCAGATGGGTCTTCGTAAGGGCTACACCACCCACTAAAATTAGGTCACTGTGACCTATATTCCATGAATGAACGACTTCGGTTTAGTTCTTGGTTAAGGTCCATAACTCAGATACTACATGTTGAGGGTCAATGGTATTTCACCACTAGATGTGTCTTGGGTAACATGACACCACCCAAAAGAAATTAGGTCACTGTGACCTTTATTTTAGTGCACTCTTTACCATGACTTAAGAAAAGATTTGAATAATTATATTAAAAAAAAAACACCAAATTTACTCAAATTAAATAAATATGATCTCTTTTTTTGGATTTTAAGTAATGAGGACAGCAGCTTATTATCTATCATATGTCAGTATCTTGATAATAGTTTCAGATTAAGAAATACAAAGAAATAATTTGTTTGTATGTATACTGAATATTGTGAAATATGCATGTACTACTAAGCCTAGTGTTATTTCCCTTTGATAATGACCCTTTCCTCCTAAAAAAAAAAATTATCAGTCGTTTTTTGTTCTCATCAATTACATGTCTAAATTACTCTGTAATGTACTGTTTTTACTGTTTCTTTGTGTTATGCTCTAAATGGGCCCTTTAATTTGGAAATAAATATATTTGATTTGATTTGATTTGATTTACATTTTATGCATGAATGACTTTGGTTAAGTTCTTGGTTAAGGTCCATAACTTGGATACTAGATGTTTGGGGGGTCAGTGATATTTCACCTCTAGAAGTGTCTTGAGTAAGGTGACACCATCCACTAGAAATGAGGTCACTGTGACCTATATTTTACACATGAATGACTTTGGTTTA
This sequence comes from Arcuatula senhousia, assembly GCA_963971305.1. NCBI lineage: Eukaryota > Metazoa > Mollusca > Bivalvia > Mytilida > Mytilidae > Arcuatula > Arcuatula senhousia. Next base: position 24,124,106 of record OZ020303.1, on the reverse strand, counting down.
GTTTTTGGTTAAGGTCCATATCTTAAATACTATATGTTAGGGGTCAATAATATTTCATTACTCGATGAGTTGTGGTAACACGGCACCACCCACCAGAAATAAGGTCACAGTGACCTATATTACTCATGAACACTTTTGATATAATTCTTGGTAAAGGTCTATATCCCAGGTAATACACATTGAGAGTCAATGATACGGTATTTCAAGAACAGGAGGGCCATCCTGTGTCTCATAGACACATTTTCTAGTTTTATCTATTTTCCTCTATAGCTTATCCATTTTCCAACAAAATGCATTGACCTCTTGATAATAGTAGCTTAATGGCAATTTTATTTTCAATAACCATAATTTTTGGGTAACCATCTATATAAAGTGCACTTCTCATAATATTAGAGACAAATGCAAATGTAGACCTTTCATCAACAAAATTTGAATCCCACATGTTGCACTAATTTTTGAATAGTTTAATAAACAGATGACAAAAGCCAGGAATGTATAAAATATGAGTCACTGCAAATGCCTAGTGACTTATTTTATCAAAAGTAATAAAGGAATAAATAAGACAAATTTAAATCTGTAAGTTTATTCAAGCACATTAATCGAATGCATCAGAGATTTTGGTGTATGGCCAGTGTGTCTATAGCAAGAATACATAAATCAAATGGCACAACATTAAAATGGGTTCTGCAAGTAATTTCATTTTAACATCAACAAAAAGGTATACATAAAGGTTCAACTAAATTGTACCATCAGCTTTAATTTAATTTTCATTTTTATTTTTGAAATTTACTTGACTCCTAAATGAAGGCAATATTCTTTTATTGAAAACATTTCAAACTTTTAACTAAAAGATGCACATCTTTATGATGTTACAAAGGTGTTAAAGTTTCATGAATATATATTACTTGCCTCAAGGCATTACAGAAGAGAAGTGGGAATCCCAAGGGTAGCACAATTTCTTGCTGCAAAATGTTGCTCTTTTTAAGGTCAACAAGCACAAAATCTCATGAAATTCAAACTTTATACAGTTTCTGAGAAATCAGCTTAAATGCACAATTAAACCTGAAGTATGATGGGCCAAAGAGGCAACAGACTTGTCCATGGGACACGGATGCCCCCGCTGGCCCAAAACAGGAAGTAGATTTCTGACAGGTCTGAAAATCGCTTAGGACATACATTTGTCATACTGATCCATCCTACCAAGTTTCAAATCATTCTGGTATACAGTTCCTGAGAAAAGCTTGACAGAAATTTTCATATCATGTTCACATACTTTAAAATTGGCCTACGTCCCAAACAGGAAGTAGATGTCCGACAAGTCTCAAAATTGCTTAGGATGTATAGTTTGTCATACTGAACCATCCTACTTAGTTTCAAATCATTCTCATGTATGGTTCCTGAGAAAAGCTTGGCGGAAATTTTCATAGTCATGTTCACATATTTTAACATTGGCCTAAGTCCCAAACAGGAAGTAGTTGTCTGACAGGTCTCAAAATTGCTTAAGACATATAGTTTGTCATACTCAACCATCCTACCAAGTTTCAAATCATTCTAAAGTATGGTTCCTGAGAAAAGCTTGACGGAAATTCGTACGGACGAACATGAGTAAAACTTAATGCTCCCTGACATGTCGTCACGGGGGCATGAAAAAATTGTAGCTTTATATGATTAAATAGTCACTACATGAAGGTTTTCCATCATAATAAAAAACTGGTATAAGCCAATGAATCCATCAGACTATCAGGGCCTGTTTATAAGTAACATACCATTTGCAAGTGCTAAACACATCTTTTCAAGTTTACAATCGATATAATGGACATAAATTCTTGGGAGGTAATAGCTATTTTGCATGAAAACTCATTAGCAAATTTACATTAACACAAACATAAAAATACAACAACAAATTGGAATAAAAATAAGTTAAAATACAACAAGCAATTATAACAAATATTGCAAATATCCCTTATACTAACTCAATAAATGAAAGGCACATCTAATAAAAGATTTTTTTAACCATTTCTGGTTTCATTGTCACTAAGATTAAAGTTCATAATGATTAAAAATCTTTAATACATTTATGAAAACTGTCAAATAAAGGAAATACATGCACACAAGTTTCATGGAATAAATATCAGTCAAGACTTCTAAGCTTTGCTTTAAAAAATGGAAAAATTAGAAAAAATCTGTCCAAGTAAAAAATGGCAGGATTTTGTTTAACATGATGTAGCTTAGCAACAGACCTGAAATAAATCCCATGTTATGATGTTGTATACCAAATATCAAGTGGCTGTGATTAGTAGTTGCTGAGAAAACTGTTACAAAAATTTCTTCCCCTACCGCCTGACATTTTATAACCCGTATATTTCACGAAATCTGGCCAAAATTGGGTACAGACAAAAATGTCCAGATATCGTTTCACATGAAGTAGGTAACTAAAATTCTAATCCCACATCACAAGACCTCATGCTGATGCTGCAATACCAAATATGACAGATTGTAATAAGATGTTGCTGAAAAAACTGTAACAAAAATTTCTTCCATTGACCATTATTGTCAAAAATAAACTAAGTAGGTAAAGTAATCAGGAAGAAGATGAGCAACAGGCCTAAAATCGAATTGCGCGGTATGGGACCTTATGCTGATACTGCTAACAAATTACCAAAAGGATGAGATTATTAGTTGCTGAGAAAACAAAATAAAATATTTTCCTCACCCACCCATCCTTCAAATTTCACCATTTCATAACCCAAATCTTCACTATGTGAATTCCAGCCTAAAATAAATGCAGGAACTTTATATACATTCACATATTCAAATGCCAACCCTCACCCAAGAGCATGGCCTGAGATCCCGACCTAGCACTCTGGCAAGACATACTATTTTTACAAATGTTATGCCCTTACACTTCATCTCAGCCTTAAATTTCTAAGTTAAAGCGAGCACAGCACACTTGAGCTGTGAGCTCTATGATAAATGTTCCTACAAAACTTTGCCTAATGCTGATATTGATTTTTCATGGTCTGGATATGTTCTCAAATTTCACAGGAACGGATTGAATTTTAAAACAATAGCCCATTTTGCTAGTTGCATTCCAAAAACAAGGAAATGTGTCAAAATGACACTGCTGGCAAATAAAATGAAACTTATTTTTACAAAATTTGCTAAGTTCAAAATCAGTGGACTGGAACGAAACTCAAACTTGACTTGCAGCTCATCATGGTAGACTAACATAACAAAAATCTTTTGAATATAGGCAATTATGTCGAAAAAAGTGCGGAAAACTGTTATTTTTACAAAATTTGCTAAGTCCAAGGGCCATAATTTAGGTCAAAATCAGTAGACCGGAACAAAACTCAAACTTGACCTGTAGCTCATCATGGTAGACTTACATACCAAAAATCTTTTGAATATAGGCAAGGATGTCGAAAAAAAGTGTGGAAAACTGTTATTTTTACAAAATTTGCTAAATTCAAGGGCCGTAATTTAGGTCAAAATCAGTGGACCAGAATGAAACTCAAACTTGACCTGTAACTCATCATGGTAGACTCACATACTAAAAATCTTTTGAATATATGCAAGGATGTTGAAAAAAGTGTGGAAAACTAAAGTGTGACGGACAGACGAACAGACTTTGATGGCGGGGCATAATTATCTGTGTACTAAAGTTTAAGAAGAAAAAATATTCTGATGACTACAAGTTGCTATATTTTTTGTACTAACCAAATTCTATTTGCATTTTTTTACTTTTCTTTTTTACTTTCAATTGCCCCAAGCATCTCTAATAAAATGATCATAAGTTTATAAATTTACAGGCATCTGATAATGATCTTATGTGTAACTTTTGAGCATTTTGATTGGCAGAAATCTTGACTTACGACATTTTTTTTATACTGGAGATTTTGGATGGAAAGTCTCTAAAACCATTGTTTCAACTTAAGGCAGAGAAAAATCAAAAACATCCTGAATTTTGTTTTGTTATGCATTTGTTTAACAACGCTTTCTTAAAAACCCACAATAAATGATATTATTATATGCAAAAACAATGGAAGGTCAAATTAATGTATGCCACACAGCATCCAGGAAGATATCTTTAATATCTGCATTGGAAAATAACACACTTCAACATATAGATGAACCAAATCATACACTGAGAGGTTTGATAAACAGAGGTAAAATATTTTTTTCTGGAAGGATGTAGTTTAACCTTCTGGATATATACTACTGTGGTTTTATTATCATTCGTGGGGTATCAATTTTTCGTGGTTTTCATGTGTGGCTTTCACCCACAATGATTGATACTCAATGAATAGGAAATTTAACATTGATCTGTATATTTCAGACTTCAGAACAACAAATTTAAGAATCAATGACTTATCAATTTAAATTGGTATCCATGAAAATAAATGAATCCACAGTTTAAATTTTAATAATTAAACAAGCACACTGAAGATTTAAAAGTTGAATATAATGTTTCAATGCATAGGAATTAGATAATCATTGCAACTACAATAAGAGTTCCTTAATTACAATATGATTATCAAATTAAAAATATTGTTAGCCTATAAATATCTGTAATACTGTTTAAGTATGGTGGTACATGAAACAAAATAATGCATAAAATAACACAAGTATTGAGCACTTAGGTTAAAAATAATGAGACATTGTCCCTTTAAATCTTATTACCAAATGTTTCTACAAAAGAACAGGCAGTGATACGTAGAGTCTAATACTGAATAATTATAAAACTGATGTGAAGGATGTATGCCACTATTGTTGAGGAAATAGACAAGATTACAGATGACTTACTTTTATATAATAAGAAATAAGACAGGAATGAATTTATTGAACTATCCTGCTTTTGCCTTCAGAGACACAAGTAAAAATCTTCCTTTACATTTACATGTATATTGTTTCCCTAGAAAACACAAACATGTTAAATCATTAATAATTATTCATTAAATTAAAATCAAAATCAAAATGTGACCATAGATGCTTCTGTGTAGGGCCCCAAGCAGGAAGTAGAAGTCAAACAGGTCTGAACGTTGCTTAGGACGTACAGTTCTGATACTGCACTATGCTGCAAATTTCAAATCATTCTTTTAAACAGTTTCTAAGAAAAGCTAGACAGAAATTTTTACAGTCATACAGACCTTATTTTGGAACTAAATATAGGCAAATAATATCACTAGCACGTCAGTAAAAGATGTATGACAAATAAATCATTTTTCATCCATTGCTAAAACAGAATAAAAAATAATCTAGCACAACAACAAAGAGCACTCTTTGAAATATTGCATCTATTATTCTAAGAGTTTATAGCACCAAGAAATAGAAAACCTACTTTATATACACAACAAGTGAGCCAACAGTAACCAGTGATTTCTTTGATAATGGGTTAAAATACAGAACAAGGTACACTGTTAAAACAGTACTGGTCACAGAGTAGATCTCACCAGCAAGTAATTCTCGCCACCCAAGTTTCAGAAATTAATTTTGAAATTATTTGGACAGTTAGATAGGAAATGAAAACTGATCTTAAAAGAGGACAAAATTGCATTTATATGAGCTATTTCCAGACAATTATAGCAGAAATATAGCAAAATAATCAGCAACATGGCGAGAGCTGCTTTTGAGAAAAAAGTGGCGAGATCTACTCTGTGACTCCTTCTTTAAAGCAGGCATATAAAATAGACAGATACTTGTTACAAATAACAAACAAGAGGCTCCCAGGAGCCTGAATCGCTCAGCTGACATATATGTGCCTGAAGTATAGGTTATTAGGCAAAATCTACTTGACATGGAAAGGGTCATAAGTTTAATAAGTGGGTCATATGACAATATGGTTTAACTAAATGTAGTAATGATTGTACAGAGTAATATTTTAGCAACTTAAACCTTTTAATAATTTTCTTACCTTCAACATTCTAAGAGGAATAACCCCTAAAATGAACAGTATTACAATCTAGACCTTATTTCATATTTTTAGATCATGATGTGCTTAACAATATGCAATTTACATTTCTTAAATATCTCATATAGATTTTAAGAGCTTGAAACATTTTTGTAAGTGCAAAACTCATAAAAAATTAAAATAAAAGGGCAATTACTCTTCCATGTGTTGTTGGATCTTCTTGGAAATTTCAGGGCTGGTTGCAATTTAAATTTCTCAAATATCTTGTATAGTTTTCAAGATATTGAGCTAAGCAGGTGCAAAATTTGCCAAAAGTCCACAAAAAGGGCAATAACTCCTACATGGGTTGTTGGATTTTCTTTAAAATTTCAGAGTAGGTAGATCTTGAGGTGCTGATCACTTTATGCCAGAATTTTGATATCTGTAGCCGTTTTTGAGTTATTTGCAAAATACTGCATTTTACCCCTATGTTCTATTTTTAGCCATGGTGGCCATGTTTAACGACGAATGAAAAATCCCCACATCAGTTCTAAGCACCAAAGGCTAATGAACAACTATACCAAGTTTGGTTGTAATTGGACTTATAGTGTCAAAGGAGTTAACGTTTTAAAAAGTTTATGGACGACAGAGGGACGGACAACGGACACCAAGTGATGACAATAGCTCACATGACCCTTCGGGTCAGGTGAGCTAACAAAGGAGATTTCATCAGGTTCTAATATCACATATTTGGTTTTGATCATTTACAATGAGTCAAGAAACATAATCATGCAAACAAAACTTAACTAGAGGCTCCCAGGAGCCTGAATCGCTCACCTGATCTCTTATGCCAAAGTTTGAATAAATTTCACAAACTTTCAAGTATACAAAGTTGCAAACAATCCCTTCAGTGGTTTCAGAGAAAATTTTTGAAAATCAGTTCAAATTAATAGAAAAAACAGTTCAAGGGCAATAACTCATATAAGGACCTTTTGATGCTGAATAAGAAAAGTTGCTTCGGTTTTTCTCTATCTCTTATACTTTTCGAGTAATAAGCAAAAAACAATGGTCTGACACCCCTGTTCTATTTTTAGCAACAGCAGCCATGTTGGTTGATCGACATGTATATAATTCACAAACTTGGTAGAGGACATCCTAAAGATCAAGTATACCAAGTATCAATGCAATCCCTTCAGTGGTTTCAGAGAAGAAGATTTTTGAAAATGAGTTAATATTAATGAAAACCAGTTAAAGGGGAATTACTCTTAAAGGCCTGATCTGACAATTTTGACCCTGAATAATTTTTGTAGATCTCAATGAGCTTAACAATTCTGCAATGCTAACTTTTCCTCTAGCTCTAACGGTTTTTAAGATATAATCCAAAAACTGCTAAAATGGTCAATTTTGGTGATTAAAGGGCAATAACTCCTATAAGGAGTCGTTTTACAACTTCGACTCAATGGAGAGATTTGTAGAGCTTTTGATGCTGAACATGGAAGGTTGCTTCGGATTTTTTCTATCTCTTATACTTTTCGAGTTATAAGCCAAAAACAATGGTCTGACCCCCCTGTTCTATTTTTAGCAACGGCGGCCATGTTGGTTGGTCAACGTGTATATAATTCACAAACTTGGTAGAGGACATGCTAAAGATCAAGTATACCAAGTATCTATGCAATCCCTTCAGTGGTTTCAGAGAAGATTTTTGAAAATCAGTTAAAATTAATGGAAAAAACAGTTAAAGGGGAATAACTCTTAAACGGCTGATCTGACAATTTTGACCCTGAAATGATTTTTGTAGATCTCAACGAGCCTAACAATTTTGCAATACTAACTTTTCCTCTAGCTCTAACGGTTTTTAAGATATAGTCCAAAAACTGCTAAAATGGTCAATTTTGATGATTAAAGGGCAATAACTCCTATAAGGAGTCGTTTTACAACTTCGACTCAATGGAGAGATTTGTAGAGCTTTTGATGCTGAACATAGAAGGTTGCTTCGGATTTTTTCTATCTCTTATACTTTTCGAGTTATAAGCCAAAAACAATGGTCTGACCCCCCTGTTCTATTTTTAGCAACGGCGGCCATGTTGGTTGGTCAACGTGTATATAATTCACAAACTTGGTAGAGGACATGCTAAAGATCAAGTATACCAAGTATCTATGCAATCCCTTCAGTGGTTTCAGAGAAGAAGATTTTTGAAAATCAGTTAAAATTAATGGAAAAAACAGTTAAAGGGGAATAACTCTTAAACGGCTGATCTGACAATTTTGACCCTGAAATGATTTTTGTAGATCTCAACGAGCCTAACAATTTTGCAATACTAACTTTTCCTCTAGCTCTAACGGTTTTCAAGATATAGTCCAATAAAAAGCTTCGCCGAGCGCAGCATGATACGACCGCAACATGTTGAACCCTGTACGTTTTAGGCCTAATATGGATAGTCTATTGTTCTGGACACATGCAGCCCATGGTGGACTGACAAAGGTTTTTGACACATGCTTCTCTGATGGACTTTCAACCCAGGGGCTAAAAATATAAATTTTGAATGTTGTATTCTACTCTTTAAAAGAATAATGTTTGGGGAAAAAATTAAAAATCGAACCAGAATTTTTTTTAAATTATGATTACAGCCCCAAAAATTTATTCTTAAATTTAGAATCGCTACCTGACAAGAATAAATTTGCAAAAAAAAATTTCAAAATCGGACCACAAATAAAAAAGCCCCATTTGGCCCCTAATTACGTAATAGGGGGAAAAAGGGGGGGATCGCAAAAATTAATTCCTAATTTTGTATTCGCTATTTGACAAGAACAAACATGCAAAAAAAATTTTCAAAATCGGACCAGAAATAAAAAAGTTTCAATTTCGGCCCCATTTGGCCCCTAATTACGTAATAAGGGGAAAAAGGGGGGGTCGCAAAAATTAATTCTTAATTTTGTATCCACTATTTGACAAGAACAAACATGCAAAAAAAATTTTCAAAATCGGACCAGAAATAAAAAAGTTTCAATTTCGGCCCCTTTTGGCCCCTTATTACGTAACAGGTGAAAAAGGGGTGGGGGTCGCAAAAATAAATTCTCAAATTTGGATTCGCTACTTGACAAAAATAAACTTGCAAAAAAAATTTTCAAAATCTGACCACAAATAAAAAAGTTTCGATTTTGGCCCTGTTTGGCCCCTAATTACGTAATAGGGGGAAAAAGGGGGGTCGCAAAAATAAATTCTTAATTTTGTATCCGCTATTTGACAAGAACAAACATGTAAAAAAAAATTCAAAATCGGACCACAAATAAAATAGTTTTTATTTTGGCCCCTTTTGGCCCCTAATTACACAACGGAGAAAAAGGGGGGCGCAAAAATTCATCAGGGTCATTCTTTTATTGTAAGAAACATTCTTGACAAATTTCACAGCAATAGGCCAACTAGGACCAAAGTTATGGTGGAAACAAGTAAAATATTTGAATTTTTTTCCCCTTTTGGGCCCCTAATTTCGAAACAAAAAAAGGGGGGACCCCCAAAATCAATCCCATTCATCCTTGTATGGTAAGGAACATCACTGTCAAATTTCATAGCAATTGGATAACTAGAACTAAAGTTATTGTGGAAACAAACAAAAAAGTAGTATTTTTGGCCCTTTTTTGGCCCCTAATTTCTAAACGAAAAATGGGGGGACCCCCAAAATCAATCCCATGCATCCTTTTATGGTAAGGAACATCATTGTAAAGTTTCATAGCAATCGGATAACTGGAACTAAAGTTATTGTGGAAACACTAAAAAGTTAACAGACAACGACGACGACGACAACGACAACGACGACGACGACAGCATCATACCATAATACGTCCGCAAATTTTTTGCGGTCGTATAAAAACTGCTAAAATGGTCAATTTTGATGATTAAAGGGCAATAACTCCTATAAGGAGTCGTTTTACAACTTCGACTCAATGGAGAGATTTGTAGAGCTTTTGATGCTGAACATGGAAGGTTGCTTCGGATTTTTTCTATCTCTTATACTTTTCGAGTTATAAGCCAAAAACAATGGTCTGACCCCCCTGTTCTATTTTTAGCAACGGCGGCCATGTTGGTTGGTCGACCTGTATATAATTCACAAACTTGGTAGAGGACATCCTAAAGATCAAGTGTACAAAGTTTCAAAGCAATCCCATCAGTGGATTCAGAGAAGAAGATCTTTGAAGAAAAGTTAACGACGGACGACGGACGACGGACGCCTAACGATGACAATAGCTCACATGACCCTTCGGGTCAGGTGAGCTAAAAACATAACAGTCAACCATAAATAAATATTAACAATAATGTGACTTACTTTGATTTTTTTACACAAATTAGCTGTCCAAATATTCTTTTGAATTTAAGAATGAAAGTATTCAAAATTGTACTTGAATGCTGATTACTGGGATTGTCTTTTATTTTTTTAAATAAAATAGTATAGTAACTTAACAGTTCTAATTTGCTTCTTAAAGCTGATTTCCTATTCTTCAGTTCTTTAAGAACTTCATATAAAAAGAACAAAACAGTAATAATGACAAGACAAAATGTTAAATGGATAGCCATGTTTGAATATGTATTAGTTTTTTTTATTAATTTATCAAAATATTTTGTTTTAAAATATACAACCATGTAAGACTTTTATTGACCCTGTGATATATTTTAGTGCATTGCATTGTATTTGAACATATATAAAATAAAATATCACAATTGGTAGTCTGCACCTAAATAGGAATTAAGAAACAATGCTATTTAAAAATATACATTATATTCATTCAAAATTCTGTTTGGTGGAAATATATGGTACAACATAAAGAAAACAATTCTGTAGTTCTTTTCCAAAATGACATCTCCTTTTTATTGTCAGGCACAGGTATTAGAATTGAGTATTATATACACCTTGTGATGTTTTAAGCTTGCTGTAGACTTTCAATCTCATTATAGGTGTTCAGCATTTCATTTTCCAGGTCAATCCATTTCTGTACCTTGTTGAACGGTTTGTAATCAAGATCTATCACACTAACAGAGAACATATATCTTCGACCATGAGCATCTTTGAGACATGGACCTTTGTATTCAGAAGAACTACAAAAGAAGTTTACTTGTTTATCATTTTGCATGAAGTTAAATAAGGCAATTTTTATCTCAGCAGAACATGCATGTAAGGTCATGGTCAATGCAGTATTGTCTATTGAAGGAGAAATGTTTATTAGGAAGGTACTTGACTCATAGACCCCACTATTCATACAAGAGGGTCATTAGGACCTTTTTAGGGACAACAGGAAAAAGGCTTATTTATTCGCTGGGAATTGAGGATTTTACAGATATAACTGTATGAATTCGGGATTTTTAGTTAGTGGGATCTTGGAATGGTCATTTATGTCACCTGGAAAGTGGTATTTGGTATTTATTTTAGTGGGAATGCGGGATGAGACCCCCTCCTATCCACCCCATATAATTATATTGAATATCACATCAGATTAATATGCATAGTTTCATTTTTTTTAAATATAAAAATAACACAACCTGTAACAAATTATTTTTTATGCCTTGCAACCTTATAAAACTGACATCAGTATCAAAAATATATCCATGCTTCATTACATATTTGAATTTTGATAGGCATTTAGTCATTATGATCTATTTTGTTTGTTTGTTTACTTTATTTTGAACAATCAAGAAAATAACAGAAATATCACAAAAATCAATATTAAAACAATCATATTGAAGTAGAAAAGGATATTATATATAAATTTTGAATGTGTTTAATTAAGTATTCCCATTTATTACCCAGACAGAACTAGTCTTGTAAGCAGATAAGACATGTAGATCCCATCTGAGGAGGGGTATAATTTAACTAATTCTATAGTTACACTATGATTATATCACTGGAATGTAATGTACCTTTCTATCCTCTGTAAAGCCACCATCAGAGAACAGTCTTGAAGTGTTTTTGAAACATTAAATCTTTTCACCTGAAAAATACCAATAGATCAATTTTTTAACAATCGTTCAATTCATTTATTTGGTCCATTCATAATCTTTTGGTGTACACACATTCATAAAACTAGCCGTAGACAAAAATGATTTCATTAGGCGGGAATTAGGTAATGGACAGGCCTGAAATCTAATAATTAATTTATTTAGAGTTTGTTATTTGACTTTGATGGAAAAGCTGTTTTTTTGTTCATGAGATCTGGCTAAAATCTGTAGTTTTTAAACAATTTGTGATAGACAAAAACCTACTATTGAAGTCAAAAGTGTGACAGACAAAATGAAGTTTGCTCAGAGCATATTTTTCACATTTTCTTATGACTTTTTGGGGTTCCTCTGGATTTATCATAATAAGTGATGCTTCCAAAATCTTGGAAGCTGCAATCTGATTGGTCAATTCAAAAGGTCATCATAACAGAAAGTAAAATGGAATGTCTTTAGATCTACCATGCAAATCTTATTTAAATCAGATTAACCATAACCATATCCCAAATTGACCATTTCCACAGTTTCAGTCATCCATCTTTTGAACTCATTGCTTTAAAGGCCTACCAGATCTTTGCATTTCCAGCTTACAAGTATCATTGTAGACCAGGTGGGTGAGTGTTTCAGGCTCCTGGTAGCCTCTAGTTTAACTTTTTATCCCTACCATATCAACAGCATATTCCAATGAGTCTGCATCTGGAGATAACTGTTCGGTGCAAGGTCTCAGCCAGGATTCAGTGGTAAAGGGTCCATAAAGGTTCCATTTAACTCTAAAAATATAGAAAATGAAAATCTAAGTGTTTTCACCACTTATAAAACTGTTTCAGAGTAAAGATAATTTTACTGCATTTTTGTTTGTAATTTATAATAAATCTCTATTCAATGAAACAACCTAGTATGCATTGTAACATCTTATTGTTAAAAGAACATAAAACAACGAGTATACTGTGATACTTTGCTTTTACAAGTATGACTTGCATGAAATCCTTAGTATTTCACAAAGAAATAATGGTTTAACAGTATAACTTATGCTGACATTTCTGTAAAGGGTATCGTAAGACTTCAAAAGTAAGAATACTTCAATTATACAGCAGTTAAATTTATTAGAATTTTTGTGCAATTTAAACTTTAAACATATCTAACTTTTGTTGCAGCAATTAAATGCAGCTATAACACAAAACACCCTAGACATTTATCAATTAGCACCTGAGTTCACTCTGATTATGACTAGAGTTCACACTGTTAATTGATATTCAGTTGATTTTGTGTTTCCGTGTTTCATATGTTGTCTATTTTTTACGTCCTGTCCTTGTTTGTGTTTGCTGGTTTTGAATCTGTCCTTTCAGATTTTGATGCTACCTCTGTTTCTTACAAGTTTAAGGGAGGGAAGTCCAAATCTTATAGATACAACAAGCCTTACTTATCTGAGGGGTGGGTTTTGATATGTCCATTGACTTTCGTAAATAGAGGATATATATTTTCAATATCTACAGTATCTAGTGCCTGCACTGATAAAATCTGACCAAGAACACAATTCTTTGGCAGGAAGTTATCTGAAAAGTAAAAAGAGAAAATAAAATTTAATCTTTGTTTTTCAAAAGAAAAAGGTCACATAGGAATAGAATGTGCATTATTAACAGACACACCAATATAAGCATGCAGAGCAAATTTGCTATAGAGTACATGTACTTTTAAAAATTGTCAAAGTAAAACATGGTAAGATTTTGTATAACAGGAAGTAGGTAAGCAACAGACCTGAAATAGAAATCCACCATATGCATGTGTGTGTGTGATAGGGTTTAACACCCTTTTCGATGCACCATATTGGACCTTATGCTAATGCTACAAACAGCTATAAGTAGTTCCTGAGAAAACTGTTACAAATTTTGTTCTCCATTTTATACTTCCCAATTTTTCACATTGTGAAATCCCACCAATAACAATTATGATTTACATGTTACGAATTCTGAACACAATGTTTATTTTGGTAAGTACCTACCTTCTTTAACATCAGATACATATGAACTTTTGCTACATTTCTGGAAAGACTTAAGAGTCGCTGTTCGGACAGCCTGGTTATCACTAACACTACAGTGAGGTGAACACAATTCCTCATTTGATGCAGGTTCATCGGAGGATTTTTTATTTTCACTTGAACAAGAGCTTGGTTCCTTGGTTGAACTAGGTTCAGAGGTGTTCACAGACAAGCTATTCAAACTAGGTTCATTGTTTTTCAAACAAGAAATTGGTTCATGAGTATTAAACACAGAAGAACTAGGTTCATTTTCACTACAATTTGGCTTTTGATTGGGCAGAGATCCATGTAAAGACTGCTGACTAGATGAATGACCATTACACATTACTGGAACAAAGAGCAGTGCATCCACGACAAGGTCAAGAAATTCTGATAATACTCTGAAAAAGAAAAGGAAATGTTTACATATATCCACATGAAAATATTTGGTTATTTGATTTTTAAAACAGTTTAGAAAAAGTGACCCAACCTATATATAGTTAGGTATAGGCCAGAGAACTTGTAAATCAGAATTTGATGTTCATAGGCCTGAAAGTACACAAAGTGCAAACTGTTCTATCAAACTGCTGATTTTGTGTTTTGTTATGTACAAAATACTTGATTGAAGTTATCGTTTTGTAACATCTTCTTCTTTGATCCAAACAGCAGCTGTGTTTTGTTGACAATGCATAGGTAAATCAACTCATTATAAGTCAATCTGATCTTGTTGATATATTTCTGCTTGATTAAACAATAAGTAAACAACTACTGTAACGCAAAAAAAAAATAGCAAACCTTTCCAAACATTGTGCTTTCTTTGGGTAAAAGGATCTTGAAATGTAACAAGATTTTTACAGTGACTTTATTCTATTATCCAACAGTAGTAATATACAAATTGAATTAATAATTTTAAGTGCTTCTATCACAGAATCTTACAAATGCTTTTTGATTCCATTAGTACCAGTGTCACCAAAAAATGTCTTGAGTTTATCTGTCAATTTGTCTTTAACATGTTTCCCGTGAATTTCATCCCCATTCTGTAAAAAAAGATTAAAGATACAGAATAATTTCAGAAAGAAACAACATCATGGTAGAGAATTGCTCAACTTTTTATGCAATACTGTGGTTTCATTATTTTTTTAATACATATGAGAAATGCAGTAAAAGATGATGGTTTACAACTATTAACTTGCCTATTAACCAGTCAGTGTTGTTAAAGAAGATACAATATTATATACTAATATAAAAATCTTTATTGTGATTTGCTAAGACATTGTCACGTGACATGTGATATTTCGCTGGGTCAACCGGTAATCGTTGGGTCGCATGGTAAGGTCACCCTCTCGTGAGAATTTGCACGTGGGCCCCACGGTTTTTCTTCAACATTGTACTGACTGTAGTTTTTCCCATGGAAAAAGGTTCAAATGTCCGAAATATGTGAAATGTAATTGTTTTATTAAAATATTCGATATAATATAACAGTTATCACCCTAGATGATATGTGACCCGGCATTTCTTTCCCCTCGAAAAGTAAGGTCACCCTAGGGGCATGCCCTCGGGTGACCTTATTTTCTTGGGGAAAGAAAACACCGGGTCACACACCAACTAAGGTGATAATTGTATATTATTTATGTTAAGTAATATCATGAGAACTAACCAACTTAAAGAGCATTTAACTTTATTCATAATTTCAGAAAAGTTATATCTAGTAAGAATAAATACATTAACTCGAAATAAATGTCCAAAAGTTGTAATACCCCATTTGCAACATTCAGGACATACCTGCTGACACTAACCGCCTCTTAATTTTGTAAATCAGACATAAAAATCATATATGTGTTGATGTTTAAAAGTTTTTAACATCTTATAACTGTTTTACTGGTTATATTTTAAGAAGTATTCTGATTAATGAAAATAAAACAGGAGTTACTCCCCTTACCATACAAACTTTAAGATTATGTTGAGGTGTTTCACAAAGTCCATAGAGGGAATGTTTCATTCTTGGTCTGTTTCTATAAGCAGAAAATGAATTCAATACTCAGAAGAAATGTTAGTTACCAAAACTAGAATAAAAAACAAAAATTTAACAAACAAAACAAAAAATGCAAACAATTACATAATGAACTTTATATGTACTTTTAAATGTACAAGTGTTATCTGAGATCTACTTGTTATTTTAGTCACTGATTCTTCAACAACAACAAAGTATAAGTCCTAAAATTTAGGCTGAGACTTTTTTTATGAAGAAAACCATTCTTTTGTAATAGGAAATCATTCACCTTCAGGTTTAAGTATAATAATGTAGCAAACAAAAAAATATATGCAATTTACTTAATTGTCTGACGAAACCAAGAAGAAATACATGTAGTCTTAGTTAGCTGAAATGTCAACTGGACCTTTTTTAATAGGAATAAAAAGTGTAGAAAAACGAAGGAGTCTAAGAGAAGCCAAAACCGACAGATATTTCAGACGATTACGAACCCGACACAATTCCTAACTACCAGTTGAAGCTGGTATATCAGGATAAAAATTGGTCCAGACCCTTTATCTGACAACACTGATTCCTCGCTGAAAAAAGAAGGATCTGTCAGAAGATGATTTGTTAATATGATTGAATGTGTGAAATGTATACATGTACATATTTAAACCTAAAACATTATGAGGTAGAGCGATTCACAGGGGCTTGAATTTTTGGTTATTTATATTGGTTTTATAGAGTAGGGGGTCAATTCTTCTTTAAGTGAAGGGTTTTATAGAGTAGAGGGTAGATTTTTTTAAGGCCAACATAAATGACCAAAATCCAAGGCCTTGAGGAGAAATTGACACAAGACAACTCTTCTTATAGAAGACAAGAAACAACAAGGAAATATGTCAAGATGACACTGATGCCCCGCTGGCAAATAAAATAAAACTGTTATTTATACAAAATTTGCTAAGTCCAAGGGCCGTAATTTAGGTCAAAATCAGTGAACCAGAACGAAACTCAAACTTGACCTGAAAATCTTCATGGTAGACTCACATACTAAAAATATTTTTAATATTTGCAAGGATGTCGAAAAAAGTGCCGAAAACTGTTATTTTTACAAAACTTGCTAAGTCCAAGGGCCGTAATTTAGGTCAAAATAAGTGGACCGGAAAGAAACTCAAACTTGACCTGTAACTCATCATGGTAGACTCACATACCAAAAATCTTTTGAATATATGCAAGGATGTGGAAAAAAAGTGCGGAAAACTAAAGTGTGACGGACGTAAGGACAAACAGACTGAAAAACTATATGCCCCCCAACTTTGTTGGCAGGGCATAAAGTGCTAAAATCAGCTAATGTTTTGTACAATCACATGTCATTATGTATGTGATCAAAATAAATAATTTTTACACCAATCTGTTTTTTATTCTACAAGTTATAAACAATATTTTGTGACAGTCACGAACAAAGAATCTCAATTCCCATTTTATTTCTAATTGCCATCTTTTCACATTGTACATATCCTGTATTCATTATGTTAAAGGTATACAGTCATGATATACCAATTAAACATAGGATCAAGAAAATGTATCCTATAAAGTTGTAATAAGACATAAGATTTCAGTTGGAGATATAACCAGATGTCATTTGTAAGTATGTCACCTACATGTTGAAAAGGTCACACAAGGTCATTATGTAAATTCCCAGGACAGTGATGAATGAGGACGATTAACCAAGACCAAGTTCTGGTCATATATATAACTATATATGTATGTCTCTTGGGTAATTAGAAACTCAGAAATTAGTTTAATGGCTTACAAAGGTGTACATATGCACATATAGTTATTATATAGGACTAGACCAAGACAGATAGGGACCATAACTATAACTATTATGGATGTGAAATCATGAGAAATAAGTTCTAGGCTGAGAAAATGACATCTTATTTACATTACATAAATAACATATAGTACAAGATATCTTAGGTGAAAGCACTTTAAAAGCAATGGGCCCAGTAAGGAAACATTACAGGAAAGTCACCAGAGTTTGAATACATAACAGTCATGACAGTACCGTTAGATGATAAGAAAACCAAACTTTAGTCATTTAACTTAACAAACAGTTCACTTATAGTAAAACATGTAAAAACAACTTAATAAATCTTAGGACCTTAATTGTAATGACGAAGAACTGTAATGTCAGCATCTATTGGGACATTAAACAATTATAGTTCATGGATAGTACACAAACAACGTCATTCATTACATAAATATTGAATTCTGACAATAAGCCTTATCAATCTTCACCTAAGTAATCTATAGTATTGAACTCTATAGAAAGTTGATTGCCTCCTTGAACTGTAGGGAAAATCTGATGAGAAGCCAATATAGAAAGATGTAGGAGTAGTTCATTGATTTGTTTGGTATTATACGAAGGAAAAACAGTTTGTCCACCTACTTTGTACCAAACAAACCATTAGGAAAACTGTTACTTCAAGCAAGATGCCTTTGGTTTTTAAGAACTGATTATGCCACAATTACTTGAATACTTCATAAGATTACATATAATAAATAAAATGTTTCTAAAAAATGATATGTCAGCTGTTTTTCTTGAATAAAGTATGAAGACTCAAGAACTAAAAAAAATGTTTATCTAGATTTTTTAATATAAAAGCTATGTTTTTCAAAGTTTATTTAAGTAACAAATAACCTTTACTGAACAATATAATGTTGGTTGATTGTAAATCTTCAAAAAGAACATTAATACACAGACATTTTAAACCTTTCACGTCAGACTTAA
Organism: Arcuatula senhousia; assembly: GCA_963971305.1. Classification (NCBI taxonomy): domain Eukaryota; kingdom Metazoa; phylum Mollusca; class Bivalvia; order Mytilida; family Mytilidae; genus Arcuatula; species Arcuatula senhousia. The sequence goes on along the minus strand of OZ020303.1, from coordinate 24,105,453 downwards.
ATAATTTCCTTATGGTATAACGTGATCTGAAAACATATGATTCGATAACTTTTTGTCCATTATAAATGGGACCATTGATCGTGTACAGGTAACACTGTATGGGGTAAACAACTCAGCGTTTATCTTTCAAATCATGATGTTATTGTCCCGTAAACTTGGTCAACTGCCTTTACGTCAAGATTACAAAGTTTTAAATTAAAGCTACATTTGGCAACAGATGTATGTGATAGTTCTGTACTTTATGCTGACCTGTCGTTAGCTTTTCTGGACAAAATAAATTCTATTTAACAGTGCCAAATTGTATTTACTTTTGTACTAAATTTACAATATAAATGTTATAAAAATTAAACCAGGGCCAATGGTGTAATTAAATTTGTAAATGTGGGGGTTATTTACCATATATATTGAATTACAAATACCATAAGAGCATTTATTTTCTAATCTCTAGGATGTTTACGTACATTAAATCTGGATGTAAGTATGTGTCAACAAATTTGTTAAACATGGTAACATGTAAACAACCTTAGAAAGAAACACCCAGCCTCTACTAATTACTTGATGGGAATAATAATACTAGTATACTATACTGTTTATCTTATTGAGGGAAGAGCATACCCTTGTCAAAACTATGTATAAGTAATGCATTGAACTCTCCCTTACTTTGTAGCAGGGCTGTCAAGTTTTTATGAGCAGCATGCGTGAGTTTCGACGAAAAATTGAAAGATCAAAGGAAAAAATTAAAAGATCAAAGAAATTTGCCGCCAAATTGCCGACTGGACGCGTGAGTCTCACGCGAGTTGCGTGACACTTAATAGGTCTGTTGTAGATTAAGAAGTCTAAGCTTTAGTATTCAGAAACAAACAGGAGCTGACGACTCTTCCAGAGCACCCGAGTTAACTCAATGGTTTATGCTTATACTGGTCGATTTGATTTGAAAGTCTGCTTTCTTTAAAGTTATACCATAAAATCACTTCTGATATCAGACTCTTTCAATGTTTTTCATGCACACACCTGCCATGTTGATTATTTCAATCATAAATATAGGTAATCTTATAGAGGAATTTTGCCTTTTCTGTATACATGTACATTGTATTGTTAAACAACAGCACTTAAAGATTGAAAAAAAACCCACTTGATATAAGTTGTTTTTGACATGTTCTAATGTTACTGGCTACATTTCACTTCATTAACTCTGCCATGAATGTCCCATGTTTCCTGTTTAGGTTATGATTACACTTGACTTACTTTAATATAGAATTAACAAAAGCAGATTATCAGATGCATTGTAGTAGTAAATATGACAACAAAATAAATAAGTTTATAAGAAAGAGCTATATATGCACTGTAACAAACTGTTACCTTATTTATCAATATCCCTCCTGTTATTTTTCTAAAAAATAATTAACATGTAACAAAAGCCAGGTACATCCATATGTGTGTGTGTTGGTGTTAAACACCCTTTATTGGACCACCTGGGCCATGTAGGGCGGTCAGTTATAATGGTGGAGGAAAACGGAGAACCTGGAGGAAACCACCGACCTTGGGCAGGTAACTTCCACAGTCAGGGAAGTCCCTTTTTTGTTAAATACAAATGGGATGCGAACACCAGCGGAGAGGTGATCGGCTAGTGATCAAAAGTGTGTAGTTTTAACCAGGGCCTTAGACCACTCAGCCACCTAAGTACATCTATAACCATGCAATTCACTTTTAGATTTCTACACATTCAATTTTTTCATCACAACTTCCAAACTAGATAATGTGTCTATGAGCCACAGGATGGCCCTCCCGTTCTTGAAATATCATTGACCCTAAATGTGTATTACCTGGGATATGGACTTTTACCAAGAAATTGATCAAAAGTATTCATGTGTAAAATATAGGTTGCTGTGACCTTATTTCTGGTGGGTGGTGCTATGTACCAAGACTCATTGAGTAGTGAAATATTATTGACACCTAACATGTAGTATTCAAGATATAGACCTTAACTAAGAACTTAACCAAAGTCATTCATGCATAAAATATAGGTCACAGTGACCTAATTTTTATTGGGTGGTGTCATGTTACCCAAGACACATCTAGTGGTGAAATACCATTGACCATCAACATGTAGTATCTGAGATATGGGCCTTAACCAAGAACTTAACCAAAGTCATTCATGCGTAAAATATAGGTCACAGTGACCTAATTTCTAGTGGGTGGTGTCACCTGACCTAAGACACATCTAGTAGTGAAATATCATTTACCCCCAACATCTTGTATCCAAGTTATGGACCTTAACCAAGACCTTAACCAAAGTCGTTCATGCATAAAATATAGGTCACAGTGACCTAATTTCTAGTGGGTTGTGTAGCCCTACCCAAGACCCATCTGGTGGTGAAATATCTTTGACCCCCAACATCTAGTATCCAAGTTATGGACCTTAACCAAGAACTTAACCAAAGTCGTTCATGCATAAAATATAGGTCACAGTGACCTAATTTCTAGTGGGTGGTGTAGCCCTACCCAAGACCCATCTGGTGATGAAATATCATTGACCCCCAACATCTAGTATCCAAGTTATGGACCTTAACCAAGAACTTAACCGAAGTCGTTCATGCATAAAATATAGGTCACAGTGACCTAATTTCTAGTGGGTGGTGTAGCCCTACCCAAGACCCATCTGGTGGTGAAATATCATTGACCCACAACATCTAGTATACAAGTAATGGACCTTAACCAAGAACTTAACCAAAGTGTTACGGACGTACGTACGGACGTACGGACGTACGGACGGACGGACGGACAAGGGTAAAACTATATGTCCGATCCACATACGTGGTCGGGCCATAAATAGTGAGACTGCAAATTTGAATGTAACAATGCAGGGTGGTCTTATGCAGAAAACCATGGCAAAGATGTTCTATTAGCCGAACAACTCAAGGGAAATAGCAGTTTAAAATAGCTATAATAGGCTTGTAAATAAAGTACTACACATCTAGAAGAATTTTCACACTCAGATCATGTACATATGCAGCAATTATTTGTACAAGTATTAACATTCCCCTACAAACCTAATTTAAATCAATCTTACATGTAATTTGATAAGGGCATATGCACACGTTCAAAACAATTTATACCAATGATGACACCAAATAATCTATTTATAATTCTAGGATATTCTATCACTAAAAATAGTATGTTGCATCTTTTCTAAAAATTTATAAAAACGTGTGCATTCACAAACAATGTATCAATACTTGTACTTAATCTATGCAAATCTTTCTAAACACATTCTAGGACTGTAAAATATTTACTTTCATAAAACCAAAAATATGATCGCATAAAATTTGTGGATGTATAAATGATGCCAGATACTGTTGCCCTTGTCTGTTAACTTTTTTGTTCCCAGATATCTTTAGTTTCTGTTATTTGATTGCTATAAAATTTCATATTGTTGTTCTTTACCATTAAATTAGGGGTTGGAATGATTTTTGGGGTCCACTCTTTGTTCATTTAGAAATTGGGGGCCAAAAATGGGAAAAATGCCACATTTTATTTGTTCTTGCAAAACTTTAATTCCAAAATGACACAATATGTAGGAAGCTTTTATTTTCATTTGTCGACTCATGTGCATCTAAAAAATATAAAACAAAAAAAGTTGACATTGAACATGTACATGTACCTATTATGAAAGTTTATTTGATTACAAGTAATCAAAGCTTTGAGAACAATTATCTATTACTGGTTTAAAATCCTGAATAATATCTATATCAATAGAACCAGACGCACATGTAATACATTTTGTATAAAGTTTTTTGCAACTATCAACAAGATTTCAAAGTTAACATACAAATTTCTTTTGTCAATAAAATGTGTCATGATATACAAAATGACATGATTGAATATATACCATGCTTTGTTCTGAATTCAAAAGATTCAATATACTGTTGTCAATCAGAATAATGTAATAAGTAAAATCTATTGTCAACAGCTTGGTAAAACTTTTGATGTTTAAAAAAAGCATGTCAACATAAACTTGTTTTTATATGTCCTATTTGTTTTGTTAACAAATAGGCTGACATATGTTCAGTAATTTTTTTAGTAAATATCTACATTTAAGATTTTAAAAATTAACAGAATTTCCTGTTGGTATACCAAACCAAAATTGAGACTGTTAAATATTTTGTCAAAATATACAGATATTCATGCACTCGAATAAGTAAGTGACATAAACTACATGTACATCAAGATAGGTTGCCAGGAGCAGATCCAGAAGGGGGGGCAGGGGGCAGCCCCATCCTTTTTGGCAGAAATATTTGGTTTGATGTATAGGAAACAACTGAAGCATGACCAAAGTGGGGTCCCCTTTAGCCAGTTGGCCCACCCTTTTTTTTTCTCGAAATTTTCAGGAATCACCACTGGTTGCATATAAAAGTTCTTTCTTTAAAATAATTATGATCTTCATCCAATTGCATATAAAAAAAATACAATCTTAAAGAAGATATTACATGTGCTGGTAGTACAAGTAAATTAAGCTAACTAATTTGTAAAAGATAAGTCAAAATTATTTTTCACTGTGTTGCATCAAAGACCAAATGGAAAGAGCAGTGAAACTAAATTATATAGGTGTACATAGAACTGGGAAAATTTTCTTTAAAATACAAAAAGAGTTTTATAAGATGATGAGATAGGTCTATAATAATTATATATAGACCTAAGAGTTAAATTTGCTTTCACCATTGGTGACATTGGTAAAATTCCAGCTCAAAATTCTACTTGTACTCTTTCAGGTAGATATTAGATCGTGATGTATATCAAATCTAACAGACAATATTAGAAGCTGTTAATAACTTTTCACACATTGAACATGAATTCCAGACATCCAGCAGGTAATCTGAATACGCAAAGGATTGGAAACTGTGAAAACCATCCCTTTCTTTAGCAGATATTCCAATTAAAAATGTTATAAAAACTTGACTCTATCATTAATTGCCCTTCATAAACATGTATCAATGCATGATTCTTCAATTCTACAATGGAACCCCTTTGTTTTCATTTAAAAGGGTATTTATTTATTTTACTCTTACCTTCTTATTTCTTAATATGCAAATTTAAAAAGAACCTTAGAAAGCACAAAAATGAATGTTCCTGGAATCCTGTCTCTTGGTCAGTGAGAAAAGACCAGCCAAAACATTAGCCAGATCTCTAATGAAACTTATTTGATCAGAATTTAGGAAATCTGTTTGATTAAATTACTTTTTCCTTTTTTGAACCCTCTCGATCTTTACTCTTTCTATTCTTTTAAACCATAAAAGAGTTAGATGCTAATGTTTAAAGATAGCAATTTTTTTGTTTGTCAGATATGGCATCAGAAAAAATATCTTGTATAATTATCCAAATATTCTAAAGCATTGTGCCTAAAAAATTGAACTTTTTTACAGAATGATCCTGCATACATAAAATGGAAGTCTTCTAAGTAAGAACATTTCATTGCACATGTAGTTCCTTAAAATTATTTATACAACGCTATTAGGAAAACCTTGATTTGTTTAGATTTCCCTATTTTTAATATAAAATTTGGTGATTCCCCAACAACACTTGTGTTATGTTACTATAAATAGAAATACATTTTCCCATATTTCTTAAAACAGCTGGATTCAAGTTCAAGGTCATTTGTATTAACCATATGAACAAAGAGGGGTATCTAAAGGATAATTTAAAATTAAAAAGATAATTGGTATCAAATAGAAGATTCAAACATTTTTTTTTTTTATTTACATTTTTTCAACAGAAATTGTAGTCAATTGGATTTAGTAAGAAGAAAAAAATGATCGAGTTTAATACATGTATTTTTCTATATACTGACATTACACATACAACCATTGAAATTGTAAAGCAAGACTTAGAGCATAGAACAATAAGCCATCAAATTGTTGGTTTTTTTGTTTTTTTTTAAATAAGTTAATGCACAAGAGTACAGATACTCTATAAACTTTTTTAATCTGTATGTGCACTGTCTGAACAATGAACTTTGGTTTTTATTGAAAGTACAATTGCCTATGTTCAAAGCTGATAACTTAATTTAAAATAAACATTGATATCAAATTTTATCAAAAACTTCGAATCAGCAAATCTTTTATCAAACAGTCATTTTTTTTTCCATTACAATGTTTAAGTAAATTAAAGATTTCATTTTTTCTAAATCTTATTCCTGCAGTGATTCCCCTAGAGGGACCTTTACATTTTTGTAAAATAAGTACTTAGTAGCAAAGTGGTCTGACGGGTTACTAGCACATAGCTGTCCTCTTAGTGTACCTTCACCGACTTTCGTCATTGTAAACAAAGAACTTGACAGAAACCCACCACAAACCTAATCCCAAAACCTAATATCAAGTACATTATCAAATATCTAGAAAGCTTTTCAGAATTTAAATCTTTTATATGGAAATGATTTATATCAACCAGATTTTGTTTAAGATGTGGGACTTCATTTTTTTGTACATGTATTTTGATACTTGCATTGTCTGCTTTCTAAAAGTATAAATAACAATAGAGAATGGTTTTTACTTGGAGTTTTTTTTGTTCCAAATAAACTACATGATTTCCCTAGTGCAGTAGATAAAACAACATGATGTATAATATAAAACAGATCTACCATCTGCATTCAGTAATCAAACCGGATTCACTACCTATAAAACCTCTTTCATCTCTCTACTATCTACTTTGTATCAGAAATTGTTTCTAATGGTCTAAATGGCTGGCACAACTTATGGCCAATTATTAATAGCAAGGAATGAAATACTCCCTTGGATCATATTGGAAAATGTAACTTAACGGTTCAGAAATGACCAGGAGTATTCAAATAGAGAATCCCACTTTCAGAACAATTACCAATATTTTTCCAAAAGTTACAATAACTTAAATCTCTTCGATCTTTTCATTTTAATCAATTCAAGGCTTGATTTGAATTTGTTTTGATGAGAAAGCACTTTTAAATCCAATAGCTGGTCCCAAACACATAAAGCTTTTAATTTTCCTGTGTCATTGTCACGCCCCATGTTAATTGCAAGTCTTTGATCCCCCAATCTTATCACCTGTTATATCTTTACCCCTATCAATATAGTGTCAGTCCTACAAATAGCAATAATCAGACAGACCCCTGGGCAATACTACATAATGACCTTTGACATCAATTTCAATAATAGCTCCTGGGCAATATTGGCTTTTGTTCTCTAGAGATCATTATCTGGGACAATTACAATTTTATTGCCATGTCCAATGGTCAAGTCTGTGCCTCACTCACCCAGAAAACAAATCTATGGGACAGTAATGACTTGTTTGTGTCCATCTTCCTTCCTTTGTCTGAAAATAGAAAAAAAATGGCAATAGAAACAAGCTTGTTGGCAAATGTCAACAAAGGTTAAATGATGGCAAATTAATCAAATGATTAATTTGACAATAATTAAAATTCCCTGGAAAAGTTTTAGAATTAAAATCATGTATTTTTTAAACTGTTTCTTTACAATTATGGGAAAAACTCTTGTGGAATTGCAGCCTTGAACAAATCTACGCACCCATTTTCTATAAAGGAAATAAATAAGAGAAAAAAATCTTTAAAAAAATACTATGAAAAGCTGTAAACAAGCACATAAATTTTTATTCCTTAGTTAAAATCATGTTTACATCAAACAAAACTTGGGAAGTCAACTGACATTAAAAAGTTCAACTATTCAAAAATAGAACAACAGAAGTTTATAATTGAATTGAAGTAGACTTAAGTTTTGATCATTTTTATGCAGCAAATCGAATACAATTGAAGTCCACAAGCAAAGCTTTGTTTTTCATACCATACATGTATTATCATTACTTGAAAACCAAAATACAATACTAAACAAAAACATCTCTTAATTAGTTTTCATTTTTGGCCTTTCATGTGTCATCTTTTGTCATGTTCATGTTGTATCTGTCAAGGCACAGTCATAATATTTCCCAGGCCTGTCCAAATAAAAGGACATGTGGTGCCAGTCTCTTCTATAGCCTATTTATGCATCATTCATTTCACAAAAAGATAAGCCCACTCTCAAAGTGTGACCCTTCACAAAGAAAATGCTTAACTGTCAATAATCATTCACTGAAGCCAATACTGGTAGTTGGCGGGACTTTGTTTGCCATCTGCTTGGTGAATTCATCACCGTTATAATGGCGGGGTTTTGGACAGCCGTATTTGTAATTACCTTTTTTGTACTTTTCTATTGATATTTTCTCGGATAGAAATTAAAACGAGTTCTTTATTCAGTTAACTTCTAATCAGAGATGGGAAAACGTGCCAAATATGACAAATGGGATTCATTTCTTCTCCTTTAACCCATTAATGCATGATGGTACAAAGGATAAAAAAGGCTGAAATCTAAGCACAGCAATCTGATGGGATTAAGTTTTCAATGCTTGATACTCAATGCTGGCTCACCTGGAAATCATTTGTTACTAAAAGAACACACATAAATGAAACAGAATCAAAACTTTATTTGTTTTCTAATGACTGGACAGTTTTATATTTATTTACAAAATGTATACCATATATCAAGCTTACTGTCATAACTAACAATGAAATGTTTGCACATATCACATGCATGGTAAGGATAATGTGCATATCTTTGATATCAACCTGCCATTTTACATGTCATAAATTTTCAGGTTAGTGGGATATTGCATAACACACCTGCTGATGGTGAAAATGCTGATACATCAAATACTCAACCACTTTGAAATGCCAAATAAAGCTTGAAGAAAGCTCTATAGGCATAGAATTCAAAGAACCATGATATTTTTCTTTAACAAAGAAAAACAAAACCACAAGTCTAGCATTGTCAATCATAACAATAACATTTTGCTGATCTATTTTGGAGAATTCAATTATGACTATGAAATGTTTGATATCGAAGAAAGAAAACTAAGCTTGAAGTTAAGAAGTAACCATGTTGTAGTTACACAAATACCATCTACAGTATTTAAATGATCATGCTACCATGTGTATAATAAACCAATTGTGAAAACAATTGAGAAAAAGCAAAATTTCTTGTATAAAAGGCTGAAATGCATATCAAAATTATCTAAGGTCTGTAAATAGAAATTATTTAGAATTATTGACAAGACCAAAATACTGGCAAAATAATATGATTGGTTTCTGTGTAATTAGCACTACCAAAAGACTTCAAAAGAATTCTGTTTAATTCAAATGTACTAATAAACACCTCATTGTTATAAGTACTCCTTAATCCCCAGTCGTGCTCTGATTATGGAAGATTATCTCATTTCTTTTAAAGGTATTAAATTTATCTTAAGAAATCAAATTATATTCTAAAATATCAATAAGCTTATGCCTCATTAGAATAACTGTTTTTAAACTGTCAACGTTTGATGAATGGTCGGCAGGTGAAGGAACAATGATCACATGACCCTTGACAGGTAATAATACCTGTGGGGGTTTTGTTATTGAATTTCCGCCTCAGTGAATGGCGATAACTGTAAACCAAGATACAAAGGCCTATTGAGTGGCCGAGATTAGACTACCAGATGTTTATCATGCCTGACAAAGGACCTACCGCCCAAACAAGTCCACTTATGTTTACATTAAAATGAAATTACCTTGTATAGCCTGGCTATTATCACATCTAGAGTCATACAATGGAGCCATTCTCAAATCATTTAATGGAAAAAAATTCTTGTGAAAATTATGTCCATTGTTCCTTTCAAAAGATATTACTATTGTGAACAACTGAGAAAGCACCAGCAAGAATTTCAATAATATCATTCATTAATGTATAACATTACTTTTGCATTCAAAGTAAACATAAAACTTGGTCCACAATCAATGTTGACATTAAATGTTTTCCTGTAATTACAACCAAAACAATGTAAGGTTGCTTTCTGTGAATTTATTTGTATCGGACTGGCAATACCAGTCACAAACTATACTGGGTACCTATCAAATATGGGGTTCCGTGCGGGGCCTGGGTGGCGAATAGGCCCGCAGCAAAGCCTAGCTTGTCGTAAGAGGCGACTAAGGGTCTTGGGATTCTTACGTCGGGTCAGTGCTCAGCCCACAGAGCGACCAAGTATGTACCCTAGATGGTTGAATAGGGTAGCCCCGTCCGCGGGAGTTGTCAGGTCTATAACATGGAAACCCTGACCACTGACCATAGTTGGCCAACGTGTGTGGAGAGTGCCATGCTTCATGCACATAAAAGACCCCTTTGTGGACCGCCAAGTAGTGCACCATATAGGCTAAATTTTCTGCCCCTACCTACCTCTCCCCTTTTCCTGTGGTTCTTCAAAATTTACCGGTCCTTTGTTCCCCACCCCACCCCCATATTTCATTTATCATCATCATTTCATGTTCATTTTATCATCCTTTTCATGTTCATCTCCTGTAAATAACCTTTAGAGCGTTGCACTGGCGTAAAACACCAACTCACTCACTCACTCACTAAAATTTGGGGAAATTCTGAAAAATCAAGAAAACAAGAAGTTTCATTTACTAGACACATGTACTTGGAAGTTTTTTCAGAGAATTGAACAATCACAGATTTCTGATTTTCAACATTTTTGACTACAATTTATCCATGCCAGCATCAGAAATACTGGTAATGGCAATTTTATTTGAAAGAACGTGGATAGATGTATCATAATAGGTATACATACAAAAGAAATTTATAGTTTACTGATCAATCAGAAGTGCTGCGTTTTGTTATGTATTATCTTGAAAGCATATGACTAGATTCACATTTGTCCTCTCTAAGTTCAAGCTAACATGTTCCTTATCAATAACCTCAAAGCAAAATTTACAGAACAAAATCTCATTCATCAAAAGTGAACAGAATTATAACCTTTCGTTTCCTGCAATCATTTCCGAGCTTCAGGCCATAATTGTAAAACATGTCAATTCATCAGGAACACCTTTTCCTTCACTTTCTCTCGGTCATGACTAGTAACTTTTAGATCTAATGTAGCCATGGGTTTACCATGACATTGATAAACTATCCTACTCATCCTGGTAGACCACTATCTTTGTGTTGTTATGATACTCATCTTCATCAAATAATATTTCTTTAAAAATAATTTAGGTCATTAAATATCATAATTATTTGCATCAAGAAGTATTAGTTGCTTGAAGATCTTTAAGCTTGTAGTTTTTTTCACAAATCGGACATACTTTGTCAATAGTCTGAAAGGACAAAGAAAACACAAACAGGAACACCATAAAGAAACAGGCAATGTATAAACACCAAAAAAACAAATGAATAGCAATCAACAACGGGAACTCAAGTTATGAAGTTGTTGCGTAACCAAATGTGTGTAGGTTCCAGCAAAACTCCTTCACAATTCACACTTTTTTTAAGATCGGAAACTAATTAAGATTCACACTTAGCACTGGGAGGCAATTTATATGTTTGCTTAAAAACATGATAAATGTCAGAGTGAGTCAAGAAGCTATGGGCCAAACAAATATTTCTGAATTTTCATCAATATCTTCAAGTTAACATCTAAATAACCTCCAAGTGCTAGGTGTTAAACTTTTATATTAGTTTCTGAAAAAAGTGTCAATAAAAGTACTACATGTACACCTTTTTTTCAGACAGTTTATAAAAAAATGCATATGATCAAAAATCATTTATCCTTAGCCAAACGTCCATGTTAGAATTAGTGGTCTCTTGATATTGTTCAAATAAGATGGCTTGCTTAGAACATATTTGTTGAAATCACATATTGGTCATGACAGTTTTGGTTGCTCTGTGTATGTGTTTTTTTTGCATTTTTTTAGGGTGTGTGTGTGTGTGTGTTTATTGTCTACTGGTTCGTTCTTGGTCTGTTGTGACACATATTTCTTTGCTTCTTGAAATGTTTTTATTTTTTTTTTATTTTTTTGGTCAATTCTTCAATTTCTTTTGGCTTTATACTCTTTGTCAATTATCAAAAGCTCTTTAAACATAAGTTTATACACAGGTCATTAGTTTCTTCATATGAATATCTCAACTGATAAATTTTGAAAGAATGCTAAGCAACAGCAAGAAAGTAGTTTCTATCAGGCCGTCCTTAAAAAATTGTTGGTTTGCTGTTTTTCGACCGACTCACTGTGTGAAACCTACCGACTCAAAATTTTTTATCACCCTTGGGAATATTTTTTTTATTCTATTTTTAGCATACTATCTTTAAAAATAAGGCATTTTTTTGCTGTTTTCAGTCAGAAAAAAAAAAAATTCACCTACCTACCTACTCACATTGAAAAATGTGAGTAGGTAAACAGCAAACAAATAATTTTTTAAGGATGGCCTCATGTCTACGCTGCATGCACGTACTGCATGCACGTAAAATACCCCTTTGTGGACTGCCAAGTAGTGCCCCACATAGGCTAAATTATCTGCCCCTATCCACCTCTCCCATTTTCCTGTGGTTCTGCCCCACCCCCATATATCATTTATCATCATCATCATTTGATGTTCATTTTATCATCCTTTTCATGTTCATCGCCTGTAAGTAACCTATATAGCTTTGAACCGTGTAAAACACCAACTCACTCACACTATCATGTCTATGAGCCCCAATAGATGTCCAACACAATATAATAGCCCCAGGGGGGTTACTTCCATTGTAAGTGGTCATACCTATGTGCCGCAAAACAGGGTCTGTTTTTCACAGGTTACTAGTCATGAACAGGGTCATAATTTTCAACCCTGTGAAGAACAGGTTTATAAATGACTTAAAAATGTCCATCATAGGTAATTCAGCATATCATTTTCTTAGTAGAACAATCAATTTCCAAAAATAATTGTAATTTTTTCCCAAAATATTAGTTCAATATGGTGAAACGTACTTAATATCATTGAAATACTATGAGAATGACTTCATTTGACTTGTATGTCTTTGGAGTCACGAACAGGTCCAGGTTTGACAACCTCATCGGCACATAGGTATGCAAAATATAGGAGAGTAACCCCCCCCCCCCCCCCCGGGATAATAGCACTTCAATGTTAAGAAATGTCATGGCTCTGAATTGATAGAAATGGGAAAAGCTAACAGATGTCAGTATATTATGACATATCAATACACCTGTCTGATTAAATCATCAAATCTAATTACCAGATCCCAGGCAATAATTTGGAGATAAATAATTAAGCCTACAGCTGTCTACCATGCCACTGAGTATAGCAGATTTCCATTTCAGATTCTTTGTCTAAATAAATGCAAAAAACAAAACAAAACAAACCAATTTACAGTATTTCAATTAACTATTGAAAACGCCCACACAAATGCTTTGAGAAAGTCCCCTGTACATGTATTTCACAATCTATAAATCACTGACATGTACATTTTTGTACTAGAACATTCTAATACTTATTGATATAAAACCACAGATGACTGTAAACTACTTATACAATTGCATAATCAGACTTAACAGTTAATGTACAAATTAATAAAGAAGATCAATCTACTGCTTTATCACCATTACTTTAGACCTAAACATCACATTCAAGTTCTGGGGGTGGTCTGAGGAAACTGGAGTAGTTTCACTCGTAACCAATGAAACCTAAGGCCAAAATATACATGTCTTTTAACCCAATAACCCTACATGGACATATGTATTTTCATGGCCTAACTAGATGTAAAAACCCATTTTTATAATCTTATACACTGTTCAAGAAGGAGCAAACTCACTGTGGAGCTTAAATCATGCATGCAGACCCATCAAACAGCACAGACAGTGCTTTTTAAAATTTTAGCTGCATTTCACAATGAATATCTTTGTGAAATACTAGTATTTAGAATGTTCATGAAAGTGATTGCAGAGTAAAATATGGACTGATGAAATTCTCTTGAACAACATGAAGATAGCAATTGTAGAACAGAACAAAGAGGCAATTTCAATTTTGGGGTCAAATTCTTTAAAACTACCATTATCTTTTCTATTGTGAATTTTCAAGATTTTTTTTATACCAAACATATTTCTGATCCTTTTTTTGTTCAAGATCAAGGAGATTATGTTTCCTTAAACATCTTTGTAAACAAATGTCTTTTAAATCTCCTTCCAATATCACAAAATAGCATTCTGGTTTCAAATTGATTTAGAATAATAAGCAAACCTGACTTATTATGCCATTTCCAGCTATTGTAATTTGCCAGTAAATCACATTTACAAGCAGACATAAATCTATATTAAAACTGTCTTACGTGATTCTGGTCACAATGTTGACAACGTGAAACAACCTCCCTTAATGCTCTGTAATCCTCAGGCAAAGCATCAATTTCATTGAAATCGTGATAATTTGGAATTAAGATTTGTATAGTGCTAGACGCAATTTCATATATTTTTATCAATATATGGAAGCATGTTCACACCACATGGCCACATACTGAAAAGTACATCTAATTTTCATGTACCCGGTAGATATTGTTTTACATGAAGGTTAGATGTTTTTTTAATGTAAAAAAAAAACAGGACAAGAAAAAGACTGAATAAAAATTTCCATAATTATCAATTATTGAATTTATCTTTAAAAACAAGCAAAATTAAGCCCTTGACACTTACATCTTTACACTGTTTGAACAATGTTTATAATCAAGAAGGAGCACTTCAATTTACCATGAAATACTTCCATATAGGAAACAATAACATCTTATGGGGAAAACCTTTAGAATTACATTAATAATTTAAAATTATAACAGAAACTGGTAAAGTATAGGGGTCAGAACTTTCGACAAGAAAACATAAAACTAATTGAAATATTTTTATAACATGAAAATTTGAAATTTTTTTCCCAAAGCATTATTCTGAAACAAAGTTTAAAAGTCTGATAAAAAAATCTGTTAGTTTTTGAATTTTGGCACACATATTTTTAAAGATTTTTTTTTCTCCTTATTCTTATCCTGGATAGAAAAGTCATATGATGTTAATAATTCAAAAACAAGACAGAAAGGGAAGATTGGGATTGAAATGAATTTATATGGATTTTATAGATTTCTCTTCTATTAAATTTCTGTTCATGTACATTCTCACATATTCAAAGGGGAAGGGGAAGTCAGGTTCAGTTTTGTTAATGACAAGGTTAGCCTCAAATCACAAAGCTTCCATCCTGAATACTAATATACAAATGCATTAAATTATATTTTAATGAATGTACCATCATAATTTGTTGTCACTTCATGTCAATTTCTGTGTATTACAAAACAGTGTGACATCAATGCACATATTTTAATTGTCATTTTTATGGCAGTTACGGAATTAACATGCCAATTTCAGATTTACAACTAACAGCAAAGTAAAAAGAAATGCCAATTACTACCATAGACCCCTGAAAGAAAATATCATTCCAAAACAAATGAAATCTGATTAAAATTTCTAGTATGTTCTTTTTGACTCATCACTAAACTGTTGGCAACAATATGAAATTCTAGATCAATATTAATAATTTTACGAACAAGATGAATATCTGAGTTATATTCATTGATTCTCAACAAAATGATCTAATGAAAGATCAGCACTTCCTTCAATGATTCATAAAGTTGCAAATGTAAAATTAAAAGATTATAACATTTGACTAAATTAAAAGAAAAGTTTGCTAGTTACTTTTTACATTGACATGGTTTTGGGGATAAATGTAGGCATGCAAATATACAGACAATGGGGAAAACAAGGGAACTCAATCAAGGCCTTTTTTATCATACACTGTAACACCAAGAGGACTTAGTTGGCTTTATGAACTTGAATCCCAAAAGATATACAAACAAATCAAAGGATGTTTTACACTTCCTAAATATTACAAAAAAAAAACATAGACATATTATGTTTAGATTTATAATCCTTAAAGGATTATAAATCTAAACATATGAAGATATACAACATGTTTTCCTAGTATGTCATTTTCCTTTGATCTGATTTATCTGATTAACATTTTACACATTACTGATGAATCAATAGATATTACACAATCATTGATTAATCATAAGCCCTAATTAACAACATAACCCAGATCCAAATATTAGTTCCTTGTCAAAAACATATTGACCTTAATTGACCAGGGGTCAAAGAGACAAGATCACAGGTGAGAAAATAACAGTTACCCCCTGGGGAGTAATGCATGAAAGATCAATGGCATGTATATACATAGCAATCAGCTGATTTGACATAAAGGGTGGACAAAATCCTGTCACACATTATGTATGATTATGAGATTATACTGATTAAAGCCAGGGAGAGAAAAGTACATCAAATTTGCCTTTGAAGTCTCTGTAATTATCTTTCCAAAAGAGACATTAAGAAATGACAACTCTTTACAAAATTCAATGGAAATTTCAATACAACGACCATATGTTGCATGTAGATATATTGTATATATGATTAAACATTACAAAGTTTAATACTCTTCTATAAATATCAACTTCTTCAATAAAATGATGAACCTTGTCTTTACAGATATCAAATAAATAATTGTCTATGAAACATCACAAACTAACCACAATAGCTAAGAGCTTATTTTGAATCTAAAATAGAATTTATCTGTCTTGAGCCCACATAAACATCATTAATTTTAGGGAAGATCCTATTTACACTGTGACACCTTTATTTCTGATGTATTTCTCTTCATCCATTAATTTGAAAACTGACAGATGTACTACTTGTAAATGAACAAGAATCTATTTCCCACTACATGACTAAAATCCTAATAGAACAAGTGTTTTTGAGATAAATAATTCAACTTCCCAATTAGAAAATTGTGAACCTTTAGGAACAGATATGAAGAGATAGCTAAGATAATGTTATAATATTCTTCACTTTTTTCAGTCAAAAACAAAAACATTATAAAAGACTCCCAAGTAATTTGAGTGACTTTTTTTTCGTCCAACATATTTCAAACCTTGGTAGACTTTACACTTAAAAGGGTTTCCCTGTTCTCACCTATTACTCACACTACTAACAGTATCCTGACAATGTAGTATCAAGTTATTGAATATTACAAGAGATTATAAGAATCTAACACCGGTGTTAGGGCAAGATAAGGAAATCTCCGACACCCCGAGGGTAAGATTTCAAGTCTGCAACGAGGCTCTGCCGAGTTGCAGATGTAAAGAAATCTTACCCAAGGGTGTCGGAGATTTCCTTATCTTGCCCTAATTAGCGGTGTTTGATTATTTTTCTCACTAAACCCGTAAATTGTACAACGTGGATTTGTTTACAAAACATAGCGTGACGTAAACAATAGAGTTACGTCCCTTGGAAACTGCACAAGGCTATCGCACATGGGGTGGTGTGAGACAGAAAAATCTCACACCGCTAAAAATAGGAACTGTCCTGTCCAAAAAGTGAGAAACATGTATTACAATTGACCCTAGCAAATTATGTATGATCGACCCTGATAATGTATTAAATATTTCATAAAATTTCTTATTTCTTGAGAATAATATAATTATGGATTAGGAATCTTGTCAAAGTTATAAGAATGTCTAAAGTATTGGCCAAAACATTTTTAAGGTTATGTTTGTACTTACCTTGAGCCTTTGATGGATGCAGAATTTACAAACACTGTATTTTATAGCACTCTCTGCTGGAAGGGTTCCTTCTTCAGGCATGAATCCTTTCTTGGGCTGAAAATACACCAATAACCTATTATTATTAGTCAATGAGGAGTTGTTAGCTGCTTTCAATTAAAAATGTTCTTTACTTATCTGCCTTTGTAAGGTTGTAACTTCTGTATTATATGTCTCAAAACTGTATTGTGTTTTGTGTTACTACCAGACCCTACGATCGCAATGGAAGAGGGATGTTTGGTGCCATCAAACCTGGTTTATTTGCATGAACACACCATTCACATATACAGACACTGAGGGTATAAATATTGATTTTGTGTATTTAGCAAAATATTTCATGAATTTGTAGTTTGGGACAACCTGAAGGTAATTCTGATTCGGGACCAATAGAGAGGCTTAAGAACAATCAAACAACATGAACACTATATGCCCCTCTATAGAATTTACCTTTATTTCAACACTGATAGTAGGTCTGTTAGGATCATCCACAGATAAACATTGGTTTTTCTCTAAGTCTGTGACAAAACACAAGTCTGGCAGCATCACAGCTGACTTGGTAGCAGGGTCAATGGTACTATGGCTTTCTGATGGGTCATACTTCTTTGATCTCACCTCTTAAATAAGAGAATTTTATTGAGGAAAGAAGAAAATTCTTAGCATGGATCATAAAGACTTAATAACATTTGGATGTGGAATAAACACACATGACACAGCGATATCAAAATTTGAATATTAATTCTTGTAAAAAGCTTATATACCATCAAAATGCATACAGGTATTACAGGAAAAGTAACAACCTTTCATTATAAAATTGAATGGGACCAACTGGATGTATTGACAAAGAATATTTTTATAATAAAATTTAGTTTGTTTATTTTCAGAACAAACAGTCTTACAAAGTATGCCATATTTTTACAGTCTTACAAACTATATATTGTAGTTATCATGTATTATTTATCTTCTAACAAGCGTGATCTGTGACAACAGTAACTAATATCAAACTTTATTGACAATTTAATCAATGTGAACTGTTTACAGGACCATATGTTACTTGTTTTATTAATAATATTGAAGTGAATATACTTTAGGTATTTTATTACAACAAATACATGAAAGTCAAACTGATCTTTTTGGCCTTATTTTATGAAAGCAGTTATAAAACAATACTACAATCTCAAAAACAAGCAATCTTTTTAAACTTATCTATTACATACCAAGTCTCCCATCAGCAATTTGTGATTCAACTGTTTCTGCAAAACCTTCTGGTAAATTCACTATTTTCTAAAATGTCAATATCAATTATGATTAAATTTTAAAATATCTTTCAAAAAAAAAAAATAGTTCCTGTGTATCAAGAGTTAAGAGTAATGAAGCCTTAATTTGATAGTGGAGCAAGTGGACAATTTTGTTTCAGAAGCAAAATAAAGAAAGAATGTGTCCATGGGACACAGATGCCCCTGCTAGGCCCCAAACAGGAAATAGATGCCTGACAGGTCTAAAAATCGCTTAGGATGTACAGTTTGTCATACTGAACCATCCTACCAAGTTTCAAATCATTCTGATATACACTTCCTGAGAAAAGCTTGACAGAAATTTTCATATCATGTTCACCTATTTTCACATCGGCCTAAGTTTCAAACAGGAAGTAGATGTCCAACAGGTCTGAAAATCGCTTAGGATGTATAGTTTGTCATACTGATTCATCCTACTAGTTTGTCATACTGAACCATCCTACCAAGTTTCAAATCATTCTGGTATTCAGTTCCTGAGAAAAGCTTGACAGAAATTTTCATACCATGTTTACATATTTTCACATCAGCTTAAGTCCCAAACAGGAAGTAGATGTCCAACAGATCTGAAAATTGCTTAGGACGTACATACTGAACAATCCTACCAAGTTTCAAATCATTCTGATGTACAGTTCCTAAGAAAAGCTTGATAGAAATGTTCATATGTTCACCTATTTTCATATCGGCCTAAGTCCCAAACAGAAAGTAGATGTCTGACAGGTCTGAAAATCGCTAAGAACATACAATTTGTCATACTAAACCATCCTACCAAATTTCAATTCATTATCTCGAACAGTTTCTTGGAAAAGCTTGATGGAAATTTGTACGGACCTACGTATGTACAGACATGAGTAAAACTTAATGTCGTCGCAGGGGGCATAAAAAGATATTTGGGGACATATTACATGTTTTATAATATTAAGAAGGAAGCAAAGCAGCACCAATGGAACAATCAAACATTAGAAGTCAGACAAGAAAAATGCTCATTGCCAAACTCCTAAGGTTTCCAAATGTTCTGATTCCACAGTATGGCTTTTCCTTGATTTGTCTTTCCTTCTTTGAAATTATCCCAATACAGTACATTTTTTACCTTTATTTTAGAACCTGATCCTCCCTGTGTTAACTAGGACTATTACAATTACATTAGTAGGTATCAGCCTTACTTCCTATTTTTTTTCATTTTATCAAGGTTTACAATTTTGTTTACATGTTTTGGAACATGCATGTATGCAAGTGATTAAACCAGATTAAATGTGATTGGAATACATATTATGAACACTTACATGTGAGGCTATAAACTGTGGCAGAATCTGAGGCCTGATAACATTTTCTACATATGCAACTTGATATTCTAAAATCTCATTGATTTCTTCTGTTCTGACCTATTTAAAACAATACATTATTCATCAAATACATGTAGTAGAGCGCACAAAATGTAGTAACATCAAAATTATTGAAAACAAAATAGCAGGCAAGACAGAAAACACATACAATGTCTAGGCTTGTAGCAAATGCAATTAATAGTTATTTTAACACATGCACAAGTGCGGCCACAAAAAGTATGTCTAGTCTGTCGGAACCACTTTGAAACTCAAGGCATTCAAAGTCTATCTAAGCTTTAAGTTCTTGAGACAAGAAAAAATACTAAAGGCATTTGAAAAAAAGAATTCTAACCAACAAGAAGGTCTGTAAACCAACTTTAGTGGTTTTTGATATCATAGTTCATGAAATACAGTTAGCTGAACATGAATTAATTCTCTTTCGCAAACCACTGACATCAGTGTTTCATGTTGTAACACTGCAATATATATATACTTATTCCCCTCCCAAAATCCTCCATAACCCAATCAGGTCATAAAAAGTATAAAACGGGTTGTATCGTTGTTGTCTTGTAATGACCTGTATCCTGAAACATTTGATTGCATAAGTTGAAAGGTGTCAATAATTATATGTTCAAATTCATAATTGGCTAACCTGTAAAAACAGAAAAGCCATGTACTGTGATTAAAAATCCTTATAAAAAATAAAGGCTAACTTGTAAAACAGTGGATCCAATGAGAGTTTATCAAACATAACTAATTTTTCATACTTTTCGAGCCATGAAATCTTTTAAAGTCAAAAACTAAATGAAAATGACATAATTTACATGATTTAAAGAACCCAAAACTGATAGAACTGATTGATTATTAATTAAATAGATGAAGTGAGAATTCTTATCTCCTGTTATGTTTTTCCACTGATCAAAAGAAGTTGGACCATAAGAAACACCAACCTGGGAGTAGATTTGATAGCACAGGCAATAAAAGACCCTTATCTTGGAGTTTCTTTGTGGTGTTACACCCAAACTACACTGTTTGGTTTGTGGTGAATCGCAGTGTTTCAATGAAATAACAATAGGCAATATTTACAGCGAACATAAGGTCAAGATACTTAGTTTAAGACTTATCAAGCAGTTCTTCTTCCACAAAAGTCTTAAGCAAAAGTTACAATGTAACACCTCCCAACAAGATCTAAGTTCACAGTCCCCCATATCCCACCATAAAAAAGATCTAAGCTCACAGTATGGTTAAAGCATGAAAATAAGATCAGGGTCCAACAGCAAGGTGACAGTTGCATAGACCACAACCCAAACAAAGAATGTGAAACTACACATCAAATATCTAGGTAGTACTGTAAATTATTTTTTTTTGTGGGTATCAATCTTTGAAGTTTTACCTAAAAAAAAAAAGATTTTCTAGTTTCGTGGTTTGGACAAGTTTCTAAAAATGTAATCAATGTTAATAACACTTGGTTGGATTCTTATTTTTCATGGTTAAGACAACCACAAAAATCAAGAACTTTGATACCCAGCAAATAATAATGAAACTACAGCATAAATTCAGGGATTGGAAAGGCAGGGGGCCATGGGCCATTGGCACATCAAAAATGAAAATGGCTGCCCCTCTCATAAAAAAAAATTATCATGTTTTATATAGTATATTAAGAAATGGCCCCTTGAAATTTTGAATTTCTATGAAAAAGGTGGTATTACTGGCCCTTTGCTAAAAATTCCTTCCCAATCCCTGTAAATTAAATCTTTCAACAGCTTATGCAGCCACCAGAAAGTAATGTCTCACAGTCTAACCTTCCATGACTACAATTTTTAGTAAACAAGCATCATAGTGGGTGAAAATAATGCTTTATCTGTTAATAAAAAAGAATGTCAAGGATACATGTATATAAATAGACTTCTTATTATGACAATACCTACCTTTTCTTCTTGACTATTAGCATGTTGATGTGTTACAAGTGTATTTCTCTTCATTAATCTATAGACCTTTTTATCCTACAATATAAAACTACATCTATAAGCAGAGTTTTTGAAAGTCGTCGGACCTGCCGGACCGGCCAGCAAAAATCGGTAAGGACTGACAGAAATGTCTAAAAAGTCGGTCCGACGTAACGTCCGGCAAAAATATTCTTTTCATGTTTACATTTCACCGGAAATTCAATGCTGGAGTATAAAATTCTAAACGGAAACGGTCAAATTTTCCGGAAAATTTGCGGACACTTTCCGTCTTTGTTCGTGTTAATAACAGACAGTAAGTGACTTTCCTCTTCCGGTTATCAACATGATAGCTGGATTGAAATATTTTGATGGGGCAAAACCCGGTAAAACAACCGCTAAAAAACAATCGGCCGAGGAATCAAAGGCGAAAAGGGCTAAATATGAACTAGAGGACTGGCCCGACAGGTCATTCAATGATGAGTGGCTTAAAATGTACAAGTGGCTCAAACACAATGCAGAGAAAAATGTCATGGTTTGCACATTTTGCATCGATTATTACATAAACAAACACAAGGAGTTACCATCAAATCCCAACTTAAAGAACAAAATGGTAGGTCTGGCAAAAATCTCTAGGGTCCAGCAATTTTTTTTTTCTTTGCAGGACCTATGTCTGGCAGCCTGGAAATTTTTTTCAAAAAATATAATATAAGCTAGCTCACTGTCCCCTCCCCAAGCCTCATAAAATGCAATTCATTTCCCATGTTTCAAGAGTTTCGTCATTTGTTAGTTTAAAAAGAGGCTCCCAGGAGCCTGAATCGCTTACCTGGTCTTGATGTCAACCCTATGAAGAACTTTGTAAAGCTAAATGAACTGAACATTTAAGCAAGCAACAGTTCTTTCTCTTTCAGCAATAGTTTTCATTCTGTAGGCCAACAAGAGGCTCCCAGGAGCCTGAATCGCTCACCTGGTCTTGATGTTGACCCTATAAAAACTTTTCTAGAGCTAAATGAGCTGAATGTGTAAGCAAGAAAATGCTTTTCTCTATCTGTAATAGTTTTCATTTTAAAGGCCAAAAACATGAAAAAATGTTATTTTAAGGGTCGTAACCCCTGTAAGGGGTAATCTGACAACTATCACCCTATGTAACTTTTGTAGAGCTAAATGAACTCAACATTTAAGCAAGCAACAGCTTTTCTCTATCTGCTATAGTTTTCATTCTATAGGCCAAAAACATGATAAAACATCATTTTAGGGGCCGAAACCCCTATAAGGGGACATCTGACAACTTCGACCCTATAGAGACTTTTGTAGAACTAAATAAGCTGATCATTTAAGCAAGCAACAGCTTCTCTCTATCTGCTATAGTTTTCATTCCATAGGCCAAAAATATAAAACAAGAGTTAACACTAAAGTATGTCTCACCTGCCGGCACCATCAGAAACAATTATTCTTTCTTACATCCACTATATTTTGAATTTACATGGATTTTCAATTTCTGAGATCAAAAAATGTTTATAGAACTTAAACATTGCAAATATATGCAATAAAAATAATCAAAGTCACTCAACCGGAAAATCAAGGTCAAGGTCAATAGATGAGGATGTAACTGTGCTAATCTACTACTGAGGCATATGCATACCAAGTTTCATCAACCTAAGACTTACAGTTCTTTAGATATGGAGGTGCTCGCAAAACTTTTCCATTAATATTATATGTATTGAAAATTGTCAGTCACTCAACTGAGAAATCAAGGTCAAGGTCAAAAGATGGGGATGCAACTGTGCTAAGCTACTACTGGGGGATATGCATACCAAGTTTCATCAACCAATGACCTATAGTTCTTGAGATATGGAGATGCTCGCAAAACTTTTCCATTGCTATTGTATGTATTGAAAATTGTCAAAGTCACTCAACCGAAAAATCAAGGTCAAGGTCAAAAGATGGGGATGCAACTGTGCTAAGCTACTACTGGGGCATATGCATACCAAGTTTCATCAACCTAGGACCTATAGTTCTTGAGATATGGAGGTGCTCGCAAAACTTTTCCATTGCTATTATATGTATTGAAAATTGTCAAAGTCATTCAACCGGAAAATCAAGGTCAAGGTCAAAAGATGGGGATGCAACTGTGCTAAGCTACTACTGGGGCATATGCATACCAAGTTTCATCAACCTAGGACTTATAGTTCTTGAGATATGGAGGTGCTCATAAAACTTTTCCAAAAAGTTAACGCCGCCGTCGCTGCCGCCGTCGCCGCCGCCGCCGGTAAAGTAACACCTATGTCCCGCTCTGCTTCGCAGGCGAGACAAAAACGTTATTTTAGGGGCTGTAACCCCTTAAAGGGGTCATCTGACAACTTCGACCCTATGGAGACTTTTGTAGGGCTACATGAGCTGAACATTTAAGCAAGCAACAACTTTTCTCTATCTGTCATAGTTTTCATTTTATAAGCCAAAAACATGAAAAAATGCTATTTTTCACCTTAAAGGGGCCGTAACTCCTATAAGGGGTCATCTGACAACTTCGACTCATTAAAGACTTTTGTAGAGCTTTTGATGCTGAAGCAGTAGCGTGGCATCAGATTTCTTCTATCTCTTATACTTTTTGATTTACAAGCCAAAAACAGTAGTCTGACCCCCCTGGTCTATTTTTAGTAACAGCAGCCATGTTGTTTAGAGGGCGGTCACCATTTGTGCAATCTTGGTAGAGGACATCTCATAAATGAAGTGTGCAAAGTTTCAAAGCAATCCCTTCAGTCGTTTCAGAGGAGAAGATTTTCAAAGAAAAGTTAACGACGACGACGACGACGACGGACGCCTAGTGATGGCAATAGCTCACATGGACCTGCGGTCCAGGTGAGCTAAAAATGTGAAACATGTTATTTTAAGGGCCGTCTGACAACTCTGACTCTATAGAGACCTTTATTGAGAGCTTAATGAACTGAACATTAAAGCAAGCAACCAATTTTCTTTTTCTGATATAGTTATCATTATATAAGCCAAAAACATGAAAACATGTTAATTTAGGGGCTGCAATCCCTATAAGGGGTCATCTGAAAACTTCAACCCTATAAATGCTTTTGTTGAGCTAAATGAGCTGAACATTGAAGCAAGCAACAGCTTTTCTCTATCCGCAATAGTTTTCATTCTATAGGCCAAAAAAACTATTTTTGGCCTTTAAGGGACTGTAACCCCTATAAGGGGTCACCTGACAACTTTGACCCAAGCAAGACTTTTGTAGAGCTAAATGAGTTGAACATTTATGCAAGCAACAGCTTTTCTCTATCTGCAATAGTTTCATTCTATAGGCCAAAAACACTACTTTTCGCCTTTAAGGGGCTGTAACCCCTATAAGGGATCATCTGACAACTTTGACTTAATGGAGACTTTTGTAGAGCTAAATGAGCTGAACATTTAAGCAAGCAACAGCTTTTCTCTATTTACAATAGTTTTCATTCTTAAGGCCAAAAACCCTATTTTCCGCCTTTAAGGGGCTGTAACCCTTATAAGGGGTCATCTGACAACTTTGACTTTATTGAGACTTTTGTAGAGCTAAATGAGCTGAACATTTAAGCAAGCAACAGCTTTTCTCTATCTACAATAGTTTTCATTCTATAGGCCAAAAACATGCAAAAATGCTATTTTTCACCTTAAATGGGCTTTAACCCCTGTAAAGGGTCATCTGCCAACTTCAACCCCATAGAGTCTTTTATAGAGCTAAATGAGCGGAACATTTTAGCAAGCAACAGCTATTCTCTATCTGCAATAGTTTTCATTCTATAGGCCAAAAACACTATTTTTCGTCTTTAAGGGGCTGTAACCCCTATAAGGGGTCATCTGACAACTTTGACCCTTGAGAACTTTTGTAGAGCTAAATGAGCTGAACATTTAAGCAAGCAACAGCTTTTCTCTATCTACAATAGTTTTCATTTTATAGGCCAAAAACATGCAAAAACGCTATTTTTCACCTTTAAGGGTCTGTAACCCCTATTAGGGATCATCTGACAACTTTGACCTCATGGGGACTTTTGTAGAGCTAAATGAGCTGAACATTTAAGCAAGCAACAGCTTTTCTCTATCTACAATAGTTTTCATTTTATAGGCAAAAAACATGCAAAAACGCAATTTTTCACCTTTAAGGGGCTGTAACCCCTATTAGGGATCATCTGACAACTTTGACCTTATGGAGACTTTTGTAGAGCTAAATTAGCTGAACATTTAAGCAAGCAACAGCTTTTCTCTATTTGCAATAGTTTTCATTCTATAGGCCAAAAACACTATTTTTTGCCTTTAAGGGGCTGTATCCCCTATAAGGGGTCATCTGACAACTTCGAACCTATGGAGACTTAAGTAGAGCTAAATAAGCTGAACATTTAAGCAAGCAACAGCTTTTCTCTATTTGCAATAGCTTTCATTCTATAGGCCAAAAACACTATTTTTTGCCTTTAAGGGGCTGTAACCCCTATAAGGGGTCATCTGACAACTTCGACCCTATGGAGACTTTTGTAGAGCTAAATGAGCTGAACATTTAAGCAAGCAACAGCTTTTCTCTACTTACAATAGTTTTCATTCTATAGGCCAAAAACATGCAAAAACGCTATTTTTCACCTTTAAGGGGCTGTAACCCCTATAAGGGGTCATCTGACAACTTGGACCAAATGGAGACTTTGGTAGAACTTTTGATGCTGAAGCAGAAGCGTGGCATCAGATTTCATCTATCTCTTATACTTTTTGATTTACAAGCCAAAAACAGTAGTCTGACCCCCCTGGTCTATTTTTAGTAACGGTGGCCATGTTTTTTAACGGATCAAAAATTGAAACACAAGTTTGGTGCAGGACACCCTAAGGATCGTTCATACCAAGTTTCATTAAATTCTGTTCAGTAGTTTCAGAGGAGAAGATTTTTGAAAAATTGTTAACAGACGAAGACAGACGACAGACGACGGACGCCAAGTGATGGTAATAGCTCACATGGACCTTCGGTCCAGGTGAGCTAAAAATGTGGTAAATGGCCCCTTTGTAAAAAATGCTTCCCAGTCCCTGGAATTGTTAATTGTTTTTAAGGCTTTATAGATCACTATGCCTTGTCTTGGAAGATTCTTTAAATCTAATTAACATGTGCAGTTGATCAATTATGAACATTCTTTAATCAATCTTTTATAGTTTTATCAATACACATAATCCACAATTATTAAAGTTCAATGGAGTTAGTAGCTTGTACATCTACCCAAGCTTTAATTTCTACAATTAATGAGTGTATAATAATAATAAATCAAAATTGACGATAGAAAAAACATTTACATTAGTTTTATTCATTAGAATCAACATGTCAATGAATGTTAATTGATTACTACATGTATTTGAGCTTTATTTTTCAAAAGAAACAAGACCATCCTCATAAATAGTGTATGTATATGCTACAGGAAAAAATCGCATAAATTTAACCCGTGAAAATTTCTGAGGTACTTTCTACTCCTAAAATTGTGAAAATAACCAGCTTAATGGTATATAACATTGGTGAGTATGTGATGTGTACACAGTCAAACAATTACATATAACATAAGCTCTGAAAAACTTTTGACAGACGGCACGTTTAACGACCGTTTGGCTAATATAGGCCCTTGCATGGTCACCAGGCTTGTGTGGGAGAAGAGACCGATATACCAAGCTGGAAAATAATTTGGTGAAACCCATGAGCAACAGTAGGTGCCTGGAAACCTTGACACGTGTGGGGCTCAAACCCACAGAGGTGTCGACCTGCGATATAAAGTCCAGTGCTTAACCACTATAAAGCCACCATGCTCCAAACTTTGAACTAAAGAACAAATAGATTCTAGTATGTCATGTGTGCACTATTTTAAATGGCAGATGGAATGAAACTATTTTTTGTTTTGCATGGTGTATTTTTATTTACAGTATTTTAATAAATTTAACTAGCTTGTTTACATCCCATCGTGCATTATTGCTGTAATATGCTTGAAAATAGTAACGAATATTGTAAGTATGGATTATGTAGAAAGTTTGTTAAACCTTTGTGCAAAAAATAATACCTCAGAACACGTCAAAACCAGGTTATTTAAACCCTCTCCTCGAATTTGCACATGTCCATTGACCGCCATCTTTGCTACCTTCACACTAGAGAGCTCTACATATCCATATTTGGATATATGATAAATACTTATGAATCGTATGTGAAAAAATCTTGTATCTCCCCGTTAATTCCTCCATAAACATGTATATATTAGCAGATGCAAGTTTACGATTGATGCGTTTTAAATTTTTCAATAATAACTACTGAAAACATGAAAGTTTTTAAATCAAAGTAATACAAGCATTGTTGATTGTGTGTTCAATCTGCAGCGCGAATGCATTAAATTACGCACATGATAAAAACACGACACGACTAACGAAAAATTAAATAATAATATAATACATCTCAATAGCTCCAAAGAGGAACAGTAAATGGAAAGTATCATATAGTTCCTGCTCCAAATAGGCAATTTATATACCTATAACACGAAAACATTTGTTGGCAATAGAAAATAAAGAGATGTGGAATAAGTGTATGCGACACAGCCCACAATTAAACGGCAATTTAGAAAAACCACAATGGACAACCGCCAGCAGCCTTCAACGAGGCCATTTGGCACTGCTCACGGTTATGCAATTGGCCCATGGTCTAAATAAGATGCATATAATTCAAATCCAGCCCTGAAATACCCCCTTCTTAAACAAGGAACAGAAAACATCAAAAAGACAAGTACAAACGAAAGCTTTGTCAAGGATTCCTGGCTTAGGACAGGCACATGTAATATGTGGCGGGGTTAAACTAGTTTTTTGGGCCCAACCTTCCCCCTATCAATATTCCTAGACAAAGCACAAAAACTAAACACACAATAAAAATCAAATCGATCAAAGTGCAATTCTACTAGAGAGAACCTAAGACAAAAAACAAGAACAAACAAAAGGACGGTAAAGGAACTCTCTATAGAACACTCGCTGTTACTGACAGCTAGCTGAGAATCATCAATCGACTGATGTAAAAAAATCAAACGTATCGATTTTAAATCCGACACAACACTTCAAGCAATAATGATTTAGTGAAGTGTCATCACACAAAACCGACACGCTTGATCGCTATAATGCTTAAAAATGACAATAGTAAAAACGTTTATGGAAGTTTTAAAGCGAGTATTAATTAAGTTTTCAATATTTCTGCCAAAAAACACTAAATTCAAAGATTTAACCAAGATATTCATTTCATATCCTTTCCGTAATAAATTTTGAAGCCAATTTTTCATTTCTATTGGATTGCTTTTAAATTTGTGAGCTTTATAAAAAACATTACCATAAAATACAGGATGTGATATTCCTTTCACTATAAGAAAGTGACGTGTACAATTAAATTTTTCAATAAGAGATCGATACTTGTGGAAGAATTTAGAAAAAGATTTTACTAAAAGTTAATTTCTGATATATGGTCGTACATATGAAAGCCGGCCTTGAAGCAGACACCGGGTACCAATGGGGTATCCGAATGTCAAAAGTCCGAAAGGGCAGAGACAAACCCAGTAAACACCAACAAGAATGGGACAAAAACAGACAACGTGTAAAACGTGGAAACACAAAATAACTGAATATCAATGAACGCGAACTCCAGTCGAAACAAGAGTGAACTCAGGTGCTCCGGAAGAGTAAGCAGTTCCTGCCTGCTATAGCACACCCGTCGCGTTGCCAATAGTCCATTCAGCGTGTCAAATCCGGTAAAGGAAGACCAAAAAAACCCCTATGACAAACCAACATCTCAGTGCACTCATCTGAGAGATCGAAATCCAATATTTGTCTATAAGTGCATGATGACAGCAACCGAGGAGCAACATAACCTTGTGTGAGCAATTTTTTCGCAAACATGTCGCTCTGCATGCTAAGGAAATCGATGTAAGTCTGGCACGCTCTGGAGTAACGAATCAATTGAGATACGTAAAGTTCATAAGCCGGAGTGGACGGAATGTTGCTACACAAGAAGGGAAAATTGACGATTGGAAAGTTGAAGTCATCAAGTTTGTCATTGTTGAAAGTCTTCCTTGAGAGTCAATTTCGAGATGTAGATCTAAATATGAAGCAGACTTCCTAGAATCCGTTGTGTCCTTTATCTCAAGCTCCTGAAAATCTGACGTTATAGTTCTCTTATTTCCAGTATACACGCATATATTGAAAAAATGTCACGCATGTACTCAACAGGAAAATCGTGACCCGTACACAAAAAGGGTGCGCAAATAGGTGCAAACATACTCCCCCTTTTTTGAGATAATACTAGGGATTTTTGTACAGATCCCCAAATCAATTCTTTAAAGCTTTATGTAAAAACAATCTTTTCAGAAACATAAGTAATCTATCTTATAATACAAAGCTCATCTGGTTACGCAGCATATACATGTAATGGTCATTCATGCAGAAAAAGATGGTCACAATTAGCAACTTGTCTAAAGCATGCGTCGGTTTTGTTCAGCATCTCTATATATGTGCATCTACCATAACGGTCTGGTTGATGAGGCACCTCTCTCAGTTAGCGGGAATGGATGGATTTATTATTCTGTAGGTCATTCTGCTGTAACACCGTTTAACAGGGAAACCTTATCAACCCAGTGGCTTCAAAACACAAATTACTACAGCAGGTATCGAATAAAACGCCTTAATATGCTATATGTATATATGCATATTCATGCCAGGAGTAACATAGGAAAGTATTGAGATAGTCGAAAGAGATTTAGACCATGTGCATTATACAACACGGGGTATATATAATCGGCTACGGTTAACACTGAAAATTTGACTGATTGTTTCTTTCAGTCCCAAAGCTCATCATTCTATTAACATGGAATTGTTAGGAGTTTGCGTTCGTTACTTGGACTTATCCATAGCCGGTAATAACTCGTGGTAAAAGAATGAAACTTCTTCTGATTAAAACTATTTTGAATTCATAAAATCGGAAAGATTCATGAAATTTAGTGTATTGGTTAAGTTGTGTTTTACAAGTTTGATGACCGGGCTTTGGATTACCTGGTGGGACCTCTTGATCACCAACAACAGTTGGCGTGCACAAGTGTTTTTAACTGTTTTCAGTTTGTCTGTGTTAACGATAGCCGGCATTAAGACATTTTCGTTAAGGTATACAAATAATGTTGTTGTTATTTTTTTTTCCACTTCTGTTGTACACAGTTGAGTTGTGAATTTTGTACATTTCTTATGTTCACTTTCCACTTCTATATCACCTATCACAAATGAGTGAACTGACAATTATCAATGCTATTTAGCCTGCATTTTCCAAAGGGGGAGACCGCATACAGTCCACTAAAGACGAAAGTTTTACTGAAAATCTACACCGTCGGAAGACAGGGTAAATCCCCTGCAATTAAACTGTAATATGATATGATTTTTGATCATTTTTGGTCTTGCAGAATTCCGACCAGTACCTCCCCGTTGCGCAAGACGTGTCACTGTACCAGCGAAAACGAAGGTCTAAGTATCGGATACTCCAGCTCTAGAATGGGCTGAACGACCCATGGCAATTACATGTAGAGTGTCACGTCTATAAAAACGCATCAGTTCAGACTATGATTTTAGAACCTGTTCATCAATTAATTGATTAATAGCAATAAATACATTCCCTTCATAAATTTTGATATATATCGATCTGGATCTAGCGGCTAACCGGAAACCATGTAAAAAACATACCCCTCTGGATCCTCATCACTTCCCACCTTGCGCATGCGCAACTGTGATACTTCCTTCTTTTTCCGGTTTTGTGGAAAACAGCGGCTTTTTTGCATCGAGGAAAAATTTCTTTGCGTTATTTAGTGTTACTTTGATTATTGTGAGTTCAACAGGTATTGTCATGGATAACAATCAATTACCACCATTTGATCAAGATAATATGAGTGGTTTATCGCCCTGGCAACCAGCCACAGGTCCAGATGATTTCTGGGGCAATCCTCTCCATGTGCTTCCTGAACATTTTTTGAACACCCCTTCTAGTAGTGTCCCTCCTGTTCAGGTGTCTTCCCCTGTCAGGACTTCAAGCTCCGCTACTTTAAGAGTGTCTTTACCTAGGGTTACGCACACTTTATCTAGACCAGTGGATTCAGTTCCATCTACAGTATCCACAAGTGTTCATGAGTCGTTTCCCTTTGGGCCTAGGAGTGATGCTTTTCACAGGTCTAGATGGCCTGCCCCTTTCGCTTACCCTATGCCTTTTCATGGACCCCCTTTTGATCCATATGCCACCCAGTCAGTGTGGTCTCATCAAGGGTCCAATAGTAGGTCTTCTTTAGAGCCCTCCTTTAGCGAGGAAATAAAGAAACTTACGACCAGTATTCATACCTTAAGTGCTACTGTCAATGCTAAATTTTTAGAAGTGGGCAGTAGACTTGACAACTTAGAGAAGAGACAGGTAGGTAGTTTTCAGTCTCCTCTCTCTCCCCAACCTCAGTCATCTCGGCCATCTTGTTCTGGCTCTCAGCCCTTGCATTTGCCTGACTTTGATGACTCTGTTTCCTTGGCTCCTAGGAGTCAAGAGGCCCAGTTTTTAGAAGATGAATCTGATACTGCGCCTGATGCTCCAGATGAGGTTGTAGAAGCTGAGGAGCAGGAGTTGGTTTCTCGCGAAGAAACGCCTCCTGTCTCCTTTGCTGGCTTGCGGAGTAGGGTTTACGAGGTCAGGAGGAATTCTGACATTCCTATGGCCTCCCCCACCAAACGCTCCGCAAACCCTTCTGATTTCCAGTCTTGTTCTGGTATGGTTAAACCAGAGGTGAAAGGTTATTCTTCTTTCCCGGCTTCTAGCCATTTCAAGAACTCTTTGTCGGTTATCAATACTTCTTTGGAAGAGAACAAATCTTCCAAGTTTTCAGCTTCTGGTCCTGGTGTAAAATTTTCCTTTGGACCTTTGAGCTTTCCTGGTGGTATGATTCGCGCCAAAGAGTATGATATTCATGATGCTCCCTTGGCTTCTCATCCTCCTACTTGCGAGAGATCTTTTACTTCTCTCTTACATTCTAGGTTGGTTGATGGCCTGAGACTTTCTCAGTCATCTTACTATAAGTCCGAAAACAATCTTAGGATTGCTTCTCGTTCTCTGCAGACAGCTGAGCATTTTCTTGCAGCAGTTGGTTCTCTACTTAAGGATAAGGGAGAAGATTTTACCGAGATAAAATCGCTCCTTTTGCAAGTGGACAAATGTTTAGGTGCTGCCCAACCTATGGTTTTGGGTACTCTTTGTAATTTTGCTCTGGCTAAGAGACAAGACATTTTAGACAAGTCCTCTGTCTCTGAGTCTTTGAAAGAATCCCTGTTGTTTTCTCCTTTGGATCAGGGTTCTCTCTTTGGTATGTCCTTGAAAACTCTCCGAGAAGAGTTACTCAAGGAACCACCTACTGTTAAGGTTGATGTCCAGGTCTCTGAGGGGAGGAGGAAAGTTACTACAACTCCCCAGCCTTATCAACCTGCTCAAGCTAAGGCTCCTGCTGCTTCTCACGCACAGTCTGCTCAGCGCAAGAGACCTTTTGAACCCAAGTCTGTTTCTTCCTCTTCTTCCCAACCTGTTAATTATAAGAAATCTAAATTTGGGAAGGGAAAGAAACAGGGTTTTTGACTTGCTTCCCCCTCCATTTGTACCGAGTCCACAGGAGTTTCCTCTTCCTTGTCCTCTTCTTCCAGTCGGGGGCAGACTTTCCCACTTCATACATCAGTGGGAGGAAGTCACTTCAGACAAGTGGGTTCTTTCGGTACTTCGGAGGGGTCTTCAGCTTCAGTTCTCAGAACACCCTCCTCTCTCTTCTGTTCCAATAGATCTTTCCACGACTCGAGATTTTCAGAAAAATCTTCTCTTACAACAGGAAGTTCTTTCTCTGCTCCAGAAAGGTGTGTTGGAAGAAGTCAGTCAACCTTACGGTCTAGGGTTTTATTCCCGTCTGTTCCTTGTTCCCAAAAAGAACAAGACGATGAGACCTGTGTTGGATCTTTCAGTCCTAAATCGCTTTCTTGTTATCCCTCATTTCAAGATGGAGACAAATCGGTCAATCAGGTCCTCCCTTCATACGAACATGTGGACGACTTCTCTGGACCTCACGGACGCCTACTTTCACATCCCAATTTCAGTGGGTTTCCGGAAATATCTTCGTCTAGTGTGGAACAGCAAAGTTTATGCCTTCAAGGCGATGCCCTTTGGCCTGTCAACTGCACCTCTGGTGTTCACCAAGGTTTTTCAGACTGTGGTATCCCATCTTCATGTCCAGTCAGTTTTCATCCACACTTACCTAGACGACTCTCTTATCAAGAATTATTCTTGCTCCCTTCTTCAGCACCAGACTGTTTCAGTTATCAAACTTCTTCTGAGTCTGGGCTTTCTGATTTCATGGGAGAAATCCGAACTTGTTCCTTCCCAAGATTTCATTTTCCTTGGGGAACACTTTCGGACAGATCTGGGTCTTGTCTGTCCTCCACTAGAGAAATTAGACAAATTGACCCTTCTTGTGTCCAATCTGTGTCGAGCATCCTCAGTTCCAGCTCGTCAGTTTCTTCAACTGATAGGCTTTCTTATTTCCTTGATGGATGTAGTACCATTGGGACGTCTTCATATTCGTCCCCTTCAATGGTATCTTCTCGAGTTTTGGCACCCAAGGTCTCAGTTGTGGGAAGCTCAAGTTCCTGTGCTACCACGTCTGTTGCCACATCTTCTATGGTGGTTACAGAGGGAAAACCTTCGAACAGGTTTATCTCTAGACCCACCAGATCCCAATCTGACAATTTACACAGATGCCTCCCTGACAGGCTGGGGAGCCTTTCTGGAGGGCAGGTCAGTGTCGGGTCTTTGGTCAGGACCTCAGTTGGAGGAACATATCAATGTGCTCGAGATGAGGGCGGTGCTCCTCTCTCTACAGCACTTCAGATCCCTTCTACAAGGTCAGTCTTTGTTGATAGCTACAGACAATACCACTGTAGTAGCTTACCTGCAGAATCAAGGGGGGACTCATTCTGTGTCTCTTTACCTGATCTGCAGGGAGATCCTTCTGTTCTGTCACAATCTGAGTATTCTAATATCAGTTCGTCATGTTCCTTCAGAACAGAATCTGATAGCAGATGCCCTCTCACGGTCTCTGACTCCAGTCAATACAGAGTGGGAATTACACCCAACTGTCTTTCAAGCAATTACTCTTCAGTGGGGCAGCCCATTGATAGATCTGTTTGCTACGAGTCTGAATTTCAAACTCCAGACTTATGTCTCTCCTATCCCAGACGAGAAGGCTTTGGCAGTAGACGCAATGACTCTGTCTTGGAAAGGGATGTTTGGCTACATGTTCCCTCCTTTTCGCCTTCTTCACAGGATCTTGTTCAAGATCCACAGGGATTCTTGCAGGGCCATCCTCATAGCCCCTGCTTGGTCCCGCCAGTCCTGGTTTCCAGACCTTCTTCAACTCTGTTGTGCCAGACCTCTTCTTCTTCCTCTGAGGAAAGACCTATTGTCTCAATTCAAAGGGAAAAAGTTACATCTCGGTCTGGAGAAGTTGCATCTACACGCTTGGCTGTTGTCAGGACTTCCCTCCGAGAGGGAGGATTTTCTGAGAGAGCAGCCAAGTGTATTGCAGGGTCTGTTAGAAAGTCCACAGGAGCGGTTTACGACTCCAAGTGGTCAATCTTCTGTGCTTGGTGTGGTGAGAGGGAGATTGATCCTCTCACAGTGTCTGTCCCACACTTAGCAGATTTTCTTGTTTATCTTTTCCAAGATAAGGGTTATTCCCCTTCCACCATTAAGGGTTATCGTTCTGCTATAGCCAGAACTCTTTCTTTATCAGGTGGTACAGATTTTTCAAATAATGATTTTTTATCTCGTTTGATAAAAAATTTCTGTCTTGAACGTCCTAGAGAAAGACGTTTAGTTCCTTTATGGGATTTAAGTTTGGTACTAAAAGTTTTTCAGTATCCTCCTTTTGTACCTTTAAGTTCTATTTCCTTTAAGCATTTGACTTACAAATGCTGTTTTTTGTTAGCCCTAGCTACTGGTCGACGTAGAAGCGAGCTTCACGCTCTTTCTATATTTCAGAGTCTTGTATGCGATTTTCTGCGGACAAATCCTCAGTAACTCTTCTTACTGATCCCTCTTTTTTGGCAAAGAATCAGATACCTGAAAAGGGATCAGGATTAATTGTTGTTCCTGCTCTACCCATCTCAGCAAACAACAATGGTTTGTGTCCTGTGCAAACTCTTCTTCAGTACTTGACAGCCTCAGTTGCTAATAGAGCTGAAACTTCTTCTAGACTTTTTGTGCCTATTAAGAAAGGTGTGGTAGATATTTCCGCCAAAACCATTTCTTCTTGGCTTTGTCGTACTGTTTTGTTGGCATACAAGTTAGCTTCTCCTGAGAACTTGTCTCGACATCAAGTTAAAGCTCATGAAGTAAGAGCTTTAGCTTCGTCCTGGAGTATTTTCAATTCTTCCTCTTTATCGGAGATCATGTCTGCTGGTTTTTGGAGGTCTGACATCACCTTCTATAACCACTATTTGCGTTCCATGCCATTGCATGCGGATACTTTATATTCTTTGGGTCCTCTGGTTACTTCACAGAAAGTAATTTTTCCTCCTTCGGGGGATTCAGCCTTAAGATAAATTCTGTTTATCAAAATTTATGAAGGGAATGTATTTATTGCTATTAATTTGTAATTTTTAGGATTAAAATTAATATTAATTAAATAAATACTTACCTTCATAAATTAGAGGTCCCACCCCTTTTTTGGCCTCCCCTTCATCCCCCTTCTATGGCTTTTTTCCACGTCAAAAGAAGGAAGTATCACAGTTGCGCATGCGCAAGGTGGGAAGTGATGAGGATCCAGAGGGGTATGTTTTTTACATGGTTTCCGGTTAGCCGCTAGATCCAGATCGATATATATCAAAATTTATGAAGGTAAGTATTTATTTAATTAATATTAATTTTAATCCTAAAAATTACAAATTGCTGATATTCTAAACTTTTTTTTGACCTAGTAACGTCCGTCCGTCACACTTTTGTGAGCGCAACGTACTCCTCTAAGATGGTTTAACGGATTTTGATGAAATTTTTTAGGATTGTAGTTGATCATATCGCACCACCATTTTGATTTGACAAATTTTATAGGAATTATAGGACTTTTTCGGCTTTGTCCTTTTAGGTCTTGGAAACACTTTATGAGCGTAACTCCTCTGATGAAAATTTGTAGGATTGTTTGCCATGTTATGTAGTTGATCATATCGCACTGCCATTTTAATTCTGCAAATTTAAGAGGAGTAATGTCAACTTTGTTTATTTTAGGTCATAGGAACTTGCTAGCAGATATTTAGATGAAATTTTGTAGGATTGTTTGTCATGATTTGTAGGCAATCATATCTCAATGCCATTTTATTTCTTCAAATTAAATAAATTTTCAACTTGAGTGTAGCGGCAGTGGACATTGGCTACGTGTAGCAATCTTGTAAGTCTTTATTTAGAGTACACACATTTATACACTAAAAGTGTATGCATACCAGATTTCATTAATCTACACTCTTTGACTTGTATTTTGTTTAGGAACTGAATGCCTATATAAAGCAATCTTGTCTATGAACATGATGAAAGCATTATTAGACTGTATAGTCTGTACTGACAGTACTACTCATTGTGTGGAGAGATTCAATTAAAACTGAGGCAATCAATATTTCAAACAGACCAAAATCACAACCTCCTTTAAAATGACCAGCCAAGATTCCAAACAAGTAAACCATTTTTAAAGTAGTATGTCAGACCCAGTTAAATTATGTACAACTTAGTAGCACCATATATTTTTTTTTTTTTTTGGGGGGGGGGTATTTTTTTGTTTTCTATTTACCATAACAGCTTTGTAAGTCTAAGATATTCTTGTAAATCTTGACCTGTTTCAATTTATACAAATGTACATGTATTAAAGATGAAATAATTCAAAATAAAAAAAATAAAAAGTTGTACAAATTACCATCACTTGTACAAATGAATCATATGTTTGTTCCACATTTTTTTTTTAAGGCTAATGCCTTTTACCTATTAAAAGGTTGTGTCATGTACACTTGTTTTACCACTAATATTTTTTTGCTACAATGTTATAGGTATTTCACCACTATTACATGTATATCTACTGCAATGTACCTGTCACCCTCATGACTATACACTTATTCCATATCTCTTTATCCTTTATGTTGTTCAAGCATTGGAAAATAACAATGGATGTAATAATAAATAAAAAACAATTCTGAATTTGCTAAATTTATATTATAAATTAATATTCATTTCTTTTCATTTTTTTTTCAGTTTTTTACAATATTTTTTAACAAATATATACCTTAAATCAAGGTACTAAAATGCCATTTTAAAATAGCGCATTATATTAATTAATACACATTACACATAAATAACAAGAAATATGATTTCGAGATCATTGGGACATGAAAAATGAATTCAATGAAAGACATTTTCTTTTGCACAATTAAAAAAAATATAACTGTGAAAATGTACACGTTCAGTCCCATTTTATGGTTGTGGTATTTCACTTGATCAAAATATCAATATCATTATATGATATATCATAAAAATTGTGTTTGAGGTAACAATAATTTTGATCCAAAATGTATCACACACTCTCTAGCACTACCCATATCAACAACAACCAATTTCTCGAAATTAAAAATGTTCACAATTCACATACACATTCAAAAAAGTTTATAAGTTCCATTCAAATAATAATGCACAACTTTAAAAAAAAATAAATTGTTCCCATTTTCGCAGTCCATTGAGATTAAAATGAGGTCGTGATCGGAAATACTGGAATATTTGAACACTTCATGTAAAATGTAAATTTAATAGTTACAGTTTTCAGCCATGAACTAATGTTGCTAAATGCTGCAAATTGTCTCTTGATATGAAGCCCTTTCCTTTACATGATTGCTGCATCGAAACATTTATGGCAGGACTAGAAAAATTTGAAAACATAGACTGGATTCGGACGGTACCATCAAATATAACTCCTATACTTCCATTTTCACCCAACCTGTATGAGACTTCTTTTGGATCCACCCACATTGTTAATTCCTTCGGCAATAATTCTTCCAAGGCTTTCTGATTGAGTCCACATGATAAACCTGCTTCTCTTAATGTAGGGTCCATATTATGATTCAATCTAATGCATCTGTATCCACTACCCTTGAAGGGCTTCTCAGGAAACCAGTGGTTCTCATATTTCTGTTGTAGTAAATTTAGAAGGGTGACTCTGAAGTTGTGTAGCTGCTCCTCTGTTACATATTTCGATACCCTGATGAAATTCGACAAAAACTCAACTGCACTTCTCAATTCAATTTTCATAATCAATGTTTATAGCACACAATATATACAACGAAATAAAAATTCCTTCCAAAATGTTCTCCACTTTTTCTTTGTTTTCTAAACGGTACTGCAACAGCTGTCGTTTTGAATGTAGCGTTTATGAAATATCAGTTCTTTCAGCTAAGTAAAATAATAATTCAATAAAGTATTAATGTTCGTTTCACAATATCTCTGTTCTTCTTCAATATGTTTTCTTACTTTCGTCAACGCTGTGATGTTTGTCAGCCTTCTCTGATGTGTTGTGCCAGCTGTAATGGCTACGCTTGTTGTGGCGAATTTACTCTAAAAGCGGTGACGTCAACAATCGACCGATAATTTATGCAAGGATTTATCCAATGAATTTCTAGAACGTCATAATTAGCTTTCCATATATGGTAGATCTAAAAATAATTGACATGCGTCATATCGTAGCCTATTTTGCTATCAAAACAAAAATAAACAGGTTATTGAAGATATTATGAGGCTCTTACAGGGTATTTTTACAGGTGAATGGACAGTCTAGTACATTCGTTACATGACATGCAAGTTGTGAAATACTCAACAACTTAGGAAATGAATGAAATGAATATAATCATAGATCAGGTCTATGATATAATTTAAAAAAAATGAAATGATTTATTTATATTTTTCTTCTTCTTATTTTTTTTTTTTGGGGGGGGGGGGGGGGTGGTGGTATAATAATAACGATAATTATTATCTAATCAATCAAATTCAATTTTGGCCGAAAGTTTCAACTTTTAGAACAAAATGTGTAAAATACACACGAATCTATGAAATCTCTCGCTATCGTGACACCATCGGTCAAACATCAAAGATAATAGGATCATATAGGAACCTTAATTATCTAGTATACATGCATACATGTGTACTATGCAAAAAGATTCCCATATCTATGAGAAAAAGAACAGTTTTTGATTTTTTTTTTTCGAAATGCAATTTTCAAGTTATGGGACATTTCGACAATAACATCGTTAAACAACATGTTTTTATTTTCCGAATCAAGAGCCGGCCTAATATGGAGCGAAGGGAGGTTTACATATAACAATAATTTAATGCTCAAGAGTCGACAGATCAATGTCACCGAAGTGACTTTTCAAAATGTAAAATAGGCCGTTTGATGTAGAAGCTTTTAAATTTTGCACCAGCTTTGGACAGCAATACATGTAAATTGAAAATTGCAAAACCGATTTGTTTTTTTTCAAAAATTTCAAACTAGATTTCACCATCAATGCTTAGATTACAAATCAATACTGATTTTTTTTTAAAAGTGGATAAGAGAGTGAGATTGTCCATTTAACTTGAAACAGGGCTTGGGATTTTGTTTTACCAGATCAGAAAATGGTTTGTTAAAAGGCATCATCACATTTTTTCCCATTATTAACATCATCTGATATCATATTGCACTGAGAAATCCCTCTGGACTAAAGAATAATTTCTTTTCTTAACCTCTGGTGTCAGAATATTTTTTAAGGAGGTCATTAAGACATTTAAACGAATTAGTTGTCCAAAGAGTGACAACTCTTGTACTTTTGACTATGAGAATTTCCCTTTTGATACTTTTTGTACTCTACCTTCCAATTAAAAAAAAATCAAATGCCGCTGATGAGAGGCTACCCCATGCAATTTATGCATAACAAAAATATATTTTATTGGCAACTGCGTTTAAATTTGTTAAAGCTGCATAGCAATAGGCCATGCAATAAAATTTAATTTGGTCTAAATGCTACTAAATTATCTGACCCATGGTCAAAGATAATTCTCAGTGAAATATATATATTAAACAAATAAAACACGTAGACTGGTAGAGCAGCATCAATAGTCTTAAGTTTAAAAGGTGCCTGTTTACGTTTATTGTCATCGTCAGGCGTCCGGCCGTCGTTAACTTTTCTTCAAATATCTTCTTCTCTGAAACCACTGAAAGGATTGCTTTGAAACTTTGTATACTTGATCTTTGGAATGCCCTCCGGCCCAAGTTTGTGAAATTTATGCGCGACGACCAATCAAGATGGCCGCTGTTGCTAAAAATAGAACGGGGGGGGTTGTCAGACCATTGTTTTTGGCTTATAGCTCACAAAGTATAAGTGATAGAGAAAATCTGAAGCAACGCTACTGTTTCAGCATCAAAAGCTCTACAAATCTCTCTATTGAGTCGAATTTGTGGGAGTACTGGTCTCAAATAACCCTTTTGACGTTCACATTCGTTTTCAGCTTAAAATCTGCATTTTCTAAATTTTTGCTTGAACAAATACGGGTAAGATGGTACACATGTTATATATCATTACGAAGCTAATAAAGTTTGCTGTCTAATGCTAGTTTAAAACCTTCACCATCAAGGATTACTTTTTTCGCAAAGTTGGATTGTTTACAAAATGCTCAAAATACCCTTTTTACCATGCTTTCCGGTCTTCCACATGGAGCCTTTTCACATAGCCATGTAAACAAAATTCATACACTTGTCAAAAATGAATCAATGATATTCAAAATGAGTGAATCTTTAGGTTTCATTTGATTGTACACATGATTCCTTTATTAATTCAATAAAACTTTGACAATTACAAACAATAACACTGCACTTTTTATTTTTAAAGGACTATGTTATGTTTGTTGCATAGTGGCCGGGACTTTCGCGGAGAAATTTATTTTCCCCACTACGCCCGTGGTCGGGACTTTGCATTTTTCGCATTGTTCTTATATGCAACAAACTGATTTTTTTTTTAAAGTGGATAAGAGAGTGAGATTGTCCATTTAACTTGAAACAGGGCTTGGGATTTTGTTTTACCAGATCAGAAAATGGTTTGTTAAAAGGCATCATCACATTTTTTCCCATTATTAACATCATCTGATATCATATTGCACTGAGAAATCCCTCTGGACTAAAGAATAATTTCTTTTCTTAACCTCTGGTGTCAGAATATTTTTTAAGGAGGTCATTAAGACATTTAAACGAATTAGTTGTCCAAAGAATGACAACTCTTGTACTTTTGACTATGAGAATTTCCCT
Organism: Arcuatula senhousia; assembly: GCA_963971305.1. Classification (NCBI taxonomy): domain Eukaryota; kingdom Metazoa; phylum Mollusca; class Bivalvia; order Mytilida; family Mytilidae; genus Arcuatula; species Arcuatula senhousia. Next base: position 24,062,920 of record OZ020303.1, on the reverse strand, counting down.
TTTGATACTTTTTGTACTCTACCTTCCAATTAAAAAAAAATCAAATGCCGCTGATGAGAGGCTACCCCATGCAATTTATGCATAACAAAAATATATTTTATTGGCAACTGCGTTTAAATTTGTTAAAGCTGCATAGCAATAGGCCATGCAATAAAATTTAATTTGGTCTAAATGCTACTAAATTATCTGACCCATGGTCAAAGATAATTCTCAGTGAAATATATATATTAAACAAATAAAACACGTAGACTGGTAGAGCAGCATCAATAGTCTTAAGTTTAAAAGGTGCCTGTTTACGTTTATTGTCATCGTCAGGCGTCCGGCCGTCGTTAACTTTTCTTCAAATATCTTCTTCTCTGAAACCACTGAAAGGATTGCTTTGAAACTTTGTATACTTGATCTTTGGAATGCCCTCCGGCCCAAGTTTGTGAAATTTATGCGCGACGACCAATCAAGATGGCCGCTGTTGCTAAAAATAGAACGGGGGGGGGGGGTTGTCAGACCATTGTTTTTGGCTTATAGCTCACAAAGTATAAGTGATAGAGAAAATCTGAAGCAACGCTACTGTTTCAGCATCAAAAGCTCTACAATTAAATCTCTCTATTGAGTCGAATTTGTGGGAGTACTGGTCTCAAATAACCCTTTTGACGTTCACATTCGTTTTCAGCTTAAAATCTGCATTTTCTAAATTTTTGCTTGAACAAATACGGGTAAGATGGTACACATGTTATATATCATTACGAAGCTAATAAAGTTTGCTGTCTAATGCTAGTTTAAAACCTTCACCATCAAGGATTACTTTTTTCGCAAAGTTGGATTGTTTACAAAATGCTCAAAATACCCTTTTTACCATGCTTTCCGGTCTTCCACATGGAGCCTTTTCACATAGCCATGTAAACAAAATTCATACACTTGTCAAAAATGAATCAATGATATTCAAAATGAGTGAATCTTTAGGTTTCATTTGATTGTACACATGATTCCTTTATTAATTCAATAAAACTTTGACAATTACAAACAATAACACTGCACTTTTTATTTTTAAAGGACTATGTTATGTTTGTTGCATAGTGGCCGGGACTTTCGCGGAGAAATTTATTTTCCCCACTACGCCCGTGGTCGGGACTTTGCATTTTTCGCATTGTTCTTATATGCAACAAACTGATTTTTTTTTAAAAGTGGATAAGAGAGTGAGATTGTCCATTTAACTTGAAACAGGGCTTGGGATTTTGTTTTACCAGATCAGAAAATGGTTTGTTAAAAGGCATCATCACATTTTTTCCCATTATTAACATCATCTGATATCATATTGCACTGAGAAATCCCTCTACAGAATAATTTCTTTTCTTAACCTCTGGTGTCAGAATATTTTTTAAGGAGGTCATTAAGACATTTAAACGAATTAGTTGTCCAAAGAATGACAACTCTTGTACTTTTGACTATGAGAATTTCCCTTTTGATACTTTTTGTACTCTACCTTCCAATTAAAAAAAAATCAAATGCCGCTGATGAGAGGCTACCCCATGCAATTTATGCATAACAAAAATATATTTTATTGGCAACTGCGTTAAAATTTGTTAAAGCTGCATAGCAATAGGCCATGCAATAAAATTTAATTTGGTCTAAATGCTACTTAATTATCTGACCCATGGTCAAAGATAGTTCTCAGTGAAATATATATATTAAACAAATAAAACACGTAGACTGGTAGAGCAGCATCAATAGTCTTAAGTTTAAAAGGTGCCTGTTTACGTTTATTGTCATCGTCAGGTGTCCGACCGTCGTTAACTTTTCTTCAAAGATCTTCTTCTCTGAAACCACTGAAAGGATTGCTTTGAAACTTTGTATACTTGATCTTTAGAATGCCCTCCGGCCCAAGTTTGTGAAATTTATGCGCGCCGACCAATCAAGATGGCCGCTGTTGCTAAAAATAGAACGGGGGGGGGGGGTTGTCAGACCATTGTTTTTGGCTTATAGCTCACACAGTATAAGTGATAGAGAAAATCTGAAGCAACGCTACTGTTTCAGCATCAAAAGCTCTACAAATCTCTCTATTGAGTCGAATTTGTGGGAGTACTCCTTATTGGAGTTATCACCCCTTAATCGTCAAAATTGACCATTTTCACAGTTTTTATCTTAAAAACCGTAAAAGCTAGAGGAAAAGTTAGCATTGCTATGTTGTTCAGCTAATTGCAATCTACAAATTGGCTTCAGGGTCAAAATTATCAAATCAACCGTTTAAGAATTATCCCCCTTTTAACTTGTTTGGTTTTTCAAATGGAAAGCTTTGTAACTTTGTATTCTTGATCTTAAGGGTGTTATCGTAAAACACGAACCATTTGATTTTCGGGGGGGGGGGGGGGATTTTTTTGAAAAACATTTCCCAGCCCTGATATTTGTTAAACAAAAATAATCTGACCAGCACCTTACCCGAATAATACAGTCGTTATATTATGCTCCTTACAGTCGCTACATTAACCCGTCCGCCGAAGTATGCGAAGACGGATAGGGCTTGGATCATTCGAGTTAGCCAGCACCTAGGTTGAAAAAAAAATAATCTGGTTTCAATCTTGCAAATTGAAAAAAAATAATCTTCCCCAAAAAATTTCCTTATTTAATATGTGTGTGAAAAAAATAATCTGACCCGCAAAGCGAGCGAAAAAAAATTCCTGGCTCAAGGTAAAATCCCAGCCCCCCCCGAAAATCAAATGGTCCGTGCCTAACTTGTTTCTTAAAATGTTACTTACCAAGTACATGTAGATTTAGAGATTTTTGACAGTAGCTGTAATCCTGTTATCTTGAATACATCTAAACTTAATTGTCTTATGCATTCTTGTTTCAGAATCTGCTGATGGTCTTCAAACATGCCTTACAAAATTAGGCAAATATTGTGATCAATGGGGATTGGAAGTTAATATTAAAAAATCATTCATTGATTTTTAATAACACTGGTAAATTAGAACCTACAAGTTTTATTTATAAAAATAGTAAGTTAGATAATGTAAAAAAATATAACTATCTAGGCATAGTTTTTAGTAATAATGGAAACTTTAATGAGGCAAAAAATGAACTGCATCTTAAGGGACTTAAGGCATATTTTAAATTTCGTAAAAGCTTTGAATACCATAAACCAAAAATTAAAACATTGATTCATGTGTTTGACCATACAATAAAACCCATTTTGATGTATGGCAGTGAAGTTTGGGGACTATTCCCACCTAATAAATTATCAGATGTGTTTTTAAATAAACTGTGTGATGAGTTACCAGGGGAAAAAGTTCATATAAAATTTTGTAAATATGTACTAGAGGTCAGTAGGCGGGCAACTAATATGGCTGTTAGGGGTGAGCTTGGTAGACTCCCTCTTTTTTTAGAAGTAATTTTTAATATGATTAAATATTTAGTTAGATTAATGAGTCCTGAAAGTACTGGTATTATCTCTGATGCATTTATAGAATCAAAAAATCTCCACTCTGAGAATAAGCCGAGTTGGTATAAATGTATCAATGAAATTTTACAGTTTTTTAAAATTAATATTAGTAATATAACCGACAAATCAAATTATGTCTTAAAGCAACATGTTTTCAAATTAATTATACAAATGTAAACAAATATAAAGATTTATGGAAAAAAGAACTCTTCAATGACAGCAGATCTGGGAAAGGGGGTAATAAGTTAAGAACATATAGAACTTTTAAAGATCAATTTATTTTTGAATCCTATCTAGATTGGGGTGATTATAACAAAAGAAAATGTATCACAAAATTTAGAATTAGCTGTCATAGCTTAGAAATAGAAAAAGGTAGATATAAAAATATCCCTGCTGAGCAGAGGATATGTAAATTATGCAACCAAAATGTCGAAGATGAAATTCACTTTTTGTTGGAATGTAATAAACTTAATTATATTAGAAAACCAATTATTGGTGAGATACTAATAAAGTATCCAAATCTGACACAATTAGATAACAAACAAAAATTTATTTGGCTAATGTCAGCTGAAGATAGATACATTTACAGCCAACTACATTCTCTTTTAGGTAATCTTTCAACAGCAAGAGATGAGTTATTAAATAACATGAAAAAATAATGTATTATTATTATTGTTATTATTTCTAATTATTACTATTCTTACTAATTATACTCTTATCACTATATATATTAACACTATCATGATCATAGTAAGTGCTCTGCTCTGGTAATCATATTATAATTAACTAAAGATCACTGTACTTATTTAAAACTAGAAATATTTTATTTTTATTTTATTTAAAATCATTGTAATCAACTCTAATTAAATGTATATTGTGATTATCAATGTGATTGTTCAGCTCATTCGTGGGCGTCTTGATTGACAATAAAGAATTTGTTTGTTTGTTTGTTTGTTTGTTTGTAGACCATGTTGCACACTAGGTAATTATAAGAGGCAAGAGATCAGGTGAGCGATTCAGGCTCCTGGGAGCCTCTTGTTTTATTAGTTAAGTTGCTTTTGATGTATATACCGTATACAGTTTATTGACCGGTGGACACAAAACGAACCTCTAGTTCAACTTTAAATTCCATTAGCATTGACCCATGTGACCGGTCAAAAGAATATTATTTTGCACAAAAGACAGGAGGGCAGACAGTAAGACTTATTTCAATACACAGATGAATATACCGTGTATTGATTGTTTTGGTGATTCACCTTGTGACGTCAACAGGTGTGTTATAGGTAAATGATTTTAAAAGACATTTTTGATTGTAAATAACAAATGTTTTTTCCAAGGTGCGTATTTTACTAAAAATAGAATGATAGACCATAAAACCGTGTAATGAAGACGCAGGCAATATCGTAAAAGGTAAGTGGAAATCTTTATCTTATAATTTTGTTTTATTTGACAGGATTATGTCCTTCTATATCATGATACAAGAAAGCAAAATTCATTTTCTTCCTCACTTGATGAATAAACCACTGATAAACCCCTGACCAGTTCACAGAACTTGTAAAATTTTAGAACCCACCCCGAAGACAAAACATGGGTTCCAATTCTCAAAATGTTTTAAATTATTTGGAATTGCCCCCTTTTTGGATTAGTGCATGCAAACTGCAAAGTCAGATAGATGACAAAATTTGCCATAAACCCATTTATTATCTGTACGCGGATGAACACAATTCAAGTTTATGTCCTTCGTAACTATATATCATTGATACAACCACTTATACTTACTGCAGTAGGTGATGTCACAAACAGAAAATCCAAACCCTGCCACTATCGATCATCAAGAGGTACACGTGAACATCGACAAAACATCAGCACATTACAACAGTGCGTCAGCGGATGTCATTGTTACCCAGCCCGGAGCACCAGGTGTCATACAGCCTAAGCCAGAAGACAGAAAGAAACCTAAAGATTTTGTTGTTACATCATGTTTTGTGATCTTACTATGTAACTGTATATTTGGACTGCTGGGGTATTATTTTGGAGGTATTATAACATAACCAATGTTTCAATGAAAATTGGCGACACTTTCAAAACATATGTAAACCGAATTAAAACAGTTTTAGGCGAATAACGGTGAATTGTTTTGACGCACATTCGGTTAAACAGACTGGCCTACAATATGAGCCCACGCTAAAATAAACTAGAATATTAAAGGCACAGTCATCTAAGTGGGTGCAAAATTACCCATACCTATGATTTGTAAGGAATAGTTATATAGAACGATTTTTTTCAATTGAAAATTCCACAGAGCTGACGGCATTTAGCTCGGGAAGACATCCAGCGCATACCCCTTCTTGTAGTAAATTTAAACTGAGAAAATTTAAACTAAATTTAAATGTATAGTTTAATTTTCTCAGATTGAAAGCATAGCCGGTTTTTTTTCTTAGTCTTCAAAAAAAACCCCAAAAACTTGAAAAGTTGATCTAAGATTGATCAGGATGCCCGAAATTCTTAGCTGCTGTGACAGACATGCGTCTCGTTAGAGGTAGGAGCATCAGAGGGTTTTATTATTAGAACTAGAAATTCTGGTTCTACCCTGCTCGACAAGGGGAAAAATTAATATCAATATGTGGAAAATGTACGGAAAGATTTTTTTATTTCAAGTTCTTTTAATGTATTGATAGTTTTTTTCTTCTTTTCAGTAAAAGCAAACGATGCATGGAAACTAGGAGACGAAGTTGCAAATAAACATCACCGGAAAAAAGCAAAAATATTCGTCATAGTGGGCATTCTTGTTGGGCTAGCTACATACGCCTTAGCATTTAGTTTGTACTTTACGATAGGACAAGAAAAGCACGAAGTCCATAATTCAGGTTTAGCGGGTTGAAGTTTTGAAGTCAGTTTATTACAATCCTGGTGTTTGATACTCATGATTTTATATTTTTATTGTCAAGGAAGCTTTAACATTCAACATCTACACTGCAAGGAATATACGTATCAAATTCAATAATTTTTAATACTAAAACTACAGATTGTCGAAGAGAGTCCAATATTTTTCTTATACCCGTTGTAAAAGGATTTTTCATATTTAATTTTCTAACCGGCTCCAGCCCTATTGCTACGGAGAAAACAATATTACTGGGTATGCAGTAAGAAAATATATCAAGTAGTAAAACAATATTGAACTATAGGTAAGGGTGTTTTTAGCAGTGATCTATACCACTACCTATAAACATATCAAAACTATTTCATAAAGAGGGGGAGGCTTTGCAAATTTTTGTGATAATGAGAGCATTTAGCATTTCTCTGGATCTGCCATGTGTCATAGTGCTTTGAACATCATTCCTTACTACTAAAAGTACTTTTCAGCCATTCTTTCATTATTTTATCATTTCCTGATGTTTTTACATCACAAGACCAGTCAGACAAATTTTTGACAATATACAGAGATAATGTCAGTCCTGCAAATATTTCTTTGGTCAAGCAAAACCTTTTAAATGATCTGACCAAGGGATGGGCAGATATTTTCAACTTTCAACATGACTGCTCTGCTGCATAATAATTATTGTCAAATGTGTTTTTTTACTACTCATACTATCCATGTTCAAAATATTAAATTTTAGTGCAGATGTTATGGTTTTTATGATTTTTAAAGTTTCCTTTTAAATGTGCTTCTATTAGAAATAGTTATTAATATACAAAAGTGTTTTTCATTGGTATAATGTTTATTCAACAGATAGAATATCCAAGGTCTAGTTAAATTTAATGTTTATGAACATGCAAGTTCTGTTATTAAATAAAAACAATTGTTTGCCAATAGCTGAATAAGGCATATACATTTTGTATTTTAAACTGTTCTGTGCCAATATTATTTGTACATCATTATGTTTTTCACTGATTGTCATATCTTAATTTTACAAGTATCTTACAACTTGTATTATAAGAAGGTTTGTGTGTGTGTGTGTGTGTGTGATTGGAAGTGACTGGTGTGTAATCAGCAATGTCTTGTGAAACTTTATATATCTTGGATGACTTGAAGCAATTGGTGCCATATCGTTTTTTAAGGCATTCTTCTATATTTTTTTTAAAAGACTTTTTGTACCGATATGTATGATATGATGTGATGCCTGTCTGAGCTTGAATGTTGCAATCAACTTAGAAAATACCAGGTGGCACAGCATGTTCTCTTAACAAAAGATTATCTATTTGACTGAGCAACTTTGGTTTAGACAAAAACAATTGCTAAGTTTTGTTATTCATTCTTCATGTTTTCTGGGATTAAATAAATATATTTTTGTAAAAAGAAACTGTGTTTTATTTCATTTAATGTATTTTCATGAACCTGAATATAAGAGCAGGGAGTTCCATTGTGTAATTTCTGTCTTTCTGTATATTTACCTGTTTAATTATCTAGCAACCAATTTTGTTAATAATATGTCAACTCAATGCTTCATAACAATTTTCAAATGGTTTAAGTTACTTAGAGCAAGACAGATAATTTAGTTAGAGGAATACATCAATTACTGCTGATATCATGAAATAAACACAGTTTGAACGTAAGTGAATGTTTAATATTTTGTCTACATTTGGGGTTAAGCTGAGTACATTTACATATCAAAAATTTTTTTTTAGTAAGACAATCATTTAGGGCATTTTAAATAATTTTAAAAACCACTAACATTTTCCAACTACATGTATTTACATCCAGTCTACCTACATGTCGTATACTTTGTATTTGATTTCAATTGCCAATATAACATATTATCACTAAGTTAAATACAACCACAATTTCTTTTGTTAGTGCATATGATATAATGATATAAATTATTATTTGGTCTCAAAAAAGTCCAAATGAAGGCCATCAGTTTTCTCCCAAATTTGGCCTAGACCTATTACCCCAATACATAGATAATCCTCATATATCATAAAAAATTAAAATAGAATCCCATTATATTTGCAATAAATATCATACTACATGTTTATAAACTTAGTTGTAAAAGTGTTTTCATATAATTAATAAAGGCAAACAGTCATTTTAATTTCTTTTGATATCTTAAAATCACATTTAAAAGAAAATATCACATTGTATTGAGATTTTTCAGTATTTATTTTAAAAGACATAGTTTCTGCCAAATCAGCCAAAAATGTCAAAATTTTAATTTTGGGGATATTGAAAGAAACCCATGATAAAATATTTTTCATTAATTGAATCATGCCATTGATACCCACAAAACTTTGAGTACACTCTTTTGTATCATTTGGGAATAAAGTATAGTGGAATAAACTTAGAGAATAAAAAAAGAAGACCAAGGTATACCAAGGTAATAGGTCTTTTAAGTATTAATGTAACAAAAAACAATGACCTGGATTAACCTGGCTTACATGCATTCTGTAATCTCTTGACCGAAAAAAAACCAAACCAAGATTCCTTTGTTTAAAAAGTTTCCGTTATTAAATTTTCATGAACAAAAATAAAAGATAACCTTTAGTATAACTGTTTAATGACTTTTTGCAATTGCTACTTCTTTTGTTAACTTTTATAGAAATTATAAGATTTTAAATAGATATGTAAAAGATGTATCTAATTTTATTTTTTGGCAAATATTACATATTCACTCATTAACATGCATTACTTAAACTTCGAACATTATTTGGCTTTTATCACTTAAGGCATGATTATAGGGCAAGATTTTAATAAGTATTATATAAAAAATGTCATATCTAAAATGTAAATTTAATTAAGCACAGCAGATATTTTATAAAGCAACATTTCTTTTCAGTCATAAAGCAGGCTATATCAAAGCAAATGACATGGCATGTTTTTTTTTAAATAACTTTTCTGTCTTTCGATCAACTAGAAACTACAGCTGGTAAGAGTTATTCAGAAACTTAAAAGTATTAAGTTAGAATAATTTAACTAAGAAATCCACAAGGGTGTCCTAAATAATTCAGTTTTGGGTTCTGAATCACAACTTTTTTTTCCTGAACGAAAATAAATGATTATACAGTATCTTAAGGCCAATCCTATGCAAATGTTCCCAACGTTGTTGTGCTTAAAAAAAAAGCTTAAGAAAAGATTGTTTTCATAACATCTAATTTTCAAATGTTCAAGAAGATCCAAAATATCAAAATCATGCCTACAGATAATCATTTCAGACATTTTATCTCCAAATATAAAAAAAAGTTTTCACTTTTGAATTAGCCAAGATTTTAGTATGAACTAGAAAATGTGTCTATGAGCCACAAGATGGCCCTCCTGTTCTTGAAATATTATTGACCTCCAATGTGTATTACCTGGGTTATGGAATTACCAAGAAATTAATCAAAAGTGTTCATGCGTAAAATATAGGTTGCAGTGACCTAATATCTAGTGGGTGGGGTATTGTTACCCAAGACTCATCTAATAGTGAAATATCTGATATATTGACCTTAACCAAGAACTTAGCCAAAGTCATTCATGCTTAAAATATAGGTCACAGTGACCTAATTTCGAATGGGTGGTGTCACATCACCCAAGACACAACTAGTGGTGAAATATTATTAACCCCCAACACCCAATATCCAAGTTATGGACCTTAACCAAGAACTTAACCACAGTCGTTCATGCATAAAATATAGGTCACAGTGACCTAATGGGTGGTGTAGCCCTTACCTAGACCTATCTAGTGGTGATTTATCATTGAACCAAAACAACTAGTATCGGAGTAATGGACCTTAACCAAGAAATTAACCAAAGAGTTACTGACGTACATACGTACGGACAAGGGTAAAACTATATGGCTGATCCACATAAGTTGTCGGGCCACTAAAAAGGGTATAGTGCTTCACAAGAAAATTGAAATTAAATTTTACAAAAATATTAACAGAATGAACATGTTTTTGTTGTGTGTTTTTTTTTACAATCTGAAAAAAAGTTGTGAAGAAAATACTTTATGTAATACATGTTGTTTAAAAGTTAATATGGAAAAGAAAAGAATAAATGTTTACACTTGGAACTATTACCCATGTATCCCCAAACAATTATTAATAACAAACATACAAACAAACTATATAATGTATAAAAATATCTTCAAATATGTTAAGTATTAAAAAAAGAATGATGCATAATAAAATTTGGGTTAAATTATGATAAATAAAAAAGCTATGCCTGTACAAAAAACCTGATTATCAGATTTTGCAATTGATTTTGATGATACGATATCTGTGTACAAAAATATAAAAAAAATGAATTGTGCACAATTATGCATTAATGGAATAAAAAAACAACCTATACATTTGCTAGTAATCAACAGAAAAAATAATGTCCAACAATAAATATAATATTACATGCTGCTGCTGAATATTGCATATAAATACGATTAAACTGACAACACATATTCTTATTTTTAGTTAAATTCTATGATATTTCTTTAATAGCTGGCAAAAAATTTTCACAGTTAAAACTTTTACTTTTGAATAATGATTCATGAATTGCATTAAGAATTACACACTATTTCATCTGTCCCTGATTTAAGTGGTATTAACCAAAAGTTCCAACTCAATTGTTTTCAGTCTATAAAATTAATGTACACTTGACTTTTTATCAAGTTTTTTTTATGGTCTCGACAGTTACATTAACCTATATGCTAAAGAGAATACAACTCTGTTTAATATCCAATAAGAATCAATGTTACTTTTAAGACAAACTAATATATTCTGGTCAGAAAAAAAACAAGACCTGAAATAACATGATCATTGAATATCTTGTAAGTTGTGGAAGTTTCTAATATCTAATTTCACAAATTTCTATTATTTCTTTTGTAATTTTTTTTCACGAACTAGAGGTAACTCTGCATTCTCCCGAACTTCATCAAATGAATAGTCTTTAAGAAGTTTACCATTTTCAAACACAGTGACAAGAATATCCTGAAAAATACAGAAAAAGAGTAATTGTTTAAACCAAAATTAATGAACTACAAGTTATGCATGATATTTCCTTAAAAACTGTTTTCAATCACCAAAGCATTATCTCTATTCCAGTCTCCAACACCAGAAACTGAAGACCTATCAAATGATTGTAATATTTACAAAGTTAAGCCGGGGTATAATAATGAGAGGTGGAAAAACACAACACAGCCTATTAAATCACTAACAATATAAAGATACACGATGGAAACCAATCAGCATCCTTTGACGTGACCAGTGGTCTAGCTTTTCTTGTGGGTTATGCCTGGGTTAAATAACGTCTAATTTTCAGAAAGTTCGTGAAAAAACACGTGCTCTACTGGACGTTGAAGTAAAATTCAGCTGATAGTACAACTAAAACATTGACATTTCTACCATTATCGCTCCCTTCGGAAGTGTATTATTTGATTCTAAATGGTAAACATCAAAGACATTATTGATACCTTTTTGGGATCACCTTTGCCTTCCTCTACAGTTTTGTATTCACCGTTGTTACATTCTAGGGAAAGTCGACCTTTCTTACTCTTTTTACCCAAGTCTGTAATTGGTTGTTTAAATACATTCACCTACAAATAAACAGAACAACTTGGAAATGAGGTATCAAAGTAGGCTACAGTTTATGTCAATTAAAACAGAAAGGGATATGGGGTATGTATACATGACTCAAAATCACATCATTTATATTGAAATGAATCAAAGCAAAGGAAAACATTTTTATCACTGTTCTTCAAGTTATAATTATTGCTCATCTTGAAATATTTTCAAATAATGCATTAAAATAAAGGAAAAAAATCATTGTCGTTATTTTAAATATTTTATGTTAAAATCCCTGAAACTGTTTAAAATATGTAAAGGTAAATTTCAAATAAACTGTGTTGTTTTATGGATAACCCAACTTCAATATTTGAAGAACTTCTAGCCTCTACTCTACGCATATTTTATTGTTTTGGTGTATGAATGCATGAAAGCATTGTAAGATATGTTAGCAATACTTTACCTCTTTTCCATCAATAACTGCATAACTACATTTATATGCACATTTTTGTGTGTCTCTGTCTAATCGCTGCAACAGTGCTCCACCACTACCAAAAGCTAGATTCTCAGCACTCCACATGTGCTTTTTCATATTTTCTAAAATTGCATCTAATGTTTCATAACTGATTCCATCTCCTTGAATAACTCTAATATATGAAGGTAACATTTTGTATCCTTTAGAATTTTTAAGTGTCCCAAATTTCTCTCCTAAAATATTTAATACCTGAAAAAAAAGAAGAATAAATCTTAGGACACCTGATAATACTACTCTCTCTAGACACCATTTGCGAGGATGGTCTCAAGAACTGATGCAAGTCCTTTGAAGGGACAAAAAAGGTTGTCTTTTGTATAGGGAGAGCAATACCCTGTGCACGTTAAAGACCCCTTAAGGAGATCGATAAAAGTAGGCTCAATGAGGGCTGTTTACAAAGGCCACTCTCACAAACTGCTAGCTGGAGAGATATTTATAGAAGCATCTTGCTTGTTTCCCAATCCAGGATAAATGAATATGTTTAAACTAAGAAAATTAAAGATGGGAGATAGCGTAACCCCAGCTAACAGAACATTTTTAATCCTAGCAAGTTTTAAACTGGTGAGGCAGAGTTTCACACTGTTGGTTAACAGTTTGAGACTGCTTGCCATATACCACTGCAGATTTTTAAACTACTAATTTCATAAATGTTGAAGAAATACGATCTCATTCCAGTCATAACAGTAGTGTAACAGTTGTATATTGTAAGCATTAAAATGCCTAAAAAATCTACGATTTTGCTATAAGACACTGAGTGTACCTAAACAATTTTTTAATCATATTAGATGCAAATGTCATAAATATGTGATAATAATAATATAGTGGCATTTAAATATGTTTATTATAAATACATGTAGGCTATTAGGAAACTAAAAAGAATTATGTTTCCTATTGCTTATTTACCTTCACAACAACCTCTGGAGGGTCCCCGCTGTCAGGTCGGACTACTAATCCTCCTTTACCTTCTCTTTTCACGATTAAATCTTTCAGTTGCTCACCCCATACATGATCACAAGCCTTCCATATATCATAACTGTCACTAACACATGCTACTAAACCAGTTGGGAATTTTGTTAACATATTCTTAAATGCTTCATATTCACCATCTCTACCCCATGTTGTTATTGTGCTGAAATAACATAAGAAGTCCAATATTATTTGTAGGCATGGAAAAATTTCATCATTAGGCTTTTTCTTTTTATTTGTACACACAAGTACATGTAATTGAAAAACTGACAAGAATAAGTCCACAATGCCTGAACTTATAACCTGACCTCATTTTTACCTATGGTATTTTTTGTTTGTTCATACCATAATGCATATGTGTATGTTTCATCATTATAGCTTTCTTTATAAAAAAATTAAGCTGAACCTGAGAGTTAATCTGATTAGGGATATACAGAAAAAAAGATCCAATACTATATGTCCATCTACATAAAATCTGCTTTTTGTGTCAATGATGCGATAGACAAAGAAATGCTGGGGATCTGTCTGCCAAGGAATAAATGCACCTATCACATAGTCTCACTTTTACAATTTAAGGTAGCTTGAGGTTCTAAAACAGATCTTTTTATCAGTCATCTTGCAAACTTTGAGCCTGTATTCCAATTTAAATGGCATAAATGATGGAAATTTATTACTTTATTTAAATTTACAAATGAAATAAAAAGCTTTGCCGAGGGCAGGATGATACAACCGCAACAAGTTGAACCCTGTATGTTTTAGGCCCAATATGGATAGTCAATTGGTCTGGATACATGCAGCCCATGGTGGACTGACAAAGTTTTTTGACAATGCAGCCTTTAGTGGACTTTCCATCAACATTTCACAAGGATTTTATTATTTTTTCAACAGCAGACCAAAATAAATTACAATTACAAAAATATTACCCCTTTTGGACACTTATTAAGGGTATCTGCTTCCTTTCATTTTTGCCCCTTTTGCTCCATAGTGGCAGTTAGGGGGAAGGGATTGTCACAATAATAATCCTCAAATTCACTACTTGACAAGAATTAATTAGCATAAAATTTTTTCGGAAATCAGACAATATATAAAAAATTTCAATTTTGGCCCCTAATCTCATAACACAGGGGAGGTTGCAATAATCAATATTCCATTTTGTATTGACTACTTGACTAGACTTAACATGCCAAAAAATCTTCAAAATCAGACCAGAATTAAAGTTTGTTTTTGCCTACAAAAATGATGTCTCTCCCCGTTTTCCCAAAAAGTTCAAAAGGCCCTTTCTCCCACAAAAATTTGACGATCAAATTTTCCTGGTAACATGCACAACTACATATGGTGTACTTCCTATATACCAAGTTTCTTTAAATTTGGTTCAGTTGTTTTCGAGGAGTTGCGCTGACAAGATGATAATTGAGGATTTTCAGCAAATTTCTAAGTTCAAAGGGCCATAACTCCCACATTAATTTGAGGATCAAAATTTCCTGGTAATATGCACAACTGAATGTGATTTCCTTCCTACATACCAAGTTTCATTGAATTTGGTTCAGTAGTTTCAGAGGAATTGCGCTGACAAGTTGATAAATGAGGATTTTCAGCAAATTCCTAAGTTCAAATGGTCATAACTCCCACAAAAATTTGAGGATCAAAATTTCCTAGTAATAAGCACAACTACATATTGTGTCCTTCCTATATACCAAGTTTCGTTGAATTCGGTTCAGTAGTTTCAGAGGAGTGGCGCTGACAAGATGATAAATGAGGATTTTCAGCAAATTTCTAAGTTCAAAGGGTAATAACTCCCACAAAAAAATTGAGGATCAAAATTTCTTGGTTATATGCACAACTACATATGATGTCCTTTCTATATACCAAGTTTCATTGAAATCGACTGACAAACTTTGTGAACGACAGACGGACGGACTCGACATAAACAATATGTCGCCCCACAAAAGCGGGGAGAGACATAAATAAAAAAGTTGTATTTTTCCCCTTTTTGGGCCCTTTACTCCTAAATGAAAGAACCCCCCCCCCCCCCTTGAAAGAAAAATCAAAACCATATGGTTTATATGGTTATGGTAATGCATATATAATTGTCAAATTTCCTTGCAATTGGCCAACCAGAACCAAAGTCATTGTGGGAACAAATTTATTGTTTGAATTTTTTGCCCCTTTTGGTCCCCTAAATTCTAAACAAATAAAGGGGGACCCCCAAAATCAATCCCATTCATCCTTTCATGGTATGAAACATTACTATTAAATTTCTCAGCATTTTTGGAAACCAGAGCAAAAGTTATTGTGGGAACAAATAAACTAGAGGCTCACAGGAGCCTTAATCGCTCACCAATACTTATAAGCTGGATATTTTTTTACAAAGGACTGCTACTCTGTGGAATGATCAATTTTAACGTTCTAAGGGAAAAAACTCCTATCAAGAAAGGTCTTACAACTTTGACCCCATTACATAATTTTTAGATCTTAAAGTGCTTAACCATATGCAATTTTATTTTTTCAAATATCTTGTATAGTTTTCATTGTCAGATATCCATAAGTTTAGGGCAGGTAGATCTTGATGTGCTGATCACTATTACCCTAAACAGAATTTCAATATCTGTTACGATTTTTGAGCAATTTGCAAAAAAACTGCAATTTACCCATATGTTCTATTTTTAGCCATGACGGCCATGTTTTTTGTCAAATCAAAATTTCGAACGAGAGTTTTGTAGAGGACATACTACAGAACAACCCTCTCAAGTTTCATTACATTTGACTAAGCGGTTTCAGAGAAGAAAAGTTTTTGAAAAGTTGGACAACAGACGCACAAGGGACGCCAAGTGATGGCAAAAGCTCACATTGCCTTTGCCAAGGTGAGCTAAAAAGTAGCAGTTTTGGCCCCCTTTTTAAATGAAAAGAGGGGGAACCCCCAAAATCAATCCCATCCATCCTTTTATGGTAAAGAACATTATCGAGTCCCTGTGATGAAAAGTTGCGGAGGAAACTTTTACAAAAAATTTCCACAGTTGACCAGTAATGTTGAAAATTGACGAAGTTGTTAAACAGGAAGTGGATAACTGACAGACATAATTTCGATACTGGCAATAAAGGACCTCATAAGTAAGTTTCAAGCTACTATAATTTGTAGTTGCTGAGAAAACTGTTAAGAAATTATGTTGCTGTAGGACAGAAGGACGAAAAGAGGTAAACCAGTATACCCCAGTATATACCATCTTCTTTGAAGCAGGGGTATAATTTCAAGTAGAAATACTTAGAAAGATATTAAGCTTTTTTTTTTAAATAATTCACCAGATAATGTGACAAACTTTTATGAAGAAATGTATTGGAAAATTTAGTTTTCCTTAAATATCTTGAAACAAAGTACCATCACCCCATGTTTTTATTACAGAAATCAAAAGTATATCCAATTATGTTATTTTAAACATATATGAACATAATTCTATGAAAAGTTTTAAAACAATATGCATTTTGATAATTTTTCCTATACAACCTATACAAATTTCTTTAATTTGGAACCAAATTATTTCAAAATGAGCACCGTGACCTAATGATTTTATTGTATATTTTCAATGCTCTTATCAATGCCTATTTAGGCCACATAAAAAAAATCATTAGCTTCTCAGGCCACTTTTCAAATTTTTTTATGAGGCAGGGAGGAACCTTTTTTTTATTTTCTTTGTTTTTTTCTTAAAAAAATTGTTGCTTCTCAGGCCATTTTAAAAATTTTTTGATGAGGCAGGGCGGCTACTTTTTTTTTTTTTTTGCAATTTGACAAAGGCTGCTGCATTGTGGGCTTTAATTGAATTTAACAAATCCCCAAGCGTACTCTCTGTCATATAATCGCAATGAATTGTCCACAGAATTATTGTTTTTCCTCCCGAGAGGACTTGACATGACACCAAAGACGATGCCATGAGGCGGAAGTAAAAAAACTATGTAGATTTAAATCACCACGCAACGTGCTAAAGCGTGTTCATGAAAACGTTTCACTGATTAAAATCGCAATCATAAATTTTACCGGTAACGGAAACAGACGCGAAAAATTTCCGGGCAGGACGCGGAACTGCCGATTTTTATTATTTTTTTTATATATGATAAAAAACAACGAATGCCGCGGGTTTTAGGGAGACTGAGAAGCTAATGATATTTTTTTTTGGCCTTACTATGAAAGTTGATGAAAAAATCTTATATCAATTGCAAGACCCTCCAACTACCTTAAGCAGTTTTACACAAAGTTTATACTGACATTTCAACATTGAGGACTGACAAACAATTTTTGTTGCACTTGATGGTGTAAATAAAATTCTCGGCAAAGACCTGGAGAAAATGACGAAGAATTAGTTTTGTCAAATATGATGCAGATTTGACAATTATAACTAAAATTTTATACTTTTGTTGTAAAAATGAAACTTTGTTGTTCTTATAAAGAAATCTTATTTTCATACTTTCTTCTGATGAACGATTGTTTCTCAAGTTCTCTAAAAGGCTCCTATATGTTGTAATCTATAAAAATTCTCAAATGATCTTTTCATTTACCTAATTCAGCAAGTGAATTTTCAATACGTATGAGTACATTTTTCCATTAGAGTTATCCTTGTTAATAAAAGATTTTTTAAACACGGAAGTTATTCATTTACACATGCGCTCATCAATAGAGTTTATAGATCGTTGTATTTTGTTAATATGAATGCTTTAAGGGATGTCAGTGAATCTCATCAGTGGAAACTTTGCGAATTTCTATGTTTTGGCGCTAATCACTGTGTGTAACGTTGACGACGTTCTTGTTTTGGTAATGTTAGCAACTTGAACTTTGGATTTTGTCCAGTGCAGACATATCTTTAACACTCTTGGTAATTTCTACTAAAACATGGAGTTCTTTGGTGATTTCAAATTGTTTTACTATAAATTGATAAGTTAATATTTAACTACATCTAATTTAATAATATTACTGAATATTTAGTCTTTAAAAGTCAAACGTTGTGATGATTCTTCAGTATTTAGGAAAAGGCCAAGTTATTTTAAGCTTCATTTCCTATTTTGATATTTGAAATATGTATTTATAAATTGTTGATTATTGTTTCACTGACATTTGGGATTTTGACTGTGATATTTGTTGAATTTGAATATTTTTGCTGTTTTAAAATATCAATTGGTCCCACATAATAAAGTATTCCTTTATAAGAGATTCATTTCTTTGCATAGTTCAAGCCAAACCATATTCCGCTCGGATAAAACACATTTACTGCAACACTTTGAAGGATAAAATATGAAGACCTAGCTTCTCAGGCTAAATAGTTTACTGCAAGCACGAAATATTTTACAATTGTATCACATAAAATGCTATCACCATCACTTAGTTTTGTAAAATTGTCCCCTCCACTGACTTATTACCTATGCTCAGCAGCTGGGATGGAAAAGCCTGCCATATTACAACCATAGAATTTCCTGGCAGTTGTTATTCCTGCAATAGTGTCTGTTCCCATAAAGTTTACTAAATGGCTACATCCTCCTATGCCTGCAGACTTTGAAAAAAAATATAATTCATTTTGTAAAGACATACTGGATTTTTTGTTTTAGATCTAAAAACATTGGCTTAAAAAATATTCTAGTTTGAAATGGGAATTTTTAAACTTATGTAATTTTTCTTAAAGCTGCTGCTGCAATACCATCTTCACTTTTGCTGTTGTTTTCCCATTGTTGATTGCTTTTCAGTAGCTCTTGTGTTTTGTGTCTGTTTCTTTGTGCTATTCTCATTCGTGCTTACTGGTACTGTTTATTTTATCAAATATATATAAGACATTTTCAAAAATCTATAAAAGAAAACTTAATTACTGTATACATGTACATTTAAACATTCTAAACTACATGTTCCAAATTGAAAGCACTTTTTGCTAAGTTTTTCTATACAAAAATTTGTGTTTTCTACTTTTGATATTGGAGCTGCACACTTAGTTTAAAGTGACTGCGTTTTTTCTTTGCAAAGATAAATGTAACAAAATACTTGTTTCAGAATAAAGGAAGGACAGGTGGGTAGAGGTAAATCAGTATTAAAAGATCTAACTCTTCTACAAACTAAGGGCATAAAATTGTCTGTGTTATCACATAACCAACTATCTATTTATATATACCTCTACTGAGGTGGATCCTCTAAATCCAAAATCATGAAGTTTAAATGGAAGTCCATCTAGATTGTCAGCAGTTTCGTCCAGATATTTTGCAATAATCTCCTTCTGGTACCGAGAATTTGTTGCTACTGTCATGGGATACCATACTTGGACTAATAAAGTCTACAAAAGACCAACAACAAACAATACTAAAATTAATTAAGGTATGATATATTGTTCATAACTTGTTTATACGGTCTGTACCATTTAAAGTAAGAAAGACATTCCATGCTATATTTTATTGAGTGAGTGTAACTGATTAACCCAATTACATACATTACCTGTTTTTGTAAATTACAATGCAGGGCTTGAACTAATACCTGAATTGGTAAATGACTGGTAATTTATATTGTGATATTGTTTTAACCTATGCCTTGGACCAATCAAGTCCTCTTTTTATTGAAACCCTGATAAATTATAATAGCATAACTGTTTCTGTCGTGTATATTGTTCTGCACCAAAAAATGGCATGCCTATTCACCATGGTCATGTACTGGAGATGGGTTATTACCTCCTAAAATTGACCCCAACCTTAAAAATATGGCAATTTTCTCTTAGTATCAAAGGATGCAAAGGCTATACCTTGAGAATCCACATGATGTATCATGTATATTACACTTACTTCAAAATAATTAGTCAACCAATAACATTTAGGATCTGTGTTCTCTACTGTAAATAATACATTTTTGTACGGTATAACTTTTCCCTCTGGAACAGCCTTGATTCTAATTGGAAGGTGACCATTATGTTGCTGAAAATAATAAGGATGATTAGTCACATTTTAATATTTGCATCCATGCTATTTGTACAATAGTCAGATTATACTAAAAATAGTGATTTTTTGGATTTTTTCTATTTGAAAGGTTCTTTATCAATGGATCATTTTAATAATGTAAAATACCCCCATAGCTACAATTGTTTCACACACAAATCAGTCCAGTCTCATTTGCAGATGCAACAAGAGACAGAGTCATGACAGTGTGTATCATGTGTGTATAGGAAAAACACCATCTTGGGCATGCAGGTATAACCGATGAACACATAATTAACAGGCGAGCAAAGCCAATATAGCAAAACATGCTTTAAGTTGAATAGCTTTGTTTCCTTTTCTTTAAGAAATCATCTCAAAGATAAATAACAACACAAATACTTATGTGTACATTTTGAAGGGTTTTTTTTTGTGTAAAATATAACACGGTCTACTATTTTGAGTTCCATTGTATAGTATTTAGCCATACCTGCAAAATGTATCGCCATCCTTCTTCATTGAAGTAATCATTACCAAAATGTAGTTTATAAAGTTCCTTTGCTTCCTGTATTTTCTCTTCGGTGACTACTGGTCCTTGCAGAAACCTCTTAAGGATGTACTGTAGACCAAAGAACACTGTGCTTGGAAACTTGCCTCCTCTACTCTCGAAGTATGAACATACAGAGGTCGTGTTGGGTGGGTATTGGAAATGGTGAGTAACCTACATGTATCAAAATGAGAAAAAAAAAAATATATAAAACGGTATGGGCGCACTGTGAGTTGACCATACCAAAACGGTGCTGACATTCAAAATGACTTGGTTTGTAATGCATTAGACTAAAACCCCTTATTATCAGACTTGCAAAGAGCAAGGATCAGGGATGAAAATATTGATGAATGGATGAGAATCTACTAATTAAGTTAACTTGGACTTAAGCGCCGAACCATTAGCAATGTGATGAACCCTTATTCCCATGCAAAATCAAGTGTCAAGTGATCATAACAGATGGTACCCCCAACACAAAGAAAATGCAATCTTGTGATGCTATGTTTGTTGCTGTTGTGACTTAAAATTGCGTAAACTTAATTTTCTTACAAACATGTATGTTCATTGATTTGTTTTTTTTTTAAAGATACCATTGATTTGGTTGTTAAAGTAAAATTACATTATAAATTGCAAAGTATTTTGACAATTTAAAAATATTGTATCTTTTTTTGTTCAATTATATACATTTGTACATTCAAATTTTGTTTTTTGAAATTGGTCCAAGTATTGTGCAATTTTTTGGTATGATGGAGTAAATTTCTCTTCCATGTTTCAAATTCTTTTTCCAAACACCTCATTTTCTCAAGATAATGAGTTGCTGATTTTAATTTTTGTGTGTTATAACGGTTAACCAATCTTTATTCATCACCGATAGACACCCTCAGCTGTATGTTGCATTAATTTAAAAGGCCTTTAAAACAATATGCGTGTCAAAATCCTATTATTTGCTTACTGCTTAACATTGGTCTATTTCACTAAAAGCTTACAAGTTTGGAGTCTATTGGTTAACCAGAATTGTTATTTAACACAGTCAACACAGATTAAAGAAAATTTCATGCTTTAAAGATAAAATCAATCATTGTAAAAAGTAATTTAAATCTTTACATGATTTTATTCAAAGGTTAAATTGAAAATTTGTAAGATCTAGTATAAGCATGAAAGTATTATATTTGGAAACTCAAACATGAGAATCAATATGAAGTTTAAAAATAGACGAGAGGACATGAATATATAGAAAGGAGCAGATAATTTTTTTATCCTATAGATCACATGTAAATATACATGTATTAATACAAATGTTTATCTTATCATTCCTATTTATGCAATGAATGTCAAGTTCATGTTGCTGTTCTAATTCAACATTGAACTTTTCATAGATCATAAATAAACAGAAAGGGTCTGCAACTAATAAAACATTTTACAAATCTTAAATATTGAACTTTCAAATCATAAGATACTCTGTTTTACATACAAGTACAGTAAGTGTTCATGTACAAATGTATTTCTGAGGGTTGCCATTCAGTTCTTTTTGAGTGATTTTAAAGTTGTTTGTCTCTCCATGCTATTCTCGTTCATTTTTGCTGATTTGCCCTTTCGGACCTACATGCATGAATATCCCACTGATACCTCTCTGCTTCATTAACAAATCATTCCAAACAAAGTAAGACAAAACAAGAATATGTCCAAAAGACATAATGCCCCATCTCCCAACAGTTATTTTTTCTGCGATCACCAAAGCATCACTAGGTGCACCTACCATATCAATATAGTTGCTATGGCACTTAGTAAGAAGGAATGGACTTTAACTATTCTTCTATAAGTGGTCATTCATGCAGAAAATAAAGGCCATAGTCAGCATCTGAAGTATGCATTGTGCTTAGCATCACTAGGTGCACCTAAAATACCAATATAGTTGATGTGGCACATGTCAGTAAGTGGGAATGGACTTTAACCATTATTCTGTAAGAGTTCATCCATGCGGAAAATGTAGGTCACAGTCAGCATCCGAAGCATGCATTATGCTTAGCATCACTAGGTGCATCTACCATACCAATATGGTTGCTATGGCATTTGTCAGTAAGAAGGAATGGACTTTAACCATTCTTCTTTAAGTGGTGATTTATGCGAAATATATAGGTCACAGCCAGCATCCGAAGCATGCATTGTGCTAAGCATCACTAGGTTCACCTTACATACAACTATGGTTGAAATGGCCCTTGTCATTAAGTGGGAATAGACTTTAACCATTCTTCTGTAAGTGGTCATTAGTGGAAAATATAGGTCACATCCAGCATCCGAAGCATGCATTGTGCTTAGGCCTTAGCATCAATAGGTGCACCTACCATACCAATATGATTGATGTGGCATTTATCAGTAAGTGGGATTTGGGACAGACAAAGGGACGAATGGACGGACGAAGGGACCTGAACACTGTATGTCCCTCTACTTCCGTAGATGGGGCATAAAAATTACTAAAACAAGGATATCGCTACCACAAATTAGTGAAGTCATTTACTAAGTTTTATCATAAATATCTATACCTTATTGGAAAATTTATCTGTACACTTCGAATTTAGATTGTAAAGGGAATATCCCATCCCGATTTCTACGGTAATGTTGTTTATAAATTAAAAAAAAAAATCCTTAAGAATGAAAAATTGGCATAAAACTTTATTGAATAAAGGTAATGAAATGGAAATTTTAGTGGGGAGCAGATTTCAAGTTTAACAGTGCTTAAGCAATAAAAAGCTACCCCGAGCGCAGCATGATATGACCGCTACAAGTTTAACCCTGTACGTTGGAGGCCTAATATGGATAGTCAATTGCTTTGGTCACATGAAGCCCATGGTGGACTTACAAAGCTTTTTGACACATGCATCCTGTGGTGGACTTAAAAATGCATTTTTGACACATATATATTTACATCAACATCTAATACAAACAAGAGGCTCCCAGGAGCCTGAATCGCTCACCTGACATATGTGCCTGAAGTAAAGGTTATAAGGCAAAATCTATTTAACGTTGAAAAGGTCATAAGATTAATGAGGGGGTCATCTGACAATATGGTGGATCTAAAGGTGCTGATCACTTGTGTTCTCAATCAAAATCTAAAAATCTGTCACCCTTTTTGAGTTATTTGCAAAAAAATGCAGTTTAACCTAATGTTCTATTTTTAGCCACAGCGGCCATGTTTTACAACCAATCAAAAATCCCCACAACAGTTCTATACACCTAATAATAATAAACAACAAGCATTCTGAGAGTATTGCAAAACAATACATAGTCCCCTACCGGCCTCATATTTCAGTCACTGGTAACAATTTGTCAAACAAATGAATACCTAAACTTGATCAGTTTATTATCTAAAAGGAACAATAAAAAAGTGTAGAAAAGAAAATTGCAATGGATTTTCTAACTTACTGAAATTTTAGTGAATTTTCAAAGTTCAAAGGGCCATAACTCCCATAAAAATTTGTGGACCCACACGAAACTCGAACTTGTTCTGTAACTCATCAAGGTAAAGTCACATACCAAAAATCAGTTAATTATCTATAAGCGTTTAGATAAAAAGTGCGGAAAACTGAAATTTTAGTGAATTTTCAAAGTTCAAAGGGCCATAACTCCCATAAAAATTTGTGGACCGGCACGAAACTCAAACTTGATCTGTAACTCATCAAGGTAAAGTCACATACCAAAAATCAGTTCATTATCTATAAGCGTTTAGAAAAAAAGTGCGGAAAACTGAAATTTTAGTGAATTTTCAAAGTTCAAAGGGCCATAACTCCCATAAAAATTTGTGGACCGGCACGAAACTCAAACTTGAACTGTAACTCATCAAGGTTAACTCACATACCAAAAATCAGTTCATTATCTATAAGCATTTAGAAAAAAAGTGCGGAAAACTGAAATTTTAGTGAATTTTCAAAGTTCAAAGGGCCATAACTCCCATAAAAATTTGTGGACCGGCACGAAACTCAAACTTGATCTGTAACTCATCAAGGTAAACTCACATACCAAAAATCAGTTCACTATCTATAAGCGTTTAGAAAAAAAGTGCGGAAAACTGAAATTTTAGTGAATTTTCAAAGTTCAAAGGGCCATAACTCCCATAAAAATTTGTGGACCGGCACGAAACTCAAACTTGATCTGTAACTCATCAAGGTAAACTCACATACTAAAAATCAGTTCATTATCTATAAGCGTTTAGAAAAAAAGTGCGGAAAACTGAGGCGTGACAGACGGACAGACGGACAGACAGACAGACAGACGGACAGACAGATGGACGGACAGAGCGCAAACCTATAGTCCCCTTCGGCTTTCGCCGGTAGGGGACTAATAATACCAAGTTTGGTTCCATTTGGACTTAAAGTGTCAGAGGAGTTAACATTTTCAATATAAGGAAATGCAGTTAAATGCTCAATTGTGACGTTCCAAGGGCAATAACTCCTCAAAAGAAAGGTCCTACAACGTTAACCCTGTTATAAATTTTGTAGATCTTGATGCGCTTAACAATATGCAATTTAAATTTCTTAAATATCTTGTATAGTTTTCAAGATATTGAGCTAAACAGGTGCAAAATTTGCAAAAAATCCACAAAAAGGGCAATAACTCCTACATGGATTGTTGGATTTTCTTTAAAATTTCAGAGCTGGTAGATCTTGAGGTGCTGATCACTTTTGTTTCCAATCAAAATTTTGAAATCTGTCACCGTTTTAGAGTTATTTGCAAAAAACTGCCATTTACCCCTATGTTCTATTTTTACCACAGCGGCCATGTTTTACAACCAATCAAAAATCCCCACACCAGTTCTATACACCTAATGCTAATAAACAACTATACCAAGTTTGGTTCCATTTGGACTTAAAGTGTCAGAGGAGTTAACGTTTTCAATGTAATGAGGAAATGCTGTTAAAATGCTAAATTTTGACATTCTAAGGGCAATAACTCCTAAAAGGAAAGGTCCTACAACGTTGACCCTGTTACATATTTTGTAGATCTTGATGTGCTTAACAATATGCAATTTAAATTTCTCAAATATCTAGTATAGTTTTCAAGATATTGAGCTAAACAGGTGCAAAATTTGCAAAAAATCAACAAAAAGGGCAATAACTCCTACATGGGTTGTTGGATTTTCTTCAAAATTTCGGGGCTGGTAGATCTTGAGGTGCTGATCACTTTTGTTTCCAATCAAAATTTTGTAATCTGTTACCGTTATAGAGTTATTTGCAAAAAACTGCCATTTACCTCTATGTTCTATTTTTAGCCACAGCCGCCATGTTTTACGACCAATCATAAATCCCCACATCAGTTCTATACACCTAATGCTAATAAACAACTATACCAAGTTTGGTTGCATTTGGACTTAAAGTGTCAGAGGAGTTAACGTTTTTAATCTAATGAGGAAATGCTGTTAAAATGCTCAATTGTGACGTTCCAAGGGCAATAACTCCTCAAAGGAAAGGTCCTACAACGTTAACCCTGTTACAAATTTTGTAGATCTTGATGCGCTTAACAATATGCAATTTAAATTTCTTAAATATCTTGTATAGTTTTCAAGATATTGAGCTAAACAGGTGCAAAATTTGCAAAAAATCCACAAAAAGGGCAATAACTCCTACATGGATTGTTGGATTTTCTTTAAAATTTCAGAGCTGGTAGATCTTGAGGTGCTGATCACTTTTGTTTCCAATCAAAATTTTGAAATCTGTCACCGTTTTAGAGTTATTTGCAAAAAACTGCCATTTACCCCTATGTTCTATTTTTACCACAGCGGCCATGTTTTACAACCAATCAAAAATCCCCACACCAGTTCTATACACCTAATGCTAATAAACAATTAAAGTTTGTTTTTGCCTACAAAAACGATGTCTCCCCCCGTTTCCCCCAAAAGTTCCAAGTTCAAAGAACCATAACTCCCACAAACATTTGAGAGTCGAAATTTCCTGGTAACATGCACAACTACATATGATGTTCTTCCTATATACCAAGTTTCATTGAATTCGGTTCAGTAGTTTCAGAGGAGTTGCGCTGACAAGATGATAAATGAGGATTTTCAGCAATTTTCTAAGTTCAAAGGGACGTAACTCCTACAAAAATTTGAGGATTAAAATTTCCTGGCAATATGCACAACTACATATGGTGTCCTTCCTATATACCAAGTTTCGTTGAATTTGGTTCAGTCGTTTCAGAGAAGTTGCGCTGACAAGATGATAAATAAGGATTTTCAGCAATTTTCTAAGTTCAAAGGGACGTAACTCCTACAAAAATTTGAGGATCAAAATTTCCTGGTAACATGCACAACTACATATGGTGTCCTTCCTATATACCAAGTTTCATTGAATTCGGTTCAGTAGTTTCAGAGGAGTTGTGCTGACAAGATGATAATTGAGGATTTTCAGCAATTTTCTAAGTTCAAAGGGCCGTAACTCCTACAAAAATTTGAGGACCAAAATTTTCTGGTAATATGCACAACTACATATGGTGTCCTTCCTATATACCAAGTTTCGTTGAATTCGGTTCAGTAGTTTCAGAGGAGTTGCGCTGACAAGATGATATTTGAGGATTTTCAGCAATTTTCTAAGTTCAAAGGGCCATAACTCCCACAAAAATTTGAGGATCAAAATTTCCTGGTAATATGCACAACTACATATGGTGTCCTTCCTATATACCAAGTTTCGTTGAATTCGGTTGAGTAGTTTCAGAGGAGTTGCGCTGACAAACTTTGTGACGGACAGACGGACGGACGGACAGACGGACGGACGGACACGACAAAAACAATATGTCTCCCCACAAAAGTGGGGGGAGACATAACTATACCAAGTTTGGTTCCATTTGGACTTAAAGTGTCAGAGGAGTTAACGTTTTCAATGTAATGAGGAAATGCTGTTAAAATGCTAAATTTTGACATTCTAAGGGCAATAACTCCTAAAAGGAAAGGTCCTACAACGTTGACCCTGTTACATATTTTGTAGATCTTGATGTGCTTAACAATATGCAATTTAAATTTCTCAAATATCTAGTATAGTTTTCAAGATATTGAGCTAAACAGGTGCAAAATTTGCAAAAAATCAACAAAAAGGGCAATAACTCCTACATGGGTTGTTGGATTTTCTTCAAAATTTCGGGGCTGGTAGATCTTGAGGTGCTGATCACTTTTGTTTCCAATCAAAATTTTGTAATCTGTTACCGTTATAGAGTTATTTGCAAAAAACTGCCATTTACCTCTATGTTCTATTTTTAGCCACAGCGGCCATGTTTTACGACCAATCATAAATCCCCACATCAGTTCTATACACCTAATGCTAATAAACAACTATACCAAGTTTGGTTGCATTTGGACTTAAAGTGTCAGAGGAGTTAACGTTTTTAATCTATTGAGGAAATGCTGTTAAAATGCTTAATTTTGACGTTCTAAGGGCAATAACTCCTAAAAGGAAAGGTCCTACAACGTTGACCCTGTTACATATTTTGTAGATCTTGATGTGCTTAACAATATGCAATTTAAATTTCTCAAATATCTAGTATAGTTTTCAAGATATTGAGCTAAACAGGTGCAAAATTTGCAAAAAATCCACAAAAAGGGCAATAACTCCTACATGGGTCGTTGGATTTTCTTCAAAATTTCAGGGTAGGTAGATCTTGAGGTGCTGATCATATTTACCATTGCCAGAATTTTGATATCTGTAGCCGTTTTTGAGTTATTTGCAAAAAACTGCATTTTACCCCTATGTTCTATTTTTAGCCATGGCGGCCATGTTTTACGACCAATCAAAAATCCCCACATCAGTTCTAAGCACCGAATGCTAATGAACAACCATACCAAGTTTGGTTGCAATTGGACTTATGGTGTCAGAGGAGTTAACGTTTTAAAAAGTTTACGGACGACGGACGGACGATGGACAAAAACCTTATTTATATACATGTAATAACTACAACTTAATTTTAAATATAAAACAATTTGCCTTGACAAACTTTTAAAATTGGTGTTTTTGGCCCCTTTGACCCCTAATTCCTCGAAAACAGTAAGAGATATTGCAAATCTGATTGAAAAACGCAGCCAGGGATTTTCACAAGGATTCCAATGACAAAAAGATTTTGAAAATCGGACCAAAAATAAAAAAGTTGATTTTATGGGTGTGGCCTGTCTTTAGCCCCCTGTAGCAATGTAATGGTGAAATACATGTGAAAATCATTGACACATTTAGTTGACAGAATTTTATGAGCACTTCAACAAAAAAAGAATTTTCAAAATTGAATGAATAATGAACATTCTACAACAGTTTTGTCAATACACCCGTTTTAGCCCCTTTGACCTTTTTTTTTCTAAAACAGTAGGGGCCACAAACCCCAAATACAAAACCAACATTCCTTTAGTGGATATAATCATCATATTTAAACTTCATAACAATTGGCTGGCCCACTACAACTTAATATTGGTAAATAAAAAGCTACGCCGAGCGCAGCATGATACGACCGCAACAAGTTGAACCCTGTACATTGGAGGCCCAATATGGATAGTCTATTGCTTTGGTCACATGCAGCCCATGGTGGACTTACAAAGTTTTTTACACATGCAACCTTTGGTGGACTTAAAAATGCATATTTGACACATATATATTTACAATAACATTTAATAAAAAAAAATTATTTCTATATTTATTGACATTTTTGACACGATTAAGCCCCTTTTGGCCCTTTTTTAAAAAAAGGTTAGGACCACAAAATGCAATAAAAAGCTTCCTTCAGTGTATATAATCATCATATTTAGACTTCATAACAATTGGCTGGCCCACTACAGCTAAATTTCTTGTGTAAAACCATTTGCCTTGACCAACTTTTAAAAATGGCGTTTTTGCCCCTTCGACCCCTTATATCTCAAAAACAGTAAGAGATATTTCAAATCTGATTGAAAAATGCAGGCAGGGATTTTCACAAGAATTCCAATGAAAAAAAGATTTTGAAAATCGGACCAAAAATAAAAAAGTTGATTTTTTGGGTGTGGCCCGTCTTTGGCCCCCTGTAGCAATGTAACGGTTCAATATACATCAAAACCATTTAGACATTTTGTTGACAGAATTTAATAAGGAATTCAATAAAAAAAGAATTTTCAAAATCAAATGAATAATAAACATTCTACAACAGTTTTGTCAATACACCCGTATTAGCCCCTTTTGGCCCTTTTTTCTGAAACGGTAGGGGCCACCAACCCCAAATACAATAAGAACCTTCCTCTAGTGGTTACAAACATCATATAAAAATTTCATAACAATTGGTCAATATTTACTCAAGTTATCGCACGGAAACCAAATGTCCCCAGACGACGACGACAACGACGACAGCATCATACCATTATACGTCCGCAAATTTTTTGCGGTCGTATAAAAACTATTTGCCTGGACAAACTTTTATAAATGGCGTTTTTGGCCCCTTTGACCCCTTATTTCTCGAAACGGTATGAGAAATTGCAAATCTGATTGAAAAACGCAGGCAGGGATTTTTACAAGGATTCCAATGAAAAAAAGATTTTGAAAATCGGACCACAAATAAAAAAGTCGATTTTTTGGGTGTGGCCCCTTTTTGACCCCTTATAGCAATGTAACGGTACAAGATACGTCAAAGGTGTTACATTTTGTTGACAGAATTTATTGAGGAGTACAATAAAAAAAGAATGATCAAAATCGGATGAAAAAAAAACATTCTACAGACGTTTTGTCAATACACCCAATTTAGCCCCTTTTGGCCCTTTTTTCTAAAACGGTAGGGGCCAGAAACCCCTAATGCAATACCAACCTTCCTTTAGTGGTTATAAACATCATATCAAAATTTTATAACAACTGGTTGACTACAACTAAAGTTATCGCACGGAAACCAAAGTGTCTACAGACGACAACAACGACATCGCCATAACATAATACGATCGCAAAAATTTGCGGTCGTATAAAAATGGCAATAAAAAGGCTAGGGTCCGCACAAAAAACTAGGGACGGTAGGAAAAATGGAAATACATATTTCTTTTTTATTTGGCCTTCAACATGAACATTTAATAAGACTTTTGAATTTGTAATGATTTTTTTTTTACCTTTAAAGGAATTGGCATAATCCCTACAAATGGACATCTGTCTAATTTTTTATACACATGTAGCATTTTAAGGAGCAAAAGTTTTTTCCTACTTTGATATTTTATTACCTTCTAAGGGGTTTCAATCTTAAAAGCCAAACACAGGGGCTTTAATTCTGGTCATTTATATGGACTTTAAAAAAACTGACCCCTACTCTATAATACCCACAAGGGTATTAAGCCACCATCTTGGCAAAATTCAAAATCGATTTATTTGTCTCTTTTCTTTACTTCTTGTACATCTGACTTTTATATAGAACTGACAAATGGTTTTCCTTTCCATCCATACCCTGCATGGTTGCAAAATGCAACTCGCTAAATGACCAGAATTCAAGCCCTTGTAAAGACAAAAGGAGTCCTATAACTAATTAGCTCAATCAGGATTTCTGTAGAGCTAAATGCTATCTCAATACTTCATAAAGAATGATTCAATCATTGTTTCTCTATCTGCAATTTACTATGTATTTTCATACATGTACATTGTATTTATAAATTAATCACCAGATGATCTGATTCCTATTACTTCAAAGACTTATGCTTTAAACTGAAATTTTTCTGGATGTTTTAAATTATTGCAGTGGCAGATCCAAGGGGGGGGGGGGGTTCCGGGCCACCTTTCCTCTGAAATTTTTGCCACATCAACTATATTGGTTTGGTAGGTGCATCTAGTGATGCTAAGCACAATGCATGCTTCGGATGCTGGATGTGACCTACATGGATATTTTCTGCATGAAGGACCACTTACAGAAGAATGGTTAAAGTCTATACCCACTTACTGATAAGTGCCTCATCAACTATATTGGAATGGTAGGTGCATCTAGTGATGCTAAGCACAATGCATGCTTCGGATGCTGGATGTAACCTATATTTTCTGCATGAATGACCACTTACAGAAGAATGGTTAAAGTCTATTCCAACTTACTGACAAGTGCAACATCAACTATATTGGTGTGGTAGGTGCATCTAGTGATGCTAAGCATAATGCATGCTTAGGATGCTGGATGTGACCTATATTTTGCCGCATGAATTACCATATATAGAAGAATGGATAGAGTCCATA
The DNA here is from genome assembly GCA_963971305.1 of Arcuatula senhousia. Lineage (NCBI taxonomy): Eukaryota > Metazoa > Mollusca > Bivalvia > Mytilida > Mytilidae > Arcuatula > Arcuatula senhousia. The sequence goes on along the minus strand of OZ020303.1, from coordinate 24,030,875 downwards.
AAATAATACTCTTTGAACAACTTCATGCATAGTTTAATGATTGGGGAAAAAAATAAATGTTGTGAGATGGGGCATAATGTCTGTTGGACATATTCTTATTATCATATACTTCAATATCAGTGTTTAATATACAGTGAAACGTTATCTTTTTAATGTTATTTGATACCGCACCTGGTTAAAGTTTTTTTTTTATCAGTGCAACCAAACAAACAAAAATGTTATTCACACTTACATTGCATTATCCTTAATTTGTCGTCTGCCATGTTTGTTGTTTTGATAATGCTAAACTAAAATTGACTACGGGAATGTCTGGTATACAATTCCGAATTTGGTGTTTGATAACAGAACGAAAGTAGTTGATAATAACGTGGACCAGTTGATAATGAAAGTTATGATCACACGGTGAAGGTAAATTACTTTATTATCGTTTTGTCAAATTTAAGCACTATTAATGTCTAAATATATGATCAAGAATTTTATTTTATTACATGTACATGTACCTTTTAAGAAACAAGAGGCTCCCAGGAGCCTGAATCGTTCACCTGGTGCTAAACCTATAAGGGTCTCTTCTATGAACTGTTACCCCTATAAGTCTTCATCTGTCAACATCTGACATATTTGACCCGATGGAAACTTTTGTAGAGCTTAATGAGCTGAAGGTTCAAGCAAGGAACAGCTTTTCTCTATCTGCAATAGTTTTTATTGTGTATGCCAAAAAGCGAAAAAAAACATCATTTATTACGGTACCTTTAAGGGGTCATAACCCCTATAGGAAGTCATCTGACATCTTCAACCCAATGGTGATTTTGTAGAGCTTGGACACAAAATTCAAGGGTTTTTCCAGGACTTTTCAAGGGTATTGAGGTCATTTTCAAGGAGTAAAATAGTCCGCAAAATTTTTAAAAATCCAATATTTTTCTGCCCTTTTTTATCAAACGGTCAACAATATGAACAAATCTGCATATTACAATGGACCAATTCAGAAAGTCAATTGCATTATGGGTAAAATATTTACGAGTACGCTGCGCCGCCATATTTGTTTACGTTAGAAACGGAAGCTAGTAGCCCTGTGCCATAAATGCTCTAAAAAAATATCTGTGGTGAAAGCTAGCATGAAAAAAGTGTTCTACAACACAAGAATATTTCTTTATCAATATCAACCAACAACTAACAACATCAAGATACGGTACGCCGAGTGCAGCTGTGTTGTAGGGTGGGTTTAATATATGTCTCCTACCTTTCATGTCCTTTGTTTTCCTCCTTCCGCCAAATCTTCTTGTAAATTTGTGTGGACACAACACACCTAACATGCCTAAATGTGTGCACTCTGTCATTTTTTTTGTTTTCACACAACAAGCACCTGCTACAAAATGTGCTAAGTGCAACATTGTAATTTCAAAGACAACATAGTGGAATAGGAACGTTCGAAACAAAAGGGGTGTAATTTTCAGAGTTGAATGAAGCCTTCACAGGCATTATTATAGAAGTAAATACATCTAAAAAAATCATAAAATCACTGCTACATCTCATCCAACACATTTCTTGCTTTATTCTTACTGTAGATAGAATATAGCATTTGTTGTCTCAACATGGGAAAGGTTACCTTTTAAAAGCCGGGACAGAATATATGAGTACCACCCATTTCCAGTCTTTTTCTATAGTTTGCCTAAAATAAACTATACATGTACATATTTATTTATTTCATAGGAAAGCTGGAGTTTGTGGTCACATCGCAGCAACTTTAGACGCACTGGCAGATAAAGAATCATTTGTACCAGAAAAGGTCCCAGAATCGAAAGATGAAAGCATCCCATGTACATCCAAACCAAACGCATGGAAAGGAAGGGCTGCTAACCCCAAGAGAAAATCGTTATTAGACAAAGTTCCTGTTGAAAATTATTCGTTTAATAAATAAAGTGACAATTATCGATTATGGGAGAAAATGTAAAGAAATCTAGAAATGATGTTCATGAATTTAACCCATTTCCTTCACAAACTGATGAAGAAATAAATCAGAGGATGGCTAACTTAGTGACACAGTTCAGTACTAGTGGTAGTTGTAACTTCAGAGGCTTGCCACTCTGGAAATTAAAATACTCATAATTATTTTTTTAGTAGATGTGTGTGTCAGATAATGCTAATTTGAAAGAAAAAGAAAAGCATTACAATATTAACTATATTTTTTTTTACTTTAAGGACTTGTGCATGGTAAGGTTCCCTCTTTTATTAAAAAAGTTGTAATGGCCTGTAACTTCTTAAAAATATAAATTATTGCATTGTTTTCAATGAAAAAATGGTGCTCTATATAACATCTGAAAAATAGATAACTTTCAGACTATTCGTGCAACTTGTTGCGAAGAAATATCACCAGGATATTGTAGGACAATCTTTAATTCTAAATTCTTTCTAAGTGACAATTTTATTGGTTTTATAATTTGGATTACTTATTGATAAAACATATATATTTTAGTAAAAGGGGATTAACTTGTCATACTTGAAAATTGACAATAAGTGCTAATGGACAATTAAGTAGATTAATTGATTATGTAATTTACCTTTTGATGTTTCATGCCTTAAGACTTTTCGGTATTGTTAAATATCTCTATCTTTTAATACTTCCTTTTAATTGTTATAGCTAAAAGTATATATTGTAAAATGTTAAGTTTGTTAAGAGAGTTGGAAGCCAGAGACCGTCCTGGCAACATCCACTACTTGTATTTAAATTGTTCAGCAGAAGCCATAATAAATATTTGTTAAAAGTGGAATTTATCTTCGATTGATTGTAAAGGAACAATTGTGGACGTCCTTGAGTCTAATAAGTCCCAAAGACTGGTTGTGAATGACTTTGGGGAAGTTGACCCCTTCCAGTGTTATCCTTAGTCTCCGACCTGGTCTTAGTTGGCGCAGAACCAGGCCGATCCCTTGTACCTTAGATTGCAGCAGCGAGTGTTCCCCATGTAAACAAACTTTATGGACTTAACCTGCAGAATGGAGTATTCATTTAGACCACAATGGAGACAGTGGAATTATATCAACCCTGTTCAAATACCAGTATGTGGACTTTGTGGAAATGTTCATCCCTACAAAATATGTTGGGCTAATCAGAGGACATGCTACAAGTGCAAAACAACTGGACATTATGCAAGAATGTGTTTTAGAAACAAGAAATTTAACTTAAATTCTATTCACCATGTTGAGGAAAAGACTAAATTAGAACATTCTAATAAGAAGAAATCATCAAAACAGAGAACTAGAGACAAAATTCGAATGGAAGCGTACTTGGAAAAGAGGAATTCAATGCGTGTTATGCCATTTGCCAACATTAAGGACAGTACTTTTAAAAATTTACTTGAGCCTAAGGTAGCAGTAGTTAAAGTAGAACTGAATTCATTCAAGAAGAAATATGATGAAAGTAAGAAAGTTATTAAAACATTAGAAGATGAAAAAATGAAAGACAAAAATGAAATTATAAATTTGATTAGATCTAATACACAGCTAGAAACAGAAATGGCCAAGTTATATGAAAAATTGACAGATGTTCAGGAATTCAACAAAATATTATTTAAAGAATTGAGAGAACTTCAAGAACTTCCAAGTTTTGGTATCCCCAATGACATAATAGAATCCGATGACAATGATGAAAGTAAAAATACTGACAACTCAATCAACCGTGTTTGGCCTGTTTATTCCCTAATAGACAAACAAAACGCAAAGAGGCAAAATCAACTGAATGGTTATCAACCCCAAAACAACAAGTCAAAGAAAAAGAAGCGCAAAACATGAGGACATGTTTTATTGAAGCAGGGAGAGAGTTATCACCAGGATATTGTAGGACAATCTTTAATTCTAAATTCTTTCTAAGTGACAATTTTATTGGTTTTATAATTTGGATTACTTATTGATAAAACATATATATTTTAGTAAAAGGGGATTAACTTGTCATACTTGAAAATTGACAATAAGTGCTAATGGACAATTAAGTAGATTAATTGATTATGTAATTTACCTTTTGATGTTTCATGCCTTAAGACTTTTCGGTATTGTTAAATATCTCTATCTTTTAATACTTCCTTTTAATTGTTATAGCTAAAAGTATATATTGTAAAATGTTAAGTTTGTTAAGAGAGTTGGAAGCCAGAGACCGTCCTGGCAACATCCACTACTTGTATTTAAATTGTTCAGCAGAAGCCATAATAAATATTTGTTAAAAGTGGAATTTATCTTCGATTGATTGTAAAGGAACAATTGTGGACGTCCTTGAGTCTAATAAGTCCCAAAGACTGGTTGTGAATGACTTTGGGGAAGTTGACCCCTTCCAGTGTTATCCTTAGTCTCCGACCTGGTCTTAGAAATATTAAATTAAAGACCTAAAAAATGGGGAAATTTTCAAAATATGAGTGGCCACCTGATTTTTATCCCTTTTTAGAAAACTGATAATTTAATTAGTACAAGATATTATTAGTTGAACATTGAACCAACTGACGGAGAAATTTCTGCCGCTCATTTTGATATACAGAACATAGCAATCTATTAAGTTTTGCCTTTTTTAGGCACTTGACTTCCAAGGGAAACAGTGTGTAATAAAGATAACTTTTTTATTGATCAATATTTTGAAATATAATGTTTATAAAATAGTACAGTTAATGATCGTTTCTTTTGTTTGGTTTGATAGCAATTTTGTGTTATTTTTAGCAGGAAATTAATTTTTGATAATGAACTATGTATATTTTCTGAAAAAACACGCTTAAAATTGAGGTTCCAATTTTCCGAAACAAGGCTGTCCCATACGTAATACATAATATTCAGGTATCTGTACAAAAGAAAATCACTCAATTAAAGGTATTAATTCAGCCAGATAGAAGGACAAGATCAAATAAAAAAAGTATCAGGTTTTTTGTTTTATTTAAATTTTTTGGCCCTCAAACTTGATTCCGAAATGTCCCATACGTAAGATTTTGATGTCCCATACGTACAGACAACTTCAGTTGTGTATTGCTGTTCTAACATCAAGGTTTTACTGGCTGAATTGCATTCATTATGTAGACCAAAATCTGATCTTCAAAAAATTTCCATATTTATGAAGCATACTCACTTTGTTTAGAAATGAGAAGCCAATTTGGTTTTTCTAATTCAAGATAAGAAGCACAAAGTTTTCTTGGTCACAAAAGTCTTGACTAAATGAAAATGATTAAAACTCTTTTTCTTAGTTAAATGAGCATAGAAATCAAAATATAAAAAAGCTAAATAAAGGAAAATAATATTTGCAAAGCTAATAATGACCCTTTCAATACTTCAAGTATATTTGTCCCATACGTGAGATATTTTGCAAAAAACAAGTTTCCCTTATTTTAAAATGATTCTATGATAAAAAAGATACAGAACATTACTGAAAATTGTGAAAAAAATATTGGATAGCTTTCATGTTTCAATTTTAAGTATTGTTCAAAGTATTTTCTAAAGGATGTAACCATAAGATTTTACCAAAAAGAATAATGTACCAAGATTCCCAATATTTTATTTCAGAAATATACAAAATATTAAAAGATTTAACATGATGGATGTTTTGATTTCATGTATTGTTGAGCTTGAATAGTTATGGCCCTTTACACTAGTAATTAACAATGCATTTAATGAAAATTAAGCTTATTGAATATCTTACGTATGGGACAAATTTTACCTCAACGACTGTAATATTTTGGAAATGCAATAAAATCACCAGAAAAAAGCTTAAATCTTCAGTAGAAACAACAGAAACAGAACCTGTGTCCAAAAATACTGAAATCAGCTAAAAACATGCCTTATTTGCGAACAAAATAATTCTTGAAGCTCATATAATCTTACGTATGGGACTGACTCAATTTACCTTTTTTGCCAAATAAATAAAACTCACTATATAAATGTTGAAATTGTTTGTGCAATTAAATATTTGAATAAATAGATTTTAAAGATAAACAAAATCTACTTTGAAGTCAGCCTGTAGAACATGTAGAAAGAGTTCACATAAATGCATTTATAACATGTATACATGTAGATCTGTACGTTTTTGTATCAGTTTTAATTTCCGGTCAGCTGTTTCAGTCTATTTTCTTGATATTTTAACAGTGTACATGGATAAACTATGTTAGTAAACATTGTATTAGCATGTAAATATTTCTGAACATAAGATTTTTAAACTAACATACACTAAAACCCACTCTGTCAGTTTCCAATTTCAATATTACGTATGGGACATTTTCTATTGCATTTTAATTTAAATTATAATATGAAAAAATGTATTTAAATAGGGTGATTTTGTGTAATACAAATTTATGATGCATGTTTTCTCAAAATTAAACAAATATATTTAAATAATAATTAACAGTCTCATTCTTAGCTGATTTTATATAAAATTTCTTACGTATGGGACAAAATCACCTCTAAACTGTTCAGTCCGATATAAGTAACTGATAAACAGCCCGATAGAATTGTTTTGCTCTGAATTGTTAGGAAACATCCATAACATCCAGGAATATAATAATATTTGCCAGTAGGAATTATATTTTTTAGAAAGGAGTCAACTTTATGCCATTTTATTTAAAATTCTTAAAGGCACATGCATTAAATACACTTTATGTCAAACAGTAAATCAAAGATGTATGATCTTGTGATTTTTTATTTTAGTACCTAATCGGTTTTCTAAAACTGATAAAACATGTTACCAGAATACTTTTCTAAGAAATATATGGCACTGAATAAGCATTTGTCCCATACGTACAGATTTTTATACCATGGTCTGAAAAGGTTAAAAAAAAAAAATTTTTCATTAGAAAGTTATCTTTTAATGTTTAGATTTTATTCATATATATGCTAAAGTTTCAGAATAAATTAAAGTTAAACAAATCCAACATATTTTATTTTCAACCCTTCTTGGCCACTACAATGGTAACCTTACTGTGCACAGGTCCTTAAATATAATCTTGATTATGTTTCATCAATTAATTTTTACCGTATGTTATATATGATTAACCCCAGTTTTGGAAAATATGTGAAATACGCACATGCACTAAACCATAGACCCGTATATTAATATACAGGTCTATGACTAAACCAAAACACAAAAAAGGCATTGAAAAGTGCAACACACACTGGTTGGAGACTTCGACTGCCATTTTTATTGCGATGTTCTGTTGAAATGAGAAATGAATACCAGATAGGCATTTGTAATGCGATCAGTTTCTGGTTCGTTTTACATCCGACCACTTCATGTTTAAAAAACCTCAGTATCTTTTTTGTATGTGACTTTTGAAAAATAAAAGATGACAACAAAATTACCAAACTTGGAGGATCAATGTCTATGTTCAAAAGAAAAGACAAAACAAGGCCGGAAAACAAACCGGTAAAATTAAGATTGCAATGGTCCTGACTTGGTATAGAAATTTTAAAAGAAATGGTGGGTTAAAAGATGAAAGGTCATGAAACAAACAGGCGAATGAACTTACCGAAAACTATATTTAATTTAAGGATGTTGGCGGACCAAAAAATAATAATATGCCAGTATCATAACATTTTCACCAGATTCATACTTTTAAAACGAAATTTTCAACAAGCTGCTAAGACATTCAATTTTACGATTTTTATTATCATTCCATTGATTCGGTCATAGCCGAACTCTCATCCCCACATAATAAATGAAATAGTCCAAGAATGTCAAGGTCCTCGTCCTGGTCATTAACTGTTTCTTCGGAGACTGTGTCACTGTCACACGCTGAATAAAGTTGGGCAAACAGAGATTGAGCATTCGGAATTTTATTAAGAAGATTATTGTTTTCATCATTGGGGGCTTCATTAGGTATAAATTGCATTACTTCATGTTGATGTTCATTAGTGTTAGTGTCATCTTCACATAACATTTCATATAGTTTTTGGATTTTGGCATCATTGCTAGCGCTGGTCGATCCAGTAACAGCGGACACAAAACTGTGCTGAAAATTTGTGGCTAGTGTGACATTTTGCACATTCATACTGGGTAATGCAAGTTCATTGATTGAAAGATTATCAAGACCACGGTAAGATTTTATTCTTTTTATAGCTTGTTCTACAAATATTCACACAGATGCGATTTTCCTGCTACTTTCAACTTGTTGTGGATTGAATTGTTGCTTGTTAGGGTTTTTGAATGCGGGACAGATTACAACACTTCCGCGAACTACAACATCTTCGTCAATGAGAAATCCTTTGTCAACCATGGTTCTGTCACCAGGTTTGACTAAATCTGCTGCCCCACTTTTTCGGAAAATTTCTGGATCAGATGTGCTTCCTGGAAACAATTTTGAACAAAAACAAACAGATCCCCATAAAGTGATTCCTATTAAAGCTTTAACTGTGTGGTGGGGGTAATATTCAGACCACAAAAGTCCTTGCAAATCGAGTTTACTCGGCATTTGTGTATAAAATTCAGTACAGTCATAAACAGCAATACAGTTTGGGAAAAGTTTCTTCAGTTGAGGGGGGCAAGCATTTTCAAATTCTTCAATATTTGGATAGAAAGGTATTTTTGTAAGTACTGAATTTATTGCTATGCACCAAGTTTTCAAAATAGAATTTATAGTTCCTTCACTGACCGAGAACATTTGACTCAACATTTTTTCTGGTATGTTATGTCTCAATCGGACCCAATATATGAAAAATTCCTCAAGAGGGTCCAGTGCCCTTTTTCTTCCATATTCCCTGTTCACATACTTTTTTGAATATCCAAAATGTTGGGATGGACTGCCAACTAAATTGAAAACAGAAAGAAATACCTCTGTTGTCGGAAACCCGGTATAAAAAGCAATGTCTTTGTCAGAATTCAAGAAATTGTTAACCGTAAATTCTTTTGATAACAATATACTATTTTGTTTAACTAGCACCTTTTGTTTCTCTTCAAGTTCTTTTATTCTAGACAGAAGTTTTAAGTTTTCATCGGATAGATCATTGATTTTTTTCTTGTCAGTCAAGTTTTGTTCTGTAACGCTATCGCCAGCCAGACCAACATTCGGACTTGTAGGGGGGTATTCATAGACACATTCAGGAGACAACTCAAACAAGTTTGTATTATTTGTTGATGTTGATGTTATATGATCACTTTTTCTGTCCTTAGGATTCTTTCGGGTCGAAGTCGACCCAAGTTTTTCGCCGATTTCAAGCGACGGTACATCATTTTTGTTCCACTGACCTCCAAAGAAATGAAATCCACAGACGCGGCTGTAAGGTTTTACATCACTCTCTTGTAGGTTTAATGCACCTAACCAGGCCTTTCTGGACTTAAACTTATTTGGAAATGGTACAAACTTCAAGTTTTTAAATTTTCTTGATGTTTTTCCGCACACAATGCAAGTGTTTACTATCTTTGGAGTATTTACGGTAAGCGCTCTTGTCGTCAACGTAAACAAATATGGCGGCGCAGCGTACTCGTAAATATTTTACCCATAATGCAATTGACTTTCTGAATTGGTCCATTGCAAAATTCCAGGGGTTTTAAAGGATATTAGATAAAATTCAAGGATTTTTCCAGCTTTTTGAGCATTGAAATGAAATTCAAGGACTTTTTCATGTTTCCTTGAATTCAAGGATGGCTTGGAAACCCTGTAACAGACAACGAGGATGGATGCCAACTGATGGCAATACACATGTAGTTCACCTGGACTGAAATGTCCAGGCAAGCTAAAAATTGAGATAATATTGATGCATGGAAGTTACATTCATAAATTAGTTAGATTTTTACCATGTACAAGTATGCAAGAACTTTCAAACTAATGCTTATATGGCTTGTTAAAAAAAAATGTTGCAAAAAAAAGAATCTACATATTCATCAAAATGTTCCTTTCCAAAATGTTCCTGCAAATTTTTGTCAAACCAAATCTAATGAAATTGTAAATGTCATGTTTCATTTGCATAATCCCATCGATTGCCAATTGGTGAAAGCTTTTTGAAATGCCAACAGATAAGTCTTATTTGTATAAACTCATTAACTGATCAAAAGATCTGCTGAGAATTTTTATGGTTGAACAACTTTTAATGCTAATATATTGATTAATGCCAATAATGGCTTCAAGGAATAATCAATTTTGATTGAGTACCAATTAAACTGAAAATATTTATGAAAATATGATAAAATACAAACATAAAATTCTTTCTTTTCAATTCAACTTTCTTTTTTATCAAAAGTGCTTACAAATTTAATTTCTATTTTCGGTTTTAAAGATTGGCTTTATTTCCAAACCGAAAGCCATTGAATACACTTCAATATTTCATTGCATGTCAACATTAACAAGTTGTCACATTTGTTCGTAAAAGTGATCAAAATTTAGCGTTACCTTGTAAGAATCAGTAATTAAACAAATGTTATCTGTGCCCGCTGCAGGAAACGCCATTTTGTAAGCATTTGGTTTGCAGGTTCCCGTGACGTCATTAGCAACCTATAAATAAATCAGACTTCTCTAGCTTTTACTTTGAAAACAATGAACCAAAATACATTTCCGAATGAAAAAAAAATCCAGATGGTTTTAATAAAACCTACCAGTATTTCGTGCCAGTAACCATAAAACAAATGTTACCAGTTGAAACAATTGATAAACAAAGTCCACATATGAAGCCACTGTTCTGCTCCGAATGACAATTTTGCATTTAGATGTAGGTGGTCCTGAAATATAATATAACATATCTTTTATTTCCAATCAGGAGCCCACTGGGAGCAAGGAGAGTTTTACATGTAGAGGAAAAGAACATAATTGATAGATACTAGTACTATCTATTTCTCAATACTAGTATATGTAGTGACATAGACATGTATAATATCATAGACCTGTAATATATTACAGGTCTATGATAATATACAGGTTTATGGTGGTGAGAACAGACCCTTTTTGAAATCAAATGCATAATCGAAAATGTGGTATCAAAATGAAGCAAGTAACAAGTTTCAAGTGCACTCTAGCCATAGCACGTCCATTTAAGTGCATGTGCTCTTAAGTTATATATTTTCTGACACTTTTTGTCGGATATTTTTTTTCAGAGAAGACTGCTAACCTATAAGTTAGGTGCAAACTGACCTATGCAAAGGAGAATTTTGCCATCAAACATTTAAGTTCTTATGATTTTAATTTAATATATAATGCAAGAGGGAATATTTGATATGAATTATACCAATTGACAAGACCCAAAAGTAATGCGGATATCAGTATCATTAAATTTGTAAGATTTCATTCATTTCTGTTGTTTTGTTCACTTTTTCTGAAGCTTGATTTTAACAAAGACAGTCCAAGACATTTGCTGTTTATAACTAATTAATCATAAGTACTATAATGTATTATAATGTGTGGTAGAATAAGTTATATATCATTATGACCTTCAGATATATATTCAGAAGTTTAAACCATGATCTATTGCTTTAGAATGCATCAGTTTTTAACAAGACATTTTGTATGAGGTACATTTACATTATAGGGTGTTTCAAATTTAATAGTGACCATTTGTTGACCTTGACACTGATTCTCAAGGTCAACTGAAGTACAATTATTCGTTTGATTCTTAAAGTATTTTTTTTATGTAAAATTAGATATGACAGCACTTTTTTGAAGATATCTTGGACAGGAAAGATTAAAAACTTGTAGTATGTTAATTTGTATGTGTTTATGTTTTGCTTACACGTGACCTTCAACTTTAAAGGTCATATATTTTAAGCATCAAAATCTTTCAAATTTCAAACCATTTATTTTTAGAAAATACGGGTTATACAATAGTGAATGGCGGACAGGCAGGGAAACTACTTTCGAACAGTTTTCTATGCAACTATTTATCACAGCCTTTTGATAATTTGGTAGACAGCTTCAGCATGAGGTTCCATAACCTGGGAATCGATTTTGGGTCTGTCGCTTACCTACTTCCTGTTAAAAGAACTCTGACGATTTCTGTCTTTTACCCATTTTTGTTTCATTTGTGTAATCAATTCACCTGCTTCAAAACTTTTACTAAAGTGTTTTTGACTTTGATTAAATGTAGCAGGAACTGCATATTCTTTCAAGCACCTTAGTGCACTCTCATTATTACTAAGGAATCTTTGACAAAGCTTTCGTTTGTACTTGTCTTTTTGATGTTTTCTGTCCCTTGTTTAAGAAGGGGGTCTATCCGTGACTATTTCAGGGCTTGATTGAATTATATGCATTTTATTTAGACCATGGGCCAATTGCAGAACCGCGAGCAGTGCCAAATGGCCTCGTTGAAGGCTGCTGGCGGTTGTCCATTGTGGTTTTTCTAAATTGCCGTTTAATTGTGGGCTGTGTCGCGTACACTTATTCCACATCTCATTATTTTCTATTAGAGTTTGCATTGCTGTTTGGTTGTTTTTTTGGTGTGTTTCTTCCTGTTTATTTCATTTGTATGGATTGATATTGTTCTCTGCAAAGAAGAATTTTGGGGAACTAAAAAGCCAACTTCTATAGTCTCATAGGTTATTGTTAATAAACTTGCCACAATCTAATAAAAAAGTAGTCTCACAGGCTATTGCTAATAAATTTGCCACATTCTAATAAAAAAAGTAGTCTCATAGGCTATTGCTAATAAATTAGCCACATTCTAATAAAAAAAGTAGTCTCATAGGCTCTAGCTAATAAACTTGCCACATTCTAATAAAAAAGTAGTCTCATAGGCTATTGCTAATAAATTTGCCACATTCTAATAAAAAAAGTAGTCTCATAGGCTATTGCTAATAAACTTGCCACATTCTAATAAAAAAGTAGTCTCATAGGCTATTGCTAATAAACAAACTTGCCACATTCTAATAAAACAAAAGTAGTCCCATAGGCTATTGCTAATAAACAAACTTGCCACATTCTAATAAAACAAAAGTAGTCTCATAGGCTATTGTTAATAAACTTGCCACAATCTAATAAAAAAGTAGTCTCATAGGCTATTGCTAATAAATTTGCCACATTCTAATTAAAAAAGAAGTCTCATAGGCTCTTGCTAATAAACTTGCCACATTCTAATAAAAAAGTAGTCTCATAGGCTCTTGTTAATAAACTTGCCACAATCTAATAAAAAAGTAGTCTCATATGCTATTGCTAATAAATTTGCCACATTCTAATAAAAAAGTAGTCTCATAGGCTCTTGCTAATAAACTTGCCACATTCTTATAAAAAGTAGTCTCATAGGCTACCTTATGAAGACTTTTGTAGAGCTAAATGAGTAGAACAATCAAGCTAGCAACAGCTTTTCTCTATCTGCAATTATTTTCATTCTATAGGCCAAAAACAACTATTTTTTGCCTTGAAGGGGCTGGAACCCCTATAAAGGGTCATCTGACAACTTTGACCTTATGAAGACTTTTGTAGAGCTAAATGAGCTGAACATTTATGCAAGCAACAGCTTTTCTCTATCTGCAATTATTTTCATTCTATAGGCCAAAAACAACTATTTTTGCCTTTAAGGGACTGGAACCCCTATATGGGTCATTTGACAACTTCAATCCTATGCAGACTTTTGTAGAGCTAAATGAGCTGAACATTTAAGCAAGCAACAGCTTTTCTCTATCTGCAATAGTTTTCATTCTATAGGCCAAAAACACTATTTTTCGCCTTTAAGGGGCTGTAATCCCTATAAGGGGTCATCTGACAACTTTGACCTAATGAAGACTTTTGTAGAGCTAAATGAGCTGAACATTTATGCAAGCAACAGCTTTTCTCTATCTGCAATAGTTTTCATTCTATAGGCCAAAAACAACTATTTTTTGCCTTTAAGGGGCTGGAACCCCTATATGGGGTCATCTGACAACTTTGACCTAATGAAGACTTCTGTAGAGCTAAATGAGCTGAACATTTATGCAAGCAACAGCTTTTCTTTATCTGCAATTATTTTCATTCTGTATGCCAAAAACAACTGTTTTTTGCCTTTAAGGGGCTGGAACCCCTATATGGGGTCATCTGACAACTTTGACCTTATGAAGACTTTTGTAGAGCTAAATGAGCTGAACATTTATGCAAGCAACAGCTTTTCTCTATCTGCAATTATTTTCATTCTATAGGCCAAAAACAACTATTTTTGCCTTTAAGGGACTGGAACCCCTATATGAGTCATTTGACAACTTCTATCCTATGCAGACTTTTGTAGAGCTAAATGAGCTGAACATTTAAGCAAGCAACAGCTTTTCTCTATCTGCAATAGTTTTCATTCTATGGGCCAAAAACACTATTTTTCGCCTTTAAGGGGCTGTAATCCCTATAAGGGGTCATCTGACAACTTTGACCTAATGAAGACTTTTGTAGAGCTAAATGAGCTGAACATTTATGCAAGCAACAGCTTTTCTCTATCTGCAATTTTTTTCATTCTATAGGCCAAAAACAACTATTTTTTGCCTTTAAGGGACTGGAACCCCTATATGGGGTCATCTGACAACTTTGACCTAATGAAGACTTCTGTAGAGCTAAATGAGCTGAACATTTATGCAAGCAACAGCTTTTCTTTATCTGCAATTATTTTCATTCTGTAGGCTAAAAACAACTGTTTTTTGCCTTTAAGGGGCTGGAACCCCTATATGAGGTCATCTGACAACTTTGACCTAATGAAGACTTTTGTAGAACTAAATGAGCTGAACATTTACGCAAGCAACAGCTTTTCTCTATCTGCATTTTTTTTTCATTCTATAGGCCAAAAACAACTATTTTTTGCCTTTAAGGGGCTGGAACCCCTATATGGGGTAATCTGACAACTTCGACCCTATGAAGACTTTTGTAGAGCTAAATGAGCTGAACATTTATGCAAGCAACTGCTTTTCTCTATCTGCAATTTTTTTCATTCTATAGGCCAAAAACAACTATTTTTTGCCTTTAAGGGGCTGGAACCCCTATATGGGGTAATCTGACAACTTCGACCCTATGAAGACTTTTGTAGAGCTAAATGAGCTGAACATTTAAGCAAGCAACAGCTTTTCTCTATCTGCAATTATTTTCATTCTATAGGCCAAAAATACTATTTTCCGACTTTAAGGGACTATAACTCCTATAAGGGGTCATCTGACAACTTTGACCTAATGAAGACTTTTGTAGAGCTAAATGAGCTGAACATTTAAGCAAGCAACAGCTTTTCTCTATCTGCAATTATTTTCATTCTATAGGCCAAAAATACTATTTTCCGACTTTAAGGGGCTATAACTCCTATAAGGGGTCATCTGACAACTTTGACCCTATGAAGACTTTTGTAGAGCTAAATGAGCTGAACATTTAAGCAAGCAACAGCTTTTTCTATCTGCAATAGTTTTCATTCTATTAGCCAAAAACATTAAAAAAAAAACCGCTATTTTTCACCTTTTAGGGACTGTAACTCCTATAAGGGATCATCTGATACTTTTGACCAAATGGATACTTTTGTAGAACTTTTGATGCTGAAGCAGTAGGGTGGCATCAAATTTCATCTATGTCTTCTACTTTTTGATTTACAAGCTGAAACAGTAGTCTGACCCCCCTGGTCTATTTTTAGTAACAGTGGCCATGTTTTTTGACGGATCAAAAATCGAAACACAAGTTTGGTGCAGGACACAATAAGGATCATTCATACCAAGTTTCAATAAATTCCGTTCTGTAGTTTCAGAGGAGAAGATTTTTGAAAAATTGTTAACGGACGCGGACGACAGACGACGACGGACGCCAAGTGATGGCAATAGCTCACAGCTAAAAAGTAGTCTCATAGGCTATTACTAATTAAAGGTAATAACAAAACTACCGAACTTGAATGATCAATCTCATAGTCCAGAGAAAATGACAAAAACGAATCAGTCATACCGGAGAATTGGTGGATCGCAATGGTCCTGACTTGGTACAGGCATTTCAAACGAAATGGTGGGTTAAACCAGGTTTTTTGGCGCCAAACCTCCCTCTTCCATTATAAATTTGCCATATTCTAATAAAAAAAAGTTTTAAGAAAATACTTATTTTAAGCATCAAGATAACTAATTAAAAGATTTGACAATTTACAAAATTCTCAATTGTTCATCTTTTAGTTTTATGCTCTTCACTGCATCCTCTCCTTCATAAACCACGTTATACCGGTCTTGAAAACCAGGTACCTTAAAATAAAAAGAAACCATTTGTTAAAATAAAAAAATACAAACTTTTATCACAGTAGCACATAAATTAAAGACACATAAGGATAATGATTAGCAACATGAAAGTGCATTTTGCGAACAGGGTCTGCTTGAAGGAACGAATATACAGGATAACCTCTTAGAAGCCCCATATGACGCCTTTTTTCAAGATTGTGATTATTTTCGATCTTTTTTTGTTATATTTCTCATATTCACAACTATAATATATGCAAATATATCATCAAACAGTATACAATTGTTTACTGGTCAAGAGGAAAATAGTACATTTGTTTCCACGAGTTACTAGTTCATTAGGCGCGAAGCGCCGAAGGACATGGTAAGTACCGAGGGGAAACAAATATAATTACAAGATGAAATAGCTAAAATGTTTACTTGTATTTTATATAGAAAAATCTACTGAAGTATAAAAAATACTTTCTATCCATTGGGGTTACTGGGTGAGTGAGTGAGTTTTACGCCCAATCTACGCTATATAGGTTATTTACAGGCGATGAACAGGAAAAGGATGATAAAATGAACATGAAATGATGATGATAAATGAAATATGGGAGTGGGTTGGGTAACAAAGGGAACATCCACAGGAAAAGGGGAGATGTGGGTAGGGGCGGAAAATTTAGCCTATGTGGTGCACTACTTGGCGGTCCACAAAGGGGTCTTTTACGCGCATGAAGCGTGGCACTCTCCACACACGTTGGCCCACTATGGTCAGCGGTCAGGGTTTCCGTATTATAGACCCGACAACCCCCGCGGACGAGGGCTACCATATTCAGCCACCTAGGGTACACACTTGGTCGCTCTGTGGGCTGAGCACTGATCCGATGTCAGAATCCAAAGACCCTTAGTCGCCCCTTACGACAAGCTAGGCTCTGCTGCGGGCTTTTTGGCCACCCCGGCCCCGCACGGGACTTGGGGTTACTGGTGTTAACTCGCTTATCATATACCAGTTGCCCCATATGGAAACTCATCAAACAGGGATTTGTAATTCTGTAGAGGAGGGCATACGTGCAGGATATCAGTGTTATTGTTATTCTCATCCGTAGAGTATATTGAAGGTCCTTACAATTACTCACAGTTCTCGGACATTGGACAAATATATCAGACAAGGGAAATCAATAGATTCCATTTATACAGATTTTATGAAGGCATTCGATAAGATGCCTCATAAAAGACTCATCAACAAGCTTCGCTCTTATGGAATAAGTGACCAGAGATGTAACTTGGTAATGGACTTTCTGAATGACGGCAAACAACGTGTACAAGTCAACGGCAACTTCTCTGCATGGTATGATGTGTCTAGCGGGATCCTACAAGGATCAGTACTCGGTCCTATATTGTTTGTTGTCTTCATAAATGACTTACCCGGCTGTGTAGATTCAAATGTTTTTATGTTTGCTGATGACACTAAGCTGTACCGATCTATTGATACTGACGATGACATAATTATAGTCCAGAACGATATAGACAATTAATTTATTTAGATGGAGTGAGAAGTGGTTGCTAAGGTTCCATCCCGATAAGTGTAAGAAGGGAAAGTTGACGATTGGAAAGTTGAAGTCATCACGTTTGTCATAGAGCATTGTTGAAAGTCTTCCTTGAGAGTCAATTTCGAGATGTAGATCTAAATATGAAGCAGATTTGCTAGAATCCTTTGCGTGCTTTATCTCAAGCTCCTGTGGATATATGAGATGGAGAAAGTCACCAAATCGAGAATTGTTTAATGAAAGGACATCATCAATATAACGGAACGTGAGGTTGAAAGAGAGAGCTAGTATACGGCATTTTTTGTCTAGAAGAGATTGTAAGAAGTCTGCTTCATATGCGTTGTTGATTAATATTCAGTATTTTTTGTTTCCATGTTTTACATGTTGTCTGTTTTTGTCTCGTTCTTGTTGGTGTTTACTGGTTTTGTCTCTGCCCTTTCGGACTTTTGTCATTCGGATACCCCATTGGTACCTCTGCTTCTTTCATATGAATGAAGAAACAAATCAGCAAGCAAAGGTGCACAATAAGTGCCCATTGGAATCCCTATTGTTTGCTGAAAAACACGTCCACCAAACTGAACAAATATGTTGTCAATAAGAAAGATGAGCATGTCGATTATTTGGTCTTCTGTAAAAACTTAGAAAAATATAATGCGACCATTCCGAAGGTTCGATACAAAACTATCAAAAAGAAGGTACTATATGCAATGGCCCTGGGGTGATGAATGTGTAAGCGAGAACAGTCAGAACCACAGGGTTTCCGAGAATGACTCTTCACTAAATTTAAACAAAACTCTGCCATTGTCTTAACCACACAAGGTGATACCATTCTCCACCTTATCAACGAGGGGCTGATCTGTATACAGTATTGGAAGGTAATCATTTTTTATTTGTAGCGATCAACTTGCTTAACATATTTTTAATGGGCCCATTCAGACGCTCTACAAGACTCGAACTTTATTGGTGGAAAGGGCGAATCCTGATTTTGTCAATAATTTTGACGTAATAATTTACAAACTTACTAGGAACAATTCTGACTTCAACTGTACCACTTGTTCACTGAGTGGTGACTCCATAAAGACATATGAACTGGTCCACCAAGGTTTCCGCAACCTATGCAGATATGTTTGGTAAGGCTTAGGTTTCTGCATAGCGGGTGAAGTAATCATGCATTCAATCCATCCGAAAAACTGGGTAACCGGTCCAAGTGTATCGAATTTTAAACTCAAAGCCCTTGGCTGTTGTGAAGGCAATTTAACATGCATTTTCTTGTGCTATTTCGACCCACCGACCAGATCTATGGTGCTCCTTTGTGCCTCTTAAGAGTTATCGATTCGTGGTAGCGGGAAATAATCTTTTATGGTATCGCTGCTGTTTTTTTGCTACTCTTTCACCATCCCTGAGCATTTGGTATGATCTCGTTCGTTTCGCGTTCAGACTCTAATCTTGAACTTCATAAAATTTAGAAATAGAAGCAGGTTTCAATCGCATCAGAAAAATGAAATGCGACCAATTAGAAGGCTCGATACAAAACTCAAAAACGAGGTATTTCATGTGTTATGTCATAGGAGTGATGAATCAGTAATCGAGAGAAGAACCCCTGGGTTTCCGATGATAGATGGCCGTGTTTTTCAGCAAACAATAGTGATTCCAATGGGCACTAATTGTGTAACCTTGCTTGCTGATTTGTTTCTTCATCTATATACGAAGCGGATTTCTTACAACCTCTGGTTCTTTCTTTTAACCTCACTTTCCGTTATATCGATGATGTCCTTTCACTTAACAATTCTCGATTTGGAGACTCTCTACATCTCGTATATCCTCAGGAACTTGATATAAAAGACACACCAGATTCAAGGAAGTGAGTGCGTTGGTGTTTTACACTGACCCGTGCAACGCTATATAGGTTATTTACAGGCGATGAACATGAAAATGATGATAAAATGACCATAAATTGATGATGATAAATGAAATATGGGGACGGGGTGGAAAACAAAGGAACGGTAAATTTTTAAGAACCACAGGAAATGGGGAGAGGTGGGTAGAGGCAGAAAATTTAGTCTATGTGGTGCACTACTTGGTGGTCAACAAAGGGGTATTTTACGTGCATAGAGCGTGGATCTCTCCACACACGTTGGACCACTATGGTCAGCGGTTAGGGTTTCCGTATCATAGACCTGACAACCCCCGCGTACGAGGGCCACCCTATTCAGCCACCTAGGGTACACACTCAGTCGCTTTGTGGTCTAAGCACTAACCCGACATCAGAATTCAAAGACCCTTAGTAGCCTCTTACGACAAGCTAGGCTCTGCTGCGGGCCTATTCGCCACCCGGGCCCCACACGGGACGATTCAAGGAAGTGTCTGCTTTATATTTATATCTTCATCTCGAAAAAGGAAGTGTCTGCTTCATATTTATATCTTCATCTCGAAATAGACTCTTAAGGATAACATTCAACAAAACTCTATGACAAACGTGATGACTTCAACTTTCCCTTCTTGTGTAGCAACATTTTGTACGCTCAAGCTTATGGAGTTTACGTATGACAATTGATTCGCTTCTCCAGAGCTTGCGGTAAATAAATAGATTTTCTCGGCAGAGCGTCACACGTTTGACACAGAAATTGTTATCTCAAGGTTATGCTGCTTCTAGATTGCTGCACCGTAGACACCATGCCCTCGGACAAATATTGGATTTCCATCTTGCAGATGTTGGTTTTCATAGGGTTTTGTTTTGTCTTCCTTTACCGGGTTTGACTCGCTATAATTGGAAATTGGCAGCGCGACGGGTGTGCTATAGCAGACTGGAACAGCTTGTTCTTTAGGAGCATTTGATTTCCCTCTCATTTCGACTAGAGATCGCGTTGTTAATGATATTTATTATATTTTGTGTTTCTGTGTTTTAAATGTTGTCCGTTTTTTCGTCCGATCTTTGTTTGTGTTTACTTGTTTTGTCTCTGCCCTTTCGGACTTTGACATTCGGATGCCCCATTGGTACATCTGCTTCTTTGAAACTCGGTAGAATGGTTCAGTATGACAAACTGTAAGTCTTAAGCGACTTTTAGACTTTTCGGACTTCTACTTCACGTTTGTAGCTAGCGGGGACACCTGTCTCCCATGCATGGACACATTCCTTCTTTGTGCCTTTTACTTCTGACATTCTAATGCCCCATCGGTCCCTCTGATCCACTGAATCCGTTTTCGCTTGGACTATGCCCACTCAATGTTTTGGCCCTTTAAAATGCTTCCTCAAAAGCTCTATAACCAACCTCATCCCAGGAGAAATGGTTGGTTAAGCTAGTTCTTGTAGTGTCTGTTCCCCCTTTTCTAACCCTTTCTAACTTGAGCTTGGTCTATTACTTAAGAACTGTTTAAAATGTTAGTATAAGAGCTATTTACGACGTATCGCCCAATGGTTGTTAAATCACCATCTTTGTTGATATTCAAATGAAACGGTTTGGTACAAATTTGACAGTAGAACATTGGAATGGACGGTATAACACAGATCAGCATTATCTTTGTGGTTAGGCAATTTTCCAATATGTTTATCCCACTTTATTTTGATAATAGTTCGGAAATTACACTAGGTCCAATAGAAGGGATCTTCTTTGACAGGTAGATGCCTTTTAAAGTAGTGGTAGATTGCCTGTTTCTGTACACCTTTATAGGGACTTTTGGAACAACAGACAAGTAATGGCATTTCCATGGGGAGCGTAACATTTTGTAGTTTTATTTAATTTAATTTAAAAACAATGGGCCCGATTTCAATAGTATTATTTGTTATGCGAGAACCATAAGTTCTTTTCTGTCGGTCCCGTGCGGGGCCCGGGAGGCGAATAGGCCCACAGCAGCGCTAAGCTTGTCGGTAAAAGTCCACTTAAGAGCGCTCAGAAACCTGACATCGGGGTCAGGCCGCTTTGCCCACAAAGCGACTGGGATGTGTGCCCCAGGTGGTTGAATGGGGCAGCCCTGACATCGAGAGATGCGGGGTCGTCAGGCGATAATGCGGAAAACCTGACCGCGAACCATAGTGGTGCACCGTGTTGGGAAAAATGTCACGTTCCTCGCACGTTAAAGAACCCTGCTGCAGGTCTCTGTAAGAGTAGGACCCGTAGGATCCCCATGCAGGAGGCAAAATTTCCCGTTCCTACCCACCATTCCTTTTTCCAGTGACAGTCAAAACTCTCCTACCCGATTGGCCTTGTGTCCCTATTTCCTCCACTTCATCATCATTTCATGTTCATTGTATCACCATTTTCATGTTCATCTCCCGGATATAGCCGAAATCGTGCTGCTTGGGAGTAAAACAATAACTAACTAACTAACTAACTAAATCTTTTCTGTCGTATAGCGTACACATGAAGATGCTTTTTTGTCAAACAATAAACCTCTTTTAGTTTTAATTTAATGTCTAACACATAGTCAGATACATTTTTTCTTTCAGTTGTCCCGTGGAGGACCCGGAAGCGAATAGGCTCGCAGCAGCGCTAAGCTTGTCGCTAAAAGTCCATTAAAGAGCGCTCATAAACTTGACATCGGAGTCGGGCAGCTTAGCTCATAAAGCGACTGGGACGTGTGCCCCAGGTAGTTGAATGCGGTAGCATTTTCATAATGAATGCCGGGGTTGTCAGGCTATAATTTGGAGAACCTGACGGGGAACCACAGTGGGCCAACGTGTGTGGAGAGGACCACGCTTCATGCACGTAAAAGATCTCTGTGGACCACCAAGTAGTGCAACACATGGGTTTAATTTTCATGAAGCTACGTGTCTTCCATCAATTTGCAAACCTGAAAAAAATGAACTTCAAAATTCTTTCCTTGGTCGGTGTGTACCACCAAGGGAATTCCAGATTCTAGATGTGAACTAATATCTCTGATTTGATATCAGCGTTCTGATGTGGAATGGGATATGCCTCCATCCACCTAGTAAAATGGTATCCAATAACTAGTAGGTATTTGTTTCTCCTCTTTGTCAATGGAAGTGGTCCCATTATTTAAAAACATATACGGTCCAGGACAATCCCTGATCTATAGTCCATATTTAGTGCTGTCGGTTTTTGGTTCGGTTTTCCTCTTATTGCAGATCTCACATGTTCGAACATGCAGTTTAGCATCTGCATCCATCTTGTACCATATTTATTATTGTCTCAACTTTTCTATTGTTCCAGAGATGCTAATGTGTCCCGAGTAAAAGAGATCAACACCTCCTTCCTAAACACAGCAGGGATTATCCACAGCAACTTGTGTCTGTCATTTGGACCTACAATCCATTTCTGATACAGGATGCCATCTACTCTGGCCAAAAGCGGCACACAGCAGGGCTCAGACTTGACATTCCATCTCGATTAGGCAATGTTCCTGAATCGTACCATTTGTTGAGAACACCAATGTCACTGTCTTCCTGTTGGATTTTGATTTCGATAGCCAGTTGTGACTATCTTGTTGTCTCGTAGCTGCTCTAACATAAAATTTAGTGGTGTTTTTGCCTGTACAGCTCAGGGTTGTTATGTCATCTATTTCTGTTTTTAACTCTCCATTGTTCCTGTAGTTTCAGACAACTAGGGCAATTCAATTAAATACCTTCTTCAGAGCTTTTCATCAGAATATTTTCTGGACATTGCAACAGCGTTATTACGTTTTAGACCAGGACGAATTACTATTTCGAAATCGTACTATGCCAAGGATTTTATCCAATGTGCCAGTTTTCCCTGGGATCCTTAAAGTTGTATAGCCGTTTCAAAGCTGCATGGCCTGTCCTTAATTAAAAATTCCGTCCAAGCAAATAATGCCTGAATTGATGGATGAAAGTGAAAATTGCAAGAAGATCGCGTCTTGTTACGTTATATCACTACTTGGCTCTGTTCAGTTTTTTGGATGCGTATGCTACCGGTATTACTTTCTCCTTTCCATCTGGGATTTGATGGAGTACTCCACCTATTCCGATATCGGAAGCATATGTATCAAGCACAAACTTTCCCTCTGGATTAGGATATGCCAGGATTTGACAGTGTTTCTATCAGTTGCACGAAACTGGACTGACCACAGTAAGGTAACCTCCTTTCTAGTCAAATGGCTTAAGCTAGGGTGTTGCAACTTCGTTAAACCCTCTGATGAACTTCCTGTAATAAATACACTTACCAAGGAACTGATGAACTTCCTTGACCATTAATGGTACTTTCCATGCTTTAACCGTCTCGATGATTGTGGGATTGGGTTTCACTCCCTCTTTTTCTACAATGTGTCCGAGGTAGAGGATTTCCTCCTTCATCAAGTTTAAGTTTTAGACCTGCCTCCTTTAATCTTTCAAGCACTTCTCCTAGGTGATGAAAGTGTTGATGGATATCTAAACTGAAGATTATGACATCAATAGATCAGGAGGATTTGCCATTGTAGACCACGGAAAATAAGCTCCATGCAACATTGGAAAGTGGAAGAAGGTGCATTTCAGAGTCCACATATGGCGTCTTGGTGTGTTCGAAAAGATCGTATTTGGTTACAAAGGCAGTCTTTTTTCGATCAGATTCCCCCACTTCCAGTTGACAATAACCGCTCTGTAAATCCAGACAAGAAAATATTGACGCATTGGCAAAGCAATGCTAGAGCTACATCCTGGATAAGGGCTTTTAACTGGAGTGTCTTAATACGATCTGACCTACCCTTAAGCTGAGAAACTGTTTCAAAGTGAAGTCGCTAGTAAGTCAAACTGCTTTATCCAGTGTACAGTGGAGAGGGCATTGGTATATTGAATATGCAGTTAAATTGTCATGGCATTCATGGTTTGTGCAGGTGGTATAATAGTACTCTGGGCTATCGGGAACTGGCAAGAGAAATTATTGTGGTTTAAAGAGACATCCACGGGGGCAAGCACACTTGGTGTATGGTTCCTTTAGTTTAGCCATTGAAAAGGATTGGTCAGAATGGGGACATAAAGCCTGCTTATACTATTGTTACTCATTTTCATCTTGAATGAAAGTAGCTATTTATTATGATTTGAAAAAAATACTTATCTTTCCATAGAAAAAAAGACAAGGGAGAATGATTTTTTATTTGGTTTATTCAACCTATTAATAAACCATTAGTATCGTAAACCTTGTAAATGGTTCTTAACATGTAAAACGCCGTAAGTAGCGTATCTTTGGTTATAATTTGGTACACATGAGGTAACATGAGAGATTAAAAGAATTCCTTTTATCAAAGTAGAATTCCCAATAGAAATAATTAACTTTTAATTCATAATTTTAATTTATATAATAGTAACAGTAGTTCAATACTGAGCTCAAGATAGAGCAAAGACCCCTTCCGATAAACAGCGGTTCAAACCATGAATATGAAAAAAACCCCAACAAATCGATTATCATTCACATGTCAGAACAGGTTAATGGTTATAAATGCGACTTTACAACTGATGAAGTTCCTACCAGGGTAATCGTACTAATGGTTATCTATGGTTATTCAATACAGAAAATAGAGACCTGATATAAATATGAAGCAGACACTTCCTTTTTCGAGATGAAGATATAAATATAAAGCAGACATTTCCTTGAATCGTCCCGTGCGGCGAATAGGCCCACAGCAGAGCCTAGGTTGGCGTAAGAGGCGACTAAGGGTCTTGGAATTGTGACGTTGGGTCAGTGCTCAGCCCACTGAGCGACCAAGTGTGTACCCTAGGTGGCGGAATAGGGTGGCCCTCGTTTTGTCCAGGGATTAAATAAAACTTGTTTTGGACATCCCTGTTTTGTCAGGTCTATGATACGGAAACCATGACCGCTGACCATAGTGTGTGGAGATTGCCACGCTTCATGCACGTAAAAGACCCTTTGTGGACCGCCATGTAATGCACCACATAGGCTAAATTTTCCGTCCCTACCCACCTCTCCCCTTTTCCATTTATCATCATCATCTCATCTTCATTTTTCATCCTTTTCATGTTCATCGCCTGTAAAAAAAACTATATAGCGTTGCACGGGTGTAAAATACCAACTAACTCACAACTTACAATGGTATTAAGTCACAATTCATATCATATAGATGCTCCGTAGCTCCCTGTTGCCTTTGTAAACCAAGACCTCTACCTTGGTACATTTCTAGCCTTTTGGTTGGTTGGTCATAGGCAAGAGTGTTACACGGAAGTACCAAAAATTACATTAGGGTCAAAAGGGAAATTCGCCCATGACAGTAAACTCTTAAGTTGGGACAAAGCAGCACATGTGAGAGGTAAGGAAAGGGGGCTCGAGTATGAACTTACACCCGAGAAAACAAAAGAACGAATTCTGAATTAACCCTTACACACTTTTAACTTTTCCCAAGAATTACATACACATAGTAATAATAACAATAATGAATACTTCATGCAATGCAAATCGCATTTCAGTCAGAAATGAAAGAAACCTACGGTCTACATCCTAACCGTAACTAAAGGGTGATTGAGAATCACCCACAACGATATTTGAACAAGAACAGATTCCAGGTCCCCCGCCCTTTGAACGTTATATTGTTGAAGGGGCATACTGACCTGAAAATGACTTACACCTTAAGGGACCCCTATAGGAGTCTGCATACAAAATTTCAGAACCCTAGGATTAGTAGTTACTGAGAAAAGTGTTACGAAAAATTTACCATTGAGCCTATGGGAGAAAAAATGACTAAGTCGTTAAACATGAAGTAGATGTCAGACTAACCTGAAAATCACTTACACCTTAGGGGACCCCTATAGGAGTCTGCATACAAAATTTCAGAACCCTAGGATTAGTAGTTACGGAGAAAAGTGTTACGAAAAATTTACCATTGAGCCTATGGGAGAAAAAATGACTAAGTCGTTAAACAGGAAGTAGATGTCAGACTGACCTGAAAATCACTTACACCTTGGGGGACCCCTATAGGGGTCTGCATACAAAATTTCAGAACCCTAGGACTAGTAGTTACTGAGAAAAGTGTTACGAAAAATTTACCATTGAGCCTATGGGAGAAACTAGATGGAGCCTTCCCCGGAAGGCATATGTCGCCTGCGTATTTATATTTGTTCGCCAAACAGGAGGCAGTTAATTTTCGGGAATTAAATCTCCTCACACCTTAAAGTACTATGCAATGAAGCTACATACCAAATATCAAGAGGCTGTGGCATGTAGCTGCCTGGAAAACTGCGTCGAAAATTTGGCATCGATGTCCATTATATATAAAACGTTAAGTATTCGTCAAACAGGAAGTCGTTATTTTTCGGGCATAAAATCGCTTTACACCTTATAGTACTATGCAATGAAGCTACATACCAAATATCAAGAGGCTGTGGTATGTAGTTGCCTGGAAAACTGCGACGAAAATTTGGCATCTATGTCCATTATATATAAAACATTAAGTATTCGTCAAACAGGAAGTCGCTATTTTTCGGGCATAAAATCGCTTTACACCTTATAGTACTATGCAATAAAGCTACATACCAAATATCAAGAGGCTGTGGCATGTAGTTGCCTGGAAAACTGCGATGAAAATTTGGCATCTATGTCCATTATATATAAAACATTAAGTATTCGTCAAACAGGAAGTAGTTATTTTTCGGGCATAAAATCGCTTTACACCTTACAGTACTATGCAATGAAGCTACATACCAAATATCAAGAGGCTGTGGCATGTAGTTGCCTGGAAAATTGCGACGGAAATTTTTGTGACGACGCAGGACGACGACGCAGGACGACGCAAGACGACGAATAGTGCCAAAGTAACCCCTATATGTCGCTTCTGCAACACGTTGCAGGCGACATAAAAATGACTAAGTCGTTAAACAGGAAGTAGATGTCAGACTAACCTGAAAATCACTTACACCTTAGGGGACTCCTATAGGAGTCTGCATACAAAATTTCAGAACCCTAGGACTAGTAGTTACTGAGAAAAGTGTTACGAAAAATTTACCATTGAGCCTTTGGGAGAAAAAATGATTAAGTCGTTAAACAGGAAGTAGATGTCAGACTGACCTGAAAATCACTTACACCTTAGGGGACCCCTATAGGAGTCTGCATACAAAATTTCAGAACCCTAAGATTAGTAGTTACTGAGAAAAGTGTTACGAAAAATTTACCATTGAGCCTATGGGAGAAAAATTGACCAAGTCGTTAAACAGGAACTAGATGTCAGACTGACCTGAAAATCACTTACACCTTGGGGGACCCCTATAGGAGTCTGCATACAAAATTTCAGAACCCTAGGACTAGTAGTTACTGAGAAAAGTGTTGCGAAAAATTTACCATTGAGCCTATGGGAGAAAAAATGACTAAGTCGTTAAACAGGAAGTAGATGTCAGACTGACCTGAAAATCACTTACACCTTAGGGGACCCCTATAGGAGTCTGCATACAAAATTTCAGAACCCTAGGACTAGTAGTTACTGAGAAAAGTGTTACGAAAAATTTACCATTGAGCCTATGGGAGAAAAAATGACTAAGTCGTTTAACAGGAAGTAGATGTCAGACTGACCTGAAAATCACTTACACCTTAGGGGACCCCTATAGGGGTCTTCATACAAAATTGCAGAACCCTAGGATTAGTAGTTACTGAGAAAAGTGTTACGAAAAATTTACCATTGAGCCTATGGGAGAAAAAATGGCTAAGTCGTTAAACAGGAAGTAGATGTCAGACTGACCTGAAAATCACTTACACCTTAGGGGACCCCTATAGGAGTCTGCATACAAAATTTCAGAACCCTAGGATTAGTAGTTACTGAGAAAAGTGTTACGAAAAAAAGTGTGACGGACGCACGGACGGACGGACGGACGAACGCACGGACGGACACCGGCATTTCCAAGTCCCCGCTCCGCGTTGCGGCGGGGGACAAAAAAACGTAACGAAACGGAACTTTAAAATAAATTTTCAAAAGTTATTTATTTATTACGTTACTCCCAAGCTGTGCGGTTTAGGGTATATCCGAAACATGACATGCCCAAAAAACGATGATGAAGTTGTTAAAAGGGGGACACAAGGCCAATCGGGGTGGAGAGTTTTGACTGCCACTCGAAAACGGAGTATTGGGTAGGACGGGCATGGCCTCCCGCATGGGGATCTTTCAGGACCTATTCTTAGAGAGACCTACAACAGGGTTCTTTGACATGCGAGAAACGTGCATTTTCCACTATAGTTTGCGTTCATGTTTTTCGCATTTCAGCCTGACGACCCCGGCATTCATTATGACAGGGCTTTCCCATTAAACCACCTGGGGCACACATCCCAGTCGTTTTGTGGACAAAGCGTCCTGACCAGATGTAAGGTTTCTGAGTGCTTTTTAGATGACTTTTTCGAAAGCTTAGCGCTGGCCTGCCTGCATGTCTATTTACTATTTACCCGGAATCCGTACAGGTTATTATACCCCACGCAACGAAGTTGCGAAGGGTATAATGTTTTTGACTGGTCCGTCTGTCCGTCCGTCCGTCCGTCTGTCCGTGATCAAAATTTTCGTAACAGATATCTCAGCTATTATTAATCATAGGCTTTTGATATTTGGTATGAAGCTTCAGGTGGGGGTCCCATATGGTGGGATACGTTTTCAGGTCTGTCGATCATCTACTTCCTGTTTAACGAGTTGACTTAGACTTTTTTCACTAAATTTTCAGGGTTGAAAATTTTCGTAACAAATTTCTCAGCAACTATTAATTGTAGGTATTTTATATTTGGAATTTAGCTTCAGGTAGGTGTCCCATATGGTGGGATTCGTTTTCTGGTCTGTCGATCATCTACTTCCTGTTTAAATAGCCGACTTTGACTTTTTCGCTTAATTTTCAGGGTTAAAATTTTCGTAACAGATTTCTCAGGAACTCTTAATTGTAGGTTTTTGATATTTGGTATTTAGCTTCAGGAAGGTGGTCCATATGGTGGGATTCGATTTCAGGTCTTTTGATCATCTACTTCTTATTTTAATAGCTGACTTCGACTTTTTTCTACTTTCTGTTTTTCACAAGCCTACTTAGACTTTTTTCACTAAATTTTCAGGGTTAAAAATTTTTGTGACAGATTTCTCAGCAACTACATGTATTAATCTTAGACTTTATATTTTGTACATTGCTTCAGAGAGGGATCCCATATGGTGGGATAGATTTTCAGCTCTGTCACTCATTCATTTCCTGTTTTAATAATGAGCCATCTTGGAAAGACAACAACTCAGACTTTTTACTCGGAAGTCTTCGGCTTCCGAGCCTTGTCGGAGAAAAGATGAAATGGAAGAAGCGCGGCAAACTGTTACAACTCGTTGTCACGTCGCTAACTCTCGTAGAAATAAAATATAGGACCAGACGAGAAAAAGCGATTGCTTTGTAAGGTCGTAAGCGGCAAACATTGCGACGGCAGCCTGATTTTAACAATCCATCTGAGACTGATACCAAAAAATATCGACATAACAACTATAGAAACTGAATTCAAACCAGACGATCTCGGTTTGTATGCATGCCCAGGAGTCTCGACAGAGGGAAATAGTGATTTTATTATTGAAAAACTCGCTCCCAATGATCTCGTATGGTTCTGTGATGTATCAAGGCTTGCGGAAGTAAAAGTTGACGTGACAAGTAAGTCTTGCATTTATGTTATTTTAAAGAGTTTTGTTTAATTTACGATTACATACATCAACATCTTGTACATGGTACATGTATATTGATTGTATCACCATGTTGTCTATTGTATTTTATGTGTAATCTATCAACATGATCAATTAGGTTCTTTTCTTCAATCAATTATGTTCTTTTCCTCTACATGTACAACAAATACACCATGCATGACATAATGCGATCCTATGACAACAGGAAACAGATAGACCTTGTTATACTAGACTTTAGCAAAGCCTTCGATACTGTCCCGCACCGTAAATTGCTACATAAGCTCTCTAACTATGGAATTCGCGGAAATATTAATCTTTGGATAAAAAACTTTCTTACAAATCGTCAACAGCGTGTTGTTATTGATGGAATATCATCTTCACCTTGTTCCGTTGACTCAGGCGTTCCACAGGGAACTGTGCTAGGCCCCCTGCTCTTTTTATGCCATATAAACGATCTGCCTGAAAGTGTACAGTCTTGAGTCCGCTTATTCGCCGATGACTGTTTACTCTACCGAAACATTTCCTCCTTAGATGACCATCATAAACTACAACAAGATTTGGACTCTCTTCAAAACTGGGCAAATACTTGGGGAATGAAATTTAATGCAGCCAAATGTTACATTATGTCTATTCATCGAAAGAAACAACCTTCAACCTTTAAATATTCATTTAAGATAATCATATTCTGGAACAAGTAACAGAGAATCCATACCTGGGCGTTATGATAAGCAACAATCTAAAATGGTCTACTCACATCTCAAAGATCACAAATAGAGTGAACAGTATACTTGGCTTCATTAAAAGAAATCTGAAACATAGTTTACCATCCTTTAAAGAAACAGCATACATATCTCTTGTCCGCTCAATTTTGGACTATTCCAGCACCGTTTGGGACCCATATCACCAAAAAGACATATACAAACTCGAAAGTGTCCAACGCCTGGGCCGCCAGATTTGTCAAAAATGATTATAGCCGTACCAGCAGTGTAAGCGAAATGATGTCAAGCTTAAAATGGAAGCCTTTAGAACATCGCAGAAAAGAACAACGACTGGTGCTCCTGTATAAGATCTTGAACGACCTGGTGGCGCTACCCACTGAAGACCTGAACTTGTGTCATAACCTTCGACCACAACGAACATCCAACTCCAAATCATTGAAAATCATCACTTGTAACACTGACATTTACAAAAACTCTTTTGTTCCAAGAACTGTAAAAGACTGGAATTCATTACCTGACTCTTGTGTGTGTGCCAAAAATATTATAGACTTCAAAAGTGCACTAACTGCTCATCGCGACTAAAACATCTGCTCTCTCTCCCCTGGAAGATTTAATGCTCATCAGTGAGACAACATTCCAGTATTAAACAGAAACAGAAACAGAGAAATAAGATATGTTACTACAGGTCAATGCTGAACTCTGTGTACATGTATTTATATGTGTAAAACACTGCCACCTGTTTAGTAAAAATATATTAGAGTCTAATATGAATCTAATTTATTTTAAATCAAAAATTGCTTACACAAGGTTATGTTGCTGCTCGGTTGTTGTCTTCACTCAAGAGTGCAGACATATCGAAAAATTTTAAAAGCGGACATTCGGTCCGGTGAATCTGAAAATTGTGTCTGACCCAACCAAATATTCAACTGTGACGTCACTGTTTCTACGTAGCTACGTACCATGATATAACGAGATACCAGTCTGTGCCAAAAACTTTTTCAGCCACTAGACATTTGGGCTAGCAAATTTCTAATTCCACCAGACCGAATCAGATTCAAGCAGACCAATTTTTTTTAGACTAAAAGTACCATACCAAGCACTGCACCAGTAAACAATACAATGACATGACAAAAGAAATGAGCTTGGTCTAACTAATATTTTTTCAGATTTTTAATGGGTAAATCTCAGAGTGCCTTCTTTTATTTTGAGAAATATGATAGAAGACAAGTAAAGATATATCCTGTTTTATTTTTCAATACATATTGATATTTTAAAATATATTGCATTTTTCATGCAATTGCATAATACATTGGCCATGTCAGTCATTCATCTTTATTTATTTTTTTGGTTGATGAACAATAACAAAAAAAAACACCATTGAGGATGCTCAAAATGGCAGATTTTCGTTCATTTTTTATTTGGCATCTTTCCATTGTATGTGTCTCCCAAAGAAAAAAATCATTTGAAAGTTGAGAATCTCTTTTCCGATGACAAAAATTATCCGTTATTTCAAGAAAATTCTGAAGAGCGAGTAACAAATTAATATAATCAAGTATCTTGTAATGTTACCCTTGTACACGTTTAAAATCATCCATATAAACGTTTAAAATGCCTAAAAACTGCGATTTATTTATCTGAATTTCTCCATTTTTTGGGTAAATAATTAAAGAATACCTTGACCTTTATTTACTGACCAATGCGCATATGCAAGAGGAAACCATTCCATTCGGAAGGTTTTGCGCATGTTACATCTGCGATACATCCTGTGGTGGACTTTCAAATGCATTTTGACACATATACATGTATATTGACATCAACATCTCATACAAAAAGCCTTATTTATATACATATATCAATTTACATTTTTTGCCCTTTGACCCCTAATTTAAAAAAAAACTGTAAGAAATATTGTTAATCAGATTGCAAAAAAGGGCCGGGATTTTCATAAGGTATCCAATGAAAAAATATTTTGAAATCGGACCAATTATAAAAAAGTTATTTTTACCTGCGTCGCCGAAGGCGAAAGCAGGTCTAGTAGTCGGGTCACTCCGTCCGTCCGTCCGTCCGTCCGTCTGTCCGTCCGTCCCGCTATGGGGTGCCTTTCTTGTGTAATCTGAATCTCAAAAACCAAACACTAGATCTTTCTGAAATTTTACACAGTGATTACAGATTTATTGAAGATGTGCATCTCCCCTTTTGGGATCATTTTATAATTTCGTTTAGAAATTAGGGGCCCAAAAGGGGCCAAAAAAAGCGACTTTTTAATTTTTTTCCACAATAACTTTTGTTCTGGTTGACCAAATGCTATGAAACTTTACAGTTATGTTACTTACCTTAAAAGGAAGGGTTGGGCTGATTTTGGGTGTCCCCTCTTTTTTCGTTTTGAAATTAGGGGCCCTAAAGGGACCAAAAATGTGACTTTTTTATTTGTTTCCACAATAACTTTTGTTCTGGTTGACCAAACGCTAAGAAACTTTACAGTAATATTACTTACCATAAATGGAAGGGTTGGGCTGATTTTGGGTGTCCCCTCTTTTTTCGTTTAGAAATTAGAGGCCCAAAGGGGGGCCAAAAATGCGACTTTTTAAATTTTTTCCGCAATAACTTTTGTTCTGGTTGACCAAATGCTATGAAACTTTACAATAGTGTTACTCACCATAAATAAAAGGGTGGGGATGATTTTGGGTCCCCCCTCTCTTTTTGTTTAAGAAGGAGGGGCCCAAAAGGGGCAAAAATGTGACATTTTTTTATTTATGGTCCGATTTAGAATTTTTTTTTTTACAAGTTAATTTTGGTCATATATTGGATTCAAAATGAAGGATACAATTTTTTCTTGACCCACCTTTTCTGTTTAGCAATTAGGGGACCAAAAGGGGAAAAAAATAGAAACTATTTTTTGTCTATTTTTACAATATTGGGTGGCATGTGACAAATATGCTTTGTAAGTCCACCATAGGATGCAAGTGTCAAAATATTTTGACTGTCCATATTGGGCCTAGAATGTACAGGGTTCAACGTTTTGCCGTGCGACGCAGGGCCAGACATCGATTGGTCTTGTTATGGGCATGGCCTACTCTTTGGCACATCCCTGATCACCATTCTATGGAAAGCTACCCCCCTCCTGAAGACCTTTTAGATTTTTAATGACAATGTACATGTGTATATGACTTAAAGAAATTAAAGCAATATCTGACAATATTTTCTGACCTACTAAATAGTTAGGTATTCATTACTTAAAACAATTAAACAAATATTAACAATGATTAATGTGATATATCTTCAAAGAACAGCATGGCCAATTTGGTCACATGTCACTATAAAAAGTTGTTTTGATTTTACATTTTCTGGGTTTCATGTTTATTGCATGAACCTTCTGGTTGATAGGAAACTGTGTTTAGAAATTGTAATAAACTTGGAAGCAATGGAAATCTATCATCAAATATCTTTGATCTTACAAAAAAAGCAAAGAAACTTCAGTTTTCCTTGTATTCTAAATTTGCAGCCCTTAAATGTTGCAATATTATAACTTGAAATATTGGGACAAAAATGTTTTATTTCATCTTATTTACATTTTATACTTATGTCTTACATATATATATATATATATATGTCTTTTGGGGATTACATTGCATTGTTAATTCATGAGCTTTATCCAATAAACTGATTGATTGATTGATAATATTATAGTGGAATTGCTGCAACTTTAGGACATAAAAAATTGCAAGACTATTATTGATCATTAGTGTTGATAAAAAATACATTATTACATGTAGCTCACCTGGACCAAAGGTTCATGTGAGCTATTGCCATCACTTGGCGTCCGTCATCGTCGTCGTCGTCCGTTAACAATTTTTCAAAAATCTTCTCCTCTGAAACTACTGAACAGAATTGAATGAAACTTGGTATGATTGATCCTTAGGGTGTCCTGCACCAAACTTGTGTTTGGATTTTTAATCTGTCAAAAACATGGCCGCCGTTACTAAAAATAGACTAGGGGGGGGTCAGACTACTGTTTTTGGCTTATAAATCAAAAAGTATAAGAGATAGAGGAAATCTAAGCCAACGCTACTGATTCAGCATCAAAAGCTCTACAAAAGTCTCCATTTGGTCAAAGTTGTCAGATGACCCCTCATAGGGGTTACGGCCCCTTGAAGGTGATAAATAGCATTTTTTCTTGTTTTTGGCTTACAGAATGAAAACTATTGTAGATAGAGATTAGCTGTTGCTTGCTTAAATGTTAAGCTCATTTAGCTCTACAAAAGTCTCCATAGGGGCGAAGTTGTCAGATGACCCCTTATAGGGGTTACGGTCCCTTAAAGGTGAAAAATAGCCATTTTTCATGTTTTTGGCCTACAGAATGAAAACTATTGCAGATAGAGATTAGCTGTTGCTTGCTTAAATGTTTAGCTCATTTAGCTCTACGAAAGTTCCCATAGGGTCGAAGTTGTCAGATGACCCCTTATAGAGGTTACAGCCCTTGAAAAATAGCGTTTTTTCATGTTTTTGTCCTACAGACTGGAAACTATTGCACATAGAGATTAGCTGTTGCTTGCTTAAATGTTCAGCTCATTTAGCTCTACAAAAGTCTCCATAGGGTCCAAGTTGTCAGATGATCCTTTATAGGGGTTACGGCCCATGACAAATAACCATTTTTCATGTTTTTGTCCTACAGACTGGAAACTATTGCACATAGAGATTAGCTGTTGCTTGCTTTAATGTTCAGCTCATTTAGCTCTACAAAATTCTCCATAGGGTCGAAGTTGTCAGATGACCCCTTATAGGGGTTACGGTCCCTGCAAAATAGCGATTTTTCATGTTTTTGGCCTACAGAATGAAAACTATTGCAGATAGAGATTAGCTGTTGCTTGCTTAAATGTTCAGGTCATTTAGCTCTACAAAATTCTCCATAGGGTCGAAGTTGTCAGATGACCCCTTATAGGGGTTACGGCCCCTGAAAAAGCGATTTTTCATGTTTTTGGCCTACAGAATGAAAACTATTCCAGATAGAGATAAGCTGTTGCTTGCTTAATAATGTTCAGCACATTTAGCTCTACAAAAGTCTCCATAGGGTCGAAGTTGTCAGATGACTCCTTATAGGGGTTGAGGCCCCTTATAGGTGAAAAATTGTGCTTTTGGCCTATAGAATGAAAACTATTGCAGGTAGAGAAAAGCTGTTGCTTACTTAAATATTCAGCTCATTTAGCTCTACAAAAGTATAGGGTCAACATCAAGACCAGGTGAGCGATTCAGGCTCCTGGGAGCCTCTTGTTGTAAGCTGATGTGTATTTATTTGCAAAATATCAATTTAAATGTGGATTTATATGTGAATTGTGTCCTACATTGTTTGTTTAATATGTGTGTGTATTGGCAAGTTATTTAATAAGTATAATTTTTTTTCTTTCAGACAAAGAGCCATATAAAGCTAAAAGTTGATAAAAGTCATCAGCATCTGCAATTTCAAGATATGGATAAATGCTGACTGTGCATATATAATTCTCACTGAAACTGGATATATCTAGCATCAAAATAGTGTTTACCTTTACAGAGAGCTTTATTCTTCTAACTAAGGAGTCCAAAAGTCTATAGAAATTATGAAAATTTGTTTTGAGCAGCTACAAAATATATAAACGTCCTAGGATGATGTGAAAAAGATTGAGTAAAAATCATGAATTAATATGTTGTGTAAAAGAATGAGTTCAGTGGTGAATTTAATATCAAGTGAAATATTAAAAAATAAATGTGATATAAGAACTTTTTTTGTTTGTTACTCTATATATTTTCTATTGATGATGGATCCACACAACATCATATCTTCATAAACATCAAGGCAAATACAGATCAGAACAATTCATTAATGAAGAAAGCTTTGTCTGGACCATATTGGACATACAAGTATAATAGTTGACTAGACATACAAAGAAAAAGAAAACACATGCAAGTGTCAATGCAACATACCATGTGTAACAGCTCAAGTGCAAGAAAGAATAAAATCACATAGTTCCAATTTATTTGCCAAATGAAGTCTATAAAAAAAATGATAAAAGACTGACAAAAGTTGAAAGCTGTATAAATGCTCCATAAGTTTTTTTATACCCCCCACTTCAAAAGTGGGGGGTATATAGTGATAGGGGTGTCCGTCCGTCCGTCCGTCCTTCCGTCCGTCCGTCCTTCCTTCCGTTACACTTCAGGGTACCCATCTCTTACCCGCAACTCCTCCTAAACCCCTTGATGGATTTTCATGAAACTTACACACAATCTTTGTGACATAATGTAGATGTGCACCTACTATTTTAAAATTTGATCAGAATGATTTTTGGGGTTTCCCATAGCAAAACATGGACTTAGCCATTCAACTACATGGGGGTACCCATCTATTATCCGCAACTCCTCCTAAACCCCTTGATGGATTTTCATGAAACTTACACACAATCTTTGTGACATAATGTAGATGTGCACCTACTATTTTAAAATTTGATCAGAATGATTTTTGGGGTTTCCCATAGCAAAACATTGACTTAGCCATTCGCCTACATGAGGGTACCCATCTCTTATCCGCAACTCCTCCTAAACCCCTTGATGGATTTTCATGAAACTTACACACAATCTTTGTGACATAATAAATATAGATGTGCACCTACTATTTTAAAATTTGATCAGAATGATTTTGGGGGTTTCCCATAGCAAAACATGGACTTAGCCATTCGACTACATGGGGGTACCCATCTATTATCCGCAACTCCTCCTAAACCCCTTGATGGATTTTCATGAAACTTACACACAATCTTTGTGACATAATTTAGATGTGCACCTACTATTTTAAAATTTGATCAGAATGATTTTTGGGGTTTCCCATAGCAAAACATGGACTTAGCCATTCGACTACATGGGGCTACCCATCTATTATCCACAACTCCTCCTAAATCCCTTGATGGATTTTCATGAAACTTACACACAATCTTTGTGACATAATATAGAGGTGCACCTACTATTTTAAAATTTGATCAGAATGATTTTTTCGGTTTCCCAATTCCCATAGCAAAACACCGACTCAGCCATTCGACTATATGGGGGTGCCCATCTCATATCTGCAACTCCTCCTAAACCCCTTGATGGATTT
Source organism: Arcuatula senhousia (assembly GCA_963971305.1). Lineage (NCBI taxonomy): Eukaryota > Metazoa > Mollusca > Bivalvia > Mytilida > Mytilidae > Arcuatula > Arcuatula senhousia. The sequence continues at coordinate 23,992,877 of OZ020303.1, read as the reverse complement.
TCATGAAACTTACACACAATCTTTTTGACATAATGTAGATGTGCATCTCCTATTTTAAAATTTTATCTGATTAATTTTTTTGGGTGGTGGGGGGTATTTATTTGTGAGCTGATGCTCACAGTTTTTCTAGTTTTATTTCATGTATTTAATAAGATTTTGTGGCATGCATATTTACTCAATTCACTGTAACAAAGTATTTTATAAATTATCACAGTACAAGCATCTTATTCCTGTTTACAATAGATATATATTACAAGTTATCCAATGTAAATAGATTGACTGACAAATATCATAAGCAATGATTATACTATTTGACATGTTAAAGATTGTCTACATGTATTTCAATATATGTTATAAGTTTCAATTATGAATGTAACCTTGTCAATGAAATGACATTTGACCAATTAAGATTATTTAGAGGCAGGTTATGCCCCCTATCATTTAAAAAAATCACTAGTAATTGTTTATTAAAAACAAAACATTGGGTTAAATAATATTTACATATAAGTCCAATAGGGTTGTTTTTATCATTGTACCCATTTTCTTTGTACATATAACATGTTGGTGACATTTTTGATGCATTTTAGTGAATCAATATGTAATATTGATATGATGATTGCTATGTAATGTTATAAAGATTACTTTAACTAATTATTGAACAATAATAAACATGCTACCATTGAAATGGTATTAATGTCTAAAAATATTGTCCAAAATACCAAGTATGTGTTCAATAGAAAATGCATATTTTCAAACATAATTGCTGCTATAAGAATATTATGTCTGTAAAAATGTTAGTTATTCTACAAAAGTAATAATAAAAGATAACTTGTTTTATTATATCAATCTATTTCCCACACAAAAAAGTTGCAGAGCTTTATGTCTCTGGTCCATCAATCAGTCCTACACATCACTTTGTTATAATAAAAATGACAAAGTTCCAGACAATAAATATTGCTCTGCCTGACGCACCAAGACTCATCAGAGGCGCTTTACCAAAAAAATTGAAAATGCCAAACATACTATAATTATGATGAGCATAAAACAATAAAACCAAAAATACCAAACAGGGGAAGAAAATTATTACTTAATTTATCTAACAATGTCTGGGGTAAGAAGAATCTAGGGGTTTAGACAATATTGAAAATTAAACATATAATTTAAAGCTATAAATGAAACTCCACTTATACTACTGAACACAAACAAAACATGGTTTGCAAGAACTACACCATATATAGATATGCATGTTACCAAAAAATCTAGAAAAGCAAAGTTTTGTCGGACTGTTGACCCAATATTTATGTTGAAAAACCTGATAATAGTTCATGAACAAGTAAACAGATATTTCTAAAAAGTACATCATATGTTGTGCTTTCTACCAGGATTCCATCTGCAAATTATAGTGTGAATAATCACCCATTAAACTGAAATCCTGATATACATGTACAAATGGTGATAAGGCTGTCCCCATCTGTTAGTCAAGTTAGTCAACAAAACCCTTAAACATCTGAACAAAATTTAACGAAACTTGGTATGCAAGAAGTTCATCATATGAAATCGTGCATAAATTACCATGTATTCATTAGCCACAAATTTGGGACACAATTATATTTACCAAAATACCAAGAACAACAAAACAGAATTCCATAGAACTTGGAATTGAAGAAGTATAACACTTATAGTTGTATCTGTTGCAACAAATCATTGATTTACCAGAGTACATAATTATAAAGCTAATTTTTTACTCCTATACCATAATATGAACTGCACACAAGGGTTATATCATAAATATACAGCCTTGTCCAAATACACAAAACAGGAAATGCTTAACAAAATTAAGTATAAAAAAAGATATAGATTAAATGTGCAACATAAGACAAAGCCCCACAAAACAGGAACTGTTTTATCAAACACCAGATTAACGAAATCTCCATCCTTGAAATCAGCTTTCAATAGAAACTAAAATGTGTCGCATTTATTTGCAACAGAATACCCAGCAGAAATAAACAAATTTATGCAACTCAAAGACAAGCTACAAGAAATCCTTAAAATATTTTCAAGATATGAAATATGGTACGCTGCCTAGTTGAGTCATTTAAAGAAAAAATGGTGGGTTAAACCATGTTATATGGTGACAAACATTCTTCATCCATTGGATATAAAGTTCCATTATAAAAGAAAACATTCTGACTTCCGAGTTGTCAGTACCAACGGTACTTTGATTTATTCCTAACTCGAAATAGATAATCTCTGTCCATAATGTGGACGCGTGGGGTATGTGAGCGTGCTCACTAAGGTTCTTTCATTTGTTTAAAGATTCGACATATCACCCTTAAGTTCAGGACGCGTACACTGGTGTTAATCAAGACGGCTCTTTGATTTCAACTTTTGGTTTAAGTATTTAAAAAAATGCGGAAAACTGAAATTTCAGTGAATTTTGAAAGATAAAAGGATGATAACGTAAAAATTTGCGGACCGACACGAAATTTAAACTTAATCTGTTACTCATGATGGTAGACTCACATACCAAAAAATCATTTGTTTAATTTTAAGCGTTTAGAAAACAAGTGCCAAAAACTTAGGCGTGAAAGACAAACAGAGCGCAAACCTATAGTCCCCTTCGGCTTTTGTCGGTAGGGGATTAATAATTGTGATGTAATAATCAAACGGTTTGAAAAATAATAAAAGATTTGATGTCTTTAAAATTCGTTTGTCATCGTGATATGCCATGGATTTACAGGCCGTCATAAATTATTTTGATAATGCTAAGTTGCGAAAAAACATTAAGGTCCCATGACTCAACTCATGTTGTGGACAAAAACAAATACCCCTCAACTCATGTCGTTCATCGACGATCGAAAATGCGGAAAAATCGCAAACATATCTAACGCTAAATACATGAAATAGGAACAAACGAATCCCAAGCAATACCAGAATGTATTGGACAAGAATCTGTCCCGGTGGCACGAGACATTTAATTTTCAAATGAATGATTTAAACATATCCTGTGAACAGTGAAGAGTGTTGTTTTATTCCCATATCCTGGCAACATAATCCTACTCAAGGTGGCATATTGACCTGAAAAAGTTCAGCGTACAGTATGAAGACTTTTTCCGTTAAGAAGGGCTTACTAGGACAAAAGCAGCATGCGAAATAATTACAATCTTTCTAAGGGGCCGGATGTTCCCACTTTGACTGTGGAGTAATGCACAACATAGACTCAATTCCACCCCTATCCAACACTGCACTTTTTATGTGGCCCTAAAAAATTGCAGTTCCTTTGTTCCCCACCCACCCCAATATTTCTCATTACCGTTCTATGTTCAATTGATCTTAATTTTCATGTTCATTGCCTTTATATAACCTATATAGTGTTGCAAGGGCGTTAACAACAATCACTCACCCTCACTTACGCTGCGCATGGAAAAAAACTTTTAAAAGAACTTGACAAACGAAAATGAATCGTAGGCGATATCACTCTCTATGTCAGACCGTTCACATTAGTGATTTCTACCGGTTTTTTCGGCAAGCGTCAGCGATCGTTAGACTCTTTATTCAAGTTTAGACAGAGTAATTCCGCCTGCTATATTCTTTATATGCTAAACTTGTATTACATTCAAATTACGGTCAAATATGTTACACAGGTCGAGTGTTCTAGGTTTCATTTGACCTATCAATCAATCAAAATTTTATAAAATTGACCTTTCAAGTGGGAGAAAATAGAAAAACTTTTTCGACGTTTTTATAGAAAAGTTCTGAACATAACCATATTTTCTTTAACTTCCTCGCTCACATTTCGTCAATACCAAATAGTTTTGGTTTTCAACGTAGTTTTAGTTGGCATGGGTAAATTCTCCTTAAAAAGTAATGATATGTTCCACATTTTGACTTCTTTTTATTTCGGTGCATTGGTCAATGGACAATAACAAAGGTAAACATAACACTAAAATCTCCCTACTGGACAATGCTCTCCGGGGGAAAATTGGTGTCATTTATACCTTAACTTTTTATCTTATATTGATGCAAATAGACTAACGAAATTTTTCACCGCTCATTTTTAACATTTGTTCAGCAAGTCAGTCTTTGTTCAATTATTTCTTTAAAAGCACGTGTTTGTGGTCGTAGTTATTTATATACTCTCAAAAACCATTGTAAACATTATCCTTAAAAGGTAAATTCCTCGACCTGTTACAATAAATCAAAATTTATATATATCTCAATTTTTACACGACCGGCAATCTTATCTCACCTGATCCTAATGGTCATATGAGCTATTGTCATCGTTAAGCGTCCGTCCGTCCATCTTTCCGTTAACTTTTCTTCAAAGATCTTCTCTGAAACCAATAAAGGTATTGCATTCAAACTTTGTACACGTGATCTTTAGGATGTCCTCTACAAAGTTTGTGAAATTTGTACACGCTGACCAACCAACATGGCCGCCGTTGCTAAAATATAACAGGGGGGTCAGACCATAGTTTTTAGACTATAGCTAAAAAGGTATAAGAGATAAAGAAAATCCGAAGAAACATTTTTTCTTAAGCATCAAAAGATCTACGAAACTCTTCATTGAGTCAAAGTTGAAGGACGACTCCTTATAGGAGTTATTTCCCCATAATCGTCAAAATTAACCATTTTCACAGTTTTTGGACCTTATCTTGAAAACCGTAAGAGTCAGAAGAAAAGTTAGCATTGCAAAATTGTTTAGATTATTGAGAGCTATAAAATTGATTTCAGATTTAATGTCTGGAACTTTGTTGTCATTTGAATTTCAGGGTCAAAATTGTCCCACTTGAACTGTTTTTTTTCTATCAATTTCTACTAATTTCTAAAAATCTTCTCTGAAACCACTGAAGGGATTGCTTTCAAACTTTGTACACTAGATCTTTAGGATGTCCTCTACCAAGTTTGAGAAATCTATGCATGCCGACCAATCAAGATGGCCGCCATTGCTTTGAGTGAGTGAGTGAGTCGGTGTTTTACGTCCGTGCAATTTACAGGCGATGAACATGAAAAGGATGATAAAATGAACATGAAATGATGATGATAAATGAAAAATGGGGATGAGAATGGAAATAAAGGACCGGTAAATTTTGAAGAACCACAGGAAAAGGGGAGAGGTGGGTAGGGGCGGAAAATTTAGCCTATGTGGAGCACTACTTGGCGGTCCACAAAGGGGTACTTTACGTGCTTGAAGCGTAGCACTCTCCACACACGTTGACCCACTATGGTCAGCGGTCAGTTTCCGTATTATAGACCTGACAACCCCCGCGGACGAGGGCCACCCTATTCAGCCACCTAAGGTACACATTTGGTCGCTCTGTGGGCTGAGCACTGACCCGACGATCCTTAGTCGCCTCTTACGACAAGCTAGGCTCTGCTGCGGGCCTATTCGCCACCCAAGACCCGCATCGCATTGTTTTTGGCTTATAGCATGAAAAGTATAAGAGATAGAGAAAATTTGAAGCAACCTCTCCTCTTCAGCATCATCAGCTTTACAAAACTCTTCATTGAGTCAAAGTTGAGGGACGACTCCTTATTGGAGTTATTTCCCCTGAATCATCAAAATTGAAATTTTGACAAATTTTGAACTTTATCTAAAAAAGCCATAAGAGCTAGAAGAAAAGTTAAGCATTGCAAATTTGTTCAGCTCATTGAGATCTACAAAAATGATTCCAGGGTCAAAATTGTCAGATCAACCTTTTAAGAGTTATCCCCCTTTAACTGTTTTCAATCAATTTTAACTTTTTTCAAATGGAAAGCTTTGTAAGAAGCAAAGGTGTACCAAAGGGGTAATCAGTATCATAAAACCGTAAAGACAAAGACAAAACCGGCAGACAAAAATCATCACAACAAAACAAACCACATAACAACATAAAAAACAAACACTTTGTATTCTTGATCTAAAGAGTGTTTTCTATCCTAACTAAATTCTTTAATGTTGCCAAGTACATGTAGACCATGTTGCACACTAGGTAAGAGGCTTTAGCATAAAAGATCAGGTGAGCGATTCAGGCTCATTGGAGCCTCTTGTTTCCTTTGCAATTTAGAAAACGAACTATTTAATGATAGGAGACTCTCTGAATGTTTTTTATGAACAATTTTATTCATGGTTATACCACGTTTAACATTATCAGTAAAAATGTGTAAAGAAATTAATCAACATATATAATTGTCTGCTTCATCTGCTTGTGTCTGTTGTAAATATTGGCAAGGCAAACTTCAAACATTGAATGATGCGATCATTTAAAAGCGCACGAAGACCTAGCTTTGTTTACAAGAAGAATGTTTTGATTCGGAATCATTGCACACTTCATCCAAAACTTTGTCTGTTAAACTTGTTGATTCTATTAAGGTTGAAGAATACATAACATCCGTTCTTATAGTATATTTTCTTCCAGATTTGAGTTCAGAACCTTCGTGTAATATTGGATGTTCGAATACAAGCACAGAACCTTAAAAACAAATTAACATGAAAAGTCACTGTACACATAGATAACTACATTATCAATGCATATAAATTTGCTGTTATTTTAAAGTATGTTCAGACGAGACACAACTGCATATATGAGCATATGAGTGAACGAAAGAAGAACCCCTGAGCGCCAATTAAAAAATCCACAATGTATAACAGCCACCAGCCTCAAATTTGTTACCAGCGTTCTAGTGGCATAAAAAGGGGGCACAAAAAAAATCCGTAAAAGTCAAAGATGGTCGTTTAACAAGTAGGTGAGCGATCGATTTCCACGTTATGGACCCACCCAGCATGTATACCAAATATCTAGTGGCTGTGATTAGTACTACATTCCGTAAGCTCCAGCTAATGGAGTTTACGTATCTCTAGTTATTCGTTATTCTAAAGCGTGCAGGACTTCTATCGATTTCCTAAGCAGAGCCGCACGTCTGACACAAAAATTATTCACACAGGGTTATGTTGCTCCTCGGTTGCTGTCTTCACTCATGAAATTTTACGAAGACGTCATGCGCTTATATACAAATATGGGATTTCGATCTTTCAGATAAGTGCAGATGTTGGTTTGTCATAGGGTTTTGCTTTGTCTTCCATTAACGGATTTGACACGCTTAATTGACTGTTTGCAACGCGACGGTTGTGCTATAGCAAGCAGGAACAGCTTACTCTTCCGGGGCACCTGAGTTCACTCTCGTTACGGCGGGAGTTCGCGTTGTTGATTGATATTCAGTTATTGTTGTGTTTCTGTGCTTGTCTCTTTTTGTTCCATGCTCGTTGGTGTTTACTAGTTTTGTCCTTTCGACATTCGGATGCTCTATTGGTACCTCTGCTTCTTTAATTTAAGTTTGAATCTTATATATGGTTATATTTTCATGATAAAATACATCATATTCAATCTATCATTAAAATTTCATATACCTGTCTTAGGTACAACTTCTATTCTTTCCTTGCCAGAACTACCCAAAAAGGTAGTGCTTCCGCCTTTAAATCCCTGGAAATGTTAAATGAAACTATAAAATTCTCATAAAAACTATGTGTTCAAAGATATCTATTGTTAATAAACTTTCATAGATGATTGGTAGAACAATTTCCTTTACGAGATAATTTTGTGGTTTAGACAATTTGTTCATCAATTCAAGAAGATAACATTTTCCCGACACTGGAATCGAACAAGCCATCTGTATGCATCTTAAAACTCAGGATACAATTATTACACGTTCATGACGTTGGTCTACCATTGATAAGGGTTTCATTTGTTCTCATGTTGGTGTGCAATATTTGTCACAGGTCATCAACTACTATAAGTAAAGGGTAATAGTTAAACAAAACTATGCACAAGAATACAAACTAACACTTACCTCGTTAAGGTAGATTTGAATAGTAATATAACTTCTCTCTCCATTATCTCTCATATAAACCCCGTCATAATGAGGTTTGAAGTATTCTCCGGAATCATAACGTAAAATTCGTAATCTAATAAATAAACATAATTCAAATTCGACTTGCACTAAATCAAAATAACAACAAAATGTATGCAATAAATTTTGCTATGCATGACGCGCGTTTAGTCTCTTTACGACTCATCAGAGGTTCTCTATCCAAAAAATTGAAAATGGCAAACAGCATATTAAGTAGTTTAACCCGCCACATTTTATATGTGCCGGTCTTGAGCCAGTAATCTTTGACAAAGCCTTTGTTTGTACTTGTCTTTTCGTGTTTTCTCTTCCTTGTTTTAAAAGGGGGTTTATCTGTGACTATTTCAGGACTGGATTTGAATTGTATGCATTTTATTTAGACCATGGGCCCATTGCAGAATCGCGAGCAGGGCCTACCGGCCTCGTTGAAGACTGCTGGTGGTTGTTTTGTTTTTTTAAATTGGCGCTTGTTATGTGGGCTGTGTCGCGTACACTTATTTCACATCTCATTATTTTCTATTGAAGAGACTAGAACATGATTACCAAAATATGTCGAACTGAAACCCGATTACGACTTTAAGATCAACCTTTGCCTTCCGAAGTTTTGGCAATTACGAACATTTCACGAACAAATAGTTTAAAGTTAAATTCGTTTTAGATAATTTAGCAAGAAATTTGCGAGAAGCAAAGGTGTACCAAAGGGGTAATCAGTATCATAATACCGTAAAGACAAGGACAAAACCGGCAGACAAAAAATCATCACAACAAAACAAACCACATAATAACATAAAACACACACACACATAACAACAAAACCGCATTCAGCAACGCGAACTCAAGTCGAAACGAGAGTGAACTCAATACTCACTGGTAATATCCCGGTTTCACAACTATGCCTTGCATAAAGTACCAAGTTTTCAGCAAACTAGAGGTAGATGTCCATTGGACTTAAAGTCATGTACAATAATGCATCATGCTCATATAGAGCTTGTTACCAAATATCAGCAACCTTGGAGTTATTGAAGCTGAGTTATTAGTAAATAAAAAGAGGGACAGAAAAAATATATATTTTTTTCACCAAAACAAAACCTTAAAACATATCCCACTATGCAACATGTCCATATAAAGCTTAAAACCAATTATCAGCAATTAGCTAAGTAATAAGCAAATAAAAAGTGTGACGGAATAAAAATGTAATGGAAAAATTTTAAGTTATCGGAAAACATGAAGTAGATGTCCCAGTTACTTAAAAACAAATCCACAATGCATCATTTCCATATAATAAAGCTTGTCACCAAAAATCAACAGCTAGGACTAATAGTACTTGATTTATGAATAAACAAAAGGTGTGACGGAAAAATTTAAGTTATCTGCAAACAGGAACTTAATTTCGGATTGACGTAAAAACATATCCCACAATGCACCATGATCAAGTAAAGGTTGCATCAAATATCAACAACCTAGAAGTATCGGTATAATAGAAGCTGATTTATAAAAAAATTGAAAGCTTCGCCGAGCGCAGCATGAAACGACCGCAACCGATGTCGAACACTGTACGTTTTAGGCCAAATATGGATAGTCAATTGCTCTGGATAATTTGCAGCCCATAGTAGGCTGACACAGTTTTTAGCTAACCTGACCAGGGTCATGTAAGCTATTGTCATCACTTGGCGTCCGTCGTCTGTAAACTTTTTAAAACTTTAACTCCTCTGACACCATAAGTCCAATTGCAACCAAACTTGGTATGGTTATTAATTAGCATTCGGTGCTTAGAACTGATGTGGGGATTTTTCATTATGTCGTGGCTAAAAATAAAACATAGGGGTAAAATGAAGTTTTTTGCAAATAACTCAAAAGCGGCTACAGATATCAAAATTCTGGCATGGATGTAAGTGATTAGCACCTCCAGATCTACCTACCCTGAAATTTTGAAGAAGATCCAACAACCGATGTAGGAGTTATTGCCCTTTTTGTGATTTTATTGCTAATATATTGCACCTATTGAGCTCAATATCTGAAAAACTATATAATATATTTGAGAAATTAAAATCGCATATTGATAAGCACACCAAGATCTACAAAATATGTATAGGGTCAACGTTGTAGGACCATTCCTTTTAGGGGTTATTCCCCTTAGAACATCAAAATTGATTATTTTCACAGTATTTTTTGATTACATTGAAAACGTTAACTCCTCTGACACCATAAGTCCAATTGAAACCAAACTTATTATGGATAGTTATTATCATTATTGTATAGAACTGATGTGGTGATTTTCGATTAGTTGTTAAACATTGCCGCTGTGGCTAAAAATAGAACATTGGGGTATACTGCATTTTTTTGGGGGCTAATAACTCAAAAAGGGTGACAAATTGTTAAATTCTGATTGAGAAGAAAAGTGATGAACACCTCATGATCAACCAGTCCTGAAATTTTGAAGAAGATCCAATGATCCATGAAAGAGTTATTGCCCTTTCATTTTAATTTTTTATGAGTTTTGCCCTTACAAAAATGTTTTAAGCTCAATATCTTAAAATGTATATGAGATATTTAAGAAATGTAAATTGCATATTGTTAAGCACATCATGATCTACAAAATATTAAATAAGGTCAAGACTGTAATACTGTTCATTTTAGAGGTTATTCCTCTTAGAATGCTGAAGGAAAGAAAATTATTAAAAGGTTTTTAATTTATATTTGCTAAAAATTACTCTGTACAATCATTACTACATTAAGTTAAACCAAATATTGTCAGATGACCCCCTTATTTAACTTATGACCCTTTCAATGTCAAATAGATTTTGCCTGATAAACTTTACATCAGGCACATATGTCAGGTGAGCGATTCAGGCTCCTGGGATGCTCTTGTTTGACACATGCAGCCTTTGGTGGACTTTCCATCTACATTTCAAAGAAATTCATTTTTTTTTCAAATCAGACCAAAATAAATTACAGTTACAAAAACAGTACCCCTTTTATCGCCAAAATAATGGTATCTTCTATCTTTCGAATTCACTTTTGCCCCTTTTGATCCCTAGCAGCAATTAGGGACAGGGAAGTGTTGCAAAATTCACTAAAATAAAATATTTGCAAAAAAAAACAAGTGTGGCCACCAAAAGTATGTCTCGCCTGCCGGCACCATCACTAAAATCAACTACCTAAGCTTTCATTTCTTGATATAAACACAAAAAGTGTCTGTATACCTAAAAACAGATGCCTAGTTATTATACTATTCAAGCAATCCATTGTCCACACAAGTATTACAAAAAAAAGACCTAAGTTCACAGAGTCACTGGAGCGTAAAAATGAGGTCATGGTCACATGGCATGGTGACAGTTGCGTTGTCCATAACCGCAACTGTCTGTTTACCCAATATCAGATGCCTAGCTATTATAACTTTTCAGCAATTCATCGTCCACAAAAGTCTTACAAAAAAGTTTTTTGGCCTGAAAAAAAGACCTAAGTTCACAGTCACTAAAGCGTGAAAATGGGGCCATGGTCACATGGCATGGTAACATTTGCGTAGACCATAACTTAAACTGTCTGTATACCTAATATTAGATGCCTAGCTAATATACTTTTCCATCAATTCATCGTCCACAAAAGTCTTACAAAAAAGTTTACGGCCTGAAAAATGACCTAAGTTCACAGAGTCACTGAAGCGTGAAAATGGGGTCAGGGTCACATGGCATGGTGACAGTTGCGTAGACCATAACCTGAACTGACTGTATACCAAATATCAGATGCTTAGCTAATATACTTTTCCAGCAATTCATCGTCCACAAAAGTCTTACAAAAAAGTTTACGGCCTGAAAAAAGACCTAAGTTCACAGAGTCACTGGAGCGTGAAAATGGGGTCAGGGTCACATGGCATGGTGACAGTTGCGTAGACCATAACCTGAACTGTCTGTATACCAAATATCAGATGCCTAGCTATTATACTTTTCAAGCAATTCATTGTCCACAAAAGTCTTACAAAAAAGTTTACGACGCCGCCGCCGCCGCCGCCGGAAAGTAAAACCTATGTCTCGCCTTCCGCGACTATTCGTCGCAGGCGAGACAAAAATTACACTTTACTTGTAAAAATAAAATCAAAATCGAACCAGAAATAAAGTTGAATTTTTTGCCCCTTTTGGGCCCCTTTTCCTCAATGAAAAAAAGGGGACCCTCAAAATCAATCCCATATATGGTATGATGGTAAGGCATATATCATTGTCAAGTTTCATAACAATTGACCAACCAGAACCAAAGTTATTGTGGAAACAAATAAAATATTTGAATTTTTTGCCCTGTTTTGGGCCCATTATTTATGAACAAATAAAGGAAAGACCCCCAAAATCAATCCCATTCATTCTTTTATGGTAAGGAACATCATTGTCAAATTTCACAGCAATCGGGTAAATAGATCTTAAGGTTATGTGGGAACACTAAAGTTAACAGACGACGACGACAGCATCATACCATTATACGTCCGCAATTATTTTGCAGTCGTATAAAAGCAAAAATGGGACGGAACTTAAAACATATCCAACATTGCATCATGTCCGTAAAAACCTTGTCATCAAATATCGACAACATTGGACTTAATGTAGCTGAGTTATGAGTAAATAATAAAAAGCTTCGCCGAGCGCAGCATGATACGACCGCAACAGGTTGAACCCTGTTCGTTTGCGGCCTAATATGGATAGTCAATTGCTTTGGACACATGCAGCCCATGGTGGACTCACAATGGTTTTTGACACATGCCTTCCGGGGTGGACTTTCAACACATATTTACCTTTTTGACTCCTAGTTACTCAAAAAACGGTAAGTTTATTTTTCGTGTGTGGCCCATCTTTGTCCCCTCCCTCTCCCCACACACATAGAAAAGTAACGATGCAATATATATCACAACCCTTGACACATCTTATTGACAGAATTTAGTGAAGAATCCAATATAAAAAGAATTTTCAAAATCCAATGAATAATAAACATTCTACAGCAAATTTGTCAAAACACCTGTTTTAGCCCCTTTTGACCCCTTTCTCTAAAACGGCATGGGCCACAAGCCCCAAATACAATACCACCCTTCCTTTAGTGGTTACAAACATTATATCCATATTTTATAACAATCGGTCAATGTATACTCAAGTTATCTACAAGAAAGCGGACAATCATTGATAATTGTCGTTTTTGGCCCCTTTGACCCCTAATATCTAGAAAATGGTAAGAGATATTGCAAATCTGATTGAAAAACGCAGGCAGGAAATTTCACAAGGATTCTAATGAAAAAAAGATTTTGAAAATTGGACCAAAAATAAAAAAGTCGATTTTTCGGGTGTGGCCCACATTTGACCCCCACGGCAAAGTAATGGTGCAATATATATCAAAACCATTGACACATTTAGTTGACAGAATTTACTGATTAATCCAATAAAAAAAGAATTTCTAAAATCCACTGAATAATAAACATTCTACAGAAGATTTGTCAAAACACCCATTTTAGCCCCTTTTGGCCCTTTTTTCTAAAACGATAGGGGCCACAAACCCCAAATGCAATACCAACCTTCCTTTATTGGTAACAAACATCATATCCAAATTTCAAAACAATCGGTCAATGTTTAGTCAAGTTATCGCACGGAAACCAAAGTGTCCACAGACGACGACGACAACGACAACGACAACGACGACGACGACATCGCCATAACATAATACGATCGCAAAAATTTTGCGGTCGTATAAAAAGGTGGAACGGATCTACAGACGGACACTGGTAAAACGGTATCCCACTCTTCTTCGAAGCGGGGATATATATAAGTATGGAATGTGAGGGTGGAGTTTCACGACTTCAAGGTTAGTCAGTTATTTACTGTTTTACTCCCAGGCAGCACGAATTCGGCAATTTAAGGAAGATGAACACGAAAAGGGTGATAAAATGGACATGAAATAATCATACAGTGGAGGAAATAAGGACACACGGCCAATTAAATTGTGGATTGTCTATTTAGGCTTAATATTTGTCATAGTCACCTTTCGTTTAGTCCTATGACCTTTCGCTGACACCATAAATCTGGTACGAATTCTTTTATTCTACCCCATATTTTGTCAACTTCATCAAAACTGTCCCATATACACCGAGAACTGTTTCGAACATCTGTTGCAAGGATCTGTCTAGAAATATATTCCACAATTAATACATTAAAGCTATAGAACAATGATAGAAAAATAGGGTTTTTGACATGCGAAAAATATTTATTTGCCGAAATTTTGAAGAAAGGAGCAGTAAGCTTTAGATTTGAAAAAAAAAACAACCTTTTAAATTTATACTTTAATGATACCCTGCCACGATATTCATCAAAAGTTAAATATATTTGTATACTATACTGTATATACTATACATTGATTGAACTGTGATTGAATATTAATTATGTGAGTTTTACACCAGAACTACAATAAACCGTTAATTCAGTGTTATTTTCAAACTTTTATTTTCATATATGATGTGACTTGTGGAGATTTTACTTTAACATTTTTCGTACTATACATCTATATAGAGACAGAAAAAACAGAGCTATAATGTTTAGACCAGAAAATTTCATCATTTTCAAATTTGGAAAATTTACAAAGTGGCAAATCTTCAATAATGTTTTTTTCGGATCATCTTAAAAATTAAACTTAACCTGTATTTTTTTGTACTCATGCAACAGCTGTGCAAAATATCATTCAAACCCTTTGACGCGTTTTCATGTTACCACCCAGAGACCTTCGGAGGACGGACGGACAGATATCGAAAGAAACTGAGGGTATAACATAATACCTCACCACTTCGTTTGGCGGGATATAAAAAGCAGCACATCTACATGATATTTGTAATTTATATTTACCTATTCCCTCCAGTATTTAACAGTGCAGTTTCGAAACCTTTTTCTTCCGAAATTTTGATATATTCTTCACATTCCTTTCAAGCGAAAAAAAAACCCATATGAATGTACAGACAAAAATGAAAATAAAAGAGAGTGTAATAAAACAGCTTTAGGTATTTCTAACAACAAATAAATAGATAACCGAATAGAAATATACAAGAAAACAAAAATGAATTGCTAAATATAAAAACAAAAACAAAAAAATATTTTCTTCTTTTATTTCAATTTCATATTCTACATCATTCCATTTCTTTGAGTTTACTTTTACTGATGATGTTAACCTTTCAGTATAACTGTTTTCCTTTCAAAATGATGGCTTTGATATATTTGAGTCTTTAACAAACTGATAGTGTGTCTTGCAACAACATACAACGCGGGTTTGCAATTGCTTTACTAACAAGCAGCAGCAAGAGGAACATGAAAGGAGTTAAAAAATGAACATGAATGTTTTGTATTTTTAATCTTAGGCCAATGCAAGACAGCGAGCAGTGAGCTCTGGTCATGTTGAAGACTGCTGGCTGTTTTCCAATGTGATTCTTTAAATTGCCGTTTCTTTAATGTTGGTTGTGTCGCGTACACTTATTCCACCCATCTCTTTATCGTCTATGAAATGACGATGAAGTGGGGGAAATGGGAACACAAGGCCAATCGAATAACGAGTATCGACTGCCACTGGAATAAGGAAGGATTGGTAGACTCCGGCAATTAAGCTAACGCAAGGGATCCAACGGGTCCTACTCTTATCGAGACCTGCATTATCGCTATGGGTTTTGGTCAGGTTTTCTGCATTACAGCCTGGCATGTATGATGATAGGGCTATACAATTCAACCATATGGAGCACACAACACACTGTGTGGGCAAATCAGTCTGACCCAACGTAAGGAATAACGTACTCTTTAGTGGACATGAATCGACAAGCTAAGCGCTGCTGCAGACCTATTGGACAACTGGGATGTGTGTGTATGTGTGTGTGTGTGTGTCTGGGTGTATAACGCCATTTATCGACGCACCTTGGCCATGTAGGGCGGTCAGTGTTTAATGGTGGAGGAAACCGGAGTACCCAGAGGAAACCAACGACCTTGGGCAGGTAACTGACAAACCCGATCACATACAGTTGGGGAATTCCCTTTTTTGTTAATACAAACGGGACTCAAACACCAGCTCAGAGGTGATCAATAGTGTGGTATTTAAACCAGTGCAATAGACCACTCGGCCACCCAGGCCAAAAATCTTTTTTTGGAAATGGGTTATATTGAGACTGGTAATTCCTGTTTCGGAGATAAATATATAGTCTTTACACATTGAATAGGTCAAATGAAAAATGATAATTACCTTTTCCGTGAAGACATTGTATAATACAAATGCTAACTTTCCTTTAAATTCTTTAGGTAACTTTACATCCTTCCTTGTTATCCCGGATGCCATCTTGAATTATCTACCAAAAAAAAATAAATAAATAAAATAAAAGGAACAAAGCCAATTTATTAAAACCGTAGTTAATGCAAATAATCACAAAAGCATACCCTGCTCCATATGGAACTCTGTTTTTAAAGGAAAAAAACTTAAATCCAACCATCTCCCATGAGTAATATCAAAGACATCGGGTATTACCAGCTACGGTCAACACTGGCAAACTGAGGATGGTCTAAACAAGTTACCTGTTTAACAAAGATTAAGAAAATCGGAGAAAAATGTTGACAACAATCCAATTCTAGTCTGCTTTCTACCTTTTTCTCCTATAGTACTTTGTCCAAAAACCATACATCATTAAACCGTAAACTATAGCCGGTATTACACCGTGAAAGAACAATGCAATTTCTTCTTGTAAATTTCAAGTTGATGTACTTCCTTTAATGTAAAATTTCATCAAAATCCATTAACCTGCCAACGAGAAAAATCGCCATTTAGGGTGATTTCTATGTACACCGATGTTTGGGAGTATAGTAAAAGGTACGCCAGATACAGCATGATACGACCGCAACATATGGATCCTTGCAATTACTCCGAAAAATACGTGTTTTGGAAGGCCATTTAAGTGGAATTTGTTTGGGCCGGTCAAAAAAAGTAAATAGGTTTGGAAGATATTTATATCAGTTTTTTTTCGGGAGGTCTTTTTAGTGAGGGTGTAGCAATATCCCATACCCTCGTAAACTCTCCATCAAATACCCCGTATACAAAAAAGTCTTTTTCCAATATCCCATATTCCAAATCCCACTAAGTAATGCATGAAATATCCCGGATCCCATGACTATATGTGAATATCACATTAGACCAGTCTCAGTTTTGTTATTTTCATAATACCGTATCAAAGTACAAGTCATTACAAAAACCATATACAGTGAACTCACCATACAGGTACCCCCCTCCAAAAAAAAAGGTATAAAAATGGGTGATTTGGTTTTGCATACGAACGAAGAGAAATCGGATAATAATTGTGGTCGAACAAAACGGAAAACTCAAAGCGTACTAGGAAATTAAGAGGTAGGAATAACCTAAACTTCCGCAGTTGTGGTTAAGTTGTTTAAATAGTTTTTTTATCATGTTTATAGGTATGAATGAAAATTCAAAAATACAACAAAGTTTTAGACAATAAATTTTGCTACGCCTGACGTGCATTTCGTCTCATCAAGACTCATCAGGTGCGCTCTTCTTAAAAGATTGAAAATGCGAAATTAACGTAAAATTAGCAGCAGGGTTCTTTAACATGCGAGGAACGTGACATTTTCCAAACACGGTGCACCACTATGATTTGCGGTCAGGTTTTCCGCATTATAGTCTGACGATATGACATGGCTTCCCCATTCAACCACCTAGGCACACATCTAAGTCGCGTTGTTGGGAGAAATGGCATAAACCGATGTCAGATTTCTAGGCGCTCTTTAGTACACTTAGCGCTGAACACTGCGTGCCTTTTTGCCATCCGGAACCCGAATGGATACCGTCTTTGAAGGCAAAAATATACTGATATAAACCATTTCTATATTATCAGCAAGAAGAAATTCTGGTCATGGAATATTAAAAAAAAATCTGTTTATATTAAATACCTTTCAAGTAAAATATTCCCTACAAATACATATCCATTTAGAAAACGGATAATCACAGATTTCTGATAGTAATATAACATCCTTATTTAATATTATTATCATAAATATATGAAAAATATCATTGATTGTTGAACGTAAACAAAAAGCAAATACTACGGAGAATTGCTTAATAATTAATTTACAGCATTGAAAATGTGTTAAAGATATCAGAAAAGGGAAATGTACAATACTTAAGCTTACCTTGTATAACAAAGTGGTATGTTATTAATTCATCCTATTTAAATAAACATCTAAACATAGCAGTGACGAATCAAAGAGATAATGAAAGAACGGTAATGCGGTTAAGTTTATTTGGTGCGACTTTCAAACAGAAAGTTAACATTTTCCTATTGCAATCAAAACGACAGACGTATGAATTAAATATTCTTTATTAATTTTTACAATTTAAGTGTTTTTTACTACATTTGTATAAGTGCAGTATAAGTACAATATTTGTCTTGACTAATCGGCTGATACAGGGCCATCGCCAGGTTTCTGAAAAGGACGATGCGGGGGAGGGTCTAGCCCCAACTCCTCTTCTTGACGGCCTTATGATGAAAGAAGCAGAGGTACCAATGGGGTACCGCAAGTCAAAAGTCTGAAAACCAGTAAACAACAACGAGAACAGGACGAACAACAGACAACAACATAAAACACAGAAATACAAAAACAGTTGAATGGCAATAAACAACGCGAACTCAAGTCGTAACGAGAATGAATCAGATGCTCCGCAGAGTAAGCGGCTCATGCTTGCTATATCACACTTGTAGTGCTGTCATCCGTCAATTCAGTGTGTCAAATCCGGTAAAGGAAGACAATTAAAACCCTATCTGAGGGAACGAAATCCAATATTTGTCTATGAGCGCATGATGTATTCCTTAAAATGTCTTGAGTGAAGTCAACAACCGAGGAGCAACTTAACCCTGTGTAAGCAATTTTTGCATCAGACGCGACGCTTCGCCAATGAAATCGATGTAAGTCGCACAAGCTCTGGAATAACAAATCAATTATGATATGTAGAGCGAACGGAATGTTGCTACTGTAACACAAGAAGGAAAGTTGAAGTCATCATGTTTGTCTTGCCTTGTTGAAAATTTTCATTGAGAGTCTATTTCGAGATGTAGATCTAATTAGTATGAAGCAGTTCAAATTCCTGGGGATATACAAGATGGAGAAAGTCACAAAAACGACTATTGTTCAGTGAAAGTCCATCATCAATATATGGAAAAGTAAGATTAAAAGAGAGCTAGTCTACGATTGTTTTTGTCTTAAAGGGATTGTAAGAAGTCTGCTTCAATTGAATGAAGAAGAAATCAGCAAGCAAAGGTGCACAATTAGTGCCCGTTTGAATTCCTAATTCATATATTGTCTATAAGAAAGTTGAGTATGTCGATTATTTGGAGTCCCGTCCGGGGCCTGGGTGGCGAATAGGTCCGCAGCAGAACCTAGCTTATCGTAAGAGGTTTCGAAATAGCCTTCGAAATTTACCGTTCCTTTGTTTCCCACCCCACCCCATATTTCATTTATCTATTTCATCATCATCATTTCATGTTCATTTTATCATCCTTTTCATATTCATCGCCTATATGGCGTTGCAAAATTACAAATACCAAAACGCGGGTATGAACGGTTAATTTGGATATGCTATATATGGATATTTCAAGAAGTAACCTCTCAACAGTAGCATTTAAATCAAAACATTGGAAGGTCAAATTCCAAAACTGTTGAAAACGAAAAGTACACAAAACCAAAACGTTCGAACAAGGAAGCCAAATCCAGCACCGAGGATATCGACCATGTGAATTACAAAGAAAAGAATTTTGGCACCAACACACTCACTCACTCGATTATTTGGTCTTCTGTAAATTTGTTCTTTTTCTTAGAAAACTCAAGATATGCGGCCTGTACTTTGAAGTATGTTCGATAACTATTACGTAGGTAAGCATAAGTTGTGGGCATAAAGTCAATTTAAAAGCTGAAGCTTAATTATTTATTTCATAAGATTCTGATATATAAATTATTCGAAACTATGACGCTAACATACACTTGTTTCGAACCTATATTGATAAAATCAATTAAACAACCTGTGGGGCTGCGCAGAAATACTGTCACAGTGACCGAAATATCTTTCATGTTCAAATAACAGGTTTGAATTTGAGTCAAGTCTGACAGACCCCTATATTACAAACAAACAAGACGCTCCCAGGAGCCTGAATCGCTCACCTGGTCCTAAAGCTATAAGGGTCTATTCTATGAACTGCTACCTCTGTAAGTGGTCATCTGCCAACATTGACCCAAGAACACTTTTCTAAAGCTTAATGAGTTGAAGATTTAAGCAAGCAACAGCTTTTTCTATCTGCAATAGTTTTCATTCGATAGGAAAAAAAATACATTTTACCTTTAAAGGGCTTTAACCCCCCAAAAGGGTCTTCTGACATCTTTTGCCAATTGGAAACTTTTATGAAGCTTAATGAGCTGAAGATTTAAGCCAGCGACAGCTTTTTCTATAGTTTTTATTCTATAGCATGTATAGGGCTACATAGAATAAAAAGCTACGCCGAGCGCAGCATGATACGACCGCAACAAGTTGAACCCTGTACATTGGAGGCCCAATATGGATAGTCTATTGCTTTGGCCACATGCAGCCCATGGTGGACTTACAAAGCTTTTTTACACATGCAACCTATGGTGGACTTTAAAATGCATATTTGACATATATATATTAACAATAACATTTAATAGAAAAAAAATTTGTTTCTATATTCATTGACATTTTTGACACGATTAAGCCCATTTTGGCACTTTTTTTTACAAAAGGTTAGGACCACAAACCCCAAATGCAATAAAAAGCTTCCTTCAGTATATATAATCATCATATTTAAACTTCATAACAATTGGCTGGCCCACTACAGCTAAATTTCTTGTGTAAAACCATTTGCCTTGACCAACTTTTTAAAATGGCGTTTTTTGCCCCTTCGACCCCTTATATCTCAAAAACAGTTAGAGATATTGCAAATCTGATTGAAAAATGCAGGCAGGGATTTTCACAAGGATTCCAATGAAAAAACAATTTTGAAAATCGGACCACAAATAAAAAAGTTGATTTTTTGGGTGTGGCCCCCTGTAGCAATGTAACGGTTCAATATACATCAAAACCATTGACACATTTTGTAGACAGAATTTAATGAGGAATTCAATAAAAAACAATTTTCAAAATCAAATGAATAATAAACATTTTACAACAGTTTTGTCAATACACCCGTTTTAGCCCCTTTTGGCCCATTTTTCCAAAACGGTAAGGGCCACCAACCCCAAATACAATAGGAACCTTCCCCTAATGGTTACAAACATCATATCAAAATTTCATAACAATTGGTCAATATTTACTCAAGTTATCGCACGGAAACCAAATGTCCCCAGACAACGACGACGACAACGGCGACGACGACATCGCCATAACATTATACGATCGCAACAATTTTGCGGTCGTATAAAAACGCTATTTTTACCTTCAAAGGGCCATAAGCCCTGTAAGGGTCATCTGACATTTTAGACTTAATTAAAGGTAATAACAAAAGTACCGAACTTGAATGATCAATCTCATAGTCCAGAGAAAATGACAAAAACGAATCAGTCATACCGGAGAATTGGTGGATCGCAATGGTCCTGACTTGGTATAGGCATTTCAAACGAAATGGTGGGTTAAACCAGGTTTTATGGCGCCAAACCTCCCTCTTCCATTGCGATCTTAGGATCCGGTAATGACCCTTTTGAAGATTTATGAAATGAATGTAATAACAAAATTCGGATCAATCTCAATATCCAAGAAGAAAAACAAAACATGAAAGACATACATGATACCTGAAAAGTTATATTTTACCATTAATTCTAAATATAGAATAAAAACTATTTATAGTAATATATAATTTTGGCAGAATTTTTTTCTACCATCTGAATAATGTCTGAGAACTGTTTGAACCAGTAAGACAAAGTAAAGAATGTCTGAGAAAACAAAACAGAAAAACACTAGCAAATCCAATACAGGTACATATAAAAAGAATATGGAAGCCTAAAAAACAACAGATAACGAAATAAGGGCCAAGTTGAAACAGGTGGTTAACATGCCTTTTGTAGTACAAGTAAGTGTTATTTTAAAAATGTGTGGTAGAAATAAATATATATAATCAAAATACAAATACCAAAACGGGAATAAACTGTTAATTTTGATATGCTATATATCGATATATCAAGGAGTAACCTCCCATCAGATTTGAACCAAAACTATTTGACAAACAATTTGATCATTTTTATTTTACAACAGTGCTCCAAAGGACTGGAGAAAAAAAGGAAAGAAGAAAAATAATGATGTCAGAAATCTTCAAACTTAAGACTTATATTGTCAAATATCCAGAGGCTGAAGCAACGGAAGTTTTTGTAACCCTACAGGACGACGGATAGTGCCGAAGTTAATTGCTCCTATGAGTCGTTTTGCAACATGTTGTGTTGCAGACAATTAAGTAGCAAACATAATTAGACTACATTTATTTTTTTAGAAAAAACACATGTACTTCCAAAGAGGTGTCTGAAGACATTATAGAATCCCAGGTATTTTTACGTTTTCATATACTTTTAAGTTATTTTAAGTAAATAGTTCATCAGCAAATAGTATGTCAACTTACAAGTTACATATAATTACATTCTAATTTATAACGATTAAATTCAAATAATTGGACAATAATAATAGATCGCGATGGTACTGACTTGTTACAGGTGAAATGGTGAGTTAAATCATGTTTTATGGCCCGCCAAACCTCCCTCTTCAAGCAACAGCTTTTCTCTATCTGAAGTAGCTTTTATTCTATAGGGAAACACTTTTTTTACCTTTAAGAGGTCATAAACCCTATAAGGGGTCATCTGACATTTTCGACCCAATGGAAACTTTTGTACAATTCAAAGAGCCATATGTTCTATTTTAAGCCATGAGGGCCATGCTTTAAAACTTATCAATTCTAATAAACAACTATACCAAGTTTGGTTTAAATCCCGCTTACGGTGTCAGAGGAGTTAACGTCTTAAATGTAACGAGTAAAAGCAGTGAATATGGTCAAGTTCAACGTTCTAAAGGGAATAACTCCTACAACATTGACCCTAATACATGTTTTGTAGATCATGATGTGCTTAACAATATGAAATTTCAATTTCTTAAGGTTAATGAGGACAGGTGTCATGTGACCAAGCACATCTAAATATGCAAAGAAAATGCTTGCATGTCAATAAATACATACCAAAATTTTAAAATGAATTAAGCAAAGAAATTTTAAAGATATAATATTTTTTTTTAAAGTTAACTATTAACTTAAATCATTATTTTGAAAATAAATACTATGAATATAACATGTGAATATCACAATAAACAAGTCTCAGTTTTGTGATTTACATAATACCGTATCAAAGCACAATTAAGTCATTACAAAAACCATTTTTTGTGAACTTACCGTACAGGTACCAAAAACAAGGCATATAAATATGGGTGATTTGGTTATGCATACGAACGAACAGAAATCGGATACAAATTGTGGTCGAACAAAACGGAAAACTCGAAGCGTACTAGGGAATTAAGTGGGATAGGTAAGAATAACCTAAACTTCCGCAGTTGTGGTTAAGTTTATAAAAAAAAAAATTTCAGGTATGAATTAAAAATAAAAAACACAACAAAGTTTTAGACAATAAATTTTGCTACGCCTGACGTGCATTTCATCTAATCAAGACTCATCAGATGCGCTCTACTTAAAAGATTGAAAATGCGAAATTAACGTAAAATTAGCAGCAGGGTTCTTTAACATGCGAGGAACGTGACATTTTTCCAAACACGGTGCGCCACTATGATTTGTGGTCAGGTTTTCCGCATTTGACAGGGCTTCCCCATTCAACCACCTAGGCACACATCCAAGTCGCGTTGTTGGGGGAAATGGCCTAAATCGATGTCAGGTTTCTAGGCGCTCTTTAGTACACTTTTATTGACAAGCTTAGCGCTGAACACTGCGTGCTTTTTTGCTATCCGGAACCCGAATGGATACTGTCTTTGAAGGCAAAAATATACTGATATAAACCATTTACTAAATTATCATCAAGAAGAAATTCTGGTCATGGAAGATTAAAAAAAAATCTATTTATATCAAATACACACCCTACAAATACATATCCATTTAGAAAACGGATAATCACAGTTTTCTGATAGTAATATAACATCCTTATTTAAGGTTCATCTGTACCTTTCTTTAAAACATGGCGATATTTTTAATCTATTTTCAGTATATGCACAGCTAAAACTGCACATAAAATTGAAATATAAAGTGTAGCTGGACCTAGATATTAAGAATTCTTACCTTTTCTCTATGAATTCTTCCCGAAAAAATCCTTTATTTTAGAGATCTCTTTTTTCTCCGCTTTTAAAAACACCAGATTTAAGGCTAATACTACTTTCACCCTTTCTTGTGGCCTCAAATTTCATGCAACTTTCAATAAGGGATTTAACTAAAAGTGTTCACCTCTTTTAATGTAAGAGGCACAATAGGGATAGTTTGTCCTTTTTCAATTTAAAATCTGAACAGGAAAAAAAAAGAGATCTTAATTTTCAAGGAACTTAAAATGAAAAATTGATAGAAAGTGAATAAGAAATTACCATATCTAGGTCCAGCTATGCTTTATTTTATTATTTTATTTGTAGTTTTTGTTCTGCATATACTGAAAAATAGGTAGAAAATTTCGCTATTTTTAACGAAAGGTACAGATGAACCTTAATATTATTATCATAAATATATGATAATATCATTTGATTGCTGAAAGTAAACAAAAAGCAAATACTACGGCGAATTGCTTATTTATTTTGTATAATATCTTAAATTTAATTTACAGCATTGAAATTGTGTAAAAGATATCAGAAAAGGGAAATGTACAATACTTTACCTTTTAACAAAGTGGTTTGTTATTGATTCAACTAAAATTGCAAATCCTATTTAAATAGACATCTAAACATAGCAGTGACGATTTTACCGACCAATCAAAACGCTTATGCGGTTAAGTTTATTTGGTGCGATTTTCAAACATAAAGTTAAAGTTGTCTTTTATTTTGTCCTATTGCAATCAAAACGACAAACGTATGAATTGAATATTCTTTATTGCTTTTTAAAATTTAAGTGTTTAAGTATACCGACTATATTTGTCTTCACTCATCGGCTGAAACAGGGCAAAATCGCCAGGTTTCTGAAAAGGGCGGTGCGGGGGTCTTACCCCAACCCCTCTTCTTGACGGCCTTATGATGAAAGAAGCAGAGGTACCAATGGGGCGTCCGCAAGTAAAAAGTCTGAAAACCAGTAAACAACAACGAGAACAGGACGAACAGCAGACAACAACATAAAACACAGAAATACAAAACCAATCAACAACGCGATCTCAAATGATAACGAAAATGAATCAGATGCTCCGGAAGGGTAAGCAGTTCATGCTTGCTATAGCGCACTTGTCGTGCTGTTGACCGTCAATTTATTGTGTCAATTCCGGTAAAGGAAGACAATTTAAAACCCTATCTGAGAGATTGAAATCCAATACTTGAGCGCATGATGTATTCCATAAAATTTTTTGAGTGAAGCAGCAACCGAGGAGCAACTCAAAATTGTGTAAGCAATTTTTGCATCAGAGGCGACGCTTCGCCAAGGAAATCGCTGCAAGTCGCACAAACTCTGGAATAACGAATCAATTATGATATGTAAACTCCATAAACTGGAGCGGACGGAATGTTGCTACTAAAACACAAGAAGGAAAATTGACGATTGGAAAGTTTTCCTTGAGAGTCTATTACGAGATGCAGATCTAAGTATGAAGCAGATTTCATAGAATCCGCTGTGCACTTCATTTCAAATTCCTGGGGATATATAAGATGGCGAAAGTCACCAAAACGACTATTGTTCAGTGATAGGACATCATCAATATAACGAAAAGTAAGAATAAAACAGAGCTAGTCTGCAATCGTTTTTGTCTTAAAGTTTGGAAGAAGTCTTCTTCATATGAATGAAGAAACAAATCAGCAAGCAAAGGTGCACAATTAGTACCCATTTGAATCCCTATTGATTGCTGAAAAACACGTCCACCAAACTGAACTCATATGTTGTCTATAAGAAAGTTGAGCGTGTCGATTATTTGGAGTCCCTTGCGGGGCCCGATTGGCGAATTGGTCCGCAGCAGAACTTAGCTTGTCGTAAAAGGCGGCTAAGGGTCTTGGGAATCTGACGTCAGGTCAGTGCTCAGCCCACAGAGCGACCAAATGTGTACCCTAGATTCTTAATAGGGTGGCCCTCGCTGTGCGGGGGTTGTCAGGTCTATAATACGAAAACCCATCAGCCGACCATAGTGGATCTATGTGTGTGAAGAGTGCCACGCTTCATGCACGTAAAAGACCCCTTGGTGGACCGCCAAGCAGTGCACTTTCCACCCCTACCCACCTCTCCACTTTTTGTGGTTATTCAAAATTAACTAGCTGTTCCTTTGTTTCCCACCCCACCCCATATTTCATTTATCTATTTTATCGTCATCATTTCATGTTCATTTTATCATCCTTTTCTTTAAATAACCTATACAGTGTTGCTAAATTACAAATACCTAAACGCGGGTATGAACGGTTAATTTGGATAGGCTACATATCGATATTTCAAGGAGTAACTTCTCATCTGTAGCATTTAAATCAAAACATTGGAAGGTCAAATTCAAAATCTGTCGAAAACTAACAGTTCGCGAAACCAAAACGTTCGAACGACGAAGCCAAATCCAGCACCGAGGATAGCGACCATGTGCATTACAAGGAAAGACACCTGGCAAGGGCGTAAAGCACCAACACACTCATTCGCTCACTCGATTATTTGGTCCTCTGTAAATGTGTTCTTTTTCTTAGAAAACTCATATGCGGCCTGTACTTTGAAGTATGTTCGGAAACTATTACGTAGGTAAGCATAAGTTATGGGCATAAAGTCAATTTAAAAGCTGAAGCTTAATTATTTATTTCATAAGATTCTGATATGTAAGTTGTTCGAAACTATGACGCTAACAGACACTTGGTTCGAACCCATATTGATAAAATCTATTAAAAAGCTGGGGCTGCACAGAAATACTGTCACAGTGACCGAAATATATCGCTTTACGTCTTTCATGTTAAAATACAGGTTTGAATTTGAGTCAAGTCTGACCGACCCCTATATTACAAACAAACAAGAGGTTCCCAGGAGCCTGAATCACTCACCTGGTCCTAAAGCTATAAGGGTCTCTTTTATGAGCTGCTACCTCTGTAAGTGGTCATCTGCCAACAATGACCGAGGAACACTTATGTTAAGCTTAATGAGTTGCAGATTTAAGCAAGCAACAGCTTTATCTGCAATAGTTTTCATTCGATAGGAAAAAAAACATGAAAAAATTACATTTTACCGTTAAAGGGCCATAACCCCCAAAAAGGGACTTCTGACATCTTTTGTCAAACCGGAAACTTATGAAGCTTAATGGGCTGAAGGTTTAAGCCAGCAACAGCTTTTTGTATACAGTTTTTATTCCA
Source organism: Arcuatula senhousia (assembly GCA_963971305.1). Taxonomy (NCBI): domain Eukaryota; kingdom Metazoa; phylum Mollusca; class Bivalvia; order Mytilida; family Mytilidae; genus Arcuatula; species Arcuatula senhousia. The sequence continues at coordinate 23,965,412 of OZ020303.1, read as the reverse complement.
TAGCATGTATAGGGCTACATTAAAAACGTTATTTTTAACCTTCAAGGGCCATAAGCCCTGTAACGGTCATCTGACATTTTAGACTCAAAAGAAATTTTAGAAGATTTATGCAATAAAGGTAATAACAAAATTACCGAACTTGGAGAATCAATCAGACATATCGGAATAGTTATATTTTACTATTAATTCTAAATATAGAATAAAAGCTATATATAGTAATATAAATTTTTTCTTGCCATCTGAATAATGTCTGAGAACTGTCCGATCATTTCTGAATCAGTAAGACAAAAGGTAAGACAAAGTTCAGAATGTCTGAGAAAAGAAAACAGAAAAGCACTAGCACACCCAATAAAGGTTCAGGTACAGATAAAAAGAATATGAAAGCCTCAAAAACAACAGATGACAAAATAAGGGCCATGTTGAAACAGGCGGTTGACATTCCTTTTGCAGTACAAGTAAGTGTTATTTTGAAAATGTTTTGTTTGGTAAAAAAAATATATATGAACAAAATACAAATACCAAAAAGGGTATAAACTGTTAATTTGGATATGCTATATATCGATATTTCAATGAGTACCCTCCCATCAGAAGCATTTGAATCAAACCATTAGAAGGTCAAAAACCAAAACTATTTGACAAACATTTTGATCATTTTTATTTTACAACAGTGCTCCAAAGGACTGGAGAAATAACAGGAAAGAAGAAGAAAAAAAATATTTCAAAAATCTTTAAGCTTAAGACTTGTATTGTCAAATATCCAGAGATTGAGGCAACGAAAGTTTTTGTAACCCTACAGGACGACGGTTAGTGCTGAAGTTAATTGCTCCTATAAGTCATTTTGCAACATGTTGTGTTGCAGACAATTAAGAAGCCAACATAATTAGACTACATTTTCTTTTTAGAAAAACACTAGTCCTACATGTACATGTACTACCAAAGAAGTCTAAAGACATTATAGAATCCTAGGTATTTTTATGTTTTTATTTATGTTTAAGTTATTTTATGTAAATAGTTCATCAGAAATAAGAATGTCAACTTACAAATTACATAAAATTACATTCTAATTTATAACGACTAATTCAAATAATTGGACAATAATAATAGATCGCAATGGTACTGACTTGTTACCGGTGAAATGGTGAGTTAAATCATGTTTTAGGGCGCGCCAAACCTCCCTCTTCAAGCAACAGCTTTTCTCTATCTGCAGTAGCTTATATTCTATAGGGGAAACACTATTTTTGACCTTTTAGAGGTCATTATCCATATAAGGGGTCATCTGGCATTTTCGACCCAATGTAGACTTTTGTAAAATTTAAAGAGCTTAAGGTATAAGCAAGCAGCAGATTTTATCTATCTACCCTAGGTTTCATTCTAAAGGGCAAAAACATATAAAAACCCGCTATTTTTTTACCATCAAAGAGTCGAAACCCCTATAAGAGGTCAAATGACATTTTTTGCACAAACGATACTTTTATACAACTCACTGAGGTGGAGGTTTAAGCAAGCAACAACATTTTATCATCTGCAATAGTTCTGTTTAATTTTGTTCCCCATTTCACTATTTTTGGTTTCATTGTTCTACGCTTTTCATAATCATATGTTTTTGGCTTTTTCAAAATTTTTGGTAGAGCGCCTCTTGATGAGTCTTGAATAGACGAAACGCGCGCCAGGCGTAGGCAAAATTTAATGTCTGGAACTTTGTTGTACACCCGTGAAGGTTGGCGCTGCTGATGGAGTTTTAATTCCCCGAGGTTAGCCCGCTCCGGTACCATTACTTTTGTGTTGGAGAACACATTAAAGCTTTAAATTATCCGTTTAAATTTCAAAATTGTCTAAACCTAAGTTTCTTCCTACCCCAGACATAGGGTAACCATCTTAGTTTCAATTTGGTTCCCCATTTCGGTATTTTTGGTTTCATTGTTCTATGCTTTTCATAATCTTATGTTTTTGGCTTTTTCAATATTTTTGGTAGAGCGCCTCTGATGAGTCTTGAATAGACGAAACGCGCGTCGGGCGTAGCAAAATGTAATATTTGGATCTTTGTTTTCATTGGAATTTATAGGGCAAAAACCTGAAAAAAACCCCGATATTTTTGACCTTCAAAGGGCCAAAACACCTTACAATGGTATCCGACAGTTTTTAGCCAATGGAAACTTTTGTAGAGCTCAGTTAGCTGAAGGTTTAAGCAAGTAATAGCTTTTCTCCATCTGCAATAGTTTATTAGCTCACTTGGTGAGTCCGTCGTCTGAAAACTTCTTTAAACGTTAAGTTCTCTGACATCATAAGTCCAAATGCAACCTAACTTGGTATGGTTGTTAATTAGTATTCGTTGCTTAGAACTGATGTGGGGATTTCTGATTCGTCGTAAAACATGGCTGCCGTGGCTAAAAATAGAACATAGGGGTAAATTGCAGTATTTTTGCAAAAAACTCAAAAACGGCTACAGACAGTAAAATTCTAGCCAAGTAAAAATAATCAGCACCTCAAGATCTACCCATCCTGAAATTTTGAAGAAGATCTAACAGCACATGTAGGAGTTATTGCCCTTTTCCTTTTTTTTTAATGAATTTTTCACTTTCTAAAGGTTAATATCTTAAAATCTGAACAATTGAATATTGTTGAGCACATCATGATCTACAAAATTTATATTAAGGTCAACGTTGTAAGACCATTCCTTTTAGGAGTTATTCCCCTTAGAACGTCGAAATTGCCTATTTTCACAGCATTTCCATATTACATTTACGATGTTAACTCCTCTGCCACCTTAGGTCCAATTGGAACCAAACTTGGTACAAATATTTATTATTATCAGATGTATAGAAACAATGTGGGGATTTTTGATTGATTGGAAAACATGGCCGCCATGGCTAAAAATAGAACGTAGAAGTGAATTGCAGTTTTTTGCAAATAACTCTAAAACAATGACAGATTTTTAAATTCTAATATAGAAAAAAAAGATCTGCACCTCAAGATCTTCCTGTCCTGAAATTTACCTTTTCCTTGATTTTTTAAAATTAATTTTGCACTTATTAATCTTAATATCTTGAAATTTATATGAGAAAATTGAAGAAATTAAAATTTCATTTTGTTAAGCACATAATGATGTAGGGCTATTTCTTTTAGGAGTTATTCCCCTTAGAACGTTCAACTTGACCATTTTCACAGCTTTTATACGAGTTACATTTAAGACGTTAATTCCTCTGACACCGTAAGCCCAATTGAAACCAAACTTGGCATAGTTGTTTATTAGCATTAAATGATTTGAATTGATGTGGGGATTTTTGATTGGTTGTAAAACATGACCGCCATGGCTTAAAATAGAACATAGGGGTTTATTGCTTTTTTTGCTAACCAGTTATTCCACTTAGAAAAGGATCAATACTAAATAGTATTTGCCTTATAGCCTATCAATGTAAAATAGTATTTGCCTAATATTCTACTGTCCAAGCACACAAGTCAGGTGAGCGATTTAGGCTCATGGAAGCATCTTGTTCTATAGGCCAAAATCATAAAAAGAGGCTCCCAGGAGCCTGAATCGCTCACCTGATCTCTTATGCTAAAGCCTCTTATCTAGTGTGCAATATGGTCTACATGTACTTGGTAAGTAACATTAAAGAGATTAGTTAGGATAGAAAACACTTTTAAGACCAAGAATACAATGTTACAAAGATTTCCATTTGAAAAAAAACAAAAAAGCAAACAAATTAAGTTAAAATTGATTGAAAACACTTAAAAGGATGATATGACAATTTTGACCCTGAAATTATTTTTGTAGATCTTAATGAGCTGAACAATTTTGCAATGCTAACTTTTCCTCTAACTGTTATGGCTTTTAAGATTAAGTCCAAAAACTGTGAAAATGGTCAATTTTGACGATTAAGAGGAAATAACTCCCATAAGGAGTCGTCCCACAACATTGACTCAATTAAGAGTTTTGTAGAGCTATTAATGATGAAGAAGGAAGTTGCTTCGGATTTTCTCTATCTCTTATACTTTTTGAGCTATAAGCTAAAAACTATGGTCTGACCCCCTGTTCTATTTTTAGTAACAGCGGCCATGTTGGTTGGTGGACGTTCACAAATTTCACAAACTTGGTGGAAGACATCCTAAAAATCAAGTGCACAAAGTTTCAAAGCAATCCCACCAGTGGTTTCAGAGAAGAAGATGTTTGAAGAAAAGTTAACGGACGACGGACGGACGGACGGACGACGGACGCTTAACGATGACAATAGCTCACCTGATTCGGGTCAGGTGAGCTAGAAAAAAACCGGCATATTTGATCTTTAAGGGGCTAAAACCCCTATAAGGCGTCATCTGTCATCTTCAATCCAATGGAGACTTTTGTAGAATTTCTCATGCTGAAGAAGGTAGGTTATACCCGATTTTCTCTTTTTATTTTTAATTTTTGATTTACAAGCCAAAACAGAAGTCTGATCCCCCGGTCTATATTAAGCAACAACGGCCATGTTTTTGACGGATCACAAATAGAGTTAGTTAGTTAGTTATTGCTTTACTCCCAAGCAGCACGATTTCGGCAATATCCGGGAGATGAACATGAAAGTGGTGATACAATGAACATGACATGATGATGAAGTGGAGCAAATGGGGACACAAGGCCAATCGGGTAGGAGAGTTTTGATTGGCACTGGAAAAAGGAGTGATGGGTAGGGACGGGAAATTAAGCCTCCTGCGTTGGGATCCTACGGGTCCCTCTCTTACCGAGACCTGCAGCAGGGTTCTTTAACGTGCGAGGAACGTGACATTTTTCCACCACGTTGCACCACTATGGTTTGTGGTCAGGTTTTCCGCATTATCGCCTGACGACCTCGCATCTCTCAATGTCAGGGCTGCCCCATTAAACCACATGAGGCACACATCCCTGTCGCTTTATGTGCAAAGCGGCTTGACCCGATGTCAGGTTTCTGAGCGCTCTTTAGTGGACTTTTACCGACAAGCTTAGCGCTGCTGTGGGCGTATTCACAACCCGGAACCTACACGGGTTGATCACAAATAGAAACACAACTTTTGTGAAGGACACCCTCAGGATTAATCAGTCATGAATCATGGTCTTTTTCCTTTCTTTATTACCGATAGTAAAGCTGTAATGTATTTTAATAAAATAAAGTAGCAGAGGTACCAATTATAGGACATCTGAATGTCAAAGTCCGAAAGGGCAGAGAAAAAACCAGTAAACACAAACAAGGACAGTACAAAAAATAGAATCATATAAGACACGAAAAAAACCCCAAAACTACTGAATATCAATAAACAATGCCAACTCTAGCTGTAATGAGGGTTGCCCACAAAGCGACTGGGATGTGTGCCCCAGGTGGTTGAATGGGGCAGCCCTGACATCGAGAGATGCGGGGTCGTCAGGCGATAATGCGGAAAACCTGACCGCAAACCATAGTGGTGCACCGTGTTGGGAAAAATGTCACGTTCCTCGCACGTTAAAGAACCCTGCTGCAGGTCTCGGTAAGAGTAGGACCCGTAGGATCCCCATGCAGGAGGCAAAATTTCCCGTCTCTACCCATCACTCCTTTTTCCAGTGGCAGTCAAAACTCTCCTACCCGATTGGCCTTGTGTCCCCATTTCCTCCACTTCATCATCATTTCATGTTCATTGTATCACCACTTTCATGTTCATCTCCCTGTCCACGACTGAATTCCCATGAATACCAGTATGACTGGGTACCAATAGGAAAATCAATTCCACGCCACCTCTTATCAATTGATGAACTATATAAACAATTTTAGAAATTAATGGGTTTTTAAAATTACAATTCTCAATTGCCAGAAGACAAGAGAGAGAATCATAGGCGTTTGGGTTCAGGATTTTTTTATTAATAACGTGTATATAAAAAATTTCATACTAGTCTATATACTATTTCCACAAGGCAAGAATGTTTGACAGTTCTAAAAATAGAACAAAATTTACCAATGGAAAACCCCCCTATTTTCTCATAGAATTAAAGGTTTTGTGTAAAATATTGGTGATTTTCTTAATCCTTTCAGTTTTATCTTTCAATTAAGCACATATATATCGCGTAACAATGCGCAATGACTTTAAATTTTACCTTTTTTCCTTCGAAGCGAGCCATAAAACCACCAGGGACGGAAGTAGATAAAAATTTTAAAGGGAGACAATATTCCGCCACTTTTACCACTTTTATGATTTAATTTGAAATAACCACATATGTTTTATCCTGTAACGTCGTTTTGTAAAACTATGGTACACATTACAGGAACTAATATAATATAGGAGTTTTTGGTAGTATACAAAATAATTCAAATAAAATCGTGACCATATTTTTCCGCCAAAAGATTTTGTTCGAACTCACTTAGATTTTACCTTACTGTAGCGTCACTCGGAAGTCCTTTTATTTGGCGGGATATTGTTTTCCTTGAAAATCTCTATCTACTTCCGTCCCTGGTGATTTTGTGGGTCCGGCTCGGAGGAAAAAAGACTAGATTTAAGGTTATTACACGTTGATACACGATAACTTTGAGCCAATAAGAGAGATAAAACTAAAGGGATTCAGACAATAGCCAATTTCATTTCGATGGAAAACTACTTCTATAAGAAATACGTAGATTTCCCAATGTTCTATTTTTAGAACTGTCAAACATTCTTGCCTTGTGGAAATAGTATATAGACGAGTATGAAAATTTTTATATACACGTTATTAATAAAAAAAAATCCTGAACCCAAACGCCTGTGGAGAGAATCAGAACAAACAAAGAATTGAATGTGAAGGTAATAATTAAGCAATTATAAAAAATACAGGCTAAAATGGCAATAACTCTTCCATTGGTTGTTGGATCTTCTTCAAAATTTCAGAGCAGGTAGATCTTGAGGTGCTGATCACTTTTGCTCTTATAAAAGTTAAAAATCAGTCACCATTTTTGAGTGTTTAGTAAAAAATGCAATTTACCCCTTTGTTCTATTTTTAGCAATGGTAGCCAAATTTAACAAACAAGCAAAAATCCCAACATCAGTTATATACACCTAATGCTAATAAATAAACATACCAAGTTTGATTTCAATTGGACTTTTTGTGTCAGAGGAGTTAACATTTTTAATGTAATGCAAAATTGCTGTGAAAATGGTCAGTTTTGACGTTCTTAGGGGAATAACTAAAAGGAAAGGTCATACAACGTTGACCGAATTACATATTTTGTAGATTTTTTTCAAATATCTAATATAGTTTTAAGCTCATCTGGCCAAAGGCCATGTGAGCTATTGCCATCACTTGGCGTCCGTCGTCGTCGTTAACTTTTCTTCAAACTTCTCCTCTGAAACGGCTGCACAGATTCAAACCAAATTTGGTCTGGTGGTATTTTAGGGTATCCCCCACAGAACTGATGTGGGGACTTTTGATTCGTCGAAAAACATGGCCACCGTTGCTAAAAATAGACCAGGGGGGTCAGACTACTGTTTTTGGCTTGTAAATCAAAAAGTATAAGAGATAGATGAAATCTGATGCCACCCTACTGCTTCAGCATCAAAGTCTCCATTTGGTCCAAGTTGTCAGATGACCCCTTATAGGGGTTACAGCCCCTTAAAGGTGAAAAATAGCGTTTTTTCATGTTTTTGCCCTATAGTATGAAAACTATTGCAGATAGAGAAAAGCTGTTGCTTGCTTAAATGTTCAGCTCATTTAGCTCTACAAAAGTCTCCATAGGGTCCAAGTTGTCAGATGACCCCTTGTAGGGGTAACGGCCCCTGAAATATAGCGTTTTTTCATGTTTTTGGCCTATGGAATGAAAACTATTGCAGATAGAGAGAAGCTGTTGCTTGCTTATATGTTCAGCTCATTTTGCTCTACAAAAGTCTCCATAGGGTCGAAGTTGTCAGATGACCCCTTATTAGGTCACCTGGACCGAAGGTCCATGTGAGCTATTACCATCACTTGGCGTCCGTCGTCGTCGTCTGTCGTCGTCTGTTAACAATTTTTCAAAAATCTTCTCCTCTGAAACTACCAAACAGAATTTAATGAAACTTGGTATGAATGATCCTTAGGGTGTCCTGCACCAAACTTGTGTTTTGATTTTTGATCCGTTAAAAAACATGGCTGCCGTTACTAAAAATAGACTAGGGGGGTCAGACTACTGTTTTTGGCTTATAAATCAAAAAGTATAAGAGATAGAGAAAATCTGATTCAGCATCAAAAGCTCTACAAAAGTCTCCATTTGGTCAAAGTTGTCAGATGACCCCTTATAGGGGTTACGGCCCCTTAAAGGTGAAAAATAGCATTTTTTAATGTTTTTGGCCTACAGAATGAAAACTATTGCAGATAGAGATTAGCTGTTGCTTGCTTAAATGTTCAGCTCATTTAACTCTACAAAAGTCTCCATAGGGTCGAAGTTGTCAGATGACCCCTTATAGGGGTTACGGCCCCTTAAAGGTGAAAAATAGCCATTTTTCATGTTTTTGGCCTACAGAATGAAAACTATTGCACATAGAGATTAGCTGTTGCTTGCTTAAATGTTAAGCTCATTTAGCTCTACGAAAGTCTCCATAGGATCAAAGTTGTCAGATAACCCCTTTTAGGGGTTACGGCCCCTGAAAAAAGGCATTTTTTCATGTTTTTGGCCTACAGAATGAAAACTATTGCAGATAGAGATTAGCTGTTGCTTGCTTAAATGTTCAGCTCATTGAGCTCTACAAAATTCCCCATAGGGTCGAAGTTGTCAGATGACCCCTTATAGGGTTACGGCCCATGAAAAATAGGGATTTTTCATGTTTTTGTCCTACAGAATGAAAACTATTGCAGATGGAGATTAGCTGTTGCTTGCTTAAATGTTCAGCTCATTTAGCTCTACAAAATTCTCCATAGGGTCGAAGTTGTCAGATGACTCCTTATAGGGGTTACGGCCCATGAAAAATAGTGATTTTTCATGTTTTTGTCCTACAGAATGAAAACTATTGCAGATAGAGATTAGCTGTTGCTTGCTTAAATATTCAGCTCATTTAGCTCTACAAAATTCTCCATAGGGTCGAAGTTGTCAGATGACCCCTTATAGGGGTTACGGCCCCTGAAAAATAGCCATTTTTCATGTTTTTGGCCTACAGAATGAAAACTATTGCAGATAGAGATTAGCTGTTGCTTGCTTAAATGTTCAGCTCATTTAGCTCTACAAAAGTCTCCATAGGGTCCAAGTTGTCAGATGACCCCTTGTAGGGGTAACGGCCCTTGAAATAATGTTTTTTCATGTTTTTGGCCTATGGAATGAAAACTATTGCAGATAGAGAGAAGCTGTTGCTTGCTTAAATGTTCAGCTCATTTAACTCTACAAAAGTCTCCATAGGGTCGAAGTTGTCAGATGACCCCTTATAGCGGTTACGGCCCCTTAAAGGTGAAAAATAGCCATTTTTCATGTTTTTGTCCTACAGAATGAAAACTATTGCAGATAGAGATTAGCTGTTGCTTGCTTAAATATTCAGCTCATTTAGCTCTACAAAATTCTCCATAGGGTCGAAGTTGTCAGATGACCCCTTATAGGGGTTACGGCCCCTGAAAAATAGCCATTTTTCATGTTTTTGGCCTACAGAATGAAAACTATTGCAGATAGAGATTAGCTGTTGCTTGCTTAAATGTTCAGCTCATTTAGCTCTACAAAAGTCTCCATAGGGTCCAAGTTGTCAGATGACCCCTTGTAGGGGTAACGGCCCTTGAAATAATGTTTTTTCATGTTTTTGGCCTATGGAATGAAAACTATTGCAGATAGAGAGAAGCTGTTGCTTGCTTAAATGTTCAGCTCATTTAACTCTACAAAAGTCTCCATAGGGTCGAAGTTGTCAGATGACCCCTTATAGCGGTTACGGCCCCTTAAAGGTGAAAAATAGCCATTTTTCATGTTTTTGGCCTACAGAATGAAAACTATTGCACATAGAGATTAGCTGTTGCTTGCTTAAATGTAAAGCTCATTTAGCTCTACGAAAGTCTCCATAGGATCAAAGTTGTCAGATAACCCCTTTTAGGGGTTATGGCCCCTGAAAAAAGGCATTTTTTCATGTTTTTGGCCTACAGAATGAAAACTATTGCAGATAGAGATTAGCTGTTGCTTGCTTAAATGTTCAGCTCATTGAGCTCTACAAAATTCTCCATAGGGTCGAAGTTGTCAGATGACCCCTTATAGGGTTACGGCCCATGAAAAATAGGGATTTTTCATGTTTTTGTCCTACAGAATGAAAACTATTGCAGATAGAGATTAGCTGTTGCTTGCTTAAATGTTCAGCTCATTTAGCTCTACAAAATTCTCCATAGGGTCGAAGTTGTCAGATGACCCCTTATAGGGGTTACGGCCCCTGAAAAATAGCCATTTTTCATGTTTTTGGCCTACAGAATGAAAACTATTGCAGATAGAGATTAGCTGTTGCTTGCTTAAATGTTCAGCTCATTTAGCTCTACAAAATTCTCCATAGAGTCGAAGTTGTCAGATGACCCCTTATAGGGGTTACGGCCCCTGAAAAAAGCGATTTTTCATGTTTTTGGCCTACAGAATGAAAACTATTGCACATAGAGATTAGCTGTTGCTTGCTTAAATGTTCAGCTCATTTAGCTCTACAAAAGTCTCCATAGGGTTGAAGTTTTCAGATGACTCCTTATAGGGGTTATGGCCCCTTATAGGTGAAAAATGGTGTTTTTGGCCTATAGAATGAAAACTATTTTAGGTAGAGAAAAGCTGTTGCTTGCTTAAATGTTCAGCTCATTTAGCTCTACAAAAGTACAGGGTCAACATCAAGACCAGGTGAGCGATTCAGGCTCCTGGGAGCCTCTTGTAGGGGTTACGGCACCTGAAATAATGTTTTTTCATGTTTTTGGCCTATGGAATAAAAACTATTGCAGATAGAGAGAAGCTGTTGCTTGCTTAAATGTTCAGCTGATTTAGCTGTACAAAAGTCTCCATAGGGTCGAAGTTGTCAGATGACCCCTTATAGGGGTTACAGCCCCTCAAATGATGTTTTTTCATGTTTTTGGGCCTATAGAAAGAAAACTATTGCAGATAGAGAAAAGCTGTTGCTTGCTTAAATGTTCAGCGCATAAAGCTCTACAAAAGTCTCCATAGGGTCGAAGTTGTCAGATGACCCCTTAAAGGGGTTACGGTCCTTGAAATAATGTTTTTTCATGTTTTTGGCTTATGGAATGATAACTATTGCAGATAGAGAGAAGCTGTTGCTTGCTTAAATGTTCAGCTAATTTAGCTGTACAAAGGTCTCCATAGGGTTGAAGTTGTCAGATGACCCCTTATAGGGGTTACAGCCCCTAAAATGATGTTTTTTCATGTTTTTGGCCTATAGAAAGAAAACTATTGCAGATAGAGAAAAGCTGTTGCTTGCTTAAATGTTCAGCGCATAAAGCTCTACAAAAGTCTCCATAGGGTCGAAGTTGTCAGATGACCCCTTATAGGGGTTACAGCCCCTAAAATAACGGTTTTTCGTGTTTTTGGCCCAAAGAATGAAGACTAAAGTAGATAAAGAAAAACTGTTGCTTGCTTAAATGTTCAGCTCATTTAGCTCTACAAAATATAGGGTTGACATCAAGACCAGGTGAGCGATTTAGGCTCCTGGGAGCCTCTTGTTAAGATAATGAGCTTAATAAGTGCAAAATTCATCACAAATCAAGAAAGAGGGCAATTACTCCTACATGGGTCGTTGAATCTCCTTCAAAATATCAGGACAGGAAGATCTTGTTATGCAGATCATTTTTGTTCTATTTCAGAATTTAAAAACCTGTCATTGTTTTAGAGTTATTTGCAAAAAACTGCATTTCACCCCGATGTTCTATTTGTAGCCTCGGCGGCCATGTTTTACGACGAATAAAAAATCAAAACAGTTATTTTGAAGCACCTATGCCAATAAACAACTGTACCAAGTTTGGTTGCAATTGGACTTATGGTGGCAGAAGAGTTAACGTTTGGAAAAAGTAAACGGACGACGTACGCCAAGTGATGGCAATAGCTCATATGACCCTTCGCGTCAGGCGAGCTAAAAAGGTTAACTTGGTTATGATGTATATCAATTTTCAAGTAACCTCTCATAATCACCATTACCAAACTTTGGAAGGTCAAACACCATAATTATTGAATAAAAAGTATTAAAGTACTAAATGCCAAAAGGTTCGAACAGGGAGCCAAATCCAGCACCAATGAATATCGACCATGTGCAGTACAAGGAAAGAAACCTGGTGTTTAAAACAATTATGAATTCAAGAATCATGAATTACAATAACAAAAAAATATTAGAAATTTAATGGTTGAGAGCTGCCCCATTCATGTTCATCTCACGGATATAGCCGAAATCGCGCTGATTGGGAGTAAAGCAATAACTAACTTACTCACTAAGCTGTTCTTTGCATAGAGACATTTTTCTTACAAAGTATTTTTTTATATTTTAAATCATTGTTTAAGAAAATCGCTTGTAATAACTCTCGTGAGTCTTTCCCGAACCTTCGACTGAAAAACAGAGTCAAAAATCATTAAACCAGACATTCAACAGTCTGAACGGGTAGGAACACCTTTATGAATTGAATGACAAATAAAAGAGAGCATTGAAATAGTATTAATGTTGCAAATGATTCTAGTTTTTACATCGCTTTAGATAAATTACAGTGATATGGTGGCGGCCATGCTTTTTTGGTGGTTGCATGAAAATGTTTAGACATGATAACCAGGAGCAGAACTCAAGTCATGTAGCTTGTGCATCCAAATTAAAGTCTATAGTCACGTTAGTCACGTACTTAAGAAACTTGTCCTTACTTACTTACTGCCCTTAATGACTGGTGGCATGTATTGCAGCAACAAATGTCCTCCATTGGTGACGATCTTTTGTCAGCCTCTCTATGGTTCCCCAAGTATGGCCCAAACTTCTCATCTCTCCTTCTACTGTTCGTCTCCATGTGTTTTTAGGTCTTCTCCTCTTCCGTTTTCCTTCTGGCGTCCAATAGAGGGCAACATTGATATGTGATGTACTGTCTTTCCTCATGACATGTCCTATCCACTTCCAACGTCGTCTAAGCAGGATGGTGGCCATATCCTGTTGGTTACAAGCAGTGAGTAGATCTTCATTGTTGATAATGTCATATTGGACATTTTGGACATTCTTTTAGAACTTTAATATATTCAAAATTATTATTATAAAATTGTATTTTGTTTTTATAATTAGCACTTGGACTTTTCTCATTTACATTAACAGGAGCACTAGATTTTGTTTTAATTTCATTTGATGGTGTGTCTACCGAGTCTAAAGCAAAAATTTCAGACTCATCAACCTCAGAGACATTTGCTAAAATTGTTCTTTTCTTTAAAAGAATGTCCTTATTTGTAGGATTTAGCACTTTTATGAAAACTTTCCCTTGTTTTACTTTTGCTACACATTTTGCAGCAATTAAATGTTTTAAAGCTAAAGTTTGCTTAGGGTCAACAAAAACTTCTGAACCATTGGAAAATCTAGATACCGAGATTTGAATGATAGATTCTGAACGATTTGGTATGAGTTCAGCTTGAATTGTTCTACCAATTCCAGACATTTCTTTTATAGCACATACAAGCGGTTCTTTTCCATTGAATAAATATAACTCATGCGTGCCAAAATTTGGATCAGCTTTGTAGTATTCAAGAAAATCTAACCCTAAGATCAATGAATGGTGTCATAGTGGACATTTTGGACATTCTTTTAGAACTTTAATATATTCAAAATTATTATTATAAAATTGTATTTTGTTTTCTAAATTTATATTATTTGTCAAAATATCTAAAAATTGATTATTCAGCATTTAATTTTACAATTCAATTAATATCTGTGACAGATATATTGTTTATTGTTGGAATCAGTATATTGTCATTTTACTGTGTTACCACAAATATTGAAATAATAAAGCATCAAAACCAGCTTTCGAGTTTCCATAGTCTACATCACCGGTACCTCTACCAGAGCTAGATATTCTCCCCACAATAATTGGTGGAGAACCCGGGCAGCTGGCCAGAAACAACAGTAAGCCCAGCTGCATACAAGATCCCAAGTTCCGGTATACATAACATCAGACATGGAATTCAACTTTCGACCGCAATGGAGACTTTCCGGCTTCCGAAGTCAAAAACCGATGTGCGGCCAATGTGGACTTTTCCATCATAGTATGTGTTTTTTTCTAATATGCAGAATTGTTTTAAATGTGGTAACCGTGGACATTATGCCAGAATGTGTAATACCTGGACAATACCAAAATCACGGCAACAAATACAAAGACAAAATCCACCAAAAAGAAGGAGAGGGATAGTGCCAGACTTAAGTTGTATTTAGCGAAGAAGCAAGAAATGAAAGAAATGTCGTTTTCGAATCTTTGGAATAGTACAATAATGTCGAATCTAGATGCGTCTCATTCAGTCAAGACAGAAATGCAGGCAGTAAAGCAAAAACTAAATAGAACCGAAGCAACCGTAAAAGATCGAGAAACAAAAATGAAGCAATGTGTAAAATGTGTAATTCAGCTGAAAAATTCGAATGAAGAATGCAACCGTATTAAGGACAATTTGGCAGCATCTGAACGACGTAATTCTGAGCTTCTTTTACAAATTCAGCAATTAGAGACAAGCAACAACATGTTGCAACAAGAACTACAACAATATAGATCGTGTCATCCGGAACAGCAAGATGTATTTTATTTGCGACTACAAAATGAATCCTTAATTTCAACGTTAGAAGAGGCAAACAAGTCAAAAGCAGCATTGTTTAAACGTTTACAACAGGCCGAGGAGAGTACAGATTTGATAGTACTGAGGCATCCGTTCTATTTAGGACTTAAAGAGACTAAAGAAGAACTAGAAACGAAAATCCGGGAACTTGCAGGAAAATTTGACATAACATTTGATGCCATAAAATTTAGAGATGAGTGAGTGAGTGAGTGAGTGAGTGAGTGAGTGAGTTGGTGTTTTACGCCCGTGCAACGCTATATAGGTTATTTACAGGCGATGAACATGAAAAGGATGATATAATGAACATGAAATGATGATGATAAATGAAATATGGGGATGGGGTGGGACACAAAAGACCGGTAAATTTTGAAGAACCACAGGATAAGAGGAGAGGTGGATAGGGGCGGAAAATTTAGCCTATGTGGTGCACTACTTGGCGGTCCACAAAGGGGTCTTTTACGTGCATGAAGCGTGGCACTCTTCACACACGTTGGCCCACTATGGTCGGCGGTCAGGGTTTCCGTATTATAGACCTGACAACCCCCGCGGACGAGGGCTACCCTATTCAGCCACCTAGGGTACACACTTGGTCGCTCTGTGGGCTGAGCACTGACCCGACGTCAGAATCCCAAGACCCTTAGTCGCCTCTTACGACAAGCTAGGCTCTGCTGCGGGCTTATTCGCCACCCGGGCCCCGCACGGGACAATTTAGAGATGAAACCATTGGACAACAACAACAGACCATTGAACAGTTACAATACCAGATTGATGAACTTATGAACCCACCGCAGTACCATCCGCCTCAGCATCATAATCCATTCAGAGGGCGCGGTCATTGAGACAACTACAGGCGATTGTAAGACGATGACGTCTTATTTTGGAAGAAGGGGGATATTGTCATAGTGGACATTTTGGACATTCTTTTAGAACTTTAATATATTCAAATTATTATTATAAAATTGTATTTTGTTTTCTAAATTTATATTATTTGTCAAAATATCTAAAAATTGGTTATTCAGCATTTAATTTTACAATTCAATTAATATCTGTGACAGATTAACTTTGATAAGTTTGAGTGATAATGTTATATCTAATTAGTCAATTGTGTTGAGATATGTGTCAGGATTATGAGATTATTTTATTATATTTGTTCTATTGTCACTTTGACTTTGAGTGTTAATTTCATATATTATGTTTATGTCACTGCTTAATTGAGTTATTGTTATACATGTAATTGTATAAATATGCTGTGGATTTTGATAGGGGGAGTTCGTTAGTCAGTTTTATTGTTGGAATCAGTATATTGTCATTTTACTATGTTCCCACAATTGAAATAATAAAGCATCAAAACCAGCTTTCGAGTTCACCGGTACCTCTACCAGAGCTAGACATTCTCCCCACAATAATAGTTCTTGGCCAGAAGACTCGCAAAATGCGTCTAAGGCATTTGGTGTGGAAGGTGGACAGCTTAGCCAGATCATGTTTAGTCATTCTCCAGCACTCAGAGCCATACTAGAGTGTTGAAAGTACGCAGCTCTGGTATAACTCCAGCTTGGTCGTTTTGCTGTACTGACTGGACTTCCAGATGTTGTTAAGGGAGATAAAGATGCTGCGTGCCTTTCCAATCCGGTTCTTTATGTCATCACTAGCACCCCCATCATTTCTTACTGGGCTTCCAAGGTAGGTGAAGCTGTCAGTCGTTGGAAGGTCTTTGTTATATATCTGTATAGGCTGACTGTTGGTGGTATTCAGCTTCATTACCTCGGTTTTTGTCTCACTGATTTTTAGACCGATGTATTGGGCATATTCAGATAGTATCCCGTGCGGGACCCGGCGAACAGGCCCGCAGCAGCGCTAAGCTTGTCGGTAAAAGTCCACTAAAGAGCGCTCAGAAACCTGACATTGGGGTCAGGCTGCTTTGCCCACAAAACGACTGGGATGTGTGCCCCAGGTGGTTGAATGGGGCAGCCCTGACATCGAGAGATGCGGGGTCGTCAGGCGATAATGCGGAAAACCTGACCGCAAACCATAGTGGTGCACCGTGTTGGGAAAAATGTCACGTTCCTCGCACGTTAAAGAACCCTGCTGCAGGTCTCGGTAAGAGTAGGACCCGTAGGATCCCCATGCAGGAGGCCAAATTTTCCGTCCCTACCCATCACTCCCTTTTTCCAGTGGCAGTCAAAACTCTCCTACCCGATTGGCCTTGTGTCCCTATTTCCTCCACTTCATCATCATTTCATGTTCATTGTATCACCATTTTCATGTTCATCTCCCGGATATAGCCGAAATCGTGCTGCTTGGGAGTAAAGCAATAACTAACTAACTAACTAACTATTCAGATAGTTGTTGGGTTTTTTCCTGCATGTGCTGATGTAAATGTGATAGCAGAGCTAGGTCATCAGCAAAGTCAAGGTCTTCTAATACTGTATTGATCCTACATCGTATCCCTCTCTTAGACCCCTTTGTGGACCGCCAAGTAGTGCACCACATAGGCTAAATTTTCCGCCCCTACCCATCTCTCCCCTTTTCCTGTGGTTCTTCAAAATTTACCGTTCCTTTGTGTCCCACCCCATCCCCATATTTCATTTATCATCATCATTTCATGTTCATTTTATCATCCTTTCATGTTCATCGCCTGTAAATAACCTATATAGCGTTGCACGGGCGTAAAACACCAACTCACTCACTCACTCACTCTCTTTGTCTCACCGGTTGTTTTCCTCATAACCCAATCAATAACAATGATGAAAAGCACAGAAGACATGACATATCCCTGACGTACACCTGTTTTGACCTTGAACTTGATGTTACTATTCTGTACGCTACATGTGAAGTTGGTGTAAAAGCTCTTTATGATGTCTACTATTTTTTATGGAATTCCATAATGTCTAACAATTTTCCATAGGCTCTCTCTGCGAATGCTATCAACGGCTTTTTGGAAGTCGACAAAATTGATGTACAGATCTCGTTGCCATTCAGTGCATTGTTCAATGATATTGCGCAGAACAAATATCTGGTCAGTGCAACCTTTACCTTTTCTGAATCCGGCCTGTTCTTCCCTCAAGCATTCGTCAATGGCTGCTGAAATTCTGTTCATTATTATTTTTGCCAGGATCAAGCTGGGTATTGACAGAAGTGTTATGCCACGCCAGTTATTACAGTTGTTAAGTGCTCCTTTCTTTGGAATTTTAATAATTGTACCAAAAAAAAAGAAGAAACTTGTCCTGCATCATCCAAAAAAACTCGCTCTTCTTAATTGTATTTGGTTGTACAATCACATATTATAAATATTTAGGATTAAAATGTGCCAAAATTATTATTTCTTTCATTTTTTTCAGTACTTTGATTGACCACTTGATACATGTATTTGGATTATAGGGAACCGAGCTGCAAACTTTCTTAGAAACTCAACACCCTTTTGTCAGTTACATTTAACACACTTTATCAACCTTGTGTAAAAAAAAAGAAATGATTAAATTCTTATGAAGATGTCGAAGAATTTCGAGTAATATTTCCGGAGGCTGTGTAATTTTTCAAAGGATGGCATTAAAACTTTTACAATGAACCGCTAAATACTTCTTACTGGGTATGCATTTCTCCATTCAGCATTTCAAATAATGCAGATTTTTAGTAAAAAATTTGAAAAAGAAATGAGAAATCTCAAAACTTGAAGCATATTTAACAATTCTGAAATTCTTTTACAACAAATAAATTTAGAGAAAGCTTTCTGACTTGTCAAAAACAAACTTATTGCCATGGAGTTGTGCATCCGATGGGAATAATTTATTTTTCTGTTTTAGCATAAATAGCGAGGTCGCCATGGTAAAGATCTTAAAAGTCAGTGCAAGTTCTATATTTAACAAGATATATATATGATAATGTTAATCCAAAGGAGAATTTGGCTTGCAATTGGTTTCAAGAATTGAGGGAGCGAGTCTTGATTTTAAAACAAAACAACGATTTTTTGTGCCAAGGAGGAAAAGAAGAGTGTCTACGGGAGGAGCTAAATTTATCAAGTTCTTCCCTTATTTTATATAGTTTTGGGTATTCTGGGTAGTGTTTTTGGAGGAAAAGTTGTTGTCTTCTCCCACTTGATCAGATAACTGCTCTTGCTGGTTCCCAGCCTAGATGTTGTATTTTAATCATTTAGGTAAGCTATCAATATACATGGTATTGTTAGAATTAAGGTACCATTTATACGATAAAAACAACACCAAAGAAAACATAACTTTTACCCCTTTTCCTTTTTGCTTCAATTAGACCAGGATTTTACTAAATCATTTATCTCAAACCTTTGCCTCTCTAATTCGTATCTTGGCTGATTTTCGTTTCCAAAACGCTCAAATTTATCTTCATTCAATATAAGCACATCAGCCTCAAAATCAGATTCTTTTCCGACAATTTTGTTTACTTGACGTACAAAATCAGATTCTTTTCCGACAATTTTGTTTACTTGACGTACAATTGCATGAATATGAAAAACTAAACTTCAAGGAAAAGCCGTGAATGTCATGACGTTTTTTTTACTTTCATTTAACGTATTTCATTTACATGTACAGACATTATTAGTAAAATTCATAGAATATACAAATCTACTCTCTTTTACCATATAAATAAATACTCTAGATAGCAATTAGTGCAGACCTGCCAACTTCCCCTACTTTCGATTTTCGTCTTCACTGTATGGAAAGGGCGAAAGGGAAAAACGATTGATTTCTGTGCTCCTGTGTCATTGTTGTATTGTGGGTAAAACAGACGATTGTAAACATCAGGATTACGAAAATATGTCATTTAGGTAGAAAAATAGATATACTAGTGTTGTTAAGGTTCATTTGTAGTTTCTTACTTGTTTTCTAACAAGTTTTAAATCAATAGAAAAATAATGTAAGAAATATCGCAATGAAAAAACAAAAAGTTAAAATGTTGAAAATCGCATAATTGTTTGGTACATCTGTAAGCAATTAGTAAGTGTAAATATTCTTTATAATACTTTAAAACATATTCTACTGTCGAAGATTAGTAATTGTTCTCTCAAATGATTTTACAGCTGTGTTTAACTTATGAGGCGAATGTTTATTGTGTGCCCTGCTGCTGTTAAGTTCTGTGCACGTTGTAGTTTATTTGAGAGCAGTTTTTAAAGTAGCGAAAGTATATTTATGTGTTCTGATAAAACTTATCAGAATAGAAAAAGCCTTTAATTTATAGAAAAACTCATTTCTAAGTAGCAGTTTGCGTTTTTAATCTTTATTTGATGGAACATCTTATGAAAGGTTAACAAAAAAACTACAGTAAGTAACTGATTTGTTGTTTTGTAAACACTCAATAAAAAGAATTGAAGAAATGCTGTTGTTTATTTCCGAGTTTTCTGTGCAGCAAACATTATTGTATTTATTTCTGTGCTATTTATTTTTATTATAATTAATTTTTATTGTTTAATGTTATAACATGAATGTGCTTAAAATACAAGCTAGAGGCACTAATGGAATTTTTTTTTTCAATTTCAAAAATATAATATGGATAAATTAAAATGCGAATATTGTGATTTTTTTTTCTGGCATATTCAACGACACAATTTTGCATTTTGTCCATAACCAACCCAAGGAAAAAGTAAATATCAAAATTAGAGTGGATGAGAAAAAGAACAAGTCTAAACATTTAAAATTTGATTTGAGACCAGAATATGAAATTATAATGGAAAAAACATTGTAACCAGATGAATAAACTTACAATAACCGTTGTTGACTTTGATGATGTTTTGGAACCCCCATTGTCTATTGAAGTTGGGTATAAAACTGTTAGTTTTATTGTTCGGAAATGTTATTTTGAAATGTAATCATAAACAAACCGAATACTTTATAGCAGGAAATTATCGAGAGTTTTATTTTGCGATTTTCGCACTGACATTGCTGCACTTAAATTGAAAAAATACACGGCGCGATATGTGTCCTCCATTTTAGTCTAAATGGACAATACGATTACTGTGCAAATTTAAGACTGTGTTTACTAAAACTCAGTAGTCCTTCCAGGAAAAGCAAAGACGGTGCGAAAAAAAAATCCCAGGTTTACAGCCTACAAAAATAACTCAATACACACTATTCTATTCTATTCTGTATAAATATAGATTCTATCACCAATTAATTTTGTCGTGCTTTGTTTAAAAGACCTTTTTATATTATTTTTGTAATTTAAAGAATAAGTAAAATATTAGATGGTTTAGACAGGAATTGTAAATGAACACTTGTTTTAAAATTATCCTGGGGCCGTGTTAACGAAGGTGTCCTAGGATTAGGACATGTCTATGGATGGTCTTTGGACATGTCTCGGTCCTAAGTCGTGTTATTGAAGGCATCCTAAAAAATGGCACGTCCTACATTTGGTCCGTAATAAAGGTTGTAAAAATTGTTATCCTAGGACCATCCTTGTGACTTTAAATTTAAAAAAGTGTCTGAAATAGGTTTTATCCCCTTGAATTAGGGTTGTATGTGGCCCAACTCTCCTTTTTGATATTTTACTTACTACATTTAGCCATTGATTAAATTTTCCCAATAGTGATCCATATATTGGCGTTTTACCAGTTACATTTGACGATATTCTAATATATGTAGTACTAGACTTTTGAAATTAACATTTAACAGTTCATGTGGATATTTGCTTCCCAAACCTAGGGATTTACTTTTGGTATTAGTGATAAGTGCAACGCGCAGAACAAAAATGAATGAAGAAATGCAATGATATTGCAATACATTATTTGTATTCTCTAAAAAAAAACCAAAGGCAATGCAATAAAAATGCTTAAATCTAATTTGCATTTGAAAATGTAAAACAAAAAACTTCAAGTTTTTTTCAAACGCCTTCACATCGGCGTAAATGCATGACATATGGCTATTCAGAATTATCCTAAATTCGTAAAAGGATGGTCCTATTTAAGGTTATCCTAAGATGGTTTCGTTTTACATCCTTGGACGCGTCTAAGGATGATTCTTTCTACATTCCATTTTAAGTCATAAGACATTGTTTAGGATACAGCTTAGGGCAGCTTCATTAACCTGTCCCCTGGTTTACAGTTAGAACTAAAGTTATATTTCCATTATTTGATCTGATTTTCTATGGCCAAGTATTTATAACTCAGAACGAAACATTCGCAACCACACAAATAAACTTCCACGGGCTCTCAAATATACATTCGCATGTAGAAAATCAGCACAGAAATAAACATTCGCGGTGCAAATTTTAACACCTACTCTTATTTCATCGATCTGTCTTGAACCTTTGCATAATTAAACTTTATTTATCAACGTTATAGTTCTATATATACTTAAATACACGATGAACAGTTTTTGTTCACTTTAATTTCATCTGCAAGTGTTTTATTTATGTATTTTTTCCAAAAAAACGTGTTTTTTTTTTAATTGATGACTTTTTGTGATCAAAATAGCTTATGACATAAAAATGCAAGTAAAACTTGAATAAACTAAATCGTAACTATCTAATGTTGAAATCACCGACAATGCAGGATATGTAATTATTCAATAATTAAGTAAAAAGGCAGAAAAAACAGACGACTTCATTTTGAGCGCAGCAATAAACTACATCGGGGCACAGAAATCACTTTCGCTCTTTCCATACAGTGGTATTCATTGGAGACAATTTAACATGATTTAAACTTCTCGCCAATCACAATTGTTGCAGTTTCTTAGCGTCATCGGTAAGTTTTACCTGCGATACGTGCCCTGTCAACTGGATTTAATTCAAGCTCCAACGTTTTGACAGCTTTTTTTGGATATTTGATTTGATTGAATAAATAAATTATATGAGTCTTAATTGTATGTTGATAATCTGTCTTGTAAGACACTTGTGATTAGGGTCATTTCGTCGAGAAAATCATGAATATCGGTATGAGCTTAGATTGCATTTATGGGGTTAATTAGGTCGTTGTGGGAGTAAACATATTAATTATAATTAATGTTTAACTATTGCTAATTTCTACAAAAGATAATTGTTTTAATAAAGAGATCAAACAGGAGTTAACTACAAAATGTAAACTGTTCTCAATAACCGATAAGAAATCAAAGATTGAAGAGGGCTGCCTGGATGCTTATTAGCATCATTAATTCAAGTGAATTTTTCTCAATATCTTCTGATAAAGTATAAATATTGCTACTGACTGACCTTTGTATCTTTGTCAACCTGTGACGAGGGAAGCAGAGGTACCAATGGGGTATCCGAATATCAAAAGTCCGAAAGGGCAGAGACTAAACCAGTGAACACCAACAAGAACAAATATGACTCTGGCCCACGACCGGCAACACCTGGATACGAGCAGTACCAACCTCGGTACAGAGCGAGTGAGTGAGTGAGTTGGTGTTTTACGCCCGTGCAACGCTATATAGATTATTTACAGGCGATGAACATGAAAATAATAATAAAACGAACATGAAATGATGATGATAAATGAATATGGGGTGGAGTGGGAATCAAAGGAACAGTAAATATTGAAGAACCACAGGAAAAGGGGAGAGGTGGGTAGGGGCTATATGGTGCACTACTTGGCGGTCCACAAAGGGGTTAGTCTCGAACCCAAACTCATACTACCTAGGTAGTGAGTCTGGGAAAACACCTATTGATTTCTCGTAACCACTAGGTGGCGATCGTTATACCTTTTAAACTTTACCACGTGTGTATATGACGTGATTAGCATACAAAATTCATTTCAATCTAAAATGAACCAACTTTAGAAACTCAACGTTTCATTGGTCATCCTTGGTTTTTGAAAACTGGTTCTGAAAAATCAAGAATCGGATTGGCCGAACATGCATGGTTTTGTAATCAAGAATGTCCCCACTTTTGACTCCAATAAACATAAACAATTTCCAAAACCAAGTAGACGCCTGTGAGTTCAATTTTACCATAAAGAGATTTTTTTTATAGTTTACAAAACCATCATGTGTTCAAAAATGTAAAATAGGATGTCTTATTATAAAATAAGAAATATTATGTTATTTGAAAACAGCTCACATCAATTCGAGAAGTTATCTCGCTGTTGCATTTGCATAAATTCACTGGACCATAGGCACGGAATTCTGAACATACGGTTGAATGATTTTCGTCAAACACTATGATATAGCCTGAAAGTACTCCGAATGCACACATAACAAAATAGGTAATGGGACTGTCCCAGACTCTTATCATCTATTGATAAGCGTCTGGGTGACCGAGACTACAAGGGGTCTTTTACGTCTACTTCCGCTTCCGGTCGAGATAAGATGGCTTTTTTTCTGAGATATTTTCCAGTGAAAATCTGTGTGGTTCGTAGACAAATACCATGCATCGAGGATAAAATCCTAAATAATATGGACCATTGTGCATTATACTAACTGTTTATCGTAATATTTCTAATACAACATGGAGTAATAATTGTGTTTTTGAACTTTCCCGCTATTCTGTGGATTCGAAATTTTTTATTGTGCTTCTATTAACTATATATTTATTGATAACCACGTACATAAACATTTATGTCAGTGAATAAGACATTGAAGGAGAGAAAAAATCACTACAGGCTGATAAGGGGCAGGCGGCTTCAACGAGAAACTTTTTTGTTCACGGACAGCAAAGGTGTGGACGTAAAAGACCACCTCCCGTCATCAGTTGTTGACAATTTCCATGTCATCTTCAAGAAACGGGCCACTGCATATGACAAATCGCACCTGAATTCTTTGCACAGAAGAATAAAGGTTGTATTTGAACCCATAGTGCTCATCTGGCTGGGGACTTGCGAACTCACTACCAAGAAAGCGAAGTATTTTAAGATTAATGATTACCCCTACCAAACTATAGAGTTTGCCCTCACACAATACCGCAAGGTAAAAGACGAGATCCTCAGAAAAAACCCAGTGCTACTGTTCTGTTCATTGAATGCCCTTACTTCTCCATTAATAGGTGGAATAAGTACGCAAATCAGGTGACCTTTCAAACAGAACTAGGCAGAACCAAAAAAAAGGGATCTCTATTAATCAAAACTAGTACATCAAAATACCATAGAGATGTAAAAATAGTCACTACAATAGATCGAACCCTTAAAGATCACACTGACTATTATAATGATCACCTCAAGCTTGTAAATGATCAAGACAGATGCCCGAGGATATCCCAAGATCTTGTTAGATCAAACAAAAAGAAAGGTGACCTTGAACCCAGATACAGGGTAAATTATAATCTCCTAGCAAAGGATGGTGTCCACCCTGGCAGGTTGTTAATCAAACTGTGGGTCTACAAGATGATCCTTCTTTCCCTAGAGAACGCCGATTGGTGTTAGGGTATGCACTTTACTTACTTAATGAAGCATTAAGTTTTTTTTCATTTTAATAACCTTTAATAAACTGAGGAACCACCAGTAATAACATAAAGGGTACATAACTGTAGAAGCTTCAGTTATTTAAAAATAAAAATTCGTACAAGTTTCTTACCAGTAAACTGAAGTAAGCTTCAGTTATCAATAGTGAAATACCAACTGAAGAAAGATTCAGTCACAATTAACTACAATTAGCACACTGTGGGAAGTCTCAGCCTACAATATACTTCAACTCCTTTATCAGGCACAAGAATTCAAGTTAAAAGAATTTGAATGGCCAGCAATTCTTGCCCTAAATGTGAAAAAGTTATCAATGAGGGTATCGAATGTCTTGAATGTGGAGTTTGTGAACTGATTTTTTGCATAGAATGCACAAATATATCAAAAACACTACAGCAAGCTCTTAACGAAGACAAAACAAACAATTTCAAATGGACATGCAATGCATGCAAACAAAATTTTCCATGTATGTCAGGTCTTACGCAAAGACTGAGATCAATTGAAGACAAAACAGGTAATCGATTAAGTATGCTTGAAACGCAAGTAAAAAAAATGAAACTTGATATGGCCACCAAAATTACTGGGGAAGTACAGGCAATGAGGCAGGATGTAAATAGGGATGTTGATATTAGGGTTGAACTCAAAGAAATTGAAGACCAAAAACAACGGGCAATGAACCTTATTATTTTTAATTTGCAAGAGAGTCCTAGTCAAAACAACAATGAAAGGAAAAATATTTGATGAGGAACTATTCACAGAAATATGTGGATTACTAGAACTACAGGAAGTAGACGTTAAAGTCGCATTTCGACTAGAAATTCTGGGCCACAAAAAAATCGTTCACTTAATATAATATTAAATAATAAGAAGCATAGAAAAGACATTCTAGACAATGCACACAAGCTAAAAAATGAACCCCAACCAGCAGGGTAGCTAAATGCCTAATCTCCAAGGACCTTACAGTCAGACAAAGGGAACAAAATAAAAAAAAACGAAGAGAGGAAAAAAAGTCAAACAATGACATGGCCGAAAGAGATCATGTAGATAATGATGAAACTGTTTTACATTTCACCGAAAAGCGACAATTGCCCACTGACAACAAGAAATTAACAACCATGGCAACAATTGAAAACGTCGGCAATGACGGGAGATTCTGGTGATGAAACCATTATAGGAAGACTTGACACCTGCACAGGGGGTCCTATAGTGGGAAACAAAAATGGATGCTAATCCAGAAGTTTTAGATTTTTAAACCGCACTGTAAATAATGCAAGACTGTCTGTCATGTACACAAATGCAGATGGAGTTTTTAATAAAATGGGTGAATTAAGACCCTCATAAAAGAAAAAAAAATGATATCATTGCTGACACTGAAATATTTCCAAAGAACCAAGAGCTTGAATACTCAGATCCAAATTTAGTAATAAATGGATATACAATGTGCCATCCACCTCGTAAAACCTTCACATGTAGGGGTAGTGTCATATACATTAAAGAACACATTAAGTCATTCCAACTAGAAACAATTGAAACTACTACGATTGAATCTGTATTAGTGGGAATCAGAAATGATGATGGTAGCAACATCTTAACCTCCTGTTTATATAGAAGCCCTAGTAGCAACTCAGCACAATGTTTAGAAGAACTAACCCAGGTATTAAGGATGTCTCATTTCAACAGCACAAAATTTGATTCTATCTTACATATGGGAGATCTAAATTTTAGATGCATTAACTGGATAAATCAATCCACACAACTAAGTGCTAATAGCATAACATATAAATTCCTAGAATTATACAGAGATACTTACTGACATCAGCATGTAGATAAGCCAACACGATTCCGAGGAAATGATACGCCTAGCATACTGGATCTAGTATTGACAAACGAAGGAATGATAGACACTATAGAACATTTGTCACCTCTTGGAAATAGTGACCATGAAATTTTAGAATTTTATCTCAAAACAAATGATGTATATAGTTTTAAAACAGAGGAGAAGATGAAGTACTATAAGGGAGACTATGATGCAGTAAATAATGAACTGAACAATACAAACTGGGAAAGTCTCATGTCTATAAATAGTCTATGGGAAAGATTTGTCGATAAATTATCAAGTGCTTGCCAAGAAAACATACCGGTGTACAAATCTGGACCTAAACACTATGATACACCCTGGATCAACAAAGAGGCTCTTACCGCAGTACAAAATAGAAGGAAAAAGTGGAAAAAATATCTATACTGTAGGTCCCCCCAAAACCATGAGAATTATGTACAAGCGAGAAATGACGCTAATAACAAAGTTAGAAAAGCTCAGCTAGACTATGAAAGAGACATATGTCCGAAAAGTAAAGAAAACCCTAAGCTCTTCTGGAGATTCGTCAAATCTAAAACAAAGATTAAGGAGAATATCAACAGCATATTGGATGGTGAAGGCGATATCAAAACTGATAACACTGAAAAAGATGAACTATTTCACACCATTTTTCAAAGTGTATTTACCCAGGAATCCTTCACTGGTACATTTCACTATTAATGAACAGCTATTTTTAGAAACCTTACTAATGGAAATAAGGGGGAAAACAATCGCATACTCAGCATTCAAAAAGAAAGAGAGAATTGCGAGAGAGAAAAAGTTCACAGAAGAAATTTACAAATTAGAAGAAAATTTAGAAAATATGTATCAAATGAATGAAATAGAAACCAAAAAAACTGAACTGAGAATATTGAGGCAATATAAAACAAGGGGGAATTACATTAGATCAAGAGTCCAATATATTGAAGAAGGGGAAAAACCAACTAATTATTTTTTGAATTTAGAAACAAAAAATTTTGTTAACAAAACGATTCCAAAACTAGTTACTGAGAAAGGAATACTTGAAAAACAATCTCAAATACTAGATGAAGCCAAGTCTTTTTATCAAAAACTCTATACAAAAAATGAAACATTAGTAAATAATAACCTAAACGAAGAGATTACTTATCAGAATATTCCAAAATTGACAAATTTCACAAAAAAATCTTTGGAAGGAGAAATTTCTTATGAGGAACTTACCGCTAGCTTAAAGAGACAAAAGAATGGTAAAAGTCCAGGGTCTGATGGATATACATCTGAATTCTTTAAATTTTTTTGGAAAGATATTGGATTCTTTGTATTACGCTCTTTGAATTATGGATATTCAATCGGTGAAATGTCTGTTACACAAAAAGTAGGTATTATAACTTGCCTTCCAAAAGGTGACAAACCCAGACACTTTATGAAAAACTGGCGTCCCATAAGTCTTTTAAACACAGTCTATAAACTAGGCTCCAGTTGTATAGCAGAAAGAATTAAATCAGTTTTATCTACTTTAATTAATTCTGATCAAACTGGGTTCATTCCTGGCAGGTTTATCGGGGAAAATACACGTTTGATATATGATATCCTTCACCTTACAGAAGAGAGGGATATACCAGGCATTCTCCTCCTCATTGACTTTGAAAAAGCATTTGACTCTATATCTTGGACATTTATAAATCAAGTATTATCATTCTTCAATTTTGGCGATTCGATCAAACGCTGGGTTAAAACATTCTACAAAAATATAAAATCCGCGATTACTCAAAACTGTCATTTATCAGATTTCTTCGAGATACAAAGAGGGTGTAGACAGGGGGATCCTCTTTCACCTTATGTATTCCTTTTATGCGCAGAAATACTTGGTATAATGATACGTAACAATAGAGAAATTAAGGGTATCACTGTTGATGACACAGAATATTTGATATCGCAATATGCAGATGACACCTCCTTAATATTAGATGGCTCTCCTGTTTCGTTAGATGCATCTCTCCGTACTCTCAGCAAATTTGCAGATTTATCAGGACTTAAGGTTAATCTTGAAAAGACCAAAGTAATTTGGATAGGAAAAAAAAGGTATAGCACTGATACTATGTGTATAAAGCATGGCCTGGAATGGGGTTCCAGTAAATTCACATTATTGGGTATAAATTTCTCGGTGGATTTGTCTGAATTAGAACGGCTAAATTACGAACAAAAATTAAAAGATATAGACAATACTCTCAAAAAATGGTCAAAGCAAATCCTTTCTCCTATAGGTAAAATCACAATTATAAAATCCTTACTGATTTCCAAATTAAATCATCTTTTCTTAGCAATTCCCGGACCAAGCGAAAACTTTACTAAAAAACTTACAAACATATTATATGCATATATATGGGAAGGAAAACCAGACAAAATTAAGAGAGATACTTTATGTCAAACCTATACATTAGGTGGGCTAAAAATGATCAACATTGAAGCATATATTAAAGGCCTAAAATTAACATGGATCCGTAGATTATTGAAAAATGACTCTAAGCTAGTAAAATTATTCTTCTCCCAAGTGGATGTAGAACCAAATTATTTTATATACACTGGTAATATTAAAAGAGCAACAAACCCATTTTGGAGTGAGATTATAAATGCCTGGAATGAATTAGAAAACAAACGTAATAACACCAGTAACATGGTAGACATATCAAACGATACTATTTGGAACAACGATCGAATTAAGATTGACAATCGCAAAATATTCTACAAGAATTGGACAAAAGACGGAATTTGGACGATAAATGACTTACTTACGAACGAGGGAAAACTTATGTCCTTTCAACAATTTTGCGAGATATATAATGTCAACACAAACTTCCTCACATACCAAGGTATAATATCTGCCATTAGAAATTTTTTTAGAAAAAAGAAGATACAGGAACATTCCTTGCAAAAAATAAAGGGACCAATACTACCAAATAGAATAAGTATATTTTTAAAATCTCAAAAAGGCTCCAAAGATATGTACGAAGTATTGATAAATAAAATAGAAACCAATAAACATGAAGAGAAATGGGACACCTCTTTGAATAAAACACATAAATGGGCAAAAATTAACTCCATGACATTTTCTTTCACCAAAAGTTCCAAATTACAATGGTTTCAATACCGAATTATTCATAGAGTTTTAGGTACAAACGAATTACTTCATAAGATGAATATGCGACAAAATCCAGATTGCGTTTTCTGTAAGGAAGAATCTGAATCTATTGAACACTTGTTCTGGACTTGTCCCAAGATTTCTGAGGTATGGGATGAGTTAAACCTGTGGATATATAGGGAAACAGAAATTGAACTACCACTTAATTTAGAAATAGTTTTATTCGGCATTTTAGATAAAAACGATAAAAACTATATTCGGAACCTAATAATAATACTGACAAAGTTTTACATCTACAGATGTAAACTAAATGAAGATCAAGTTAATATAATAGCACTTAGAAGTTATTTGAAAGAGAATCTTAACTTTGAGAAAACAATATTTCAAAAGAATAATCCTGCACAAAAATTCTTAAATTACTGGAACCCCTGGATGGCATTATTTTAGGAATACTACTATACTTTCCACAACCTGCGACCAAAGTAAATATTTACAACTCACTTCTTAACCGTGGATACACAGAAATCTGCAAAATTACTATTCCATATACATTACTTTTTCTTGTTTAGATATTATTGTAACAAAATGCAAATGAGATCAGCTTTCAAATGTGCCGGCAGTACTATAGGGGTTTTGATTTGGGTATTAACATTTTCATATTTTTGTTTGTTTTTTTTTTTTTTTTTTATTTTTTGATTTTGTTTTTGTTTTGTGTCTTTTTTCTTCTTTTTCCTTTTTTTTGTTTTTTTTTGTTTGTTGTTTTCTTTTTATATGTCAATATTATATATCATCATATTCAAATTGTACATTTATAGTTGGAGTGTACCTTTCTACTAACAAGTACTAACACTAGCTACTCCAAAATGCAATACCTCAAAATATTATACAATTATACTAACATTAACGGGGCCGGGATAAGGTACCGGTATTCGATGTTTTTTTTCATACTAACAAATGTACTTTTTGAAATAAAAATGAAAAAATAAAAAAAAATAAAAAAAGGAATCTAGTACAGTCTGTAACATTTTATGAAGAAGTAGTGGGCAAACTTTTAAAGAAAATAAATGAAAACCAATCTCAGGGTCCTGACAAACTTCACCCAAAACACTCAAAGAAACCGCAGACGATGGTAGCAACATCTTAACCTCCTGTTTATATAGAAGCCCTAGTAGCAACTCAGCACAATGTTTAGAAGAACTAACCCAGGTATTAAGGATGTCTCATTTCAACAGCACAAAATTTGATTCTATCTTACATATGGGAGATCTAAATTTTAGATGCATTAACTGGATAAATCAATCCACACAACTAAGTGCTAATAGCATAACATATAAATTCCTAGAATTATACAGAGATCAGCATGTAGATAAGCCAACACGATTCCGAGGAAATGATACGCCTAGCATACTGGATCTAGTATTGACAAACGAAGGAATGATAGACACTATAGAACATTTGTCACCTCTTGGAAATAGTGACCATGAAATTTTAGAATTTTATCTCAAAACAAATGATGTATATAGTTTTAAAACAGAGGAGAAGATGAAGTACTATAAGGGAGACTATGATGCAGTAAATAATGAACTGAACAATACAAACTGGGAAAGTCTCATGTCTATAAATAGTCTATGGGAAAGATTTGTCGATAAATTATCAAGTGCTTGCCAAGAAAACATACCGGTGTACAAATCTGGACCTAAACACTATGATACACCCTGGATCAACAAAGAGGCTCTTACCGCAGTACAAAATAGAAGGAAAAAGTGGAAAAAATATCTATACTGTAGGTCCCCCCAAAACCATGAGAATTATGTACAAGCGAGAAATGACGCTAATAACAAAGTTAGAAAAGCTCAGCTAGACTATGAAAGAGACATATGTCCGAAAAGTAAAGAAAACCCTAAGCTCTTCTGGAGATTCGTCAAATCTAAAACAAAGATTAAGGAGAATATCAACAGCATATTGGATGGTGAAGGCGATATCAAAACTGATAACACTGAAAAAGATGAACTATTTCACACCATTTTTCAAAGTGTATTTACCCAGGAATCCTTCACTGGTACATTTCACTATTAATGAACAGCTATTTTTAGAAACCTTACTAATGGAAATAAGGGGGAAAACAATCGCATACTCAGCATTCAAAAAGAAAGAAAGAATTGCGAGAGAGAAAAAGTTCACAGAAGAAATTTACAAATTAGAAGAAAATTTAGAAAATATGTATCAAATGAATGAAATAGAAACCAAAAAAACTGAACTGAGAATATTGAGGCAATATAAAACAAGGGGGAATTACATTAGATCAAGAGTCCAATATATTGAAGAAGGGGAAAAACCAACTAATTATTTTTTGAATTTAGAAACAAAAAATTTTGTTAACAAAACGATTCCAAAACTAGTTACTGAGAAAGGAATACTTGAAAAACAATCTCAAATACTAGATGAAGCCAAGTCTTTTTATCAAAAACTCTATACAAAAAATGAAACATTAGTAAATAATAACCTAAACGAAGAGATTACTTATCAGAATATTCCAAAATTGACAAATTTCACAAAAAAATCTTTGGAAGGAGAAATTTCTTATGAGGAACTTACCGCTAGCTTAAAGAGACAAAAGAATGGTAAAAGTCCAGGGTCTGATGGATATACATCTGAATTCTTTAAATTTTTTTGGAAAGATATTGGATTCTTTGTATTACGCTCTTTGAATTATGGATATTCAATCGGTGAAATGTCTGTTACACAAAAAGTAGGTATTATAACTTGCCTTCCAAAAGGTGACAAACCCAGACACTTTATGAAAAACTGGCGTCCCATAAGTCTTTTAAACACAGTCTATAAACTAGGCTCCAGTTGTATAGCAGAAAGAATTAAATCAGTTTTATCTACTTTAATTAATTCTGATCAAACTGGGTTCATTCCTGGCAGGTTTATCGGGGAAAATACACGTTTGATATATGATATCCTTCACCTTACAGAAGAGAGGGATATACCAGGCATTCTCCTCCTCATTGACTTTGAAAAAGCATTTGACTCTATATCTTGGACATTTATAAATCAAGTATTATCATTCTTCAATTTTGGCGATTCGATCAAACGCTGGGTTAAAACATTCTACAAAAATATAAAATCCGCGATTACTCAAAACTGTCATTTATCAGATTTCTTCGAGATACAAAGAGGGTGTAGACAGGGGGATCCTCTTTCACCTTATGTATTCCTTTTATGCGCAGAAATACTTGGTATAATGATACGTAACAATAGAGAAATTAAGGGTATCACTGTTGATGACACAGAATATTTGATATCGCAATATGCAGATGACACCTCCTTAATATTAGATGGCTCTCCTGTTTCGTTAGATGCATCTCTCCGTACTCTCAGCAAATTTGCAGATTTATCAGGACTTAAGGTTAATCTTGAAAAGACCAAAGTAATTTGGATAGGAAAAAAAAGGTATAGCACTGATACTATGTGTATAAAGCATGGCCTGGAATGGGGTTCCAGTAAATTCACATTATTGGGTATAAATTTCTCGGTGGATTTGTCTGAATTAGAACGGCTAAATTACGAACAAAAATTAAAAGATATAGACAATACTCTCAAAAAATGGTCAAAGCAAATCCTTTCTCCTATAGGTAAAATCACAATTATAAAATCCTTACTGATTTCCAAATTAAATCATCTTTTCTTAGCAATTCCCGGACCAAGCGAAAACTTTACTAAAAAACTTACAAACATATTATATGCATATATATGGGAAGGAAAACCAGACAAAATTAAGAGAGATACTTTATGTCAAACCTATACATTAGGTGGGCTAAAAATGATCAACATTGAAGCATATATTAAAGGCCTAAAATTAACATGGATCCGTAGATTATTGAAAAATGACTCTAAGCTAGTAAAATTATTCTTCTCCCAAGTGGATGTAGAACCAAATTATTTTATATACACTGGTAATATTAAAAGAGCAACAAACCCATTTTGGAGTGAGATTATAAATGCCTGGAATGAATTAGAAAACAAACGTAATAACACCAGTAACATGGTAGACATATCAAACGATACTATTTGGAACAACGATCGAATTAAGATTGACAATCGCAAAATATTCTACAAGAATTGGACAAAAGACGGAATTTGGACGATAAATGACTTACTTACGAACGAGGGAAAACTTATGTCCTTTCAACAATTTTGCGAGATATATAATGTCAACACAAACTTCCTCACATACCAAGGTATAATATCTGCCATTAGAAATTTTTTTAGAAAAAAGAAGATACAGGAACATTCCTTGCAAAAAATAAAGGGACCAATACTACCAAATAGAATAAGTATATTTTTAAAATCTCAAAAAGGCTCCAAAGATATGTACGAAGTATTGATAAATAAAATAGAAACCAATAAACATGAAGAGAAATGGGACACCTCTTTGAATAAAACACATAAATGGGCAAAAATTAACTCCATGACATTTTCTTTCACCAAAAGTTCCAAATTACAATGGTTTCAATACCGAATTATTCATAGAGTTTTAGGTACAAACGAATTACTTCATAAGATGAATATGCGACAAAATCCAGATTGCGTTTTCTGTAAGGAAGAATCTGAATCTATTGAACACTTGTTCTGGACTTGTCCCAAGATTTCTGAGGTATGGGATGAGTTAAACCTGTGGATATATAGGGAAACAGAAATTGAACTACCACTTAATTTAGAAATAGTTTTATTCGGCATTTTAGATAAAAACGATAAAAACTATATTCGGAACCTAATAATAATACTGACAAAGTTTTACATCTACAGATGTAAACTAAATGAAGATCAAGTTAATATAATAGCACTTAGAAGTTATTTGAAAGAGAATCTTAACTTTGAGAAAACAATATTTCAAAAGAATAATCCTGCACAAAAATTCTTAAATTACTGGAACCCCTGGATGGCATTATTTTAGGAATACTACTATACTTTCCACAACCTGCGACCAAAGTAAATATTTACAACTCACTTCTTAACCGTGGATACACAGAAATCTGCAAAATTACTATTCCATATACATTACTTTTTCTTGTTTAGATATTATTGTAACAAAATGCAAATGAGATCAGCTTTCAAATGTGCCGGCAGTACTATAGGGGTTTTGATTTGGGTATTAACATTTTCATATTTTTGGTTTTTTTTTGTTTTTTTTTTATTTTTTGATTTTGTTTTTGTTTTGTGTCTTTTTTCTTCTTTTTCCTTTTTTTTTGTTTTTTTGTTTGTTGTTTTCTTTTTATATGTCAATATTATATATCATCATATTCAAATTGTACATTTATAGTTGGAGTGTACCTTTCTACTAACAAGTACTAACACTAGCTACTCCAAAATGCAATACCTCAAAATATTATACAATTATACTAACATTAACGGGGCCGGGATAAGGTACCGGTATTCGATGTTTTTTTTCATACTAACAAATGTACTTTTTGAAATAAAAATGAAAAAATAAAAAAAAATAAAAAAGGAATCTAGTACAGTCTGTAACATTTTATGAAGAAGTAGTGGGCAAACTTTTAAAGAAAATAAATGAAAACCAATCTCAGGGTCCTGACAAACTTCACCCAAAACACTCAAAGAAACCGCAGACAGCATAGCGAAACCAGTCACTGCAATATTCCAGAAATCAATCAATGAAGGTAAATTACTAGAAGCATGGAAAATGGCTAACATAACTCCAATACATAAAAAAGATCATAAAAACAAGGTAGACAATTATTGACCCATAAGCCTAACATCTACACTATGTAAAATGATGGAGAGAATAATCAGAGATGCCATAATGGAATATATGGAGACAAACCAACTATACTCCATAAATCAACATGGTTTCAGAAAGGGGCGCTCATGTGAAACCCAGCTTTTAGAAGTATTAGAGAAATGGTCAGAGGACTTGGATAACAAAAAAGCAGTTGATTGTATCTACCTAAACTTTCAGAAGGCCTTCGACACAGGGCCACATACAAGATTGATACAAAAATTGAAAGGCTATGGTATAACAGGAAATCTGTTACAATGGGTGGAAAATTTTTTACATGAGAGGAAACAACGGGTCACTTTAAATGGCAAAAGCTCTCTGTGGCAAGAGGTCACTAGTGGAATACCGCAGGGAAGTGTACTGGGTCCCACTCTTTTTACCATCTATATAAATGACTTACCAGATGCATGAGATAATATGGTTTAACTTTTTGCAGATGACACAAAGGTGTATGCAACTGTAACAAATGATGAAGAAAGTCTGCAAAATGACATTAATGAGCTCACCAAATGGTCGGACAAATGGCTATTAAAATTCAATAAAAGTAAATGCAAGCATATGCACCTAGGTACAAGTACAGACTATAGATATCACATGGAGGGTCAAATACTAGATACAACTACATTAGTGGAGCGGATAAACTTGATTTTTCACCAAAATATTTCACATCGTGATAAAAGCATGAAATTTTGTACAAACATTCTTCAATATATAGTTGTTCAGAATTCATAGTTGGCCATTTTGATTTCCGCCATTTTCAAGATGGCCGCCGCAAAATTAAAATGGTGCCATTTCTCTATAACCTTTTTTTACAAAACTACTTTCTGTTTTTTAATCTCCTGTTTTTGTTGGACAATTGACACGTATATTAGGAAACAAATCATAAATGTAAGGTTAGTTAGTTTATTTGTTTATGCGCATGCGCAATAAACTGTCAAAAGTATAAATATCCAAGTTTTCTAAGCTGTGAGTTGCCTTTCAACTTGATTTTTCACTTAAATAGTTCACATCGAGGTAAAAGCATGATATTTTGAACAAACATTCTTCAATATGTCGTGGTTCAGAAATTATAGTTGGCCATCTTGATTTCCGCCATTTTCAAGATGGCCGCCGCGAAATTAAAATTGCACCATTTCTTTGTAATCGTTTTAACAAAACTACTTTTTGTTTTTAAATTTCTTGTTTTTATTGGTCAAGTGACACTTATATTAGGAAACAAAAGATAATTGTAAGGTTAATAAAAGTATTTGTTAGTGAGCATGCGCAATAAACTGTCAAAGATATAAATATCCCTGTTTTCCAAGCAGTCAGTTGCATTTTAACTTGACTTTTCACCAAAATACTTCACATCGTGATAAAAGCATGAAATTTTGTACAAACATTCTTCAATATTTAATGGTTAAGAATTCATTGTTGGCATCTTGATTTTGGCCATTTTCAAGATGACCATCGCGAAATCAACATATCGCCATTTCTATTTAATCTTGTATGCATATTTACTTTTTGATTTTCAATTTCTTGCTTTTATTGGACATGAAATGATAAATAAAAGGTTTATTAAATCATTTGTTAGTATGCATGCCAAGAGTATGAATATCCCTGTTTTCCAAGCTGTGAGTTACCATTAAACTTGATTTGTACCAAAAAATATTTCACATCGTGATAAAAGAAGCAGAAGTATCAATGGGACATTCGAATGTCAAAGTCCGAAAGGGCAGAATCAAAACCAGTAAACACAAACAAGGACAGGACGTGTAAGCATGAAATATTGAACAAGCGTTCCTCAAATATATAATGGTTCAAAACTCATAGTTGACCATCTTGATTTCGGCCATTTTCAATATGATTACCGAGAAATTAAAATGGCGCCATTTCATTCTTAATTTTTTGTGAAAAACTACTCTTCTAAGGGTCTTGGGATTCTGACGTCGGGTCAGTGCTCAGCCCACAGAGCGACCAAGTGTGTACCCTAGGTGGCTGAATAGGGTAGCCCTCGTCCGCGGGGGTTGTCAGGTCTATAATACGGAAACCCTGACCGCCGACCATAGTGGGCCAACGTGTGTGGAGAATGCCACGCTTCATGCACGTAAAAGACCCCTTTGTGGACCGCCCAGTAGTGCACCACATAGGCCAAATTTTTCGCCCCTACCCATCTCTCCCCTTTTCCTGTGGTTCTTCAAAATTTACCGTTCCTCTGTGTCCCACCCCATCCCCATATTTCATTTATCATCATCATTTCATGTTCATTTTATCATCCTTTTCATGTTCATCGCCTGTAGATAGCCTATATAGCGTTGCACGGGCGTAAAACACCAACTCACTCACTCACTCACTGTTTAAATTTCTTGTTATATCGGACATTTGACACCTTTATTAGGAAGTTAAATGTAAGGTTTATCAATGTATTTGTTAGTGTGCATGGGCAATAAAATGCCCAAAGTATAAATATCCCTTTTTCCAAGGTGTGAGTTGCTTTTAATACTAAAATATGTGGAATTCATTTGAAACACTAAAAATCTCCTATTACATCCTATATTAGGCTTCCTTGTCATAATGCTACTATCAGAGACAATATAATGATGTACAATGCTAATGTACATGTAAGACCAAATAAAGAATCGTGTCCTTTTTAGCTCACCTGGATCGAAGGTCCATGTGAGCTTTTACCATCACTTGGCGTCCGTCGTCGTCGTCTGTCGTCGTCTGTAAACAATTTTTCAAACGTTAACTTGTCCGACACCATAAGTCCAATTGCAACCAAACTTGGTACAGTTGGTCAGTGGCATTATGTGTACAAAACTATCGTTCGGATTTTTGATTCGTCAAAAAAACATGGCCACCATGGCTAAAAATAGAACAGGGGGGTCAAATACAGTTTTTTGCAAATAACTCAAAAACGGTCACAGATATCAAAATTCTGGCATAGGGTAAAAGTGATCAGCACCTCAAAATCTACCTGCCCAGAAATTTTCAAGATGGTCCAATATCTTGAAAACTAATCAAGATATTTCAGAAATTTAAATCACATATGGTTAAGCACAATAATATCTACAAATATATATACCTGTGTCGTTCAGGTGAGCGATTCAGGCTCTTGGGAGCCTCTTGTTACATTATAAGGTTTATATGGTGGTAGTGACTGACTACTATGGCACCTGTTCACAACAAAACCATTTTAACTTGCAATACAATAACAGCTTTTAATTCTAAACTCTTAAACAATTTGGGGTATTTTGTAAATACAATGATTTATAAAAATGTCAATAGTTGTGTTGTGTTCACCAAGTCCAGAATATATGCCATGCACAACACAAAATACGAAAGTGAACTCAGAAAAATAAGATATACCAGTTGTCCCACTAAAGTTTAGTGTTTAATACTATAAAACAAACTCGAAATGTTAATTAACGAATGTATCTTGTGTTCATTAAATTGGTTCATACCAACATATTGTTTTAAGAACTAAGGATTGTTCTGGTTTGGCTTGGCAAATGGGAAGCTGAGAATTTTGTATCTGTAATTTATTGATAATGACTCTTAAACAAAACCTACAGCAGACATGTATGACTAGTAATGTACTAGTTACTTTGAGTAAAATGTATGACTTGTAATGTACAAGTTACTCTGAGTAAATGAAGATATTCAAGTAGTGAGCTTACAGGTGACATTTTTTTATACATACGATGCATCAGTCCTACATTAAACCTCTCAAAACCCAAAAGGTCTGTCTTTAGACTTATTGTAACTAAAATAACTTTTATGTCAGTAATGTCACAATTACCTTTTACAATATTTTGCATTTTTCACACTAATAAAACATAGATGAAAATTAATATTTATACATTGGCTTACGATTCTATATCTATATCATGCGCATGATTAAAACTTGAAGGGGTTGCACTTAGACATGCTTGGGATACCCCACCATACCATTCGGAAAACAGACAGTAGACGCCTGACTGAAAAATCTAAGACAGCTCGGAAAACAGGAAGCAGATGTGAAACTGGCATGAAAAGGTGTGGAACGATTCAACTCATCATGCTAAAACTGTGTACAATATATAACATCAATCCCTTCGGAAAAAGCCCCCAAAATATATTTAGAAAGTTTGTAATGCACAGCCAGATGGACGTACAGACGGACATGGTATGCAATATAGCCCATTCTCTTACGAGTGGTGATGAATTACTTAACATTCATTTTTGAGTCTTATTCAAGCTCCTGTAGCACTAATGAAAAGTTCATATTTCATATAATCTGGCATATTGTACAAAAGGAATATAAATACCATAATTTAAAATTTAACGACAGCCATCTTGAAAATGGCTGTTATTGATATCTATAACTGTCTTATTTTAGCAAATTTAATACGACTGCTGAAAATATATAACTTTACAACTTCTTTTCACTTTTTTGTCATTTGAAAACTGTAAACATAAAACTAGTTAGCAATTCGTAACTCAAAATGTAATATTTGTATTATTATACCGCAATTATGACAAAATTTAGCGCATGCCCAGCTGTAAATATTCAAAACTACTTAATATATATATCTGTTAACCTTATATAAACTTTAAAACATGAATAAATAATTTAAATAGAAAAAATACAGTTATAGCCATGAATTGTATACAAAAGAATAATAAGAAATGACGCCATTTTGAATTTCATGGCGGCCATCTTGAAAACGGCCGAAATTGAAATGGCCAACGATCTTATCTTAATGTTAAGTACTTAAGGCACCACCATACCAAATTTCATGCTTTTATCACAAAGTGAAATATTTTACCCTATATCCGCTCCACTACAGCACCAACTTACATTCCGACTCCAAAAATTTTAGACACCTAGGCTGGACCAGTATAAGAGAACACCCGCTGAGCGGGCCAGATTTCTTCTCAGTCAAGGGTGCATGCCACTGTTTCCACCAGCAAGAAGGGACTTGTCCATTGGAAATCAGATTACTCTCCCTGGCGGAGTCAGCACCAAGAAGTGGCCACCATCAAACCTTCCAGACCTAACCCCAGATTAGAGAAAGCTTCAGTGGGAGTTCGTCGCACTCCAGTATGAGCAAATGTCTGGTAATGTGACCACCACGGACAGAGCTGGACCTTTAGACAAGTACAATATGTCGCATTACCAGGCACTGCTCCCCACGCCAAATCAAAGAAGGAAGAAGGCCGGGCCTTGGTAAAAAGCAGGTTCTACCTCTATGAGAGTTTAAGAGATATCGCCCTGGGGGTCATCACTCCGAGTAAAGATGTCTTCGCCATGCTGGAAAAGGCAAGCGCTGGACGCCAGAGAACAACAGAGAACAACATCACTGATGCATTAGACAAGAACAAAGTACCTCCGAGGCTGGACCTGAACTGATGTTCTTCACCTGGAAATATAAAGATTTGTGTTTAATGGACATTCCTTTATTTGAACTTTACTATCAAACTTTAAAATTGTAAAATAAAGTTTTAAAATATTGATTTTCTATGTCATAGAAATGTTTAGGGTGGGTGATTTTAAATTGAATTAAGGAAAAGTTAAACTGAAATTAAATCTTTGAATTTTTTTATGGTCTCTACAATTGTCTCTTGTAATTAAACAAGTTTCAAAATTATGCATTTATTTGAGTAAAAGATTTTTTTTATTTTTAATGGTTCTCATGTTTAAAGTTAATGATAATAATTTTTACCCCTATGTGATGAGCACATTGAAATGTTTCTATATTTTTTAATCATGTTAAATTGTTTTTTGAATTCGGGAAAATTCCAAATTAAAATTGGGAGAGTGTAATGGCTAGGCCCTAGGCCTGCCATTTTAGTTATCCTCATAGAAATTATGGAGTTTTGTGTTATCTATTGTTATATTTTTCAATATTGTTTGAATGTTTGAGAGTTTGAATAATTATCACAGGGCAATGCTATCAAATATTTACCTTGTTGAAGATCAAGGAGACCTTGCTTCCAAGATTCTTTTTGTTTTGGGTTTATTTTAAGTCAGATATAT
Organism: Arcuatula senhousia; assembly: GCA_963971305.1. Taxonomy (NCBI): domain Eukaryota; kingdom Metazoa; phylum Mollusca; class Bivalvia; order Mytilida; family Mytilidae; genus Arcuatula; species Arcuatula senhousia. The sequence continues at coordinate 23,923,594 of OZ020303.1, read as the reverse complement.
GTCTGAATAGCAGTCAGTTTCACCACTTTGCTTTGTTTACAAAAACGCCATTACGTTTTCCTTTTGACTGACGTTGAAACGTAAATTTTGTATGTTACAGGCAGAAACTGCATATTATAAATATTTAACCCACATATTGTGAAAGCAAGGAAACAAACATGATTTCCAAATAATTATGTAATACTTTTTACTTTAAACGTTACCGCCACAGGGTTATTTTTATGGTTTACGCACAACTTTCATACGCCATTTTCATATCAAGCCGCTTAGCCTGGCAATCATATTTTTCACTATTGCATAAGTCATGTGTATTTTTGAGAAGTTTTACCTTTAAGTACATTTTCTTAACTACGTTAGCCATCAATAGGCAAGTCACTGGCAATCTGACACTTTCTTTTAATTAATAAATCCATGAAAGTTGTGCTACAGGCCTGGCAGCTGCCAGGGAATTTTACGTCAACCATTTTGTAACAAATGACGTCATTGGTCAATTGTGGTCACATGACCCCTCCATTTTTATATAAAGACGGAGCACTGCTCAGTAATGGTGGAATGGTCAAACTGTCAACACTGACAACGTTAAATCCAAACTTTTAGAAAATAATCCCCAGTTGAAGAAAAGCTAAGAAAGGTATCTAATATAACATATATAATGGCTCAGTACATGAAATTAATGGGAACAACTAACCAAATTGTATTTCCACCCTTCTTTGGAGCACCACCCTGGGAAAGCCTGCCCTGGCAGCTTGGCAAGTGCCAGACCCATTTTTAAATACTAAATGAGACCATTCCCCCATCACATCGACCCTGCCAGCACCTGTTTAAATAATTAGGGACCTGTTTATGTATTTTCCACCTGTCTCCACTTGATTTATTTTGGATGTGCCAACACAATTATTACCTCCCTTGATAGATATAATGAAGATCCCTTGATGTACAACCCTGTGGCTAATAATTGTCAGATGATATTTGATGTATAACTGTTATATGAATCATATGCTAAAAATAATGCCAATAAACGTATTGCCCTGAGATTAGTCCATATTTGTTCAACCCTGGTAGTTTCAACCAAGTGTACCTCAGTATCCTAGCCATGAAATAATTTACATGAAAGCTGAATAGCAGCTCCTCTTCTTAATAAGAAATACCACGGGACAGCCGAAACACCAATAAACACCATTGCAACATATACACGAGGGGGCGGGGGGGGGGGGGGGCAATACTGTGGACTGAACAGGTGTTTCACGTGTCCCAGCCAGTGTTGGTCTTCACTGTGGTACTACCAAAAACCTGAACTTAGAACGATTGTTTAGCCCCATCCTGAGGTCCCTTACAATATCAAACTTTGGCTTAAGAAATACCAATTAACCCAAACAACTAAAAATAGGACAAAAAATTGACCCAAGAAATACCTCTGGAAAATATATGGTGTTTTTTAAGGGACTATATTAAACACCAACGAAAAATAAGGGGCCACAATTGTTGTCTCGTTCCTAATACTCCTCAGATAAGCCTCATTCATCAAATCAAATTGATTTGCACAAACTATAGCCTTTTTGGAGTTAACATACCAAGTTTCATAGTGATCAGATTGATAACATAAAAAATATAAGCAATTCAAATCACAGATTTCCTGTAAAAAGATTATCTTCTACAGCTTACTTAAGAACCATAGATCCTAATAGGTCATATTTTTTTACATTTCATCATTTTAAACAAAATCAATGATTAAGGTGTACTTAACATGGAAAACACAAGTTTTAGTAAAACAAGTGCAAGGTTTAAATTTCTGAAAAATAAGACGTTCAAAGTTTTAAAGGGGTACTCATATGGTCATTCATATTTTCAACAAAAAAATGGTACAAGAAACTGGAAACTGGAAACTCTTTTAAAATGTTATCTATATATTAAATAAGCTTACAGAAAAAAACAAAGAAACATTAACTCTTTGAGTCAATAGTAGCTTTTGTAAAGCAAGAACAATGACTGTGTATTATGAAAGCGGTTTTGATGCAAGTGTTAAAAATAACTATTCTTAGGTTTAAAAAAATGCTAAAGGAGATGCAATTTCTCATCTTCTCTGTGTTTTCTGCATGAGGGGATGCCAATCAACAGATTTCAATAACAAAAACACTTTTTAGAGCCTATTTTATGGAAACAGGTTTATAAATTGTGTGCAAAGACATAGAAATACCTTCAAATCTTCTGCTTGAATCTGCTAATATTTACCATCATATCACTTATATAATGAAAAGTGCTTAACTAAAAGGTGTTTTTGTATTGCTTATTATTAAAGCATTGCTTCCTGTCTGATATTTAAAGAATTGAACATATAAAAGGATGATTTCTAAAAGATGGCATAGGCCCACCCCTGAAACATCTATGTGTCACCTTGATTTGCAGGGGGGTGGTAATTTTTTATCTTCAATACTTAAAACATTTAATTAAGGATTAAAACTTTCCTTATGTATTAATTTAATGGTTTATGACTATTTCAGGCAACTCAAAGTCTTTACTTGCAAGTATGGGTCCATTTATGGGGAAAAAGTACAAAATCCAATAAAAGACCATTTTATATCTATAGTACACCTCTTATAGGCACGAGACTATAGTATTATTTTAGCCCCATTTTGTTATGCATTTTCAATATAGCATTTTGATGAATAAAAACAAAAATTAACCATTTGATTTTCCTTAAATTTCTCCCAGCTGTATAACAACACACGACATACTAGTAAATAATACGTAAATTTAAGAATATTTTACCGATTTTAAAACTTTTAATTCATTTTATGGTAAAGAGACCAAAATTTTTTAATGTCATCAAAAATGAAGATCTAAATTTTGACCCCGTGCATGGCTAGCAAATCACACCTGAATTAAGTGTTGGTCTTTGTACATATCAATCCATGGCTTAAGAACTACCAATTAACCCAAACAACTAAATATAGGACCAAACATTGATACTAGAAATACCTCTGGAAAATATATGGTGTTTTTTTTTCAGGGACTATATAAAACAACAACGAAAAATAATCCCCTCCCCACTGCGAATCGAGGTGACGGTAGCACATAGATTTTTCAGGGGTGGGCCTATGCCATATAATGAACGACAATTGTGGTCTCGTACCAGAAGAATTAAATGTGAATACTGTTAACGTAGTAATTTTTGCTATTTTCGCGGTTGCCAATGAATCGCGAAAATAAGTACTCGCGAATATTACCGATATCAAATTGTAGAGGTGTGCATGAAATCAGTTACTTATATATCGTTGACTCTTTGAGTGTCGTATAAAATGAATGATAGTACATAATGAATGAAGCACAATTGTTTACATCATGAATAGAAGGTGGTAGGCTTAGTGTGAGCACAAATTGGTAAATAAACATTTAATAGATTGAAAGATAAGGATCAATCAAACATTTCTTTTTAGATCATAAACACTTGATCCGTTAATTGGTCAATGTATTGTGTATGTTAACAAGTCAGTTACGGACAGCTTGGATCGACAGTAAATTACTGTCATCTCCTTCGGGCTCACTGTTGCTGCTGACAGTAATGACATTCCATCCCTGTATTGGATTCCTAAATTACATAAAAATCCGTACAAACAGCGCTTCATTGCAGGGTCATCAAAATCTACCACTAAACCTCTTTCAGTTCTGTTGACTTCAATACTTATTCGGCCTCCAGAAATATTACGATTGTTGTTTTTCTAGAAATGGTGTCGATCAAATGTGGATCCTGAAGAATTCAAAAGAACTATTGGAGATTCTTAACTCAAAATCAGTTTCGTCCCGCGCGGGGTCTGGGTGGCGAATAGGCCCGCAACAGAGCCTAGCTTGTCGTAAGAGGCGACAAAGGGTCTTGGCATTCTGACGTCGGGTCAGTGCTCTGCCCACAGAGCGACCAGGTGTGTACCCTAGATGGCTGAATAGGGTGGCCCTCGTCCGCGGGGGTTGTCAGGTCTATAATACGGAAACCCTGACCGCCGACCATAGTGAGCCAACGTGTGTGAAGAGTGCCACGCTTCATGCACGTAAAAGACCCCTTTGTGGACCGCCAAAAGTGCACCACTTAGGCTAAATTTTCCGCCTCTACCCACCTCTCCCCTTTTCCAGTGGTCTTCAAAATGGGTGCTGATTCCTGGGTGGGTCTACACAATTCAATTTGTTGTTTCAATTAGTTCTTGTCCTGATTATGACCAAAATAGTGTTGACTGGACATAAAACAAACAACAAACATACAAAGCAAACAATCCTATGTTTGTGACATCTTTGAAACTGGCTTGCCCTCTCTCTTCTGGACACAAAAAGGACTGGCTAGTAACAATCGGGTCTTTGAATGGGAACTTGGTAACCATCTTCTTGACGACTGCATAGTAGAACTGACGAATGAATTGCTGTCTGGGAACATGACCTTGCATAATTTGGTAAAATGCTCTTCTACTGAAAAGGAAAGGTTGTGTTCTAATGAAGTTTGCAAATAGCAATTCAGCTTTGGTCACGTTGTCATCTTCTGGTCGTGTAAAGAACTTGGAAGCTTTGGTACTATTCTGTGCACTTTTGTTCATATGCAAGGCTGTTGAAGAATGTTTTGCATCATAATTGATGCCCTCAGCCCTCATGGTATATTTTAAAGTCTTTATTTCAAAGTTTAAAATTGGCATGGGATTAGGATTTTTTTTCAATCATGAACTGTATCTTGGGTCACTTATCCGTTTCTCAAGAAAGCGGAATAAAGGCCGTTTATGCTCATCTGGAGGACTTGACATCATAACTACTTAAACTGGTATGTAACACAGTTTCGTTCGTTTATTAGGGTTTAACGCCTGGCTTTCCAAGTTGAATATTGCAGGCTGTTGCATATCATCAGATTATTGTTGTGACATCGTCTTCCTGAAAGGTTTCGCTCTGTGCCGGTACCATTCGGGGCCCGGGTGGCGAATAGGCCCGCAGCAGAGCCTAGCTTGTCGTAAGAGGCGACTAAGGGTCTTAGGATTCTGACGTCGGGTCAGTGCTCAGCCCACAGAGCGACCAAGTGTGTATCCTAGGTGGCTGAATTAGGGTGGCTCTCCGCCGCAGGGGTTGTCAGGTCTATAATCAGGAAACCCTGACCGCCGACCATAGTGGGCCAACGTGTGTGGAGATTGCCACGCTTCATACTTTACTTTTTACTTTTTCTGTAGAGATCTGTCTTCTAGGCAACTGTGCCTCTCTGACCCATCTCGAATAAGTTGATGCCCACTTCCGGTCCATATATGTCGGGCTCAAATTTTATTTGCAGCGTTTTTCAGTCTTTGTTTAATTGGCTTTTGAAGCTGTTTACAGTTTTAGCTTCCACAGTACTAGCTGATAAACTATTCCAGGGGTTAACAGTTCTTTGGGAAAATATTTTCTTTCTCTTTTTTGTCCTGGAATGCTTCTTAAATAATTTAAGGTTGTGTCCCCTTGTATTGTTATTATTTGTGCTCAGTGGTAACATATTTCCGTCCGCTCCAGCATATGGAGTTTACGTATCACAATTGATTCGTTATTCCAGAGCATGTGGGGAGTACAACGACTTCCTTGATAGAGCTACACGGCTGACAAGCAAATTGTTAACACAGGGGTACGTTGCTCCCAGGTTGTTGTCATCACTCAAGAAATTTTACGGACGACATCATGTGCTTGTATGCAAATACGGGATTTCTATCTCTCAGATGAGCACAGATGTTGGTTTGACATAGAGTTTTGTAATGTCATCCTTTCCGGATTTGACCAACACTTAATCGATCTTTGGCAACGTGACGGGTGTGCTATAGCAAGCAGGAACTGCTTACTCTTCCGGAGCACCTGAGTTCACTCTCGTTTCGACTTGAGTTCGCGTTGCTGAATGCGGTTTTGTTGTTATGTTTGTATGTTTTATGTTGTTATGTGGTTTGTTTTGTTGTGATGATTTTTTTGTCTGCCGGTTTTGTCTTTGTCTTCACGGTTTTATGATACTGATTACCCCTTTGGTACACCTTTGCTTCCTTCCTAAATCTATTTTGTCAATGTTTTTTTAAGATTTTGAATGTTTGTATCATGTCTGCTCTTAGACGCCGGTATTGCAGTGATGGTATGCCCAATCTTCATATCCTATCACTATAGCTTAAGTGTTCTATGCTTCGTACCAGGCGTGTTGCCCTTCTTTAGACAGATTCTAATAATATGGCCTCCTATTTGTTGATGACTGACCAGACTGTACTCGCATACTCAAGATGCAGACGAACCAGGCTTTTATATAATGTTACAAACATTTCTGGGTCTAGGTATTTGAATGACATTTTAATTATTCCCAATTTCAGGTTTGCCTTATTGACCTGGTTCTGTATGTGCTCTTCAAACGAGAGATTCTCATCTATAATCACACCAAGGTCTTTTTCCGATGTACTGGAATTGGTGGAGGTGACGGTTCATAACTGTCCAGTCTTTTTCTTTTTGGTGATGGTGGTTCATGATCTGGAGTTTTCGAGCTTGTGGTTAGAGTTAACAATGGTGTGGCTGGCTGAGTTGGTGGAACAATGTAGGTGTTTGATAGAATATCTGCTTCTAAAATGAATCATGCCTGAGGTGAAGCTGGATCTAAAGGTGTGACTGGCACTGGTATTATAACTGGTGGAGTTGTTGGCCTAGAAGAGACTGGCTCTGTAGTTGTGATTTGCACTGGTAGCATAACTGGTGGAGTGGTCGGTCTAGAAGAGACTGGCTCTGGTAGGGTAATTGGCTTTGAAGGTGGTGCTGTTGTAGATGAGGGTTTACTTGTAATCTTAGCAGTTGATTTGGTTCCGGTTTTTCTGGAGGTCTTCTTTTGGGGCACTGTTACAACTGACTTAAGAGGTACTATATGAAACTCTGGTCTTATTCTGTATATGTCTTGAAGGTGATTTGCTGGGAGATGTAGAGAGGATATTGCCGACAATCTGATGACCTGCAGAGAGTCTCGAACCAGTTTTAATCTATCAGCATCCAGGGGTGTCCCTCCAGGGGGTATGGCCATTATCCTTCTGGACAGACTTGCTGTTGACTTAGGATCTGTGAATATACTATCGGCCAGCCGAAAGTGATAAGTGGTTCCTTTGAGTTCTGCCTGCAGAAACACGTTTCCTGGGACTAGACATCCACAGATGACATGCCAGCTGTCCTCTCCCTTCTCCTGAATCATGGCCTCATCACCCGAGTATATTGGTACAAAATCTTCTTTTTTTGTCCCGTGCGGGGCCCGGGTGGCGAATAGGCCCGCAGCAGAGCCTAGCTTGTCGTAAGAGGCGACTAAGGGTCTTGGGATTCTGACGTCGGGTCAGTGCTCAGCCCACAGAGCGACCAAGTGTGTACCCTAGGTGGCTGAATAGGGTGGCCCTCGTCCGCGGGGGTTGTCAGGTCTATAATACGGAAACCCTGACCGCCGACCATAGTGGGCCAACGTGTGTGGAGAGTGCCACGCTTCATGCACGTAAAAGACCCCTTTGTGGACCGCCCAGTAGTGCACCACATAGGCTAAATTTTCCGCCCCTACCCACCTCTCCCCTTTTTCCTGTGGTTCTTCAAAATTTACCGATCCTTTGTGTCCCACCCCATCCCCATATTTCATTTATCATCATCATTTCATGTTCATTTTATCATCCTTTTCATGTTCATCGCCTGTAAATAACCTATATAGCGTTGCACGGGCGTAAAACACCAACTCACTCACTCACTCACTCATTAGGGTTTAGCTGAAATCCAGTACCAGTTCTCCATGATCTCTCCCATTCCCTAACAGATATTATAGGATTCTTCCCCTGTCTTAACCAATTCCTCATTGCGTCTTTTAACTCTCTAGCACTGCTGGAGTAAAATGATGCAGGCTTCACCACTCTTCTATATATCTCGGGATACACAGCTAGGTAATAGCAGTTTGGCTCAGATAGCACATCTGGTCTGAGGTCACTTAATATTGCCTTATGGTGTTTGATGGCATGCTCCTTGAGCTCAGATACTCTTCTGAACTTCACCAGGCGATCATTACACCAGGGACAGACGACCTCCATCTTTGAATGCGCATTGCTGGCTAGATGGTTCTTCAGTTTCTTTGTAGAGTCAAATCTCTCACTGCAGAGCCGACAGTCTCTTTCTGGCATCTGAAATACATTACTGTTGTTTGGTTTTTAAGTTAATAAATCTACTTTATGTGTGTTTTTGTTGTTTTTCATTGGTACGGCAATTCTAATCTATTGGATATGGCAATACATGTAACAGATCTTTATGACATAATGGGCATTAACTCTAATACTAAATGGTAAGTATATGGCTCAGTACTTGGACAATTTTCAGATCACCATGTCTTTAATCAATGGTTTCCCCTTTCCCTATTTGGTTATTTTGGACTATTACTCGTTACTATCAAGAGTGGTAAGATACATATGTGTCCTCTCTGACACTACACCCGTTGGGAACCTCGGAGTTGATCAGTTCCTTTATTTCCCACAATACATCGAAAAGCGCCTTTCCTTCTACACTATGCGTCCATAGTGGCTGTGTAAAAAGACCTCAGTCTCGTATAAAAACATGTCCGTCGACGCGTCCATCGTACGACATACAAGTCTCCACCTTTATAACATCTGGTTATTCTGGTCCTGATTTAATGTACCACCTCTTATAGTCTCACGATGTAATAAACACAATAATAATCTGCATTAAATTTTATTTACAACAACAGTTCTAAGTACAATTACTTATGTCTACAGGGTTTGGAACCAATGGGGAATATTTCTGCCTTGGTAAGCTTTCGCCATCTGTTTGGCTGATCTTTTGACGAGATAGGTCAAGTCATCAATTTGTCTGGTAACTATGTACGGGCCACGCCATTTCGGACATAACTTGTGACATATTCCTTTTTTCCTGTTTGGATCACTTAACCAAACTGGCTGTCCTACTTTGAAATGTCTTTTCTTAGATTTTACATCATAATGTCTCTTCTGATACGGTGTATTCTTTTTCCTGGCAATTTCATGTGCTGTTGAGAGTCTTTTATGGAGTCTTGAAACAAATTCATCTGCATTAACTTCATCATCATCATCATCATCATCATCATGTGGTCTTGCACTAATTGCCTGGAGAGGAAGGGTAACTTCTCGTCCAAACGCCAACAAGTTCGGAGTGTAACCTATTGTGGCATGAACTGAAGATCTATATGCCATTAGAAGTTGGGGCAAGTAGACATCCCATGAATGTTGATCTTTTTCACAATAGATGCTAAGCATTTTAATCAGAGTTCGGTTGAACCTCTCTACAGTTCAATTGGACTGTGGATGAAAACTTGTGGTACGGGTCTTGTCAATACCAAGCAACTCACACATCTGTCTGAAAAGATTGGACTCGAACTGTGTTCCCTGGTCGGAATGGAGCTGATATGGTGTTCCAAATCTGCACACAAATTCATTTATTAAGACATTGGCAATAGTTGCAGCTTCTTGATCTGGGATCCCATAAGCTTCAGTCCACTTGGAAAAGCAATCTGTAACCACCAGGCAATAACGATTTCCACGATGGCTCTTTGGTAATGGTCCAAGGATATCAATGGCAATCCTTTCCATTGGTGCTCCTACATTATATATGCCTATAGGGGCTCTACTTGTCCCTTGCAGGGCTGGTCGGCGTGATGTGCAGCTGTCACACTTCTGTATGTAATCTTGTACAGTGAATTTCATCTTGGGCCAATAATAGTTATGCTTTATCTTTTCCAGTGATTTCTCTACTCCAAGGTGACCAGCGGATGGAATATCATTGTGGTACTTTAATACAGTGGTTCGGTATGGTTCTGGTACAACACTTCGAAGTTGAGTTTGCTCATTATCAAGAATCCATTCTACAAACCACATGCCATCAGTAATAGTGAACCTGTTCTACATGTTCCACAGGCACTTCAGATCAGGGGAAAGATCAGATAAAGATTTCCAGTCTGGCTTTTGGTCACCTTGTTCAAATTTTGATCTTGCAGTTTAAGTTTTCTTATGGTATGAGCATCCCAGCCAAGCAGCTCAAATTGATTTCTTCCTCGTTTTGAAGGATTTTGGCTTCTGGTTACTGCCCGTACTTGCAGATGTAAGGTTTCATGTTCATCGTCATCACTTTCTGAATCGTTTTACTGACTTGCCGTAGACATGCAGCACATGGGTTTCTGGACAATGCATCAGCATTTCTGTGTTTTGTTCCTGGTCGATGTACAACAGTTATATCATATGTTCCAAGCTCTTGTAGCCATCTAGCTACTTGTCCAGTTGGTGTCTTTAAGCTTCTCATCCAGCTTACAGCGGAGTTGTCTGTCCTTAAAAGAATCTGCTGACCATACAGGTACTAATGGAATTGGCGTAATGCACAAATGACTGCAAGTAGTTCTTTTCTGGTGACACAATAACTTTCTTCATGTTTGTTCATTGCTTTGCTCATGTAAGCAATTACTCTTTCATGGCCTTCTTGTTTTTGTGATAGCACTGCTCCAACAGCTTTGTTGCTAGCATCCGTGTCGAGTATGAACTGGAAACCCATTCTGGGATAGGCAAGTATTGGTGGAGAATTCAACACTTCTTTCAGTTTGGGTCCCGTGCGGCGCCCGGGTGGCGAATAGGCCCGCTGCAGAGCCTAGCTTGTCGTAAGAGGCGACTAAGGGTCTTGGAATTCTGACGTCGGGTCGGTGCTCAGCCCACAGAGCGACCAAGTGTGTACCCTAGATGGCTGAATAGGGTAGCCCACGTTCGCGGGGGTTGTCAGGTCTATAATACGGAAACCCTGACCGCCGACCATAGTGGGCCAACGTGTGTGAAGAGTGCCACGCTTCATGCACGTAAAAGATCCCTTTGTGGACCGCCAAATAGTGCACCACATAGGCTGAATTTTCCGCCCCTACCCACCTCTCCCCTTTTCCTGTGGTTCTTCAAAATTTACCGGTCCTTTGTGTCCCACCCCATTCCCATATTTCATTTATCATCCTTTTCATGTTCATCGCCTGTAAATAACCTATATAGCGTTGCACGGGCGTAAAACACCAATTGGCTCACTCAGTCACTCCTAGGTCATCTTTTGATTTGAAGAAGGCATTTTGGTATTTAGTTAATAATCTGGCCAGGCTGTCACTTTCTTCTTCTGTAAGATGGACCGAATTTCTTTCCAACAAATCAACAACAAAAAAGGGTAAGCTGGAACTTGAATGGTCAAGATCAGCGGTAGTACTGCAAACTGAAATATCTGGAAATTCATAAGATTCACACTGACCAAGCTTCATTTTTGGGTAGACCACAACATCTTCATCACTAAAATTGAGAAGATTGACAAATTTGTCAGTTAACTTGGATTTAAATATTGCACGCATAATAACTATGTTCTTTTCTTCATACAGGTTGATAGCTGGCTCCATAATGCAATCTTCACTCAATTTCTCACAGCATGGAATTTCTACAGGAATATACATTCTAGAATTAGCTGGTATGGTTATCTCTTCACATGCTTCGATTCGACATACCATTTTTAGCTTCGCCGGCTAACCAGCATTGGATGGGAACTTTTTCAGTCTGAAGTATCATTTTCTGGTAATCAATCTTCCTAACATACTGTAGGAGAAAATCTTGACCAATAATAGCACCAGGACCAATCTTACATACTATGACCAATTGAGGGAATGCTACTTCTTTAAACTGAATATTCATGGTACATTGTCCAGCTGTAGAAATGGGGTTTCCATTGACATCTTTAATACTCAATATGGAAGGTGAAAGCTTTGGCTTTTTGATCTCCTGGATTCTGTTAAATGTATTGATAGCTAATATAGTAGTTGTGGACCCGGTGTCAACAAGGAATTCAACAGGGAGACCATCTATCTCCCCTACTGTATAAAACCCATTATCAAATTTCCCACATGTTTTACCAAGTTGTCTTACACGTTTTGTTGTATTAGTGTATTCATTATGATTAGGTAAATTGCTAGGCCTATTTGCTGGGAATTCCGTCGAATAGTGGCTTTCTACTTCGACGGGTTGGAGTTTTCCTGGTTCCTAAAATAGCTGCCTCTCTGACTATAGTACGAATTTGAAGGCATTGATTTGCTCTTTTTGTAATAAGGACATTGTCTGTACAGGTGCTTGTCTGAATTACCCAAACAAAACACCTTCTGGTATCTCCACTTTGTTCTTAAGACTTTGGAGGACTGGCTTTGTTGTTGTTGTCTTCTAGCCTGGCAATCCTGGCAACTATCTGGTCAATTTCAGGTTGACTTGATTCACTTTCAGCATTAAGACGAACAGGTGCCTTTTTCTTTTCAGCTTGGTTGGAGTCTCCAAGGATGGCTTCATAGCGCTCAATGACTTGCACTGCATCTGAAACTGTCTCACACTCTGTCTATACATCTGCACTTCATTTCTAAGGAAACAGACTTGTAGAGTTGATTCAGGGCTAAGGCTTCTTGGGCAATTGGGTCCAGGTTTGTATAAGCTCTCTGGGCTAGTTGTCGGAGGTCATCTCCTAGGACAGCAATAGATTCTCCTGGTAATCTCTTCCTGGCTTCAAATTTTGATAGCCAACGGCTCTGTTGTCTGGTGCATCCAAATCGTTGTTGGAGTTTAGCTACAAGCAGTTCACAGTCTCTCCTCTCAGCAGCTGACAAGCTTATATAAAATGTGCGGGCAGGGCCTCGAAGACTGGCTGCAAGGGTAAGTACTTTATCCCGATCGTCAAGTCCACCAAGTTCAACACAATCCTCAAAATGAGAGAAGTATTCATTCCAGTCAGAGTTTCCATTGTAAGACTCAGGTCTGATGTAATAATGATGGTTATTTCCTTTAGGTAGACCAGCTATGTCACCTCTGCCGTGTCTAACCTCATGTGCAAAATCTGCTTCTGAGTGGGTTTCATCACTTTTTCCTACCAGTGGGTGGTGGTTAAATTCTATTTCATGGTCTGGACTCTAACTGAAAATTACACGAAAGAATAAAAAAACATTAGGCTGTCAACATCCATCACATCAAACCGCACGGCATCCGCGTGCACGGCGTAAAAGTTCGTATCGCTGGATTGCCCAAAAAGAACAGGCTATCCTACTTCTGACACCAATTTGTAAGGGACCTCAGGATGGGGCTAAACAATCGTTCTAAGTTCAGGTTTTTGGTAGTACCACAGTGAAGACCAACACTGGCTGGGACACGTGAAACACCTGTTCAGTCCACAGTATTGGCCCCCCTCGTGTATATGTTGCAATGGTGTTTATTGGTGTTTCGGCTGTCCCGTGGTATTTCTTATTAAGAAGAGGAGCTGCAATTCACCTTTCAGGTAAATTATTTCATGGCCAGGATGCTGAGGTATACTTTGTTGAAACTACCAGGCTTGAACAAATATGGACTAATCTCAGGGAAATACGTTTATTGGCATTATGTTTAGCATATGATTCATATTACATTTATACATCAAATATCATCTGACAATTATTAGCCATATGGTTGTACATCAAGGGATCTTCATTAAACCTATCAAGGGAGATAATAATTGTGTTGGCACATCCAAAATAAATCAAGTGGAAACAGGTAGAAATACATAAACAGGTCCCTAATTACTTAAACAGGTGCTGGCAGGGTCGATGTGATGGGGGGAATGGTCTCATTTAGTATTAAAAAAAATGGGTTTGGCACTTGCCAGGCTGCCAGGGCAGGCTTTCCCAGGGTGGTGCTCCAAAGAAGGGTGGAAATACAATTTGGTAATTAGTTGTTCCCATTAATTTCATGTACTGAGCCATCATATATGTTATATTAGATACCTTTCTTAGCTTTTCTTCAACTGGGTATTACTTTCTAAAAGTTTGGTTTTAACGTTGTCAGTGTTGACAGTTTGACCATTCCACCATTACTGAGCAGTGCTCCGTCTTTATATAAAAATGGAGGGGTCATGTGATCACATTGACCAATGACGTCATTTGTTACAAAATGGTTGACGTTAAATTCCCTGGCAGCTGCCAGGCCTGTAGCACAACTTTCATGGATTTATTAGTTAAAAGAAAGTGTCATGATGTTGATGTGATGATGTTGCCAAAACATTGTCCACCTTACATGACAAATATGTTGTTGTACCTGCAGACAAAGCACCAAATAACATCATTTTTGTGTGCAAGAAACACTATCAGTCAAAAGGAAAACATAATGGCGTTTTTGTAAACAAAGCAAAGTGGTGAAACTGACTGCTATTCAGACATATCTGACTTAAAATAAACCCAAAACAAAAAGAATCTTGAAAGCAAGGTCTCCTTGATCTTCAACAAGGTAAATACTTGATAGCATTGCCCTGTGATAATTATTCAAACTCTCAAACATTCAAACAATATTGAAAAATATAACAATAGATAACACAAAACTCCATGATTTCAATGAAAATAACTAAAATGGCAGGCCTAGGGCCTAGCCATTACAATATATACTAAGACCAACACTTAAATCAGCATAAAAGGGGTGATTTGCTATGCGCGGGGTTAAAATTAAGATCTTAATTTTTTTATGACATTAAAAATGCATTAAAAGTTTTAAAATCGGTAAAATCTTCTTACATTTACATAATATTTTTGTATTATGTTGTTATACAGCTGGGAGAAACTTTATGAAAATCAAATGGTTAATTTTTCCATCAAAATGCTATATTGAGTTTATATTGAAAATTCATTAAAAATGGGGCTTAAATAATACTTATCTCGGGCCTTCTGATTTTGTGAAATTTCTATGACAGACAGTTATGTCATGTTGGTTATTAAAAATCTGGATTTCTTTCTCTTGTTTAAAGAATTTTTTGTCTTTTAAAAAGTAGAATTTCTTACACTTGTGGAAGAAATCCCTGATCTTCAATGAAGGCTCGTGTAAGAACCTAAAACTCAATGGAGATCAAAATATAAAGCTGAATGTCATGCATGATAAGTAAATAATGAACATAATTTTATTCTGATTAAATATTGGAGATATCGTCTTCGCCCGCAGCAAGATATTGCCAACTCCATATTACATGTATTATATTTTTCATTACACCAGGGAATCCAACATCCTTATAACCTGATCCGACTAGGAACCCAATTAAGGTTTAGCACAATGTCGAATTATATTACGTATTGGTATTTGTCAAAACCATTCAAGTTTTTATGATATTAAATGACATTCATCAATGTTCGGGAACAAAATGCTATAAAATGCTAAAAATTTAAGCCATTATTAAAATGTCATAAGTGGGTTCCTAATTGACTAATACCTGTTGTTTTGAAATTGTTAATTTTTTTGGCTAGATGAAACCTATTACCAGCAGTATGTAGATCAGACAAATGATGTTAGTTATTGCTTTACTCACAAGCAGAAGGACTTCGGTTTCAGGAAGATTAATATGAAAACGGCGATAAAATGAACATGAAATGATGGTGAAGTGGAGGAAATAGGAACACAGGAGCAATAGGGTTGGAGAGTTTTTATTGCCACTGTAAGAAAGGAGATGGGTAGAATCGGAAAATTTTGCCCCCTGAATGGAAATCCAACTTTTATCGAGACCGACCCACAACAGGGGCTTTAATACGGAAGCCCGTTAGTGTCAGGTGGAGTTTTTTTAAGTCGTAATCACCACTTAGTAACTCGTGATCACAATTTAGCTAGCTCGTGAATACAACTTAGTGACTGTTGATCACAACTTAGGACAACAACCTCATACTTTTAATAATGATATGTTCAATCATATTACACATTTTCTCCAAATATGAAGTTGTAATTCAGATGTGCCCACATTTTTTCCAAACAGAAAAGTGGAATGCAGCAAAAATCGATGAAATTAGCACTTTTTCCTTCAAATTTAGCTTTTTAAAGTGAACTGTTTGACATGACAACTTCACTGTTATGTAAAAGCTGATTTTTTGAAAGCCTAAAATTTGTTCAATGTTCCAGAAACTTTCAGATTACTTTTTGCTTCGTCAGAAATTCAAGGTAAATCTACGGCCAAAATGGGTTTGTTGCAACTTGGTACATACATATGAGCGTCCAGTTGATTTAGATTGATAAATATTGGGTCAATATCCAGATTTGTTGACATTTTGATATTTCCCTTGAACGAAAAAGAATCATTTTAGCATTAACTGATTGTGTGACAGATTACATAAATCCCTCATAAATATATAATGAAAGCGCTTCCTTAATATATGGAAAATCTGTCAAAATTTACCAGACAAACTAACTAAAACGATAGTTTATACCTAAAGTCTTATGATATTTTCTTCAGTAGAGATTTAAATGACAATTGCTTCATCTAAATCTCGTATATTCTATAACAGGGCTTAGTAAAAATACAAACTTTTCGATAATCCTTATTAGAATAAACAATTCCAAGACAAAGAAGTTGATAACCCTTCTTTGCATGTAAACAATTTATGTAAAATATATACTTCTAAATGCATAATCCGGCTTTTCTGCTTAAATTGTAAAGACGAAAATATTTTGCAATCGATTATTGCAAGTATTACAAGTAATAAAAGTGTGAACTCTGACGCATTTTGCCTAGCGAGCCGCTATGGACACAAAAATCAATGGTCTGCTTTGGTACAGTCTCTGGCTGTTCTGTATGCATGAATCGCGCGTTAGATGCAATTTAAAGTTGTAAGTCCCCCTTCTTGTGGAAACTGAAGGGGACTGTAGGTTTGCTCTCTGTCCTTCTGTCACGTCTCAGTTTTCCACACTTTTTTTCCTTAGCGCTTATAGACAATGAAGTGAGCCTACCATGAGTTACAAATCAAGTATATGTTTCCTGCCGGTACGCAAATGTTATTGACCTTTGAACTTTGAAAACTCATTTGAAATTTGAGTTTTCCGCACTTTTACTAAACGCTTATAGGTAATGAACTGTTTTTTTTTTTGGTTTTTTTTTTTGGGGGGGGGGTATGTGAGTGAGCCATGATTCGTTTCAGACCAAGTATATGTTTCGTTTTTAATCAGCAAATTGTTACGAGAGTTACGGGCCATTGAACTTTAAAAATCCAATGAAATTTTAGTTTTCTATCGCTTTTAGATAATGAACTGATCAAGTTTAGGATTTCATTCGTTTCACAAATTTTTACCAGTAACTAAAATATGAGGCCGAAAGTGGAATATGTATTGTTTTGCAATACTTTCGGAATGCTTGTTCGTCTGGAGCTTTGTTTTTTAGCTCACCTGGCCAAAGGCCATGTGAGCTATTGCCATCACTTGGCGTCCGTCGTCGTTAACTTTTCTTCAAACTTCTTCTCCTCTGAAACGGCTGAACAGATTCGAACCAAATTTGGTCTGATGGTACCTTAGGGTATCCCCCACAGAATTGATGTGGGGATTTTTGATTCGTCGAAAAACATGGCCGCCGTTGCTAAAAATAGACCAGGGGGGTCAGACTACTGTTTTTGGCTTGTAAATCAAAAAGTATAAGAGATAGATGAAATCTGATGCCACCCTACTGCTTCAGCATTAAAAGCTCTACAAAAGTCTTCATTTGGTCCAATTTGTCAGATGACCTCTTATAGGGGTTACAGCCCCTTAAAGGTGAAAAATAGCATTTTTTCATATTTTTGCCCTATAGTATGAAAACTATTGCAGATAGAGAAAAGCTGTTGCTTGCTTAAATGTTCAGCTCATTTAGCTCTACAAAAGTCTCCATAGGGTCGAAGTTGTCAGATGACCCCTTATAGGGGTAACGGCCCCTGAAATAATGTTTTTTCATGTTTTTGGCCTATTGAATGAAAACTATTGCAGATAGAGAGAAGCTGTTGCTTGCTTAAATGTTCAGCTCATTTAGCTTTACAAAAGTCTCCATAGGGTCGAAGTTGTCAGATGACCCCTTATAGGGGTTACGGCCCCTAAAATAATGTTTTTTCATGTTTTTGGCCTATAGAAAGAAAACTATAGCAGATAGAGAAAAGCTGTTGCTTGCTTAAATGTTCAGCTCATTTACCTCTACAAAAGTCTCCATAGGATCGAAGTCTTCTGATGACCCTTAATAGGGGTTACTGCCCCTAAAATAACCTTTTTCATGTTTTTGGCCGTTAGAATGAAAACTATAGCAGCTAGAGAAAAACTGTTGCTTGCTTTAATGTTCAGCGCGTAAAGCTCTACAAAAGTCTCCATAGGGTTGAAGTTGTCAGATGACCCCTTATAGGGGTTACGGCCCCTAAAATAACGGGTTTTTGTGTTTTTTCGGCCTATAGAATGAAAACTATAGTAGATAAAGAAAAAACTGTTGCTTGCTTAAATGTTCAGCTCATGTAGCTCTACAAAATATAGGGTTGACATAAAGACCAGGTGAGCGATTTAGGCTCCTGGGAGCCTCTTGTTTAGACTCAGTAGTAGGTTGGCTTTGCTTATGGCATTGTAGGTTTATAGTATTCTATATAGTTTGTATACAGGCATTTGTTTTGAAATCAAAAGCATCAATGGTAGGCTATGCTAGTTAATGTGTCCAAGGATATCCTGTCCCAAAATTTAAACAAATTGGTATTGGAAAGAGGCATGAAACTGAAAAAAAACAAGCATTAACTGTGATTGCAAGCAAGTCACAAAGTCCCCCAAACGACCCGTATTTGCCACTTTTCTCTTCAGCATGTCAAAAAACCCTTAACTATCAATTTTCATGTAAATCGGAGCACTTTGAAAAATTTGACCCGATTACCTCCCTTGAAAGCACATTTTTATTTATATCTCGAAAACCGTAAATAATGCTTCAAAATTTTTTTTCATATAATTGAAGAGAATGTTTTGCTCTATCAACCTACAAAATTTTAGAACCCTGCGCACCTAGGTTACCGAGATATTGCAATGTCCAATATTTAGTCCATTTTCCTGTTTCCATGGAAACGGCGGCCATTTTGAAAATTCCGATTGTCAACGAAGCTTCCTTTCTTTACAATCTATTATCCTGCCAAGTTTCATATTGATATGTGGAGTCGTTTTCTCTGGGATCTCCGGACAAGTTCACGACTAAGCGGAAGAATCGGAAGAATAATAATAATAAGAAACGGTGCAAAAACAATAAGTCCCCAAACGTTGTTTGGGGGACTTAATTATCGAGCGGTAGACTTTATCAGTGTTCAAAAACAGAAGACAATGAATCTATAGAGAATAGAAGAGGTTTGAAACTAGTTCCGCTTCTCCTCGGATTATTGTGTGTGGATTTTTCGTGTAGAATTAAACAAAAATGTCCTTAAATCATTCCATTCGTGCTTGACTTGGAATTGAAACCCAATTTTCAAAAATTACATCCTGCATCCGTTCTGGAGGAAAAATTCCAAGGTCGCAAAGATCCTGACTTGGTGTAAATGTAGATGAACGAGTGTTAAATGCAGTTTTATTTGTCTTCTTGAACTTTGTTGTAGTTTTTATTTCTTCCGATTTTATTTCATATAGCAGTACCTATGCTATTATTCGTAGTCTTGTGACTAAAAAATAATGAAAGAACCTTATCTGTTTAAATTTCAAAATTTTCTTAACCCTTAGGTTCATCCTACCCACATCTTAGTAATAATTTGGTTCTACAGTTTGGTATTTTTGGTTTTACTGCTCTATGCGCTTCATAATCATATAGTGTTTGGCATTTAAATTTTATTTGGTAGAGCGCCTCTGATGAGTCTTGAATAGACGAAACGCGCGTCAGGCGTAGCAATATTGTCTTGAACTTTGTTGTCATTTGTATTTCGAACATCCGTGAAGGTAAGCACTGCTGGTGGAGTTTTGATTCCCCGAGGTTAGCCCGCTCCGGCAACAAAAGTGACACATTAAAGCTTAAAGTTATCTGTTTAAATTTCATAATTGTCTAAACCCTAGGGTTCTTCATTCCCCAGACATAGGTTGATCATCTTAGTAATAATTTGGTTCCCCCATTTGGTATTTCTATGCTCTTCATAATCATAAAGTGTTTGGCATTTTCAATATTTTTGGTAGAGCGCAGCTGATGAGTCTTGAATAGACGAAACGCGCGTCAGGCGTAGCAAAATTTATTGTCTGGAACTTTGTTGTCATTTGTATTTCGAACATCCGTAAAGGTTAGCACTGCTGGTGGAGTTTTAATTCCCCGAGGTTAGCCAGCTCCGGAGTAAACCCTAATTCAAAGAATCGCCTTGATCTGCAACTGACTTCGGTTTTTTTGTCTTTGAAATAAACCCAGACAATATCATATTGTGCTGGCCACTGGAGATGTATTTTTCCGTTTGTTTCAATTTTTGTCATGAAAGAGATATGAGAGTCTCGTAAGAGGCGACTATGGGTCTTGGAATTCTGACGTCGGGTCAGTGCTCATCCCACAAGTGTGTACCAAGTGCGTACCCTAGGTGGCTGAATAGGGTGGCCCTCGTCTGCGGGGATTGTCAGGTTTATAATACGGAAACCCTTACCGCTGACCATAGTGGGCCAACGTGTGTGGAGAGTGCCACGCTTCATGCACCTAAAAGACCCCTTTGTGGACCGCCAAGTAGTGCATCACATAGGCTTAATTTTCAGCCCCTACCCAACTCTCCCCTTTTCCTGTGGTTCTTCAAAATTAACCATTCCCTCGTTTCCCACCCCATCACCATATTTGATTTATCATCATCATCATCATTTCATGTTCATTTTATCATCCTTTTCATGTTCATCGCCTGTAAATAACCTAAATAGCGTTGCACGGGCGTAAAACACCTACTCACTCATTTTCAACTTGATCAGTTTGGTCTCTAGTTTTGCAGTGGCGTTATGTGAGAGCACGTCCGATACTGCTACAAGACTGTGAAGTCACTTATCAAAATTCTCTGCGAAATCCATCCATAAAACGATTTCGGCAAGTTTATTTTCGTAATTCAGACGATTCATGACTTTTCCCAACTCCTAGTGCTCGAAGTCTCTCCAATCTTTCTATATTTATTTGTTGTTGCGAATGGGTGCCTGAATCTTATCATGTAGTTCTTCTATCTTCTTGTTGGCATTCTTTAAGCTGGACTTGTATCGTCTTCTGACGTATTTGTCCTTTTCCGAAAATCTTGGTAGAACTGACTAGAATGCTTCGATCTTTTGATGCTGATCTGGTTGATGTGGATGGACCCTCTGTAGGTAAATTAACACCTACCATCTGTCTTAGTTATGTCTCCCCCCACTTTTGTGGGGAGACATATTGTTTTTGTCGTGTCCGTCCGTCCGTCCGTCCGTCTGTCAGCGCAATTCCTCTTTAACTACTGAACCAAATTCAACGAAAATTGGTATATAGGAAGGACACCATATGTAGTTGTGCATATTACAAGGAAATTTTGATCCTCAATTTTTTGTGGGAGTTCTGGCCCTTTGAACTTAGAAATTTGCTGAAAATCCTCATTTATCATCTTGTCAGCGCAACTCCTCTGAAACTACTGAACCGAATTCAATGAAACTTGGTATATAGGAAGAAAACCATATGGAGTTGTGCATATTACCAGGAAATTTTGATCCTTAAATTTTTGTGGGAGTTCTGGCCCTTTGAACTTAGAAATTTGTTGAAAATCCTCATTTATCATCTTGTCAGCGCAACTCCTCTGAAACTACTGAACCGAATTCAATGAAACTTGGTATATAGGAAGGGCACCATATGTAGTTGTGAATTTGACCAGGAAATTTTGATCCTCAAATTTTTGTGGGAGTAATGGCCCTTTGAACTTGGAATTTTTGGGGGAAACGGGGGGAGACATCGTTTTTGTAGGCAAAAACAAACTTTAATTTCTTGTTTTGATAATATTTCTGGAATCTTTTTCGACCTTCTTTTTTTTTCGCTTTGCTTGTTCCTTTTTTTTTCTTAACTTGCAATCGGGATGTAGGTACCTCTTTTTCTTGTACACTCCTTCTACGTAAAGCTATTGATATTCTTTTCCTTTTGGTGCTGTCTCCATTTCTCTGACGTTCAGAATTTGATAAAGGCATGGTGCCGTGCCCTGAAAGAAATTATTTATAACCAATCTACTACATCTACTATATCCTTTAAGGGTAAAATCATTTTAATTTATACATGTAACTTGATTAAACTTTTAAATGCAATTTAATGTGCACATACTTTGAGTATTCTGTTTAACATTATATATATATATATTTATTTAGAAACTACCCCTTTACATCGGGGGCACCTGCTACCACACGGCCGTCATTCGGTATCGTGAGTTTTTGACTCGTGAAGGAATCGACAACGGCGGTAAAGTATAGAAAGCTGCTCGTGGAGGGAGGAGGCGACGGTTCGTGGTGGAGGAATTCGGACATTTCAAATAGAAAGTCAGTCTTTTATTCTAATTTTCTTATATTTATATACAAAATATTCAAAAAACAAATATGTCTCACAAAATTAATGAACATTATGAACAAAAGCCAACAAAAAATAAAAATAAAAATGCATTACTTTCTTCAAACTCATTCAAGGCGAATATTTCGTCATCATTTTTTCTGTAAACAAACATGTTGTTCTACGAATTGCGGGTTGCCTTTTGCATAAAACGTTACAAATTTGGTATGAGCGTGTGCAGCATCTTTTGTTTTTACATATTCCACACCATTATAATGATTTAAAGAAAAAATGTATTTATAAGCTAAGAAAAATATGCTCGGTACCGAAAAATCGACTCGTGATGAATGGTGTATCGTGCTTTTTTGCTCGTGAATTATGCTCGTGATGGAGGAATTTATCAATTATCAAAACTTTGTACCGGCACTAGAATCAATCATAACCTAAATGATATTGCATATAATACGTATATATATTTTTTTTAACAAATTCACTCACGATACCGAATGACGGCCGTGTACCAGGGTAGAAGTAACGATGCGTCTAGTCAAAACATTTAAAATATATACAGGTAATATATTTACATACATATCATATCCATTTAAAATTCACATAGTCATAAAATGTATTTACTGACGTAAAAAAAGACATAAATAAGAGACAAAATAAAATATTAAAAACAAACACTGACATTGACATCTTGAAACATACATTAATTAAAAATGGCCATCAATCGTCTCTATTAACGATACTATTTCGATAATTGAACATGTCTAAAAGCAACATTCTCCCATGTACATCATTATAATATCCAACTTCACTATTAAAAGCATAATCTATATGTCTCCAATTACTGTTATTCTTTTATCTACAGTACAATTATGTTAGTGTCTAGGTTTGAGCCAGTTTTTAAGGGGTCTCTAGGATCTAAATTTGAAATTATAGAATTTTCTGTAATTTGGCACACTTATAGTCCTTTATGTATGGATAAAAAATATGCAATAAAAAATGGGGGTCACCGTTCATTTAAGTCCGCTATTAAGGTTTTCAAAATTGGCTATTTATCATCTATTTTATATAGATTAGATAGGAAAATTGATAATTTAAAGCTTAAAAATGACATAGAAAAAATTCCTCAAATTTGCAAAGAATGTGTATTCAAATGCGTTCTTCAAATTGGATCATTAAAAAAGGGGGTCACCGTGCAATTAAAAAAAAATGAAAAAAATGTTGGAATTTTGCCTATTTTCAAACAAATTATAAAGAAAATGAGGATTTCATTGTAAAACACGGCATACAGACAGTACTGAACAATAGAATTTCTTCAAATTTGCACAGAAGGTGTGTTGTTTTATGAAATCAGTGACAATGCTACAGACATTGGAGGGATTTACCGCTGCGCAAAAAGATGCACAAATTTAGACCCACGAGCCTCGTTAAAGGTTTTTTATTAACGTTTTTGTGCACAACGATTCTTAATGTCAATAAATAAATTTGATTAAAATACTGCAATTTGATTAAACGAATCCCAATGGAAAAAAAATCATGGGGAAACGCCCAGTATTTACAGAGGAAGTGTCACCATTTTAGTTCTTTTATGAGTAAGATTTTCATGTTTTTTTAAATCGTTTTGAAAATTTATTTATAAGGAATGACTGTTATATTTTTTTCATTGGAGATATGAAAAAAAAAAGTTTTGCAAATTAAGTATAATCCGCGTCGCGGATTATACAATGTGCAATTTTTTTTCATATCCCAATGAAAAAAAATTATGACAGTCATTCCTTTAATAGTGTTACTGAATGAAAGAAGCAAAGGTTCCAATGTGGCAATTGAATGTCAAAAGTCCGAAAGGGCAGAGACAAAACCAGTAAACACCAACGAGTACTTGGAAGTCAAGGACTTCCAAAGTATACTTGTCGATTTCGGAGTAATCCATCCGCGTTTTTTTCCCCGAGACGTATAACCTATTCTATTGTGCATTCGCTCTCCGGTATGTGTTTATTTTGTTGTCAACGAGCTTTCTTAACTATGTTAGTATAACCCCTTATTATTATTTGATTTGTTTATTTATTTCGTTTTAAATGATGATATAGTATTTGTTATATTTTTCATAACCTTTTCATACGAGAGACCTATTCTCGAATATCTATTCTAGATGTATACTTAGATTCACCCTGTTGTCGATTGCATAACGATTCGTATGTTGCATAATAGGATGTAAAATAGTTCGTCATGAGGATTGATTTTAATGCCAGTTTGTGAATATATTAGAGTCTGTGTAAAACTTTATCAATGATCAATTTTAAAAATTTAAAAAAATACCGAAAAGTCACCATCCGGTGCATAATCGCGCTATAATAGCTGTTACTGCAGTTAAATTTCTTATAATACTGCGCAAACTATTTTTATCTCAGCAGCATAATATACACAAACAGATTGAACTTTTCAAGATATGTTAATTTTTTCATCGTTTTATCGTTTTGGCAACTCTCTACTTATGCATTTATGAACCATGCAAACATTTTGCGATCTTAATGATATAATTTCACGTGCAATTGTTTTAAAATTAACAATAAGGCATTGAACTCGTGACGTTATTATATGAAAACAAGATTCGTTCTTCGTTCCATGTGCATGTACACAACCTGTTTGAGAGACATCAGTAATACTTTGACTTTGAGACTCAACGAGATAATTTAACTACTAAAAATTTCTGTTGTCCGGAATACCCTACACTACATACCACGTTGGGGGGGGGGGGGGGGGTAAGGTAACTCCAAGTATTTTAGGGTACAGATGTGCGGCCCAGAAGTTCAATTATACCCACCCTATTCATATATTGGCCTGCTAAAAAAAACACCATTCATATATTTTTAATGCATTTGAAATCACACAGGCTATGCTTAAACTTTACATGTTTTATAGATTTTCTGTTAAAATCAAAGTTTGAATGGTAAAAGTTATCAAATGCATGTACAGTTAAGGTTAAAAGGAGGCAAAATGTGGATGCTCAGTCACTCTTTTCCTATTGATATATGACATTTGTGAAAAGTATACCTTATCATATATACAACATTGAAATTTCCAATCTTTTAAAGTAGACCCGGTTGGGCCGCACATATATATGTACCTACCTTTATAATTGAAGCCCCCCCCCCCCCCCCGTGCTACAGACAGTTTTAAAAAATCATTTGAGCAACGACTCGTTGAACGAGGATTATTTTTAGTCCAGATAATAATCAGGTCTTTCTGGGATTTTTGTCATTTGGACTTTTTCAGATCCACAGAGTCGTAGGAAGCCAAACGTCAAAAATTATAAAAGGCTTTCAAGACCCTTTTGAGCTTAGCTGGGTGGCCTATCAACATTTTGTCAGTTTGCAATGCCAAAAACCAATAGTAGGTGCACCGAATGCTACTTAGCAATCGTATGCTTCGAAATTAACTGTAACCTGTTCTTCCAGACGAATAACCACCTACAAAAGAATCATTCAATTCCCATATTGTTTTATAACTAGAAAGTGCCAGAAAACATATTGGTCCGGTTTGTTCAAATGATGCTTATAACAATCAACCTTATCTTTCATTCTAGCATGGTAGGTAACTCGAGTACCAATGGATATGATTCTAACCATTTCCCTTCTTGTCATACGAGAGACCTATTCTCGAATATCTATTCTAGATGTATACTTAGATTCACCCTGTTGTCGATTGCATTACGATTCGTATGTTGCATAATAGGATGCAAAATAGTTCGTCATGAGGATTGATTTTAATGCCAGTTTGTAAATAAATTTAAGAGTCTGTGTAAAATTTTATCAATGATCAATTTAAAAAAATACCGAAAAGTCACCATCCGGTGCATTATCGCGCTATAATAGCTGTTACTGCAGTTAAATTTCTTATATTACTGCGCGAACAATTTTTATCTCAGCAGCATAATATACACAAACAGATTGAACTTTTCAAGATATGTTAATTTTTTCATCGTTTTATCGTTTTGGCAACTCTCTACTTATGTATTTATGAACCATGCAAACATTTTGCGATCTTAATGATATAATTTCACGTGTAATTGTTTTAAAATCATCATTAAGGCATTGAACTCGTGATGTTATTACTACCTATTAAATCTTCGGATTTCCATCAAGACAATATGGCCGCGACCAGTAGATTATGTGTTCCGCTTCGGATTATATTTTAGTCAGTGTAGCATATCTTGCGTAACTTTAGCGTAATGGATATTTGATTTTGGATTGCGAAAATTTGCTTAATTGAATAAAGTTTTAAAGGACAAAAATACTATTCGGACACCAAAAATAAGTTAAATCTTGCAAAAAAGTTGTACACAGCATCTTCATATTTCATGCTTTTATGTGGTGGTGTTTTAAAGCAACAATGCGATTCAACTAGATCATGTAGCGTACATGGCGTAGTCACTTTATCAGGTTGTGCACATGTTTAAGTGTACTTTCTTTTAAAGTTTTGACTGCAAAATGTTAATTCATTTAAGATAGTTTATTATCACAGACAGAAACATGAGAAATATAGGTCAATCAGACACACACAATTCAAGCATTTTATTGATTTTTAGAAAATGACAAAATAGCCACATTTGGTCATTCGTCTGTCTTGATCTAGGTCATTTTAATAAGGATAAATAATTTTATCTATTTCTAACAAAGCTATTGCGGGATCCGGAAAAATAAACTTATTTGTTACAAGTTATTGGGTGTTCGAAAATGTTATCATTGCTTGATAATTTTGTCGATTCACCACACAGAGACCAAAGTCGTCAAACATGTCAGAAAATAATTTTAACTGTGCGGAACCACAGGGGCTTGGATTATCAGTGGCGGATCCAGAAATTCTAAAAAGAGGGGGCCCGCTGACTGGCCTTAGAGGGGGTCCGCTTTGGTTACGCTTCAATGATTTCCTAAATATTCAACCAAATTTTTCCGCCAAAAAGGGGGGGCGGGCCCCCCAGGCCCCCCTGGATCCTCCTATGATTATAGTGTAGGGGGTCGATTTTATTTAAAGTCAATATAAATGACCAGAATCCAAGCCCCTGTGTGCGGAACATGGATTGCAACGTTCCTGTATAAGTTTGCTTTAGTCTCTATCACAAAGGGAGGGACAATCTTTGAAAAGGTGAGAATAAAAAATATTTGAGCAGTGGCGGATCCGGGGGGGGTCCGAGGTTGGAATTTTCCTCCTTTCCGCCAAAAATTTCGCAAGTAACGTGTAGGTTTTCTGAAAAATTTGTCTAGAACCACCCCCTTTTCGTCATTCGTCCACAGCGGACTTTATGTGGACCAACCCCTTTAAAAAAATTCTGGATCTGGCCCTGTTTGAGTTATAATATAATTTATTGCTATTAGACGTAAAAAATTTAAAGGCATACATGCACATTGCAAATTTTCATAAAGAGATCTACATTTGGTTTAAACTTATTTCATATAATATCATATACTTCAAAATCATAAGCTGATCTGACAAATGATAACCACGCTTCATGCACGTAAAAGATCCCTTTGTGGACCGCCAAGTAGTGCACCACATAGGCTAAATTTTCTGCCCCTACCCACCTCTCCCCCTTTCCCGTGGTTCTTCAAAATTTACCGGTCCTTTGTTTCCCACCCCACCCCATATTTCATTTATCATCATCATTTCATGTTCATTTTATCATCCTTTTCATGTTCATCGCCTGTAAATAACCTATATAGCGTTGCACGGGCGTAAAACACCAACTCACTCACTCACCCAAATGATAACCATTAAAGTAGACGATAAATAGATGTGGAATAATTGTACGTGACACAACCAACATAAAGAAACGGGAATTTAAAAAATCACAATGGAAAACAGCCAGCAGTCTTCAGCATGACCATATTAAGTCGCTGCTCGCCGTCTTGCATTGGCCCAAGACTAAAGATGAGTCCAGTTTGCCTTTTGGTCACACTTAAAAAAAAGTCAAAATAACAATGTACGATTTTTTTTACATCTTTGCATGCTTGGAATGCAACTAAATGTTGAAAATAATAATATTATAAAACGAAAATTGTAAAAATTTCTAGGCAAAAAATAAATGTTTGATTTTTGTCTTCGGTATTCCCAGAATCCCGTTGGTAGCTTTTGTTCTCAGAATAATTTGAAGATTGAAACTTTTTTAAACTTTAACATTAAGCTGATTTATAAGTATATATAAACAACGGACTATGACATCTTCGATCCAATGGAGACTTTTGTAGAGCTCGATGAGCTGAAGGTTTAAGCAAGCAACAGCTTTTCTCTATCTGCAATAGTTTCCTATTTCCTCTTCAACATACGTAACCAAACCTCGATGCAGTTATTTTAAACTAAATAGGAGATAATAAACCTACATGTACAATGCTTATACTGGATCTAAAAACAAATAATGTTTAGGATAAACACTTGCATGACTTAGATTCATCAACATGTTTATCTTAAAATGGCTTAGTTTTATATTGATTTTATAGTATGTGTACAGCAAATGCTACTTATAGAATTCAACAATAAACCTTAGCAGGACCTAGAAATAATAAAGTCTTTTTTTTATGTTACTAAAGCAGACCTTTGCTTTTTGTGTCCATAGCGGCTTGCTAGGCAATATGCATGAGTCCACGCTTGTTTTATGAAAACAACGATCGATTCGTTCTTCGTTCCATGTGCATGTACACAACCTGTTTGAGAGACATCAGTAATACTTTGACTTCAGGCACAACGAGATAATTTAACTACTTAAAATTTCTGTAGTCCGGAATACCCTACACTACCCTACACTACAGACCACGTTGGGGGGGGGGGGGGGGGGTGGTAACTTCAAGTATTTTAGGGTACAGATGTGCGGCCCAGAAGTTTTATACCCACCATATTCAGATATTGGCCTGCTTAAAAAAAGACACCCATTCATATATTTTTAATGCATTTGAAATTACACAGAATATGCTTTAACTTTTCATGTTTTATAGATTTTCTATTAAAATCAAAGTTTGAATGGTAAAACATATCGTTAGGGTTACAAGGAGGCAAAATGTGAATGGTCAGTCACTCTTTTCCTATTGATATATGACATTTGTGAAAAGTATACCTTATCATATATGCAACATTGAAATTTCCAACCTTTTAAAGTAGACCCTTTTGGGCCGCACATATGAACTTACCTTTATAATTGATTTAACCCCCCCCGTGCAACAGACAGTTAAAATTTCTCAAAATTAACTTTTGAGCAACGACTTGTCCAGATAATAATCAGGTCTTTTGGGGATTTTTTTCATTTGGACTTTTTCAGATCCACAGAGTCGTAGGAAGCCAAACGTCAAAAATTATAAAAGGCTTTCAAGACCCTTTTGAGCTTAGCTGGGTGGCCTGTCCTATCAACATTTTGTCAGTTTGAAATGCCAAAAACCAGAAGTAGGTGCACCTAATGATACATTGTACTAAGCAATCGTATGCTTCGAAATTAACTGTAACCTGTTCTTCCAGACGTATGACCACCTACAAAAGAATCGTTCAATTCCCATATTGTTTTATAACTAGGAAGTGCCATAAAAACATATTGGTACGGTTTGTTCAAATGATGCTTATAATAATGAATGAATCCCTTCAACCTTATCTTTCATTCTAGTATGGTAGGTATTACTATGATGCTAAATGCATTATGCATGTTTCAGGAGCCTAACTGTGAAATATATGTAACTCGAGTACCAATGGATATGGTTTTAACCATATCCCTTCTTGTTAAAACTACAGTTTGTGTATCACATGACTTTAGTCACCTGTGCGATAGGGAAATATATTTTAGCGGGAATATACAAATTATAGAAATTAAAACCATTAATGCTTCATATAAAAGCTGAGATAATTAAACTAATGATTTTTATGCCCCCGCGACGACATGTCGGGGGGGCATTAAGTTTTACTCATGTCCGTCCGTCCGTCCGTACATCCGTACGAATTTTCGTCAAGCTTTTCTCAGTAACTATACATGAGAATGATTTGAAACTTGGTAGGATGGTTGAGTATGACAAACAATACGTCCTAAGCGATTTTGAGACCTGTCGGACATCTACTTTCTGTTTGGGACTTAGGCCAATGTTAAAATATGTGAACATGACTATGAAATTTTCGTCAAGCTTTTCTCTAGAACCATACATGAGAATGATTTGAAACTTGGCAGGATGGTTAAGTATGACAAACTATATGTCCTAAGCGATTTTGAGACCTATCGGACATCTACTTCCTGTTTGATACTTAGGCCAATGTTAAAATATGTGAACATGACTATGAAAATTTCCGTCAAGCTTTTCTCAGGAACCTTACATGAGAATGATTTTAAACTTAGTACGATGGTTAAGTATGACAAACTATACGTCCTTAGCGATTTTGAGACCTGTCAGACATCTACTTCCTGTTTGGGACTTAGGCCAATGTTAAAATATGTGAACATGACTATGAAAATTTCCGTCAAGCTTTTCTCAGGAACCTTACATGAGAATGATTTGAAACTTGGTAGGATGGTTAAGTATGACTAACTATACGTCCTAAGCGATTTTGAGACCTGTCAGACATCTACTTCCTGTTTGGGACTTAGGCCAATGTTAAAATATGTGAACATAACTATGAAAATTTCCGTCAAGCTTTTCTCAGGAGCCGTACATGAGAATGATTTGAAACTTGTTAGGATTGTTGAGTATGACAAACTATACGTCCTAAGTGATTTTGAGACCTGTCAGACATCTACTTCCTGTTTGGGACTTAGGCCAATGTGAAAATATGTGAACATGATATGAAAATTATGTCAAGCTTTTCTCAGGAACTGTATATCAGAATGTTTTGAAACTTGGTAGGATGGATCAGTATGACAAACTGTATGTCCTAAGCTATTTTCAGACCTGTCGGACATCTATTTCCTGTTTGGAACTTAGGTCAATGTGAAAATATGTGAACATGATATGAAAATTATGTCAAGCTTTTCTCAGGAACTATTTACCAGAATGTTTTGAAACTTGGTAGGATGGATCAGTATGACAAACTGTATGTCCTTAGCGATTTTCAGACCTGTCAGAAATCTACTTCCTGTTTGGGGCCAGCGGGGGCATCCGTGTCCCATGGACACATTCTTTCTTTATTTTTATGCCCCCGCGACAACATGTCGGGGGCATTAAGTTTTACTCATGTCCGTCCGTACGTCCGTACGAATTTCCGTCAAGCTTTTCTCAGAAACCGTAAATGGGAATGACTTTAAACTTGGTAGGATGGTTCAGTAAGACAAACTATATGTCCTAAGCAAATTTTAGACCTGTCGGACATCTACTTCCTGTTTGGGGCTGGACCGATACCAAAATCGACATGAAAATTTCCGTCAAGCTTTTCTCAGAAACTGTACATGGGAATGACTTGAAACTTGGTAGGATTGTTCAGTATGACAAACTATATGTCCTAAGCAAATTTTAGACCTGTCGGACATCTACTTCCTGTTTGGGGCTGGATCGATACCAAAATCGACATGAAAATTTCTGTCAAGCTTTTCTCAGAAACTGTACATGGGAATGACTTGAAACTTGGTAGGATTGTTCAGTATGACAAACTATATGTCCTAAGCGAATTTTAGACCTGTCGGACATCTACTTCCTGTTTGGGGCTGGATCGATACCAAAATCGACATGAAAATTTCCGTCAAGCTTTTCTCAGAAACTGTACATGGGAATGACTTGAAACTTGGTAGGATGGTTCAGTATGACAAACTATATGTCCTAAGCAAATTTTAGACCTGTCGGACATCTACTTCCTGTTTGGGGCTGGACCGATACCAAAATCGACATGAAAATTTCCGTCAAGCTTTTCTCAGAAACTGTACATGGGAATGATTTGAAACTTGGTAGGATGGTTCAGTATGACAAACTATATGTCCTAAGCGAATTTAAGACCTGTCGGACATCTACTTCCTGTTTGGGGCTGGATCGATACCAAAATCGACATGAAAATTTCCGTCAAGCTTTTCTCAGAAATCCTAAATGGGAATGACTTGAAACTTGGTAGGATTGTTCAGTATGACAAACTATATGTCCTAAGCAAATTTTAGACCTGTCGGACATCTACTTCCTGTTTGGGGCTGGACCGATACCAAAATCGACATGAAAATTTCCGTCAAGCTTTTCTCAGAAATCCTAAATGGGAATGACTTGAAACTTGGTAGGATGGTTCAGTATGACAAACTATATGTCCTAAGCAAATTTTAGACCTGTCGGACATCTACTTCCTGTTTGGGGCTGGACCGATACCAAAATCGACATGAAAATTTCCGTCAAGCTTTTCTCAGAAACCGTACATGGGAATGATTTGAAACTTGGTAGGATGGTTAAGTATGATTAACTATGCGTCCTAAGCGACTTTCAGACCTTTCGGACTTCAACTTTTTATTTGAGGCCAGCGGGGGCATCCGTGTCCCATGGACACATTCTTTCTTTATTTCAGATAAAAGTTACCAGAAAATACATGTAGTTATATCGATTTCATATCGTTGTAAGAAAGTGTGGTTTATACACAAATAAAGATTTATCTATATTCAGCAATTGACTTTTTTGGTCGAAAAAAAATATAAACCACAACACAAATCGCTTGCCTTCGTTCAAAATATAAATAACAACAATGTTTTGCTACGCCTTACGCGCGTTTCGTCTATTTAAGACTCATCAAATGTGACTTCCAAGTACACGGTATACCAACGGTACTTTGATTCCAGTTGGCTGCTCACTTGTATCAATCAATTTATTTCCCGAAAGCAATCGAAATGTAGGTGGGAAGGGATTGGTTCTTATTATAAAACCCTCTAATGATCGCTTTCTCGCGAGGGTTTTAATGGGATATAAATGAACATAATGGAGCAGTCGCCATCCTTGTTTGATTTTTATGTCTGTATTATTTTTCCAACTAACTAGAGTAAACTTGCATTATAAGATAAAAATTTTAAAGTTTCATTTAAATATTTTATGTTTACTTTTGATCTTCATAATCCACACCCTTATCAAAGATGTCGAAGAGGAGCCACATTATTGCGGCTAGGTAGAGGCGGAAACTCAGTTTAGTCTATATGGTGCACTACTTTGCGACCGCAAGGATATATTTTAGTCACTTGAGGCGTGACACTCAACGTATATGTTCACCTACTATGGTCAGCAGTCCTAATAATAAAACCATCTAATGCTCACTTACTCCGCCATATCAAAAATTTCGAAGGCACAACATTATTTTAGCTACTAGCACAAACCCAACGTCAGAATTATCTTCTTACGACAAGCTTCCCTCTACTTCGGGTCTTAATGCCTCTCGTGACAAATTCAATGTTTCAAAAGAGTTTTTGTATACCCCCCGCAAACAAAGTTTGGGGGTATATAGGAAACACCCTGGCTGTCTGTCTGTCTGTCCGTCCGTCTGTCCACATAACTCGTAAGCGCAACTCCTAAACCGCTTAATGGATTTTGCTGAAACTTTACATTAAGGAAGTACATCATATATTGATGTGCATGAAGAATTTTCATTGCAATCATACATCATTCAGGGGAGATAATTGGACTTAGACTTTTTAAATACATTATTCAATGGAAGTCCCCGTAAGCACAACTCCTCCTAAACCGCGTGATGGATTTTGATGAAAATTTACATGAAGGAAGTACATCATCTGTAGATGTGCATGAAGAATTTGTATTGCTCTTGGTTATCATTGAGGTGAGATAGTACATAGTCCAATATTAGCGGGGGTATCCTTTTGTGAGCTCGCTCACAGTATTACTTGTTTTATTATCTTATATTAACATGCCATTCCATTTTCAATGTAGCCATGAAAACTATATTTGTGCTTACCTCTAGCATTATTAAATGAACCATTACGAAACGAATAGCAAATATAAAAAAAATAAATGAAATATATAGACATCCTTCTAAGTATTATTTAATATTTAGGGTCGTTTGCGTCGACAGTCATATTTGTAAATAATGTAAATATGTTAGCCTTTTAGTTCTTATTTTGTCTAATAAAGGTTCTGTATATGGAGAGAGAATTAGAAAAAAAAACATTAACAAACAAAGTGTTCTTGGAACTTTTTATGTCCATCCATCTTTATTATTACTATTTGCAAAGTTAATTGTTGCTTAACGACATCGACATTTGCATATTTCCATTATAAGAATATCGATTTACTTGAGATTGTCAAGACATGTATTCTAGCACATCTGTGTCCCCATCAATAACTTATGGTCTAAACATGATCAAGTGATCTTTCATATTTGTTTATAGATAATGGATTGGTTGTCATCTTTTTGGTGAGTGCTTTCAAACAGTTGATAACATGATGGAATGTGACTTTGAATTATAAGTACATCCCATTGTTTTGAAGCCAAGATGTTTTAAAATGCATTTTGTTCCAAATGTAAATGAAAAAACATTGAAATGCACTCGTAAACAAAACGTATGAATACGGATACAAAATTCTCTCTACACTTTTCTCTTGTTCACACCTTACAATCTACTATCAAATCCTTTAAAAATCATTGATAAAAGAAGTATCAGCACGAGTCTGAATCACACAATAACTACATCAAAGCTATAAATTATCCGTTTAAATTTCAAAATTGCCAAAACCCTTATTATATATAGGTTTCTCCCTACCCCAGACATAGGTTGGTCTTAGTCATAATTTGGTTTCTAGTTTTCGGCATTTTTTTTGTTGGTATAATTGTTCTATGCTCTTCATATTCGTATAGTGTTTGGCATTTATAATTTTTTGGTAGAGCGCCTCTGATGAGTGTTGAATAGACGAAACGCGCGTCAGGCGTAGCAAAATTTATTGTTTGGAACTTTGTTGTAATTTATATTTCTAACATCCGTGATGGGTAGCGCTGCTGGTGGAGATTTGATTCCCCGAGGTTAGCCCGCTCCGGCATCAACACTTTTGTGTTGAAAAAAACATCAAAGCTATAAATTATCCGTTTCAATTTCACAATTTCCAAAACCTTAAGTTTCTCCGTACCCCAGACATAGGTTGGTCTTAGTCATAATTTGGTTTCTAGGTTTCGGCTTTTTTTGGGGGTATAATTGTTCTATGCTCTTCATATTCATATAGTGTTTGGCATTTAAATTTTTTTTGGTAGAGCGCCTCTGATGAGTCTTGAATAGACGAAAAGCGCCTCAGGCGTAGCAAAATTTATTGTCTGGAACTTTGTTGTAATTTATATTTCTAACATCCGTGATGGGTAGCGCTGCTGGTGGAGTTTTAATTCCCCGAGGTTGGCCCGATCCGGCATCAACACTTTTGTGTTGACAAACACATCAAAGCTTAAATTTCACAATTGCCAAAACCCTAAGTTTCTCCCTACCCCAGACATAGGTTGGTCTTAGTCATAATTTGGTTTCTAGGTTTCGGCATTTTTTTGGTATAATCGTTCTATGCTCTTCATATTCATATTGTGTTTGGCATTTAAAAATTTTTGGGTAGAGCGCCTCTGATGAGTCTTGAATAGACGAAACGCGCGTCAGGCATAGCAAAATTTATTGTCTGGAACTTTGTTGTAATTTATATTTCAACAGCCAATTTCAAATCTACTACAAACATTAATTTTGACTATTGAACATTAAATAAATCTGTGTTTAAGAAATAAATAGTTGGTTAGTTCCATTGAAACATTCTCCCTTTTTAACCTTTGCACTGTTTCACTATATATTATTCACAACATTTCGATACAAAAACCAAAGATTTTATGGACAAACGTTATGTGATAATAGCAAGCACAGCTCGTAGCGGTCACGAAGTGCCCGCGAGAGCAGTGAGCACTACAGTAAGTTCCCGCGAACAATTTACCTAATGCTGATTGATTTTTTTTCGTCCGGATATGCTTCTCACAGTTTATACAGGTCCGAGGTGAATTTGAAAATGGTTACCACTTTTACTAATCGCCTTCCAAAAGGTATCTATGTAAAAACAGAACAAGGAGAAAAATATTTTGATGACGACGAGTTAGTATATTTTTTTTTAAATAAACAAATTTTATTCATTTTTTTTACATTTTCTTTTTAACGCTCATTCGCCCCAAGCATCTCGTCCCAAACTGAACATTCTTTAAAATGAACTGATCAAAATGAAAATGATTATGCTGACTTCAGATCTTATTTGACTTCTTCGACTCAAAATCAAACTTTTTATTCGTTTATGAAAAACTATGTTGGATAAGACAAAGACGCTTTATATTTTTACGCATTGTGTCTTAAGATAAAAATCAATAATAAATGAAAACATTACAATCGAGTGACTCAAGACTTAATAAACGAAAACGCACATCGCTCGTGGTTGAGGAAGAGATCTGAACGGTTAACATTGCATCAAAAGTGTCCACGTCTTTTCGGGAACGGGGTCCTTTAAATCTTATATTCTGATTTCTAAACGATTTACTATGATTCCTCAATTGAGACGCGGAACTCGGTCATATTAGGGCAAAAAAAAGAGGATCAACTTAGATTAATATTGTCTTTGCTGTGCTCGCATTTAGGCAATGCCTATCTCATATTATATTAAATTTTTGCAACAGTTTTATTGCCTTCCATCTGAATGAGTATGCGAGAGAATAACTCCTGGGTTTCCGAGGC
Organism: Arcuatula senhousia; assembly: GCA_963971305.1. NCBI lineage: Eukaryota > Metazoa > Mollusca > Bivalvia > Mytilida > Mytilidae > Arcuatula > Arcuatula senhousia. Next base: position 23,886,660 of record OZ020303.1, on the reverse strand, counting down.
TGCGAAAGGTATCGATTTTAAAATTTGGTAGACAACTGATGCACAATAGTTATACCGTGGCTTTCCTCTCTACTACTTCTTGTTTTCTGTGTGATCGAGTAGGAGTGTACACGACTCAGTAAAATCTCTTGTTTTATATTAACCAATACTAGCATTCGATTATATTTTGCTGCCTTAATCGTCAAAACCAATTGGACATTCAGATGTCGTAAAGTCCGATAAAGATATTAATCTAAATTAGAGGACACAAGTGACAAGACAGAGAGGGGTAGGAGGGGGTCTTATCCCGGAATCCCGAGCTTGTTTTTTGCAAAATCCCGTCATCCCGACCTAAACATGATGAAATCCCGAATCCCGGTAACATTGATATAATTATCCTGATTTTCCTGAAAGTTTCCGGTGATGTACTATAAAAAAAATGCATTGGTAACAACAGCCGCAACAGACACATGAACATGTACGTTAATGATTTCCGAAGGTACAAATAATAGCCAATAAAAAGCTTCGCCGAGCGCAGCATGATACGACCGCAACATGTCGACCACTGTACGTTTTAGGCCCATTATGGATAGTCAATTGATCTGGACACATGCAGCCCAAGGTGGACTGACAAAAGTTTTTGACACATGCAGCCTTTGGTGGACTATCCATCAACATTCAGAAGAAATTCAATTTTTTTTCAAAAGCAAACTAAAATAAATTACAGTTTCATAAACATTACCCCTTTTGGCCCCAAATTAATGGTATCTTCTACCTTCACTTTTTCTCCTTTTTGCCCTCAGCAGCAATTAGGGGAGGGAAGTGTTGCAAAATTGACATTCAATTTTGTTAATTCACCAGAAGAATTTATTTGCAAAAAAAAAAAATGAAATAAGACAATAAATAAAAAAAAATCAATTTTGGCCCCTTTTGGCCCCTATTTCCAAAATAGGGTGGGGGATAAAGCAAAAATTAATCCTACATTTTCTATCCACCACTTGACAAGACCAAAAAAAAAATTTCAAAATCGGACCAGAAATAAACAAGAGGCTCCCAAGAGCCTGAATCGCTAACCTGAACTACACAGGTACATATACGTGTATTTGTAGATATTATTGTGCTTAACCATATGCGATTTAAATTTCTGAAATATCTTGATTAGTTTTCAGATATTCATGATATTGGGCTTAATTAGAGTAACTGCCACATCAGCAGTCAGATCTTTTCGGAAACTTCAGGACAGGTAAGTCTTAATATGCTGATCACTATTGATTCTTGCACAATTTTGATATCTGAAACCATTTTTGAGTTATTAACAAAAAAATGCAATTAACCCCTATGTTCTATTTTTAGCCATGGCGGCCATGTTTTTTTTACAAATAAAAAATCTGAACGATAGAGTTGCAGCATATAAGCCATTAGACAAGTGTGCCATGTTAAGATGCAGTTGGTTTTACAGTGTCAAACAAGTTAATCCTTGAAATTCAGGGTAAAAGTAATGAAAAATGGTAAATGTTAATGCTTTAAGGGCCATAACTCCTACAAGAAATGGTTCTACAGCTTTGACCTCAATACATGAAATGAAGATCTTGATGTGCTTTATCATATGCAATTTGAATTTTTGAAAGATCTTGTATACTTTTCAAGAAATAGGGCTAAAGAAGTGCAAAATTTTGAAGAAAAAAAAACAGAAAAAGGGCAATAACTCTTACATCAGTTGTTGGATCTTCTTGAAATTTTCAGAGCAGGTAGATCTTGAGATGCTGATCACTTTTGTCTCCCATCAGAATTTTGATATCTGTAACTATTTTTGAGTAATTAGCAAAAAACTGCAATTTACCATTATGTTCTATATTTAGCCATGGCGGCCATATTTTTTGACGAATCAAAAATCTGAACGATACACTTGTAGCATTTATGATATTCAACAACTGTGCCAAGTTTGGTTGAAGTTGGATGTATGGTGTCAGACAAGTTAATCTTTGAAATTCAGGGGAAAAGTAATGAAAAATGGTCAATTTTGATGCTTTAAGGGCCATAACTCCTAATAGAAATGGTTCTACAGCTTTGACCTAATTACATGAAATGTAGATCTTGATGTGCTTAATAATATGCAATTTGAATTTTTGAAATATCTTGTATAGTTTTCAAGATATAAGACTAAACAAGTGCAAAATTTCGAAAAAATCCAGAAAAAGGGCAATAACTCCTACATCGGTTGTTGGATCTTCTTGAAAATTTTTTGGCAGGTAGATCTTGAGGTGCTGATCACTTTTACCATGCCAGAATTTTGATATCTGTGACCGTTTTTGAGTTATTTGCAAAAAGCTGTATTTGACCCCCTGTTCTATTTTTAGCCATTGCGGCCATGTTTTTTTAAGAATCAAAAATCCGAACCATAGTGTTGTACACATAATGCCACTAAACAACTATACCAAGTTTGGTTGCAATTGGATTTATGGTGTCGGACAAGTTAAGGATTGAAAAATTGTTTACAGACGACGACGACGACGGACGCCAATTGTTGACGCCCGCCCAGCCGCCCGCCATCATCATCACAATAGCCGAGTTCAACTTCGTTGCAACTCGGCTAAAAACGTGCAAAATGTTATTTAAGGGCTGTCTGAACACTTTGACTCTATAGGGACTTTTGTTAAGAGCTTAATGAACTGAACACTTAAGCAAGGAACCACTTTTCTTCATTAGCTCTGGTTTTTATTATATAAGCCAAAAACATGAAAACATCTTGATTAAGGGGCTGTAATCTCTATAAAGGGTCATCAAACAACTTCAACCCTATGAATGCTTTTGAAGAGCTAAATGAGCTGAACATTTAAGCAAGCAACAGCTTTTCTCTATCTGCTATAGGTCAAAAACACTATTTTTTGCCTTTAAGGTGATGTAACCCCTATAAGGCTCATATGACAACTTTGACCCTTGTAGAGCTAAAAGAGCTGAACATTTAAGCAAGCAACAGCTTTTCTCTATCTGCAATAGTTTTCATTCTATTGGCGAAAAACACTATTTTTTGCCTTGAAGGGGCTGCAACCCCTATAAGGGGTCATCTGACAACTTCGACCCTATGAAGACTTTTGTAGAGCTTGATGAGCTGAATATTTAAGCAAGCAACAGCTTTTCTCTATCTGCAATAGTTTTCATTCTATTGGCGAAAAACACTATTTTTTGCCTTTAAGGGGCCGTTACCCCTATAAGGGGTCATCTGACAACTTTGATCCTCTGGAGACTTTTGTAGAGCTTAATGAGCTTAACATTTAAGCAAGCAACAACTTTTCTCTATCTGCAATAGTTTTCATTCTATAGGCAAAAAACACTTTTTTTGCCTTTTAGGGGCTGTAACCCCTATAAGGGGTCACCTGACAATGCGACCTTGTGGAAACTAATGTAGAGCTAATTGAGCTGAACATTTAAGCAAGCAACAGCTTTTCTCTATCTGCAATAGTTTTCATTTTGTAAGCCAAAAACATGAAAAAAAACGCTTTTTTCATCTTAAAGGGGCTGTAACCCCTATAAGGGATCATCTGACAACTTTGACCAAATTGAGACTTTTGTTGAACTTTTGATACTGAAGCAGGAGGATGGCATCAGATTTCATCTATCTCTTATACTTTTTGATTTACAAGCCAAAAACAGTAGTCTGACCCCCCTGGTCTATTTTTAGTAACGGCGGCCATGTTTTTTGATGAATCAAAAATCAAAACACAAGTTTGGTGCAGAACACCCTAAGGATCATTCATACCAAGTTTCATTAAATTCTGATCAGTAATTTCAGAGAAGAAGATTTTTTAAAAATTGTTAACAGACGACAGACGACGACGACGACGGACGCCAAGTGATGGTAAAAGCTCACATGGACCTTCGGTCCAGGTGAGCTAAAAGGTTGAATTTTGTGCCCCTTTTGGGCTAATTTCTAAATGAAACAAGAGGATCCCAGGAGCCTGAATCGCTCACCTGGTCTTGATGTCGACCCTATGAAAAACTTTGTAGAGCTAAATAAGCTGAACATTTAAGCAAGCAACAGCTTTTCTCTTTCAGCAATAGTTTTCATTTTGTACACTAAAAACGTGCAAAATGTTATTTAAGGGCTGTCTGAACACTTTGACTCTATAGGGACTTTTGTTAAGAGCTTAATGAACTGAACACTTAAGCAAGGAACCACTTTTCTTCATTAGCTATGGTTTTTATTATATAAGCCAAAAACATGAAAACATCTTAATTTAGGGGCTGTAATCTCTATAAAGGGTCATCAAACAACTTCAACCCTATGAATGCTTGTGAAGAGCTAAATGAGCTGAACATTTAAGCAAGCAACAGCTTTTCTCTATCTGCTATAGGTCAAAAACACTATTTTTTGCCTTTAAGGTGATGTAACCCCTATAAGGCTCATCTGACAACTTTGACCCTTGTAGAGCTAAATGAGCTGAACATTTAAGCAAGCAACAGCTTTTCTCTATCTGCAATAGTTTGCATTCTATTGGCGAAAAACACTATTTTTGCCTAGAAGGGGCTGCAACCGCTATAAGGGGTCATCTGACAACTTCGACCCTATGAAGACTTTTGTAGAGCTTGATGAGCTAAATATTTAAGCAAGCAACAGCTTTTCTCTATCTACAATAGTTTTCATTCTATTGGCGAAAAACACTATTTTTTTCCTTTAAGGGGCCGTTACCCCTATAAGGGGTCATCTGACAACTTCGACCCTATGGAGACTTTTGTAGAGCTTAATGAGCTGAACATTTAAGCAAATAAAGGTAATAACAAAACTACCGAACTTGAATGATCAATCTCATAGTCCAGAGAAAACGACAAAAACGAATCAGTCATACCGGAGAACTGGTGGATCGCAATGGTCCTGACTTGGTACAGGCATTTCAAACGAAATGGTGGGTTAAACCAGGTTTTATGGCGCCAAACCTCCCTCTTCCATTGCGATCTTAGGATCCGGTAATGACCATATAACACAACATAGTTGTGAGACACAATAGGGATATTGAGGTGATCATCTCAGTACAGCACACCAGTCAAACACTAATTAAAACAATTAACTATCATATCTTTTAACTCAATTTTGAATTTTTCTACTAGTGGCTGATAACGAAGAAAGAATTTTTTTAGTGATCGTATGAGACGTATTTTCTTATAGCCCTGCTTCAAAAGTCGGTCACGAAGAAACCGGTGTCTGATCAAAAAATCTGTGAAATGTGTGCAAGCTCTGGCATATCGAATAAGTTGAGAAATATAAACACCGTAAGCAGGAGAAGTAGGTATATTGCTCTGTAGATTAGGAAAATTAATAATTTGAAAATTAAAATCGTCTCGTTTATCGTAAATTTTTGTACTGAGATGACCACCTGGGTCAAATTCGAGGTGCAAATCCAAGAAAGACGTGAAGCAATTAGATTCGGTGGTCTCTTTAATCTCCAATTCTGGAGGATATATTAAAGGAATCCAACTACCAAATGAAGTGTTATTGACAGAAAGGACATCGTCAATATATCTGAATGTAAGATTAAATGACCTTGCCTCCTTCATCTTCTTGTTCTTTACGAGTCCCTGAAGAAATTCAGTCTCGTAAGAGTATAAAAACAAATCGGCGAGAAGAGGAGCACAGTTTGTGCCCATTGGAATGCCGATTTGTTGTTGAAAAATCTCTCCTCCGAAGGTGACAAATATGTTGTCAATGAGGAAATCAAGCATACTGCAAACTTGTTCCAGTGTGTAACAAATTTTATCTTTGAAAGATGTTTTGGAAAAGAATGTAGAATTATAACCCAAAACAACAAAATTCCTTGAGTTTGAAAAGGCTTTTTCGAGAAGTTTTTTCAGGCGACATTTTAGTTTTTCGTGTGGTAAGGAAGTGTATAAAGTTGAAAAATCGAACGTTTTCAAAGAGTGAACCTCAGAAAATGATCTAGATTTAAAATGATCTAACAAATCTTTTGAGTTTTTCAAAATCCACATATGGTTAATTCCACTACGATTATAAATAGTGTCGCAGTATGCTTGTTGACCTTCTTTGACAGCAGACAAGATTTTAGTTAAATGAACGGACAGCTCTGTAGTTGAACATGATGAAGATCCAGCTATATACCTTTCTTTGTACGGATTTTTGTGAAGTTTAGGTATCCAGTACAAATATGGTAACTCTTTATGTTCCTCTTTCATTGGAATATTGAAAGAGGACATAAAAGAGCTATGGTTGGCTATGATTTCATCTTTGCTAAATGTAGTCCGTGTGTATGTAGCACTAGCGGAAGTATTACCATCAATGCCTAGTTCTTTTATTAGACAATTGTAATAATGTGCTTTACATACAAAAACTATATTATTGGAAGCCTTGTCTGCTGGCGTGACAACATACCTGTCATGTAAGGAAGAGAGACAATTGAGAGCTTCACGATCTCTAAATACAGAAGAAGGCCGGGTGTTCACACAATTGCGAAGTTTGTCTATTCGGCTTTGTACAAGAGATCGGATAGTCCTTACCCAGTCCGACAGTGATTCAAGTTCTGGTTCTTGGTCCTTTTCCCTCTTTATCCAGGCTCTAGCATAGTCCTCCACAGCGTCCATGATGATCTTAAAGTTATGATTCCAATTTATACGTTGTGGTTCCCTGAATTTAGGTCCATGGGAAACCACATTACGTAATAAATCATTTTCAATTATCTTAAGATCACCCGTGATGACATGACCAGATGGACCATAGACAAAGGGAGAAGCATAGCAATCACATGTCAGAGGGGACTTTAGATATTCTTCAATGTTTAGGTCCTGCAATGCCTTTTTGTGGTTGAAAATTTTACTACTTATGGTTTTAGTGTAGCGGTAGGAAACAATTGGTGTTGACTGATTTTTGAAATATTGAGGAATTTGAGATGTAACTTCCTTACGATTTAAAATATTGCTAATGTTTATAGCATCTATCCCTTTGTTCTTAAATGGAATATGGAGAAATTTCCTATCCTCAGTAGTAAGAGGCTCACTTCTTACAGGCTTAAAAAGACGGAAAAGAGCAACGTCGCAAATAATGCTAGCAACAGCTTTTCTCTATCTGCAACAGTTTTCATTCTATAGTCCAAAAACACTATTTTTCGCCTTTAAGGGGCTGTAACCCCTATAAGGGGTCATCTGACAATGCGACCCTATGGAGACTTTTGTAGAGCTTAATGACAGACGACGACGGACGCCAAGTGATGGAAATAGCTCACATAGACCTTCGGTCCAGGTGACCTAAAAATAGTTTGAAACTCTTTGAAGCCCCATTTCAATTTGTTAACTTATAATATGTTTTTTATCGTAAATTAAATTGAGCTTAAGGCATAATATATTTATATACGTACGTCCGTACGTCTTTAGAATTTTTATGGTCAAACATACATATATGTAGTTTTACCCTTTTCTGTCTTTCCGTCCGTCCGTATGACACATTAAGATTTTTGGTTAGGTTCTTGGTATTACATAATATTATCTTATATAATAGGGTTATGATATTTTCACCAGTAAGTGTGTGTTGGATAGCAATCTAAAACCCACCGCCATGAATCCGTCGGTGTGTGTAACAATCTTGTGGACGCAACTCCTGAAATCGCTGTGAAAATTTTGTCAGTTTAAAAATGATTTCTTTTTGAATCGACTTTTTTCTTCTTCTTTCGGTTAAGATCTGGAGTCGATTTCCGACTGTGAAGAGATCTGCGGAACTTTGTGTATACCCAGGCACATGAGTACAACAGCTTTCCCATGGACTATTTACATTAACAAGAAGCTCCCAGGAGCCTGAATCGCTCACCTGGTCTTGATGTCAACCCAATGAAGAAATTTGTAGAGCTAAATAAGCTGAACATTTAAGCAAGCAATAGCTTTTCTCTTTCAGCAATAGATTTCATTGTGTAGGCCAAAAACGTGCAAAATGATATTTTAAGGGTCGTCTGGACACTTTGACTCTTTAGAGACTTTTGTTAAGAGCTTAATCGATGAACTGAACATTTAAGCAAGCAACCACTTTTCTTTATCTTCTATAGTTAAACATATTAATTTAGGGGCTGTAATCCCTATAAGGGGTCATCTGACAACTTCAACCCTATGAATGCTTTTGTAGAGCTAAATGAGCTGATAATTTAAGCAAGCAACAGCTTTTCTCTATCTGCTAAAGACCAAAAACACTATAAGGGGTCATCTGACAACTTTGACCCTATGACAACTTGTGTAGAGCTAAATGAGCTGAACATTTAAGCAAGCAACATCTTTTCTCTATCTGCAATAGTTTTCATTCTATAGGCCAAAAACTCTATATTTCGCCTTTAAGGGGCTGTAACCCCTAAAATGGGTCATCTGACAACTTCGACCCTATGAAGACTTTTGTAGAGCTAAATGAGCTGAACATTTAAGCAAGCAACAGCTTTTCTCTATCTGCAATAGTTTTTATTCTATAGGCCAAAAACACTATTTTTCACCTTTTAGGGGCTGTAACCCCTATAAGGGGTCATCTGACAACTTCGACTCTATGAAGACTTTTGTAGAGCTAAATGAGCTGAACGTTTAAGCAAGCAACAGCTTACTCTATCTTCAATAGTTTTCATTCTATAGACCAAAAACACTTTTTTCGACTTTAAGGGGCTAATACCCCTGTAAGGGGTCATCTGACAACTTCGACCCTATGGAGACTTTTGTAGAGCTAAATGAGCTGAACATTTAAGCAAGCAACAGCTTTTCTCTATCTGCAATAGTTTTTATTCTATAACCCAAAATCATGAAAAAACGCTATTTTTCACCTTTAAGGGGCTGTAACCCCTATAAGGGATCATCTGACAAAATGGAGACTTTTGTAGAACTTTTGATGCTGAAGCAGTAGGACAGCATCAGATTTCATCTATCTCTTATACTTTATGATTTACGAGCCAAAAACAGTAGTCTGACCCCCTGGTCTATTTTTAGTAACGGTGGCCATGTTTTTTGGCGGATCAAAAATCGAAACACAAGTTTGGTGCAGGACACCCTAAGGATCATTCATACCAAGTTTCATTAAATTCTGTTCAGTAGTTTCAGAGGAGAAGATTTTTGAAAATTGTTAACAGATGACGACAGACGACGACAGACGACGACGGACGCCAAGTGATAGCAATAGCTTACATGGACCTTCGGTCCAGGTGAGCTAAAAAGGGGACCTCCCAAAATCAATCCCATTTATAATAATGGTATTGCATATCATTGTCAAATTTCATTACAATTGACCAACCAGAAGCAAAGTTATTGTGAGAACAAATAAAATATTTGAATTTTTTGCCCCGTTTGGGCCCCTAATTTATAAATAAATAAAGGGTAGACCCCCAAAATCAATCCCATTCACTAAAGTTAACAGACAACGACGCAGACGACGACAGCATCATACCATTATACGTCCGCAATTTTTTTTGCGGTCGTATAAAAAATGAACATATTATATATGATCACTCATATTTCCTATGACGACCATTGACCAAATTTACAGTGGCGGATCTAGGGGTGTTCCGCTATCAGGAGGTTGAACCCCCCTTTTCTTTCAAATTTCTTTTTATGTTCATGTAGAATTTCGACAAAACTGGTCTGGCCTACAACTCCTCCTTTCAGCCATAGTCCACTTTAGACCACTGTATGTTGAACCCGACCCCTTTCAACAGGCTGTAATACTTATATGTAGTTCTCTGGTTACTTGTAGTTTTGCATGCCTGTTTTATTGTCTCTTTATATCGTCTTGTTTCTGTTCTTCTGTTCATTCAGAAATGTCCGCCCCTCATTTTTTATTTTATGTTTGTGGTTTTTTTTTAAATTTCGGAAAGAAGTTCTGTTTTCATACCCTTTCTTTAGAAGATAGTATTGCTTTTCAACTGATTACACTTCCGGAGCACCCGAGTTCACTCTCATTATTTCTACTTGGGTTTTTGTTGCTAATTGTGGATTGGTTGTTAAGTGCGTGTTTTGTGCTTTGTTTTGTTTTCATGATTTAATGTAAAATGTTTATCAATTTTGTCTTTTTCTTTTCTGATAAGCGACATATTGCACTTTGTTTTGGTATACCTTTGAACAGCATGACAATAGATGTTATGCCATCCGCAGAACAGATAACCAGTAAGATAAGAGCTATTATAAGATAAGATCAGGTAGGATAAGAATAAGGCATTATTGCAAAACAGCGAGCACTGGTTACATTGACCGACTGGTTTACATTGCAGATTTTTTTTTATTGCCGTTTACATTGTGTCGGGTACATTAATTCCACGTCTCATTAGTTTCTATCTTAAAAGCATACTTCTAAGGTTTTGTTTTCATTTTAGATTTTGACACTCGTAAATTATTACAGCTGATAAAGAAATGACATCTTAGATAGTTTTTCGTTCGATCTGGTTCGATCATGCGTTTAAAGATTCTGTAAGCGCCATGGGCCTAGTTCGATCAGCTACCGTGGTAACTAAAGTTCGACCAAAGTTGCATCGAACTGTCTATAGTTGAACCAGAGTGACTTCATTTTTCTACCATGGTTCCACCATTCTAAAGCGTGGGTTCCTCTGGTAGACAACATGGCGGCGTAAACGGGAAGTATCGAATACCAACATAAAATCTCGAATAGGTATTTGATGTTGACATTTGTTATAATTTTTGTGAAATTTAAATCGGAATGGACATGAATAAGATCAGTATTACAATTTTATGAAAACTAGATGCTTCTCTAAAAATATTGTGGTTTTTGGAAGGACTTTTTGTACTGACTGAGTATCGACAAATAGCGTTGTTTGTAACTATTTTATAGTAAATGTAAGCAAACAGAATTAAAATTTTATTAAAGAATGTATTTGAATTAATATTTTCTGTCAGAAATCGGTATGAGGCCATTAAAATCGACCAGACTTCTACTAAAATGTGTTCGATCATCTCCTTTACCGGACATGCGCATTAAACCTACTAAAACCGAACTAAAGTTTGTGATCGAACTCAGCCATGATGATAATTTTAAGTTGCGACCAATTTTAGATGTCTTTCTGTTAACCAGAAAATTGAGTTCCGGTTCAGTTGAGTTTTTTAATGATGTTGGAACAATTGCTGGAGTTTCAAATTCGTCTTCAGAACTGGTATTGTCATCGTCATTTGAAGAGTATGAGTCGTACTCATCAACCGCGGGCGTACCAAACAAAAGAAAAAATATTTAAGAAATGCCGAGTGAAACACACAAATTATGCCGACATTTGCTGCTTCTATTAGCTGAAATTGATACATTTTTCACGGTCTAATGTATAGATCCCTGATCTCGATACTGAAAATCCAGAATTTAATAAACTAATATCCTGAGTCTCGATGTAATTTTTTCCCGGAATCCCGAAATTAATATTCCCAAATCCCACAATCCCGAGCTTAAATATCGCCAATCCCGGTGTCCCTTAAAAGGTACTCCCCCCTCAAGACAGATAAATAAGGGGAGAAACGCATAACTTAAATTCACAAAATCTCAGATAAACTGCAATCAGCAACGCAGTCGATACGAGAGTTAACTCGGTGTTGTTTTCCATTATGCTGTTCATACCGGTTTATTTTGTATAATTTAAGAAAGGATATGGAGTAAATGAACATGAGACCACAACACATATGTTTACTCCAACTGCGATTGATTTTTGTGAGCTGTATGGCCATTTCGGAAAATTATTCCTCATCAGCAGCACTAGAACCCAAACAAAGGAAATCCACAATTCAAAAGATGTTCAATATGCGTTAAGCCAAACGAAATCCAAATATATATAGCTAAGGGCAAAACTATGATGGATGGAGTTTAACCTTCGGTTTTAGAATTTACATAAATTTATATTGTGGTTAAAAACAAAGTGTACATATGATAAGTAATCTCATGTACAATTACACCATATCTAAAAAATAAAGAGCATACATCTTAAACACGGGGAATTGTTCTACTAACTCCACACGGCATAAAAGACAAACTCTGGTAATAAATAATTTAAGAAAGGATATGGAGTAAATGAACATGAGACCACAACAAACAACACATATGTTTACTCCAACTGCAATTAATTTTTGTGAGCTGTATGGCCATTTCGGAAAATTATTCCTCATCAGCAGCACTAGAAACCAAACAAAGGAAATCCACAATTCAAAAGATGCTCAATATGCATTAAGCCAAACGAAATCCAAATATATATAGCTAAGGGCAAAACTATGAAGGATCGTCTGGTTCGTCTTTTGATGCAAACCGCTTGACATGTGCGGAACCAGGTAATGGAACACGAATCAAAGGTTAAACTGGTGCAAACCCCATAATGGGAAGCGCCCCTGGTGTTTATGTTGGATTAATAAAGCGCTTTCATTTTGTCATTGCGCATCCTTTACATTGGTGAAAACCGGTCGAGGACGATAATACAAATACTCGTATGTCAAACCTAAATCTGTACCCATCTGATGTCCTCTGGAATGTCTCCTGAGTGACGGCTTCAATTTAAACGTTATGTAAACAATTTAAACTCGACTATTACAAAACTATAAATCTAATATTATGTATTTAGTTTTGCTGTTAGTATTTAATATTCAATAGACATTATCCTGTCAATGTAAGATCACTTGAAAAAAGATAAGAACATTTTAAGCTGTCTTAATTCCTTATCAGAATTGTAGTGTAATATTCCTTGTCTGGTTTTGCTATATGCATTAATAGAATCGAAAAAAGACTTAAATTACAGGTGACCGGATCTATTCTAATAAGATTATGATCAATTTCTCTATCGTAATTAAATGAACTCCAAGGACAAATGAATGAAACAAATGTAAGGTTGAAACAACAAAGGAGCCTATTGACGCAAAAATAAGAGACATAGAAGATAAACCCTACCCCCACCCTAAAAAAAAACTAAACAAACAGTACCTACTTGTAGCATAGTTCACATTGAAACGTAAACTGTTTTAAAGAATGCTATGATCTGATTTATCATAACATGGATTCTATATTTTTGGAAACGTGGGGGTCGTTCAATAAAAGTTACAAAAAAAATACATTACATTCACCTCAATCGATCTTATACGTGCAATCCACATGAATATTACGTGAGTTCCACATGAAAATCACGTGAACGTCACTTAGTCAAATTGTATGTGAAAAGTACACATTATTTTCATATGGGCCAGTTTCATGTGAGACTATTCATGTGGGTTCTGGGTGGCGAAAAAGCCAGCAACAGCGCTATGCTTGTCTGTATAAGTCTACTAAAGAGCGTTGAGAAACTTTACAGCGGATCAAAGTGCTTTGCCAACAAAGCGTTCGGATATGTGTCTTAGATGGGTGTTAAGGCAGCCTTGTTATAATGAATGCCTGGCCGTTACATCATAAGGCGGAAAACCTAACCGCAAACCAAAGTGGTGCACCCTGTTTTGAAAATATGTCGGGTTCTTTGCACTTTAAAGAACTGTGTTGCAGGTTTCGATAAAACTAGGATCCGTAGGATTGTCCGATCTTACCCATTCATACTTGTTCCATTGGCAGTCAAATCTCTCGATCTGTTAAGAGCATTGTGTCCCCATTTTCCCCACTTCATCATCATTTCATGCTTATTGTGTCCCTCCTTTTATGTCTATCTCCCTTATATAACCGATTTGGTGCTGCTTCGGAGTAAAGCAAAAACTAATTCATGTATAACTGGTATGATTTTCATGCAAAATTCCCGTGATTCACATAAATTTCACGTGCAAGTGAAATTTCAAACTGTAATTGACCTGAAACGTAAATTAAAGTAGTTGTTGATGGTGAAGCAAGACTTTTTCAAATCTAAATGCCACCAAAATATTTCAATCTCAGCCACGAGAAGTCAAATGAAAGTGATTACGAAAAGGCCGTATGAATAACAGTTGAACAATTGAAAATTGCCAAATATCACGAGTGTATATAGAATTTGACGGTTTTTCTGAACAAAATGGAAAGTTAACAATATAGTATAACGTTCACTATTTCGATGCTTCCCCTGTTGTAAATGGTCGAACAGATAAAGCGTGTGATGACCTTCCAACGCTATGTTTGTCTTGGTCTACAATTGTTTTGCACTTAAACAGCCTTTTAAATCCAATTTGAAAGTTTTTGTTGGTTATATAGTAAATCAGCCAGTTAACGGATGGATGGAGATGAGCAAGCACTGTTATCAGTAAATGAAGTTCATGAGCAAACGTGTCGTGTACATCTGCTACAAGTAAAATTGCAAATGGTATCCAACACAACGAAAATATGGTGTATATGATAAAAATTGTTCTTGCAAGTCTGAGTGATTTGTTGAAATTGCTTGTAACATGATCTTGACTCATTATGCGCTTCCGCTTCTGTCGCACATGAAGAAAAAGACAGAAGTAGGAAACTCCAACAACAATTAATGGTAGCCAAACCAAACAGACGGAAAAAATTACTGTGTAAGAATAAGTAGCCATTCTATCCCATATGCATTCCAAACTTTTATCATCAAATCCATGATTTCCGATTCCAGCCGAATTAAGCAATATCATTGACAAGCCAACAATATATAACGAAACACACATTGCCACAGCCGTCTTGCGCTTAAAAATCTTATTGTATAATGTGTTGTGACAAATAAAAACGTATCTGTTAAAGCTCAAGAATGAAATGGAACCTAGAGATGAAACACAGGATATGGTACACATCTTTCCAATAAACTTACAGAGTTTGGAATATTCCTCAAAGAATTGACGACCTTCAACTTTACCTGAAAAAAAGATGAATATTTTTGTTAAACGGGGATCAGAAAACGAAAAGTACGTAACACACTAAATATCCCCTTTCGTTATGTTTTGATTAAATTTAATCTTTAGACACTCGTTTCCAAAGGCTTGAAAACTTTACAAAATCATTTTTTTCATTTTTTGATAAATTAACTGGAATATATAATTATTTGTGAAATTACATCATGACCATAATTATCCTGTAAATGTTTCACTAATATCTCAATCTTACACACACGACCTAAACTTAACTATTTCATTGGGTTTCCAATACTTCCTCTCATATTCAGTTTATGCATAACATAACTGCACATGCAATCAAATTCTACTTTAAAGTAATGTCTAAAAGAATAATTTATTCAACTTTAATAAATAAACATGTTTCAATTATTTCCATTGTTTTGGTCCACTCTGTGTTTGTTAGAGAAATGCTGGACGTTCGTCCATCACGTTTTTCGAAACAGATTTCTCAGTTACTATAAAGGTAGGCTTTTAATTTTTAGTATGCAACTATTATTGTAGGATGCGTTTTCAGGTCTTTTGCCTATCTACTTTTTCACGAGCCCACTTTGATTTTTTTTAGCGCTCGGCTGGAGACAATAAGGAATTCTGTTCTTGTATAAAATATATCAATTATTGAAATTACGGAACTCTGTCAATTGTTCCTTCTTATTCCAGGGCTGTGTTGTTTAACATTTAATTTATATAATTTAAAAGGAAATCAAACATTTGAAATCTTAAACCATGTACAATGTAGTAGGAAACATGAATAATTTCTAAATTAAAACTCTGCAATTTTTTATATGCGTAGTTTTTACCGAGTTAAATAAATTGAAAAACAGGTTTACTTGTTGGCCTTTAATACTAATTTGATCACGAATTGTAATTGAAAGAAAATTTTCTAAGAGTAAAACATGTATATGAAAATTTAATTTCGAATCAATCTTACTTGATTAACAAAAAATACTTTGATGTAACTTTAAACGGAAAATATGAACAATGAAAAGCATGTTGGCGTATTTGAATGACTGTTGTATATTTTCTTACATCCCGTGTAAAGCAAAAATTTAATTTTAGATATACGTGATTCTTTTGATTTCAGAAAAAGTTTGATAGAAAACAGATAAGAATCCTGCCAAAATCAATATCTCTATGTAACTGTTTAAATGAAACTTATTATCTGTAAATAATATTAATCAGATCTGAGATACCCCTTTTCTTTTAATTAGCATATCAAGTTTAACCCTACTGTGTTAGGTGCTACAAGAATAAAGGATACAAATTGTTTAAAACGATGTTCCGATAAAAATATTGAAAAGGAAATTTAAATTTGGATTTATAGCATTCAATATGATTAGCACTGATGGTGGAGTTGTAATTACTAAATATGGTCAATTTTTTGTCGAGAAACTTATCAAAGTTATTAAATTGTTCGTGTATATTTCGAAGGTGCTCAAATTCTAAGGTCCTTTCTACCCCATGCATGGGTTGATCATAAGACATGGATTTTATATTGTTCTATGGTTTTCATATTTTATGTGTTTGGCTTTTTCAATCCTTTTATTAGTTTTGAACAGTCGAAACTAGCGTCGTCGTTTAGTGTAACAAAATTAATTGCTCAATGAACTTTGTTTTAAATTTCAAGTTTTGACATCTGCAATTTTTAGCGCTGCTTGTGGGGTTTTTATTCCTCTTATTAAGACCGCTCTGGTGTAATCGCTTTTTAAAGAACGAGACATCAAAGCTCTTCCTACCCCAAACATAGGTTGATTATCTTAGTAATAATTTGGTTCCACAGTTTGGTATTTTTGGTTTTATTGTTCTATGCTCTTCATATTCATATAATGTTTGGCATTTTCAATATTTTTTTTTGGTAGAGCGCCTCTGATGAGTCTTGAATAGACGAAACGCGCGTCAGGCGTAGCAATATTTGTTGTCTGGAACTTTGTTGTCATTTGTATTTCTTACATAAATTGTTCGTGTAAATTTCAAAATTTAAAAGGCATTTACTGTTCTTCCTATCCCAGGCATAGGTTCATCTTAATTTTGGTTCTACATTTGTAGTTCTTCATATTCATGTGTTTTTTTCATTCGCACAATGTTTGCAATTTTATAACAAAGTGCCTCCGATGTAACGATTCTTGAAAAGACGAAACGTGCGCCAGTCGTGATTAAAAAATGCCTGGACCTTGTAATTGTAACCTTTCAGTGCTGCTAGTGGATTTTTAATTCGTAAGGTTGGGGTTCTCTAGTAACAATACCCTTCAATGAAATTGTTAGTGTAAATTTCAATATTGCTAAAAACTTTTTCTACGTCAGGCACAGGGTCATCTCGTACCCTCGATTTCAATTCGGCTTAATTTAGTTTTAATGTTCTAAGTTTTTCATACTCAAATATCGTTTGCCATTTTTAATCTTATGAAACGACCGCCTTTAATAATAACCCGTAACTTTGTTGTTATTTGGATTTCAAATAATGAAAGAATTTACTTGAGTTTTGGTTAATACATGAAAAAATATAACCATATAAAAGAGTAAACCTACCGACTATACTCATAGGGTCAGCTACTAATGTGACATACAAATCCGAAATCGCCAGATTTACGATGAAGATTGACTGTACTTGTTTCAGTTCCTTCGTTTTCGCAACGACAATCAGAATTAATACATTTCCAACAGTGCCAACAAGCGACGCCACTATCAAAACTACAATACACGGTATAGCTAATCCGGGAGAGTCGTATATAAATTCATATTTGTCATAAACCAAATCCGTGTCATTTAATGAATAAGGCATTCCAATAATCAAGACTTATACTGACAAATAGTGGTCAAGCATGCAACTTATAATGTTCAAGATTTTCGTAAAAAAAAATCATTAGATAACTGCCATTGCTAATCAGAGCCTCCATTCATCACAACAGTCCTTGTTCATTTGACTGGTCTTTTCTATGAACTACTACATCTTAATCGCTAAGTCTTAAGAGATTCTAATTGCTTGATACCTAAGAGCATAACATACGACGTCAAACAAGTAATCAGCAAGTAATGATATCCTTCTATCATGTCTAGTGCAGGTAGGATTGGCAAAAAATAATACACATGGGTCTATACCATAAAGCGACGGAAAAAAAATTGTCTTTAGGCAGTTTGCTTGTAAAAGCTATTTTTTAATAGATTATACTTTATATCACTTCCAATAAGTTAGTAAATACGATTTAAGTGGAATACATCTAGGTCTTCTAAATTGAATAATCATTTTCATTCAAAATTCCATCAGGTTACATGCCAAAATCAGTTCTAAATATTACCTCCTTTTTTGTATAAAACGCCTTTTTATAGTAACGTTTTATGTTTACACCATTTCGTCCATTGGGAAAAGATTTTTCTACTGAATACGATTAACGTTTTCAAGCAATGCAGTTTCTAGAGATGGTTATCTATTTTACAAATTGATTTTCTAATATTCCGAAATACCAAGCCGGATCTTAGTCCATCGAACTTTCTTTCTCTGAAAAATCAAATTAGACTTGAGTCTCATTGTGTTAAAAATTCTCCATGATTTTTTTTTGTAATCGACAATCATAAAAAAGACATAGTGTCGTGTTAATTGGCAAGTAAATGAAATATATTTGAAATAATGTAAAAAAATATCTCAACAATGCTTAAAGGGTATGTATTTTTTCTGTAAGACAAAGATGCACAATAAGCATAAACGTATGTGGATGTATATCTTGTAAACAATGGACAAATCGACAGACAGGTTGCGAATAGTAAACACTACCTTATAACTGCGAACTCTACTCGTAACGAGAGCTCGTGAACTCAGTCGCTCCGGAAGAGTAAGCAGTTCCTGCTTGCTATATATAGCACAACTACAAAGTAGGATAACACAAATATAATTTCAATGAACATTTTATTTAAATTCATCCTAAATTTCTAAAAAGTAGTAAAGCTCTACATTTTAAAAAAATCCAAATAGATAAGAAAGTTGAAACTATAGAGGATGTAACCCATTGACTACTTTTCGTGTTCATAATATGTATACCACCACTTTCAGGTTTATCTCCTGTATAACCCATAGCCGAAATCGCTTGGATCGGGAATAAATCAATAACTAACTGACTAAATGTTAAACTGGTTATAATACGATGAGTCATTCATTTGCATTTCTTAGGAAGTCTACTTTGGTCTTTTCGTGTATGCATTTGCTTCTCATGCTTGGCGCGGACGGACAGCAACAAAGCCTACCTTGTCGTAAGATTGATTGATCGCTGTTTGTTTTATGTCCTGTCGACAGTACTTTAGATGTAAGCAGTAAAAAAAAATAAAACAGGAATTGAATTGTGAAGACTCACCCAGGATACATTACACTTATTACATACCCATGTTAGCTATGTGAAAAGGGAAAATTGTGACCACAAACCAAAAAGAAAATGGACGAAACGAAGACAGGCTAATGCACCCATAAAGTGAATAAAACCTCGGCAAATATTTTACACTACCTGGAACCCCTACCTTTGGTGAATGACAATGAAGAATCCTTTCTTGAAATGATGTCACCAGAGTTGATACACTTATCTAAGTGGGATATAATAAACCCTTACCCTGTTTCAAATAAGTAACCTTTATCAAGGTAAAGGTTGGCTATATCCACAGGTAAGTGTTCCAACAAAATTGGCCTCATTTCAGATAAGGGTTCTTCATTGTCAGTCACCAAAGATAGATGTTTCATATTATGCGGTGCGGTAGGGTTAATTCACTTTCTGGAAGCATCGGCCTATGGTACATTGGTCTCTCTTGTAAGTTGGTTCGTTTTCCCTCCGTTTAGTGGTCGTAAATTGGCCCTTTTTTTCATGTGTGCTGTGTCCTGATTGGGTCTACCCGATTCAATATGTTCTTTTAATTAATAATAGTTCTAGTCCTGATTATGGCTAAAATATTGTTGATTGACATAAAACAAACAAACCTAAACCGAGCGATTACGGCCTTATCCGGGAGATGAACTGGAAAGGGGTTATACAATGAACATAAAATGATGAATTTGAGGAAAGGAGGACGCAAGGCTTATCGGAAAGGGAAGTTTTGAATGCCACTGTAAATAGCAGTGATTGGTAAGGACCAGCAATGTAGCCTCCTGTATGAGGCTACTACGGGTTGTACTCTCACCGAGACTTGCAGCAGAGTTCTTTAACGTGCGAGGAACGTGACATTTTCCTAACACAGTGCACCAATTTGGTTTGCGGTCAGGCTGCTTAGCCCACAAAGCGATTGGGATGTTTGCCGCAGGTGATTAATTGGGGCAGCCCTGTCATAAAGAATACCGAGGTCGTCAGACTATAATGCGGAAAATTGACCGCAAACAATTTTGGATCCCGGGAGGCGAATAGGCCCTAAGCAGCGCTAAACTTGTCGGTAAACGTTAACTCTAGAGCGGTCAGAAACCTGACATCGGGTCAGGTCGCATAGCCCATGCATATAACGACTGGGATGTGTGCCCCAGTTGGTTAAATGCGGCAGCCTTGTTATAATGAACCCGAGGTCGTTAGACTATAATGCAGAAAACCTGACCGCAAACCATAGTGGGTCAACGTGTGTGGAGAGTACCATGCTTCATGCACGTAAAAGATCTCTTAGTGGACCATTAAGTAGTGCATCATGAAGGCTAAATTTTGCGACCCTACCTACCTCTCCCTTTTCTGTGGTCGTAAAAATTTACTGTTCCTTTGATTCCCATCCTACAGCCATATTTCATTTCTCATCATCGTCCCATGTTCACTTTATCATCCTTTTCATGTCCATTGCCTTTAAATAACATATAAAGCGTTGCAAGGGCGTAAAACACCAACTCCATCACTCACACAAACTATTGTAGGTCAACGTGTGTGGAGAGGGCCACGTTTTTTCCCCTTTATGGACAGACAAGTAGTGCACCACATAGGCTAAATTTTCCACCTCAACACACCTCTCCCCTTTTCAAATGGTCTTCAAAATTTAAGGAACCTATTGTTTCCCATCTCACCCCCGTTTTTTTCTCTCAGTGTGTATAGGTTCAACCAGGATTAAACATGGTATTTTCGACAGATAAGGGTTGCTTATGTGGAACTGGGTAAGGGTTTGCCATATCCCACACAGGTTAGTGTTCCTACTAATATGACCTTATATCACGAAAGGGTCATTCATTGTCCCTCTCCAAAGGTGAGGATTCAACATTGTGCGAAATTTGTGGGGAAGGGTTTCGTCACTTTCTGGGTGCATTGGCCTATGAGGCGTTAAGAGTCCATTGGCCTGTCTTAAGTTGGTTCGTTTTCCCTCTGGTTTTGTGGTCGTATATTGGCCCTTTTTGCATGATACACATGGGTTTGTGTTAAGGGTGCTGTGTCCTTGGTGTGTCTATACAATTCAGTTTGTCATTATACCCTCGCTTCAAAGAAGAGGGAGTATACTGGTTCACCTCCTTTCGTCCATCCGCAACATAACTTTCGTAACCGTTTTCTCAGCAACTACATATCACAGTGACTTGAAATTTGGTAAATGGATTCAGTATGAAATCTTTTATTGCGAGTATCGAAATTAGGTCTCTCGGAATTTTACCTCCTGTTTACCGACATAGTGAATTGGGGGGGTATACCCAATGAGCAGAAGCTAACAGATTCCTTGTTTCCATTAGTTCTTGTCTTGAAATATTGTTGACTGGACAAAAGAACAAATAAAAAATTTTAACTTTCAACTCACGTCTGACAAAATACGTCTTATACGATCTTTAAAAAAATGTCTCCTTCCCTTGTCAATCACTGGTGAAAAAAAATCATTATTTTGATAAACATAATGGTTAGTGGTTGCTTTCATTAGTGATTGACTGAGCGTGGTACTGAGATTATCACCTCAATATCCCTTTCATGTCCTCAACACCGTGTTGTGGTTTGTGTTACTACCAGACCTTAAGATCGCAATGGGAGAGGGATGAGTGGCGCGCCGTAAAACCTGGTTTAACCCACCATTGCTTTTGAAATGCCTGTAACAAGTCAGGACCATTGCGATCTTCCATTTTTTTTGTACGTCTTCCTTGTTTTGTCTCCTCCTTGGACATTGGGATTGATCCTCCAAGTTCGGTTCATTTCATGTTCATTATATCACCCTTTTAATGGTCATCGCCTTCAAATAACCTATAGAGTGTTGCGAGGGCGTAAAATACCAACTCACTCACTCAATCCAAGTTCGGTAATTTTGTTATAACCTTTATTAGCGAAGCCTTCCATTAGTCCCAATTAGATCGAAGTTGTCAGATGACCTTTTATATGGGTAAAAGCTCATAGAACAGTCCCTTAAGGTTAGTGAGGACACCTGTCATGTGACCAAAAACAGCTAAAAATGCAAAAAACAAGTGCAAATGTCACAAATACTTTGAAACTTGTGTGAAATAGTTTCATTTAATAAAACTTAATCAAAATAAATTAATTTAAGACAAATAAAATAACCATTCCTTCATAAATAAAATTTTCAAATAAAACAAGGGAGATAATCCACTTGAAAAATGACCAAAAAATTACAAAGATTTGTATTGTAGACAAAAAATATGCTGGTGACCCCCAGTTTTTATTGTTTTATTTCAAAATATATTGTATTTCATTGATTTTTATCAAATAAAATAAAATTTAAATTCGTGGATTGTTTCTGCGACAAGATTTTATGCTAATTATTTGGCCTTTCCTATATAATCTATAGTAATTTTGGAAAACTATGAGCCTTGATTGTGGGAAAACAAGCCTGGAAAGGGGGTCCAATATTTTTACACAAGATTAAGTATATACCTGATATTAATATATAAAAAAATTGGACATTTTAAATTCGGCATTATTTTTGGGGTCAGGTGTCTTCACTAACCTTAATATGAGTTAAGATCCGGGTGAACGATTCAAGCCCCTATGACATGTATGAGTCTTTTGCTTATGCATTAGATTTGTTAAACCTTGCTCTTTTGAAAAAAAAATGTATTCCCCATTTAAAACAAACAACATTAACTCGCCCTCCATTTCTTCACTTTTCCGATACATTGAAACGAGTCAGGAAAAAAACGAGTGTTGAACTGGATAAACAACTTGTAATCAATGGTGTTGATAAGTCGTATATTTTGTAGCACAACATTACTAACATGCTGTAATTACAACGACAATAAAATGCCATATGGATGATTCAAATTAGTAATGATTATTAATGATGTAGATGATACGATGAAACCTAAGAACATTATCAGATGGACTAAGAACAAATAGGAGATAATAAATGTATTTCCATAGGACATGATTAGGGCGTTTATCAGTCCATAAGAAATGAATCCATAGATGAATGGCTGACCTGGAAAGGGGAGGCACGGATCAACTCATCATGCTAAAGCTTTATACCAAATTTGAAATCAATCCCTTTTGTAGAGGCTGAGAAATCTGTTACGAAAAATGGTCTGTTTTTTTACCCATAAAAAGTATGAGTCGGCTCGTAAAACAGGAAGTAGATGATGGACTGACCTGTAAAGGAGAGGCACGGTATAACTTATCATGCTGAAGCTGTGTACCAAATTTGAAACCAATCCATCCAGTAAAGCAGATAAATAGACCGGACGTACAGACAAGGTAATTGCAATATAGCCCCCTCTCTTACGAGTTGGGGTATAAAATGATAGATTAAAGCTGTTGAATTAAACATACTTCTAACTAAAAACAGATAGAGAGGGGGCGGATTCGGCCAATATTAAAAGTCCCCTCTTTTATTATTGGCCTGAAAGGGGTAAACAATTCAACTTTTTTGTTTGCACACACACTTCGGTTCTTGTGGACGGATTATTAGGAAATTTGTCAATGACATTCCTTATCATTAAGCGATAGTTGGGTTCCTCTGTCCAAAAGGGAGAAAAAAATACAGCCTATTGATTTCTGATCCGATTAAAAAATTGGTAATTAATTATTGTCAAATATACTAGGAAAAAAAGAAACGTAACACTTATATTTTATTTCATAAAATTTCTATAACAAAAGAAAAGTTGTAACTACCATTAAATTAACGTATCTTTGGTCAAACTGAAGAGACTAAAATCCAGTATACCTGAGTTTAATTCGAATTTAACATTTCTTTAAGGTTTTGCCTAGATATTGTAGAAAATCAAGTTTGCAAAGCATTATCGTTCCTGACTAAACATTTATTTTGAATATCTGACAGCATTTCGATGAATATAAAGTCGAATTCAGAATTTAGGGACATTTAACCCAATGGGGATGGGATATTTTGCAACGGTTTCCGGTAGGATTTGGTTATTTCTAAAAACCAAATTCAGTTAAATCAAAAATGACAAAATGTTGAAAGTTACAAAATTTCTGTTAAATTTTGATTTTTTCGGTAAAACAAGGGTGCTTTTTACTTATCTATTGCAATTTTAGGCATGATACAACCCATTAACGTCATTACGCAAAAGAAACGTAATTCAGAGGACGTCTTTTTTAAAACAATGACGTCAGCTTGGCGTGATCGCGTACGTTCAGTGTTTATGAAAATTAAATTAGAATTTTATCCATATACACGAGTTAAGGTTTTGCACCGTTAACGAAGCGATTGCGAAGAAAAATAAAGCGCCAACGCCTCATCTAAACTCGCGTTGGTTATGGTATTCTGCTACTTCCGGTCTCACCGATTGTTGTACTGCTACCTCTGACACTAGTCTCTGAACTATGGATAGTTGTTCTAAAGTCTTTTAAATGAATAATCACCTGTATTTTTGTCATTCCTGTACCCAACACGAAAAAAGAGCATTGCTTCAACTTTTGACGTTAACGTAACGTGTCTGACTAACAATTTCTCAACATTTAAGTGGTCCCGTGCGGGGCCCGGGAGGCGAATAGGCCCCCAGCAGCGCTATGCTTGTCGGTAAAAGTCCACTAAAGAGCGCTCAGAAACCTGACATCGGGGTCAGGCCGCTTTGCCCACAAAGCGACTGGGATGTGTGCCCCAGGTGGTTGAATGGGGCAGCCCTGACATCGAGAGATGCGGGGTCGTCAGGCGATAATGCGGAAAACCTGACCGCGAACCATAGTGGTGCACCGTGTTGGGAAAAATGTCATGTTCCTCGCACGTTAAAGAACCCTGCTGCAGGTCTCGGTAAGAGTAGGACCCGTAGGATCCCCATGCAAGAGGCAAAATTTCCCGTCCCTACCCATCACTCCTTTTTCCAGTGGCAGTCAAAATGGCCTTGTGTCCCCATTTCCTCCACTTCATCATCATTTCATGTTCATTGTATTGATACCACTTTCATGTTCATCTCCCGGATATAGCCGAAATCGCGCTGCTTGGGAGTAAAGCAATAACTAACTAACTAACATTTAAGTGCGACCTTTTGTTAACCGTGATATTTGTTACATTTAACGACCATAATCACTAGCTTAATTGAATTTTCGACACGTAAAATTTTAAAAGTTCCAATTTTGGTAAAAATTGAAAAATGACGTGACGTCAATTTCAAATCCGCCTTCAATACGCAATTTTGACAGAAAACCCCGTTTATTGCCTAATCTTTATATTAAAAATTCAAAACAAAATATGTTTTGAAAAACCTTAAAAGAAAACCAATGTAACGTTTCTTTTTTTGCCTAGTATAGTAAATAAAAAATGAAGGATCATTCTGTGCGAACCCCCATTTTAGGGGTCATCTGAGCTATTACAATTACTTGGCATTCGTCGTCCGTCCTTCTATTTACTTTTTTAAACGTCGAATCGTCTATATGGACACGCTATTTTTTTTAGAAACGAAACCCATAAAGTCTAGTTAAATACTAACTACTAGATGGACTGACGTAGAAATGATTAATATTTACATACGTTTCGGAAAACATATATGGGTGAGTGAGTGAGTTGATGTTTAACGCCCGTGCAACGCTATATAGGTTATTTACAGGCGATGAACATGAAAAGGATGATAAAATGAACATGAAATGATGATGATAAATAAAAAATGGGGGTGGGGTGGGACAAAAAGGAACTGTAAATTTTGAAGAACCACAGGAAAAGGGTAGAAGTGGGTAGGGGCGGAAAATTGAGCCTATGTGGTGCACTACTTGACGGTCCACAAAAGGGTCTTTTACGTGCATGAAGCGTGGCACTCTTCACACACGTTGGCCCATTATGGTCGGTGGTCAGGGTTTCCGTATTATAGACCTGACAACCCCCGCGGACGAGGGCCACCCTATTCAGCCACCTAGGGTACACACTTGGTCGCTCTGTGGGCTGAGCACTGACCCGACGTCAGAATCCCAAGACCCTTAGTCGCCTCTTACGACAAGCTAGGCTCTGCTGCGGGCCTTTTCGCAACCCGGGCCCCGCACGGGACCGGAAAACATATATCGCCGTTATTGGGAACCAATTGCGCACCGCTTATAACTGATCTTTTCCTTTATTGTTATGAATCACAATTTATGGTCAAACTGCAGCAAGACACAGACACCACATTATTAATACTTTAATCGATACTTACAAATACTTAGATGACATCTTTGCTCTTTAACACCCTACTTACTCAAACTTTATAAATGATATAAATCATAAGTCTAACTCGACCGGATATATATGTCCGTTTTCAGATCTTAGACTTAAGCATTGTAAATGGAAAATTACACACTAAAGTACTAGTATTTGATAAACGTGATGACTTTTCATTCCCAATTGTAAATTTTCCTTCTCTTGGCGGCAATGTACAACTAGCTTCCTCTTACGGAGTGTACATTTTAACAGTTAGAAAGATATGCTGGAATTTGCAATGTTGTTTCTGATTTTAATGATGAAGCTGTTTCAGTACAGAAAAAAATACAAAAAATAAGGTAATCAATGCCACAAATTATTCATATCTTTTTGCAAAATTCATTCATTAATATGGATATCTTATTAAAAATTTAACTGTGCACGTCCGTGTTTATACCCCGCCACACGAAGTGGCAGGGTATTATGTTATACCCTCAGTTTTTTTTCGGTGTCTGTCCGTCCGTCCCCCGAAGGTTTCCGACCAATAACTTGAAAATGCGTCGAAGGATTTGAATGTTATTTTGCACAGCTGTTAAGTACAATAAAATGCAGGCCATGTTTGATTTCCAGCATGATCCAAAAAACAGTTTTTGAGATAGGCCACTTTGAAAAATCAAATTTCATGAAATTTTGAGTTTCCGACCAATAACTTGAAAACGCGTCAAGGGATTCAAATGATGTTTTGTACAGCTATTGAGTACAATAAAATTCAGGTCAAGTTCAATTTCCAGCATGATCTGAAAAACAGTTTTTGAGATAGGCCACTTCAAAGAATAAAATTTCATGAAATTTTGAGTATCCGACTGATAACTTGAAAACACATCAAGGGATTAAAATGATGTTTTGCACAGCTGTTAAGTTCAATTAAATACAGGTCAAGATTAATTTCCAGCATGATCTGAATAATGGTTTTTGAGATTTGCCACTTTGAAAAATTTAATTTTATGAATTTTTGATCATCTGGACATGGTAATTTGGCTTAAAATCTAATTAAAGAAAGGTTACAAGTTGGACGTTTTAGTAAAATCTTTAACTTTGGTGTTTATTTTGTATTTTGGTTATTTATTGATTTAGTTTAAACATATTTTATTTGAAATCTATTTCAAATGAGATTTGGACACAAGTACGTAGTATTTATGAATTCCTTATTTATTGATAATTTAATAATTTGATAGAAACTTTGTTTTGTCTTCCTTTACAGGATTTGACACACTGAATTGGAAATAACCAACACGACTGGTGTGCTACAGGTTAAAGCAGGCAGGAACCGCTTAATCTTCCGGAACACCTGAGTTCACTCTTGTTACTACTTGAGTTTGCGTTGTTGATTTCCGTTCGGTTGATTTTGTGTTTTGTGTTTATTCGTACTGTTCGTGTTTACCTGTTGTGTTGTTGCCCTTTCGGTCCCGTGCAGGGCCCGGGTGGCGAATAGGCCCACAGCAGAGCCTAGCTTGTCGTAAAAGGCGACTAAGGGTCTTGGGAATCTGACGTCGGGTCAGTGCTCAGCCCACAGAGCAACCAAGTGTGTACCCTAGGGTGGCTGAATAGAGTAGCCCTCGTCCGCGGGGGTTGTCAGGTCTATAATACGGAAACCCTGACCGCCGACCATAGTGGGCAAACGTGTGTGGAGAGTGCCACGCTTCATGCACGTTAAGGTAGTACTCCACAATTAATTTATTTAGCTCATTTTTGCATGTGCTCGACGTTGACTATTTTGTCCCTGGTTCTTGTAATCGCTTAAACTGCTATTTGCACTTTAAACTAGGTGGTGTTCCAAACTCCGGGCATGTTTAGTGTCGTATTTGGATTCTTTGTTGTACTCGTTGCCCCTAGCAACTCTTAACATTTGTCAAAAATTTGGGGACAAAAATACGCAAAAAATCGGGGTTTTGTCCTTTTTTTGAACGTTGCCAGTAGTCGAGCTTTCGGTTCAGGTGAAACATATATGAAATACAAATGACAACAAAGTTCCAGACAATAAATTTGGCTACGCCTGACGCGCGTTTCGTCCATTCAAGACTCATCAGAGGCGCTCTACCAAAAATATTGAAAATGCCAAACACTGTATGAATATGAAGAGCATAGAACTGTATAACCAAAAATACCAAACTGGGGAACCAAATTATTACTAAGATATTCAACCTAAGTCTGGGGTAGGAAGAACCTTAGGGTTTAGCCAATTTTGAAATTTAGACGGATAATTTAAAGCTTTGATGTATTTTCCAACTCAAACGTGTTGGTGCCGGAGCGGGCTAACCTCGGGGAATTTAAACTCCACCAGCAGTGCTAACCTTCACGTGTGTTCGAAATACAAATGACAACAAAGTTCATGACAATAAATTTTGCTACGCCTGACGCGCGTTTCGTCTATTCAAGACGTTGCCAAAACATTGTCCACCTTACATGACAAATATGTTGTTGTACCTGCAGACAAAGCACCAAATAACATCATTTTTGTGTGCAAGAAACACTATCACGCCTGGGAATCTCGATAGTCTCAACCAAAGTTGAGCACAGAAAAAACTGGCGGTCGTTTCCGGTTGAGACTATAATTTGTGTTGAAGCGGAGAATCGAGGAGATATGACCCTTGACTTTTCAAATTTTCTCATTTATACTCACATTTGTGAAAAATTGAAGAATGTCAGGCAACGGCCAGTTGATTTCCTTTCCAACAATGTTAATAAATACATATTTCAGCCTGTAATCAAAGCTGGGCGACTTGCACAAGTTGAAAAAAATGTCACGTTTTCAAATTCAAAGATCGACCCCCAATTTTTTATTATCCGAGTTTCGCAAATTCTTGGTATTTCAGAGACGAATTAATTGTCAAATAGGTTTGTTTTGATCATAAACTTAGATACCTAACATCATTTAGACCTAAAATACACGTAAAACGTCCAAACTTGCATTTTTAACCGATGTTGAGAAAATCGGGCGCATGTTGAGAATATAAGGTGAATGTTGAGACTATAATTAAGGCTCATCTTTTCGAAGTTGAATGCATGATCCATCTGATATTGATATATTGAATCAGAGCCTTATCGGCACTAACTATTTTGTGTTTGAAACACGCCAGTCTAAATTTTCAGTCTCGCGTGCGTGTGTATGTGTGTGTGTGTGTGTGTATGTAGGTGAAACCAGGTATGTCCTATTTTTTTTTAAAATCAAAATTCAAATGCCTATTTGCCCGCCGCCGCAACGCGAGGCGGGGACATAGAAACGCCGCGCGTCCGTCTGTGCGTCCGTCGGTCCGTAACACTTTTTATCGTAACAGATTTCTCAGCAACCACTATTCCTAGGCTTCTGATATTTCGTATGCAACTTCAGGTAGGGGTCGCATATTGTGGATGCGTTTCCAGGTCTTATGTACTTCCTGTTTAAAGAGCTGACTTAGGAATGTTTTAAGGATCAAATATCGAAAATTTTGCGTAACAGATCTTTTAGCAACAACTATTCCTAGGCTTCTGATATTTGAAAAGGATATATGTCCAGATCGTATTAGCAATAAAATGTTACTCGTGGTAAATTATGAGATTGCTCAAGCTCTGTGCATGCTTTTTAACAAATCTTTAAAGCAAAACACTTTTCCAAATGAATGGAAAATTGCAAATGTAGTGGCTCTGTTCAAGAAGGGAGATAAATCGTTGGTATCAAATTATAGGCCAGTCTCACTTTTATCATGTGTTAGAAAAGTCTTTGAAAAAATAGTTTAAAAATTTATTTACAATCACATGATTGCTAATGACTTACTAGTATTTTATAAATATCAGTCAGACTGTCTATAGTTCATCTACTTATCGAAATTTGCCACAATGTCTTGTTGTCATTTGATTCGGGTAACCAGACTTGTATTTCATTTTGCGACATCAGTGAAGCCTTCGACCGAGTTTGGATTCGCGGGTTATTGTTTAAACTGGAAAAGATGTGGTATCAAGGGTAAGCTTCTTCTGTGGCTAGAAAGCTATCTTTAATTACAATCAGAAAGCAACGAGTAGTACTGAACGAATCTGCTTCAACTATAGGGTTTATGCATGCTGGTGTTCCACAGGGTTCAGTTTTAGGCCCCTTATCATTTCTTGTATATGTTTATGATATTTCTAATGACATGATAGGTTTATGTTTGCAGATGATACACCTACTGGTCATTCGGCACATGAGTTCTACCTTGGTTAATTTAACGAATTCTTACCTCGATAGTATCTCCAGGTGGTCAAAAAGATGGTTAGTTATAAACTAAACCAAGATATAACTGACATAGTTGTTTTAGTACTTTTCCTAGAACAGTCAATGTGAGTTTTCGTTTTGAAAACACCATTATATAACCAGTTTCGATTCATAAAAATCTTGGAGTACTTTTTAGTTCAGATTGTAAATGGACTAAACACGTTGATTTTATTATAGAAAAGACATCCTGTTCTGGAAGACTCGCGCGAAGTATGGGATAACTGTGGAAAATCAAATTCTGATAGAATTGAGAAAATCCCATATGAGGCAGGAAGAATCAAAACTGGTCTGAGCTGCTATTGCAGTTTAGAATCCATTTACAAGGAAACTGACTGGGAGACATTAAAATGAAGAAGAGAACAGAGAAAACTCAATCTTTTCTACCAAATGGCTAACGGACAGTGTCCAGAGTATTTAGCTGACTTATTCATAATCTTAAAATTACAATTTAAGAAACGGAAATAGATTTTAATATCCCGTCTGCTAGACTTTTCTTTTTCCAACATTCATTCTTTTCTTTTTCCACAATCAAACTCTGTTCTGATTCACCTTGGTGTACATATTATATAAACTTATTTCAGTTGTATAATAATTGGTGTCTGTTTAATGTAATGTATGTATTTTGTACCACAGAAGAAGGCATTCTAAGTTGTAGAACTTGTGTCCTATCCCTTTTTCTTTGTTTTGACAATAAAATATGTTTAAACTAATATCTATAAGTCATACATTCGTTACCCATGCAGGTTCCGGGTGGCGAATAGGGCCGCAGCAGCGCAAACTTGTCGGTAGAAGTCCACTAAACCTGACATCGGGTCAGGCCGCTTTGCCTACAAAGCGACTGGGATGTGTGCCGCAGGTTGTTCAATGGGGCTGCCTTGTCATAATGAATGCCGGTGTCGTCAGGCTATAATGCGGAAAACCTGACCGCAAACCAAACTGGTGCATCGTATTGGGAAAATGGCACGTTCCTCGCACGTTAAAGAGCCTCGCTGCAGGTCTCAATAAGAGTAGGACACACAGGATCCCATGCAGGAGGCTAAATTGCCCGTCCCTTCCCATGTCTCCTTTTTCCAGTGGCAGTCAAAACCCTCCTCACTGATTGGCCTTGTGCCCCCATTTTCTCCACTTCATTATCGTTTTATGTTCATTGTACATGTATCATTGATTTATGTTCATCTCCCGGATATAGCCGAAATCGTGCTGCTTGGGAGTAAAGCAATAACTAACCAACTTACTAACATATATTTGTTCATGTTGGGCTGTCCGGTCGTTTGTCAGACTTGAGATGTTCTTTTTGTAATGAACCGTAATGTTTTTTAAGAGCAAACTATACCATCTATTACTATTTAAAGGGGAATGGGCGAAGGAATATGGACTTCAACCTTCATGACCTATGTAAAACCTTATCCACCCATACTTTGCAATAGCGGGGATGTATACACCATAGTAATTTGCCGGCTTTTCTACCTCCTATGTTTGTTTGTCTGTTATATTGTTTGGTCTGCAAATTGTTGTCCAGATCGTAAAATTCGAACTCCTTAAAGATAGAATTTCTAAAATAAGATAAAGATGCAATTTTATGTCAATGGGTCAAAGGTCAAGGTTATGTCGACTTAAACAAATATGCAAGGCTTGACCCTCGGGCCCTTCGGTAAAAGAAGCAGAGAGATACAGTGGAGCATTCCGATATCAAAAGTCTTGAAGGGCACAGAAAAAACCAGTAAACACAAAGGAAAACAGCACGAAGAAACAGATATAACAAAACAAACAAAACACAAAGCAAAACCCTATGACATACCAACATTTAATAATGTAACAAGATAATTAGAGGTTAAACCTTTAAAAATAGATGAATTGCCTATACCAAGCCAGATATTTCTTTAATTGTCTTAAACTCCTCTAACGGTTTGTAACATTTTCTTTGTGAAAGCGCAGATTTTGCTTCCAAATAAACTAAAGTTACACTTGTCACACGACAACTTCTTCCCATGACTATGCCTAATGTGACTTTCTAGTTGATATTGCTCTATTTTATTGACCAGGCTCGTCACGGCTGAATTCTTTCGAGATTCTTCGTTTAAATCTTACCTTATGGCCCTGTCACACTATAACGTTTTAGCCGACGTGTGCCGACGTTTTAGAATATATTTTCAACACGCTGGTGTGCGTTGCGTAAGTTTTGTACACGTCATGAACACGCTACAAACACGTTAGCGAACGTCAGCGTGCGTTGGTGATCGCCGAGCGCGTCGCAAATTTTTCAACATGCTTAAAATTTCCGACGTTCGCCAACGTGTTAGAAATAAATTATTCGAACTCTAGGCATAAGTTAGAAGGACGTTATACACACGCTGATGTACGCTATGTGGTCGTTGTGTGCACGTTGAAATGCGTTTGACGAACGCTAAGCTAAATGGAAACAAACGTGTCTAGCGATAATGCAGCGCACGTCTAGCGTCAGTCTAACGACTAAGAAACGTGTACAGAGCGCACAGAGCGTCATTGTAACGAACGAGTAGCGTATCAACCCCAGAATTTTATAAGTTAGATTGAATTACAAGGGGAAAGTCAATTTCAAAAGCTTCAAATACTAATTCAAACCTAAAAAAAATCTTTTTACAAAAAAACAATGAACAAAGCCAAAAAATCTTGAATATAACAAAGATAACTTAGATGGTCTGGAATTGAAAGTAATTCTTGCAAATTGTAATACACCTGTCGTGTTTTCAGTGGACGGTTTTTTTGGTAGAAAAATACTCAAATACAACGAGTAACGACAGTCTAACTTCAATACTCATTTGAAATAATGTGTATTTTAAATATTCAATAAGCACACGCGTTTTCTCTATTAAGGACATCCGTCATGCTGTCTACGATCATTTAGGATTAGTCAAGTGCTATAAAAAGGATGCTGGGCAAAATCTACAGACCGGTATTTCTTACATGTGTATACTCAATTGAGATTTTGAGAGTTTGTTAACAAGCGCATGCATTCCTCTCTGTATATTTTTGACATATCAAAATATAAAATCTACACTATATTTTATTCTTTTAGACTGAGTGCAAAAATCTTCACTATTGGTTAAAAAACGGCTTTAGAATAATTATACATTCATATTACCAGAACGCTGAAAACCAATATTTTTATAACGAAATAAATTTCTATAATTATTAATTAATCCAGCAATACATTTAAGCCAGATAATAGATCTATTTGGGCATTATGAAATAATACTAAAGAAATTAACAGAAATCCTAGGTCTCCCCACCGAGAGAAAAAAATTCTAAGTTAGACTAACGCTATGAATGCGTTCTGCAGTCGTCACACATGCGCTAGGCAAACGTCAAGTACGCCAGACAAACGCTATAGATAAGTTTTGAATAAGTTTTTCGTGCGTTGCAGGTAGTTAGTCTGACGCTTTGTGGTCGTTCGCCGAGATATTTTTTGAAACTTTTTACAGCGACTGCCAACGTGTTCCAACGTTTTAGAAAATTATTTGAATGCAAATGACCTATGTGAGAAATATTTGGCTTAACTTGTCTCTTGCTGAGTAGGCCTTGCTACACTCCGAAAAAAATATAATTTGTTCCATTGTCTTTTCGTTTATAACTGATATTACATTTATTATAACTTAGGACAAGACATTAAAATATAATGTATGTAAGGCAAAAAAAAAATGTGTTTGAGGGAACATGGTTTAAAAAGTCAGGAAGGATTTTTTTCTACGTTGGAGTAAAGAGAAAAACTTTACCATAAATAATCAATTATTTTGGCCTATTTACAATATTTATGTTAGAAGCAAAGGTGTACAAAATCACAAATACCAAAACGCAGGTATAAACGGTTAATTTGGATATGCTATATATCGATATTTCAAGGAGTAACCTCTCATCAGTAGCATTTAAACCAAAACATTGGAAGGTCAAAATCCCAAACAGTTGAAAACGAAAAGTACTCAAAACCAAAACGTTCGAACAAGGAAGCCAAATCCAGCACCGAGGATATCGACCATGTGCATTACAAGGAAAGAAACCTGGTGTTTTCATCAATTTTGAATTTAACTATCGGAAATTTCAGCGACAATATATTAGAAATTTTATGGTAATTCGTGTCAGACAAGTCTGACTACCAGGCTTGTGATTACCCTCGGGGACCTCTGGTCCACCAGCAGCGGTTATCGCCCAGTGGTTTCAAAATTACAAATACCAAAACGCAGGTATAAACGGTTAATTTGGATATGCTATATATCGATATTTCAAGGAGTAACCTCTCATCAGTAGCATTTAAACCAAAACATTGGAAGGTCAAAATCCCAAACAGTTGAAAACGAAAAGTACTCAAAACCAAAACGTTCGAACAAGGAAGCCAAATCCAGCACCGAGGATATCGACCATGTGCATTACAAGGAAAGAAACCTGGTGTTTTCATCAATTTTGAATTTACTACAAAAAGACAAAAACAAAATCGGTTGACATGAAGTTATCAAAACAAAACAAACATAATCATATATTACAGCCAGCCAGCAATCAGTAACGCAACGAGAGTGAACTCATCAGGTGCACGTTTTTTTTTTCATTTTAAAACAACACTTAATCACTCTACATTGATGCCCTCTCCTTCTTCTAGACAATGTTATGCTTATTTCTGCCTCTTGTCCCACTAGCGCTATATATCCGAAATTTAAAGATCGAAATGAAAGAGGTCCCAGGGTTTAGAACAATGAACATATTTTAATTTGCCATTTCTTTTGAAATGCCTGTCCCTAGTCAAGACCACTACGCTCTTTAGTTTCTCTAGTAATATGTTTAATATGTTTTATCATTTAATCCTTTTTTAATTCCCATTTTACTGACCCCCTTAAATTCTATCCCTGTCCTTCTGCTAACTACAGTTAAAATCTCTTAAACTTTTAAAAGTCAAACATTTTTTCGAGAAACATATTAATTACAAATGACACAGTCGATAGTCTCAACATACGCCTTATATTCTCAACATGCGCCCGATATTCTCAACATCGGGAAAAAAATGCATGTTTGGACGTTTTATGTGCATTGTAGATCTAAATTATGTTAGGTATTTAAGTTTATGATCAAAACAAACCTATTTGACAATTAATCCGTCTCTGAAATACCAAGAATTTGCGAAACTCGGATAATAAAAAATTGGGGGTCGATCTTTGAATTTGAAAACGTGACATTTTTTCAACTTGTGCAAGTCGCCCAGCTTTGATTACAGGCTGAAATATGTATTTATTAACATTGTTGGAAAGGAAAATCAACTGGCCGTTGCCTGACATTCTTCAATTTTTCACAAATGTGAGTATAAATGAGAAAATTTGAAAAGTCAAGGGTCATATCTCCTCGATTCTCCGCTTCAACACAAATTATAGTCTCAACCGGAAACGACCGCCAGTTTTTTCTGTGCTCAACATTTGGTTGAGACTATCGAGATTCCCAGGCGTGACTATATTGACTGTTTGACAGCTGAATTGGGGGTTGGTTGTACCAGCAATACCCAGCTAACACAAAAACATTATAAAAATGTTATTAAAACATTTTCTCAAAAGGACTGAAAACATTTTTAGAAATGTTTTAAAAACATAAATTTGTGGAGTGCCAGAAATGTTTTTATAACGTTTGTAAAAACTGTTTCTTAAAATGTTTTAAAAATGTTTTTCTTAAACATTTTTAATGAATATAAAAAATAACATAATTTAAAATCGTTACAGAAATGTTTGTACTAAATGTTTTTTACTTGTTTTTTCGAAACATTTTATAAACATTTTTTGTACTGTTTTTAAACTGTTATTAAGGCATGTTTTTATACTGTATTTTTACCATATTATCCTTAAGGGTTTTGGATAGTGACTTGATAAAAGAACATAAAACCCAAAAAATTAAAGTCCACAAAGGAATGGGGAAAAACATTAGAGCAAACTATGCAAAAGTGCATATGCATAATAAAGCGAATTCCAATTAGAGGTGTCCCCGAAAAAGCTGATTGGTCAAACCTTCTGCTTGTCACATCACCATATCAAAGAACAAACTGCCATATTCTTTATAGAACAATGAGAAAACTACACGACACGCAACTTCATTAAGAAATAAAACGCAAATTTAGTCCACAAGAATATGATGTTCTTTAAAAAAGCCAACGAGTTATCCATATCATAACTTTTATAGGAATTTCAGGAAAATATCATCTGTCAAGCCTTGTGGTGTTCTTTATACATTTTATAGTTGTTTTCATTGTTCTGAAAAATAAATAAATGCCGATTTATATACCAAAAGTACAAGTATCTTTATAAATGTACAATATAATAAACATAGTAAACAGAGTAACCATAAGCATAATATTGGATTAAAGTCTAATCTCGAACAAATGGTTAAAGATGAATCATGTGCAAATTTAAAATTATAAAAATTAACATCAGTCAATCTTTTATAAAACAAATCATTCTACTTACATTTTTAGAGCTGTGTATCAAGATGTGTTTCCTCTCTCTTGAAAGTTTAAATCTATACTGATAAAGACTCCAACACACAGCGTGTGGCAAACCACTAAACTTACAAATAGCTGGTTACCATGGTGATCTTACTGATAACGATTCAGGATAATTGCTTATCAGACATCTTGAGAAAATTAGTCACAGTATCGCTCGTGTTATACAACTAACATGCCATCGAAGATAATTAACAATGGAAAGAAATGCGTGTGTTTTAATATTTACCATCATTCTTTATATTAAAAAAAAACCTTAAATACTAATAAGAAGAAAAAACAACAACAAAACATTTAGAATAAATTTAAATCAGTAAAAGTAAAAAATAAACATTACTTAAAACAATAAAAATAAACTGGACTTTAGAATAAGATAAAAATTTAGGTTTTTTTTTGTTATTTCAGTATATTTATCACCGTAATCTGTTCATACTCATTAATAATTTTATATTGTATTCATAACGTTATAACTTGTCTTATTTGTTAGAGGCAAAATGTGACAAAAACATATCAAAAACATGCTTCTAAAAAGGTTTTAAATTGTTATTTAAAA
Source organism: Arcuatula senhousia (assembly GCA_963971305.1). Classification (NCBI taxonomy): domain Eukaryota; kingdom Metazoa; phylum Mollusca; class Bivalvia; order Mytilida; family Mytilidae; genus Arcuatula; species Arcuatula senhousia. The sequence goes on along the minus strand of OZ020303.1, from coordinate 23,849,082 downwards.
ACATTTCTATGCCATTCTAAACCATGTTTTAAAACTGTTATGAAAAGATGTAAGCTTTGAATGTTTTAAAAACATTTTTATAACATTCTTATAATATGTTTTTAAATCGTTATGAAAAGATAAAATGGAAATGCTTTCTAAATGTTATTATAACATTTCAAAATAATGTTTTAAAATTGTTATAAAAAGATGTAGAATAAAATGTAAGAAAAACATTTTTTAAACATTTCAAAAAACAGTTCAGAAAACTATTTTCCGTCTGTTTTAAGGAAACGTTAATTAACCGTTTTTAAATCATTCTTAAAAAATCAAAACATTTTAAAAATGTTTTTTAAATACGTTTTCTTCGGTCTCAGAAATAACCAAATAAAAATGTTTTGAAAAGGGTTCGTGCTACATGGGTAGCACCACATACACGGCTACAACACTGTCTAAGGAGGAAATCATTGACAATCACAAATCTGTCATTTCCTCCTTCGGCATTTCTGTTGGTGGCAGTAATTATGACATCCCATCCCTGTATTGGATTCCTAAATTACATAAAAATCAATACAAACAGCGCTTCATTGCAGGGTCATCAAAATGTACAACTAAGCCTCTTTCAGTTCTGTTGACTTCAATACTTACGGCAATAAAATCCGGCCTCCAGAAATATTACGATTGTTGTTATTCTAGAAATGGTGTCAATCAAATGTGGATCCTGAAGAATTCGAAAGAACTGGTGGAGATTCTTAACTCTAAATCAGTTTCATCTTGTAACAGCATCAAAACATTCGATTTCTCCACACTTTACACTTCTATTTCACATGAACAACTGAAATCGCGATTGGCACAGCTGATTAAACGCAGCTTTTTCAAAAAGAATGGAAAACGCAGGTACAAATTTCTTGTAGTCGATTATACCAAGACTTACTTTGTCATCAATGAATCTAAGAAAAAGAACAAATTTACAGAAGACCAAATAATCGACATGCTCAACTTTCTCATTGACAACATATTTGTTCAGTTTGGTGGACGTGTTTTTCGGCAAACAATAGGGATTCCAATGGGCACAAATTGTGCACCTTTGCTTGCTGATTTGTTTCTTCATTCATATGAAGCAGACTTCTTACAATCTCTTCTAGACAAAAAAGACCGTAGACTAGCTCTCTCTTTCAACCTCACGTTCCGTTATATTGATGATGTCCTTTCACTAAACAATTCTCGATTTGGTGACTTTCTCCATCTCATATATCCCCAGGAGCTTGAGATAAAGGACACAACGTATTCTAGGAAGTCTGCTTCATATTTAGATCTACATCTAGAAATTGACTCACAAGGAAGTCTTTCAACAAGGCTCTATGACAAACGTGATGACTTCAACTTTCCAATCGTCAACTTTCCCTTCTTGTGTAGCAACATTCCGTCCGCTCCAGCTTATGGAGTTTACGTATCTCAATTGATTCGTTACTCCAGAGCGTGCGGGACTTACAACGATTTCCTCAGCAGAGCGACACGTCTGACGCAAAAATTGCTCACACAGGGTTATGTTGCTCCTCGGTTGCTCTCTTCACTCAAGAAATTTTACGGAAGACATCATGCACTTATAAACAAAAATGGGATTTCGATCTCTCAGATGAGTGCAGATGTTAGTTTGTCATAGGGTGTTGTTTTGTCTTTCTTTACCGGATTTGACACGCTGAATGGACTATTGGCAACGCGACGGGTGTGCTATAGCAAGCAGGAACTGCTTACTCTTCCGGAGCACCTGAGTTCACTCTTGTTTCGACTGGAGTTCGCGTTGTTGGTTGATATTCAGTTATTTTGTGTTTCCATGTTTTACATGTTGTCTGTTTTTGTCCCGTTCCTGTTGGTGTTTACTGGTTTTGTCTCTGCCCTTTCGGACTTTTGATATTCGGATACCCCATTGGTACCTCTGCTTATTTCATCAGAGGCGCTCTACCAAAAATATTGAAAATGCCAAACACTGTATGAATATGAAGAGCATAGAACAGTATAACCAAAAATACCAAACTGGGGAACCAAATTATTACTAAGATATTCAACCTATGTCTGGGGTAGGAAGAACCTTAGGGTTTAGCCAATTTTGAAATTTAGACGGATAATTTAAAGCTTTGATGTATTCTCCAACTCAAAAGTGAAATGAAAGCCCGAAACAGTCCTTTCTTTTGAGACAAAATAAACCTATCCGACTTCGGCTCTTTTTTTCCGCTAAAATTGTTCAAACTTAAAAATCTAAAAATAGCACATTTAAATTGAAGCCCATCCGCTGGTCACCATGCACAGCCGAAAGCGACGCTTTATGATCATTGGTATTGATTTTTTTTGAAATTATTCTTAAAAACAATAACCGTGGATCATAATTTTTATATAACGGGTCCAGATTTTTTATTTGTCTTGATTTAAGATCAAAACGAATCAATATTTTCATTTAACAAAAAAAGTTCACAGGGGCCACATACGAAAACAATACTGTGAAAAAATCTTAATTGTGAAGTACTACCTAAAGACCCCTTTATGGACCGCCAAGAATTGCATCACATAGGCTAAATTTTCCGCCCCAACCCACCTCTCCCCTTTTCCTGTGGTTCTTCAAAATTTACCGGTCCTTTGTGTCCCACCCTACCCCATATTTCATTTATCATCATCATTTCATGTTCATTTTATCATCCTTTTCATGTTCATCGCCTGTAAATAACCTATATAGCGTTGCACGGGCGTAAAACACCAACTCACTCACTCACTCACGTTGCCCTTTCGGACTTTTGACACCCGAATGCACCATTGGTGACCTATGCTTCTTTCTGTACAAATTCTTTCTTAATGTAACAATTTTGTTTAGAATTCCGTAGCTCTCAAAGAGTTTCCACATAATTTCTCTATCAAGAGTACTAGTACTGAAAGCTTCCCCGAAGTTTATAACACTGACAGAAAGGAAATTGTTCCATTTAATTGGCTGCTTGATTATCATATGCAGGTGGTCATTTGGTCAAAGCAAGATTTTTTTTCTAAAGCCTGCTTGGTGGTCTTGCAGTTTCTTGTCTACTGATATTTGAATACGTCCTAGAATTATTCAGTAAGGGATTTAGGAGCATTATGCCTGGATTTTTTTACTTTATATTCCATCTGGCGGACATCTTGAAAATGGTCGCCATTTTGAATTTTGGAATTGGGTCCATAGCTAATATTGTTAAGTATGCTACCACCATGCCTAAGTTCACGCTTTTACAATTTTTGGCAATTTTGCAACAACAACAACAACAAAAAAAACCCTACAAATTTTGACCGGACTAATAGAATGATTAGTATAATAGAAAGAATGATAAAAATTCAGCTATTTGAGTTTTACAAAAGTGTTCATGAGCCAATGATGTCAGATACTTATAGGGGTTGTGGCCCTTTTTAGGCAATATTTTGCCCTGTATAATGAAAACTATTGAAGAAAGAAAGAAAAACTGTTGCTTGCTGTAACTTTTTACTGAGTTAGCTATAAACAAAAGCCTCCATTTGGTCAAAGATGTCAGATGACGCCTTATATGGATAGGAAGGTTCAGGTATTCTATAGCCATCACTTTTAGTCCTTTTTCGTCCGTCAACATTTTGTTTTATAAAACTATTCTCATCTGAAACTACTGTACAGAATTTAATACAATATTGTATGACAGGTCCTTTCGGTATTCCGCACAAAAATTGTTTCGATATTTGATCGTCCCGTGCGGGTCCCGGGAAGCGAAAAGGCCCGCAGCAGAGCCTTGCTTGTCGTAAGAGGCGACTAAGGGTCTTGGGATTCTGACGTCGGGTCAGTGCTCAGCCCACAGAGCGACCAAGTGTGTACCCTAGGTGGCTGAATAGGGTGGCCCTCGTCCGCGGGGGTTGTCAGGTCTATAATACGGAAACCCTGACCGCCGACCATAGTGGGCCAACGTGTGTTGAGAGTGCCACGCTTCATGCACGTAAAAGACCCCTTTGTGGACCGCCAAGTAGTGCACCACATAATCTAAATTTTCTGCCCCCTACCCACCTCTCCCCTTTTCCTGTGGTTCTTCAAAATTTACCGGTCCTTTGTTTCCCACCCCATCCCCATATTTCATTTATCATCATCATTTCATGTTCATTTTATCATCCTTTTCATGTTCATCGCCTGTAAATAACCTACATAGCGTTGCACGGGCGTAAAAAACCAACTCACTCACTCACTCACTCGATATTTGATCCGGTAAAACAATACAATCAGCCAATCATGACGAAGTTAATTTTCATTGTTGTGTTTGCAATATGTATGGCACGTGATAGTAACACAAGAGGCTCCCAAGAGCCTGAATCGCTCACCTGAACTACACAGGTACATATATTTGTAGATATTATTGTGCTTAACCATATGCGATTTAAATTTCTGAAATATCTTGATTAGCTTTCAAGATATTCATGATATTGGGCTTAATAAGAGTAAATTTGGCAAAAAATTAGGAAAAAGAACAATAACTCCCACATCAGCAGTCAGATCTTTTCGGAAACTCCAGGACAGGTAGGTCTTAATATGCTGATCACTTTTGATTCTTGCACAATTTTGATATCTGAAACCATTTTTGAGTTATTAACAAAAAAATGCAATTTACCCCTATGTTCTATTTCTAGCCATGGCGGCCATGTATTTTTACAAATAAAAAATCTGAACGATATAGTTGCAGCATATAAGCCATTAAACAAGTGTGCCATGTTAACATGCAGTTGGTTTTACAAGTCAAACAAGTTAATCCTTGAAATTCAGGGGAAAAGTAATGAAAAATGGTAAATTTTGACGCTTTAAGGGCCATAACTCCTACAAGAAATGGTTCTACAGCTTTGACCTATTACATGAAATGAAGATCTTGATGTGCTCAATCATTTGCAATTTGAATTTTTGAAATATCTTGTATAGTTTTCAAGATATAGGGCTAAAAAAGTGCAAAATTTTAAAAAAAAAATCCAGAAAAAGGGCAATAACTCCTACATCGGTTGTTGGATCTTATTGAAATTTTCAGAGCAGGTAGATCTTGAGGTGCTGATCACTTTTGTCTACCATCAGAATTTTGATATCTGTAACTATTTTTGAGTAATAAGCAAACAACTGCAATTTACCCCTATGTTCTATATTTAGCCATGGTGGCCATATTTTTTGACGAATCAAAAATCTAAACGATAGATTTGTAGCATTTATGCTATTCAACAACTGTGCCAAGTTTGGTTGAAGTTGGATGTATGGTGTCAGACAAGTTCATCTTTCAAATTCAGGGGAAAAGTAACGAAAAATGGTCAATTTTGATAGGGCCATAACTCCTAAAAGAAATGGTTCTACAGCTTTGACCTATTACATGAAATGTAGATCTTGATGTGCTTAATCATATGCAATTTGAATTTTCGAAATATCTTGTATAGTTTTCAAGATATAAGACTATACAAGTGCAAAATTTCGAAAAAAATCCAGAAAAAGGGCAATAACTCCTACATCGGTTGTTGGATCTTCTTGAAAATTTCTGGGCAGGTAGATTTTGAGGTGCTGATCACTTTTACCTGAAGCCAGAATTTTGATATCTGTGACCGATTTTGAGTTATTTGCAAAAAACTGTATTTGACCCCCCTGTTCTATTTTTAGTAACAGCGGCCATGTTTTTTGACGTATCAAAAATCCCAACGCAAACTTTTTGCACAATACCCTAAGGAACAACCATATCAAGTTTGGCTGCAATTTGCCAAGCAGTTTCAGAGAAGAAGATGTTTGAAAAAAGCTAACGGACGACGGACGCAAAGTGATAGCAATAGCTCACATGACCCTTCGGGTCAGGTGAGCTAAAAACTTGATACGCAAGAAGTACATCATATGAAACTGTGCATATTACAAGGATTTGTTTTCTGTTAATTTTTATTGGAGGTGTTATCATTTTGATTAAGAAAATCTTGATTTCTGCATTTCAATTTTCTACCCAAATGCTTGTTGTACCTTAATACTTACACCTCAAGGATAATTTTGATAGTCTAATAGCGGAACGCGTGCTGTTTGTAAGCGCGCTCACTAAGTTTCTGTAATTTTTACTTTCGTGTGCCATATTATATATGCATGTCACACGATAGTAACAAAAAACATTAACTATCTTTATAGACCGTAAACTATAGCTATCACTCGGTACGTATAGTTTGCGTTTGTGAAACCAAGTTTATCGGCGATAACTATAGTTACCCATACTAATTTATCGACTGTAACTATAGTTTGCGGTCGATAAACTCAGTTTATCACCAAGAAACCCTAATAAGCATTTGAAACCACCATTATCGACTGCTAATGATAAATTTCAAACAACTGAAATTATCATTAGCATCAGCAAACTATAGTAAGCAAGTAATAAACCCAGTTTATCGACCGCTAGCTTCAGTTTACGGTCGATAAATTCAGTTTATGGGGTTTTGGTGACTGTCGCATGCCATACATATATTAAAATCACTTAAATTAGCTTATAACAGATAAAAAGAATTTAAAGCTCTTTGGCTCTTCAGAATCAAAAGCTCTACACAAATCGCAAAGATGTCAGATGACCATATGTTGGGGTAATATTCCTTTAAAGGTAAAAATCCGCATTTTACCTAGAGATTGAAAATATACTTGTATATCTTGGTTGACTACAAGGCCTTTACTCTTAAAAGAACTTTATGTCTTCAAGTCGAATTTTGTCTAGTTTTCGTTGATCTAAGATCATTTTAATGTAACCAAGCATGTGGCTAGACTAGGTTAATGAGTCGAAGTCATGTTTTGGACCATGAATTAAATCCAATATGCACAAGGCCCAAATGAATTCTCTTAATGGAAAACAAATGCAGGCTATATTTGATCTTGCATAAGAAGTTAAACGTCTAACACGTCTTCCTTACCCAACAATCTCAGTAGACAGTAATGATCATTTGGCAAGGGACTTTTTTTATTAGTGCTGTTATCAACGCCAAGATGCAACTGCTCTTAATTTTTATATGATACCGATATCAATGAGTGCTTGTGCAGAAATTTGGCTTGATGTTGAGTCATTGATAGTATAAGAAGGAGATGGTGATCAAAAACAGATATCAAAAAGCCAGGTTATTGCCGATGAAATTTGAAAACATTAAGCAATACAGCAGATAAAAGTTTAAACCGGAGAAGGAAATGTAAATGAAAATGGCATTGCGGTATCTTCCAATTCAATCTAAAAGCGCAAAGAAAAGAAGGAAATTGAATTATTTATGTGGGTACGCTTTTTGAACTGCCTGCAATTATCACCTTAGGGTAAGGTGAGGTGGGAAACAAATAGCTGCAACAATGTAGCTCCCTCGACATCTTTTTAATTAGGCATAGCTACTAAGGGGACCTATTACCTGTAATGGAGCAAGTCAACATTTTATGTTTAGCCTTCACAAGACTTTAAATGGATTGAGATAGTCAGGAAAACTTTGAAACACACTAGCTTCCGTTATTTTTTATTAAAAAAACTTCACGAATAAACGAGTAGTACAGGGTTTTATTATTAGAACTAGGAAAAAAAGAACAGTAAAATAGGTAGACCCCAGACAAAAGGGGAGATTTGTGTAGTGGCAGATATATTAACTTATGTGGTGATCCAGACTCGAAAACAGTACGCTCAGTATGGAGTTTTTAAACGGATCTACCAATTTTTATTAGAGAGACCGTCCAGATTATCGAATACATAGTTAAGACAATTGTGAACTTTCAAAATGAGTTTGTGTTTATGTCCTTTACCGGCGAAAACCGAAGGAACTTAAGGTTCTGTCCGTCTGTCTCGCTTTTAACTAAACGCTTGAAGATAATTTTGGATACCGGTATATCAGTCCACCAATAATGAGTAACAGATCAAATTAAAATTTCATTTCGGTCCGCAATTTTTTATGGGAGATACGGCTTTTTTAACTTTGAAATTTCACTCAAATGTATGCAAGTCTACCATGATGAGTTTCAGACCAAGTTTCCGTTTCATTCCTTTCTGCTGCGCACATTTTACGGAACTATTGACCCTCTAATGAACATTGAATATTTACTGAATTTTCAGTTTTCTGCATTTTTTTTCTAAACGCCTATAGATAATGATCTGATCAAGTTGATGTTTTGTTTCACTAAGTTTTACCAGAATTACAAAATGTATTATCATTTGAACACAGAAATATGAGGCCGTTAGGGGACTTTTGTTTTGCAAAACTCTCAGGTTCCATTGTTCTGCATTTAATAAAAGGACAAGGTTCTTCTTAAAATTGATACACAAAAAAACTATTAATCCCCATCTTTCCATTACAAAAAGAGTATGCACAGCAGAAAGTAACGGTTTACCAATAAATAATGCTTTTTATATTTATGTAATGTTATCGGACTGAAGGTGACTGTAGTTACATTGTAGTTATGGAGATTCGTATTTTCATTTAATGTCACTGTATTTTTAATTAAAATATAAAATCTATCTTTTCTTCTTCTTTTTTATTTTTCTGATATAAAACATGTATGATTGAATCCCTTTGCCCCGTGTGACGAATAGGCCCGCATCAGAGTCAACCTTGTCGTAAAAGGCGACTAAAGGTCTTGGGATTCTGACATCGGGTCAGTACTCAGCCCACAGCGTAACCAAGTATGTACCATAGGTGGCTGAATAGGGTGGCTCTCGTCCGCGGGGATTGCCGGGTCTACAATACATGTAATACGGAAACCCAGACCGCTGACCATAGTGGGTTAACGTGTGTGGAGAGTGCCACGCTTCATGCACGTAAAAGACCCCTTCGTAGACCGCCAAGTAGTGCACCACCGAGGCTAAATTTTCCGCCCCTACCCACCTCCCCTTTTCCTGTTGTTCTTCAAATTTAACCGGACCTTTGTATCACACCCCACCCCATATTTCATTTATCATCATCGTTGTATCATCATTTTCATGGTAATCACCTGTAAATTACCTATATAGCGTTGCACGGGCATAAAACACCAACTCTCACACTCACTCAATTAAATCCGTTTTGTTACCCTTTTATGTGTATCTTTTTTCTGATTTTTATTAATTTACGTAGGAATCCTGTGTTTCCTTCTATGAATTGTATAAATATCATAAATATGGTAGTTCAAAGTCTAGTTATGGTAGAATATAATATTTTTTCTCCCAATAAATTTGGCGATGTTAATCAAATTATCTTATCGTTTTAGATCATTTTGCCGAATGTATTAGTGAAGAGATTTTTAGCTCACCTGACCCGAAGGGTCATGTGAGCTATTGCCATCACTTTGCGTCCGTCGTCCGTTAGCTTTTTTCAAACATCTTCTTCTCTGAAACTGCTTGGCCAAATGCAGCCAAACTTGATATAGTTGTTCCTTAGGGTATTGTGCAAAAAGTTTGCGTTGGGATTTTTGATACGTCAAAAAACATGGCCGCTGTTACTAAAAATAAAGGAAGAATGTGTCCATGGGACACAGATGCCCCCGCTAAATGATATGTACTAGTATGTCTTTTTACAGATTAAATCATAGGAGGTTAAACATTTCATTTTTTGTTTTTATACCTGATAAACTTATTTGTGTTCTTTATATTTATATTGGCAACTTTTTCAGTTCTGAAGAGGAGTTCAATACATTAAAGCACAATTAATATAGAATATAATTCATATCATTTGCAGTGTCAAAAGCCTGGAATATTTGTTTATTTTATGCACAAGAGGGGGAACATTTTTTATTGTATTGTTATTTTAGTATTAGTTTTAAATCATTTATGGATTGTGTTTTTGATTGAGAATCAACTTCTGAATGCCAAGCAGCAACAATTCATCACAATGAAGTCTGATGGCAGTTTTATCATTGAGGATTTTGAAATTACATAGTTTCTGTCATGTACACTTACCTCACATATTACCATCTACTATGCTGTGTTTATACAAAAAATGTTGATATACTGGGGTATACTATCTTCAATCACACAACATATACTAAATAAATCAATAGTTCAAGTTAAAAAGTTTTTTGTAAAGTTTGCTAAGTGGTATATTTAATCCTCAGAATGTTCTAGTAGGTAGCAGACTATTTTGTGGTCAGAATTATAGTTAGCAAAAGTACACACAGATTCCATTTCCTTTGAGTTGGAGAAAACCAAATCAATCATTGTCCCATATATTGTGGTAGGCTTATGAATCAGCTGTTTGTAACCTTTATCTGTAAAAAACTCAATCATTTTATTGAAAGGAACTGTCATGTTATCAGGGTCAATGTTGAAATCTCCTATAAGCAAGCCATAAACTGCTGTACTGGGCATTATATCAGGAAGGCTATCCAAAAACTTTGTTACACTGCTAGATGGGGACCGGTGGAGAAAAGCCATTTCATACAATTTTGGATGTTCTACAGTTATATGGATACTTTCAGCTGTTTTAGAGGGAGATTCCTGAATCAACTCTGTCTCTAAGTGAAGTTTTGAGTAGATGGCAAGTCCATGATTGTCTTTGCTACATGGTAGAAAGTGGGCTTTATATCCTGGAATCTGGTATTGGTCTAGAGTATCTTGCATAAAATGTGTTTCAGACAAACACAATATATCTGCACCAACAAGTGCTGGATCTACTAAAATATCCTGGAAGTGAAGCCTTGCTGACCTAGCATTTAACACTACAACCTTCAGAGAGACATCGGTTCTTAGTAAGAATTTATTTGGATTGCACACAGTCATAGTTGCTTTCATTCTCTTCATTTCCCTTGCTACATGTTTACTACATCTTATTTTTGACACATCAAATGATGTTAAATGCAGTCCATCTAGCTTTCTGGCTCTACTTAAAGCTACATAGGCTTGACCATCCCGGAAAGTTTTATCAAACGAAACAACAATGCTGTCCAATGATTGGCCTTGAATTTTGTGGATGGTGGTTGCCCATGCTAGTCTGAGTGGAAATTGGGATCTTATTATATGCACATTTTGCTTCGACTTGGACAATGAAAATTTAGTTTCGGTTGGACAAACTGGGACAACAGATGAATCATATCCTGACAGATCATATTTACTTAGAATCCTTGCATTCTGTCCAACCTTTTTATTATCAAACTTTATCAATACAGCCACTTGCTTCTGATGTCGTGAAAATTTGAAACCAACAATTGTTCCCTGTGCACCATTTGCGAGTCCATCACTTACATCTACATTTCTGATAAGCATTATTCGTGCTCCAATGGCAAGGTCAATGGTATAAGGCAAACCACCAGTGTATCTTGGGTCGGTAGGGATGGTCTTATCTTTTAATGTTTCAGGAACCTTGTCTATAGCCTCTACAGTAACAATTTCTGTGTCAAGTTGGTTTAACATTGTACAGTTATGGGCATCAACCTGTTCATTCCATGCATACACATGCAAAGTGTCTTTTGGATAAACATCATTACTTACACTAACACATCTTGATTTCAGTGTCTGGACATCTTCCTCAGTGATTCTAGCCTCTCGAACTCTATTAAGCAAACGAGCAAATTCTGCATCATCCTTCTGCCTCATAATCTGTTTCAGCTCAAACAACTGGAAATTATCCCATAAGTTAACAGTCAACCTAGCATATTCATCTGATGGTTGTTGAAAAACAAACCCTTGACCAACAGGTGGCAATTGATACATGTCTCCAAATGCTAGAACAGATATTCCACCAAAATCATGTGGGCTTTGGAAAAGTTCATCAAATCTCCTATGAATCTGTAGCAAAAGATCAGCACCTACCATGGATATTTCATCAATAATGATTAAGTGTACACTGGCAAGTTTATTACGAAGTATGTTTCTCTTTTCATCAGACAACTTTCCATAGCTATTGTACTTTTTTGATTGTCCAATCTGAATCTGAAGAGCTAAGTGAATGGTGTTTCCTTCTATATTATGAGCTGCTGCACCAGTTGGAGCCAACAGTAATGTCTTGATTGCAGATGGTGAATCTCCTTCAATCCTCATTGTTCTTTGAATCATCTGGTAGATTGCCTTTATCAAGTGCGATTTCCCTGTACCTGCACCTCCAGACACAAAAAAGTGGATTGGATTTGGACTTTTTCCTTCACGTTTTGCATTAACAGCTTCATAACACCAATCTGTTACTCTCTGGAAGAGTTGTCTTTGTTCGAAGTTCAAAGATCTGACATGTGATGAATACTCTTCATTAGTCCATATTGTGGAAACTGTCTCTAAGTTGACTGTTGTTAAATTTGGTAATTGGATTGTGTCTTGTTGTTGTGATACTGTATTTTCACCTGGGTCTAAATAAGAATACTCTGGATCTAGCTGTTCTCCTTCTGCATGCTCTTCTGCTTGAGCTTGTTGTGTAACTGGATCAAGGATGTCCCAAGTATCTGTTTGAGGACCATTCTCAGAAAAGTCTGTAAGTACAGCATCTATCAATTCAGCATGCTTCTGAAACAATTGCTTTGTGGCTTGCAGAAGTGGAAGATTGATTCTATAACTTTCAGCAAATGACTCACTTTCAGCAAATGACTCACATCCAGACAAAAGGTTAGCCTCATTTCTCCATGGCTTAAAGAGATACAGTTCAGAATGATAGTATGATTCTGGTTCCCGATCTAAGCTGAACACATGGTATCTAATCAAGGCCTGCTTTGATCTTTTCTTCATGGTAATATCTTCAGTCTTGGTTGAAATTACAATTTCATTTGGAAGTTCGGATATTTCTAATGTGTCTGCATCAGATGGATCAACACTATCATATAGTACTTCTGCTTCAATGTCATTGTGCTCTTTACTGCCAGAAGATGCTGGAGCATACCAGGAGGCAAACAAAGCCAGACAGCAGCTGTCTAGTTCCTTAGGTCATCCAAAGAAACAGAAAAAATATTCTCATCATCATCATCCATATCCTGAAGAACTGCTTTAGGTTTCAAAAGAGAACTCTTTGGTGTGGTAACCCTGTTGGTATCCATACTGTGGTAAAATCAGACTTATTAAGTGGAAGACCAAGTAGTCGGTAAGCTGCCTCCTGTGCGCTAATAGTTCTACTATTGGTGAAGGCTTGTGCACATTTCTTCATCTGTTGACGAACACCTTGATTAGAGTTTTCCTTGCTGACAGCTTGCAATAGTAATCCCATTTCACGCTCTTCCTTTGTTATATAAGATACTAAGTACTGAATACAGGCATATGCGTTTGACACATACTGGATATCCATATTGGCTTGCCAAGATTTCAAAACTGTTGGGTTGTAGTTATTAACTAAAACATCCATGGGTGATCTCTTCATAAACACTGTTGGATTTTTTACAGAAGTGGATAGAAAGTTCATGTACTCTTCTTCTGTCATATGACATTTAGTCAATACTTCTTCTATTGACAACATTTCATTTTCTGTTGAATTGTGAAGAAACTCTTTCACATAAGTCAACATTGTTATGGCTAATTTGCGTTGTGCATTTCTTTCAATAGGATTATCATTATCATCATCATCTACTGGTCTTACAAATATTGTTTGTGATGATATTGGTTTTGTGTAATGGAAACGGCACATTTTACCAGTTTTCACACAGGTTGAGGTGTGGGTGTGCTTCTGCAAAGTATTCACTAGTTGGTAGAGATTGTGATCATCTTCTTCTAATGGGAGAGTGGATTGAACATACTTGTTGATGAATACCTGTATCAACTCTGGGTCACTCTTTTCTGGATGTGGTGCATCTTTTATCCACAAAACTCCATGGCAATGAGGGGATCCCCTTTGTTGGAATTCAATCCGATAAAAGTAATGAAGTACTTCTCCTAATGGGTTAGCTTTAGAGAGTATAACATCTTTGAACAAGCAATCCAGTCTATATTGGAAATTGCGAGCTGCTGTGACAGGATTAGACCTCAATAGTGAACATCTATCATTCCATGAGAGATTTTGTATTTCATCATCTGTCAAGGATTGTATACCTCTTTGTCTACTTATTGCTTGAATTGTATCATTCCATTTCAGGTCTGCAGCAGACAATGTGAAAAACCAGGTGAAAATCCCAAGCTGTTTGATGGCAGATAGAAGCTTGTACTGTACCTTTTGCCAATATGGTGGAGATCCCCTAATTGGTTGAAGAAATCTGTAACCTTGATCCCTGAATATATAGGCACCCATTGCAGAAATACTTTTAGCTTTGCCTGCAGTCAACACTTCATCAGGCGTTATTCCTGAGAATGATTTACGCATAGCAATATTCATGCGATCAAGAACCTGTTTTGTCTCTGTAATGCACTGTGCTACATATAAATATTCTACATCTGATGCAAATGTTTGGTCTTCATCTAGAATTCTCTTTTGGAAATACTTTTTGGCTGAAAGTTTAACTGGACGCTCATGCTTCCATCCAAATTTTCCATTTGGGAGTAGGTGTGGAAATGCTAGCTCCTCAAAATTGTCATCCATTAAGAAATTGATAGGGCGCTTTCCTTCTCCAGGGGCTATGCTAACAATTTTGTCTGCATCAATGGCTGGGTCAGAAGGCTGAATGCAAACATCAAACTTAACACCTCTTAATCTGGATACAGGGTCTTCTGTATAGTCATCTTCACTCTCAGAGTCATCTTTCCTACCTGTTTCATTAGTGCAGCCATTTTCCTTTAAAGACTGGACTGATTTTTCAAGGGTATAATCTGCCTGGTTTACTTCAACAGAAATATGTTCAGTAGATTCCATTACTTCAACATCATCATCATTGTGAATGGTGGAATTAGTCAGACTAGCCCATGTTTCCTGGTCTTCAGCTTCACATCTATCCTCCCAATCATTGCATTCTTCAACATTTCTGTAATTAAAATTATTTTCTCTGAGCCATTTGAGGGCAGCTTGAACTTTTACTGGTCTTATGTACTGAAACTGGACATGTCCCTTATAAACAATCTTTCTCTTAAGTTTTAAAGGTATGAATCCTGCTTCATTAGGTGTCCTTGGTAATGATGAACATACAGTATCCTCGTTCACTGGAACATTGACAACTGAACCTTTAATACCACTTTGTTGTCCTTTAGGTAAGGCTATCAACTTCATAAAACTCAGGAGGTTGCGGAGTTACTTCTAAGTCATTGCAGTTTGCTTGTGGTGGAATTCTGTCCTTTTTAATGTGTTTCATACAGGTACTGCACAACCATTCCTTGTTATCTATAGACTTTTTACCAGTAATACATTGAGCTATAATGTCAGCTTGGACATTAACAAATTTGATGTTTCCTACTTCAGAGACACTTCTGTGGTATAACAATCTTCTGCAACAAGTACATACATACTCAGGATATTGTTGAATGAAAGATTTAAATTTCTCAATCACACCTTCTAATGTTCCTGGATTCTTACTACCACGTCTTTGTTGCCTGTTTTTAGCCTCTTTTGATAAAATACCAGTTAATTCCCTGGAAGATAAGGTATGCCTGATATTTTCCCGATCTGTCTTCCTTCTTTCAGCTTCCTGTCTATTTTGTTGTTGTTTCTCTTGAGGAGAAAGTGTCCGATTGAGCAATTCCCTATTATCCTTTTTCCTCTTAGCTTCCTCTCTATTTTGTTGTTCTCTTTCTTCGGGAATCAGTGTTTTATTTAATTGTTCTCTATAATCCTTTATTCTCTTAGCTTCCTCTCTATTTTGTTGTTCTCTTTCTTCAGGAATCAGTGTTTTATTTAATTGTTATCTATAATCCTTTATTCTCTTAGCTTCCTGTCTATTTTGTTGTTCTTTTTCTTCAGGAATCAGTGTTTTATTCAATTGTTCTCTATAATCCTTTATTCTCTTAGCTTCCTGTCTATTTTGTTGTTCTCTTTCTTCAGGAATCAGTGTTTTATTTAATTGTTCTCTATAATCCTTTATTCTCTTAGCTTCCTGTCTATTTTGTTGTTCTCTTTCTTCAGGAATCAGTGTTTTATTTAATTGTTCTCTATAATTCTTTTTTCTCTTAGCTTCCTGTCTATTTTGTTGTTCTCTTTCTTCAGGAATCAGAGTTTTATTCAATTGTTTTCTATAATCCTTTATTCTCTTGGCTTCCAATCTATTTTGTTGTTCTCTTTCCTCAGGGCTGAGTGCTTTAATGATTCTTTCCCGTTCTGCTCTCTTTCTCTCAGCTTCCTGTTTGTTTTTACTTTGAACATCTTCAGAACTTAGTGTTCTTCTAGTTCTATCTCGATACATCCTAATCCTTAATGATTCCTGCTTTTTCTTCTCTTGTAAAGATGAAAGACATAGCTTTTCAAGTTTATTTTCTTGCTGCTGTTTCTTTTTTGATTCCTGATATTTGAGCTCTTTCTCCAATTAAGTACTCATTAAAATTTCACTTGTGGTTTTTTCCTCTTCTCCTTCCAAATGATTAATTTCCTTTTGAGTATTGTGAACTTGATATTGTGAAAGGGTAATTTCTTGTTGAAAAACATTATCTCTTGATTGTGGAGTCATTAGCTCACTGCCTGAACTATTTCCATCCTTTTCTAATATTTCAGTCTCTATCACATTTTCCTCTGCTTGTGTCTTCTGTTGTTCTTTTCTATTTTGCTGTTTTTTCAGAGTCTCCTTTCTTTTATTTTTTGACTTGCAGATTTCTTTCGTGGCAAGGTTTACACACTGTAAAAGAAGAAACTTGTTAACATTTTATCATCATGTTATCATATCAAACTTCCAGCTTTCATATCAGTTAAATATCTTTTAATCAAGTAATTAGTTTTTTTAACTATTCCATTATTATTCATACCATTTATAAAAAGAAAATGGAAAATAGAAAATAGTCCAAATGTTGAAGAAATTGTTAATCAATAAAACTAAAGCTATTAAACAAAAGAAACAAAGCAGTTAGAAGTGATATGATAACAATTTAAAGTCTTTGCTTCTTATGGGAGTAACATCCAGGATCATCTGAAAATAAATAAAAAATAAAAATTATGACAGAAATGCACTATAGATAAAACATCATAGAAATAAATAAGAAATAACTTATTTGAAGGACCACTACCTAACAAGAAGTAGTTGTTCAGCAGGTCTGAAAGTAACTTGGGACGTACAACCGATTCTGAGAAAAGCTTGACGGATATGATCATAGTCACATTCACAAATATTCAAATCGGCCCGAGTCCCAAACAGGAAGTAGATGTCCGACAGATCTGAATGTCACTCAGGACGTACAACTTGTCATACTGAACCATCCTACCAAGTTTCAAATTGTTCTCATTTACAATTTCTGAGAAAACCTTGACGAAATTTTTCATAGTCACGTTCACATAGTTTCATATCAGCCCAAGTCCCAAACAGGAAGTAAATGTCCGACAGGTCTGAAAGTCGCTTAGGACGTACAACTTGTCATACTGAACCATCCTACCAAGTTTCAAATTGTTCTCATTTACAGTTTCCGAGAAAAGCTTGACGAAAATTTTCATAGTCACGTTCACATATTTTCATATCAGCCCAAGTCCCAAACAGGAAGTAAATGTCCTACAGGTCTGAAAGTCGCTTAGGACGTACAAATTGTCATACTGAACCATCCTACCAAGTTTCAAATTGTTCTCATTTATAGTTTCTGAGAAAAGCTTGACGAAAATTTTCATAGTCACGTTCACATATTTTCATATCAGCCCAAGTCCCAAACAGGAAGTAAATGTCCGACAGGTCTGAAAGTCGCTTAGGACGTACAACTTGTCATACTGAACCATCCTACCAAGTTTCAAATTGTTCTCATTTACAGTTTCCAAGAAAAGCTTGACAAATTCGTACGGACGTACGGACGGACGTATTTTCATATCAGCCCAAGTCCCAAACAGGAAGTAAATGTCCGACAGGTCTGAAAGTCGCTTAGGACGTACAACTTGTCATACTGAACCATCCTACCAAGTTTCAAATTGTTCTCATTTACAGTTTCTGAGAAAAGCTTGACGAAAATTTGCATAGTCACGTTCACATATTTTCATATCAGCCCAAGTCCCAAACAGGAAGTAAATGTCCGACAGGTCTGAAAGTCGCTTAGGACGTACAACTTGTCATACTGAACCATCCTACCAAGTTTCAAATTGTTCTCAGTAACAGTTTCTGAGAAAAGCTTGATGAAAATTTTCATAGTCACGTTCACATATTTTCATATCAGCCCAGTCCCGTGCGGGGCCCGGGTGGCGAATAGGCCCGCAGCAGAGCCTAGCTTGTCGTAAAAGGCGACTAAGGGTCTTGGGATTCTGACGTCGGGTCAGTGCTCAGCCCACAGAGCAACCAAGTGTGTACCCTAGGTGGCTGAATAGGGTAGCCCTCGTCCGCGGGGGTTGTCAGGTCTATAATACGGAAAACCTGACCGCCGACCATAGTGGGCCAACGTGTGTGGAGAATGCCACGCCTCATGCACGTAAAAGACCCCTTTGTGGACCGCCCAGTAGTGCACCACATAGGCTAAATTTTCCGCCCCTACCCACTTCTCTCCTTTTCCTGTGGTTCTTCAAAATTTACCGTCCCTGTGTTTCCCACCCCATCCCATATTTCATTTATCATCATCATTTCATGTTCATTGTATCATCCTTTTCATGTTCATCGCCTGTAAATAACCTATATAGCATTGCACGGGCGTAAAACACCAACTCACTCACTCACTCACTCATATCAGGCCAAGTCCCAAACAGGAAGTAAATGTCCGACAGGTCTGAAAGTCGCTTAGGACGTACAACTTGTCATACTGAACCATCCTACCAAGTTTCAAATTGTTCGTACGTACGTACGGACGGACGGACATGAGTAAAACTTAATGCCCCCCCGACATGTCGTCGCGGGGGCATAAAAATAGAAAGGGGGGTCAGATACAGTTTTTAGCTCACCTGGACCGAAGGTCCAAGGTCCAGGTGAGCTATTACCATCATTTGGCGTCCGTCGTTGTCGTCTGTCGTCGTCGTCTGTTAGCAATTTTTCTAAAATATTCTCCTCTGAAACTATTGAACATAATTTAATGAAACTTGGTATGAATGATCCTTAGGGTGTCCTGCACCAAACTTGTGTTTCAATTTTTGATCCGTCAAAAAACATGGCCACCGTTACTTAAAATAGACCAGGGGTCAGACTACTGTTTTTGGCTTGTAAATCAAAAATATAAGAGATAGATGAAATCTGATGCCAGCCTACTGCTTCAGCATCAAAAGTTCTACAAAAGTCTCCATTTGGTCGAAGTTGTCAGATGATCCCTTATAGGGGTTACAGCCCCTTAAAGGTGAAAATCGCGTTTTTGCATGTTTTTGGCCTATAGATTGAAAACTATTGCAGATAGAGAAAAGCTGTTGCTTGCTTAAATGTCCAGCTCATTTAGCTCTACAAAAGTCTCCATAGGGTCGAAGTTGTCAGATGACCCCTTAAAGTCGAAAAATAGTGCTTTTTGCATATAGAATGAAAACTATTGCAAATAGAGAAACTGTTGCTTGCTTAAATGTTCAGCTCATTTAGCTCTACAAAAGTCTCCATAATGACAAAGTTGTCAGATGATCCCTAATGGGGGTTACAACCCCTTAAAGGTGAAAAATAGCGGTTTTGCATGTTTTTGGCCTAAAGAATGAAAATTATTGTAGATAGAGAAAAGCTGTTGCTTGCTTAAATGTTCAGCTCATTTAGCTCTACAATAGTCTCCATAGGGTCAAAGTTGTCAGATGATCCCTTATAGGGGTTACAGCTCCTTAAAGGCGAAAAATAGTGTTTTTGGCCTATAGAATGCAAACTATTGCAGATAGAGAAAAGCTGTCGCTTGCTAAAATGTTCAGCTCATTTAGCTCTACAAAAGTCTCCAGGGGTCAAAATTGTGAGATGACCCCTTATAGGGGTTAAAGCCCCTTAAAGGCGAAAAATAGTGTTTTTGGCCCAAAGAATGAAAACTATTGCAAATAGAGAAAAGCTGTTGCTTGCTTAAATGTTCAGCTCATTTAGCTTTACAAAAGTCTCCATAGGGTTGAAGTTGTCTGATAACCCCTTATAGGAGTTACAGCCCCTTAAAAGTTGAATAATAGTGTTTTTTGATTATTTAGAATGAAAACTATTGCAGATAGAGAAAAGCTTTTTCATGCTTAAACATTCAGCTCATTTAGCTATACAAAAGTCTTCATGGGGTTGACATCAAGACCAGGTGAGCGATTCAGGCTCCTGGGAGCCTCTTGTTTGCTTATTACTCAAAAACGGTCACAGGTATCAAAATTCTGGTGTAGGTAAAGGTGATCAGCACCTCAAGATCTACCTGCCCAGAAATTTTCAAAAAGATCGTTTTGTCAGAATGGGTAAAAGCTGTGAGGTCATTGGTTTTGAAAAGAATCAATTCTTTGAAAGGCTCAATGAGCACTAAGGCAACATCCATTTTCAGCAACGCTGATGTTGCCAAAACATTGTCCACCTTACATGACAAATATGTTGTTGTACCTGCAGACAAAGCACCAAATAACATCATTTTTGTGTGCAAAAAACACTATATAGACTGTTTGACAGCTGAATTGGGGGTTGGTTGCACCAGCAACAGCACCACATACACGGCTACAACACTGTCTAAGGAGGAAATCATTGACAATCACAAATCTGTCATTTCCTCCTTCGGCCTTTCTGTTGGTGGCAGTAATGATGACATTCCATCCCTGTATTGGATTCCCAAATTACATAAAAATCCATACAAACAGCGCTTCATTGCAGGGTCATCCAAATGTACAACTAAACCTCTTTCAGTTTTGTTGACTTCAATACTTACGGCAGTAAAATCCGGCCTCCAGAAATATTACGATTGTTGTTATTCTAGAAATGGTGTCAATCAAATGTGGATCCTGAAGAATTCGAAAGAACTGATGGAGATTCTTAACTCTAAATCAGTTTCATCTTGTAACAGCATCAAAACATTCGATTTCTCCACACTTTACACTTCTATTCCACATGAACAACTGAAATCGCGATTGGCACAGCTGATTAAACGCAGCTTTTTCAAAAAGGATGGAAAACGCAGGTACAAATTTCTTGTAGTCGATTATACCAAGACTTACTTTGTCATCAATGAGTCCAAGAAAAAGAACAAATTTACAGAAGACCAAATAATCGACATGCTCAACTTTCTTATTGACAACATATTTGTTCAGTTTGGTGGACGTGTTTTTCAGCAAACAATAGGGATTCCAATGGGCACTAATTGTGCACCTTTGCTTGCTGATTTGTTTCTTCATTCATATGAAGCAGACTTCTTGCAATCTCTTCTAGACAAAAAAGACCGTAGACTAGCTCTCTCTTTCAACCTCACGTTCCGTTATATTGATGATGTCCTTTCACTAAACAATTCTCGATTTGGTGACTTTCTCCATCTCATATATCCACAGGAGCTTGAGATAAAGGACACAACGGATTCCAGGAAGTCTGCTTCATATTTAGATCTACATCTCGAAATTGACTCTCAAGGAAGACTTTCAACAAGGCTCTATGACAAACGTGATGACTTCAACTTTCCAATTGTCAACTTCCCCTTCTTGTGTAGCAATATTCCGTCAGCTCCAGCTTATGGAGTTTACGTATCTCAATTGATTCGTTACTCCAGAGCGTGCGGGACTTACATCGATTTCCTTAGCAGAGCGACACGTCTGACGCAAAAATTGCTCACACAGGGTTATGTTGCTCCTCGGTTGCTGTCTTCACTCAAGAAATTTTACGGAAGACATCATGCACTTATAGACAAATATGGGATTTCGATCTCTCAGATGAGTGCAGATGTTGGTTTGTCATAGGGTGTTGTTTTGTCTTCCTTTACTGGATTTGACACGCTGAATGGACTATTGGCAACGCGACGGGTGTGCTATAGCAAGCAGGAACTGCTTACTCTTCCGGAGCACCTGAGTTCACTCTTGTTTCGACTGGAGTTCGCGTTGTTGATTGATATTCAGTTGTTTTGTGTTTCCATGTTTTACGTGTTGTCTGTTTTTGTCCCGTTCTTGTTTGTGTTTACTGGTTTAGTCTCTGCCCTTTCGGACTTTTGACATTCGGATACCCCATTGGTACCTCTGCTTCTTCCAACAACCAATGTAGGAGTTTTGATTGCCCCTTTTCTGGATTTTTTTTTCAAAATTTTGCACTTATTTAGCCCTATATCTTGAAAACTATACAAGATATTTTAAAAATTCAAATTGCATATGATTAAGCACGTCAAGATCTACGTTTCATGTTATTAGGTCAAAGCTGTAAAAGCTGTAGAACCATTTCTTTTAGGAGTTATGGCCCTTAAAGCGTCAAAATTTACAATTTTTCATTACTTATCCCCTGAATTTCAAAGATGAACTTGTCTGACACCATACATCCAACTTCAACCAAACTTGGCACATTTGCTTAATAGCATAATTGCTACAATTCTTTCGTTCGAATTTTTTATTCTTCAAAAAATATGGCCGCCATGGCTAAAAATGGAACATAGAGGTAAATTGCATTTTTTTGCTAATAACTCAAAAATGGTTTCAGATATCAAAATTGTGCAAGAATCAAAAGTGATCAGCATGATTTACCTGTCCTGAAATTTCAAAAAAGATCTGACTGCTGATGTAGGAGTTATTGTTCTTTTTCCTAATTTTCGCCAAATTTGCACTTATTAAGCCCAATATCTTAAAAACTAACCAAGATATTTCAGAAATTTAAATCGCATATGGTTAGGCACAATAATATCTACAAATATATGTATCTGTGTAGTTCAGGTGAGCGATTCAGGCTCTTGGGAGCCTCTTGTTATATATATTCATTGCATTTTAGCTACACACTTGCAAGCTTAAGATAAAACCATTTACACGACTTTGTGCATTTATGATAAATCATACATGAAAGAACCGCTCATGAAAAATATTCAATTCGAATTCAGACTATTGTTGTTAGAAAAGAAAAGTAGCTATTAAATGAAAAATTGTGCAAATTAAACCATTTTGATAGACAGTAGATATCCGTGTATTGCAATAATGATTTCATGTATATATCAAAGATTGTTTTACATAACCATAAATGATAAAATTTAAATTGGGGTTTTTATTTGAATTTCAAAAGTAGTATAAGAACCGATAAATAACAATTAAAACTGCAAAATTTTATTCTCCCTACCCCCCTCCCCCGAAAAAATTGATAACAAAATATAAAAACGATAGGTAAACGCATTTTCGTATCTTACGTATTCAGTTGAATATTTATTCTGTATAATTAGGCAAGCCTTATGTAGTCATATGGTTACTGCTGACTTTTGCGTTTTTTTCTCAGTCTAGACGGAGTAATCTGCTTACTGTAATTATTTATCTTCTATATTACTTTTTAAGATATGATAAGATATGTTAGAATTCAATGCATGTTTTATATATCTCCATTTTTAAATGACAAACAACGAGTTTTATCAATTTCTTTGCAATTATCAAAACGAAATCTTTAATGGTGGGCTCGAGAACATACACAAGTATTTACCTGTAACTTGATTGGTTGTGCACTCTACCTGCTTTTATTTTATTGGTTAATGATGGTTCATTCATAAAACTGAATACACAATTGATTAGTGCACTAGTATTTGCTGGACTAGTTCATTTTCATCGAAGGGGTGTTTGAATCTATACAATTTGCAACGCATGTGTACCCGAAAATTTATATAATTTTATTTGAAATATGATTAGATATACATTAAAAAAACTTCTGTGTCAGGGGGGGGGGGCTAGATTAGATAGTTCATTAACTTTGAAATATCTGCTATTTTAGAACTTTAAATTTCGCTTGCCTTTTAACGCTTTAGCGCTTTGATTTTTAGTTCTCTAGCAGATACATACAAAATAAAAAAACGTCATAGAACGTGTGCGTTCGAACATTTTGGTTTTGAGTACTTTTCGTTTTCTACTGTTTTGGATTTTGACCTTCCAACGTTTTGGTTTAAATGCTACTGATGAGAGGTTACTCCTTGAAATATCGATATATAGCATATCCAAATTGACCGTTTATACCCGCGTTTTGGTATTTGTAATTTTGAAACCACTGGGCGATAACCGCTGCTGGTGGACCAAAGGTCCCCGAGGGTAATCACAAGCCTGGTAGTCAGACTTGTCTGACACGAATTACCATAAGATTTCTAATATATTGTCGCTGAAATTTCCGATTGTTAAATTCAAAATTGATGAAAACACCAGGTTTCTTTCCTTGTAATGCACATGGTCGATATCCTCGGTGCTGGATTTGGCTTTCTTGTTCGAACATTTTGGTTTTGAGTACTTTTCGTTTTCAACTGTTTTGGATTTTGACCTTCCAACGTTTTGGTTTAAATGCTACTGATGAGAGGTTACTCCTTGAAATATCGATATATAGCATATCCAAATTGACCGTTTATACCCGCGTTTTGGTATTTGTAATTTTAATAACGCAACAACGTATTAGTAGTTTTGTTTTTGCGATTTATAATATTTCCGGTATGTCGTCCGCGTTTTGCCCTTTCCCTTGGAAATGGAGATTGATCCTCCAAGTTCGGTTATTTCGTTATAGCCCGTATTTGAATGTATTTCGCATATTCGTTATTTACAAATGTTTAATAAACTGAATATGCAAAGTGGATTCTAAAGTTCACTGTTTCCAAGTGTATCTTCAAATGCGCATTTTAATAGTTTTTTTTTATACCCTCGCTTAAAAAGGGGGGTATATAGTGATAGGGGTGTCTGTCCGTCCGTCCGTGACGCCTAAGGGTACCCTTCTCTTATCCGCAACTGCTCCTAAACCCCTTGATGGATTTTCATGAACCTTTCACATATTCTTTGTCACATAATGTAGATGTGCACCTATTTTAACATTTGATCAGAATGATTTTTGAGGTTTCCCATAGCGAAACATGGACTTAGGCATACCACTACAAGGGGGTACCCATCTCTTATCCGCAACTCCTCCTAAACCCCTTGATGGATTTTCATGAACCTTTTATACATTCTTTGTGACACAATGTAGATGTGCACCTACTATTTTCACATCTGATCAGAATGATTTTTGGGTTTTCCCATAGTGAACATGGACTTAGCCATTCCACAAGGGGGTACCCATCTCTTATCCGCAACTCCTCCTAAACCCCTTGATTGATTTTCATGAAACTTTTACACATTCTTTGTCACATAATGCAGATGTGCACCTACTATTTTTTAATTTGATCAGAATGAATTTTGGGGTTTCCCATAGCGAAACATGGACTTAGCCATTCCACTTCAAGGGGGTACCCATCTCTTATCCGCAACTCCTTCTAAACCCCTTGATGGATTTTGATGAAACTTTCACACATTCATTGTCACATAAGGAAGATGTGCACCTACTATTTTAAAATTTGATCAGAATGATTTTTGGGGTTTCCCATAGCAAAACATGGACTCAGCCATTCCACTACAAGGGGGTACCATCTCTTATATGCAACTCCTCATAAACCCCTTGATGGATTTTCAGAAGAATTACACACAATCTTTGTAACATAATGTAGATGTGCACCTACTATTTTAAAATTTGATCAAAATGATTTTTGGGGTTTCCCATAGCAAAACATGGACTTAGCCATTCGAAAACATGGGGGTACCCATTTCTTATCCACAACTCCTCCTAAACCCCTTAATGGATTTTCATGAAACTTTCACACAATCTTTGTGATATAATGTAGATGTGCACCACCTTTTTTAAAATTCTATCTGATTAATTTTTTTTTTTGGGGGGGGGGGGTATTTATGTGTGAGCTGCTGCTCACAGTTTTTCTAGTTTTATAACACTGCGTTTCCACTTCTTGCGTTAACAAAGTGTATTCGGATTTTTACGTTTGCATTGTAACCATCTGTTCGTATTTTCTGAGTTTTCAGTTACACACACCAAGCGAAAATATAGCGTATACAATAAGAATTTAATTGAATACGCAAATGATTTGTAAACGACTACAAGCGCTTTCGCCCTGTGACTCCTTTTGTTAGAGCATCATTGCAAAATTTTGTGTTGGAAATAATTGTTTATTGCATATTTCCACTGTTGCAACAACGTAATAATTGAGATGTGTGTAAATGAAACAAATATTGATTTAAATTTAATAGTGTACTGATAATATAAAGAACGACAATGTAGTTTGGCTGAAAATTTGTCATGGCATTTATTCAACATATACATCAATATAATCAACAAACTGGCCAACAGTAAAACATGTTGACAAATGGTCACTGAAGGGAAAACCAACAGTGAAAATTATTGTTCTTTGGCTGCTGGGCTTATCCATAACAGCTTAATCAAATAAATCACTGCCAACCACTTATGAAGTAAGTCCAACTCCAATGCCATGACGACTTGACCGAGCTGTGCGCAATCCATTTATAAAATTTAAGCCCGCAAAACATGTATATTACAATTCGAGAAACAATGTTCAAGCGATGTTTAAACGGTATGATGAGCAATTCAAGGTTAAGTGTTCAAGCGATTTTATCCAAATTCTGTAAAACGAGTAGTATGATAGATTTCTTGTTCGTATGTTCTATCTAAGTTCATCGTAGTCCATAAAACGGAATGTTACAATTAGTGGCCAAATTTTCAGCGACATTCATCGAAGTCCAAAAAACGAAAAGTTACTTTCATGATCCAATGTTTTAGCAGTATTCATCGAAGTCCTTAAAACGGGTTCATAACAGTACATGGCCCATCTTTCAGCAATATTTATCCAACATAGTAACTGCAATCTATAATTCATTAAGCCATGGACACAATCTGAAAAATAAACTAGGAGAGCAAGAATATGCAAAACGAAGGGAGGGTGGGTGGGTGTTTGATTTGAAAAACTGCACGAGAATGATTTGAGCGGGAGTTTCGACTTATATACGACTCAAGTCCACGAGGCGCTTTAACATATAATCTTTAAAATGTTTTATGTTATATAAATTGTAAAGGGTATTGTGTTTAAATTTAGTAATATGTTTCAATGCAATAAATCAATTCAATTAACATGCAATTAAATTTTATTAAATTTATAAATGTATTCCGTACATGAACATTAAAATAGAATCTTAAATGAACACTTCCCTAGTTGTTCAGTAATAATGAAGCAAAAGTCCGAGAAGCTAAGAAAATTAAAACTGGTAGACTTAAAATTATCACAAAACTAACTTCACAACAAACACATATAACAGCCAAACCATAATCAGCAACGTGAACTCACGTCAAAACGACAAGTGGACTCGGGTGCACCGGACGGGTAAGCAGTTTTTGCTTGCTCTAGCACCTCCGTCACGGTTTAGGTTTCGTACATTTAGTTATTGGCTTACAATTGTTGTTAAAAAATGAGACAAAATCTTTAATTGCGTCTGACGTGTGTTTCAGCTTTATGAATTACACGTTCCACATTGGTCAGTGCGGCCTTCAACAAATTCATTATGTAATAACGTTATTTTATATTATACCTCTTTTTACATGCTTTCCAATTGCGGGTTTCGGGTGGCGAATAGGCCCGCAGCAGCGCTAAGCTTGTCGGTAAAAGTCCACTAAAGAGCGTTCAGAAACCTGACATCGGGTCAGGACGCTTTGCCCACAAAGCGACTCTGGGATGTGTGTCCCAGGTGGTTGAATGGGGCAGCCCTGACATCGAGAGGTGCGGGGTCGTCATGCGATAATGCGGAAAACCTGACCGCAAACCATAGTGATGCACCTTGTTGGGAAAAATGTCACGTTCCTCGCACGTTAAAGAACCCTGATGCAGGTCTCCGTGTAGGAGGCTAAATTTCCTGTCCCTACCCATCACTCCTTTTTCTAGTGGCAGTCAAAACTCTCCTACCCGATTGGCCAAGTGTCCCCATTTCCTCCACTTCATCATCATTTCATGTTCATTGCATCACCACTTTCATATTGATCTCCCGGATATAGCCAAAATCGTGCTGCTTTGGAGTAAAGCAATAACTAACTAACTAAATTCAATAATTTTCATTTTTTTGGGGTCGTGAATGAAATAAATTCAATTAGTCCATACTTTTACACACTTCTTTGTAATGATGCTGGGACAGGATAACCTTGGGGAAGGGAGTAATCTCTTACATAGTGAACCATTCTGGTGAATTTAAAACAAAATTGTCCCTGGTATTAATAATTGCATCTTACGTATTTACAAAACTTACTAGAGACGCTCTACCCAAAAGTTGTACTGCAACCAGCAGAGACAGTCTTGCAGGGTAATTTAATGCCCAATATAATTCAATTCTTATAAAAACTAGATCTGACTTACAAACCAGCTTAAAACACAGTTGAAAGTATCGATCGATTGTAGATATAAACAAGAGGCTCCCAGGAGCCTGAATCGCTCACCTGGTCTTGATGTCAACCCTATGAAGACTTTTGTATAGCTAAATGAGCTGAATGTTTATAAGCATGAAAAATCTATTCTCTATTTGCTATTGCTTTCATTCAAAATAATCAAAAAACAGGAAAGGGCTGTAACCCCTATAAGGGGTTATCAGACAACTTCAACCCTATGAAGACTTTTGTAGAGTTAAATGAGCTGAACATTTAAGCAAGCAACAGCTTTTCTCTATCTGCAATAGTTTTCATTCTTTAAGCCAAAAACACTAATTTTGCCTTTAAGGGGCTGTAACCCCTATAGGGGGTCATCTGACAACTTTGACCCTATGAAGACTTTTGTAGAGCTTAATGAGCTGAACATTTTAGCAAGCAACAGCTTTTCTCTATCTGCAATAATTTCATTCTATGGGCCAAAAACACTATTTTTCGCCTTTAAGGGGCTGTAACCCCTATAAGGGGTCATCTGACAACTTTGACCTTATTGAGACTTTTGTAGAGCTAAATGAGCTGAACATTTAAGCAAGAAACAGCTATTCTCTACCTACAAAAGTTTTCATTCTATAGGCCAAAAACATGCAAAAACGCTATTTTTCACCTTTAAGGGGCTGTAACCCCTATTAGGGATCATCTGACAACTTTGACCTTATGGAGACTTTTGTAGAGCTAAATGAGCTGAACATTTAAGCAAGCAACAGCTTTTCTCTATTTGCAATAGTTCTCATTCTATAGGCCAAAAACACTATTTTTTGCCTTTAAGGGGCTGTAACCCCTATAAGGGGTCATCTGACAACTTCGACCCTATGGAGACTTTTGTAGAGCTAAAAGAGCTGAACATTTAAGCAAGAAACAGCTTTTCTTTATTTACAATAGTTTTCATTCTATAGGCCAAAAACATGCAAAATTGCTATTTTTCACCTTTAAGGGGCTGTAACTCCTATAAGGGATCATCTGACAACTTCGACCTAATGGAGACTTTAGTAGAACTTTTGATGCTGAAGCAGTAGCGTGGCATCAGATTTCATCTATCTCTTATACTTTTTGATTTACAAGCCAAAAACAGTAGTCTGACCCCCCTGGTCTATTTTTAGTAACGGTGGCCATGTTTTTTGACGGATCAAAAATTGAAACACAAGTTTGGTGCAGGACACCCTAAGGATCATTCATACCAAGTTTCATTAAATTCTGTTCAGTAGTTTCAGAGGAGAAGATTTTTGAAAAATTGTTAACAGACGACGACGACGACAGACGACAGACGACGACGACGACGGACGCCAAGTGATGGTAATAGCTCACATGGACCTTCGGTCAAGGTGAGCTAAAAAACATGATCTTTGCTGATTTGTGTCCATACTGCATAGCGATTCTGTAAAAAATATGCGTTCGAGTTCATACTTCTTAAAGTACAAAATATTTCATTGTAAAATTTGGTCAGTTTGTTTTTTCAGTTAACGAATAAATAATGCACATGGAAAAATGTGATTTGTTATAGAAGTATTTGATACATTTCAATTCGTAAAAAATTCACTCGCCAAAAGACTGAAAATTCTATCACTTGTCAAAGATCAGCTGGTCTTTTCCAAGAACTTAAGTAAGAAAGAAGCAAAGGTGTACCAAAGGGGTAATCAGTATCATAAAACCGTGAAGACAAAGACAAAACCGGCAGACAAAAAATCATTACAACAAAACAAACCACATAACAACATAAAACACACACACACATAACAACAAAGCCGCACTCAGCAACGCGAACTCAAGTCGAAACGAGAGTGAACTCATATGCTCCGGAAGAGTAAGCAGTTCCTGCTTGCTATAGCACACCCGTCACGTTGCCAAAGATCGATTAAGTGTTTGTCAAATCCGGAAAGGATGACATTACAAAACTCTATGTCAAACCAACATCTGTGCTCATCTGAGAGATAGAAATCCCGTATTTGCATAAAAGCACATGATGTCGTCCGTAAAATTTCCTGGGAGCAACGTACCCCTGTGTTAACAATTTGCTTGTCAGCCGTGAAGCTCTATCAAGGAAGTCGCTGTACTCCCCACATGCTCTGGAATAACGAATCAATTGTGATACGTACACTCCATATGCTGGAGCGGACGGAATGTTGCTACACAGAAAGGGAAAGTTAACTATTGGAAATTTGAAGTCATCACGTTTGTCATAGAGCTTTGTACAAAGCCTTCCTTGTGTGTCAATTTCGAGAAATAGATCCAAATATGAAGCAGACCTCCTAGAATCTGTAGTGCCCTTTACCTCAAGTTCCTTCGGATATATGAGATGTAAAAAGTCACCAAATCGAGGATTGTTTAGTGAAAGGACATCATCAATATAACGAAATGTGAGATTGAAGGATAAAGCAAGTTTGTGGTCCTTTTTGTCTAGGAGTGATTGTAAGAAGTCTGCTTCATATGAATGAAGAAACAAATCGGCAAGCAATGGTGCACAATTTGTGCCCATTGGGATACCTATTGTTTGCTGAAAAACACGTCCACCAAACTGTACAAATATGTTGTCGATAAGAAAGTTGAGCATTTCTATTATTTGATCTTCTGTAAATTTGTTTTTCTTGCTAGACTCTTGGATGACAAAGTAAGTCTTTTTATAACCGACTACCAAATACTTGTACCTGCGTTTTCCATTCGTTTTGATAAAGCTACGTTTAATCAGCTGTGCCAAACGAGATTTTAATTATGAATGTGGAATTGAAGTATATAATGTAGAGAAATCAAACGTTTTAATGCTATTACATGATGAAAATGACTTAGAATGGAGATTTTCCATCAGTTCTTTAGAATTTTTGAGAATCCACATTTGATTGACGCCATTTCTAGAGTAACAACAATCGAAATACTTTTGAAGGCTTGATTTTATTGCCGTCAATATTGATGTTAACAAAACTGAAAGAGGCTTAGTTGTACATTTGGATGACCCCGCAATAAATCGTTGCTTGTATGGAGTTTTATGTAACTTTGGAATCCAATACAAGGATGGAACGTCATCGTTCTTTTTGTCAACAGAAATGCCAAAGGAAGAAATTACAGAATTATGATTGTTGATTATTTCCTCCTTTGACAGTGTTGTTGCTGTATATGTGGTGCTTTTGCTAGTACAACCAACTTATTGGGTGAGTGAGTGAGTTGGTGTTTTACGCCCGTGCAACGCTATATAGGTTATTTACAGGCGATGAACATGAAAAGGATGATAAAATGAACATGAAATGATGGTGATAAATGAAATATGGAGATGGGGTGGGAAACAAAGGGCCGGTAAATTTTGAAGAACCACAGGAAAAAGGGGAGAGGTGGGTAGGGGCGGAAAATTTAGCCTATGTGGTGCACTACTGGGCGGTCCACAAAGGGGTCTTTTACGTGCATGAAGCGTGGCACTCTCCACACACGTTGGCCCACTATGGTCGGCGGTCAGGGTTTCCGTATTATAGACCTGACAACCCCCGCGGACGAGGGCTACCCTATTCAGCCACCTGGGGTACACACTTGGTCGCTCTGTGGGCTGAGCACTGACCCGACGTCAGAATCCCAAGACCCTTAGTCGCCTCTTACGACAAGCTAGGCTCTGCTGTGGGCCTATTCGCCACCCGGGCCCCGCACGGGACACAACCAACTTATAATTCTTTAAATAATCACAAAAATGTAGTAAATGTACGTTAAAATAAAGGCATTGATATTCCAGTTCTTATTTATATTATCCATACAAAGTCTAATCAAGTTTTTCATTTATAGCTCAGTCATGTCAGTCTTCTTTCACATACTTTCTTTTGTTATACCAGTAGTTTTCATGTTTATTTGCTTCTTATTCTTCAATCCCTTAGACTTGTCTTTCTTTGTTTATTAAAGATAATATATTGTTAACGCGATATTATTTTTAAACATTAATGAATTTCAGAATGTCAGCGAATGTCTAATCGGTTAAAAAAATACAAAATTCTATCTTCGCTTGGTGTAACTTTCTGGTTACGTAAGGGGCTCGAATGGTAAGAACATGAAGAACAGATGTTTATTTTAAGATATTCCACTCCGTAAAAAGTTAAGCACCACAATTTTAGACGCATAATCAGTGATATTTGCTTAATAAGATACGAAGTGACAGCTTATTCAATAATATTTATTATTAGTATCACACTGTCCAGGAATGTTTAAAAACACTCCGAGGTATACAAAATCAAGGACGTTTAAAAAGAACAAAAATTTGAATTTTAATTAAGTTGAAGATAAATGTAAGCAAAAATGATTGTTTTGAACAGGTCTATTCCTAAAAAAACAGTAACTTTTATACAGTAAACGTAAAAGTTTAATGTTTAAACTGATTACATGTTAAGTACTTGGTGCAACCTCACTTCCGGTTTAATTCTGCCCCACACCTCCTCATTCTTTGCACTAACCTACGCAGTCTCATTGAAAGTGAACCTGTGCCATTCTGCGACCAAAGCAACCCTCAATTAGCAATCGATTGATATCTTGGTTCAGGACTGTTGACTTTCCTGCTTACAAAGTCCCAAACATGCTCTATAGAGTTCATGTCAGGTGATAAAGCAGGCCAATCTAACGTGTCAATAGCTTCAGTTCTCAGAAAGTCTCTGTATATACGTGCTCTATGAGGTCGAGCGTTGTAATCATGAAACACGTCTGTAAGCTAATCTGTGATGGTTGAAATGATGTAAAACTTAACGTAAGTATCCAAGATATCATAAAGGTACCCGTTTTGTCGAGAATGTGAAGATCCAGTTTACGGTCATGGGAAAACATCTGTATTCTTTTACTCCACCCGCAACGAACATTAGGCAATTGTTCCAATAATATTTTGCCTTTGGAATCTTGTGGGGTTTTTTCACGCCAGAATCTTTAAGACGTCAATCTTCATGTATTTGCTTCAAAAGGAACCGACTCTCTTCCAACTACTAAATTCAAATGGCGATGCATTCTGGCCCATTGCAAGCGTTCGCGTCGGTCAAGTAATCTTTACTAGGGTCTCCGGGCTCATAAACGAAGACCGGGTAACCTGTTAATCAGACTCTGCCACCTGCTGACCACAACCTTCGTAGTTTGTCACCGGTGGAAAATGTGTTTCTTCTTGCTTTCAGAGACAAAAGCCGGTCTTCTCTTGCTGTTGATTTCCTTTGTCGACCTATGCGATATTCCACTGCCGCGGTCTCTTTATAACAGTTGTCAGTCAGGACGTACATGACAGTATATAGTGTACCAAAAATTGGTCTACAAGGCGTCGTCTACTGAGACCCGAGTTCATCGCCATCGTTCTGCAGTACTTATTTTACGTCTAGCCATCTTTTCTAACAAATGTCATAACCAATGGGACCGAACAGTAAACAATTCAAGAATGACTATGTGTATTTGAAACTGATATGCTCTAATTTCCTTTTGTTTCGCCGTGGTCGCCGTGGCTATAATACGGTAAACCTGACAAACCATAGTGGTGCAACGAGTTTGGAAAATGTCACGACCCATGCAGTTAAAACAACTTTGCTGCAGATCTTAATAAGAGTTGGACCCGTGGGATCACAATGCAGGATGCTCAGTTGTCCAATCTTGCCCGTTTCTGACTTCCTACTTGGCAGTCAAAACTCTCATACGCCATGAGCCAAGCGTCCCCATTTCCCCCACTTCGTTTTATTTTTGTAAGAGTTAAAAGATCTCTATTTTCGTTTTCAGAATAAAATTTTACAAAATATCCTTTAAATTTTTTTTTCTGTTCTTTCATTAAAAAACCTTTATTGGGAGTCTTTATCATACATGTTCAATATTAATGTGTTTTGTGTTACTAGACCCCTAGATCGCAAAAGAAGAGGGATGTTTGGCGCCATAAAACCTTGTTCAACCTTGTTCTAATAATAAAACCATCTAATACTCATTTACTCGCGAGTAAATCAAATGTTTGTATTTATGTCTCCCCTTCCCAGAAGGGGGAGACATATTGTTTTTGTGTCAGTTCTTCTTCTTCTTCTTCTTCTTCTTCTTCTTCTTCTTTCTTCTTCTTTTCTTCTTCTTCTTCTTCTTCTTCTCATACAAAGCGTTTCCGGGCCATAACTTTTTTATCCTTTGAGATAGGGCTTTGATATTTGGCATGTGGATGTATTACCATAAGACGATGTGTCGCGTACCAGAATGACCTTCGTATGACCTTGACCTTTGACCTCAAGGTCAAATTAATGCTAATTTTACATCCAAAGTGTTCCGGGCCATTACTTTTTTGTTCTTTGACAAAGGACTTTGATATTTGACATGTGGATGTATCACCATGAGACGATGTGTCGCATACCAGAATGACCTTCATATGACCTTGACATTTTACCTCAAGGTCAAATTAATGCTAATTTTACGTCCAAGTGTTCCGGGCAATAACTTTTTTGTTCTTTGACAAAGGACTTTGATATTTGGCATGTGGATGTATCACCATGAGACAATGTGTTGCGTACCAGAATGAACTTCATATGACCTTGACCTTTGACCTCAAGATCAAATTAATGCTAATTTTACATCCAAAGTGTATCGGGCCATAACTTTTTTGTTCTTTGACATAGGGCTTTGATATTTGGCATGTGGATGTATCACCATAAGACGATGTGTCGCGTACCAGAATGACCTTCATATGACCTTGACCTTTGACCTAAAGAATAAATTAATGCAAATTTTACATGGAAACTGTGTCTATGCGTTACTTTTTTGTCCTCTGACATAGGGCTATAATATTTGACATGTGAATGTATCACCATGAGACGATATGTTGCATACCAGAATGACCTTCATATGACCTTGACCTTTTACCTCAAGGTCAAATTAATGCTAATTTTACATCCAAATTTTACATCCAAAGTGTTCCGGGCCATAACTTTTTGGTTCTTTGACAAAGGGCTTTGATATTTGGCATGTGGATGTATCACCATGAGACAATGTGTCGCGTACCAGAATGAACTTCATATGACCTTGACCTCAAGATCAAATTAATGCTAATTTTACATCGAAAGTGTTTCGGGCCATAACTTTTTGTTCTTTGACATAGGGCTTTTATATTTGGCATGTGGATGTATCACCATAGGACGATGTGGTGTGAACCTGAATGACCTTTATATGACCTTGACCTAAAGGTTGAATTAATGCTAATTTTACATGGAAAGGGTGTCTGTGTCATAACTTTTTTGTTCTTTGACGTAGGTCTATAATATTTGACATGTGCATGTATCACTATGAGATGATGGGTCGCCTACCAGAATGACCTTCATATGACCTTGACTTCAAGATAAGATAAATGCTATTTTTACACGTTAAACATGTCTGGGCCATATATATTTTAATCCTTTAAACAAAAAGCTTTGATTTTTGACATGATTATGTGTCATCATGGGAACAATGTGTCACTAACGTTAATGACCTTGACCTGTGACTACAATGTCAAATAAATGCTTATTTGGCATGTAAAGCTTTCCAGGCCATGTGTTAGTTATTCCCCTGAGGGCGGATGCCCGATGGGGGATAACTGATTTATACCACGGGACTGTAGAGGGTGCTAAAGAAAGTTTATGATAATTAATGAGGGGGGTCTTTCAGGAATTTAGCCTTATCTACTGATAAAGCATGATTAATGCAGGGTATCTCGTTACATTTTATGACATAGTGGTATAAAACTTTTTTATCCTTTGACATCGGGCTTTAGAATGTAGATGTATAATTATTAAACAATTTGTTGTACAATGTATGTCATTGTGACTTTGACCTTTTGACCTCAAGGTTGAACTTGTGTTATTTAAGGAAGGGGAGACATCAGTTTTAGTGCGCTAAAACAGTTTTTCCTAGTCTTATTTGGAATGTATAAGAATTAACGACTCCTTGATAAAAACAGGTATATCATGCCATTAAAACTGACTTGACTGTACCAGACATGCATGCACAACGATGCTGCAAAAGTCTAACAAAAGTTCGTGATCGAACTAGGTCTATATACCTATATATCTTTGCCTTTCGTTAAGAACCATAATGTAAACAAAAGTTATTCTTAAAATTGCATATTAAATGCGATTTCCTGAAACCGGAACATACTCGGCATATTGTGTAAACATTTTATTCTTTACGTTTTAACGACAAAGGAAGTTTACAATGAATATTTGATCGCTTTCTTTTTTCCATTCATCTGACTTATGTTTAATCAGTATTTTTTTTTTTGATCTATTGAAAGTTTTTAAATGTTTTTCAAGGTTATACGCCATAGTTACTTAAATGTGTAGAATGATGCGCCCACCATAATACAAATGACCAAAGGTAAAATATACACCCAAAAGTTTATTAAAGTTTACAATATAGAAACGTGAATATTAATAAAGTGATAAAATCAAGGTGCACCAATCGCTGCCCATGAGAGTATACATCCTAGCAACTTTTCCATGTAGGTTGTATGATAAAATAACATGAAACGATTATGATAATTTTGGTGTGGGCTTGGAAACAAAAGAACAGTACATTTTGAATATCTGAGGAGAAAATAGGGTTGAAATTGTGTAGACACGGAATATTTAGCCTTTGTGGTTGCTTTCATGGCGACCAACAATGATAAGTGCGACCCGTTACATCGTTCATGTTTTAGTTTTCTTCTTTACGAATTTGTTATTCAGTTAAATGAGAACTTCCAACGGCGACGTCTTACTTATGTAGAACAAATTTACGTTCATCCTCAAGTTTTAACAATGCAAGGCTCCTAATATTATATAAAGTCAATATTTGAAACAAAACTTATCTAACAAAGAAACCTTTATTGTCGATCGCTTTGCTTTAAATTATGCAACAACAAAAAATGCAAATACTCAAAAGCTAAGTTCGAATACCCTTATACAACTTTTAGAAACTCAGTAAAACTGTTTTGTCTGTTGTTAAGACAACAAAAAATCAAAACAACGATCTAACTCTTTTAGTGCCACGATTTTTTATCATCTCTTTCTTTGAGTGCCATGAGATAGGCCCAAATTCTATGATTCAGAACAAATAACGTCATAGTACAATGTACTTGAAGAACGTCACAAAGCAAACTCGTTGTCAAGGTTGCCCATTGTTCAAGTATATGTGAAGGGTAAGATAAACGGGACACTTGTTTCTTTAGAAAAAATATTGTTGAAAAATAAAAAATGATGAACTAAAAGTTTTTGAGGTTTTCGCATAGTTCTTGAAAACATCTTGGGGTTTTTATGCGTGTTTATCCCACATTGTCCTTGACTTTTCTAAATTGTGGTGTTGGGTTGCCCAATTGGTACACCTTTTATTGATTTGATTTACAATATAAATCTTTTTTTTTTAATTGAGCACGCGTGTTTCAATTAGAAGAATGTAGGAATCAATTTGCTTCAGGAACCCGAAACACATAATTAATTAATTCATTTTGTATAACATTGTTAACCTTTTGGCTAGAGGGCTTTTGATGAGTCTTGAATACAAAACGTTAGGCGTGGCGGAACTTTGCTCTTTTATTTCTAAAATCCGTGATCAGTGTTGCTAGGGGGCATCCTTGGAAACCCATCGGTTCTTTTCTCGCTTACTCATTGGAGAATACATCAAAGCTTTAAATTATCCGTCTAAATTTCAAAATTATCTAACCCCTAAGGTTCTTCCTACCCCAGACATAGGTTGAATATCTTAGTAATAATTTGGTTCCCCAGTTTGGTGTTTTTGGTTTTACTGTTCTATGCTCTTCATATTCATACAGTGTTTGGCATTTTCAATATTTTTGGTAGAGCGCCTCTGATGAGTCTTGAATAGACGAAACGCGCGTCAGGCGTAGCAAAATTTATTGTCTGGAACTTTGTTGTCATTTGTATTTCGAACACACGTGAATGGTGGAGTTTAAATTCCCCGAGGTTAGCCCGCTCCGGCACCAACACTTCTGAGTTGGAGAATACATCAAAGCTTTAAATTATCCGTCTAAATTTCAAAATTATCTAACCCCTAAGGTTCTTCCTACCCCAGACATAGGTTGAATATCTTAGTAATAATTTGGTTCCCCAGTTTGGTGTTTTTGGTTATACTGTTCTATGCTCTTCATATTCATACAGTGTTTGGCATTTTCAATATTTTTGGTAGAGCGCCTCTGATGAGTCTTGAATAGACGAAACGCGCGTCAGGCGTAGCAAAATTTATTGTCTGGAACTTTGTTGTCATTTGTATTTCATCACATTTGGTATGAAATTGTTCGTTTCAAGTTCAGGATCTGATCTTGAACTTGATATTATTTATAGAAACAATCGCATTAGAAAAATGTAAGCGACCAATCAGAAAGCTCGATACAAAACTATCAAAAAGCGGAAGTATTTCATGCGTAATGTCCCAGGGGTGATTAGCCTCGAACCCAGTCTATATATAAATATATTGCCTGGTCTCAATGAAAGAAAACTTGGTTCGCTAGGGGCGCTGTTTCGGAAAATATAAGCTATAATTAGATTGGGATACCATCGGTAGATCAGAAAATAGGACGTCTCACACATGTAAACAAATATCGTGAGAGAACATGATTATCGAGTTGGAATTTTATACAGTTACATGTTATATATATTGTATATATATTGGAATTTTTCTTTCATAGAAAGTCGTAATTTGTTATGTCTTAATATTGAATAAATTCATTAATAACCTCAAGATCGTTAATTCTGATATGTAAAAGTAATGTCTCAGAAAACGAACAAACAAAGGGGTGAATGATTTTGTATGTTGGGCTACATTTGGGTTTAATATTCAGGAAAAAGTAGTCTACGATGGGGTCGGGGTTCGAGACCTCTATCCGAAACCCCCCCACCACCACCACCAAAAAAAAAAATTCAAGTACACCCCCCACCCCCCACCCCCACCCCGGGGGTAGAATACTATGGACTTTATTGTTTTGTTTATTACTGTCTAGAGTTAAAATCTTTGTTTATTGTGAATATAAATGCATCTGTGCATGCCTACTAGCTGTGGTCCATCATTTATTTCTACACTTTTATACGTTACCCCCGCTTGCCCGCTTGAAAAGTGTGTGTGTGTGGGGGGGGGGTTATATAGTGATATGGGTGTTTGCCCTTCTTTCTTTCCGTTATTCCATAGGGTACCCATCTCTTATCCATAACTCCTCCTAAACCCCTCAATGTATTTTCATTAAACTTTCACACACTATTTGTAACATATATACACCTACTATTTTAAAAAGTGATCTGTCACATGTTTTTGTTAGGGGGTATTTATTTGAGAGCAGCTGCTCAGATTAACTAGTAATAATTATCTAATCAGTGCAATCACCTTGTCTGTCTGTCTGTCCGTAACTAACTTTTGTAACAGATTTTTCAGCTTCTACTGAAGGGATTGATTTCATAGCTTTTCCACCGGGGGGGGCGGGTGTTAACTCCAAGTATTTTAGGGTAGAGATGTGCGGCCCAGAAATTTTATACCCACCCCATTCATATATACGCCGGTTTAAAAAAGACACTGTGGCCATTCATATATTTTAATGCCTTTAAAATTACACAGAATATGCTTAAACTTGACATATTTTGTACAATGTAGATATTCTATTAAAACCAAAGTTTGAATGGTACAAGTTATCAAATGCACGTACTGTTAAGGTAACATTAAGGAGGCAAAAAATGGCTGTAGGCTACTCTTTTTCAATTGATATGCGACATTTGAGAAAAGTACACCTTATCATATATGCAACATCTGAAATTTCCACATATTGAACACCCCAAAAAGTAGACCCTTTTGGGCCACGCAAATGGACCTACCTTTATAATGGAAGTTACCCTCCCCTTTTCATGTCAGTCAGGCCTCTGCTTCATATTTTCTAAATGGTTAAGTGGGGTTTCAGTTTGAAAGACACCAGGACAGAATGTTATATTGTTTCATTATTAGCAATATTCATGTATACATAGCAGAAATACCTCTTCAGAATTTGTTGTTCTATCTTTGCTGCTAAACTCAAAATATTTTTCTAAGGAAAATACCATGGTCACCCCCTTTCAAATTACATGTAAATGCATTTTGTCATTCACTTGTGAAGTGCTTCAATATGCAAAACAACACATATGTGTATTAGTTAATTCTAACAACAACGTTTCTTAAGACTGAACTCGACCTACCTGCAAACATTACTTGCACATTACCCATATATTCTTTTACTCCAGACATGTCATAATTTGGTTTTCCTGTTCAGTATTTTTGGTTTTAGTTTTCAATGCTCTTCATTATCTGGGACTAGCGTTTGGATTTTTTCAATATGTTGGGTAGAGCGCCTATGATCACGATGATGAGTCTTGAATAGACGAAACACATCGAACACATGCCAGATGTAGAACAAATTATTGTCAGGAACGTTGTTGTAATTTTTATTTCGATAAAAACAACTGTATGGTGCTTCAACCTTCATTTTGAACTGCCTATTTGAAGGCTGCTGGTGGTTGTACATTGTGGTTTTTCTGAATTGCCGTTTAATTGGGCTGTGTTGTGTTCACTTATTCCAAATCTTATTATTTTTCATTTGGTTTCAAGAGATGTAGACCATTTTAATGAATGATTAACTTGGATTAGAGTCTGTTGCTGCTAACACTGAACCATGAAAAAGATGGCAAGGGTATAAATTTACAATGTATGCTTAAATCCAGATGTATTTATGTACAAATTTAATGATGAAATTTCTGTCATAGAATGAAAACCGAAGCAAACACTCTTTTTCTGTGATTAATTAACAATGTGAAGCTGTCTGAGTCAGGTACAATGATATAGTGCTTTCTGTTAGTTTATATCCTGATGATTATGTATAAAGTTTCATAATGATACCATACTTCTTTCATGGTCAAGAAGCTGTAACTTGAAGGAAAACCTGATTTTGAACCAGTTAACTGATCCAAACACTTTTAGCCCCTCTACTTTCATTGAGCATGAAAAGAAAGCCAATCCAAATACCTAATACAAAATGTATTGTAGAGTGGTGAGCACAAAGAGAAGATTATGAGTTTTGTTAATTTTTTAAAATTTAAATAGATAAAAGATATGACTTTTTGTGAAAAGAGATAAGTCTGA
Organism: Arcuatula senhousia; assembly: GCA_963971305.1. NCBI lineage: Eukaryota > Metazoa > Mollusca > Bivalvia > Mytilida > Mytilidae > Arcuatula > Arcuatula senhousia. Next base: position 23,807,765 of record OZ020303.1, on the reverse strand, counting down.
AGACTATGCTGTGGTTTATCAAATTGGAGGGACGGGTACATTGGTCAGCTTGTCTTTTTCTTGGAAAACCATAAAAGTCGCTTTAGCAAAAACTTTAAAGTGAGGCAAAATTTTCTTTTAGAATACATATATTGTTAAGTATTTTCTGTGTCATGAAAGATTCTCAGGGCGAATCTAGGAAAATTTTTAGGCGGTAGAAAAAAGTAAATTCATTTCATTAAAAATTCTCAGTTTTGTCAGAGGCACATTGGTTTGGCACCATCTGCATCTACCACTGTTAATTCACAGCTAATAAGTGCATCCTGCAAAAAAAAGTTTGACAAATTGAAGATACTTAGCAATGAAGATCATCATGTTAGAATATACATATAATTAAGTGTCTTAACAGATAAGTTTTATTGGAAACTCGTTTGCAAACATATATCTTATGCTCCATTGGAATGATGCTGCCCTTTGAGGGACCATAAAATTTTGGAAAATAAATTATGTCTATATATTTTTTCTTTCATTGTCTTTGGTTCTAAAATCATCACACACGTACCTATGTCAAGCAATTAGTTAATTTGAATGTAAATGTTCATTTAAGTCTGGCCAATTTTTTGTTATTTTTTCTTTTCTTTCTTTTTTTTTTCAGTATAAAAGCGCATGTACATGTACATGTATGTTATACACTTATTTCACATCTATTTATCTTCTATAAAAATAACCAAACCATTGGCAAATAATCTAAGTGGTGCTGGCAACTGCGTCCAAATCTGATGGCAAATGAAATGTTTCAAGCCTCGACTCCAAGTTCTGTATGAACATCATGTACATGTAAAAATGTACATAAGTTTTGCACTGGGTCATTATCAAAGTACATTTTCAATGAGTGATGGACACAATATTTCTGTTCCTAGTCTTAGGGTGCGATGCCACCTCCATCTCTTCGTCTGACAACTAAAAAACATGTTATTTCTAACTTTAATGTCAATGGAACAATATTATAATTTGCATGAGCATGCCTAAAATTTTTGTTTGTTTACAAATTGAGATAGTAATTTCAGAGTATTTAGTTACCGGTTCATTCATAAAATACAAGCATTTTAATGTTTAAATGTTTGTAAAGAACTTTTCACACTTTAAAACAATCGTTTACATAATTTAATGTGCATTTCTCAAACATTTCTTACCTGAGGCGACTGCAGCATGGGCGCAGCCATATTATTTTCAATGGGCTTTCCTATGTCTTTGTTCCTAAATTTAGATTTTCCGAATTTCTCCGACACATTTTTAGCGTCATTTCCTCCCCTAATCCAACCAATCAAAATCTTTCCCAAATCCAGAAAGAACAGAAATTTTGGTTGAATGAATCCAGACCATTATGGCGCAGCCATTAAAAGCGTCTGGATGATCGAGACTAAGGGGTGATGAACGAGTAGGCGAGAGATGACATTCCTGTCAAGTCTCACGCTTTGAGCGTGAGAGTCACGCTTTTGAGCATGAAATCACGCCCTCACGCTTATTCCCGTTAATCTCACGCTTAATATGATTTTCAGTTAAAAAAATTCTATTAATGTTTTTTTCGTGGTAAAACCGGAAAATCAGTGTTGCCCAATATCGTTCCGATATTAAAAAACTGCATATTGCATATCTTTTTCGATAATTTAAGTTCAGGGACCAGTATAAAAGTAAAATGGAGCGGGACATTTCAAATTCAAGTGAAGATGAAACACAACACAGTCATGACAGCCCCGTTAAGAAGCGGCCTAAAAACTTAGCGGTGCTGCCGCTTATAAAACGAAGTTTGACAGCAAATGGTGTCTGCAATACCCCGTAAAAGCGTCAACTTGCAACACAAACTTTTTTGCACTACTTGTTGCCGCGACTTTAGTTGTGCTCACCAAGGAGAGGCCGACATCAAGCGACACATACAAACAAAATCACACAAAGATAAAGCTTCATCCCTGCGCCAACAAACAACTTTAAACTTTGTGCCTAAAAGTGACCCAATCGCCTATAAAACGTCAAAAGAAGGTGAGCTAAAAAGCTAGAGAATGACGGTGACATCAGTAAGCAACAAAGACAAAAGTTTTTGAAAGCAGTCATTGAGTGTTACATAACCACGGCCAAGTATATTATCAAAACCTTTCCATTCAATGACCAAGTCTTGATGCATGCGAAATTTATCAACTTTGACCAAAGAGTAGAAGCTTCTTTTGAAAGCGTGGAATATTTTATTGAAAGCTTCTCCCGTGTATTGCAGTTTACTGCTCGTGAAATGGACACTCTGTTAGATGAATTTAAGGAGTATCAGCTACTGCCTGATATTCCTGCTGACATTTTAAAGGAAGCGGAGTATTATTATGAACTAGAAGATGGTTCACAGGACAAACAGCTACTTCAGGACATAATATGGTCAATGTTTGTAAAGCCGAAACTCCCCTTATTGTTCAAAGTTGCCCAAGTTGTCTTAGTTATTCCGCACAGCAATGCCGAGGAGCAACGTGTCTTCAGCATGGTTAGGAAAAATAAAACGGACTTTAGGGCTTCGTTAAAATCAGATGGATCACTGTCTTCAATTTTAAAGGTGAAATTGAACAATCCAGACCCTTCGCATAAGTTTGAGCCGTCAAAATTGTTAGTTGAAAAGTCGAAGAAAGTCACATGGGAATACAACAAAGAACACCAGTAACTTGCCTTTAAATATCTGCCGATCGAATTGATCTTGTAAAAACTAAGTAGCTTTTTGTATTATGTGTTTAAATTCAAGTGATTGGTACATATAGATGTAATTTGCCGTTTTTTCATTATATATGCCACTTTATCAAATATTTTTGACGTAAAAATGGATTTGAAATAAATATGCATACTTATACCAAAAGGATCAAATTTTTAGTGATTATTAGTAGAAAATTTTCTAAAGGTCTTAAAAGGTTTTAATGTGGCTATCTTTTCTATGATCAGCGTCAATACTTAAATAACTGTATCATTACCTCTGTTTCTCCCTCATTACAATCAATACAATTGTATTTTTGTGTTTTATATTGTCTGTTTTTTGTTCTGTCCTCGTTGGTGTTTACTGGTTTTGCCTCTGCCCTTTCAGACGTTTGACATTCTGATGCCCCATTGGTATATCTGCTTCTTTATCAATTATAACTGTTCTCAAACTGTATGTATATGAGTGAGTGAGTTGGTGTTTTACGCCCGTGCAACGCTATATAGGTTATTTACAGGCGATGAACATGAAAAGGATGATAAAATGAACATGAAATGATGATGATAAATGAAATATGGGGATGGGGTGGGACACAAAGGATCGGTAAATTTTGAAGAACCACAGGAAAAAGGGGAGAGGTGGGTAGGGGCGGAAAATTTAGCCTATGTGGTGCACTACTTGGCGGTCCACAAAGGGGTCTTTTACGTGCATGAAGCGTGGCACTCTCCACACACGTTGGCCCACTATGGTCGGAGGTCAGGGTTTCCGTATTATAGACCTGACAACCCCCGCGGACGAGGGCCACCCTATTCAGCCACCTAGGGTACACACTTGGTCGCTCTGTGGGCTGAGCACTGACCCGACGTCAGAATCCCAAGACCCTTAGTCGCCTCTTACGACAAGCTAGGCTCTGCTGCGGGCCTATTCGCCACCCGGGCCCCGCACGGGACGTATGTGTATGAGTGGTTTAATACCATAAAACCTGGTGAAATACATTATATTATAGCATTTCTTTTGAAATGACAGTACCATGTGCACCACATGACAATTGCAATTTTCATTTTCTTGTAGTGATCATAGTAATAGTAGATCTTAGATTCATTGGCTCTCATTACAATATATTACAGAAAAAAATACAGATTAGGAATTTTCCTGATTTGTCGATTATGGTGGAATAAAAACTGGAATACATATGTATACACCTTTTCTATACACTAGTATGAAGCTGCAAATTCACAGAAAAAATTAGCAAATTATGACTTTTTTACATTTTATTGGTATAAAAAAGAGTGTTTTTCACCTTCATTATGATTGTCCAAAATATGCTCAGAATGCAGGATTTGGCTTCTCCAAGAAAAAAAATTCTGGTGCCCCCCCAGACCCCCCTTCTCACTCTGGGTATAAAAAAGGCCTTGACAGGTCTGGAGATGAACCCCTGGGTTTCCGAGGATGCTGCTAGGGGAGACAAAAGCACTCGATATAAAGACATAAGCACCTAATATAAAAGCACTCAATATAAAGACATAAGCACTCTATATAAAGACATAAGCACTCAATATAAAGACATTAGCACCCAATATAAAAACATACGCACTCAATATAAACTCAATATAAAATACGGCGTTCCATAATAAACTATGATTGGATTTATGTTCATTGCTGAATATGCATTGTAATATGACGATGCAAGTATTACGCGCTTGCGTTTTTCTTTTTCCCTATAGGAGCACATTAACATATTACCCTTCCTTGAGTAAACGTCTCCAGCTTTAGGTTTAGCATCTGTAATCATTTGAGGCATCGGTCATGAAGGTGTTGTGACGTTGAAGGACTGAGATCAGATTTAAAGATGTGAGAAAGCTATCCACAAAAATACGGTGTCTTTTATTTAAAAGTGAAGCAGATTGAAGAAGAGACATGGCGACATCTGTCCTTGTGGAACTGGATAAAATGTGTTTCCTCTGTAGACTAAGTTGAAGCACATAGCCAGTAACAGATTCTACTAACATCCAAAACTTAATTCCAAATCTTGACCTTTTGCTGGGAATGAATTGTAACATGGAGGTCTTTCCTCTGGCATTGTCTTTGTAACGTAATTTATCTATGTAAACAAGTCAAGTAGTCTTTCCAATACATGTTGAACCATATACACGTATTTTATTCAGCGAAGTACTAACCACGCCACCAATCCCACAAATTGGTGCCGCGACCAGGATAGGACATGGAAAAACTCAAAGCAATGCGAGGCGGACACAGAAGCGCCGTTTCTGTGTTTAACAATCGAACTGAGGAGAAAATTGATGCAGATGACATTTCGACTCGAGATTAACACAATGCCGTGGATTAATTGACAAAGAAAGCCGAAATTTTGCAGAAGGTGGACGAAGAAATCGTGGATTTGACGGAGCCCGAAGATACGGAACAGGAAATTTTGGACACAGACGATCTTACAAGTAATATGGAACTTTCCATCCGGAAATACAGAGATATGATTGCAAACTTGACCGAAACACAGCCGCTGGTGAGTCACAATTTAGTTATTTCACAACCCTCCACAAGTATCAATGCTAATCAAAATCAACTAAATGCCGTTATTCAGTCAGATCAGTCAACACAGTATTTCCGTAAATCCGTCCGGGACTTCATCATCACATCAACTAACTTTCTACCGTAGATTACCAAAGCTAGACCTTCCGTCATTCTCAAGAAATATTATAGAATGGCTACCATTTTGTGAATCGTTTGAAACAACAGTTCATACAAATCCGTCTTTAACCAACATCCCAGAGAACAATGTATTGCTGGTCTTTCATTGATGCACACAAACTATGAGCAGGCTATCAGTTTATTGAAAGATAAATTTGGTCAAAAACAAATTATGGACGCATACATGAAAACATTACTAGAATTACCCAACCCGTCACTTTCATTTACCAGTCTCCGATATTTTTATGACAAAATGGAGACGAGTATTCGTGCATTGGTCAATCACAGGAAACTTTCGGGGCACTTTTAGTACCGATCATATTTGGGAAATTACATGTTGAGATGCGTAAGAGTATGACCAGGGTGTTTAAGAGAAGCTATAGCTAAGGAAACTTTTGAACAAGAAACGGGTACCTATGACAAACACGATAGTTTAACCCCTATAGCATCTTTTCACATCGGGACAAGATACATGTACTCTGATGCAAGATCCAATAACAATCACAACAACAACCTAGGAAGTCACAACAAACAAAAGCCGAAGGTATGTGTTTATTGCAGTGAGTCACATTCACCATTTGAATGTTAAAAAGTTGTCATTATGGAAAACCGTTATGAAATTATTAAACAGAAAAGGTTATGTTACAACTGTTTCGGCAACCATAAAGTCACCGAATGTTAGTCGAAATATACATGTCGAAAATGCAATAGCAAGCACCATACGAGCTTATATAAGCGTCAACACCAGCCAGTTGTAAGGGCCAACTCAGGATAAATGCCTTCGCCAGCTAGTACAAACGCAAATACCGTAATTATACCCCCACTCATAAGAGAGGGGGCTATATTGCAATCACCTTGTCCGTCCGTCTGTCCGTCTGTCTGTCCGTCCGGTTCAATTTCTCTGCTTCTACTGGATGGATTGGTTTCAAATTTGGTACACAGCTTCAGCACGATGAGTTATACAGTGCCTCCCCTTTCCAGGTCTGTCCATCATCTACTTCCTGTTTTCCGAGCCGACTTAGATTTTTTAAGGTAAACAATTTGAAATGTGAAATTTTTCGTAACAGATTTCTCGGCTTCTACTGGATGGATTGGTTTCAAATTCGGTACACAGCTTCAGCATGATAAGTTATACCGTGCCTCCACTTTCCAGGTCAGTCCATCATCTACTTCCTGTTTTCCGAGCCGACTTAGACTTTTTATGGGTCAAAAGTAGACAATTTTTTGTAACAGATTTCTTAGCTTCTACAGAAGGGACTGATTTCAAATTAGGTATACAGCTTTAGCATGATGAGTTGTACCGTGCCTCCCCTTTCCAGGTCAGTCTGTCATCTACTTCCTGTTTTCTGAATGGTTGAGTGGGGGTATGCTTAGCACGACTTAGTGCAACCCCTTGTTACTCTAGAACACAACACAGAGACTTCTACTAAGTATACGTCCATGCCCACAAGAAACGAAGTTCTTCTTAAGACAGCTGTAGCATCCGTATGGTCAGGAAGTTTGTCATCATATGCTAACATTCTACTTGATGAAGGATCTCAGACAACGTTCATATCACAAGAACTGGCCTCGCACCTAGCATAGCTTTAGCCGCCTTTGGGGGCGCAAGTAGAAATACACTAATCATAGATAAACTATCATAGAGTTAGAAACTGAAACAGGTAAAAGAATTCAAATGAAAGCTAAAATTGTACCCAACATTGCAGCTCCAATTGACAACACCGTCAACGTCGAAGGCACAGACCCGTGCGGGGCCCGGTCGGCGAAAAGGCCCGCAGCAGAGCCTAGCTTGTCGTAAGAAGCGACTAAGGGTCTTGGGATTCTGACACCGGGTCAGTGCTCAGCCCATAGAGTGACCAAGTGTGTGCCCTAGGTGGCTGAATAGGGTGGCCCTCGTCCGCGGGGGTTGTCAGGTCTATAATACGGAAACCCTGACCGCCGACCATAATGGGCCAACTTGTGTGGAGAGTGCCACGCTTCATGCACGTAAAAGACCCATTTGTGGACCGCCAAGTAGTGCACCACATTGGCTAAATTTTCCGCCCCTGTCCACCTCTCCCCTTTTCCTGTGGTTCTTCAAAATTTACAGTTCAATTGTTTCCCACTCACCCCCATATTTCATTATCATCCTTTTCATGTTCATCGCCTTGCACGGGCGTAAAACACCAACTCATTCACTCACTCACTCGAAGGCACACAACTACCGTACTTACACGGATTAAAATTAGCACATCCAGTTTCCAACGATAAACAATTTCAGATATCTATGTGAATAGGAGCCAACTACTACTGGGATATTGTACAGGATCACACGATAAGAGGAAAAGGTCCAACAGCTGTACAATCACACTTTGGTTATCTGGTGTCAGGACCCGTGACTGGAAGAACATGCAATTCACACCATACTATATCAACGTCGATGCTAATTAAGTGTTTTAACTTAACTCGAAGTCAAGGATGAATCTAAACCGTATAAACCGACTAATTCCATTCAAAGGAGAAGAATAACCGCTTTGTCGTATCCGCCCGACAACGCCAAGATTCTAGAGAAATGTAAGGACGTTTCCCATCTAAAAAAGCCACACCGTTTAAGGACACACAATCACTTTTGGTCACCGAACCGAACATGGTATAAGGAACAACAAATCAAGTCAGAGAAAAACGAACAGCCGAGAACATCATGGAAACTCGCAGTCGGAGAACTCATTAAAGGGCAGGATGGACTTATCCGACCTGTAAATTTGAGAACCAAGAATGTGGCAACAAATCGACCTATTCCGAAGCTCTACCCAATCGAAGTGAACGAGATGGACGAAGAATCAACTGAATGACTCTCAAAGATGAGAGCAAAAGAGAACATTCGCAAACGGACTGTTTATCAGTGAAAGTTAATTGTCAAGTGATAATGTAGGAGTTTTATCTATTTCATATGGACTTTAAAGTTAATTTCAGTTGTATCATTTGTCATATTTTCGAGTATTTTTTCATTTTATTTCACTTTCGGCGCCCCCAGTGTCAATGATTACGGCACTTAGAACAATGACTTTCACGTAATTGACGTTACTAACGTAACAATTGTCTATGTAAATCGTATTGTTTGTAACGTAACGTATCTATGTTTATAAGTCAAGTAGTCTTTCCAATACAAATTGAACCATACACACGTAATTTATTCAGCGAAATACTAACCACGCAACCAATCCCACAAACCTTTTGTTCCCACGATAGATTCGTCAATAGAAAGTTCTTTTTCTTGGTAAACAATAATAGATAAACTTCCTATTTATATATTCAATCAGCGACTGAAAGCGACAAGGCGGTGAATATGCAGCATGATTTCTAGGGGGAGTTTCTTTTCATTCTCTAAACGAAGAAATTTCAAAATATTTTGAAACCTGTTTCTACCGAACATGCCCTAAACCATGGTGTCGACTGTGAAGGATGCTTTGTATTCCAGTACTCTTTGATGGAAACTTTTTCTATTAAGGCCCATGTTGTAAAGAACCGCTAAGAATCCCTTGGATTCCGGTATCGTCATCTTTCCGGTTTTCGTCCACGAGTTTTTCCTTAAAGCTCTACTTGTGACATGCCTAGATTAAGAAATAATTCATGGTCGCCCTTGGTTTATTGGAGATTTAACCATGGGTGCCCATTATTTTCGTGGATATTTTTCCCAGAGCGTAGCGCAGCGGAGCGAGGGATAAAATACTCAAAAATAATGGACACCCATGGTTAAATCGAAAATAAACCACGGCTGGACATGAATTATTTCTATTCTTATATGACAATTTTGTGTTTTCAAAAACCTATATTGTACAATGCTACGGAAGCCATTTTGTTGTTTCTTGCTACGTTTATGTGCAAATGATCCTTTATGACGTCGGCAATTTCAGTGTAAAATCATATAATGATGTCGCCATTTCTAGCGCAAAATGAACTGTGACGTCGACCTGTGTTTAATTGGAATTTAAACATGGCTTGTCTCCATGGTTTGTATTGTTCTCTCCGGGGACCCATATAAGACGCTGTTATATATGCAACTTAAAGCAACTCTTTCAATCTTTACAAATACATGCACAGTGCAATCACGGGATTCAGTACCATATATGCAAAGGTTCTATTCCAATCTTGCTTTTATTTTACATTGCCTACTGGTCACAGAGTAGATCTTGCCACTTTTTGCTCAAAAGCAGTTCTCGCCATGTTGCCGATAATTTCGCTATATATCCGCTAAAATTGTCACGGAACAGCTTATTTTAAAGGCACTTTTGTCCTCTATTTGGATCAGGTTTCATTTCCTATCTACCTGCCAACAATACAATAAATGTTTGAAAATCGGGTGGCGAGATCTATACTCTGTGACCAGTAAAATTTATATGTAATTAGGTTTGTCAGCCGGTATTTTCCTTTGGTTTCCAAATCAAACATGATACGATACTAGTATTGTGCTGTCTTACAAAAAAGTTTGAAGAAGAAATGAAAAATGTATATTGCAAAATACCCGAAAAAAGCCTACAGTACATGTGTCTGTTTGTTTCTCACAAACTCCATCATCAAATCAATGGAAAACAGAAGCTAGAAATAAGTGATGGGTCTAGAATCACTTTGAGGCATATGTATCGGTCCTCTTCCTCTCAGGGCTTCATTTTCTAGTACATTTTCCGGGGGAAATACTCGATTCCACGAAGAAGGTCCAGCCAGTTTCTTGCTGTGCCAATGACGTCAAACGGAACCCTGTGACGTCATTTTGGTGCGACGAAATTTCCCGCTTTTTGTCACCCACCGCAACGCGCTAGAGGGGCCTAGTAGTGGTCTTCGTCCGTCCGTTCGTGCACCCGTCACACTTTTGTGAGCGCAACTCCTCTCAGACCACTCAATAAATTTTGATGAAACTTGAAGGATTGATACTGTAGTTGAACATATTACACCGCCATTTGATAGGAGTTCTGGGACTTTGTTCATTTTAGGTCATAGGAACACATTGATTCTGGTGAAATTTTGTAGGATTGTTTTTCACGATATGTAGGTAATTATATCGCAATGCCATTTTAATTCTTCAAATTTTAGTTAATTTTCAACTTTCGGCGGGGGACATTGGCTACGTGTAGCAATCTTGTGATGACTTGAAATTTACTGAGAGTCGGGGTACATTTCATATACATGTAGTTGTAATTCTAATTCCCGCAAGCTCTCGAGTAACGAATCAACTGTGATACGAAGACTTCATAAGCAGGAGCGGACGGAATGTTTCTTCACAATAAGGGAAAGTTGAAGTCAACACGTTTGTCATAGAGCTTTGTTGAAAGTCTTCCTTGTGAGTCAATTTCGAGATGCAGATCTAAATATGAAGCAGACTTCCTAGAATCGTTGTGTCCTTTATCTCAAGTTCCTGAGGATATATGAGATGGGTGAGTGAGTGAGTGAGTTGGTGTTTTACGCCCGTGCAACGCCATATAGGTTATTTACAGACGATGAACATGAAAAGGATGACACAATGAACATGAAATGATGATGATAAATGGAAAATGGGGGTGGGGTGGGAAAACAAAGTTACGGTAAATTTTTAAGAACCTTAGGAAAAGGGGAGGGATGGGTAGGGGCAGAAAATTTAGCCTATGTGTCGCACTATTTGGCGGTCCACAAAGGGGTCTTTTACGTGCATGAAGCATGGCACTCTCCACATACGCTGGCCCACCTCTCCCCTTTTCCTGTGGTTCTTTACCGTTCCTTTGTTTCCCATCCCATCCCCATGTTTCATCTATCATCCTTTTCATATTCATTGCCTGTGAATAACCTATATAGCGTAGCACGGGCGTAAAACACCAAATCACTTCACTCATTCACTCACTGAAAACAATTAGTTTCTAACATTTTAACCAATACCAGAGCTCCAGGTTGTCAATTCGTACCAGATTATTCTGCCAAAAAGGGGCCGGCTTATGTGACGTAAGGATAATTACTGAAATCGTACCTACAAGAATTGAAAAAAAAAACGATGTAAATTTTTTTCTATCGACATTCTGATCCTTTTTTTTGTCATTATGTTTATATGCTTTTTTACTAAATGTATAATCTGTTTTGATATATCGTTTACGAAAATGGTTTTTTTTTAGTTTTGTTGTTGTTGATGTCGTTGGTTTTTTAGTCCTTTTTTTTGGGGGGGGGGGGGGGATAGTCATCATAATTATGTTCGATAATGTAGACTATAACTATGTCCAAGCTAACTTTTAATTTGAAATTGTCAACTTTTGGTTTTTATACGGGGCCTGTTTATCTTGGCATTACATCTCCCGACTAGAATCTCTATTGAATATTTTGAAGGCGAAAATTTGTAATATGCGATTTCTGATTGGAACGGAATATTGCTTAATTTTCTTTGCAGTGACCCTTTTTTTATTGAATGTCTGTTTCTATCTAGCTTCAAACTTTTTCGATACATGACATAAGTTATATATTAAACATACCCAAATTAAGATTGTAACCTTACTACGCCTGCAGTCATTAAAACAGTCGCATACGTGAGCAAGTATTTATTTGAGACTAACATCATTTGCACACTGTGACATAGATAGCAAAGGTAAAAGAAAACAGTCATTTCGATACTTAAGTACATAGTACTATTTCAATAGAGAACATAACAATTATCTCAATCAGATTACAATCACATCACAACTAAACAACAACAAAAATCAACAACATTACAACATACAAATTTGATTATCCATTCATTAATAGTTTAAAAAAACGAATTGACGCACACCTTTTAATAAAAAAATCTTTCAATATGTTGAACATTACACTACCCCACCACTACCGTTGCAATGTTACAGTTATAATTGAGACGCAAAAGCATATGCCATGATGCCAAGAGTTTGCTTTATTTTGCTTTGTTTATATAACCATGTTGAAAAAAAGTTGGTTTTATATAGATAGCGCTGCCGTTCCTCCTATATATCTCAGGGTACCAAGTTCATACCCGCAATTCCATGGATTATGATTTAACTTTTACACAAGATTTGTAGCAATTGTAGAAATTGACTTCATATTTAAAAAATGATGATTTGGTCTTATTTGTCTTATTTGACAATGAACCTATGGATTTTCCAGAAACTTTCAGACATAATGTAATGTGCATCTTCCATGTATCCTTTATACATTTGTATGAATAAGTGTTCCCCTTACTTTGGTGGATAGACGTATTGTTTTTGGCATGTCCGTTCGTCTACCCGTCACAATATTTGTCAGCGCAACTCCTATGAAACTAAACTTTAGTTGTGCATATTTCCAAGGAATTTTAATTGTTAATTTTTGTTGGATATTTACGGCTTTTTGAACTTGGAAAATTTTTAACAACAATAAATAACAAGAAACACAAATTCATAACATAACAACATGCAAGTTTAATTACTTATTCATTAAGAGTTTAATTTCGTTTGTGCTATTAACGATTATCATAAATTCTAAATGTGAATTACGAAATCTGTACCCATAAAACATGAACTCTTGAAAAATTTAGCAATATCTATCATAAGTTTCTTGGCCTCAATCACCATTACGAAAGCATGAAAAGATTTTTTTTTTCAGTTATGTCAGACAAAAACATAAGTTTTTAAGTACCTATTGTATTATGTAACTAAGAAAGTTTTTCCTTTTTTTTCTACTTTGAAATGTCAATGTTTCCGATTTATATTTAACACCTTTACACCTACTTAAACGACAAAGATGTCAAGTATTTATAAAACAATATTCGACGAAATCTCTCACAATCTAAATTTGTATAACGTCTGTAAGTTCATTTTTTAGAAAATGGTGCAAGACGGGAACCATTGTAAATGAGTTCAACATTGAGCTTATGGAAAAGTGACGAAATTTTGTGATCTATACAGATCCTTTGCGGAAATATTACATGTTAGTTTTGCATGCGGAACCAGTTACATATTTATTTTTTGGGCCGAAAGTTTCAAGGTTCTGGGCGCAAGACATACTGAAAATAATAATAAAAAAGGCTATAATTTTTTACCTCGTCATTAATTTGAAAATATTCAAAATCTCTGAGATATCAATCCTATCAGGTGTTCACTGACACTGCTGACTTTTACGCAAGCTATTTGTAGAACTCTTTATCTAATATTTTCCTATTTATATATATATATATGCAATGTTAAGTGATTTTGTCCTATTTACTATGTTTAGTAAAAGCGGCCATGTTTTTTTTTCTTATCTCAGAAAATTATAATTGTTTGTTGCAAATATGTTATAAACATGTATATTTCTAAAGATTTCAGGTATAATTTAGTTCAGTGGTTTACAAGTTATAAAACATTTTTGAAACTTTCTTACAAACGACGGCCACATAGGGACTTGTGAAGAAGGCATTCGACCAGATGAGCTAAAAACGCAAAAATTATCACCCTTTTTGAAATTCAAATTTGAACTGGCGATTTTTTTCCAAAATAATATATAAAGTAAATTAATTAATATAAAACGAAATTAGGTTAACGACATTACAATTTTGAAAATGTGGTTTCTTCTTGTTTATGAAGTGGGTGAGAGGATTTTGGTTTTTGTAAGCGTCCAAAAGTTTTTTTTCCCAATCTATGTCGAGTGCACTTGTCACTAATCGTTCTCTACTGCAGTCGCCTTAGTTACAGCTCTTGTAGTATTGACAGATGACCCTTCGTCCGAGGCTACAGCATTATAACAACCGAAAATTTTCTGAAAACCTTTCTTGAAATTTCTGTTTGTTGTGTAGTAAATCGCCCAGTTGATCGACGGATGGATGTGTGCAAAGACTGTAATCAATAAATGGACCTCGTGTGCAAAGGTGTCCTTTGAATCTGCAACAAGTAGAATAGCAAAAGGAACCCAACATAACGAGAATAAGATATACACGATAAACATTGTTTTAGCTAGCTTCAACGATCTTGCGGTAACGTCTTTACCAGAATCTGCCATTTGCTTTCCTTTTTCGTGTACATGCTTGAAAAGAAAAAAGTAGGAAACTCCTACAACTAACAGCGGAACCCACACCAAGCATACAGAGAGAAATACTGTATACCAGTATGTGGCCATTCTGTCCCATATGCATTCTAAACTTTTATCATCAAATCCGTGATCTCCGACGCCAGCCCAATTTAGCATTGTCATCACTAAGCCAACACAATACAACGTAATACACATTGCCACACATGAAATAGGATTAAAAAGTTTTTTGTAGTGTGTATTGTAGCATATAAAAACATATCTGTTGAAACTTAAAAGGGTAATGGATCCTAGCGACGAAATGCAAGACATGGTACACATCATTCCAACGAACTTGCAGAGCCTGTGATGCTTTTCGAAAAATGGCCGGCCTTCGATTTTCCCTAAAAAAGAAAAAAAAAGATGTAATGGTAAAACTTAGTAGTACTGGGTTTATTTTGTGACTAGTCTAAATTAAAAAAATATATATATCAAACAATGGTTTGGCTTAAATAAAAAAACAATTTTCATATTTCTAAAATAATTTAAAAAGGGATATTGTCGAAACTTACAAATGATCACAATTTAGGGATCAAAAGGTAATGCAATATCGGAACGTTTCTTGATAGACAGACAGTAGATATAGCAAGAAATAAAAAGACGATGAACACTTATTTAAAATAAATTTGATATACCGATAACTGGGCAGGTAATTTTTGCGGATTTGAATGAAAATTCTGTGATTTTATTTTCGCAGATTTACATCTTTTTAATTGGATTTTAAATTTTCCAGTCGAGTGTTGAGGTCAACCGCGAAATACCGCAAAAACTACCAGTTATCTATAGTAAAACACATTTGGCCTCTGAATCCCGATTTCAAAGACATTTTCAGAAGATCCAAGATAACGACGCTACAAAAAATCTTAACGGAAAACAACTATACGCGAACTCTCGTAAAAAGACAAATAAATTAAGATTGTTTTATTAATTTTGACCAGAATCCTGACTTCAAGAATTTTTCTTTTTACTGGATTTTATTTTAAGATATCGGTTTAAGGACGTCTTGGTAATGTTGTTTTGGAATTATGTAGGTTTGGAAGTGAAGTTTCATTCAAAGTTAAAAGGGTCATGATAACTCCGGAAAAATAGAGGAGCGGAAGATTCTTAAACTTTATCTGTTACTCATTATAGAAGACTCAAGAAGAACCGGTCCATGTGTTTAAGCTTTAAAAAAATAGTGCGGGAAACTGAAACTGAAGTCCAGAAAGCTCAGTGAATGCACGGCACATCAAAATACAGCTTGGTGACAAAAGTGAGTAAATTTCTGAAATCATATTGTTTTATGTAAATTCGTAAATTTGGAAAAAAAATTATTCTGAACAGGTTTTTGAATTTACATATATTTTAATATCTTTTTTATATTATTTGAAAAAAAATTCAAGTTTATTTGAGATTTTTTCATGATTATTTCATTATAAATTTCAAAGTTGCACATGTTGAAACACAAAAATGATATTTTGACGTCAATCTTTACTTGCTCAAATAGAGTCATTGTGTCATAAAATTTCACTTGTGTTTAAATCGTTGCTATTTTTGAAAAAAGAGAAAAAAAAACTGATAACGAAATTTAGATATCACAAAAGTCATGAAATCGGTTGAAAATGGCTCCAGAATAATTTTTTTTTAAAAATAAACGAATTTACATAAAAAGTAAATGGAAATTTTTTGTCATTTGTCATTATGCTGTACATGCAAACAACTACGCTCTGGGAGTATAAAAAAAACCTCACGTATATAACTTTTTGTAACTTTAATTTATTGTTAACGCTGTTAATAGCAAATACAAATTTAGCGTACTTTCAGTATTCTGAATTTTTTTACTTGTAGTTTAAAGTCCAATTAAATAAATTTAAATGGTTACAGGGCCATTCTGACATTGCTTGTTCTTTGTGTTTCGTTGATCTTGTTACTATTAAGACAATTAAAAAGTTCTTTAATATATTTAAAGTTTTTCATACATTTTCCTTGTTATTAATTAATATCCATTTATTTTGTGGTTTGTGTTTCTTCGTGCTGTTCTTGTTCGTGTTAGCCGGTTTTGTCGTTGCACTTTCGGACTTTTGACATTCGAATGGTGCCAGCCTCTTTGCTTCTTCCACAAATTTATTTTGTTTGATTTTATTTAACAGAATTAATTTTTGACACTTTACATTAAATATAGTCCATGAGTATTAATATTTAACAAGATAAAGATCAAAGGGCATTACAGCCACGAAAAAGATTTTATGTTAAGTCTGTGAGTGCTCTGTTGGGTTAACACATCAATAAATTCTTCAAAAATGATCTACAGTACTTAAATTAATCTTTAAGTCATTTTATATTCAAAAGATTCTAAATATTTAATTTATCCTCAGTCAACGGCATCTATTAAAACTATTTCGCCTGTAAGAATGAAAATTGACTTTATTACATCTGACAATTATTTTTTAAGGATTCTTAGTGAGTGATTGAGTTGGAGTTTTACGCCCTTGCAACACTAGTACTGTAAAGGCGATGAATATAAAAAGGATGATTAAAATGACGATGGAAACATGGGGGTGGGATGGGAAACACAGTTACAGTTAATTTAGAAGGAGAGAGGTCGATAGGCGCCGAAAATTAAGCAGAAGTGAAGCACTACTTGGAGGTCCATAAAGGAATCTTTTACGTGCGTGAAGCGTGGCACTCTCAACACACATTGGTCCACTCTGGTCAGCGGTATGGGATTCCGTATTATAGACCTGACAACCCCGCGGACGAGGGCCATCCTATTTATCCACAATGCCCTCCACAATGGTACACACCTTGTTTGTACTGTGGGCTGGGCACTAACATGTTAGAATCTTAAGACACGTTGTCGCCACTTATAACAAGCTAAGCTCTGGTGCGGACCTATTTTCCACCCGGGCCCTGCGCGGGACTTTCCTGGGACTAAATTTATGATTTTGTTTTATTACAAAACACCCTTTTACCAAAGATCATGTTTATAATAGACTTAAAACCTACAATAATATCACTTTAATGATCTGGAAGTACACGAATTTGACTTTTAATCTACAGCAGCAACAACAAAAAAACAAAAATACGATTTATAACGTCCAGCTCAACAAATGATGTTGCATGTTCCCCTCTAAAACTAGCATTAACAGAAACGTTCAAAAGATGGGTTAAATAACTTGTGCTCAAAATGGTTGAATGGGGTAACTCTATCATAATGAATGCCGGGGTCCAAATACCATGGTAGTGTACCGTGTTGGGGATAAAAGCAATAAAAACTTGTAAGCAAATAAATCAAAACTATCTTAGAACCGAAGATTGTAGAGCAAATGTTACACATATTTATTTACGGATTTTATTTTCCGGTTCCAAATTTTCAATTGTTTTTGGCATCATTTTCAAGATAAAAAATTACGGTTCATGATGGCTTTACTCTCATTGATGCGTATTTGGTAAGGTAAACGTTAAGGTTAAAAGAATTATTTTGCTTTACGAATGTTGTTATTTTACTTATAAGTCTTCGTTTTCTATTATCTTAAGTACAACTAAAACTTTAAACTGTTTACTATTTGTTAAGATCAAACACTTACCTACGATGCTCATTGTGTCTGCTATAGTTGTAACATACAGATCTGATAAAGCCAGATTAACAATGAAAATTGACTGCACTTGCTTGAGCTCCCTCGTTTTTGCAACAACAATCAAGATCATAATATTTCCGAAAGTTCCAACAAGTGATGCTATGCCCAATACGATAAGGCATGGTATGGCTAATTCTGGAGCATCACGCAGGAACTCGTATTTGTTATAGACCGGACCTGGTACTGACATGACAGTATTTTTTAGTTTGAAACTGTACGTTTATACTCGACACAGACTTAAAAAACTTATTAACCACAGCAACAAGACGTTCAAATGCTTGTTTTATCAACGATTTGCTTAATATCAAACGTTCAAATCGTTTTATATGCAATAATTCCTTAGTTATTTTGATTGACACTCTCAAGCTCTTTAATATTCAGTTTGAAAGAGGTAGGATGTAATCTGGATTTTTAAAAATCTATATAAAAATGTTTGAGATATCATTGGCAAATCTAAAAGTACTAAGGCATCGAGAAGATCTGCACGGTGACGGAGAACAACCTTAGTTGTTAAATTGCAATCTAATATTTGTAAATTTTAAACAAGAGGCCCTTTGGGGTCTTAATCGTCCACCTTGTCCTCCAGCCTAAGGGTCTTTTCTCTAAGCTTTAACATCTAAAGGAATACCTGATTACTTCCCAATGTAACTTTAGTAGAGCTTTTTGAGCTGAAGGTTCAAGCAAGCAATAGCAATAGAATCACAAGCAATATCTACTTTGTGACAAACTAATTGCTTTTGAAAACCACTGTCTCAAGGAAACATCGTTACGCTTTTGGGATAGCAGCAGAGGTACCAATGGAGCATCCGAATGTCAAAAGTCCGAAAGGGCAGAATCAAAACCAGTAATCATCAACGAAAACAAGACGCAAAACAGACAACACCGAAATACATTAACAAACACATAAATACATAAACAACTGATAAGCAAGCAACAACGCGAACTCGAGTCGTAACGAGAGTGAACTCATGTGCCCCGGAAGAGCAGTTCCTGCTTTAAAGCACACTCGTCAATATTGGCACTTACTATTTCAGAAACGGAGACCAAAAGGCCAAAATGGGTGTTATTTTTACTAAACTGTAAAAAATGCTTTCACGCTTTTTCCATTGTATTCTTCAACCCATTGTTTCTACTATGGTTTTGAGATATCTTTTAAAGTTTCATTGTAAAAGGGGTCAAATTAAGACAACACCCAAATAGCAACGTTTTTATTTGTCTGATTTTGAACGTTTTTAATGAAAATCTTTTTTAATAATTTTTTTACACACATCAATGTTCTGTGAAATTTGCCATTTCCTTTAACATTTGAATGAAATTCAACCAACCTTTGGAGTCATTTATTTTAAAAACCAAGTATCAAGCATGCCTTTTTGTTCCCCGATTTCATAGCTACTACTATTTGTAGGCTTTTGATATTTGGTATGCAGCTTAAGGTGGGAAGGAGTCTTATAATGTGGGATGAGTTTTAGGGCTGTTGCTTATTTTGTTCCTGTATAGCGAGCCGACTTAGAATTTTCGCCCCTTAGCGAGGGACCCATATATTTCCGTTCTTGTTTAACTTAAATTTTCAAAGTGCATGTCAGGAAGAATACATTGACAAATTTTAAAGAAAATTTATTAAGTAGATAAAAATGGTGCTTGGGTCATGTACTTCCTTAAAGTGAAAATATTGAAAGTTCTAGAAATAATCAAGTGCTTGTCCAATGAGAAGGAAATGTAAATCAATCTTATCTACATATTCAATCAGAACAATAAATATTTAGTTTGTTCTATGCGATATGAGATTTTCAAATTCAATTACATTAAACTAAATAAAAAGTTTCGAATTTAGTTTACAGCCCAATATATCATACATTTTTTTCAAACTATCAAAATCTCAAATTTTCTTAATCAACATTAATGTTAGTCAAACATGCAATTCTTATCATCAGTTGAAAAGCTTTTTTTTCTAAGCACAAGTATAGTACATTCAACCTATCAATGTAATGAATGTTTTAATAAAAGCCAACACTTTACATCACTGAACTATTTTTTTTTCTAAGCTTAGCACAAAAGGTTTGTTTAGTCACGCACCCCATGAGAGAAGTCGAATCAATATTTGCTAGTTGAAAAGCTACTTTTTAGCATGGAAGACACTATAAGGAACCAATTATTCTGCACGTTTATCAATATCATATTTGATTTATAGATATCAGAAAAGACCAAGGGAGTCTCTGTATTTGTACTCCTATGTGTTTCTAGAGGATAATGGCTAGTACTATTATTTAAGTTAATAAACATTTACTCTATACTTTAAGCTAGCCGTTTGGATACACTGTTCTTTCAGGTTTCAAACTGAACTAGTTGCTAATTAGAGATAAATTTTCAAGATGAATTAATCGCTTGGGTTTTTAGTGCTTGGTAACCATACCTTATATAAAATAAATTTAAAGATAATGCAAGAGATACTTTTTCTACATTTTAAATGCCAATTTATTTCGAGCAAAAAAACTGTGTATTCCTTAACTCTTCTCTCCAAAATACCAAATATCAAATCGGTTTTTTGTTAATGTTGTTAATGCATACTTTATATACCTCTCACCAACAGACATTTGTCTTGTAAGAAAAGCACTCGTACCAAAAAAGTTCGATGTTCATGATCTGAGAGATTTCGTCCAATTTTAGATTAGAGCTATTATCAAGAAAAAAAATCGCCCCTTCAATCAAAATCTTCTCTACTAAAATGAGTATTTTGTAATAATAACTGCGTAATAGTATAATAGTAAAAAATAGAACAATACTAGAAGTACAAAATATCTTGAGGCATTGAAAAAAAGTATTGACATGCAAGTTTCATCATTTTGAAGATATATGCACTTGTTAGGATTGCGGGAAAGTAAACTTTTTCAGTTTTTCTTAGAAAATACATTGATTTTTATTTTAACATGATTTTCAAGGATGTTTTGGATTATTTCCGATAAGTTTTAAACAAATACATGCATTACGAAACCATGTTTGAAATATTTTGAGGCATTTGTTAAAGCAAATGCTACTATAGTTACCCTAGCAGGAGGCAAGCCCTATATAATACATTTAAATTAATAGGGTGTAAAACAAACAAGTTAATCAAGTTTGATTGCCCCTGGAAAATAAAAGGATTTGTAAGATAAGGTATTTAAGCAAACTCCATAGAATCATAGGGGAGGCACATATCCAAGTGTTTTTTTTAAAGGGATGGACTTGAAATCAGGCAAGTTACCGGTAGTTAGTTATTGATTAATCTCATGCAGCACGAATTCAGCTATATCAGGGAGATGAACTCGAAAGGGGTGATCAAATGAAATAAAAAAAAGTGGAGGAGATAAGGACACTCGTGTAAGGCCATTTAGCTCACTGGGAAAAGGAGGAATGGGAAGGGAACCTCCTGCATGGGAATCCTACTTGTCTACTCCTATCGAAACCTGCAGCAGGTAGGTTATAATTAAGTGGAAGGCGACGTTTTTCCTAAGCCCAGTGAATTACTCAGATTTGCGGTCTGGTTTTCCGTATTATAGCCTGACAATCTGTAAATTCCAAAATCTTGAACACACATTTTGCATCACCGCAAAAGACTTTGTCGCATTATGATTAATTGTAGAGTAAGAACACTTTGACCCCAAATACTGAGCAAACAAACCCAGTAAACTATTTTTATTTCAATTTAATAAATATATTAATACATTTCGCATTTAGAGGCATAAAATCAAAATTTACTAACATACTTTTCAGCAAAATTGCCTTTATTAACCTCCTTAAAACAGACCCTTCTTGTGTTAGGTGTACAAAGATGCACCTGCAAATTTGTATTGATCTTCTTAAGCCTTTTTAACTATCACCCATCCTGGTGCTATTTCATTATCACTCTAATTTTTAACAAATGATGTGTCTCGATTGTATAGTCGAAGTCATTGGATGGTACGATAAATCTCTGGTACAGGTTCCACGTTGCGAATAGGCCCACTGCAGTGATAAGCCTGTCATTAGAACTCAACTTACGAGCCGCCAGAAACCTCACATCGGGCTAGGCCGCTTTGCCTACAAAACGACTGGAATATATACCCCAAGTGGTTAAATGGAACAGCCCTGCCATAATGAATACAGGGGTCGTCATGCTATAATGCGGAAAATCGATCTGACCGCAAACCTTAGTGGTGCACCGTGTTAGGGAAAAGTGTCATGTTCCTCGCACGTTCAAGAACCTTGCTGCAGGTCTCGGAATTACAGTGTACTATGACCGGTACGACCATAATACAGGAGGCTAAATTGCCTGGTCCTATCCATAACTTCTTTTTGTCCCCCGCCGCAACGCGGATTGAGAACATAGAAATGCCAAGCGTCCGTCCGTCCGTCACACTATTTTTCGAAACAGTTTTCTCATCAACTATTAATCATAGGCTTTCGATATTATGTATGCAGCTTCAGGTAGTGGTCTTATATGGTGCGATGCTTTTTCATTCTTGGATTTACATCTCGAATTTGAGCTGAATCTAAGTTTTCTTTGAAAATTGCGTACGCTGTAGGAACACAGAAAAATTTAAGGATCCAATGGAGATCTTTTTTATTATTTTGTACTTTTTATGATCTAATTGCATTACCATGTTCTTTAGAGACAATTTGTCTATATTGTCAGTTTTTATCTCGCTCCTTTGTGAGCGTTAATTCTGTTAGGAATTATGTGCAAGGGGTTTAAACTTTACATCTTATATTAGATTTGCCCTATTCTCATTTAGATTCCTTTTATTTTAGATTTGCGTAGGGTAAATCCTCGCTTTGCCTATTACACCAGATATTTTACACAGAATTAAGTCCGTTTTAGATTTCAATAATGTTAATTATTTGACTTACTGTGTTTGTTTTTATTTTCGTTTTTTCTTATGTGTCGAAAATCTAATCTTGTAGGACCAGAAGGTGAAGCCTTTAAGTGTCTGAAAGAGAGGACATTAAAGTTTTTAGTGATATATTAAAAACGAAAGATGTTGGTTGTAACTTTTAATTGGAGTAAGACTATTCAATTTGGACAGAGAAAGTTAGAGATTCCACTTATTAGAAATGTGAATTCAGATCTTTGTCCTTTTTCACCTTATATTATAATGTGTAAGCGTTTTAAAGTATTGAATAATAGTTCTCCGGCCTTTTTAATCAAAGATGTCAAGTCACAAAGTAATAAGCCTGTTAGTTACAAACTATTCAATTCTTTTTTTTAATATTGCCTGGCTAACATAGGTTAAGATGCTACCTTGTACTCAACGCATAGTTTCAGAAGAGTAGGGGCAACTTGGGCTTTTAAATGTGGTGTTCCCTCTAATTTAATTCAGTTGCAAGGTGATTGGAGAAGTTCTGCATATACAGTTTACTTGAAATATGATTTATCTGATCAATTAAATGTTGCAAAGAAAATTTCTTGTTGTTAAATAATTGCATGTGTATTAATTTGTTTTAGGTCAAAAGGCTTGGAAAAGGTCAATAGGTGATTCTATGGTTAAATACTTACCTGAATTAAAGAATACAGATATACAGGCATTTGGGCCCTTAAAGCGTCAAAATTTACAATTTTTCATTACTTTTCCCCTGAATTTCAAAGATTAACTTGTCTGACACCATACATTCAACTTCAACCAAACTTGGCACAGTTGTTTAATTGCATTAATGCTACAATTCTATCGTTCGGATTTTTGATTCGTCAAAAAATATGGCCTCCATGGCTTCAAATAGAACATAGGGGTCAAATTAATTTTTTTTGCAAATAACTCAAAAATGGTAACAGATATCAAAATTCTGATGGGAGACAAAAGTGATCAGCATCTCATGATCTACCTGCTCTGAAATTTTCAAGAAGATCCAACAAACGACATAGGAGTTATTGCTCTTTTTCTGGATTTTTTCAAAATTTTTCACTTATTTAGCCCTATATCTTGAAAACTATACAAGATATTTCAAAAATTCAAATTGCATATGATTGAGCACATCAAGATCTACAATGCATGTGATTAGGTCAAAGCTGTAGAACCATTTCTTTTAGGAGTTATGGCCCTTAAAGCGTCAATATTTACCATTGTTCATTACTTTTCCCCTGACTAGACCAACTGCATCTTAACATGGCACACTGTTTGATAGCTTATATGGTACAACTCTATCGTTCAGATTTTTGATTCATAAAAAAACATGGCCACCATGGCTAAAAATAGAACATAGGGGCAAATTTCATTTTTTTGCTAATAACTCAAAACTGGTTTCAGATATCAAAATTGTGCAAGAATCAAAAGTGATCAGCATATTAAAATCTACCTGTCCTGAAATTTCGGAAAAGATCTGACTGATGATGTGGGAGTTATTGTTCTTTTTCCTAATTTTTGCCAAATTTGCACTTATTAAGCCCAATATCTTGAAAACTAACCAAGATATTTCATAAATTTAAATCGCATATGGTTAAGCACAATAATATCTACAAACATATGTATCTGTGTAGTTCAGGTGAGCGATTCAGGCTCTTGGGAGCCTCTTGTACCTACACCTGTTGATTATAGGTTTTCAAATGTTATTGTTTCTGGTTTCAATGATGTTTTGGTGGATATGGCCTTTAATAATACTAATGTGAAGATTAACAGATGTAACGTTCAGGTCATGACAATAAATAAGACTTTTTAAGAAAGATTTGGTAGACCTAAGTTTGCTCTGTTTGATCAAAATGACAGGTTACATTTGAATCATGCTGGGATTAATAAATTCGTACATGGTGTAGCTAATACTCTGGCTCATTTGTAAGTTGTGTTTTTGTATTTAATTATTTTATTTTCGTCTTATCGACTAGAAGGTTACCTAATGCTTGTCCCGTGCAGGGCCCGGGTGGCGAATAGGCCCGCAGCAGAGCCTAGCTTGTCGTAAGAGGCGACTAAGGGTCATGGGATTCTGACGTCGGGTCAGTGCTCAGCCCACAAAGCGACTAAGTGTGTACCCTAGGAGGCTGGATAGGGTAGCCCTCGTCTGCCGGGGTTGTCAGGTCTATAATACGGAAACCCTGACCGCCGACCATAGTGGGCAAACGTGTGTGAAGAGTGCCACGCTTCATATACTTAAAACCCTTTGTGGACCGCCAAGTAGTGCACCACATAGGCTAAATTTTCCGCCTCTACCCACCTCTCCCCTTTTCCTGTGGTTCTTCAAAATTTACCGGTCCTTTGTGTCTCACCCTATTCCCATATTTCATTTATCATCATCATTTCATGTTCATTTTATCATCCTTTTCATGTTCATCGCCTGTAATTAACCTATATAGCGTTGCACGGGCGTTAAACACCAACTCACTCACTCACTCACTCACTCACCTAATGCTTATCTCCTATTGTTGAGGGAGAGGTTGGTGGTTTCTAATTCTAGATTGGATTGGATTTAAGTTTTGTTTAGTTATATGGGTTGGTTGAATTACAACATAATTCAATGTTTCCGGATTTGACCAACACTTAATCGATCTTTGGCAACGTGACGGGTGTGCTATAGCAAGCAGGAACTGCTTACTCTTCCGGAGCACCTGAGTTCACTCTCGTTTCGACTTGAGTTCGCGTTGCTGAATGCGGTTTTGTTGTTATGTGTGTTTGTTTTATGTTGTTATGTGGTTTGTTTTGTTGTGATGATTTTTTGTCTGCCGGTTTTGTCTTTGTCTTCACGGTTTTATGATACTGATTACCCCTTTGGTACACCTTTGCTTCTTTATTAAGGAAGATTACTTAAAGCTTATCTCCTATTGTTGAAGGAGAGGTTTGTGGTAACTGATTCCTAGGAATAACTTGACATTATTTTGTTTTATTTTATTTATTTATTTTTGTTCATTATTTTTATTTGTTTTTGGCTGACCTTCGGTTAGTGGGTATTTTGATATATATGTTATATGTTTGTCTTTGTGTGTTACATGTGCTTGGAATGTAACCGTGTTTGTATTTGTCTAGACCTGTCTCTTTGTGTCATATTTCACTATGTGTATGTCGTATGTCCATGAAAATCTGATGCCTTATAAATGTTTTTATTTTAATTTTTTTGTTTTTCTCCTTAGTTTAATACAAAGTTTTGGAGAGTAATTGTGGGATGGTCATCTCAGTACAAAAAAATACGATTAAAGAGACGACAGAGACGATTTTAATTTTAATTTTAAAATCATTGATTTTCCTTACTTGGAAAGTAACATACCAACGTCACCTGCATACGATGTCTATATTTCACAACTTATTCGATATGTCAGGGCTTGTACACATCTTTCAGATTTTTTTATCCGACACCGCTTTCTCCGTAACCGACTATTAGACCAAGGTTATAAAAAAATACGTCTCATACGATCCAAAAAAATCTTTATTCGTTATCAGCCACTCGTAAAAAAAATCAAAATTATGTGAGACGAAATGGTTAGTTCTTGCTTTGATAAGTGTTTGGCTGGTTGTTGTACTGAGATGATCACCTAAACATCCGTAATATGTCTTTACAAACCTGTTGTGTTTTGTGTAACTACCGGACCCAAAGATCGCAATGGAAGGGGGAGGTTTGGCGCGCCTTAAAACCTGGTTTAACCCACAATTTTTTTTAAATGTCTGTACCAAGTCAGCACCATTGCAATCTTCAAATTTTCCGGTATGTCTTCCTTGTTTTGTCTTGTCTTATGGACATTTGAGATTGATTAAGTTCGGTAATTTTGTTATTACATTCATCTACTACCTGTTTAACGAACCGATTATTCCCACTCAACGGTCGGAGGACCTAGAATTTGTTCTTGTTTCAGTTTTACCTTGTGTCCCAATAACTTCATTATATTAAAAATTGAAAAACTTGATCTTGATCACTGACACCAAAATAAAAAGCAATTTAACCAATCGATCAAATAACATTTAGAGTTGGGATGATTTAAATTGCACATCTTCAAATCTAATTTACGGACCAGAATGCAATCTCTGTGGATTGATCAATGATGGTGAGACATACGGATCGAAGAGTAAATGGTCGTTTGTGTGGCCACAGTTCAGGTGTCAGGTGTCAACAACGACAATTTTCCTTTTGTCTACTAACATTTCAACCAACCAGACCATTCTATTTTGTCCTTGAGAGTTCGCATTCTAGAGAAAATTTACCATACAACGAACAATCCCACTTGGAGTACACCTTTCCGAAGAGAAAGAGAAGAGTTCTTGATTAGACCATTGGGAACCGCACTACCTTAAGCGTGCAATGACAACATTGGAAGTACAATGTATAAGCAATTTGTCTAGCCCAAGATGCAATAATGTGAATGTGATGAATCTCTTTGAAATAACAGAATGACGGAAACGCAGTCGTGGTCATCGAGTGTGTGAGTCGGTGTTGAACGCCCGTACAACGCTATTTACAGGCAATGAACATTAAAAGGATGATAAAATGAACATGAATTGATGATGATAAATGAAAGACGAGGGTGGGGTGGGAAACAAAAGAATGGTAAATTTTGAAGAACCACAGGAAAAGGGGATAGTTGAATAGGGGCAGAAAATTTTGCCTATGTGGTGCACTACTTGGCGGTTAACATAAGGATCTTTTACGTGTATGAAACGTAGCACTCTCCACACACGTTGGCCCACTATGGTCAGCGGTCAGGGTTTCCGTATTATAGACCTGACAACCCCCGCGGACCACCCTATCCAGCCACCTTGGGTACACACTTGGTGGTTCTGTGGGCTGAGCACTGACCCGACGTCAGAATCCCATGACCCTTAGTCGCCTTTTACGACAAGAAAGGCTCTGCTGCGGGCCGTCATCGTAAATACAATGCACCAAAGCTCTGTGATGATACAATAAATGAATTGCCACGCCTGTTCAAAAACCAAAAGGGATTCATTACATTCGTACTTAATTGTATTCTATGCCCCTTTCGAATCCTAATACCTTTTATAAACAATGTTTTGAAAATCCAGTCACTGACCCAAATTCCAACCTTTACCGACTGATCGCTATTGTTTTTGATATCGGATTCAACCGCCTATTCAAACCTGTCGGAGTTCCACACGAAAACAGTACAAACAACCGGACTTTTCTCTCACTTCCCTTTTTAAACAAAGAATTGGATGCCATTATTTTGGAATTATTCTTCATCATAAATCTGTTACGACACATATCTATACTACTAAAATAACGAAGCGTTTTTTTCTAGCCGGGTTGCAGCCTAAACAACAAATGCTACGACCAAGCTTCATATATCAAAAACAGGGGATCGTCGTGCCCTTTAAAAATTTGATTAGCGTATGTGCAATTATGTCTGCAATTTGCTAATTAACCTAATTAATTAATCCGGAAAACCTATAGCCGTCATCGTTCCGGCATTAGAATGATGGGAATTATTTCCCCTGTTTTCTGACAATTACAAAAAAAATCCCACAAAACTTTTCCATTAATTTTGCTATATATTTAAAATATTTTATATAAATGGTTATATTGGTAAATTCACTATAAAAATGTATGTAAAAAAAGTTTTATCGTTAAAAATTGCAGCTTGATAGAAAAATAAAAACCATTATTGAAGTTAACGACATAGAGAGTCTATTCTAAATTATTAATGCCAATAGTCGGTCTTACAGAATTCCGACCAGTACCTCCCCGTGGTGGAAGACGGGCCCTGCTCCAGCGACAACAAAGGATACTTTGGAGCAGCTAACACTGGCGGTGGTGTGCCATGGGCTGGACGACCCATGGCACATAGCGAGTCTATACCGATTGGTATAAGTCGACGCAGAGGGGCTTTCCCCTAGTTCCTTCTTATTTCGAAGACAAATTTATTCCAATCATCTCTTATACCTACACCTCCACTGTTTCACCCAAGGTTTTCAACTACAAAAAGTGTTGCGGGATTTCCAAATCAATGACCTCAAAGCAAAGCCTTCAGACTGCTCTTGTGAAAAGTCCCCTTTCAATTATAGTCCCTCTGGCCACGTTATCACTGGTGACCCGAACATCGTGGAAAATGGCTTATTTCGCGATGTTTTGGCTTAAGGACCAAAATATCGTGAGTCTAGACGTATCAACTGGAACTATAATTTTAAAACAATTATGGATTCAGTTGAAGACTATGCCAGAAAATGGGCCAAGAAAGAACAGGAGAAAGAAAATAAGGTTTTGTCTGAGTGGGTTAAAGCTGTGAGGTCATTGATTTTGAAAAGAATCAATTCTTTGAAGGCCTCAATGAGCACTAAAGCAACATCCATTTTTAACAACGCTGATTTGCAGAATCACTGTCCACCTTACATGACAAATATGTTTTTGTATTAAAATAACATCATTTTTGTGTGCAAGAAACACTAAATTGACTGCTTGACAGCTGAACCACTAAACCTCTTTCAGTTCTGTTCACTGCAATACTAACGGCAATAAAATCCGACCTCCAGAAATATTACGATTGTTGTTATTCTATAAATGGGGTCGATCAAATGTGGATCCTGAAGATTTCGAAAGAACTATTAGAAATTCTTAGATCAAAATCAGTATCATCTTGCAACAGCATCAAAACTTTCGATTTCTCCACTCTTTACACTTCTATTCCGCATGAAATACTCACGATTGGCACAGCTGGTTAAACGAAGCTTTTTCAAAAAGAATGGAAAACGCAGTTACAAATATCTGGTAGTCGATTACAGTTAGACTTATTTTGTCATCAATGAGTCTACGAAAAAAAACCAAATATACAGAAGACCAAATAGTCGACATGCTTAATTTCATATCGACAACATATATGTTCAGTTTGGTGGACGTGTTTTTCAGCAAACAATAGGTATTCCAATGTGCACTAATTGTGCTTGCTGAATTGTTTCTACATTCATATGAAGCAGACTTCTTACAATCTCTTTTTTTTTCCAACGTAAATAAGTTTAAATAAGTTTATTGCACAATTGCTGTTAACAATAACTCTATCAACTACAGCATTGGTAGATAGAGCACCCGTGAAAGTTAGTGCCCAAATAAACAGGGTATTATAAGGGCAATATACTAGTTATTAATTCATGTTAGTTCATTTACACTCAGTTTAATCCACAAATTTAAACAAATCAAAAGATGCAAATAACCCCGGAAAGTTTTCCGTATATTGATCTTTAAATTACTACTTGAAAGTACATTTAGCACGTGTTGTTTGTTTATAGGGAACATGATGGTAATTGCTTCCCCTTTATAATCAAACAACTATTTTCAGTCTATCAACCTTTCCCTGAAGAGTGTTTGATGTAAATAAAATTTAATCTATATGGTGTAACCTTTTTCCCATTGAATAAATGGTGTCAAATCATATGTTGACCGCCTTTTGAGAGAGCTGTTGAATGCCGAGTTCAGCTGGCGGATGTTTACATTCAATTTTCTCCGGTGTTAATGAAAATTTCATCCTTGTTTGAAAAATCACCAAAAAAAATTATCCATCATGTGGAAAATTTTATTCTTATTTTATTAAACTACATCAATTTAAAAACTTGAAAACATACATTGATAATCCAGTCTTGATATTATAATCCAATCACAGTCCAGCAAAGTTTTAATATCTAGCTTCAAGCTCTGTCACAGTCTGACTTCCGGTTGCGCAATACTTAATTCCTGTTATGTTACCTATACTGTTAGGCCTGCATGATATTTGTTCGCGAAGCACTTTTTTCTTGTATTTTAATCTGTTTTTAAGAATAACGAAAAGTTTTCAAATCTTTGTACCTCTTTTTTAACTTCCTGTGGTGATTTAAGAATGTCTACTGTTCGGCTGCGGCCAACGATGAAAATCCTACAAAATATAACAACACGCAATGTCTAAATAAACTAAATTTTAAGCAATGTTTTCTATTCTTATCTTTTTTGTAGGAAAGATACATAGTATTGCTACTTATTTTCCACATTGAGCATTTGAATGGGGATTTATTCTAAACAAAGAAAAGGAATGAAAATTGTGTACCTAGAAAATTGGCCGTCTAAAATATTTTTAACTGCCACGTCGCAATATGTAAATAAAGAAAAATGAACATAAATATTTTAACACGTTATACAGAATTTGATAGAAATTTACCTGCGTATGAGCAAGAATGCTTTATAAACCATAGTTGAAGTCTATCATTGATCCATCATTTTTCTTCCCTCTTATGCATTCATGGCGCAAATGTTGATTCAGGTGCTAAGTCCATAGCTGTTGAAAAAAATAATGAAATCAATGAAAGGTTTGTTCAGCTTTTGTGAGTAGGGCTTTACTAAATGACTTATTCAGTAAGTACGGCAAGTAATTTAGATAAGAAGAGACACACAGAATACAAATAATGTGAATGCGGCATAAAATTCCATTGAAATCAATGTATTTTTCAAAATGTGTTTTATTTGAGCCAAAAAAACAGAAATACTAAGTGATGGTGTGACTCTGGACTTCAATTAGACTTGATATGAATAAATAAGACCAAAACAAGTGGATATAAAAAGCTTGAGTTAAGAAAACACAGAAACATAATTTTGGCTATAGGGAACATGATGGTAATTGCTTCCCCTTTATAATCAAACAACTATTTTCAGTCTATCAACCTTTCCCTGAAGAGTGTTTGATGTAAATAAAATTTAATCTATATGGTGTAACCTTTTTCCCATTGAATAAGTGGTGTCAAATCATATGTTGACCGCCTTTTGAGAGAGCTGTTGAATGCCGAGTTCAGCTGGCGGATGTTTACATTCAATTTTCTCCGGTGTTAATGAAAATTTCATCCTTGTTTGAAAAATCACCAAAAAAAATTATCCATCATGTGGAAAATTTTATTCTTATTTTATTAAACTACATCAATTTAAAAACTTGAAAACATACATTGATAATCCAGTCTTGATATTATAATCCAATCACAGTCCAGCAAAGTTTTAATATCTAGCTTCAAGCTCTGTCACAGTCTGACTTCCGGTTGCGCAATACTTAATTCCTGTTATGTTACCTATAGTTAACTGACTGATTTGGATTTAAAGGACAATACTAGTGTATTTATAACTGTCGGATATATTTTGAAATGAGAAGGTAAAGTATATTTAGCTCATCTTTTCAAAGTTGATTAGTTAATTTTGTGTAATAGCATGATTGACAAAACGTATACCCTCCCCCTTTTTGTAAGTTGCATCTTTCAATTTATTATAGTTAACAACATACATAGTAATAAAGTACATATACAGTTTGACAATAACAATAGATTTTATAAACAAATTCAAAAATAACTGTAAAGTGGTGTTATTCTATTGTTTTTAAGTGATTGAAAACTTTTAAGATAAATCGACTTGGTTTATTATTATGACTTATTGTGAGCTCGTAGTGCTTAAAGAATTCATTTTTAAAAAGATTAAACGTGTTTATTTGTTTTTCCTTGCCATTCGACAAATGATATGCTTTATGTATACTATATACTAAAATTGTTAAAAAGATGTTAATGTCTTTGTAACTTTCGTCTGTTATTTTATATCCCAAAACTAAAGACGAAAATGAAATAACATTATGACTCAAATTAAGTTTTTCAGAGTTTCTTTTGTTTTTTCCCAAAAAGTTTTGAAGTATTTACACTTGACAAAAAATGTTCATAATCTTCTTTCACATTACAAACCTTACATAAATTATCTGAAGTTATTTTCCAAATGTGTAGTAATTCTTTACATGGTAGAATCCAGTTTAAAAGTTTCCATTTAACCATTCGTATTCTATTATCTTTTAACTGTGTTGAAATAAACTGAAAAGCGGCATTTATTTTTTCATCTAACAAGTTTTCAAGTTGGAATTGTCTTTTTCACTTGATTCTTTCAAGATTTTGGTCATGTAATTTGTCAGTATCTTTTAAATGGATATAAATTTCTTTAGATGACATTTTAATGAAATCTTCTGTTTTTTTTTGTGATTTCTTAAGTCTCAAGCTACGACCATCCTCGGAAACCCAGAGGTTCTTCTCTCGCCTACTCTTTCATCACGTGATGAATGAGTAAGCGAGAGAAGAAACCCTGGGTTTCCGAGGATGGCTACGACTTGTTTTGACTTTTGTTTTCACGGAATCCTCCCTCTTTAAAATATTGATCCATTGGACAGGGATACTTTTTATAAGTTTTGTAAGTTCTGAAAACCAGTTGCTTTTATTTTTAAGCTTTGATAAAATGTACTTCTGGGATATTTTTCCATTCTCATCAACTATATCATTTATAAAAATTAAATTGCTGTCTATCCAATTCTGGAATATAAGACAGTGTCCTTTATATTTGATAAATTTATTACCCCATATAATTTCCTGTCTTATTTGTCTAAAATTCCGTTTGCATAAAGTTTTATTTTCTTTTAACCTTTCAATATTTTTTACTTTTATCCAACATTTAATATGTTTCTATAAAATTCTGGGAGCATGTTATTAGAATTTTCTAAATCTTTAAGCTCATTTAAGTTATAATCAAATAAGAGAAGACACGGTCCAAATTTGTTCATATGAAAGAGTGGTATCACAGCCCAACTCGGAATATCTTGGTCTTCTTTATTTACTTGTATCATTTTTTTTTACCAAATTTATGTAAGTTGCTTGTATGCATTTATCAATATCAATCATTTTTAGTCCTCCCTTTTCAAAACCATCACAAAGTATAGACCTGTTTATTTTTTCTCCCTTTCCATCCCATATAAAATCGAATATGAGTTTTTTGAATTGATCTAACTTTGTCTTTTCAATTGACATCACAGAAGCAAGATAAGTAATATTTGGTAGAATAAGAGATTTTACCACAGTAATTTTCCCAACCATTGTGAGTTTTCTTTTATTCCAGTCTGTTATAATTTTTTCAGACTTTTTTATAATCTTTTCAAAATTTAGATCTTTGCATTTCTGTTTATCGTGTCCAAAGTATATGCCTAGGCATTTAATAGGTTCATTTGACCATTTTATGTTTTCAACTTTATCTTTGCAATGTTTCAATTTACCTAGCCACATTCCTTCTGTTTTATTTCTATTTAACTGTAAACCAGACCATGTTCCAAAAATTTCAATAATATTTAATGCCTTAGATATTTCATTTTAAGATTTCAGAAATAATGTGGTGTCATCAGCTAATTGTGCTAGTCTTTTTATCTATTTTTATTTGAATGCCTTTAATATCATTTTCTTGTCTTATTCTACAAGCTAGTATCTCTACTGCTATTACAAAAATTATCGCGCTGACCGGACACCCTTGCCTAATACCACGAAGGATGCTGTATGGTGAAGATATCCAACCATTATTAGTAATACATCCTTTAATATTTGTATACAGGGTTTTTATCCAATTCAACATCGAGTTTTTTATACCGAATTTTTTTAATGCCTCGTACATAAATTCCCATTCCAAAGAGTCAAAAGCCTTTGAAAAGTCCAGGAACAAAATACATGTAGCTCCTTCTAGATTGTATTTTTCCGTGTGATCTATGATATCTTGAATTTGTCTGATATTAAACCCGATGTATCTATTTTTAACATAGCCGTTTTGGTCTCTGTTTATGAATTTATGTAAGATAGGTTTTAATCTTTGTGCCAACGCGTAGGCAATGATTTTTGTATCAACATTTAATAATGTGATGGGTCTGTAGTTATCCAGAAGAAGAGGGTCTCCCTTTTTATAGATAAGACTCAAAATACATATTTTTTGTAAATCAGTTAATTCCCCTCGTTCATAGCATTGATTGAAAACTTCCACTAAAAAAAGTTTTAAATTTTCCCAAAATGCTTTATAAAATTCGAAAGTTAAGCCATCGAGCCCGGGAGATTTGTTTAATTTCATATGAAAGATGGCGTCTATGTGCATTCTTTCAAGGAAAGTTTTCCCTCTGACTAACGTTCTACTTTCATCTTCGTTTAATACATAATCAACATTTGTTTTCTCCATATATTCTTTTATTCCCGAAACATTGGGTGATTTAGATGAATAAAGCTTTTCGTAGTAATTTCTTTCCATTTCTAAAATTTCTCCTTGATCAACTACTATTTCACCATTTTCATTCTTTAATTCGTTTATAGTTTTTTTCATTTGTCAAGATTTTTCTAAAGAGAGGAAATACTTTGTATTTTTTTCTCCCAATTCGATATTTAGTGCCCTTGATCTGATTCTTGCCCCTTTAGCTTTTTCCTCGTACTCTTTCTCTACTTTCTTTTGAACAATGCTAATTTCATCTTCTATTATGTTTTGTTCATTTCTATTGTTATTTCGTTCAAGTTTATGTTGAAGTTTTGTTAATTTATCTTCCATTTGCTTAAGTTCATTTCTTTTATTTTTTGCTCTATTTTTGCAGAATAAAACAGTTGTTTCTTTAATTTCATTCTTTAAGAGGTCCCAAGCTACGGGTAAATCTTCTTTATTGTATTTTACAGATATGTATCTATCTATCAGCTTATTAATAATGTCTTTATATTCTTCTTCATTTATAATACTATTATTTATTTTGAAGTAACCTTTTCCTTTATTTTCTGAATTTAGTTTAATTTTTAGTGATATTGCTTGATGGTCTGAATATTTTATTATTGCAGGTCTAATGTCTGCACTTTTTATTTTTGGTTTTAATGTTTTATCCAGTAAAAAAAGTCAATTCTACTAGCCGTTTTACTTTTATTTTTTCTTCTCCAAGTAAATTGGTTTTTATTTGGATTTAATTCTCTCCAAATATCTAGTAGACTAAATTTCTGAATTAATTGTTTTAAGTTATTTACTGGTTTACTTTTTGTTTTATTTAGTGACTTAGTTAGTCTATCCCTACTTTTTAATGTGTCATTCATGTCTCCTCCAATGATGAGGATACATTGGCTTTTATTTTTGATGACATCACTGGCTTTTCGGAAAAAAGTGTTTCTTTCAGAATTTTTGTTCGGTGCGTAAATATTTACTAAGGTATAAATAGTATCATAAATTTCAATATTCATTAAAAGAAGCCTTCCGTCATCATCTTTGAATGTGTCTATTAATCTTGAATTTAAAGTTTTATTGATTATTATTGACACTCCTCTGGAATTAGAATTTCCGTGCGAGTGAAAAATCATTCCAGCTATTTCATCGGTTAAGTCTCTTTCATCGGAGTTAGTAAAATGGGTTTCTTGGATAAAGGTTATTTCACTTTTTTGGTTTTTTATCCATTCGTAAACTCTATATCTTTTACATGTAAACCTTGGCAATTTAGAGAACAGATATGAAGTGTTTTAGCCATTATTAGTTTTTAAATTTTATTTAAAAGGTTGTTAAAGCAACATCTACTTTTTTTCTTTAGAAAACAAAGAGTGTTCACAGAGCGATTCACTACTATTACAAGTTTAATTATTCGTGCGTGTCGAATAGGTCTAAGGTAATTCGGACTTTTTGTTGATATTTGAATGAATGACATTTTCTATCCAGGTGTCTTTTTAAATAATTGAAATACACCGTAACGTTTTGAATGAACGAGCATATGTCAAGGTCGTTTTTATTAAGATTAGTACTCCCGTAACGGTGACCGATAGATGGCGGTCTTTTATTTACAAACATAGATAAAAATAGTATAACCACGTGTTGATACATATTATTAACATATTCAATATATAGGCACTCGGTTGCAAAACTCGGATGATTATATACATAATACAATGATATAATATTAAGATACAAAAATATAGAAAACCTATACATGCTGTATCCGATTTAACACAATTTGCTCGTATTTACATGTTTCATTCTTTTTCCATAATTAATTTCCAGGACATAAAAAAGTTCAGTACACATGTACTGCACAAAATGAACTGTACATATACCTTTATAAATATTTTAACCAATACAATAAATACATCACATTTCATAGTCACATATTTTATAATTTCTCTTAGTGTTTTCTGAAAATACATCATCTTATATAATGTCAAATTCAGACTATACTTTTTTTTCTTTTTTTGCTAAGATAAAAGCACAAAGAATCAAACAATTTAAAAAGACATTTACAAATTTCCAATCTAGAAAAATGAATAGAAAGGAGGACATGTTATACATAAAGTACATGTTAATTTATTTATATATATTTTTTTTTATTATTATTATTTTTTTAATCTTACATTGTTTTATTTTAACAATCTTACAATCTCTTCTAGACAAAAAAGATCGTAAACTAGCTCTCTCTTTTAACCTCACGTTCCGTTATATTGATGGTGTCCTTTCACTGAACAATTCTCGCGTTGGTGACTTTCCCTTTCTCATATACCCTTAGGAACTTTGGATGTTTGCTACATATATTTAGATCTACATCTCGACATTGACTCTCAAGGAAGACTTTCAACAAAGCTCTATGACAAACGTAATGACTTCAACTTTCCAATCGTCAACTTTCCCCTTTTTTTTTTTGTAGGAACATTCCGTCTGCTCTTCGTATCACAGTTGATTCGTTACTCCAGAGCTTGCGTGAATTACATCGATTTCCTTGGCAGAGCGTCACGTTTGCCACAGAAATTGCTGGCACAGGGTTATTTTGCACCTGAGTTCACTCTAGTTAGTTCGCGTTTTGTTGATTACCGTTCGGTTGATTTTGTGCTTCTTCGTGCTGGCTTGTTCGTGTTTACCGGTTTTGTCGTTGCTCGTTTGGACTTTTGACACTGCAATGCCTCATTAGTGCTTTTGCTTCTTTCATGTTCAGTCTATCACCCCTTTCATGTTCATCTCCCGGGTAGAGCAGAAATCGTGCTGCTTGAAAGTTAAGCAATAACTAACCAATATAGTGTTGTGATTCATCAGCCTTAACTTATTTACGATATAGTTATAAATTTGACTGAATGGGGCACACGAAAGCAGCACGGTTTCGTATGTCTTCCATGTTTTGTCTTTTCTCTTGGACATTGAGATTGATCCTCAAGTTCGGTGATTTTGTTATAACTTTTATTTTCTATTTCTCATGGGGGTATTCTTGTGACCATGTATACTTTAATGACTAATTACTGTTAAAAAAATTTTTTAACCAGCGCATTGTCGTTTTCTTTGTTATAAAAGCTTTAGGCATTATGACGGAAATATGTAAAGACAGTATTTCTCTCCCATTCTTGTATGAATATATTTCAGAATATTCTTACATGATATACTTATTCTCCGATAAATTATCGTATAAACGAAGAGTTGCGTTGCATGCCCTTTTGCTAGAATACAATAAAAACAAAATCAGACAGTAAAGTAATGTGATTAAAAATTCTCAAACATTACTACTGCATGGCTTCGTAATTTTTTAACGAAGGCGAGTTTTATTAACCTTTCATATAGTTTGCCAAATTTCCCTTGCCTAACCTATTTACAAACGAATACCGTGTGGGTCCCGGTTGGCGAATAGGCCCGTAGCAGTGCCTATCTTGTCGTAAGAGGCGACTAAGGGTCTTATCAGATTGGAATTCTGACATCAGAATTAGTGCTCAGCCTATAGAGCGACCAAGATGGCTGAATAGGGTGGCCCTCGTCCGTGGGAGTTGTTATGTCTATAATACGGAAACCCCGACCGCCGACTATAGTTGGCCAACGTGTGTGTAGGTGCCACACTTCATGCACGTAAAAAGACCCTTTGTGGACCGAAAAGTAGTGCACCACATAGGCTAAATTTCTCCGCTCCTCCCCACCTCTCCCCTTTTTCTGTGGTTCTTCAAACTATACCGTTCCAATTTCCCACCCCATCCCCATATTTCATTTATCGTCATCATTTCATGTTCATTTTATCATGTTCATGGCCTGTAAATAACCTATATAGCGTTGCACGGGCGTGAAACACCAACTCACATTTTTTTTTATAGTTTTCAAGATATTGGTCTAAAAAAGTGCAAAATTTGGAAAAAAAAATCAAGAACAAGGGGCTCCCAGGAGCCTGAATCGCTCACCAATATCAAAATTCTAGCATAGGGTAAAAGTGATCAGCACCTCAAGATCTACCTACCCTGAAATTTTGAAGAAAATCAAACTACCCATGTAGGAGTTATTGCCCTTTTTGTGGATTTTTTGCAAAATTTGCACCTGTTAAGCTTAATATCTTGAAAACTATACACGATATGTGAGAAATTTAAATTGCATATTGTTAAGCACATCAAGATCTACAAAATATGTAATAGAGTCAACGTTGTAGGACCTTTCCTTTTAGGAGTTATTGCCCTTAGAACGTCAAAATTGAGCATGTTAACAGCATTTCCTCATTACATTGAAAACGTTAACTCCTCTGACACTTGAAGTCCAAATTGAACCAAACTTGGTATAGTTGTTTATTAGCATTAGGTGTATAGAACTGATGTGGGGATTTTTAATTGGTCGTAAAACATGGCCGCTGTGGCTAAAAATAGAACATAGGGATAAATGGCAGTTTTTTGCAAATAACTCTAAAACGGTGACAGATTTTTAAATTTTGATTGGGAACAAAAGTGATCAGCACCAAAAGATCTACAAGATCAGGAATTTTGAAGAAAATCCAACGACCCATGTAGGAGTTATTGCCCTTTTTGTGGATTTTTGGCAAATTTTGCACCTGTTTAGCTCAATATCTTGAAAACTATACAAGATATTTGGGAAATTTAAATTGCATATTGTTAAGCACAACAAGATCTACAAAATATGTAATAGGGTCAACATTGTAGGACCTTTCCTTTGAGGAGTTATTGCCCTTAGAACATCAATTGAGTGAGTGAGTTGGTGTTTTACGCCCGTGCAACGCTATATAGGTTATTTACAGGCGATGAACATGAAAAGGATGATAAAATGAACATGAAATGATGATGATAAATGAAATATGGGGATGGGGTGGGAAACAAAGGACCGGTAAATTTTGAAGAACCACAGGAAAAAGGGGAGAGGTGGGTAGGGTCGGAAAATTTAGCCTATGTGGTGCACTACTGGGCGGTCCACAAAGGGGTCTTTTACGTGCATGAAGCGTGGCACTCTCCACACACGTTGGCCCACTATGGTCGGCGGTCAGGGTTTCCGTATTATAGACCTGACAACCCCCGCGGACGAGGGCTACCCTATTCAGCCACCTAGGGTACACACTTGGTCGCTCTGTGGGCTGAGCACCGACCCGACGTCGGAATCCCAAGACCCTTAGTCGCCTCTTACGACAAGCTAGGCTCTGCTGCGGGCCTATTCGCCACCCGGGCCCCGCACGGGACCTTAGAACATCAAAATTGAACTTTTAAAAAGCATTTCCTCATTACATTGAAAATGTTAACTCCTCTGACACTTGAAGTCCAATTGGAACCAAACTTGGTATTGTTGTTTATTAGCATTAGGTGTATAGAACTGATGTTGTTTTTTTGATTGGTTATAAAACATGGCCGCTGTGGCTAAAAATAGAACATTGGGTTAAACTGCATTTTTTTGCTAATAACTCAATAAGGGTGACAGATTTTTGAATTTTAATTGAGATAAAAGTGATCAGCACCTTAAGATCCACCATACGGTCAGATGACCCCTTCTTAAACTTATAACCCTTTTAATGTCAAATAGATTTTGCCTAATAGCTTTTACTTCAGGCACATATGTCAGGTGAGCGATTCAGGCTCCTGGGAGCCTCTTGTTGACCTATAGAATGAAAACTTTTGCAGATAGAGAAAAGCTGTGTTCTCTTTTTATAGCTTGATTTCGATTCGAATACAACGTTGAACTGAACGCACGTCTTTTTCCTTCCTTCAACATCGTCCCCACAACCCCTATGTTCTATTTTTAGCCACAATTGCCATGTTTTACGACAAATCTAAAATCCCCACACCAGTTCTAAGCACCAAATGGTAATGAACAACCAAACCAAGTTTTGTTGCAATTGGACTTATGGTGTCAGAGGAGTTAACGTTTTAAAAAGTTTACGGACGGACGACGAACGCCAAGTGATGACAATAGCCTACATGACCCATTGGGTCGGGCAATTACTCCTACAACAACGAGTGTCGGATCTTCTTTAAAATTTCAGGGCAGGTAGATCTTTATGTGCGAATCACTTTCACCCTTGCCAGAATTTTGATTTCTGTTACGGTTTTTGAGTAAATTGCAAAAAACTACAATTTACCCTTATGTTCTATTTTAAGCAATGGCGGCCATGTTTTTTGTCGAATCAAAATTTCGAACAATAATTTTGTGGAGGACATACTACAAAACAATCCTACCAAGTTTCATTACATTTGACTAAGCGGTTTCAGAGAAGAAGATTTTTGAAAAGTTGGACGCCAAGTGATGGCAAAAGCTCACTAAAAAGGGCATGGCGTCAATTGCCACTGTAAGAAAGGGTATGGCGTCATTGGAAGCTATACATGCCGTGAAGAACAATACTAACTGGGGTTGTCATCTCCCGTGGTTTGAAAATTGGTGATTCACAAATCACCAGTATTTCAAATATGTGGTTCACAACACGATAATCAGAAAAGGGGCAATCGAAATTCGGAATAAAAATGTAGGAAAAGCTCATATATATATCTGCTCCAGATATGAAAGAAAAGTAGCAAAATGGAGATAACTCTAGTGAACACATTATTTATTGTTTGCTTAATGTAGTAGTGCTGCGCATCATTGGACACAGAAAGACAATTTAAGAGTTTTGGTACAATTAAAGTTTAAATACACGAAGGTTAATCTATCTGACAAATAAGCATTGTTTGAAGAGAAAACAGTCACTAAGTCAGTCAATTGTTTGACTTCAGAACGCAAGCTTACATCAAACAAGTTACTCTGCTAGTTTTGAATGTCGACAGCTCTTTGTTCTGACAGGTGTACTAAATCCAGAGAAATGATCCACTGGCATGGTTTGTGTCGACGAAAAGATAAAAACTCCATGAATAAAGGTAGTAACAAAAGTACCGAATGTGGAGAAAAAATATCTGGCAACTACCATAAGGTATTGCTCAACAACCTCCAGTACCCGTTAATTAAACTCCTGACAGTGAAACCCCAAGACTCACTACTTGAAAATTGCTTGTTATTGACAAATCGACAACAGGGTATCGTTCCTCTGATTACTGCTTATGTCAACAAGGAATTATCTGTGGGTTGGAGTTCGGCTCATTAGAGAATCACGGAAATCAACTGAGGAATGAACAAGCTATTAAGAGAGACAAACTAGGAATTTCTTTGCCTGGAAATGCCAAGGGATCGCCCACTATCGGTCCAGAATTCCAGATACTATGAATATGGAGTGGAGAATGAGTTTGTTTTTTTTACGCCCTTGCAACGCTTTATATAGGTTATTAAAAGGCGATGAACATGCATTGCAGTTGTAGTTAACATTTGTGTTGTGGTCTCATGTTCATTTACTCCAAATCCTTTCTTCAATTATGAAATGATGATGAGAAGTGAAATATGGGGTAGGGTGGGAAACAAAGGATCAGTAAATTTTGACGGCAGGAAAAGGGGCGGTTAATTTAGCCTATGTGGTGTACTACTTGGCGGTCCACAAAGGGATCTATTACGTACATAAAGTGTGGCAAGTTACACATACCTTGGCCTACTACGGTTTCGGTGAGTTTTTCCGCATTATAGCCTGACGACCCCGGCATTCATTATGACAGAGCTGCCCCATTCAACTACCTGGGGCACACATCCAAGTCGCTTTATAGGTTTAGCGGCCTGACCCGATGTCCGGTTTCTGGGCGCTCTTTAGTTGACTTTTACCGACAACCTTAAAAGGAGCGGTTTTTTTCATTGTTGTTTTAACATTTTCAAATACTTTATTAATCTTACATTTGTCAATTTTCCGTCTACTCTAAGCGTCTGTCTAGAAATGGATAGGGTGACCTGTCTATCGTCAGTCAAGAGGGGCACATTCATGATTCCTTATGTGAACTAGTTTTGGTTTTGGGCATATAGTGTTGCATGCACTGTCTAAAATTAAATTGGCAGTCCACAAAAGGATGTATGTCAGATTTCTGGGCGCTCTCTAAGTGCATTTTTTACCGACGAGCTACCGCCGGAATCCATACAGAACCAAGTTAAAGATTTTTTTTTACAAACAACACTTAATCGACATTCTTAAATTTCGTATAGACAATATACTTGAACACTTCGGTGGGTGTGATTTAAGACAAACTAACGGTATTCCGATGGGTACTAACTGTGCTTCTTTATTTACAAACACTTCTAGACACAAAATATCGTCTACTAGCTTTATCATTTAATATTGATGTTGTCCTTTCACTGAACAATCCTAGGTTTTGTGACTCCATCTCATATATCCACAGGAACGTAATGATTATAAACTTGCCAATCGTTAACTTCCCCTTCTTGTGTAGCAACACGCTATCAACTCTAACTTACGGAGATAACATATTATAATGATTAGTTATTCAAGAAATTTTAAAACATGCATTGGTTCCATTATCGAACAAAAATATACAGTACATCTCAAGCCCTTGGACAGCGTCCTGTGAAAAAATATTATGCTATGAATACCTAACTAAATTCCGTCACCTGGACAAATAGGAGTTCGCCGATCAGCACGCCTTAAGGCACGATTGAAGCACATGAAGCTTCTGCCTTTCCTTTTTTAGCTCACCTGGCCAAATGCCATGTGAGCTATTGCCATCACTTGGCGTCCGTCGTCGTCGTCCGTCGTCGTCGTCGTTAACTTTTCTTCAAACTTCTTCTCCTCTGAAACGGCTGCACAGATTCAAACCAAATTTGGTCTGGTGGTACTCTAGGGTATCCCCAACAGAACTGATGTGGGGATTTTTGATTCGTCGAAAAACATGGCCGCCATGGCTAAAAATAGAACATAGGGGTAAAATGCAGTTTTTATCAAAATTCTGGCATAGGGTAAAAGTGATCAGCACCTCAAGATCTACCTACCCTGAAATTTTGAAGAAAATCCAACAACCCATGTAGGAGTTATTGCCCTTTTTGTGGATTTTTTGCAAGTTTTGCAACTGTTTACCTCAATATCTTGAAAATTATACTAGATATTTGAGAAATTTAAATTGCATATTGTTAAGCACATCAAGATCTACAAAATATGTAATAAAGTCAACGTTGTAGGACCTTTCCTTTTAGGAGTTATTGCCCTTAGAAACTCAAAATTGAGCATTTTCACAGCATTTTCCTCATTACATTGAAAACGTTAACTCCTCTGACACTTTAAGTCCAAATTGAACCAAACTTGGTATAGTTGTTTATTAGCATCAGGTGTATAGAACTGATGTGGGGATTTTTGATTTGTCGAAAAACATGGCCGGTGTGGCTAAAAATAGAACATAGGGGTAAAATGCAATTTTTTGCAAATAACTCTAAAACGGTGACAGATTTTTAAATTTTGATTGGGAACAAAAGTGATCAACACCTCAAGATCTACCAGCTCTGAAATTTTGAAGAAAATCCAACAACCCATGTAGGAGTAATTGCCCTTTTTGTGGATTTTTTGCAAGTTTTGCACCTGTTAAGCTTAATATCTTGAAAACTATACAAGATATTTGAGAAATTTAAATTGCATATTGTTAAGCGCATCAAGATCTACAAAATAGGTAATAGGGTCAACGTTGTAGGACCTTTCCTTTGAGGAGTTATTGCCCTTAGAACGTCAAAATTGAGCATTTAAAAACCATTTC
The DNA here is from genome assembly GCA_963971305.1 of Arcuatula senhousia. Classification (NCBI taxonomy): domain Eukaryota; kingdom Metazoa; phylum Mollusca; class Bivalvia; order Mytilida; family Mytilidae; genus Arcuatula; species Arcuatula senhousia. The sequence goes on along the minus strand of OZ020303.1, from coordinate 23,763,180 downwards.
CTCATTATATTGAAAACGTTAACTCCTCTGACACTTGAAGTCCAATTGGAACCAAACTTGGTATTATTGTTTATTAGAAATAGGTGTATAGAACTGATGTGGGGATTTTTGATTGGTTGTAAAACATGGCCGCTGTGGCTAAAAATAGAACATTAGGTTCAACTGCATTTTTTCGCAAATAACTCAAAAAGGGTGCCAGATTTTTAGATTTTGATTGAGAACAAAAGTGATCAGCACCTTAAGATCCACCATATTGTCAGATGACCCCCTTATTAATCTTATGACCCTTTCAACGTCAAAAAGATTTTGCCTAATAACCTTTACTTCAGGCACATATGTCTGGTGAGCGATTCAGGGTCCTGGGAGCCTCTTGTATTTATTCCACATTTGACTCAATAGATGGGCGAGAAAGAAACCTTATTAGGATGATTGCTTCAGGATGTTTCAATGAAGAATTTAACCATTTTTATGCCACACCAACGATAAGTTGTGAACTAACCGTCCGTCTCCAAGTGGAGCCAATTTTTTGGCATCTGAGTCAGATCGAGTTCCGAGTTTTGTTTTGGTCCATTGATTTTCATCGAAATAATGCCTCTTGGACGTAGAAATATTTAAGAAAATACCATTTTCCGGACTTCACATGTTGCAAATATTGAGCTGATTCTTTCGAACCCTAGGTAGTACTCCGCAATTGATTTTCCTTAGACTTAACATAGTCCTTACTTGACAAAAAGGGCCCAAGATGCAACCAACGGTCATTTCACTTGATTACAGGCCACATTAATCAATGGCTCCTTAGAATAACAAAATGTAAAGTTTAGGCTTTGGGTAAATAATTATGAGTGAGTGAGTTGGTGTTGTACGCCCATGCAACGCTATATAAGTTATTTACAGACAATCAACATGAAAAGGATGATAAAATGAACATGAAATGATGATGATGATGATTAATGAAACAAAGGATCTGTAAATTTTGAAAACCACAGGAAAAAGGGAGAAGTGGGTAGGTGCGGAAAATTTAGCCTCAACACTCAACGCACCATAGGTTGATGCACCCAGAAAGTAAAGAAACCCTTCCCCACAAATTTCGCATAATGTTGAATCCTCCCCTATGGAGAGTGACAATGAAGAACAATTTCATGATATGAGGTCGTACCAAGTAGGAACACTAACCTGTATGGGAAAAAGCAAACCCTTACACAGTTCCACATAAGAATCCTTAGCTGTCGAAAATACTATGCTTAATACTGGTTGAATAGGCCCACAGCAGAGCCTAGCTTGTCGTAAGAAGCGACTAAGGGTCTTGGGATTCTGACGTCGGGTCAGTGCTCAGCCCACAGAGCGACCAAGTGCGTACCCCGGGTGGCGGAATAGGTTGGCCCTCGTCTGCAGGGGTTGTCAGGTCTATAATACGGAAACCCTGACCGCTGACAATAGTGGACCAACGTGTGTAGAGCGTGCCACGCTTCATGCACGTTAAAGACCCCTTTGTGGACCGCCAAGTAGTGCGTGAGTGAGTGAGTGAGTTGGTGTTTTACGCCCGTGCAACGCTATATAGGTTATTTACAGGCGATGAACATGAAAAGGATGATAAAATGAACATGAAATGATGATGATAAATGAAATATGGGGATGGGGTGGGAAACAAAGGACCGGTAAATTTTGAAGAACCACAGGAAAAGGGGGAGAGGTGGGTAGGGTCGGAAAATTTAGCCTATGTGGTGCACTACTGGGCGGTCCACAAAGGGGTCTTTTACGTGCATGAAGCGTGGCACTCTCCACACACGTTGGCCCACTATGGTCGGCGGTCAGGGTTTCCGTATTATAGACCTGACAACCCCCGCGGACGAGGGCTACCCTATTCAGCCACCTAGGGTACACACTTGGTCGCTCTGTGGGCTGAGCACCGACCCGACGTCGGAATCCCAAGACCCTTAGTCGCCTCTTACGACAAGCTAGGCTCTGCTGCGGGCCTATTCGCCACCCGGGCCCCGCACGGGACTCACATAGGCTAAATTGTTCGCCCCTCCCACCTCTCCCCTTTTCCTGTGGTTCTTCAAAATTTACCGTTCCTTTGTTTCCCACCCCACCCACATATATCATTTATCATCATCATTTCATGTTAATTTTATCACTCTTTTGATGTTCATCGCCTGAAAATAACCTAAATAGCGTTGTAAGGGCGTAAAACACCAACCCACTCAGAACTGTCAAAACTCTACATTTTGGACAAAAGGGTAATTGCAACTTTCTGTGAGGCTGATTAACCTCAACAACTATAATATTTCTTTAGAGCGGACTATACACTAGCAAAAGGTTGTGGCATTGCAAACCTGGTGCTTTCATGTCCAGTTACTTTTGACACAACCTATTGCAAAGGATGATCACTGTTGTCTACATTATTCTTCTTGTCAAATGATTTAAATTGCAGGAAGGCAACTGCTTGTAGAGCAAAAGAATATCAACTGTAAATGGATGTGGCCTCAAACTCTGAAACAGTATTTGCTCGAAAAATTCTGAATCAATATTTGCTCGAAAAAAGTCTTCTTACACGCATGTTTAATCAGACATCATGCACCGTTTTAGCTCATTGTGTTGTTCCGTGTTACCGACATATACTCAGTGCACACCCTGTCATACATCTCGACCAATGGTCAAGAAACAGTCCTGTCAAGTGGGCATAAATAATGGGTCGTATGAGGTGGAAGTGCAAATATTTCTATATTGTTCTTATATGCCTCCTCGAATGAACGTTGTCTCGTGTCGTGGGAGTGGTGCGATCTAGAACTAGCTGGGGGTTTTAGCATTCAATTCTGTAAAATGAAAAAAAAAAATTCGAAACCAATTAACTCCTATTTAATTGTCCTTCCATGCTTTAAGTTGATACCGCCATTCAGCTTCATCTTGGCCATGTGTTGTATGTCTCAAACACCTTGTACTTTTACTCCTGATAATAGGAACGAGTGACCGCGTTAACTTGACACAAGTTTACGAATTAAGGTTATCCCTTTTGTTACCGACACGACCTGGTACGCTTTTTGTACATTTTCGTGCAACAACTTTTGAGAGTTGGTGTTTGAAAATCAATTCCGTTTCATCCATATTCATATAGAAACAGGGCGAGGTCACTTCAGACACGTGACCTTTATCATACTATTTAGGTCATGTAAAGGCGACGAAAAAGATGATAAAATGGACATGACATGATGCTGAGAAATATAGTGGTGGGATAGGAAACAAAAGGGGAGCCCAGGTGGGTAAGGCGATAAGACTAGTGCAATATTTTCCTGTCCATAAAATGATCTTTTACTTTTTCCTTTATCAAACAGTCAATGCCAAATCTACCAATCTATTTTCAGTTTATCTTTAAATTACAAGTTGCCTTCAACAGTACATAATTAATGGTTCCGAGTTTCTTTTTTCTTCCTTTACCGGATTTGACACGCTGAATTGACTGTTGTCTGTGTTTGTCCTGTTCTTGTTGGTGTTTACTGGTTTTGTCTCTGCCCTTTCGGCCTTTTTAACATTCGGATACCCCATTGGTACCTCTGCTCCTTCCTATCATTAAAGGTGGATTTTGGAGCCACATACTTTGTTGCTGCTATACTGATCGACATGCCATTACGTTCGGCATTTACAGATTCTCTGATAGCATCAACATGTATAATTTTCCAAAGACATTTTAAAAACAATCTTGATTCATGTCAAGGTACAACGAGTATTGATTGTGACGGCAGCCGTCACAGATGTTCCCCAAACGAACAAAATGTACCTTAAAGCAGCAAAAATACTGCCTTTTTCAGTTTTATAGAATGTGCAAATGATGTAAAAATATAGAATATATATGTATAATGTTCATGGCATTGTCAATGATGTGTTTAAACATACCATCTAGGATAATTAAATTTTGGCGTCCTAGCTTGTCGTAAGAGGCGACTAAGGGTCTTGGGATTCTGACGTCGGGTCAGTGCTCAGCCCACAGAGCGACCAAGTGTGTACCCTAGGTGGCTGAATAGGGTAGCCCTCGTCCGCGGGGGTTGTCAGGTCTATAATGCGGAAACCCTGACCGCCGACCATAGTGGGCCAACGTGTGTGGAGAGTGCCACGCTTCATGCACGTAAAAGACCCCTTTGTGGACCGCCCAGTAGTGCACCACATAGGCTAAATTTTCCGCCCCTTCCCACCTCTCCCCTTTTTCCTGTGGTTCTTCAAAATTTACCGGTCCTTTGTTTCCCACCCCATCTCCATATTTCATTTATCATCATCATTTCATGTTCATTTTATCATCATTTTCATGTTCATCGCCTGTAATTAACCTATATAGCGTTGCACGGGCGTAAAACACCAACTCACTCACTCACTCACCCATCTTGGATTTAGAAATTTCACGTTTTTGCATTTGACGGAAAAACTGTAAATATCTCTTTAGAACTTTTAAAATATTTTTGTAGTACTTATCAAGCTCTATAATACCACCTATTTTCAAGGTGCTCATCACATGTGTTACTGAGATATGACAATGTCCTATATAATGAACTTTTGCTATTTATTAAGAAAAAGTGGCCATTTAAAAAAATTTCGAAGTCCTAATGGACACCTCTGATGTGGAACATAACTGGCAACACCAAAATCTACCAGAATATTAATTTTTATCAAAATCCAAGCACTTTTAAATTTTGGCGGCCATCTTGGATTTTGAAATTTCACATTTTCGCATTTTGTGGAAAAACCGTAAACATCGCTTCAAATTTTTTTTGGATATTTTTGTAGTTCTCATCAAGCTCTATAATCCTACCAAGTTTCAAGGTCCTGACCACCTAGGTTACCGAGATATAGCAATGTCCTATATAATGAACTTTTGCTATTTATAAAAAAAAACGCGGCAATTTAAAAAATTTCGAAGTCCTAATGAACACCTCTGATGTGGAGCATTACTCACAACATCAAAATCTACCAGAATATTAATTTTTATCAAAATCCAAGCACTTTTAAATTTTGGCGGCCATCTTGGATTTTGAAATTTCACATTTTCGCATTTTGCGGAAAAACCGTAAATATCGCTTCAAAATTTTTTTGGATATTTTTGTAGTACTCATCAAGCTCTATAATCCTACCGAGTTTCAAGGTCCTGACCACCTAGGTTACCGAGATATAGCAATGTCCTATATAATGAACTTTCGCTGTTTACTCGGAAACGGTGGCAATTTTGAAAATTCCGAAAACGTTGTGCACACCTCTGATATGTGCCCTATCGCTGTGGAAAGTTTCTTAAAGCTCAGTCTTCACATCTCTTCGGCTATACCCGGACAAGCGTTTTTTAGAGTGCGGAAGAAGAAGAAGAAGAAGAATAACAAGTGTTGATTGTGATTGCAAGCAAGTCACAAAAAAATCCCCTCCCGTGCCCACTTTTGTCACAATTTTGTTCAATTTTTCAAACTTCGGCGGCCATCTTGGATTTGTTCGAAAATGTCGCCATGGTGTTCGTAATATCAATATTGACCTAAATGCCAATTTTCGTTGAAATCGGACAACTTTTCAATTTTCGCACTTTGGCGTCCATTTTGAATATGACAACTATCTTGGATTTGTTCGAAAATGTCGCCATGTTGTTCGTTATATCAATATTGACCTAAATACCAATTTTTGTTGAAATCGGACAACTTTTCAATTTTCGCACTTTGGCGGCCATTTTGAATATGACGGCCATCTTGGATTTGTTCGAAAATGTCGCCATGTTGTTTGTAATATCAATATTGACCTTAATGCCAATTTTCGTTGAAATCCGACAGTTTTTCAATTTTCGCACTTTGGCGGTCATTTTGAATATGGCGGCCATCTTGGATTTTTCGGAAAATGGTCGCATATTGTCCGGGACCTTAATATTGACCTGTAAACCTATTTTGGTTCATATCCATATTTTTTGTGATTTTTTATGATTTATTTTGTATTTTTTTCAAATTCAAAATGGCCGCCAATCCAAGATGGCCGCCATTTTCAAAATTTAGAAATCGGAAAGCACATTTCCTAGTGCTGACCTATTTTTCTGGTAAGTTTCATTGACCTGTGTCTTTCCGTCTTCGAGAAATCCTACGGACAAAGTTAGGTCCAGAAGAAGAAGAAGAAGAAGAAGAATAATAAAAACTAGGTATAATTGTGTTGGGATGCCAACACACAAGTCGCCCAAAATCGCCTTGGATAGTGTTCCATTTAAATCAGTACATCAAAATAAGTCTAGAAATCAAATTTCATTGAAATCGGACAAAGTTCACATTATAAAGGGGGCGGGTGTAGTAAAATGGCCGCCATTTTTAAATCGTTAGTCGGATTTCAAATCTGGTCGCAGATTTGAACTCAGCATACCCGCTTTACCCAGATGACTAATTTTCAAGACGATCCGATGAAAAAAAAAATTCCGCCCACTTTTTCCGATGGCCGCCATTTTGAAATTGCGGCCATTTTGAAAATTCTGAAAACTTCCCACAAAACTTTAGATGGTGGTCTAGTATTATACCAAGATTCATAAAGCTCAGTCGAATTCCCTAGAAGTATACCCTTGGACAAGTTCACCATCAAGAAGAAAAGGAAGAATAATAATAAAAACTAGGTATAATTGTGTTGGGATGCCAACACACAAGTCGCCCAAAATCGCCTTGGATAGTGTTCCATTTAAATCAGTGCATCAAAATAAGTCTAGAAATCAAATTTCATTGAAATCGGACAAAGTTCACATTATTAAGTGGGCGGGTGTAGTAAAATGGCCGCCATTTTTTAATCGTTAGTCGGATTTCAAATCTGGTCGCAGATTTGAACTCAGCATACCCGCTTTACTCAGATGACTAATTTTCAAGACGATCCGATGAAAAAAAAATTCTGCCCACTTTTTCCGATGGCCGCCATTTTGAAATGGCGGCCATTTTGAAAATTCTGAAAACTTCCCACAAAACTTTAGATGGTGGTCTAGTATTATACCAAGATTCATAAAGCTCAGTCGAATTCCCTAGAAGTATACCCTTGGACAAGTTCACCATCAAGAAGAAAAGGAAGAATAATAATAAAAACTAGTGCTGATTGTGTTGGGATGCCAACACATAAGTCGCCCAAAATCGCCTTGGATAGTATTCCATTCAAATCAGTGCATCAAAATAAGTCTAGAAATCAAATTTCGTTGAAATCGGACAAAGTTGAGGTTTTTTGGGGGCGGGTGTGGTAAAACGGCCGCCATTTTAAAATGGCGGCGTTCGCGTCAATTTTTTTTCGGCATGTTGCTCAGGAAGGATTGCTCTACCAGTGTACCAATTTTCATTAAAATCCATCCACCAATCTCCGAGATCTGAGAGGGGCCCAAAAATCTTAAACGGCGGCCATTTTGAAAATGGCGGCCATCTTGAAAATTTCAAAAGTGGATTGCACACCTCTGAGTGACCCTCCACCAATCTCAGCAGGTTTTATCTTGATTGGTCAAAGCGTTTTCAAAAAATGTGTCGGACAAGTTCATGATTAAGAAAGGAAAAGAATAATAATAATAAAAAATAATAATAAGAAACGGTGCAAAAACAATAAGTCTCCCAAACTTTGTTTTGGGCGACTTAATAAGAAACGGGGTAAAAACAATAAGTCGCCAAAACTTTGTTTTGGGCGACTTAATAAGAAACGGGGTAAAAACAATAAGTCGCCAAAACTTTGTTTTGGGCGACTTAATAAGAAACGGTGCAAAAACAATAAATCCCCGACACTTCGTGGTCGGGGATTTAATAAGAATAATAAGAAACGGAGTAAAAACAATATGTTCCCACACTTCGTTTGGGGAACATAATTAAACCTATTAAAATTTATTAGAAGTACACGAACGTCTTAATGCTCGAAAACCCAGGGGTTCTTCACTCGTTAACTCATTCATCACCCCTGGGTCATTTCCATGGTTTCGTATGATTGTGTTCGTTTGTGATCTGATCTTGAACTTCATAAAATTTATATAGAGATTACAAATACCAAAACGCGGAATAAACGGTTAATTTGGATATGCTATATATCGATTTTAAGGAGTAACCTCTCATCAGTAGCATTTGAATCAAAACATTGATTAACATCAAAACATAGAAGCATGTTAAAATCCCATTAGAAAAATGCCTTGCGACCGATCAGAAGGCTCGATAACGAGGCATTCCATGTCCCTGGGTTTCCGAGGATGATGAGAATGTTGTGTACATTGTAAGTTTCATTGCTTTTCCTGCTAGTATTTTATTTTACTTTTGCTGTTTAGCATGAATGTTCGGACCGATAATCGACGCACAATCCAACTTTGCAATGTTTGCACCATGTCCAATTTCTTTCTCCTTCAATCTCCTCACGTGCACATTACCTTCGTTTTTCTCTATCCACAACTTATTATCCAACCTAAAACAAGACGTCCTATACGTTTGTCGGGCGACTATCCCCAAACTCAGAAAATGTCATCGCCTAACCCCAAAAACAAGACTTGCGCTTATCCCCGAAGCACGAGGTCAGATGGGATAGCAAACAGATTATTGTACTTAGCTCAAACATCTACGACTTCCGGTTAAGTTTAGTTGATGATATGCATGAATTTTGCTATCTTTTACATGCCAACTTAATAAACCATTAAATAACTTATTGCTTTTAAATTTGTTGTAATTATCAAATATATATTTTGCCCATATTTTGTCCAAATATATATTGTAAGAAAGATATATTTTAGTATAATTCATATACTTATTTGAATTTTTACCGCCTTTGGTAATTTGTTGATACGCATCAAAAGTTTAAAAAACCGACAAGATCGTTCAAAATCAGTCACGTTAGCATGTTTTCCGTGATGTTTTCAGGCTTTAATGGGTATGTTTATTACAATCAGCTAATTGTTGTACAGAAACTTGGAGTGGATCAGTCTGTTTTGACACACACCAAGAAGAGATTATAGACCACTTGGAATCATAGAAAAGTCGTGTAGATTGCCTGACTGACTAAGTGATGCGAGAGGTTGCTTGATCAGAAAATTCCTTCTTACTAATGGATCTCCTGATATATGTAGCAGCCATGCGTGCAGATGAAGTTTTTCTATTCCCTGATGCACTTTTCGTCCCTTGAATTGAGACAGAAGATCTCTTTACAGAGGAAGACAGAGAGGATTGGCATATGACAGAAGAAGGAGTTCTGGAAACCAAGACTGTCTGGGCCAAGCCAGAGCTATAAGAATGGTCTTGCAACAATCTTGACGAATTTTCTGAAGAATCTGAGACACGAGACGAAATGGGGGAAGATGTAATTCCCTTCCAAGAAATGCTCAAAGCATCTACTGCCCAGGCCCTCTGATCTGGAACTGGAGAAACAAGTCCCCAGTTGGTGATATAGACTGGTGGCAAACAAGTCCACATGGGGGTGATCCCACAACAGAACTAAATTTTAAAACACAATTGGAAGCAACTCCCACTACGTGTTTACTGGTGAAAGGTGGCGAGAGAGTGTATCTGCAAGAATATTCTGATCCCCTGGGACATGTTACACGGAAACTAGAATGCTGTGACTGTTGCAAAGAAGAATAATCTCTATGGCCAGAAGATACAGAGAATAAGAATGAGCCCCCACCCCCTGATTCTGAATGTACGCCATTACTGTAGTGTTGTCCGAAGCAATCAGGAGACTTGGCCCTTGAATCAAATCTAAAAATTGACTCACGGACAAGAGAACTGCTTTCATCTCCAAGACATTGATATGATCCCGGAGATTGGAGGCACTCCACTGACCCGACACTGTCCTTCCCTTTAGAAAGCATCCCCACCCTGTCATAGAAGCATCTGTGTACAGAGTTAGAGACGGACTTGGTAAGACCAGAGGTTGACCTCTCAACAGGTTGGACCTCTGAGACCACTAAAGAAAATGAGGGAATAGGAGCATCTCAAAGTTGAGAGGCTGGATGCCAAAATTCTTGGAGATAACATTGGAAAGGACGAAAATGAAGTCGACCTAAAGGTACAACATCCATTAGGGAGATCGAGAATCCTATCAACTGAAGAAATGGACGAGCCGGGACCAGAGATTGATTAAATTACAACAACTTATTCGATATGCCAGAGCTTGCACACATTTCACATGTTGTGTTCTATGGTCATTACCGGATCCTAGGATCGCAATGGAAGAGGGAGGTTTGGCGCCCTAAAACCTGGTTTAACCCACCATTTCGTTAGAAATGCCTGTACCAAGTCAGGACTATTGCGATCCACCAATTCTCCGGCATGACTGATTCGTTTTTGTCATTTTCTTTGGACTATGAGATTGACCATTCAAGTTCGGCAGTTTTGTTATTACCTTTATTTGATAAATATATGATTAAATTAAATTAATGATTACAGCAATTTTGAAAGTAATTGATTAAATTACTGATTACTTCGTATTGTAATCATGATTACATCTGATTACAATACATTAAGGTTCAGAAAATGTGATGTTGCAAACTACATGTATATTTTTACTTGAAATCTGAAATTAAGTCAAGATGAGCCCTGTTAAAAATCTTAGCCTCTTAAAAATGTTTAACACATTTGCATTAAAATAATATCATTCAAATTTTCGAATTGTATCAAATGTACATATTGAATAGCAGCTCTCTACTCAGTATAGTTTTTTGCGTTTATGGAACATTATGGACAAACTAACATACAGACAGACGGACAAAGTATTTACTATAGTTTTTAAACTATGCAAATGTATATTCTTCATAAAAATTTCATTCCTAGTTTAATCCTTGGTAAACCGCCGACCATAGTGGGCCAACGTGTGTGGAGAGTGCCACGCTTCATGCACGTAAAAGACCCCTTTGTGGACCGCCAAGTAGTGCACCACATAGGCTAAATTTTCCGCCCCTACCCACCTCTCCCCTTTTCCTGTGGTTCTTCAAAACTTACCGGTCCTTTGTTTCCCACCCCACCCCCATATTTCATTTATCATCATCATTTCATGTTCATTTTATCACCCTTTTCATGTTCATCGCCTGTTAATAACCTATATAGCGTTGCACGGGCGTAAAACACCACCTCACTCACTCACTCACTAATCCTTGGTAAAAAAATTCAATGAGGAATTTCTTTTCTAATACATTGTATACATTTCATATCATTATTTCCTAATGTATGCTCATTCACAATTTATTTAATTATTTGTTTCAATTTCAATGCTAACTTTATTAATACTTGCACTGTATTTGCCCTTAGGAACACTAATTTTACAAAAGGTGTAATAATAAACAGCCTAGGACAGAGGGTACTAGATAGAAAGTGTTGATCCGAAACAGAAGATACTGTACTTTTTCCTCTGGAGGAAAAACTAAACCCAACTCTGTCCTGTAATGCTCCCCCAAATAGATAAAACTCTGACTTGGGATAATCTCTGATTTCTTCTTAAGAGATGAGAAACCCCAGCTTGAGGATCAAGAGACAGGGTTCATGCACATTTTTGACAACAAAACTCAAGGACTTATTAAGGGCCAGTTTAATAGATATCAAGTGAAATAGACAACTTAAACCTGTATTGTAAAAGAGCAAACATTATTTAGTTTAATAAAAGGTTTATTATATTAAATTTTGAACAATGATTTGTTTTTGTTTTTTTTCAAAGTTAAATGGTGTCATGTAGCTCCTTCAATTTTAAGTCTATCTCAGTTTCCACTTTATCTTTTTGCTCTTTGGCACTTTTTCTCATTGAATTTGATTTTGCTATGAATGTTATTTTTCCAGTTTTCATGTCAGACATTTCATTCATGATTCCTCTTTTTCTGTCATTTCTGGCCTTCCTCTCTTTCTGCTGATCAAGAGTGAGTGAGTGAGTGAGTTGGTGTTTTACGCCCGTGCAACGCTATATAGGTTATTTACAGGCGATGAACATGAAAAGGATGATAAAATGAACATGAAATGATGATGATAAATGAAATATGGGGATGGGGTGGGAAACAAAGGACCGGTAAATTTTGAAGAACCACAGGAAAAAGGGGAGAGGTGGGTAGGGTCGGAAAATTTAGCCTATGTGGTGCACTACTGGGCGGTCCACAAAGGGGTCTTTTACGTGCATGAAGCGTGGCACTCTCCACACACGTTGGCCCACTATGGTCGGCGGTCAGGGTTTCCGTATTATAGACCTGACAACCCCCGCGGACGAGGGCTACCCTATTCAGCCACCTAGGGTACACACTTGGTCGCTCTGTGGGCTGAGCACCGACCCGACGTCGGAATCCCAAGACCCTTAGTCGCCTCTTACGACAAGCTAGGCTCTGCTGCGGGCCTATTCGCCACCCGGGCCCCGCACGGGACCTGCTGATCAAGAAAGTGCTGATATATGGACCTTGCCCAAGAGGCAGATAGTAACAAACTTTTACTATAATTAACATTCAGTACACCTCCAACACTCCTGACATGATCAACAATGGTTCTCTGTGCAATTAAAGACTGTTCAGCCAAGTTCTTAACTGTCACTTCCTTGTTTACAGAAAATCCTCTTTCCACTGAGGCTTGTCTAAGAAGGAGGATAAGTTGTACAATGTCCCAGAGGTTTCTGTACTCCTAATTGTCTAGCTGAGATTGATAAAATGTATCCAGTCTTTGATTTTCAGAAGATGGATCAAAGTCAATAAAAGGTAAAAGAGTTGCACTTAATTTTCTCACAAAACTGTTCAAATTCTTTCAAGACAGTGTCACAAATCTGTTTATTTATCCTGTTTTTGTCAGTAAGGGCTTTTAGGAGGTTTGTCATTTTGGCCACACTTTTGTCCTAATCTACAACTATTACTCTTGGGTCTAAAACAGCAAGATATCTGACTATAGAATACTTTATTGGTGATTACTCGAAGATTTTGGCTAAAACAGTTACAATAAACTAAGGTTCTACATTCCTGCCTGGAGTCATAAATTTCTCTGTCACTGACTATTTGAACTCTCGAGTTCTCTAATAAGGTTCTCTGTTACAAAGCCAACACTGATTTTAGAAACCTCCTTTCAGTTGCTTTGTTTGTTTATGTCAATTTTCAAAAGTTTAACTGTACTTGTTGATTCAGCCAGTGGCCCTCGTCCACCGGGGTTGTCAGGTCTATTAAACTGAAACCCTGACCGCTGACCAGAGTGGGCCAACGTATGTGGAGAGTGCCACGCTTCAGTCCGTTTTCCACCGTTAAAAAATTATCTGCCCTATTTTTTCACTCTCCTGTAAAAAGGTTAAAAATAGCACCTTAAAAATACATGACGCTAAGGTGAGATGCACTCTTATACAATGTGCGATTAAAAATCAGGTGTTGGATTAAGCGACTTGTAATTTAAAAGGTAAGTTCTAGACATATTTTTGCCTCTATGAATACAATCTAAATCACCATACCTAATGATAGAGATTCATATTTTTAACACAAACACGTCGTTAAGGCCAAGCGGAACTGATACTCTGTTTTTGTTAAAAAATTCCAGTGTATTTATTTTCATGGGTGCCACCTACACATTCGGTTTAGTAATTGCGAATAAAAAAAGACACCAAATCAGCTGGTTGGAAAAATTCTATGTACACGGGCAAAAAAAGTAACACTTTTGAATAGCCCGTAGTCAAGTAATTTCAGGGGAATTAATGTTATATTTGACCAAGTACAAGTGGTGCGTTTGATAGGTTTTTATAGATATGTAACATTGCGCAAAGGAAATAACAGATATATAATTTACATAATTTTGAAATGCAGACTTACTACCTCCATCTAAATTCTAATTCATGCATCGTTTTTCTTTTAATTTTGATATTTGGATAGGAAATCTTTTGTTGCAGGGACAGATTAGGGCTTTCACACGAATTTTAATAAAAGTAGCCAGTCTTTGATTTGTTACATGTTTCTAGTCTATGGGGTGCCCTTTTCAGAAAAAAGCCAAAAAATCTGCCGTACTACGTATGGTTTCTGCAGGGGCAGGCTCTGAAAACGCAAAAAATACGTTTTTCTGTAATCAGCGTCGGCCAACTTTGTGATCCTATATTTTGACCCCGGACCCCCCTAGATTCAATGTTTTTGTATTATCTTGTTCAGTAATTTATTCTAGTTCAGACAATACCAATTTCATATCTGTAAGTTCAAAATTATTCAAAAAATTGCAAAATCACATATATACGATAACCGCAGCAATCATGGCAAAAGTGAGTATCGGTCTTCTGAGTTAAAAAAAAAAAAAAAAAAAAAAAAAGGATTTCTGTACAAAATATCATGCATGTGTATTGCTTCTATGCACACATGCAATATTTAGGCAGTAGGGTTACTCAAACAGACGCTAGGGGTGTTGGGCTTAAGCAGGTGCGGTCGTAATTTCAAAAAATCAGCAAAATTTTAGACGGCACCGGGTGGCACCAAACTTTGAAAGGCTAGTACGGCCGATTGGATCGCTATAAAGATCTGATTTTTGGTCTGTGTTCTTGGCACATATGTATCTTTTGACACATTAAACCGTTTTGCACTTAGGGTTTGTCTGTTGTCCAGAAGTTCTTCTTACGTAAAATGTCGAATTTTCAGCAAAATTTACTTGATTTTTTCACATAAATTCATGAAATACCAAAAAGTGCTTCCCCCTGACAAGAAAACTATTGCACGAAACTTCATTATTTTTTTATATTTGTATAATATGGACACTGGACTTTTGATACAGCAAGTTGTAACTCTGAATTCACACTTCCCAGTGGTTGTGGCACCCACGGCACCGCATTTTGCTCATTTTTCACATTTTTTTTCGTGAACTTTTTTTTCACCATTGAATAAAAATAGGATCGAATACATGGACCTCAATGAATCATGTGATTTTAGGTCCTCTGGAACTTCTACTTCAAAGATATATACAGTTTATACCTATATCGTAAGTAATAGCTCCCGGAAATGCGATTGAAATTGACATTGCCGGTAAAAATGCACTAAATTTTCAGGATTTCGTCTAAGAATTTTGGTCAACTGTACCTAACGTTGTGGCACCATAACCCCCGACTCAAAAGTCCCAGAGTAGTCAAAATACTTTCAAAATGTCGGGCAAGGATTGCTCTTTCCATTAAAACCCCATTTGTTACCCTGTATTGCATAGTATGCATGCAACGTTGAATAAACGTTGTATGGAGATCCCTATGGATTTCAGTCCAAAATCGGCCTCCTGAAAAGGCTAGACAGATCCAGAATTGATTCACAGCTGGGGGGGTTACCGCTTATAGTCTACCGAGGACAAGAGGAGGGTTCAGGGTCAATTTCGCAAACTTATTCAATGGAAAGGGGATTAAAAACCCCGATAATCCCCCTCTGGATCCGACATTGCCATGATAAAAGATAAAATATATTGTTCAGATTTAAATTTGTGCGACTGTTTTCCTTGAAATTATGAAGATGTTGAGGCTAATTGAAACGACCACTGTTAATCTTGAAAAGAAAACTTTTTAATTGCATGGAAGTTTTGAAATGACTTTGAAAAGGGGGAGGCGTGGAATATACAAAAGCCGTCAAATTTGTCTAGCTTCAAGACATTAAAACAAATTAACTTATTTATAATATTACTATCCAATTCATTTATATTTTATATATAAAACAGTTTGTGTTGCTACTTAAGCAATACACATTGTTTTTGTTTTCTTAACGGGTACTTATCATTCAATTTGTTTATCAATCTTATATAAAACCGGTTCTTTATTTGGATAAAGCGATCAAAGATCAACAAGAATTGGCTTTGTATTTTTATTTGTATTTAAGTAGGTCAAATCCTCGTGACTCAAAATTAAATTAAATATCCTTTCGATTCTTTTAATGAAAATATGTTTTATTTTTTCAATTTTCATACAAATTTAATGAAACTAATTTTATAAAGTTAACGAAAAATGTTTTAGTGAATAGATAGCATTTTTTTTTGGTTACTTATCCCAATGTCAAGGACGAGTGTGTTCGTTTGGGTAAATAGTTATAACACAGGCACTAAAAAAGATCCAACTTTAGAATTACGTATCTCTTCAAATGTTTGAGGTGCCACCTTGACTGTAGCATCAATTTATAAGAAAATATTTACAGAGTAATTGGAATTTTTTGTAGATTTTTCCTGTTACGGGCAAAAAAGTGTAACAGTAAATAACAACACCCCCCATTTGACACAAAAGTAAAAATATTTGTAAACGTAAACCATTTTCGGTCGTAATATTTCGTATGTAAGTTAAGAAATAAATGTTTAATCCTTATTTAAGAACAATTTTGTCCAAAAGTGTCGTTTAATAGCTTTTTAAAGGTCTTGACAACAGCGTAAACAACCCAATAGCACTTTTCTACCTCGTTTGATTGAAGAGGTAAATTCTTTTGTTCTCTTTTCGGTGGAAATCGGACTGGCTTTATGCACGTAAAAGACCCCTTTTTGGACCGCCAAGTAGTGCACCACATAAGCTACATTTTCCGCCCCTACCCACATCTCCCCTTTTCTTGTGGATCTTCTAAGTTTACCGTTCCTTTGGTTCCCATCCACCTCCCATATTTCATTCATCATCATCATTTCATGTTCATGGCCTGTAAATAACCTATATAGCGTTGCACGGGCGTAAAACACCAACTCACTCACTCACTCACTCTCTGACAATAAGAATGAAAAAATATAGCTTAGCAGGAAACAGTTTATCTAACATTACACATTCAAGTTCTTTGTAAGATTTATTTGCAGGTTCTTTAATTTTTTTGGCTTTAACTGCAGTTACATATTTTCCAAAGTCTGGTAGTATTTTCTTTCTGCCGCTGATGCATTTTCTAACCATCTGTGCTTACAAAAATCAAGTGGAAAAGTTGTACACTTAGTTTCTTCTGTAGTCTTCCCTTCTTGCAGGAGAATCCTTGAATAACCACCTTAAGCTTGATAAACTGCATTCTATGTTCCATTTGGCTGCATTGCATCCATTCCTAAATGCATTATGCAGAATAGGTAGGCCACAACATCCAATATTCAAGCACTTTTTCCCAGTCTCTCTTTCCATGTTTTCTTCCATGATATCAAATAACTTCAAATTAACATTTGGTCCATCCATAGAAAGTTGAATCAGTTTAGACATTCCAATGTCTTGTACCACAGTTTTCAATTTGTCATAAATTTGTTCTGATGTATGGTGACCAATGAAAAAGGATGTCAGATACCTTGTTTGTACTTTTTCGTTCGTTTTTATGTCATTCCAAAACCTGATGTGCACATCCATTTGGCTAGCTTGAAGTTCATTATTTAAACTTTTATCAAAAAGTAGAACATATCCTGATCTTTTCTTGGCACTGTTTTTAAGTAAGTTTAAAAGCTGTGGAGTAATCCAAAATGTTGCTAGGTATGCTGACTTCCTCTTTGCACATGCATACCCGTGTGGGTTCCGGGTGGCGAATAGGCCCGCAGCAGCGCTAAGCTTGTCGGTAAAAGTCCACTAAAGAGCGCTCAGAAACCTGACATCGGGTCAGGCCGCTTTGCCCACAAATGCAACTGGGATGTGTGCCCCAGGTGGTTGAAAAGGGCAGCCCTGACATCGAGAGATGCGGGGTCGTCATGCGATAATGCTGAACCGCAAACCATTGTGGTGCACCGTGTTGGGAAAATTGTCACGTTCCTCGCACGTTAAAGAACCCTGCTGCAGGTCTCGGTAAGAGTAGGATCCGTAGGATCCCAATGCAGGAGTCCCGTGCGGGGCCCGGGTGGCGAATAGGCCCGCAGCAGAGCCTAGCTTGTCGTAAGAGGCGACTAAGGGTCTTGGGATTCCGACGTCGGGTCGGTGCTCAGCCCACAGAGCGACCAAGTGTGTACCCTAGGTGGCTGAATAGGGTAGCCCTCGTCCGCGGGGGTTGTCAGGTCTATAATACGGAAACCCTGACCGCCGACCATAGTGGGCCAACGTGTGTGGAGAGTGCCACGCTTCATGCACGTAAAAGACCCCTTTGTGGACCGCCCAGTAGTGCACCACATAGGCTAAATTTTCCGACCCTACCCACCTCTCCCCTTTTTCCTGTGGTTCTTCAAAATTTACCGGTCCTTTGTTTCCCACCCCATCCCCAAATTTCATTTATCATCATCATTTCATGTTCATTTTATCATCCTTTTCATGTTCATCGCCTGTAAATAACCTATATAGCGTTGCACGGGCGTAAAACACCAACTCACTCACTCACTCACCCAATGCAGGAGGCTAAATTTCCCGTTCCTACCCATCACTCCTTTTTCCAGTGGCAGTCAAAACTCTCCTGCCCGATTGGCCTTGTGTCCTCATTTCCTCCACTTCATCATCATTTCATGTTCATTGTATCACCAACTTCATGTTCATTTCCCGGATATAGCCGAAATCGTGCTGCTTGGGAGTAAAGCAATAACTAACTAACTAACTTTGCACATGCAAAGGTTTTAAATGAGCATAAACTGAAATATTTGTGCATTACATTCACATGATTTATAGGAGTAATGGCTATTAAGGGTATTTGATTGTCCAACATATTTCAGCTGTTAGTGTCTCGTTTTTTAGCAACAAATGAAGATACTTCAAGACTTGATGAACCTGTATGACGCTGAGATGTATCAGATTCATTACAATCAGTTACTGTACATCTGTTTGGTGTAGTGTTGCTTGTTAAAAAGTCTTTCATTTGAAGGCTTTTTGTACCATCATGTTGCTTCATGTTTCTCACATGTTCCTGGCCAAAGTAAATAAACTCGAATAATACCGGTATTAAAACGGCCACCAAACGATGCAATTTTTCATTTTGTTATGTATAGTTGTTATTTTTTAACCACCACAAGCAGTCTGTTAAGAATAGTAATATAACAGCAAGTCCACTGAATTAGTTAGTTGCTTTACTCCCAAGCAGCACGATTTCGGCTATAGAGATGAACATGTAAGTGGTGATTCAATGAACATGAAATGATGATGAAGTGGAGGAAATGGGGACACAAGGGCAATCAGGTAGTAGAGTTTTGACTGCCACTGGAAAAAGGAGTGATGAGTTGGGACGGGAAATTTAGCCTCCTGCATGGGGATCCTACGGGTCCTACTCTTACCGAGACCTGCAGCAGGGTTCTTTAACGTGCGAGGAATGTGACATTTTTCCCAACACGTTGCACCACTATGGTTTGCGGTCAGGTTAACAATCATTTATACCGTTTTTTTACCATAAAACCCTAGCCCCTCTTAAAAATTCAGACTTGGTAACTAAATGGTGTGTACCAATCCCGTGCGGCGAATAGGCCCGCAGCAGAGCCTAGGTTGTCGTAAGAGGCGACTAAGGGTCTTGGAATTCTGACGTCGGGTCAGTGCTCAGCCCACCTAGCGGCCAAGTGTGTACCCTAGGTGGCTGAATAGGTTGGCCCTCGTCCGAAGGGGTTGTCAGGTCTATAATGCGGAAACCCCGACCGCTGACCATAGTGGAGAGTACCACGCTTCATGCACGTGAAAGACCACTTTGTGGACCGCCAAGTAATGCACCACATAGGCTACATTTTTTGCCCCTACCCACTTCTCCCCTTTTCCTGTGGTTCTTCAAAATTTACAGTTCATTTGTTTCCAACCCCACCCCCATATTTCATTTATCATCATCATATCATGTTCTTTTTATCACCCTTTTCATGTTCATCGCCTGTAAATAACCTATATAGCGTTGCACGGGCGTAAAACACCAACTCACTCACCCATTAAGTACTGTATGTTCAACATGTTCAATGAATTTTAGTGTCAAATTTCATGAAGTTAATAAAATATATGATATAAGTACCAATCAACTCAACTATGAAATAATCTTTTCATTATATTTATTTGTTTAAGCTTTAACTTCAGTTTGTGTGTGTGTTTACATTGGTCTTTATAGATTATATTTATAGCGTGCTGATCAAAGAATCTAGCAGGACATTTATATAAATCTTAATCAAACATGGCCAGCAACCACAAAACATTAATTCAGAATGAGTAACACTTTAACTTCGTATTGTTTGTCAAAATCCACGCGAAAAACCGTAAATTCATGTGATCAATGTCAAAACTTTCTAAAAATAGCGGTATTTAATCACCTTTCATGTGGCTTTGAAGGGCCGACTCTCCCTCAGAGGCGATATTAAAATCCTTTTTACACACAGAACATCGATCTTTATTTGCGGAAACACCACTCTGCTTTAGCCACGGTTGATAGTGTGGCTTTTCAAGCCAAACTTCGGCATTTGCCCGGCTTATTTACTAATCAATCAATCGAACTATTTTTCACATCTAGTTTCACTTCCGTCCCGTGCGGGGTCCGGGTGGCGAATAGGCCCGCAGCAGAGCCTAGCTTGTCGTAAGAGGCGACTAAGGGTCTTGGGATTCTGACGTCGGGTCAGTGCTCAGCCCACAGAGCGACCAAGTGTGTACCCTAGGTGGCTGAATAGGGTGGCCCTCGTCCGCGGGGGTTGTCAGGTCTATAATACGGAAACCCTGACCGCCGACCATAGTGGGCCAACGTGTGTGGAGAGTGCCACGCTTCATGCACGTAAAAGACCCCTTTGTGGACCGCCCAGTAGTGCACCACATAGGCTAAATTTTCCGCCCCTACCCACCTCTCCCCTTTTCCTGTGGTTCTTCAAAATTTACCGGTCCTTTGTTTCCCATTCCATTCCCATGTTTCATTTATCATCATCATTTCATGTTCATTTTATCACCCTTTTCATGTTCATCGCCTGTAAATAACCTATATAGCGTTGCACGGGCGTAAAACACCAACTCACTCACTCACTAGTTTCACTTCCGGTTTAGCAACTGTTGTATTATTATTTGTACAATTCATGAATTGAAACGTTGCTCAATACTGTTCAAGTATATGCTTTGGACAGAAAACCTTGTTTACTGCCCACTCATTAAGTGTGGGGTTGGGTGGTACCATACACCTAAACAACGACAATGTAGCCACAAACCACAGCCCTTATGACTACACTGAACCCAGTGACTCACAAAATCTACCTCAGAGTTATATGCAACTATGCATATCCCACAATGGTTCTTATTGTTATTTGAATTAGAGCGTATGTTGTCAACTTGTGCTAAAGGTTCGTTTATAGGGCTAGCTATTGGTGCTGCTGGTACTGAAGTTACTAGGACATCTGCTTTTAAGAAGCAAAGAGGCACCGATGGGGCATTCAAGTGTCAAAAGTCCGAAATGGCAACGACGAAACCGGTAAACACGAATAAAAACAGCACGAAGAAACACCAAACACAAAATCAACCGAACGGAAATCATTGTCTCATTAGGCAAGTCTGTTCCATTTTCTATATTCTCTTTACATGCTTTATTAGCGGTGTTATCCTCATCGTGGCGCTCATATATCTCGGGGAAATCAAGCGATATGTATGCCTGCAACAAAAACTGCTATTTTAAAACTAAATATTTGTCATATTTAGTGAGAGAGTGTGTTGGTGTTTTACGCCCGTGTAACGCTATATAGGTTATTTACCGGCGATGGATAAAATGAACATGAAATGATGATGATAATGATGAAATATGGGGTTGGGTGGGAAACAAAGGAACTGTAAATTTTGAAGAACCACAGGAAAATTTAGCCTATGTGGTGCACTACTTGGCGTTTCACAAAGGGATCTTTTACGTGCATGAAGCGTGGTACTCTCCACACACGTTGGCGCACTATGGTCAGCGGTCAGGGTTTTCGTATTACAGACCCGACAACCCCCGTGGATGAGGGTCACCATATTCAGCCACCTAGGGTACACACTTGGTCGCTCTGTGGGATGAGCACTGACCCGACGCCAGAATCCCAAGATCCTTAGTCGCCTCTTACGACAGGCTCTGCTGCGTGCCTTTTGCCACCCGGGCCCCGCACGGTTAGTTAGTGTTATAGCTTTACTCCCAAGCAGCACGATTTCGGCTATATCAGGGTTAGTTAGTTATTGCTTTACTCCCAAGCAGCACGATTTCGGCTATATCCGGGAGATGAACATGAAAATGGTGATACAATGAACATGAAATGATGATGAAGTGGAGGAAATAGGGACACAAGGCCAATCGGGTTGGAGAGTTTTGACTGCCACTGGAAAAAGGAGTGATGGGTAGGGACTTAAAATTTGGCCTCCTGCATGGGGATCCTACGGGTCCTACTCTTACCGAGACCTGCAGCAGGGTTCTTTAACGTGCGAGGAACGTGACATTTTTCCCAACACGGTGTACCACTATGGTTTGCGGTCAGGTTTTCCGCATTATCGCCTGACGACCCCGCATCTCTCGATGTCAGGGCTGCCCCATTCAACCACCTGGGGCAAACATCCCAGTCGCTTTGTGGGCAAAGCGGCCTGACCCCGATGTCAGGTTTCTGAGCGCTCTTTAGTGGACTTTTACCGACAAGCTTAGCGCTGCTGCGGGCCTATTCGCCTCCCAGGCCCCGCACGTGACGCTATATCAGGGAGATGAACATGAAAATGGGGATACAATGAACATGAAATGATGATGAAGTGGAAGAAATGGGGACACAAGGCCAACTTGGTAGGATAGTTTTGACTGCCACTGGAAAACGGAGTGATGGGTAGGGACGGGAAATTTTGCCTCCTGCATAGGGATCCTACGGGTCCTACTCTTACCGAGACCTGCAGCAGGGTTCTTTAACGTGCGAGGAACGTGACATTTTTCCCCAACACGGTGCACCACTATGGTTTGCGGTCAGGTTTTCCGCATTATCGCCTGACGACCCCGCATCTCTCGATGTCAGGGCTGCCCCATTCAACCACCTGGGGCACACATCCCAGTCGCTTTGTGGGCAAAGCGGCCTGACCCCGAAGTTTAGCGCTGCTGCGGGCCTATTCGCCTCCCGGGCCCCGCACGGGACGGAACGGGCCTATTCGCCTCCCGGGCCCCGCACGGGACGGAACTGAAACTTCGTAAGATTGTTAAGTATAACAAACTGTACGTCCTAAAATTATCGATTTTGGGACCTGTCGAACATCTACTTCCTGTTTTGGACTAAGGCCGAAGCGTGGTACTCTCCACACACGTTGGCGCACTATGGTCAGCGGTCAGGGTTTTCGTATTACAGACCCGACAACCCCCGTGGATGAGGGTCACCATATTCAGCCACCTAGGGTACACACTTGGTCGCTCTGTGGGATGAGCACTGACCCGACGCCAGAATCTTATGTTTTGTTTCTTTAAAAACATTTGTATTATCAAACTACCGTATAAGTGTTTTTTTTTCGCGGGTGGAAAACTTCGCGATTTTGTTGAAAAAGGGGATGATTTTATTTACGCGTAATATATATTTTGCGGTTTAGAATATATTATAACGCTTTATATAGGCATTTAATATTTTGCGAGTTTTGATTTTCGCGTCCCGTTGTTGGTCGCGATTAAAGCGAAAATTAAATCACCGCGAAAATAACCACTTATACGGTATCCTGATATAAAGCTGGTCTGTCAGTACACTGAAATATAACAGATTTTGGAGAAAAAAGGGAGATAATTCAAAGGCTCATTTAAGATGGCGAGGGTGCCTTGAACCCTCAAAGGATTTAAGCAAGTTAACTTTTATTAATAAGTACAATCACAGTTCTATCACTCAAAACTTTGGCCCCCGTCCACGGGGGTTGTCAGGTCTATATTACGGAAACCTTGATCGCTGACCATAGTGGGCCAATATCTGTGGAGAGAGCCACGCTTCATGCACATAAAACATCCCTTTGTGGACCGCCAAGTAGTGCACCACATAGGCTAAATTTTAGACTCCCTATCCACTTCTCCTTTTTTCCTATGGTTCTTCAAAATTTACTGTTCCCTTGTTTCCCACTCCACCCTCGTATTTCATTTATCCTCATCATTTTATTATCCTTTTTAATTAACCTACATAGCGTTGCAAGGCCGTAAAACACCCACTTACTCAAAATTTTGCAATGCCCAGATGGATTTTATAAATGCTTAGGTACAAATTGTATTCACACTTTTAAGGAGGAAATTATTGACAATCACAAATCGGATATTTCCTTCTTCGGGCTCTCTGTTGGTGCTGACAATGATGACATTCCATCCCTTATTGGATTCCTGAATTACATAAAAATCAATACAAACAGCGCTTCATTATAGGGTCATCAAAATGTAACACTAAACTTCTTTCAGTTTTGTTGACCTCAATACTAACGGCAATAAAATCCGGCCTCCAGAAATATTACGATTGTTATTATTCTAGAAATGGTGTCGATCAAATGTGGATTCTTAAGAATTCGAAAGAACTATTGGATGAAGGAAGCAGAGGTACCAATGGGGTATCCGAATATCAAAAGTCCGAAAGGGCAGAGACAAAACCAGTAAACACCAACAAGAACGGGACAAAAACAGACAACATGTAAAACATGGAAACACAAAATAACTGAATATCAATCAACAACGCGAACTCCAGTCGAAACAAGAGTGAACTCAGGTGCTCCGGAAGAGTAAGCAGTTCCTGCTTGCTATAGCACACCCGTCGCGCTGCCAATAGTCCATTCAGCGTGTCAAATCCGGTAAAGGAAGACAAAACAACACCCTATGACAAACCAACATCTGCACTCATCTGAGAGATCGAAATCCCATATTTGTCTATAAGTGCATGATGTCTTCCGTAAAATTTCTTGAGTGAAGACAGCAACCGAGGAGCAACATAACCCTGTGTGAGCAATTTTTGCGTCAGACGTGTCGCTCTGCTAAGGAAATCGATGTAAGTCCCGCACGCTCTGGAGTAACGAATCAATTGAGATACGTAAACTCCATAAGCTGGAGCGGACGGAATGTTGTTACACAAGAAGGGAAAGTTTACGATTGGAAAGTTGAAGTCATCACGTTTGTCATAGAGCCTTGTTGAAAGTCTTCCTTGTGAGTCAATTTCGAGATGTAGATCTAAATATGAAGCAGACTTCCTAGAATCCGTTGTGTCCTTTATCTCAAGCTCCTGGGGATATATGAGATGGAGAAAGTCACCAAATCGAGAATTGTTTAGTGAAAGGACATCATCAATATAACGGAACGTGAGGTTGAAAGAGAGAGCTAGTCTACGGTCTTTTTTGTCTAGAAGAGATTGTAAGAAGTCTGCTTCATATGAATGAAGAAACAAATCAGCAAGCAAAGGTGCACAATTAGTGCCCATTGGAATCCCTATTGTTTGCTGAAAAACACGTCCACCAAACTGAACAAATATGTTGTCAATAAGAAAGTTGAGCATGTCTATTATTTGGTCTTCTGTAAATTTGTTCTTTTTCTTAGACTCATTGATGACAAAGTAAGTCTTGGTATAATCGACTACAAGAAATTTGTACCTGCGTTTTCCATTCTTTTTGAAAAAGCTGCGTTTAATCAACTGTGCCAATCGCGATTTCAGTTGTTCATGTGGAATAGAAGTGTAAAGTGTGGAGAAATCGAATGTTTTGATGCTGTTACAAGATGAAACTGATTTAGAGTTAAGAATCTCCATCAGTTCTTTCGAATTCTTCAGGATCCACATTTGATTGACACCATTTCTAGAATAACAACAATCGTAATATTTCTGGAGGCCGGATTTTATTGCCGTAAGTATTGAAGTTAACAGAACTGAAAGAGGCTTAGTTGTACATTTGGATGACCCTGCAATGAATCGCTGTTTGTATGGATTTTTATGTAATTTAGGAATCCAATACAGGGATGGAATGTCATCATTACTGCCACCAACAGAAAGGCCGAAGGAGGAAATGACAGATTTGTGATTGTCAATGATTTCCTCCTTAGACAGTGTTGTAGCCGTGTATGTGGTACTATTGCTGGTACAACCAACCCCCAATTCAGCTGTCAAACAGTCAATATAGTGTTTCTTGCACACAAAAATGATGTTATTTGGTGCTTTGTCTGCAGGTACAACAACATATTTGTCATGTAAGGTGGACAGTGTTTTGGCAACATCAGCGTTGCTGAAAATGGATGTAGCCTTAGTGCTCATTGAGCCTTTCAAAGAATTGATTCTTTTCAAAACCAATGACCTCACAGCTTTTATCCATTCTGACAAAACGTCACATTCTTTCTCCTGTTCTTTTTTGGCCCATTTTCTGGCATAGTCCTCAACTGAATCCATAATTGTTTTGAAATTATAGCTCCAGTTGATTCGTCTTGGCTCACGATATTTAGGTCCTTTAGCCAAAATATCGCGAAGTAAGTCATTTTCCACGATGTTGAGGTCACCAGTGATAACGTGGCCAGAGGGACCATATTTGAATGGGGACTTTTCACAGGTACAGTCTGGAGGTTTTGCTTTGAGGTCATTGATTTGGAAATCCCGCAACACTTGTTTATAGTTGAAAACCTTAGGTGCAATGGTGGAAGTGTAGGAATAAGAGATAATTGGAATGCTTTTATCTTTGAAGTAAGGAGGAATATGTTCCGTTACAGATTTGTGGTGTAAAATATTTCCTAAATTAATAGCATCTAACCCCTTGTTTAAAAATGGAAGTGAAAGAAAGGAACGATTGTCTTTACTGTTTTCATGTGGGACTCCAACAGGTTTGAATAAGCGGTTGTAACCGATATCAAGAACGATAGCAGTGAGTCTATAAATGTTAGACTTAGGGTCAGTGACCGGATTTTCTAGACATTCCTTGTACAAAGTATTGAGTTTAGAAAGGGGAATAGAATACAGTTTAGTTCGAATGTGATGAATCCCTAGAGGTTTTTGGACAAACGGAAGCAATCCACTGATTGATACATCGCAAAGCTTTGGTGCGTTGTATATTCGAACATCAGTTTCATCTTGCAACAGCATCAAAACTTTCGATTTCTCGACTCTTTACACTTCTATTTCGCATGAACAACTCAAATCACGATTGACACAGCTGATTAGACGCAGCTTTTTCAAAAAGAATGGCAAACGCTGGTATAAATATTTGATAGTCGATGACAGTAAGACTTACTTTGTCATCAATGAGTCTTAAAGAAAAAGAACAAATATACAGAAGACTAAATAGTCGATATCCTCAATTTTGTTATCGACAACATATTTGTTCAGAAAACAATAGGGATTCTAATTGGCACTAATTGTGCACCTTTGCTTGTTGATTTGTTTCTACATTCAGATGAAGCACCCATCCCCATATTTCATTTATCATCATCATTTCATGTTCATTTTATCATCCTTCTCATGTTTATCGCTGTAAATAACCTATATAGCGTTGCACTGGCTCAAAACACCAACTCACTCACATCTCGAAGTTGACTCTTAAGGAAGAATTAACAAAGCTTAATGACAAACGTGATGACTTCAACTTTCTCTTGTCCCGTGCGGGGCCCGGGTGGCGAATAGGCCCGCAGCAGAGCCTAGCTTGTAAGAGGCGACTAAGGGTCTTGGGATTCTGATGTCGGGTCAGTGCTCAGCCCACAGAGCAACCAAGTGTGTACCCTAGGTGGCTGAATAGGGTGGCCCTCGTCCGCGGGGGTTGTCAGGTCTATAATACGGAAACCCTGACCGCCGACCATAGTGGGCCAACGTGTGTGGAGAATGCCACGCTTCGTGCACGTAAAAGACCCCTTTGTGGACCGCCAAGTAGTGCACCACATAGGCTAAATTTTCCGCCCCTACCCACTTCTCCCCTTTTCCTGTGGTTCTTCAAAATTTACCGGTCCTTTGTTTCCCACCCCACCCCATATTTCATTTATCATCATCATTTCATGTTCATTGTATCATCCTTTTCATGTTCATCGCCTGTAAATAACCTATATAGCGTTGCACGGGCGTAAAACACCAACTCACTCACTCACTCAACTTTCTCTTTTTGCAACATTCCGTCCGCTCCTGCGTTGGTGTCTTTGTATCACAGCTGATTCGTTACTTCAGAGTTTGCGGAAATTACATCAATTTCCTTGGCAGAGCGTCACGTTTAACACTGAAATTGCTGACACAGGGTTATGTTCCTCTACGGTTGTTGTCTTCACTCAATAATTTTAACGGTAGACACCATGCACTCGTAGACAAATATGGGGTTTCTATCTCTCAAATGAGTGCAGATGTTGTTTTGTCTTCCTTTACCGGATTTGACACACTTAATTAGAAATTAGCAACACGACGGGTGTGCTATAGCAAACAGGAACTGCTTACTCTTCCGAAGCACCTGAGTTCAGTCTTGTTACGACTTGATTTTGCGTTGTTGATTTCCGTTCGGTTGATTTTGTGTTTCTTCGTGCTGTTGTTGTTCATGTTAATCCGTTTCTTCGTTGCCCTTTCGGACTTTTGACACTCGAATAGTCTATTGGTGCCTCTTTGATTCTTTCAACAGACAACATAACATTAACTCACTTTGTTTCTGTTGAAAGCACTTTGTTATCGGCAGTTCGAAAAGGACGCGAACTTGACCTCTCAAATGAGTGCAGATGTTGGTTTTTCATAGGGTTTGTTTTGACTTCCCACACTGAATTTACTGTCTACAACACGACGGGTTTGCTCTACCAAGCATGAACTGCTAACTCCTCCGGAGCATCTGAGTTCAATCTCGTTAAGACTAGAGTTCGTGGTGTTAATTGATATTTAGTAGTTTTTGTGTTTCCGTGTTTGTCTGTCTTTATTTTCCCGTTCTCGTTGGTGTTAACTGGTTTTGTCTCTGTCCTTTTTTCTGGACTTTTGTCATTCGGATGCCCCATTGGTACCGCTGCTTCTTTACCAATATTTCTTTTTAAAAATCAAGCTTTTTTATCCATCCACCCTATAAATAACGTGACAGGCCTCTCCATGTCTATTTACATCAGGATTGTTTCATATTACAGGCAGAGCACGTAAATCTTAGACCAAACCAAGAATAACCAAAGGTTTAGAACTGGAGGTGTGTCTTTACGTCGTAGTTTTATTAAAATATGTCTGGTAGCATAAACAGTCTCACAAATTCCGACCAGAACATTATTAATATTTCAATTTAAAAATCTAAAATGTTAAGCAAAAACAACTAATTAATTAAATGAAAATATTATTTGGTCATTATTTACCCTCTCGCAGCAAAATTAAAGAGATTCAATCATGCAAATGAGACTGAAACATTACAGGTTCAATTTCATAGTACCCACCAAAGTCCTAATAAGTCAACAGATGCATGGGCGAACCGACTCTCTAGTTTAGCTGAGGCTTTAAGAGATGTTCCAGAACATTATGTACAGTCACAGATAATAACCAAGTTCCAACAGTCACTTACGGACAAAGCCGCAAAAATGTGCATCACTGCCGAAGCCAAAATCCACTGAGGAGCCTGTCAAATGGTCAAGCTGAGTCAGCATTTGGACTCCATCTATGGTGTCAAACCCCTTTTTAGACCTAGAATTGGAACAAGTGTGTCAAGTAATGAAAACCACACAAGGAGAAAAGCAGCCCAACCAATCTGATGACAACATGGCAAATTATGAGTTATTTATTAGTTAGTGATTGCTTTACTCCCAAGCAGCACGATTTCGGCTATATCCGGGAGATGAACATGAAAGGGACGATACAATAAACATGAAATGATGATGAAGTGGGGGGAAGGGGACACAAGGAAAATCGGTGAAAAGAATTTTTAACTGCCACTGGAAAACGAAGTGATAGGTAGGGACGGACAATTTAGCCTCATGTATGCGGATCCTACGGGTCCTACTCTTACTGAGACCAGCAGCAGAGCTCTTTAATGTGCAAGGAATGTGACATTTTCCCAATACGGTGCACCACTATGGTTGGCGGTCAGGTTTTCCGCATAATAGCCTGACGACCCCGGCATTCATTATAATGGCGCTGCCCCCTTTCAACCACCTTGGGAAAACATCCCAGTCGCTTTGTACACAAAGCGGCCTGAACCGATGTCAGATTTCTGAGTGCTCTTAGTCCCGTGCGGGGCCCGGGTGGCGAATAGGCCCGCAGCAGAGCCTAGCTTGTCGTAAGAGGCGACTAAGGGTCTTGGGATTCTGACATCGGGTCAGTGCTCAGCCCACAGAGCGACCAAGTGTGTACCCTAGGTGGGTGAATAGGGTAGCCCTCGTCCGCGGGGGTTGTCAGGACTATAATACGGAAACCCTGACCGCCGACCATAGTGGGCCAACGTGTGTGGAGAGTGCCACGCTTCATGCACGTAAAAGACCCCTTTGTGGACCGCCCAGTAGTGCACCACATAGGCTAAATTTTCCGCCCCTACCCACCTCTCCCCTTTTTCTGTGGTTCTTCAAAATTTACCGGTCCTTTGTTTCCCACCTCACCCCATATTCATTTATCATCATCATTTCATGTTCATTTTATCATCCCTTTCATGTTCATCGCCTGTAAATAACCTATATAGCGTTGCACGGGCGTAAAACACCAACTCACTCACTCACTCACTCACTAGTTGATTTTTACCGACAAACTTAACGTTACTGCGGGCCTATTAACCAACCGGAACCCGCAAATGATGAAGATAAATCCTTGAAAGAACGACAGAAACAAGGGCCGTATTTACACAATGAACAGCCTTATCGGGGAGATAGAAACAGAGACGTCAAGGCTCAAAAATGAACGATATATTTATTTTTGGACTATCGTCTACACCAACTTGACCAGAGACGACTGACAGCAACTTAAAGAGATGGCCACCAACAAGATATTCAAGTACATGAGATACTCCTCAATTTACTCCAGAGCTACTTACACATTTTAAGGAGCGTAACTTTGATAATTTAATAAAGGATTGGCCTGGCCCAAACACAAATGTATGAATGTTAAGGGCTTCACTACCTATCCTAATTTTTCTCACTACCCCAGACTATTTTTTTCGTAATTTTAATGACAACATCACAAAAAGACCATGTTTTGATTGTCTGTCCCATAGGGTTCTATTTAATGATTTTTTTTAAAATCAAAAATGAATATACCATACCTACCTATCCCATTGGCCAATGATTGACCTACCTATCCCATTGGCCAATATTTTTCAATCAACGAAATCTAAACAGCCGTTTTTTTTTCCTTGGCCTTATGAATAAATTTCCTTTGAAATTTCTATTTTGAAGCAAATAAAAAAAATGCGTGGTTCTGGTTTCTTTACCTACCATACTTACTCTTTCGGAGCACTTGAGTTCACTCTCATTACGACTAGAGTTCGCGTTGTTAATTGATATTCAGTGCTTTTTGTGTTTCCGTGCTTTATATGTTGTCTGGTTTTTCGCCCTGTCTTTGTTTGAGTTTGCTGGTTTTGTCTCTGCCCCTTCGGACTTTGAAATTCGAATGCCCCATTGGTAACTCTGCTTCTTTAATAATTTCTATTGTCATTTTTACTAAAGCACTTTTACACTTAAAACAAATATCGTCCCGTGTGGGGCCCGTGAGGCGAATAGGCCAATAGCAGCTATAAGCTTGTCAGTAAAAGTCCTAAATACGCTCTGAAACCTGACATCGGGTCAGGCCTCTTAGCCCATAAAGCGACTGGGACGTGTGCCCCAGGTGGTTGAATGGAACAGCCCTGTCATAATGAATGCCGGGGTCGTCAGGTCTATAATGCGGAAACCCTGACCGCTGACCATAGTGGGCCAACGTGTATGGACGCAAAAGATCCTTTTGTGGTCCGCCAAGTAGTGCACCACATAGGCTAGATTTTCCGCCCCTAACCACCTCTTCCCCTTTGCCTGTGGTTTTCAAAATAACTTCCTTTGTTTCCCAGCCCACCCTCGTATTCCATTTATCATCATCATTTCATGTTCATTCCATCATCCTTTTCATGTTCATCGCCTTTAAATAACATATATAGCGCTGCATGGGCGTTAAAACCCAACTCACTCAAATGCTTGGTATAAATAAAAAATGACATTTTGCAATAATTGAACAATGATTTATTTTAAGACAAGTTCCTATGGTCCGATTGTGATGTCAAAAGACTAATAGAGTTAAGAAAGCAACGTCAGGAAAAGTTTGATGAGGTGCAGATGACAAAGACAGCAATTTGGGAAGCAATTTGCTTTATATTCAATGCCACAAGTACAGAGTACTGTAAGTCTGTAAGTACTTGGATTCAGCTAAAATCCAAGTGGCAGAAGCTAAAAACCAAGTTAAAAGAAGTTGAGGCTTATAACAGCACGAATAGACATGGGAAAAGGCATTCAAATTCATGGAGGAAAAGATGTTATTTGGGATAACCCCAGTGTCACCATTCCCTCCATGAATTTGAATGAGAAAAAACAGAGAAAGAAGGGCAGCACAAGAATAGGCAGAGAAAGTTAGAATGTGTGAATGAGGTTTGAGTGAGTTGAGGGTGAGTGAGTTGGTGTTTCACGCCCTTGCAACGCTATATAGGTGATTTAAAGGCGGTGAACATGAAAAGGGTGATGATCTGATAATGATAAATGAAATATGGGGATGAGGTGGGAAAAAATACAAATACCAAAACGTGGGTATAAACTGTTAATTTGGATATGCTATATATCGACATTTCAAGGAGTCCCCTCTCATCAGTAGCATTTAAATCGAAACATTGGAAGGTCAAATTCCCAAACTGTTGAAAACGAAAAGTACTCAAAACCAAAACGTTCTAACAAAGAAGCCAAATCCAGCACCGAAGATATCGACCATGTGCATTACAAGGAAAGAAACCTGGTGGTTTAACAATTTTGAATTTAAAAATCGGAAATTTCAGTGACAAAAATATAAGAATTTTTATGGTAAATCGAAACAAACGAATAGTAAATTTTGAAGAACCACAGAAAAAGGGGAAAGTTGGATAGGGGCGGAAAATTTAGCATATGTGGTGCACTACTTGGCGGTCCACAAAGGAGTCTGAAGCGTGGCAAACTCCACACACATTGGCTCACTATGGTCAGCAGTCAGGGTTTCTATATAATAAATCTGACAACCACCGCGGACGAGGTTCACTCTATTCAGCCACCTATGGTACACACTTCGTTGCTCTGTTATATTCATTTTATATGTACCTTTAAGTTTTACAAAAAGTATAACAACAATTGCTTCTTTATACGAAATATAAAAAGTATTTTAGATCACATAAGTTTGTGTTATTTTTCTTCATTTGTGACCGCTTTTGTATCTTACCTACCGTATGGCGGGTTATTTTTGCGGTTTTTGTCTGAGAAGGTAGGTGAAAAAAATTTGCGGGTTTAATTTTCGCGATTTTTGTCGACCCACTATACGGTATTTCAAATATAGAACACGAAAACAGCTTAATGCTCGGTATATTTATATGCCAACTAAATTTAAAATTACCTGTAAGTTTTTTGTTTTTTTTTCACCAAAAATAAATATGACTTTTCGAATAACTTTTAGGTATTGAAAATCTCTACATAAATAATTTTAAGATAAAAACTGATGTACGCTGAATAACAAGTTTTAGAAAAGGCATTTAAAAGTCATGTATTTTCATAATTCACCAATTCATCATGAAGCCATAGTTATTTGTTAATGCAAATAAGAATGAACTGTTGAGCTAGCCTTGATTTAACTACAGAATAGACAATTCAACATATCCTGTCCCGTTTGGGGCCCGGGAGGCGAAAGCACTAGCTTGTCGTAAGAGGCGACTAATGGTCTATAATACGGAAACCTTGACCACTGACAAAAGTGGGCCAACGTGTGTGGAGAAGGCCACCCTTCATGCACGGAAAAGACTCCTTTGTGGACCGCCAAGTAATGCATGCACCACAAAGACTGAATTTGCCGCCCCTACCCACCTCTTCCCTTTTTCTGTGGTTCTTCAAAATTTGCTGTTCCCTTTGTTTCCCACCCCACCCCATATTTCACATCATCATTTCATGTTCATTTTATCATCCTTCTCATGTTCATCGCTTTCCAATAACCTATATAGTGTTGCGAGGGCGTAAAACACCAACTCAATCAACTCACTTTTTAGCTCACCTGACCTTCGGGTCATGTGAGCAATTGCCGTCACTTGGCGTCCGTCGTCCGTCCGCTAGCTTTTTTTTCAAGCGTTAACTCCTCTGATACCATAAGTCAAATTGCAACCAAACTTAGTACAGTTGTTTAATAGCATTATAGCTTCAAAGTTATTGTTTGAATTTTTGATTCGTCAAAAAAACATGGCCACTGTGGCTGAAAATAGAACATAGGGGTAAATTCCAGTTTTTGCAATTAACTCAAAAAATATGACAGATATCAAAATTCTGGCATAGAGTAAAAGTGTTTAGCATTTCATGATCTATACCTACCCTGAAATTTTCAAGATCCAACAACCGATGTAGAAGTTATTGCCCTTTTTCTGGATTTTTTTCAAAATTGTTCACTTATTTAGCTTTATATCTTGACAACTATCCTAGATATTTCAAAAATTCAAATTGCATATGATTAAGCACATCAAGATCTACATTTTGTGTAATTAGGTCAAAGCTGTAGGATCATTTCTTTTAGGAGTTATTGCCCTTAAAGCGACAAAATTTACCATTTTTCATTTCTTTCCCCCTATATTTCAAAGATTAACTTGTCGGACACCAGAAAACCAACTGCATCTAAACTTACCACACATGTTTAATAGCATATATGCTACTATTCTGTCATTTGGATTTTTGATTCGTCAAAAGATATTGCCGCCATGGCTAAAAGTAGAACATAGGGGTAAATTGCATTTTTTTGCAAATAACTAAAAAATGGTTAGATATAAAAAATTGTGCAAGAATCAAAAGTGATCAGCATATTAAGATCTACCTGTCCTGATATTTTGAAAAAGATCTGACTGCTGATGTGGGAGTTATTGCCCTTTATCATAATTTTTGCATTTATTAAGCCCTATTTCTTGAAAACTAAACAAGATATTTAATAAATTTAAATTGCATATGGTTAAGCACAATAATATCTACCCCAAAAAAAAATGAGTATCTATTTAGTTCAGGTGAGCGATTCAGGCTCCTGGGAGCCTCTTGTTTGTTATGCTAGTGGAGCTGGTGTGTCATTTTTATGTCGCCTGCAACGTGTTGCAGAAGCGACATAAAGGGGTTACTTTGGCACTTGCGGCTTCGTCCAGCGTCGCCCTGCGTCCTGCGGCGTCACAAAAATTTCTGTCGCAGTTTTCCAGCCAACTACATGCCACAGCCTCTTGATATTTGGTATGTAGCTTCATCGCACAGTACTATAAGGTGTAAAGCGATTTTATGCCGGAAAAATAACTACTTCCTGTTTGACGAATACTTAACGTTTTATATGTAATGGACATAGGTGCAAAATTTTGGTCGCAGTTTTCCCAGCAACTACAAGCCACAGCCTCTTGAGTGAGTGAGTTGGTGTTTTACGCCCGGACAACGCTATATAGGTTATTTACAGGCGATGAACATGAAATTGGTGATAAAATGAACATGAAATGATGATGATAAATGAAATATGGGGTGGGGTGGGACACAAAGGACCGGTTAATTTTGAAGAACCACAGGAAAAGGGGAGAGGTGGGTAGGGGCAGAAAATTTAGCCTATGTGGCACAGCCTCTTGATATTTGGTATATTTGGTATGTAGCTTCATCGCATAGTACTGTAAGGTGTAAAGCGATTTTATGCCGGAAAAATAACTACTTCCTGTTTGACGAATACTTAACGTTTTATATGTAATGGACATAGGTGCAAAATTTTCGTCGCAGTTTCCCAGCATTTACA
This sequence comes from Arcuatula senhousia, assembly GCA_963971305.1. NCBI lineage: Eukaryota > Metazoa > Mollusca > Bivalvia > Mytilida > Mytilidae > Arcuatula > Arcuatula senhousia. The sequence continues at coordinate 23,727,613 of OZ020303.1, read as the reverse complement.
AGCCACAGCCTCTTGATATTTGGTATGTAGCTTCATCGCATAGTACTGTAAGGTGTAAAGCGTTTTTATGCTAGAAAAATAACTACTTCCTGTTTGCGAATAAACATAGATACGCAGGCGACATATGCCTTCCGGGGAAGGCTTCATCTAGTTTTTTATTTCCACTGCACCAGCGGCATCATCAATCACCATCTTGATCATCAATTTCTTTAGGTCCCTCTACCTAAAGAATAAAATTGTATAACACACAGGTACTGAAAGAAATTTCAGTGATGGCTTTTTTATCAATCGTGTCTATAAACTTTAATCTTCTCCTCTTTCTTTAAAGCACACAAAAAGCACATTCTATCTTATCCCTATCTTATCACCTTATTTAACTTAAACCCTTGGGCCGTCAGCTTCCCTGTCACGGTGTATATTCAAAACGCAACTACTTTTTTTAGTATTCAGATCAATGACGTTACAACGCTTCAATTCAGAGTAGGAACGCTTCTATTCAGATCCATTTTTAGAAGAAATGAACAACCCTTTCTAGAAAGGGGGGCCAATTCCTTTTATAAAGAGTGCCTGAAATAGATTGGTCACATTTACGGAACATCTATGAAGTTATTCTATACAAAATGTCCTAAAAGGACAAATGAAAACAATACTTTTTTCAAGAAGTGCACATTTTTTAAATTGCATACAAACAGTGCGATCAAATTGTTCCCGTCATAGTATTTATCATAAATTTCCCTGTACATGCGTTAATAAAACTAGAATAGATAGTGAATAAAACTAAGAATTGTTCAAATAACATATTTGATCACTGAGTTAAACACAAAAAAACATTGTAATTTGTTTTTTTCTCGTAACTGAGTTGATTAAATTTACCTATATATATTTTTTATAATATTAAGCTATGTAGAGTGCTGCAAGGACAGGTGACAACAAATAAGAGATATGTTCATGGCAAAACAAAAATGAAATTTAATTTATTATGAACATTATATGCAGCAGATACCCTTGCATTTGTCTATGTAACCATGTGACTTTAATTTTTAAAAATAATTTCAAGAGCTTGACCCTAAAGGCTCAGGTGTACTTCGTTCTGACGATGTGCCTACAGCATTTGGAGCATCCGTTTGTTTATTAGCCCAACAACTGAATACAAATAGGTTATTAACACTTGCGATTCTGATGAAGTTTGTTCAAATGGTGAAGATAAATAATACAACAAAGTTCAAGAACTCACCAGAGCCGTTCTATTCAACTTATTGAAAATGCCTAAAGAGAAGAATTAACTAGCTTTAAATGATTTAATTTACTTAACGTACAAGTAAGTTAATATCTAAAATATGATGGTTGCTTTAAAGATATAGGACGAGTCTCAATTTTATTATTACTTCCATGGTCTTTATAATTTTCATAATTTTACTTTTTTTTTTCATAAGAGTTTTCCATATGAAAAGATCAACGAAAACCAGAGTATACCCCGAGAACGTTGTCGAAAATACTGCTTCAGAAAGGTTTCAGGAATTTCGACAACAGACTTAAGTACACACGTTATTTAAGCCAGGTAATAATTGTGATAAATTAAGAGAGCCGGTGGTATAGTGCTTAACGCGTCGGGCTACTAACAACGAGGTTCGATCCTCGTCAGGGTAGAACATTTCAGGAACCGATTTTCCGACTCTCTCTTGACACTATTTGCGAGGATGGTCTCAACGAAGCTAGTCCTTCGGAAGGGACGAAAAAAAGTTTTCCCATGTATGGGGTGAGCATTACCCTGTGCACGTTAAAGACCCCTTTGTAGAGTTCGGTAAGAGTAGGCTCAATGGGGGCCGCTACAAAGGTCAAACTCGCAAACTGCAAACTAGTGAGGGATTTATAGAAGCATTAAGCTTGTTTCCCAATCCAGTAAAATATGTTTAAATTTAATTAAATTAATAATTGTGACATTGAAGGAGACAGCACAGAAATGTGCAAAAGTAAAGTTTGACCACATTTTATTGTAAAGATCTTTATGCGTTCGATAACTAAAATTATGAATAATCGTGTTCTGCTTGCATTTTTACTCGGATGTAAATTTTCCGCCCCTACCCATCTCTCCCCTTTTCCTGTGGTTCTTCAAAATTTACCGGTCCTCTGTGTCCCATCCCATCCCCATATTTCATTTATCATCATCATTTCATGTTCATTTTATCATCCTTTTCATGTTCATCGCCTGTAAATAACCTATACAGTGTTGCACGGGCGTAAAACACCAACTCACTCACTCACTCGGCTTCCGAGGTCCCGTGCGGGGCCCGGGTGGCGAATAGGCCCGCAGCAGAGCCTAGCTTGTCGTAAGAGGCGACTAAGGGTCTTGGGATTCTGATGTCGGGTCAGTGCTCAGCCCACAGAGCGACCAAGTGTGTACCCTAGGTGGCTGAATAGGGTGGCCCTCGTCCGCGGGGGTTGTCAGGTCTATAATACGGAAACCCTGACCGCCGACCATAGTGGGCCAACGTGTGTGGAGAATGCCACGCTTCATGCACGTAAAAGACACCTTTGTGGACCGCCAAGTAGTGCACCACATAGGCTAAATTTTTCGCCCCTACCCACCTCTCCCCTTTTCCTGTGGTTCTTCAAAATTTACCGGTCCTTTGTTTCCCATCCCACCCCATATTTCATTTATCATCATCATTTCATGTTCATTTTATCATCCTTTTCATGTTCATCGCCTGTAAATAACCTATATAGCGTTGCACGGGCGTAAAACACCAACTCACTCACTCACTCACTCAAAATTTACCGGTCCTCTGTGTCCCATCCCATCCCCATATTTCATTTATCATCATCATTTCATGTTCATGTTCATTTTATCATCCTTTTCATGTTCATCGCCTGTAAATAACCTATACAGTGTTGCACGGGCGTAAAACACCAACTCACTCACTCACTCACTCACTCGGCTTCCGAGGTCCCGTGCGGGGCCCGGGTGGCGAATAGGCCCGCAGCAGAGCCTAGCTTGTCGTAAGAGGCGACTAAGGGTCTTGGGATTCTGACGTCGGGTCAGTGCAACCAAGTGTGTACCCTAGGTGGCTGAATAGGGTAGCCCTCGTCCGCGGGGGTTGTCAGGTCTATAATACGGAAAACCTGACCGCCGACCATAGTGGGCCAACGTGTGTGAAGAGTGCCACGCTTCATGCACGTAAAAGACCCCTTTGTGGACCGCCAAGTAGTGCACCACATAGGCTAAATTTTCCGCCCCTACCCACCTCTCCCCTTTTCCTGTGGTTCTTCAAAATTTACCTGTCCTTTGTGTCCCACCCCATCCCCATATTTCATTTATCATCATCAATTCATGTTCATTTTATCATCCTTTTCATGTTCATCGCCTGTAGATAACCTATATAGTGTTGCACGGGCGTAAAACACCAACTCACTCACTCGGCTTCCGAGTCTTGTCGGGGAAAAGATGAATGGAAGAAGGCGCGCCAAACTGTTACAACTCGTTGTCACGTCGCTAACTCTCGTAGAAATGGAATAAAGGTCAAAATAGGACCAGATTAGAAAAAGCGATGGCCTCACTCATTACATAGAAGCAAAGGTGTACCAAAGGGGTAATCAGTATCAGTATCATAAAACCGTAAAGACAAAGACAAAACCGGCAGACGAAAATCATCACAACAAAACAAACCACATAACAACATAAAACACAAACACACATAACAACAAAGCCGCATTCAGCAACGCGAACTCAAGTCGAAACGAGAGTGAACTCAGGTGCTCCGGAAGAGTAAGCAGTTCCTGCTTGCTATAGCACACCCGTCACGTTGCCAAAGATCGATTAAGTGTTGGTCAAATTCGGAAAGGATGACATTACAAAACTCTATGTCAAACCAACATCTGTGCTCATCTGAGAGATAGAAATCCCGTATTTGTATACAAGCACATGATGTCGTCCGTAAAATTTCTCGAGTGATGACAACAATCTGGGAGCAACGTACCCCTGTGTTAGCAATTTGCTTGTCAGGCATGTGGCTCTATCAAGGAAGTCGTTGTACTCCCCACATGCTCTGGAATAGCGAATCAATTGTGATACGTAAACTCCATATGCTGGAGCGGACGGAATGTTGCTACACAGAAAGGGAAAGTTAACTATTGGAAAGTTGAAGTTATCACGTTTGTCATAGAGCTTTGTACAAAGCCTTCCTTGTGTGTCAATTTCGAGAAATAGATCCAGATATGAAGCGGACCTCATAGAATCTGTAGTATCCTTTATCTCAAGTTCCTTCGGATATATGAGATGTATATAGTCACCAAATCGAGGATTGTTTAGTGAAAGGACATCATCAATATAACGAAATGTGAGATTGAAGGATAAAGCAAGTTTGCGGTCCTTTTTGTCTAGAAGTGATTGTAAGAAGTCCGCTTCATATGAATGAAGAAACAAATCGGCAAGCAATGGTGCACAATTTGTGCCCATTGGGATACCTATTGTTTGCTGAAAAACACGTCCACCAAACTGTACAAATATGTTATCGATTAGAAAGTTGAGCATTTTTATTATTTGATCTTCTGTAAATTTGTTTTTCTTGCTAGACTCTTACATCAAATTAATGATATTCAATTAACCTTCCGCGATAAGAAATTTTTCGATGGATAGTTATGCGATTCTTTCATAATGCACGTTTCTATAAAATATTAACATACCATTGCATTGAATATCTTATAATTGAGCACTTAAATATCGTAATATTAATTAAATGTGGGTGGGTTAAATAATTTACGCGTTTGCGGAATATTGCGTATTTATAAATAATTGTGTGTCGGACTAATTTTACTGTCTATTTACATATTCATGTTTCCGATACGATGATGATACCAACCAATCGGCAACGAAGATAATAAACTTTGAATATTTCAGGAGCCGTTTTGATTGGTCGATTAAAGATATCTCTTATTGCCTTAGGCCAATCGGGCCAATCAAATCATCGCTTCTACAACGTTAACATGTGCTTTTTATTGTTATAAATGTAAACAATCAAAATGGAATGTTACGACTTCTAATAAGTCTTCATCTTTTGTTATAGATGGTATGTTTATTATAAATTCTAATCCTCTTCCTACTCACAGGACATTTGGGCAATATGCTGAATTTTTGTTTCAGCGATGGGTTATCAGATCTGTTCAACAGTTTCATGCTAGTGAAGTTCATTTAGTTTTTGATCACCCTAACAGGAATGGTGTAAGCCCTAAAGACATCGAGAGAAGTAGAAGAGACACAGTTGTCCAAGGACCAGTCATATATACTTGTATATCATCAGACACTGTCCTTCCTTCTAATTACAGAAACTTTATTGCAATTCGACAACAGAAGAGACTTTTGGTTAATTTTTTGTCATCTTTCTTTCTTTCTTTAGCATCTGATAAGTTTCAGCAGAATAATATTGTTTTTATTACAGCTGGTGGTTTTGATGGGGATGACAAAGACAAGGCATTTTCTGTTTTCCAAGAAATATATTTGAAAAAATATTCATATCTATAAGTTTTTGAAAAGTATTTCCAGTATGCAAGACTGTAGATTATGAGTTGGCCTATGGTAATCACGAGGAAGCTGATACAAGAGTTTGGTTGCATGCAGCTGTTTCCAATACAGATCGAGTCATAATCTACAGTCCTGACACAGATATATTTGTTATTGGATTGCCCATTGTTATGTCTGTAAATAAATCCATTTTCATTCAGCTAAAAGATACACCCTATGAATGCACCTTTCTTAGTATGAATGTACTGACTGAGCTTATTCTAAATGATCTTCAACTACAGAATGTTTCTCAAGTTCTAGCTTATTTACAGTTGGTATATATTTTCAGTGGCTGTGATTTTGTATCTTGTTTTAGAGGCTTTGGAAAGAAATCATTTTTTGATATTTTCAGAAAAAACTCATCTTTTATTATTCCTAATGAAAACTTTACAGATGTAACCTCACAAGATGTTCTTTTGTCTTATTACAGATTGATTGGTTCATTATATTTTAGCAAGCACTGCACAGCATTTTTGCCATTTTCTAGTCCTGAAGCTTTATTTGCCTCAATTTCTGAAGAAGATGAGTTTCAAAAACATATTTCTTTTCTTACAGAAATTAGAGAAAAACAATGGGAACGCATTGTCTCAGAGGTTGAAATGATGCCAAATCCAGAAGCTCTCAAGCTACATTTTAAGCGTTGTTGTTGGGTTTTTAATTATTGGAAACAGAGCATGCAAAATAATATTTCTTTTGGCATTCTTTCAGATTTTGGGTGGGAAATTGATTCTAATAAATTAACATGTGTTTGGGATTTAGCTATAAATTTTCAGAAAGTTGAAAAGAGAGTTCAGTGGTACACCAAGGGTTGTGGTTGCAAGACTGGTTGTTTGACAAACAGATGTAAATGTAGGAAAGGTACAGAAGGGTTTTGTGGTCCAGGTTGTAAGTGTATTAATTGTAAAAATGTACCATTAATTAATGGTCAATGTCTTGATTCTTCTTCAGATGTTGAGGCAGATTTAGAAGACAACATGGATGAGTTGTCTGATGATGAATCAGATGATCAGATTGAAATGGAACAGATTGCAGATGTCACTGATGAGTACTGGGTTTTTGATGAGGAGGTTTGATTAATATAGTTTTCTTTACAGTTTTCTATTTTTCAGATGCATTTGTATTGAACAATTTATCTTGTTCATATCTTCACACTGTAAACTTACATGCATTCTAATTCTCATCAAGTGTCTTTGTTTTTTCCTTTTGTATTTTAAAGCTGACTTCAGGGCGTTATTAATACATGTAAATACATTATATTTCAGTCTTCATACATGTAGATACATTACATGTATTCTATTTGACCAAGTATCACATGTATATAATATCTTTTTTCATTCTTCATACATGTAGAATCCTTACATGTGATTGTATTCTTTTTACCTTTAGTGTGCTTCAGTCTTCTACATGTAGATTCCTTACATGTAATTGTATTCTATTTACCCTTATTGTATTTCAGTCTTCATGCATGTAGATTCCTTACATGTATTTCATTTCCCTTATTGTGCTGCAGTCTTCATACATGTAAATTCCTTACATGTATTTTATTTCCTTCATTGTGCTTCAGTCTTCATACATGTGCATTCCTTACATGTATTTTATTTTACCTTATTGTGCTCCAGTCTAAATACATGTAGATTCCTTACATGTATTCTATTTACCTTTATATACTTATTGTATTTCAGTCTTTATACATGTGAGTTACATGCATATGAATTCTAGTGAACTGTATATTTCTGTATTCTTATTAAAATGGTTTTTTTCCAGATTGTATTAATGCAATTGTTGATATTTTCAAATTATGGTCATTTGCTGATGTTTTCAGATTCTTAATTATGTGTTTTAAGATTCCTAGACATGTGTAAATTGCTTAGATTCAATTCTTGGTGTCATAGTTTTTTTGTCATATTGATTATCAGATTCCCTTTCAAAGGTTGATGATTTCAGATTCCTAGTCATGTGTTAATTGTTTAAGATTCTACTCTTGATGTCGCAGTCCCTTTGTTGATATTTTCAAATTATAGTCATTTGTTGATTATCAGATTCCTAGTCATGTGGTACACTGAATTTTGACAGTTTTTAATTTCAGTATGCATATTATTATTATTTTTAATAAAAGTATTTTGATTCTATTTAAATTGATGTTGTCTCATTTATTAGTTGATCTGAATGTAATTCAGATCAAAAGTCAGTTGATTTGGTTGTCACCAGCTGTATTGATTATTTACACTTCATTTCACCTTGAACTTTTATTTAGTCAGGTATTTTTAGTAGCACTCTTGATTATTGGAAGGTTTTGATTGGTCAATTTCATTATTGGAACTCATGTACTTTTGGAGGGAATTCTTACCATTCATTCTTTTACATTTTTCTTTACTGGACAGTCAGCCATATTGCATTTCAACTTTAATTTTCTTCAATGATGTATTCTAGGTAGATTTCTGGGTGTTATTCATTTCATATTCAGGTCAGTTACATTTCACTATTTTAATTGTCATATTTTTATTAACATTTGGTGCATTTATGACTGATGGATGTATGCAGGATTGCATCTGTGAGTGAAAATGACATCTTTATGAAAGTTGTAAATATTGAATAAATAATGGTTAAAGTTGTATTAAAATGAATAACTTTTTGATAAACAACATAAACTTTTCAGTAACTTTACTAAACAAAGTATTTTTGAGAGAATGAGATTTCCTTTTAAATATTTGATAAATAAAATCATAGACTTATTTAAAACCTTAAAGTAATAGTATTTTGATATACCAGTAAACTATGTGTTTTAAGTGTTCAGATTTTGTGTCAAATTATTTGCTGAAACACATGGTTATAAAAACCTATTTTTACTTCAGGTGTTTTAAAAGCTGATATAACATGTAGATTTGTTTTGCCATCCACATAGACCTTCATACCCTTGTATGAGGTAAGCAGAGTGTTGAGTTTGTTATTTTTAGTTTGCTATTTTTGCTTTGCTTTTCATTTTCTAATGCTTTGCTTATTTTGTATTTTATTTACTAATCATGCAGATCATAGATTTTCATGAAACTTTATTATGCTATTTACACATTTATTTGTTTGTGGTACACACACAAACAAATCATAAATATTCTATGAGACATGTATCTCAGTGAAGCAACTATATAGTCTACAGAGTATTGTATTTATTTTATTTTATATTTGAGTCATATTATGAACAAGAGTTATCTTTCTTGTACCAGTATTTATGAAGTTATATTATTTTTATAGGGTCTTTTGAGGACCTTTTGATGATTTTGTTTACCAGACCTCTAATAAAGAATCCAAAACAACATACGGAGTTTGATACCTTTATTGGCCAAACCTACCCGTTTTCAATGGCGCCCAACGTGATTTAGAGCTCTGGAATTTGGATATACACCCGGGATCATCGACGTCATTACTTAGTGTTTTTCTTGACCTGGATTTTCTACTTCCGGTTTGGATTTCGCGGAAATTTCAACAACAGAAAGTGTTTTCAACTAGATTCCAGCTATGTTTCAAGTTATTTAAGGTCAGATCATTGTATATTTAACTGTATGTTATATGTTTTGTACTGTCCTATGTGTATGTCATGAACTTTCAGTTAAAATTTGCACAGAAACTTTAAAAATGTGAGAAAACTTTGTAAAATTTTCAAGCAGTTTTTCCGATTGAAAACAGACAGTTTTTGAGCTATATTTTTTATGAAACTTTGATACAGTACTTATAGAAGCAGAGAATTGACACTTATATACTTCATTGATTGTGTGAATAGACATTTATTGTTAATTACCACATAGTTTTTTTTTTTTTTTTTGCTTTGTGGACTTAGTACTTTTTGCAATTTTATTTTTCTGATACCCCTTCATATATCGTGACCTACATAAACAAAGGTCAAGGTTACTAAACCGGAAGACTCCCACACATGTAAACAATAATAGTACAAGTGTACCTTGACCTATGTAGATCATTGGTATGTGAATTTGCATAGATTTTTACAGAGTTTAGACACATAAAAAAAAAGACTGTCACAAATAAGCACATATTTTGTGATCAACACCCAGATATTTGTGGAATATTTATGCACTTGACATAGTATATACATTGTATCAGAGTTTGCATTGGGAATACATTTTGTTTCACAGACATTTTACATAGATACTTGATATTTATTTGTGTACTGTGACTTTGTATGTGTTTTGTATTTTGTCTTTGTACTTTATGTGTTATGTGTTTGTGATTGTATTGTGTATATACTGTCAACTTGTGGTTGTTGTTAACTGGTATTAAATCTCAACTTTTAGAAAAAGTTTAAAAATATTTAAATTTATTTAAACTTTAAATAAGAGTAAAACTTAGACATTTTCAGTTAAATTTTGAATAGCTTTGACTGATAGATACTATTTTGTGAGTTGTATGCTTGCATGTTTCCTGTACTAACATTCATTGACATATAACACTTGCACACACCTTTTACCAGACCACATTATTTTCAGCTTCTAGGTATCAGTGTGATGTAGGTCAGGTGTTATTTCATTCTTTCGTAAGGGATACTTAGTTACTTTTGAGTCTTTCATCTGATTTATCTGATTCTTTAGTCTTTAGAGTTCAGTTTGATTCTTTGGTTCATACATATTGTACATGTAAGTTAGTTCATCACGCCATAGTTTTCAGTGTATTGTGCATACAGAGGCCATAGATACATACATGTAAGTGTACATTAGACTTGAGATAAGTCTAGATCCCAGTGTAGAGGCTACTAACGTACAAGCTTAGTTAGTCTCAGTGTATTTTATAGTTTTTCAGGTTTGATACAGATCAAATTGGTATGAGACAGAGACCTGTGGTAAGTATGTGATTGTGTATATATTGTGTGATTTTCTTTATTTTACATTTCATTGTTTGTAGTTTGTATTTTCTATTTGTATTTATTTAGCTTGACTTTGGTAAGTATCTTATTAGCTGTTTGATTTTTCAGCTGTTTCATATTTGCCATTTACTGATTTTTGATTTTCAGATTTTTGTGATACTTATTTGGTCTAAGTTATGACTTAGATTTACTTTAGTTTATCACAGATTTACTTTATTTATTATTTTGTAGCTAGTTCAGTTGTTCAGTTTGACTTAGCTTTATTTTGATTCAGGTCTTATTTATTATTATCAGTGTGTACCTGATCTTATTTTGATATTTTGTTTTCTAGTTTATTTTTCAGATATTTAGTACCTTGCATTTATTGCATTTACTTACTTCTGATTTACTTATTTATTTTTATTTGTGTACCTTAAGATCATATTTTACTTAGTTATTTTGAAGATATCATCATGGCTTCAGGCAAAAGTCCAACAAAGGACCAGCCGGACAAAGAGTACTCAAAGATGTTCAAGACATTTCAAGCCATGGGACTCAATCCTAAAGGAGAAACACCACAAGAGCTAGAGGAGTGGATTCAGGAATTTATTACACAACAGGAGATCAAGAGAGAGCCACTACAATCACCGCCACCATCAGCGCCACCAAGGGACAGGGGTGCAAGACCAAAGGCAACTGATCATGCTCCAACCATGTCAGCATACCCACCTAAGGTGAGATGTTTTTCTGGAGGAGACAATAAGAGCGAGATCGCATACGATATTTGGAGATATGAGGTGAAGATGACGTTGAAAGATCCAACCTACTCAAAAGAACAGAAAGAGTTTGCAGTAAGGAGAGCATTAACAGGATCAGCAGCCCGCATGATTATGTATTTAGGCACAAAAAAGACAGTAGATGAGCTATTAGAAGTATTGGACAGTGTATATGGGACCGTGGATAATAAAGAACAACTGTTAGCAGAGTTTTACAGTGCCAGGCAGCGTGATGACGAAGACGTAACATCTTGGAGTGGACGACTGGAGGATATTTTGGGACGTGGACTTGAGAAGGGAATAGTTCCACATTCAGAGATGAACCCTATGCTTCATGCCATGTTGTGGACAGGATTAAGACAGGAGCTAAAGGATGTCAGTGGATATAAGTATGAGACAATCAAGGACTTCAACAAACTGAGAGTGGCACTTAGACAGATAGAGAAGGACCATTTGCCGAAAAAGTCCAAACCAAACACATCCAAGGCCATTACTACATCAGAGCCAGCTGAAAGCAAGGACATAGATGAGATAAAGGGTATGGTCCAACAGTTAACCCATAAAGTTACTCAGATGGAGGAATACCACCAGAATAGGGGAAATTACAGAGGAGGTTATAGAGGTAATTACAGAGGAGGATATAGAGGCAATAACAGAGGCAGAGGTTACAGATCAAACTATCAGAATTGGAATCTGAACTATCCGCAGCAACAACAACAAGTACAGGAACAAAACAACAGTAACCAACAAAGACAGTCTGATCCTATTGTTTGTAGAAGATGTGGACAGGAAGGTCACATTCAGATCGGATGTAGAGTACGTTTAGACCACAGCTCCAGAGACAACCATTTAAACTCGAGGAAGCCTGGACCAAGGGGCCGTTTCTAGGCTGTAAGAGAGGACAAGGTCCCAAAGTAAAGAACAACATAGTGAAAAGTACAGTACCACCAGGGTTATTAGGAAAGCCAACTGAGGCGGATGTGATATTGAATGGGATAACAGTACCAGCATTATTAGATACAGGGTCAACGGTGTCCACCATATCAGAATCATTTTACAAGGAATTTTTATCCACCACAACAACATTGAAGAGTTTAGAAGACATCCTGGAAATAGAGACAGCAAGTGGAAGCCAGCTGCCATACTTGGGATACATAGAAGTACAGATACAGGTAAGTAATTTCATTTCAGATCACCTGATGCTGATAGTTCCTGACAGTAGATATAGCCACCACATACCAGCACTGATAGGGACCAACATTTTAGATCGAATCATCTATTATTTAGGAGAAGAATATGGTGACAGATATTTACAGCAAGCAGCCCTTACTACACCATGGTATATGGCACTTAGGTGTTTGACGGTCAGGGAAAAGGAGTTAAAGAAAAACAACGACAGATTGGCTATTGTTAGATGTCAGCAGAGAGTAACCATAAAGCCGAATACAGTCACTGATGTCATTGGGTACTACGACAAAGAGCTACCATATAAAGACACAGCAGCCATACTTCAAACATCACCACTAGCCACAGAATCATGTAGAGATATAGAGATAGAACCACAGTTACAACATTACACTCAATCAAGGAAACAGGAACCAGTTACTGTACGATTAGTAAACAACACAACAAAGACCATCACTATTCAACCAAGAGCGACTATTTGCGAACTACAACCAGTTACGATAGAAGACCATCCACAGTTAGAAGTCAGCAAGGATCAAGAGACCAAGCTATTGGAAGAGGTAGATATAACAGCCAGTAATTTAACACCAGATCAACTAAGAGAAGGGAAGAGTTTGATTACAGCTTATGCAGATATATTTAGCAAAGGAGATCACGACTTAGGGCACACAGACAAGGTACAACACCGGATCGACTTGATAGATGAACAGCCATTTAAACACAGATACCGACGCATTCCACCATCACTATATGACGAGGTCAAGGCACATTTGAAGCAGCTATTGGACATTGGAGTAATACGCCCCTCCCATTCACCCTGGTCATCAGCTATTGTGATTTGTCGCAAGAAATCAGGAGCAATGAGAATGTGTGTCGATTACAGACAACTCAACATACAGACCAAAAAGGACAGCTATGCCTTACCACGGATAGAGGAGCTTTTAGATTGTTGTGCAGGATCCAAATTTTTCAGCGTCATAGATATGAAGTCAGGGTACCATCAAGTGGAAATATTAGAGGAGCACAAGGAGAGGTCAGCATTTTCCGTAGGACCATTGGGATTTTATGAATTTAACCGTATGCCATTCGGACTCACCAACTCCCCAGCTACTTATCAACGCTTAATGGAAGATTGCCTATCAGACTACAACTTAAAGATTTGCTGTATATTTATAGATGATATCATTATTTTTGGCAGGACATATGAAGAACACCTAAAGAACATTCAGCTAGTTTTCCAGCGGATAAGAGAATGGAACTTGAAGTTAGCCCCCACTAAATGCGAGTTTTTCAAGCGCAAGGTGAAGTATGTAGGACATATAGTTTCGGAACATGGAGTAGAAATTGACACCAGCAAGACTGAAAAGGTAGTGAACTGGCCAACACCATCATCGCCAGAGGATGTAAGAAGATTCTTGGGATTTGTAGGATATTATCGGCGTTTCATTCAGAATTTCAGCAAGATTAGTAGGCCTCTTACAGACTTGATACCCACACCAACTAAGAAGAATAAGAAGAACAGTAAAAGAAAAGAATGGAAATGGGAAGATGAGCAAGAGACAGCATTTCAACAGTTAAAGGACCATCTAGTGAGAGCACCTATTTTAGGATTTGCGGACAGCACATTGCCATACGAGTTACATACCGATGCATCTGGTGAGGCTCTTGGAGCAGTGTTATATCAACATCAAGATGGAATGAAGAGGGTAATAAGCTATGCCAGTAGAGGACTCAGCAATGCAGAGAAGAACTACCCGGCACATAAAAGGGAATTCCTGGCACTAAAATGGGCAATATGTGACAAGTTTAAAGATTACCTCTATGGAACAGAGTTCACAGTATTAACAGACAACAATCCTGTAACATATGTGCTCACAACAGCCAAGTTAGACGCAACAGGACACAGATGGCTTGCAGCGCTTTCAACGTTTACTTTTGACATCAAGTATAGACCTGGTAAAGCCAATGCTGATGCGGATGCCCTTAGCCGTCTACCAGTTAGCAGCGAGTCATTTCAGGCCATATGTAAGTCAGCAGTACAGGAAGCCTATGTTGACAGTTTACCAGTTACACCAGATGTAATAGTGGAGGACATAGACCCAAGAGGAACAACTATAGGTAACATCATCAACTGGGAGGAAGTGCAACACCAAGACCCAGATATTCATAGGATAATAGAGTTTGTCAGAAGCCAGAAGAAACCGTCACGAAAGGAAATTGGACCAAATCCACTACTTAGGCAGTTTACACACCTCAGGATAATTGACGGAGTACTTCACAGAGAAATAACATCAGAAGAAGAGACACGACAACAGTTAGTTTTACCTTTAGTCCATGTACCAACCACAGACATTTTACATAGATACTTGATATTTATTTGTGTACTGTGACTTTGTATGTGTTTTGTATTTTGTCTTTGTACTTTATGTGTTATGTGTTTGTGATTGTATTTTGTCTTTGTACTTTATGTGTTATGTGTTTGTGATTGTATTGTGTATATACTGTCAACTTGTGGTTGTTGTTAACTGGTATTAAATCTCAACTTTTAGAAAAAGTTTAAAAATATTTAAATTTATTTAAACTTTAAATAAGAGTAAAACTTAGACATTTTCAGTTAAATTTTGAATAGCTTTGACTGATAGATACTATTTTGTGAGTTGTATGCTTGCATGTTTCCTGTACTAACATTCATTGACATATAACACTTGCACACACCTTTTACCAGACCACATTATTTTCAGCTTCTAGGTATCAGTGTGATGTAGGTCAGGTGTTATTTCATTCTTTCGTAAGGGATACTTAGTTACTTTTGAGTCTTTCATCTGATTTATCTGATTCTTTAGTCTTTAGAGTTCAGTTTGATTCTTTGGTTCATACATATTGTACATGTAAGTTAGTTCATCACGCCATAGTTTTCAGTGTATTGTGCATACAGAGGCCATAGATACATACATGTAAGTGTACATTAGACTTGAGATAAGTCTAGATCCCAGTGTAGAGGCTACTAACGTACAAGCTTAGTTAGTCTCAGTGTATTTTATAGTTTTTCAGGTTTGATACAGATCAAATTGGTATGAGACAGAGACCTGTGGTAAGTATGTGATTGTGTATATATTGTGTGATTTTCTTTATTTTACATTTCATTGTTTGTAGTTTGTATTTTCTATTTGTATTTATTTAGCTTGACTTTGGTAAGTATCTTATTAGCTGTTTGATTTTTCAGCTGTTTCATATTTGCCATTTACTGATTTTTGATTTTCAGATTTTTGTGATACTTATTTGGTCTAAGTTATGACTTAGATTTACTTTAGTTTATCACAGATTTACTTTATTTATTATTTTGTAGCTAGTTCAGTTGTTCAGTTTGACTTAGCTTTATTTTGATTCAGGTCTTATTTATTATTATCAGTGTGTACCTGATCTTATTTTGATATTTTGTTTTCTAGTTTATTTTTCAGATATTTAGTACCTTGCATTTATTGCATTTACTTACTTCTGATTTACTTATTTATTTTTATTTGTGTACCTTAAGATCATATTTTACTTAGTTATTTTGAAGATATCATCATGGCTTCAGGCAAAAGTCCAACAAAGGACCAGCCGGACAAAGAGTACTCAAAGATGTTCAAGACATTTCAAGCCATGGGACTCAATCCTAAAGGAGAAACACCACAAGAGCTAGAGGAGTGGATTCAGGAATTTATTACACAACAGGAGATCAAGAGAGAGCCACTACAATCACCGCCACCATCAGCGCCACCAAGGGACAGGGGTGCAAGACCAAAGGCAACTGATCATGCTCCAACCATGTCAGCATACCCACCTAAGGTGAGATGTTTTTCTGGAGGAGACAATAAGAGCGAGATCGCATACGATATTTGGAGATATGAGGTGAAGATGACGTTGAAAGATCCAACCTACTCAAAAGAACAGAAAGAGTTTGCAGTAAGGAGAGCATTAACAGGATCAGCAGCCCGCATGATTATGTATTTAGGCACAAAAAAGACAGTAGATGAGCTATTAGAAGTATTGGACAGTGTATATGGGACCGTGGATAATAAAGAACAACTGTTAGCAGAGTTTTACAGTGCCAGGCAGCGTGATGACGAAGACGTAACATCTTGGAGTGGACGACTGGAGGATATTTTGGGACGTGGACTTGAGAAGGGAATAGTTCCACATTCAGAGATGAACCCTATGCTTCATGCCATGTTGTGGACAGGATTAAGACAGGAGCTAAAGGATGTCAGTGGATATAAGTATGAGACAATCAAGGACTTCAACAAACTGAGAGTGGCACTTAGACAGATAGAGAAGGACCATTTGCCGAAAAAGTCCAAACCAAACACATCCAAGGCCATTACTACATCAGAGCCAGCTGAAAGCAAGGACATAGATGAGATAAAGGGTATGGTCCAACAGTTAACCCATAAAGTTACTCAGATGGAGGAATACCACCAGAATAGGGGAAATTACAGAGGAGGTTATAGAGGTAATTACAGAGGAGGATATAGAGGCAATAACAGAGGCAGAGGTTACAGATCAAACTATCAGAATTGGAATCTGAACTATCCGCAGCAACAACAACAAGTACAGGAACAAAACAACAGTAACCAACAAAGACAGTCTGATCCTATTGTTTGTAGAAGATGTGGACAGGAAGGTCACATTCAGATCGGATGTAGAGTACGTTTAGACCACAGCTCCAGAGACAACCATTTAAACTCGAGGAAGCCTGGACCAAGGGGCCGTTTCTAGGCTGTAAGAGAGGACAAGGTCCCAAAGTAAAGAACAACATAGTGAAAAGTACAGTACCACCAGGGTTATTAGGAAAGCCAACTGAGGCGGATGTGATATTGAATGGGATAACAGTACCAGCATTATTAGATACAGGGTCAACGGTGTCCACCATATCAGAATCATTTTACAAGGAATTTTTATCCACCACAACAACATTGAAGAGTTTAGAAGACATCCTGGAAATAGAGACAGCAAGTGGAAGCCAGCTGCCATACTTGGGATACATAGAAGTACAGATACAGGTAAGTAATTTCATTTCAGATCACCTGATGCTGATAGTTCCTGACAGTAGATATAGCCACCACATACCAGCACTGATAGGGACCAACATTTTAGATCGAATCATCTATTATTTAGGAGAAGAATATGGTGACAGATATTTACAGCAAGCAGCCCTTACTACACCATGGTATATGGCACTTAGGTGTTTGACGGTCAGGGAAAAGGAGTTAAAGAAAAACAACGACAGATTGGCTATTGTTAGATGTCAGCAGAGAGTAACCATAAAGCCGAATACAGTCACTGATGTCATTGGGTACTACGACAAAGAGCTACCATATAAAGACACAGCAGCCATACTTCAAACATCACCACTAGCCACAGAATCATGTAGAGATATAGAGATAGAACCACAGTTACAACATTACACTCAATCAAGGAAACAGGAACCAGTTACTGTACGATTAGTAAACAACACAACAAAGACCATCACTATTCAACCAAGAGCGACTATTTGCGAACTACAACCAGTTACGATAGAAGACCATCCACAGTTAGAAGTCAGCAAGGATCAAGAGACCAAGCTATTGGAAGAGGTAGATATAACAGCCAGTAATTTAACACCAGATCAACTAAGAGAAGGGAAGAGTTTGATTACAGCTTATGCAGATATATTTAGCAAAGGAGATCACGACTTAGGGCACACAGACAAGGTACAACACCGGATCGACTTGATAGATGAACAGCCATTTAAACACAGATACCGACGCATTCCACCATCACTATATGACGAGGTCAAGGCACATTTGAAGCAGCTATTGGACATTGGAGTAATACGCCCCTCCCATTCACCCTGGTCATCAGCTATTGTGATTTGTCGCAAGAAATCAGGAGCAATGAGAATGTGTGTCGATTACAGACAACTCAACATACAGACCAAAAAGGACAGCTATGCCTTACCACGGATAGAGGAGCTTTTAGATTGTTGTGCAGGATCCAAATTTTTCAGCGTCATAGATATGAAGTCAGGGTACCATCAAGTGGAAATATTAGAGGAGCACAAGGAGAGGTCAGCATTTTCCGTAGGACCATTGGGATTTTATGAATTTAACCGTATGCCATTCGGACTCACCAACTCCCCAGCTACTTATCAACGCTTAATGGAAGATTGCCTATCAGACTACAACTTAAAGATTTGCTGTATATTTATAGATGATATCATTATTTTTGGCAGGACATATGAAGAACACCTAAAGAACATTCAGCTAGTTTTCCAGCGGATAAGAGAATGGAACTTGAAGTTAGCCCCCACTAAATGCGAGTTTTTCAAGCGCAAGGTGAAGTATGTAGGACATATAGTTTCGGAACATGGAGTAGAAATTGACACCAGCAAGACTGAAAAGGTAGTGAACTGGCCAACACCATCATCGCCAGAGGATGTAAGAAGATTCTTGGGATTTGTAGGATATTATCGGCGTTTCATTCAGAATTTCAGCAAGATTAGTAGGCCTCTTACAGACTTGATACCCACACCAACTAAGAAGAATAAGAAGAACAGTAAAAGAAAAGAATGGAAATGGGAAGATGAGCAAGAGACAGCATTTCAACAGTTAAAGGACCATCTAGTGAGAGCACCTATTTTAGGATTTGCGGACAGCACATTGCCATACGAGTTACATACCGATGCATCTGGTGAGGCTCTTGGAGCAGTGTTATATCAACATCAAGATGGAATGAAGAGGGTAATAAGCTATGCCAGTAGAGGACTCAGCAATGCAGAGAAGAACTACCCGGCACATAAAAGGGAATTCCTGGCACTAAAATGGGCAATATGTGACAAGTTTAAAGATTACCTCTATGGAACAGAGTTCACAGTATTAACAGACAACAATCCTGTAACATATGTGCTCACAACAGCCAAGTTAGACGCAACAGGACACAGATGGCTTGCAGCGCTTTCAACGTTTACTTTTGACATCAAGTATAGACCTGGTAAAGCCAATGCTGATGCGGATGCCCTTAGCCGTCTACCAGTTAGCAGCGAGTCATTTCAGGCCATATGTAAGTCAGCAGTACAGGAAGCCTATGTTGACAGTTTACCAGTTACACCAGATGTAATAGTGGAGGACATAGACCCAAGAGGAACAACTATAGGTAACATCATCAACTGGGAGGAAGTGCAACACCAAGACCCAGATATTCATAGGATAATAGAGTTTGTCAGAAGCCAGAAGAAACCGTCACGAAAGGAAATTGGACCAAATCCACTACTTAGGCAGTTTACACACCTCAGGATAATTGACGGAGTACTTCACAGAGAAATAACATCAGAAGAAGAGACACGACAACAGTTAGTTTTACCTTTAGTCCATGTACCAACCATATTGGAGTTATTACACAACGAGATGGGACATCCTGGAAGGGACAGAACTTTATCATTGGTAAGAGACAGATTCTATTGGCCAGGCATGCAGAGTGATATAGACACATGGGTAGAAGAATGTAGCAGATGTACCATGAGAAAGAAGTTAACCAATCAGAGAGCACCATTAGTAAGCATTACCACCAGCTATCCATTGGAACTAGTATGTATGGATTTTTTGTCATTGGAGAAATCAAAGGGGAACTACCAGAATATTTTAGTAATAACAGATCATTTTACCAGATATGCCATAGCAGTACCAACAAAGAATCAACTTGCAAGAACAACAGCGCAGGCATTCTACGACCATTTCATCGTCCACTATGGCATACCAGACCGAATACACTCAGACCAAGGAGCGAACTTTGAGGGAACCATCATAAAGGAATTGTGTAACATCATGGGAATGAAGAAGTCAAGAACGACCAGTTACCATCCAATGGGAAACGGAATGTGTGAACGTTTTAATAGGACATTATTGGATATGCTAGGTTCTTTAGAGGAAAAGAAGAAGGCAAGTTGGAAGGATTATGTAGGACCCCTGGTGCATGCCTACAACTGTACCAAGCATGAAAGTACTGGCCACACTCCATATTCATTGATGTTTGGAAGAAATCCTAACCTGCCAGTAGATACTGTATTTGGACTGAGGAGTGATGAACAGGGAATTACAACAGGATATGTAGAAAAGCTAAGAGAAAGATTGAGAGTAGCCCATGAACTGGCCACAGCAGCAGCAGATAAGGCTAGAGATCAACAGAAAGCCAGTTATGACATAAAGGTTAGAGGAGGAACAGTGAGAGTTGGAGACAGAGTGCTAGTGAAGATTGTCGCATTTGAGGGCAAACATAAACTGGCAGATAGATGGGAACCAGACCCATATACAGTCATCAGCCAACCCAACAAGGAGATACCAGTTTTTATGGTAAAGAAGGAGAATGGTATGGGACGCACCAGAACTCTGCACAGGAACCTTTTACTTCCAGTAGGATTTATACGTGACATACCAGATACACCGATTCCAGTTCCACGAACCTCCAAAAGACCTATTCCTGCTAAGCGGACAAGACAGAAAGTAAAGGAACTGAAAGTCACCAGTTTTGAGGAATCCAAAGATGAATCATCTGAGGAAGAATCACCCTGGGGATTTCACATCCAGCATGAGGATTTAGGAGGTAGTGATTTACCCATTGCTACAGACACTCCAGTTCTAGATGCTGAGATAGAACCAGAAACTGCTATGCATGATGGGGACGCCCATTCTTCTGATGACATGGTACGTGTTGAGGAAGACATGCATTCAGATAGAAGCGCTTCACCACAAGTACAGTCAGAGACAGATCAGGATACAGCTTCTGATGATGAGTCGTCTCAGACAGATATAGAATCACCAGTTCCAGTTCGTCGATCCACCAGAGAGCGAAGACCACCACTTCGATTCACCACTGGTGAATTCCAGATGTCAAAGTCTGCCATGGGAACTATGCCTTCTGATTGGGAGAAGCGAATAAATGTTATTACTTCTCTCGCAGATAGTGCTATGTTCAAGGATATCAGAACAGAAGCAGGAAAGACCATCTTGGACATTTTGAGGCCTCATGCTCCCACTTAATGCCGAGACGTCATTTTCCGGCTGGGGGGAGTATGTGGTACACTGAATTTTGACAGTTTTTAATTTCAGTATGCATATTATTATTATTTTTAATAAAAGTATTTTGATTCTATTTAAATTGATGTTGTCTCATTTATTAGTTGATCTGAATGTAATTCAGATCAAAAGTCAGTTGATTTGGTTGTCACCAGCTGTATTGATTATTTACACTTCATTTCACCTTGAACTTTTATTTAGTCAGGTATTTTTAGTAGCACTCTTGATTATTGGAAGGTTTTGATTGGTCAATTTCATTATTGGAACTCATGTACTTTTGGAGGGAATTCTTACCATTCATTCTTTTACATTTTTCTTTACTGGACAGTCAGCCATATTGCATTTCAACTTTAATTTTCTTCAATGATGTATTCTAGGTAGATTTCTGGGTGTTATTCATTTCATATTCAGGTCAGTTACATTTCACTATTTTAATTGTCATATTTTTATTAACATTTGGTGCATTTATGACTGATGGATGTATGCAGGATTGCATCTGTGAGTGAAAATGACATCTTTATGAAAGTTGTAAATATTGAATAAATAATGGTTAAAGTTGTATTAAAATGAATAACTTTTTGATAAACAACATAAACTTTTCAGTAACTTTACTAAACAAAGTATTTTTGAGAGAATGAGATTTCCTTTTAAATATTTGATAAATAAAATCATAGACTTATTTAAAACCTTAAAGTAATAGTATTTTGATATACCAGTAAACTATGTGTTTTAAGTGTTCAGATTTTGTGTCAAATTATTTGCTGAAACACATGGTTATAAAAACCTATTTTTACTTCAGGTGTTTTAAAAGCTGATATAACATGTAGATTTGTTTTGCCATCCACATAGACCTTCATACCCTTGTATGAGGTAAGCAGAGTGTTGAGTTTGTTATTTTTAGTTTGCTATTTTTGCTTTGCTTTTCATTTTCTAATGCTTTGCTTATTTTGTATTTTATTTACTAATCATGCAGATCATAGATTTTCATGAAACTTTATTATGCTATTTACACATTTATTTGTTTGTGGTACACACACAAACAAATCATAAATATTCTATGAGACATGTATCTCAGTGAAGCAACTATATAGTCTACAGAGTATTGTATTTATTTTATTTTATATTTGAGTCATATTATGAACAAGAGTTATCTTTCTTGTACCAGTATTTATGAAGTTATATTATTTTTATAGGGTCTTTTGAGGACCTTTTGATGATTTTGTTTACCAGACCTCTAATAAAGAATCCAAAACAACATACGGAGTTTGATACCTTTATTGGCCAAACCTACCCGTTTTCAGTCATGTGTTGATGCTTGAAGATTATATTTTTTGTGTCATAGTCAACTTGTTGATGTTTTAAATTATAGTCTTTGTTGATAATTTCAAATTAAAGTCATTTGTTGATGTTTTAAGATTCTATCCTTGGTGTCACAGTCCCTTTGTTGATGTATTCAAATTTTAGTCATTTGTTGATGTTTTCAGATTTTTAGTCATGTGTTGATGTTTTAAGATTCTATTCTTGGTGTCATAGTCCCTTTTTGATGTTTTCAAATTATAGTCATTTGTTAATGTTTTTGAATTCCTATTCATGTGTTGATGTTTCAAGATTTTATTCTTGGTGTCATAGTCCCTTTTTGATGTTTTCAAATTACAGTCATTTGTTAATGTTTTTGAATTCCTAGTCATGTGTTGATGTTTTAAGATTCTATCCTTGGTGTCATAGTCCCTTTGTTGATGTATTCAAATTATAGTCATTTGTTGATGTTTTCAGATTTTTAGTCATGTGTTGATGTTTTAAGATTCTATCCTTGGTGTCATAGTCCCTTTGTTGATGTATTCAAATTATAGTCATTTGTTAATGTTTTTGAATTCCTAGTCATGTGTTGATGTTTTAAGATTCTATCCTTGGTGTCATAGTCCCTTTGTTAATGTTTTCAAATTTAATATAGTCTTTGTTGATATTTTAATTATACTCATTTGTTTATTTTTTCAGATTCCTAGTCATGTACCGGTAGTCATTTAAATTTGTTGGTGCTTTTGAATTTCAACATTGATATCTTATAAATTAACTGGTGTCTTTCATTTAACTAATGATGTTTTCAGATTTTCTTTAACTTTTTATTGAAATGATCTTGTGGCACCAGACTCTATATCCATTTGTGCTAATGTTTTCAGATTCTTGTCATTTTAAAGAAGACTTTGTATTAAATGTGTTAAGTTTTCAGATTTTAATGAAATCTGATTATTTAGATAGAGACATTGTAGATATTGAGTTTGTTGGTGAATGGTTATAGAAATAGCTGATTTTAAGGTAATTTGAATTTGGTTGCTTAAGTGTTGATACATGTAATAATTTCTTTCAGTTTTAAAAGCATATTTGTACATGAAGATTATACTATATATACACTGAACATAGAAGCACTGGATACACACACACTATTAAATGAAATATTAATGTATATAATTAAAATGTAAATAGAAGTTTTACTTTTCACTCTTTTTTCAAATTTCTTATAAAAAGTAAATGTATTGTTTTTAAATCATGAAATTTTAATTGTTAGTTAGTTGCATTTTTTTTTGTTTTTTCAGGTAAGTGAGAGATTCAGTGGAACAAGTTTCAAACACATGGAAGAACTTTAAATAGACTTTAGAAATAAACATGAAACATGTTAACTTGTCAGCATGCAATTTGAATTTGAATAATTCTTATAGTCTTTACAACAAAATTTTGCTTCACCTGATGCACGTTTAATTTAGAGAGACTTTAAGCATGATAGTATTCATTTGTTCTTAAAGATTTTCCAAGAAATATATTTGAAAAAATATTCATATCTATAAGTTTTTGAAAAGTATTTCCAGTATGCCATTATGTGATGTCTTGGGAAGTTGGTATATAACACCTTTAGTACCTAATTGTTTGTTGTTCTATGTGTGATGCTGGTCATCATGTGCTGTCTGGGGAAGTTGGAATTGAAACGCCTTTAGTACCCACCCCTTCTGTGTGATGCTGGTCATCATGTGCTGTCTGGGGAAGTTGGAATTGAAACGCCTTTAGTACCCACCCCTTCTGTGTGATGCTGGTCATCATGTGCTGTCTGGGGAAGTTGGAATTAACCCCTTTAGTACCCACCCCTTTTTGTAAATGCTTTGCATTTTGTCTTGTCCATATATGTTAAAATGATTGAAGATGGCAGTATAATATTTTTCTAACTTGTTTAACATAAATTTTAATTTATTTTTAGCTCAGATGATTTTATTCAGACAATTTTCAAAATGAACTTAGCCAAACATTAATAAAATTTAAAAGTTGTGCTGACAAGTTTATTCATAAAAAGATATATCTTGTATTCATACGTGAAGTTGCTATTCAGATTAAAAGATTTACTGTTATATTTATTATTTATTTATTAGGAACAAACTTTGACTTTGATTTATTAGGAACAAACTTTGATTTATTAGGAACAAACTTTGACTTTTAATTTTAACAATGAAGTTAAATGTAAAACATTCTTTTTTCTCCTATTTTTATTTGTACACCCATTACATGCTCTAACCAAAAGATATTAATGACTCATTCCATGCTCTAACCAAAAGATATTAATGACTCATTCCATGCTCTAATCAAAAGATATTAATGACTCATTCCATGCTCTAACCAAAAGATATTAATGACTCATTCCATGCTCTAACCAAAAGATATTAATGACTCATTCCATGCTCTAAAAGATATTAATGACTCATTCCATGCTCTAACCAAAAGATATTAATGACTCATTCCATGCTCTAACCAAAAAATATTAATGACTCATTCCATGCTCTAACTAAAAGATATTAATGACTCATTACATGCTCTAACCAAAAGATATTAATGACTCATTCCATGCTCTTACCAAAAGATATTAATGACTCATTCCATGCTCTAACCAAAAGATATTAATGTTCTGGACAATGCAAGTTCACATGTCAGTCAATATCAAATTTATTTCAATCTCTTAACTCCTAGCATTCTGTGTTTATTTACACATGAAACAAGTTCAATTTAATAGGATGTTAACAAAAATATAGAAGAGTCAAACATAACCATAATGAAAAAAAAATTATAAGAATGGAATATAGGTCTATAACATAGGAACCAGTTTAGAGCGATACAGCTATATGGTTGTTTCAGATATGACCCAGAGAAAAAAGTTTTGTTGTTGCTGCTGAAGTCTTTAACTTTATTGGATATGCTCGTGTCTTCTTATTCATAGTCTGTCAATATTCACCGGGTAAAAAAACCAATAGCAATTTTGTCAAAAATAATCAAACAAAAAATCAAGAAAACAATCACAAGAAATTTTTGTTTCCCTAAAAAATTCACAGATATAAAAAAAAAAGGAAGCAAAAAAAGGGATGAAACCAAACATGACATTAAAAATGGAATTAATAAACCTATTTTCAGACCAGATGAAATGGCAATATTGAAGGAAACACAAATCTGAGCTTAAATTCTGAGAAACATTCCTGAAAAAAAAACATGAATCAGATTTCATTGAAAATGTTCTCAATATCTCATAAACACATTTTATTTGATATACACTGCAGTGCTGTAACGTTATTTAAATCGTTCAATGAGTTTTATTTTTTTAAAGTATCCCCCCTTTTAATAAATTACATTCGGATTAGTAATTTTATTGATTTTTCTAATGTCAAAATGGACAAAACCCGAGAACTTCCGAATTCAAGTGAACCGACGAAGCCATGATGCAGAATTTGTTCCAATCGGGTAGGAAAATATCTGACACAATTGCATCCCTCAATGTCTATAGTGAAACTTTTGTTATTTTAAGAATCAGAAATGATTTTTTGTTTGTTTCATATCATTTAAGAACCAGCATTTAACCATTAAACATCGCTATTTTACATTTTCTGTCGTATGTACCGTCATGTTTTCATTGGAAGTTCAGCTTTTGAAAACAAATTCTCAATAATTACTTGATCCGAGGTTTAAGAATTGATACGGGTTTACTCTCTTGTATCTTAAGTTGAGACTAGATCATGTTTTAATGATAGCATATCTGTTGGAATATGAAAAATTGCCACGTTTTTAATGTCACCTATCGCGCTATAAATACGTCAACATTTATGGTTAAAAGTCACGTGACTAAAAACGTCGATTGGAACTCTCCAGTCTCCGCGGCATCTAGCCTGTTGAACTGAAACCTACTGACAATATGGCACGTTCAATTTGTTGAACGGAAAGAGGGAACGGAAAGGATAAATACAGGTGGTGAGAAAAGTAACTATGTGCTTCCAATTAGCTTTTCAAGTGTTATGGACAGGGAGGCATCAGAAAAAAAATTATGCAAAGTCCCCGGTGATTACCCCGTTGATTTCCATATGTAAGAACAACGTGATTTCTTTTCTACGTGTGGTTTAAAGGAACATACATAGGAAAGGCAGATGATGATGGAAGATGTAGGAATTATCCGTGGGTTTCCGACGATGTCCTTATTTGATGCATTTGATATATTTGATGTTTGCATTTACGATGGACCGAGGCGTGAATGTTGACATGACAGGATACAAAGCTGTCTGTTCCAGAGAAAGAACACTGATATATCCTGCATTTGTTTTTGTTTTTTTTTATACTAGGTTGTTTTATAATAGATTATAATATTTGTTTAATTAGATATGTAACATTTACTAGAGTACATGCACTGTGGGCCTAAGCTGCCGGACATGCAAAGCCTTTTTAATACGTAATGGGTACGGGAATGGTTTCCCGAATCTCGGGTACCAAAAAAAGAATTAAAAAAGGTTACTCCGGACTTACATGTACATTGTACTGTTACTCAAAAACTAAGAAATAAAATGTTACAAAAATAAAAGCATAATAAATTGTTGATATACATACATGTACAAGACCTGCTTACCCGTGAGTGTTTTAATGGGGTCCCTTTGAACGTAATGGAGCAGTCGCCTTAAATGTAGTGTAAGATCAGGTGAGTGAGTGAGTGAGTGAGTGAGTGAGTTGGTGTTTTACGCCCGTGCAACGCTATATAGGTTATTTACAGGCGATGAACATGAAAGTGTGATAAAATGAACATGAAATGATGATGATAAATGAAATATGGGGTGGGATGGGACACAAAGGACCGGTAAATTTTGAAGAACCACAGAAAAAGGGGAGAGGTGGGTAGGGGCGGAAAATTTAGCCTATGTGGTGCACTACTTGGCGGTCCACAAAGGGGTCTTTTACGTGCATGAAGCGTGGCACTCTCCACACACGTTGGCCCACTATGGTCGGCGGTCAGGGTTTCCGTATTATAGACCTGACAACCCCCGCGGACGAGGGCCACCCTATTCAGCCACCTAGGGTACACACTTGGTCGCTCTGTGGGCTGAGCACTGACCCGATGTCAGAATGCCAAGACCTTTAGTCGCCTCTTACGACATGCTAGGCTCTGCTGCGGGCCTATTCGCCACCCGGGCCCCGCACGGGACCTCGGAAGCCGAGTGAGTGAGTGAGTGAGTTGGTGTTTTACGCCCGTGCAACACTGTATAGGTTATTTACAGGCGATGAACATGAAAAGGATGATAAAATGAACATGAAATGATGATGATAAATGAAATATGGGGATGGGATGGGACACAGAGGACCGGTAAATTTTGAGTGAGTGAGTTGGTGTTTTACGCCCGTGCAACGCTATATAGGTTATTTACAGGCGATGAACATGAAAGGGTGATAAAATGAACATGAAATGATGATGATAAATGAAATATGGGGTGGGATGGGACACAAAGGACCGGTAAATTTTGAAGAACCACAGAAAAAGGGGAGAGGTGGGTAGGGGCGGAAAATTTAGCCTATGTGGTGCACTACTTGGCGGTCCACAAAGGGGTCTTTTACGTGCATGAAGCGTGGCACTCTCCACACACGTTGGCCCACTATGGTCGGCGGTCAGGGTTTCCGTATTATAGACCTGACAACCCCCGCGGACGAGGGCCACCCTATTCAGCCACCTAGGGTACACACTTGGTCGCTCTGTGGGCTGAGCACTGACCCGATGTCAGAATGCCAAGACCTTTAGTCGCCTCTTACGACAAGCTAGGCTCTGCTGCGGGCCTATTCGCCACCCGGGCCCCGCACGGGACGTGTATTAACCAAGTGCATGTACATGTATATACAAAGAAATTGTTGTATAAAATCCAATATTTTAGTAAATATATATCATACATGCCTTGTTGATTTCAATTCTTCCCGTAGGTTATACATAAGGTATATATTCTATCGCGGGCTCTGACTCAAAAGTAAGTAATGACTGACTGACCCACCAACTTTTCTAGATAATCACAACAACTTAAAAATATGCTTGCATTATTGGGGGAATGAATTTTTCTTCCAAGGCTGGGGGATCACGTCTTAACATAAATGTAAAGAGTGGCAGAAAACAAAAGATGTAGCAGAATGGTTGTGCCAGACGTGTGGTGACGGATGCTTGGAATGGCATCATTTGTAATACCCTGAACTTAAAGCACCACCCAAAACAACGTATGGGCTGTGCCGAAAGTGTCATAAAACATCGGGCCTTTATTATTATGTGTTTGTATTAAATAAAAATGAAAATCTGACGAAGTAAGAAATGTACAGCAACTCAATTGATGAAATGTATTTTCCTACTCTAAATTTGTTATAAACAAGTAGTGTGTATGCCATT
Organism: Arcuatula senhousia; assembly: GCA_963971305.1. Lineage (NCBI taxonomy): Eukaryota > Metazoa > Mollusca > Bivalvia > Mytilida > Mytilidae > Arcuatula > Arcuatula senhousia. Next base: position 23,698,461 of record OZ020303.1, on the reverse strand, counting down.
ATCATATGCATGTCATGTTTATGATATTAGGATACATTTGTACACATTTACTTGTTTCAGTGTTATTTAATTTGTTGTATTAACATTTTTCATATCAGTGTACATTGATTTAATGGGTCCCCTTTTTTAAGGGGGCAATAATGTTACATTCTTGTTTGTTCCCACAATGACTTTTATTCTGGATAACCAAATGCTGTAAAATTTTAAATTTTGGGGTCCCCCTTTTATTCGTTTATAAACTAGAGGCCCTAAAATAGCAAAAAATTCAAACAAGGGGTTGCATTAAGTCGTACGACCGCTCGACCATTCAGAAAACAGGTATAGTAGATGACCGAAATGACCTGGAAAGGGGGCACGGTACAACTCATAATGCTTAAGCCAGTTAAGCTTTATACCAAATTCAAAATAAATCCCTTTAGTAGAAGCCGAGAAATCTGTTAGGGAACATTGTCTATTTTTGGTACTTAAAAGGCTTAACTCGGCTCTAAAAAACAGGATGTAGATGCGTAGCTGACCTAGAAAGGGAAGACACGGTACAACGCATCATGCTAAAGCTGTTTACTGAATTTGAAATCAAATCCTCAAGTTGAAGCCGAGAAATCTGTTACGAAAGTTTGTTACGGACGGGCAAACAGATGGATAATGTGATTGCAATACAGCTCCCTCTCTTACGAGTATGGGTAAAGTATTTTATTTGGTCCCTTAATAACTTTGGTTCTGGTTGGTCCATTGTTATGATATGTCTTACCATTACACCATAGATGGGATTGATTATGGGGTCCCCCTTTTTTCAATTAGAAATTAATGGCCATTAAATGGCCTAAAATGCTCCATTTTATTTCTGGTCCGATTTTTTTTTTTTTTTTTTTTTTTTGCAATTTAATTCTTTTCAAGCAGTGGCTGCAAATTGAAATATTTATAATTGCAACCCTCTATTTTCCGTTACTGAATAAGGGACCAAAAGGGCGAAAAGTGAAAGCAGCAAGTATTTTTGAAGCAGTAATTTTTTGGGTCTCCTTTTGCAAAAAAGTGTTGAATTCCTTGTAAAAAGTGGGTGGAAAGTTCACCAAAGGTGACATGTGTTAAAACAACTGTATCAGTCTACCTTGGGCATAATTTGACTCAAACATACAACGTTGCGGTAATGTCATGCTGCACTCGGCGAAGATTTTTATTCGCAAATAACTAAGAAATTTACAGATATCAAATTTCTGTTAATATCAAAAAAATATGCCAAAATATTTTTTCATCAAAAATCAGATCCAGGCCATATTTTTATGATAAAAAACACTAGAACAAAATTTGTTTTTCATTTTCCACAAAGTCCTACAAAAAGTTTACGGCTATGAAAAAAAAACAGAGTTGTTGAAGCGTGAAAATGGGTTCAGGGTTACACAGCATGGTGTGATTAGCGTAAACCACAACCCCAACCGTCTAAGAATTATCAGATGCCAAGGTTTTATACTTTTCATGTAATTAAACAAAGATGTTTTGATACGTCTAAAAAAGACCTTATTTCATATAAAAGTCGTTGAAGCGTAAAAATGGATCATGGTCACATGGCATAGAGCCAGTTGCATAGACCACATCCCCAACTGTCAGTATACCAAATGTTTAGGTATGTATATTATACTTTTCATGTTATTAATTTTTCCAGAAAAGTCTACAGAAAGTTTCAGGTTAAAACCAGTATACTATAGGATAAAGCTAACCATACAAAATATAAGACCACTATCTTATGTAGTTGCATGTTAGAAAACCGTGATGTACTTTATTTTTACAGTATACCGGTATTATTTTGGACGGACGGACGGACGAATTTACATTGTAAACAGTATACAGTCTTTGAGTGGGGGATTGCGACAAAATGAACATAGAAGGTGATATTTTTATAGAAAACACTAGTTTCGGAACTCAACTGAACATTTGTAAATCAGCATACGCAAACATTTAGGAAACATTCTGACTGCCGAGTTATCAGTACCAACGGTACTTTGATTTTAAATTGTAAACTCGATAACAGAAAAATCGACCTAAAGTCAGAACCTTTCTCGTTATAATATAATGATATGGATTATTTTTGTTGTTTCAGAAGTCACACATTTGACCAGCCAAGTAGGATAACATCGAAGCCAAAGAGAAAGTCGGGAATCGTTTCAAGTTTTGAAAATCAAAGTCTAGGGACAGAAGGCGCACGGTCCTACCACAAAAATATTGAGGAAAATATTCTTGCACATAGGAGATACGGTCTTTCAAATAATGATGTATAATTAAACCATGAAGCCTGGTTTGCCAATTGTGTGTACCAAATCAAAATCATTGCGGTCCCAATTTCTCCTATGTGCAATTTAGTTATTGTGTCTACTCTTATTGATATTTATGTCACCTGTATTTTAACATTTGATATGGTATTTCAATACATTTACATGCACCACCAACATTCAGAATTGTAAACTTCAAATGTTGTAAAGATTTAATGCTCATATACATGTAGTAGCAATAAGTCATGGATGGTGTGATATTTGTTTGTAATAAAAATTTTAACTAATTTTACTATCTGTTTAATAGTATGGTCTTAAATGTTTAGTCTTTATGAACTGTCTTTTTGTGGCGCTTTAAATTGTCGTTGTACTTAAATGGGAGAGCACAGTTAGGACACAAGAACCTTTAGTTTTTGTGTTCTGCGTCTGTGCGTCTCCTTAAATTTCTCTGGTACTGGAACGTATGACTACATGTTGTTCATCATTATGCTTGGCCTTTATATGGGCAACAAGATCCTTTTTGTGGGTGAATTTGTCAGAACAGTCACCGCAATGATAACCTTTATCCTGAAATAAATGTAAAAAGTGATAGTTAATAGGTGTTTATGATTATATAATATATGCACAAAAGAACATATAGAAAATGAAGTGCAGTTCCCGAAAGTTACACTCTGGGGACTTCTAGATTTAGTCAGTTTAATGTTTTTTTAATATTTCTAATGTGAACAAGAACCACTGGAGTGTATTTTATATCTGAACTTGAGTATTTATACTGAATATAGGATATCCTTTGAAGTTCTGAAGATGGGATGTTTATTAAATCTGGCTCTGACATAGGAAAAGGCAATGTCAAAATTCTATACCATTCATGTGACGTTATGCAAGAAGTGAATAATAAAAAGCTGCCTAATATTATTTCATTCGAAAAGTTAAGATTAATGAAATAACGATGTGAAGTTACCTGTATATGTTGCAACGAATGTGACCTATACAACGTTTTGTTAATTAATTCTTGTCTACAATTTTTGTAGTCGCTTACAAAATTTGGTGTCCCATGTCCCGTGTGGGGCCCGGTTGGCGAATAGGCCCGCAGCAGAGCCTAGCTTGTCGTAAGAGGCGACTAAGGGTCTTGGGATTCTGACGTCGGGTCAGTGCTCAGCCCACAGAGCGACCAAGTGTGTATCCTAAGTGGCTGAATAGGGTGGTCCTCGTCCGCGGGGGTTGTCAGGTCTATAATACGGAAACCCTGACCGCCGACCATAGTTGGCCAACGTGTGTGGAGAGTGCCACGCTCCATGCACGTAAAAGACCCCTTTGTGGACCGCCAAGTAGTGCACCACATAGGCTAAATTTTTCGCCCCTACCCACCTCTCCCCTTTTCCTGTGGTTCTTCAAAATTTACCGGTCCTTTGTTTCCCATCCCATATTTCATTTATCATCATCATTTCATGTTCATTTTATCATCCTCTTCATTTTCATCGCCTGTAAATAACCTATATAGCGTTGCACGGGCGTAAAACTAACTTACTCACTCACTCTTTTTTTTCATGGTCAATTAATTCCTCTTACGACAAGCTAGGCTCTACTACGGGCCTATTCGTCATCCGGGACCTGCATGGGACGAAAGTAGTGAGGAGAAAGAAGAAAAAAGATGATGGAAAAGATCAATAACAGTTTGAGAGTGAAATAAAGGTTGTCATTAGAGATATGTTCAGGATGCCATTAGAGGAAAATGAGAGCCCGAGGGACACACAATAGACAAATTTTTTGGATATTTGGATACGATTGGCGGACAAGTTGAACAAGATCAAATAAGAAGTGTTGGAGTTCCTTGCCTCGAAGATCTTTTTGTCAAGGTCATTGATAGAGCTTTTCCAGTGGTGCTGTACACATTATCAGACCTTAATTTCACATAAGGCAGTGTTGCTGGGTGGGCAGATTCGGCAAATTAGGAGCCTTGCCACCACTATGAAAGGTAGACGACCGCCATATAACAGATATGTGGTGCACTACTTGTTGGTCCACAAAGGGGTCTTTTTCATGCGTGAAGAATGGCTCTTCACACACTTTGGCCCACTATGGTCAGCGGTCAGGGTTTCCGTATTAAAGACCTGACAAAGGCCACCCCATCCAGCCACTTAGGGTACAAACTTGGTCGCTCTGTTGGCTTAGCACTGTTCCGACGTCAGAATCACAAGACCCTAAGTCGCCTCTTACGACAACCTAGGCTCTGCTGTAGGCCTATACGCCACCCAGGCCCCGCACGGGACAACAGATATTTACAGTTTCCCCAAACAATATAAGCGCTCTAATACATTGGCGGTAATTAGTGGCCTTGTTGAAACAGAAGTAGCCTGCTGTAAGGATTTGGATTGGATTTTATAACCAACAACGAGATCTTTGAAAATCCGGTTAGACGTGATGAGAAGACACCCTAAGGATCATCCTACCCCAGACATAGGTTGATCATCTAAGTAATAATTTGGTTCCCCAGTTTGGTATTTTTGGTTTTACTGTTCTATGCTCTTCATAATCATAAAGTTTGGCATTTTCAATATTTTTGGTAGAGCGCCTCTGATGAGTCTTGAATAGATGAAACGCGCGTCAAGCGTAACAAAATGTATTGTCCAGAACTTTGTTGTCATTTGTATTTCGAACACCCGTGAAGGTTAGCACTGCTGGTGAATTTTTAATTCCCCGAGGTTAGCTTGCTCCGGCACCAACACTTGTTGCAGAACACATCAAAGCTTCAGTTAGTTAGTTATTGCTTTACTCCCAAGCAGCGCGATTTCGGCTATATCCGGGAGATGAACATGAAAGTGGTGATACAATGAACATGAAATGATGATGATGAAGTGGAGGTAATGGGGACACAAGGCCAATCGGGTAGGAGAGTTTTGACTGCCACTGGAAAAAGGATTGATGGGTAGGGACGGGAAATTTTGCCTCCTGCATGGGGATCCTACGGGTCCTACTCTTACCGAGACCTGCTTTAAATTATCCGTTTAAACTTCGAAATTGTCTAAACCCTAAGGTTCTTCCTACCCCAGACATAGGTTGATCATCTTAGTAATTGGTTCCCCAGTTTGGTATTTTTGTTGTTCTATGCTCTTTATAATCATAAAGTGCAGGCATTTTCAATATTTTTGGTAGAGCGCCTCTGATGAGTCTTGAATAGAGGAAACGCGCGTCAGGCGTAACAAAATTCATTGTCTGGAACTTTGTTGTCATTTGTATTTTGAAGTACGTTCAATGTTTAACCCCAAACCACCGTCATGGTATGGGATGAGGCCTAACAGGAAGACACCAGTTGGGTGATAACCTTGGATGTGTATGTAGATAGCTGGAGGTTACGGAGATGGTGGTACTAGAAGACACTAAGCCATATGTACAGAGGGTGATGTTTGGCCCCAGCCATAATACAGTTGTTAAGAGGTAACTCCCTTGACATCAATGGAAGTCATGGTAGAACACCAACAAAGGATGAAATAAAACCGTGCAGGTTCCGGGTGGCGAATAGGTCCGCAGCATCGCTAAGCTTGTCGGTAAAAATCCACTAAAGAGCGCTCAGAAACCTGACATTGGGTCAGGCCGCTTTGCCCACAAAGCCACTGGGATGTGTGCCCCAGGTGGTTGAATGGGGCAGCCCTGACATCGAGAGATGCGGGGTCGTCAGGATATAATGTGGAAAACCTGACCGCAAACCATATATATAGTGGTGCACCGTGTTGGGAAAAATGTCACGTTCCTCGCACGTTAAAGAACCCTGCTGCAGGTTTCGGTTTCCTCGCAGTATGCACAACTTGGTTTGAGTTTTTAATTATTTGTTCCTGCGTTTGCATTTCTGTTACCTCTGTTTGCGTTATTGAAGTCGCTGCTAGTGCGACTTTTCTGTTTCATTGTGTTTGTCAAGAATGTTGCGGTCGGTTCAAGTGGGTTTGCTGTGTCTAACGGTTTTCCGGCATTCATGAAATTCATCTGAAATTCCACTACGTAATTTACCCAGTTCAATGCCCGTCGACCTGTACTGTCTGACTATGTTTGTGCGCATATCACCTGGAATCTTGTTCAGAATTATTGGCACGAGAGATGCTCCGTATGTTTCTTCGGCAAGACCTAAGGCATTTAAACCTCTAATATGGATCTCGACTTCGTCGTAAAACCTCTTTAAGCTTGATAATGTGTATTTTGGCGATGCTATATCTACTAGCGCTTCCATGTACTTCTGTTTGATGACATGTGTCTGTCCGTATCGTTCACGGAGTAGGGCTATTGCTTTCTCATAGTTTGCATTTGTAAGGGCAAATCCTGTTACGGTTTTGAGCGCTTCATCGTGTAGTGTTGAATTTTTACACGTTGCTGAGTGTGTAGTTTCCGTGTACGGAAGTCTCGTAGGAGTCCCAAAATGACTGCCACTGCATTATATCTCCGCCAAAAGTAGGAAGGTTCAATTTTGGCAACTTGTTGTATTCATGTACTCGAGTGTTACTACGTAAGTGTTAATATTCTGGCCCTCGGAAGTTTGAATTACATGAATTTTGTTGATGAGATTCATTTTCTGACTGAGTTGGTTAGTTGGTTATTGCTTTACTCCCAAGCAGCGATATTTCGGCTATATCCGGGAGATGAACATGAAAGTGGTGATACAATGAACATGAAATGATGATGAAGTGGAGGAAATGGGGACACAAGGCCAATCGGGTAGGAGAGTTTTGACTGCCACTGGAAAAAGCAGTGATGGGTAGGGACGGGAAATTTTGCCTCCTGCATGGGGATCCTACGGGTCCTACTCTTACCGAGACCTGCAGCAGGGTTCTTTAACGTGCGAGGAACATGACATTTTTCCCAACACGGTGCACCACTATGGTTTGCGGTCAGGTTTTCCGCATTATCGCCTGACGACCCCGCATCTCTTGATGTCAGGGCTGCCCCATTCAACCACCTGGGGCACACATCCCAGTCGCTTTGTGGGCAAAGCGGCCTGACCCCGATGTCAGGTTTCTGAGCGCTCTTTAGTGGACTTTTACCGACAAGCTTAGAGCTGCTGCGGGCCTATTCGCCTACCGGGCCCTGCACGGGACTGGAGTGTGTTCCGGCTGGACGTGAACGGACTGAGTAGGGAAGGGTGGCGAAATATTCAGAGAAGCGGTAGATGGGTCATCTTTTCTTGAACTGACAAAATCGAGTGCGTTTCTATTGAGTGATGATGTGTTGACAAGTGTGAGCTTTTGAATTTCAGAAGTTGTAGGTATACTCATCTGTGTCTGCGGCTCTGTTTTCATCGTCCCTGATATCCTCTTTCCTCAAAAGTCTTGAAACCACACTTCTGTGGCCTGCTCGTATTGAACGTAGCTTTGATGTTATCTTGGTCATTCGGTACAAATATCTTGGAATGTTAGAATCGAACTTTTGACCGTGAAATAAAATGCGTGTGAATTACAACTTGTATTGAGTACAACGCCAAGACAATGACGTTACAATACATGGCATCAACGTCTGATGATTACTTTCCTGGACAGACCCAATGCAGAGCCTAGCTTGTCGTAAGATGCCACTAAGGGTCTTGGGATTCTGACATCGGGTCAGTGCTCAGCCCACAGAGCGACCTAGTGTATATCCTAGGTGGCTGAATAGGGTGACCCTCGTCCGAGGGGGTTGTCAGGTCTATAATACGGAGACCCTGACCGCTGACAACAGTGGGCCAACGTGTATGGAAAGTGCCATGCTTCGTGCACGTTAAAGACCCCTTTGTGGGCCGCCAAATAGTGCACCACATAGGCTAAATTTTCCGCCCCTCTCCACATCTCCCCTTTACCTGTGGTCTTCAAAATTGCTGTTTCTTTGTTTGCCACCCCATCCACCCCATATTTCATTTTTTTAGCTCACCTGACCCGAAGGGTCATGTGAGCTATTATCATCGTTAAGCGTCCGTCGTCCGTAGTCCGTTGTCCGTCGTCCGTCGTCCGTTAACTTTTCTTCAAAGATCTTTTTCTCTGAAACCACTGAAGGGATTGCATTGATACTTGGTATACATGATCTTTAGGATGTCCTCTACCAAGTTTGTGAATTATATACATGTCGACCAACCAACATGGTCGCCGTTGCTAAAAATAGAACAAGGGGGTCAGACCATTGTTTTTGGCTTATAACTCAAAAAGTATAAGAGATAGAGAAAATCCGGAGCAACCTTCCTTGTTCAGCATCAAAAGCTCTACAAATCTCCCCATTGAGTGGAAGTTGTGAAACGACTCTTTATAGGAGTTATTGCCCTTTAATCATCAAATTTGACCATTTTTGCAGTTTTTGGACAATATCTTGAAAACCATTAGAGCTAGAGGAAAAGTTAGCATTGCAAAATTGTTTAGCTCATTGAGATCTACAAAAATGTTCTCAGGGTCTTAATTGTCAGATCGGCCGTTTACGAGTTATTCCCCTTTAACTGTTTTTTCCATTAATTTACACTGATTTTCAAAAATCTTCTTCTCTAAAACTACTGAAGGGATTGCGTTGATACTTGGTATACATGATCTTTAGGATGTCCTCTACCAAGTTTGTGAATTATATACATGTGGACCAACCAACATGGCCGCTGTTGCTAAAAATAGAATAGGGGGGTCAGACCATTGTTTTTGGCTTATAACTCAAAAAGTATATAAGGAAGAGAAAATCCGAAGCAACCTTCCTTGTTCAGCATCAAAAGCTCTACGAATCTCTCCATTGAGTGGAAGTTGTGAAACGACTCCTTATAGGAGTTATTGCCCTTTAATCATCAAATTTGACCATTTTTGCAGTTTTTGGACAATATCTTGAAAACCGTTAGAGCTAGAGGAAAAGTTAGCATTGCAAAATTGTTTAGCTCATTGAGATCTACAAAAATGATTTCAGGGTCTAAATTGTCAGATCGGCTGTTTAAGAGTTATTCCCCTTTAACTGTTTTTTTTTCCATTAATTTACACTGATTTTCAAAAATTTTCTTCTCTAAAACCACTGAAGGGATTGCATTGATACTTTGTATACATGATCTTTAGGATGTTCTCTACCAAGTTTGTGAATTATATACATGTCGACCAACCAACATGGCCGCCGTTGCTAAAAATAGAACAGGGAGGTCAAACCATTGTTTTTGGCTTATAACTCAAAAAGTAAAAGAGATAAAGAAAATCGGAAGCAAAATTTTCTTGTTCAGCATCAAAAGGTCCTTACAGTAGTTATTGCCCTTTAACTGTTTTTTCTATTAATTTAAACTGATTTCCAAAAATCTTCTCTGAAACCACTGAAAGGATTGTTTTGCAACTTTGTATACTTGGAAAGTTTGTGAAATTTATTCAAACTTTGGCATAAGAGATCAGGTGAGCGATTCAGGCTCCTGGGAGCCTCTAGTTTCAATTTTTATCATCCTTTTCATCCCATGCGGGGCCGGGTGGCGAAGAGGCCCGCAGCAGAGCCTAGCTTGTCGTAGGAGGCGACTAAGGGTCTTGGGATTCTGACGTCGGGTCAGTGTTCAGCCCACAGAGTGACCAAGTGTGTACCCTAGGTGGCTGAATAGGCTGGCCCTCGTCCGCGAGGGTCGTCAGGTCTATAATACGGAAACCCTGACCGCTGACCATAGTTGGCCGACGTGTGTGGAGAGTGCCACGCTTCATGCACGTAAAAGACCCCTTTGTGGACCGCCAAGTAGTACACCACATAGGCTAAATTTTCTGCCCCTACCACCTCCCCCCTTTTCCTGTGGTTCTTCAAAATTAACCGTTCCTTTGTTTCCCAGCCCACCCCATATTTCATTTATCATAATCCATTTCAAGTTCATTTTATCATCCTTTTCATGTTCATCGCCTGTTAATAACCTATATAGCGTTGCACGGGCGTAAAAAACCAACTCACTCACTCACTATCATCCTTTTCTTGTTCGTCGCCTTTAAATAACCTATATAGGGTTGCAAGGGCGTAAAACACTCACTCACTAGACAACTTTTTAATTGAAGGCTTTTGATATTTTGGTATGTGGCTTCAGGTAGGGATATGGTGGGGTACATTTTCAGGTCTGTCGATCATCTACTTCTTGATTAACGAACCGACTTAAAATTTTTATGCCCCCGTGACAACATGTCGGGGGGGGGGGGCATTAAGTTTAACTCGTGTCCGTCCGTCCGTACCAATTTTCGGCCAGCTTTTCTCAGAAATCATACATGATAATGTTTTGAAACTTAGTAGGATGGTACAGTATGGCAAACTGTACGTCGTAAGCGACTTTCAGACCTGTCAGACTTCTACTTCCTGTTAAGGACGGACTGGGTCGAGATGAAAATTTACGTGAAAATTTACGTCAAGCTTTTATGAGAATGATTTGAAACTTAGTAGAATGGTTTATAATGACAAACTGTATGTCCTAAGCGACTCTCAGACCTGTCGGACGTCTACTTCTTGTTTGGGGCCAGCGGGGCATCCGTGTCCCCTGGACACATTCCTTCTTTATTTCACTAATTTTGAGGGTAAAAATTTTTGTAACAGATTTCTCAACAACTTTTAATCGTAGGCTTTTTATATTTGGTATGTAGCTTTAGGTAGGTGTCCTATATGGAGGGATACGTTTCCAGGTCTGTCAAACATCTACTTACTGTTTACAAGCCGACTTGGGAAGACAACAACTTTAACTTGTTTATAACTAATTCTAAATAGATTAACTCTGCTCACACGCGTGGGGTATGCGAGCGTGCTCACTAAGGTTCTTTCATTTTCAATGTTTTGTACTCTAGTATGAAAAATTTTCCAGTCACAGAAAAGCTGTTTCTTTCTTAAATGCTCAGCTTATTAGGCTCTACAAAAGCATTCACCGGGTCGAAGCTGTCAGATATGGATTATGGTTTTTGAAATTTCAAAAATAGTGGGTTTTTTTCATGTTTTTGTCCATTACGGCTGAGAAAATTAAAACTAGTTTAATTATCTCAGACTACGGCTATTGATAGTAAACTATTACAGAGAAAGAAAATATGTTGCTTGCTTAAACCTCCAGCTCATTAAGCTTCATAAAAGTCTCCATTGGGCCCAAGATGTCAGATGACCCTTTAAAGAAGAGACCCTTGTGGCTTCAGAACCAGGTAAGCGATTCAGGCTCCTTGTAGTCTCTATTAAATTTTGCATGTCCAATTTAGTTGTTTCAGAACATTCTAAAAATGGATTGAACATCATCAATATTTAATAAGTTGACAGGATTTGAGAAAATATCGGGTAATTCTAATGAAATTATTCCATAAAACAAAATGCCACTAGGAATCTAAATCAAATATAGTATATTGACATTGTTTTGTACATTTATGGTTATTGATCATTGATTGGGGATTTCCTAACATCGCACTTTGCTTGTATGTGTGTAATCGACTCCCAGGCAGATCATTAGCCGATGATGATACTCATAAAGTTATTATATATACCTGATATGAAGTAGATCAGCCTGATTTGTTAGACATAATTGCCAAAAGGCAGCAGGTATTGATTGTGATTGACTTTTTGAGACTGGTGCCGTTATTTAAATAGTCTACTAACGTCTGTTCTAATGTGATACTTCAGTTTTTGCATACGTTTTAAAGTTGAATCAGTTAACATTTGAAATATGTTTAATAAGTCTGATTTCAAAGGAGGGTAGCTTACAGTAAAAATGCAGACCAGAAATAAACTTTGTGAACAATTGCTTCTTAAACTGAGAATGGGGAATTTTCCCATAGAAAACTTGACGGATATTATATTAGACAACGTGACTGCAAGCTACGAAAATACAACGATGCATGAAAAAGAGGGTGATTTAGGAGCTGTGTCGTACATTATAGTCGTATTGCTGTTCTATTCAACTGGAATTATTGTAATGATAATAAAGTATTCAAAAACAAGATCTAAGGAAGTAGAAGAGGAACTTGCTCTTGACATTTTCTTTAAGGGAATGCCGATGGGTAAAAGTGCAAAAGAACATCATGTAAATAATGTTGCCATTCGTGCTTTCCATGCCATGACAGTAGTGGATTCTCACAATAAAAATGGGATATTGCCTCGTTCTGTGTTACAGACAGATGTTTGATGTGAAAAAAAGTTTTGTATTTCATTCTTTTTAACTTATGCAGCATTTTTTAAGTATAAAACTCTCATGTATTACTAGATTTTCTCCATTTTATGAGGTGAGTTCATGTTATTGATAAAAAAAAAATTTCGTTTGTATTGGAGTATTATATAACTTAAGACCATGCATTTAAGATATGTAAGATGTTACAAGTAAAACACGGTTCTTCGTTTTATGTCCTTCTGCAATTTATGTCATTTAGGAGTTTTGGCCTTAACATAAAGGTCCCATTAGCATTTGTCATTTTCACATGACGAATTGACTTGGGTCAGTGTAACGAGTGCTAGGTCCTAGGTAGGTCTTCACAATTCAATTGGTTGTTTCAATTTGTTCTTGAACTGACTATCGACTGGAAATTATACAAACAGCAATCAATCAATAAAAATCTATAAGTATGATAAACCCATCCTCCTTTAGTGAATACAGGAAGCGCTCGGAAAGTGAGTTAGTTGGTAAGTTATTGCTTAACTCTCAAGCAGCACAAATTCGGCTATACCAGGGATATAACATTCATGGAGTGATAAAATAAACATATCTTGATGATCAAGTGGAGGAGATCGGGACACCAGAGCAATCGGATTAATGGAGAGTTTTGACTGTCACTGTAAAAAAGAGGGATGAGTAGGATTGGAACATTTAGCCTCCTGCATGGGGATCCTTCCGAAAAAAAAAATCTTAAAAAATCGGAATGTCTGGTTGTAAATAATATCAGTATTATGAATTTGTACGCAGAGAATGATCTTTATAATATGTGATGTTTTAAAGATGCCTATTATTTAAACATTTTCTTAATCAAATTTATCTTTTTTGGAAGGGATAGATAAACGATCAATGTAGTATTGAATGTTAACTTTGCACAAAATAAAACAACAATCAATGTATGTCGATGACAGTTAATGTCTGAAAATTTAATTATTCAATGTTTCACTTTTAATTGGTATTTAGAATTGATTATATTTATTAAAAGCATAGTAACCGATAAATGTACAAATCTATGTTTCAAAGCTGAACAATTTTAATTACCTTTTTTTCAATAGATCTAACGAAAATTGCAAGTAAAAGCAAATACACAAAGGGCCTTACAAAATTAATTAAAGCCTGAAATCTTTTAAAAATTCGATTCAATATCAAAATCTATACCATCAGTTTTGAAATTAAAATAACTCAACATTATACTGTCGATTATCTAAAATTAAAGCAAGTAGTCTTGTGTTAAGTGCTAGTGATTGTTTTTTTAACTTTAAGATAAACACGAAAAACATGCTTGCCTGGATAGTAGTTTTATCATTGACAATCGCGTGCATTTGTATTTCATTACAGACACTTTGATGTAACAACACCCCCCCCCAAATAAAAAATAAATAGAACATGAGTTTATAGTTAAACTGTCACAATTCCATCCATTCAAATTCTAGCAGTTTGCGAGTATGACATTAGAGTAGAATTGTCAGGTTTTTTCGCACAAGTTCAACATTGGATATGAGGGGCATTGACCTTGACCTACATCTTTCGCATGACCGATGACATTCACCATGCTAAGGTTTTCCCAGGTTCCCATCGCAAATCTGATATGTTTTATTACGTTAACATCCTTTTAATCGATTTTAATGACATTCAGCATTCAATGTCATAATATACTTTAATCAAAGCGCTAAAGCGTTTGAAGCAGAGCTAAATGTAACGACTAAAATAAAGAACGATCTGTTTTTCAGCAAATTTTGTTCGTTTGCTCCGCCCACTTAAACATTTGTTATGAAATCCGTTATTTGGCTCAACCCACTTGAGTAAATATATATGACGTATTGATTTAATCAAAGGTAAAAGGTCAGCAACGCTGAAGTGTACATCAACTTTAGTGTATCGATATGTGAAATATAGTCCACATTTATTTTGTATTTATTATAGGGGTAAAAAGATGTACCTCTTAGTTAAGACAACCTGTATAACATTAAAATCATTGAAACAATGATTATACACGATGAATATTCTATAATGGATCCTCTGGTAGGACTATTGCCTGACCGATTTACCCTGTCTAGACGGAAAAAAAACGCGAAAGTCAGATAGCTATATAACTACATAGAGCTCTGCTCAAAAATTATACGTATAAATACATTTTATTTCAAATGTAAGAGCTAATTGTGCATAAGGTAAACCATATGGGTCCCGGTGGCGAATAGGCCCGCAGCAGCTATAAGCTTGTCAGTAGGCCCGCAGCAGCTATAAGCTTGTCGGTAAAGGTCTTTAAATAGGCCCGCAGCAGCTATAAGCTTGTCGGTAAAGGTCTTTAAATAGGTCCGCAGCAGCTATAAGCTTGTCGGTAAAGGTCTTAAAATAGGCCCGCAGCAGCTATAAGCTTGTCGGTAGAGGTCTTTAAATAGGCCCGCAGCAGCTATAAGCTTGTCGGTAAAGGTCTTTAAATAGGCCCACAGCAGCTATAAGCTTGTCGGTAAAGGTCCACTAAATTCCGCTTAGAACCTGGCGTCGAATTGTGTGCTCCAGGTGGTTGAATGGGGTACCCTTGTCATATTGCGTATTGGGGTTGTCTGGCCATAACGAGAAAACCTGACCAGAAGCAATAGTTTTACAACGTTTTGGAGAAATGCCCCGTTCATCGCATGTCAAAGATCCTGCTGCAAGTTTCGATAACAGTAGGACCTTTGGGATCCCCAAAGAGCGACCAAGGTGGCTAAATATTGTGCCATTCGTCTCGGGTTGTCGGGTCTATAATACGGAGAGCCTTATCGCTGAACATAGTGCACCAACGTGTGTTGAGAGGTCCATGCTTCATGCACGTACAACATCCCTTTGTCATTCCTTGTACTAGTTACGATAACGTAAAACTTACTCCGTTACTCTACGTGAGGGAGAGTAAAGGAGTAAGGGTTACGTTGAGGGAGAGTAAAGGAGTAAGGGTAACGTTATCGTAACTATCACTGTACGTGTCTTGGATGGGAAAAAGACCCACAGTAGCACATTTCTTGTAAGTTAAAAAACACTAACGAGCGGCTGGTACCACAATGACGAGTCGGGACGCTTTGTCCGGAGTGACTGCCAGTTTGAGATGTGTGCCCTACTTGCTTGAAGGGATTGCCGTCGTCTCGCATGGTTGGGTTGTCACTACGTGAAACGGAATACATGAAATAAAATATCCCGAACCCAATTGCTTTGCAAGTATTCAATAGATGTCAGCACGCTATAATGTGACTGTCACGTTGTCGACGACGTTGTAACCTCGTCGCATTTTCAAAATTAAATTGTATTCTACAAGCTTTTTTCTTTCATATCAAATATATTGGTGCCCAGCCCATCGTGACATCAAAACAGAAGTCCACACAATTGTAATTATGCTTTCCATTGGAACATAAAACTTGTATCCTAATCCCAATCCATCGTGTCATGTTTATTCTATCACCCCAAACCATGTTCCCCTCCCCTTCAAGTTCATTCTCCTGATATCGCGCTGCTTTGACGTAAAGCAATTACTGATTTTATTTTGTCAAGAGTTGTCCAATAGTCAACAAAATTTTGCAGATTTTTTACAACTTCATCGTTTAATAACCTTTTTCATGTTCATCTTTCGAACATAGCCGAACTGCTTTCAAGTAATGCAATACATATCCAACGATTCTGATACTGTCATGATGGTTATCATACAATTGGATGGGTTTTTTTCTGCTGAGCATTACAACAGTGTCTAAATTCTTTATGTATACACCTTTACTTGTTGTCCTCCTTAAGTCTCAATATACTCTCTTGTTGAATTGAACTTCTACCGATTTCATTTTTACTGTGTGTTAGTTTGTGCTTTGTTATTGATAATCAATAGGGGGAGGTTGGCGCCAAAAAAACTAGTTTAACCCCGCCACATTTTTAATGTGCCTGTCCTAAGCCAGGAATCTTTACCAAAGCTTATGTTTGTATTTAGTCGAATTTATGTTAATTGTTTTTTGTCAAGAAGAGGGTCTTTCATTGCACTTAAGTTTTGGGCTTTAATCGTAGTTTATTTTCAATCCAGGGGCAATTTGAAAAACAGTGAGCAGCGACCGCTGGTCACATTGAATGCTGCTACCGTTTTCCATTGTGATGTTTTAAATTTACGTTTATATTGTAGACTTATTCCACTTCTCATTTTGTTCTACCTTTAGTAAACTTGCTTTATGGCCGATGTTACCCTCAGCAGTTATACAGCTTGCAGTATTATTAGATTTGATTTCCAGTGCCATAGGAAACTATAGCTAGAAACGATAGTCGGTAATAGGTATTTTATATTATTTACGTGATGTGTCAGGTTTCATTTGGATCTAATATTCTGTATTTATTGCTGTAAGCTTTTTTTCCTTGGCAACCAATTTTATTTTGATGAAGTCAATTATTATAAGAGATTGCTAAATTTATAAATTTACCTTATAGCCATTGAGTTTTGCATTAAAATGCATAAGTATTTTGTTGTTCTAATCTATTTTAAGTCTGTATCATACAAATGTACTCGAGATTTGATATTAAATAGGTTTTAAAAGCTCCCTAGCATGAAAGTATAATGCAAACCAATTAAAAAGTGAGAGAGGTTAGGGACCACAAATTACAATTCAAACCATCAAATACCTCAAAGCAGATTTTTGTAAATTGGAAAATGTTTAAGTCTAAGCGTGTTATCAATTGGTTGTTGACTCAAAGCAGCTGATTTGGCACAGTATAATATTAACACAATTCAAATGTATGTCAATGTAGAAAGATACTACAGTAATGTAGTATCATGATTAAGGATGGGAACTGTAAGATTTTTAAAATCTGACGCTAAGCCCATGAAGCGACTAGGATGTGTGCCCCAGGTGGTAGAATGGGACAGCCCTGTCATAATGATTGCCGGGGTTGTGAGGCTTTCATGCGGAAAACCCGACTACAAACCATAGTGGGCCAACGCGTCAGGACAGGGTCACGCTTCATACACGTAAAAGATCCCTTTGTGGACCGCCAAGTAGTGCACCACATAGGCTAAATTTTCCGCCCCTACCCACCTCTCCCCTTTTCCTGTGGTTCTTCAAAGTTTGCTGTTCCCTTTTTTCCCATCCCACCCCCATATTTCACATCATCATTATTTCATGTTCATTTTATCATTCACGTCATCGCCTTCAAATAACTTACATGTATATAGCGTTGCGAGGGTGTAAAACACCAACTCACTCACTCACTCTCTAAAACCTGCAGCAAATTCTACTTACTTGCGAGAAATGTGACACTAATACCAAAACATTGAACCACTGCTTTTCAGTCATGTTTTCTGTTTTGAGAAGACACTGGCATCCTAAATAACACAGTTGCACCATTTGATCAACATTTGATAAAAATTTGCAGTCCTTTGTTTAAACTTTAAAATGTGTTATAACAAAGAAGTGATGGCAACTGGTGGCGGGACATCCACGATATCTTACAATGCTATATTTTGCTGAACACCAATTTTGTTAATTTGATACAATATTGTTAATTTGTATTCAGATGTCTTAATATCGCAAAACTAGTTCTGACAATCGTGTGAAATTCTATTAAACCATTAAATTAAGTCTAAGATGATTGCCATCTGTCTAAATCTGTGTTAATATTTACTCAAAAGGTTAAAGTGTTGGCACATTCGACCACATTCTATCAATGCGTTAAAACACGTTTTATATAGAGTAGAATTCTTATTTATTAACCGATCCCGTGCGGGTTCCGGGTGGCAAATAGGCCAACAGCAGCACTAAGCTTATCGGAAAAAGTCCACTAAAGAGCGCTCAGAAACCCGACATCGCGTCAGGCTGCTTTGCCCACATAGCAACTGGGATGTGTGCCCCATGTGGTTGAATGGGTCAGCCCTGTCATAATGAATGCTACGGTCGTCAGGCTATAATGCGGAAAACCTGACTGCAAACCATAGTGGTGCACCGTGTTGGGAAAAATGTCACGTTCCTCGCACGTTAAATAACACTGCTGCAGAAGGACCATTTGGATCCTCATGCAGGAGGCTAAATTGTCCGTCCCTACATGTACCCATCACTCCTTTTACCAGTGGTAGTCAAAAACTCTCCTCCCTGATTGGTCTTGTGTACAAATTTTCTCCACTTCATCATCATTTCATGTTAATTGTATCACTCCCTTCGTGTTCATTTCCCGGATATAGCCGAAATCGTGCTGCTTGGAAGTAAAGCAATACTTAACTTATGAAGAGAAAACACTCTGTCCACAAAGCGATTTTGAAATTTTTACATCAATTAGTAGAATATAGTAATATATTAGTTATTTAGTAAGTTGATTGGTTCGTTAGATGTTTCCTTGATTGGTTAGTTAGTGAGTTAGGTATTTAGTGAGTCAGTTGATCAAATTTCTGTACTATGACTGGACGACATGCAGATTACTTCCCATTTGCAGGACCCGGTGGCGAATAGTCCAACAGCACCACTAAGCTTGTCGGTAGAATTCCCCTTGAGAGCGCTCAGAACCTGACGTCGGTGCACCAGATGACTGAATGGTGTAGCTCTCATAATAAATACCAGCATTGTTAGGCTATAATGCGGAAAACTTGACCGCTTACCATATAGTGATGCAACGTGTTGAAAACTGCCTTGGTACAGTCATTTCAAAACAAATGGTAGGTTAGTTAAATCACTAACCATTTCATCAAGCAGAATTTTGAAATATCGTATGAGGCGTGTTTTCTTGTAACCTTGGTCTAACAGTCGGCCACAAAACGGTTTTCGGATAAAAATCTTTAAAAATTGTACAAGCCCTGGCATATCGAAAAAAAATATGAAATATAAATACAGTATGCAAGTGAACAGCCACGAGCCTAGATGCTGATTTCCGGGTTAGGAACATTGATACATGTAAATTGAAATTTAAAGTCGTTTACTTTATAAGTTTTATATTAAGATGACCATCCGGGTCAAATTCGAGATGATAATCCAAGAATGACGAGAAGCAAGTAGATTTTAAGGAGTACATTTTCAGTTCAATTTTCATATTATTAAAAAAAAAACAAATGCAAAGAATAGTCTCCGTTTTGAAGTGAAACTTTGCAATATGTGCTTTGCTTTTTATATAATTCTAGTTTGTTTGTTTTGGGGGGGGGATTGTTTGTATGGTTTGTTTTCTTTTTTCTTTTTTTTTTGGCCTTTTTAATTTGACATGAGCGTCTCAGATGTCCCGTCCATCAAAAAAAAATGCGCGTTTGGAGCAATTTTACATTATTGGCCTAGAACTTTGTTGTTATTTTATTTTGAACACATTTTTTTTTGGTATTTAGAGGTGAATATTTTTAATTATTAATTTTTGTATTATTAATACATCAAGTTCCATTTTTATACGTCCGAATTTGTTTCGTTAAAGTACAATGAATTCAGTTGAGCAATGCAGACCAACGGATTCCATGGCTTACGTAAACTTTCATTAATGTGATAAGAACATTGTTCTTACAATTAATACGGAATTTTATATCCTACTAAACATAATCAACTGTGGGTTTCATTGACATATTTATTATCAATTATCATCATTAAGTTACTGTTGATACAATCTCGAGAGAAGAAAATTTGTAATGTCTGGCAACCCAACTGGGAAATTGGTATTCTCTTATTATTTATGCTGCAGGTACTTGTAACTTATCAAAATGCTGTTTGTACTTGATTATATGATTTGTCTGAATCATTTGCCCCTTCTACAAAGCCGCTCAATTGCGGGTTATAGTATGTCTGTCTGTCCTTTACACCTCAGGTTATCAACTTTTTATATTGAACATGATTTTCTAATCTTTAAATGAGCAAGTGGGTTAATGTTTTACGACCTTGCTAGCATCACTATATATTTTTATAAGGGCAATCCATTTAAGCCACTCATAGTAAACACCGGAAGTTGGTCGTTCTCGGGCTGAGCACTAGCCGATTCAAGATAAAACTATTCACCTAAGAGTTGCTTGGGTCCAATTTCTTTTGAATTGTCTGTAAAGTCAGAATGGATGTTTGTACTATAGCTGTTGGTTTTTCTTCAGATCCATTAAGGAGGGCAACGTGTAATTAATGGAGTGGAGTGGTGGAAAGGAGTTTGAGGTGAACTTTTAGGTTGATATTGGAGTGAATTTAATATCAATTCATGGATTATGGTTTAGCAGTGATTTGTTTTTGAGTAAAATTACACAATTTCGTGTATAAGTTGTGACTCTAAATCAAAGATACAGTTATTGTCCCTGTTTGTGGACCTGTTGTTTTATTTCCAACACCTTTAAATTTCTACAATGTAATGGTGACATAGCTGAAGCAATGTTAAATGCCTTTCACACGTATTGTTTGAACGCTATTAATTTTTTATCGTACAAGCTGATTGTGATCTAAAACCACGTAACTGTCGATTACTACGTCATACTTTTTCTGTATGTAACAACAGTGTGAAGCTAAAGGATAGTTTGAAATGAATAATAGGTACAATAGAATAATCCCTGGCATGACTTTTTCATACGATAGACAATCTGCTTTGTTTGCCGCATGTCGATCGCAATGGCTGGAAAGAACAGAATTCAGCATTCCGTTCGAAATTGGTAACACCTACATAGAATTTCATGACACTTACATATATTGAAACATATGAGAAATGACAATTGTCTAGATTTGGAAGTCCAAATGTCTAAATCTTAACGACTAAGCACCAGTAGCGTCAAAGTGTTCTGAAATGGCCTCATACTGGATATCTCTTAACGAAAAACTGTTCAGCTTTGTTAAGGCTTTTAGTAAGACGCGTTGAAACAATTATGTCTGGAAAGAGTCTGAAATGAATGCAAGACAAATTTTCATGTACTAGTGAAAAGAAATGCTGTAGGTGGAGGAAATGGAACATTGCTCTTAAGCATATAGTTTGAAATGAATAATAGGTACAATAGAATAATCCCTGGCATGACTTTTTCATACGATAGACAATCTGCTTTGTTTGCCGCATGTCGATCGCAATGGCTGGAAAGAACAGAATTCAGCATTCCGTTCGAAATTGGTAACACCTACATAGAATTTCATGACACTTACATATATTGAAACATATGAGAAATGACAATTGTCTAGATTTGGAAGTCCAAATGTCTAAATCTTAACGACTAAGCACCAGTAGCGTCAAAGTGTTCTGAAATGGCCTCATACTGGATATCTCTTAACGAAAAACTGTTCAGCTTTGTTAAGGCTTTTAGTAAGACGCGTTGAAACAATTATGTCTGGAAAGAGTCTGAAATGAATGCAAGACAAATTTTCATGTACTAGTGAAAAGAAATGCTGTAGGTGGAGGAAATGGAACATTGCTCTTAAGTCAATAGTATTTGTTCAAATTTAAGGCTGTAGGTATAACAATTACAGATAAAAAGTTGCTACTTACGGGTTAAGAATTCTAAAAACGTGGACTATAAAGTTAGGTAACACGTGCTTAAGTAGATTTGGGGGTGCTTTTTGTGTGGGAGTTGGGGGCTGTTGTTTATATTATTTTAATTATAAGTGTTTTGTATTTTACTTACAAGATATTCCGAAATTTTTTCTTTATACGTAGATCAATTATTATCTTTGATATCAAAACTGGAATAGTAGATGGTATTGACTATCAATGAATGCAAGTTGTCAATAACGTGTTTATCCCATATTCTAATTTCTTTCTGAATTGGCTCATTATAGTGGCACTTGAAATCCATATCATATTCGTGACAACAAAATATAGTTGTCGAGATCAATAGTGAATTTATAATTAAGCAAATATAAACACTTAAGTTTATTTATATGGATATCGTGCAAGAATTTGTAAGACTTTTAGACAAAAGTATTGTGCCTGTTGTTGTTGTACAACAATCTAAATACAGTTACAATTTGTAAAAGTAAATAGAAAAAGAGAAGGATTCGATAATATTAATATTTCTTAAATAACCAAATATTGAATGATTTATTTGTATATTTATTTATTTTAATTTCGTCTGGGGCGAACTATATGCCAGTTATTTTGTAAAACTTAGGGAGGTATGCAGTTCCATGCTTATGTTTCATATAGGTAAATAAATGGTAGGTGAAGCCACATTTAAAAGGTAAAACAAAATATGAAATATAAATAAATAAAACCTTTAAAACAAATAAAAACTAAATTGCCCAAATTTAAAACCTTTTTTATTTGTTTTAAAGGTTTTATTTATTTATATTTCATATTTTGTTTTACCTTTTAAATGTGGCTTCACCTACCATTTATTTACCTATTTTACTTATACACAGGCCACAGTGCAACATATTTTATTTTTATGTTTCATATACCCTGTTCAAAGGTGAGAGGATACATTTTTTTTACAATTTTCCTCCTTATAGTGCAGATGTCTGATGTTTTGAGTATTGCTCTATTAAACAGTTCCATTATGTGTTTAGCACTCTAATTTTTTCCAAATTGTACGGAATCCGTCAATTTTATATATTTAAGTGACCAACTATTTAACGAAGCGAGGGCTTGTTTTTTTTCTCTAAAAAAAATTATGAAAAAAATATGTTAGTAGCAGAAGAAAGTATATTCTGATGAGGGACTTCTGCTATTTGAAATAATGCTTTTTTTTTCTTAATTATTTGTCTCAACACGGCCTTCGTGCAGAAAAAAAAATTATAAACAGAACCAAAAAAAGAAACAAGTCTCCCCTTTTTAATTTAAATGGTCGACCCCTAATCTCTGTGCCTTCAAGATTTTCATTTATCTTTCTTTGTTGGTTAGTTATAGTAACTGCGCTACTCCCAATACAACGGAAGCAACATGAATTCACCTATGTCGGGGAGATGAACATGAAATAGTGATGATGGGGAGGAAATAGGGACATAAGGTCAATCGGGAGCGGAATTTTGTAACCGGATAATGAATTTAGCATCTACATGAGGATCCTACGGGTCATACTCTTATCGATATCTGCAACTTGGTTCTATACGTGCGAGGAACGTGACATTTTTTTTCCAAGCACGTGTATCACCATGGTTTTCGGTAAGGTTATCCGCTTTATAGACTGGCGACCTTGGCATTCGTTAGGACACGATTGTCCCATTTATACACCTGGGACATACATCCCAGTCGCTTTGTGGGGAACCCGGCCTGACCCGATTTCAGATTACTGAGCGCTCTTTAATGGACTTTAACCGACAAGCTTATCGCTGCATCGGTCCTTTTAGCCATTCGGAACCTTCACGGATAAGTTCCATTTCTCAATTGACTATTTCATAGGTCTACGATGTCGTAATTAAATTTCTTGTATAACGTGCATGCTTTATATCCAAACAAAATGCACAGAACAGGGAGAGCTGATTTTATCTTTTTGTATTGCAATTGACACTTTGGGGAGTTCAGAGCGTTACATGACTTAATCTTAAAAAAAATTAAAGTTTCTTTTTGCCTAAATAAACGATGTCTCCCCCCGTTTCCCAAAAAAGTTCTAAGTTCAAAACTCCCACAAAAATTTGAGAATCAAAATTTCCTTGTAACATGCACAACTAGATATGGTGTCCTTCCTATATACCAAGTTTCGTTGAATTCGGTTCTGTAGTTTCAGAGGAGTTGCGCTGACAAACTTTGTGACGGAAGGACAGACGGACGGACACGACAAAAACAATATGTCTCCCCACAAAAGTGGGGAGAGACATAATAACAAATCCACTGACCAAATTACTCAATTATGGTTGTAATCTGAAAAACTAAAGCCGATATAAAGGTTGTTTTGTATAATACAAACCGAATCAATACACAAATGTCCCTCTACAATTTGTAATGCCCGTAGACTTTAATGACCCGTCTAATACCATAGAATGGTAATTTCCCAACGTAAGTCAGGATAGATAAATCCTTTTAACAAAATTACTAGACACGTTTGGTTACCACAGGCATAATTAACTTTCGGATTAAGAACGATTCGGAATTCTTTGGACTGTTTCTCTGTTCTTACAAATTGGCGTTACTTTAAAATTAGTAAAAACGTTTTAGACAAGAATAAATCCGAAGTAAATAAACTAGTGTTGACTGTGTTGGGGTATGCATACTTTGTCATTCTACCTAAATTTTTACATTATATCATAATATTTCACAATCATATAAAACCCCTATATAACCAAGTTTTGTTGAAAATAAAACATTTTGACAAATTGCTCATTTTTGGACCTGAAATATTACATTTTCGTTAAAAACTAGAAAACCATAAATATCGCTTCATTTTTTTTTTTTCATATTATCAAAAAGCTCCTTTTGCTCTATTAACCTACTAAATTTTAGAACCGTACGCACCTAGATTACCGAGATATTACCAATGTCCTATAGTATGACCATTTTCCTGTTTCCATGAAAACAGCAGCCATTTTTGAAATTCTGATTTGTGCATGCTCATCTTTGAGTGCCACTTTATCACCATAAAAAATTCATTACGATCCATTGAGTATTTTTTGTAGAAACCGGACCAGTTCATGGGCGGAAGAATTTTCAAAACCCTCGAGTAAAAACATTATATGTTTGGAAGATATAATTGATACGGTTTTTTCATCTGTTTGTTAATACAAAACAAAATCACTTAAATTATGAACTGAAGTTGAAAACAAAATAAAAAAGAGGTTTTATAGTATTCAAAATATTAAAAGTTATTACAATTCTTCCAAAAAAAAGTCCATAAACCAGTTTTTTTTTAAACAATCATGTTTTTTCAAGAGGCACAACAACCTGTCCGGGTTTTTATACCCCGCCACACGAAGTGGCAGGGTATTATGTTATACCCTCAGTTTTTTTCGGTGTCTGTCCGTCCGTCCGTCTGTCTGTCCGTCTGTCTGTCCGTCTGTCCGTCCCCCGAAGGTTTCCGACCAATAACTTGAAAACGCGTCAAAGGATTTGAATGATATTTTGCACAGCTGTTTAGTACAATAAAATACAGGTCAAGTTCGATTTCCAGCATGATCCAAAAAATAGTTTTCAAGATAGGCCACTTTGAAAAATCAAATTTCATGAAATTTTGAGTTTCCGACCAATTACTTGAAAACGCGTCAAAGGATTTGAATGATATTTTGCACAGCTGTTTAGTACAATAAAATACAGGTCAAGTTCGATTTCCAGCATGATCCAAAAAATAGTTTTCAAGATAGGCCACTTTGAAAAATCAAATTTCATGAAATTTTGAGTTTCCGACCAATAACTTGAATACGCGTCAAAGGATTTGAATGATATTTTGCACAGCTGTTTAGTACAATAAAATACAGGTCAAGTTTGATTTCCAGCATGATCCAATAAATAGTTTTCCAGATAGGCCACTTTGAAAAATCAAATTTCATGAAATTTTGAGTTTCCGACCAATAACTTGAAAACGTGTCAAAGGATTTGAATGATATTTTGCACAGCTGTTTAGTACAATAAAATACAGGTCAAGTTTGATTTCCAGCATGATCCAATAAATATTTTTCCAGATAGGCCACTTTGAAAAATCAAATTTCATGAAATTTTGAGTTTCCGACCAATAACTTGAAAATGCTTCATGGGATTCAAATGATATTTTGTACAGCTATTGAGTACAATAAAATACAGGTCAAGTTTAATTTCCAGCTTGATATGAAAAATAGTTTTCGAGAAAGGCCACTTTGAAATAAAATTTTATGAACTTTTGATATTATAACGTGGCGGGGTATCATTTAATGTCCCATTACATGCCCTATTTTTTTCAAGAGGAGTCCTGTTTTTTTTTCTTCAAAATTTTGAATAAAGAGAGGCATTGGATTTTTGAAGTCTATAACTTTTACTCCATCAATTGATTGAGTTTATTACTCGTTTAAGAACAAAATGATCTCGAAGAGTTCCTTAGTATTTTGACGAAATTGGTTGTATGGTGTAGTTGAACTTTCTTTATATGCTTTAAGGATGGTCACTGTTCAAGTTTCAGGATTTTAGTCTTGATTTCTGAACTCCTCTAGACTTTGCCTTTAAATATTGAAGAAATTTTTTGCACACTGACCCCTACTTTTTATGATATTTTCTGATTATATAGACCTTAAAAACCAACTGTATAAAATTTCTTGAAATTCTTGATACAACTTCATGGCTTTTTAGGGCAAAAACGTCACAATGTTAAAGTTATGTAAAATCTAGAGGAGTCTGATTTTCCGCCAAATTTTTGACGTCATTTATCTCGAAAACGAGCATACGGACGTATCATTTTCTTTTTGCTATTTCATTAAGTAAACAATTATCTATCATAATAAAATCTTTGATATAAAAAAGTTCAGGAGTGACCATCCTTAATATAAAATATACATGTACGTTAGCAACAAAGAAATACCAATAGAACACTCGGCCAGTGCATTAGATTTAATGTTATACATGTGTTTCAAGTCTTTGAAATTATAATGCATGCATGTATCTGAAGACAAAGAACAACTTAAATGGCATTTGAATCTCATTTTCTTTGCAATTTTCTTTCTTGCTTTGAGACTATAATACATATACATGTGAGTAATAAGTTTGAAAATACTTAAAGAACATTCGAGACTTAAAATCATTTAACAGCTATGATAAAAAAAAAACATCAATCCGGCAATTTTCTATTGAGTTGTTTTTATCTCATTATTATATTTTATTCCTAACATTTTTCTGTCTCCCCCCCCCCACTTTTGTGGGGAGACATATTGTTTTTGTCCTGTCCGTCTGTCCGTCAAAAAGTTTGTCAGTGCAACTCCTCTTAAACTACTGAACCGAATTCAATGAAACTTGGTATATAGGAAGCACACCATATGTAGTTGTGCATGATACCAGGAAATTTTTATCCTCAAATTATTGTGGGAGTTATGGCCTTTTGAACTTAAAACTTTTTGGGGGAAACAGGGGTAGGCATCGTTTTTGCAGGCAAAAACCAACTTTAACTTATTATTAAGTAAGTTAAAGATAGATTTATATGCACATTTTTAAGGTGTTTTCTTTTTGATATAATAACACCTTATATGATAAAGAAAGCTTTAGATTAGTTGATTACTAAAGGGTTTTTTCCATATGTCATCATTTGTAAGAGATTTACATCGTCTTTGCTGTCACAGCAGTATTTCCTTAAACCATTGCCTGTTTTGACCATCTTCCGGGATCAATCACCGGGGCATTTGCGAGTTCTCTCCACGACCAAATGTCTCCTGAACGAACTACAAATCTTCGTCAACAACTGACTCAGACAGAATTTATAGATCAGATGGCCCGACAGAATTTAAAACAAAGACCTCTGTAAGAAGTCCCAGCAAGAACCAATGAGGTCTGAGATGATTAAACAGGTTGGGTGCAATAGCTCATTTGATGGTATTTAGTATCAAATGGACTATTTTTTTCATGAAGTAAAAAAAAATAATTGTAGAATTTCAATTTTTTGTTTGATTATCGCATAAATGTATATATTGCTGACCATTTTTTGTAAAGAAACATGATAGTTATTTCAAATGGTTTTTCTTGGACATAGTCAGCGAAATTTGTAAATTTTCGTAGCATCAATCAGGAAAACCATAAATATTTCAGACCATCTTCTTTTACAAAAAGTGTTGCCCATAACGAGGAAATATGCGACAATGCAACAAAAAATTCAAATCTATTTTTTTTTACTTCATGAAATTTATAGTTCATTTGATACTAAATAACATCAAATGAGCTATATAGCGCAAATGAGCTATTGCACCCAACCTGTTAAACGGAAATGACATTGAATTGGATACACAATAAGTAGCAGAAAATTCCATCACCAGACAGGCCTAATCTGGAATTCGCAAAGGAAAGGGAGAGTTTTACGCCCAGCAGAAATTAAAGCCAAAAGAGGCCAAGAGGTATAGATTGACAGGTGTCAACAGACTAGTCCAAACCAGGCCTAGGTAGAGATATGGTGTCAGTAGCCTATGAACCGCCTTGATACCAAAGGCTTTAGCAAGCAAGTAGCTTGTTGAAGCTTTTTCATGTTTTATGCAATCTGGATCTTTAATGTGCATTGAAGAGCTGAGCTATGCTGTCTCAATAAACTGTGAATATTTGCTTGTTGACCTTTATAGTAGTTTAATCAGACATTGTAGCTATTACATCAACCGTTTTTCTTTTGTTTTAAATCAGGATCTGTAAAATTGATTGTACATTATTTTGTGGCATATTCTCATCCGAATACTAATTATTCTAGAGGATCGAGTGAATGAACAACAAACATCAAACACTCAGATCGCCTACATCATTTTGAAAATAGTTATTATGATATTAATCAATAAGACTATTGATAAATTTACATTATGGAATTTACTTGATTATGTTTAACTTATAAAATTTTCATTCAAATATCAAATTTTTTATCGTTACCATATCTTGCAATGTGGCTAATGGATTTCAACTTTTGAAAACCATATGCATTATTATACGTGCATAAAATAACGAAAATATAAAAATTTGAAATTTTAATTGAAAACTTTTTAAACAAATGTAGACTTTTCCTGATATTTAGGCTGCAATAAACTAGAGGATCTCAGAGCTGTCATGATTCTAATTATATAAATCGCTCACCTGGTCTTCAGTGTAAGTATTTAAGTGCAGTTCTCTGTAAGAATCAGGCAAAGTCGAAAAAGTTTGAATCATGATTTTAAAAACACACGGTTTTTACAATGCATTGTCATTCAAAATAGCCTTCCAATGAAGAAACAGTCATTAGTTGTCACCCCCAGCGCCAGAGGATGGAGAAAAAATTCGGTTACAATGATAGGGATTTAGTATGACTTGACACGTGTTATCTCCCTTAGATCCAAATTGTATATGCATTTCAACCAAAATATATCTCAAATTTCTGCCAATGCATTTTTTTTACTTTTTAAGCATTTTGAACAGTATTTTGAAATCAAACTTGCGTGTTTTTTAAATCATGATTCACGCATTGCCTGATTCTTACAGAGAATAGCACTTAACTTTCTTACAGAGAATAGCACTTAACTTCAGAATGAAAATACATTATACAACACGAACTTAAAATCTTTAAAGTCTCACAAGTAACCCATCGTGCTCATCGAAGTCACTCGTGAGCTCCGAAATTTCTAAAACTATCAAAAGTTGAACAGTTGATTTGTCAAGGAATGACAGTAATCCACTGCCTAGAACTCTGTGTCTTTAAAGTTGCGATGTTCAGGTTCCACATCTTCTAAGTTAATAGAATTTATAACAGGACTGCGAAGGAAATCTTGTTGTCTATTAGACGAAAATGTATGATGGTTTAGTACACATTCAGAGGGTGGACTAAAAACTTTTTTCTAAAATGTATTTAGAATAATATTAAAATGCTATGTTTACAATATAAACTCGAAACTTTGCAATGTTAAAAGAATGAGGAGTTTCTAAGTGCTATGTTCGATAAACAAAAAGGAGATGCTAAAAATTTACCCCCTTTAAGTCGCCTTACTGGGACACGGAAACAAGCCCAGTAATGAGTATAAGGAATGTGACGACAAAAGAAAGCCTCTTCTAACTCCCCTCTAACTTGTATATTGCTGGAGACTGTCGATTTTAGACCTGCAATTCAGTAGCACTATTGTAATGATACATTCTTATTCAGGAGATCAAAATGACATAATCTCCACTATACAATAAAGAAAACCTGATATTTTTTTACAATGGAATGTTTTTAAAAAATCCACTTAAAACAACATCTTCTCTTTAGTTATTGTTTTGCATTAAATTTTCTTTTTTTAATTTAAACAACTAATAAACATTCAATACTTAATGCAACTTTAACCGAATGTTATATGCATTGATTAAGTTTCACACATGATGTTTAGTACGTAGAAATTTCACAATTTTGTAAATAAAGGTAATGCCAAAACTACTAAATTTGGATGATCAATTTCAAATGTCTGAGAGAGAAGACAAAACAAGACAAAGACACACCGGAGAAATTGAATGTTGCAATGGTCTTGACTTGGTACAGGCATTTAAAAAAATGGTGGGTTAAGTAGACATTTCGTGTGTAAAGATGATCATTTTGAGATCGCAAGATTCACACTTACATGTATACAGTAGTTAATGCTACGTACCGGTAAAGTTATCTGAATAAAAATTTCGCGGACAGCTTAACTGGTGGGTATTTTCAATCCTAATTTGTTGTAATAATATTTCTGAAAATAAATCTGTTTACACATTTTTTTTATTTGACAACAGCGTTGAAAGGAACAAATTCATTTCTACAAATGTTATAACACATTGTGGAATTTACATATTAATTTCAATTGCATCTATCATCAGTAATCAAATTCGCTGTAGGCGTAAAAATACACGCTTTTATTGCAAATGTGATACCATTTCTGAAGGAGTCACGTTTCCACCAGTAACATAAACAACAACTTTCTTTCCAGCTATATCCGGTACATGTCCACCAATCAGAGCAGCCATTGCAGCACACCCTGATGGCTCCACCACAAGACCACGGTGGTAGAAAATGTTCATACAGTCCAACAGTTCATTATCAGATACTAAAATGACATCCTCAACGTATTTCTTGCAATGTCGATATGTGTTGGTACCTATAACAAAAATATTTTATAAGACTTTATAGACTATTTTATCAATCTATAAGTCGAACAAAAGATGTTTTAAAGGCCTTAAAAAGTATCGAAACCGTAAACAAAATTAGCGTCCTTTTTCTTTTGAATTCGTAAAAAAAATTACAAAAACAACACATTCACCGACATTTAATGAAGAAGCATGCCCTTTTCAAAAACGCTTAACAAACAACAAATACAGAAACATATTCTTACCAGCAAAAGGTGGAGATAATCCTGCCGCAACAGACTTTACTTGCATAGTAACTGGGCTTCCTTTCTTAAAGCTTTCGTACATGGTTCGAGCTAAAATGAAAAGCTAGGTGAAAGGTGCTAGTTCAAAGAAATAGATTGGAAATCGTTGCTCCAGTACTTTTCAAAATAAATAAACATTTTCTTTATTTTGTTATATCTTCGCTTCGAAGACGAGAGGGTTACATGTTAAGCTCATGCCCAAAATAGTTTACTTTAGTAGGTTATCTCAGAAACTAAGTATAACAGCCACTTGGAATTTAATGCACGACCTTAGCATGTAGCATGAGGTCAAAATCATGATGTTTATACCTGTAAGCCATTTATATGACGCACAACCAAAAGCATTATCAACATTAGCCCATTAAATAACACATAACCCAACGACATGTAACCCAAATAAGCCATTTTCACTCATAACTCGAATTGGATAGTTGCATGTATTGGATGGTTTTATGCATTTTGAACATTTTTTGAAGTGTGGATTTCCTTTTTTGGGGTTCAATTGCTGCTGATGAGGAATAATTTTCCAAAAGGTCATACACCTCATAAAAATAATTGCAGTCGGAGTTAACATATGTGTCGTGGTCTCATGTTCATTTACTCCATATCCTTTCTTAAATTATCACGCATAATCCAAATTAGACGTACGCATAACCCATATTCAGCCGTTTTATGACGCATAACTGACAAGCGTAATATGAGACCAAATCAAACATATTCGTTTTAATGTTTGATTGAATCAGAAAACAGGTATTCTGTTGCAAGACAACAAACTCGCGTCAGATGCAGTGTAAAAAAAAATCTGTAATTAATGTCTTATTGAAATTTTGTTCTGAGAAAATATAGACTCGGTTTTGTTAAACAAAAAAATGTTCCAGTATAAGAGAAGCATATTAATGCTTAAATTCAAGCTTACATCCTTGTGGTTCAACTGCATAGATACGACAGTTTTTTAGTCCTGAAAGTTTAAACGCTGAAGCTACACCGGAAACTAACCCACCACCACCACAACATACTAATACTACATCCGGTGAGACGCCATCGTCAAGAATTTCTAGTGCAGAGCTGCAAGAGATACATCTCATTAAGTCCACATTATAAAATATTCAAAGAAAAATATAGGTTCAATTTAGGAAGTGTATGAGTAGAGTTATTTTGCTGTTTTCCGTTGTGATTTTTTGAATTGCTGTTTGTTTATGTTTGTTGTGTCGCGTACACTTATTCCACATCTCAATAACGTATATTATTATCAATTAACATAAAATATAAGTTTGTAAAGAGAAAGTTTTAAGGAGTTGTAGCGTTTGTAAAAATAAAAGTTAGTAACATTACAACATGAACATAGCAGTGTGTACTCAAATAAAAGAAAACGAAACATAAAGGGACCAAATTTCTCTGTCTAAAACTAACAAAAGATGAAAATGTGTCCAAAAATCATCAGTCTAGTATAAAACGCCCTTTTTCTCGGATTAAGTTACCATAAATATGGTTACATATTTTCATGTTGGATAAAACTCAAATACAGTACATGAAAACACAACAGCATAATTTTGAGATTGCATTGACTTTTGCATGACGTATATACCCAATAACCTGTAAAACTATTGACTTTAGATGACAAAACGTTTTATGCAAATTTCAGTTGCTTATCAATATCACTTAATGTTCATTCAAATTACCTGCCATAGCCTGCAATCAGTGTTTTATCATCAAAGGAATGCAAAAAATGAAATCCTTTACCATGATACTGAGTTATGGTAGAGTTTACGTGGCTGTTTAAATACATCTCTACCTCACAACCAAG
Source organism: Arcuatula senhousia (assembly GCA_963971305.1). Taxonomy (NCBI): domain Eukaryota; kingdom Metazoa; phylum Mollusca; class Bivalvia; order Mytilida; family Mytilidae; genus Arcuatula; species Arcuatula senhousia. The sequence goes on along the minus strand of OZ020303.1, from coordinate 23,665,479 downwards.
TCTCTGTAGAGATAAACATACTATGCAAATATTCTGGTGCATTGCATTATGATTCCAGAAAATCGTTCTAGCGAAAAAGATAGAATCTGGTCATGAATTTAAAAAGTGTCCTATAAAGCGGTAGGTCTAAAGTTGCGATTAGGTCAGCAAAATTTAAAGTTGCGATTCAGAATGAATTTAAAAAGTGTCCTATAAAGCGGTAGGTCTAAAGTTGCGATTAGGTCAGCAAAATTTAAAGTTGCGATTAGGTCAGCAAAATCTTAAGTTGCAATTAAGTCAGCAAAATCTAAAGTTGCGATTAGGTCAGCAATATGCAGGATATAGTAGAAGCTGTTTGCGTAGAGGCATACAGCAGCAATTTCTAGCAGAGTTTGATAGTTCAGAGCATATATGGAAATGAGGATTTGTAAGACAGAATGGGAAATCTACATTCGATGGTGAGTTAATATCATAAGAAAACATTTCAATCAAATATGAATATCTGGATCGTGGAGCATCTGATGTTCTACTATGCATAACCATATAGGACTTCAGGAAATGTTAAATCACAGCTGGTCTTGGTCCCTTGTTTACCTTCCATAGCCTGCAATTAGATTGAAATCATCGAAGGAATGAAGATATATGTATTGTTTTTCCCGGACATACTGGTCAACTGTAGCTTGAAGATCAGGGGTAGGTGTCTGCTCTACTTCAATCCCGTATCCCTAGAAAGAAAATGGAATCTACAAATATTAAATATTTTAATTATGTATGTATTTCAAGAATCTTCCATAGTGCTTTCATAATGCGTAACATTTGGCCCAGAAAACTACCAGCTTCACACAGGGGATTCAGCCCATAAGAATAGATTAATTGTTGCTATAGTTTATCTTAAGAAAGGAATATTATAATATTTATGTATATACTCCCTTATTTTATATTTTGTTGCTATAGTTGGTCTTTGTTAAGACATATAAGTTCAGTTCAGATAAAAAATTTGGTTATACGCCTTTGTAATTGCCGCTCCTAACTTATAAATTAAAACTATTGCATATAGAGAAAAGCTGTTGCTTGCTTTAACCTTCAACTCACTAAGTTCTACAAAAGTTCAAATGGCATGAAGTTGGATATGTCCTTTTAAGGGACAAAACAGTTTATTTTCATGTTTCTGCTGCATATCTTACATATTCAAAATTTTCAGATAAACTGACAGGCACTTAAAAATTTGCATTTCAAACGTATGCAAAGTTTCTTTAATTGAATTGAATTAGTCTATGCCTCAAGTCATGTTCTTAGTACTTTATTTAAGTGCGTCCCACCAGCGAAAAACAAGAACAATTCAATCAGCATATTGCGTTTTCGCTTATTTTCAGAAAACTTAATTAAGGTTCATTTCATTACCTTTAAAAACATTAAACCTAATGTTTCAGTTAAAGAATGCCTCCACAGTAATTCTAGGTATACACCACTTTAATTGTATTGGCAAAAATACATGAAAGAAAGCCTTTTACAGTACAAAGAGTTCTTTTGTGCATGTAATGTTAGTTTAATACCGGTTTATGCAAAACACGAAATCGCTTAAATCATTAAGTGGTGTTTCCAAATTTCCATATTTGGTTGGATTTTTAAACCTGGAAGAAGCATTAGGCTATATTGGCTCGACTTAACATTTGTCAATGATAGATGATGCTGATAAGATGAAATGAGCTGGAAATTTCATTATTGGTATATATCAGGTTTCCCTCCTGACAATATGTTTGAAAGTAACGAAGCCTAGATCATATTGTGTTTTCACCATTCAAATATATATCATGAATAGTTTTACCAGATTTATGCATTATAAAATAATATTCAATTATTTATGTGATACATTATACAAACCAGACTCACAGACAGACCATACGAGACCTTTTCTATTATCCAAAAGGCAAAAACATCATCTAGGGAAAACGTATTGTTATAAGCCTCTTTCATACGAGTAAATTCATTAAAAATATTCAACAGAAATTTTGAAAACCATATCCAGAAGAAAATTAATCAAGCCAGTTTAAATTGTTTTAGGAAAACTTCGAAAGAAGATGAAATTACCTTGATCAATTCTACTCTGCTTTGAGGAGCTGTTATTGACATGAGACACAAACCAGATAAATTCATCTTTTGCAAGGCATATGCAAAGGCTTTCCCATAATTCCCTGCTGACATAGTAACCAACTTCCTGTCACCATTTTTAACATCTTCTGGTAAAATTCTCATTTGATTTGCAACTCCCCTCAGTTTAAAAGAACCTAAAATAGCGATTTAATTAACTGATCAAAGAATTGTCAAACAATTGTAAAGGTAATTTATTCACAACATCTTATGAAAAAGTGATATTAAACAATAACAATTTTTAGCCAATCGTCGTTTTTCGTTTGTTTATTTTTTCTTCTTTTGCAAATAAAGTTTCTATAAAAGACTAGCTTGAGACGCTCTAGTCAGGAAGGAATGTATTCTAATGTCATTGGCAAATGAACATAGAATTTGTTTTACACTATTCGAGGAAAACCACGATCTTCTGACTGAACTTGCACGGGCTACAAGTTGTTTCATCTTTTACAGAAGTTTTGTCCCAATGTAAATCTGCGCCTGGTATTAAAGGTATCGATTGGAATTGTGTTTTCAATCCATAGGACATTGACAATTGGACATAGAATGATGTTTGAAGTTTTCTATGGCATGTCAAGTTTATAGCTTAGTGAGAATGGGCCAGTTACTCGATCAAGCATACCAAACTAATCCTTGTTTAACACATATGTCTTAAGAAGTTCTGAGACCATTTTTTAAAATTTGTTTCATATTCCAAGAATTTTACAAAATGTCATATGATTTTCAGGCATTTAATTTAATCATAGCCATCTCGTTTAGCATGCCGAAATAGACAGCCATCTAAGACTTGAAATGCCTGTAACATATATACAAAAGTAATTCTAGCTGACAACCATTCAGAACAGAGCCTCTATTTAGCCACAGCTGTATTCATGCAAAAATCGAGGAAGAAATGGAATTCTGTAAAGGAGAATAAGGTGACAAATCCTTTTAAGACCTCAGAGACGAATTTATCTACTTCTTTTCTTGACTGATCGCTACGATAAAAAAATCAACAATGAAGTTGGATTAATTTGCACATAATCACTGTCAAAGGAAGAGATCTCAAATCAATTAGATACTCCACCTTTAACCGAGGATGACGTTTCTGTTGCTTCTAAAATGTTTAATGCACTTTAACGTCTCAAATTGTTTTAAGATCTGCTATTGAAAGTTTAGCAAATACGCAACTTCTAAAACTTGAACTAGAACTGAGAAGATTAGAAAATTTCTTTTATCTGAAAGGTTCTTATTCAAAGAAATATTGTTAAGCTCAAAATACCTCACCCATAATTAACCATCATACTATGGCACGTGATAATAACAAAAACCCGATAAACCACATTTATCGAACGTAAACTATAGTTTGCTGCTGATAAACTGGGTTTATCGCGTGCTAACTATAGTTTGCGTTCGTGAAACCAAGTTTATCAGCGGTAACTTTGGTTTGCGCGGTGCAAAAGCTACTTTATCAACGCAAAACAGCATTTATCGACCGTAAACTATAGTTTGCGGTTGATAAACTCAGTTTATCGCCGATAAACTCAGTTTATCACTAATAAATTCAGTTTATCACCGTGAAACCCTAATTAGCATTTGAAGACCCCATTATCGACCACAATAGATAAATTTCAAACAATTGAAATTATCATTAGCATCAGAAAACTATAATTAGCGAGTGATAAACCCAGTTTATCGACCGCTAACTACAGTTTACGGTCGAAAAACTCAGTTCATGGGGTTTTTGTGACTGTTGCCTGCCTAGATATAGTACCTTAACTATTTAACCACGTTTTAATGTACTAGTACATGTAGAAAGTAAGTCGTCAGCAATCTAAGAATGAACTATAGGATTATTCAAAGCAACTTTAAACTGACTGCTGGAACCAGAATCAAGAGGCTCCCTTGTTTATTTATGTCATAATGGTCTCATCTAAGAGCTATAACCTACAAAGGGTTATCTGACAATTACAACACATTGTAGAACTTAATACTAGTAAGGTTTAACTAATTTGCTATACTATTCATTAAATATAGGGCAAAAACATTAAAAAGAAACTAGTTTTTACCTTAAAAGGGCCACAACCCTTATAAAGGGTCATCTGAAAGTTTCAACCCAATAGAGACTTTTGTAGAGCTTATTGAGACAAATGGTTAGCTTTTCTCTATCTACAATAGTTTTCATTCTATAGGGCAAAAACATGAAAAAAAACTATTTTTGACCTTTAAAGGCCCACAACCCCTATAAGGGGTCATCTGAGAGCTTCGACCCAATGGAGACTCTTTTAAAAGCTTTTGATGCTGAAGAAGATAAGATTTTCTTTATCTCTTACACTTTCTGATTTACTGGTCAAATATAGTTGTCTGACCCCCTGGTCTATATTTAGTAACAGCAGACATGTTTTATGATAGATCAAAAATCGAAACACAACTTTTGTGCAGGGTACCCTAAGGATCAATCATACCAAGTTTCATTAAATTCTGTTCCGTAGTTTCAGAGGAGAAGATTTTTGAAAAATTGTTAACGGACGAAGGACGACGACAGACGACGACGGACGCCAAGTGATGGAAATAGCTCACCTGTATCGAAGCTGTTACTTGTTTAAACATTCGTCTCATTAAGGTCTACCAATGTCTCCATTGGGTCGAAGTGTGTTCCCTTTTAGGGATTGTGGCCAACTTGAACTAATAAAAATAGGGTGACAAAATTTATCAAGGAGTGCAGAATTTACAACATCGCTTGAAAAAAATAACATTCTACAGAGATTTTTTTTTCAACACACCCCCCTTTTGGCCCTTTCTTCTGAAATAGTAGGGGCCCAAAAAGCAATACCGAATTCTTCTTTGGATTCTGACATCGCTCACCAACGGGGCGACCCTAAGCGTACCTACCCTAGGTGGTTGAATAGGGTGGCCCCTGTCCGCGGAAGTGTCAAGTCTATAATACGAAAAGCCTAACCGCTGACAGTAGTGGGCCAACGTGTATGGAGAGTGCAACGCTTCATGTATGTAAAATATCCCTTTATGAACAGTCAAGTAGTGCACCACATTGGCTTAAGTTTTCGCTCTAACCCACCTTTCCCTAGTTCCTGTGGTATTCAACATTTACTGTTCTTCTGTTTCCCACCCCATTCCAATATTTTTCATCATCATTTCATGTTCATTTTATCACACTTTTCATGTTCTTTGCTATTATATAACTTTTATAGTATAGCAAGACCGTAAAATACTCACTAACCAACTCATTTAGTGGTTTCAAGCGTCATAACAAAACAAGAGGCTACCAGGAGCCTGAATCGCTCACCTGACTTAAATGCCATTTTGACATTTAAATGGCCATAAGTCTAATAAAGGGTCATCTGACAAAATCAAAAAACTTATTGCTTTTAACAACAATAAGCTGAACATTTTAGAAATCAAAAGCTGCATATTGTTTTCTACAGTTTGCCAATTTATGAGCTATAAACGGTTATTTTGCATTTAAGGAACTATATATAACTCCTAAAAGGGATCATTTATAAGTTCCATTATATTGAGTATTTTGTAAGGCTTGACTAACTAAGTAATATGGTAATTAAACGCTTTTCTCTAGTTTAACGGACTGCGATACAATGGCGAACGGCTGTGAAAATGGTCAATTTTGGTGTTTTAGGAGGAATTACTCCTAAAAGTAACGGTCCTACAACTTTGATCTTGTTAGATAATTTGTAGCTCTTGATGTGTTTAACAATATGCAATTTAAATTTCCCAAATATCTAACAACTTTTTTTAGATATTGAACTTAAAATGTGCAAAGTTTGGAAAATGAGTCGTAAGATCTTCTTCAATTTCTCAGATCACGTAGATTGGGAGATGCTGAACACTTTTGATTCCATCAGAATTTTACATCTGTGACCGTTTTTTTTTTTGGTTTTTTTTTTTGGGGGGGGGGGGGGGGGGTATTTGCAAAAAAACTACAATTGGCCATAATTTTATGTTCTATTTTCAGCAACAGCAGCCATGTTTTTTTTTTTTTAAAAACCTATAAAATCCATACGATATTGTTTTACCACACATGCTAATAAAAAGCTATACCAAGTTTGACTGCAATTAAACCTATGGTGTCAGATGAGTTAACGATTTTAACATAATGAGGAAAAGCTGCAAAATTGTAAAAAAGGGGAATAATTCTTACAAGGAACGGTTCTACAACTTTTACACTGTTTACAACATTTGAAGAGCCCGGTGCACAATATATGTTATAGTGTTCAAGATATTGAGCTTAATAAGTGCAAAATTTGAGGAAAAATCCAGAAAAAAATGCAATTACTCCTATATGGGTCATTAGATCTTCTCAGGTAGATCTTGAGCAGCTGATCAATTTTAATCAGCCAGAATTTTATTATCTGTTACCGTTTTTTAATTTGTTTTACCCGTACGTTCTATTTTAACAACGGCGGTCATGTTTTTTCTTACCAAGCCACAGCTTTTCTTTCTCTGCATTAGCTTCCATTCCATAGGGCAAAGACATGAACAAGAGGCTCCCAGGAGCCTGAATCGCTCACCTGACTTCAATGCTTTTTTTGACATTGAATAAGGTTAATAATGGGTCATCTGATCGAATAACTGTATGCATTAAAGTATAGAGTTCAATTAGTTTAACATTTTAGCAATCATTGCAACAGTTTGTCAGCTAAAAGGCATAAAAAGGTTATTTAGACATTCAAGGGACCATAACTTCTATAAAAGGCAAATAAAAAACTCCCATTATATTAAATTTTTGTATGGCTTTACAAACTTACAGTATTGTAACTTAAAGTTTTTCTCTACTTTAAACGGTTTGCAATACAATGGAGAAAGGTAATGTGAAAGTGGACAATTCTGACGCTCTAAGGGGAATAACTCATAAAAGTAAGGATCCCACAACTTTGATCATATTACAGATTTGTTGATCTTTATGTGCTTTACAACATGCAATTTATATTTCTCAAATATCTTTAATAGTTATCGAGATACTGAGCTTAATAAGTACGAATCGAAAAAAATCAAGAAAAAGGGCAACAACTCTTACATGGGTGGTTAGTTTTTTTTTAATTTGAGGACAGGTAGATTTTGAGGTGCTAAACATTTTTGCTTCCGTCCAAATTTTGATATCAGTCACCATTATTGAGTTATTTGGAAAAAAACTGCAATTTTCCACTATGTTCTATTTTTAGTCATGGCGGCCACGTTTTATTTACAAATCAAAAATCCAAACAACAGTTTTGTAGCACTCATGCCAAGAAACAACAATACCAAGTTTGGCTGCATTTAAACTTATGATGTTGGAGGACTTAACGATTTTAATACAATGAATAAGGACTGCAAAAATAGTCAATTTTGTCGTTCTAAGGGAAATAACTCCTAAAAGGAAAGGGCCTACAACTTCGACCCTGTTACAGATTTTGTAGATCTTCATGCTCCTTATAATTTGTAATTTAAATTTATCAAATATCTTCTATAGTTTTCAAGATATTGAGCTCAACAAGTGCAAAATTTGGAAAAATTAAGGAAAAAGGGCAATAACTCCTCTATGGGCTGTTGGATCTTCCTCAAAATTGCAGGGCATGGAGGTTGATCTTAAGGTGCTGAATACTTAAACCCTTTGCCAAAATTTTATTATCTGTGACCGTTTTTGAGTTACCGGGTATTTGTAAAAAACTGCATTTTACACCCTATGTTCTATTTTGAGCAACGGTGGCCATGATTTTTTTACCAATCAAAAATCCAAACGATGGTTTTGTACCACCTATACCAATAAACAACTGTACCAAGCTTGATTGCAATTGGACTTTTGGTGTCAGAGGAGTTTACGTTTTGAAAAAGTTAACGGACGGACGACAGGCACCAAGTGATGGCAATAGCTTGGTGTCTTCCCATTTATCCAACTTTTTAAAACTTGGTATTCCAATCTATCCAACTTTGATAAAGTTTACCTGTTGGGTTGTTTATTTAAGGGAATATTATGGAAGGTAATCTCCGCCACCTTCAAAAATTTTATATTTTAAATTCTTATTTTCTGTTTCATTTATTTTATATTCTTTATTTCTTATTTTACATTTTCTCTATTCTATTTTGACAATTCTATATTTTATATTTCATATTTTATATCTTAAATTACATTTTATTAATTTTGTATTCCTCATCTCTTATTCTATAATTTGTATAATACCAATGCGGGTATTCTGTATTTTACATTTCAATTCTGAAGAATCATTCAAACAAAATGCATTTATCTTTGTTTCTCTTTCCTTTCTTCATTATTCTTTCGTCTTATTTCTAATATTTTAATAAAAAATAATCCATTCTAATTCTATTCGTTCATGCAACCTACAAACATTTTTCTACATTTTGTTTCTTTATTTGATATATTCATAACAGGTGGCGGATTTTACGCATTTGTTAAATTTGTTAAATTGTGCCGACAGATGGCGCTGTTAACATAATAATGCTGACACGGATCGAGTTACTGCGTTGCGAAACAAAATTGAAACGAAATTTTAATCGACGAGGCACAGTTTGTGATGATATAAGGGGCTAATTTATTGAGAGCTATATGTTTATGGGATCGGATGTCCATGCATGGGACCCCTTCCCAACAAAAAGGTAACAGGAGTCTGGGGTGTCTGAAAATCGATATAAGAGCATACCGTTTGTCAAATCTGCCGGTCAAATTTCAATTGATTATCATGTTACTTGCCGAAATTTTTCATATCGGCTCAGATCCTTACAGGAAGTAGGAGTCCGACAGGTCTTAAGCAATCAACTTGAGTTAGCATTAAAAATGCCATATTATACCAAATTTGGTTTGTCACGTTATGATTTAATGTTCCATCTCAACATTTATTTGTACGGATGTTTAATTATTATCGTAAAGTTTCACTTAAGGGTTGTTAGTACATGTAAGTAAGTTATTATTTCTGGCCAGTCAGGCTTTCCGTATAATGTTCTGATGATATTGAACTACTTGCATGTCAGTGTCACACACCCCACTTGATCTATGGGAAAATCAGAGTTACCTCTTTAGGTAACTTTTACTGACAAGCCTCAGATAAATAGTTTGTCAAACCTAATTTTAAAGCTCAGTTTAGGCACAAACCATTTTCATACGGTGGTGGGGGGGGCCTGGGATTTTGTAACCTGATATTATTTTTTTCTGTCCAAATCAAAGTTACAATTTTTTTTTCTACCCAAAGCAAAATCATAATTTTTTTTTCAGACCAATTCAGAAAATTTATATTTTTTTACATTTGTTTTTTTCTATTCGTAAGTTTACCGGTCGTTTATCAATTGTGTGAATAAGGCCAGGTTTTGGACTAATTTATTCTCATTGTAAGTAACATTCATATATTTTAAAGACAAATGGGTTATGTGGAATAAGTCAAACAAGGAGATGAAATATGCATTGGACAATTGTATTTTATAAGGTGACATGAAGAAATGTTGGCAATGAAATAAGAATGAACCAATAGCTCACCTGACCCTTCGGGTCAGATGAGCTATAAGGTTTGATAGGAAAAAAATGTCAAATCAAAGATCAAACTGATGGACATTAATCAGCAGATGGCTGAACAAAATTTTACTAGGGAAAAAATCGGACAGTCAGTTTTACTATGAAAATTTTTTTCAGACATGTTGTAAAAAGGAAAGGTTGTGTATTTCATATTTTATTAAAAACACACAAAATTGACATATTGTTCTTTCAAAGAAATAACAGTTGGACAAAGTTTACTAGAAAATGTCAGACAGATTTTATTTAGGAAACAAAATATATGTGAACACATTTTAATATTAAAGAAAAAAAAGATTGGACATATTTTACTAGGAACAAATGTCGGACACGTTCTTGCTGGACATATTTTACTTTTAAAGATAACAAATTCCTAGCGAATAATGTCTGGTTATAAATATTCAACTAGGTAGATATGTCCAACAGACATATTTTCACTGCTGGGCAAATCTACTGTTACACATGCAATAAAAAGAATGGACGACCATTGGATATGAAGAGCAAAGACGGTCAAATACATCAAAACAGCGACTTTTCAAAAGAGCGACAATCAAAATAGCGATTGTTGCTGCAGTCGAAACAGCGACGATTTACAGGTAAACATTGCATATTTCATAATATTATTATTTTAAAGATATAAAAGACGTTATAGTTATTTCTGAAATTTCCTGGTCACATGCACAACTACATATGGTGTACTTCCTATATACCAAGTTTCATTGAATTCGGTTTCAGAGAAGTTGCGCTGACAAGATGATAAATGAGGATTTTCAGCAATTTTCTAAGTTCAAATGGCCATAACTCCAACATAAATTTGAGGATCAAAATTTCCTGGTAATATGCACAACAACATAGTAGTAGAAGTACCACTGATGTTGTTTCAACTTCAAGTTGCTTTATTTTAGAGCGCAATTCTGCTATTGATATATGCGGTGGTTGCATTTTGCGCACACGCTTTAGAACGCGGTAGTCGAGATAGCTCGTGAAATGCACTTTTTGCGATGGCGGTTACCGACGCGTATCGGTTAGTCAAATGAAACTTAGAAATTTCGTTAAGTCATAATTTTAACTACTTGTACTTTTCAATACATTAACTGAGAAAAAATTCGTTTCTTTTTTTGTTCAGTAAATTTAGATCAGAATTTCTCGGATAAAAGCTTATAAATCTTAGCAAAATACCTAGAAAATCTACATTGTAAGTGCATTTAATTTGCATTTTATACTATATTATAATGATTTTTTATGTAATTTGAGGAACAAGTTGATCGTTGTCTAAGAAACAATTCTTATCGTTAACGTTATGGTTTATATACATATCCCTACCTTTCGCGTCAGCTTAATGCAAGTTTTGATCCAGAATTTAGACTTTAGGGGGCGTAAAAATTATTTTGAGTATTTTTTTACGTGGATTTTGTACAAAATACATGTTTTTTTTCAGTTTTAGGTAGGCTTTATCCCGGTAGGCCTTTTCTTGGATCCGCACCTGCTGATGTTTAGTTAAAAATACCGTCTATTTGTTAGTATGGTTCATGTTTTCTTTGCTATCCCTTGGATATAAATACCAAATGTCGCTGTTTTGAAAATACAAATTGCCGCTGTTTTTATGCATGTTTTGTCGCTGTTTCGGTATATCGCTATTTTGAAAAAAAGTGAAAATATCGTTGTTTTGAGAATGTCATCGTGAGGGTGGTGAGGGTCATATATAAAATTTTAGCTGTCGATTAAAGAATAGTTTCCAACACAAAACTGCAAGTATGTGATCAAATAGTAACACGCACGAGTACTTGATGACACTAAATTAAAAGACTTTACTTCATTTATCATCTCCTTTATTCTAGATGTCACCTTTTAAACTTATTCTGACGAAGTTGCCTTTTATGCATGCATTTAAATAAGACAAAAACAACATATAAGGATGATACAATTGATCAAACAAATCTAGACAATCAGAAGCGGAAGAAATCGGTCATTATTGCTAACTCAACCATCGTTTGGGAAAAATATAAAAGAGGAATGTTACATCATCCACATGATAACATCAAAGACATGTAAAAAATCACGGAAATTTTCTTTTAAATCACAAAGGGGTCTAAAATTTCTAAACACGGCATATGCATTAATGAAAACTTGAATAAAACAGGGGTTGAAAAGGGTCTTTTATTTGATTATGGCCAGACCATAAATCATGCAGACATTTATATAACTTATAAGTCTATATAAGCTTATTCATCTTACCATATTTTTTTGTCTCGCCTGCGACTTTAGTCTCTGAAGGCGAAACATAGGTATTACTTTCCGGCGGCGGCGACGACGTAAACTTTTTTGTAAGACTTTTGTGGAAAATGAATTACAAGATTTAGTATACAGACAGTTGGGGTTATGGTCTGCGCAACTGGCTCCATGCTATTTGACCCTGACCCAATTTTCAAGGTTCAGCGACTCTGTGAACTTAGATGATTTTTGGGGCCAAAATACTTCTTTGTAAGACTTTTGTGGAAAATGAATTAAGTGAAAAGTATGATAGCAAGGCATCTGATATCTGGCCGTATACAGACACTTAGGGTTATAGTATACACAAAGGGCGCCAAGCTGTTTGACCCTGACCCTATTTTCATGGTTCAGTGACTCTGTGGACTTAGATGATTTTTGAGGTAAAAAAAACCTCTTTGTAAGACTAGATATTATACTTTTCCCTTAATTTATTTTCCTTTGTAGATGCCTAGCTATTATACTTTAACTTTACTTTATTTTCCACACAGGAAAATAAATAAAGGGAAAAGTATAATAGCTAGGCATCTACTCAGGTTTAGGTCTACACAACTGATACCATGTTGTGTGACCCTGAGCCCATTTTCACGGTTCAGTGACTTTGTGAATGTCAGGGTTTTTTTTCATTGTTTCCCAATAATAATGGTATCTAGAACATTCCATTGAGTCTTTGTGATGGTTAAATGGAACTCTGTCACCTGTCACATGACCTTGATCTTTACTTTTCTGAAGGCCCAGTTAGACCTTCAATGAGTTCTGTGATGGTGCCGACAGGCGAGACATACTTTAGCGTCAACTCTTGTTAAATTACTGGTTTGCTGCAATGGTACTTTTGTAAATTTATAATGCTTTAAAAATTAAATTTCACTAAACAGTCTTTGTTTTAATGATAAAACAAAGAAGAAGAATCTACAAAATTTCAAATGACAACAAAAAACCTCAGCTTAAGTTTAGATCTATTCAATAGAAACAAAAAAGAAGACAGAAATAAATCCTCTTACATATAAAACGTACTATACGTACAATGAATACACAAAGCAGATAAGATATAGCCATAATAGTTACATTGAATGATCTCAGCTGTTATTGAGCTCAACAGACAGTCGTTATGGGTTTTTTCTTTCTCATTATGGTCTTTGAAAGAAAAGACAAAGCAAAGTATTATTAAGGGTTATGATAGAGTTGACAAAGCCATCGTATAACATAATGGAAAAAAAGCAGGAAATGAACCGGTATTCTGTTTCAAATGTATATCAGACGTGGGTTTTAAAAACAAATGGAATTATATATCTAATTACTTTGCATTATGTCAGTAAAACAAATTATCTTAGAGCATGGATATAAGACAAAAGAGTGATTACAATCTGTTATAAGACCACTTTATACTAAAATTACGTTTCTATGCTTGGCATTTGAATCTTGGTCGTTTAAGCTTACACAACAACACAGTTTTACACTTAGATTGGTCTTGATTTTTTATTTCATGTAATAACTTTTTCGCATAAAATCGAAACATAGGTATATTCGAAAAGCAAGGGTTGAATCCACTGACATGTCATCTTTCATGATAAGACTTAGCGGATCATAATCATGTACAGACAAAATCTGTGAGGTCAAACACGGGATCCAGAAGACCCTGCGAGGTCAAGCAGTGGTGTGGTGTTGATGCTTAATGGTATAGATAAAAGAGATGCAAACATACAAATATGTGCTATTACTATTTGCAAAAACACTTTATTTTTTTTCTGTCCTGGTAAGCCTCACCTGGAGGAGTTCACGAGAGATGAGCAAAACTTACCAAGATTCACGTAGATTTTGTTTTGGCTAAATGGGAAATGTTTTGTCCAGTAAACAAGCTTGGTTTCTGTTTTAGTATCGGTTTTCTAATTTTGTGATTTAAATGTCCTTAGCTTATGGTTTATCACATACCTAGACCCTAACATACTCTTAGTAGATATAAGTAAGTAAAATATCCCTGATAGATGGAATGTTGTCACAAACTATATCAATTGCACACAACACTTTGACCCGATACGAAACAAGCAGAAGTAAATACTTAATTCAAGACTACAGAAAACATACCAATTCAACGAAAAATGGATCATTAGCTTTTGGAGCTTAATATACTAAACATTTTCATAAAAATATACTTGTATGACAAATAACCTACATACCTGTTGTCTGCATGTTTTCCAGTTTGAGATATAAGTCAACAGTCTGGGGGACCTGTGGAAACATGTGTGTAACATTTTTCAGCAGCGGTGTCCTTACTAACCCGAGGTAACCCTCTTCAATTTTTTTTCTTCCCTCCTGTATCTCTTTCAAAGTTACAAGTCCATCTTCTGATGGCATATTCTGAAATTATTTTTGATAAAGGGGTATTGATTGCTACATCTGATATATCCCTAAAACTAATTGATTATTACTAGTATTATTAAAAGTCATAAACAGGAGATGGGGTTAAAAGATAAGGCAAGTCTATGATCTTTTTTGTCTACATGAGATTGTAAGAAGTCCGTAACATAAACCTGTATAAGAGGGGGGCAAGGGGGGGGGTCTAATAACACCTTAACAGGGAATTGATTTTCCCAATAACAGATAACAGAGAATTGATATCCTCAATAACAGATAACAGCATTTAAAAAGTCAAAAACAGTTAATATGTAAGTATTAAAACCAATAACAGCTAAAAACTATGTGAACTTTGTTGACACTTTCACAGTTCTACCACTTCTAGTTGTGACAGCTAACATACTATTTTTAATAACAGATAACAAAAAATTATATTATTCATTAACAGGTAACAGTAACAGTTAACACAGAACTGGTCAATAACAGTTAACATTAAATCTGATATCTGCAATAACAGCTAACAGGGAACCAATTTAAGCCAATAACACAGGAACAGCTAACCCCCTTGGCCCCCCCTCGTATAAATTAAGAAACAAATGAGCAAGCAAAGGTGCACTCTTGGTTTCCATTGGGATGCCAGTATCTCTGGAGGATATCTAAAAAGTCGTAGTAACTGCAAGTCTTTTTTAAATAGAAGAAAATGAGATGTGGAATAAGTGTACGCGACACAACCTACACTATAAACGTATATTTTAAACATCCACAATGGAAAACAGCCAGCAGCCTTCAATGTGACCAGCGGTCGCTGCTCGCTGTTTTTCAATTGGTCCCTGGATTGAAAATAAAATACATATGATTCAAGCCCAATCCCAAAGTGCATTGAAAGACCCTCTTCTTGACAAAAAACAATTAACAGAAATTCGACTAAATACAAACATAAGCTTTGATAAAGATTCCTGGCTTAGGACAGGCACATTAAAATGTGGCGGGGTTAAACTAGTTTTTTTGGCGCCAACCTTCCCCCTAATGATAATCAATAACAAAGCACAAACTAACACACAGTAAAAATCAAATCGATAGAAGTTCAATTCAACAAGAGAGTATCTGAGACAAAAGGACAACAGGTAATTAACGGGACGTAAGGATACTCTCTTGAGAACACTCGAAGTTACTGACAGCTAGCTAAGAAGCATCCATCGACTGATGTAAAAAAATCAAGTATGTCGATTTTAAATCCGACACAACACGTCAAACACATGATTTGATGATGCATCATCACACAAAACCGACACACTTGACCGCTGTAATGCTCAAAAATGACATAAGTATAAAAAGGCAATTAACATTTTAAAGTAAGTATCAAATTATCAATATTTTTACCAAAGAAGACTAAATTCAAAGATTTTACTAAAATATCCATTTCATAACCTTTATTTAATAAAGTTTTAAGTCAATTTTGCATTCCCAAGGGATTGTTTTTGAATTTATTTGCTCTATAAACAACATTTCCGTAGAAATCTGGATGGGATATTCCCTTAACAATCAAAAGTCGTCGTGTACAGTTAAATTTTCCAATAAGGTATAGATATTTATGATAAAACTTAGTAAACGACTTCACTAATTTGTGGTAACGATATCTTTGTTTTAGTAATTTTTTTGTAATACACCGGTTTTTATCATTAAAATCAGACACACCACTGCAGATCCTAGCATATCTTACCAACTGTGAAATATATACTCCGTAAGACAGAGCAAGTGGTACATCTCCCTCTAGAAAAGGAAAATTCACAATAGGAAATGAAAAGTCATCCCGTTTATCATATATTTTAGTGTGTAATTTTCCATTGATTATACTTAAATCTAGATCTAAAAATGGGCATCTATCACCAGTAAGGTTGGATTTATTCAAAGTTAATTCCTTGGGATAAATTTCCGTAATTAAATTAGAAAATGTCGGATTGTTTAGTGAAAGAATGTCGTCTAAATATCTGTATGTATAATTAAAAGTTTCAATGAGATGTTGTCTGTTGGGGTCTTTTTGAAGTTTTGCCATAAATTGGGATTCATAACAATACAAAAAAAGGTCAGCAATAAGTGGGGCACAATTAGTTCCCATAGGGATACCAATGACTTGGCGATAAATTGTTCTCCCAAAACGAATATAAATGTTGTCCAAAAGATAATTTAGAGCAGTTATCATTTTCTGCATCAGTCCAATTGACGTAACCTTTATGAGTCTCGTTGCTAAAAAAAGACTTATTAAATAATTTAGAAACTTTAGAGCAGATATAGTCACTTTTAGATTTATCGAAACACCATTTAACCAGATATTCAAATTGTTTTTTAATAAGACAGTGAGGAAGGTTAGTGTACAAAGTAGAAAAATCGTAGCTATCAACTGTATGGTAAGTACCTTCAAACGCGCGAAGTTTGTCTAAAACATCGAGCGAATTTTTCACACTCCAAAAATGATTTATGCCACTGTTTTCAAATACCTTTTCGCAGTATCGAATAATAAATTCTTTCATAGTAGTCAAAGCAAGTGATAAGACTTTAGAAATATTAGTGAGAGAACACTTACTTGAAGCAGATATGAAACGAGATTTATAAGGATTTTTGTGTAGTTTAGGGATCCAGTACATTGTAGGTAGTTTATTGTATGTAGGAGCGGCTCGTAGTGATGTGGTATTTAAAATATGGTCCTCAATAATACTACATTTTGTAGATTGTACGCGAATAAAAGTGTTGGAGCTTTTAATTTCTTGCATCAACACTTCAAGGTAATATTTTCGTCATACAATAACGACATTATTGGCAGCTTTGTCTGCAGGAACGAAAACGTACTTTTAGTAATATTGGTAACGTTTTTTTTTTTTAAGAATAAGAAAATTATATTTTGTCGTCCAATGAAGGTCAAAATAGAAAAGTTAGCATTGCTTTGTGTGATGTTTTTAACTGACATTTAATTATTCATTGTTTAAGTTCAGAAATACTTTAGCTATTATTTTAATAGGCGTTATCCACGTTATCTGTAAACATTCTAGAGAAACAAAATATAGGGAAATTAGATCTGTCATCATGTTAGCATTTCGGTAACATTATCAGTGTAAGCTCTACCACAGAGTCAAAGTTGTATTAGTCAATATTAAATATGTAATCGTAATGAATGGTTGTTCTTTCTAAAAGGTGCTACGTCCCAAACACAAAACTGGCGACGAGTTTAATTCTAAGAGAGCTCCGATTTTAGTTATATCTGTGAGATTTTCTTGGTTAAATATCGAACATGCCTGAAGATCAAGGACCACCACCGCAAAACGTTGTGGGGATTATTGGACGCATTGAGCCATTCGAGGACAGTATAGAAACGTGGACAAGTTATACGGAACGTTTAGAACAATACTTTGAAGTAAATAACATTGCGGAGGATAAAAAAGTACCCGCTTTATTGACACTTCTAGGAGGCAAAACCTACACTTTGTTAAGGAATTTGACCGCTCCACAGAAGCCTAAAGAAAAGGACTACGCAACTCTTGTGAAACTTCTTCAAGACCACTTGACTCCAAAACCAATTGTGATAGCCGAACGTTTTCGATTTCACAAGCGTAATCAGCTCGAAGCTGAAAGTGTGAACAGTTACATTGCAGAACTGAGAAAACTTACAGAATTCTGCGAATTTGGATTAAATTTAAATGACTCTCTACGAGACAGATTTGTATGCGGATTACGGAATCAACAGATCCAGAAGAAACTGTTGACAATCAACGCACTCACATTGGAGCAATCGTTAGAAATTGCAGTTGCAATGGAGACCGCTACAAAAGACGCCATTGAACTGAGGAATGTTCTGAGTGACACACCCGTTCATAAAGTTCAGGGAAACCGGAGAAGACGACCACAGGGACGTACTTTTCAACAACAGCCTGCAAAATCGTGTTATCGGTGCAACGGAACCGACCATTTTGCTGACAAGTGCCGATTTAAAGACAGTACATGTACTTGTAACCAGTGTCATCGCAAGGGACATATCCGAGCTGCATGCCGTAGTGGAGATAAGAAGAAATACAGAAATCAGCGCATACACGCAATTGATCACGAGGAAAATAATGATGTTGGGATATATACCGTGTATTCACATGCCAATGATTCGATTTGGATTAAACCATGTGTCGATGGAAATATTATTCCCATGGAATTAGATACCGGCAGCAGTGTTTCTGTAATTTCCGAGGCGGATTATGTGAAATATTTCAAAGGAGAAAAGCTCGAGAAGTCATCGCTTGTGCTTAAAACGTATTCCGGCGAGAAGTTAAATTCGTTGGGAGTTATGCGCGTAAATGTGAAGTACAACGGGCAACAAGCTGACCTGAATTTGCACGTGGTTAAGCGCGGCGGTCCAGCGTTGTTTGGTCGGGAATGGTTGAAAAGTATCCGACTTGATTGGGCAATGATAAAATCATTGAGCTCCGTGCGCGAAGAGCCAAAGTGCGATATGACTTTAAAGGAAATTTTAGCACGTCATGATGAGGTTTTCAAAGATGAAATCGGTTGCGTAAAGGGAATTCAGGCAAAATTGCATCTTAAGAAAGACGCGGTACCGAAGTTCGTGAAAGCGCGACCTGTAGCGTTTGCGTTGCGACCGAAAGTCGAACAAGAGCTAGATAAACTTGAAGCGCAGAATATACTGACACGAGTTCAAGTCAGTGACTGGGCGAGTCCGGTCGTTCCCGTGTTAAAGAAAAACGGTAGCGTCAGAATTTGTGGAGATTTCAAAGTGACATTAAACTCATGTTTACAAGTTGACCAATATCCGATGCCAAAGATTGATGATATTTTCGCGAATCTCGCAGGTGGTCAAAAGTTCAGTAAGATAGACTTGCACCAAGCCTATCTACAGTTACCGATGGATGACGAGTCGAAGAAATTGCTTACGATTAACACATTACGTGGTTTGTATCAGTATAACCGTCTTCCTTTTGGAGCTGCCAGTTCGCCCGCTATTTGGCAACGTACAATAGACCAAATTTGGCAAGGTTTAGACGGCGTTCAGTGCGTACTCGACGATATGATCGTGACCGGTAAAACAGAACAAGAACACTTGAAAAATCTTGACAATGTACTTTCCCGATTGCAAGAATTCGGACTCCGAGCAAATTTAGATAAATGCTACTTTTTCCGGGAAAATGTTACTTTTTGTGGACACGAAATTGGACGTGACGGTCTTAAAAAGTCACAGGACAAAATCGACGCAATTTTGAAAGTCAAACGACCAGAAAATGTTACGCAGCTTCGTTCATTTTTAGGGTTAGTTCAGTACTACGGTAAATTTATACCGAATTTAGCCACAGAAGCGCGTCCGCTAAATGAGCTATTAGAGAAAACGCGAAAGTTGAAATGGACAAAAGACTGTGACAAGGCATTCGCGACGATCAAAGAACTAGTAACGTCCGAGCAGGTTCTTACACATTACGATCCGAAGCTTCCAGTCAAATTAGCGTGCGATGCGTCACCTTTTGGATTAGGAGCCGTTTTGTCCCACGCGATGCCTGATGGGTCGGAGCGACCAGTACTCTTTGCCTCGCGTTCGTTAAGCAAATCCGAACGGAATTATGCACAGATCGACAAAGAGGCGCTTGGAATAGTTTGGGGCGTACGTAAATTTTACAATTACTTGTTCGCACGTAAATTCACGCTAGTAACTGATCATAAACCACTCACCTCGATTTTTAGTCCGAGCAAAGCAATTCCTGTTACAACCGCGGCAAGATTGCAAAGATATGCAATATTTCTTTCCGGATTCCATTATGACATTGAATACAAGAGTACCAAACTTCATACTAACGCGGATGGACTGTCAAGGATGCCTGTAGAAAGCTGCAATTCGGACGGTATAGACGCCGAAGAAATTTTTCATATTTCACATTTCGAAGCCTTGCCAGTGACAAGTTCTGTTATCGCGCGAGAAACGCGCCGTGATCGAACACTTTCGAAGGTGTATGACCGAGTTGTAAATGGCTGGAACGAATCGAACAATGACGAAATGCTAAAACCATTCTTTAGTCGCAGAAGTGAAATTACACTCCACCAAGGTTGTTTAATGTGGGGTATTCGTGTTATCGTGCCGGCTAAGTTGCGTTCACGTATTCAAGAATTACTTCATGAAGGACACCCGGGTGTTGTACGCATGAAAGCGTTAGCTCGTAGTTACGTATGGTGGCCCGGGATCGATGGCCAAATTGAACAGACTGTTAAAAGTTGTGACGGTTGTCAACTTACGCAGAAAATGCCGCAAGTAGCACCGCTTCATCCTTGGGAGTGGCTTTCTGCTCCCTGGGAACGTGTACATATGGACTTCGCAGGTCCATTCTTAGGAAGTATGTTCTTTGTATTGGTGTGTGCTCATTCGAAGTGGCCAGAGGTTGTCCAGATGAAAACAACGACGTCAGCGAAGACTATTGAAGCCTTACGCACAATATTTGCAAGAAATGGTATTCCTAAGCAGTTAGTTTCGGACAATGGACCTCAATTTACGTCTAGTGAATTTGAGAACTTTACAAAGCAAAACGGTATAAGACATTACAAGTCAGCACCTTTTCATCCCGCTACAAATGGACAAGCTGAACGTTTTATTCAGAGTTTCAAGAATAGTATGCGTGCGATGAAACAGGATAATAAGGATTTAAATCATAAAATTGCGAACTTTTTGCTTAACTACAGGAATACACCACATTCAGTGACGAAAGATACTACCGCAAAATTGTTTATGGGAAGAGACTTACGTTCGTGTTTGAGTCTAGTGCGACCAGAGATGAAAGACACTGTTGTAAACTCTCAAATGGACTCAGTATTCCATAAATCAAGACCAGAGAGACCGAGATATCTAGAGGCTGGTGAACGTGTCATTGTACGTGATTACAGAGACAAAGACAATAAATGGGCCGGAGGAAAGATAGAAAATCGCGAAGGACCTTTGATGTATAGTGTTAAAACTGACTCGGGTTCTACATGGAGAAGACACGTTGATCAAATCAAGCCGAGCAGAATTGAGGACAATGACAATACGCTAAATATGCCTCAGATCGAAGCAACTAGTGAGATTACACCCTCTGATGATCAAATTGACAATGTTCCGAATACCGAACCGATAACTAGTATGCCAGAAACGCGACGATATCTGCAAAGAACCAGAAAACCTAACAAAAAGACTCATTGCAGAAATATAGACTGTGTAAACATTGTTAAAGTACATTTTTACTATAATCACTATAGTAATCATTTCATTCATAGTTTCTATTTTCATTCAGTTAAATTGATTTATTATTTTTCTGACCGCAGCAAAAGTTTAGCAGGGAGGAGTTGTGATGTTTTTAACTGACATTTAATTATTCATTGTAATACTTTAGCTATTATTTTAATAGGCGTTATCCACGTTATCTGTAAACATTCTAGAGAAACAAAATATAGGGAAATTAGATCTGTCATCATAAGCTCTACCACAGAGTCAAAGTTGTATTAGTCAGTATTAAATATGTAATCGTAATGAATGGTTGTTCTTTCTAAAAGGTGCTACGTCCCAAACACAAAACTTTGTGAATCATAACTTGAAGAAGAAACCTTGATTTACTTAGCATATATTATGAAAATTGAAAAAGAACAACTATGTAAAAAGAGTGGATCTAGAAGGGGGGACATAAGGCATGAGAACATGACAATATAATTATACAGATACATATTAGATATATATGTTTGGTCTATATGTATGTTGTTGCACACTGTTTAACAGTTTATTAGAACATACAGGTCTAGCTGCTATACATGTATGAAGTAATATGGAGCAGTGTAAACGGGAGGTATCAACAACTAAATTGAAAAAAAAAAGATCATTACCTTCAGTAAAAATACTTCTGGCAGGTAGTTCAAACAAGGTCGATCATGTTATCAACCAAACATAACTGTGCTAATTTTTGAACTATAATATTTTGGAATTCTGATACGTGGTCGGATTTTGACTTATGTTTATTTTAGCAAAACCCTACTTTCGAGTTCTAACAGCTTTTATTATAAAAAGTAGAAACGTTCCGAGAAGAACAAAGAAGCAGCGATGGCTGAATTATTATTGGATCCAAATATCAGATTTTGGGTCTTTCTGCCAATTGTTGTCATCACTTTTTTCACTGGAATCATCAGACATTATGTCACAATCTTACTTACATCAGAAAAGAAAACTGAGTTGCAACAAGTGACCGACAGGTATAAATTTGCACAGGGGCTTGTGTTACCAGATACATGTACATGTAATATGATAATGGCTCTGCCCTAAAAGCTCGCGAAGATACAAAATCAATATAATAGGTGCAACCAAAACTAGGTTTAAACTTAATCATGTTAATTGGATCTGGAAAAAATGTCAAAATACCCTCGGCTGGATCAATAGCTAAGAGGGTCAATTTTGGATAAAAATTTAATAATTTATTTGAAAAAAAATGTATAATCCGTAAAAACGCAAAAATATGGTTTGCGGCCGGGACAACATCATCCATAACTTAATTGATCCTTCAGTCACATCATATCATTCGACAAGCAGACGACATCAAAATGTCACCGCTCTTCTGCCAGGTTTTGTTATATTTTTTGTATACCCGTATCTATAATTGCCAAGTACTGTCTGCAAAAAAATTGATTTAGAAACCTGGTGGAAAATGACGACGTATCAAAATGATCATTTAACTTTGTCAGTTTGAGGGACCACATAGGATAAGGATGGATTAAGATTTTATTTTCAGATCAGGTAGGACCAAATTATCATACATATGTAGAAAAACAGTTGCTGATCACTTTATTTTAATGAATCTGTGTTATGAAAAGTTCCGAAAATTGATTGACAGAACTCCCATCATTTTTCTGCGCATGACTATATATGAACTATGGGTAAAAGGTCACGATATCTCGCGAGAGAAAGCCATATTTCTGTAAAAACAAAACAACTAGTGTTCATTCGTTAGATAGTTATTATTTATTGAGAAAGTTATTGTCATTAACAACAAGAAAAGGTTTTGTTTTGTTAACGTTTGTAAATAAATAAGCGAAAATAAATAATCTCGCTAACGCGAGACCCGGTATTTTCGTAAATTCCCAATGCATTCCGAGTAGCGAGACAGAATTTATTTTCAACCATCGTATTTTGAGTCTCCTGCAATTTGGCAGACTCTGTACAATAGTGAGCTTCGCTTCGCTCGCATATCAGATTTGTGTACAGTAAAATATATATTTATCCCCCTCTATCCCCTTTATATAATCCTGATCACAGGGGTTTGTGTACAGTACTTAGGAAAAATTTTCCTACTGTACACAAACCCCTGTGATCAGGGCCATCACCAGTTTGCAGGGGCAGATCTGGAAATCCCCAAATTCGGAAACGTTAACGAATTCCGTAACAGTTTACCAAATTCATTGACTTCAGAATCAGAGCCAAAAATGACTAGATTTTTATTTCCATACTTCCAAACGTGTTTTGCAAGTTTTATGATGTATACAGACTACAGTGTAAATGACATACATGTACACTGATACATGTATTTATAACTTTTCATCAAATTAATATATGAGGCAGGTTAAACCGTTAAACCTGTGACACTCCCGAACTTGCATTGTGCATTGTATTTTTATATATATTTCTCAAGCTTAAAAGGATTTAAAAATATTTTATTATTCGCTGAAATGTAATATTCTATATATTCGAAAATAAAAACAAACTAGCTTTACTTGTGGGTCACCTGTGCGCTTAATGACGTTAAAGACGTTAAGAAATGTTAAAAAGTTTGGGGAAATAAGCGTGCTAAACTGGACCTTGAAGGAAAATTTAGCTCATTGTACAACTAAAGTATTGACATTTCTACCATTATCGCTTCCTTCGGGAGTGTATGAATCCAAATAAGAATGTTTTACCACAGTTACCAAATTCATTAACTCTAGAGATAGGCCATCATAGGGGATTTACATAGGATTTTCTCAATTACTATACATGTATTTGAATTCTTGTCAATTTTTTTTTTGTAAATAGATTTTGATATTACCAGACAGAATTAATGAAAATTGTCTGCTGTCTCCAATGGAACTAGTGATAGAATGTCATTTCACTCTGGAAAATGCCAAAACTTAAATAATTCCAAACTGAAAGCTACCAAATTCGTTAACCCTAGAGTTATCATATTTGGAGACCATTACTGAATTCTGAAACGTTTCCAAATTTGGAGATTTCCAGAACGGGGGGAGGGGGAGGTTATGGAGGGGGGTCAATGGTAACAACCCTATTTTAAGTCTCCTGCAATTTTGCAGACTGCTACATTAATTAACTCCCTTTGCTAACATTTCATGACGATATAACAATTAACAGTTAATTAACTGTGAATATATATATTTAGTGATCATGCAGTGCTCTGTATGTTTAGGACAGACCTTAGCAATAGCTTTAGTGGTTTTCTCTGCATATTTTGTACATAAATACATATTGCACATTTACAAAATATAGACATGTTATATTTGATTTTCAGATACGTGTACAGTACTTAAGGTTAGAACATGTGACCTCATTTTTAGCTCACCTGGACCGAAGGTCCATGTGAGCTATTGCCATCACTTGGCGTCCATCGTCGTCGTCCTTCCTCGTTAACTTTTCTTTGAAAATCTTCTCCTCCGAAACGACTGAAGGGATTGCTTTTAAACTTTGCACACTTCATTTATGGGATGTCTCTACCAAGATTGCACAAATGGTGACCGCTATCCAAACAACATGGCCGACTTTACTAAAAATAGACCAGGGGGGTAAGACTACTGTTTTTGGCTTGTAAATCAAAAAGTATAAGAGATAGATGAAATCTGATGTCATGCTACTGCTTCAGCATCAAAAGCTCTACAAAAGCTGCCATAGAGTCGAAGTTGTCAGATGACCCTTTATAGGAGTTACGGTCCCTTATAGGTTAAAAATAGCAGTTTTTCATGTTTTTGGATTATAGAATGAAAACTATTACAGATAGAGAAAAGTTGTTGCTTGCTTATATGTTCAGCTCATTTAGCTCTACAAAAGTCTCCATAGGGTCAAAGTTGTAAGTTGACCCCTTATAAGGGTTAAAGCCCCTAAAATAACGTTTTTTCACGTTTTTGGCCTATGGAATGAAAACTATATCAGATAGAGAGAAGCTATTGCTTGCTTAAATGTTCAGCTTATTTAGCTCTACAAAAGTCTCCATAGGGTCGAAGTTGTCAGATGTCCCCTTATAGGGGTTACGGCCCCTGAAATAACATTCTTTCATGTTTTTGGCCTATAGAATAAAAACTATAGCAGATAGAGAGAAGCTGTTGCTTGCTTAAATGTTCAGTTCATTTAGCTCTACAAAAGTTTTCATATGGTCAAAGTTGTCAGATGACCCCTTAAAGGGGTCACGGCCCCTAAAATAACGTTCTTTCATGTTTTTGGCCTATAGAATGAAAACTATAGCAGATAGAGAGAATCTGTTGCTTGCTTAAATGTTCAGTTCATTTAGCTCTACGAAAGTTTTCATAGGGTCAAAGTTGTCAGATGACCCCTTATAGGGGTTATGGCCCTTAAAATAATTTTGGCCTGCCGCCTACGGCTACAGAATGAAAACTATATAGTAGATAGAGAAAGCTGTTACTTGCTTAATTGTTCAGCTCATTTAGCTCTAGAAAAGTCTTTATAGGGACCCCATCAAGACCAGGTGAGTGATTCAGGCTCCTGGGAGCCTCTTGTTAGGCTTCAACATCTCCGAAAGTACGAAATGTAGCTGAATGAAATGAAATTCATTGTCTCTGTGTACAACCGAAATCAAAATTATGCTAAATTCTGTACAACCAATCCCGATCAATTTGTGTATTTCTCATATTTCTTGTATTATTTTGATTTCGTTTGTACATTTTGTACATGGTAATTGTATACAATATCAAAATTAAAGATTTTTTAGCAACTCAAGAACAGATGAAACTTTGTAAATGTATGAAGACTTCTTTATGGTAGATAACATCTGCATTTCATTGACATTTTATACAGGTACATTGTGTATATGTATGAATTCTTATTTACATGTAAGGTTTGTTGTGGTGCCATCAGGCAACCTAATACATTTAACAATGAACACTTGTTATTTACAGTCATGCTTTAATAAGAAGTAGAATTTTAAGAGAGAATGGAAAATACATCCCACAGAAGGTATGTTTATACATGTATTAATAAGTTATGAAAAAAGACTAACATTAAAAAAGTACATGTCCTGTACATGTAATAACAACATAGCAAAACACACATAATGTGTTCCAGCTAGGCTGTTTTCAGAGGGCGGTCCGCCCGCCTGCCTTTGCCTCCGCCCGATTGCCCTTTTCAGGATACCTGCCAGTTTTCATCTCCGCCCTGCCCTTTTTGATCGTACATTTGCCTTTTTCAGTCAATCGTACATAGTTTGTGTATTGAGAATGAAGCCATTTGGGATAAGTGAATGGCATATTTACAACCCCAAGCCAATTAACAAATTAAATAAACATGTGTTCTCTAGTCATTTAATTAAGGTATCTATTTTGATTAATCAATTTCAATTACAGGTAAGTTGTCCGATTGCCTCGGTAATGATAATTGTTCACAAATCAGAATCTGAACCCATCTGGATATTTTCTATCAAAATTAACATTAAATATGTGCTTTTATTGAAAAATATAAACGATGTTGATGGATTTGGTACGAGACCACAGTTAGCTCCCTTCAATTTTCGTT
The DNA here is from genome assembly GCA_963971305.1 of Arcuatula senhousia. Classification (NCBI taxonomy): domain Eukaryota; kingdom Metazoa; phylum Mollusca; class Bivalvia; order Mytilida; family Mytilidae; genus Arcuatula; species Arcuatula senhousia. The sequence continues at coordinate 23,638,453 of OZ020303.1, read as the reverse complement.
GTCCAATAATATAGTCCCTATTAAAACATAGTATTTCTTGTAAATGCTATTGTAATGTTAGTTTTTATGACTAAAGGATGAACTTGGAGTGAAATGAGAGATTAAAGATAGTATAAATTTATCAAACTTTAATTTTTTTGAAATTCATTGATAAAGTTGTGATTCGGCTAAGTGCAAAAAGGTGATTTTTTCATTTTTCAAGCACCTCTTTTCTGACCCTCTTAGGTGTAAATTAAAAAAAAAAATCAAATTTTTTTTAGACGGTAGGATTTTCTGAATTTTTAACTAATGTTCTGGAAGCTAATGAACTTTATGTGGCCAAAGTTTCATTTAAAAAGAAATGGTGCGATTTTTTTAATTTCACATAAGGCTATATTGAAAATGCATTAAAAATTTGGAAAAAATAACTATGGTCTCGGGCCTTATTAGAGGGGTAAGAATGGCCTATTTACACCTCTTAGAATTATTTTGCAATGCCATTAATGGTTTTAAGTTGTTTAGATTAATAAGTTCTTTCAATTTCAGCCTTTATTTCATGAGTTTATCTCAATATTTGCCATATTTAGCCATATTTGTATGTCAATGGGATTTTCAATGGTAATGGCCTGTTTTGTATTATTTTAACATTTATAGGACCAATGCTTGCAGATTATGACTTCCAGAGGGCTACAACAGCTTTAAATCTTCTTATATGATGTAAGGAAACTGTTTAAACTAGACTTTATAAATTATTTCTGAAAAAAAATTATTTTACTACTTGCAAAATGGGGCTGCGGCAGCAGATAAGCTTTTTTGTGTTGGACCTATGAATGCCATATCAATGTAATTTGTCTGTTTAGGGTATATAATAGAAAAAACAGTCAGAATAAACTGAAAAATAGCTAAACAACACAAAATAGCACATGAAAGGTCTCTGGATTTCATAGAAAAAGTCACAGGATTGAAAATATCCCCCATTTCTTGCTGTAAATTTGGCCGTTTTTCCTTATTTCGCACATGAGTCTTGAACCAATTTTCATCTAAAGTCCAATGACTAGTCTTTTTGCTGTTAAATTCTGTTCATCATCATCATCTCATACTAAATACACCTTTATTGTTGCAAGTTGTTGCATTTTTTATATTTTTTTACCCTCAAACATTAGTTTTTAGTGATGTGTAGGGAAAAAGCATTTTGAAATTACACCATTTATCCACTCCTAAACACTATTTATAACATTTTTTTCATATGAATATGGTGTTTTTTGGTTTTATTTTGTAAGCTTATTATGTATTTAACATTTTAAACCTCTTTTGCTCTCAACATTTCATTTCCTTTCTTAAAAAATTCTCATGGCCATACATGTACCCCTCAATAAGGCTAAAATGGCTAATTTTCCTATCCGCAAATATGGGAAAGGGTCAAAATTTGAAACCATGCAGATATTTTACTGAAACTTGTGTTTTCCATGCTCAGAGGGGATAATGTTATTGATTTCAGCCATTAGTTTTGTGAACTTTTATGAAATTTAAAAAATTTGGCCAAATAGGCCTCATGGATTTTCCTGGTGTATTTTCGATCAAAATTCTTATATGCAACTAGTGTTTTGTAGTGCTAATAATTTCACTATTGTTGGTCTGATCACTTTGAAACTTGGCAGTTCAGTTGGAAAAAGACTATTCTATGTGAAAATAATTTTATTTGACTGTCCGAGGCTTTTCTGAGGACTATTAGGTACGAGACCACAGTTAGCTCCCTTCAATTTTCGTTGTCCAATAATATAGTCCCTATTAAAACATAGTATTTCTTGTAAATGCTATTGTAATGTTAGTTTTTATGACTAAAGGATGAACTTGGAGTGAAATGAGAGATTAAAGATAGTATAAATTTATCAAACTTTAATTTTTTTGAAATTCATTGATAAAGTTGTGATTCGGCTAAGTGCAAAAAGGTGATTTTTTCATTTTTCAAGCACCTCTTTTCTGACCCTCTTAGGTGTAAATTAAAAAAAAAAATCAAATTTTTTTTAGACGGTAGGATTTTCTGAATTTTTAACTAATGTTCTGGAAGCTAATGAACTTTATGTGGCCAAAGTTTCATTTAAAAAGAAATGGTGCGATTTTTTTAATTTCACATAAGGCTATATTGAAAATGCATTAAAAATTTGGAAAAAATAACTATGGTCTCGGGCCATTTGTGATATGCTCTATCATATATTTTTTGTTTACAAATAAATGACAGGAAGCGGAAGTTAAAAACTAAACACGAACTCTGACCGGAATGGTACTAAATCTCCGGATTTTACTAGCAAATTCAATAAAAATCAAATGGGTTTTCTTAATTTTTTCTTGGGCTGACATTCAAGCTTTTTAGCACTGATAGAATGTATAAATGTAATGAAAAGCCTAAAGTCTTGTTGTAGAAACAAGAGGCCCCCCTTAAGCCTAAAAATGCATGTTTGGTTGTTAAAAAAGAATGTGTGCTGTATTTGATTGTAATTAGCTACATTAGTATGCCCTTTTGAAAGATGAAGTTAACGCATGAATGTGCCCTTTTTTAAAATTCATCCCTGCCCTTTCCAAATCCTGGCTGGAACACTGACATTTGAAGTAAAGATGGTAATTGACAGATTAAGCATGTTAAGAGAAGGCTTTTATACATGTATGATGATCTATGTTTTTTTGGTACATGATATATGCATGATATGGGAGCTAAGCGAAGCTCACTATTGTAGAGAGTCTGCCAAATTGCACGAGACTCAAAATACTATGGAAGAAAAATCGTTCTCACCGGAAACATTCGATTTTCGGAACTTTTCGAAAATGTCTGCGCGTGCTGAAAAATTGCGGGAAATAGTAATACATCGTCCCAGGCATTATTCGAATTTATCAATGGAATAGATTATATTTTTGTATATACGCGAGCTTTTAAGGCAATGTCTTTCTCATATTATGTAGGACTAGTCATGAAAGAGCAAATGGTGAAAAATATAAGATGTGTTGAAATGAAGTTAAGTATGAGATGTTTTAACTTGTTCCTTTTTTATCAACTTTAAAGTTGAGAAAAAAAAATCTTTTAACCAATGGTTGTTCTTTTTCAGAGTTTTTTAATGAGAAAGAATTTTTTCAATGATGCTACAAATGGATATTTTAAGAAAGAGAAAAGAGAAACAGCTGCAAAGAATCCTATGACAGGTATTTAACAATTTTTATAACACCACAAAAAATTTGCACACCTATAATGGTATGATGCTGTCGTTGTCTGTTAACTTTAGTGTTCCCAAAATAACTAAAGTTCCAGTTTTTCAATTGCTATGAAATTTGACAATGATGTCTCTTACCATAAAAGGATGAATGGGATTGATTTTGGGGTCTCCCCATTTTTCATGAAGAAATTAGGGCCAAAAAGGGACTAAAATTGCTACTTTATTGTTTGTTCACACAATAACTTTTGTTCCGGTTAGCCAAATGGTGTGAAACTTTACAATAATGGTTTATATTATAAAAAGATGATTGGGATTGATTTTGGGGGTCCCTTCATTATTTGTTTAGAAATTAGGGGCCCAAAAGGGGCAAAAATTCAAATATTTTACTTGTTACCACAATTACTTTGGTTCTACATGTAGTTGTCCAATTGCTATGAAATTTGACATTGATATGCCTTACAATAAACTTATATTTTGGATTGATTGGGGGGGGGGTCATTTTCATTTAAAAATAAGGGGTCCGAAAGGTGAAAAAATGCAACTTTGTTATTCCTGGTCCGATTTTGAAAATATTTTTGCAAGTCTAATCAAGTAGTGGATACAAAATGGAGAATTAATTATTTCACCCCTCCCCCTTGTCATATTGTGGAACTAGGGGCCAAATCAAAACTTTTTTATTTACATGTGTATTGTGAGTTTTAAAAAAAAATGCAAATAAATTCTTGTAGTGAATTTACAAAATTGAGGACTAATTTTGCGACACCCCCCCCCTGTAATTACGTTTAAGAGCAAAAAGGGGCAAGTTTAAGGTAGCAGATAGCATTAATTTGCTTTTGAAAAAAAATGAGTTCCTTGTGAAATGTGAGTGGAAAATCCACCAACAAAGGCTCCATGTGTCAAAAAACTTGGTGAGTCCACCATGGGCTGCATGTGTCCAGAGCAATTGACTATCCATATTCGGCCTAAAAATACAGGGTTCAACATGTTGCGGTCATATCATGCTGTGCTTGGCGAATCTTTTTAAGTGTCATTTAGCTAGTCTTCACAAACCACAGCTTGTCTGAAGCCCATTTCCTGTAACTTTGCACACCATTGCCTCCTTTAAATTTTGATGTTCCGTTATGTGTTGTATGTTTTAAAATTAGTTTTTTTTTTATTAGACTGAAGTTATTGTTTCCTTTAAACTACCTGTATGAGAAACATGTAATTTAGTCTCACAGATAAATCTTGCTGAAATGATGTCTAAATATGCTGATTGAATAAATGAATGAATATTTATTTTCTTCATTTTTGTCAAAGCAAAAACATTTTTATTAATTGCCAATCTTTAAAAAGAATCACTGAATAAGCAGAAAGGAACATACATAAAATAAATAATGTATTGTACTGCATTCGATAAAGGCATTTCAGTACCAGTCTTTTCTCAATTAGGCTTGAATTAAATACCTGAACTGTGATTGTCTTTGTAGATCCTAACATGATGACAGATATGTTGAAAGGCAATGTCACCAATGTATTACCCATGATAGTCATAGGAGGATGGATCAACTGGGCATTCTCAGGATTTCTAACAAGTATATGGAAGTTATGCTATAGAATATGAGAGCTTTGTGAAATAAAAAGCCAGATTTACATAGTATAGTATAGAAAATCTATAAATGTTCAATATTTTATTCAAAGTCAAATAAGTTAATATACCCCTGCTTCGAAGAAGAAGGGGATATTCTGTTTTACCTGTGTCCGTCGGTAGTTCCTTTCCGCCTTTTATTTACTCATAACGCACCTACCATTACTTCTAGATTGCTGATATTTGGTAAAAATTTTATAAAGACATGATGCATTCTACATTGTTCTAGGATATGTATGAAGGTCCCATATGACTTCTACTTCCTGTGTAGTGATCTTTTTTTCTTCAGGCTTTTTATTCACTTATAACTCAGCAACTATTACTCCTGCATGTAGGGTACTTTTATCTTGAATAAAGTTTTATATGGGCACCATTGAATATCTAATTCAAAAGTCGAAAACTCTATATTTATTTATTATATTTAACACAATACATAGTTCTGAACATGCTGAAAGCAAGGGTATCACTAGCGAGCATTGGCTCATAGATTTCTTGTAAGATTAAAATTGACTATTTTGGTGAAGTAAATAAATTTAAAGCTTCTTTAATGCAGTCAAATTATTTAATAATCGTTTTTGTTCTCATGGGAACTTCTTGAAGTCCCTTTTTAATGGAAACTAATGAAAACAAGAATATCTCCAAATGACATAATGCCCCATCTTGCAACATTTGGGACAGACAGACGAACAGATCCGAACACTATTTGCCCCCTACTTTCGTAGATGGGGCCTTAAAATAATTTTTGTGTAAGAACAAGCACAAGAAGTGCAGATTTAAGAGTTTAGACATTCAAAAAAATTAAATTGTACAAAAGTTTCAAAATCACTTGTTAGATAATCACTCAATATGACAGGGTAATATTAACATTATCCTCACAATGATAACATTACCTATTTGATGTAAAAATAAGTCTTTACCACAAAGACTTCTGAGTTTATGCTGACATGATTTTAACATTTAAACTTTTTTTTTGATTTTAGCCAAAGTACCATTCCCATTAACCCTAAGATTTAAGCCTATGTTACAGAGAGGAATTGAGCTGGTCTCTTTAGATGCTTCATGGTATGTAAAGCTATTTTTAGATTCTCCATATCATGTAAAGCTGTTTTGAGATTCTCCATACTATGTAAAGCTGTTTTGAGATTCTCCATACTATGTTAAGCTGTTTTGAAATTCTCCATACTATGTAAAGCTGTTTTGAGATTCTCCATACTATGTTAAGCTGTTTTGAGATTCTCCATACTATGTAAAGCTGTTTTGAGATTCTCTATACTATGTAAAGCTATTTTGAGATTCACCATATTATGTAAAGCTATTTTGAGATTCACCATATTATGTAAAGCTGTTTTGAGATTCTCCATACTATGTAAAGCTATTTTTAGATTCTCCATACTTAATACATTGATAGACTATGTAAAAAAATACTTCTAAGCAAGGCATTTTTTTAGTACTAACATTTTTTTCACAAATGAATGAAAATTTTTTAGAGATAGTGTCCAGTCTTCAAAATTAGCACTGGTCTGCTGGCCCCTGGCAAGTAAAAAATCCTTTTGTGCAAGTGAAATTTAGGCTAAATTTATTTTGTACGTAAAGAAGAAAATCAAAAATTTCAGATTCCAACAAGTGGAATTCAAATCCTAATTTCAAAGACTGAGTGTCTACTTACAAAATGGTACACCTTGCTCTTTATTTTATGAATGACAAAGGTTGAATTGTCAAAATAATTCACTAAAACCAGTATGAGGTCATGTAGAAATTATCTAATTTGTTACAGGGTTAGCTCAGCATCTTGGTATTTCTTAAATGTCTTTGGAATTAGAAGCATGTACTCATTGATTCTAGGTCAAGATAACGGTATGTTCAGTTACTTCAGTATCAACTTTATTTTTGTCACAACTTAAAGGTTAAAGTGAAAAATATTGTTAAATTCATGTGCATGAGACAATTACCCAACAAAAAATTGCAAATATTAAGCACAATTAATTCATGCTTAATGAAATAGATCACAGGAGAAAATGAAACCATACAAGCTATATTGTAAGCAATGCCCAGGGGAGATAATTGGTGTTCTAATGGTGCAAAATTACTCTGTTGTCCTATTTCTGTTTTCTGAAAAATATCAAATGTAAAAGCCTTTTTATCTCAATTTTTCACACTATCAGAATTATATTCAAATTTTGTATTTACTATAAATTTAAGCCTGAACACTGACCACACATATATGATTTTGCATAAAAGTACAAGTTTTGGTGTGTTTGTCCCTTGTCATTTACAAAATAAAACATAGCAGAATATTTTTTTTTCTTTTGCATTCAGAAAAAAATGTCTTCACATTTATAAGATGTAACTCTTCATCCTTATATTTTGATATCAACCTCATATCATGATCATTTTATTGTTACAGCTGCAGACCAAACAAAAGCCATGCAGGAACAGATGTCTGGAGCAGGCATGATGACCCCACCTGACCCTAACAAGGCCTTTAAGGCAGAGTGGGAGGCACTGGAGATTGTCAATCATAACTGGTGCCTTCAGGGCGTGGAAGATGAACTCATAGACAGTCATATACCCCCAGAAACAATTTATATCAAGAACAAATATACATAGATTATTTTATTTGTAGAATCTTCATGTTGTGTCCATGTGTTCATTGTAATAAAATGATACAAGTTTTTGGTAGCAGTTTTCTTTATGTTTTAAACTTTTAAAAGATGAGTTTAGGATTTTTCTGCAAGTTCATGAACTTGTTCTCCTCTTGTGTAATGTCTAATTCTGTGAGAAAATTAGTATCGGGATGCACACAATTTTGAAATTGATTGTTGTTATAAGTTTAAGATTGTTGTTCTTTTCAGAATTATAAAAGTATAAAGATTGCATACATGTACTTCTCTTGTTTATATCTGTGTCAGATTTCCCCTTTTGTCCCCAGTTGCAACACGACAGAGGGACCTAGTAATGGTCTTCATCCGTGCATCAATCACACTTTTATTAGTGCAGCTCAACTGATTTTGATGAAATTGTGTAGGATTGTTTGTCATGATATTAAATTGATCATATTGCAATGCCATTTTGATTCGACAAATATTATTATAGGAGTTATGTGACTTTATGGACTTTTATTTTAGGTCATAGGAACACTTTGAGAGCAGAACTACTCTGAGACTGCTCATCAGATTTTGATGAAATTTTGTTGGAATTTTTGTCATGATAAGTAGAAAATAATTAGATGTGGAATAAGTGTATGTGTACTTGATCATATCACAATGCCATTTTGATTTGTCAAAATTTAGTAAATCTTTAACTTTAATGTGGCTGCGGGGGACATTGGCTATGTGATGCATTCTTGTTTACACCAAGCTTTGGATCTTAATCTATCTGACTGTCATAGTTTTCCTTTAGTTTTTGTTAAAAAACAAATCCTGCATATACATCATAAAAAAACGGTGTGTACCTATTCCTTCAGCTTATTTAACTTGAGCATTCTACAATGAATGCTATATCATCTGTATGTTGATATTATAATAACATTTTATTGTGTAATATATGTACATGTACATGGTAAATGTACTATGTTCAAGGAAAAAAAAAGCAACATTTTCAATGAAAAACAATTAGCAGTTTTCATCATAGATGATGTGTCCTGTCTTACAATCATTCTTAGATAAGAATTAATGTCAATAAGTGTAGTAACAATACTGCACTGGAATGTGCAAAAAGAAGATAAAACAAGGCAAAAACCCACTTGAGAAATTGAAAATCGGAATGGTCCTGACTTGGTACAGCCATGTCAAAAGTAATGATGGGTTTGATTTGTTTTTATGGCACCAAATTTCCCTCCTCCATTGCAAAGTCAGGTAGTAACACATGAAAACACAAAACAGTTCTTAGACACGATAGAGATAGAGAGGTGATCATTACAGTACAATAGTCCACCATAAACTAATTCAAACAATCACCAATCATTATCTTCCGGATAGTTATGAGAATTTTCTATCAATGGCTGATATCTCAAGAAAATCTTTGAAGAGACATTAAAGATATATTTTATAATAACCTTGATCCTTAAATTGACAACATCTGAGTTATCCATTAAACTACTTTAGTTTTATTGATCAATACCATGAATATACTGAATAGAGAAAAGTAGTAAGTAATTACTAGTAATGACCATTGAAACTGAACTTTTGCCATCACTTGGCATCTGTCATGGCCACCTTGTTAACATGCAGTGTGCATGTTAGTGGAAAGTTTGTTCGTCAATTCTTTTTTTTTTTAGTAATGACCCTTTGAACTTCGAATTTTTCAGAAAATCCTCATTAGTAACTGTGATTTCACTCAAGTCCTCTGAAACTACCAAACCAAATTTGATAAAACTTGGTATGTAGCTAGTACACTATATGTAGTTGTGCATATTACCAGGAAATTTTTATCCTGCATATTACGTGGGAGTAACATGCCTTTGAATTTGAGACATCGTTTTTTGCAATCAAAAACAAACTTTAATTTTGTTTATAGGTCCCATCATAATACAATCACCTATCACAAGGAGGTCTAACCGTTTATCGAGGCATTTTGTCCGTACGTGTTTCTACCATAGGTTAACATTACGGTTTTGTCCGTTATATGTTGCAAGAGGCAGTCCGTTAAGAAGTTTTATGAAAAAAAAATCATTTATTTTTACGAAATTAACTCTGAGGCTAAAATATAGTAAATAAGTGAAACTTGTGATACATGTGTCCAAATGGTTTTTATTCACGAAAAACTTCCCGCAAAAAACATTTTGATTTGATTTGACACTTCTTCGCAAAACGAAAAGGCAGAGACCTACCCTCTGCAAAAATGTGTCCTTATAATGACGAAAAAATGCATTAAAATACGTTATGTTCGTCATTGAAACATTTTTTTGTAGTAAGTCTTGTGCTACTTGCACAATAAAAAACACAAGAGGGATTTTCCGGACCAAAATATCAATATTGGGACAAAAATGCCAAAATTGGTATTACTTTGAGAAACATGGTCCGTTAAGAGGCACGTGACACTTTTTAGGTCCGTTAATGATGCATGTCTCACATTTTGAAAATGCAGGTCTGATGGAAATAAACCTTGATATAGCGAATCCCAATTATTAAAATTGGCAAAATCGATGATATCTTTGTCAGAAGATTGTAATGATTGGTTTCCCAGAATTATTGTATTATTTTTAATATAATATAAATGCCTTAAATATTTACACGAGTTTGTGGCAATGGAAATAAATCTGAACACAGTTATTAATTTTATTGAAATGTATTTTATCTTGTAAACGGTCATATATACTGGTATCACTTTCACCAAGACAGTTGTCAATAAGACGATCTGCTAGCTGTTTAAGGTGTTCTGTAGTGTCCACTAATTTCTTTCGCTTTCTTTCATATTGACTTTGTTTTTCTTTCAACGGTTCTTTTTCAAAACGTAATAAGTCAACATCGCCGTCTTCGTCAGTTAAACCAGGAGCTAGTTTTCCCCCGGCCGTCAAATGTCAAAACAAACGAATTTTGAGAGTTTGAGGAAGCTATCATCTCGATCATTTCTGGAAATTTACCGGGTCCTCTGATATCAGGGATATGTGGAGCAATAGACGTATCATTAACATTAATGTTGTTAGGTACTGCAAAATTAATTTTAGCATCCAAAGGGTCATACCAACCATATTCGATAGAGGATTGGCCTGTGTTTTTGTAACCGGACATTATTCGGATAAATTTGCCGTGAAATAGAATTTTGCCGAGGGACCAAAACTGTTTCATTGCCTTGAACGGATATTGCATGAGAGTTGTAGTTGTTGATGCCCAAAATCGTAAATTGTCCCAGAAAAGATGAAAGCATATGTTCTGAAAGTCGAAGGTTTTGTTTGCCACGAGTCGAAAAAATATTAAGAGGTATGTGAAAAAGCAATTGATCTGCAATTGGAGTATCACTTCAGGAAGTAATGAGTGTATTTCGTATGTGTGGAGTTTTCAAAATTTTGTCGGTTTCAGTACAGTCTAATGTTCCAAAGGTACAAATCCCTTCATATTTAGATATTTTTCTCCATTTATATCTTTTATTTCCATAGTTTTTGTTCTTTTTTCTTTTCATTGCCTAAAATAAATAACAAAAACAGACTGTATTGAACCGTTTTCATTATATTTATTAATAATTAGTAGCTTATTGCTTCATTGCTTCATTGCTTCTTTCATATATTATATTAACATGTATTGTATGGTTTCAATACCGTTTGTTTCGTAGAATGATCTAGAATAGTGTTACAAGTAAAGCCTTTTGACACTGGTTCATTTTTAGACGTGCATATCCAAATGTATGTATTTTAGTTTCGATAAATCCACATGAATTTTGTCTTTTTCTTCTGTATACTAGCGTTCAGTCCTTATAGTAAAATTATGATTTCATATCAAACAAAACTATTTTAATCTTCTATCTATTTATGTTATTTAACGGACATAATATTTTGTCACAGCACTTAACGGACCAACTTAACGGACAAAATAATATGTCATCAGCCCTTAACGGACCATATTTTATAACTTTTCCTCTATTACAAAATTATTATATAACATAGAGCATTGAAAATTACACAGAATGTTGATACATTATTGTACTTTCTATGGATATCAACCAAAACATATGTTTTGTTACATAAAAAGAGAAATTGATAAAGATGAGGTAAACATGTTTACATTTGCGACCTTTAAAATACTAAGGAGCCACACGCCTTTTCATTTTATGAAGTATTATAGAACTATTTTTACACAAATGCAAATCGTTTCGAACAGTCATTCATTTTCATTTTGACAGATGTAATTTTTATAAATCTAAAATGCGTATCAATTATGATACAACAAATTAATTACTGACCTTCAGTGTTTTTTCTTGATTATACCTGGTTAACGAACTGTCACGGCGACTTTAACGGACCACAAAAACCGTGAAACACCTTTTAACGGACCATATTTCTTGATAAACGGTTAGGCCACCTTGTATCATGTGAGATTTGGAGACACAGGCTGAGCTAAAGTGCCCAGTAGTCTGTTTGTCTGTTTATATTTGTCACACATAAGGCTTACCTTCTTATTAAAGCTATTTTTCCACGAATCCCTTTATCTAATTTGCATGAAACTTGATATACAGTACACTATATTACATCATGATATAAATTACAAACCCTTAAATTTATGTAATATCTATCTGTATATATGTGTAACTTTCAGCATTAACTAACAATCGGTGTTTATATTAATTTACTAGCATATGACAGCGGAATTTCTTTTTTAAATTTTACATCAAATATGTCACTACATGTAAATGCTTCTTCTGACTTAAACTAATTATTTCCCCATTTTTAGCTCACACCTGGACCAAAGTTGAGCTATTGCAATCACTCTGCGTCCGTTGTCGTCGTCGTCCGTTAACAATTTTTTTAAAAATCTTCTCCTCTGACACTACTGAACATAATTAATTGAAACTTGGTCTAATTGATCCTGTAATAAAAGTTGTGTTTCGATTTTTGATCCATCAAAAGACATGGCCGCCTTTGCTAAAAATAGACCAAGGCGGTCAGGCTAGCTACTGTTTTTGGTTTGTTAATCAAAAAGTATAAGGGATAGAGAAAATTTGATTCAACTTCACTTCTTCAGCATCAAAAGGCCGGTCTGCAAAAGTCTCCATTGGGTCGAAGTTGTCAGATGACTCTCTATAGGGGTTAGGGCCCTTAAAGGTAAAAAGTTTAAAAAAAAGTGATTTTTTTCAAGGTTTGGGCCTATAGAATGAAAACTATTGCAGATAGAGAAAAGCTGTTGCTTGCTGAAACCTTTAGCAGCTAGCTCAATCAGCTCTTTGAGCTTTACAAAAGTCTCCACTGGGTCGAAGCTGTCAGACGACCCCTTGTAGGAATTATGGCCCTTTGAAGGTCAAAAATAGCGTTTTTTTCATGTTTTTGCCCTGTAAAATGAAAATTATTGCAGAGAAAAACTGTTGCTTGCTTTAACCTTCAGCTCAATGAGATGTTCTACAGTATCCATTGGGTTGAAGATGTCAAATGACATCTTATGGCCCTTTAAAGGTAAAAAATAGCGTGAATAAAAACTATTGCAGATATTATGAGAAAAGCTGTTGTTTGCTTATAGAAGCTCATAGAAGAGCCCTTATAACTTAAGGTCCAGGTGAGCGATTCAGGCTCCTGGGAACCTCTTGTCTTAATAAGCTGTTGTTTTCGACTTTTCTCTATAAAATCATAGACCTGTATATTAAAATCTTTTCCTCTAAAACATGTACTTCTTCTGTAGGACGTTCTCTACCAAGATTGCATAAATGGTAACTATCAACAAAGAAAATGGTCATCATTGCTAAAAAACGGAACAGGGAAAGGGTTGGACTACATTTTGTCGGCTTCTAAGTAATTCTTTTTTTTTATCCCAGATAACACAAAAAAACACAAGTTTCGTTTTTTGTGATGACTCATCACTAAATCTTTAACTGGTTGAAGTATTGTGGCTGATTTAGAATCGATTTATTTGACTGTTTTTTTTATCGGTCGATAGATGCTTCTAATCTAGCTGTGCGTAGCAACGAGTATATTTTAGAGTTCCTCTACATCTCCCTTTTCTTGTTGTTTTTTATGTCTTATGTTCTTTCTGGTTAAATTTAACTTTTGTCGATTTGATTTTTTAACTCACCTGACCCGGCTTTTAGCTATTGCCATCACTTGGCGTCCGTCATCGTCAACTTTTCTTTAAAATTCTTTCCTTTGAAACCAACCAAAACGCGTCAACCATGCACTACACCACTGGCTCTCTATATATAGATTACAACAATTGCAGATAGAGAAGAGCTGTGGCTCACTTAAACCTTTAGCGCATTCAGCTTTACAAAAGGTTCCAATGCGGTTGAGGATGACCCCTTATAAGGGTTCTTGTCCTGTGAAGTTAAAGGGGCGTTATTTCATTCTTTTTCTCTATAGAATGAAAACTTTTGCAAATAGAGAAACGCTGAACATTGCTTGCTTCAATTTTTCGATCATTAAGCTTTACAAAAGTATCCATTAATCTGAGCCTGTCAGATGAACCCTTGTTATAGTTATGAACACTAATTGTCAAGTATATTGTAGATTGAAACTATAAAAGATATTAACCACAGGCGTTTGGGTTCAGGATTATTTTTTTATTAATAACGTGTATATAAAAAATTTCATACTCGTCTATATACTATTCCCTCTTTTCAGTTTACATAGGTTATCTCCCATAAGTAGGAGTTATCTAACTTTGCAGGGGGTGTAATTTCTTAGCCCCTCTGTTCTTTTCATGGAAAATCAAAGAAAAATCTAGAGAGATCTGAAAGAAATTAGGGATTTCCCTAAATTTCACAAGAACTTTACTATATAAAATCTTTTAAAGTTTACATTTTTATTGCAGATTATTTAATAAGTATTTTTGTAAAAGGAAATGTTTTAAAAAGTTACATAACTATCTCAAAATGTTGGGAAATCCCTTTTCTTTCTGAACCCCTCAAATTAATCATAGGATTTCAACAATAAATCCAGAGAAAATAAATTTCATACCTGCTGTAAAGTTAGATAACTCATGCATATGGGAGATAACCTATGTTAACTGAAAAGAGGGAATTTCCACAAGGCAAGAATGTTTGACAGTTCTAAAAATAGAGCAAAATTTACCCTTGGAAAACCCCCTATTTTCTCATAGAATTAAAGGTTTTGTGTAAAATATTGGTGATTTTCTTAATCCTTTCAGTTTTATCTCGCAATAAATCACATATATATGTGTAACAATGCACAATGACTTTAAATCTAACCTTTTTTCATTCGAAGTGAGCCACAAAACCACCAGGGACGGAAGTAGATAAGGAAGACAATATTCCGCCCCTTTTACCAATTTTATCATTGAATTTGAATAACCACATATATTTTATCCTGTTACGTCTTTTTGTAAAACTATGGTACACATAACAGGTCCTAATATAAAAATGTGCGTTTTTACTACTATCTCCGTAGTAAAAAATAATTCAAATAAGATCGTGACAATATTTTTCCGCCAAAAGATTTTGTTCGAACTCGCCTAGATTTTACCTTACTGTAGCGTCACTCGGAATTCCTTTTATTTGGCGGAATATTGTTTCCCTATCTAATTCCGTCCCTGGTGATATTTTTGGTCCGGCTCGGAGGAAAAACGACTAGATTTGACGTTATTACACATTGATACACTATAATTTTGAGCCCATAAGAGAAAGAAAACTAAAAGGAATGAGACAATAGCCAATTTCATTTCGATGGAAAACTACTTCTATAAGAAATTCGTAGATTTCCCAAAGTTCTATTTTTAGAACTGTCAAACATTCTTGCCTTGTGGAAATAGTATATAGACATATATGAAAATTTTTATATACACGTTATTAATGAAAAAAAAATAATCCTGAACCCAAACGCCTGTGATATTAACGAGAGCTTTTGCTAGCTCAAATGTTCGACTATATGTGCTCTATAAAAGCTTCCATAGGCAGGGTTGCCAACTTTTGAAATTTTGAAATCGGGTTTTTAGCCGGGGTAATCGCTAGCGATTAGCCACGGCTATAGCTACGATAGCCTTTCGGTTAGCTGTAAAATGGTTTTTCCGGCGGTTCACCAAAAACCTATCAATTCAAATATCAATACACGCTTGCAATATAGCTCTTTTCCAGATCTGTTTTTTCGTCGCTTTACTCCCAATTATGTGTTATTAAACTTTTTTATTTAGTTTTCAAATTGTGTACAAGCATGAAAGACGCCTATCTGGTGCGATAGCATAGGATGATTAATAAAGAATACAAAAGCGGATTGATATTTTGTTTATAGGAGTGTTCGTCGATCTCATTAGTGATGTCATATTCACTAATTTGCATCTCATTAAGTGTCAAACTGGATGTTTGACACTTAATGAGATGGATACACAGTACAATAAACAATCATCGATGACCAGGATAATTTACCATAAGTTCAAATCCTCATAACTTTTTTTATTTGATCAGATAAAAGTCTTTGAATAAGAATTTATTCATATTTACCATAATTGATTTTGAAAATAAGGCCTAAATACAAGTTTTTCTGGACCAAGTAATTTTTCATTGAAAATTGTTAATCAACCAAATTTTATATCTTTAGAACCACTGAATATATATTTATTTTCAAGATGCAAAACACAAACGATCTTTTTCTGAAAATTGTAGAACAAAAAAAAACCGCAATGTTTTAAGAGTTTGTTGAGGCAAATAGTTTTACGCAAGAAATTAAGTTGTAGTGACCCAGCCAATTGTTAAAAGCTTTAATATGATGATTTTATTCACTGGAGGAAGAACAGTGTTGTATTTGGGATGTGTGGCCAAAAGGGGCTCAAATAATTGGTGTATTGACAAAACGGCTGTAAACTTTTATTATTCATTCAATTTTGAAAATTCTTTATTATTGAATTCCTCATTACATTCTGTCAACTTAACATGTCAATAGTTTTCATATATGTTTCACCGTTACATTGCTACAGAGGACCAAAGACCGGCCACGCCTATAAAATCAACTTTTTAAAATTTTTGTTCGATTTTCAAAATCTTTTCTTTCATTGAAATCCTTGTGAAATTCCTTTTACAAAAAAGAAGCTTTTTATTTTTATTTTTTGCTACACATGAACAGTTTAAAATTTGTAGATTACCCCGGCTACCAGTACTTTCAGTACTTTGATTTAGTATCTCTGTGATCTTTCCTATTATAGATCATTATAGTAAGACACAAAAAAATCGGGAAAACCTGTGAAAATCTCGAAAGTTGATAGCCCTGCATAGATTGAACTTGTATGATGATCCATTATAGAAGTTAACCCCTCAGGTGCCCAGAAAAAATTCAAATCATATTTTCATTTTATCGTTCATTGAAGTCAGATGAGTTGCTATAAGCCTTTTGATACTGTGTGATATTTTGTGCTTTGTTAGAGTTGATTATTTATCAAAAGGGAAAGTTTGTGCCCACGAAACTAGTTTAACCACGACACCTTTAACATGTGCCTGTCCTAAGCCAGGAATATTTGTCAAAGCACTTGTAACTAGCTGTCGTCTTTTTGTTCATAGTTCCCTGTACAGAAATGGGGTCTTTTATAGATTGTTTTAGGATAGGATCAGGATAGGATCAACTGTGGACGCTGGTTTCTTCAACCACTGTATCCACCTCTTGGTCATTTTGACTGACTGTTTCTATTTTGTCATTTCCGGGTTTCCGACCTCTGCTGGTGATGTCTAGTTCAGCTTGGTGGTCAAATTTTACATCCTGATGTTCCCAGTGTTTGTCAAGATTGATCTCAAACTGCTTGACTGTTTTGGCATTTATAACTTCATTTGGTAGGCTATTCCAAACATCAACTATCCTGTTTGTGAAGAAATACTTCCTGATGTTGAGTTTGGATCGGTGCTTTTTCAGTTTCTTGTCATTTCCCCTTGTTCTGGCGTTATTGTCCAGGTCGAGTAGCCCTGTGGTGACCTCCTCGTCATAGATACCCTGGATTATTTTGAAGGTTTCTATCATGTCACCACGGAGGCGTCTATACTTCAGAGTAGGCATTTTGAGTTTTTTAAGTCTTTCCGGGTATTCTAGGTCTCTAAATCCAGGTATCTGTTTTGTTGCTCGTCGTTGCACGTTCTCTATGCTCTCAATGTCACCAGTTTTATAGGGGGACCATACCGACGCAGCATATTCCAGATGTGGTCTTACTAATGCTTGGAACAGGTACCTGAATGATGTTGTATCAAGATATGTATAAGTTCTTCTTATGAGACCCATAATGCTGTTTGCTTTATTGACTTGTTGCTGGATGTGTTTGGAAAAGGATAGATGTTCGTCCACCAGCACTCCTATGTCTTTTTCACCCTCTGACTTTTGTAGTGTGACTTCCTGGTTGTTGTCGTTGTACAGGTGGTATTCCCTTGATGTTTCGGGTTTATTCTTATGGCTTATTGTGACAACTTTACATTTGTTTGGGTGGAATTTAAGTAACCAGGTATTTGACCAATTTTGTAGCATGTCAAGATCCTTCTGGAGATCTTTTGCATCTTCCTCTGATTTAATATCTTTGAATATCTTGGTGTCGTCTGCAAACAAAAATGCTGCAGCATCCACACACTCTGGCATATCATTAATGTAGATGACAAACAAGATTGGTCCCAAAATACTACCTTGTGGTATGCCACTGGTCACATTGTGACATCTTGATTCAGAGCCATTTACTGATACTTTCTGCTGTCTGCCTGATAGAAAGCTTTTTATCCATTCTATGGTTTTACCACCAATGCCATATCTTCCTAGTTTCTTGAGGAGCCTTCTATGTGGGACCTTGTCAAAAGCCTTCATAAAGTCCATGTACACCGAGTCAATACACCCACCATTGTCTAATATTTCGGTCCATTCGTCCAGGACTTTAAGGAGTTGTAGTGAGGTTGACCTCCCTGATATGAATCCAAATTGTTTTTTGCTAAACAGCTTGTTAGCTTGCATATGTTTGACTATATGGTTTCTCACTAGTTTTTCCATCAGTTTGCATGCAATGCTTGTCAAGCTCACTGGCCTGTAATTTCCAGGATCTGATTTATCCCCTTTTTTGAAAAGTGCCACGACATTACCAAGTTTCCATATATCTGGACAAACTGCGCTCTCTTTAGATGCATTGTATATTGTGGTTAGTGGTTTTGTCACGACTTTTTTCAATTCCCGTAGAGCTCTTGGGTGAAGATCATCTGGTCCAGTGGATTTGTTTGGGTTCAATTCCTCCAAAAGTTTTTCGACCTCTTTTTCTGTAAATTCGGTTTCTTCATAGGGTATGACAATGTTTATAGGGTCTAGTTGTGGGATGATCCCTTCTGGTTCATTTGTGAAGACACTGCTGAAAAAGTCCGCTAATATATTGGCTTTCTCTTCATTGCTCATAGCTACTTTGGGTTGCCCTTCGCTATCCTTGTACTTTAATTCAGCAATGCCAGTTTTTGTCTTCCTTTTTGAGTTAGCATATTGCCAGAACTTTTTTGGGTCAGATTTTGCATTTCTGGCTATATCTTGCTCCATGTCCCTTTTGGCCTTTTTTACTAGATTTTTAACTTGATTTCTTGTTCTTTGAAATTCTCTATATCTATCTATATTCTTTGTCTCCATGTATTTTAGGATTGGTATTATTTTTTATCGAGGACCAATCCAAGGCGGCGGGCAGCGGACACTAGGCTGTTTTTTGTTTTGTTTTTGTTTTGGCTTTTGTTTTACCCTGTTGTAGATGTTTAAAGATTGCCTGTGATTTATATAGGATGTGTCACGTCCACTTATTACACTGCTCATCTATTGCTGAAATCTACGACACATTGATCTCTACCAAAATCTCCATATGGTCCGAGATATCCGATGACCAATTAAAGGAATTATGAACCCTTTAATATAAAAATGGTGTGCTTTCATGTTTGAAAACTATGGCAGGTAGAGAAAATATTTTGTTTAAAGAAAAAAGTTTCCAATTATGGCCTCTTTAACAGGTTATTTCCCGTTCAAGGTCAAAAAAGCATTTATAATGTTTTGCCCTTACTAATGAAATTATTGTAGATAGCGAAAAACTGTTGCTTGTTTTAATCTTCAACTTTACCAGCTCTACAAAAGTCCCCATAGCACAAAAGTGTCAGATGACCCTGAGGATTTTAATCAGATTGGGTACATACTGGTTTATCAGCAGCACAAAAATGGCACATCCATAATTATTTTATAATAAATAAAAATAGAAAAAAAATAAAAACAACTTAAGTTTTCATTGGTGTCTATATCTATCTATAAAATCATGGATGGAAACGTGTTGTCCAGAACCCCGTCGAGAACTCAGCTAGAAAAGTTTGAAATTTCATGACTTATTCGAAAAAAATCACCAAATTTAGACTGTCTAAAATTATGTGAACCAATCATAATTGACGATACAAAGTAAAATGTCCAATCGTCGATTTCGTCACAAAGGTAAACACGAACGTTGGGGATCGTGGAAAAATGGAATCAGATGATCAGTTCAAGAAACAAACAGAAATAAGCCCACAATACTGTAATGAACCTGTTTTTACGCTAGAATGTAACCAGTGTGGGTCAATTGTTTGTAGACGTGGAATGAGTGCTGTCCTTTTGGCAAATGCTGAAATTCAGTTGTTTTCCACGGACTGCCCTGAGGTTTGGTGTGTATTGCACAATTTGTCCCTGGAAATAGCATTAAATAACAATAATGTGCTTGGTTTCTATAGTATGCGAACCACATTTTAGGGATTGTTTGAGATTACACACAAAGAGGCTGCACATTTATACCATATATTAATATGATAATGAGGCAGGTTGAACCTGTGAAGCTCCCAAAGTTACAACATACGCTACATGTATATGAATTTTTAAATGTTTATAATGCTATTTAATTATTTATTTGAAAATAAAAACTTACTAGCTTTTCTTCTGCCAGTTTTGGATCCCACATGTGCTTAATGACGTTAAATATTTTCAAATGAATAAGCTTTAAAAAGACGCTGAAAGTTCGGGAAAACAAGTGTGAAAAACCGGACTTTGAAGGAACTCATAGTACAACTTAATTGTTGACACCTACAATTATTGCTAACTTTGGGAGCGTATAATTTTGTATATATAGAACATAGAACATAGAACATATTTTATTGTCCAATCAAGGGCCCCTAAGGGCAGCATGAGCAACAAATAAACAGATATAAGAAAAAGATAATGATTGAGTTACATGTAATACACATGGATATCTTACAGACATTACAGAATATAAAACAGAACAATGTAGCGCACATATTCACATATTATATTTAACCAATGGTAAACATGTTAAAGATGGTCATTAATAAATTTTCCAACTGCATTAAGAATTTTAGTATTTTCAGAAATAAGTAAATAGTTAAATTTTTGTTCATCATTAAGATATGTAAAGTTAATAATTGGCAGTGTCTGCGCGTCCACGCCGCGTGGACGAATAGACTACAGGCTGCGCGTCCATGCTTCCGGAAAAAACACATAAAAAACGGAGTTTTTCTTAGATACAACTGTTATCGTATATACGAGTTAATTAAATATGCAGTAGTTTATTCAATCAGGGATTAAATAAAACGGATTGTTTTGGACATCCCTGATTCAATGAAAGTGATTGTATTTCAAAAACTTAAATATTACAAATCCGACCATTGTGACTTTGACAAATTTTTGATAATAGAAATTTTGTTTATATAAATCTAATGTTTGAAATTAAAATAAAATTCGAATGCTAAAGTATACTTATTTTACGTGCACGAATATTTCAAATCATGTTAAAATTTATTTATTTTCGATTTTCAACAGTGAGATTTGTACTTGGAGGGGTCATGGTATTTGCAGTTAGTGTTATTTTTAATTTTTATTTATATAATTTATTTTCTAATATGTAAATTTTAATGAAAATTAATTGTTCAATGAAGTAAAAAATTGAGTTAGTGCGGAACTTTTCCCACCATGTATACATGAATACCGAATCCGAACATATTTAATATCCTATTGGCCGCGGCTACGATTACCCCTTACGGGTAACAATAAAAAAAAATTATTGTTACCCCCTTCACTAAAATTGGAAACGGTTTCCGGATACGGCACCTTTTTCGTCTGGAATTTGAAGAGTAACAATAAGAAAAAAATTAGGATTACCCCCCTTATTGTTACTCGCTAAATGAAAAAAAAATGTCTCAAAAATGAAATTGTTTTATTTTGAGTTATATTTATATTCAGAATAACAAACATTTTTCATTTTTGTTCATGATGACTTGAGGCATTTGCGACACATCCAATACGTTGTTTTTGGTGGTGCCTTCAATCCAAGACACTTTAAATGGTGCCATTCCAGGCACCCGTCGCAAACAATAGCCGAGAACAAATGCACGTCGACACCACACCTCTGGCACAACCATTCAGCCTCTTCTTTTTTGTCGGTAATTCTTTTCTTAAGAATTAGCCATGCGCTGTTTATAAAGTACTTTTTTATCCTGTTTATATTGAAATTCTCATCCAAGATCTTAATGTTAATCGCGTGAACGTCTTTTATGTTGGTATCTGCCACTACATCGCCATCCAAGAGGCTTTGAATGTTGACGTCCTCTTTGATCACCCAACTCAACATTGCTGTAAAAAAGGAATAGATCAAGAGTTTGTGGAAATGACGTAATAGTTTGTCCTAAAAATGAAATTCCATAAAAATGAGAAACAGTTTAAGTCAGTTTACGCATCTTTGAAAATGTGACATATGTGCAGCACTTATTACAATATTAAAGTCTAATAAATATTGAGTTAGCGTACACTTGTATAACCTCCGTATGTGGGAAACAAGACGAATCACTGATTTTTTTATGCATTATTCATTGTTACTTACCTTCTTCTTTTTCTCTAGGCGAACGCTTAAGAAAAGGCATGACTAAGAAATTTCGGACTTTTGATATTCGGAAGTCAATTTGGTATCTCTTTTTGTGATACTTATGATAATGTGTCTAAAATACATCATCATACAAAAAAACAAAAAACAACAACATATTTTTTTCTCCATTTGGCGAGTAACAATAAGGGGGGGGGGGGGTAATACTAATTTTTTTTCTTATTGTTACTCTTCAAATTCCGGACGAAAAAGGTGCCGTGTCCGTAAACTGTTTCCGATTTTATTGAAGGGGGTAACAATAAAAAAAATTTATTGTTACCCGTAGAGGGTAATCGTAGCCAGTCCGTATCCTATTTCATTTGACATTCCTATTTGGATTTCCTTTTAAAGCATTTTCAACAGTCTGGCGTTTTCTTTTATACAGTTGTATATAGGCTTTGTTTTCATAATTCTTAATAAAATTTTCCAAAGTTTCAAATGTATCAAACTCTTTACACTGCAATTCCATATTATTCTATCATAATAATCATAATAATAATAACGTCGATATACCATCTTTACAAAAACCGTGGCGGCAATTTTCGACAATATTGAGACACTTACTTACTTTTATATAAAAGATTATATTTTCCCGGGCATTTTACAGTAAAGTTTATTATTTACAATCACGAAATTACAGAAAAAACTTACGGAAAAACTCCGTTTTAGGTATTTTTCAGGAAGCGTGGACGCGCAGCCTGTAGTCTATTCGTCCACGTGGCGTGGACGCGCAGACACTACCTTAATAATTTCTTTTCCAATAAATTCAAATAATGTAAATCTTTGCTGGTGATATTTATGACATTTAATCAAAAAATGAATTTCATCTTCAATTTCACCAGAAGTACATTTATTACAGTAACGTTCATTTCTATCTATTTTAACATACATGTATCTTCCAACTTCAATCATCAATTTATGAGCAGATATTCTGAGTTTACATATGGATTTTCTATATTCAAACTTTGAAATTTCTGATAAATAGTTTTCAAATCCAAAATGTTGTTTTAATTTAAAATATGTACATAATTTTCCTTCTTTTAGACTAGATTTAGTTTTGTACCATAATTTTGTATATATTTCAGCTAGTTTGTTCTTAAGAAAATTCTTAAATTTATATATTCCAAAGTTCTTACTACAGTTATTAATATTTAAAAATTCTAGAACTTTATTTACCATTGAATACCATGATTGTTTGTTGTTTTCATGGAGTGATACACTACAAGAATAAGCATCTTTAAGTAATGGAAAATTCTAGTCTGTACCAATAACTTATCAAATATTTTAAAATATCAAAATGCAGTGGAAACCTTCCTAATTCAGATAAAACAGCAAAATTAACACTCTTTTTGTGCACTCCAAGTACCCATTTAGAAAATTTGAGGTGAAGTTTCTCACATTGTAAATTTTTTAAAAATTCGTCTGGATTAAATGAATTATTACTAAGTTTTTTAAATGAGACATTGTAGCTGCATATATATAATAAACAAAATTATGTATGCCACGGACTTGCATGCCACACTCATAATACATAATTCCATCTACTTACATGTATTCTTCTATAGCAGTTCTAAAATGTGTACTTGAAACGATTTATTTCTTCCCCCATGTAATTGAAGTATTTACCGAAGTCATGATTAAATGCATTATTTACGGAATAAAGCTGGATATTAGTTAATAATAGGCACAGGATACAGTTATGGCAAATTTGGGCATAGCCGTAACAATAAGAAATTCTTATTGTTACGGCAAAGACGAAAATCGGGAACGTATGACTGGATGGAGACCGAATCATTTACGACCGTAACAATAAGAATTTCTTATTCTTACGGCAAAAATCGATATTGTGACGATATGAAATAACTTTGTAGAGTGACATAACATTTATTAATTCATATAATACTAACGGGCAAAAAATTCTAATAATCCAAATTTAACTCAAAGTAATTTTGATGACTTATGGCACATGCAACACAACCAATAAGTGGTTTTCGGGCTTTATTTTATCCCTGCGCATTACTGGTGAAACCATTCAAGTCAGTCATCCATCTCGGACTACGGATGCCGCAGTGTGGACATGAGTGATAAAAAATAACGTTTTACTCGACTAATGTTAATATGTTTTCGTCTAAAATTTGTGTCGGCAAGTCAGCTGCCTCAGTTATTTTATCGGCAACAATATCAGTATGGCCATCAATTAGAACAAGCTGTACTTCTATTCTACATTTGTTTTAAGTATGCCATGCAACATAAAAAAGTTGCGACAGAAGTTAGCTTCCAAAGTTTTTACTCCTAGCGTGTCTGATGAAGGTTAATCCAGAAAAGTGCTTCACACGCAGCGAAATTTTGCATTGCACATTCAATATGTGGATCGTGTCTTTTTGGCACATATTCCATATTCTTTCGTATTAAATATTATTTCAGAGTTTGGCTTTAGTGCCATATGGAGGTCGTAGAAAGCTTCCCCGTGCTTCAGTTGTATGCTCTTATATATTTTCGAGTACTGGAATATGTGTTGGAGAGACACAGTTTACATATTTCTAAAATTTGACAACGTTTGGCTATTTCTTTAAAAATTGATAAATTTATTTGTTTGGTCATTGTTGTAATATTTTTTGGCTTCTGTTTTTGTTTTATCAAATCTTATATACTACCGGTTTTCCAAAGTTTTTACTCCCAGCGTGTCTGATGAAGGTTAATCCAGAAAAGTGCTTCACACGCAGCGAAATTTTGCATTGCACATTCAATATGTGGATCGTGTCTTTTTGGCACATATTCCATATTCTTTCGTATTAAATATTATTTCAGAGTTTGGCTTTAGTGCCGTGTGGAGGTCGTAGAAAGCTTCCCCGTGCTTCAGTTGTATGCTCTTATATATTTTCGAGTACTGGAATATGTGTTGAAGAGACACAGTTTACATATTTCCAAAATTTGACGTTTGGCTATTTCTTTAAAAATTGATAAATTTATTTGTTTGGTCATTGTTGTAATATTTTTTGGCTTCTGTTTTTGTTTTATCAAATCTTATACACTACCGGTTTTCCAAAGTTTTTACTCCTAGCGTGTCTGATGAAGGTTAATCCAGAAAAGTGCTTCACACGCAGCGAAATTTTGCATTGCACATTGTCACCTTCGGAGGAGAGATTTTTCAACAACAAATCGGCATTCCAATGGGCACAAACTGTGCTCCTCTCCTCGCCGATTTGTTTTTATACTCTTACGAGACTGAATTTCTTCAGGGACTCGTAAAGAACAAGAAGATGAAAGAGGCAAGGTCATTTAATCTTACATTCAGATATATTGATGATGTCCTTTCTGTCAATAATACTTCATTTGGTAGTTGGATTCCTTCAATATATCCTCCGGAATTGGAGATTAAAGAGACCACCGAATCTAATTGCTTCACGTCTTTCTTGGATTTGCACCTCGAATTTGACCCAGGTGGTCATCTCAGTACAAAAATTTACGATAAACGAGACGATTTTAATTTTCAAATTATTAATTTTCCTAATCTACAGAGCAATATACCTACTTCTCCTGCATACGGTGTTTATATTTCTCAACTTATTCGATATGCCAGAGCTTGCACACATTTCACAGATTTTTTTATCAGAAACCGGTTTCTTTGTGACCGACTTTTGAATCAGGGCTATAAGAAAATACGTCTCATACGATCACTAAAAAAATTCTTTCTTCGTTATCAGCCACTAGTAGAAAAGTTCAAAATTGAGATAAAAGATATGATAGTTAATTGTTTTAATTAGTGTTTGACTGGTCTGCTGTACTGAGATGATCACCTCAATATCCCTATTGTGTCTCACAACTATGTTGTGTTCTATGGTCATTACCGGATCCTAAGATCGCAATGGAAGAGGGAGGTTTGGCACCATAAAACCTGGTTTAACCCACCATTTCGTTTGAAATGCCTGTACCAAGTCAGGACCATTGCGATCCACCAGTTCTCCCGTGTGACTGATTCGTTTTTGTCATTTTTCTCTGGACTATGAGATTGATCATTCAAGTTCGGTAGTTTTGTTATTACCTTTATCAATATGTGGATCGTGTCTTTTTGGCACATATTCCATATTCTTTCGTATTAAATATTAAAAGTATCTTACATTTGGTGAATCTCTAGTAACGTTAGATTTGCCGTAATAATAAGAAAATTCTTATTGGTACGGTCGTAAATGATTCGGTCGCTGCCCCGTCACCCATTCCCCATTTTCGTCTTTGCCATAACAATAAGGTGTAGTTATATTCCTTATTGAAAGTTGCATGAAATTTGAGGCCACAAGAAAAGGTGAAAGTCATATTTGCCAGAAATCAGCTATTCGAAAAAAAGCGGAGAAAAAAAGATCAAGTCTCTAAAATAAAGGACTTTAACATGGAGAATTCATTAATATAAGATAAGAATTTGTTATATCTAGGTCCAGCTACGCTTAATATTTCAATTTTATGTGCCCGTTTCGGCTGTGCATATACAGAAAAAAGGTTAAACTTTATGCCATGTTTTTAAGACAGCTACAGATTGACCTTAACCATCTGACTGAATTTCACATTTGAAAATTGGTTCATATTCACAAAGTTGGGCGTGGCCTAATTTTCTGGATTTTATTGAAGAAGTTTAAGTGCGTGTCTCAGAGAAAACCATGCAGTTTTGTCCAGAAGCAATATTTTCATGGGTATGAAAACAATGGTGTAAATTAAAGTCCTTCATGGAAGTCTTTATTTGGCAAAATATTTTTTTTGAAAAATTCAACATGGCCGACCTACGGGCCTTAACCAATATAACTGTATTTCTTTGCCAAATCAGCCTTATTGAAAGCAAAACTTCAACTTTACTAAGGTTTATTTTGTCCTAATGTCTTCTGATTATCAAACTTTGAACATGAAATCCTTAAAGGGTCATGCTTTGGCTTTCAATTGCAAAAGAAATTTGTAAAATCATAATTTCCATTACTTAGCACCCTAGGGGGTAATGTTGGCAATTTGCCAAATTGTTCAAAATCATCAAAATGCTTATTTTTAACGTTTAATTTTGTCCAAGGCAGGCCTCATGAATGAGATTCTTTCTAATATTCATACATTTAATGCTTATAAGGTGAACATGTTAAACCTGCAACCATGGATCGTGTATTCTAGCTTCGGTACAAGTCTGTGAAATAGGTTGGTTTCGATTTTGGTTGCAAAACTCCATTTTTTTTACAACTTTTATAAAAACATGAGCTCATTTTGGCACTAAACGGAAATGGCCCAAGATCACTTTTTGCATGCCTGTATCATGACAAAAAAGACAACAAGGACATTTGTAAACATCATTTCCCGAAGACCAAAAAGGGTTCTTTTAAATACATAATCACCACATTTCACCTGGCTTTTAATGATTCTGCTGTGATCACCTAAAACTAACAATTTCTTTATTTTTCCATTAATTCTTCAACATTTCATATTTTGAGCCCCGATTTGAACATTTTGCGCAAAGTCAAGACACTTACAGCTATTGTAATTCGTATAAACTATGATTTCACTAATAAAAAATGCATTTTGTTTGAAATTAAACACTTTCATGTTTTTACAAAAGTTGTCAAAAAAATGGAGTTTTGCAACCAAAATCGAAACCAACCCATTTCACAGACTTGTACCGAAGCTAGAATACACAATCCATTGTTGCAGGTTTAATATGTTCACCTTGTAAGCATTAAATGTTTGAGTATTACAAAGAATCTTATTCAAAAGGCCTGCCTTTGACAAAATTAAACGTTAAAAATAAGCATTTTGATGATTTTGAAAAATTTGGCAAATTGCCAATATTATCCCCCAAGGGTGCTTGGTAATGGAAATTATGATTTTAAAAATTTCTTTTGCAATTGAAAGCTAAAGCATGACCCTTAAGGATTTCACGTTCAAATTTTGATAATCAGAAGACATTGGGACAAAATAAACCTTAGTAAAGTTGAAGTTTTGCTTTCAATAAGGCTGATTTTGCTAAGAAATACAGTTATATTGGTTAAGGCCCGTAGGTCGGCCATTTTGAATTTTTCAAAAAAAATATTTTGCCAAAAGAAGCATTCCATGAAGGGCTTTAAGTTACACCATTGCTTTCATAGCCCTGAAAATATTGCTTCTGGACAAAATTTAGGATTTTGCATGGTTTTCTCTGAGACACGCACTTAAAATAATTTACCTGTTATCAACATCGTGAGTAAAATACTGGTATTTCCAGTGGCGTAGCTTGCCTTTTTTTAAAGTGAGGCAAAACCGGCAAGGGGTCTGGGGACCGCTGAAGGTCCCCAGTGGGTCCAGGGCAAAGCCCTGGTAGGGGGTCCAGGGGGGCGAAGCCCCCCGGCCGAAAACGATTTTTAGCTATTTAGAGGCCACAGAATGCTTCTCCTAACCATATAAAATAGGTATCAAAGTCAATCTGAGACTTGTTTTTTTAAACTGAACAAGTGTCTAAAGAAATTATTGTTTATTTTTTAAATTATATTTTTATCTACATTGAATTTCGAAATGGTTTAACTCTAAGGTTTTTCCTATCCAAGGCCGGGCATAGGTTGATCTAAGACATTCAAAATTTGGATAGCAGTTGAGTATATTTTGGTTATAAATACTATTCATATTCATGAGCTTTTGACAATTCTAAATTTGAATGCCATTACTTAAGGTTTTTTTTATCCTATGATTCGTATTGTGTCAAATAGTTTATAAACTGCGTTATGTGTTAAAGCCATGCTCCTGCTAGGTATGGTAGCGCGAGTGAGTTGGTGTTTTACGCCTTTGCAACACTACATAGGGCGATGAAAATGAAGAGAGTGATAAAATGAACTTGAAATGATAATGAAAAATATGGGGTTTTGTGGGAAACACAGGAACAGTAAATTTCAAAGTCAACATAAAAGGGGGAGAGATGGGTAGGGGCGAAAAATTTAGCCCATTTGTTGCAATACTTGACGGTCCACAAAGAGATCTTTACGTGCATGAAGTGTGCATGGCACTCTCCACATACATTGGCCCACTATGGTCAGCGGTCAGGATTTATCTGACAATCCCCGCGGACGAGGACCTTCTTTTTCCGCCACCTTGGGTACACACTTGGTCGCTCTATGGGCTGAGCACTTACCCGATGTCAGAATTCCAAGACCGTTTAATTGTCGCCTCTTACAACAAGTAGGCTCTGTTGCGGGCCTATTCGCCCCTAGGCTCCGCACGGAACGGGTACGATAGAACGGTACTTTTTTTTACTTTTAGCTGTTTCTTGTAAAGCATACCGAGATCGCATAGATTTAGATGTCTGAACATGTTACTGGATCTAAGGTGTTAAATACAAAATTTCTCATTTAGATGCAGCTTTGTATAAGCAATTTCAAACACTACAGTACTCAACTTTGTACTACTCTGCAGATGGGTCGACCGTAGGTTCTTGTAATATTAAGTTATTTTAAAGCAAGAAAAGTATCATCGTGAAACTTAGTGGTGACTTACATCCTTAGGCTTCGATTTCTTTTATCAAATGTGTATTTTAATTTCGATTAGCTAAAATTTTTCCTCTTTTGGTACTAAAAGCTTCGCTAAAAATTGCAGCAGTATGTTTTACCTAACAAACGATGAAACAATAACAGCCATATACTATTTATAAGGTTGGTGGATCGTAGTAGATGGGAAGTAGAACCGAGATCTGTGTGTTTTAGACGTTACATTTTTTTTCATCAAACTTGAATTTCTTAATTCAACTTTGATTGACATGATGATTTGTTATATTCTTGAAAGCTTGCAAAGCAAGAGCGCATGTAAACTTCCAAATAATAGAACGAACTTTTAGAAAGGGAATAGAAATGTACAATTGAGAAGATTAATAAAGATTATAATACTGAGTGATAAGCACGAATTCGCTTCGACTTTAATGATCCCTGACACGAAAAGCTTTACTGTATCTGTTTCTTCTTTTTTGGTTCAGTTTGTTTTTTTATTTTTACGGTCATTTTTTTTTTTTTTAGGAAAAAAAAAGTGAGGCAACTGCCTCATTGCCTCAATGGAAGCTACGCCACTGATTTCATATAACTTTGTAAATGTTTTCTGATGCAATGTATAGTACATTGTATATGTTTTCTCTTTTAGTGAGGTTGCAACAACAACAAACTTATTTCTGGCTGATAACTGTGAATGTTGGCTGGTAAACATGGCCTGTGTTCATTGGTAAGTCTTAGCTAGATTTCAGTTAAAGTTTGTAGTTTAAATTTGCAATGTTTGAAGGTTCAAAGTTAAAAAAATGTACATGTATATTAATCCCACACTTACACTCTGACCATTACCAGTATTCAACATGTGTTGAAACCACACTAAATTTCTACTATTGTACAATGAATAAATCAATGCATAAAATGTAATTGCTTGCAATTGATGTGTTTTGTAGACACAAGGCAAAAAGATATTTCAAGGTGCTTTTTAATTCAATAAATAAACCAGTCATTCAATGTCTCCATATGAATATAATATATTTACAAACTGTTATCTTTATATTCAAATCATTTTAGTGGTAACTGCTTGGGATATAATGTACGTGTGCCATGTCATGACTGTCTGACCTCATCAAACAATGGTCATCTATGGATGTTTTATGTAAATTCTGTTTCACCATTCGAAAGATTGGATTATAAGGGTATGTTACCTAGATCACTAGTCATCTGAGCTGATCTCATCACTATAAATATATAATAAAAAAGCTAATATCAGCGTCTGTATAATTTACTAAAATTACTGTGCCGCCTTCCTTCTTAGGAAAGAAGCAAAGGAGTCCTGATGAGGGATTCAAATCTTGTAAGTCTGAAAAGGCTAAGACAAAATTGATGGACACAACAGACAAGACAAAAAGCATAGCTCAAAATATAACCAAAAAAAACATAGAAAGCCCTACAAAATTGCAATCAGCAAAGTGTTATATTCTACCAACGTATTTCAATCAATCCATAGTTTTTCACACCACTTACTCTTTATCTGCTAAGAAAAGTTTATTTCTATTTTATAAAATATAACCGATTTTTTTCAGATCAAATGAAAAGTTCCATGGATAAATAAACCTACAAATGTAAAATGTAACTTATAGATTAAATGATCAATCTCAAAATGTCAAAAAGATAACAGATAGTTACATTCTCAGGAAATGAATAAAAATGGAATGATTTCTTGTCAAATATTTGTATTACATTGTACATGTATAAATGTTTGTACTCTTATTTCAGGTGAAGATTGTCTAATATGGGGCAAATTAAATGAAGATGATGAATGCTTTGAAGAACATATGAAAAATCAAGATCTATGCAACAGATAAAACCCAGTAAAAAGTAGATTTCATCACTATGGGTAGAAACAATAATTTACATGTTATTATTGTAGATGACATTTTTGTGTTTGAATGGGAAAGTGGTGCTGTGTGGAATGCTTAAATATACATGTGTACTAAAATGTGCTTATATTGAAGATTTTCCAAATACATTTGTAGTTCATGAAAAAAGTTAATGTTTGATTAAGCTTGTGAATATGTTCAAAACGGCCAATTGATATACATGTAGTTGTATGCTCTGGTTCTTTTGATTTTCATTTTGTAGGGTCTAATTTAATTTTTTGTTCTGAATTCATGAAATGAAGATTTTTAGTATTCAGTAGGAAAAACAAAGTTCTCAGGGTGTATGGTCAGAATAATTTGTTCAAAAAACAAAGATTTCTTATTGTAATGAGGATTGTCTATTGTCCACAAACATTTGTAGCAAATGCAAATATCAAATGCAATGTCTTTTTGTATTATAAGTCTGTGATATTTACATGTATTTTGTTTATGCTTTGTTGCCTTATACATGTTAAAAGTTAGATATGGATTATTTGTGAGTTGTTTAAATATTTAGGGTTATATTTATATACAAATGTTCAATTATACGTGTAGTGATAAAAAATTATTGAACTTTTTTCCAAGATGAAAAGAAAATGTGTTTAAATTCAAAACCAAACTTTGTTTTTCACCAATTAATTTTGTGTGTATAATTGAAGATTTATGTTTTTTGTTCTTTAGTGGTCATGTATTCAGTGTTTCTTTCATAAATCTTTTTATTATCAACTTCCCAAGAAATTAAATTTGGTCTTTTATTAATGTTTTCACTTGTCAATGTAAATGCTGAAATTTACCCTAAAGTTGTTTGAGAGTTTCCTGAAAGGGTTTGTGTTGGACAGGAAAAAAGTCATCCTAGTGTCACAGTCAGTAGTTTCTGATATCTTGCTTTTACCAGCATACAGTTAAAAACAAAGTAAATAATACATTATAACTCCTTTCTTAGGATGATTTTTATATCATCAAAACCTTTTTGA
Organism: Arcuatula senhousia; assembly: GCA_963971305.1. Taxonomy (NCBI): domain Eukaryota; kingdom Metazoa; phylum Mollusca; class Bivalvia; order Mytilida; family Mytilidae; genus Arcuatula; species Arcuatula senhousia. The sequence continues at coordinate 23,605,781 of OZ020303.1, read as the reverse complement.
TAATGACTTCATAGCCACTTTGCATGATGTGCTTAGATCGCTTGCCATTTAGTAGTTTAAGATAATTGTATTGCTACATTAAACGCAACTCTGTACATAAGAGAAGATACATTAATCTATCATTAAATGAACTTATTGATATTAGAATGTTCAGGTGTATTGAAACATTTTTTTGTCCTGCAGTCACTCATAAATGTCTTCTTGGTTGTAACTTGGAATGTTTTGAAGATAAGTAATTCAGATTAATTTAAGGGTAGATAACTCAATGGAAATTTTGGGAAAAAAAATGCAATTCTTCTTTCCAGTATTGGGTGTGTCATTTTATAAGATATGTGATATTTAAGTTTGTCATTTCGTTACCATATTTGTATAAAAAAACTGAATGTGATTTCATTTGTTTATTTACATAATTTTTTGTTATTTTTTTTGTGATTATTTGTGCTTCAGTTATTGCCATTTTTTCACACAATAGAATCTTTATATACACATGTTTATATTTTTTGCTCATGTTATTAACATTCACAAAACATTAAATTATCATAATTTTGTTTGACCTTTTCTTTTAATATATGGCCTTTTGTTAGCTCACCTGGACCGAAGGTCCATGTGAGCTATTGCCATCACTTGGCGTCCGTCGTCATCATCGTCTGTCGTCGTCCGTCGTCCTTAACTTTTCTTTGAAAATCTTCTCCTCCGAAACGACTGAAGGGATTGCTTTGAAACTTTGCACACTTCATCTATGGGATGTCCTCTACCAAGATTGCACAAATGGTGACCACCGTCCAAACAACATGGCCGCTGTTACTAAAAATAGACCAGGGGGGTCAGACTACTGTTTTTGGCTTGTAAATCAAAAAGTATAAGAGATAGATGAAATCTGATGCCATGCTACTGCTTCAGCATCAAAATCACTACAAAAGTCTCCATTGAGTCGAAGTTGTCAGATGACCCCTTATAGGAGATACGGCCCCTTAAAGGTGAAAAATAGCATTTTTTCATGATTTTGGATTATAGAATGAAAACTATTGCAGATAAAGAAAAGTTGTTGCTTGCTCAAATGTTCAGCTCATTTAGCTCTACTAAATATCTCCATAGGGTCGAAGTTGTCAGATGACCCCTTATAGGTGTTACAGCCCCTAAAATAATGTTCTTTCATGTTTTTGGCCTATAGAATAAAAACTATAGCAGATAGAAAGAAGCTGTTGTTTGCTTAAATGTTCAGTTCATTTAGCTCTACAAAAGTTTTCATAGGGTCAAAGTTGTCAAATGACCCATTATAGGGGTTAGGGCCCTTAAAATAACGTTTTTTTCATGATTTGGGCCTACGGCTACAGAATGAAAACTATAGTAGATAGAGAAAAGCTGTTACTTGCTTAAATGTTCAGCTCTTTTAGCTCTAGAAAAGTCTTTATAGGGTCGACATCAAGACCAGGTGAGGGATTCAGGCTCCTGGGAGCCTCTTGTTTTTTATGCACTGCCTACGAAATTATGGGCATAAAAATGTGTGTCCATTTGATCATAATCAAGTTTACATCGAATTTAACTTTTCCAAAAAGGAAGTATGATACATGTATATATAGAATCATGCAACTTTAAACACATATGCATTAGGATATTTACAAACAAAAATTACCATAAAAATGTAAACTTCATTATTAATTAATCTCAGAAAATGGAGGGTTTTATACGTAAGTTTACCTACAGGTTAAGGTTACTTTTTGATCAACAAAGTATGATGTCATTATGAAACTTTATACACATATGCATCCAGATATCAGCATAAAAAATCTTCATGAAATTGAATCCCTAACATAAACTTTATGCTTTATGCCGTTTTAAGAACATGTTGTAATGTGGGGACACACAATATTCTTGTTTAAGTTCATTCAATTGAAATTATGAATCTGCTAATTACATGTGGAACAGGATAAATAATCAAAAGCTTTACATAGGAACCCAGTCGCTACAGTAACAGGAGCAAGTACAATACAGAGGAGATTAGCTACAACAGGTTCTCTGATCTCCTTTTTAGCTCACCTGGCCAAAGGCCATGTGAGCTATTGCCATCACTTGGCGTCCGTCGTCATCGTCCGTCGTCGTCGTCATCGTCGTTAACTTTTCTTCAAACTTCTTCTCCTCTGAAACGGCTGAACAGATTCAAACCAAATTTGGTCTGATGGTACCTTAGGGTATCCCCCACAGAACTGATGTGGGGATTTTTGATTCGTCGAAAAACATGGCCGCCGTTGCTAAAAATAGACCAGGGGGGTCAGACTACTGTTTTTGGCTTGTAAATCAAAAAGTATAAGAAATAGATGAAATCTGATGCCACCCTACTGCTTCAGCATTAAAAGCTCTACAAAAGTCTCCATTTGGTCCAAGTTGTCAGATGACCCTTTATAGGGGTTACAGCCCCTTAAAGGTGAAAAATAGCATTTTTTCATGTTTTTAGCTCACCTGGCCAAAGGCCATGTGAGTTATTGCCATCACTTGGCGTCCGTCGTCGTCGTCCGTCGTCGTCGTCGTCCGTCGTCGTCGTCCGTCGTCGTTAACTTTTCTTCAAACTTCTTCTCCTCTGAAACTGCTGCACAGATTCAAACCAAATTTGGTCTGGTGGTACTTTAGGGTATCCCCCACAGAACTGATGTGGGGATTTTTGATTCGTCGAAAAACATGGCCCCCGTTGCTAAAAATAGACCAGGGGGGTCAGACTACTGTTTTTGGCTTGTAAATCAAAAAGTATAAGAGATAGATGAAATCTGATGCCACGCTACTGCTTCAGCATCAAAAGCTCTACAAAAGTCTTCATAGAGTCGAAGTTGTCAGATGACCCCTTATGGGAGTTACGGCCCCTTAAAGGCAAAAAATAGCATTTTTTCATGTTTTTTGCCTATGGAATGAAAACTATTGCAGATAGAGAGAAGCTGTTGCTTGCTTAAATGTTCAGCTCATTTAGCTCTACAAAAGTCTCCATAGGGTCAAAGTTGTCAGATGACCCCTTATAGGGGTTATGGCCCCTTAAAGGCAAAAAATAGAGTTTTTGGCCTATAGAATGAAAACTATTGCAGATAGAGAAAAGCTGTTGCTTGCTTAAATGTTCAGCTTGTTTAGCTCTACACAAGCCTGCTTAGGGTCGAAGTTGTCAGATGACCCCTTATAGGGGTTACGGCCCCTTAAAGGCAAAAAATAGTGTTTTTGGCCTATAGAATGAAAACTATTGCAGATAGAGAAAAGCTGTTGCTTGCTTAAATGTTCAGCTCATTTAGCTCTACATAAGTCTCCATAGGGTCAAAGTTGTCAGATGACCCCCTATAGGGATTACAGTCCCTTAAAGGCAAAAAATAGAGTTTATGGCCTATAGAATGAAAACTATTGCAGATAGAGAAAAGCTGTTGCTTGCTCAAATGTTCAGCTCATTTAGCTCTACACAAGTCTCCATATGGTCGAAGTTGTCAGATGACCCCCTATAGGGATTACAGCCCCTTAAAGGCAAAAAATAGTGTTTTTGGCCTATGGAATGAAAACTATTGCAGATAGAGAAAAGTTATTGCTTGCTTAAATGTTCAGCTCATTTAGCTCTACAAAAGTCTCCATAGGGTCAAAGTTGTCAGATGACCCCCTATAGGGATTACAGCCCCTTAAAGGCAAAAAATAGTGTTTTTGGCCTAAAGAAAGAAAACTTTTGCAGATAGAGAAAAGATGTTGCTTGCTCAAATGTTCAGCTTAATTAGCTCTACAAATGTCTTTTTAGGGTCGAAGTTGTCAGACGACCCTTTTAAGGGGTTATGGCCCTTTAAAAGTGAAAAATAGTGTTTTTTGCTTTGGAATGAAAACTATTGCAGATAGAGAAAAGCTTTTTATTGCTTAAACATTCAGCTCATTTAGCTATACAAAAGTCTTCAAAGGGTTGACATTAAGACCAGGTGAGCGATTCAGGCTCCTGGGAGCCTCTTGTTGCCCTATAGTATGAAAACTATTGCAGATAGAGAAAAGCTGTTGCTTGCTTAAATGTTCAGCTCATTTAGCTCTACAAAAGTCTCCATAGGGTAGAAGTTGTCAGATGACCCCTTATAGGGGTTACGGCCCCTGAAATAATGTTTTTTCATGTTTTTGGCCTATGGGATGAAAACTTTTGCAGATAGAGAGAAGCTGTTGCTTGCTTAAATGTTAGCTAATTTAGCTGTACAAAAGTTTCCATAGGGTCGAAGTTGTCAGATGACCCCTTATAGGGGTCACAGCCCCTAAAATGATGTTTTTTCATGTTTTTGGCCTATAGAAAGAAAACTATTATAGATAGAGAAAAGCTGTTGCTTGCTTAAATGTTCAGCTCATTTAGCTCTACAAAAGTCTCCATAGGGTGGAAGTTGTCAGATGACCCCTTATAGGGGTTACGGCCCCTGAAATAATGTTTTTTCATGTTTTTGGCCTATGGAATGAAAACTATTGCAGATAGAGAGAAGCTGTTGCTTGCTTAAATGTTCAGCTAATTTAGCTGTACAAAAGTCTCCATCAAGGGTTGAAGTTGTCAGATGACCCCTTATAGGGGTTACGGCCCCTAAAATAACGGTTTTTCGTGTTTTTGGCCTATAGAATGAAAACTATAGTAGATAAAGAAAAAACTCTTGCTTGCTTAAATGTTCAGCTCATTTAGCTCTACAAAATATAGGGTTGACATCAAGACCAGGTGAGCGATTTAGGCTCCTGGGAGCCTCTTTTCTTCAGTAGCTTGCACCTATGTTAAAATTAATTACAGAAACATCTGGTATGGCAAAGATGGAAGAAGCAAAGGGGTAATCAGTTAGAGTATCATAAAACCGTAAAGACAAAGACAAAACCGGCAGAAAAAAATCATCACAACAAAACAAACCACATAACAACATAAAACACACACACACATAACAACAAAACCGCATTCAGCAACGCGAACTCAAGTCGAAACGAGAGTGAACTCAGATGCCCCGGAAGAGTAAGCAGTTCCTGCTTGCTATAGCACACCCGTCACGTTGCCAAAGATTGATTAAGTGTTGGTCAAATCCGGAAAGGATGACATTACAAAACTCTATGTCAAACCAACATCTGTGCTCATCTGAGAGATAGAAATCCCGTATTTGTATACAAGCACATGATGTCGTCCGTAAAATTTCTTGAGTGATGACAACAACCTGGGAGCAACGTACCCCTGTGTTAACAATTTGCTTGTCAGCCGTGTAGCTCTATCAAGGAAGTCGTTGTACTCCCCACATGCTCTGGAATAACGAATCAATTGTGATACGTAATTAAACTCCATATGCTGGAGCGGACGGAATGTTGCTACACAGAAAGGGAAAGTTAAGTATTGGAAAGTTGAAGTCATCACGTTTGTCATAGAGCTTTGTACAAAGCCTTCCTTGTGTGTCAATTTCGAGAAATACATTGTAGATCCAAATATGAAGCGGACCTCCTAGAATCTGTATAGTGTCCTTTATCTCAAGTTCCTTCGGATATATGAGATGTAAATAGTCACCAAATCGAGGATTGTTTAGTGAAAGGACATCATCAATATTACGAAATGTGAGATTGAAGGATAAAGCAAGTTTGCGGTCCTTTTTGTCTAGAAGTGATTGTAAGAAGTCTTCATATGAATGAAGAAACAAATCGGCAAGGGATGGTAAGAAACAGTTGGTATGGCAAAGATGGAGATGGTAATTCCGATGGCGGAAAAGTCGGTCACACTAATTAGCGCCCGGGAGCGCCCGGGGAGGGATTTAGCGCCCGGGGAAAATATTTAGCGCCCGGGGAGTACTAAATAGCGCCCGGGAACAGATTTAGCGCCCGGGGAATGCATCTTCATTTATTATACGAAGGTTGATCAAACCATTTAGAAAAAAAAAAACATCTGCATATTTGCACATTCAACACATGCATTTTTTTGCAAAAAAAAAAAAACAAAAAAAAACAAAAAACAAAAAACACACACACAAAAAAAACCTAAGTAACCTTTCGAGGTTATTTTTAATAATGAAAAAAAACATATATAAAAAGTAACATATAAGATCATATAAAGCTTCTTAAAGATTTAACATGCCATCAAATTATATTTGTCCAAAGGCACTTATTTTTTAAATGATGAATGAACAACCAATATCAAGATCCTTGATCCTTTTATGTAGATTTGAATAATTCTTTTATGTGGATTTTCATTTTAATAAGTGTTATTCCCTTTTTTATAAAGATACCTTTTTATAAAGTTATACGGTTTTGTATCTTTTTTTATCTTACTTATTTAAAACATATTCAGCTCTTACATATTCTCTTAAAAATAAGTCATGTTCTACTCATCAAATTCTTGGATTTTAACGCATAGGTTTTTTTTTTCTTTTTATAGTTTTTAATTTAGTCCATTGTTGTAATATATAGATAACATTGTGAATAATAAAGGTAACAATGTTGTATGCATAATTCATTTTTTATCAACTCAATCTATATTCTATAAAGTTTCCCCGGGCGCTAAATCTGTTCCCGGGCGCTATTTAGTACTCCCCGGGCGCTAAATATTCCCCCCGGGCGCTAAATCCTTCCCCGGGCGCTCCCGGGCGCTAATTAGTGCGACCCCGGAAAAGTAGATGGTATGGCTAATACGTATACCGTGACAGTAATTCTGATGTTGGAATGAGATAAATTTTACAAATGCACTTGATCATAAAAGAAAGGCGAGATAAATCAGTGTATTGCACATTGCAAATGATGCATATTTTTTCAATATGATTTTTATATATCCCCTGATAAGTATACAAGCATGCATTAATTCAAGTGCATTATCAGAATCCTATTTTCAAAGTAAATGAGATGACAGTAATGAATATGTTAATTATTCATCTGACTCCCAACTATTTCCTGGTTCCTTTTTACCTCTTTTCACGAAGAAAGCAAAAACATGCACCTTACCACTTCACCTCACTTGAGATGATGTGGTATTTATCTGTTAGTGGGTAAACACTTTAACCTTTCTTCTGTAAGTGGTCATCCATGCAAAAAGTATATGTCACAGCCAGCATCCAAAGCATGCATTGTTCATCACATCACAAGGAGCACCTACTGTACCAATATCATTGATGTGGCACTTGTCAGTAAGTGGGAATTTACTTCAACCATTCTTCTTTTGGTGGTCATCCAGTGAAAAATATAGGTCACAGCCAGCATCTTAGCATGCATTGTGCTTAGCATCACTTGGTGCATCTTCCATACCAATATCATTGATGTGGCACTTCTCAGTAAGTGTGTATGGATCTTAACCATTCTTGTGTAAGTGGGTGCAGACACAGACGCAGACGCCGACGCCGGGGTATCGCAAAAGCCCCCCTCACTTTCGTGAGGTGAGCTGAAAATTTATGTAATGAATCATGCACACAACTTTTTGGGATGACAAGGCATTTTATGTGGTGAAAGTAGTGGTGTTTGTGTTTATATTTTACCTTGATATGTATAAAGCTGAATTTTATGTTATGTCCCAAATGATGTGAATATATTCCTCTGCATTGGAAAATTCAAGAATTCTAATGTTTAATTTTTTTTAGTCCCCTACCGGCGAAAGCCGAAGGGGACTTTAGGTTTTTGGCTCCGTCCGTCTGTCAGGCCTCAGTTTTCCGCCTTTTTTTCTAAACGCTTATAGATAATGAACTGATTGTTGGTATTCAAGTTTACCATGATGAGTTACAGATCAAGTTTGAGTTTCATGCCAGTCCACAAATGTTTATGGGAGTTATGGCCCTTTGAACTTGAAAATTCAATAAAATTTCAGTTTTCCGCACTTTTTTAGCTCACCTGGACCGAAGATCCATGTGAGCTATTGCCATCACTTGGCGTCCGTTGTCGTCTGTTAATAATTTTTCAAAAATCTTCTCTGAAACTACTGAACAGAATTTAATGAAACTTGGTATGAATGATCCTTAGGGTGTCCTGCACCAACCTTGTGTTTGGATTTTTGATTCGTCAAAAAACATGGCCACCGTTACTAAAAATAGACCAGGGGGGTCAGACTACTGTTTTTGGCTTGTAAATAAAAAAGTATAAGAGATAAATGAAATCTGATGCCACCCAGCTGCTGCAGCATCAAAAGATCTAAAAGTCTTCATTTGGTTGAAGTTGTCAGATGATCCCTTATAGGGTTTACAGCCCCTTGAAGATGAAAATAGCATTTTTTTCATGTTTTTGGCTTATAGAATGAAAACTATTGCAGATAGAGAAAAGCTGTTGCTTGCTTAAATGTTCAGCTCATTTAGCTCTACAAAAGTCGTCGTAGGGTTAGAGTTGTCAGATGACCCCTTTTAGGAGTTACAGCCCCTTAAAGGCAAAAAATAGTGTTTTTGGCCTGTAGCAGATATAGAAAAGCTGTTGCTTGCTTAAATGTTCAGCTCATTTAGCTCTACAAAAGCATTCATAGGGTTGAAGTTGTCAGAGGACCCCTTATAGGGGTTACAGTCCTTTAAAGGCGAAAAATAGTGTTTTTGGCCTATAGAAGGAAAACTATTGCAGATAGAGAAAAGCTGTTGCTTGCTTAAATGTTCAGCTCATTTAGCTCTACAAAAGTCGTCGTAGGGTTAGAGGTGTCAGATGACCCCTTTTAGGAGTTACAGCCCCTTAAAGGCAAAAAATAGTGTTTTTGGCCTGTAGCAGATATAGAAAAGCTGTTGCTTGCTTAAATGTTCAGCTCATTTAGCTCTACAAAAGCATTCATAGGGTTGAAGTTGTCAGATGACCCCTTATAGGGATTACAGCCACTAAATCAACATGCTTACATGTTTTTGGCTTATATAATGAAAACTATAGCAGATAAAGAAAAGTGGTTGCTTGTTCATTAAGCTCCTAACAAAAGTCTCTATAGAGCCAAAGTGTTTAGACGGCTCTAAAAATAACATTTTGCACGTTTTTGGCCAACAGAATGAGAACTATTACTGAAAGAGAAAAGCTGTTGCTTGCTTAAATGTTCAGCTCATTTAGCTCTACAAAAGTCTTCATTTAAGCAAGCAACAGCTTTTCCCTATCTGCAATAGTTTTCATTCTATAGGCAAAACAAGAGGCTCCCAGGAGCCTGAATCGCTCACCTGGTCTTAATGTCAACCCTTTGAAGACTTTTGTATAGATAAATGAGCTGAATGTTTAAGCAATAAAAAGCTTTTATCTATCTGCAATAGATTTCATTCCAAAGCAAAAAATAGGGCATGTAATGGGACATTAAATGATACCCCGCCACATTATAATATCAAAAGTTCATAAAATTTGATTTCAAAAAGGCCTATCTTGAAAACTGTTTTTCGGATCATGCTGAAAATCGAACTTGACCTGTATTTTATTGTACTAAACAGCTGTGCAAAATATCATTCAAATCCTTTGACGCGTTTTCAAGTTATTGGTCGGAAACTCAAAATTTCATGAAATTTGATTTTTCAAAGTGGCCTATCTCGAAAACTGTTTTTTAGATCATGCTGGAAATCGAACTTGACCTGTATTTTATTGTACTAAACAGCTGTGCAAAGTTTCATTCAAATCCTTTGACACGTTCTTAAGTTATTGGTCGGAAACTCAAAATTTCATGAAATTTGATTTTTCAAAGTGGCCTATCTCGAAAACTATTTTTTGGATCATGCTGGAAATCAAACTTGACCTGTATTTTATTGTACTTAACAGCTGTGCAAAATATCATTCAAATCCTTTGACGCGTTTTCAAGTTATTGGTCGGAAACCTTCGGGGGACGGACGGAAGGACGGACGGACGGACACCGAAAAAAACTGAGGGTATAACATAATACCCTGCCACTTTGTGTGGCGGGGTATAAAAACACTATTTTTCACCTTTAAAGGGCCATAACCCCTATAAGGCGTCATCTGACAACTTCAACCCTTTAAAGACTTTTGTAGAGCTAAATGAGCTGTACATTTTAGCAAGCAACAGCTTTTCTCTATCTGCAATAGTTTTCATTCTATAGGCCAAAAACTCTATTTTATGCCTTAAAGGGGCCATAACCCCTATAAGGGGTCATCTGACAACTTTGACCCTATGGAGACTTTTGTAGAGCTTAATGAGATGAACATTTAAGCAAGCAACAGCTTTGCTCTATCTGCAATAGTTTTCATTCTATAGGCCAAAAACACTATTTTTTGCCTTTAAGGGGCCGTAACCCCTGTAAGGGGTCATCTGACAACTTCAACCCTATGGAGACTTGTGTAGAGCTAAACGAGTTGAACATTTAAGCAAGCAACAGCTTTACTCTATCTGCAATAGTTTTCATTCTATAGGCCAAAAACTTTATTTTTTGCCTTTCAGGGGCCATAACCCCTATAAGGGGTCATCTGACAACTTTGACCTTATGGAGACTTTTGTAGAGTTTAATGAGCTGAACATTTAAGCAAGCAACAGCTTTTCGTTTTCATTCTGTAAGACAAAAACATGAAAAAATGCTATAAGAGATCATCTGACAACTTTGACCAAATGGAAACTTTTGTAGAAGTGGCATTAGATTTCATGTATCTCTTATACTTTTTGATTTACAAGCAAAAAACAGTAGTCTGACCCCCATGGTCTTTTTATAGTAATGGTGGCCATGTTTTTTGAGGGATCAAAAATCAAAACACAAGTTTGGTGCAGGACACCCTAAGGATCATTCATACCAAGTTTTATTAAATTCTGTTCAGTAGTTTCAGAGAAGATTTTTGAAAAATTGTTCAACAGCAACGACGACAGACGCCATGTGATGGTAATAGCTCAGATGGACCTTAGGTCCAGGTGAGCTAAAAAAAATAATGGATGAGCAAATATTTTATATAACTCAATATCTATGTGAATCAACAGTGTCTCTAAATTGTAATATCATATTTTCTACTGATCTATTGAGGTGTTATGAATATCACTGACTTTGGGGACTTAGTGAAGCATGTAAAATCATGGTAAGTCTTTCCTTACAGAAGATTGTTTTTTTTTTCTGTATGTCATGAACCTACATTTGTATAAATAACATTTTAGAGGAGTTGTACACATATACAGGTTTTATTTGATTTCTATGGCTCAAGGTTTAGGCAACACAGAGCAGTATGCATAAACTCAAGTCGCAACAAGATCAGTTCTTGAGGTCTCCTGCCTTGCAAATTTGTCCAAGTCATTGGGAACTTAACTGTTTGACCCAAGATAAACTTCTTTTAAGGCCACACAGAATTAATTACTTGTTCTTCGGATTTTTTCCCAAAAAAAAAGGAGCGAGCGAGCGATTTTAATTTTTTTTTTCAACATTCTGATTTTATGGAGCGAGAACTTTAGATTGAAGCGAGCGACAAGTTTTTATTTTTTTTCAAAAAATAATTTTTTATTTACAGTGTTTTTTTTTCAAGCGAGCGACCAATTTTTTTGTTCATTACATAATTTAGGTGAAGTTTTCATAATATAACAGTGAAAAGAATCTGAAATATCATTCTCACACCTATATTGTACTGTAAATTCTTGAAATAATAGATCTGAGACATAATTAGAGAAATATTGAGCATGGTATTTGATGGATAGACAGATTAATTGATAGACAAAGTGGAAACTATTTGTCAGGAAATTTCAATATGTTATCCTATTACAGTAATTAAATGTTTTTTTCCATTTAAATATTGAAGCAGTGTGGCCAAGAATAATAATAAAATCCCTCTCATAAGACTATCTGTCGATCCTTATTATAACAAAACTTTTTAGAAAAATCAGTAGCAAAAGCTTCTTTTAACATGTAAAAAATAATCAAACAATAAAAATATTTCACAACACATGTATAAAACATACCTTCATTCAATTTCTTAAAAAATCAAGACATGGAATAAAAAGTGCATATCAGAGTATTCTCTTTATTCACTCTTATATCTGACTAGCTTTTCAACAAAGACACTATTGTAAACTTGATGTTTTAATATGCATACACATTCAGTTAAATCTATCACTACAAGACTTAGACTATCCTGACCAGTGCTTGATAATTTGCTCTGAATTAAACACGCTGGAGTTGGGTGCTGGAATTTTGATTTAGTTTCATAGAAATACATGTAATGTGCACATTTAACACATAAAACATTTTGAAAAGCTTCATCAGGTTGTATTATAGAGGTTGACTTATTTTAGGATGTATTTTCTCTGAAATTCTACAAATTTGACGGTAGGGTCGTTCCCACTCCCAAATCTTGAGATCCTGTGGTTCATTTGAACATTTGTTCATATATATATGCAACAACGAGGAGTGGAACTTCATATATTTATATGTGATAAAAAATCTTGAGAAATCAAAATTGTCATCCTGTTACCCAATTATCGAGCACTGTAGGGTTACATGGCATTTTTAGATTTTTTGGTTCACAGACTTCGATTGGCCACCATGTTCCAGCAAAAACATATTTGAAAATTCCTTTGTGATGATTTTGTCCCTTAAACTGTTAAATGACTGACTAAGAGATACAAACTTGGTTTCAATTTAAAGCTTGGCAAAAATGAGAAATTTACGAAAATGTTGTCAAAATTATCCAGCACTGGTCAAGTGAGTCTAGTCTTAAATTATCTAGATCAACAGGGTTGTCTACAGTTGTTGGCGGGGACAACAAATTCAACTTACAGGAAAAGTCGATTCATGACTGTATGGTCATATTTGGTGTTACCAAGATTGTATTGTCAGGACTTTTCCCGTTATCTTTTATTTTTATTTCCATAAGATCGTCATACATGTAGTTTATGTGAGCAATAGTGGTCCTGACCGACGGCTTATTTTGCAATGTTTTAAACAAATCTATGAATGTGGCATCGGTTGAACACTCAACTGCCGTGTTAGTAACAATAGCTTTACATTTTCCAACAACGGAAACCACAACTATAAATTGTTTTGAAGCACAAGCCATAATCTAGAGTCATAATTTTTCACGTTTTCCTTCTGCTTTGTTATTGTTAGGTTAATTTACGGCATTCTTTTTACTGTAAATTTCGTCATTTTTCAAACGCGGAGAAGATTTAAAATTTTACTTTCTAGTTTTAAAATCGGAGGCGGGCGGAACCGATTTAGATGCGGGCGGAGACAAATTATATTTTTTTCTCGAAAATCAAATATTACAAGCGGGCGGTCCGACGAACAAGTAATTAATTCTGTGTGGCCTAAGGTTTAATTTGTAAAAAATTTCATAGCAATCAATGACTAGAACTTAAGTTTTTTTGGAACACTAAAGTTAACAGACAACACAGACGACAATGACAGCATCATACCATTATACCGCTGCAATTTTTCTGTGGTCATATAAAAATTCAGCATTTACAAATAACCCTCAGGTCAGGAAACCAATTTCAGACGGACAGAAAGAGTAAAGACAAAAATAACTACACCAAGAAATGTAAAAAAAAAGACATTACTGTATTGAAAACTTTTGATCAAATCTCCCTCATATGTAGCTGATGAGGTCTTGAAATATGATGTTAAGAGTACAAGGTTTCATAAAAAGATCTGACTAAAGGCTCTAGAAAACTATCTGCAACTTGAAGCTAATCTAATATAACATGAACAGATAATTCACAATGGTCCTAAAACACATATTATCAAAGCACATAACAATGAAATGGTCAACTTGAGTATAACTATGAATATTTTGAGGAGTTAGAGTAAAAATATTTAGAAGGTAGAAAACCTAAAGGGAGTATTGGCTTAATGTTATTAAAAATAAAGGAACAAGACATTAAGTAATGTATCTCATATTTTATATTGTTTCAACAGCTTTATGACAATATTTTAATATATAAAATTACTACAAAACACTTGCACATCATTCAACTAGAGATAAAATAATACAACAATGTTTTATACACACATACACAATCCTTTCACACAAATGACACATTCTTACATAGTAATAATAGACATACAATGAATGTATATAGTTAAACATATGTGTTCTGCTGGTAACAGCTAGCTATACCACATGACTGTCATGTGGTCATTGTATGGAGGTAAAATTTAATTTCAAATATGGTAAGCTAAAATATTTATATTAAAAGTGGACTGAAAAGTTACACAAATGGAAATGCGTTTTTGTTTCCTATTTTTTCAATAAGTTTTCTTTATTAGAAATTTAACATGCAAGAATAAATAGTAAAATCTTATGTAAGAAAGTAAAATTCATGTAATCAGTCAAGCAGTTTTTAAGTTTCATTATTTGTGGTTAAATTCCAGCAAGGCCTTCATTTGAAGAAATGAAGGTGAGAATAAGAACAATAAGAAATGAAATACTAAAGTCAACATGAGGATATTATAGAATAAATAATCTATTACACAATGAAATGATTGAAGATGAAAACATGACTAGATAACCGTTTCCATACTCTATAATATATGTCTAATATATAATTAAAATCAGTTTTATGTCTTTCGAAATATTCAACAGGTATAAAGAAAAGCTGATGCCACTTAAAGAAATATGGAGCTTTTTTATAATTTAGAATAATTGATACAGGTTACAGGTACAAGATTTTGCTTTATTTCAGCCACTTTAATCTTTTCAGATTATAACAAGAAATCTGTGATACCGCAACTTTACGAACTACAGAACTACTAAATCAGTATATCCCGTCTTCTTTGAAGCAAGGGTGTAATTAAATTAATTATGTATTGTATTATCATCAAGAGATATAAATTTATCTGAGATACCAGCAAGAACATTTGCATAGATATAAAATATGAGCAATACAAAAAGAATAGCACTGCAGTCAGTATTGGCCATTTGTCTTATTATTTCTAAAACTTCAAACAAATTACTGCAAAAAAAAAATTAAAGAGAAAATCTTAACCACCAAGTTCTATAAAAATTACAATCATAAAAATAAATCGACAAAAATACTACCTTTACTAGAAATAGTGAACTACCTCAAAATATAAAAAATGATACTTAAAAATATTATTTTTCTTCAAAATAAAGTTTCAATTATGACATAAATTATGAAAATGTCATGACAACAGCTATGGCAAGATTCTCTATCTATATAGCCAAGGAAACTATGGAAACAAAAAAACAACAACAAAAAATAGATCTCTACTAAGCTACATGCTTCTAAACTCTACATCTAGATGAACACATAACATTGCCAAATGTCAATGAGTTTAAATGGCAAACATAGTATCTACATTTATATTGATTGTAGTGAAAATCTACTTGTACATGTATAAGTAATTGAAATATTTCTGCTTATTGATCATTATTTGATTCAATAAAACAAAAAATATCAATTTCTTGACTTGTATTTTAATAAATCAATGCGTGTCTAATTAAGGCTTTAAGCTTTTTATTCAAATACATTTACATGATTTTAAAAAGGCTCACTGAATTTTCTTACAAAAAAAACATCATCAAAAAGTACTGTGGATATGAAAAAAAAATACGTAAGACAAATTATTCTTTTAAATGGCTTTACAAAATATTATAAAAATCATAATGCTTGAAAAAATAATACAAAAAGCCTTTTTAAGAAAATATAATAGAAGATGATTTTTTTACTTATTTAAAATTAAACAATGGAACTACTAGAGTATTTCATTTATGTATATAATATATTTCAACAAGTGTGGCCACTAAAAGTATGTCTCGCCTGCCGGCACCATCGCTAAAATCAACTACCTAAGCTTTCATTTCTTGATATAAACACAAAAAGTGTCAGTATACCTTATAACAGATGCCTAGTTATTATACTATTCAAGCAATCCATTGTCCACACAAGTATTACAAAAAGTTTTCTGTCTGAAAAAAAGACCTAAGTTCACAGAGTCACTGGAGTGTAAAAATGGGGTCATGGTCACATGGCATGGTGACAGTTGCGTTGTCCATCGCAACAAGATCAGTTCTTGAGGTCTCCTGCCTTGCAAATTTGTCCAAGTCATTGGGAACTTAACTGTTTGACCCAAGATAAACTTCTTTTAAGGCCACACAGAATTAATTACTTGTTCTTCGGATTTTTTCCCAAAAAAAAAGGAGCGAGCGAGCGATTTTAATTTTTTTTTTCAACATTCTGATTTTATGGAGCGAGAACTTTAGATTGAAGCGAGCGACAAGTTTTTATTTTTTTTCAAAAAATAATTTTTTATTTACAGTGTTTTTTTTTCAAGCGAGCGACCAATTTTTTTGTTCATTACATAATTTAGGTGAAGTTTTCATAATATAACAGTGAAAAGAATCTGAAATATCATTCTCACACCTATATTGTACTGTAAATTCTTGAAATAATAGATCTGAGACATAATTAGAGAAATATTGAGCATGGTATTTGATGGATAGACAGATTAATTGATAGACAAAGTGGAAACTATTTGTCAGGAAATTTCAATATGTTATCCTATTACAGTAATTAAATGTTTTTTTCCATTTAAATATTGAAGCAGTGTGGCCAAGAATAATAATAAAATCCCTCTCATAAGACTATCTGTCGATCCTTATTATAACAAAACTTTTTAGAAAAATCAGTAGCAAAAGCTTCTTTTAACATGTAAAAAATAATCAAACAATAAAAATATTTCACAACACATGTATAAAACATACCTTCATTCAATTTCTTAAAAAATCAAGACATGGAATAAAAAGTGCATATCAGAGTATTCTCTTTATTCACTCTTATATCTGACTAGCTTTTCAACAAAGACACTATTGTAAACTTGATGTTTTAATATGCATACACATTCAGTTAAATCTATCACTACAAGACTTAGACTATCCTGACCAGTGCTTGATAATTTGCTCTGAATTAAACACGCTGGAGTTGGGTGCTGGAATTTTGATTTAGTTTCATAGAAATACATGTAATGTGCACATTTAACACATAAAACATTTTGAAAAGCTTCATCAGGTTGTATTATAGAGGTTGACTTATTTTAGGATGTATTTTCTCTGAAATTCTACAAATTTGACGGTAGGGTCGTTCCCACTCCCAAATCTTGAGATCCTGTGGTTCATTTGAACATTTGTTCATATATATATGCAACAACGAGGAGTGGAACTTCATATATTTATATGTGATAAAAAATCTTGAGAAATCAAAATTGTCATCCTGTTACCCAATTATCGAGCACTGTAGGGTTACATGGCATTTTTAGATTTTTTGGTTCACAGACTTCGATTGGCCACCATGTTCCAGCAAAAACATATTTGAAAATTCCTTTGTGATGATTTTGTCCCTTAAACTGTTAAATGACTGACTAAGAGATACAAACTTGGTTTCAATTTAAAGCTTGGCAAAAATGAGAAATTTACGAAAATGTTGTCAAAATTATCCAGCACTGGTCAAGTGAGTCTAGTCTTAAATTATCTAGATCAACAGGGTTGTCTACAGTTGTTGGCGGGGACAACAAATTCAACTTACAGGAAAAGTCGATTCATGACTGTATGGTCATATTTGGTGTTACCAAGATTGTATTGTCAGGACTTTTCCCGTTATCTTTTATTTTTATTTCCATAAGATCGTCATACATGTAGTTTATGTGAGCAATAGTGGTCCTGACCGACGGCTTATTTTGCAATGTTTTAAACAAATCTATGAATGTGGCATCGGTTGAACACTCAACTGCCGTGTTAGTAACAATAGCTTTACATTTTCCAACAACGGAAACCACAACTATAAATTGTTTTGAAGCACAAGCCATAATCTAGAGTCATAATTTTTCACGTTTTCCTTCTGCTTTGTTATTGTTAGGTTAATTTACGGCATTCTTTTTACTGTAAATTTCGTCATTTTTCAAACGCGGAGAAGATTTAAAATTTTACTTTCTAGTTTTAAAATCGGAGGCGGGCGGAACCGATTTAGATGCGGGCGGAGACAAATTATATTTTTTTCTCGAAAATCAAATATTACAAGCGGGCGGTCCGACGAACAAGTAATTAATTCTGTGTGGCCTAAGGTTTAATTTGTAAAAAATTTCATAGCAATCAATGACTAGAACTTAAGTTTTTTTGGAACACTAAAGTTAACAGACAACACAGACGACAATGACAGCATCATACCATTATACCGCTGCAATTTTTCTGTGGTCATATAAAAATTCAGCATTTACAAATAACCCTCAGGTCAGGAAACCAATTTCAGACGGACAGAAAGAGTAAAGACAAAAATAACTACACCAAGAAATGTAAAAAAAAAGACATTACTGTATTGAAAACTTTTGATCAAATCTCCCTCATATGTAGCTGATGAGGTCTTGAAATATGATGTTAAGAGTACAAGGTTTCATAAAAAGATCTGACTAAAGGCTCTAGAAAACTATCTGCAACTTGAAGCTAATCTAATATAACATGAACAGATAATTCACAATGGTCCTAAAACACATATTATCAAAGCACATAACAATGAAATGGTCAACTTGAGTATAACTATGAATATTTTGAGGAGTTAGAGTAAAAATATTTAGAAGGTAGAAAACCTAAAGGGAGTATTGGCTTAATGTTATTAAAAATAAAGGAACAAGACATTAAGTAATGTATCTCATATTTTATATTGTTTCAACAGCTTTATGACAATATTTTAATATATAAAATTACTACAAAACACTTGCACATCATTCAACTAGAGATAAAATAATACAACAATGTTTTATACACACATACACAATCCTTTCACACAAATGACACATTCTTACATAGTAATAATAGACATACAATGAATGTATATAGTTAAACATATGTGTTCTGCTGGTAACAGCTAGCTATACCACATGACTGTCATGTGGTCATTGTATGGAGGTAAAATTTAATTTCAAATATGGTAAGCTAAAATATTTATATTAAAAGTGGACTGAAAAGTTACACAAATGGAAATGCGTTTTTGTTTCCTATTTTTTCAATAAGTTTTCTTTATTAGAAATTTAACATGCAAGAATAAATAGTAAAATCTTATGTAAGAAAGTAAAATTCATGTAATCAGTCAAGCAGTTTTTAAGTTTCATTATTTGTGGTTAAATTCCAGCAAGGCCTTCATTTGAAGAAATGAAGGTGAGAATAAGAACAATAAGAAATGAAATACTAAAGTCAACATGAGGATATTATAGAATAAATAATCTATTACACAATGAAATGATTGAAGATGAAAACATGACTAGATAACCGTTTCCATACTCTATAATATATGTCTAATATATAATTAAAATCAGTTTTATGTCTTTCGAAATATTCAACAGGTATAAAGAAAAGCTGATGCCACTTAAAGAAATATGGAGCTTTTTTATAATTTAGAATAATTGATACAGGTTACAGGTACAAGATTTTGCTTTATTTCAGCCACTTTAATCTTTTCAGATTATAACAAGAAATCTGTGATACCGCAACTTTACGAACTACAGAACTACTAAATCAGTATATCCCGTCTTCTTTGAAGCAAGGGTGTAATTAAATTAATTATGTATTGTATTATCATCAAGAGATATAAATTTATCTGAGATACCAGCAAGAACATTTGCATAGATATAAAATATGAGCAATACAAAAAGAATAGCACTGCAGTCAGTATTGGCCATTTGTCTTATTATTTCTAAAACTTCAAACAAATTACTGCAAAAAAAAAATTAAAGAGAAAATCTTAACCACCAAGTTCTATAAAAATTACAATCATAAAAATAAATCGACAAAAATACTACCTTTACTAGAAATAGTGAACTACCTCAAAATATAAAAAATGATACTTAAAAATATTATTTTTCTTCAAAATAAAGTTTCAATTATGACATAAATTATGAAAATGTCATGACAACAGCTATGGCAAGATTCTCTATCTATATAGCCAAGGAAACTATGGAAACAAAAAAACAACAACAAAAAATAGATCTCTACTAAGCTACATGCTTCTAAACTCTACATCTAGATGAACACATAACATTGCCAAATGTCAATGAGTTTAAATGGCAAACATAGTATCTACATTTATATTGATTGTAGTGAAAATCTACTTGTACATGTATAAGTAATTGAAATATTTCTGCTTATTGATCATTATTTGATTCAATAAAACAAAAAATATCAATTTCTTGACTTGTATTTTAATAAATCAATGCGTGTCTAATTAAGGCTTTAAGCTTTTTATTCAAATACATTTACATGATTTTAAAAAGGCTCACTGAATTTTCTTACAAAAAAAACATCATCAAAAAGTACTGTGGATATGAAAAAAAAATACGTAAGACAAATTATTCTTTTAAATGGCTTTACAAAATATTATAAAAATCATAATGCTTGAAAAAATAATACAAAAAGCCTTTTTAAGAAAATATAATAGAAGATGATTTTTTTACTTATTTAAAATTCAATAATCAACAATGGAACTACTAGAGTATTTCATTTATGTATATAATATATTTCAACAAGTGTGGCCACTAAAAGTATGTCTCGCCTGCCGGCACCATCGCTAAAATCAACTACCTAAGCTTTCATTTCTTGATATAAACACAAAAAGTGTCAGTATACCTTATAACAGATGCCTAGTTATTATACTATTCAAGCAATCCATTGTCCACACAAGTATTACAAAAAGTTTTCTGTCTGAAAAAAAGACCTAAGTTCACAGAGTCACTGGAGTGTAAAAATGGGGTCATGGTCACATGGCATGGTGACAGTTGCGTTGTCCATAGCCGCAACTGTCTGTTTACCCAATATCAGATGCCTAGCTATTATAACTTTCCAGCAATTCATCGTCCATAAAAGTCTTACAAAAAAGTTTTTCGGCCTGAAAAAGACCTAAGTTCACAGATTCACTGAAGCGTGAAAATGAGGTCAGGGTCACACGGCATGGTGCCAGTTGCATAGACCATAACCTGAACTGTCTGTATACTAAATATCAGATGCCTAGCTATTATACTTTTCAAGCAATTCATTGTCCACAAAAGTCTTACAAAAAAGTTTACAGCCTGAAAAAAGACCTAAGTCCACAGAGTCACTGGAGCGTGAAAATGAGGTCAGGGTCACACAGCATGGTGACAGTTGTGTAGACCATAACCTGAACTGTCTGTATACCAAATATCAGATGCCTAGCTATTATACTTTTCAAGCAATTCATCGTCCACAAAAGTCTTACAAAAAAGTTTACGGCCTGAAAAAAGACCTAAGTTCACAGAGTCACTGGAGCGTGAAAATGGGGTCAGGGTCAAACGGCATGGTGACAGTTGCGTAGACCATAACCTGAACTATCTGTATACCAAATATCAGATGCCTAGCTATTATACTTTTCAAGCAATTCATTGTCCACAAAAGTCTTACAAAAAAGTTTACGCCGCCGCCGTCGCCGGAAAGTAATACCTATGTCTCGCCTTCCGCGACTATTCGTCGCAGGCGAGACAAAAACTGTTTTCTCTTTTACAAACTGCATATCTGTATTACAAGAACACTTTCTAAACATAAATTGCCCTGGAAGAGTGAACTTGCATAGTTACTTTTCTTTATACATTATGATAAAAAAAACAAAAAAAACACACCTTTGAGTGCAAATGGAATAAAACAGTAATATCTGCCTATTGCTTTCAAATGGAAATAAACATTAAAATTTACAAATTACAGAAAACAATACAAGTAAAAAAATGTTCAAATTAATCATTTAAATAATAAGAATCCTTTTTTTCAAATAGCTTTTGGATATTCCACCTTCAAAGTACTACAACCAAAACTACTATATCAAATCAAATAAGACCACAAAAACAAATGAAAATTGATATTGTACAAAATCTCCTTTCACAAAATATGAAAACAAAACTGACAGTCAAATGAGATCTATATATAAATCATGCATATTTTTCTTGTTTTCTTATCAATATTTAAATATATTACAAAATACAAACACTTAAGTTTTTTGGCACAATGGTACAAACAATTGTTCTTGATTTACATATGAAATATGTCAATTGTCAAAACTGTTTCTTTGCAGACAGTCTGTTTTTTACATGCAACTTAAAAAAAATAACTAAAAAACTAAAGCGCATAAAAGACAGAAACAAATTTAAATGGGACAAT
Source organism: Arcuatula senhousia (assembly GCA_963971305.1). Classification (NCBI taxonomy): domain Eukaryota; kingdom Metazoa; phylum Mollusca; class Bivalvia; order Mytilida; family Mytilidae; genus Arcuatula; species Arcuatula senhousia. The sequence goes on along the minus strand of OZ020303.1, from coordinate 23,583,788 downwards.
GGATATGTGTATACAAGATTATCAAAAAATCATATTTCAGAAACTACATGTAGCATAAGCAATTGGCTTATTTCATATGCAAATCAAGTACAATTTTAGAAAGATTAAACAATCTAAACCTATGATAAAAATATTTTATAACCTACAAATTTATTTATAGCAAAATCTCACTAATTACTAAAACTGACATATGTAATAAAATACTCTCTATAAAGCTAGATAAATACAATTGCATTTGTTATGCATTTAAAGCCTTCTAAATATGGCACCATGTAAATTATGGACACATCTAGCATGAGTGTGGCACCATGTAAAACATGCCCTGCATGATTGGGGAGCATTATATACAATAAAATAATCTCCTTATAACAAAATACAAATTGGTTCAATTAAATTTAAAACATTAAAGCGTCACAATTAAAATTGAACCATTTTCTCTTTATTCTAAGTTGGTATAATGTGTATTAATCATAAATTGTGCAATAAATCAGCATAATTCAGCACCAAAATTCTACTTTGAGCAAAGTACTTAAGCAATTTTTCAAAAAAAGTTTTTTTCTTTTAATGTCTAATAACTACTGTAAAGTCATAATTACAACAGCAAACTTATTACAACATTGTTAACATTTTGAAAAGGATTTTTTTGCTAGTATAGATTAAAGTAAAATACAAAATTTCAGTTCTTTTCTTTGAACACATACATTTTTATTTTCAACAGTAATCAAAAGTTTATATAGAAACAAAGTGAAATTTTCATCTAGAAACATAGACCTGTATACCTGAAAATGTTTCATGAAAAACATTCATGATAATAAAACAACTTAGAAATGTAATGAAAACTTACAACTTTAACAATAAGGATGTAATTGCAAACCATATATCCTTCTAATATAACAACCATTGTATGATTATTGACACAAAAGCTTTGCGTCTTTTTTCAATCATTATACACACTTTTTCTGGTTGAATTCTTAAATAAGCAATTTCACATTATGTGCCTAACAATATCTTATTGACAGAATAATTTTTTTTTATGTCATTTCTTTAACCCATTTCACAGTACACTCCCCTTCTGACTAAAATGGGACAACTAAATCACAGTATATTAGCACTATCATTTCCTGAGCTTTGGATCAGCAATACACTTCTTTATCATTATCCATTGCTAGTCTAACTTGTTCCAACTTAAACTGAAGTCTATTCTTTTTGGCAAACTCATCTTCTTCTAAAGCTTGCCACAACTGTAAAAATAAAAGTAACAATAGAACTATAAACTGTGTCTAAGAAACAAAGGGTAGCCTTAGCTAACCAAAAAAAAAAAACTCTGAACAAATCTTATTTAATATACATACATGCTCAAGAAAAATGCAAGTCAATATCAACTTTTTATAAGAAAACTTGTCTGCTCCATCCATGACCTGTCCACATGTTAAGTATCATTTCTATGTCTTATACCCAAGAAATACATCTTAACCTTGGACTAAACCAAAGTGTCACAGACAGACATACAACAGAAACTGTTGTAATCCTGTCCACATACTTTAACAAAGCAAACAGAGGGTGCTTGTGTATATTTTTTATTATAAATTTACAGAGCATATAAAATATTATTGAGATAGATTCTGAACCCTTACATAAAAAAAAATCTGTCAAAGTCAAAAATGGCCTGATTTCATTAAACAGGAAGTAGGTGAGCAACAGACCTAAAATCGAGTCCCACGTTATGGGACCCCACCCTGATGCTGTATACCAAATATCAAGTGGCTGTGATAAGTAGTTGCTGAGAAAACTGTTTCGGAAATTTTTCCCCGCCTGCACGCCACTCACCATTTTATAACCAAAATGAGTACAAAAGAACATTGAGTCATTGAATGCATTTTGTTTTGATTTGTATTTGTTTCGTTTAACTTCAGTATGTGTGAACTAAATTGTAACTGCTGTAGTCATATAATGTTTATTATCATGTAGGGCAAAGGCTTTGTAAGTGTTATAACTTGTATTACTTTTTTTTTCTTTAAAGCTAATACATTACCTCTTCATTATATTTGATGACATATTTATACAGTTCATACAAAGCAGCTGTTGTGTTAAACTCATCTTGATGAATCTACAAAATATATAAAGAAATAGAATCATTCAAAATTTAACACTTGATTAACATAACTACTTTTTAGCATTAGACAATATACTCAATGGGACTATTTAAAGATAATGCAATATGTAAAATACCAGAAGTGTGCATCTTCCTGAGAAAACATGACAGAAAATGTTTGTTATGAATGAACTGACCAACATACAAGAGTAAAATGGTATACCCTACCTCTGATTGAAGTACTGATTTGAGAGGGACATAAAGTCTTAAAGATTTTTAAAAATTGACAAAAAGAATGTGTAAAGATTTACCCTAGATTCCTCAGTCATCATGGCTGTCATGTCCTGATCACTGATAGCTGGCATCATGGTAATGTCTTGATAGTACCTTTCAACCCATTTCTTAAATTTAGGAATATCTTTGGCAAATAAGAGTTTACTTGATGGAGAATCCTTCCCCAGTCGATGGGGACTTTGTGAGCACGAGTCCATGAAAGTTTGAGCTACAACACTTAAACATGAGTCCACGATATTTGATTTGTAAATGTCAAACACAAAGTTCGGATTCTTTATCACATTCACCCAAAACCTCAAAGGCAAGCTGTAAAATAAAGAAAACACCGTTAAGAGATATCATGCTACCCAAAACTTCAAAGGCAAGCTGTAAAAAAAATCTGCCAAAGTAAAAAATGGCCGGATTTCGTTAAACATGAAGTAGGTGAGCGACAAACCTGAAATCGAATCCACATTATGGGAGCCCATGCTGATGCTGCATACCAAATATCAAGAGGCTGTGATTAGTAGTTACTGAGAAAACTGTTATGAAAATATTTTCCCAGCCCGCCCGCCTGCCGCCTGACATTCACCATTTTATAACCCGGATTTTCACTAGTGAAATCCGGCCAATAAAGAAAACACCAATATTATAACATAATATAATAATAATACCAACTTATAATATGAAAATAAATAAATAACCACCTCAAAGAGTAATAACAATTTTTTTCCAAGGGTAAAACATGTAATTTGATCAATATACAGGTGATAGATAACATGCAAGAGTTTCTCCTAAATTCTGAATATTTAATTCTAAATTCTTATCACTTTGTTTGTTATTCCATGCATAAAATGATTTCCCCATTCCAAATGAAGAATTGCTATGTAGCATAGCCCTGGAATGAATCAAATATAATGAACAAATGTCATTTTAAGCATATCTTTGTGGAAATCCTAGCCTTTATATGTGCCTCTCTACAAAACAAATCCTTTTTTTTAATGAGGAAAAGTCTTAACACAATTGTATTTGTGTGGGGTTTTTTTGTGTACAGGGCCTTCATAATTGCTTGTTTGTTACTTGATCTTAATCATGTTAATGAAGAAGATCTTTATAAAATTTTAGCTGAGAATCAAATGATCTGCTTAATTTTAATCAGGCCTTCTTACCTATTGGATTTCCACGTATATACAACTTCTTGGTCCTGGATGTTATGTAATAATGCTTGATCATCCAGAAAATCAAACATATACTTAATGGCAAGGGGAAGAGCATTCCCTCGGTGAGCAATACTGAAAATTCTCTCAAATAAATCATCTACAAACTGTTGTAGGGTACCCTTCGTGGCTAAAAGTCGTGTCAGGTAGATTTCTGATACCATTTTACTTCCACGATCTGTGCCTTCTCTGTTATAGTTTTCGGCTTCGTGTGATCGTACCTGAAAATCATGTAAAACTCGTACAGAATTTTTTACACAGAAATTCAATGGCAATTTGTTGCAAATGAAGACAGTCCTTTAAAGAGAGGGATCCATTTCTTTATGCCCAAATTCTTTCAATGATTATGAAAATGTATTGGTGTGTGTGCTAAAAAAACATACAAGTGATTTGAAAAATAAACTAGTGTCTTTAAAATATGTTTTCAACTTTCAACATAAATTTTTATTATTTTATAAGCTAATACTCAAATACTGTTCTTGACACATAAACTGAACATATCCACTTACTAAATGGTAGAATTTGTTAACGCCAGCTATCTCCATTTCTAATGCTACATTCTGTGGAGTAACTGTTCTATTGAGTGAAGGACTTCGGGTAGAAAATGGAAAGTTGTCTACAAAAGAAAATAAAAGCATTCTGTATTTCAGTTTAAATCACAGTTAAGACATTTATAATCATTGAATATTAAAACCAATACTTACTGAAATGTTTAGTTCCTTGAAATGCTATAAAAAATATTGTTTTCAAAATTAGTTAACAATGTATTTACATGTCTGTATGATTTTAAATTGTGTTATCACCCAACCAGTTATTCAGCTGACATACCATAGAATTTGGATCCTGATTTCTCAGAAGAATTCAGTGAGGACTGATTAAATTGAGGTTGTTTTGGCACTAATGTCATGAAGGCTCCATCATTCACCTGAAATAAAGATATGTATTCCACATGAATAACATTAAAAGGTTTGACCTTATTCAAAAATTTCATCTTTAACATATTTAAAAACTTTACAATAAAATGTCTTTTCATCCTTTGCAACAATTTCTCCTAGAAAAATGTATAACAATAAATTAATATCCAATTAGATACATTCAGTAAATATCTAACATATCAAGTCAATTAGTTCAATACCCTTTAAGACTCTCATAGATTTAGCATCTGGAAAAACTTTGTTTGAGCTACTTGGAATGGGAAAAGAATATAACTGGTGGAATTTTAAATGTACTGGGTGTTCATTTTATAGTGCAGACATGCTGTTACATGAAGAATAAAAAAAAGTTTTAAAAGAGAAATTTGTTATTTGTGTCAAATCAACAATATTTAAACAGAGATGTTCTCCATTGTTAAAAAGACTTCTAGTTTCATACAGTTCCTAAATTTCTTTCCTTTTAAGGAGGGAGTGCACTTGATGCACTGTTCCTAAATTTGCTTTCGATTTCATTTTTTTCCAGACAACGATAAATGTAAATCTAAATGCACTAAATACACACCTTATAATGAAGAAGACTATTAAGTCTACGATATTCTCCTTCCTGTTTGGTCGTGTTGTCCTCATCATGTAAGATAAGACGACCTTTTGTTCCGCTGTTCCACTCTGTAGAAGATGGATCAAGCAAAACTGTAATCATGGAAACAACACAAAAATAGAATGACCACTCTCAAACCTCTGCAGTGTAGCAGATGACCAATGTGATGATGGTGATGGAGGATGATAGAATTTTAACATAACATATTTCACATTCTTTGAAATTCTAGGGTTAAAATTATCTCCCCCTTGATTGCTTTTAATGAAAATAATCACCCTTTCAGAAAATAATTTAGAAATAATATTAGCCCATATTAGAATATTTGCCATTGCAGCTAAAAACTTGCATACATGCACTTATTGTGATTTTTCTGACTTATAATTATACATGTAGTTGAGAAATAAAAGAATTTGATCATTGAGCATGTTAAATGTGAAATATGTTGCGACTGTCATACCATCAAAACTTAAATGAAAAATATAAAGTTTTGATGTTATGACAGAAATGATGATACATGAAAATCTAGAACTAAACTAATATAAACTATAAAATGATTATTTCAACAATACATGCAGAACAATAAAGAACCTTCACCAATAGCATGTTAATACAGTACATGTAATAATTCTAACTTTCTGTTTTATCAATAAACTTCTTTTTTCCTTTTTTGTTGTTGTCTTTTGTGTGTTTTAATTTCAAGTGACTTTCATATTTTGTTAACTTTGTTCACAACTCATTCATGTCATTTGGAATACACTAGAAAATTTTAAATATATTCTAAAACATCAATAAAATAGTCCTATGCAAAAGAAATAATTTTCTGCTTCAATTTTACAATTTCCAAATCGTTCATTCTCCGTGTTGATTAAGCTTTCTTAGCATTTTAAAAACTCGTTCTAACATCAATCTTTAACAAAAGTTATTAATTTATTCTAAATTTATACAATGTAGTCTGTACATAAATATCAAAAATCCAATTCTATATTCAGTGACCTATATAATAAAATAATGGTTTCAAGATGCAAGCACAACAGAAAGACAACATGAAGATTAATAGCAAAAAGCAGTCAAATAAAAGAAGCATGCATTGAAATTAATAAGGAATAATATTAAATTCAATTCATATCTGAATCCCGTGGTCAAACATGTCTTAAAGTTAAAATGTCTACTGCAATTATAGAATTTCACAATTTAGATACAATCTATTTTGAAGACAATTTGGGAAAAAAACCACATAAATAAATTCTGCTAACAAGATGGTTTAACATATAACTCTGTGTCATAATATAAACCAAGTTAGAAGCTACAGCTAAAAGCATTTATCTTTTTTTTCAGATATTGTTATAAATTCAATTGTAATCCCATAAGTACCATAGTTTCAGTTTTAAAAGGGTCAGTAAGATTAATAATATAACAATACATGCAAGCTATTAGTTTGGTTATATAAGACATGCCTATGTTAGATAGATTAGAAAGTAGTATCCCTTATTCCTAGTTCCACCATCCTCAACCATCCATCACAAAAGCTTGGTCACTGCTCGCTCAAGCAATTAATGAAATAGACAGCCAAAGAAATCAGTATTTTTCCTGAACCAGAGGGAATAGTATAGGTAAGCAAAGGGGGAGATTTTAAATTTTTGTTCAAGTTTTTGTAATTTTTATCACTGCAAATTTCACTCTCACACCAAAGCAATACAAACACTCCATTCAAAAATCATTTTTTTCTTCTTCAATTTTCTGTTTTAAAAAGGAAATGTTTTCCCATATTGTGTTGATCAAAAGCATATGTTAAAGGTATTAAATTATGTTGGTTAATCGTTTATATCTTTCCTCAAATGCAATCGTTAGTCCAGCATTCAAGTTTTACATTTTGATAAATGCTCTATAGAAACTGTCTATAACTGAAAATATTCTACTTCCCTAAAAACTTTTGAGTCTAAATCTAGTAAGAGTAAGATAAAATTTAACACACTACATAAAAAGAATTTGGTGACAACACTGCAACACAAGTTTCTATACCTAAATCGACATCATCTTTGATAGGTCGACTACTAAATGGTGCGTTTTTATAGATAGCATCGAGTATTTTCTCTTTGACTTGTGCGACTGTATCACAGTCAAGGACTTTGACTGGATGGGGTCCCTGATACTGATCCATATCCTGGACATATATTGTCTACAAAATAAAACAAGCAAGTGTAATAAATGTATATGAAACAACCTCGAAAATCAACAAGGTAACCATATATAAACAATATTTATTTTTGTTATTCATTGAAAACTACAATGTAAATAAATCTATATGCAAAAAGGGATTGACTTAACATATTGAACCATTTATTTAAAAAAATAATAATTCTTTAACATAAAATTTTTAAGACTAGCTGTTTTTATTTATTTGTGTTTTATACTATTTACTGTCCAAAGATTAAATCACTATGCCTCATTTCCCAGTTTTGTATTCTTTTCTTTGTTTTGGACTTGACAATAGTGTAATATGTCTTTTTTACTTGAAAGTTATGTCTGCTTACTTCAAAGTTATTATATCTTCACAAAAATATCCCTCATGCTTAATTTTAAAATTCTGAATTACAAATAATGAATTATAACTGTTCTCAATACAAAATGCTTACTTCCAAAAATTCCAAAATGTGAGAATGAAAATTGACACATTTTTGGTTCATTTTAGTAAAATCTCCAATTGAAAATTTTCATTCTTCAATAAGCATACCATTTGTTTATAGTCTAACTGTTGTCTAATGAGTTTGTCCTCACTGAGGGAGTATCTGGCCTCACTTGTAACAGCATCTACAGGACCCTTGGCCACTTGTTGTTTGATAGCTTGATATAACATAAACAGAGGTTCACCAGCAACCTCCTGTTAATAGATAAAATGTATGACAAATGTTTGATAAGAATGTTTCTTGTCTTACATTCAAAATAAGATACTATGATCAAAGTACATCACTTCATATCCAAATTCACTTATGTTTTTATAGGAGTTCAGAATGTCAATTTCAAATTAGTAGTTTTTTTTTCATTCTAGTATCTTGTTTTAAGGACTTTGACATTGAACTTTGGTTCTTTATACTATAACTTTTAATTGTTTGTTCTTAAATGTCTATAGACAAAAGGAATTCAGAGTCTAGAATTGCTCACTTGACTTCAATAGCCTATTACATAATTATTACCTGCCAATTTTTAGTTTTAGTTTTAGTAAGTCTATATCTAGCATCAAATACATATTAATTTTTAAGAGTCCATAACTTCCAGATATAAAATATAAATTTGGTAAGACTTTCAATAAGCTTTAAATATTAGCAAGTAGATGCTTGTCTCTATCTAACTTTTCAATGTACAAAAAGAAACTAAAACATAATTCTTAACCTTTAAAGGGCAACAATGCTAAAAGGTCAACTGACAACTTTGACCCAATTGAGTATTGATTATAACTAAACTGATAAGTGATAACACACAATGATACAATAAACTCACCTTTAAAAATTTATACAATAAAAATGTAAACCAATTTGTTAACATCTTTTCTGCAACAGATTCATTTCTGAAATATACAAATAAAGGTAATAACAAAACTACCGAACTTGAATATAGCATTGTTCTGTAAGCCTAAATCATTCATGTCTTCTTCAAATATTTTAGATATAGTAACTGTCAACACTCTTATAATCCTCCATATCCCTTTTTAATTTAATTTTCCAAATGAGCTCTTCAAAACATTTGTTGCATATGATGTATTAAAACTGTGATCTGTTTTCCATTGTGGAGTTTTTGAATAGTTGCTGACTTGTTACTTTGTTTCTACATCTCATTATCTTCTACAACAAATTGTTATACTGTTATAATCATATAATAGTCAAAGACAACAAACCTTCTGAATAGAAGCTTAGGTTCCTTCTTCCCATCAATAGATCTTTCAATCAAATCACTCAGTAAAGTTTTAAGAATGCTACAAGTAAATGGAAAAAATAAATATGGTTAGTATTTATGTACAGTTAAGACAACCAAAGTACAGGCTCCAGAGTCTTTGAATGCAGAAGCTGATTTCAAATTTTTAATAATTAATAATTAGCCTCATCTTGATTAAAATACCATCATCCTTAAACATTTCTAAAAGAAGTAAAGCTAAAAATTGTACTGAAAAAAAGACATATAAATTGTTGCTTGAAGTTATCTTGCTGTCACAAAATAGCAAGACATATGACAACGTTGTACACTTACTCAGTGCTGTATTCCATTTTAGTTTGTAATGCCACAGAAATCAGGGATGCCACATTGACCTTGTCCTTCATTGTAAAATTCTTATGACCTTCCAGTGTCCTGATAAAGGTCAACAGGAAAGTTTTGTTGCCTATCAATTGAGCAAACAGCTGTAATCCTTTCTCTACACTGTCCCTCCTCCTATAGTCAACCTTAATAATGAAAATAAAAACAATGATGTATACATGTTTGTAAATGTTATAAATATAGCCAAATCTGATATTATAACATATTGAAAATCATATGCATGTGAAAGCTAGAATAAAGATAACTAAGGAAAGACTCATACGAAAAGCATGAAAATTTTGTAAAAAAATCAAATGGATTTGCATAAAATTTTCATATGTGGATCCCTAAATGGTACCTTAAAATGTTTGATCTAGTGTATCAGAGCTATAAATTTTTTCCTGTATTGTGACTATTTCAAATTTTAAAATAGAACTTTTGACCAAATACAGATTTTTTCCTGATAAAATATTGCTATACAAAACACAGCAAGACCGTATTTAGTCTATGATTTGTCACACATCCGAAGTCTTTATCAGTTAATTGTCAATTGTTTTTCACATCACCTGCCTTTTTAAATATTGGTGATCAATTTGGGAATGTATTGCACGGTTTTTTGTTGACATATTTGAAACTGTTAATTCTTCTAAAATTTTTGCGTAAAACATTTGATTTTTTTCGTTTCATTTATTCTACTTATCTTCTTTATCTGTATTACAAGTACTTTTATTTTTTTTACCTTATTTCCTATTCTTATTTTAACAAAAGTTCAAAGTTTGTTGTTGTACTTGTAATGAATGAAATGTTTTGTTGATCCAACATTCAAATATCAATCAATCAACTGATTTCTAATTCAAAGATATAGACAATATTACTCTACTTATTCAATTACCTCTAAATCTCTGGCAACAGGATGGTCTGCCTATTGTCTTGAGGAAACAGTAACCTCCTATACAATATGTCTGATAGTTCAAACAATCAATCAATCAATCTTAACTTACCTCTAAATCTCTGATGACAGGATGGTCTGCTGTATTGTCTTGAGGAAACAGTAACCTCCTATACAATATGTCTGATAGTTCAATCAATCAAACAATCAATCAATCATAACTTACCTCTAAATCTCTGATGACAGGATGGTCTGCCGTATTATCTTGAGGAAACAGTACCCTCATACAATAAGTCTGATAGTTCCAGAATGGTATGGCTACTTGACCATACAAATCACTGGTCAGTTCTGTCATGTCTGTCTGTAGCTCGGCAAAGGCTAAAAGATAAATAAATCAGTAAGAAATAAATGTACCAGTAGCTTTAGCCTTTAGTTAACTTGTAAGCTGAGGTTTCCAAATAAATATACTGTATCATTGTGCCACCTATTTTGCAGTAATCTGCAAACGAGATAACAATTTCTAAAAAATTTGAATTTTCATTATTACTATGTTCTAATTATTTGTAACAAGTCTGGATTTATTAAAATGTTTTTGGTCTCTTCCATTCACTCATATCGTTCTTTCTGGTATTAAGTTGCATAGTGTTTTTGTTGTTTAATTTTAATAATCAATCCATCTACCAACACATATACATAGGGGTCCCTAAACAAGTTCCAGACACAATGAACCAGGGGCCCCTAAACATGTTCCAAACACAATGAACCAGGGGCCCCTAAACATGTTCCAAACACAATGAACCAGGGGCCCCTAAACATGTTCCAAACACAATGTAACAGGGGCCCCTAAACATGTTCCAAACACAATGTAACAGGGACTGTAAAACAAGTTCCTAACACAATGTACCAAGGATCCTTAAATTAAGTTCCAAACACAATGCTCCCAGGGTACCGTAAAACAAGTTTCCAACTAAATGTACCCAAGGGTTCCTAATCCCTTTCTTAATAATACTCTGGGGTCTTTAAACCTACTTTCAAACGCAATGCACTAAGGGGTCCCTACAACCATTTTCCAAACATAATATCCCTTGTTATCCTTTCTTACCCTCTTTGCATTCTTTGGCCACCTTAAGCTCCAAGTTATCCATTTGATTCTGCATTTTCTTCATCATACTATCATTCTTCTTGGATTTAAGGCGATACATGATAATGACGATAATCACGATTAGGAGTAACAAGCCACCACCACAGGCAATGAGGATTATATACAGATCAGGCAGATCAAAGGCATCTATTTCATACTGTATGTTTCCAAGTGTAATAGTAAAGTTTCTCCCAACTCGTACCTGTAAGAGATTAATAGAATGTAAGATATAAGATTTGTTAAATTCAATATAATGAATTTTACATAAATACAGTTCTCTTTAGTGTTTTAATAGGAATAATAATGTTTTTCTTTGGTCCTGTCTAATTATAATGTGAATTAGGATATTTCCTAAGTTTAAATGTTAAAATATTAAAATTCAAATCATGTGTTTGCTCAAAAATCAAGGCAAGCTATTCAAATATAATTTGCTTATTTTTTTCTAAATAAAATGTACTCGTAAGAAGAAAAAAGTCCCTAAATCTGTTCCACATCATAATATATAAAATATTAATATAATGTCCTTACAGTGACTTCAGGATGTTGTCCACCATTAGTTGCTGAAGGCTGTGTCTTGGGTGGTTTACAACTTAACAAATACTGTATAGATTTGACAGTACAGTTGTCCTTGCCAATGTGAACTGTCACCTGAGTATGATCAAAGGCTGTGTCTGTCAAATATTTACCCTGAAAATACAAGGAATGATGGATTCATTGTTGTTTGCTTAATTAATGTAATGTTGACAATACTTCAGTCACTAACTGGACAAAGGTTGTTTCAACATTGTTTATTAGGGATAGATTCAAAGAAAATATGGGGACGGTGAAAAGCACCTTAAACTTAAAGATGGTGATGTGATGTGTGAGGAAATATTTGGTGAAATATGAAAACATTTTATGGGTGGTGGTGTCTTAATTGAAATTCCAACCACTTTGCCCTATATAATTATTTTTGGTATGTAAGACCCTTTCATTTTCCAATTTCCAGAACATTTTAATTTTCAAACTTCTAGCTCTTATAAATTTGGTAATATATACAACTAGAACTAGACTGTCCATGCAAAATTGCTACTGTGATGATGATTTTTGCTAATGTTTAAAAGTGTTGAAACAAAATGTCAGCACTGAATCATCCACAGAACAGTGCCAAAAGTGAGTTCCAAAATATTTTTCTGCTATGTATCTCATAATCATGAATCCAAATTTTAGGTGAAAAATCATACAAGACTGATACACCAACCACTTTAAAATTTATAATTGATAAATACATTCTAATTTCAATAAGACCTAAATCTGATTTGCTAGATTGTAGCCATTTTAAGAATATCTGGATGTCACCTAAAAGGTACTGAATCCTTGGACTTACCCCAATACTAAGGAAATCATTAGTCTTCCCCTGGTACAGCCTAGTACTAGGATCAAACAGTTCAAACTCTGGGTCAGGATAGACGCTGATGTTACCAAACTTCTGATATATCAATACATTGTCCATCTTAAAACCAAATTGTAACATCTTGAATGGAGTTTTGTTAGAGTCTGTGGATCTCTTAGATTTAGACACAAATGGGATATCATCATCTACATATGGTGTCCAACATGTCATTTCTTCAGTTGTTGTTGTCCTGACACAATCCTAAAGCAGTGAGAAAAAAAAATAAATGTTGTTATAAAACAAACAAAATAAGTTAAGAAAATTTGTTTTTCATGAATGTCTTTGAAAAATGAAACATGAAAAATAAATATGGTTTTCTTTTGAATAAAAAAGTGGCAGCATTTCTTGATGACATCTAAAAATGTCAGAACATGCTTTAAAAGTACATTGATTTGTCACATCCATTTACATTGTCAATTTACAAGCATAGAATTAACTTATCTTTACATCCCAGCTCCTTTGTTCTAACAGGGGTGATCTGAGCCGGATCATCCCTCGGAATACCCTGTTCTACTTTTTCAACTCTATTGTTCCCTTTCTTTTGTTTTTCAAACACGTTTTTTGAGAAATGTTCACTAAGTTGAACATAGGAAAATTATAAAATCAACAACAAAGTTTTTTTGAAGATTGAAAAATAACATAGTTTCCACCGGAGTTTGAACATCGGATCTCACTGTTCCAAGTCTACCTTCATATCCACTAGACCACGAAACCGATGGAAAATCTACGCTAAAAAAATGTACATAAAGAATCTTGAAGGGCCCCAATAAGGATACTCTATAATATATATTATAAAAATGTTTTCTATTTGATTCTAAATGCACAGAATGTATTCTAATGTTTGTATTAAAATTTATCATGACATATTTTGAAGGCTGGGATGTAAAATAGTTATTACATTCGGACTTGGTGTGTCAGTAAGATCACCCCCTCCGGCCTCCGGCCGTCGGGGTGATCTTTTACTGACACACCGCGTCCTCATGTAATAACTATTACAGAACTCATGAAATGCAAAAGGTAAAATTCTATTCACTACTCACCCCTTCAAAACTTTCACCATTTTCTCCCCAGATGACTATCTTTGGTTTCTGTATTATGTTTAATCTTAATCCTGTAACATTAACTGGCATACCACCACTGAAATAGTACCAAAAGAGGAATAAGGTACGGTTTACAATTTCAAACAGAAATCAGCTAATCAGTACTAGGGGGTATCTACATGTATAACAACAATGAAAAGAATTTTATGCTAACTCTTTAACCTTTTTACACAAAATTTCTGAATTATTTTCTACATTTTTACTGTTCAGTATCCCAGTTATAACTCAATAGTTTTTGACAAACAAAGAAATATGGTAATCACAGTAATCTTCCTTTATTTTCATTGAATTTGGATCAGACAAGATGACAAATAGACCCATAACTGTATACCACTATATTTTTGTGTGTAAGGTGTTAAAAAATGTCTTCATGATATAGTCCTAAATGAACAACCTTTTAATCGTTTTCCTTGGCCTTGCATCTTTTATAACAGGATCAAGAACAAAGGTGAAGGTCAGATTACTTCTGATTTCCTGAAGGTCAAAGATCATCCTTAGTTTGCCAGTCATTTCAGTTTTAGAGTTGTTTGTCACACAGATTAAATGATCTGGCAGTTTTCTACAAGAGATGTGTTTAAATACAGAGTTTATGCTATACACAGACGTTTCTATTTTACTTTAACCTTTTAAAAAATCAATTGAAAAAGTTAAAAATTTGCATAAAATAAAAATCTTAATTGTTCAAGTACAAAATAACTTTTGCAATTACCCTAATAAATGACTTTTACGGGGAGGGAAAAGCAAAGAACTAATGCCTTATTAAAAACATTTCTACTTGTAAAATATTGAAAGCGAAGGGGAATAATACTAATATCTTACTTGATAACTACACAGGCTATACCATCTATATCAACAGAGATATTGGTGCCAGCATTAACATTGTGTCCTGAAATGGTGATCTCTGTGCCTCCTGACCTGGCACCCTGGGTGGGGCTAATACTGGTGATGTTTGGTGTCTGGAAAAATAAATGATAAACCAATTGATGATAGATATGATAAGAATATTAAAACATATATACCAATGCATCAATTTAGTGTTAAAAAGATTTTTATAAAGATGCTCTCATACCAGTTGGCATACAGTTAATTCAGGGAAGCAAAAGAAGATAATGACATGTGGAATAAGTGTATGCGACACAACCTACAAAAATCAGCTCCAACTTAAATATCCACAAAAGAAAACAGTCAACAGACTTCAATAAGACCAATGGTCATTGTTTGTCATCTAGTAATAGGCCAAATATTTTACATAAAGTTTAAAACCTTAATATATTGTTTCAAAAATATGAACATAGACTGCTTAAAGCCAAAGTAATTGATAAATTTTAACCATAAATGATTCAATGATGATTTCAAGTAGTTAAAATTCCCCTGTTGAAAGATTCTCCCAGTGTTAACACCTGATCATCAGACCCTTTCTGTAAGTGATAACTAAATGCATTTACATACCACATATGAGAAAAACTGTTTAGATTCCGCTAAATATTGCCCATTAACAGTCACTCTAACTGGTCCTCTAGGGTTAAAATCTTGAAAATACATTCCTGTCCTGCACACAATTCTGAAAAATAAATGAGGGTGTAATTAATTGAACTATGGGGATTTGTTATAAATAGAAACATACATAAATAATCCCTTTGTATTCAACTTAAAAAACAAAAAAAATCACACCATTTACAAAATTTTTAAACTGACTTGTTGGTCAAGGATATCACAAGCTGTAGCTTATAAAATCTTTCTTCAATTACTTAGAACTTGACACTACTCTAGGAATTCATTTTCTCTATTGCTACACATTTAGTGCGAATTTCAAACATAGATATACCATTTTCTTTAAATTCTGATTTACTTGGGCCTTTCAACTTTTGGTAAGTGTATCTCTGATGAGCCTTCTAATAATGCAGACACAGCTAAAATTGTTCACTTATTCTAATCTTGCTATTTGTTAGATTCTACTTACATGCTTGGAGGTTTATACTGGTCCCTGATAGGAGAACATGGGATTCCTGCCACGTCTACATAGCTAACAATATCAGGGTAGGTCCTCCCTAAATTCTCCCCTGTGATAGTAAGCTCTGTACCACCTTCCTTTGGCCCAGATAATGGAGAAATCTAAAAACAAAGGTGTGATTAAATATGAGTCTAACAATGAGGCATTTGGACATTCATTTCTAGTCAGCTGATATTGTTTTTTACAAACAGTTCAGTCTTTTCCCAGATTATAGGCCATTTCATAACACAACAATATACAGTTTTCTACCAAATGTTCTTGGACCAAATAGTCTTCCAAATTATCAGTCAGGCAAAAATGTTGCACTTTTGTTTTAAACAAGAGTTAACACTAAAGTATGTCCCGCCTGCCGGCACCATCAGAAACAATTATTCTTTCTTACTTCCACTATATTTTGAATTTACATGGATTTTCAGTTTCTGAGATCAAAAGATGTTTATAGAACTTAAACATTGCAAATATATGCAATAAAAAAAATCAAAGTCACTCAACCGGAAAATCAAGGTCAAGGTCAAAAGATGGGGATGCAACTGTGCTAAGCTACTACTGGGGCATATGTATACCAAGTTTCATCAACCTAGGACCTATAGTTCTTGAGATATGGAAGTGCTTGCAAAACTTTTCCATTGCTATTATATGTATTGAAAATTGTCAAAGTCACTCAACCCAAAAATCAAGGTCAAGGTCAAAAGATGGGGATGCAACTGTGGTAAGCTACTACTGGGGCATATGCATACCAAGTTTCATCAACCTAGGACCTTTAGTTCTTGAGATATGGAGGTGCTCGCAAAACTTTTCCATTGCTATTATATGTATTGAAAATTGTCAAAGTCACTCAACCAGAAAATCAAGGTCAAGGTCAAAAGATGGGGATGCAACTGAGCTAAGCTACTACAGGGGCATATGCATACCAAGTTTCATCAACCTTGGACCTATAGTTCTTGAGATATGGAGGTGCTCGCAAAACTTTTCCATTGCTATTATATGTATTGAAAATTGTCAAAGTCACTCAACCAGAAAATCAAGGTCAAGGTCAAAAGATGGGGATACAACTGAGCTAAGCTACTACAGGGGCATATGCATACCAAGTTTCATCAACCTTGGACCTATAGTTCTTGAGATATGGAGGTGCTCGCAAAACTTTTTCATTGCTATTATATGTATTGAAAATTGTCAAAGTCACTCAACCGAAAAATCAAGGTCAAGGTCATAAGATGGGGATGCAACTGTGCTAAGCTACTACTGGGGCATATGCATACCAAGTTTCATCAACCCAGGACCTATAGTTCTTGAGATATGGAGGTGCTCATAAAACTTTTCCAAAAAGTTAACGCCGCCGTCGCCGCCGCCGCCGGTAAAGTAACACCTATGTCCCGCTCTGCTTCGCAGGCGAGACAAAAAATATGTGAAAAATTGAATTTTGATTATAGACTGGCCAAAATGTCTGAATACATTTTTGGCAAAAGCTTAGTTCAGATATGAACTACCTTTATGTCCATACTTACACTTTTAATTTGAGGATTGGGACATGTGGATGTAGAATGAAGCCACAGCTGTTGTTGGCGGTCACAGACTTTATTGGTGGTACATTCTGTGCCACACCATCCACAGTTATAATCAGTGGGTATTACCAAACAATCACCACAACTTTTACCCATCATCTCACACTTAAACATCTTCACTGAAATCAGAAAAAAAGAATATATATTTAATTTAGCGTTCAATTAGTTGCTATACAACCAATTTTATTTTATTTTCAAATTTTTATAAAATCGTGTAACCATTCTCTTATCCACTTACTTACAGCATCCAAAAAGTAGCAATATTACCATAAGATGAAGTCAAGGATTAATGTTACTGTCTGAGGACCTGTAACTATCATAGTACATGTAGTACATTTTTGTATGAACAAGGGCCTGGTAAAATGTGCATCTATTATCTGAAAATGCTTCTAAAAATATGATATTAGTCAATTCAAGAACGTAATTCTTGCAGATTGCTAAAAGTCATTTAATAATCGATAATTCAACTTTTTAAAACATTTATTTCAACATTTCCCTTAAATTATACAAAATTTCTTTAACTACTAATATATTGTATAAAAAAAAAGTAATAAAAAGAAATTCATGCATTAAAATATACAGGGAAGGGACTTGCAGTTTACATGCCAAAGTTACTGTAATAAAGTCATGTCATCTGTTACATAGTTAATGAACTCTCGATAAAATGATGATAATACATAGAAGCATTATGAAAACTATGAAAAGCCAATCAGTATATTATATACACACTGCTGGTGACATGAAAAGGTGAACATTGAACATTTGTAATTAAATATGAAAATTTTTGATAAATTTACATGGCCATCATATTGACCTATTTCTCCCATACTGTCTTATTTGTATCTCAATTTCGATATTTACTGTGGTTTCATTATTATTCGTGGGGTATCAATTTTCGTGGTTTTCATGGGTGGCCTTGACCAACGAAACCCAACGAAAAGGAAATTTAACATTGATCTGTATGGTGGAGACTTCAGAACCACGAATTTAAGAATCCATGAACTGATCCTTTTTCACTAAACCAGGAAAATTGGTACCCACGAAAATAATTGAATCCACAGTAGTATTCTACTATAAATATGCCCATCCAGTAAGGTGGAAGCACATCATTTTTTTCGTTTTAACTTTTAAGTATATATAAATTTTGATGACCACCCTCTTTATGCCAAGCAAGTATATTCTTAGATTGTTTTTTCATCTTCTTCTACAATTTAGAAAGGTTAAGACATTTTGTTTAAACAAAAGTATATCTCTGTACATATCTTGATGTTTTCTTGGAATTTGATTGATATGTTGTTTATTTCTAATTTCAAGCCCCTACATAAATATTCTTTATCTGCTGCTTTTACCTTGAATATGACCAGGATTATCTAGAGATTTTGTCAAGTCCTTTGACCCCCACACTATCTTGAATGGAACATTCCAGGATTCTGTTTGGTCCAAGTAAGAAAACTGAAAAGAAAAAAGAAAACATTCTTACCACAAAGAAATTTTCCTAATATACTTTTTATCTACTATTCATTCACAAATATTTCCATACTCTTGTGTTCATCAAAAATTCTGAATTAATACAATGGATTGATTATTTTACTATCAATATACATCTCTCTAACAAAATAATTTGATTATGATATTTATATCACAAATTCTCCCAACCTTAGGAGAATTTAATACTGTTGCTAACCTCTATAGTATCACACTCCAGAACTTTTTCTTTCTCTGTGATTGATATTAAGCGAGCTGTTACAAACTTTCCTGTTCCTAAACTGAAGTAACAGTATAAAGGTGTCTGGAAATCCTGAAACATAAATAGGACAAAGTAGACTTTAAACATGTGTTTGTACAAAATACAAAGCATCAAATACAGCAATCTGTATAAGGGCATTATAATCATTAGATCAAACAACAATCTGAGCATCCTTTTGTCTTGAGACAGAGAGATCCACTGAACGACCTGAAGAATACGATATCCCAGTTTGTACATTTTTGATAAGTTATAATTTTTCTTCATGTTTTTTTAGTTTGTGAAATTGGTTCATTCATGTATTGATGTACAAAGTTTCATGAAATTTTACTATGTTCTCAAAAAAATAATTGCAAGACAAAATCCCATTGAAATCCAGTTATTTATATGTAATGAGTGATGCATTGTGTGGGGTATGTTCTATTTGGTTACTCTAATACCACATTTTTTCGACCTTTTTTCCACACATTGGAAAAAAAGAAATTAATAAAGAACCTCATACAATGATTTCATACCTTCAAGTTATGGACAAATAAAGTGACTTTCTTGTAGTTTCCTGATGGGACCAAGATGTAATCAGTTGACTTCTGAACCCTTGGACATTTGTCTGGCCCAACTGTGTGTTTATGTAAAAATCCACCACTCTGGAAAATATAAATAAAATGAAAATCTTTACCGAAACAAAGAAAAATACATATGCTCATATAACACAGTGTCATTGCATGGCTTTTACAAACCAAATCATAACAGCATCTCCTAATGATAAAGTGACATTTTCACAGCTTTTAATAATACTTACATTAAGATGCAACATGTTTTTGGATAAATGAAAAGACCAAATAGAAAATAATGAGATGTGGAATAAGTGTACACGACACAGCCAACAATTAAACTGCAATTTAGAAAAACCACAATGAACAACCGCCAGCAGCCTTTAACGAGGCCATTTGGCACTGCTCTTGGTTCTGCAATTGGCCCATGGTCTAAATAAAATGCATATAATTCAAATCCAGCCCTGAAATAGTCACAGATAGACCCCCTTCTTAAACAAGGAACAGGAAACATCAAAAAGACAATTTAAAGTTTAATTATATTGTTGAAATTTTTAAGTTTGTATGTTGAGTTTTTAAATGCAAAGGGATTATATCAGCATTAAGCTGCACTGAAAGATTCAACAAACAATATCTCTGGGCAGTTAAATGAAAACATGATCGCTTACAGGTAATGGAAAACCTATCAAATTTACAAAGGAGAACAAAACTGTGAAAAGAATCTCGGCAGTGAAATTTAAAAAAAAAAAATATTCCTTAATAATACCAGGTAATTTTTCGCCACCCACTTATAGAGAATTTGTAAACTGTTGCTTTATTTCATTCAATACATACTTTGTAGAGACTTCCTAAAGGGAGATAACTTACATTCATGGCAGCGACAAACTCATCTGTCTCACTGCAGTCTTGTAAAGGATAATGGGTACACATATGGGTCTTTATACACCAGGTACAATTAAACCTGCTCAAACTGCATTTGTAACATCTGAAGAAAACAAGAGTTAACACTAAAGTATGTCTCGCCTGCCGGCACCATCAGAAACAATTATTCTTTCTTACTTCCACTATATTTTGAATTTACATGGATTTTCAGTTTCTGAGATCAAAAGATGTTTATAGAACTAAAACATTGCAAAAATATGCAATAGAAATAATCAAAGTCCCTCAACCCAAAAATCAAGGTCAAGGTCAAAAGATGGGGATGCAACTGTGCTCAGCTACTACTGGGGCATATATATACCAAGTTTCATCAACCTAGGACCTATAGTTCTTGAGATATGGAGGTGCTCGCAAAACTTTTCCATTGATGTTATATGTATTGAAAATTGTCAAAGTCACTCAACCCAAAAATCAAGGTCAAGGTCAAAAGATGGGGATGCAACTGTGCTAAGCTACTACTGGGGCATATGCATACCAAGTTTCATCAACCTTGGACCTATAGTTCTTGAGATATGGAGGTGCTCGCGAAACTTTTCCATTGCTATTATATGTATTGAAAATTGTCAAAGTCACTCAACCGGAAAATCAAGGTCAAGGTCAAAAGATGGGGACGCAACTGAGCTAAGCTACTACTGGGGCATATGCATACCAAGTTTCATCAACCTAGGACCTATAGTTCTTGAGATATGGAGGTGCTCGCAAAACTTTTCATTGCTATTATAGGTATTGAAAATTGTCAAAGTCACTCAACCGGAAAATCAAGGTCAAGGTCAAAAGATGGGGATGCAACTGTGCTAAGCTACTACTGGGGCATATGCATACCAAGTTTCATCAACCCAGGACCTATAGTTCTTGAGATATGGAGGTGCTCATAAAACTTTTCCAAAAAGTTAACGCCGCCGCCGTCGCCGCCGCCGCCGCCGGTAAAGTAACACCTATGTCCCGCTCTGCTTCGCAGGCGAGACAAAAATCAAACATCATTGTATACCAATAACCCACTGTAATAATTTACATGTGGTATCAATTTTTGTGGGAAAGACATTCCCCAAAAATAAGATATTTTATCTTGCTTTCAATGATGAATTTATTAAACAATGAATTAAGGAAACCACAAATTTATTCCAAATCCATGAAAACCGATGAACACAAATTTAAGTACTTTCACAGTATTTTTATCCATGTTTAAACTTTATTGCCATTTGCCCTTTTCTAACTCATATTAGGAGTAGTTGTAATAGATCAATAAGCCATCATTTTCTGCTATATTTTTTTTCCAAATCAAATTTGATGGATATGTTTCAAGTAAGCATCTTGTCTAATTTTTCTACCATAAAGCAAATTGACTTTAATAGGTCTTTTAAAAAGCCTTTTAAGAAGTAGCACAAATTCTAAGATATGAATTTCACTCTGCTTCCGTGTTATCAATTTAATTTTCAATTTCCGGATAAAGTTTTACAGTTTCTCTGCAATCATTCAGACTAGCAAGACAATGTCTTTATCTCTCAGTCCAATAAAGTAAATCTTCCCTTGGTATTGATCTTGATGGAAAATACCATTTAAATTCTCTATGATTGATAGAACTAGCTGTAAAAATATCAAAATGCTTTTACAGTGCCCCATACAAAAATGATTCACGGCCATGTAATAGTTTCTTTATCATTAAATAATAAGTAGGGTCATACATTCCCTTTTGTCTTAACTAAAAGCTTCAGAGCTAACAGCTATATTTTGGAGACTTTTATTGTCAGAAATGACTAGAGTTATCAAAACTGCCAGGAAACATGAAGAATTAAAACCATTAAACTATCATAACGAAAAGATCTGATATGCTTCTTCACTATTTTTAGACATAGTTATCTGATAGGCAAGATATACTATTCTTATATCAGGGATATGTTTTTTTCTTTAGAAAAGTTAACAAGCAGATAGAGTGGAGTTAAGTATGACATTGAATGAGTTTCTTGGGACATTTTCTTCTGCCAAGAAACACTTTTTTTCTGCTATCATTTAAGTGCTTCCTTCGGAGCAGTTTAATGCAAGTGACTGAATAGCTATATAACTTCAATGATGGAACATGAAAATATAATGACCATTGCAATTGATCAAAACTTTAAGCAACTCAAATCTGAAAAAAAAAACTCTCCATTAATCTCCTAAATTCTATTATAAAGCAAATAAATATGACCACATATGGTTATCATAGAAAGAAATAATTAATTGGCATTTGAATTAGATGTGATTTCCTAGAAAAAGGAACAAAGAAACTTATAAAGAAACTAAGATTTACACTGGGTGTTTCTGTTATGTTTTTATGTGGTTAAAAACTTGAACAAGAATAAGTAAATTGTCATAATTTTGAGTGAAAAAAAAAAGTTGCAATTCACACTCAATATGTTACAAATGAAAGAAGTAGAAGGCTATGAAATTCTTTTTTTTGTAAGCCTAGTCTTTTACCAATATCTGTTAGCAAAAACTGAACAAACAGAACACCTTACAAAATGTAATTGATGGGTCCATTAGACATTCTAAAACTTTTCAATTACCAGTACAAAGACCATCAGTTGACAAGACAAACAAATCATACTGACAAAAATTTCCTAGCAAATATTTCATATCTGTCTAAAGTATATATCCAACTTTCCTGACAATAAGCTATAATTGGATATTTTCAATTCAAAATGATCTATGATTCTAATATACCATCATGTAAGAAATCTTCAGACTTGGAGAAAAATAAATGACCAGCATTATTTGATATTGACCTCGGGGAAAAGCTTCAGGTACCGCTAATTCACTGACATGTCATGACAACCAAAAAATATAGAACCTCTTGAGTAACTCTAAATGATCTCTTTTATATTCTGTAAGTTAAAAGATTTGCATTTAATTCCAATGAGTCTAGACGTGGTTTTTGATGTATCTGGATGAAGAGGTTTCAATAGATCACCAGCGAAGAAGATCCTAGAATATCAGTAGTTGGTCAAGATATATAAGAATTCTAGACAAAGACTCAGGACAAGGAACATCATATTGTATCTTGATATTTATTAATTCTTCTTCATCTGATTTTAAATGAGTAAAATCTTAAGTATGGTAAATCAACTTATACCTCTGCACAATTTTAATTTCTTTACAGAAATTCACATTTAACTTTTAGAACATAAAATAGATTTTGTGCCAAGCTTTACCAATACTTTATAAACAGTCTGCAACAATAAATGTAGAAAAGATAGCTAATTGTCTCAAGGGATTCTAATCAATCAAAACAATGTAAAATATGTAGATGTTCTCATTAAACTCATGTGCAATCTCTGACATGGTATAAAATTCTATTTCTTCTTTTCCTTATCTTTAAAACTGTCATTTAAATTGCCTGATTTTTCCCAGGAACAATTTAATCTGAGCCAAATTCAATGAATTTATTACCATCCTTCATATAAAATAAGAGAAAAGATGTCCAATTGATTGCTTCAAAATTGTGATTTATTCTTTTATAAATTGGAGTAAATTAATTGTGAGAAAAAAGTCTGCATGCAGGAACGAGAATGAATCACTAATCACTTATTGAATTGTTGAATCCTCTAATCAACCGTGAGCAACAGTTTGGATTCCTGAAGCTGTAACGCTCACAGCTTGTCATTCCGAGCATCTTTGTGATTCCATGTTGGTTCTGACCTAGGATCACTCTGCCAACGCTGGCATATCATTCCCAGATTTAATATTGAGCTCTGCCTTTGATTAGGGCTCATTATCAAGCAATAGCTGCATTGGAGCATCAATATGAGAAACAGACACTATAATTTTAAGTCAGCCCTGAACTACTTTGACAATTTAATAAAATACTTTTAACAATTTGATATAATTAGCCATACTTTTACATTCACTAAACAATTTTTTTTCTTCTAAATCAATTGTCAATTGTTAGCTTACTTTTGAAAGCTAGATCAGGGCTTTCTTCTAATTTTCAGACAAAAGAGTAACAATTTTATTTTCAAGCTAACAGACTTTTTGATGAAAATCAACCAATTTCAATCTCTTTCGTGAAACTGCTGAAGGAATTCCTAAAATAAACTCTGGCTATGGATCTTAGCAAGAACAACATGAGCAGAATTCATGGGTCCCCCTGTAATCAAACACAAAAAAAATTCTTAGTCAGCTCATTAAACAGGAAGTAGATAAGTGACAGACCTGAAAATGCATCCCATCAAATGAGACCCCTACCTGAAGCTGCATACCAAATTTCAAAAGCCTACAAAAAACTATATATAAAAAAATATGACAGAAATTGCCATTACATAGTTGTCAAACATGGAGTTCTCAGTTCAAGATCAGACAAATTTGCTGTTATTTCTTTAAATTTCGTAAAATGCAAGAAAATACCCAAGAACTGAAGATACATCAAATATTCTCTAGAGTAGGTCTATTATGATAACAATGCCAAGATAAATTATTTTTCTTCTATAACTCCATTACTCTCTATAATGTAACATATGCCCTTTCTATTAAGACTTGAATTCCTCCATTGGGGCCAAAATTTTACAATTTTGGTAAAAATTTCTCTACAAATAGACCAATTTGGATTCCTTAATTTTTCTTCTGGGTGTCTGCCACAAAATCTATCTTGTTGCAATTAATAGAATTTTCCTGACAGACTTTAACATTTCAAAGAAAATAATTTAAACTCTATTCTTAAAAGATGATGAAAACAAATCCCGAGGGTAGCTTTTATTCCATTGTACATATTATAAAATACTAGTGATGCATCTCCCCTTTGACAGTATAAAGATATCTTCAATCAAAAATAACAATACTAGTAATATATTTATAAGACAAGGACACTTATGATGCATAATGCATGACATTTTAAATTTTGATTATTGATTAGATATCCATAGAAAATAAAACAAAGTCCACTTGTTTCTATCTATCAACAATACTTTGGCCTGATATACCTTATCCAGAAATAAAGAAGTGCCAAAGAAAACCAGAATTAAAATAATGGAGTCACCATAATGGTTTGATGCATGGAGTAAACACAAGAACACTGACATAAATCTCTATCAGAGAAATTATATATATTAAACTGACAGCCTTGGATTAAGGAAAACAATGCATTTTATCCAAATATGATATCATTATTTCTTTCCTCAATTAATCAGTGTCAAAAAACACAAAGAAGCTTCATTATATTAACGGACTGAGCAAATATTGGCTCTTCTACAAGCATAATAACCAAGTAAATATAAAATCAATCATATCAAATTAGAAACAATTTCATAAAGCAAAGACAACCAACTCTGTCTACAGTGTTTCAAATATCGTTTGTTGATAATTTGCTAATAGTTTTACACCTTACAGGTAAAATTAAAGCAGTTCATCTACTAGATGCTCAATTAAGAAATGATTTGGAAATGTGCTGGAGATACGATTAAATTATAGCCATTTTTTGATATTAGCTTATGATCATGTTCAGCATGCTATTGTTAAAATTACTTCTTGAACCTCTAGTTTCCAGAAGCTTCTAAACTAATTTTTTATAAGAAATCGGAGGACGCACACCTGGGGCACTACACTGGTCATACGTCAGTACCCATCTCAGTAAATTAAAAAAAAAAATTAAAAAATGTTGACAGAGATAGCTTTCACAAAATCTGCAAAGTTTTCCCTTGTTCTTTTCTCATTGACAAGTTATTGACAAAAAAGATAATCTATTAAAGTTTTTTTTTAGATAACAAATATTGACTAATCAAAGGACTCTTTGGTTTCATTCAGAAAACATGTTTCCCAGAGAAATACCCTATATGTTTATCAGTATAAAGCTTGATTTTATGATCTCTTTATCTGACCCAGACTAGGATTTTGAAACTAAGCAACCACTGCAAAAGAGACATATCTCATTATAACACCTTACAGGTGTAATGATTACTTTGTGCAGGTAATTGACAGGTGTGTCAATATTTACCCAGACACAACCAGTCTTATCTGCACCCACAATATAGAAATCTGACCTTGGGGTTAAACCCTGTGCACATGGATATTGGTTAAATGTCTGTGAATCTATTTTATGAATGACTGTAGTTTTAAGGCCAAATACATGTTAACCCTATTCTGATTAGAAACCCAAACCCAACCTTCGAAGGATTAGTTTTCATAATATTAAAAATAAATAAGAAATGGCTAAAAGAAAAGTAAATGTGATACCTTTCTCTTAAAGAATATCTTGTAAAATCAAATCATTTTGTTAGAGTAACACTTTACTTAACTAAGCAAAAATTTCAACTTTCATTAAAGTAAAAAAAAATATGATTTGCAGACAGGTCTCTTATTCACTAAGGAGAATCATTCATAAAAAAACTTCTATTTGCTGCCATATTAGTTAGTGTACAATATTTTAGCTTCCAAGATAATTTTTTCAAAAGTTTTTAATTAGAAGCAATTAAATTTTCAATAAATGTTGACCAACAAGTAAATTTATTTTCTGGCCTAAGTGGATTATACGAATCCTTGAACCAGATTGAGAATAAAACGTAGGTGTCTGGTTAAGGTTCTCTTGTGCCATATACTTAATTCTTAAGGTTTCAGAATACCTTACTCCAAAGCAAATGAATATAATTTTACTAGCATCAAGAGACAACAATGGGACTAGTTTTCACGTCCTTTTCTCACTTATCTAATTTAACAAGATATCCGATTTCCCTGCTTCCTTTTAAAATCTACCATATCTACGAGTTAATCAACCTTGAGGGAAGCCTAAAGTAGCAATTTATCCACCTACCACATCCGCCTTTAGAGGAAAGCTGTAAATTTTAGCAGCATATATCCTTCCATTGTTTAAGTAGACACAAAATGTAATGCCATACGTACATGTACTTAAAAAAGTCAGGCAAAAGATAAGCTTATGTAGAAAAATATATTTTTGTACACATGGCTTCAACTATCTATGTGGAGCTAAATCTGACTACAGTGACAATCTGGGATGACCACAATTTAAAAAGACAACCTGAGTGTAAACACAAAACCTATATCCTATCAAATTCTTAGAACCAGTCAATCATGAAGTATGAATGTGCTTATGTGGACATAACGAAGACAGATCTAGGACCTTCCGGCCTGATGCATGTCCTTGCTATTGACAGATAAATTTGGTTATCAACTATGTGAAGCAAGAGGTGCCAGAAGTTTTTTAATAATGGTGCACTCCTCCTGAATGAAAATTATTAGATCAACCACTACATTAGTGTATTCAAGTTTCAATGCAAGACTTCTCTTGTTTGACACAGTGTATTCTTTTCATGACCTTATTGCCTTTTATGCTAATCATTATAAGTTTTACACTTTTAAGCAAAAGTCACCAGACCTGTATAACTGGGTAAGGCCGGAGTCTGACTTCCATAAATACTTACGCATCATCACTGTGAACTTCACAATCAAAGAAGATGAAATTTGTTGTCACAAACAGAGTATTGTTGATCACTACAGACAAATTCATGGTGATGTGATCTAAAAAAAAGAAGAAAGATTCTAAAAATTATTTCATAAACTATAAAGACCGTTATAGAAAACATAAAAAAAAAACCCCAACTTGATGCTGTCTCAATTGTTTTTCCATATAAACTGTAGTTTCTAAAATGAGGGAGTTTTTGAGATGCAAGATTCTTAAATGAACCAATAGATATAATGACCATTTAATGATGTGACAAACTAACATATTTAGCAAGTAAAGTAGCAACTTATACACCTACCACATCAGCCTTCAGAGGAAAGTTGTAATTTTTTTTCATTTCACAGAACTTGCAGAGATCACAATGATTATGATGTACCATACATTAAAAAACACTTTTGCAATGAATAAAACTCTTACAGACACAGGCACTTGTCTCTATTAATTTGGGGTCACTATCCACCCCTACCCTCTGATATATCAGATGGTAGGCTCAGAGGGTAGGATAGGCGTGGATAGTGACCCCAAATCAATATCAGAGGGTAGGCGTGGATAGTGACCCCAAATTAATATCAGAGGGTAGGTGTGGATAGTGACCCCAAATTAATATCAGAGGGTAGGCGTGGATAGTGACCCCAAATCAATATCAGAGGGTAGGCGTGGATAGTGACCCCAAATCAATATCAGAGGGTAGGTGTGGATAGTGACCCCAAATCAATATCAGAGGGTAGGCGTGGATAGTGACCCCAAATCAATATCAGAGGGTAGGCGTGGATAGTGACCCCAAATTAATATCAGAGGGTAGGCGTGGATAGTGACCCCAAATTAATAGAGACAAGTGCCTGTGCTTACAGAGCAGACAAAACATGTTTTAACCACTTTCTATTCAACTACCAACTACAAACAAAATTTAATCTTTGCAATGGTGAGGCATAAAGTTAATGTCAGAACACCATGCAAAAACAACCTGAAATAAGTACAAATTCTACCAGCATAAAAATCGTAATGATCGAAAACAGTAATCAGTGAAATCCCCTGATACTGCCAAATTTCATTACAACCTTTTGCAATATACATCTATCGTGGTTTTATTATCAAACTTCTTGAGATCTAATCATATTAGTCTTCATTAAATTTTAAAGAGTTCTGGGGAAATCGTAATGATTATTGTATGAAAGTCATCGACTACGATTATGTAATAAACAATAGTCCTTGTCGATGTAATAACTATTGCATTTAGGGAGTTGGTAGGTATATTAGACATACTCTTAGTAGAACATGGAAATTTACTGAAGGTACAAGTACATGTACTTAATTATACAAGGGGAACAATTGTGTAAAGTGTTATAAGTCTCTGGGTCGAGATTTTATGTCTGGGCTTCAAGGATGTGTTGCATAACAATAGATTGCCAAAAATCAAGGGCACTTCTTGCCAATTTACAAATACTTGTTGAATAATTTAAAGATTTTTACAAGTATAATAAACAAAAGTAAACTTGTCAATAAATTTTACACAAAACTAATTGAATGTCAAGATGCTCGAAGAAATTGGCTTACGACCCATGTGAGAAATGCAGGAGGGAAAGAACTTAAAATACCAGGACTTGCACTCCTTTGTTAATTCTACTATGTCACACCCAACAGTCTTGATAAATAATTAGTTTTGTTTAGAAAAAACTTTTGTAATCAGAATTTAATCAAGATGCACCCACTACAGCTTGCATCATAAGTAAATTAAGCTAATATATTCACAAGAAAAAAGCATTTGCACATGTCATGAGAAAACAAAACTACGCACTTTGCAGACTTGGTACCTTAATGATGTGCAAAAAGAAATAGCTGACATATTTGCATTGGGATGTTCTAAGTTGGGGAATGAAACAAACTATTTATATGTAACACTGCAGGACCAAAGCCTTGGAGGCAACAATGAAAAGCAATAACTTACATGCAAAACTTATAGGATTTTAAACATCATTAACTAGCCCAACTAACAACTCAGCAAATCTAAAACAGGTCTCAATGTCAAACAGACCTTTTCTTAAACAAATTTGATTCCAAGATCGCTGACATTTTAGAATATGCCTTGCACAATATACTTGATTACATAATAATCTTATCACGGTGTCATGCATTGCTACTAGAGTTAACTTTCCCACCATAACATCTGACAAACACAAACAGAAAACTCATCAACCTGCATGACATTTATATCATAAAACAAAGAATTCTCAAAAATATCAATTATTACAGTCAGTATATTAAAATGGAGCCTGCTTGGATTTTCCTGATAAGTTGGAATAAATAAATCAAGCAGTGGTTGACAACAGGCACTAAAAATTTTCAGGAATCCATAAACAGAATGTTATCCTCCCTCAATGTAGAAGCTACAGTCTTCAATGGAAAATAAAATGGACTCAATTGCCACATAAAGACTACAAATTGACAATTTGAGAGAAGTACTGGCAGTTAAATTTTTCCCCATGACATTTTCTTTCTAAAAATTCAAATCATTGTGCAAGACCAAGAACGGAAATTTATAGACTATAAACATAAAAACATGCACCACCCTATTAATGAAATAAAATAAATTCAAAAGCATCTTTTGTATCTTAAATAGGAAGATTTGCAGAGCTATTACAATATAATTGAAATTGCCTACATGTATGAGTCCCTACAAGGGATAAATTTAACACTTTTTATAGGTGTAACATAATTGTTCAAAATAAAACAAGGATCTAGAATTTATATGAATATAGAATCAATATTATGACAAATAAATGACGCACCCATTGTTTTACCATAAATTTATCACTGTAATCAGTGCATATTGAATGTCATTTTATATCTTGTTATTTTTTTTGTAATTTTTGTGGTAAACTTTAGAAACAACAATCAATAGTACATGCTCATTGTTAATGGTACCCATTAATACAAAACAAAAAAAAACCCAAAACATCTAAAACTATCCAAAAAAACATCATATGAGTTGTCAATTTGTCAAGTTCATTTCAAAATTGCACTAAAAAAGATTATAATCATAAACAGCAAAACGAATTGTATTTTAAAATCTTCAGAAATTACAATACACATAATAGTCTTTAAATGTATAAGATTACAAGATCAATTTTTAAATGGTGTGGGGTGAACACTACATGTTAAATGATATCCCAAGACTCCATGGGTCAGGCGTTTTTATTGCCTGACCCCAAGGGGTCAGGCAGTATAAGATTTAGTTGTTACATGGAGGCCGCCATGTTTGCTGTCAGGAAGGTACGACTAAAATGTGTAATCAGAACCCGTACCTGCATCCAAATTTACATTATTCACTGTAAATAAAAACGATGTCAATCATTGTGATATTTGACAAGAATTTGATAAATGGGTTTGCTACTGGCTGCGTTTCAGCATCACTTTTATTCACATGCTTTTATTGTCTGTTAAAGTTTAATGTTTGTCATTATATTACAAGCAAATTGCCCTACTGAAGTAAATAATTTTTTTTATTCTTTTAAATAAATTTGCATCACTGTTCACATCATAAATGAATAATAATTTTGTTTTGTGTATATTATCAGTTGAAAATTAATTGTCATAAACGTATATTTAATATGTAAACACATCCATGACATCAGCATGCAAAGATAAGGTCAGCCAGCAAAGAAAACAATAAGTAGGTCATAAGTGTTAATTTAAAATTATGTTGGTGTTTTCTATTTAAACTGGAACAGCTATCAAGTGTGTTAATTTGACATATAATTAATTGATTTATTGAGCTTAATGCACCTGAAAGATGTCAATGGGGTTAAGATTGATTGATTGATTGATTGATTTTGCAAGGTAAATGCACATGTACAGTTTCACGCTCAATTGCAGGAAGTGTGCCAATATCAAAAATCTATTTAAAAATTATTATACGTGATAATTATATACTGAGGTCAGGCAAGCTTTTCTTAAAAGCTAATACTTGTTTGGAATTAGATTGAGCCTATGTACCATGCATGGAAGGTTTCTTTCAATCATGTTCACTCCCACTTAAATATTCACTAAATGACAAGTAATGACTGTGTAACAGTTTTTTGGAAGATTTATAGGTTTATAGGAGGAAGATGCATTTTTCTTATTTTGTCCCCTTTTCTGATAATATATCAAAGCTTAGTCAGATTGAATGAATGTATTCAATTTACTTGAAAATCAGCATGCATTTCCAAATATACCACCAAAAAACTTTTTATAGAATTATTACACAAGAATTTCTTAAACCTATTTAATTTGAGTGCATACAAAAATATAAATCTATTACAAAAATACATATAAATTGAAAAAAATTTTTACTTATGTATGTGTTTGGCAGTATTTCAGTTTAGACTTTCAACATTTTTTTTACAAATAAGGATCTTAATTTACATCTTTCTCTACTGAAAATACCTTACAGCATTAGGAATAGCATTAACATTATCATTAAAACCTATTTAATTCTTAAGCTTTTAAGGAAGTTCCTTTCTAGACACATCAAATTTCCTTCAGTCGATAGCTGATATTTCAGAAAGAAATTTTAATTAAAGTTATCAAGACTGTAGTGCAGTGGAAATCTTATATTCAAATTTTCTGTAATTTCTTGTCACAATGTTCTACCAGAACACAAGTCTATAATCCTAAAAAATCCCAACAGGGAAATATCAATCAATTGAAATATATTTTTTTCCTGATCGGATTAATGTAATGTTAGGAGATTCTTGTCTTCAATTTCACCAGAATCAATGGTTTTATTCATTTAAATCGAAAAAAGTATTCAATTCTCATCATAAATTGACAAAGATACTGACAGACCCAAGAAAACAAATCCTGATTTTTATCTGAGGTATCCTTCAAGGTCAGGTATTGCATTTCATAATAATCATACTTTAATAACGAGTAATTTTTATAAAAATTATATTCAGGCACTATATCATAACTAATTTTTCATTTTGTTTCAGGCAAGGTGCAAAATGTAGGAAAAAATTGAAAGGAAAAAATAACAACATAAGAGTAAGCAATACTCATGTTTGCAGCCTATTGGCGTTAATAGTCTAAATAAAGTAATTGACTGTAAAAAGAAAATGTATGTGAAAAGAGTTTCTGTCAGTGATGAAGGCCTAAGGACAAAAGTTTATTTATCAATTGAAACAGAAAATTGATTAAACCAGTACAAACGAACTACCAGTAGATAATTTTCTGTGTTACACAAGGACTTATAAGTACAAGTTTGTTTTTTAACATTCGTTTTTGTTTCTTTGTTTTCAATTTTGTTTAAATAATTGGTCTTGTCATGGTGATTAAATTTTTGCTTTATTCGCGGTAAAACATCGGAACATGAATTATAAGTTTATATAATTAGAGTAACAGCTTGGATATAAAATCGTTAAAATTTACGTGAAAAAAATGGGTCAAAGACAGAAATGGCCGGATTTCGTTTAACAAGAAGTAGGTGAGCGACAGACCTGAAATCACATCCCACGTTATGGGAGCCCATGTTGATGCTGCATACCAAATATCAAGAGTATGTGATTAGTAGTTGCTAAGAAAACTGTTACGAAAATTTTCTACTATTGGACATCATTGTCAAAAATTAACTAAGTCGGTTAACAGGAAGTAGATGAGGGACAGACCTGAAATCGCATCCCACGTTATGGGACCTCACCCTGATACTGTATACCAAATATCAAGTGGCTATGATAAATAGTTGCTAAGAAAACTGTTACGAAAATTTTCTACTATTGGACATCATTGTAAAAAATTAACTAAGTCGGTTAACAGGAAGTAGATGAGGGACAGACCTGAAATCACATCCCACGTTATGGGACCTCACCCTGATGCTGTATACCAAATATCAAGTGGCTGTGAATTATAGTTGATGAGAAAAATGTAACGAAAATTTTCTACTATTGGACATTATTGTCAAAAATTAACTAAGTCGGTAAACAGGAAGTAGGTGAGCGACAGACATGAAATCGCATCCCACGTTATGGGACCCCACCCTGATGCTGTATACCAAATATCAAGTGGCTGTGATTAGTAGTTGCTGAGAAAACTGTTACGAAAATTTCTTCCCCGCCCGCCCGCCGCCCACCGCCCGCCGCCCGCCGCCCGCCCGCCCAACATTCACCATTTTATAACCCGGATTTTTCACTCCGTGAAATCCGGCCAATAAAAGCACCCTTTTTATCAAGAAAAACGCCAAAGGATGAGTGGCAATAAGACCCAATATTGGCCCAAGATTTACCAAAAAATTAAACCTGAGCATATGGACGCCATAAGTTGCTGAAACATTGATATATTGTTAGGCTTAAAGAAAATATTAAGCTATTGCCATATCTGTAAAGCTGTCATGCCAATAAGTTAACTCAAAAAGCTATGTTTTAAAGAAATTGTCCTTAATTCATTGATTTTTGCTGATTTTCACACACTTTTTGGTCTAAAAGAAGGTGGGCGCATCAAAACAACAACTTCATACCTGGCAAAAATGTGTAAAATGATGAAATACATCATTTCTGAAAGTTTGGAGTTGTTGTTTTCATGCGCCCAATGTTTTCTGAAGGATAATATGCACAGAAACCATTCAAAATTGCAGATTTTCTCTATTTTATCTAATTAGACCCCTAAATATGATGTCATAAGTACGTCACAATGAAGGAAAATTGCCATATCTAATGTGCTTTCTTTGTAACCACATATTAGCTGATATTTCTGATAAATAATATAACATTTGAACCAACTACAGTTTTTTGGGCCAATTATGGGTCTTAATGCCACTCATCCTTTGACAAACGCCAAAAAAAAAGCTCAAAACCCACTTAAACAGTATGTTTCTAAAGATAGGCAATAAAAGAATCTTAAACATGAGATGATACATGAGCATCGCATTATTCACATTTCAAGTGAAAAGTATACCTAATATTGCTTGATATATAAGCATGCAATCTGACAAAAGTATACAGAAACCAGAAACTGCACTTGCAAATATACACTTTAAAGCTAGAAGTACTTATATTTTATCTAAATCTCCTAAAATGACATCACTAAGGTCCAATTTCATATCCTTAGACCAAAAGATACATGGATATGGTCATATTTCATAGATATTGAGGGCAGATTTTTATCAACTTGTCATGGGTACTTTAACTTACAGAAAAGCATTTAAAATGTGCCATTCTCCCAGCTCATCACAAAACAATAATTCTAAATACCCCAAGGTTAACAGAAGTAGACTTTACTGGCAGGTACAATCTGATTAACATGAACCCCAGTTTCAATTTTCCTGTACTGCATGTGTTGTCCCGACAGATAAACATCTTTTTGACAATGAACAACTTGAATTTTTGTCAACTTTGCTGGCTTATTAGTAGAAGCAGTAGCTATTTGATAAAATAATGTCTTTTTTTAGACTTTGGTTTTATCTAAACTTGTTCATAAATTAGTCTACAACTAAAATTCTAATTATCAAAATAAGCCAGACCATGAAAAGGGCACTTTTGATTTCTTCTTATTTTAAAAATGCATCACCCCAAAAAAAGTGTCTCAAGGAAGTTCAACAAATCTAAGCACTAGTGTCCCAGGAAGTTCAACAAATCTAGACTAACATAACACGATAACAGAAACCTTATACATGATATTTCACTAGCAATTTTTACATATAAACTGATTTGTTTTAGAGAGAAGTCTGTCCAATGTCCAATTATATCAGTGTAACTTGCTATGAAATTTGTACTGTTAGTGGTAGTCAAAAGAAGAGCACCACCTGAGGTTCTCTCATTAGGTGACCAATTTTTATGGATGAAACCAAGGAGAAAAAGATAGAAATAATTGTGTACAATTAAAGTTGTTTCACAGCTTTACATCTAAGTCCTTTCTTATTTGATGGTGTTAGAATCATGAAAGACACAAACTTTATGCTCCTTATTATTCAAAAAGGTAGGCAAATTGCTTGAAAGTTCGATTTTGGTTATTTCATATGATTTATTTTGATATAAATTACAGTCAGCTGATTTCATAAAACCCCAAAAATGTCATACATGTTAGCATTTAGCCAATCAGAATAGACCTACCTTCTCCCAAAGGAAACCTTGGCAGCATGTTTGGTGGAGGTGTTTGACATGTGACTGTATTAGGAGAGGTCCGATTGGCCACCGTATCCAAAACAGTGTATCCATGTGAAAACTGACATTTAAATGGCCCAGCACTAACAGGAAGGTTGGCAATGTTTAAAATAAGCTGAAAAAAATAAGGGTTATAATAATGCCTTTCTTATAATTCTTTCTGCATGAATGAATGTAAGTTTTATTTTGGAAATTCATTTGTTAACATGAGGCATTTTCCATTCTGAATTTGTATTATATTACAATATGTAGATATAATGAAAACAACTCTCCAATATATAGTACAAAGAATGTAATATAACCTATAGATTTTCCAGAATTTTTATAAAATTGACTTGGCATCTCATCCTATCTCATCAATTACAGGTTCAGATAGAACACTGCTGTATAATTTGGCATAAAGAGCCCTTAATCATTACTGTAGCGCCATCCAACATGCTTTATAAGAACATGATCAAATATACTTGACATTTCATTTCATCTACTAGCCTATTCTTATACATATTTGTCTGAAGAAACAATCCTTAGGACACCAATTTGTTTCCCATGACAGAGCAATTACTATGAAGTAAATAATGTGTACTTTAATACTGATTCGTTACTCCGGTAAATTCCTGACGACCCCTTGACCTTTCCCTATCCAGGACCCTAAGCCATGGATCCTTACTCAATGACTAAGACAAGCAATCTAGAGCTTCAAGCATCATTTCAGACAATTTGTTTTTATCACATTAATCATAATTTTGTATGATGTGATGTATCAAATACAGTACATTGAGTGTGTAATCTAATGCATTGTGGAAACCTAAATTACAAAGGGCAATTTGCATTCTCGTTACAATTCTATTTCCTTAAACTGTCGGTCCTGCTGACAAAATCTGTCTCTTATTACCAATTCACTCAATAGCAATTTACAATTATAGAATGGGAGTTTATTTACAGGATATTTCTTGTTTAAAATTTTCCGATTTACGATGATAAGAATGTTATTTCCATAAAAAGATTCATGTTAATCTGACACGTGGGATAAGATCTGTAAATTTTATTTCCGGAAAAAAAAATTAATTGGATCCTGAAATATTGAAATTAGACCCGGAGTAGACTGTATCAAACTGAATAATCTTATAAACAAATCAACGCTTGTTTAATCTGCTACTGAATATTGAAGGCCATCTATCTTCCTGTTAACAAATTGTGATGAAGTTGCCTGTATCATGCAACAGACATAATTCAAACAGTTGGAACAAATTCAATATTGGTACAAAACAAGCAGAGGAAACAGTGCATTGATGCTGCATTTCCTGAAGACGGAATGAGATTCTAATTTTAAACCAACACATACAGTTGTAGTCCTGGAGTATTTGTTGTCTTTCTGAAGTTTGTCTGGGTATACTGAGGTTATGTTTGTACATGATGCACCTTTGTAGCCTAGCCATCTCAAAGCAGATTCATGGTCTCGACAATGCTCTCTCAAACTACACCTGCAAAAAAAATATTAAATTATTCAATCTTACTATAAGCTTACATTTAAGCAGCCATTGGTACTAGATTAACCTTACAACAAAATTTAAAAAAAAATTTGATTCAGGTTTTCAGGTGCCACATGGTTTGTATTTTAATCATATTTTTGTCCTATTTGAATTTTGATAGTTTTGAAACTTGAGATCACAAATTGTTTAAGAGAGCAATCTCAAAACAGTTTCATTGATCTACATGTACATGACTTTGTATGGAACACAATCTAAATGATAATGTGATTTTACTTCACAATTGTCTCTATCAGCTTAGGACTATAAACACATTTTGTTTGAATTTATGACAATCATTAATATTTCTGGTGTTAAACCAATATTTTTCATATTCCCTAAAAGCTCATAAAATAGTTTAGCATTTCAGAGGCTTCAACTCAATTCTAGTACACCACTGGTGACAAAATATTGATGAATTTCCGCTACAGAAGTGGCAAAGCCATAAAAAACTGCAAGAATGATTATCCATAATTTCATATCTTAAAACATCTATATCAAATGTTTTCTGTTTTGCTGGTAATAATGTCTCCATCGGGACATATTTACCCAATAAATCCTTCAACCATGGTGCCACAGCCATTTATTGTTGCCACTCTTGGGACAAAAAATGTATGTTATTCAAACAATAAACATAGCAAAATATTCAAAGCATTTATGATAGTTTGCACCAAAAAAATATACTTCTATTATAGTGTGACATTACATGTAAAAGATACCAACTTAAACAATATAAGAACACTATGTTTATAAGGTTTCTTTGGTAATATGTGGTATTTTTGATGTATTGGAACTGATGAAATTGGAATTAAATTAACAGACAACAACAACAACAGCATCATACCATAATAGATCCACATTTTTTTTTGGCTGTCATATAAAAACAAAAATATCAATATGTCCATAAGAAATGATGCCCCAAATCTGAAGGTACACCTAATTTATGAACAAAAATGGAGGGACAAGTGGACTTGAACATTGTATGCACATCTAATTTTTGAAGGTGGGGCATCTTTCACGAGTCTTTTGGCGAGTTGAGCACAGCAGAACGAGCAAAAAGACCAAAACATTCTACCCTGAGTGAAAGATAATCACCGGTTTTCGAAGAACTCATGTAACGACCTATTTCTTTTATAATCAAACATTGTTCATGTTGCTTTTTCCTAGAGGCTCTTCATATTGGCATCGCCAATCTTATTGTGATGTTGCGTTTCCTTGGAAATAATATACAGTGTATTGTGACCTTGCGTTTCTTTGGAAACATTTTATTGTGACGTCAAAACAGTGTTGCCCTTTGAACTGTCTTTTTTTTTGTGACATCCTTGTAAACAAGTCATCTGATTGGAGGATCAGTGAGTTAAGATGAGCATCTCACACCGGTCATCTCAACTCGACAATGTCAAGTAACAGAAGAATCTTTTTTCAACTGATAATACTAGTTGCATGTCAAACATCCATGTAATATTTTCTATTTTCATCTCACATTTTTCTATGATGCCAATAAACTGCCATAATATTATGGTCTTTGGCCAACATAAATTATTTCAATTACTCTACAAATGATATTGCTATTTTATAATGCTGATGATTTTATGGGTTCTTAAGCAAGATGATAGAAAACACTGGAATATTTATCATGTTTAACACTTGTATAGTAGCAAAATTGCAAACTTGGTTGAAATGGGCTATGGTTCAATATAATGTGCAAAAGTACAATTGGCACTACATTGTGTTCAATTATAACAAAAGCCTTAACATCTTTCTATTTTTTTCAGATAGAACTTTCATGGTATTAGAACATCTACATTGCCTATAGAAACATGACCCCTGGTATTAAGTAGATTTTCTAAAGATTTAATTAATGCTGGATAATGAATAAAGTTTTCCTCTTTATCACAAATTTCCTTACAATAACAGGAAATGTTAACAATAGGATTCGTACCGGGAGATCCATAACTGTCTTTAGAAACACAAACTGGAACAACAGTCTAATACATTTTCTCAGTAAAGGATTCCTGTAGGGTATTGATCCTGATTGTTCATTCGACATCTCTCTAAAGACGTCTAAAATACCAAATGCTATTCATCATAGAAATTCTAGGAAAATTTAGAGAAAACTTTAACCATATATTTCAATGAACATCAGAGGGGTAATATATCTATTCTGTCAGTATTATGGAATTGGGTACAGTATAGATATTCATTTCAATGTATACACGGAAAAATCTTAAGCTGTATTACGTTGGGCAATTATCAAGATTGGGACAAGGGAATTGCACCAAGCTGAAGTTAAATTTGGCTATTCCTTGGAGGCATGAGTCAGTTTAATAGAAAATATCCTAACCAAATTTCCATAATTATTACAATTGGCGTCCCGCTAGATGTAACAGATCACGGAAAAGCCTAGGAATCCTGCTGCCGATCTTGACAAGTCTAACGGAGAGAAGCTGTTCGCTCATGTAACAAAAGACAGTTATTTCCAGTCAATTTCAGACGCTGAACTTGACATCATGTGTAACTTTGGGAAAGCTTTTATCATGTTGGTTTTCAGAAACTGCTTACACATAAAAGGCTCTTGCTTTTAAAATTAAGAATGCTTCGATAGATGAAATATGTGTTTAATGAACTGAATTAAAACCTAGTGGAATTTTCTAATGTGTTGACATAAGTTACATTCAATCTAAGCTAAAATAAAGTCTGAGAGAATAATTTCTAAATTCTCCACCTACATGTACTTTGAAAGAACAGGTGAAATTTATTTGATAGAAAACCTACTTTCAAGAAATGGCTTTAACAGTTGAATAGTTTCCAAAATTAACCGAGGAAGATGATGAAAAAACCTAAAAGTTCAATGGCCATAAAGCTTTATGCACATTATACAGTCTAAGCTATCTTTTCAAGTTTTAAATATTATCCCATTAAATTATATCTTGTTTGATGCTTTTATAAAACAAAATTACCAACAAAATAATTGAAGATTTGGTAAAAGTAAAAACAAAGATGTAAACAAAATTTAGTAGGAAACTATACAACCATAATTTGTAGAATGTAGTTGTCCTTCAAGGCCGATCAACTGCGCTGAAGGTAGCACTAGACAACTATGTGAATTTTAATCAAATTTATGGAGGTCTGTTCAAACAAGAGTCAGGGATGGAAATGGCAGAAAATAAATAATATTAACATTTGTTGTTTGAATCATAAGCCTTTGTGAAGAAGGCTCAAGGAATGATAGGTGAAAAGTTGTGGTATACATAGTACTATAAAACAGAAAGACAATGTCATCTCAGAAGA
The DNA here is from genome assembly GCA_963971305.1 of Arcuatula senhousia. Taxonomy (NCBI): domain Eukaryota; kingdom Metazoa; phylum Mollusca; class Bivalvia; order Mytilida; family Mytilidae; genus Arcuatula; species Arcuatula senhousia. The sequence goes on along the minus strand of OZ020303.1, from coordinate 23,542,630 downwards.
ATTACTTAAGAACAATAGGAGGTCTTCTAGTTTATGAGCTGCTTAATAGGGTCAGAACACATTTCATTGCCTGTAAACACGCATTATGCATGCAAAAAAGTAACAAAAGAAGGATAGAAGAAGGGATAAACATGGACTTTTGACAGAAATATCCTTCAGTTGATACAAATCAGGGTTTATGATTTCCATTTTCTTGTTGTAAACCCATTTAAATATTGTTTTTAGTAGCTCCTGCAGAACAACAGGTGTAACAATGCAGATTGAAGGTTGAAGGTTATATAACTCAATCTTGCATCAAGTTAATTCTCCAGGCTGAATGTGATCTATTACATTCTATGATACCACACAAATAAAAAAGTCAATTAATCATGCATGATATACACATAACACCTGTTTCAGGAGACTGGAAATTTATATTTTGTAACTACCTCATATCATGCAACCTTCATACAATGATCAGAATTTGGCAACGTTAGGTATAAACCTGCAGTGCTAATCTGCATTAAAAACATGCCTACTTCAAGTTATGACACCCTTCCATTAATCTTTGATTGTTGCCAAAACATGGTATATATACTCAACATTTTTTTCCTTATCAAATATAATTGCCGTTATAACTGCCAATTTAGAGAAGTCTTACATTCCTATATATATTAATGGATTAATCACTTCCCTATTATCCCCATATTAATTGGATTTCAGTATTAAATTTGTTAAATCGTTAATCTGTTCAATTCAATTCTATATTAGGAATGTCAAGAATGTGCAGTGTTAAATATATATTTGGTAACAGTAGCCCTAGGGTTCTAATAAATATACAATAACCCATAAAGTACATTGGTGTAATTGTAGATAGGTATTTTAATGATAAGGTAAATAAAAATATTTTGATGTCACATAACTGTTGCAGATAATGGCATTTCCTTAATTAAACACAGAGGATAATGTGTTTACTGTATAGGTGTAATGAAAGGGTTAAATGTCTTTGAGAATCCGTGGGAAATAAGAGCATATGCCAACGATTCAGTTTCAATATAAAACAGATCCTTATGCAATGTACTTCACCAAGAAGACATTTAATAAATAGCATTTTTATTTACCATTCTGCTTGCGTGTCAAAAATAAAATATATTTTTGTATTCAAAAGATTTTCATGCAATAAAAATTCATCTTACTAACTCCAAATTAAAGTTCCCCCCCTTTCCCGAAAAAGTTGTAAGTTCATAGGGCCATTACTCCCACAAAAATTTAAGGATAAAAATTTCCTGGTCATATGCACAACTACATATGGTGTCCTTCCTATATACCAAGTTTCATTGAATTCTGTTCAGTAGTTTCAGAGGAGTTGCGCTGACAAGATGATAAATGAGGATTTTCAGCAAATTTCGAAGTTCAAAGGGCCATAACTCCCACAAAAATTTGAGAATAAAAATTTTCTGATAATGTGCAAATTACATATGGTGTCCTTACCTATATTACAAGTTTCATGGAATTGGGTCCAGTAGTTTCAGAGGAGTTGCACGGACAAGATGATAAATGAGGATTTTTAAGTTCAAAGGGTCATACATGTAACTCTCACAAAAATTTGAGGATCAAAATTTCCTGGTGATATGCACAGCTACATATGGTGTCCTTTCTATATACCAAGTTTCGTTGAATTTTGTTCAGTAGTTTCAGAGGAGTTGTGCTGACAAATTTTGTGAACGGACAGATTGACAGATGAATACAACAAAAACAATTTGTCTCCATGTTTTTGTCTCCACACAAAAGTGGGGGGAGACATAATTCAAACTTGAAATGGAACACTTACTGAATTATTTTACAAGCAAATACAAACTTTAAACTCTTTGACAAAACCTTGCTATCCTTGATTGCTATTGGAAATTGTAGGATAAAATGAGTCCTAATCAAACTACTTTTATACTATCTCTGCATTGTATTCATTGTAGGGTGTAACCAAAAGTCCCAAATATAACTTGGATGAATCTGAATGTTCATACTTATCACTTAAAAGTTTGTTAAGAGGACTTTGTTACAATGAAATAGGCACACCTGTAAGACTATCAAGAACAGAATCATATATGAATGATTACAAAACACTTCACACCAAGTCTTATATGAATGTGTTTATGCATTTAAAATTAAAGTTTGTTTTTGCCTACAAAAACGATGTCTTCCCCTGTTTCCCCCAAAAGTTCCAAGTTCAAAGGACATTAACTCCCACAAACATTTGAGAATCAAAATTTCCTGGTAATATGCACAACTACATATGATGTTCTTCCTATATACCAAGTTTAATTGAATTCGGTTCAGTAGTTTCAGAGGAGTTGCGCTGACAAGATGATAAATGAGGATTTTCAGCAATTTTCTAAGTTCAAAGGGCCGTAACTCCCACAAACATTTGAGGATCAAAATTTCCTGGTAATGTGCACAACTACATATGGTGTCCTTCCTATATACCATGTTTCATTGAATTCGGTTCAGTAGTTTCAAAGGAGTTGCGATAAGCTGACAAGATGATAAATGAGGATTTTCAGCTATTTTCTAAGTTCAAAGGGTCATAACTCCCACAAACATTTGAGGATCAAAATTTCCTGGTAATGTGCACACCTACATATGGTGTCCTTCCTATATACCAAGTTTCATTGAATTCGGTTCAGTAGTTTCAGAGGAGTTGCGATAACAAGATGAAAAATGAGGATTTTCAGCAATTTTATAAGTTCAAAGGGCCATAACTCCCACAATAATTTGAGGATCAAAATTTCCTGGTACAAATGGTGTCCTTCCTACATACCAAGTTAAGTTGAATTTGGTTCAGTAGTTTCGGAGGAGTTGTGCTGACAAACTTTGTGACGGACAGATGGACGGACGGACACGACAAAAACAATATGTCTCCCCACATATTGTGGGGGGAGACATAAATATTGTAACCAATAACATCATGGATTCCTTACTTGTCTTCCAATGAACACCAACCACAGAACGGATCTCCGGCACCCTGACAACTGCCACATGTCTTGTATTGGCTGCAGTCTTGTAAGGCCAACTTGTACAACTGAAAAGAGACAGAAAATAAGGAATGAAATGTTTTCTTTAATATATTTTGTGACTTGGTGCATTTAGAAATTAAGATAAAAGTACCAAGTAAGTCTAAAGCATCTTGTTCAATGTTGTTTGTGGGAAATAATCCTATCAAATTTTCTACATTACATTTTAAAATTGAATCGTCAAATGTTTAAAGATCCTTTAGCTATCAAAATCAAACAGTCAATGTAAAAAAATCCCATTGATGAGAGTTTCTTTAGTGCGTCAATTTACATGTTTCTGCTAATGGTCATTTCTACATCAAGTAATTATGAACTATGACCTTGACGATGTTTTGACATGCCAATATACCATAATTATAGTCTAAAGATAGTTAACAAAAGTAAGTCAAGAATGTTTAGCTGTTTATAAGACACCAAAGTATTTTTTTACACACCAAAAAGAAAATGTTATACAGGCTTTTAGTGAAAGCGAAAACTTCCTGAACTGGAGATAAATGGATGTGTATATATAGGACATTTGAAGATGCTAAGTAAATCTAAAATTGCTAGCAGTGTCTACGATAAGTTTAAGTAGATAAAAGTTATTTGGTCTTTTTTTCCTTAGTGAAATTCCCTAACCATATTAGAGAGAAACAAAGTGATCCATCTGGCTTTCAAACTACATCTCTGATAGGTTTCACCATAACATATAAAGTCTACTTTAAAATAAAACACATTTCCAGCTATTTACAAAACATCTCCCTTGAGAACAATAATTTCCTATCAGACAAAACATTTTCCATATTTCATTAAAATTCACAAAATAGCAACTGGCTGTTATCGTGCAAGGTAAAACAAATACAAAAAGTAATTTTGAGGTATATTAGCCAATAAATATTCAAATACAGAACCAGATAAGGAACGAAGCATGGCACAGAATCACTATTATGTCTGCTTTTATAGCAGATAGATTTGAATTTTTTGTTTGAACATTAGCCATATCTTATACAATCAGATTTTAATAGCAGGATGAGTAACATTACTAGCACTAATCACCCTGGTTAATGATGCTTCACTAGGAGACATGATTACATTAATGTTAGGTGTTTTATCAGGTTTTAATGAAGTCTAAATGCGAGTTTATACTATTGATTAACCTATCAAATAAGGTAAATTACACATTCAAAAGATTCATTTTCTTGTTTTCACTTTTTGAGATAGAAAAAGCAGGAAGACAGGCTTTCTAAAGAATATAGAATTAAAACAGAGTTCTGAATGAAGCCAGAAAGGACAAAATGCAAATGATGATAGAACATTAATTGATCCAACCTTCAGCTGGTCTTTTATGTTTAAAAGGAAAAACAAGTATCTTGTAAACTTAGGCAACAGATTGTGCATTCATTATATTTGACAGAAGCTGCATACCGGTATATCAAACTTATAAATATCCTGATTGGGAAAAGTTATGAGTGGTATTTTATTCTGGAGCTGCATATAAGGCTTAGATAAAGCATGGCAAAATACATTCACTTTTAAAAGTTTTAATAAGATTTTCATTTATCTATAGACACAAGGACAATGAAAATAATCACACATTTTATAATCTTATCACTTTTATCAGAAATCTGTCAAAAAACTTAAAGAAATGAAAATCATGCCATGACATGGACTTTCTATTCTTCTCTTCAGTGTAAATAACCATCTGCAGATCTAAATTAAAAATATGTTCTAAAGGAATAAGCATAACTCAATGAAACTTTCATTTAGTAAAATGTTTAAAAATATGGCATGACAGCTTTTTTTTTACTATCCAGATCTATTTGACAGATTCTTTTGAGTCACTATTGTGCTCAGTTTCTTAATCAAGACTTTCTTCCCCTAGTCTAAATTATGACAAGCTGTCTTCACATAACAAAAGTTATGACAAGTCTTATGGTTTATTAATAAAAATTCTCAAGACAGGCTAATCAGTAAATCAAACCACCCATTTATGTAAAATTTCTTTATTGTCTGTTTAACATTAAAGGTAGATGTTACATAATTGAACTTTACAAGCTTTTCTCAATATTATAAAATAGTTGTGGTCATATCCTTTGAAAACTTGACAATGGAGGAGACACCTAAGTTTTTTCTGAATTAGTAAATTTCTAAATCTAAATGTCTCAAGTAAGAAGTAAGAAATGCATTGAGGTACCAATTTTTATGTGTTGTATAGATAAATACGGCCAACTTTAACTCTCATATAAGAAGCAAATATCAAGATTAAATTGGAATATTTAATCATTTCTTGTTTGTAGGTTTTGGTTTTTAAGCAATGAGATGTTGTTGTACAGGAATCATCAACTTTCAATATAACAAATATACTTGGAGTCTACTGGAACCTTTAGTACCTTCTAAGATCATAACCAATATCTTTACATATGGTGAAATAAGTAAACCAGCACAAGCTAAATAAAGCATTTTTCCTGCATATTTTAAAGCTCATAAAGTGTAAAATAGCAAAATGCAAATATCAAACTCTGGTCCAATACAATACCTAAATGCACTTTGAAGTATATATTTTAACTAAGACAATTACTTTTCAAGAAAAACCATTAGAAAATTTAAATACAGACCAAGAAGTCTGTGATTAAAGACACTAAGGCAAATTGAGAGCTCAGTTGAGAAGTTGGTTATAATTGAAGCGATACAGAACTTTGGTCTGAGATCAATTCCTTGTAGCTTTGAAGTTGATATTCTTATTTGAAACAACCACTTTTCATAACAATCTACAAGAAAATTTCTTTTAAAACATCAACTTGAGAAGTGCTTTACCATTATTCTATAGCCCCATTGAAAAAAAATCTATGATCTGAAGATCCATGGCATAAACTTAATGGCAAGCTAAAAAGACAGGGAATTACAACATTAGCCTTTACTGCGATCCTCGCAAGAATTACATGAAATGAGTCAATGAATTTAATTCCAAACTAATAACAATTGAAGCCCTCAGTGTCACTTTACGTAAAAACATGCACAATTAATTGTAAAAGGCATGTACATATAAGTAGGTTTCATCATAAAAGCTTCGGGATTTTCTCAAAAGGGCTGATTAAAAGGCAATATCTTCCAGCATACAGTAATTTATCATGGAGAATAAAACAACTTGATGATCCCAGATCAAAAACAGCAATCTAATGTTTAAGAAAATGATGTAATTCATGGAGCATCAATGACTGGAGAATTCTCAGCAACGTGTAGTCTCAGAGCTAATTTAAATTGTCACTATGGGTCATCTCATCTATCCAGACTTGAGCACAATCTCCATACTCTTCTGGTATCATCTTAATTAATAGTACATAATAATTGATTAAAGGGACATCTCGACCACATTACAAAAACAGAAATGTGATTTATCTTATTTCAAGAAATAACTAATTTAGATCAATTTCAATTGAATTACAGTTTTTCCCTTTAGTTTGTAAAAGGATGTCCTGTAAACCTAGAAGAGACCAAGTTGCAATTTAATTTTTCATGATTGAATTTGATATTTTCTTGGCTGAAAATTGTCATTTTACAAAGATTTATAAAGATGTAAAGGGTAAAAAATTTTAGTGAGGCTTAACAAGGAAGTGGGTTTTTACAGAAGTAAAGTATTGATCTGATTCAAGCCATTCTTGTATTTTTTCAAAAATACAACTAGTATGGTTTAATAAGACACAGATCTGGGAGTCTGAGGCTAACAGTTTGCACTGGATGGCCATCCACCAAAAGCACAAAAAAATTGGAACCCATGAATAATTATAAAACCACACTATTATTCGATAGTTCTGAGATCGGTGCATCATGAAGTTCTTTGACAGTAAGAACCAACTTTGATGGCCATGATTTTTTTAAACTGCCTTTGTTTTATGGATTGTTGTGTCATGTTCATATAAAAACACCTTCTGAAAGATTTGTCTAGACATTCTTAACTAGTCACTTTTACACCAAGATAAAAGATTACATTATAAGAAATATTTTTCAAAACCAAAATCCATTGCTTAGATTTCCCTCCCTAAAATGATTATAAAGACTTCTTTTAAAAATCAATGTGTTTACAAGAAAACTATTTGAAAATGGTCCCATTTCCATAATAAAGTACTTTTGGTCTACAACCCATTATCTAAAAAAAGTGAATATTTTATAAGAGTTTAAAAGTTCATACTACAAAAACAAATTTGAAAGACATCTTAGGCTCATTCAATAATCCTCCGTCAAGTATTCAGATCTTTGTAACAGCTGATTTTGTATTATAAATAGATCCTCCGGATTTACAGATTGTAAAAATCTTCCGCAGGTTTCATTGATTGAACTTTTGTTTCTTACAACTCTGTGATGTGCAGTATGCATGAAAAAACTTCGTACAAGTGGGTCTATATCCGTCTTTGTTAAGAAATGTAAATAACTTATTGTAATGCATTAAGTGGTAGCAGATCGAAGGCTGTAGGACCTTCATTTACTTAACCTGGAAAGACATGCTATCAAAGCTCCTTAGCTATTGAAATTATCCCATTCAAAATGCAATTAATACAGCACAACTGTGCAATATTGCTGAGTATAGGAGCAGATGTCCAATAGAGTATGAAAACACCTTAAAAAGTTATCATATCAAATAATGAATTAATCGACTACATGAATAGGCTGAAGGTTCCAAGCATACTTTTTTTGTGATCATCAGTCATAAAATACCAGAGTAACCCCCCATGTTTTACACTACAAGGAAAGCAAATTACAATGTACATGTATATCCTAACATTACTGTGTTATAATAAGATTTGGTAATTATATAGCTATATTTAAATATTTGTAAAAGTCAGCATGAACAGATTGATTTATAAGACATTCTGAATGTTAAGGGCATGATAAGCAAAGTGTTTAAAAACAAAGAGGAGATTCTCAGCTTGAAACAGGAGGTAAATCTCTTGTAACTTACTGATAAACTTCACAAGAGTTATGTCAAAACATCAAAAATTTAAATTAAATGTATCATTTCACATAGCTTCAATAAACTGTTTATTCTGTAATGTCTTGTGATACTATCAATGATTTAGTATTTCTATTTTGTTAATCACAAATTTCAATCTTAGAAAATATTTGGATGGGTGACCTAGATCTGTACTCCAAGGTTATTACTACCAGGCACCAAAATAAAGATATTTCAAATTCATTTCGTTCTTCATAAATACATGTAATGGTTTCATTTTAAAGCATAGAAGAAGCAGGTACTTAAAAAAACATTCCCTTGTAAATTTTATGTTTCTCATTGTCCATAGAAGTGTTTTTATTCTATAAAGACCAATATGGTTTATTCCAAGCCCAGTTTGTTCTGGTCAGTATGCAATCATTTATTATAAATTAAATTCATTGAAGCTTTTTGTCACATTTAAAAGTCTTTCTTTGTTTAAGCTTACAAGCAGTGGGACTGGGTCAGATTGGTTCGTAATAATTATTGTTTTAGTGAGAATTTTTCATTCATATGTGTATGTGTGTGTGTATTGGTGTTTAATGCCCTTTGATGCACCTGGGCCATGTAGGGCTGTCAGTTTTAATGGTGGAGGAAACCGGAGTACCAGGAGGAAACCACCGACCTTGGGCAGGTAACTGACAAACCTAATCACATACAGTTGGAGAAGTCCCTTTTTTGTTAAATACAAATGGGACTCGAACACCAGCTAAGAGGTGTTCGGCTAGTGATCAATAGTGTGGTATTTAAACCAGCGCCTTAGACCACTCAGCCACCCAGGCCCCTTTTATTCATAGCTCTGTTCATGCACATTAATTTCCCTTTTTTTTTTTTTTAATTACATGCTAATCATATGTCAGTCCTCAACAAAAAAAAATATTTATACAACAAAACATGATAACTGAGAAGTACAGTCATACATCCTACCCACTTGTCAAAATACAAGTATCATAAAAGCTTTAAATCAGGAATGTTATGAATATAATATCACAAGATAAACTTGTATTGTTAAATCATTGAAAACTTTAATTCTTACTAAGACAGGACAACTCATGCCATGGGTCTATATTTAGACAACTTTCTTTTTATATCGTCAATGAAATTAAGTATTGTGCAACAAGAACCCCAGTCTTATGTAAACTGAGACTCATGGAAAGTAAATATTGGATCAGAAAGCTGCGGATATGATCAGACAATGTGCATGTTAACTTACGGATTATTAGAAAACAGACCATGTTGACACAACCCGAAAGCCATTCAATGACTGTTGATTTCTCTAATAACAACTTCAAAAACTTCAAATTTTTATATTGATTTTACTATAATATGATCTTTACTTAAATTTATTATTTACAATATTTCAACTTGATAATCTATATGACGACCACACCAAAAGAGAAGTCAAATAATATACATTGACCGAAAAAGATTATAAAGTATTAAAAGGTCAAAAGCCTTGCCCCATAAAGTTTTAAAGAATCCGCTCCTTGGTACATTAAAGGACAATTAAATTATTTTTATGAAAATATTTTTTCCTATAAAAAAATCTACTGTGTTAACTGAATTGACCTTAGCATGTCCTTAAGTTAAGTACCAGCTGGGGAAATCATTTATTCCAAATTACTATGTGTGGTCAGTTCTTCACAAATGCATTTATGAATAAAATATTTTATCACATAAAAGCCACAGTAGTTTATGGGTTAATAGAAAGCTGCTACATAAAAATAGTACTGAAAAATATTTATTTCACATGGGCAGTCACTTGAAAAACTTTTTTCAAAAGAATAAGGCTAGCCCCACTATGGCATGGTCATAATTTGAAGAAGACATAAAAACACTTGATTCCATACCATTACATACAAGTTTATCATTTATACATTCATTACCCTGTGGGTTTAGCAGAGACAAATAAGTACATGAGAAAGATGAAAGATTTCCTCCTTATCTTGTTTGTGTGTGGCCAGACTTGAGATGGACAAGATGACCTATTATTTATTTGTAAGGGCTATTCCTGTCAGATTATGTTTTTATCTGTTTCAATGTTGCTGAATTATTATTGATAGGAAAAAGTAATGGCGCTTCTCATTAAGTCCTTGACCTAAGACCTTGATTGTTTATTTCTAGAAATTGTGTGATAACAACATGCAATATCATCACTAAACACAAGTTTATTTTTATACTCAAGTTAAACACAAGTTTATTTATATACTCAAGTTAAACACAAGTTTATTTTTACACAAATTAAAAAGTTTACTTATGCTTCAATTTGATCAGTTGCTGTATAGATCAAACATTAACAAATTCCCTCTTTTCAGTTTACATAGGTTATCTCCCATAAGCAGGAGTTATCTAACTTTGCAGGAGGTGTAATTTCTTAGACCCTCTGTTCTTTTCATGGAAAATCAAAGAAAAATCTAGAGAGATCTGAAAGAAATTAGGGATTTCCCTAAATTTCACAAGAACTTTACTATATAAAATCTTTTAAAGTTTACATTTTTATTGCAGATTATTTAATAAGTATTTTTGTAAATGGAAATGTTTTAAAAAGTTACATAACTATCTCAAAATGTTGGGAAATCCCTTTTCTTTCTGAACCCCTCAAATTTATCATAGGATTTCAACAATAAATCCAGAGAAAATAAAGTTCATACCTGCTGTAAAGTTAGATAACTCATGCATATGGGAGATAACCTATGTTAACTGAAAAGAGGGAATTAATGAGGCGAAGTTAAAACAATTAATTGCATTAAATTAGTATAAACAAACAACTAAGCCCAACCAATTCAAATAAAATCAGAACACCTCATCAGTCATAAAATAAAGCACTGTCATTTTTATGATTTAATCAATATAAAATTTCCATAAAATACAAACCAAATTAATTCCTACATGGTTTCATAAAACAATTAATTAAGGACATCTGCTTTGATCACAGTAAAAAATAGAGAAATAAAAATATGACACAATTTTCAGCCGAAATCCTTCAACTATTTTATAGCTAATAGAAACTAGAAAAAACGATTTCCCTAAATTCTTGCTATTCCTCAATTGAATTTTCTTGTCAACTATTTGATGTGGAAAACATTGATGTATTAAGAAATAAGTCTTACACTTTCTTTGACATTTCTGAACAATTATTTGGAGCTCAAATTCTTTGACAGCTCGGCTTTCATGGCTTTGGCAAGTCCTAATTGAAAACATATAAATTGTCTATTTCTAATGCTGTGTATTGGTCAAATAGAATATTCATTTCTTCAAGAATATCGCTTGAAATAGATTTAAAAACATTCCCACAGTAGAAAAATATTTGAAGGTTGCCCAGGAATATACTCTCATTACTAGAAGCTATGCAAATTAGGACCCTGATCCAAAAGAGAGAGAACTGCATAACTAAATGCATTTTTTTTTTATGCAATTTACTGATTTCAATAAAGTCATGAGCATATTCTTGGAATGGCCTATCAATGCCAATCAATATTTAATAACTGTTCTTAATTCAGGAAGCCAACAAAAAATGCCAACAAAAGCCTTTGACCAGTCATAAAACACCCAGATGGTACAATAATACAGTTATTAAATTGTTAAAGGCATGCTCCATGAATCACAAAGTTTGGATGATTTGATATGGAGGTGATAACATCACAATTTATGGTCACTTTCACAATCAATGTTAATGGAATAATGATTAAGAACCAGCATCTGTAACTGTATTTAATTGAAATTGACTATTTGAAGTAAGGCTTATCTCTTGTTACCAGTCACCAAAAACATCTTCAACAACTGGTGTGTTCATAAAAGAGGTTTACAGTAAAGCCTTCAATTTATTCTTTCATAGCTGTGGAAGCATAAAAAAGTTGATCTTAATAACATTTTATAGGAATCGAATTCACAATTGATAAAACAAAGATAATGAAAAGTATAGGTCCATAAAAAGTCCTAACTGAACTGAAATTTTTGGTTACCTTAAAACTATTTTTAAACAGGTGCAAGTTCTTTAGATAATTATATAGTTACTGAAAAACTTATTTTCTACGTAAAGCGGGCATTTTTGGACATAGAACAGTCAGGTAAAATATAAGCTTAATGTTCTAATGCAATCATCCAACATTTGACTATGAATGTTTTACTTATCTGTATTTTTTACAAATCAAATGTAATTGTAAAACCACTTATTTATTTTTAGTGATTCAAATTCCATTTTGATGAAGCCAAGATCAACAATCTCCAATTTCTATACACAACTTTACAGTGAAGAAGGGTGGTACAGAAAATGCCATCATGTTTTCAGCTTAGTAATCTAACCAAGCATGTTACAATGACATATACAAATTACATGATACATGCATGTTCTACATGCTTCAGACATGTAAAAGGCTGAGGAATAATCAGTCTCATCTATCTTCCTACAAAGAGTGTACATACATCTTCATTTTCTAATCTTAATCTAATCAAAAACTTAAATCTGTTTCTAGAGGCTGGAACATTGATGAAGTAGCCAAGGTACAAGTGACAAATGGGGTGTCTATTCCTTAAAATGCTTGTGTAGCATTAATTTACACAATGAAATTTACTCCTAAAACATTGCAAAAACAGTACAGAAGAAAATTGGAATAAACATTTTTGGACCTTTTAAATAAAATGCAATTAATTTGAGAACTTCTATAGATAAGATCAGCTTTAATCTTTCAAGAACTGTTAAAATCCCTGTTCAAAAAACAATTTTAGCAACTATAAAGACAATATAAAATCAATTGCGTTGTCCACTGAGAAGAAATTTTTAATAGTGTGAAAAATCACTATGTAAGCCGTCTAAAAGTGTGAACCTTTTAGAGATGTAAGTACAAAACCATTAACTTTAAGTGGAGATTACAAATCCTACATAACAGTTGATAACTTCCTTTATATTTGCAAGGTGCCTAGAAGAACCACCCACAAAGGTGGGATACAGAAGTCCCTCAAATTGCACTGAAAGCTAAAAATCAAAGGCAACGACAGCTGGACAGAAATGACAAGAAATGTTTTACATGAAGTGTTCAAAGTTACAAGACATTTGAACATTTTTTCCTTTCATTTGGATTTTAAGGAAAGACTGGACCTGACAAACAATTCATAATTATTTTATGCTTTAATTAAAGGAGTGACAAAGACAAAGACTGTGACCACAGTATGACCAGAAGACTGACCACGAAAACAGTAGCTTCCTCCACTTTGATGAAGAAGATGGACATGACAAGGCATATCCTGTATCTAATCAGTACCAGAATGTTCAGGTAGAGATGATGGGAGTGGATTAGCCTACTTCCTGTGGCTTCTAGTGCAAAAATCTTCAGAACAGACAAATCTTTGATAAGATAAAGCTTTACATACATAGAAATATATGTGTCTCTGGAATTAATCAAGATGGACAAAATTTCATAAAGTTTAAAATCTTTATTGCTCACATGTAGAGCTAATGAACAATAAATGGCTTTAGAATTTCAAAATGATAAATTGAAAAAGGCATTTAACAATTGTTTGCCATAATATTCAACTGATGTTAAGCAATACAGCCTCAATACCAAAAGCATCCAATACTCATTTCAACTCCTCTTTAGCTTCTAGTATGATCACTGTAATTGAGCCTGAAAAGGTCCCAAAGGCAGTGCATCTGTCATGAAGCCTGCACCAGCACATGTCTTCCACTTGTGTGGTTATCTCTCCCTGCCTACAATTATTGACCATCAGCATTGAGGGGTCATTGATCATTTTGTCCAGGCAATCAATTCATCAGCAATGAATCATCTAAGACAATCAAGATAATTGGTGGCAAAACTTATCATATCACCGGCCTGGTTATACAGGGTTGTGTTTTATTGAGACTTCTATGTATCAAAATCAATTTTACAGTTTTCATGAACAGTTAAATTTCAAAAATGTATTATTCTTCAACATTTTTTCTGTTTGTCAGTTACCTGCCCTCCCCCCCAGTTTCTTCTGGGTACTACAATCTACATGTAAAAAATAATCAACCTGTACATGGCTTAAATGCCCATTGAAGCCTGTAAACTACTCTTCACTTATCTACATAAAAAGTGACTATGACATGGAATAGTTTTTACAATATACATTTAGTAGATATTGATGGAAAAAAACATCTAGAACATCCTTTTCAAAACAAAACCATATGGAATATAGACAAAGCATATTACCATATTAGCAAAATAAAATGACAGAAAAGCTGCACGAAAATATCCCAAAAGCTACAGGCCATTGTAACAGGAAACTTGTTGAGTACTAAACAATGAGGACCTTTCAAGGATCTAGAACATCTAGCTGCGTCACCCACCAACACTCAGTTCAATTAATTGTAAATCCCAATATTTACATAGAAGCTATGAGCAATATTGAATGAAATAGGACTAGAGAACTAATCAGTGATGACAATAATAGATAAAACGGTTTCAATATTTCATGCACCAGTTTTACATCATTTAGTACTTTGTTTTAATTTCATTGAAGTCGTATATTAAAAATTTAAAAACCCAAACTAACCAAACAGTGACAATGCAAAAACCAAATTGTGGCGGTTTAAGCTGTGGTATGAAAGACTTGCAGAATAGCCATTTCTTATATGCAGTAGTCAATCTCATGCAACTTATAAGTTCATTTTTGTTGTTCTTTGGCAAATTGTTTTGCTCCTAGCAACTCACTTTCTGTGCAAACAATATATACAGAGTATAAATAATATTCTGGTGAAAGGTGCAAATGAAGTACATATGTTTGCTGGTTAAATGTTGACAGGTGCAAAATATGATGAATCATACTGATCAGCAATTACAACCTGTTAAATGAGATGCACTGGTAAAAAACATGTAAAAACAGCATGGCAAATATTTTTTTCACAATATCTGGATCTGCTTGAAAAAAAAGGATTATTAAATTGCATATTCAACTTTTGTAATAAGGATTTCTCTGATCAGATTTTAAATGCATGCAAGCCCTTCTTCCAAACAGTTTTCAAGATATTTCCTCCTTCTTTCCCAGCCTAACAACACCAATGCCTTTTAGAACTTTAATTCATTTACCCAGACCACTAAATTTTCCTAAGAAGCCATCCCTGATAAAACAAATAAATGTTAGCCAAATATTTACACAGGATCACCATTGATCATTGTATTGTCAATAAGTCTGTTATAAGCACTCTTTAATGTTAGTTTATGTCTATAATTAATTACCAATATTTTCTCATCAATAAGATGTTTTAAGTACAATCACTTCCTATCAATACAGACTTCTAAAGCAAAGCTTAATTTCTGTTTTATTAGAAGTTTTCATACTGAGATGATAAAAAGTGTGGGTTTGTTCAGAGTAGCTATTTTGCGGGCATTTGGGCATGCGGGCATGCGGGCATGCAGGCATGCGGGCATGTGGCTTTATGAAAAACGGAATATGATTATTATAAGGTTTTTGTTTGCCCAATTGATTATTGAACGCATTGATCAATATAAATTGTGTTTACATCATCTCCATTCAATTTTGTTTATTATAATTATATAATCTACTTTCCAAGTTTTAAAATGAAAATGTTTTTTATAGTACTGACAGGCATTATTTCGTTTATATAGAATTTGGGAATGTCATGCTGATCTTATAATAATTAAAGTAATTGCTTTTAATAACTTTGCACAAGTATCAAATGATCTGGAAATAATTACCACGAGTTTCACTGTGTATAAATAATGAAAAACCTTAACTAATATATATACATGTATATTTGTTAAATGATACTCAAATTTTAACACTGACCCTATGGGAGAAAAAATAAATAAGTCGTACAACAGGAAGAGGAGGTTTGACAGACCAAAATGTAAATTCCACCTTATGGAACCATTACCTTTCTTGCTGTTTTCATCGGTGTGTTTTATATGTGTACTTTGTGCGGCAGCTTATCAATATGGGAAGGTTGGATCTAGTTTAAAACTTAAACTAGTTTAACCCCGCCACATTTTATATGTGTCTGTCTTAAACCAGGAATCTTTGCCGAGACATTACTTTGTCCTTGTCATATCTTGTATGTTCTTTAAGTTCGGTAGTTTATTTTGTAGGAGTTATATGGGACTTTGACCATAAAATGACTGGTTTTTTTTCAAAATTTACCTTATAAACGCTCTCATCCCTATGGATGTTGACAGATCTTAAATTTATGGAATTTACAACAAATGTTTATTCCACTAATACCTTGGTCTAGTTCGAAAATCAGCATTGTTTGATGGGCGGGGGACCCTTGAATTCCATTCTTGTCACAATTCATGTTCACATATATTTTTAGAGTTTCATGCATGTTTGATTATGTTACACTTATTCCACATGTCAATAGTGTCTATTATTTCCAACTGTTTTGTGATATATACCATTTTTGATGTTTAATAAATCAAATAGACATCCCTAAGAAAAGCCAACCAAACATAATAAAATTTAAAAATTGTGATAGATACAACGAGAAAAACTGTGAGCGGAAGCTCACGAATCAATACCCCCCGCCCCAATAATTTTTGAAATAAAAGGTGCACATCTACATCGTGTCACAAAGATTGTGTGAAAGTTTAATGAAAATCCATCAAGGGGTCTATGAGAAGTTGCGGGTCAGAGATGGGTACCCCCTTGTCGTCTAATGACTTAGTCCATGTTTTGCATTGGGAAACCCCAAAAATCATTTTGATAGCCTTTTAATATAGCAGGTGCCTAAAAGATATGAAAAGAGTGCAAAAGTTTTAAAATGCACAATGAGGGCTAATAAGTTGGGTAAGACTTCTGAAGAGCTGAACCCTGCAAATACCACTGATGTTGGTCGGTCAATTGATTACTAATGCATCTTTGGGAGAATTGCTTAAAACAGCAAACACAAAGAAAAGTTTAATAAAAAGGCACACTATTTAATGTCAATAACGGTGTAAAGTCTTGAGTTATAGTAAATGCATGTTGGTCGAGAAGATTCCAACCTGTTGCAAATTACTTTTTTAAGCAGGTATTGATATCACACTGTAAAAATGAGTGTTCAATTGTTTTAACCATCATGCTAAATACAACATTGACCCACATGCTTGCATGCCTTCAAACCTGCATGCTCGCAGACCCGCATGCCCGCAGACCTGCATGCCCGCATGCCCACAGACCCGCATGCCCGCATGCCCACATGCCCGCAAATTAGTCGCTTTCGGGTTTGTTGACAAAACTATTAAAGTGTGTTTACAATTCCAATAAAATTCTATCAGAGAATTCCAGATCCAGACAGAATTGGCAGCATAGGAAATTACAGGAGACCAATAGACAACAAAACATTATGTCTTTAAAACATACATAATCAGCAGCCGATCCAGAAATTTAGCAAAAGGGCGACAATCTGACTGTCAAACCCTCATCAAACTTCTGTGATTTTCTGTATATTCAACAAAGCTCTAAAATAAAAGTGATGGAGACAATGATCGAAAGTACATTACCCTCATACAGACAACATAATTATTGTTGCATTGGCCTTACTACACAAAACTTTTTAAAAGTCATAAAATCCAATCATCAGAGAATCACTGTTAATGTTTTTTTCCTAAGGTTTGATCATTACTAATTTACCAATAAATCATCTCTTGCTTGAAATTGGTAGATAAATTTTAGTACAAACTTATCAACTGAAGTGTTTTATTTTGCAGCTTTTAAGATGTCAGCATAATTTCTGCAACTTCGTGACAAACCATCATATTTCAAAAGCTTCATACAATGCAAAGATAGAACAGAACCAAGTACTAATAATCTCCCATCGGTTTGAGTGTGTACATAGACTGATGAAAATAGCGATGACAGACTGGTTACAGCATAAACAGTATGGTGCCACAAAAATATAGATTTCTCAGATAATAAAAGTTCTTTTATGTCAAAGTGTTGAAATGTCAGCATGAACATACAACTTCAACATTGTTATTAACTTTTTTTGTAAAGGGTGTAAATTCCTCTGCAGGGTGTATGTTTTGAATGCAGTGATAACTTATTTCGGATTGAAGTTTTAGATTTCTTAGAGATTGTAACATTACACATAGAAATCGACCTGCCATCTGCATGAATTTGCAATAATGACACATAGCTATCAATTTCTACAGTACATGTACAATGCATTGTTGTTTTAGGGTGTTTGGACAAATGTACAGAGAAACACTATCTAAACAAACAAAGCATTTCACTAGATCGAATTCTCAGAGGGATGAATGAAAACTCATCAGTAATTTGGGAGGATACCAAGATATCTATCCAACTCAAACAAATGACTTCTATTTGTAAACTATATCATTGTCTATGCTATAATTGTTCTACAGTTCCTGCCAAAATCATGATTTGCATCAAATATTTCTAACACAAGTGCAAGAATTGAAAAATTGCAAATTCAGTAAAGTGAACCTTCATAGATTTGAATTTATAGGAAAAGTAAACCTGAATAGTGCAATGACCGCAAAACTGACATAGTGGGAACATTAGGGACATAAATATATGTGTAGCAGCTACTGTGAAAGTATCAATATTAGTGGTGTACCAATTTTCATGGGTCAGGCCCAAGGAACAGAGAATTAAACATTGCTTTTGATAAAGAATCATTTAAACCATGAATTCACGAATCCACAAATTACTGCCAATCCATGAAAATTGATGACCACATATCTAAGTACTTTCACAGTATATAAAATCCCTCCTTTCCCATTTTTTAAGGTGGCTGACTTTTTATACCTTTTCAAGTATGATATTCATTAAAATAAAATAAAAAAAAAACTTGAAGAAAAAGAAACTGAAAGGAGCTCTACGTTTTTCTCCAACAAAAGATGAATTATTAAGAAGGAAATTTTGCTTGTTTTATTTTCAATTTCACCAAACCTTTCATTGAACATCTCAAGGTTTTCATTAATGTTTTACAACAACAACAGGTTCAACATTCCTACAAGTTACATTTACAAAGTGTAATACATCTCCCTAGTGAGAATAGACATCAGCTTTGATGTTTAAAGGGGAATTAAAAATTCAAATGCAATAAATAAATACATTTTAATGCTTCATTATGATGTAAAATCATTCGTCTAATCAGCAAAATCATTCCCCAAAAGATTTGATGGTGTAACAATTTAATATCAAACTTCTTAATGTATTTTTTCATTTTATTGCACTTCTTCAAATGAAAACAAACTATAAAGAGAAAATGCAATAAATATTTTGAGATTTTATCTTAAAAACTACAGTGTAATAAATTCAATATGCTCATCATTTTATTTATATTATATAAAGCTAAGAAAATCTTCTTTATGTGTAATCAAAGAAATATATTACAATAAATTTGTACATCTCTTTTTGAAATTAAAGCACTTTGAGTTACCATTTCTAAAATCTACTTGTATTTTAGTCAGACACACCTAAGAGACAGCTAACATTTCATTAAATAAATGATATCTTTTTCTTCTATTATTTTCACCTCATCATTAAAGGTCAGAATTTCCCAAAATGGGTTAAGTATTCAATGACCCTTTAAGGATTAACTATAAATAACTACACATCACCATATACAAATTACAGACAATCTTTGCCTATTGACTTAACAAGTGCTCCCCTTTGACCACCAGGAAATAAACTCCAAAGAGAAATGTCAACACTTCAGAATCATAGTGCTGTTTATCACATTAAATTTATAACTTATGTGCAATATTACACTCCAACAAGTAGATTTATAATGGAAATTTGATGTAAACTGCAGATATTCAGGAAGATGATACTTGTTGATGGCATTATGAGCTAAAAAACACAAATCACTGGCTAGGCCTGCTGACACATGGACAAAATGTTGACTTTTCATCATGCTGCTGTTTTCAATCATCTTTCTTATTTTCATGATCAATTCATACACTTGCAATTTATTGCAAGAAAATCAAGATTAAGGAAGTTAGATGCAGTTGAAATAAAACTTATTGAACATGCATAAACATGTCAAAATGTATGATGTACTTTTACAATTTCAATGGTTTAAAAAAAAGAATTTAATTCAAACATGTCAAACTGACAAAGAAGAAATGAAGAAACTAATTTTCAGATCCATCCAACATCTGCACCATATGGTACTGAAGCCCTATTCAAATCTAGACCATGCTGTTGCAACAAATACATCCACTTTTACAAACAATTGAAGCTACAGCAAGTCTTGTGCATCCAGTCGTTGCAGGCCCCTGCAGCACAATAATAGTCAATTAAAATTAAAACATACATTAAGCAGGGGAATCAATATTAGTCTCTCTCCACAAGCAGTGAGCTTTGGCAATTCTGGAGGCCTCCTGAAGTGACATCCATATCACTAACAAGCTTTATAATAATGAAAATTGAATAATCAATAAAAACAAAATAACAGGCTTGGAAATGTATGAAATTCATGCAGGTTTGATTGCTCTAGCTAACCATTAAAGTAAAATTAGTTCTGATTTGTATTGTTTTTAATCATGTTGGTTTCACTTTGAAGATAAAATTGATATTATTTGAAATAACCTATTCATTTTCTTTTGATGTGGTTATTTCTGTTTATTAACAGACTTTGTTGACAAAGAGTATTTTTGTCTGAGGGTCTTTTTAAGGGTTACTGACTGCCTTCAATCTACCAAGAGTAAAAAGAACAGCAGCTTTAAAATGACACATGCTGCTTGTCATAATTTCTTATAATTTCTAAGTACATCATGTGAAGTGCCTTTCTTCAAGTCTTTTTAACTTCAACTTTTTCACAAGTTAAGCAAAGAATTACATCATAATTGATAATAGCTTTAAAAAGGGTACTAAAATGAATATAAATCTAATACAATCTGTGACAAAAAGATTCCATAATTTTTAATGGATACTAAATGAAATCCATACTGTCAACAAACAGGCTGAAAAATGTCATCATTTGGTACCACTTGTGTTCAAAGAACGAAACTATTTCAAGAATATCTTTAGTACAGTCACCAGGGGAAGCCAAAATAATTACGTAATGCTGTTAAAACAGGATTTTTTTCTTCAAAACTTAAACTAAGCTGAGAAACCTTATTCTCCACAATGGCTGTCTGTTAATTACATATAAAGAGGGAAACATGTTGGAATTCTCAGCAGAACAAATTGTTATTTAATTCAGAGTTTATGCAAATAAGATCAAAGCACATAAAGTAACCAAACTCTAATGAAGTTAACATCACGGTAAGCCGTTGGTTTTCCCAATGATCAAAATGCAAGAAACAATCCTATAGAGAAAAAAAACCAAAACAGTCTAGATGCCCAAGTAGGTCACACCTAAATAAAACCCATAACCATGTAGAAGTGAGTTGAAATCCAGAAGAGTTTAGAGGTAAAAGAATTTTTTTAAATAAAAACTGTATTCTCCTTTATGGTTGGCTGATGCTGTCATCACTTGATAAGTGCACATGGTTCTACCTGATTTCCATGCCACATCTACATGTATAGTGTTTGGGTCCAATCGTCCCTGACCTTTCCAAATGTTGCAAGATGGGGCATTGTCTTTTGGACATATTCTTGTTTTTTACATTGTTGTCATACCATAAGATTTGAAAAGATGCATTGTTATAAAGTTGACAGCTTTGGTAGAGCTTCTTGTTTTGAACTATAGAGTCATCTCTACTTTAATGCTAAAATAGAAACAAAAACCTTACAGAAACAAAAAGCAAGATACATGTTTTTCAAACATAAGCAGGTTTCAAACAAAATTAAGATAATCTTGCAGAAATCAACATTTTTTATGACAAATCTAAACACTACAGGTGTTTTAAGTTTATATTTAAACCTCACTGGCAAAATATCAACTTCTGAAGATAAAATTGATGAAAAAACAGACAACTGTTGATACAATCAAGTATTATATCTTTAAATTATAAGGTAATGTGTTCTTAGTGAGTTAAAAAATATATTTCTGGGTTGCTATATACTAGAATTCATTTTTACTGGATTATATTAACAGTTCACCATATATTTCTATGCCTTTTCCTTCCAATATTGCATAATTGGAAACATGAAAAAATAAGAATCACATGATTTGTTAGATAATAAACTGGCTGAAAACAAAGTTACAAATAAAGAAAGAATGTGTCCATGGGACACGGATGCCCCCGCTGGCCCCAAACAGGAAGTAGATTTCTGACAGGTCTTAAAATCGCCTAGGACGTATAGTTTGTCATACTGATCCATCCTACCAAGTTTCAAATCATTCTCATGTAAGGTTCCTGAAAAAGCTTGACGGAAAATTTCATATCATGTTCACATACTTTAAAATTGGCCTAAGTCCCAAACAGGAAGTAGATATCCGACAGGTCTCAAAATCACTTAGGACGTATAGTTTGTCATACTCAACCATCCTACCAAGTTTCAAATCATTCTCATGTATGGTTCCTGAGAAAAGCTTGACGGAAATTTTCATAGTCATGTTCACATATTTTAACATTGGCCTAAGTCCCAAACAGGAAGTAGATGTCCGGCAGGTCTCAAAATCGCTAAGGACGTATAGTTTGTCATACTGAACCATCCTACCAAGTTTCAAATCATTCTCATGTATGGTTACTGAGAAAAGCTTGACGGAAATTTTCATAGTCATGTTCACATATTTTAACATTGGCCTAAGTCCCAAACAGGAAGTAGATGTCCGGCAGGTCTCAAAATCGCTTAGGACGTATAGTTTGTCATACTGAACCATCCTACCAAGTTTCAAATCATTCTCATGTATGGTTACTGAGAAAAGCTTGACGGAAATTTTCATAGTCATGTTCACATATTTTAACATTGGCCTAAGTCCCAAACAGGAAGTAGATGTCCGGCAGGTCTCAAAATCGCTTAGGACGTATAGTTTGTCATACTGAACCATCCTACCAAGTTTCAAATCATTCTCATGTATGGTTACTGAGAAAAGCTTGACGGAAATTCGTACGGACGTACGTACGGACGGACGGACGGACGGACGGACGGACGGACGGACATGAGTAAAACTTAATGCCCCCCGACATGTCGTCGCGGGGGCATAAAAATATGGGGATTTATTTTGATGTTACACTATTAAAGGCAACTGTTACTTAAAAAATCCATGTGTCAGTCATGTGATAAGAAAATGTAAACATGTGCAAGAGACAAGTAAAGTAAGGACAAGGTTAAGGATTATTGATAACCTAGGTTTCTTAAATAATTTGGAACTGGTTTCCTAATACAACAACTATAACATTGGCATCTGCAAGTATCCAACCAGAGAGCCTGTCCATTTAGTCATGTGGCTTATGCATCAGGCTATTTTGCGAGGATGGTCTCAATAAATGATGCTAGTCATAGACCCCTAAATAGTGCCATAACAGTACGCCCAAAAATGGCCCATTTGTAAGAGGGATATATAGAAGTTAAGCCTGTCTCCCAATCAGGGCTAAATAAATATGTAAAAATAACCAGCTACTTGCTGTCCAGTATTTTGCTCTTAATAAGAAAATAAAGTAAATGACACAAACAATCATCATTGATAAAACAAAAGTAAAAACAGGAGAAGACCGCACACTTTAAAAGTACATGTGTGAAAAAATAAATCATATCCTAATGGTGCAAATATGTGATCCTACTCCGGAACATAAATAGCAAAAGTAAATATACATTCAAACATTGCACATTAAAAGTATGACATAAAAATAAGGACAACAATAAAATGCACTTATTGAAGCTATTAGAACTACATGTAGTTGTCAATTAATCATCTGTATTGAAACTGCTGGAGCATACTGCACTAATACAAAAAGTTCATCTAACAATTAATTTTTTGTTCATCAATATCTATTATTTGATGTTTGTTTTCTTATCAAACTGCACTTATCTAAATTAAAATCTAAGATTTATGATGATAGAGTTTAAAACTTATATCTACACCTGGTCTTGACAGCTTCCAAATAGGAAAACAGAAAAACAGTTATATGTTTCATATATTCCCTTTAAGCATGTAGAGTAGAGCCAACATGATTTTTCAAAATGTTACATGTTTATGTACAGTACCTGCTTCCGCTCACATATTTTTTCTAGCCTGTCTATATAACTTTAACGAGAAAGTTTTGAGAAGAAATGAATGAACATGGAAGAGTAACTTTGACCTGTAGGTAAAAGAAAGACCTGAGCACCTTATGCCCCACTACTTTGGTGGGAGTGACATAAAAACAGACTGCTGCTGCTGAACAAGGGTGACATAAATGGATAATCCTCCACACAATGAAGAAGGCAGTTACATGTATCTGGCAGGATTGCTATACCTGATTACTGAAAACATCAAAACTTGAAACAGGTAAATATTTTCCTAGGCCTAACAATTTTCACCTGTTCAAATGATAAAAGTGGGTGCACAGTAGAACACATTATATAACTTACTTAAAACATAAAATAGGATGATATCAAGGACAAAGCTACAAATCATTTTCCTTTGAACATAGGTACATCAACATTGGTCTTTTGTGAGGGTTTGCTGGGCATCATTGATTGAATTAGTATGTACTCCAGAGTTGTGGGTTTTTAACCATAAAACCACAAGTATTTTTACCACTATTCAACTTATGTCAGTCATTGAAGCATCTATATATTTTCCGGGGCTATGATTAAAATGTTTTTTTTTTCACAATCATTAAAACATCTTTATTTTATTTCCTACTGGGGAATGTTCAATGGTATATTATGTATCATAATGAATTTTTCATCAACACTAAATTACTTTCATAGTTTCAACATGTTAGCTGTTATAACTTCAAGAAAGAGAACGAACTTAAGCATGTATGTTACTTATACTTATACATAGTTAAAACAGGAAATGTTTAGAATTAAAATGGCTTAAACATGAAATTATCACATCTTGAAATTTATGCTGGTCATAATGGCCAACTGTAAAATGTGTTGAAAGTTGAAAATTTTAGCAGGTGTTTCAAACCTTATCAAATAATAAAAAATGATAAACACATCTACATAAACATATCTATATGTGTCACATGGGAAAAAATTAATCAAAACAAGCCAATTATACATCTGTACAAAAATAATATAAATTGTACTATCTACATCCCTTGAAACACTGGATTTCTACCATTAACCTTTTAGCAGACACAATTGGGACATGAAATTCTGTATATTGAACATTGATGATTAATATAGCAAATTATCATGTCTAAACAGACAAAAACTTCCAGAAACAGACCAAAAAACTGAGACAGACAGACAGACAATATAATTGTGTGTGATAACACATTTTGGAAAATGGCATCTACAGGGAAAGATTCGTTCTTCTGTCCTAATGAGAGTTCACACATTCAACGGCTAAAAATCTACATTAAACACCCTCTTACCAAAAATCAATGAATATAACAGGGGGAAAACACCAGAAAAACAAAAAGAGACAATAATTGTGTTGTACCATCTTATTGGTTTTGATATGTCAAGCAAGACTATAATACCGGATCTTGTAGAAATTCAATATAGAAACCATTTTATCACTTTATTGTGGATATTTTCTACTTCAATGATTGACTGGGAATCTATTGTAGAGAAGTTCCATTATGTTCAATGTCCTATGCATGAGTTACTCATTCAAGCAATATCATAAATGTTTTAAAAGATCTCAACTCAATTTGAATTTTGATGAATTTATCTTATTCATAGTATATTACAATAGTGAATCATATCTAAATAGTTTACAAAGGGATTCATGTTTTGAATGAAAAATAAATATTGCATGATTTTCAAAAGCATAAACTTTCCACTTAATGAATTTACGAAACAAGTTCAATTAATTTTAGTAGATCAACTCATTAAAATTATCCTTATTTATTTGGCAACAAACAATGACAAAGGCCTGCAGCGTTTGTTTTGACATACATTGTAGTAATTATTGACTGATTGACACTTTTGTCACCTATCTATCTCCTCTTGTCATTTTTATAACAATATCATGCTGTTTTTGTTACATAATAAAGCTACCATCTCTTTTGTCAAATGACTCTCTTTATCTTTATTACTGAATGCATATTTACTCTCTCAATAGAATCAGAGAAAAGATAAAATAGCTGAAGTACATAGTAAGAAATGGCACTTTTGTAATTATTTTCCAGCTATAACCAAGCTTTTTGTCTCCAGTTCACATGTTTTTTGTTTTATTTTTTCATGTAAGGGTTGAAATGTTGTTTATCACAACTACCATAGTGCTGGTTGTGGGTTTATAATGGGGGCATTAGAGCTTTGCAACATTTTGCATGCCTCATTTTTTCATGCTTTCTATGATGACCTACCTTAGTGTTAGTCATTACAATGAGATGTTTGCCCTCCATATCAAACACCATATCTTCATGGATCTTAGAGCCAGGTTCCACCGGTAAATCTTCATACATGTGGGCTTCAGACTGGGACTCAATGGCAATCTGAAAAAATATTACACATATGTGTGACATGACCAAAAACTGTGTAAAAGCAACTCTTAATTCTAAAATAAGTTTTTTGAAGATAAGCCTATCAGATAAACTTGTATACATTTGGGTCCAGCTTTTCAACCCATAAGGCCAATGGAATAATACACATCACAGCTACATGTAACTGTTTAGTGTTTTAATTGTCATTTTGAAATTACTGTAAGTGCAACCTATATCTTTATATTAAATATCTTTAGTTGTACCATTTTTCTCTAAACATGAACTAATTGCATTTACATGTACATGTATTGATATACTTATTATGTATACTTTATTTGAAAACTTTAACCCATTTGGGTCGTAGTTCATACATATAGCTACATAGTTAAATAACATACAAACATGAGTTTACACATACAAACATTATAACATATTATGACAATAACAAGGAAATCTGATTGATGAGTAGATACTGGTTTCATGGGAGCTATTTTAGGGTTCTTTTTAAAGAACCACACCAAGATCAAATAAATATTTTACTAAAAATTTTATAAAACAGATTTCTATTTTTTAAATCGAATTTAAAAAACCCGACGAAAAAGAAACTTGTAATAGCGGAGATATCGGCTCAGGTGATTTTTGCAGGTATTCTTTACCTGTGCTAAATTTATCGATCGTTTGTTTCCGGAGCTCTCCGCTGTAATACGTCACATTGTGAACAGATAACTAATAAACTTCCTGTTTACATTGTAAAAGTCGACACGTAAATAACAAAAAACAAGAAATATAGCTGATTACAATGCCAAGAGGAGATAGGGGCGGTAAGAGCAGGGGCACCGGAACCCGTTGTGTTGCTGCCAACTGTGGAAACACAAATGCAGATGGTTTCTCTATGCATTCCTTCCCTAAAGATCCCGTGGTTAGGAAACAATGGATCGACTTCGTGCGTGTAAAACGAGCGAAATGGACAGGACCGACAGCTTGTTCATCCCTTTGTTCGGTGCATTTTGCATCTGAATGTTTTCCATTTCGAATAAGGTTCGAAATGGAGCAAATGAACACCCGTCCGAAGAAGGTTAGGTTAAATGATGGATCTGTGCCAACAATACATACATGTAGCACAGTAGCAGACACTGCATCTTCCATGTATTATGACAAGACATATCTCTTAACCAGATTTAAAGCAAAACAAAAATATTAGGCATAGAATGTGGGTTATATGTTAATACATGTTCACTCTATATAGTTAAAACCTTGTTAGAAAATCAATATATAATATTATGCAAATATTACAATTAATACAATACAATTTCTAGGATTGAAGAAAAAGCTCTTAAAGCTATCCCTTGAGAAAGAGTGCACGGACTTGCAACCTTGGATCAAGAGCCTGACCAATCATTTGTACTGGACAGCTGCTTCATCTGTTGAACCAGACAAAGACCTGATGCTGGCCAAATGGAGCTCTGTTCTGAACCACATTATAAATGTGCATTCTGGACACAGTGTGGTGTATGATAAGTGTGAGCATGGTCAGTTAGAAGGAAGAGAGCGCAGAAAGAAATGGCTTAAACCAGGTAATTTCAACATTATTTTGCAAAAGTATATTGTTGATAAAAAAATTGTAAGTGTTATTTTGTCATGTTTGTGCTACTTTGGGAAAAAAATTTTTTTATATTACTGCAATAACAGGAAAATATTTGAAGAAAAAATAGAATCTCATGACAGCATGTACATGTATTTTTATGAAATACATATACATATATTTTATAACTTTCTTAAATGCACTAATTTTCTAGGCACAAAGGTGTATGAAAAGTTACAAGGAGTGTTGGTGAATACACAAATGAAAAAGAACATCCCTATGCTCTCTCCTCACAAGCAGACATCATCATTGGAAGGTTTCCACTCAGTGATAAACCATTTTGCTCCAAAGATGATCAGTTTCTCATATCATGGAATGTTATGCAGGTAAGTTAATATTTTTGACTAAAGCATCTCTTAGGAGTCTTGAATATACTACAGCAAAAAAACCAAAGAAATACCAACATGACCAATGGAGCATTAGAATGCCTTAAGTCAACACAACTCTGGTGATCCAGAAGGGCAAACAGTTTCTTCTTGTTGCATGTCGAATAAATAAATGGTCTCAAACTTTATTGTAAAATTTTAAATATATTATTTTACGTAGCTTTTTGTGCATAATGCAAAACTAATAATTAACTTATTTATATTTTTAAAGAAGATTCAAGAATATTGTAGTTTCTAATTTTTGTTTGAAACTTTAAGCACAATTACATGATTGTAGAAAAATCAACCACCATTGGATAATTTTTATTTTATGAATTGAGAAATTTTTATTGAATTTTTAAGTATTATTTTTTTTCTTTTAAATTATAGGCTTTGGTTGGCAGCCCTCCATTTTAATGAAAATAGCCAAAGAGATCAGGCAACTACACGGGATGGTGCTCCACGGTACAACATAGTGTTCCCTAAATTCAAAAAAGGAGGCTACACAGTGAGAAAGATTCATGTTGACTCAACATTTGGTAAATACAACAAAGATTTTTTTTACTTTGGATGATAGAGTTTAATATTTGTTTGAACATGTTGAAATGAAAATTTTATCTGAAGATTTTAACACTGCAATCTTCCATGTTACAGGTTTCCCTGCTGTCAGGTGCTTTATTGACCTAGCAAAAATGTACAAGGTTTGGTAAAATTAGTTTTAATGTAATACTATTAAAATTTATAAAAATCATTCTGATTGTTTTTATATTTATTTCAGACTATGTCGATGTACTGATGAGAACCGTAATGGGATTAGGTGCTAACAGCCACATGAATGAGGACGGTATACAGCTTCTTGTTGAAGTTCCACCACCACTCTGCAGTCAATATGAAAGACCTGACAAAGAAGAGGCCGTGCAGAATCTTGTATCACGCTTCAATCTGCAGCATAGTGAAAACCAGTGTAGTTCTGGTCTTGGTCTGGGAACGAACTCCTGATTTTTTTCACAGCACATGCTGGGATAATCACACGTATCTCTTTTCCAAGATATCCCCAGCACCATCTTACAAACTGTCTATATGCAGTATATCTGTTTCTCCTGTAATTTACAATGATTCAGAAACAGTTATTAACAAGTTCCAAATTAAAGTCTAAAACGAAACTAGAAAACAAGTTCTGTAATTCATTTAACATAAAAAGGTGTATAAGAAATTAGCTAATATTTTATCACCCTATATACATCATGTACATGGTATAACTTTTAAAGATAAGAATCTAGAACAACTGATATAAAACAAGTGATTTCAAAAGAATTTTGTTTTTGCTACTTTCACGTTTTTATGCACCATCTACAAAAGTGGAAGGGGGCATATAGTCATGATAGTGTTGTCCGTTCATCAGTCTGTTGGTCCTTATTGTTGCGAGATAAGGCATTATGTGTTTTGGATATATTCTTGATTTATGTATATTTATTATATATATTTATAGATTGAATCTGAATAATAGCATTAAAAAATTTTGTATATTGTGTTTGTCTTTATTGTATTTAGTTTAAACAGACTTGACGAAATGTGTCTGAACGAATCAAATGTCAGACAAAATTTGATTCGGTCAGACAGAAAATTTGGAAAAAAATTGTTAAAATTTAAAAAAAAACCTCAAAAATGACATTCGGTCAAACAGACTCTCAGCCTATTTCGCCAAGTCTGGTTTAAACATATCTATTTATCCTGGATTGGCATGATAAGGAAACAAGCTAAATGCTTTTATAAATCCCCCTCCAGTTTGCAAGTGTGGCCTTTGTATTAGCTGCCATTGAGCCTCCTCTTAATAAACTTTAAAAACGGGTCTATAACAAGCACATGGTTTATTGTATTTGTTTTCACTTACTCATTGGATGCATCAGGAAGAGCTCCGTACTCTTGCCTGTACTGGAAGTATGCCACTTCTAGAACATCAGGGTCCAGACAGACTGTTTGAAACCCTGGTATAAGAGTAATACAACCCACATCTTCACTTTTCTCCTCACGTTTAGTGTTCACTCGTTCTACCTCATGACAACAAACACACTCTCGAACAGTAGGCATGAGCTGACAGTTCCCACATGTACACCTTAAAAAATAATTAAACTTTTATAGTTGTTTTTAATAATTAGTTCAAATGCTAAATACATATTGCCTTAGAGAGAAAAGTTCAAGTACATGTAAGTAGACCAAATTACAGACATTTTAAAGTCTAGAAAACAATCATACAAAGTATCAGTTATGTTACCAATGTTGAACATGGTCAAAGGAACCAGACCTATGTAATTTAGGAATTTTTAAAATGTTCCTGATTTTATGTAAGGGGACAACCATTATATCTTGAGGGGGGAGCAGTTTTTGTAAATAAACATTCTGGCCTGGAAAAGTAAATAATCTGGCCTCTGTTTGCAAGAAAATAAATAATCTGTCCCAAGATCCTTGCTCAATTAAGGTATTGTATGCAGAAAATAAATAACAGGGTAAAAAATAAATATTCTGGCCCACAAAATTTTTAAAATAAATAATCTGTCTCAACCGAAACTGCCAGCCCCCCTTTCAGAAGCAAATGCCTTAATGGTCGTCCCCTTATTGCTTCCTTAATGGTCGTCCCCTTAACCTGTGTAAATTTATGTTGAAGGACAATGGGCATGTTTATCTATCATGATTAAATAAACACCTGTAGTCTTATACACATGCATAAGTGTATGTCTTCAAGAAACCATGCATGATAGATAAGATTGTTTATTCCAATTATTATTTGATATTCAAATAATATATTGATATTCAAAACTAAACTTCATTCAACAGTTTCAATAATAAAAACAAGAATTTTCGGTGTCATACAAGTAAGAGGTGAATTACAGGTCCTGTTTTTGAAAAAGCAAAGCATAGACCATAGTAAAATGATCGTACCAGGGGGCCAATGCAATGGTTTAGAATTTAACCATTGCCGTTGATTATTTTTAAGAAAAAGTCGTATTTCTTGAGAAATTGGGGCAAAAGAAACATTTTATCTTCGCTGACATAAAAACAAGACATTTACCAAGAAGAGTCAGTTAACCGTTCATCAGTGTCTTGGTCATGTGCATCGTCAGAATTTTCTTCCGCGTCCGATGCATAGGGCTCAAATTGGTAAGGATTTATTCCCAGATTATTAGCTGAAGCTTCTACACTCTCTCCCTCTTCTTCCTCTTGCATAAATTCATCGTCACTATCACCCTCGTTAAAAGGAGAAGACTGGCACGACAGTGAAAGATCGCTTTCATTTTCGATAAACTCGCTAGCATCAGCCATTGTTTTGATTCTGCATCTGATGAATAGTTCACAATGTGACGTCAGCTCGCTGTTTTTGGCAATCTCCGGAAATTCTCGTAATCAATGATCGGAAACGCAAGCGGACAGGTGCAAATCTATATTTTATGAATTAATAACTCGGTCATTTCAACACCGATTTTTATCGGGTTTTTTGCATTCATTTATACAAATAAAAAACTTTTTAATATCAAACAAAGAAAAAAATGTTGTCTGGGAGTGAAGTAGTTCTTTAAACAAGGAAATCAGAAGTATTTCCTGAAAACCTACAATACTAAAGATTGGTTTGTGGTTTCATTGTGGTTAAATATTACAGTATATAAGACCGAGAATGACTCAGGAATATTTATAAATTAACAAGAATGTACAGGCTACATTACGCATAGCAACTGATACATGTAATTCTATTTTAGAGCTGTTGACAAACTGACAGGAGTTGTCATCATGTACTCAAATTTATTAGAAATGCACTATTGTAGCACCTAGTTTTCTGCACACTGGTAAATAATGAGCCATCCCCGATAAAAGTACATTGTAATATTGTTACTTTACTAATTCTTTATCTGTTTGAAAAACACAAATCAGTTGGAACATAAACAATCAATACAGTACATGTGCAAACATCATATTTGTTTCCTGTGCTTTATCAACAAAGCATGATCACTCTCAGCAGTTGCCTCATGTTTTTGCTGTTTTTATTCATCCTTCAATCTGTCCCTAACCCAAAAAATAAAATCTAGTGCCAATAACTTAACCAAAACTAACAAGAAATCTGGTGTCAAAACATTAAAAAATCTGTCAAAGTCAAAAATGGCCGGATTTCTTTAAACAGGAAGTTGGTGAGTGACAGACCTGAAATCATATCCAACGTTATGGGACCCCACCCCCATGCTGTATACCAAATATCAAGTGGGTGTGATTAGTAGTTGCTGAGAAAACTGTTACGAAAAATTTTCCCCGTCTGCACGCCGCCCTCCGCCCACCGCTCCGACATTCACCATTTTATAATCCGGATTTTTCACTCAGTGAAATCCGGCCAAAAAGTGGGTTTTTTTTTTTCTGACAGTAGGAAAAAAATAATTCCAGAGTTGACTAAGGCACATGTACAAAGATGTCAAATATGGTTCAGAATCTATTCCATTTGACAACTACGTTTGTAAGTTTGTTTTTTTCTTGGCTATGACATCAGGTACAAGCTTATATTTATAAACTTGTATCTTCATTTAAATTATTGTGTCATGAAACTGTATCTATATCTCTATAAAAAAGCTACATCTTAATAAACTTATTTGACAGGAACTTGTACATGTAGCTTTCTGTAACAAGAATTGAAATGGAAATAAAATGAAATTTCAAGTTTAATTTTAGAAATTCATCGAAGGACACAGCTCATATAGGAATATTTTGACAGTTGTAGGAAAAAGTTTTCTTCAAAGTTAAATTCAAGCAATACACAGTCCATGTTCCCTAAGTACAGTTCCATCTCAAAGTTGTTTGGCATTCATTAACTTATTCCCCTGACATTGGGTGGAATCTGCCAAGAATTTCTATAAAGACTCCTGAGATTCTTATCAATAGCTGTAATTAACATGAAGAATTTCAATTAAATCTTTGGCTTATTGTATGAAATGAAGATATCAGATGAAAACACTATAAACAAGGTAAACATCTACTGAGGAAAAACATTTCATCTGTGAAAAGAGCATCTATGTTATGTACATACAAGATATACAGTTCAGAGTCTGAACTGTGTATCTTGTATATATGTACATAACAGACAAGATCTTGCAACAATGTTGAGCATGTTCTTTTTGTTTATTTTCTAGTAAATTATGACTTCTTCATAGTTTATATGTTTTGTATTGTGTCATTGTATTACCATGACTTGTAGTTTTGTGTTGTACATGCGTTCATAAAGTTTATATTAAAAAAATGGGGACCAAAATACTTTATCCTAAGTGATACATGAACACAAATAAAATTCATGGGACATTTTTTACCATAAGTTAGAAGAAAAAACAACTCTTGAAATATTTCTTTTAACTTTGCTCTTGGCTCGTTTTTCAAATATCAACATATTCCAGTTTCAATCAGCTTAATTAAAAACCTGTCTCTTGGGAAAGACCGTGCCATTTGGCTACCCTTTTAATTTGCGACGACATTTTTAGCAATTGATTTTTTAAATACTCTTTAGGAAAGACTTGAGCCATATCCTGCACTGGATGATGTATAAGGCTACAAGCATTGTGTCAAGTCACACAAGAAAACAATAGGAGTCTTACATAATTATAGATTGCATGTTCTGAGTTAAAGTGCAATTATATTAAACCATTCCAATTCCTTTGGAACTTCCATTTGCTCAAGCATGATAAATGGGAAGTATTTGGCTGAGTTCATTTATATTTTGCTAATGAGCGAATCTATATATTCCATACTGTAATATACATGATATAAACTAGTTTTTTGGTTTAAAACTCAAAATATGGACCACATACATAAGAGGGGACCGACCGATGGGTTTATTTCCTTCTCCATTTTTGGCAATTTTTATTTTCCATGAATTGTGATTTGTTGAAATATTTGTCCGTGCATCGTGATTGGATGTTGCACGTGAACCGTTCTCAGCAAAGTATTTTGTCCGTGATTCGTTTAGGGCATATTTTACAGTGATACACAGTCAAACTTTTATCTATGAACAAAAACTTAGCCACATTTCCGTGTTTCGTTATTTGCATTTTTTATTCTTCGTGATTCGTGATCAGGACCCCTCATCAGGACCCCCACATAACACTGACGAGACAACCCCACATTGAGAAAAACTTGTGTAAATAAAAACTTCAGCAATTCAGGAATAACCACTGTTACCATTCCATGGATTAAGGCTGTGTTGCCAGTGATGAAATCTGCTACAGAGCATTTTTTTTTATCAGATAGTACTTTGATAGTAACAAATTTTCTCAAGCACATGCAAAGCTGCACAAGATTTTTCATTGCTGATAGGAATCTGAAATTTGGCATGATTGAATCTATCAACAGAGAGATGGTGTACCAGGATTGTAACTGATGCAGAGTTCAAAGTAAAAAGATGTAAAACATATTTGAACAAACTGAATGAAAGTCTGTTTGATTGCAGATAGAGAAATATTTAACATGATTTCTCATACATTTCCTTGCACTCTTTATCACATAGTGAGTCTGCAAGCTCTTAATTCATTGAGTGCAGAAAACTGTTTTAAAAATGAATAGAAAATGAATTTTCAAAAGATTTTTACAATTTATTTCAGAGGGCATGAAAACAATTATTATATTATCCATTGAAATATTTTTATTGTCAAGTGCACTGTTTGTGACCTATTTTCATATTAAACCAACAATTAAATGTCCAAAGCCTAACTATAACAACTTCAAAACACAATACTTTCTTTTCCCTCACAAACTCAACCATGCTGATAACCAACGATAAAAAATCTCAGCCAATTCTAAAGGTTTGGATGTAAAACCCAGGTATCCCCACGCTAGGTCATGTTTGTCTACCCTTACAAAGTTCCCTTAAACACTTCAGGTCAAAATCTTAGATGCCTGAATAGACCCACGTAGTGTGACCTACTGCTTGTATTACAGATCGGCAGACCACTCATGGCCTATTGTTAGTGTTACCCTTAATAATAGCTTGTGTCAATCTACAATGACGTGACACCATATGACTCTATTCATATTTCATGGGATTGTATAATTTGCATTGTGTAAACAAAAATACCTGCAAAAACTGATGAAAATCATAATTTGGGTGTGACCTTAAAACATGCTGACATGACATTTATTCATTAGTTTTTAAAAATACATGTATTTGTCCTAGATTGTCTATGTTACTAGAATTAAAATAAAATGAACAGCAATATTGTTTTGATGAATATCATACATCATGTACATGTGTATATATCTGCGTTTATCTTGTTCAAGTTTCAAGAGCTTTCAAATAAGAAAGCGCATGTTAGAACCAATGTGGGACATGATAAATGTGCTTAAAACCAACAGATTCTGCATTCATTGAAAAGTACAGCTTCGCATGCATTTTATATAATTTTGTACCAACACTTAATTATATGTAATTATCCAATGCACTCAAACCAAAACATAAAATGTACCAATTGAATGAAAACCAACTTGCAGAAAATTTACATTTTATGGTTGTTTAAAAAGATTTAAAGGAAAAAAAGCACACGAGAGGATGTCAACCATAACATTATTATTTAATATCTAAAAGCATTTAAAATCTACAAATGATTGATCAAAACTTTTTCACCCTTTTATTGCTGTTTTAACTTTATATGAAGAAGTTTTCAGAATAAACATAAAAGAACTTGGTGATTGTATGTGGTACATGTAATAGGGTGCTAGGATCTTCTTTTCAAAATACAAGTACCATAGTGTGTGATTCTGCATGCCATGTTTTAATTACATGTATACTAAATGTGGAAAATAGTATGAGAAAAAGAATCACCTAACAAAGCATAACATCAAAACAAATCCAGCACTTCATACATGCCATAAGGGATTACATGTACTTTTTTTTAAGTTCGATAAACCATTTCAGTGCATAATGTCAAAGCCAAAAGTACTTAAGATTGTAATTGACTCCTTTAAAGGTTGAAAATGCACATCCTTAAGAGGTTAGCATGTTAAAAAGAGATAGAAGTACTTGTAGAACATGATGATTTCTGACATGACGATTTCATGAACTCGATACTTGCAAGCATATGTACACCAAGTTCATCAATGATTTCAGTTTTAGAGTCCTTATGCACAGGAAGTCTTGTCTTGACAGTTTTCTTTTTACATGGTTTAAACAATGTCAATTGTTTAACATGTACATGCATGACATGTAACTGAATCTGGTTTTTTTTATCTATGAACTTATTGTCAGTCAACACCCTTCTGCTTCTGACATATTGCAGTTTAGTTTGGCTAGATCATGATCACAATCAACACATCCCATGTACACTGTTAACACATCATTTTGTAATATCTGCTACATGTACATGTAATACAATGTGAAAACAAGCTACATGTAGTAGGTAGCAGATAAAATCATGATATCATTCTTTTTCAATGTATCACACCATAATTAGTTTCATATTTTGTCTACTTAATTTAATGATATGTAATTTGTATCAGTTTTCATATACAAAAGTAAATTATGCATATATTAGCATTTTTTTACCTTTAATGCTGTATTCAATGTATACATGTATCTAAAGTTCTGCATAATAAAACATACTCAAAATTACTTTGCCTATATACATGTTTGTTCATTATACATTTACTTTAAAAATAAATAATCACAGTGAAATGGGTGGTCCAAAGCTTGAAAAGACAAAAGCTTGTTTTTAAAACTGGTACAAAAATAGCAACAGGTTCAGAAAGAGTCAAATGATATATACTTACATGTATTTTTTTTCAATATAAAATCACTTTTTGTTGACAGTTGCTGAACACTAAACAGTCATACATATTAACTATAAGCTGGCTTAATTAAATACTCTGTGCATGTATATTTTTCTCTGAACTGATTTGCTGTTTTGTCACAAACTTTTAATTATTAATGACAATAAAATTTGATTTGATTTTTTGAAAATACAGATATACATGTAGTCCTTGACAAAACCTACCTTTAATATGTGGCCATTCTGTGTCCCAATGAGAACAATGGTATAATCATGGGTAACCGCTACTCTGATGGCAGACACTGTCTTTTTGAGGGTCAAGGCTGCTTCAGCTTTTATGGGTTCTAACCCGTCTATTGGCTGGTTCACTTCTCCCCATTTACCACAATAATCCAAAGTTATTTCCTTTAACATTGCCTATTGAAAAAAATATAATTATGTTAAAATCTAATATAAGATACATATTCATTTTTACATGTTAATGGAAATGAAAAACAATTGTTACCTTCCGAGAATTTTATGTTACCTACAGGAGGAATGTCCATTGGGCTAGTTTAAAAATGCTTAAGAAACATTACATTTTTGTAGACATCTTATTTGGAAAAAATACTATAAAATTTATTTTCTCGAAAGCATACTTGCTAACAGTGAAACAATGAATAATACATGCGCATGTAGCATTCTGCATTTTTTTAGGTTTCTGAATCATATTTTGTCAACTGAGTAGAGGTTTTTAATGCTTGTACATTGTACCTACTAGTATTTCAAATTTTTGACTGCATAAAAAACTTTTTTAACATGTACAATGCTTTTTTTACTCCATAAATTTTTTTCTATACCATTGTATACCTCAGATTTGAAGCAAGGTTTCCTTTCCACAATATGATCTGGTCCAGTATTCCCATATCCCTCAAAACATTTTTTGATGTTCTTAGAAAAACCTTCAGCAATATTTTTGATAGGATAATAACAGACAGCTGTATCATTCAATGCATCAGTAGTGCCTGGTTTTCCTATGGAAAACGTTGCAAACAAAACATCATCGCTTGTTGTTACACGAAGTGCCTCAGCTAACTGTTTGCCGGGTTTGGCCACATAAGCAGCCTGAAGTAAATTGTATTTTGCTGAAGCAGATTCACAAACCAGCTCAACTTCCATATAAGAATAAAATTTATCATCACTGTGACAAACTCTGACTAGTTTACTTATATACTTATCAGAGGTGGTACTAGCTCGTTGTACAGTAGCCATGTAACTGAATTTACCAGAGGAAAATCCATAAATGTATTTTATGTAAAAAGATGAGCGATGGAAAGCCTCTATAATTTTTGACGTACTATGAAAAAGAGTTTTTAATGCAATAGCAAATGTTTTTACATTCCTACTACAAAATGTTGGGATGTCCTCTCTAACAATTTTCAATCCGGTTGTAGTATAAGTTGTACCAACATAAATAACATTTGGAGGCGGAACTTCACCATTTGGTGCAGGTCCAGGGGCAATGAAAGCCACTGTTGAAGCAGTTTCATTGTTAGCCACAATGTTTTCAAGTTTGGATGCATCATCGTCAAATTTTGTTATGTTATTTAAATGATACTTCGTACAAGATCCATGAAAAAGACTTGAGCAAGCAATCAACCTTTCATTTACATGGTCAATGAGGAGAACCTTGCTATAACTATTCATAGGTCGTTTTGTGGGACAAGACTGCAACTCATTAACTAAACAATCAGGATCATCTAATTTTGGTCCTGTTACTATAGACTGATCAACTGAAAAATTTTCGGATAATTTTATGATTTTGTTGACGCCTGCAACAAACAAGTATCCTGTTGTTTCATCCTTGACCATATGTCTGAACCCCTCCTTAGGCTTTGGGTTATCATAGGTTAATTTGATGAAGTTGGATGCTAACGCTATCCCAATAACTGTTTGTAATATCAGCTGTAACACAGTCAGACTACTTAACTTCTTCATTTTTCACACTGTCAAGTCTGAAATATA
This sequence comes from Arcuatula senhousia, assembly GCA_963971305.1. Lineage (NCBI taxonomy): Eukaryota > Metazoa > Mollusca > Bivalvia > Mytilida > Mytilidae > Arcuatula > Arcuatula senhousia. Next base: position 23,503,401 of record OZ020303.1, on the reverse strand, counting down.
AAATAACTTAGATAAGCATGATAAATTAAATTCATGTTCCTTATTGTACCTTCTTTTTACATGTAAGTGTCTTTTATTTATAAACAAATATACCGGTACACAGGCATGTGTTATTCCTGCATGGCTGTCAACATTCCGGTTTTCTATTATTTCTGTGATTTTTCATGCAATATTCATTATAAAATAAAAATAAAAATACATCTGAATACATGTATCAGGAAAAACCCATGAAAGTTGGTAGCCCTGTATCACAAGTTTCTTACTTACCCCTATTAATAACTTTGTAAATGTACATTTTTTGTAGATATAGACAAAGTCCATGATTAATTTTATATTAGACAAGATTTATTTTTAAACCTTATAATACTAACCACTTCAAATATTACTACATTTCTTCAGATAGCATTCCTGAAGTACATGTAAATGAAACCTTAATACTTTAATAAAAATAAATTGATAAGTTTCTTTATTGTTCATCTCAGGTGTATAAATGACAGGTATTATATGATGTAACCTGTAATAACACCTGTAAATCACAGGTACAACAATCAGGTGGGGACATCTAATGCGTCACATACCTACTTATTGTAAATAATGACCACTATCACTTTTTGACATTTCTGTTTGAAGTTCTCTTGATTTATGGTGAATATTTTCCTTATAATATTTGCCTAAAGATTTAAGACCATACATCTTTTAAAAATAAATCTCCATTATATGTATATGTATACTTACAGCTTAAAAATTCAAAATCAGAGTTATCACAATCACGATCAGAGGCGGATCCAGAGATTCTGAAAAGAGGGGGCCCACTGACTGGCCTAAGAGGGGGCCCGCTTTGGTCACGCTTCAATGATTTCCTATATATTCAACCAAATTTTTCCGCCAAAAGGGGGGGCCCGGGCCCCCCAGGGCCCCCCCCTGGATCCGCCTATGACGATACAGCCGATACATATACAGTATATACATATACGATGTATCTTCGTACAATGACTTTTAACATTTATAATCTTAAGATACTTGTAGTGTTAATCAATTTTATTTTTAGATTTTCTGAAAAAATGATAGAATTTTCAAATGTTAAAATAGGTATTTTAAAGTATAAAAATACAGCACATGTATATATTGTGATAACTCTTTTAGACCAATTATTTATAAAAAAAAAGGAAACTAATGACTATCAGACAAGCTGTTGTTCTAAGACAATTTCCCATTCCTACACTAATTATACAATAACAATATCCAATTACTGGAATTTCAGTCAATGCATTTATCTAGGGAACAAACACCCAGGTGGTATCCTATCTTCACAAATTTCTATAGAATGGTGTAAATAAGATGAAGCAGATAATTACATGTACATGTATACTCTTTTTAATTTGGAGTACATTTGTTCTACATGTATGACAACATATTTCAAAATATCTGTTACTTATGGTATAAAAACAATGATGTTTTGTTCTTATTTTCACAAAAATAAAAAATATTTAACTTAAGTTAAGGCTCATGCTCTACTTTGTCTTGTATATGTTCTTGGTATCTAATGATTGTAAATAATTTTGACAATTTGTCTGATTATTTATTTTTTAGTACAAATTTTCATTTTAACATTTTTTGGTAAAAATTTGAACTTGTATACATGTGTCTTAGGGAAGCCTTTATGAGTTGGAGTTTATTTACACTTTACTTCTTCAGGAGATTTTATCAAATTCTTTTGAGCCTTACATGTACATCTCTATTAGATACCATTCATACAGGTCTATGCATCTCACAAAAATAACTAATAAATTCTAAATTTCTTTGTAAATATACGTCTTACTCATGTCAATAAGTTTTTTTATTTTGTTTCTCGTATTTGTTTTCCAAACATTCAATTTTGAAATCTGTTATAAATATAGCTACATATGAAGAAAATGTAATTTGTGAGAAAAACCATTTTGTAGGTACACTAGCTGTGTTTTAAAGTTTTAAAACTTTGAAGTTAAAATTAACTTTTGAGAAAACGCCTTACCTGACATAAGATATAAACACCTACACAGTTAATGTTAATCCAAGTTTTATAACTAAATTATTCATTCACAGTCACATTCTTAAGATCAGTAATAAATATTTGTAATCCACTTTAAACTACCGGATGCCCTCTCTTATATTTTGTCTAAGAAGTTTACCTGCACAATTTGTTACTCAGATTTTCCAATATAATCCAGCCTTTAAGGGCAATATTTATGTACCAGTCATTAAGTATTTATCTCTTTCTAAGACTTACCATCACTGTTTCTATAATTTAAGTGTAATTAACTTCGTAAAATAAACTTTTTTATGCCTCTGTTATTTTCGTGTTTTCACTCTTGCACTTTTAAACACATGCGCTGTTAAACCGGAAGTAGCATGGTGCTCTATCGAGGTCAGTAGTCTCTTTGTTTGCTTTGTTGATGTTTTGTAAAAGTTCACAGGTATATGGCGGTAACATTTAAATGTTTTATCTTTTTGTTACATTGAAACTTGAATAACACCCTTATATATAGTTGACATTAACCCAGTCTGTGTGTAATTTTAAGAATTGATTGCACAAAACAAACTGAAAGTAGTTTTAGAACAGGCACTTGTGCACCCTTATTACTGTTACTGTGATCGGTTTTTCCTTACGATACAACCTATAAAAATAAAAAAATGTCTTAATGTGAAACATACATGCTGCTGCATGAGTAAACATTCATTGTATAATATACAGGTCTAATGACTATGGATCTCCAACCCTAAAATGATGATTGCAAAGCCGAAACTGGAATGAAGAAAGGGAAGGAGAAAGATTCAGAACTGTAATGAATACTAATAATATAACCTTTTTCTTATGGTAAAAATGCTAAAAATTAGGAATTTAAATCTGGTAGTCCAGACTACATTTTTTGACCATTCTCTCTATATTTTCAACTAAATACTTTTCATATTTCAGTAGTTTAGCTCAAAATTTAGCAGCCATTCGGAAAATTGACATAAAATCATCAAGATATTTAGAGACAACCTTTGTCTGGGAAGAAGTCATCCATTTATCGAATCCATGATGTCATTTCCCTGTCAGAGAGTTTCATGCATCTTTGGCAGACCAAAACACACTTTATGTAAACATTCAGATTCTGTAAGGTTTTGTGAGATTTTCTGAGTATCAGTGTTTGATTTGTAGCATTGGTATCTAGAATATACATGTAACAAAGCTTGGTTATTATCATGATAGTGGCGACATTTCAATGGGATGATTTCAACGCATTGCCCAAAGCTATCTCGACAATTCATTTTTTTAATATTTTTTACAAAAGAGATAATAAAATGTCTTTTTTATAAGCCAGAGGGTTTATTCTTTTACTTGCTCCGCGCCTATGATTTATTTGCTCCGTAAAAATAGACATGTTCCGGTTTTCTTGTCAGTATTTCTCTGACACATCTCAAAACTTACATAATGCCGTAGGGCTTGCATCTGCAATGCTCGCTATTAAATAAGGGGTAACAACAAATCTACTGAGGTTGGATGTTCTATCTCCTATGCCAAAAAAAAAATTAAACATGGCAAAGACATCAAGGAAAATTGATGATCACAATGGACATCAAATGGTACAGGCATTTTAAAATAAAAGGTTTTATGGTGCCAAACCTAATAGAAAGTAAGGTGTATGACCTGCCCATACAATAAAATCATTAATGATAACAATTTTTGAAATAATAATAACAAAAACTAATTGATTTTGATATACACATGGAAGAAAAATTTTGCCTCCTTTGGGTAAAAGAAAGTTTTCTAAAGTCAGCATTGTTTAAGAGAACTTGGCTGTATTGTATCATATCATTGACAGTAACATTGTGTTTTTTGTTTTTTTGTTTTTTGAAAATAGATGTTATAAATTAGATACTATTCTATGTTTTATGTGTAAGTTGATTGTATTTGTTAAACTATCAATTATGTTCTTTCTCTCATTGTTGTAATCTCTTATTGCTCCTCGTGGGCTCCTGATCTGGAATAAAATGATGTTTATGTTTTATGTTTATGTTTATGTTTATATGCAAGTTACCCATATTCCTACATGTATATTGTTAAGCACTTTGATTTTACAAGATGTTGTTGATTCAGATAAAAATGAACTTACAAAACTTACAGACTTTGTGGAGTATGCCCCAATTCATGCCTGGAAACAGGTTATTATTCTTGATTCAAATAGCATATGATTCAAGGATTTTAAAATTTAAGGTGATATTATTCACTAATTTTAGATAACAGGCTTCTGATGGTCTTGTGTTTCAGTGATTCCAAAGGTATTTCGGTCATTACTGGACCGAACATCAGTTTTACAAATTTTTTAACTAACATTCCAGTATAAAAAATTACAAATTATTACTGGACCAAACCCATTTTTACCGGACATTTGGTTCGGTCCGATGGACCTTCGGAATCACTGGTGTTTGCATTTGTTTCATATGCATATGATTTATTACACTTTTCAATAATAGTCTCTGATATAAGCAATTTTGCATTGTTTGGGAGTTGATATTTAGGATTATTTCCCTTTGTACATAAAACATTTTAAAAAAATAATAAGATTTAGAATTAGAAATTTTTTTTTTATTGAATTCATTTGCTTGTTGAATCATTCACCCTCCTTAATATATTTGCTGCTACTATTATAAGTGAGAACAAACCAAATAATTCAGATATATATATACATATGTGTATACATGTAGTACAGTAAGAAAAGTGTAACTTTTTCTGAGCCAAACAGAGTTATCCCCCTTAAACTTAAATAGAAAGAGTTGTCAGATTAGTAACAATATTTACAGTTACAACCTTTTAAGGAAAGAAAGGAAATATCTTGATTGGGCTAACAGATCAAATTAAAATTAAACTGAATTACTTGAATGAAATAAAGCTTTTGTTTTTTTTCAAAACTACATGTACATGTAAAACTGTACGTTGGAGATTTACATGCACATTGTAGTCATTTTGAAATTTTAGAATGTTAAGAAAGCATGTCTTTTATACCTGGCCAGACTGACATTAATTGACAAATTTGGTTTAGTAGGTCTAGACCATGAATATTGAAATAGAATCTCAAGATTACTGAAAAGGCCTCAAAATGAAAACACTTATAAACATGTATATTATACATGTAACTAATGGAGGGTAACAAATATTGATTTTAATGTCACCCGTGTCAAATAACACAGTGATTGAATAGGTATTCAGAACAAGTATAATGCACTTGACCTTTTCACCTTTTGAATATGACTGATTTTAGGAGGTATAAAAATTGCTGAGATCTTTTGTTGTTGAAATAGAGTTACCCCCCTTTGTACACATTTTATTGGCTATTGTCAAAAAAGAATTGTATGAATGCTAAGTTAAACTATTTGACATAAATTTACTTTTAAAATATTTTATTTGATGGAATAGTACTGCATTAAGTAAGATATTTGCAAGCGAGTTTTTCATCTTGCAGTCTTTGAACATGTACATGTTTTGATTTTGTAGCATATTAAAATTTAGGCACATGTATTTTTAAATGATTTATTTAGATGGTTTCGAACTTCCATCTTCCTTTGCAATAAATGTGCATGTATATGCAGACCAAATCAAACAAGTAAGTAATTTTGTAAAGATCAACTTTGCATAATTCTCAAAAACTTAACTTTTACAATTAATGACATTTAGGGTAAAAAATGATTGAAGCTAATTCACCTCATACTTAACTTTTCTTTAAAGATATTTTGTCAACATTTGAATTATGTCTCATCCCACTTTCCGATCTGTCTGTCTCCACTCAACTCCTCTGAAACTGCTCAACAGATTTTGATGAAACTCAATGGTACATTGTATAGCAAGTACACAAAATATACAGGAAAATTTGATGTTGGAGCTACACTTATTCCACATCTCATTATCTTCTATTAGAATTTTCGAGTTAATCTTCAATAATCATGATTTCTGCTCAAGGTCTCTGAAACTACTGCACAAAATTTTATAAAATTTGGTATGTAGCATAAGGTAGTACTCTTTATCTAATCAGGAAATTTTGTTCATCAAATTTTCATGGGAGTTATGGCCCTTTGAACTGAGACTATTTCAGAAATCTCATTAATAATAATTTCCACTCAACTCCTTTGAAACAACTCAACTAAATTTTATACAACTTGGTATGTAACTAATTCGCTTTACATGTATCTAGTTGAGCAAATTGATCATAAGATTTTTTTTGGGAGGAACATACATGACCCTTTGAACTGAATATATTCCAGAAAATTCTTATTAATCATTGTTTCCACTTAGCTCCTCTGAAAATACTCAACTAAATTTTATACAACTTGTTATGTAACTAATTCCCTACATGTATGCACTTTGAACTTGAAATTTTCCATAAAATCTTCATTAATCATGGTTTCTGTTCAACTCCTATTGATTTACTCATCACAATTCTATTAAAGTTGGTATGTACAAATGTAGCTTGTACCCCATATGTAGTTATATATATATTGTGAAGAAATTTCGATTAGAGTTACATACCTTTGAACTTAGAATTTTTTTTTGGGGGGGGGAGGGGGCAGAGACAAATTGTGTTTACATGCAAATACAAGCTTTGATTTTATTTGTTGTAGAAAAGAAGCGATTCTGTAAAATTAAGGCACAGAGGACTCCAAAGACCAAATCAAGTAAAGGATTGCTGGAAGGTACTTTTAGAACATATAGATACATCTACATGTAATAGATATGCTTTTGTTGGCCAGATTTCTTGGACTGAAATCTTGGTTATAAAATGGTAAATTTTGGACAGGCAGGTGTGTCGATGGGGAAGAAATTGATGTCACAGTATTGTCAGTCAGCAACTTCTTATCACAGCCACTTGATATTTGGTTTACAGCATCAGGGTGGGGTCCCATAACATGGAATTCAATTTCAGGTCTGTCAATCACCAACTTTCTGTTAAACAAAATCTGGCCATTTTTGACTTTGACAGATTTTTAGATGTTTGATTAGTTCATATTTTTCCATCCTTTCTTCCTTCAATCTGTCACAATACTGGTTCTATAAAAATCATAAGGTATACATCTGTTATTGATCTTTACTCTTGTCTTGAAACTGGGCACCCAGTATGAAGAAACCTGCAAACTGCAAGACATTGGCCACTGTCTTAAGGCTGCTGGCTATTTCCATTGTGGATTCTAGATTACCTTTCTAAATTACCCCTTGTTATGTGAGCTGTGTCACATACACTTATTCCACATCTCATTGTTTTTTATTTGTAAATGAATTTTGTGTATCATGCACATTTTCCACACATCTTAGAGGTTCATACATAAGTTTTTATTAAAGACAAGTGCAAGCCCAGTGGAACAAGCTACAATACCCTAGAAATAAGTTCCTAGAACACATGTTAGTTCCAATGTTTTCATTATACAAACATTGTTCATATAATTGTGTTCTGATACTGACACATCTAATTGGCATGGATAGTTTTAAGTTGTGATGTTGCTTAGTTTTGAAAATGCTTCATTGTGACAACAAATTTAGATGTCCATCTGACTTTATTATTTGTGATGCCTTGTAAACAAGCTATTCCTCGAGTTCAGATGGTGCTGTCTGGAAATGCATCTTACTTCAACCATTAACTTAGAACTGCCATTTTACAGACAAAATTGTAATCTATCATCAACTTGGTACATGTATGAATGTCACATGATGAGTTTTTTGAAAAGCCCCAAAGATGGACCCCATCAAATTTGAACTATGATTTATTTGCAAATAAATTTTCTAAGGCCACATTTGCACTGGTATAATTGAACCAAATTTAACTGAAAAGAGTTGTATTTAGTTCAAACTAAACTATAATGCCTCCTGAGGTAGTCTAGTTAAGATTGATTCAGAATCATTCTTAAATGTTTATACTGATGTTAAATTAATTCATTTTTAGGTTGAAATCTGTTTGAATCGATCCAAAACTCATTGTGTAAATGCAGCGTAAGTATTAGTTTTATAATGTGACATTTTAGAACTAATTAACATACCACTTCATTCTAACGATTTTGAGACAACTGTGTAGTGTAAATTTTCAGCCTTTCATGTGCCATAATGGTGTTGAGTTATATCCCTTTGAAAGCAATTCTATGATCACCTCACTTGAATCTAAAGGAGTAGGGGCGATGAGGCCCTTAATTAGCCTAAGAATATGAAGTTTATGCAAAGTGTCCATATCTGGTTACAGTATAGTGTACACTCTGCCTAAAAAGAAAACATGTTCAAAATTTCTGAAGTTTAATATTAAAACGTCATAATGACCTCATAATTCTAGTGATTTTAGCAAAAATGGCAAAATATGTGAAATTCTGGTCGTTTCCATGGTACATTTAGGACCAGAAAATGTCGTCGGCACACCAGAAACAAGTTCATATGTTTAGAGAAGGTTTATATAAGCCGTATTTACAGTCTGTAAAATTATTTAATCGTTTCCCGTGCGGGGAGATACTTTTCTAGTCCAAAATGTATCCTTATGAAAATTTATGCAAATAAGCGATTTCCTGAATTAAAGTCATTTTCATTCATATTTTTACCAAAACAATCAGTAAAAAATTAAAAAGAAAATATAGTTTCTCATTTTTGGATTATTTGATAAATATTTTATCAGCATTTGAAAAACAATATTCAAAGATTGAGAATTGGGTAAAATTTTAGTCCAAAAACAGGCCTTATCGCCCCTACTCCTTTCAGTAGAACAACAGTTCTTCCAATGTGATAAAAATGTATAATGTGAAACTTCATGGTCCTTTCAGTCATTAAAATTTTTTTTTCATTTTTCTTTTTTTTTAAGATACACCTCTCTTTCATCAACATGAATTGAATTATTATATATACCATTATAAGGAATTGATACATGTTTGAATACATCAACTTTAAAAATAGTTAGACAGGACTTAGACTGTGATACAAAGTCCTGAAAAAGACTGTGTGAATCTTTGACTTGTGAGAAAACATTTTGCATATAAGCCAGTTTAATAGCATCCCTATACCAGTAGCCAGGGGGGGTTCAAGGGTTTGGATACCCCCCCCCCTTTTTGACAAAAAAAAATATAGATAAAAACAAATTGAAAGGATGAGTGGCAATAAGACCCATATTTGGTCCAATAAAATGAAGTTGCTTAAAAGATATGATATTTTTGGGAAATAGTAACTTTTATGTGGCTACAAAGAAAATATATCAAATATGACAAATTTCTTTCATTATGATGTCATGATAACATCACAATGCACTGTCTTTTTGGAAAAAAAATGAACTGCAATTTTGAATGTTTACAACACATATTTTCTTTATTTAACATAGGGCACATGAAAATAACAACTTCAAACTTTCAGATATAATGAATTTTTTTACCAAATATGAAGTTGTTATTCAGATGCGGCCACATTTTTCCAAACAGAAAGGTGTGCTGATAAAAGCAAATATGGATGAAATTAGTAAAATTTTCGTAAAATATAGCTATTTGCCATACTGATTTGCATGATAACTAATCTGCATGTTTGCATAGAATGTACCTCACTAAATTTTTATCATATTGTCTGTCCCGAGAGTCTTCTGTTTCATTATTTCTGATTATAAAACAAATATATGTTTGTGTGTGAGTTAGGCTAACAAGTTCTAAAGGCTAAGTTTCCAAATGCCCATTTGCAGAGGTTATGGCCCTTTAAAGTAAGACATTCGTTGCTTTTTATGTGTTTTTGACCTAAAGAAGAAAACTGTTGCAGATAGAGAAAAGATGCCACTGGTTTAAACCTTTAAATTGAAAAGCTACCGGTATACTAATACAGAAGCAGACAGACACAAAATGATTTATTCCCTTTGATATCCTTCCCGGGAATTCAATTATTTGTAAAATATTCATATTCTTAACACTGTCCTCAAATGGACCAAATAAACAATTACTAAATTTGTAATTTATTCATTCACAGATGTTTATAGTTTTATGACTGATACCAGACCATCTCACCCTCAAGGTAGGGCCCTATTATAGGTTTATTGCCCCAATAATCAATAAAAAATTTCTCCAGACTCTGGGTGCGATGAGTAATACTGAAATGATTCATTTTATATTGGAAAACTTAAACATCAGGGTGAGTTCTGATCTGTTGTCAAAGATTTGGCTTTAATTTGATCATTTGGAAAATTACATGCACAAATATTCTGTCTAAAAAAAATTCGCTTTTGCACATTCTCTAATGTATATCTATGGAACGCCAAAACTGTCTTATGATGAGCACATTTCGTTACTTGTGGTCTATATGTTATTACTTTTAGTGATTTGATATTTACTTTATGTATGTAAATCTTTACGTTCTGTTGTATATACATTACGTCTTGTCAATTACACTTTACGTCTTGTCGTTTTAACTTTACGTTCTGTCGTTTTAACTTTACGTTCTGTCGTTTTAACTTTACGTTCTGTCGTTTTAACTTTACGTTTTGTCATCTTGTAATTATGTTTTGTCTATTTAACATTTCTTTGTGCAGTTTTATCATTACGTTAGGTGGTAACATCTTTACGTGCAGTGCATTGAATATTACCTTCTGTCGATGTTCAGTATCTTTACGTTATGTGGTTATTTCTTTACGTTATGTGGTAAGTTCTTTACGTTATGTGGTAAGTTCTTTACGTTATATGGTTATTTCTTTACGTTATATGGTTATTTCTTTACGTTATGTTTTATGAACAGGAAGTATTAACCGGAACTTTTTTGTATGATTTTTTTCATTAAATACTCTACATGTTTTCGTTTCACATTGAAAATGGAAGACATTTTCAAAAAGTTAGGACTAAGCAAATATAGTGAATCTTTCACTAAAGAAAAGATAACACCAGACATTGTAGGACAACTCTCATTATATGATATGAAATGTTTAGGCGTTACCGATCGAACAGAAATAATGCAGATAAGAATGGAATGTGTAACTCATGGAAAGCAAAGCCCAATGATAAGAACAACTACCAAAGAATTTGATGTTCCAAAAGAAGTTCTCGAAGGACTTATCGAGTCGAATTTTTCTGTACGTGATATAAGTAAAATTTTGTCTGTTTCTGAGAGTACCATATACAGAAAATTTCGGACCTACAATTTAAGCAAGTGCACGTTTGATGACATTGACGATGACTGTTTGGATCAGCAGGTTCATGAGGTTTCTGCCGAGTTTCCCCGTTGTGGAGAAGGAATGCTTCGCCAGATTCTACGAAAAAAAGGAACAAAGGTTAGAATTTAATTGAAAGCTTTTTTGAAATACTGTTTCTTTTTTTATGTACATAGAGTCTACATTTCCAAGTTGCATTTTCATTCTTTGACCTTGACATTGGATTTTCCTCAACTTAGTTTCCACGAAATATCCAATTGTTAATCCTATATGGTATTGCTATTGTGCAGGGTATATATACTAGTACATGTAAAATATGTCACGTTTTCGAATAAACATTCTACGTTTTCCAAGCCAACTTTGAAGGTTCAAAATTTTGTATAAATGATTCCCAGCTAGTCCTAAAATTTGAAAAATTAATGTGGTGGGGAGACATATTGTTTGTCAGTCATAAATTTTGTCAGCGCAACTCCTTTGAAACTACAGAATCGATTTCAACGACACTTCGTATATAGGAAGTACACCATATGTAGTTGTAGTTGTGCTCGTCCTTAATTTTTATGGCCCTACCACGTATGAGGATCGGCCATATAGTTTTACCCTTGTCCGTCCGTACGTATGTACGTACGTCCGTTACACTTTGGTTTCGATCTAGGTTAAGGTCCATAACTTGGATACTACACTGTAGACGTTAGGGGTCAATGATATTTCACCACTAGATGTGTCTTGGGTAACATGACACCACCCAATAGAAATTGGGTCACTGTGGCCTATATTTTATGCATGAATGACTTTGGTTAAGTTCTTGGTTAAAGTCCATATCTCAAAGGCTAGGGGTTAATGATATTTCACCACTAGATGAGTCTTGGTAATACGGCACCACCCATAAGAAATAAGGTCACAGCGACCTCTATTTTACGCATCGCATGAACACTTTTGATTAATGTTTTGGTAAAGGTCCATATCCCAGGTAAAACACATAGAGGGATGATATTTCAAGAACGGGAGGATCATCCTGTGCTAGTTTATGAGAGTTGTGGCCCTTTGAACTTATATAGAAATTTGCTGAAAATTTTCTCTTATCATCTTGTCCGCGTCACTCCTCTTAATAAATGAAACCTGGGATTTAGGATAAAACAAATTATTTAGGTGTGCATATTACCAGGTAATTTTGATCCTTTTTTTGATATTTTTTTGTGGGATTCATAGACCGTTGAACGGAGACATCGTTTTTGCAAACATAAACAAACTTTTATTCTTTTTGTATTGATACTAGACCATACTAGTAAATATTTTTGTATTGATACTAGTGCATATTTTTGTATTGATACTAGTACATATTTTTGTATTGATACTAGTACATATTTTTGTATTGATACTAGTACATATTTTTGTATTGATACTAGTACGTATATGACATTTGTGAAAAGTACACCTAATCGTATATGCAGACTTTCCAATCTGGAGACATCATGCGCTCATGGACAAATATGGGATTTCTATCTATCAGGTGAGTGCAGATGTTCGTTTGTCATAGGGTTTTGTTTTGACTTCCTTGACCGGATTTGACACACTGAATTGGAAATTGGCAGCGCGACGGGTGTGCTATAGCAAGCAGGAACTAAATACCGTACTCTTCCGGAGCACATGTGTTCACGTTGTTTTCTTCGTGCTGTTCACGTTTGTGTCTACTGGTTTTGTCGTTGCACCTTTGGACTTTTGACACTCGAATACCCCATTGGCCTGTTGATGCCTCTTTGATTCATGTAACACCTAAATATTCCATCTTTTACATATATTGGACACCCCTAAAAGGAGTTCCTTTTGGGACGTTTATATGTTCCCACCTTTATAATGGAGGTCTCTCCTCTTCCAATTACAGCTTCTAAGAGACTTCTCAGTCTTACATTGTTATGCTATTGTACTATTGTCCATGTATACTTCAATTTTAGATTTTAAAGCATTATAATTCTTTTACACGATTTTTAACCGTTAATATGCTTTCTTTGGTTTTTATGCCCCCGCGACGTCAAGCTTTTCTCATAAACCGTACATGGGTATAATTTGAAACTTGGTAGGATGGTTCAGTATGACAAACTATCTGCCCTAAGTTACTTTCAAACCTGAAAATATGAAAATCTATGAAAACCTACTTGAAAATTTCCGCCAAGCTTTTCTCAGAAACCGTACATGGGAATTATTTGAAACTTCGTAGAATAGTTCAGTATAACAAACTGTACATCGTAAGCCACTTTCAAACCTGTCAAACTTCTACTTCCTGTTTTGGGGCCTAGTGGGGGCATCTGTTCCGCATGGACACATTCCTTCTTTATTTGTATTTTGTATATATGAATTAGTTCTTTTCAGGTACCAAGAAGTCGCCTAAGAGAGAGTTTATGGCGTATTGATGAGAATGGTATAAAAGACAGAAAGAAAAGACGGCTCACAAGAAGGGTGTATAACGTTGACGGAGTTAATCACCTGTGGCACATAGACACTAACCATAAACTGATACGTTGGCGTTTTGTCATTGTCGGCGGAATAGACGGTTTTAGTCGATTTATCACTTTTCTGAACTGCACAGACAATAACAAAGCCACGACGATTTTGAGGTGTTTTACGGATGGAGTCAATGCTCATGGCCTTCCTTTGCGAGTTCGTTCGGACAAAGGATTAGAAAACAAAAAAGTGGCCGAATATATGACAACCATGCGTGGACGGGAAGGAACCCCTATGATAACGGGAAAAAGCACCCACAATCAGCGCATTGAACGGTTGTGGCGTGATGTTTTTGAAGGTGTGCTCTTTTTTTACTACACCCTTTTTCATTTTATGGAGGACGAAGGTATTCTTGATGTTATGAATGATGTTCACTTATTTGCCCTTCATCATGTGTACTTGCACAAGATAAATGAAAAACTAATAATATGGAAGGACGCTTGGAATAACCATAGAATTCGTACTGTTGGGTCATCACCGCAAAGACTGTTTACTGCTGCAATGATGAACAATCTTTTGCGCGTCCCCTTAATCGGAAATGATGCAAATTTTTATGGCGTTGAAGGTAACATAGAGGCGTTTGATATCGGAGAAAATGAACGACCAATTTTCAATGAGCCATCAATCTCGACTACAAATCAAGATGAGTTGAATGAAATTTTGAACCAACACTGTCCAAAAGACTGGACTTCATCAAACTATGGAATAGATGTTTACTTAGATGCACTCAGATGTATTCCAAATTAATTGACCACAAATGAATAAAATATTAAAAGATACATAATGTCAAACCTGCTTGTTTCTATTCTTCCATTTTTTTAAACTTACATAATGCTAGTATATGTTATTGCAAATTCAATTCAACATCTTTAAACATATGATGATCATTTATGTCCAACTTAATTTTCAATTAAACTACATATTAAAAAGGTCAGCTCTTTCAGTAGCTATATAAAAGAAAAGAATTTCAAACTTAACAACAGATCTTTTGATCATTTTAACCATAACTAAAAATAGTATTAATGCAGCATAATTGTGGAAAAGTGGAAAAGTACTTGGGTCTCCACATATAGTAGAATAAAAGAAAAATATGACGGAAATGTCAAGATAACAAAACTGTATAGAATGAAGTTTGTTTAAACCCCTCTCTATTTGAGTCCAAAAAATTGATTACAAAAAGCGTAGTCAAATAAATCCAGTAACATTTTGTCAGGTGGCTGTTCCGTCAAATCGCTTGGTATGGTGAGATTTAAGCGGTTTACACAAGTATTGGCAGTTGGTAAGAATGGTGCACTTTCAACGAATTCAATGGAGGGATGAATAAAAAAAACCAAGACATGGTTCCTCCTCTGCTCCAGTTGCAAATCGTAAAACGCTTCCTAAATCAGCAGACCTTCTTCCTGCTTCAATATAAAGAAAAAATAAAAAACTTAAGTATTATACAAAATGCTAAACGAGACGTTCTATATAAAGATTCAAAATGTATAAGATTCAAGAGATTTATATACTAGAAGTTTTTATTTCCCTAATACTCCAAGAGGCTCATCTGTCCATTTTTTCTTTGCAATTTTTACAATTTGCATGATTGTGCATAATTGTCAGAAAAAGTGGATTTGTATACATTTTACACAATACCTACATCAACACAAAATTCTAAGTTTTAAAAAAATTTGAGTAGTTTTGACGTGTGTTTGTTTTATAATGAATTCCAACATGATGCTAAAAAGTTAGACTCCAACTTGGCGTTTAGAACAAATCTTTTAACATTCCCAAAAGGCAGGGACATAGAAGGAACTTTTGATTAATGATTACT
Source organism: Arcuatula senhousia (assembly GCA_963971305.1). Taxonomy (NCBI): domain Eukaryota; kingdom Metazoa; phylum Mollusca; class Bivalvia; order Mytilida; family Mytilidae; genus Arcuatula; species Arcuatula senhousia. The sequence continues at coordinate 23,487,939 of OZ020303.1, read as the reverse complement.
ACATGTACTATACCTTGATTTTCAAAATGAATGTGTCCCTAAATCTGTAATGAGTTTGGTTCATACATATTATGAGCAAATAATGTTAATATAAACTTGTTACCTGCTGTTTCGCGTAGATATTTTAAAAATTTGCTGTACATCTGATTCTCTCTAGACCTCCTGTTTGAACCCCTTGGACTGAAGTTTGGTTTCAGTAGATTTATCAACATTTTCATAGTTAGTTTTGTTGCATTTCCGCTTGTGAAGAAATGCATAAGGACAGGAAGCTTCGAAATAATCTGAAACGAAATTGTATTTACCTGTATTAAAATATATAATTATGAAATATGTTGAATTCAAATTTGTACAGACATTTTGTAAATATTCTTTGTTTTGTTTACTAGTTTTTTTTTGTAGGAAGGTAGGCTATTAAAATTTATAAGAGGTTTTGATCTGATGAAAGCATTTGTCAAGAACATACCATATTCTTTAAAATATTGATTTTCACACTTTAACCTGCTTGAATTAATTTACCTGAAATAATCCAAGTGAATCTAGACCTTTTCTCAAATCCTGCACAAAATGACGAGGATTGTCGCTTTTGAACACTTCGTCTATTAGTTCATCATTCAAAACTCTTGGGAGTTTCCCGTTCTGAAGGAGACTCAACGCTGGAAAAAAGTTTAAAATACTGTTTATTCTAGGAAATTAAGAGTTATATAAAATGTTATGAATTTGTCCTCAGCCGACAAGGGAAATATATTTCTCCCAAGTGAAATACTAGATTGTCTCATCCGATCGCGAACACATTTTTACAAACAGTCTAAGGTAGCTAAAGGTTCTAAATAAAGCATAGCTTTTAGACATTCTGCAAAATTTGTAGCCAATTTTTGACTTGTTTTATCATAAAAGGTTTTTTTTAAATATCATGAAAAGAAGTACGTGACCTCATGTTCGACTCTTCTAACTCAAAGAAAAATCATAATTTTATTTGTTCTAGACTTGTCAAACGAAATCATCCAGAATTTCTCCCTAACTTGCGGACTTTTTACAACATTTCAAAACTGTTTGTATCTTTGGTATCAGTCCGATGATGAGTTATTACTTACCCAGTATTTTTCCTATAAGTACATAATCTTGCGAGTATTCTCGTACTGGGTCAAAATATTTATCATACATTTCCTGTAGTACAAGAGCAAAAAACTCTTTTCTGGGCCCTCCAAGATCAACTGCAGACTAAATTTTAAAAATATTATTAAAGAAAAAATAGAAAGAATAAACATTTTCATTTATCATAGAACAAGGAATTATAATAGAATCCTTATCTAATTCCTGGCATCGAACTACATGTACAAGAGGCTTCCAAGAGCCTTATGTGCTCACCTGGTCCTTAATTCATAATGGTCCTCTTTATTAGGGGTCATCTTACAACTTTAACCTAATGTAGACTTTTGTAGAAGTTAATGAGCTACTATTGTGCAATACACCCTAAGGATCATTTATACAAAATTTTATTAAGTTCTGTTCAGTAGTTTCCAAGAAGAAGAAAAATTGTTAACGGACGATAGACTTACATTTGCAATATAACAAAACTTTACATGAACAAAGAATCAATTGTGCTTTTATACATATTTATCTAACTTAGCACTTAAAACGATCCCGGTTCTCTATGTTTAAAAATGTTGGTACCAAATATTGTATTAAAAGATGTGTTACAGCTTTTGTTGTAACTATTAAGAATAATATTGTTTTCACTGATGATTTTTTAATTTGAGCCGATTAATTTTCTATTTCTAGGCTAATATTTCTATTAAAGTGGTTTACCTCATCATAAAACTGAACCTCAAGTGTGTTACGTAAATCAGTTATCGATCCAATTTCTTCGAATGCCGAAGTTACAATATTTGCTCTGTCGATACAAATAAAGCTGGTTTCTCCCTCTTCGCTGTTTGACAAACTGTCAATGTCTAGTTTGCGTCCCTTTACAATTATTGACTGGATATACCTCAGAACTTCAGTTGGGTCTGTAATATGATTTATTTCACAAAACTCTACACATCTCTGAGCAACGTGAAGAATATCTTCATCTTTGGTATCAAGTAGGTCGTCTGTCGGTTGACCGACTGCAGGTGCTGGACTAGAATTTTCCAACCCTGGGTCAGGCAGATCACTTTGTTGATTGCTTTCGACTGTGTCATTCGACATAGGGAGCCTTCTACTTGGAACATTCAGAATAGGTAGTGTTGGTTCAAGTGCGTCGTCTGTCGGTTGGCCGACTGCAGGAAGTGGACTAGAATTTTCCAACCCCGGGTCAGGCAGATCACTTTGTTGATTGCTTTCGACTGTGTCATTATCTGTTTCTGAACATGTTTTAATATGGTCCCGTAGTTCTGTCATGCAAATGTGTCTAAAACATATTTTACATTTTTCTTGAAGAGTCGTCTCGCCTGCTAGCTCGTTTTCACTGAAAGAATCAGTGTCGAGATTGTGCTGGATTGGTCTTATGTAAATCTTTGTCTGACTTCCTATAGCATTTTTCAGAGACTTTACATCCCACCCGCTTGTTATTACTTGTAGTTTTTTGCAGTTACTCTTGCAGGTAAGCAACTCAAATCCACCTCCAAGTAGTAATTTTGGAAATCCAGAGGAACTTGTGAGTATTTCCCTGACATCCTCGCTTGAATCGTTAGTGCTTAATTGAATTCTTTTTTGCCCAAGTCCAGCTTTTTGAAGCTTATCTTTGACACTGCTTGCTGGTACTGTATTCGTGTGTCTATCAGCCAAACACACAAAGGTATTTGTCCAGGTCCTGTTTTTATTTTTATTTTTAGTAGCCCTTGTCTGTGACCGACTGCTTGACCGAAAAAGGGAAGGTGGAACCACAATTTGATCGGTGGTGTGGGCTGATTCAGACTCCTTATCTGAAATGAATAACATAATAAACATGAGGCTCCCAGAAGCCTGAATCACTCAACTGACTTATGTGCCTGAAGTATGGGCTATTAGGCAAAATCTATTTGACATTTAAAGGATCATAAGTTTAATAAGTGATCATCTGAAAATATGGTTTAACTTAATGCAGTAATGTGTAGGTAATATTTTAGCAATTGAAACTTTTGTATTTTATTATTTTCTTCTTTCAACATTCTAAAGGAAATAACCCCTAAAACAAACAGTATTACAATGTTGACCTAATTACATATTTTGTTGATCATCATGTGCTTAACAATATGCAATTTATATTTCTTAAATATATCATATTGATTTTAAGATATTGAGCTTAATACATTTTTGTAAGTTCAAAATTCATAAAAATCAGGCTAAAGGGGCAATAACTCTATCATGGGTTGTTGGATCTTTTTCAGAGCCGGTAGATCTTGAGATGCAGATCACTGTTGTTCTATACAAGAATTTAAAAATTTGTCACCGTGTTTAACAATATGCAATTTATTTTTTTTTCAAATACCTTATATAGGTTTTAAGATATTGAGCTTAATAAGTGCAAAATTTATCAAAAAGGGCAATAACTCCTACATCACGCCAGACAGTCGGTTAATCGAGGAAAAAGTCTGTTGATTTACCTGTATATGCAGTTAAATGGGAAATGAGTCTGTTGATGGAGTCGGTAATAGGTCTGTTGAGAGTAAAATTGAAATTTAATTCACAAATTCTCTGGAAAACGTCTATTTTTACATGAAATAAGTATCCAATCAAAAAACGAAAAGTGTAGGACAAAATGATATTCATTTCAGCATAATTTCCAATTATTCCACAGACAGGAAGACATCACAGTTTGTGACAAAACGAATAGGCGCAGAGACAGTAGCAGCAGTGTTAAGGACTAAAAAACATGTTTTTTACCAAAAATCGATTAGTCTCTTTGAAAAAAATCACAGATTTGGTACCAAAATGTGCGGTTAGTTATTAGCTAAATTATTGGTTATTGAAATTTTAACATATAAATATTTTAGATGTGGTTAAGCGTCCTTTTATTAAAAAATTGGCGGTTAAAGTCTGTTGATGAGTTGGTTAATGTCTTTTTTGTCAGTTGATGCGTCAATTAACCAGTATAAAACTGTAATATAATGGTATACTGAGCGTTAAGAAGGTGATGAAATGATGATACTTCAAAATTTAGATACGTCTAATGTCTTTATAAGGCAAAGAAGTCAAATCATATTTTCAATCTGGTGTTAAAAAGGAGGAAAAGAGTAGAATCGTCTGAAAATGACAGGAAAGTCTGCGATTTGTTTCATTCTCGTTTTCACTTTGTAGCTACTCCAACAAAACATTTCATTATGAGATTTGTTATTTTGTAGATATTTCACTTCTAAAATTAATGGTGACCCTAATGTAGATGGAATGAGAAGTGGTATCTCTCATATTTATCTGTGCAATTTCTGTCAAAATGCCAAGTTTCAATGTATTTGATGAATGCAAGTTGATGCACGCCAAGTTTAAATTTTGTGTGTTTTGCTATTTTTTCTACTTTTTATAGAATTTTTCTGAAATTTTATTGCTACCAACGGCCAAAGCGCCGTAACTCTAGGCCATTTAAATTCGGGATACAGTTTTAATCTATTAAGAGGAAAGGGAGAAAAAATTCGACAGACAGGAAATGAAAAAAAAGTACAGGAAGTGAAAATTTTCATTTTTTTAACAATTCTGTACTCCGTGCAATTTTTTAAATTTAAAAATAAAAATTATATTTTCCTGTTTCTGAAGCAGATACCTATCGTTTTAAGCTGCTTTCATAATTGAATTTGACAATTAAGATTTTTAGTTGGAGTAGCTACAATTTGTGTCCGTATGTCAGTCTGTCACAAAGTTTATGGAAGCAACTGATCTTTAACTTTTGAGCATAATTTAGAAATAGTTTGTGAGTAGTATATATGTTTCCTGTTGACGTGCATACAATAATTTTTTATCCCGTTTTGTGGAGGTAATTTGTACTGAGCAACTTGCTAACGAAACATGATCTAATCATCATGTCTTCGTCATATTGTTGTTGTATCTTCTTTGAAACTGTCCACCATTTTGGTAGTTAAGGGGAATGTACCTTTTAAATAGTGATATTTTTGCCAATGAACCCGCTATTATTTTAGATAAAGTTGAATTGGTCATAACGAGCTAATTTGCAACATTTTACCTATCTTGCTTTTCCACAGGTTTATAGACAGTTAGGGATGTTGTCTACGCAACTAATTCCATTTGAAACTGACCCCATATTCGTAGTAAGGCGGATCTGCAGACTTTTTGGAACCATAAAACTCTTTGTAAGACGTTTGGAAAATGTATCAAGTGAGAAGTTTAATAGCTTTGCATCTGCAATCTGCTATATTGACACTCCCGGGTTATGGTGTATGAAACTGAAACCATGTCTTATGTTTCCTGGTTGCGCAAATCAAGATAACTCCTAGATAATTTAAGGGACCAAAAATGATTGAAAATGAAATAAGTGATATGTTATCTGTATTCACATACTTGGGGTTATGGTGTACGCAACTGACACCATGTCATGTGACCATGACACCATTGCCAGTTGATGTTTGTGTGTTTCTTGTTTGTTCGTGCGTGTTTTGTTTGGTGTTTACCGGTTTTGCATTCGCTCTTTTGGACGCTTGACAAGCCCATCTATAGTATTGTAAGTTCGTATTTTCTTCCACTGATACTTTCTGTTGTTGTAGTTTTTGTTTTTTCTCTTCCTTCTTCAATGAATGAAATTTATCGATCACTTCTTTGTTGACAAACGCATCAAAGCTTTGAAATTGTCTGTTTAAATTTTAAAATTCAGACATATGTTGATATTAGGCCTAATTGGTGTTCTACTTTGGAAGTTTTTTGGATTTATTATTCTATGCTCTTCATATTTGTATAGTGTTTGGCTTTTGTAATAGTTTTTGTAGAGCGCCTCTGATGAGTCTTGAATAGACGAAACGCGCGTCAGGCGTAGCAAAATTTAATGTTTAGTACTTTGTTGTAATTTTTGTTTTAAACACTAGGCGATTATTTTTGTGGTGTGACTAAGTGTGTGTTAATTATGTTCCAATCTTGCAATTTGAAAGCTGTGGGAGATGACGTTAAGATTAGTTCATGCGCATAAATTGAAGTTTTGTAATTAATGATTGTTTTTTGGAATTGGACCTTCCATGATTCAAGTACTGTAAAAGTCAAAATTCTAAAAAAAATAAATGCATAACCAACAAACACACACAATAGCACGAACAAACCGGAAATACAAAACACACGAAAAACTGAACAGCAACTGACAACTTGAATTCAGGCCAAAACGAGAGCTGACCGGGAAGAGTAAGTTAATCATCTCTGTTGCAAAGTACAAGTCTCAATGCTAGTTACAATTCAGCGTGTAAAATCCAGTAAAGGAGTACGAAATGACCCCATGACAAACAATGCACTTATCTGAGAGAATGAAATCACACTATGAGCCGATCATGTCTTTCAGAAGACCTTCTTAAGAAAAGATAACAAACAAATTATGTAAAAAATTACGAATCATCGAAATTTATTAAAAATAAGTTGTATTCATATATTCTTTTGATAAATATTATCCTTTATAATGTTTTGACCATACCATATATAGCGAATGCTGACTAATGGATTAATATATTTACTCTCAACAGACCGATCAACAGATTGAGTTTTCATTAACCGACTCATCAACAGACTGTGTTTTAACTAAAACATGATTTATAGCACAAAAACTTAAAATTGAGCACAATGGTTTTGCATATAGACAAAATAGAACACATCCGATGTAATGCATCTGCTGGTGCAACAAGAAAAACGTTATTTTGATATTTATTAGGATTTTGCATGGTTTTGTTTACATTTTTGAATGCTAAAATGTTAATGAAATATATACTGAGTAAAACACCTTTTCATTTTATAGCTTATTAAATTGGTGTTAATACAAACTTTTAACATTTTTAATTAAAGTATTCTTTTTCATTTTGTTTGACATAAATGGTTTTGCTAATTGATTTACCATTTTAGTGAAAATATGTGTTATTTACTATCCCTACGATGTTTTTCTCGATACTTCCATATCGACAGACTCGAATCGACTCCATCAACAGACTCATTTCCCATTTAACTGCATATACAGGTAAATCAACAGACTTTTTCCTCGATTAACCGACTGTCTGGCGTGTACATGGATTGTTGGATCTTCTTCAAAATTTCAGGGCAGGTAGATCTTGAGGTGCTGATCACTTTAACCCATGCCAGAATTTTGATAACTATAGCCGTTTCTGAGTTATTTGCAAAAAAACGGTAATTTACCATGTGTTCTACTTTTAGCTACGGGTCAGGTGAGCTAAAACAATTTTTCAAATACCTCGTCTTTTAGACTATTAGGAATTATCCCAATTTCAAAACTCCATAGGCTCATAGGACACTTAAGTCGCTCAAAAAAATCAACAAAAAAAATCATGAAATTCTAAAGACCATAACACAAATAACAGATCCAATTACAATGCTCTATAGAAATTTTGTGATACATCATTCACCTTAATTTTCTTTCTCTACCTGCATTTGGTTGTCACACGAAAAAAAAACCTTTTGAATAGAAAGGGTTCCCAAATTCAATAAGGAATCAACTCACATTATAACTGATCTAACAAAAAGGTTGTTTTTAAAATTACAAGTGTATAGCCACTTAAAGTATGCCCCAACTGCCAAACCCCTAAAAGGTTTATTTAGGCCTTTAGTTCCTAAGATCAGAAGGACACTAAAGGCCAATGACAGAAAAAAATGTAACCACCAGGAAGGAATCTGTGAAGATACTATAGCGTCGATAACAAAAAAATGACTTAACCTAAAAAAAGCTGAAAACAAAAATCAACTAGAGGTAATGAAAGCGAAAACAAGAGGTCAAGGTCCCATGTTATGCTTCGGTACTTAGTTTAAGACTTTTCAAGCAAATAATTTTTCACAAAAGTACTTAGACTTAGTATAAGACTTTTCAAGCAACCAATTTTTCACCAAAATATTTAAAAAGTTTTACTTAGTATAAGACTTTTCAGCAAATAAATTTTCACAAAAGTATTAAAAAAGTTTTACAACTTCAAATACACCTACGTTCAAATAGTCATGGAAGTATAAAAATTGGGTCAAGGTCAAATGACATTGTGACAACTGTTCTATAGTCAATAATCCAAAATGTCGGTATACAAGTTCACAGAGAGAGTTAAAAAATCACAGGGGCTTGAATTCTGGTCGTTTATATTGACTTAATACCAAGCCCCTGTGGTTAAAATGGGATCCGGGTCATACGGCATGGTATCAGTTGCGTAGATGACAACACCAACTGTCTCAGATGCATTTTTATTTTACTCTTTAAACAATTCATTTTCCACAAAAGTCTTACGAAAAAGTTGTGCTGTACTCGGAAATTTTTATATGTGTCTCGCCTTTGGTGACTATTTGTGGCAGGGCTGAGGCGAGACAAAAACTATACATGTCTCTTTAAAAATGCCCGAGATTTTTTGTCAATGTGAAGCAAAGTAAACTATGATTTAACTTGATGGATTCAATAGATAATTTATTGAAATCACAATTTATAGAATTTACTAATTTATAATTAAAGGGGCGTGGGGACGCGAAGCATGTTCTTTTTCTTTTGATTCGTGAATAGTCCACTTTAGGCCAAACAAACAAAAATATGTGTGTTTCCTATTTCATGTCTGAAAATAATGTAGGTAGGTAGACATGATTTTTTTTTAATTCTTTACCTTACTTAGGTAAATAGAGGATAACGGTGCTAAAGCGAAAAAAGGCAATTACAATGTTAGGGTAAACATGAAAAAAGATAGGGTTGGGTGATCTAAACATAATAAAACATTTGAAATGTCCACCCTTTTCATAAATATAATGGAAGCTCCCCCCTTTCCGTGCTTGTAATAGTACACACGCGCATATGATCCATCCATTACACATGTACTTGTGGTGGATCCAGAAATTTTCAAACGGGGGGGGGGGGCGCAATATTAAAAAAAAAAACTTCTGGGCCCTCTTGTTTCATACAGTTCCTAACCAATTTTTTCTGTCGAACGAGGGGGAGGGGGCGCACGCCCGGTACGCCGGTCCTAGATCTGCCTTTGTGTACATGTATAAAATGACGTACTTTCATAAAAAATAGGAAAACTATATAAATTTAACCGGAATTCGGAATTTTATTGTTTTAAAGTCGGGATCAATTTTGAATCAAGTGCATGGTTGGCAATCCCTACAAAGTGCGACACGATAAATTTGTTTTTGCGTGACAACAGTAAGGTTTTTGCTGATCTCCTAAATGCTTTGTGGGAAAAACAGAGGAAAATTAAGACGATATTGACTTTTTCAAGTAGCTCAATTGTCAAAATAAAACATTGTTACCGTTTTCAAAAATATCGTTATTTCGTCCAAAAAAAAAAACAATTGTAAAAATGCACACAAAAAAGTTTTTGTGACTCTTTTGTCAAATCTGAAACGTTAAGCACCTTTCTTACAAATAGTTATCAAGATACCTTGAATTAATTTACATTTTCCTCCAAACACGTTACGTTTTTTTTTCGTGAATACTGTAAGGTTTGTTCGGGAACCTGTGACTGTTTTTGAGTGACACAGCCTGACTGCGACGGTTTCCTCCTCATGATTAGGTTTTTACCTGCGTCGCCGAATGAGTAAGCAGGTGTAGTAATCGGGTCACTCCGTCCGTCTATACGTCCGTCCGTCTCCGTCCGTCCGTCCGTCACATTGTAGGAGTGCCTGTCTTGTGTAATCAGAATCTTAAAAACTAAACATTAGATCTTTTTGAAATATTACACAGTAATTACAGATATATTGAAGATGTGCACTTCTCCTTATGGGTCATTTTATAATTCCGATTAGAAATAAGGGGCCTAAAATTGACAAAAAACGATTTTTTAATTAGTTTCCACAATTACTTTTGTTGTGGTTGATCAAATGCTATGAAACTTTAAAGTAATGTCACTTGCCATTAAAGAAAGGGTAGGGTTGATTTTGGGCATTCCCTCTTTTTTTCGTTTACAAATTAGGGGCCACAAGGGTAGTAAAAATCGTTTAGAAACTAGGGACCAAAAGGGGATAAAAATCAAATATATCCCTGTCAAATATTTTCCCTTCTGAGAAAACGAAAAAAAAAAACCGAAAAATATACACCCACCGCTAACTGTTTTATTACTGACCAAGAACTCAGTTGTTCTTAGATTTTTTTAAAGAACAACAATGACCTCAATGTAATTTTTACAAAAATCAAAAGTACGTCTTTCACTTTTACACTAAAATCAAAATCTATCAATGGTTTTGAAATTGTATTTATTTATAGTTATTATATACTTATATATCTTATTTCTTAAAAGATCCTAAACTAATATGCTACCCCCCCCCCCCACCACCACCACCACGTGCGGGTTCCTGGTGGCGAATAGGTCTGTAGCAGCGCGGTAAAAGTCCACTTATGAGCGCGCAGAAACCTGTCATGTGGGAAGTCTGCTTTTCCCTCGAACTGCTCAAGGTGTGTGCCTCAGGTGGCATCGAAGTTTTCAAATCGATTAAAATTTATATCAAACCCCGAAATGCGATGAATTCAAAGCTTCACGAAATTTGAAATACTAATTGCTTTCAATCGTTCTGTCCTGGCTAATTACCGGTAACTCGAAACGGACTTAATCGTATTTAGTTGACCGACTCACCAACAGACAGTTAACGTTCCACCGGCATTTTTTAAAAATAAAACTTAATATTTCATTACATATGTTATGAAGTGGATTTAAGGCCGAAGAATTCTTAATTGAGAGAAAAAATGTATTTTCAACTTAACTTTTACAATCAAATCCAAGTTAAAACAACATCTTTAAAATAAAACTCTTATTTTAGACAGAAAAGTAATAAAAATAATTATCAAAGTTCAAGTCTAGGTCTTGGTCGTTATCTTAACATAATGCAAGATTTAATTACCATCAGCAGCTGAAGATTGTCAAGTAAAATTAATGAATTTTACAGAACAGTAACTGTTAACTGACCTAATTTGCATAGTAAATCAAATATATATAATATCTTATGTTTATATTTTTTGTTGTTTGAATAATTGTTTTTAACCTTAGCAAAAAATTTAAAATGTATGACTCTGATGCAATCAAATGAATATCATTTTGCTATAAACCAGTTTTTATTTTTGATATTTAATATTGACCCCATCCCCCCCCCCAAAAAAAACTTTGTTTTTCAATTGTCACATAATTTAATGGTTATCTGTACTGTTCATTTTACCTTATACAGATCAATAGCCGACCTAATTCTCATATAGCCCCCGTGTTCTCCGTTAGGGACGGGCCATTTAACTTGAAGGGGGTCTTCGTTTTTTTGTTTTGATGTGAAAAAAAAATTGTGAAGGCGTCACGACAGAATATTTTGTTTTCATTATCACCATTATTTATATAGCAGAAATCCTTCTGTACCCACTGCTGCCAAAATATATTTTTTCATTAAAAATCATTTAAAAAATATTTTTTTGGAAAAAAACAAGGCCCCCCTTGCAAGATAAACTGTCGGTCCCTTAGCCCAGTGAAGGCACTGAATACAAACTTGTGTCGGGAGTAACACTTAACTGATGAATTTTTATAATCATTGTGCTATTTTTCAAATTACACCTACACTTAATAAAAAAAGACAATATAGAAGAAAATGAGATGTGGAATAAGTGTACGCGACACAACCTACATTATAAACGTATATTTTAAATATCCACAATGGAAAACAGCCAGCAGCCTTCAATGTGACCAGCGGTCGCTGCTCGCTGTTTTTCAATTGGCCCCTGGATTGAAAATAAAATACATATGATTCAAGCCCAATCCCAAAGTGCATTGAAAGACCCTCTTCTTGACAAAAAACAATTAACAAAAATTCGACTAAATACAAACATAAGCTTTAATAAAGATTCCTGGCTTAGGACAGGCACATTAAAATGTGGCGGGGTTAAACTAGTTTTTTGGCGCCAACCTTCCCCCTAATGATAATCAATAACAAAGCACAAACTAACACACAGTAAAAATCAAATCGATAGAAGTTCAATTCAACAAGAGAGTATCGAGACAAAAGGACAACAGGTAATTAACGGGACGTAAAGATACTCTCTTGAGAACACTCGAAGTTACTGACAGCTAGCTAAGAAGCATCCATCGACTGATGTAAAAAAATCAAGTATGTCGATTTTAAATCCGACACAACACGTCAACACTTGATTTGATGATGCATCATCACACAAAACCGACACACTTGACCGCTGTAATGCTCAAAAATGACATAAGTATAAAAAGGCAATTAACATTTTAAAGTAAGTATCAAATTATCAATATTTTTACCAAAGAAGACTAAATTCAAAGATTTTACTAAAATATCCATTTCATAACCTTTATTTAATAAAGTTTTAAGCCAATGTATATATAGAGAGAGAGCTTCCGTTTAGCTACGTATTATAGATTTCCATAGATAAATTATACTTACTGAGTGTTTTTCTTAAGGAATCCCTAAACCGGACACGATCTCCAATCGTATCGAGACCAAGCTTTTCCAGGTGTTTGTCATCCAGCATCAGACAAGTCTCTACGTTGTCAATATTTTGATCCGAAAAATTGTTGAATAGAACACCAAGATTTATGGACTCTAAAACTTTTTTTATTTCTGACCGTTCTGACCCTTCCATTGTTGTTTCAACGCGCTACTTTTTACGGTGTAGATATAATTCGCTGCCTTTAATCAGATCCTGACGCAAAGTGCACTTTTAAGCGAATATATTTATTGTCTAAACATTGGTTCAATAAAGGTTAACGCTAGTAAATGATGCGTTATATAGCTTGTCTCTGCAGATTCTCTAACCGAGTAGATAAGCGACAATAAAATTGACATGGAAAGAATTTAATGAAACTGATCAAACAAAAAGTTCCGGTTAATACTTACGTCATAAGACATAACGTAAAGAAATAACCACATAACGTAAAGAAATAACCACATAACGTAAAGGAATAACCACATAACGTTAAGATACTGAACATCGTCATCAAGTAAGCATGAAACGACAGAAGGTAATATTCAATGCACTGCACGTAAAGATGTTACCACCTAACGTAATGATAAAACTGCACAAAGAAATGTAAAATAGACAAAACATAATTACAAGATGACAAAACGTAAAGTTAAAACGACAGAACGTAAAGTTAAAACGACTGGACGTAAAGTAAAAACGACAAGACGTAAAGTGTAATTGACAAGACGTAATGTATATGCAACAGAACGTAAAGATTTACATACATAAAGTAAATATCAAATCACTAAAAGTAATAACATATAGACCACAAGTAACGAAATGTGCTCATCATAAGACAGTTTTGGCGTTCCATATATATCTGTCTGTTATCTATAACATGTAAGTAGATGTCCATTAGAGTTAATGGAGTTATTTTTTTAAATAAATAGATTTTTAATGTCTTATAGATATAGAATTGTATCAGATGTCTTACTTGTAAAATGCATTCATTCTTTGATTGATAAAAGTATAATGTTATACTTGACTAAAGACAAGAATGTGTTCTAATAGAAATGATTCTGAATTAATTAATATGACAAGGATAATGTTCCTACTGAAGTTAATGCCATCTGGTAGATGTAGACAAAATTACTCTTTGATCATTAATTAATTTGTAGAAGATCATCAAAAATATCATCAGTATCATGTGCAAAAAATGATGATTTGTCAAATATGTCCTTACATCTTTTTAAGCCAACAATAATTTTAATTTGCGATATAAAACCAACTGCAGTCTTAAATGTGACCAGTGAGGATAGTCTGGACAAACAATGCTTGTCTTTCAAAAAGGTTGTCCTGTGTATGCTGAGAGCAATACCCTAATGCACGTTTGTAGATTTCCATAAGAGTAGGCTCAATGGGACCACTACAAAGGCTACACTCCCAAAATGCTACCTGGAGAGGGATTCACATAATGATAAAGCTTATTTCCCAATCCAGAATAGATAAATATGTTTAAACTTAATGCGACTCGTGTTCACTTGCAATTGGGTAAAATGTTAAAATCATAGAATAATTGGACCTCACTTTAATAAGCATAGATTCTAGCTAAGGACTGGCATATATATGAAATGTAACAGGGTTTATATACTAGTTTATTGACCCAATCTTACCCCTGTTGATAACTGTTTAGAAAAGCACAAAGTAAGACCAAATGAACCAATCAAAGAACTCTCTGTTTCTTTGACAGTTTGAATAAAAGCATCTTCCTTGGTCCTATCACTAGAACAAAACTTTGTTTTATGTGCTGACCTGATGATTTTGAATTGTATGCATTTTTATTTGACCTTAGGCCAATTGCAAAAATGGCCCGGTGGCGCCTAACTGCTGCCTGTTTTTCACTGTGCTTTTTCTAATTTACCGCTTCATAATGTGAGCTGTGTCGCATACACTGGTTATACAGTAATTACATGAACATCTTATATTTGTATTTCAAATTTGTTCAGAGAGCTGCTGGCATGATTTTTAAGAACCTTGATGATTATGCAAACCAAAAGAAGCATAAAACAACACAAGGATTTTATGTGAAATTTGAATCTTCAGATGAAACCAAAACATAAAGAACAGACATATAGCTTCTTCTTAGATCAATATGATGTAAGAAATGTTACCACAAGTTAATAGATCTTTTATGCCCTGTTGGAAATAAATTAGCATGAAGATGATAATATACATCTTCAGAGAAGCTCTTCTTCAAAGAAGGCAAAAAAGATATCTGGTGCATCATTTCTTGTTGATATTATACAGATTTGTTTGGGTGGTATGTAGAATTCATCTTGTCTCTTGTCTGTCTGTCCAGGCTATCTCTCCATTGGGCCATCTCATTCTTTTATGGCTTGATCGAGTTTGATGAAACTTTACATAAAGAAAGTATATTAATTGAAGATGTGCATTGGGGGTTAAGCTATTGCATTCTCCCGACAGATATAATTGCACCAAAGTTCATTTACACTGCATGTATTGCAAAATTATGTGTAGGGTATAATCAACTAGCTTACTAATACCACTTGTTACATATGAAAGATCTTTGTGGTATTTTAAAACCATGTTTCAAGTTAAAAAATTAACTTGATAGTATTTTTAAAATGCTAAAAACTGAAGGATGAGACATCATTCCTGTTTTTGTAAATTTTGTTGTTTATTTT
The DNA here is from genome assembly GCA_963971305.1 of Arcuatula senhousia. Lineage (NCBI taxonomy): Eukaryota > Metazoa > Mollusca > Bivalvia > Mytilida > Mytilidae > Arcuatula > Arcuatula senhousia. The sequence goes on along the minus strand of OZ020303.1, from coordinate 23,472,708 downwards.
TTGCTGCTTTTGAAAACCTGGGTTGCATATTCACAATACTGCAGTTCAATTTTTGTTTTGTCAAGTACAAATGTATCTATGTTTCTTACATGTGGATTTCTCTCTGTTTTACTGCCACCATTTGAATTTGAATATTCAGAGCCACACAATGTAATGTTTCTTTAAAACTGCTTAGCCTACCAAATACCTACCAGTATACATGTACACCTTGTCTTTACATTACATCAAATAGAAGAATCTTATTTATTTCCTAACCTTTGCATAACACACACATTCAAAGACCAAACCTATTTACCTAACAATTTATTAGCAAAATATGCTCCCATGGAACATCAAAAGTCATAAAACACCAATAACTGAGATCTGAGAAAAGGCTAGGTAGAATTTTGATGTAACCTGGTTTACACTGAGGTCTGATGGGATTCTAATAACTTTATAACAGCCGGAATGTGATTACATAACCAGATCAGAGAACGTAGGATTTACAAATTACTCTAGTCTTAAGTTCATATTCATTTGTAAAGTTTGCTCTCAAAAACATCTGTTCTCATCAAAGTTATGCTCAGTTGAGCCATTACAATCTTTTGGCACCTGTCTGTCTGTAAAGCAATTTTATGTCTCAGCATAGTCTTTCCTATTTTTGAACATTTTTTATATATTTTTTGCTTTAAAAGAGGGAGTATATAGCTAGTGTTAGGTTGTCTGCTTGTCCATCCTTTGGTCTGTCCTTTTTTTCACCTCAGGGTACCATCTTTTACTTACAACTCTTAAATCCTCAATGGATTATCATGAAATTTCTATGAATCACAGTACCTCACTCCACATCAATATTAAAACTCTCTCTTTGTAAGAACTGCTATTGACTGAAACCAACTTGAAGACCGTATAGTGTGCACCACCAACGCTGAGGAGATCAAAACGGCACTCCTCAGCAAGTGCGATTAACCTGCACAGTCCAACCTGTCACACAGTAGCCTTACGGGAATCTGTGACGTACTCATACAGATACAGACAGAATCTTTGTAACATAATGTATGGTGCACTTTCTGTTTTAAGATTTGTTCTGATTTGTTTTTGGATTTCCTTCAGTAAAATATTAAGATGTGCACCTTCTACCAGGATCTAGAAATTTGATCAGATTTGGTTTTAGGGATCCACATTATGTAAAACATTGACTGAGCCATTAGACAACAAGGGGGTACCTATCACTTATCCGCAATTCCTTCTAAACCTGGCCCTCATGGATATTCATGAAACTTTCTGGTAACCTTGTGACATAATGTAGATGTGCACCCATTTTAAAATTTGATCTGGTTGATTAAGCTTGTGAGCAAATAGTGTTTGGGGTCGGTTTGCCCGTCTAACTGTTCTTTCTAAATCAGATTTTCCTGCAGATGTTGATTTTTCATGTTACAAAGTGGGGCAATATGTCTTTTGAACTTATTCTTTGTTCATGTTCATTTCCAAATGTATAAATAAAGAAGTACTTACTTCATACAGTATACAGTTATTTAATGCCTGGTCATAGAGCAGTCAAAACTATTATCCCGAGGTGCTGGAGTTGATTTAGGAACTGTTGCCTGAGGCCGCAGGCCGAAGGCAACAGTTCTTAAATCATCTCCTGAGCACCTAGGGCATAATAGTTTGACTGCCCCATGAACAGGCATTAAATAACTGTTTTATTAACTTATAGAATACATAGAGAGAGTGTGCGCTCGTTCAACAGTGCGACGTCAAAAGAATTTTGCGCTTTATGTTTTTCCTACGTTTTTCCATAATTTTCCTGTGTGTTCTACCGCATAAATATGCATCAAGAGGTTCTTTTTCGGATTTCCAAATAAACAAACTACAGATAATTATGCATGAAAATATGTTGAGAAATGGCATGGGAATAATTTAATTTGATATGAAATATATAGAAAAATAGTAATTTATAAGCGTAAAATACCCTTGACGTTGCTCTGTACTGCGCATCGTTCACGCGCATGGAACAGTTTGTTCCAGGCGTGAAACAGTTAACTGTTACACGCTGACGTCATTTCGAAGAAAAATGAATGAAAACATCCAAAATTACTTCATATGAAAAATATTCACTATAAGTTAACAATAGATAATATTGCAATAAGCATACTATTATGGTAGTCATTTTGGCACAAAGTTGTTTTTTGTCTAGGATAGGACTATGTTCATAGTGCATCAATAGTATGTTATTTTGGTTTTAAAAAATTTATTAAGAATATGACTGTAGCAAGATCTGAGCATCTGTGAGATAGTCATCTGGCAGAGTCATTTGTTGCTTAACACAGCTTCAAAAGAAAAAATAGATAAGTCCTTTGATTACTCCTGATGAGATACAGATGGCTACTCAAACAAAAATGTGTGAACTCTGTTATTATCATAGTCTCCTAATCCTTTATTTATTTCTCATTAAATAGCAATTTAGTTATCTATTCTGAATTACAGCTGATTTTCTTAATTATAGGACTTTCTCTTTTCTACATCTTTTACTTTTAAATGGTTAATTGTACTTTACTAGAAAAACTTATTAAGTCTGCAGCACAAGTTTTAAGCATTCTCGCAGCAGATGAAATACATTCTTGAAATGGCATCATACCAAGCAATCAAATTCCCAAGACTTTTCTTACTTTGCTTATGACTTAATTTATTTTTTTATAATTTTTGTATGATTTTAGAGCATAAAATGTTTTTTATCTGCGGTTATGCCAAATTCATTGTCATTTAGTACTCTCTGACATACCCTAGGAATGAGGATAGGAAACAAAAGGCAGTGGAAAAGATATCCTTCTTGTACAAGTCATGACAACCTGACATTACAATGCATATAACAATATTAGGGGAAAACGTTTGCGTCCCTTATGGGTGTCCTTGACATCCTGGGGTGGCTGAGTGGTCTAAGATACTAGGTTAATACCTTTCTATTGATCACCAGCTGATTACCTCTCTCTTTATAAAAACAGGACTTTTCCACCTATATGTAATTAGGTTTGTCAGTAACCTGCCCAAGGTCGGTGGTATACTCTGGATACTTGGTTTCCTCCACCATTTAAACTACAAAGTGGCTACGATTACCTGGATTTACCTGGAAAAGTAACAATAAGAAAAAAATTATTGTTACCTGACGCCGGAAGTCAAAGTAAAATATTAACCGGTCCACGGATGCAGACCTGATTTTATTAAAGTAGCAATACAAAAAATTCTTATTGTTACCGCTCGTTATTGTTACCTGAAAATGTGTTAACTAACAACGAAATTCTTGTTTATAATTTATTAGCCTATTTTAATACACATGATACAGTCACATGAAAACAATAATGAACTTTTGAATTAGGACGAATTTAAGTGCAAGATATTTCATTTTTTGTTACATTTTCTACACATCAAGTAGGTTGCTGTAGGTGGATTTTTAAGTCCGACTCATGACAGATGATACCATTCCAGGCAACCATCACAAACAATGGAGGCCCGAATATGGACACCATCGGAACAAACCATGCAATTCCACTTGGCGTCTTCTCCAATTGAAAAATTCACCACCGGCACCTCGGAAGCCATTTTGATATGTTGTGAGATATTTTTTTTTACCTAGGACCGAAGGCAAAACAGACCAAATGAATTAACTTTGGGCGATATAAAAGAAAAGACGGTTTTTCATTTTATGTATTTTCATGACCACAGTTCAAGCAGTCACCGGTGATTTTATTAGTTAAAATAGATAACTGTTTATTTCAAGTTTTCAATTACAAAAACATTATATATAAAGAAATGTACATATTGTTAATAATATTCTGAAATACAATAATATTCAAATTCATATAATCAGGTAACAATAATGCCAGGTAACAATAAGAAAAAATACTTATTGTTACTTAAAACAGGTCCGCGTCCGTTACACGGTTTTCTGTTAGTCCGTCCTTCCGGTGTCAGGTAACAATAATTTTTTTCTTATTGTTACTTTTCCAGGTAACACTATCCAGTGCCTTTAAACTAACCACCCTACATGACCTAGGTGCATTGGTAAAGGGCATTAAACAACAACACCAACACACACACACATACAACATCCTGGGGGCGTGCGAAATGAAAAGAAAATATAAACTTTCAAAATTGAACCCCCAAAAAAGTAATTTAATAGTCTCTAGACAGTAGATCAACTGAATAGTCCATTTATTGTGCACTTTTAGTAAATATGAGACAGGTATACCTGTTTAAGGGTAGTAAGTCCTGGCTTATGGAATGGCAATAGAGAAAAGCAAAAACCTTTTTTGATAATGTTTCTATATTGCTTGGACTTGGTCAAGAATATTTGTTTAGCCTACCATTGAATGTACTGTCTGATCTATAGTGAGTTCCACATCGTAATGTCTGGTTAGTCACTCACAGTGGCAGTGTGTTTGTCTACAACACTAGTCTAGTTCCTGGATCACATTTTTATGACACTTTGCAACGAACTATAGAACACACTTTGTCTAGATAGGGTCACAAACTTGGCCAAACATCCATGCTTGTAGTTACATGTAGAGTTTTCCATGCTTTCCAGTGATTTCTGTTGTCTGCCATATAATTGTTTTGATGACATGAGCATTTGTTTAAGAACTTGAATAAAATAATTCTAAAACTTTTATTACATTTTTTAGCCTGTGAAAACATGTTCAAAACAGGTAAAAACTAAAACAAAGAAATATTGAAATAATCAGGCATTTTTAGAAAAAAGAAATAAAAAAGTTTCTAAAAGTGAAATGATATTTTGATGCCGGGATATTGAAGTATAGGAGTCTTATGACTTTTGTGACGTACGTCCCTTATGATCTCGTTACTCATGATCCAATCCTCCTGTGAGTTATGTTTGTGATCAAAGTGCATCATTCATCCCCGCCCCATCCCCAAAAAATGATATTCATTTTATTGTTAAAAATGTACCGGTACTTTCAGGGATATGAAGGAATTTTAAGCAAAGGCCCATATAGTCCGTTTTTTTTTTTTTATTGAAAATCAAAATATCAAAGGGCAATAGATCATTTGCAGAAAACACTATTTTTTGTTCTATATATAATAATGTTATGAAATTTAAAACCCTGAATGGTATTGACAAAAATAAGAATCTGTGAAAATTTCAACAAGATATCTCAATCTGTTGCTGAGATATATGAGTTTGAAATTACAAAGAATATAATATGAAATCCACAGTTTGTACCAACAGAGGTACAAAAGGTCAATATTTGTGTACCAACTGATAGGAGGCTGATTCATTCAAATTGCTGTAAAATTGTTAATACTGATCAGATCCTAATGAAATTTAACACACTTCTTCAATGGTTATCATAGAATGATACTGTGGAGCTTAATTGGAATTATCATTAGAATTAATGCTTAAATTTGAATTTAACTAAGCATTTTCCATATTTGGCATTTGAAAATTTTAAAATGCTTTTTCTTCATAATTACAAAAGATATCTAAAAAATTCTTTCAGTGGTATGTTTTCCATAATCTTCTAAACACTTTGAATTTGAATTTTGAAACAATGCTCCAGTAGATAAGAAATTAGTTTTTTCTGCAAGTCCACTATTTCTTTATATTCTTTATATTTGAGGTGAAAGGGGGCCATTTTCATTCTTGACCTGCCTTTGGCCCACGGCCCCCTGCCTTCCCAATCCCTAATACTTTTTGGAAAAAGCCTTTCTGCCTTTTAACATTGGGGTTACATGAGGAGAGTTGAGGGTAGCTGAGAACTTATGTTATTCGCATTGTCATATTCTATTGTTTGATGTTGACAAAAAAAAGCATTAGCACAAAATTGACCCATGGCACCCAAGGGAATATTTTCAAATTGGCTTGAGTCAAAGAAAAATCAAAACATTTTCTTGCAATGCATGATGTGTTTAAGTAATGAGCACTCTTAGTTATCAGAGTGCTATCACATTAAGGAATGAAAAGTCATTTAACCTCAGAAATAGAAAAGACATTTATTTGTGGCCATTTTGATATTTTAATATTAATACTTCTTAAAAGATATTAAACTTAAATATTTTAAATGATAGTTTAAGATTAATGATTTTACTGTTATCTCTTTAATTTTAATGTTCAAAATATCTTATTGGCATTTTTGTACCTGGCTGTTCCAATTTATTATTAACCAAGTAAGAGTTTTACTTTTAGCAAATGCTTTCTTTGAGTAAAAACTTAATTTGTATCTATAGTAACGAATTTAATGTTCTTTCTGTACTGCTAATTGATTCTTGTTTTATTATATGAAGGAATTTTATATTTTTGAGAGTTACATAATTACTCTATAATGTATGTAGTCAGTCTGTTAATTGTTTTCTATAACAGCAGAATCATCTTTGAAGATAGAATATAATTTTTGATAAACAGGTGCTAATGCATGAGTAAAGCATGTTTTGATTTATGGATAAAGGATCCAACATGTTTGGAAAAATATTAATGTTTGTTATAGATTGAAAAAAGCTTTATTTAGAAAAAAAATATTCCTCCAGACACATTTTTATGAAAATCTTGAACAACTTTTCTTATGAACAAACACAAGAATCTTCAGTTTTAAGCTACTTTTCCTTAAAGGAAGTCAAGTATATATGATGTCATGCAACTTAATCCAATGTTTACTTTTTTCCTGACCAGACTGAAAAATTCCATTAAATGGCTTTTTAAAACCAACTTTTTTTGTGAACTGTGTAAATTTTGTCCATCTCTCCTTAATCCATGAGTGATTTTGTATTGGGCATCATGTCACCTTGCTTTCACTCTATATAAATCTTGTCTTCACGTCATAAAATTAAATTTTTGAACAGTTACAGCATTTATTGTTCCAATTTTTCTTAAGAGAGATTTTTATACCCTGCTACTTGAAAAGTAAGGGCTATATATTGCTATAGGTGTCTGCCTCAGTCTTTTCATCTGTCTTTCTGATGCACCTTAGGGCACCCATCTCTTATCTGCAACTCATACTCTTTCTGTCCATTATCCATTACAACTTAAGATACCAATCTCTTATCTGCAATTTTCACACAAACTTTGTGACATAATGTAGATGTTCACCTTCTATTTTAAAATATGACCTTATTTAATCATTTTTGGGAGGTTGGGGTATTCAATATGTGCAGCTTCTCACAGTGATTTGGGGGGTTTTCCATAGCATATAAACATGACCTAATAATCGTTGGATGATCAGGTATATCTGTGACGGATCCAGAAATTTTCAAGCCGGAGGGCGCGCAATTAAAAAGAAATCTTCTGGGGCCTCTTGTTTCATACAGTTCCTTACCAAATTTTCCTGTCAAACAGGAGGGCGCCTGCCGGCATACTGGTCCTAAATCCGCGTTTTTGGATGATAAGGGATTACCCTCCTTTATTCGCAACTCCTTCTTAAGGCACGGACCATTTGATTTTCTGGGGGGGCCTGGGATTTTTTTGAAAAAAATTTCCCAGCCCTGATTTTTGTAAAAAAAAATAATCTGGCCAGCACCTAGGTTGAAAAAAATAATCTGGTTTCAATCTTGCCAAATGAAAAAAAAATAATCTTGCCATCAAAATTTCCTTGCTTAGTATGTGTGTGAAAAAAATAATCTGGCCCGCAAAGCGGGCGAAAAAAATTTCCCGGCTCAAGGTTAAATCCCAGGCCCCCCCAAAAAATCAAATGGTCCGTGCCTAAATGGATTCTCATGAACTTTTCACACAAAATGTAGATGCCCTAACCTCCCATTTTAAAATCATAAATAAAATTATTATTTTTTGCGGGGATGGAAGGAACTAAATTCAATCTTTTAGATTGAATTTAGTTCCCAGTACATCATTTATCAAGTGGGTGCAAAGAGAATTATGAAATAAAGAAAACATCAAACAAACAATATGGGGGCCCTCTTCATAGTAAATATATTTGATTTTTAAGTTCAAGTAAAATTTTAATCATAACACAAGCTTCAAATACTACTTTGAGTCAAAAAATCTTTTGACTTGTGCACACACAAACATTTGTTGAAAAGAATTTAAAGGAGATATTAGGTAATAATGAATATTTTCCCCATTAACCTAAACTTCAATGAATGAAGCATATGCTTTCCCTGTTATTAAAAGTTATCTATAGGTTTGACAGCAGACGTTAAGTTTATGACTACCATAAATCACAAGCAGACGTTCCCATTACCCATAATGCATTTCACTGTGTTTTAGGAGCAGGAGGCTGTAAGAGCTTGAGATGCATTTTCACCTGTGATAGCACAAATTATACCTGTGGTTATCAAAAGACTAAACTTGTTCTCAACAGTGGATTAATTTTAAATTTTTACGGTAAGTGTATCTGATAAAGTATAAGTTATTTCTTTGTAATTGAGATATTAATGATATGAAAAAGTTTAGTTTAACATTTTTCAAAATTTGCATTCAGCCTCATTTATACACTATGTCTGTCTGTAACTTATTTGAAAAAAAAAATTTTTTAGTTATAGGTCTGTCAGGTGTACAGAGAAGGATTTATTACATAAAAAGGTTGCAAATTTATGCTTTTTTAAGTTTATTAGTTATTTGATACATAATACATTGTATTTCACTAATATGCAAAAAAGAATTGGACAAAAAATGGGTTTTTTGTCATGTGTGAATTTATATTTATTTTGTACCTTTTTCACTTAAAATATATATAAAAGCAAAAATCTGCAATGTCCTTTACATGAAGCATTGAACATTTTTGTACGTATTGTATCTATAAAATTTTTATACTTTAAAATAGGAATGAATTAGCATAAATAAAGAATAGAATTTTATCAGGGTCTACCGGTCTGAGAAGCATATCATTTATACATGAAAAGGTCCATTTACATTGAACCTATAAATTTGAAGAAAACCCAGCATTTTATTGACACCTTGTTTGTTTTTGAATACCCGGTTTGTTTTTATCGTGAAAATGTAGGACTAGAATTTTTATGTATCCAAACTAATCCATGATGTAATGTGTATGTTTATGTCTTTTGAAATGTATGGGGACAGTGATTGTATTTTAGACTGAGCTTCTCATGTAAGTAAAGTCATCCAATTTTATTCACAATGACACTGTATCGTTTATTGTTATATTCCAAGCAAACAAAGGGGTGGGGTTTTTTTTTTTGGGGGGGGGGGAGGGGCAGGGGGTATATATAGCAGTCCTGTGTGTCCACATATCTCGTAATCGTAACTCCCGTAAATACTTGATGGATTTTGATGAAACTTTACATGTGAATGGAAATATGCATTTAGAAATTTCTTGCTCAGGGATATTGTTCAGTGTGGATAATTCATTTTTTTTTTCAACGTAGAGCTCAATATGAAGTAGAAGGTATCCTTTCATGAGCTTGCTCCCAGTATTCCTATACTATAATAGAATGTTGGATATAAGCTCAAGATTTTTATGTCAGCATCCATGAAAGCAGAAAGTTTGAAGAAAATCTGCAGTGAAAAACAGCCAGCTTAAGACATGCAAACATTGATACATCTAAGTTTTCAGCCATGTACCGTATTGTAAGCTATTCGGGGTCATGGGAATAGCTTTGTATTTTAAAAGACTTTGCAAAATAATGTTTAATCTACATTCATCTCATATACATATGGTTAGTACTTGAGTCCTTAAGTATGATTTATAAACCCATGAGCTTATAGGACACATATGGTAGATATTTTAGAAAGGAATATTTTCTTTGATAATTTCATTCTTTGATTAACACTTATTTTTTACCAGTTTTCACATAGAAATCCAAATTATGAAATATATAACTACTTATCAGAGCCTATTGATATAAGCATCAGGTCCCATTGGAGGATATGATTTCAGGTCTGTGGCTCGCCTACTTCCTACACAAAGTTAGAATCTTTGTTTAACTTGGTTGAAGAGTAGGTGTGCCAGAAATATTTTTACATGTTGATACTTTTCAGTAATAAATATTGTTTAGCACATTACATTTTCTGTTTTTACCACTGTCATGCCTGACTGTGCCTTTTCAGTCTTTTGCCATCTTTCTTTGTTTTTAAATGATTATGTAACATTTGATAACCATTATTTACACAAAGAATGACTTTATTTGCATTTCCTTTGAAGTCCCAATGGATTTGTTATTTTACCATTTTATACAGGGATTAAATTTTCAATAAATTAGTAACCATGGAGATGCACATGTCCTGCACACTGCTCAGAGATTGAGCACAGATTTGTCACATGCTATTTTCATCACCCAGTGTTAAAATATGGGTTCCTTTGACCCATGTTTAAATCTTTGATTTAATAATTAATATGGATTTTCCTTATGTGCAGATGTAACCACTATAAATGCATTTATTTGTATTATTGAACTCAAACACTGTGAAATTTTCGTAATTTTCTATTGCCAATGTTTCTAAAGCATGTTACCATGCTGTGAGTGACTCATTGATTGATTTTCTAATCAGCATCTGTATCCCTACATCAAAGACAAATTGCAGGTAAATTTATATTTATTTTTTTCCCACTTTTTGCTGATTACAAATTTAAATGAGGTTGACTCATTGCTTTAGTGACAAAGACTATTAAGTACATTCATAATTATCATGATTATACAACAGTCTCTCAACTGAAATAATTAAATTGGTTTTGCAATCTTTTTTCTGCGTTTACTATTTTTTGTTTAATTTTTTTTTTAACAAATTTCGAATTTCTAATGAATAAAAAAAATCATTTTTAAAAAAAATGTTTGGGAACTCAGTTTAATATAGTAAGATTACTGATCTGTGTTTTCTGTCTTGCCATCTGTATAATTTCTTTGTACTCAACAACATATTGGGCATAGATTTTTTAAGAATGAATTGTAACAAGTTCATTGTGTTACTATTCCCAATAGATTTTTATCATCCATCGAAAAAGATTAAATTATGTCATCAATTTTCCCTCTTCCATTTTTCCGCTTGGTTGATGGTGAATATCATATAACACTTTCAAATAGAGATAAAATTGTACCTAATTATTAAGGAAACATTTGAGAAATATTAATTTTCACCAATATTGCATTTTATGTTTAAACATCAAACTAGACCATTGACAGATGAAAGAAGTGTTTTATCAATGTTTATTGTCCTTATTTGCAGTGTATTGTGCACTCTCACACCCATTGCACAATAAGGTGCTTTATTAAAGAACAATTTGCATTTAATTAGTTTGGAAGCCTTTGATGCTGGCTTTCTATGCCTTCAATGGAAATTGTAAATTCTATGACTGGTCTTTTTGATTTAATTGCCAAAAATTATGGGTTTATTACTAACTGAATGTTACACCATTTCTTTTTACATTTTATATTTAAATTTGACTGATTTATTGGAAAATGTCCCTGTGGTCATGGTTTTTCACATATAATTCAAATCAAATGAATCCTCTTTATGTAAAATTTAAAGGTTGATATTTAAAAATGCTTAGTAGGCCTCAATCCTATTTTTTTGTTTATGAATATCAAATGTGCTATTTTATGTTTCAGTTGCACTATAAATACAGTTTTATAAATGAAATATTGTGATAGTTTTCACATTGTGTGTAAAGTTATAAATAAATGACACGGAATTAACCAATTGTATGGTTTTAAAAGGTTTCCAATTGGCAATTTTTTTCTTGAAATTTCTTATTTACATTTGGTTGTCTAGACCAGTGTCCTTAGACAATAATTAACAGAATCTTGTAAGTTTGCTAACACCATTCACATTCATGTGAAGGCCAGCTTTTTATTGCATAGAATATAAATTTATGTATTATAAAAGACATGTTTTATTCTTCAAACTTTATGGGAATTCCATGCTAGGTGTTCATTGAAAAAAGAACATCAAGGTTTTATAATTTAAATTACTTGCATCAAGAAAGGTGCTTTGAAATGAAATTATCATGTGCAATGAAGACATGTTTTAGCTCACCTGACCTGAAAGGTCATATGAGCTATTGCCGTCACTTAGCGTCCGTCTGTCCGTTAGCTTTTTTCAAGTATCCATGAGTCCAATTGCAACCAAACTTGGTACAGTTGTTTATTAGCATTATTGCTACAAACCTATCGTTTTGATTTTTGATTTGTCAAAAAACATGGTCGCTGTGGCTAAAAATAGAAAATAGCGGTAAATGGCAGTTTTTTGCAAATAACTCAAAAATGTTGCCAGATATCAAAATTCTAGCAGAGAGTAAAAGTGTTCAGCACCTCAAGATCTACCTGCCCTGAAATTTTCAAGAAGATCCAACAACCGATGTACGTAGGAGTTATTGCCCTCTTTCTGGATTTGTTAAAAAATTTTCACTTATTTAGCCCTATATCCTGAAATCTATACAAGATATTTCAAAAATTCAAATTGCATATGATTAAGCACATCAAGATCTACATTTCATGTAATTAGGCTAAAGATGTAGGACCATTTCTTTTAGGAGTTCTGGCCCTTAAAGCGTCAAAATTTACCATTTTTCATTACTTTTCCCCTGAATTTCAAAGATTAACCTGTCTGACACCATAAGACCAACTGCATCTAAACTTGGCATACTTGTTAAATAGCATATATGCTACAATTCTGGTGTCAGGATTTTTGATTTGTCAAAAAACATGGCCACCATGGCTAAAAACAGAACATAGGGGTAAATTGCAGTTTTTTGCAAATATTAAACTCAAAAATGATTGCAGATATCAAAATTTGGCAAGAATCAAAAGTGATCAGCATATTAAGATCTACCTGTCCTGAAATTTTGAAAAAGATCTGACTGCTGATGTAGAAGTTATTGCCCTTTTTCATAATTTTTGCCAAATTTTGCATTTATTATGCCCTATATCTTGAAAGCTAAAGATATTTCAGAAATTTTAATTGCATATGGTTACGCACAATAATATCTACAAACTATGAGTATCTGTGTAGTTCAGGCGAGCGATTCAGGCTCCTGGGAGCCTCTTGTTTTTATTTTGTAATTTCTAGTACACATCTATATGTTTCCATTTTTTTTCACAGTCTGATAAAGGCTTGGTAACATTTGCATATTGCATGTATTTGAGAATCAGTATCTTTGTGTATAACTTCACATTTTAAAAAAGCTAATGCATGCATTGAAAAATAATTCACTGTTTTCCTCAAATTTACTCTACATGTACATCACTCTTTGTGTTTCTCCTTGCAAAAAAAAGTTAAGCTGCTGTTAGGCTAGAGACATAATAGTGTGTATTATATAACCACTGCTTTTTTTTAAATCTGTAGTGAATTGCAGGACTTATTTTTAGGGGTTTTCAGAAATGTTTGAAACAGCAGGGCACTCCAAAGACATTGCCTTGGGTAACATTCCCTTCTCCATGAAGTTTTGAAAGATATGATGATGATAAAAATACTGTAAAAGGGGATAATTTCGCGTGGTTTAAATTTCACGTTTTCAGTACCAAAATGCATTCGCTAGGTTTTAATTTCGCGTTTTATTAAATCATGGAATATTGGGTCCTTCTTAATGTAATTTATGCGAGGGGATATTTTCGCTAATTTGTTATGATCGTGAAATTAGCAAAAATAAACCCCCGTGAAAATTTCCCCTTTTACAGTAAGCATTTGGCAAAACAACTCATACAGGATATTTGATCTTATTTGTATTTTATTTTATATTTTCAGATGACCAGAATGTCTACGATATTAGTGCTATTCTGTGTTGTAACCCAGATTTCATCATTGACAATTGAAAAAATCTATAGAGACCAACACAGTCTACAAGACTTTGTGGTTGATCAGAATCTTGGAGAAATATACATTGGTGGTCAAAATACTCTGGTCAAACTGACGGAAGACTTACAAGTGATTCAGACTAGTGCCACTGGTCCTAAAGAAGACAGTATCATGTGTCCACCACCTCAAGTGCCATGTAATAAGACAAAAATCTTAATTAATAGTTTTACTAAGGGACTAGTGATAGATTACACAAGGAATAATTTGATAGTTTGTTCTAATGTTTATCAAGGTTCGTGTCAGTTACGCTACATGGAAAATATTGCCCTTGTAAAGAAGGAGATTTATAAACCAGTTGTTGGACATGATCCGTTCTCTTCCAATGTTCTGTTAGTTGCTCCAGGACCTACTGGTGATGTTTTGTATGTCGGTGCAGAGTATAATAACTTAAACCCTAAAGGGGAGCTACAAGTCTACCGTGACATGGTTCCCCATTTGTCTAGTCGTGATTTAGAAAACTTAGAATTTTCATTCAGAAATAATAGTGGTGGAACTAAGATTTCACTTTTAAATGAATACAAAATGGATTTTCATGTTAAATTTTTGTATGCATTTGCTCATGGCAAGTTTGTCTATTTCATTGCTGTTCAGCCCAAAAGTGCAAGTGATAACTCAAAGGAGACAAAACTAATAAGAGTATGTCAAACCGATAAATATTTCCAGTCCTATGTGGAGATTCCACTGCTCTGCTACAAGGATAAGAATAGGCCATATGTCATAGCTAAGGGAGCTAACTTTGAAGAAAAATCTGGCAAACTGTATGTAGTGTATGACCAACAGAGGGACCAGTCCATGTCAGCTGTATGTGGATACAACATAGCAGATATCATTATGAAGTTTGATTCAACCGTAGAACAGTGTTACCAGGGAAGTGGTTCATTGGGACCACCTCATCTTCATCAGAGGAAGTCCTGTACTCTATCAGTAAGTACATGTATTGAGGGAATTTCACCAGCTAGCCAAAACAGTATTAGGTTATTCCCATGATAAGGTACATATGTACTTTAATACGTTATATAATGCATGGTAAACTTTTCAAGTCAATTGCTCTATCATGCTCATGGTGTTTTTTTTTTCTCAGTATCAAAAGATAGTTGTATGGCATGCTGTGTACTAAAGGGTAAGTTCGGTAAAAAATTCCTGAAAGAGAAATAAACAACTTTTCAGACACATTTGCTTGTCTCACTGTTATAAATGCTTTTATGAAATAGTTTGCAGCAGAACAGAGACAATAAATAAATCAACAAATGCTCCATACAAAATTTTATCTATCAACTGCTGATATAGATGTATATAGATACTAGGCTTTGCTCAAATAGGAAAATATAAACAGCTACATATTATTTTTAGGGCCCTGCATCCAAGATGCGGATGCCCTATAGTTTACACTTTGTTCGTCTGTCCGTCAATCTGTCCGTCCGTCAACAATTCTTGTGAACACTGAAACTTAAAAACTATTAACAACACATTTCTGAGTTTTGTACAGCTATTTAGTAGCATGTCATTATTTGCATATTAATATTTCATGCAAAAATGTGAAATATTTTTGGGAAAAAAACTTTTTTTAACAAAAATCACAGATTTTGAGAATTGGACTTTGTGAACACTAAAACTCAAAAACTATTAATAATACAGTTCTGAAACTTTGTACAGCTGACAAGTAGCATGTCATGATTTGCATATTGAAATTTCATGCAAATCCCTTTATGAAGTTTTGGAAAAAACTTCATTTTTGATGGAATATAACAGATTTTGAGAATTTGACTTTGTGAACACTAAAACTCACAAACTATTAATAATACAGTTCTGAAACTTTGTACAGCTGCTAAGTAGCATGTCATGATTTGCATATTCAAATGTCGTGCAAATCTGTTTAATATTTTTGAAAAATACTTAATTTTTTATGGAAAATCACAGATTTTGAGAATTGGAATTTTTTAGCATTAAAACTCAAATGATATTAACAGTTTCATACACATTCCATGGAACATGCCTTAGCAGTTATAATCAAAGTTCGTATGAATTTGAAAACACTAAGATTTTTTGCAGCGGGGCCCTTTCTGACATTGTCAGTATTCTAGTTTTTCACAGATACAGTCTGCTTCCATTTATAATTGCTTTCCTTTTTGATATGTTACATACTATGTTTATAAATGTTTAAACAAGCACGATGATTAGCCAAAGCAATTGAAAACAAGCTTTGGAGAGAAAAAGGGAAAACAGATAAAAAATGGATAGCTTTACATCATATATCAAAGATCTTCCTCAAGTGCCCACATCTGTTGGGAGAATTTGGGTTGCTATGACAATGGAGATCTCATTTCATCCTCGATTACAAATGTCAAGTTCAAACAACTTTGTTCCTTGTTCCTACACAGTCTTAAGTGTTGACTGTACATGCTGTAGACTTTAGAACTCTCTGTTGTAATGAGGTTTTCATTTATATCAAAGGTTATTTCTTTAAAGATGTTTCTGTTATAGTCTGGCTCTTTCTTTGTTCATAGGCCAAAATTGTTTCATGCCTTTTGCTCAAAAGTTATTTAGTCTGTCCCTATTCACAATATTATACTGTTTAAAGATATAGAATAACTCTAAGTAATATAAATACCAACTGGTTAAAAAAGGTAGGTGTTGTTATTGTGTACAATGATTGCCTTATTAACTAACTCTAACTTTTATAGCTTCAAGCAGGATCGGTTTACTCTTTACATTTCATGAGTTTGTCATATGACAACTTTTTTGCTGAAACTGTTTATGGGAATGATTTGAAATTAGGCAAGTTTTTATTTATTATTTCTATCAGACTCCTTCTTCCTGCTTAATTTAGACACCTGTGTTCCATGGACTTTTTATTATACCCCCTGCAAACAAAGTTTGGGGGGGTATATAGGAATCACCCTGTCTGTCTGTCTGTCTGTCCGTCTGTCTGTCCGTCTGTCCGTCTGTCCACATACCTCGTAAGTGCAACTCCTCCTAAACCGCTCAATGGATTTTGATGAAACCTTACATGAGGCCAAGTAAAATTATATGTGTGGTTCCGGTCGCCCGACCGACCCTAAGTTTTCCCCCGACCCTAGCCTTTTTTTCCAATCCAAAGAAAAAAAAAGTAAAAAAAAACGACCGACCCGAAGTTTTTTGGTTTATGTTTTTTTTTTCGTAACCCCGCTCTGGATCTAACTTTCTAAAATTTCCATCATTCCTTTACGATAATCAGTTAAAAAATCTTTCGTCGTTATCGTGTCATTCAAGTTGACAACACATTTCAGAAGCCCTATTTATGACCCAAGCTGTCTGCATAAACACCGGATGGTCGGATATGTTTTACAGTTAATAAACAGTTAATTGTTAATTGTTAATACCAACACTGATTGATATGGAAATCAATCATGAATGAAATATACTTGACCAATCAGGAGTAGTTTATTTCTATATCAGCTGAAAGATTTTGTTTGTCTACCCACGTGCTCTGACCAGTAGACCACATTATGATAAATATTACAAAACTGCAAGTAAATATAGATAAACGGATTTACCTTCATGGAATTATTTGATAAAAAACATCCGGTAATACTAACACATCCTTTTTCATGCATTAAAAGCATTTTTACGATCTCTGTCTTCTTCTTCTTCTCTGTATTACCCTCCTTAGATAGCAGCACCTCCGGGATCCGTTACAGCTGAGGTTTAGCGGAGTTCCAATAATTGATTTGAATTATGATTTTTTGCTAAAAAAATCTTTTCTTTTGTTTGTTTTGTTGTTTGTTATTATTATTTCTTTTCTGCCCCTTATATCAATAACTGAACATTCTAGAGAGAAAGGAAGGATGCTCTTTGACCCAAGCATACATGTAGTCAATGACCCAAGACTTAAATCAGTTTTAATTGTCAATTTTTTTTTACCAAAAAAAAAGCAAAAGCAAGATTGAAGAATTTATTAACACAAAACTAATTACTTAAGCCCCTTGGACATGTAGGATGTTCTGTTCTGTTATCTGTAAATTCCTCCTTTAAGGGACCACCATGCAGTCACTTATTCTTACCATTATGAAATTGGTAAAATAAAACCAGAACTGCTTCTTCAAAATGAGAAAAAAGACCAATTGATGCACAAACAGTTTAGATAACCTCAACTTGCAAGTGGTCATCCATGATAGGGTTTACATTTCTCATTTAACATTAAATCTCCATCAAGTAAAAAAAAAAAAAAAAAAAAAAAATCCTACCTACCGACCCTATTTTTAAATAACATGTGACTGGAACCACACATATTATTTTACTTGGCCTGAAGGAAGTACATCATATGTAGATGTGCATGAAGAATTTTCATTGCTCTCGGATATCATTCAGGGGAGATAATTGGACTTAGAATGTTTAAATATAGTATTCAATAGGAGACCTCGTAAGCACAACTCCTCCTAAAATGCTTGACAGATTTTGATGAAACTTTACATGAAGAAAGTACATCATATGTAGATGTGCATGAATAATTTTCATTGCTCTCGGATATCATTCAGGGGAGATAATTGGACTTAAAATGTTTAAATATAGTATTCAATAGGAGACCTTGTAAGCGCAACTCCTCCTAAAGTGCTTGACAGATTTTGATGAAACTTTACATGAAGAAAGTACATCATATGTAGATGTGCATGAAGATTTTTCATTGCTCTCAGATATCATTTAGGGGAGATAATTGGACTTTAGGTATTTTTGGCAGTACAGAGTTCAATATGTAGCGGGGGGTATCCCTTTGTGAGCTCGCTCACAGTATTACTTGTTTTATATTCATGGGTATCAAGTGGTTTCCTCTGAAAAGACATTTACTAGAATTCACATATTGCTAGAGGACAAATTAACACTACATAAAATTCTTTTTTGCTTAAATCTGTCCCCTGTGAAAACCATGAAAATGTATCATATACAATGTAGCTACCAAACCAACAAATATATTGCATTTTTGGTGTTTTGGTTGTCCTTCTTGCATCTTTTGATGAAATTAATGCCAGTTTCTTGTAATTTGAAAAAAGATAACAATGAAATTGCATTAGGTTTCCAGATAAGATAGTGTTCATCATGTTCATGCAGGTCATGTATAAAAAGCAGTCAATTTGTTACTGAAATCAACACTTCATAAAGTTGATGTTTATCAGTCTGCAGTCAGACTGTTGAAGTATATCCATCAGGAATGTTGATGCAGAAGATTTATTAAGGGAAGATCTGTCTTGTAATTTTAATGGCATTTATCATTTTCATGTTCTTAAGGGGATCTCCTCATCAGTCAGTCACATCCAAGTCTTGCAAATAAGTTATGCATTGATTTTGAATAACATGTATAAAAAGAATTATGCAGCATTTGCTGGCAAAATTCACCATTTTAAGGTTTTACCTGACATAAGTTATGATTTAGTACATGTACATGTAAGTCTCTTAAGACATTTAAGGATTGGAAGAAGAAAAAATAATAATAAGTCTTATCATTGTGGTTTGAGTGCACCAAATCCTTAATCCAAATGGGTTAGGTCTTACATTTGAGCATCCCTTGACATATAAAATTCCTGTTGGTAAACATCAGATGCTTCATTATGACAAGGTTGTCATAACTAGTCACCTGGATTAAAGGTTGGTCTTGTCTATCCCATGCTTATAACCATAGAAATTATATCTGATGTGCATCTGCCAGACAACTTTATCAGAGAGCCAAAAACTCCCTAAGGCGACTTTGATCTGTTTTGCAGTCGGTTTTCACAGAACTATAAAATAAGAATTATGTTTTTTACATGATCTGGATATGCAAACTGTTGGTGCAGATTTTTGATTTTTAGTGGAAAATGATAACTCAAACAGCTGCAGTTCCTTGTTTGATATTATTGGTTGAGTAATGATTGAGGGGTTTATGGGTAATATGGAATTATGGGTAAAGATTTCTTTGATCTGTATCCAATGTATCTGGTTTCCTTTTAAGATTTTCTTTCTTATTTTATGATTAACATTTATCCATGTGGTATAGATTTACATGTAATATCTTGTTAGTATAAGATGACATTTATGAGATTCTTTCCATTTGAAATACACATAAAATGTAACATCTTAGCCAGTAATTTTATGCAGATATTTCATTTAACGAATGCAAATGTTAAACATTTAATGAATTTTATTTTCTTGGCTCAGATTTGATAATGTAAATCTGCAACAACAGCCTGATTGTTATTTTAAGTTAATTTTCTGCATGTTTCAAACATAAATTCTAAGTCAAGCATAGAAAAATTAAAAATTTTGATTACTTAACATGCTGAAATTGCTTCTGTATTTACATGAAAATGTCTAAATGTTAATTTTGGCATCACATTGTGTAAAAATAAGACATGTACATGCAAGATATTCACTGTTTGAAATATTTTATTCAGAACATATTGATGACTGCATTTCAAATTAGATTTTAAAATTGATTTATGCAACAAGAGCACATTATTCCTTAAAGTATCAAAGACCCAGTGTAAAAACATCTAAATATGAAAGAATCAAAAACATATACATCTTATTAAAATATTTCCATGCAGAGGCATTACAAAAAATAGATTACATCAAGTGGTCATTGAGAATAAGTGAAATAATCAGGTTTTATGGCACCATATTCTATAATTGTCATCTATATAATTTGCTGTTTTCACATTGACTAAATTGTTTTCTAACTAAATACTTAAAGAACCCTTAATGATATTGGTATAACAAATCTTGAATAACTTTCTGAGTAAATTTGCATAAATACATTTGTCTTATATTATAGAGAGCACCTGTAAGCCTGTGTGGAGAAGGAAAGGATGCTGAGCTATACCCCTCTATCGAAGGTCTGGCTCCTATTGACGAGGAAGCTTTGATAGAGTTCCCAGGTACAAAACTCACATCTGTCCTGGCCATGAAGAAAAAGTCCAATGATGTACTTTTCTTAGGAACCAGTATAGGAAAGTTGAAGAAGGTAGGTTTGTTTGTCTGTTTGTCCGCTAGATCGGGTAAAATATTTAGAATTCTTTACTATAAGGCTTGTTAACAATAAAAGCAATTACAAATATACCAAACTGGAGTTACCTGTCCAAGGTCAGTGGTTTCCTCTTGGTACTCCGGTTCTTCCACCATTAAAACTGACCACTCTACATAACCCAGATGCATCAAAAGGGTGTTAAACACTAACAAACACAGACCAAACTGGGATGATCAATCTCAAGTGTTCAAGAAGAAAGCACAAGTTGAAGACACACAATAGAAATTGAAGATTGTAACAGTCCCAACTTGCTACAGCAAGCTCACCAGAGCTTATGTTATTTGTATATTGCTAATTGACTATAAATAAAGCTTATTTGATTTGATTTAACAGCATTTCAAAAGTAATGGTGGGCTAATCTAGGTTCTGTGGCATCATACATTCCTCTTCCATTGCAATCTTGGGACTGGTAAAAACACAAGAAACAACATCAATGTGAAACACAAAAGGGATTGTGAAAAAATGCAAAAGTTTTTATGAAAAAAACTTTGAAAAGATTCTATTCTTTCAAACATTCTAACTTTTTAGTATAGATTTACACAATAAAAACTCATTTGTAAAAAAAAACTTTTTGGTAAAAATTGTTTTCATCAGTAAGGCTTTAACATTAATATAAAGGATCTACAGCTGTCAAGACTAAAAGCATGTCTGTCTTTGATACATATGTCTGTATATATCTAATGCATAAGAATGAGATGAGCATTGATTACAACAAATCTCTTTTCTATAGTATACTATATTACCAAAGTACATTTCCCTATTTAAAATAAAGTGATATGGAAAAAACTAATTACAATAACATTATGACTTGTGTTGAATCAGATGTTCACATTTTATATGTTTTTGTAAAATCTAATGTAATGCATTTCAGAGAGTTTCTAAGCTGTTTTTCATTTGTAGGTGATTGTGTCTTCTGGTAACAAGGTAACCATTGTAAAGGAGATCAATGTAGACTATGGAGAACCAGTCCACAAGTTAGAGTTCAGTGCTGATAGGTCAAAGATTTATGCCTTGACCAACAATACAGTAAGTACTGTTGTAAGCAGTGATTTTGAAGATGGGTGATGATTACTCAAATAAAAGCTTTTTACCCATCTTTTCAATGTCTGAAATAATATCAAATCATAATGAAACTAGAAAAGGTGTCTATGAGTCACAGATGGCCCTGAACATGTATTACCTGGGATATGGAACTTTACCTAGAAATTAATCAAGAATGTTCATGCATAAGATATAGGTCACAGTGACCTAATTTCTATTGGATGGTATCTTGCTACCCAAGACACATCTAGTGGTAAAGTATCATTGAACCACAACATGTAGTATCTGAGGTATGGACCTTAACCAAGAACTTAACCAAAGTCATCCATGCGTAAAATATAGGACATAGTGACCTAACTTCTAATGGATGGTGACATATCACCAAAGACACTTCAAGTGCTGAAATATCATTGACCCACAACATTTAGTATCAAAGAAATTAACCTAAGTGTTAAGGACAGAGGTACCTATAAACAGACGGACAGACAAGGGAAAAACTATATGTCAGATTCACATACGTGGTCGGGCCATAAAGAAAAGAGAACACAACAACACACAAGCATTATAATAAACTAAAGACATGAAAAGCTTACAAATTGAATTTCTGACACAATAACTAAAGTTTTAGTTTTAATTGAATAATGTGGTTTAAACAAAGTCTAATTTTTTTCTTCAGCTGGTAGCCGTGAACCCTTTACACTGCAGTGACAGGAAGACATGTGAGGAGTGTACTGTAGGCCAGGATCCAGTCTGTGGATGGTGTGTTATGGAAAATAGGTAGGTTTAAATTGGCAAGATAAGAATGATTTACAATTGTTCAATCATTTTATAACAAAAAAAGCATGTTCTTTATACCTCTGTCTGTCTGTCTGTCTGTCTGTCTGTTCGACCGACCGACCGAATGTAGCAGATACATCATTGTTGTGCATGATATCAGGAAACTTTGATTCTATAAAATTGTGGGAGTTTATAATGGTAATCTGAAGCTACTCAACCAAGTTTTATGTAATTTGGTATGTAGCTAGTACACAATATAAAGTTGTGCATATTGCCAGTAATTCTTTATGCTCAAAATTTTGTTGGAGTTATCGTCCTTTGAACAAGGAAATTTGGGGGAGACATCATTTTTGCAGGCAAATACAAACTTGATTTTATGTTGAATTGATATGGAAAAAAACTATATATGTTGATTTGACTGTTACTAAACAATAACAATCTATTTTTTTCAGATGTACTGAGGAAGAGTTGTGTCCCCTTCATTCTGTGGTTCCTCATTGGCTGATGCAGAGGTCATGTGCCAGGATGGTGGAAATACAACCTTCACAGCTCAGTTATGAAACAATCGACCATGACAAACAACAGGCTCAGGTATATACTAGCTGTGAAATGGTCATGTGGAAAGAAGAAAAATATGTTGTATTTGTATCTTAAGGATAGAACAAAAAAGAATGTCACAACATAACATAACAATACAAGTGCACATTAGTGTATATGCCAAATTCAAACAAGCAGTGGTAATAAACTTCACATTAAAGTTTATATAAAAGAAAATATTTACAGTATAAGAAATAGATTCCTGAATATAAGGGAATTTTCAAAAATGCAATAATGAGCATTGTTAAAACTTGTGGTGTAAAAATAATTGTTGGTGAATAGAGTCTTTGGAGTAGCTTTATCAAGTTTTTAGGAGAAACCCTATTCAACTCAAAAATCTCGCCTAACAAAAAATAGTTTTCAAGCAAAATATATAATACATGTACCTCATGAATTGCAACTGAATGTAACAAGTAGAAACATATTTACCTTTAGTTATTTTAAAAGTTTAATTATTGTTTTAATTAAACATCTATTTTGTACATGTAGTTCAAATACATGAAATAAGAGACCAAATCTCTTATGTTTTTTAGATTGAGTTTAAACTAGAAACCATCATGTTATCCCCAGGACATGACCAGCTTAATCTTCAGTGTTCATTTGTTTCCATGGCAACCAAAACAAAGGCCCTTGTCGATGAATCTGATGTGATAAAATGTCCTCTCCCTGATCAACTGCCTACTCTACAGAGTGGTAAGGGTGAGTAAATGCTGGGCTCACTAACTTCAGCCTGTAGTTGCTTCTACTAACATAGAACATTAAATATCATCCAATTATCACCAATATTGACCATCATTAGTAAATATATTATACCCCCACTTGAAAGAGAGGGGGCTATATTGCAATCACCTTGTTCGTCCATCCGTCTGTCTGTCCGTAACAAACTTTTGTAACAGATTTCTCAGCTTCTACTGGAGGAATTGATTTCAAATTTGGTATACAGCTTTATCATGATGAGAACTTTGTATCGTGCCTCTCCTTTTCAGGTAAGTCGCGCATCCACTTACTGTTTTCTGAGCTGACTTAGACTTTTTTAAGGGTAAAAAATAAACAATTTTTCGTAACAGATTTCTCGGCTTCTACAAAAGGGATTGATTTCAATTTTGGTATACAGTTTTAGCATGATGTTGTATCGTGCCTCCTCCTTCCAGGTCAGTCACACATCTACTTCCTGTTTTCTGAGTGGCTGAGTGGAGATTTCCTTAGCAGGACTAAGTGCAACCCCTTGTTATGGGTTTCTGTACTTTTGCATACCCTACAGTATACTAGTAGTATTCTATAAGTACTTATTCTTTTCATTTGTTAACTAGTTACTTTAAAACATGTTACACTTTTCAACTTTTGTAAAACATTGCAACTTACCCTGCAGGCAATCAAAATGTCATATGCCATTACCCAATTAAAACCCTTGAAACACTTATCTATCTGTCTAAGGGAGAAGAAAACAATATAATATTACACTATTTTCCACATTATATCTATCTTTCATAATAACATACATGTAGTATTACTAATCAACATTAAACACGCATTAGTATTAGTTGTTGTAGAGCTTCAAGCCCTTTCTAATGCCCAGCATTTACAAAGGTATTTGATGTTAAGTTATGATTTTTGATTGATGTAACATTATATAGTGTAAAGACAAAAATATCAACCACTGCTTTGCAGAAGAAGGAACATACTGTTTTACCAGTGTTCTTCATATTCTGAAGTTCCACCACATTTTGTTTTCTGTTTATAGCTCAGCTGCTTCTACACCTAGGGAAACATACTTCATATGGGCTGACTGTATTGTGGATGGTTTTTTTTTATGTTTAAAATCATTGCAAAACACTTTCAAAACAATACTCATTGAAGTGTTACAAGCAAAAGATTTCATGCAGCAACTATTTAAACATTTTTATTTGAGTAGAGAAATAATTCAAGTGAATTTACTGTATAGCATTGTAGCATTTGTATGTATTAGTTTTGTTTTTCTATAGATTACCATGATATGGAGGTAGAGTTCCATGTAGAAGGAAACCCTATAGTAAAAAGAAGTGTACCAATATTTGACTGCAGAGTACATCAGAGGTATGGAGTACTATGACAGTCATAGATACAATTAAAACATTTTGTATTCATTTTATTCCAATTATCTTATCAACCACCACTTTCAAAAATGCTTAATATGTTTTTTTCTTTCTTACTGTAAAAAGAATTATCTGTAAAAGTTGACTTAAGTCGTGCAGGTTCCAGGTTGGGAATAGGCCAGCAGCAGTGCTAAGCTTACTTGTCAAAGTCCACTAAAAAGCGCTAAGAAACCTAAATCCTGACATCTGGTCAGGCCCATAATGCCACTGGGATGTGTGCCCCCAGGTGCTTAAATGGGACAGCCCTGTAATAAAGAATGCCTGGATTGTCAGACTGTAATGCAAATAACCTGAACAAACTGTGATGGGAAAAATGTTATGTTAAGCTTACATTTAAGAAGCATGTTGCAGGTCTTGATAAGAGTAGGGCCTGAAGGATACTCATGCAGGATGCTCAATTGTCCATTCCTACCCATCTCTCATTTTCCATTCCCAATTGCCCTTTTGTCCCTTTTTCTCCACTTTATCATCATTTCATTTTCCTTTTACCACCCCTTTCATTTTCATCCACTGATTTAGCCAAATTTGTGCTGCTTGGGAGTAAAACAATAACAAACCAACTCAAAAAAGTATTTACTTTGGTTTTCTATTTTCAGTTGTACAGATTGTACAAGTTCTAATTTCTCTTGTATGTGGCAGTACCTAGATAACACCTGTATCAGTACCACGACAAATACAGCTTCTAGACAGGTAAACATGTAGTAGGAGTCAATTATATAAATCATGAAAGAAAATTAAGTCTACATTTTATTGTAACAAAAACCTCAGGGTGTCAAGTCCCTATTTTTTCCTATATTTTCCTATAAATTTGGGGATTCCTATATTTTTCCTATAATTCTTCAAAATCCCTATAAAGCCCTATATATTCAAAATTTTCAATTGTCTGAAGTAGAAATTGTGCAATACTACACCATAATGTCTGTCAAAATTTATGTTCACTGTTTGAATATATTGAACGAAAATTTTTCGCGCTCCGCGCTAATAACCCAATCAATATGTCACAAAAATTTTCAAAACAAAATGAGCGTGTCCAACCGTTTCCCTGCTCAATATTATATGAGACTCCATAAATTGCATGTGTAAACTCTTTAAAAAGTGATATACGTGTATATAAATGCAAAATTAAGTGATTTTAGATGTCATAATCCTATTTATTCCTATAAATTCGCTAAGAAATTCCTATATTTTCCCTATAAATTGCTGAAAAAATCCTTATAATCCTATATTTTTGGGACCAAAATTGGCTCGACACCCTGAAACCTACAACAATTATGAAACAGAAACTTGTAGAAAATATGTGCTCTTCTATGCGATGCTGGGGCGGATCCAGAATTTTTGAAAGGTGGGGTTCCACATACTTCCGACCCCTGGAACCCCCCCTTTTGGATCCGCCACTGCGATGGATTTGTAGACATGCCCGGAAAACAAGAGGATTTTTTGTTTAGGTTTCAATATACAAATTTCTCTTTATAAATGTCACATTGAGACCTTCTTTACAGAGAAAATGTATAACTCTCCGTAGAGCATCCAAAACTTGATAGTTATACAATAACTTTACATTGTACATGTATTTATTTTGTAGCTGGGTGTTGTCAACCCTGACGAGTGCCCCAGGATAGAGAGTCCCTCAACTGTGTCAGAGATTGTTGTCCATTCTGGTGAAAGTAAACAGATAGCTGTCAGGGCCATCAACCTTAAGGTAGTTTATTACAGAAAAGCATGATCAGCATTACACAGTACTTTTTAAAAAGCCTGTGTGAAAAAAACCTCATACCTGCATGTTCTTATTTTTTTTTGTAGCAATAATTTTTTTAATTTTTGTCAATTATATAGTTAAATGTCTTTTCTGTCTCTGAAAAAAAATCATAAATGCTGCCATTATAAACCTTTTGAACAATATTTAGATTATAAATGGTTTTTAGATTAAATTCTTTATATTATTGGTTTTTTTTTACTTGCACATTGAGTCCTATGATAAGGCTCAGAGTTGGAAGAAATTATTTGAAGCTGTTGCTAACCTTGATTAATGTGATAGTTTCTCATGTTGCCATAAGACTTCATAATTTAATGCACTGTTAATTACAGCCAGAACAGACCAGTAACATTCACTGTAGCTTTAATTACCTGTCAAAGACCAGTATTGTACCTGCCAGTATCTCGTCAACAACACTCACCTGTGAAACAGTACAGGTAAGTTAATATATTGTCTATATACCTGTCCAAGACCAGTATTGTACATGCCAGTATATCGTTATTAACACTCACCTGTGAAACAGTACAGGTAAGTTATATTGTCTGTCTACCTGTCCAAGACCAGTATTGTACCTGCCAGTATCTCGTCAATGACACTCACCTGTGAAACAGTACAGGTAAGTTAATATATTATCTATATACCTGTCCATGACCAGTATTGTACCTGCCAGTATATCGTTAACAACCCTCACCTATGAAACAGAACAGGTAAGTTGTATTGTCTGTCTATCAACATGTCCAAGACCAGTATTGTACCTGCCAGTATCTCGTCAATGACACTCACCTGTGAAATAGTACAGGTAAGTTATGTTGTCTATTTACCTGTCCAAGACCAGTAATGCACCTGCCAGTATCTCGTCAACGATGCTACAGTACAGGTAAGTTATATTGTCTATCTACCTGTCCAAGACCAGTATTGTACCTTCCAGTATCTCGTCAATGACACTCACCTGTGAAACAGTACAGGTAAGTTATATTGTCTGTCTACCTGTCCAAGACCAGTATTGTACCTGCCAGTATCTCGTCAACGACACTCACCTGTGAAACAGTACAGGTAAGTTAATATATTGTCTATATACCTGTCCATGACCAGTATTGTACCTGCCAGTATATCGTTAACAACCCTCACCTATGAAACAGAACAGGTAAGTTGTATTGTCTGTCTATCAACATGTCCAAGACCAGTATTGTACCTGCCAGTATCTCGTCAATGACACTCACCTGTGAAATAGTACAGATAAGTTAATATATTGTCTATCTACCTGTCCAAGACCAGTATTGTACCTTCCAGTATCTCGTCATTGACACTCACCTGTGAAACAGTACAGGTAAGTTATATTGTTTGTCTACCTGTCCAAGACCTGTCAGTATCTTGTCAACAACACTCACCTGTGAAACAGTACAGGTAAGTTATTTGTCTGTCTACCTGTTTAAGACCTGTCAGTATCTTGTCAACAACTCTTACCAGTGAAACTGTACAGGTTTGTTTCAAACTCTACAGAAATTCCCTCTCACTAATTACCAATCAATGTACACATGCAGAAAACTAAAAAAGTACATGTATATATGTATATAATGTATCATCAGAAATCAAAAGATGTTAACATGTAAAAAAATTATAAGAAAAATGTTTGGAATTTTCAGAAACATACAACACTTTTTCTCTGTTTAAACGCGATGGAGGGACTTAGTAATGGTCTTCGTCCGTGTGTTTGCACACTTTTGTGAGCGCAACTCCTCTGAGACCGCTCAATGGATTTTGATGAAAATTTGTAGGATTGTTTGTCATGATATGTAGTTGATCATATTATACCACCATTTTGATTCGACAAATTTTATAGGACTTTATAGACTTTGTTCATTTTAGGTCATAGGAACACTTTGTGAGCGCAAGCTCAACCGATTTTGATGAAATTTTGTAGGATTGTTTGTCATGATATGCAGTTGATCATATCGCACTGCCATTTTGATTTGACAAATTTTATAGGAGTTATTAGACATAATCGACTTTGTTCATTTTAGGTTATAGGAACACTTTGTGAGCTCAGATTTTGATGAAATTTTGTAGGATTGTTTGTCATGATATGTCGGTAATCAAATCACAAAGGCATTTTAATATTTTGAATTAAGTTGATTTTCAACTTTAATGCGGCGTAGGGGGACATTGACTACATGTGGCAATCTTGTTTTAGTGTTGGTTTTACCATATTGGACTTGAAGCAGTTTTATTGTTGATAACCATTTGTCATTTATTTTAACATTTGAGTGTACAGTGAGACGTTGAAACAAACTTTTTATCTTTGGTACATTCACTTTAATATTTGATGTTGTATTTTGACAGTTTAGCTACAGTGATTCAGGAAGTCCCTCAGTGATAGCTGACTTCAAGATAACCTGGGGACCTGACAATTATGTTCTAGATAATCCTACCAAAATCTCTGGTATGTGTTTAAATAACTGTGTCACCAATGGTTAGAGCAGGTTAAATTAATGCTTGTGTGGTGCAAAGTTTGGGCAATCTTAACACAAAAAAGTCTAAAACCTACAGTTTTCATATTTTCCGCATTGATTATATAGACATAGAAGATGAACATTTTGTGTTACAAGCAAGCTGGTGATGTTAAAAATGGACACAAAGTGCTGTTAACATGAACATGTTCACTGTGGGGTTATTTTCATTTATCTTATGAATACAAAATATGTTCGAAAATATCCCTCACAGTAATAGTTAAATTCTTTGATAAAAATAATCCAAAAACTGCAAATCTTATCACCCACACAGAATGTTTACTTTACCAAAACTTGAATATATCACTAGGCCAAAATTTCCATGTTAACAGTATTTTGAAGGGATAAATAATTCAAGTAAGCACTATGGACAAGGAAACTGCTTCAGAAATTGTTATTTTGTTCAAAGTTGAACTCTTCAAGACTGACATTAAAAACCTATGAAATTATGTTATAAATTTCAGTGAGAATATTTAAGTGTCCATTGCTGGTGACTAACTGTGGTCAGTGTTTAAGTCTACAGCCTGGTTATGAATGTGGATGGTGTGGGACATATTGCTCTCTACAGAAACATTGTAACGGCACATGGCAGGAAAGATCGTCCATCTGTGAAAATCCTCAAATTCTCAGGGTAAGGTTGTAATAAATCTACAGAAACATTGTAGTGGCACTTGGCAGGAGAAATCATCCATCTGTGAAAATCCTCAAATTCTTAAGATAATGTTAGATCCAAATATACTAAACATTGTAATGGAATCTGGCAGGAGAGATTGTCCATCTTTAAGGTTAAGGTTGTATCCAAATGGCTTTTATTTCAACTTGACATTTAAAACAAAACGCACAAAAAATCGTATTGACTTTTAAAAAGCTTTGAGTGTTAAATCTCACTATGTATTTGTCTATAGACAGGATTGAATTCTAGTAAAACTTATCAGCCACTTTTGCCAATACAAAGAAAAATATATATGCTTGTATAGGTCAAAGTTGTCAGACTTAAGATTTTGTTAATTAATTGTTAATTGAATGATTTCAGTTCTCCCCATCTGTAGGACCAGCAGGAGGCAGGACTAATGTTTCTATCAGTGGAATCAATCTAGGAAAACAATCCAAAGACATACAGTCAGGGGTGACAGTGGCAGGGGTTAGATGTACTGTACTACCAGAACACTATCAGGCATCATTTATGTAGGTTATCAGACAATAAAATATGTGTAATGAATGTTGCACAGTAATTCTTGATGAAATGTTAGAGTAAATTTATAAAAGAAATTTGTATTTGTAGACCATGGAACACACAAATGTATATAAATGATAGAGATATATTTCCTTTCTCAAAGGTAAGAAACATTAGATTAAGAAATAAAATATTATTGGTTTAAAAGTTCTATACTGACTACCCTTTATAACATTTGAAAGTGTGTAAAACAATAGCCACCAACTTACTGTTTACTTAAGTCATAAGTTAATGTGTTTTTAACATACCGCTAGCTAGTATGATGTGTTGTTTTTTTGGAAGTTTTTGTTTTTATCAACCATTGTAAAAATATAACTTATAGGTTTAAGTGTGAGACAGAACCTACAGCCAAGGTCAGTGAAGGTCCTGTCATGGTTACCGTTGGCAACAAGTATACAGCTATATCACAAAGTAACTTCAGTTTTGTGGTAAGTTCTACTAAAATTTTATTTTAATCCACATTTATGTTCCATTCACTATATCTTTTGTTCTTTGTTTTTGTTTGAAATGTTCAATCACATGAAATAATGTGTCATTTATGACCATTGAAAGTCTTGTTTGTCATGGAGTTAAGGTAAAGCACTGTTTACTTCCCAAAGAATAATTTGACACCATTATGAATCAAAATGCATGTTTTGTGTTAAGCAATGGAAACGATAAATATCTTGCTTTTTTTTCAAAGGAGCCCCAAGTTTTGTTCCTGACACCAACCAAAGGTCCCAGATCAGGAGGTACCATGATAACCATAGGAGGAACAGACTTGAACTCGGGAACCAGTGTTACTGTTACTGTAGGAGGTAGTCCTTGTGAGGTTAATGAGTAAGTAAAGGAAGAAACAGATATTGTAATTGGAAATATGCTATATTGGATGCCTCGACCACATATATGAAGTGGACATATAGGTTTTCTTGTTGGTCTGTATGTTCCTATTTTGTTAAGTTCTTTTGTCCTTATCTCAAGGAAATCTGTACAGTATAAAGACAAGTTGTTAAAACTGAAACATATATTTTTATGCCCCACCAACAAAGTTGGGGCATATAGTTTTTGGGTGTGTTTGCCCTTCCGTCTGTCCTTCCATCTGTCACACTTTAGTTTTCCGCACTTTTTTTCGACATCCTTGCATATATTCAAAAAAATTTTGGAATGTGAGTCTACCATGATGAGTTACAGGTGAAGTTTGAGTTTCGTTCCGGTCCACTGATTTTGACCTAAATTATTTTATTTTAAATTGCTAAAATTGAAAATCAAATTAAAAAGATAGAAATGAAGACAATTTCATATAATGCATGAATAATTGAAGTAGTCTTTCAGTGTTTGAAATCTTAAAATATCTTTCAGGAAATCAATGAATACATTGTCATGTAAGACTGGTCCACAAGTCGGTACTGATGTGTCTGATATTGAGGTCAGTTTTGGTGGATACAAAAGACTGATGCAGCCAAAGTTTACATACATGGAGGACCCAGAGATCTCAGAAATCAGTCCAAAGAAGAGTATCCTGAGGTTTGTAGGTTGTTAATTCTGTTATCAATCAGGGGCAAAATTTTCAATTTTTAATTAGTTCTTTGTACTGTTACTAGTATCATTAAGATACAATGTGATTTGTTAATTCTTGGCAGGATTTCAGGAAATGAAAATTCTTGGTTATAAAATGGTGAATGGCGGGCGGCAGATGGGCGGGCACACAGGGAAAAATTTCTGTAACTGTTTTCTCAGCAACTACTAATCACAGCCTCTTGATATTTGTTATACAGCATCAGGGTTGGGTCCCATAAGTTGGGATCTAATTGAAAACTATTTCAAGTCTATCGCTCACCTACTTCCTGTTTAATGAAATCCAGCCATTTTTTTACTTTTGACAGATTTTTTGGACGTAATACATCACAATATAGTTTTGATATGTGTCTCTTATGATATTATTGGTGCTGAACCCCTGCTCCCTGATTCTCTGATGTTGGTCTTATATTTTCCCTGCTTTTCTGTACTGTAACCTCTCCCATATACCCCTATTTCAGTTCTCTCTACTCCCATTTCCAACCCAATCAACCTTGATTTTCCACCCTCCCCATGTCTACCCCTCATTATTTGGTTAGAATTTAAAACGCAAGATTGCCACATAAACAAAAGTAATATTTGTACACAGAATTAAGTTAGAAAATTAAATAAATTACACTGAATTTCAGAATAAATGAATATAGCACAACATTAAACAGAATAGTTTAGAAACTTGCAATGTAAAAAGTTAAAAACCTTTCAGCATAACATTCACTTTTCTTCCCTTTACAATGACTTTGTTTCAAGAATCCCTGTTTTTATTTTCTATTCAGTGGAGGAACCAAGATAGATGTGATGGGAACCAGACTAGATGTGGTACAGAAAGCTGAGTTCTTTGTAGAAGTTGGGAATGATAAGTTAAGAACTGTAAGTCACAAATGCTTTAAAACATCATGCATTCATTCATGTAACTTTCTAAAAAAAGAATTTTTAGCCGGATTATAAAATGTGTTATAAAATGGTGAATGTCAGGCGGCTGGAGGGAGCGGTGAAAAAAAATTCAAAACAGTTTTCTCAGCAACTACTTATCAAAGCCACTTGATATTTGGTATACAACTTCAAGATGGGGTCTCTTAATGGGGGATTCTATTTCAGGTCTGTCGCTCACCTACTTCCTGTTTGAAAAATCCAGCCATTTTTTACTTTGACAGATTTTTTTATGTCTTGAACAGATATTGTAATGTCCTTTATAAATGTAAAAATCTAGTTCATTATCATTATTTTTGCACCTTTTTTGAGCACAAGTATATATGTTTTATCAACAGCTTTGTTTGAATGTACATGTACTTCTGAATTTTTAAAGGCTTAGTAGGTCAACATGTTCTTCAAAGACTATCAGTCTATAGCATAGATGGTTATTGTCAATTTACAGCTGTGCTCAGGTAAAAACATCGGTGTGGCTTACTGGTTATCCTGCCGTACTCCAAAGTTGACATCAGTAGCCCAGAATGTTACCCTGACCAACCCTATGTCAGTCCACTATGGCTTTGACTTGGATGGTGTGACTCTCTACAGGAACTTGTCTCTCAGTAAAGGTGTCTTAGAATATTACCCTGATCCTGTTGTGAAGGTGTTCGAGGAGGACAACCAGGAAGTTAAATACAAGAACAATCATCAACTTGTCATCAAGGTAAAACTGAGATTGAAATTTGACTTCTGCATTTTTTACCTCGATTTCACAGATAACTGACAAGGATAATGTTTTTCATAACAGTTTTCTCAGAACTGCTTATCACAGATGTATGCAGCATTAGCATGAGGTTCCATACCATGGGATTAGATTTCAAGTCTTTCAATTATTTGACTGACAGGTTTTTGCATTTAATACTTATATAAGTATCACATTCATGTAAAAACTGTCTGTACACAAGAAGAATGTGTTAAACAGACATGTTTTAATCTAACAGGAACTTACAGACTTACAAATGGAGCTGAACTACTAGTATATAACCCTCTTCTTTTGTAAGCAAAGTGTAGATAATTATTTTACATAACAACAAACACAATGAAGAAATATAATTTGTTTCAAAACATGTAAATGAGATTTTTACCATAATATTCTAACAAATCAAGAAACTACTTATAGTAATATTGTTTCTAACCACAATGCTTCATCTTCATAGGGTAACTTTCAAGGAATTCAACAGTTAGTGATACAGAATATGAAGGTGTTTGTTGGAATGACAGAATGTAAAGATAAAACATCTAACGACTTTTCCCTTAACTGTACCCCACCAGCTAAAGCCAATGATTTGGATGTCAATGGCAATGCTAAAGTCTATGTAAGTCACAATAGAAGGCAATAGACACAAACTATACATGCATTGTAACATTTCTTTGCTTTCAAGTTTTGTTCATCAATTTATATATTATACAGAAAGAATTTTAAAATATTTGTTATTTTACACAGATATTTTATGCATTTAAATTACAATGTAAATGGAAATGTTGGAAATGTTCTTTCTTAATGCTGTAACAGTTATGTGTACACTTGAATGAATTTCCTCTGAATGATTTAGTTCTTGACTATCACCATATAATCGTTACCCCAAAAAATCAACCTGTTAAGGAGGCCATTATTATGCAGATGCAGGTACATACATGTACGTGCATGACTCCAATTGATTCTTTTAAAAAAAATACATTTTTAAAAGTACATACTGTGAACCTGGAAATTTTTATGGCAATGTTTTTTTCGTGTTAACATTGCTACTACAAAAATTTAAAGGCGTGAATATCTATGTTCTCGATTGTAGTCTATAGACAATAACATTACAGTGCAAATTAAAAACTGCATGAACTAAAATAAAATTCAGTTGTCCTATGGCAAAAAAAAAGACAGCACAAAAAATCTCATGGTTTAAAAGTATTTTTTATCTCTTGAAACAGGTGGAGCTTGGAAATTACTACAAAGAGGTGGGCTATCTGAGTTACTATGAGCCTGAGCCAGTGGACAAACCCATAGCCCTGGGGATCATCCTGGGTGTGGTCATTCCTATCGTGGCCATCATCCTGCTGCTAGCCTTCTGTATCATCAAACGACAGAGGAAGAGTGGACCTCATAAGAATGCTATACCTGACATGTTAAAGGATTATGACACAGTCAAGGAAGAGGAGGATATAGGTCTACTGTCAGTGAAGGCTGATCTCAATGGACAGATACCTAATAATGGTGAGGATTGTTGTCTCACTAAATTAATATGTATCACAATCATTTATTGAATAATAATATCAGTGATTGAATATATAACATTTTGAATTTTCTTTCCCAAATCCCCCAAAATGACATTTATTTATTAAACACAAGTTAACTGGAAAATGTAGACAAAGGACTAGGGCTGATAAGGGCCATTTTTGGCCCAAAAAATATTTTTGTTGGAATTCAAGTAAAAAATGTGACAAGCCTTAGTTAAATGTCAGTACTGTAATGCTTCATAGACAATTTAAGATTTTTGACCATACTGTGACGTCATAGTGACGTCAAAATTGAACAAATTGCACAAAATTGACCAAATCGGCTGTTTATCAGCATATTTTTAATAATTTTCGCTCTGGGAAGTGACCGCAGCACCCATGTACCACAAAATCCTTTTGGTAACAAATGAAGTTGATCCTGAAAAATATTTTCCCAAAGTATCCATTTGGTACATGGCTGTACACACTACTATTGAAAACAAAATTAACATGAAAATAATGTAAAAACCGCTAATTTTGGCCAAATGTTGAAAATCTTCCAACTTTTAATGCCATTTTCTATATATATATTAAATGGATTGAAATAATTTTCATTGTTTATTATGTCCCTAACCCTTGCCTAAGAAAATAACACAGTGAATGTAGAATACCAGAACTTTTAATTTTCAGCCATTTTTTTAGGCCAAAAACGGGCCTTATCAGCCCTGGTCCTTTACTTACTTGAACAAATTTTCACTTGCCAATGAACAGCAGACCAGTGCTAATTTCAAACACTAATATAATCAATTTGATTTGCATTATATGCATGACTTCAATCAAAATAATTTAAAAATCCTCAATTTGTCACTCCATCTTTGTGCGTTGGAACATTATGCCTGTTCATAAAAAGATACACACATTAAGCAGCTTTTTTTTTCTGTCTTCTAAGATTCAGGTCCTTACATTACTGAGCTGTTGTCAAGGATACCAGAGGATGGAATGAAACAGAAGATATCCATGTTCCTGATAGCTCGGAGTCAGCTGGATATAGGAGAGGTTATAGCTAAAGGTAATACAAGTCAACATTAAGAATTAGGCTGCTTAAGTGCTAAAATAATAGCATTTTTATGGCCTGACAACATAAGTGGATCAAACATATTGTTTTATCCTTTAGGAATTGCAACCTGCATGAATAACTTTGGTTTAGGCCCATATCCCTGGTAAAACATGTTGGGGGTCGGCCATATTTCAAGAATGGGAGGGCCATCCTGTGGCTCATAGACACATTTTCTACCGGTAGTTGTTTTTTTTTACTGTAGATATAAAATTTTGTTTTGTTTGATGATTCTGTCACAATTTAAAAAAAAACTGGTATTGACACAATCATTTAAAAAAATCCTAAATTGATTTTGTTATTATGAGATTATGTACTAACCCTTATAATTTCATACCAAGGTCTGCCTAAAAAATAATTTATAATTCTGCAACAAATTTTATTGTTTTGATCCAGGTTTTTATGGGAACACATATAAAGCAGATTACAAAATATCAGAAGATGATGATGCTACAGAAACAACTTTGAAAGTTCTACAGGGTTTTCCCACTGATACAGATTCTGTAGACAGCTTTGTACAACATATGATCACATACAGTGAGATACAGCACAATAACCTGGCCCCTTATCTAGGGATCTGTCTAGGGGCTGTCGAGGATCCCATTCTAGTCTCATCGTTTATAACTTGTACAGATCTCAAGACGCATGTCAAAGATGTCTCTAAAGTAAGTCACTCAAGTTAATCTTGGACCCTTTATAGGGATCTGTATAGGGGCTGTCGAGGATCCTATTCTAGTCTCATCGTTTTTAACTTGTACAGATTTCAAGACACGTGTCAAAGATGTCTCTAAAGTCTGCAGTCTTCCTTTTTATCCTTTTTATTTGAGTTACTGGTCAATTACAGGTAAGGAAAATTGTCAAAATCACGATTTTTATACCTGTGTTTCAAAAGGTAAACCATGAAGACTGAGTAAGTCACTTTTAGTTCCTTATGACTTAAGATGTTAGGACCTAATTGTCTTGAGTCATTACACACTTTCTCTCTGACAGTGAGTTACCTCTTTTGTTAGCATTTATTACAGTAAAACATGAGATACAACTGGCAAAGATGTTCCCTTGCATAGATGGGTGTGTCTGATCTTTGTTTTCTTAAACTGATTAGTTCCATCATATACCTGTATATTAACATACAGGTCTATGGTTCATTAATTAAAACACTTTTGGTGAGCCTAACAAAAGTTGAGAATTCTGGATAGAATGTTTCCTTCTCAAAAACATTTTACTTTTTAACCTTGTGTTTTGCATGTAGAGATGTTTGATCTTTGGGCACATTTAAGTTTAATGTCAATTACATTTCAGAATTTGACAGTAGCAGATTTATTAGAATTATCACAACAAATAGTAGATGGTATGGTCTATTTACAAGATCAAAACTTAGTCCATGGTAATCTAGCAGCTAGAAATTGTATGTAAGTATGAGAATCCAGCCAAAGATAGAAACACATTATTTATCTATGGAAATACTTTTTTCCTGCAATGACAAAATTATTATAATCATATAAATCAAAGTGTTTTTGTGGTACTTACATTAGAAAGCTTCTTTTTCAACATAGAATAACCATTGAATCACTATGAAAAACATGCAAAGGAAAAGCAACCAAAACACAGGGTTTTTTCCAGGATTTTGAGGGCTTTAGTCACTTTAGCGGTCGACCAAAATGTTCGACCTAATAATCCATAACCATGTTTGCTTCTGGCAGTCTGGTTGAAGCAAAAATACCAATACTTGAATTTGGTTATAGTTATGTATATTATAATTTCAGTACCATGGACAGGACACAGATTACAACAGTTATTATCATGTTCAATCAAATATATCTAAACATTTGTTGAATTGATTTTTTTCCCCTTTAAATCATACTTAATGTACTGCAGATTCTTTGCCTTAATATTTTAGGCAAAACAAAATGATAACACCCCCACCACCCTTTTTTACAAATTAAGGGAACATATGCATTACTCATCAAGTTTAACATGATCATAGAAAGCTAAAAGCACACATAAAGTCTCTTTTTGTTCTCATTTGAAGAAGCAGTTTTGTTTT
The DNA here is from genome assembly GCA_963971305.1 of Arcuatula senhousia. NCBI lineage: Eukaryota > Metazoa > Mollusca > Bivalvia > Mytilida > Mytilidae > Arcuatula > Arcuatula senhousia. The sequence goes on along the minus strand of OZ020303.1, from coordinate 23,434,004 downwards.
TGTTTTACCATTTTCATAATGGTAATGATAAGTGACTGGTGGTCCCTAAAAGGAGGAATATACAGACAACAAATCAGAACATCCTTCATGTCCTATAAAGGAGCTCTACAATTTTAGTTTAGGGTTAAGGTGGCTCGAGGCTATTTAACAAAACAAAACAATTTCTTAACTCAAAATCATTGGAACTCCATATACCTCCGCTGAAATGGAGGTGCTCCTATCTAAGGAGGGTAATAAAGGGAAGGAGATTGTAAAAATGTAAACAAAGTTCTTTTCATCTGATATTATTTTAATGCATGAAAAAGGATGTTTTTGGATTACAGGATGTTCTTAATAAAATAGTTTCATGAAGGTAAATCCTTTCATCTATATTTACTTCTAAGTTTTTGTGATATTTACACAAGAATTATCATTTGGTCAACATGGTCAGAGCACGTGGGTTGACAAACAAATCAATATTTTTTAGCTGATATAAAAATAAACTTTCTCCTGATTGGTCAAGTATATTTCATTCATGATTGATTTCGAAATCAATCAGCGATGGTCAAGCACCTGTTATTATGACTCATTTAAACAATTAACAGTTAATTAACTGTAAAAACATATCCGGCCTCCGGGTGTTTATGCAGACAGCTTGGGTCATAAATCAATAGGGCTTCATAGTAAAATCTGTGGTCAATTTGAATTACACGAAAATGACGAAAGATTTAACTGATTATCGGTAAAAAACGAAAATTTTCTACATTTTTGAAAATTAAAGTGGCGAAATTGGTTTGAAATTTTTTCGTCAAATAAGATATCTTTTCGCCAATGACGAAAGTGACGAGCGCTAGAAAAATCACTGAAAACAATCTGTGCCAGTGGATGGCCTTTCTCTTAACACTTTTATATAGCATATTAACAATGAATTCAAGTGTTACATTGAACATTTTACCACCACTTTATTCTTTTTTATTCAGATTAACAAACAGTAATAAAATAAAGTTGACAGACTATGGATATGCTCAGTGTTTTACTCCTGAATTTTACTCAGCAGAGGATGAAAGGAGACAATTACTCATTAAGTGGATAGCTCCTGAGTGCCTGGACAACTTCCAGTTTACTACTAAGTCAGATGTAGTAAGCATTTTTTTCATGTTTTAAAATTATTTGACTTATAAATGCCAAGTGTCATTCACAACCAAAAAAGCTTGTTCACTAGATATTTTTGAACAGAAATGTTTAAGAATGAAGTTTTCATGTTTTTTTATGGCCTGACTATGTATGTGGATCGACATATGTTACCCTTGTCCGGCTGTCTATAAGAATTCGGTTAAGTTCCATTACTCAGATACTAGATGTTGGGGATCAATAATATTTCACCACCAGTAGAAATGTCTTGGTAGGACTAAAACAATGCATTTGAAATAAGGTCACTGCAACCTTTATTTTATGCATGAATGACTTTGGTTAACTTCTTGGTTTAGGTCTGTATCTTATAATACATGTTTGGAGTCAATGATATTTCACCACAAGATGTGCCTTTTGTAAATAACAAAAAGTACAACATGATCCACAAGAAATATTTTTATGCATAAACAACTTAGATTAAGGTCCATATCCCAGGTAATACATGTGTTGGGTCAGTGATATTTCAAGAACAAGACAGCCATCCCCTGTCTCATAGACACACTTTCTAGTTTTCATCAGTTTATAAAATTGAAGTTTTAAGACAAAAATTTCTCTAACAGTTTTGATATGGACATATATTTTGAAGATTTTTTTTTATATAAAAAATCACATTTTTTTACTTCTTTCCAGTGGTCATTTGGTATAGTGCTATGGGAAATGTTAACAAGGGGAGTAACTCCATATCCTGATGTAGAACCTAAGAAAATAAAGGACCATCTCAATGGTGGTAAAAGATTAAAGAAGCCTAGACAGTGTCCTGAAACTTTGTAAGTACATGTACAAGGTTAACTTTGTTACAAGATAAACTAGGGCATTTTTGTCTCGCCTGCGAAGCAGAGCGGGACATAGGTGTTACTTTACCGGCGGCGGCGACGGCGGCGTTAACTTTTTGGAAAAGTTTTATGAGCACCTCCATATCTCAAGAACTATAGGTCCTGGGTTGATAAAACTTGGTATGCTTATGCCTCAGTAGTAGCTTACCACAGTTGCATCCCCATCTTTTGACCTTGACCTTAATTTTCCGGTTGAGTGACTTTGACAATTTTCAATACATATAATAGCAATGAAAAAGTTTTGCGAGCACCTCCATATCTCAAGAACTATAGGTCCTGGGTTGATGAAACTTGGTATGCATATGCCCCAGTAGTAGCTTAGCACAGTTGCATCCCCATCTTTTGACCTTGACCTTGATTTTCCGGTTGAGTGACTTTGACAATTTTCAATACATATAATAGCAATGGAAAAGTTTTGCGAGCACCTCCATATCTCAAGAACTATAGGTCCTAGGTTGATGAAACTTGGTATGCTTATGCCTCAGTAGTAGCTTACCACAGTTGCATCCCCATCTTTTGACCTTGACCTTGATTTTTCGGTTGAGTGACTTTGACAATTTTCAATACATATAATAGCAATGGAAAAGTTTTGCGAGCACCTCCATATCTCAAGAACTATAGGTCCTAGGTTGATGAAACTTGGTATACATATGCCCCAGTAGTAGCTCAGCACAGTTGCATCCCCATCTTTTGACCTTGACCTTGATTTTCTGGTTGAGTGACTTTGATTATTTTTATACGACCGCAAAAAATTTGCGGACGTATAATGGTATGATGCTGTCGTCGTCGTCGTCGTTGTCGTTGTCGTCGTCGTCGTCGTCGACTGTTAACTTTAGTGTATACACAATAACTTAAGTTCTAGTTATCCAAATGCAATGAAATTTGACAATGATATTTCTTACCATTTAAGGATGGATGGGATTGATTTTGGGAGTCCCCCCTTTTTTCGTTTAGAAATTAAGGGCCAAAAGGGGCCAAAATTGCAACTTTTTTGTTTGTTCTTACAATAACTTTTTCAAAATCTTCTCCTCTGAAACTACTGAACAGAATTCAATGAAACTTGGTTGATCATTAGGGTGTCCTGCACTATAGTAATGTTTCGATTTTTGATTCATCAAAAAACATGGCTGCCGTGGCTAAAAATAGACCTGGGGGGTCAGACTACTGTTTTTGGCTTGTAATTCAAAAAGTATAAGAGATAGATGAAATCTGATGCAACCCTACTGCTTCAGGATCAAAAGTTCTACTAAAGTCCCCATTTGGTCGAAGGTGTCAGAAGACCCCTTCTAGGGGTTACGGCCCCTTAAAGGTGAAAAATAGCATTTTTTCATGTTTTTGCCTATAGTATGAAAATTATTTGCAGATAGCAAAAACCTGTTGCTTGCTTAATTGTTCAGCTCATATAGCTCTACAAAAAACTCCATAGGGTCGAAGTTGTCAGATGACCCCTTATAGGGGCTACAGCCCCTAAAATAATGTTTTTTCATGTTTTTGGCCTATGAAATAAAAAGTATAGCAGGTAGAGAGAAGTTGTTGCTTGCTTAAATGTTCAGGTCATTTAACCAATAAAGAATTAATTTTTGCAACCCCCCCCCCTTTTTTCTCTTATTACATAATTAGGGGCCAAAATCGAAACTTTTTTATTTGTGGTCCGATTTTGAAATTTTTTTTTGCAAGTTTCTTTTTGTCAAGTAGTGAATCAAAATTTGAGAAATTATTTTTGCAACCCCACCCTTTTTTCACCTGTTACATAATAAGGGGCCAAAGGGGGCCGAAATTGATTTTTGTCTCGCCTGCGAAGCAGAGCGGGACATAGGTGTTACTTTACCGGCGGCGGCGACGGCGGCGTTAACTTTTTGGAAAAGTTTTATGAGCACCTTCATATCTCAACAACTATAGGTCCTGGGTTGATGAAACTTGGTATGCATATGCCCCAGTAGTAGCTTAGCACAGTTGCATCCCCATCTTTTGACCTTGACCTTGATTTTCCGGTTGAGTGACTTTGACAATTTTCAATACATATAATAGCAATGAAAAAGTTTTGCGAGCACCTCCATATCTCAAGAACTATAGGTCCTGGGTTGATGAAACTTGGTATGCATATGCCTCAGTAGTAGCTTAGCACAGTTGCATCCCCATCTTTTGACCTTGACCTTGATTTTCCGGTTGAGTGACTTTGACAATTTTCAATACATATAATAGCAATGGAAAAGTTTTGCGAGCACCTTCATATCTCAAGAACTATAGGTCCTAGGTTGATGAAACTTGGTATGCATATGCCCCAGTAGTAGCTTAGCACAGTTGCATCCCCATCTTTTGACCTTGACCTTGATTTTTCGGTTGAGTGACTTTGACAATTTTCAATACATATAATAGCAATGGAAGTTTTGCGAGCACCTCCATATCTCGAGAACTATAGGTCCTAGGTTGATGAAACTTGGTATCCATATGCCCCAGTAGTAGCTTAGCACAGTTGCATCCCCATCTTTTGACCTTGACCTTGATTTTCAGGTTGAGTGACTTTGATTATTTTTATTGCATATATTTGCAATGTTTAAGTTCTATAAACATCTTTTGATCTCAGAAACTGAAATTCCATGTAAATTCAAAATATAGTGGAAGTAAGAAAGAATAATTGTTTCTGATGGTGCCGGCAGGCGAGACATACTTTAGTGTTAACTCTTGTTTTTAATTCTTGTCCGATTTTGGCAATTTTTTTGCAAGTTTATTCTTGTCAAGTAGCAGATATATTTTTGTGTCCCCTTTTTTTACTGTTATGTTATTAGGGACCAAAAGGGGCCAAAATCCTAACTTTTCTATTTCTGGTCCGATTTAAAAAAAATTTTTTACAAGTTCATCCTTGCCAAGAAGCGATTCTAAATTTAAGAATTAATTTTTGCGACCCCCACTTTTATTCGCTCATTACCTAAGGGGCCGTAACCATAATTTTAAAAAATTTCTGATTTGATTTTTAATTTTTTTCCCAAACATTATTCTTTTCAAGAGTAGAATACAAAATTGGAAATTTATATTTTTACCCCCTGGGTTGAAAGTCCACCAGAGAAGCATGTGTCAAAAACCTTTGTCAGTCCACCATGGGCTGCATGTGTCCAGAACAATAGACTAGTATCCATATTGGGCCTAAAATGTACAGGGTTCAACATGTTGCGGTCGTATCATGCTGCGCTCGGCGAAGCTTTTTATTATTGCTTAATTTGCAATGTTTAAGTTCTATAAACATCTTTTGATCTCAGAAACTGAAAATCCATGTAAATTCAAAATAAAGTGGAAGTAAGAAAGAATAATTGTTTCTGATGGTGCCGGCAGGCGAGACATACTTTAGTGTTAACTCTTGTTATTTATACTGACATGTTTAGTATAGAGAAATTTGTCAGGTGATTCTCAATTTTAAAGTGAAACAGTTTTTTATAGAATACCTTTTACAAATAACACAAATAAAAGTCAATATGAGGTCAAAATCAAAAATGTTCTTCAACTTCAAATTCTTAAAAGGTTTTCTCTATATTTTTCAGATACTTGTTGATGCTTCAGTGCTGGACAGAAGTAGCTAAAGATAGACCAACATTCCAAGACATTCAGACAGAGCTGATGAAATTCGTCTCTAGTGAGGAATCTAATGAGGTTACTGAACCTCTGACTACTAAAATAGAACCTGGTGGTTCCTCGGAATACTTAGAAGTTGTTGGTTAAAACTCACTAGTTAAAGGAAAAGGACAGAGGTTAGGGCAGGATTAGATGGAAGTGCTTGTCATTTTGTACTTTGAATGCATAGCTGTACATGTATTTTCTAATGTGTTTACTTTTAAATACTTTTTAATACGGTTTTTAAAACAACTTTTTTTAACTCTTATTATATTTGAGTCAGGGTACATAGCTGTATTTTCAAATATATTAACTTTTTATTTAAAACTTTTTAATATGTAAAAATTATTTATCAGCTAACAAGATATTAACTTTATACTTTATATAAGATGGTGATATTTTATTTAAGGCAGTACTTATTTTGTTACTGTAACATATTTCAAGCTTTTCATAGATATGCAATGCAGCAAAACTAGAAAAACCAATGCCATTTATATCATGAATATATCAATTCATGGATTTTTTTCTATAATATAAAATAGAAATTATATGCAATGTTCTCGTATGAAGATTTATTTTTGCTTATTATACCAGCAACATTCTGTTTCTATGCATATTCTTTATATTAATTTGGTGCTACAATATATTTTTTATTATAAAATAGTGCAAAGTGTATTTTGTTTCCTCGACAAGGATACAAACAGGAAAGAATCTCATAAAAACTGTCCTATTCATTTTGATGATTTTTTTTGTATTTGTAATGTGATGAAGTATAGATCTGATCAATTTTTTATTTAACTTTTGAAACATAAATATCATAATGGAACAAGATCTTATTTGATGAGTGTGATAAGGTTTTACACAGTTGTTCAGTTTTTGATACCTTGTTAAGAAAGGGAGATTATTTTCCCCACCTTTAAAAATTTAGATATTACTTTTGTGTTTAGACTTTATAAAGAATAAAACAAATAAAGATTATGTACTAGTCATAAAACATTTGGGGGACCAAAATCTGCAAACGAACTTCTTATATTTATAACAAGGAAACCTTGAATAAAACTTTGTAACTTAATTTTTAGCCGAGTTGCAACGAAGTTGAACTCGGCTATTGTGATGATGATGGCGGGCGGCTGGGCGGGCGGGCGGGCGGGCGTGCGGGCGGGCGTCAACAATTGGTTTCCGGACCATAACTCAAAAAGTTTTCAACCGATTTTAATGAAGCTTTGGGATATTGTTACATACCATAAGAGGAGGAACCCTATTGATTTTTGGGTAAATCCGTTCAAGGTCAAGGTCACAGCGACAGAAAATCCTTAGAAAATTTCTTGATTTAGTGGTTTCTGGACCATAACTCAAAAAGTTTTCAACCGATTTTAATGAAACTTTGGGATATTATTACATACCATAAGAGGAGGAACCCTATTGATTTTGGGGTAAATCATTCCAAGGTCAAGGTCACAGCGACAGAAAATCCTTAGAAAATTTCTTGATTTAGTGGTTTCTGGACCATAACTCAAAAAGTTTTCAACCGATTTTAATGAAACTTTGGGATATTATTACACACCATAAGAGGAAGAACCCTATTGATTTTGGGGTAAATCATTCCAAGGTCAAGGTCACAGCGACAGAAAATCCTTAGAAAATTTTTTGAATTAGTGGTTTCCGGACCATAACTCTAAAAGTTTTCAACCGATTTTATTGAAAGTTTGGGATATTGTTACATACCATAAGAAGAGGAACCCTATTGATTTTGGGGTAAACCTGTTCAAGGTCAAGGTCACAGTGACAGAAAAAGGTTAGAAAATTTCTTGAATTAGAGGTTTCCAGACCATAATTCAAAAAGTTTTCAACCGATTTTATTGAAAGTTTGGGATATTGTTACATACCATAAGAAGAGGAACCCTATTGATTTTGGGGTAAACCTGTTCAAGGTCAAGGTCACAGCGACAGAAAAACAGTTGAAATTTACTTAAAAAAGCAGTTTCTGGTCAATTACTCAAAAAGTTGTCAACAGATTTTAATGAAACTTTGTAATGTTGTTACCAATTATAAGAGGAGAAATCCTAATGATTTTTGTATAATTTTGTTCAAGGATCAAGGGCAGAGCAGCAGAAAAACATGGTTTCAGGACAATTACTAGAAAAGTTCTCAATCGATTTTATTAAAGTTTTGGCATAATGTTGCAAACTACATTGTATATGGACAGTTGAATTCACAAAATTTTTCTTACGTGTTTGGAAGGGGTTTTTAAAATGAAGACAAGGAAAGTTTTGGTTAATAAAATACGGCAACTCGGCTTTTGCACTCATGTGCATATTGATTTTTGTTTGATATCATTGATTTTTTTAGCATTTATAAATAACAGGTCAATCACGGACAACTTTAAATCTTTGTAGCATTTAGAAAAAAAACATGACAAGTTTAACTTGATATGCAAGCAGCTTTTATCACAGGTGCTTTGACGATTGTTTGTGCCATATACACCTATTCATTTAAAACAAAGTGCAATTTATATGTTGATTTTATATGCATGTACATGTATTAATGTGTGAGTTGACTGCCTTACTCTTTTTACTGTACTGTAATTTGTATGAATATCGAATGTTTGTACATGTAGTCTGTAATGTTTATGGAAGGACATTTTATTGACAAGTCTCCAGTTAGAGAGATTGATATCAGTTATTGATGTAAAAATAAAACTCATATCTAAATTATTTTGTATGTCTGTGTCTAAACCAAAAATCATTTTGGATTCAGATGGAATTTTTTAAGGTAAATGCTTTAATACTTTTTTGGTAAAACACAAATAAAAAACGAATACCATATATAGAACTTATTTTTATTCTATTACAATTTTTAGCATTTGCATTTTTTACTTGTTTTGTACAATTTTTGTCACAAATATAAATGAACAGTATTTATTTTTTACATTTTTATTGTATTTAATGTGAACTATGCTAATTATTGTTTTACTTTATAATGTGTGATGTAGGGTTGTCACTTCTCTCCAAGAGAGGCCATTTTACTTTGTGTTGTGGACATATTAATGTATTGTGCTTTTGTACAAAATTTTAATGAAAATATTTATATGAATTTGTATTGATAGGAGCTAATTATGATATTAAAATGCTTTTCTGTATTTCGTATTTTAATATTTTCATACTGCCAACTTGATCATAGTGATGGGCATTTTAGATCATTGAGTCTGTATGTCTGTTTGATTAACTCCTCATTATCTCCAACACATAAATAATTGTTTGAATTGTAACATGGAATTTCACAAAAAGATTCCACCTGCTTCATATTATAGGTAGCAAGGTACCAAATAGGTACGTGTGTGAAGTCATCGCCTGTGAAGGGAAGATACAATACAGGAGTAAATACATGGCTTTTTACGTGTGGTTATAAATGAAAAATGATTTTTGGTAGAAATATTGTACAGTGAGTTACGTCTTTATTCCACATATGAAACGTGATTTAATCATGTTAATATTATTGTTAAACGCATTTTATTTTTCCGCAATTTCTAAAGAAAAATGCATGAATTTTCAGGTACATACTAAAACATAAATTTTTGTCCCGTAAAAGCCACGGGACCATATAGTTTCGTACCCGGTAAAAATGTCAATATACATTTTACTTTCTTCTGAATAGAAATTAAAACCCAAAATTTTTATTTTGAGACATACAGAAAATTATGAATTTTGACAGGAAAGCATTGTTTTCAATTGGTACTTTGCACTCTATATCGAAAATAGAAAAAGTAAAAATATCACCAAATGTACCATTTAAACAGCGCTTTTCTCAAATTTGAGAGGAAAAAAATACATCTAGCACATTTTAATCATTCTGAATATTGATATTTCAAATTTCTATAGTCTTTTTCAAAATAAATGTAAAAAGGCCGATTTTAGGTGGTACCCAGCCTTATATTTTGTTGATAAAAAATCTTTAACTTTCAGAAATTTGTAGTCATGCCAGGGTTTTAGGGGGGTTAATGGGGTTTAGAACTAAAAATATTTTGATTTTTTATTTAAAGCCAGTTTCCGGAAATTAAAATTCAAAGAAATAGCCTTTTTTCACATAAACGGCCGAAATTCGCCCTTGAAAATCAGTTTGCTTCAACGAGTATGAGCCAATACAATGTGACCTTTTCACTTAAAATGACGAATATAAAGGCGGATCTTTAGGAAAACCAACATCAGTCTATCATATTTGTACTTTTCGGTACCTATAGTCTGTTTCCAAAATATTGGTATTTATTCAATTCAATTTGTCCGTATTTTTGGCCCGATTTTTCGGACTCAAATGACAAATTTTCGTATGTAAGATCATTTTTGCAAAATTAATATCTTGGACTGTAGAATAAAACTAAAAGTACGATTATATGCCTAAAACTTCTCAGACAAAAGACCGAAAAATGCGATTATTTGTTATCAAAAAGTTCGCTCTTTTGGGGTGGGGGTGGCCTCTGGAAAAAAATTCTGTAGAATTTATTTCATATCGAAATGGTATGGAGTTTACTGATTCCTGGTCTTAGCAGGGTTCCCACACCATCCTTGAATTCAAGGAAACCTGGAAAAGTCCTTGAATTTCATTTCAATGTTCAAAAACCTGGAAAAATCCTTGAATTTTTTCAAATATCCTTGAAAAACCCTGGATTTTTGTAATATGCAGATTTGTTGACCGTTTGATAAAAAAAAGGCCAAAAAATATTGGATTTTAAAAAATTTTGCGGACTATTTTAATCCTTGAAAATGACCTCAATACTCTTGAAAAGTCCTTGAAATACCCTTGAATTTGGTGTCCAAAAAACAGTGGGAACCCTGTTTTAGGATGTCCGCGCAATTTTTGGCCATGAGTTGATGAATTCTGATTGCGCATGCGCGCAGTTTAGGTAGCAAGGTACCAAATAGGTACGTGTGTGAAGTCATCGCCTGTGAAGGGAAGATACAATACAGGAGTAAATACATGGCTTTTTACGTGTGGTTATAAATGAAAAATGATTTTTGGTAGAAATATTGTACAGTGAGTTACCTCTTTATTCCACATATGAAACGTGATTTAATCATGTTAATATTATTGTTAAAACGCATTTTATTTTTCCGCAATTTCTAAAGAAATATGCATGAATTTTCAGGTACATACTAAAACATAAATTTTTGTCCCGTAAAAGCCACGGGACCATATAGTTTCGTACCCGGTAAAAATGTCAATATACATTTTACTTTCTTCTGAATAGAAATTAAAACCCAAAATTTTTATTTTGAGACATACAGAAAATTATGAATTTTGACAGGAAAGCATTGTTTTCAATGGGAAAATCTTTGGTACTTTGCACTCAACTTTATATTGTATATTGCAAAAAAAATGAAGTCCAATTATCTCCCCCTGAATGGTTCATGAAGTGTTTGGTTTAGTGGGGGTTATAATGAATCTCTATTAATAAAAGTAATAACAAAACTACTGCACTTCGAGGATCAATCACAAATGTCCAAGAGAAAAGACAGAACAAGGGAGACGCACCAGGGAAAATGAAGATCGCAATGGTCCTGACTTGGCACTAGCCAAAAGAAATGGCATGTTAAACCAGGTCTTATGATGCCAACTGATGGACAAGATATTTTAAACTTTGATGAAAATGGTATTTCCATAGAACATGGATCATAAAAGGGGGGATTTAAACTTTGGTTTCTCCATATTCCAACATAGAGCTCGTCATTCTTAGACACTGTAATCTTACATGATAACTAGAATTTCAATAGCATTACAAATGGAAGTATTGATTTGCAGCAATAGTAAAAGGTATTGTGTTGTACTGATCATTTCACCCATTTTAGAGGATAGTGGGAAATTACTTCGTGAGCCCTAGCTCATGGTTTCCACATTAACAAGCATGAGTTTTGCAAAACAGAAAAATTAACAGGATAAAAGTAATTGTAATGTTACTGCTAATAAAGAATTATAATCCCCGTGTTTATATTGGTACTCCTTAATGAAATTAGGTAAACTACAACTTAATCCCTCTATTGAAATTTGCAACCATGGAAGATGATTACCGTGATCAGTTAAATTGACATCTATACAGAGGAGATTAACTTGTTATGGGTATGATTTTTTTTGCTTGAAGGAAAAAAACTCCTACACTAAGGAAAAAAACTCCTACACTGTAGGAAGAAAACTCCTACTCTGAAGGAAGAAAACTCCTACATCAAAGATGGTAATATGACCATCAATTTGATAGTTTTTTCCTTTTCAAATCAAAATCTGTTTAATATAATGGTACACTAAGGACAAAATCTTTTTACTTATGCATCATTTACATATAACACCATCAAAGACCATACCATTTGATTCACATAAAATTGAAAATACATGTATAACATGAAGCAAATATGGAAACCGCTTCTGCTCATATTTTATTTCCCGTAATGGGAAATTTCAATCCTGATATGGGATATTGGCAAACACTTTTTTTCGGAAATGGAATATTTGATAAAAGATTGGGCGGGGGGATATTGGTACCCCTTCTAAACGAGCCCAAAAACTATATATACAGATAGACACTTAAACAGTCAATGTAATCTAAAGTCATTCAACAGTATACTTTCGATAAGAATGACCTCGTTTATGACTAAAAATGTATAAGAAATCTGAATAATCAGTAATATCAGATATTTCAGATATATCTGAGAACAAACTATGATGAAAAGAGAAAAATTGATTATTAAAGCATTTCATAAAAAAAATATTTTTAATATGCTAAAAGTACTCTGATATAGAAAATAGTTTTTAATAACAAGTATTTCCTAAAAAAAACATGTAACCTACTACAGGTAGTCTGTATAGCATTTCATTAGTTCAGTTCGTACTATTCAATTTCTACAGGTAAATTTTTCAAACAGGTAAAATTTTCATACAGGTAAATTTCTCTTTCCTAAAACAAGATAATCTTGTTTGTATAGCTGTTACTTTAACTGATCAAAGAGATCAAGTTACATTGTTGCAAATTTCAACAGAGAGATTATTCTCAAGTTTACCAGAGTTCACCGGGGTCATGCAACCCAAGGTCGTGGATTGTTAGACTTTACTTGCTATAAAGCATCCAAATACCAAAACTATCCAGATATTACAGTACAGTTGTTGAGAATGATGTGATAATTTTTCAAATTTGTACGGGCTCTAGAAAACAACTCAATACATATATCAAATAAAATGTATTCAATAATGAACCATAAAAATAAAACAGATTTTTTATCACAGAAAATAAACAGAATAACAAAAATAATTGGTATTTCTTGTAAAACAGTGACAAAATAGCAAATAAAAAGTGCATTCACAGCTAAGCATAATAATATATAAAGAATAGCACAATGTCGGCTGAAATAAAAGTTGACATCCAAATCCATCAAATCGTAAACCTTTTTTGGTTTAAACAACCTTTTATATTCATTTTAAAATAAAAATGGTTTTAGCAGAAGAAATAAATTTGTGATTTTAAAGAAATGTGTTTTTAACTATCTATGTGAACAAGTTCAAAATAAATGTAGACATATATAAATATACTGGTAATTTAATATACCAACTAAGATCAACAAAGTAATATAAACAAATGGATGGAATGTCAAACATCTATAAAAACAACAATATCACAATTTATTATACATGAGATGACTTAATGCCAAATCTATTGTTCTTTTTATACTGTCATAAAATACCATACCTCATGTGAAGTTATCAAATTATGAAGAAAATAACCTACATGTTTGCAATTTTTTTTTAAATAGCATTAAGGCTTGATACTTTTTAAGAGAAGAAAATTATTCCAAATGACAAAATGAAAATATAACGAATAAAATATTCGTAAAAAATTGTAAAACATTTCTGACCAATACACAAATAAAAATATTTATCGGTAGTTTTAACTCTGTTTTAAAATCTTGTCCACCATTTAAATGTGTTTAGTGTAGTATATTTGGAAATAAAAAAAGAACAAAAATGGCATGAAAACATTTCAATATTATGCTAGCAGTTTTCTATGTGGAACTTCTAAAGGTTTCATAATTTAAAAAACAACTACTTTTAATCAACACAAAAGGTCCACCATACTAATATTTTTACACTTGCACATTCTAGCCTAACTCACACTTAACAGAAAGCAAAAGATAAGACAATACAATAAATCATTCACAAATATACCATGAACCTTGTTAAACCTTTAGAAGTTCCTCTTACAAATCTAAATAAAACAAGGCACTATTAAATCATTATTATTATATGTATCGATACAGCAGCAATCCTATGTACAATAAACAGCAGTTTAATCCACTGATTTGTGGAGACAAAAATATTTGTCCATAAAATATAAATAATGTTAATACAATGTATATATGTAATACTGTAAATTACAATCTAAATACATACTAAAATAGGAATAAAATCTAATATATTTACACAACATCAGCAGATTGATGACAGCAGTTTCTTAGTTAAACAGCAGTAAAGGGGGATAACTGGTATTGATAGAGGCAAGATTGAAAAAAAAAAATATTCAATAACCATGAATAAGAATACATTTGACAATGATTATATTATGAAATGCAATTAAAAAGTTTCTAAACAATTTTCTTTTACAACCTCTTATGAAGTTCTAATAACATGATGCTACTAGAATCTATTGTACACTTTTATTTACTACTAATTTAAAACAACTATGAGCACCAAAATGCTTATATTGAACAAAGAATTTATATCAAATTGACAGAATTTAAAGAAACAATCATTCGTTAAGAAAGTTTTTTCTACAAAGAGACTTTTTGCAAAAGTAAAGCAATTTTTTTTTATACCCACTTTATCTCTTTTTGCTTTGCAATCTACTTTAACTTAACTTAACTTCACAAATATATTATAGTTTCTCACAACATCATTTTCTAACTATACTTTTTCTCAGGTTATGAGAAATTTAATATTGCTTAGATACACTTTAATTTAACCAGATCTTAAATAAAAGATTCCTGGATATATACATATGTACAGTGTCTGTTCATTATAAAAAATTTACACCATAAATGCTGGTTTTGTAAATCAACTCAATATATTTTTTCTCCTCTCAAACTTAAGTAAAAGTAGACTTTTGAAAGTTGCATGTATGAGAAATTATAAATTCTTTTTAAGAAGTTTTACAAAACCAGAGCACTTATTAATACACTTACATAATTCACATTTTCTTACAAAAGTAATACATGTATATATTTTTCATAGTAAATGTTGAATTAAAACATTAAATGGCTACGTCTGAACAGCCTCTATTTGTTTCTGGCTTTGTGTTAACATGTTAGTTTGTGAATTAACAGCTGTATCAATCATGGACTGACTTAGTGTAGCTTTGGAGTCCTGAGCAGGATCTGAGGGTCCCAGGGTCAGTTCTGGTAGAGCTCCAAACCTCTTAGGATCATCAGGGATTCTGAACAAATGGTTTTCTCTCTCAGCATCTGTCAGAGGTTTTATATCTTTTCTATGTAACTTTGCCCTCTCTTTGTGAATTGCACTGAAAGAAAAAGCAAGAAATATGATCAGTACAAAACAATAATACTTTATAAACATAATTTTATGAATGATGACACATATTTCTAAGAATACAAAATATTTTTTTTGTAGAAAAAAAAAGAACTTTTTGAATGATGAGTATTGTCATTTTCCATCCTAATTTTTAACATTTTTGCAAGGTTTATAAAATGAGATATGCTCAATTGAAAGAGTAAAAAATTCCACCCTGAACATAAGTTTATTAAAGCAACAAAATAACAGTGAAAAGTTCACCAATGAAGTACATACTTAAAGTCCTGGCCTTTGATTATAGCAAATTTCTGATGTTCATAGTCTCGTGCTGGTATCTTATTTCTCTCCAACACCCAGCTACTATCTTCAAATGGTCCAGGATGGAATCCTTTATTTCTCTCGTCTCCTTCACCATGGACGGCTGGCAGCACTGGTTTTCCTTCTAGTCGTGACAAAGTGTCTACACTAGGATTCAGCACTACATTCAGAGGAGGTACATCCCTCAGTGTAAACCCAGGTCTCTTTAGTGAAAGCTTCTCAGGTTTATCCTTTAGTAAGCCTTTTAGTTTATCGATCTGATTTTGTCCTTTTTCATCCATTTCTGTTTCAGCCAAGCAACGATGGAAATGACCTCTTGGATCCTTGACAACAATTTTAGATTTCCAAGTTTCATAGTCTTTCTGGAATGATTCTAACTTTTCTTTCCTGAGTTTTTCTCCTGCCATATGAATTGTGATTGGCTCTCTGCCAAAACAGGAAGCTGGTCTCTTGTACAGTTCCAAATCATAAGCTCTGTGCATCCATGGGAAACGGTCACGGTTCAGTGGAGGTTGCAGCTGTCCCACATGCAACATATTTTCTATCCATTGCTGCAAAAAAAACAGTTAATCTAAGTAAACTTTTGTAATATCTTACAAAACAGTCAATGATTCATAATATAAATGCATCAGCTATATAATTTATGTCTAATGTGTAACCAACACTTTTTGGTTCATATGAACCGTCTTGTTGTGGCTTACATGAACATTGAAACAAATGATACTGCAAGATACTTTTTAAAATATTACAATTTTTAGAATTAAGTAACTGTTACATTGATAAGGTTGTGTAAACTTTACAACTATTTACCTCCCTAAGAGAGTCCCTCCTAGCTGTTCCTGGCTTTTTAGGATGTATATTACTTTCTTGCATTGACCTGAACCCAGGATAGATCCATCCTGTCTCTGTCTTCCACTGAGCTTTAGATTCGGCCTCGGCCTGCTTCTTCAGAGCCTCGACATTGACAGGGACAACAGTCATTGAATGGTGATAGTCTTGACAGTAAGTGTAGCGAGTATCTGGATTCTGTAAACAAAAACATGCTATATTTTAATATGACAAGGATATATTTGTAAGAAAAATACCTTTCAAATTTGTTCAGTGGATAGGGTACATTTTGTAGAATCTATTGAGCCATATAATGATTATTTATTAAGTTTGGTTTTATTTAAAATCAGACATTCATTTTCTATACACACTGTAGTTCATTTTTTCATCCATAACTAATATTTAATACTCAGAACTAATAAAATATAAAACTTTACTAAATTTCAGATTTTAAAATCACCTTTGCCTACAATACTAAAATGTTCAGATAAATGTTTATACCTTAGCTAGCATCTGTCTGAGATCTTCTTTAGCTAGCTCTGTAGAGTTCAGATGCTGTGAGCTGTAATTATGAGCCACCTTGACATCAGCTTTCACAGTGGGGACTTTATTTAGACTGTTCTCTATCTTATTGATGTCACTGGCATGCTTTATCATCTCCTGCAAAGCCAAATTTATATTAACCTTTGACTCGAAGAGTAATATCATAATGTAGAGTTCTTTTAAATTTTTGTACTTAATTTAATTTTGAATAGAAAATATAATTATTTACCTATATGTACAATTTTATTGATATTATTTTACAGCATTGAAAATATTCTACAAGCATGATTTTAGGAGCTCAGTAAAAAATCTTGTTAGATGGCTTTTGTTGTTGTTGAATATTTGGAAATTCCTCAGAATAATATAGACAACAAATTACAAAATATTGTTTTAAAATACCTTATTTTCTTGGATATAATTGACTTTGGGTGGTTCTTTATCTTTGGTGGCCATCTTCTCCATATAGTCTTTGTTGAAATGATCAATAGGTGTCCAAACTCTAGATGTTTCCCTCAATACAGTTGGTTCTTCTTGAACTTTGACCTCCATTTCCTCTATTGTCTTTTCTCTTACAGGCTGGAGTTCTGAGGTAAAAAACAGGTATATATGTTAATAACAGATTAAGGTATATATATTCACAGGAAAAACTTGTTTGGGCAATATTGTAAATTCTTAATTTTAGTGACATAAAACTGCTACAGAAAATTGCATGTGTTTTATTTCTTGAATCACAACAGCTGCAAAGATAACAGAAAGGAAAGAAAAAAAAGAACATGCATGGCTCAGAGTCCCCTGTCTGGTAAAAATTTGTGAACTTAAGCTTTCCCATAATCAATAGGCTTGTTTCTCACCTCATAAGCAACAATGTGTTTAAGGTAGTACTCCACAATTAATTTATTTAGCTCATTTTTGCATGTGCTCGACGTTGACTATGTTGTCCCGGGTTCTTGTAATCGCTTAAACTGCTATTTGCACTTTAAACTAGGTGGTGTTCCAAACTCCGGGCATGTTTAGTCGTGTTTAGTGTCGTATTTGGTTTCTTTGTTGTACTCCTTGCCCCTAGCAACTCTTAACATTTGTCAAAAATTTGGGGACAAAAATACGCAAAAATCGGGGTTTTGTCCTTTTTGTTGAACCTTGCCAGTAGTCGAGCTTTCGGTTCAGTTGAAACGTAACATGTATGAAATGAAAGCCCGAAAACAGTCCTTTCTTTTAAGACCAAATAAACCTATCCGACTTTGGCTCTTTTTTCCGCTAAAATTGTTCAAACTTAAAAATCTAAAAATAGCACATTTAAATTTAAGCCCATCCGCTGGTCACCATGCACAGCCAGAAGCGACGCTTTATGATCAATAGTATTGATTTTTTCGAAATTATTCTTTAAAACAATAACCGTGGATCCTAATTTTAATATAACGGGTACAGATTTTTAATTTGTCTTGTTTTAAGACCAAAACGCATCAATATTTTCATTTAACAAAAAAGTTCACAGGGGCCACATACGAAAACAATACTGTGAAAAAATCCTAATTGTGGAGTACTACCTAAGTGTCATTAAATTCTATCAAGGCATTAAAAAATGTATTGTCCAGCAACCAATTTCAATGAAAAATTTCTCAGATTTTCACTTGTGACTTGGACCTTTGACTTTAATCCATACCTCATAAGCTTTGATGTGTGTAAGTTTTAAGAAATTCTGTCAAGCCAGTCAAAAGTTATGCTTCAGAAACAAATTCCGGTGAAGTGATAAACAGATGTAAACCAAGCTTAATTTTATAATCCCCTGCCGCCGCAGAAGGGTTAGGGACAAAAAATGTTAATGTTAAGATGATCAATATGAAATGACTACTTTGCACATTAATTTAAAAAGAATTATTATGTAAGGTCATTTTATAGAAACAGTGGCGGATCCAAGGGGGTGTCCAGGGGGTCTGGACCCCCTTTTACTGCAAACATATGTGATTTTTGTGCGAAATTTTGGTATATTTCAGCATTTATGGGTTTGAACCCTCCCTTTCTACCAAGGACCCCCCTTTCAAAAATCCTAGATCCGCCCCTGAGAACCAACCTTCAAAATCCTCCTGTGTTAATGGTACACCAAATTCTTTACTCATAGAGATGACCATGTCAGCTGTTGGGAAGAGGTCATTCCTAACAACATTCTTCATCTGGGTTAGTTTGGTGATCTGAGAAGAAAAAAAACTTTCAATATTAAAAATTTAAACAAACTTATATTTTTTTTTTTCATTCACAACAGAAGACTTTTTAAAATCATCTTAAGCATTTTTATCAAACATTGTTTTATAGACATGAAGAATTTTTATGAAAACAGAGAGAAAGAAGCAGAGGATTTTGATCATTATAACAATGTTCCAACCTATTTTTTAAAGAAATTTATAACCTCTAAATTTGAAATGAATTTTTAAAAGACTGCATGACAACCCCTTTGATGCCAACAACATAAAAATATGTACCTAGGATGTAAGAGATGGTGGTGGATGGAGAGATAGGAAACACACCCAAACACTATATACAATGTACTGTATAATCATTTATTTTCTTGATGATAAAATTTCCTGGTTAAGAGCACAAGACTGAATTAGTGGAGATAAATTTTTGTGGATTTCATTTTGAAATGCACGCTTCAACTTGATATTCTAAATTTGTGGGGTTTAATTTTGTGGATTTCTCTTATCCATGAAATAAACGAAATTAAATCCCCCATGAATATTTCTGCTTCTACAGTATATGCCCCTACACTCTTGTAAGTAGGACTTAAAAATACTAATCTTACCTCATGAAGCTTGACTAAGGCTTCAAAACAAGGCCTAGGCACCATATCCCTGACATACAATAAAGGCTGCTGGACTATTATAGATAGGGGCTCATGGAGCTTGATTCTACAGAGGTCCACATCTAATGGTCCGTACAGTCTGTCTCCAAAACTGTAGTCAGAGTTAAACAGCACTCGTACATCTGAATAAATTGAATTCCATTTAAAAAATAATACAAAAGAAATAACAATAAAATTAAGAAATAAATTTTGTGCATACATAAGTTACTCCTGAAATCACTAAAAATCTAGTTTTGAAAGTACTTTGGTTTTGTACATGTATTTTTTTCAATATAGATTTTTAAAAGCTAATTACTTTTGTTGTAATAAGACAATTACAGTTTAATTTCAAAGTTTTGTTTCCTATATCCTGTAAACCTACCAGAATTTTCTGGTCTAGGCAGTGTATTCCATAGAGAAGATACAGCCCTGTCTTTTATTCCTTCTAATATAAACAAATGTATATCACTATCCATCAGCTGAAAACCAGTAACTATGTTGACATCACGGCTCCTCTGTTGCTCTCTGAAAAATACATAACAAGACATCTATATGGATTCAGAAAAAGCAACTTTGAAATATATGAATCTCAAGATAATACTGGATCCCAAAAAAACAATGATCTCTTTAAAAAAATATACTTATAAAATTAAATATCTGGTTGGAAAAATTAATCTGTTCATTTTAATAATCTGGTTGCGTTTTGGGCTTTTTTGGTGTTTTTTGTTTAGTTATTGTTGTTTTCCTTTTCTTGCTAGCTTTGATTCAGAATAACATGAAATGAATACCTAAGTAGGTAATACAGCACTTCGCATTTAAATACATTTATCACTTACAAAGAGAGTTTATATATACAATAATAGTACACTGACTCGACATAAAATTTTTATACGGATGAGGCTTAGAAACAGGAAAAAGCGAGGGTCTCCCGAGCGTTTTCTTGTTTCGAGCCGAATTCGTATAAATACAATTTTATGTCGAGTCAGTGTACTATTATTGTGTTTATACTGCAATATTTTGTATTTTCTTTGGAGTATTCTTTATTTAAAAAAAACACAAATAAAAAAATCGAAAAATGATCCTACCTCGGGCCCCTCTCCTAATATGGTCATAACACCTGTGTCGCCAGGTAAGGGGCACACTGTATAACATGGAATGGTTTATGTACTATGACACAAATGTTCATGGTCTAAAGTAAATTAATGTAATGAAATTTGAAAAAAAAAATAGAATAAAAATAATATATTTATACTGAAGCATAAATTTAAAATTAAAAATTGAATGCTACCGTTTTTTTTAACTAATATGCGCCTTACATGTAAGAATGCAGCTTAATATCATTATGCTAGAAATAAAAAAAAATAAAAATAATTGTTTATCTTGGAATAAAATGTAATACATTTATCAAATACATTCGGCGTTAAAAATATTAAGATTACATATTTTTATCATAAGTATTTTAAATTCGGGTATTCAATTCAACGCATTAATATTTACACCTGTCAATCAAAAAGCATGTGGAGTCCGTGCAACTGCAAACTCAACTAGCTCTCTCTATATATGTTCTTTACCGGTTTATACGGATTTGATAGTAGTTGCCTACATAAATTGGGCATATTTCATTACATGATAGAACATCCAATTATTTCCCACCCATTTTTTAAGTTTATAATTTTAATTTCACCTAACAAATACTTTTCTTGAATTTATTTATACGGGAATAAACGGTTAATTCAATTTTGCCGATTTCAAAATTTCAAGGAGTAACCTCTCATCAACAGCATTCACGTCAAAACATTGGAAGATCAATAACCAAAACTATGAAAATGCATTTGTACAAGTACTAGTAATCAATACCAAAATGTTCGAACAGGAAAGCCAAATCAAGGACCACGGATATCTGTATTCTAATTCCTTGCTTCTGTCCTGACTTCTCAATCCGAGTTGCATGAAAATTTTCACATACTATCCTTTTTAAAATTATATATTAAATAATTGGTGATTTATGTGGTTTTAATCGTCATTCCGGACCATGAAAATTCTTTAACAGCATTAGGAACAAATTCGTAGAGATCTCTGCTAGAGCGAATAACCCGCTTTCGATCTGTGCTCACTAATACCAAAATTCATTTCCCCACTCATACGAAAGGTTTCTTTTATTTATACATATTTATTAGAGTTTTGATTTAATTCTTTAATGTAGCTGATGTGTCCTAGAATGCAACCCCCCAACAAAAAAAATAAAAAAACAAAAAAACACTGTGTTTGTATAGAGGTTGTACTGCTAATTTTGTGATTTACAAATTATCAAGTTCCATAAAAAAATAATATAATAAGGTATCCCTTATAAAGGGGCTTGTGTGGCGGAATCTTCATGCTTGAATACCACACTATCGGTAATTAGCCATAGGCGGATCCAGGGGGGGGGCCCTGGGGGGCCCGGGCCCCCCCTTTTGGCGGAAAAATTTGGTTGAATATATAGGAAATCATTGAAGCGTGACCAAAGCGGGCCCCCTCTTTTCAGAATCTCTGGATCCGCCTCTGTTAGCCAATTACCAATAAAATTCTTCTTTTCTAAATATTTGTACCATACTATATTCGACCTTGTTTTACAGCATGCCTCGGAAAGGGGGCGTGTACTAAAAGTGATATACTGTCACTGACCGTATATCACATATCGATATACGGTCACTGTAATTTGACTGCTCAAATAGACCGATTGCAGTATAAATGTAGACAGAGCAGCATTGATTGCATAAGGTGGCATATCATCCAGTTCTTACTAGTATTACTTACAATGAGAGTTTATAAGTAGAAAGAGCGGCATTAATTACATGTGGTGGCATATCATCCAATTCTAAAGCCTCAGCATTTATCTCTATCACTAAATCTTGTAATCTGTTTAACAAGTCTATGTTCCTATAGTCAAAGATGAACACTATTCTACTGAAGGGACACTGAAACAGAAAATAAAACACAAGTTTAATTGTCAGAATATATTACTGCGTTTTAAACTATTTATATTTTGCTGATTTTTCTTTTGTTCTAATATACCAATAAAAGCATTACTAGTAGACTCAACTTTAAGAATAATTATTATTAGTTTTAAGTAAATCTCTTTATGTCATGATACCAACTTGTGAAAGTCTGAAATGAATTCAGCATGCACTTAAATCAATGTATTAAATCTCATCAGTAAAACATTCACTCACCTCTATTGTCAATGGGTATTTAATCTTTGCTGAAACTTTTTCTACACTGACCAGAGGGCAGGCAAGTTCAACTTTGACCTTTAACATGGAATGTGATTGGATGTAATGCCCTGCTAGTAAAGGTTTGTCCACTAAAATACATAAAAATGTACAAATATTTTTTTTTTTAAACTAGAAAATAAGGTTAAATATCATCTTAAAAATATAATAATAAAAGTATTGTACATGAAATACATGTTGTATTTGTGTATGAGTTGAATAGCTCTTTTATGTATATAATAAAAACATAAACAGAAAACAAACATTATTATTATAATATCAGATTTCTATTAAACTACATGTACTTAGCTTAAATTTTTCAGTTGTGGTCCAGAAATTCTGAAATGTCAAGAATATGTCTTGTATCATTCATCATACATGAAAACTTCTTTATGTCTAGTTATTTCCCATATGTTTTACATTTATCATTAAAAAAAATTCTCACCTGGTCCATCAACAGCACCAGCCATGCCCACTATCTTGCCCTCACTCTTGTTATCCCCTCCTAATATCTCAGGTATGGGACAATTGTGTATCGGGACCTTCAGGTGTAGGTATTGATGTCCTAGTAATAACTCTGATAGGTCTATCTTAGCTATGCCATAAGGATCCCAGGGCTTGTTTCTACCAATGAATGGATTGTTTACTGTTCTTCTACCTGAAATAAATTTGTATCACATCTATTACTCTACTTTAATGAAAAGGTTCTACACAGGCTAATTATTTCGGACTTCTTCATTTATCACTAAGAAAATTAGGCTCTGCCCATCCTTGCCAACAAGATAGGATAATAGAGTAGTTAATGTAAACCTTTTTATCAATTACTGTAAATTAAAATCTTCTATGCTGATAAAATGCTCAAAATTTAAAGAATTGTACAATTCTGACAAAATTTAAAGAAAATTTTTATTTGCTCTATTTCATGAAACAGAGATATTAACTATATATTCAATTTCATAAATGATTTCAATAGGTTCACAATTTGTAAGTTTATTAAAGCCTAAAATGACAATGAATGACTTACTTGCTACTGTTCCAACATTACTGATTTTTTCATCTTCCAGATCATCCCCAAACAGTGCTGGTTTAGGTTTACACTCCTCCCCTTTTCTGTCTCGATCATGGATTTCTAATTCTAGAGCCGGACCATTCAGATACTGTCTCAGTTCAGATGGTTCAATTGTCCCTAATTAATACATAATAATTAAACTAAACAACTTTGATTTGCTATTCTTTTTAAGGTGATAAATCTCATCAAGAGCATAAAACAAAAACAAAAAAATAGTTCTAAACTTTATGAAAATGATGAGTTCAAATGTCTTAACCAAATTTACTTCTTATCTTGAAGGTAACACATGACATTGATATTCAATACTTCATTTTGAATTTCCTTTTTCCCCCTAATGCAAAGTGCCCAATCTGGTACATGTATAAATAAAACTGTTAATTTGGTTATGCTATATATGCATATATCAGCAGCAAATCCAGAAATTTTACAACTAAGTGTGTTCAAAATACACTAATAACCAATTTTGCAGAAAAGCTACACTAAATATGAAAATTTCTGAGAAAAAGTGGGGGGGGGTCCAACCCATGGGAAACCATTCTGGATTCACCACTCTATATATCAAGGAATTACGTTTCATCAGAGGAATTACCTCTCATCAGCAACATTTATATCAAAAGATTGGAAAGCAGAAACGACAAGTACTTCAAAAGTTTTAAAAAGGAAGCCAAATCAAATTCTGTGAAATACCAACCTGCTAAGACTACATTTATGTCATCCCAGTAGATATCCTTACAATGCTCTCTCCCTACACTGATATGTTCTGGCTGTTTGTAAAATGTGTATTTACAGAATACTGGATTACATCTGAAACAAACAAATATTATTTGATGCGAGAATATAAGATAGAAAGAAGAGAAGTTTATATCATTCTTTTTTTAAAAGAAACCATTTGTGTAAATTTAAACAAAAATATAAAGAAATAATTAATCGAGTTTTGAAAACAATAAAAACAATGTACAATTTGTTTGCTGCAACCTATAATCTAAGTCTGGTAATTTCCAAGCAAGGTTTTCCTTCTTTATTTTAAAACTGCTAACTGAAATCACTCAAGTTGTCTCTCCTTAGATTATTTTTCCCTAACTTTACCACAGCAATAATTTGACTTTCCAAAAGATATATTAACAAACATACCTTAAACTAAGATCAGCATATGATATAGGTGTATCTGGCATATTTTTAGCTGATGAGATTTTAAATATCATAGGATTAAGATCCTGTCTCTGCTCTTCATTCATCAGTGGTGTACTGAGTTCTATAGTGACAAAACAATCTTCAACACCTACTACAGGTCCTTCTAGACGGTTGGTCAAACTCTTCATACCTAAAAGGCAAAATGTAACATCTCTGAATTTGAGAAAATACGATAGTAGTTTCTAACCTTAATAAGTTTCAAACTTGTAACTATGATAACCTTATTTGTTCATGATTAAAGTTTCTTGTTAATATTTAGCATGTGAAATGTTATAATGTCGATTTGAAGACATCTAAGTAATTGATCAAAGGAAAATGCAGGTAAAGGTAAAATTCTAAAGAAACAAACACTCAAACAAAAATACAAACTGTAGACAACAAAATTTGTAGCACATCATTTGACCTTGACAGCGAACATTTACAATATATGTAAATTATATCTCTTGATGTAATTTTGAAATAATAAGTGAGGAATATATAAATGCAGTTTGTTTTTTGTTCAACACTTTGATACCTTTTTAGACTATCTTAAATTTGGCTTTTCTAGTAATAAGACAATTTTAAATAAATCATACCTGCAAACAATTTAGACATCTTGATTGGTATCATACACACACCATACTGTTTAGCATGCTCTAGGGCCTCTTTGGTAGCGGCATCCATCCTCTTTGGTCTTTTCTGTCTCATCTGTGTTAGTTCTTTATCAACAATGCCTCCTCCTCGACTTGATCCTTCAAAAGGTAAAAAAAAATTATAAGCAACATGATCAAGCAAAATTTTCATTTAAAATGCATCCAAATTAGATTTTTAAATATTTCATAAATGAAATTGACCATTGAAATGAAAGCAAATTTTCCCATGGATTGACATTTAATCATTTCTTTCAACTAAAGTTCTCATATTAAGAATGCTTGAATGACAACTTACTATTTTAAGTGTACAAAGTTTCATATAAATTTTAAGTTAATAGTTAAAAACATACACACAAGACACATAACACTTCAGTATTGTTAAATATCATTTAGACGGTTAAAATTAGTTTCTTTTTGAAAGGTAGTTAATCTTTTTTATTGTAAAGTATATTAGATAATTAGTAAAACAATTTGTTTAAAACAAAAACAAAAATCTTGATAGGATTATTAAACTTAACCCTTATAAAAATGTTAAACTGCGTAGCAAACATTTTTGATGCAATGATGTTATGTGTTTAAAGTGCATCTTTTGATCATATTGGTAAATTTCAAAAAGTGACCTTTGACCTTCTATGAAATTCTCCCAACACTTTCAAAAAATTATAAAAGCAAATACCAGGTGAAGTAGATTTTAGACGATTAGGTGACATGGATAGTCGGCTGCCAGAATGACTCGCTTTACTTTTAGGTGACTCCCTCTTGGTAGATGACGCCCTTTGTGGAGATATTTGTCTGTTGGGTGTTTTAGGTGAACCATTAGAACCTCCATTAGCAAGTCTACCTAGTCTGCTAAAGGAATTTCTGTAAACAAATTGTATATCTGGTTTTAACAGAATGTAAATAATGATACAAATTTAACATTTTGTAACATCTGTTTGAAATACAGTTTAGCAAGCTCACAAATGGATACCCCAGTTTGATATAAATCATCTTGAACTGCACATAGCAAAAAACTGAAGTCCAATTATCTCAATTAAGGAATTATAATGTGGACTCTATCTTGAGAAAAATCTTAAGCCCAATTATCTCCCCTGAATGATATAACCAGCAATGAAAATTCTTGATTCTCTATCCATACAATGAATTTCTCAGTGTAAAGATTCATAATAATCAACTGAGCAGCTTAGGAAAGAGGGAAAAACAGACAACATGATACTTCATACCTTCCAAAACTTTATTTGGGGGTATAAATTATAATTGTGAAAAATTCCCCTAAAAATATATGTATTTTTTTATAAAGTACCAGTGTTAAGAGGCTGTCCATGTAGAAATCAGGCAAAGCCTACAGAATCTGGCACATGAAAAATTTTATCCCAGCAAATTTATTGTTTTAATGAATTGTTGGACTTATATGTAAAACAACAAGAGTTAACACTAAAGTATTCTCGCCTGCCCGCACCATCAGAAACAATTATTCTTTCTTACTTCCACTATATTTTGAATTTATATGGATTTTCAGTTTCTGAGATCAAAAGATGTTTATAGAACTTAAACATTGCAAATATATGCAATAAATATAATCAAAGTCACTCAACCGTAAAATCAAGGTCAAGGTCAAAAGATGAGGATGTAAATGTGCTAAGCTACTACTGAGGCATATGCATACTAAGTTTCATTAACCTAGGACATATAGTTCCTGAGATATGGAGGTGCTTGCAAAACTTTTCCATTGCTATTATATGTATTGAAAATTGTCAGTCACTCAACCGAAAAATCAAGGTCAAGGTCAAAAGATGGGGATGCAACTGTGCTAAGCTACTACTGGGGCATATGCATACCAAGTTTCATCAACCTAGGACCTATAGTTCTTGAGATATGGAGGTGCTCACAAAACTTTTCCATTGCTATTATATATATTGAAAATTGTCAAAGTCACTCAACCAGAAATTCAAGGTCAAGGTCAAAAGATGGGGATGCCACTGTACTAAGCTACTACTGGGGCATATGCATACCAAGTTTCATCAACATAGGACCTATAATTCTTGAGATATGGAGGTGCTCGCAAAACTTTTCCATTGCTATTATATGTATTGAAAATTGTCAAAGTCACTCAACTGGAAAATCAAGGTCAAGGTCAAAAGATGGGGATGCAACTGTGCTAAGCTACTACTGGGGCATATGCATACCAAGTTTCATCAACCTAGGACTTATAGTTCTTGAGATATGGAGGTGCTCATAAAACTTTTCCAAAAAGTTAACGCCACCGTCGCCGCCGCCGGTTAAGTAACACCTATGTCCCGCTCTGCTTCACAGGCGAGACAAAAATCACCAGGATTTGTTTGAAAGCAACATGGATGACTTGTGATTCAGCCTTAAGCAATCAAATTTTGCAAATATGCAAGAGTTATCTCCCTTTTTCTGCATATTTTCAATGCATTCTATATAAATTATATCTAAGTTATCACTTCAATAAACTGAAAATCTGCATTTGTTTTGGGGAATGGATGTTAACCTGATGTGAAATCAATGAAATTTTTTGAAAAACAAAAGTTGTCATGTGCCAGCTATTGCCTGGGTTTTGCTTGGACAGCCTCTTAAATATATATGAAATAAATTCTATCAAATACTTATATCCTTTATACCTTCCATCTTCAATGGCCACACTTGGGACACCCATCAATTGTTTGGGGGTTCCTGGGACTGACTTCTGTGACTTTTTGTCAGGGGAAGATGGTACTTCTTGTGGCAAGATAGGAGATGGATCTGAAAGGTCATTCAAATAATATTGTAAAAAAACAACTTGGAAAATATAATTCAAGATAGCATAATTAGACAATAATAATATGTTTTGAATTGGTTTTATTCTGATGGATTTGATCCATGGTATTTTTGACAATTATTTTCTAAAGCTGCATCCCATTTTAAGTACCACCTATTATTATATTAATATTTATTGCATTGGTTTTATTCTGATTAATAGTGGGTTTTTTTATGTTATCTTGTTTGATGCAGCCAACCCAACTTCTGATGTTACATATTTCTTCAAAAACATGTATTGTAGTTGTTATTTGTTCACAGGGGTTTACAGACAATGGTTAATGTATGAAAATGAAAATGAAGTCTAATAAATCATACAATGTGTGATCTTTAGATAACTGTTGTCTACCATGGTATTTTTTTTGATTAGGGAGCAACATTGGTAGAAATGTCAACATCATGGTTGTACTATGAGCTGAATTTTCCTTCAACATCCTGTTTAACAGGCTTATTTTCCTAAACTTTCTGTGTCTTTCTAGCGCTTTTTTCTTTGGAAATTTCCGATGTCACTAAGGTGACCCACAAGTAAAGCTACATGTAGTTTGATTTTGATATTCGAATGTAAAATATTTCAATTCAGCTGTAATATTTTTTAAATTTAAGCTTGAGAAATATATAAAAACAGGGGCGTAGCTAAGCGTACTCTTGTACTCCAAAACGTCCACATCATTTCCACAAAAAAATAATAAATAAAATAAATAAATAAATGATTTTAGAAAGAACACCAGTTTTAATATTAGTCTGATATATGGGGCTTTGGGTAGGTATATATTTACATTTTAAGTCTTGATGTATGCATGTACATACTTAGTGGTTGGATTTTTTTATGCATGCGTTGTATATTAAATCTTGGTTGAACGTAATAATATTACGTAAATTTTCGTGTCCCTTTTTTACATGCCGTTTAATGGCGTACTTTTCAAAACAACGTAGCATGGACTTGGTACATAGAATAAGATAATCATCCCAAAATGCAAAAGAAAATTACAGATGTTTTCAATAAGATCAATCCAAGTCAACAACCGAACATTGAAACACCAGAACAAACTTTAACGACCTCTGAAACTTCAAGTCAACCATCATGTTCCAGTGGTAAACATTCTAACGTTAAACGCTCTTGTCAGATACCATACCCGGACTTGTTTTCAACTTTCTTATTGACAACATATTTGTTCAGTTTGGTGGACGTGTTTTTCAGCAAACAATAGGGATTCCAATGGGCACTAATTGTACACCTTTGCTTGCTGATTTGTTTCTTCATTCACATGAAGCAGACTTCTTACAATCTCTTCTAGACAAAAAAGACCGTAGACTAGCTCTCTCTTTCAACCTCATGTTCCGTTATATTGATGATGTCCTTTCACTTAACAATTTTCGATTTGGTGACTTTCTCCATTTCATATATCCCCAGGAGCTTGAGATAAAGGACACAACGGATTCTAGAAAGTCTGCTTCATATTTAGATCTACATCTCGAAATTGACACTCAAGGAAGATCTTCAACAAGGCTCTATGACAAACGTGATGACTTCAGCTTTCCAATCGTCAACATTCCCTTCTTGTGTAGCAACATTCCGTCCGCTCCAGTCTATGGAGTTTACGTATCTCAATTGATTCGTTACTCCAGAGCGTGCAGGACTTACATCGATTTCCTTAGCAGAGCGACACGTCTGACGCAAAAATTGCTCCTACAGGGTTATGTTGCTCCTCGGTTGCTGTCTTATCTCAAGAAATTTTACGGAAGACATCATGCACTTATAGACAAATATGGGATTTCGATCTCTCAGATGAGTGCAGCTGTTTGTTTGTCATAGGGTTTTGTTTTGTCTTCCTTTACCGGATTTGACACGCTGAATGGACTATTGGCAACGCGACGGGTGTGCTATACCAAGCAGGAACTGCTTACTCTTCCGGAGCACCTGAGTTCACTATTGTTTCGACTGGAGTTCGCGTTGTTGATTGAAATTCAGTTATTTTGTGTTTCCATGTTTTACATGTTGTCTGTTTTTGTCCCGTTCTTGTTGGTGTTTACTGGTTTTGTCTCTGCCTTTTTGAACTTTTGACATTCGGATACCCCATTGGTACCTCTGCTTCTTAGACCTTCGCCAACAAGATATAAAAAAAAACAGCTACTTTCTGGATCGTGGGAAGACGCACATAGATATGAATTTGCCGTGAGGTAGCCCTGACATCGAGAGATGTGGAGTCGTCAGGCGATAATGCGGAAAACCTGACCGCAAACCATAGTGGTGCACCGTGTTGGGAAAAATGTCACGTTCCTCGCACGTTAAAGAACCCTGCTGCAGGTCTCGGTAAGAGTAGGACCCGTAGGATCCCCAGGAAGGAGGCTAAATTTCCCGTCCCTACCCATCACTCCTATTTCCAGTGGCAGTCAAAACTCTCCTACCCGATTGGCCTTGTGTCACTTCATCATTCATGTTCATTGTATCACCACTTTCATGTTCATCTCCTGGATATAGCCGAAATCGTGCAACTTGGGAGTAAAGCAATAACTAACTAACTAACTAAGGATTTTTCAACGATTTTAATGTTTTATTTGAAAAATCAAACAGGGTCGATTAGTTCGTGGTTGGAAGAAGTCCGACCGTGTAAGCACGACAGATCCCAAGACAGAAGAGAGATATATTAAGGGTTTATTATTGAGCATTTTTTACTTGGCATTCCCAATTGAAATAAAATATCGACACCCTCAACCATAAAAAGTCAATCAAAACAGTTAATTATACCCCTGCATGAAATGTATTTAACGGTATATAGATAGGGTCTGGGATGTCCGTCCAAAGATGTGCCACCGTTACGGCTTAGATTACCCTTCTCGTATCTCAACTCTTCAAACTCTCAATGGAATTTGATGAACCTTTCACGCAATCTTTGTGACATAATGTAGGTGTGTACTTCTTTAATTTAAAAATTAATCTGATTATCCAGGATCATTCATATATATCTCATATAAAAACTACTTAAATATAAAAAAACGAAATCCAATTGAAATATAACAATCAATAGTGACCAATAGTGATTTAGTGTACAAACACGCCTACCTAAGTTAAAAAAAAATAAAACAAAATTTGAAAAAATTGAAGTCATCTGTAGTTTCAGAATAGTCAAAATCTATACCCAAATTGTCTAAAATTCGTTAGCTTCAGGGGGCTTCGCCCCCTGGACCCCACCAGGGCTTTGCCCTGGACCCATAAGGGGGCCTTGAGCGGCCCCCTTAACCCCCTGCCGACTTGGGAGTACACTTTAATAATACCCTGGCTACGCCACTGAAAAATACAATGTACATTGCAACTTTGGGAGCGTCAAAGGTTAAACCTGCCTCATATTGCAAATTATTACAGTATTATTTATTTGAATGCTTATAAATTCCTGTGTGTTTACCATTGCTGGTACTAAATTGTGATTCTTTATACTCATTTTAAGTTTGATACATACCTTCCCTCTTTTTAACCATCTCTATATTAGTGAAGGACACCTGTGTAGGAAGGGGACGTAACTCTTTGGCTTTCTTTGGCTGTAGCTTATTAAAACTTTTAAATTGTTTTAAAACTTTGGCCTTTACTCCTCTGTTTTCTGTGTCACCTTTAAACAAATGAAATAAAATAATTTGCCATAATAAATATGTGAAACACGTGCTCAAATTTGGCTTGTAAAAAGAAACGGTGATGTAATTGTCAGCTAAACATTCAAATCATCAAAAACTTAAAGATGGTTAGTCAACACTATATAAGTTTTATTTTGGTAATCAAGATTCAAGAAATTTCTTATCGATAGTGACATAAAAGATAAAAAGCTTTTAGTGGTGTTTGTAAATAGGTGTGTAAAACATTAAAACATGCAGTATCATGAACATTTACATTGATAGAATTGTCTTAACCAGCCAACAGTCTCTGCATTAATATCCTCTCATTTATTTTTTACATACATTTTGCAATGCACCTTAAAAGGTTTATTGATACATACTGCACTTAAGTGGTTAACACAAAATAAAGAAATGCAACATGTATTGACATGCAGAGTACTGTAATGTGAAACAACAATTTCACCTTTCCATGAACAACTTTGAAATTATAAAGAACAAAAGAATTAATATCAAATAAGAAATTAACAAGAGAATAACTCTAGGCTTACGTTCTGGGGCAGCTTCAAATATAAGTGATATTAGTAAGTAAATGCATTGAAAGGCAGACCAAAAAATTCTAAGAATCTTCTTAATAAATTATTAATTCATTTAACAAGGCCATCAACACCAAAGACATAGAAATAAGTCCAGCTTTGATTAAGTTTACTAATGGTGAAAAGTAAATTGTATAAAGCCATTCCAGGTGTTTTGAGTTTTAATTGTATCAAAATGTAAAATTCCATTATCAAAGAATCTTTATCAAGAATCAACTGTCACAAATACATCATTTTTAAGTTCAGTTGCTTTTTCCAAAAAAATTCCTCAATTATACAGAAATCATCACATGACTTTACAAGTTTGTGAATCAAACTGGTTTACTGCCCAATTGACTTATGCAAAAGCATTTGTGAGATTATGAAAACAATAATATCCCCATTTACAGTAAATACTTCAATTAAATGGAAAGGTCGTCCTAAATCTGTACAAATATTGTCAGAATCAAAGATCCCATCGTTAATAAACAACAAAGCAATATTTATTTTGTTCATTGCTCTTTGATGCACCGGAAGTGGTCATGCCCAGAAAAAATTGATATAAAAGAACTTTCTTGGGATTCATCAACCATTCCGTGCTAGCTTGAAACTGACATATAATAAACTAAAAATCAATGGATTTTGACAATGATTGGAATTCTCCTTGTCCTTACTTGCTCTGGAGGATGGTAGCTTGATAGGTTTGTTCAGTCTGTCATTCTTAGCTGAAGCCTTTAACTTTTCTTTGGTGTTCCAGACTCTCATCTCCATAGTGTGGTCAAAGAGTTTCAGTAGCTGTTCCTTGTTGATATCAATTGTTTGTCTGAAATATGATATTATTCAATTTTTGAACTATTACAAGGTTAAAAAGGCATGAGGTGTAAAAATGCAGTTATTATCGGTAGATTCAAAACAGATATTCTTTCCCTTTTCAATTCAAGAAACCATTAATAAGTTAATGCTTAAATATAGTTTATACCTATTTCTTTGAAAGGAAAAAGATCCAGGAAACATTATCTTTATGTCCAAGCAATTTGTATAGAAAATGTCATTCAGGAAAAATCTTAAAATTTTAGAGTACTATTTGTGTTAGAAAAGGTGCACAATTTTTATTGTATACAAGATTCAGATAACAATAATCTTAAAACAAGCATTCTGAGAGTATTGCAAAACAATACTTAGTCCCCTACCGGCCTCATATTTCAGTCACTGGTAACAATTTGTCAAACAAATGAATACCTAAACTAGATCAGTTTATTATCTACAAGGAACAATAAAAAAGTTTAGAAAAGAAAAATGCAATAGATTTTCAAACTTCAAAGGGCCATATCTCGCATCAAAATTTGTGGACCGGCACGAAACTCAAATTTGATCTGTAACTCATCAAGGTAAACTCACAGACCAAAAATCAGTTCATTATCTGTAAGCATTTAGAAAAAAAGTGCAGAAAACTGAAATTTTAGTGAATTTCAAAGTTCAAAGGGCCATAACTCCCTTAAAAAATTGTGGACCGGCACGAAACTCAAACTTGATCTGTAACTCATCAAGGTAAACTTACATACCAAAAATCAGTTCATTATCTATAAGCATTTAGAAAAAAAGTGCGGAAAACTGGTATTTTAGTGAATTTTCAACGTTCAAAGGGCCATAACTCCCATAAAAAA
Organism: Arcuatula senhousia; assembly: GCA_963971305.1. Classification (NCBI taxonomy): domain Eukaryota; kingdom Metazoa; phylum Mollusca; class Bivalvia; order Mytilida; family Mytilidae; genus Arcuatula; species Arcuatula senhousia. Next base: position 23,399,519 of record OZ020303.1, on the reverse strand, counting down.
ATGTGGACCAGCACAAAACTCAAACTTGATCTGTAACTCATCAAGGTTGTCTCACATACCAAAAATCAGTTCATTATCTATAAGCGTTTAGAAAAAAAAGTGCGGAAAACTGGTATTTTAGTGAATTTTCAACGTTCAAAGGGCCATAACTCCCATAAAAAATTGTGGACCGGCACAAAACTCAAATTTGATCTGTAATTCATTAAGGTAAACTCACATACCAAAAATCAGTTCATTATCTATAAGCGTTTAGAAAAAAAGTGCGGAAAACTGAAAATTTAGTGAATTTTCAAAGTTCAAAGGGCCCATAACTCCCATAAAAATTTGTGGACCAGCACAAAACTCCAATTTGATCTGTAATTCATCAAGGTAAACTCACATACCAAAAATCAGTTCATTATCTATAAGCGTTTAGAAAAAAAGTGCGGAAAACTGAAAATTTAGTGAATTTTCAAAGTTCAAAGGGCCATAACTCCCATAAAAATTTGTGGATCGGCACGAAACTCAAACTTGATCTGTAACTCATCAAGGTAAGCTCACAGACAAAAAATCAGTTCATTATCTATAAGCATTTAGAAAAAAAGTGCGGAAAACTGAAATTTTAGTGAATTTTCAAAGTTCAAAGGGCCATAACTCTTATAAACAATTGTGGATCCGCACGAAACTCAATCTTGATCTGTAACTCATCAAGGTAAACTTACATACCTAAAATCAGTTTATTATCTATAAGCGTTTAGAAAAAAAGTGCGGAAAACTGAGGCGTGACAGACGGACAGACAGACGGACAGACAGACGGACAGAGCGCAAACCTATAGTCCCCTTCGGCTTTCGCCGGTAGGGGACTAATTATTCATTGAAATCTGTTTAATGTTTTAAGTTTTCATATCATTTCTATACTTTTACAAATTTTACAAAACCAACTCACGTATGAGTCCATGCAACCCAAGTGAGGTCTCCTTCCTGCCATGTCCTTTCATTCTTAACAGCATCAGGATATTTGTAGAGGCGAAACAGAGGTCCATATTGTACACAGTCTGTGACTGTGGGGTTAGTTCCAGGCATGAGGGAGAATTCTGTATGGAAATAACCCTGGGGTTTTGTGAGCTCAAATGTTCTCTTCTTCTTCCTCATAAGTTCCTTAAGATCTGGGACATCTTCATCCTCCACTGAAATCAATGTGAAAATAGAAATGAATAAAATGCAATACACATGTATCATAATACTAAGAATAAGTTTTGGTAGGTTGGTATCAGGTTAAGTTAGCAAGAAATAATTGAAATGTAGTGTACATGTAAGAGGAAATCCATTTAAAAACAAATAGTGATATTCGATCGTGCCTGAAACTAAACAGAACAGACAAACGTCATATCTTTTAATTTTCAACATATTGTTTTTAAAAGTGCAAAAATATATCAATCTACTCTAATTCTAAGATAAATACACTAACAATGGAATCTTTAGCTGTTTAACTAAAAATATTTTTTTAAATAAATATACTTGATTTATGGGGTAGGACATGTAGCTAATTATTTTCTATCTACCAGTATACCTTATATGGGACATAATATAAATGTATAAGAATATGCATTTGAAATATTCAATAAATTAAAATAATCTGACCATATGGCATAAAATGCTCCTTTTTCTGCATGCCATGCATTCACAATGTGATGTTTCATGTCTGCATGCTTTAGAACAAGGTGATTTCTATGATTATTTACATAATATTGTAATGCTTATAATATCAAGGGAAATTGTTACTCCTACAACATTAACAGTTGTTAACTATCCCAAAAATGGATGATAAAAAAATCATGGTAACTTCCGTAAAAGGGGAAACTTTGATCTTGATTTTTGTGTCATCAGTATATTCACGAAAAATAAAACACATAAAGATTAATCTTTATGCTATATACCAACAAAAAATCTTGCATTTCACAAAAGTTAAACTAATGCATTTCAATACAGAAAACATGAAATTTAAACAACCAAGAAATATACCCTTTTACAATATTTACAATATCTTCAAATATCTCAGGAGAATGCCAAATGTACAACAAAGCATTATTATATGCTATTAAACTCTAACATTGTAGGAGTATTGGGATCATGTGACATGCTTGAATAATTTGTGGTCAGCGATGCACAACATTTACCCTCAGATTCTTCCTCAGAGCTGGTGAAATGTCCTAAACAAAATAGTCATAGATATTTTTTATTCCCATGTTCTTATATGAAGTTATTATTATAAAACAATATAAAATAGCAACATATTCTACTATATTCATATAAACCTGAAATGCAAAAGATATGAAAATTCTAAAGTTTTCACTGTAAAAAAAAAGAACTTATGTAGGGTGAAACATACTTAACATGTTGCATGGTTTATTGCTTGTTTTAATAGATATGAAATCAATAGACATTGAATTAAATAAATATAAAATAAAGTGCATATGTAATATTACTAAATAGAACCCCAAAACTACTTTACCTCCATTTCTGAAAACATTTTAAAAACACATTGTACAACATGGTCCCAGTCTAAAACAGGTTTTAAAAGAAAACTTAAGTCACAAAACCACTCTCCATCTTGGAGAAAATGAATGCGAGTCTTTAGAGCAGCACTAGTTTATATTCCCCAGGCACGGAATGAACATTAACCTAATTTGCATAAGTTCGGAGCAAGTTCTGTCTAGTGGTCTTACAGATATGCAAAATAGTGAATTTCCCCATCGTAAATCAATATCGTGTAAAGTGAGCTTGAATGATCAATAGTCAATCATATACGGTGATGGATGTCAACAGAAAAATGTCCCGTTCACCAACCAATCAATATTTTATAGGCTTTAGATGTGAAAATAGTATTTTAAGGACCCTTGAAATCCAGGGGCAGAAAGTTTACAGCATTGCAGCACTAAAAATGCACACTATAGATTTATAAAATGTTTTAACTAATTTAATCTTACAAGCTTTCTGCTGAAAAAACAACTGAAGGAAATAACCCTTTGATTGGAAGTTCAAAGTTTAAAAGTTACAATAAAAAAATAAATTTTATTTCATAACAAATTATCAAACAGTTTTGATTTTTTTGTATTACAATATATAGTACTTGATTGAAAAGTCTGATAAAAAGACTCAATTTTAGTCCATTTCCCATGATCAAACCTTAAATTGATGAGGAATCCTCATAATGTTCTTAGATCATGACTGTTAAAGTTCTTCCTAAGTCTTATATTTAGCATAAACTGATACATGAAACCTTTATAATGCCTTAATTTTGATGCAAATAACAAATAGCATGCAGACTTGGATGACAGAACAGGTCAGCATTAATGAATAAATTGGAAAATATATTTTAAAGCAATTAATAGAAAACTTAAAAAAATATATATATAACATTGAATTTCTATAAAAACCAAAGAACAATTGGAGAAGAACTGTGGAAAAAGAAATGAAAGAGCATCGGCTAACTTGGGATAAGTTGGAGTGGTTGGCAAAAATCAGAGACAAGTGTTAAAGTCTATAGTCCTTGGTCAATAAGTCTCTGGACATAGCAAGAACTAAGTAGGTAGGTATTCAAGGATGAGAGTTACATGTTGAAGTCAAAGACTTTATAAGGGATGAACAACCATAGCAGACCACAAGGAATCATATAGAAGTATATATTTATAGAAAGATGATTTCCCTATAAGAATAAATTGAATGTAGTCATCTTTTGCATAATTTGACGTTAATAAGCAAAAAGGGTCAAACATCTAATAAAAAGACTTTTCATACAGAACTTCTGTTTTATTTCCAATCTTTTAATGAATAGTGAGAACGTTATTATGAGAAGTTGCAAAAGTTAAAAAGAAGTAGACAATACAAGAATGAATGGCAATGAATTTGTAAGATAAGAGCAACACAGTGACATTGATCAAATAACTTTCACTGAAAGTCTGTTCAAAATCCCAAATGGTTCCAAGTCAAAATAAACCTAATTTATGACAAACAAATCCATTTACTAAGTATTTTATCTTCTCATAAAAGAGTCTGTAACAAATAACCTAGAATCAACAATCCTTCTCTCTGGAGATTGTTTCAGTAAGCAAATCCTGGATTAAAAAGTACAACTTGATCCCTGTTGGTTGAAAAAATCAATGAAACCAGACTATAAACCAACTTTTATTTCTCCTTCAGGATCAATTTTATCTTCACAACAAATTGATTTCACACTTATAATTAAAGATTTTCAATTATCTTAAACACGATCTAATTGTATCAAGTTTTTCTCGTTATCACCTGATTAATGTTCCCTTATTATGAAAGGAAGAAAGGATGGAGACAATACGCTACAGTAATTTCCGTCATTAAGTAGAGATGCTTGAGGAATAGACAGCTCTGGCATGCAACAATTGTCTCCTTTCCTGGAAAGTAAGGGTGATAATTACAGAGTATGGCTGATGAAAAGGACAAATAGTCCAACAGGTTTTGGTGATAAACATCAATAAAGAAATAATGGGTTAATGTTAAAGTTTTATTGATCAGGCAACAAAGGCTGCAGGGAAACTTAATTGAGACAATACTGAGTGTAGGATATAATGCACTGTTAGCAGGTCTTAGGAAGGATTCCTTAAAAGGCATATCAAAACAGAAAAAGAATTTTTCTTAGGCATGAATTAACGTAAAACCATAAGATAATGGCAAAGAGATAGCTTGGCAAAAAAACCAAATATATAAATCAACTTATTTAATTAATGTGCAAAATTTGAGTTGGTACATTTTTTTTTTCAGACCATGAATTCAGTACATGAAGTATACAATAATATTTAGCATAAAACAGATGCACGAAACATGAAGAAATTGGCAAGTTTTTAAGTTTTCATCATGAAATAAATTATCAAAACTGAAAGTTATGCAACACTTTAATTAAATGAAAATGTTTTACATTTCTGATACTGTATATACCTCATTACGCTTATCATGCATACTTCAAACACCTCAAAAGAACTTTGAATTTTATTACATAAGTGATTAAAGGTGATCAATTCATCCTCAACTTGAAAAAATTCTGAGAATGGGCGTTCCCAAAGGAAATGAACACTTAAACATGAAATATGAGTAATAAAATGAAATATATTCACAAAAATATAACACCATAAATAATCACTGAAAACTGAAACAAAAAGTAACATATTCATACAAGTGAAATAAAATACATAAAAATGCTATAATAAAAGATTCTAAAAAAATAAGTTAAAAGATTCCCAGCTACCAGCTTTGTTGCATTTCATTCAAAAAACATACAAAAAGCAAATAGAAAAAAACTGTGTGTAACAGAAAAGTGCAGGGTAAAGATCTTAAAAGTGTGTTTTTTCCAGATTTTTTCTACAAGCAGTGAGGGATATTAAATGCATCTTTGGGATTGAGGGTTCTCTATTCTATTTCTGAAAATCTATGTGGGATTGAGAAAGACAGAGCTCTATATGAATGAAATGCATTCTAAAAACATGAAATGATAAAAAGATTAAAATGAATTGGTTTGGGTTTTTTTCCCTTGATTTTATTTTTTTTTAAAATCTAGATATTATAAATCAATGTACATTTTTTATCGCTTACTTTAAAGTAATTAAGAAAAAATTCCCTCTCTAACATTTCTTTAAAAAAATGACAATTGAACAAAAAATATAGAGCTTATTTGAGGTATTATGAGTGTATTAGACCATGTCCAAATAATTTCTTTATCTACATGAAAGCTTGTTTTCGCCTTAAAAAAACATGACTCCCCCTGTTTCCCCCAAAATACAATTTCAAACATCTGTAACGTCAATAAAAATTTGAACATCAAAATTCGCTGTTAATATGCACAACTACAGAGTTGCATTGACAAGATGATATATGAGGAATTCCAACAAATTTCTAAGTACAAAGGGCCAAAACTCCCACAAAAATTTGAGGATCAAAATTCCCTGGTAATTTGCACATCTTCATTTGGTGTCCTTTGTACAAACCAAGTTTTGTTGAATTTGGTTCTGTAGTTTCAGCGGAGTTGCACTGACAAACTTTGTGAAGGACAAAAACATTATGTGGGGGGAGACATGATATTTTTTTCAAAAAACATGGGACAATTTACTAATTATTATTTCTAGTTTAGGGATAATAAAGCATCCATGCAGGGAAATAATAAAAAAATCAACAGATTTGTGCATTGCAAAAAAAAAATGTGTGACAACTAAAACAAAATATTTTAATTTAACTTCTAAATGTGAACAAGAAGTTTTTTTTTCTATTTAGGAACGTGTAAGGAATAATATACTGTAATTCTTTGGTTTGGGTAATAATCTAACCACATTAAAATTAGTTATAAGTACAAAAAATGTAGCATTACTTAAAGTTAAATTCATAAATGTAAAACCATTTACTTTAAAACAAAATAGATGACTTGATAATATGCAGAAATAATGAAATTATCTAAGAAATAAATGAAAATGATTGCTTTTTCTTGTATGATAATTGTAAACATGATATAATCCATGAATATGAACTTAAATCAAAATAAAATGATGAATATGAGTTTACAAATTATTAGAAGCATATATTTGAGTTAAAATAAATATTCTACCAATTGAAAAATATTCAAAGAATTAGTAAATAAAAGTAATATAGAATGCTGAAAAGAAATAAACGGGTGATATTTTTAACCTACCGCTCATTGCTAATGACGCTGTATTCATATCATCTGAAAGTGTTAGTGTGAAAAAATTAGGAAAAATACAGATCATTAAATATTTTTTAGAGAAAGGAAAAGGAAATTTCAGAATGATCAAAAATATTCATGATGTTAGGTTTACATTGTTATATGGGAATAAAAGATTGGTTCTTGGAATAAAACTGAACACTTAGATAATATAATCAGATTTCAAAGTGAAATTTAAAGTGATTTTACATGTATGTGCTTCAAATCCTTAATGACTGGAAAATTTAAACTGACAACCTCAAGGAAAAATATTTCATTTGTGCCTCAATTAACCAAGAATTTGTGCACATTTATGACTAGCATAATTTAACACTTTTTTTCAAATCACCCAAAATATAATTACCTGTAGGGACAGCCAGAGAAACGGTGACCTTAAAAGTCACACTGTGTGTTGCATCCAGTATGGCACCTTTCTTTCCTCGCCTTCGGCCTACAGACGTACCACTTCCACAACTCCTTGGTCTTTCAACACTCTCTGTACTCTTAGGTCTGCTATTTGGCCTGCTGTCAACAGACTTTTTCTCAGAGGACGGACTGTCTGTTCCCCTTCTACTTCTTCTGCTTCCCGCTCTTTCTGGCGTGCCAATTCTATCTTCTTCATAGCTAACTTTTCTCTCTATGTCGGGGCTTTTCTTTTCATGTTCAACTTCATCAGCTTTGATTTTTGCCTCTGTGTCACTTCGAGCAGTTTCTTGATTTGAGGGTTCCTCAGTTTCCATCTCAAGTAAATCTAGTATAACTTCTTCTTAGTTAATCTTTATCTTTCCATTTTTATTCTGAAAAAAAGGAATTACTGTTTATACAAAAAAGATGGCATAGTACATTAGATCCTACATCAAATAATGTAACAGATTCTTTTTAAAAAAACATGATATGATTACATGTGTTTGTAGATAAAAATGTAAAATAAGAAAGTCAGTGAAAACAAAAAGGTTTCAGACTATATTTTATCACTCCTACCCTTTCTTCAAATGAAAAAGGGTAACAATTTTTTTAAAGCGTTATTTTTTAAAGTTTGAAACTCTTGCTTATTACTAATGTGAACAAGAACATCATATTTATAGATTTACGTAATACATGTAAGTGCATTTACTAGGTTTTAAAACTTATAATTCTAAACTAAAGTAGTGAGATTATTAGATTGCTGATAATCATACTTCTTTTTCATTATGTACATTTTTGTAAACAAATCAATATTTTATAGATTAGACTTCCTATGAATTTGATTGATAAGTATCAACACAAACTGAAAAGTACATCTTACTTTTTTATTTCCTCCCAATAATTTTAATCATATATAACAAACATAAAAATTATAAACATATTACCGGTATAAGAGATTGATTAAATCACACACAAAACTTTTCATCTTAAATGAGAGATCAGAAGCAAAGAACAGACAGGTGCATTAATGAGAAAACAAGAGATTGGTTGTACAAAAAAAAATGTATGAAAGATATATTTTATCTCAAACTTTCTTCTACTGTCAAGTGGTACTTTAGAAACAGAGTTTGCATGAATCATTTGAAAATCAAAAAAAATTTGGTGTAGCTTCAAAAAAAATATTATGATTTTTGTTAATATAGAAAATGTGATATGGGAATGACAGGATTCCTTAATGATAGAACTCTGAACGTTCTCAAGAGCTAATGAACAGGTTCCATATTAGGCATATATTTTTAAAAATTGTGTTAAATTTGATGTTACAGATGAGATACAGTCATTGTAAAATTTAGTAAAAACAGTTCTTACATTGGTGATATTCATTTTTTAAAGTCATAAAATACATTTGTACATAAATGCTGATGAGAAAGTAAACCAGTTACGGTTACTTCGAGTCTGAAATGCTTTTTTCATTATTTCTTTAGTAACAATTCATGCCAAAGCACATAAGAAAAATCAAAATAGAAAAGTAAGCCTACAAAGTAACAAACTAATTATAGGGAACACACGGGTTATGCCTATGGGCTCACAAAATTAGTTGGTTTGGGGTTTTTTTGTCAAGCCAAACAACCATTCAAGGCAAAATTTTCACAGCACATATATTTATTGTCTAAAGTACACAATATTGTCATCATAAATTTGTTCAGTCACGTCTGTAATTAAATTCATTTCTGTAAATTTGGTGGGATTTAAAAGGTTTAACAGGCAGTGAATAGGCAATCTGTTTAACGCCGTACACTACAGTAGTCAGAACAGTAAAGCGCTTGGTATGGACCAGTTTTGTCCTAGTTTGAAGGGCCATTAGGAAAAAATTAATATAAAAAGTTTAAATTTTACCAATTTAATAGCCAATGAGACTTATAAACAACAAATTTTTAGTTTCTTTTTACCCTTTTCTCTTCAATTTTTGTTGTACAACTGCTTGGCAACGAGTCACAGTTATTCCCCTTGGAAGAAATACTAAAACCCTGAGCAACGTTACGGACAGGTGTTTTTGAAAACGAAAAATGTTGGTGTTTTTTTGTAACAAAATTATATTTATTATTTATCCTTTACCGGGGACAGATAATATTGTTTTGCAATTGTAACTCTACACGTATGCGCTGACAACATGTTTTAAAACATTTATTTTTTAAAGCTGAGAGTCGCAGAGTAAGTCAAGTAGGTAACTTATGGTAATGCTTTTCCATCTAAATTTTGAAATTCTCATCGAGGACTTTTTACCAACAATCAAGCAGAAATCTATCAAATTACTTTTTTTCAAAAGAGTGTGTTGTCTTGATTTTGTGCACAGCTATGTCAAGAAGCCTAAGATGTGCACATGAGAATCAAGTTACAAAAAAAAAAAATAGACGAAAAAGCATTTGATTCAATTAACATCGGCTAAACTGAACTGAGTTGCCTTTTTACTTAGACCTGTTGATAAGATTTATTTACAGGTCTATACCTTATATATTTATTTTTTTCTATTTCATTATACAGTAGTGACATAAGCACTGATGATAACGCACTGTTTATTCTTTTCATAACACCTCGGAATTACCGGATCTCTGTTTCCCTTTTAAGATACATATTCACAGAGATGATGAATTTATTAGAGCTTTACTATTTGCAGCTAACATCATGGTTAAAATATCTTATTTTTTATGAAACTGAAAAAAAAATCTTAAGTAAAGCAAATGCAAATATTCAGATTAATTGTGTTGTTATCAAAGTATATATCTCTGATAAACTTCACATCCCTTCAGTATGTTCGTTGTTCTTCATGTCACACACTGTTTAAAGATTCGGTTTCCGTGTTTTTATGCCCCCGCGACGACATGTCGGGGGGCATTAAGTTTTACTCATGTCCGTCCGTACGTACGGACGTACGTACGTCCGTACGTCCCGTACGTCCGTCCGTACGAATTTCCGTCAAGCTTTTCTCAGCAACCGTACATGAGAATGACTTGAAACTTGGTAGGATGGTTCAGTATGACAAACAATACGTCCTAAGTGATTTTGAGACCCGTCGGACATCTACTTCCTGTTTGGGACTTAGGCCATGTGAAAATATGTGAACATGACTATGAAAATTTCCGTCAAGCTTTTCTCAGCAACCGTACATGAGAATTACTTGAAACTTGGTAGGATGGTTCAGTATGACAAACAGTATGTCCTAAGCAATTTTGAGACCTGTCGGACATCTACTTCCTGTTTGGGACTTAGGCCATGTGAAAATATGTGAACATGACTATGAAAATTTCCGTCAAGCTTTTCTCAGCAACCGTACATGAGAATGACTTGAAACTTGGTAGGTTGGTTCAGTATGATAAACAGTACGTCCTTAGCGATTTTGAGACCTGTCGGACATCTACTTCCTGTTTGGACTTAGGCCGATTGGAAAATATGTGAACATGACTTGAAAATTTCCGTCAAGATTTTCTCAGGAACCATACATGAGAATGATTTGAAACTTGGTAGGATGGTTCACTATGACAAACTGTATGTCCTAAGCGACTTTCATGTCTCTCAGACATCTACTTCCTGTTTTGGGCCTAGCGGGGGCATCCGTGTCCCATGGACACATTCCTTCTTTATTTTTAATGTATTTTGATAAAACGTTTAGAAATGCCCGTCCGCACATTTCATGTGGATACTGAGTGAGCATATAAAACCCTTCTGTCCAAACTGCATATATTCAACCTTATGGGTCTTACAATGCATTTTTCGAAGAAGTTTAGCACGGCATAGTAAATCAAAGTACTGAAAGTACTGGTAGCCGGGGTAATCTACAAATTTTAAATTGTTTATATGTAGCAAAAAATTTTTAAAAAAGCTACTTTTTATGTAAAAGGGATATTCACAAGGATTCCAATGAAAAAAGAAAAGATTTTGAAAATCGAACTAAAATTTTTTTTAAGTTGATTTAATGGGCGTGGCCTGTCTTTGGTCCCCTGTAGCAATGTTACGGTGCAATATATATGAAAAAAACATTGACATATAAAGTTGACAGAATATAACGAAGACTTCCAAACTCCTTCGCAGTAGACTTATCCTTATACGAAATAAATATTAAATACATGTTCATGTGACTAAAATTTCGATTATCATATAAGACCTATATATTACCGATCTATATTTATAGTGATCACTACTAGTTATATGAATGAGAGGTGGTATATTTTCCGAACTACCTTTTACCTCCTAAGGAATTTGTCAGAATAAACTGCCTCTTCTAGGCAACAGTTGAAGGAATGTAAGCATAATAAAATTATTTAGTAGAGAAGTGAAACTTAAATGAAAATTTAAAGTGAAAACTTTCTAAATTTTGGTAAAGCTCAAACATTAAAGAATTGTTGTAAAAATTAACCATGCAAAATCTTATCTATAAAAATGTATTAAACAACGAAAACAAATGTACAAAAATGATAAAATAAACCGCAAGCAGGAGGTAGATTATGAAACTCGTTACATTTATAAATGGTCATCACTTTAATCAAAAACATCCTTTCTTCATCAGAAGCTTTAAAATTGCCAAAATCGATATCAATATTAATTGTAAATATTAAATATACCTCTATACCACCCCCTACAATGGGCATTTCGGTAATTTCATTGGGCATTTCGGTAATTTTAAAGGCATTTCGGTAATTCGAAGTACCGAATCTGAGATGAATACAACTAAGTAAAATCTTTCCTGTAACTCCTGTAGAATTTATCAATTTGAAATGACAAACGATCCAAAATTTCATCGACTCTGTACCAGAGAAGTCACACTTACAAAGTATTGCTATGACCTCAAACTTACCGATGGCAAACATTCCTATTTTTTTATTTTCCTCTGTCAGCTTCGTTTGCAGGCGCGCAATCACAATAGGAAAGACGTCAGGGCAAAAAGGACAATAAAACTGTGTTTAAAAAGTCTTTGCATTGCCATACCTTGTGTGTTTCTTCAAGATAATTAAAAATTTCTTTTGCTACTACAATTTTCATAAAAAGATCGTTTTTGTAGTACATCTTGAAAATAAATATATTCAGTGGTTCTAAAGAGCGAAAATTTGGTTGATTAAAAAATTTCAATGAAAAACTACTTGGTCGAGAAACAATTTAACAGAAAATTCATTTTTAAGGATCAATTATTTTAAATATGAATAAATTCTTCTTTAAAGAACCGTTTACAGAATCATTTTATCTGATCAAATAAAAAAATATCAGGATTTGAACTTTTAGTTAATTATCCTGCCCATCGATGTTTTATGTAGCCATCCAGTTTGACACTTATAATGAGATGCAAATTAGAGAATATGACATCACTACATTCCTATAAACAAAATATCAATCCGCTTTTGTATTCTTTATTAATCAATAATTACTATCGCATCAGATAGGCGTTTTACATACTTGTACAAAATTTGAAAACTATATAAATAAATTTATAACATAATTGCGAGTAAGGCGACGAAAAAAAACAGATCTGGAAAAAGAACTATATTGCAAGCGTGTATTGATATTTCTATTAATAGATTTTTGGTAAACTGCCGGAAAAACCATCTGCAGGCTTACCGAAAGGCTATCGTAGCTATAGCCGTGGCTAATCGCTAGCGATTACCCCGGCTAAAAATGAATATGACACACCAAACTGCACAAAACTCAATATTTATTTATATTAGTAATTCATTTATCAATATAGATAATTCGATTTATTCATATTAATAATTCAAAGTGGAATTATGAATATTAATAATTCTTTTAGATTATCAATAAACCATTTATCTATATAAAAAAAAAATCATTTATTTATATTAATTAACAAAAAATGAATAAAAATGAATTATTGATATAAATGGATGAATTATTAATATGTATCTAGTAGCTGTACTTGAAGAACCAACCGGTTATAAGTCTAACTTTTGACATACATTTGGTACCACTCGATAATAAGTCTAATTTGACATATTTGTTGTACCACTCGGTAATAAGTCTAATTTGACATAATTGTTGTACCACTCGATGATAAGATTACCTTTTGACATACTTGTTGTACCACCCGGTAATAAGTCTACCTTTTGACATACTTGTTGTACCGCTCGGTAATAAGTCTAATTTGACATACTTGTTGTACCACTCGGTAATAAGTCTACCCTTTGACATACTTGTAGTACTACTCGGTAATAAGTCTACCCTTTGACATACTTGTTGTACCGCTCGGTAATAAGACTACCTTTTGACATACTTGTTGTACCACTCGATAATAAGTCTACATTTTGACATACTTGTAGTACCACTCGGTAATAAGTCTACCTTTGACATACTTGTTGTACCACTCGGTAATAAGTCTAATTTGACATACTTGTTGTACCACTCGGTAATAGGTCTACCTTTTGACATACTTGTTGTACCACTCAGTAATAAGTCTAATTTGACATACTTGTTGTACTGCTCGGTGATAAGACTACCTTTTGACATACTTGTTGTACAACTCGGTAATAAGTCTAATTTGACATACTTGTTGTACCGCTCGATAATAAGATTACCTTTTGACATACTTGTTGTACCGCTCGATAATAAGATTACCTTTTGACATACTTGTTGTACTACGCGGTAATAAGTCTACCTTTTGACATACTTGAGGTATCACCCGGTAATAAGTCTACCTTTTGAAATACTTCAGGTACCACCCAGTTTCGACATACTTGTGGCACCACACGGTAATAGGTCTACCTTTTGACATATTTGAGTTACCACCCAGTTATAAGTCTACCTTTTGACATAATCAAGTACTACCCAGTGTTTAGTCTGCCTACTGACATACTCAAGGTACCATCCAGTGATAAGTCTAGCTTTTGCATACTAAGGATTCTTTAGGTAACACCAGGTAATAAGTCTATCTATTGATATACTTGGGACACAACCCGGTGATAAGTCAAGCTTTTGACATACTAGGGATACTTTAGGTAACACCCGGTTATAAGTCTGCCTAATGACATACTTGATGTACCACTCGTTGATAAGCCTAGCTTTTGACATACTGGTACTAGGGATACTTGAGGTACCACACGGTCATAAGTCTATCTTTGACATACTAGGGATACCTGAGATACAACCCGGCCATAAGTCTAGCTTTTAACATACAAGGGATATTTGTGATGCCATCTAGTGATAAGTCCAGCTTTTGACATACTGGGGATATTTGAGATAACACACGGTAATAAGTCTGCTTATAGACATACTCGTGGTACCACCTAGTGATAATTAGAAAATAATGAGATGTGGAATAAGTGTACACGACAGAAATAGGGGTACTTGTGGTACCATTCAGTGATACGTCCAACTTTTGACATACTAGGAATACCTGTGGTACCATCCAGTAATAAGTCTAGCTTTTGACATACGAGGGATACTTGAGGTAACCCCCGGTAATAAGTCTGCCTATTGACATACTTGTTGTATCATCCAGTGATAATTCTAACTTTTGACGTACTAGGGATACTTAAGGTAACACCCGCTAATACGTCTGCCTATTGACATACTCGTGGTAGTCCAGCTTTTGAAATACTAAAGGAGATACTTGAGGTAACACCCGGCAATAAGTCTACTTTTTGACATACTTGGGGTACCACCCGGTGATAAGTCTATCTTTTGACATACTTGAGGTTACACCCGGCAATAAGTCTACTTTTTGACATACTTGGGGTACCACCCGGTGATAAGATTATCTTTTGATATTCTAGGACACTTGAGATAACAACCAGTGATAAATCTACCGTTTGACATACTTGAGGTTTTACCTACTTGAATTTCCACTGGTGATAGGTCTACCTTTTGACGTACCAGCGCATTGGTAGAGTCGTTTTGACTTTCTTGTACGTTAAAAGTCAGTAAAACTCATGATTACTGCTTCTGGTAGTGAATCATACAGATATAATATCATCACAAAAACAAACCATAAAAAAATCACATGACAACCGAACTGCAACCAGCAACACGAACTAAAATAGAAACGACCGTGGACTCGGATGCCCCGGAGGAGTAAGCTCGCACCGAGGAGTTGCCAATAATTGATTTAATCATAAGAGTGTGGGTAAAAGGACGACAATACTAAATCGCTATGTCAAAACAACATCCGTGCTCATTTGAGAGCACAGACGCTGTTTCTGTGTCCGTATTTGGCTACCAGAACATGATGTCTTCGGTATGGCGACAACCACCGGTGAGCAACGTGCCAAAGTATAAAATTAATTTTGTTGCTAGTACGTTGTTTTCTTTTATTACAAAAATAGTCAACAAGTAGTCCTCTTCTTTATCAGGACAACGATTTGTGACCCTGCATGTTTGTGAAAGATTATTATAGACAGAATGTATTCTATATATATATTGAATAAAGGTCTAAGGAATGGTTCATTATAATTAATTTACATATATATTTTTTTCAATTTAGACGAAAAATTGTGAGTGGTCAGTGATTACAATACCAATTGATACCATGTTCAGCATAAATCATACATACACAAAATGATCGAAAACTTGTAATGGTGAGGTACACAAGGAATTTACTTCGAAAATAAATGTCAAACTTTCTCATTGATTTAAAATCTTTTCTCAGGCTTGTAACTCTCCCACAATTCTAGATGCATGGTTATGTAACTAATTTCGAAACGAACCAGAATATATAATGAAACTGTATCTATCATTAAGAAGCTACAATATATGGATATCAATATATTACTATCACATTACAATAGAAAAGAGATGTCATTACTTATATCGATATTGATGTTCAGATTGTAACAGACTTATCGTTAATGGGCTTTCGCCCGATTTGAAAAACATACTTACCAAATAATTTGTATGCATGCTGTGACATTTAAAAGTATAAAGGTAAGTTTGTTTTTTGCCTTTTCCTTCTTTCTAACCTTTTGAGGATTTTGGGATTGTTTTCTTAAAAGAAGATTATTTGAAGAAAACGATGAATTCAAATTAAACAGCATCTGCTATCAGTAGATTAATATCATTATTTTTAGTTATAACCTACTTATTTACTTTAAAAAACATAGTTAATAGTATTTCTATTTGGTAAAAATGAACAAATAAACGAATGAAAATGCTTTTTTAGCCAAATAAAAAAAATTCAAATTCGTCGCGTATATATCCGCTTGTTTTAAAAGGAATTTTTGCCAAAGCGTTTAATATGAATGAGTATGAGTAAGTTGGTGCTGTATATGCCATATATTATACATGATATGATGACATAATGATGAAATGAACATGAAATGACGATGATGATGAGAAATATGAGTGGATAGTCTTGGCGATTCACTACTTGGCGGACCACAAAGGGATCTTTTACACGCATTAAAGGTGGCACTCTCAACAACCGTTGGCCACAATTGTCAGCGATTTCCGTTTCATGACTTGACAAACTCCGCGGACGAGACTCAGGGTTCTTCTATTCAGTCACCAAGTGAACACATCTTGGTCGGTCCGTGGGCTTGGCAATATTTACTAATGACCCTTCGGTGCTTTTAACCAGCTAGGCTCTGTTGCGGGACTATTCACCACCTGGGAAGCATTTCCAAATTTCGCCAATAACTGATTATGATGATTTTAGCTCTTACCAATACAATATGTTTATGACTATGACTGTAGGATTTCTTTACAAACTCTTTATCGTTGATGGTTTATATGCAATTCCTCATTTTTTGTTGCTCTTCTTTCATCAAGACTTTGTTGATGATACTGTCCCCTATCAAGCCGATTTTTGGTGATTAATATGGGTTTTACCAGATCTTTGTTGTGATTGTGGGTTTAACGAAATCGTTGTTGGTGCTTATGATTTTCACTATATCTTTGCTGGTGTTTTTTTTCCAAATCATTGTTGGTGCTTATGATTTTCACTATATCTTTGCTGGTGTTTTTTTTTCAATCATTGTTAGTGCTTATGATTTTCACTATATCTTTGCTGGTGTTTTTTCCAAACCAATGTTGGTGCTTATGATTTTCACTATATTTTTGCTGGTGTTTTTTTCCAAATCATTGTTGGTGCTTATGATTTTCACTATATCTTTGCTGGTGTTTTATTTTTTATATCATTGTTGGTGCTTATGATTTTCACTATATCTTTGCTGGTGTTTTATTTTTGATATCATTGTTGGTGCTTATGATTTTCACTATATCTTTGCTGGTGTTTTATTTTTTATATCATTGTTGGTGCTTATGATTTTCACTATATCTTTGCTGGTGTTTTTTTCCAAATCATTGTTGGTGCTTATGATTTTCACTATATCTTTGCTGGTGTTTTTTTTTTTAAATCATTGTTAGTGCTAATGATTTTCACTATATTTTTGCTGGTGTTTTTTCCAAATCATTGTTGGTGCTTATGATTTTAACTATATATTTGCTAATGTTTTTTCCAAACCATTGTTTGCTGGTGTTTTTACCAAATAATTGTTGGTGATTGTGATTTTTAAAAAAATCTTTGCGATAAGTCAATTTGAAAATACGTTATCTATATTGGAACTAATTAAATAGAAGCTAAGAAGGATTTTTTTTTTTAAACAATTTCGTTTATACTTGATGTTTACGTCGTTTCCTTTTCAGTTAACATTACCTTCCACTCGTATCAAAATTAATAGGATATTAATTCAAAATCATTCAACATTTTGTTATTTAAAAATATATATATTTTTTGTTTTGTTTATATGAAGCGGCACCTAAACTTATCGAACGTGTATAAAAATGGACAGATGTTTCCAATACATAAACAATATCTCATTCATAACATTTCTCTGCTTCTAGAATATTTCAATTTTGTTTAAAATTCTATGACGTATTAGCAATAAATTATAAAAACAGTTTATGTACAAAAGTTTACTTTAAGCACCTGCCGGGTAAGTTCTTCTAATAAAAAAAGAAAAGTTTTTCCATCAACGTGCTTCATGTAAAGTGCTTTGATAAATATACATAAGTAGTTGTATGAAATTAATCACTTTCATAGATGCCTCGTCAGTTCTTGCTAAGATTTCACTTTGGATAGTCCATTTATGTGGGAATAAGCCTATAATGATATTGGTAAGTCCATATATAGCGACGAGGTCATTAATATTAAGACTTAAAGTTTAAAATATGAATTACATACAATAAAATATTTTCTCTTTTCCATTAAAATTTAGTGTCAAAACACTTTAAATAAAGTAAATGATAAGTTTTTTTGATTTTTGTGAGTTTCAGCTTGTACTGAGTTTTTTTTTCCTTTTTTGTATTTTGTATTTTTCATCTTTTTTATTAAAAAGAGGGGGTATTTTATATCATTTTGAATTTCCGCGTCGTAGGGTAGCAATAGAAACACAATTCGTTAATGGATAGCTCATGAAATTAATCTTCTAAACTGAATCTATTTAGGAATCAGTTTATTGCTATTTAACAATGTTTAACAAATCTACCAATTGAGGATAATGATTGGTCTTTTAATGCCTAAAACAGACAAATAACTTTCTAGAGAAAAAACACCGTAATGTTGCTGACTTGGCGCAGACACTTCAAACCAAAGAAAGTGGTGGATATACAAAAAAGGAGCCAAACAATTTTAACATTTAAAGCTGAACAAATTTTAAGTAGTTTTTTTTCTCAGAAGGATGCACTTTTTTACCCTGTTATTTTGCAGCCAATTTTAAATTGAATTTGATACCTTTATTAATATTTTCAATAAAAACTACAAGAGTGCATTCAATATTAGTTCGCTTCACTGATACCCAAGGATCGGTCTAGGATATTTTCTTTCTTCTCAAATGT
Organism: Arcuatula senhousia; assembly: GCA_963971305.1. NCBI lineage: Eukaryota > Metazoa > Mollusca > Bivalvia > Mytilida > Mytilidae > Arcuatula > Arcuatula senhousia. The sequence goes on along the minus strand of OZ020303.1, from coordinate 23,380,570 downwards.
ATAAGGAATTAATTCGATAAAATTTCATCCATCTTCTCATTAATTTGGGATTACATCACAATAAATCAAAATTACATTTCTGTATTTCATGGTGCGAAAGCACAGGATGAGATCACATAGCTCTCCAACTTACCCGCATGCAAATATTAATCAATTGAAAATTCCATTACTGCCGTATTAGTTACCAATACTATGCACCCAGATAATTGTCATCTGATCCTTTATCAATATCTATGTAATCTTTCATCAAAATACTAAAAAAGTTAAGAATTTTGATCTACGTACTTTTTTCTTTCTTTTTAAGTTGCACGAATTTCCACTTGAAAATTGAAAAGTTTAGCCAAACAATATTGTGTCTAAAGCACTTTCTGAAACGAGGATATGAATTTCACTACAAGGATTAAAAACTGAATGGTTTTGTTACAGAGTTTCCCATGATGTCTGAGAACGGATGTACAGACGATACACTGACAGAAGAAGAGATTTCTGCAATCAGGGAGAGCTGGGCTCTGGTCTGGAAAGACAAGAAAGAAAATGCAATCAAAATTTTCGTGACGTAAGTTACTGTACTACTGAACAATACATAGAAAAATACTCTCAATGTTAATTTAGAATCTTTAAAATTTTGTAGTCTTTGGTGTGTGTATTAGCCGATTTGAACGCTTTGATACTCAAACATACACTGTACCCAGATGACTTCAGACTTGTTTACTAATTTATTTGTCCCTGAATTTGGAACTTAATATCGCCAGATAATTTGTAACTGTGTTACCGAAATGAGAAATACATGTACATATATATGACACAACCATTGTACAAAAAACTGAGTTTTTAATTCTGAATGAAACAATTTTCTATCTATCTATGAAATAAATTATGATGAGATGTGGAAAAAAAAGTGACGATTAGCGAAAACATAACAATGGAAACTAGTCAGTATTCTTCAACGTGACCATATCTTGTTTCTGATTTTTATTTTAGATTATTTTCACAGTATCCTGAAGCTAAAGAAAAGTTCAAGGACTTCCAGGAACTCTCAATTGACGAAATCAAAGAACACAAAAAGTTACGAGCACATGCTTTGTCTGTTGTTTATGCTCTAAAATCCTTCATTGACAACTTAGATGACCTTGAAACTCTTGAACAACTTGTCAGGAAAATAGCAAGAAGTCATTACGAACGAACAGTCACACAAACACAAATAGAGGTACATGTACATTTTTTTTCGATATTAAGTCATTTTATTAGACTTTCTGGTTTTTCACGAGCAGCGCAGAATATGTTGAATGTTGACTTCAAATATGTGAAAAAAATGGCATGCATGTAGTCATATCTATTAATCAAATCGGTGATATTAAATGAAGGTAAGGCGGGTGTTTTTAAAATAATTTAATTGCAATTCTTTTTCTAGATTCCCTTCAGTACGTCATTTCTAGTCAAAACATTGCATTTAAATAAGCAGATAAATGTTTTGGTTTCAGTTTCTTTTTTTAATTTCCTTTTCAGTGGGTTTCAACAGTATTTGTCAAAGTGCTTGAAGATTTAATGAAAAGTGACATGAAAAATATTCATAGGAATGCATGGGTTAAATTGTTTGACATAGTACAGGACTTGTGGAAGCAGGAGCACAATGGGATTGAGAATAATCAAACGACGACTTGAAATTCAAAATGGCCGTCATATTAGAATTTTCAAAGGAAAGGCCTATTTTAGTGTTGTCAATCCCGATATACATATTTGATATACATAATATAGACTTGACTAGGATAGTGGTTATGAAAGGAAAGGTATTTGAGGTTCATAAAACATGAAATTGAGTGAAAATATTCTTTCATAATGATAACAGATTGATTATGTAGCCTTTGATTAAATGTGACTCCTTTCTAATAATTCCGAGATCATTACTTTCCAATGAGGTCGGTATATTGATTGAGGAATTTGTATGAACCAATATAAAGGTAATAAATATGAAAATTATTTACATACTCTCATTGTGTTGCTACTTTTGTTGAAGTATATATCTCATAAATAATATTGATTTGCGTCATATGTTTTGTAACATGTGTGATATTGTAAAACAAAATAGCAAACAACTGTAATATACTACCACATGTATATTTATTCATTAAGATTGCAACCAATTATAAATATGTACGTCGTAACGTAAAATGCCATTTCAAACAGATCAGACATACCATGTTGAAAAAAGATATTCTGTTACAAAGAAAAAAAGACCATACAACTTCATCACAACGATCACCAAGTAATACAAAATCGTGGCAAAATCAAAATTTGAATGATTTTTATGCGCTTTGGAGGACAAACAGGAGGATTTTTAAAAGTTGATTTATATTTCTTTTACATCAGTCATTAGATCTTCCCCATGTATGTAGCAGACAGTTAAAGGGTTGTCTTTTTGAACGTTTTTCTTCGTATGTTTCTTTGCTTTGAGATGTTTCTTTTTGTCGATGGACTGTTTGTACATTTTTTTTTGCATGAATATGTTTTGTTTATTTTTATTTTGTTCGTACTCTTGACGACGTCTGTACAAAAATCATAAAGAAGCATATGGGTACCAATGGGGCATTTGACTATTGTATGCATGAAAAGTCCAAGAAAAGATTAGTAGACAAAACAGCATCACGAAAAGGGAAAAAGAAACATGCAGCATTACAAAAACTATGCAAACAACGGGCGAGCGGGTGTATTACTCTATTTCATTCACAAGGTTGGGCGGAGCTTAAATTTCTCAGTGTTTTAGGCAAGATTTAAACGAAGAATCCCGAAATAATTGACCCGTGACCAACCCGGTCAATAAAATAGAGTAATACGTATATGTGGCTGAACAGTGGTGATGTCACCGTCTCTTTACGATTTGAGTTGTTAGCGATTTAGTTGGGGTTTTTGAACAGCATAAGAACAACACTAAGAATGTTTGATTCTTCGTGCTGTTCTCGTTCGTATTTCCTGATTATGTCTTGCCTTTTCAGTCATCAGTCTAAGGTAAACCCCAATGGCACTCTATGCTTTTTTCTTATAAAGCTTTCAGAATAGCCAAAGGTTTGTTTGACTGGTGTGAGGTGTCTGGAACAGCAGCTCTTTGTTATGCTGACAGAAAACAAATAAATTATGATATGAGAGCTTTAACATGACCATTTGTCATATGAAGTAGAAACTGAATTTAAAAAAAAATAGACCGATTTTTTTCACATTAATGTTATAACATTTTTAATGAGGATATTTACTGTCTGAACAATACGCTAAAATCAACAAGTATAAATTCATTTGAATCAGTATGTATCAGGAACCTTTTCCCCCAACCATTATGATTACAATCCCCGACTGCACAACATTCTGCATACCTAATACAAGGAGGCTAAGTTAATACAAAGAACTTATATGCAATTATGCCGCTGGTGTACGTATAGGTAAGTACAAAACTCAGTCTATCAGGAACTAAGAGTATACAAAGCCATAAAAACTGCTGCTGCACATTTTGTTGTCTTCCAATGTTATTTGTAAAGGAAAACCAAGCTGTGCTCTTTATCATATAGCATGGTATTACGTTTAACATTAAACATGTTAGAATTATTACTTACTACAATCATATTTTCTCAAAAAAGCAATCAATCAATTATAGTTCAAAGAACAGACTATTTTGTATTTGTGACCTTTAGTTTTGAAAAATAAATTATACACGAATGTCTAACCGATAACCTAAATATCATCGCTACATGTGGGTTCCGGGTGGCGAATAAGTCCGCAGCAGCGCTAAACTTGTCGGTAAAAGTCTACTAAAGAGCACTCAGAAACTTGACATTGGGTGCTCAAAAAGCAACCAGGATATATGCCTTAGGAGGTTGAATTGAACAGCCCTAATATAATGAATGCCGGGATCATCAGGCTGTAAAGCGGAAAACCTAACTGCAAACTGGCAATAGTGGTGCACCGTGTTGGGAAAAATGTCATGTTTCTCGCACGTTAAAGAGTTCTGCTGCAGGTTCGATTAGAATAGAACCCCTAAAATCCCAATACTGGAGACTAAATTATCAGATCCGCTAAACCCTCCTTTTTCTAGCGGCAACTAAACCTCCATAACCGAATGACCTAGTGTCTCCATCCCGGGGGGGGGGGGGGGGGGTTACTCCGGTGTTTTATGACGGGGGTGTGCATTTTGTAGATTGAAATTGGTGCCCGAATCTATGTCAGAAAATCGTCAAAAACATACCCAAATCTATGTGATTAGCAAAAAATACCCATATCTATGTAACGAAATAAAAGTCCATCAAGGGTTTTTTCATTTATTAGAGCCTACCAAAACTAATTACAAGTCTCTTTCTTATCTAAAATGACATCTTAACTTCGTAAAGTATCCCAAAAACACAAAAGACCCAAGTCTATGGCACCTTTTCTGTTTTGACTCTCATGTCTATGTAAGACATCAACAAAAATGGGTACCAAATCTATGTGTACTGCTTAAAAAAAGATACCCAAATCTATGTAAAAAATTGTGAAAAATGGACCCATAAAAATTGCACATCCCGTATATTGTATATAGGGAGTAACCCCCCCCCCCCCCGGGGTCTCCATCCTCCACTTCATCATTAATTCATATTATCACCCCTTTTCATTATCATCTTCCAGATCTAGCCGAAATCGTGCTGCTTGGGAGTTATACAATAACCAACTATAAACCAACAAAAATCATCTTCAATGTTAATGTATTATTTCGTTATATTATAAGCCTGACTTTGTGTACAAGAAAATACGTGATTTCGACATCAGGGACCGGTAAGTACAAAAGTTGTTTTTCATAAATTTTTTGTCTCCTTTTCCTTGATTTTATCTCCCTTAACTCAATAATCAATGATGATGCGATGGGATTGTTGCAACAAGCATGCAGGAAATGCTTTACTATTCATTGCAATCGTGTTTACTTTCGACTTGATATGAATTTTGAGCAGTTATTTTAGTACTCGTGGTCTTGATGCTTAGAATGCCTACTGGATTTGGCCGTTTATTTTTTTTAAGCAAAGGATGTATTGTTGTTCTTGTCAAAACTCCCACACAGTAACACCGTCAAAAGCTTTTGTGCAATTTTACTAAGTGGAATGGGTTAAAACCACAAACCAAATTGACAACCTTTGTTCGTCCCTCTCGATGGACTGGCATCGTTCTATGGAAATGGTATCGAAGGGGAGTCGAAAAATCGGTCCATTAATTTTTCACCCCTGACGAGGGTTGAACCACGAAACCGTGTTAGTAGCTCAATGAGTTAACCACTACACCACAGGTTCTCTTGTATTTTTTTTCGATACTGATAAAACTGCGACCATATATAACCTATAGTTTGCTTTATGCAGATGTCTTCTGAAATGTCCCGTTGGGAGCTTAGTTTTAAACTTATGGGCACTGCAGCGGTAGTTTATACACTTATTTTGTCCGTTTTCAAACTCGAATGAAAAAATATCCAAGAACCATTTGTCATAAATCATATTTTTTTTCTGCCAGTCCTAATGAATTTATGGCATACGTCAAAAGCAAAGGAGTAATAAATATGACCAGGCCAAATTAAACTAGTTTCTCGGACCCAACTATTATTGAAAACTGTAGATGAGTAGATAAAACAAAAATATATTTTTCATATTATTTCATAAAATGTTATTAAAAATATTCATACACAATAATAGCAGAGGAATATATAAAGAATGTCAAACAGTCATATGATATATGTTTTCATTGTTACTGAATTTCCCAGTAACTCTGTTTTATTGTCTTTGGAGTTAATAAGAATACAATGGAATAACCGAGAATATTTTGATAGGAAACTTTTGATTTTTCAACTACCATGCAATGACAGTAGGGAACAATTGATATATCCGATTTTTTTTTCTGAAAAATTCTTTTAACATCTTAAAATTAGATGACAGGATGTCATTTTCAAAGCAAGTCACAGACATTCCTTGAAAGTTTGATGCAATTAATGAATTACGCTAAAATATACACATTTACATTTGATAATAGATTATAAATAAGTGTTTGTGGTATACATGTATGCTTATGAATATCAATTTAATTTTTTTAATCCTACAAATAAAAACGAACACATTTTCGTTTAAATGTTCATCAGCATGCAAAAAACATTACATATACGCATTACTAACATTTTCTAATTAATTGCAAAGAATAAGTATAAGATAAACCCTAATGAAAAATGTAACATGTACATGGATAAAGAAAATTCTGTATCATCTAGGAAAACAAACTTTACAATTCAAGCTTCAAACAAGTCAGTGACAATTTCGAACCTTTTGCAATATTTTTTTTTCTAATAAAAAAACAAAATAAGAAAATATATACATAAGACTTCAATTGATGCTATATTGTCTTGTAGGAATGGTCAATGCATGGTCACATCAAATGATTGTTATAAAATCTTCACATTCGGTCTATACTCATGCTAATGAATAACTATATACCAAGTTTTGCTGCAATTGACCTTATGGCCTCAGACGGAGGCAATTTACCCCAATGTTTTATTTTAGCCATGAGCATTCGAAAATTCCAACATCAGTTCTATGGAGGATATGGAAGACATTCAGACCAACTTTGGTTTTGATTGGTGTAGCCGTTTCAGAGAAGAAAACGTTATCAACGATGACGAGTGACGCCAAGTGATGGTAATAGCCCACACGACCTTACTTATTTTTCACGTTAATGATGAACATTCTTTTTATTATGTGAACTGGCTTTGAATAATGTCCATATATCCATGAAAATATACCAATTTGAATCGATATGTGCCACAAATCCCTGTTTGTAAATCATCAAGACTGTCAAAGATTTTCCGATTTGTCCATCAATTCTATTTCAAGAGGAAATAAACTGTATACCAAAATCAAGGTAAAATGCTTCAAGCAACAGTGTTTATGTTGACATTGTATACTCAATAGGGCTTGAAAAGGTCCAAAATATGAACTGGTATACAAATACGGAATTTCGATAATAGACAGGTGCAGATTAATTCTGATAGATTCCCCCCCCTGTTTTTATCTACCCAGCTAAACCCACCATTCGTGTTGCAACCAGCAAGAAACGCTTGATATTTCAAAGCACATGTGTTCAGATTGACCTGAATTCGAGGCGTAATTTATTTTTTTTATTACATTGTGTACATTGTGTTATGTTTTTATTCCTCAATGTCCACTCGATTTGGTCATATTTTATTCCTTTTTTTTTACTTTCGAGCAAAGGCATTGTTGTTTTATGTCAAAACGCCTTAGCAGCAACCTTTTCGATGCTTTATTCAAGTACAATGAATGGGTTGAAAACACAAAACCAAATTGACTATTGATATTATAAGATGAACCAAGTCAAATTTTTAGTTTGTTTGATTATCAAGGATTGGAGAAAATTTTATGCTCCTGTTAACCCCTTTTCAGCTGGCAGCCTTTGTAGCAACCATCATCGAGCCTACTCTTATAAAAATCTGCAAAGGGGTCTTTAACGTGCATGGAATATTGCTCTACCAATACACAGGAAAACATTTGTCCATTCCTTTAAAAGAATAGCATCGTACCTTGCAAATGAAGTCAAGGAAGAGTCGGGAATTTGGTCCATGGATTTTATTCTTCATCGAACCACGAACCTTTGAAATAGTATCCAAACGCCTTAACCACTAAACCACCAGCTTCCTTGTCAAGTCTTGCCCGATATTGATAACACTGCGACCAGATATAACCTATAGTCTTCTATAATCAGATATATTCTCTTTTCTGAAATGGGAACCAAGTTTTGACTTTACACTAAATGCTAGTTTATCTAACTAATTGCATGACGTTTTCAAAATTAAATGAAAATATATACAACAATCATGATGTCACAAATGTATTTTTTTTTGCCAGTCCTAATGAATAAAGATATATTATATCATAATTATCTTCATTTTGTTCCAGCTTTTCAAAACAAAGTGTATCTCTTATTTTTTTGTGACTTTAAAAACAAATTATTCTATATTGCAGAGAGCTTAAGAACATGTTTGTTGCAACAAAGGGAAGCAACCTCATCGGCTGTTTTCAAAAGTTGATGTTAATGATCTCTGTGTGTGAAAATGGACATAAATATAAACCATACACCAAATGAAAATAATGAATATCATTGGATTATTAAAATAATATTTTATTTTACAAAGATTAGTTTCTGACCTGCGGTAGAAGGAATTTGAAATATGAATAAGGCCAAGTTAGTTTTGACCAACCATCTACATATTGATAAAGGCCAAATTATTTTGGAGCATCCACATATTGATTATTTTAAACAAAGTCCACCAAATTACACACAGCACAAATTGAATAGATAAAAGTTCAATTTAACCAGAAAACCTAAGACACAGAGACAAAAAAAAACAACAACATCAAAAATAAAACAGAGAACCTTCATCCATCTTCTCATTAATTTGGGATTACATCACAATAAATCAAAATTACATTTCTGTATTTCATGGTGCGAAAGCACAGGATGAGATCACATAGCTCTCCAACTTACCCGCATGCAAATATTAATCAATTGAAAATTCCATTACTGCCGTATTAGTTACCAATACTATGCACCCAGATAATTGTCATCTGATCCTTTATCAATATAAATGTAATCTTTCATCAAAATATTACAAGTTAAGAATTTTTTCATATACGTACTTTTTTCTTTCTTTTTAAGTTGCACGAATTTCCACTTGAAAATTGAAAAGTTTAGCCAAACAATATTGTGTCTAAAGCACTTTCTGAAACGAGGATATGAATTTCCCTACAAGGATTAAAAACTGAATGGTTTTGTTACAGAGTTTCCCATGATGTCTGAGAACGGATGTACAGACGATACACTGACAGAAGAAGAGATTTCTGCAGTCAGGGAGAGCTGGGCTCTGGTCTGGAAAGACAAGAAAGAAAATGCAATCAAAATTTTCGTGACGTAAGTTACTGTACTACTGAACAATGTATAGAAAAATTACTTTCAATGTTAATTTAGAATCTTTAAAATTTTGTAGTCTTTGGTGTGTGTATTAGCCGATTTGAACGCTTTGATACTCAAACATACACTGTACCCAGATGACTTCAGACTTGTTTACTAACTTATTTGTCCCTGAATTTGGAACTTAATATCGCCAGATAAAAAAAAATACTATTATATTTGTAACTGTGTTACCGAAAGGAGGAATACATGTAGATATATGACACAACCATTGTACAAAAAACTGAGTTTTTAATTCTGAATGAAACAATTTTCTATCTATCTATGAAATAAATTATGATGAGATGTGGAAAAAAAGTGACGGTTAGCGAAAACATAACAATGGAAACTAGTCAGTATTCTTCAACGTGACCATATCTTGTTTCTGATTTTTATTTTAGATTATTTTCACAGTATCCTGAAGCTAAAGAAAAGTTCAAGGACTTCCAGGAACTCTCAATTGACGAAATCAAAGAACACAAAAAGTTACGAGCACACGCTTTGTCTGTTGTTTATGCTCTAAAATCCTTCATTGACAACTTAGATGATCTTGAAACTCTTGAACAACTTGTCAGGAAAATAGCAAGAAGTCATTACGAACGAACAGTCACACAAACACAAATAGAGGTATATATACATTTTTTTTGCAATAAGTCATTTAATTAGACTTTCTGGCTTTACAAGAGAAGTGTAGAATATATTGGATATAAAATGTTGGCTTTAAATACGCAGAAAGAATGACATGCAAAATAGTGATGTAGTTCTATATATTAATCAAATAGGGATATAAAATGAAGGTAAAGCGTGTGGTTGAAAATGATTTTATTTAAAAGAAATTTTCCAGATCCCCTTCAGTACGTCATTTTTAGTCGAAATATTGCATTTAGATAAGCAGATAAATGTTTTGGTTTCAGTTTCTTTTTTAATTTCCTTTTCAGTGGGTTTCAACAGTATTTGTCAAAGTGCTTGAGGATTTAATGAAAAGTGACATGAAAAATATTCATAGGAATGCATGGGTTAAATTGTTTGACATAGTACAGGACTTGTGGAAGCAAGAGCACAATGAGATTGAAAATAATCAACCGACGACTTGAAATTCAAAATGGCCGTCATATTAGAATTTCAAAGGAAAGGCCTATTTTAGTGTCGTCAATCCCGATATACATATTTGATATACATAATATAGTCTTGACTAGGATAGTGGTTGTGAAAGGAAAGGTATTTGAGGTTCATAAAACATGAAATTGAGTGAAAATATTCTTTCATAATGATAACAGATTGATTATGTAGCCTTTGATTAAACGTGACTTCTTTCTAATAATTCCGAGATCATTACTTTCCAATAAGGTCGGTATATTGATTGAGGAATTTGTATGAACCAATATAAAGGTAATAAATATGAAAATTATTTACATACTCTCATTGTGTTGCTACTTTTGTTGAAGTATATACCTCATAAATAATATTGATTTGCGTCATATGTTTTGTAACATGTGTGATATTGTAAAACAAAATAGCATACTACTGAAATATACTACCACATGTATATCTATTCATTAAGATTGTAACAAATTATATAGATGTACGTCGTATTGTAAAATACCATATCAATCAGAACAAACATACCATGATGAAAAAAAAAGGCATATTGTAACAAAGAAAAAAGACCATACAACTTCATCACAACGATCACCGAAAAGAAATACAAAATCGTAGCTTAATCAAACTTGAATGAATTTATATGCGCTTCTGAGGACAAGCAGAAGGGATTTAGATTGATTTATATTTCTTTTACATCAGTCATTAGATCTTTCCCATGTATGTAGCAGAAGGTTAAAGGGGTTGTCTTTTTGAACGTTTTTCTTCGTATGTTTCTTTGCTTTGAGATGTTTCTTTTTGTCGATGGACTGTTTGTACATTTTTTTGCATAAATTTGTTTTATTTAGTTTTATTTTGTTCGTACTCTTGACGACGTCTGTACAAAAATCATAAAGAAGCATATGGGTACCAATGGGGCATTTGACTATTGTATGCATGAAAAGACCCGAAGAACAGATTAGTAGACAAAACAGCATCACGAAAACGAAAAAAGAAACATGCAGCATTACAAAAATGATGCAAACAACTTAATTGTATTTAATGTGACGATCGAGCGGATGTGCGTATATGTGGCTGAACAGTGGTGATGTCACCGTCTCTTTACGATTTGAGTTGTTAGCGATTTAGTTGGGGTTTTTGAACAGCACAAGAACAACACTAAGAATGTTTGATTCTTCGTGCTGTTCTCGTTCGTATTTACCGATTATGTCTTGCCCTTTCAGTCATCAGTCTTAGCTTAAGTCTATGCTTCTTTCTTATAAAGCTTTCAGAATAGCCAAAGGTTTGTTTGACTGGTGTGAGGTGTCTGAAACTTTGTTATGCTAACATAAAATAAATAAATTATGATATGAGACAAACCTTTAACATGACCATTTGTCATATGAAGTAGAAACTGAAGTCGAAAGTAAAAAACATAGACCGATTTCTCGCATTAATGTTTTACATTTTTAATGAAGATATGTACTGTGAACAAAACGCTAAAATCAACAAGTTTAAATTCAATATGTATCAGGAACCATTCCCCCCCAACCATCATGATTCCAATCACTCAAGAAATAACCCGATTACACAACCATCTGCATACCTAATACAAGTTGCAGTTATGCCGTTGGTGGACGTATAGGTAAGTACAAAACTCAGTCTATATATCTGGAACACGACTAAGAGGTAAACAAAGCCATAAAAACTGCTGCTGCAGATTTTGTTGTCTTCCAAATTAAGGTTTGATACTTCAAGCTAAATGTTATTTGTAAAGGAAAACCAAGCTGTGTTCTTTATCATATATCATGGTATTACGCTTTACTTAAAATCTTTATACATTAGACATGTTAGAATTATTGCTAACTACACGATAATCATATTTCCTCAAAAAGCAGTCAATCAATTATAGTTCAAAGAACAGACATTTTGTACCTGAAAAAATAAATTATATTAATGTCTAACCGATAACCTAAATTTCATCGTTACCCGTGCGGGTTCCGGGTGGCGAATAAGCCTGCAGCAGCGCTAAACTTGTCGGTAAAAGTCTGCTAAAAAGCGCTCAGAAACCTGACATTGGGTGCTCACAAAGCAACCAGGATGTTTGCCTTAGGAGGTTAAATTGGAAAGCCTTGACATAATGAATGCCGGGGTCGTCAGGCTGTAAAGCGGAAAACCTAACTGCAAACTAGCAATAGTGGTGCACCTTGTTGGGAAAAATGTCATGTTTCTCGAACGTTAGAAAACGCTGCTGCAGGTCTCGATAAGAATAAGACCCCTAAGATCCCAATACAGGAGTCCGACCAAACCCTCCTTTTTCTAGCGACGGTCAAACCTCCCATCACCGAATGGCCTTGTGGCCCAATCCTCCACTTCATTATTACTTCATTGTATCACCCCTTTTCATTTTTATCTTACTGGTCTAGCCGAAATCGTGCTACTTGAGAGACCGGTAAGTACAAAAGTTGTTTTTTATAAATTTTTCCTTGATTTGATCTCCCTTAACTCAATCTTCAATGATAATGCGACAAGCATGTAGGAAATGCTTTACTTTTCATTGCAACCGAGTTTACTCTCGACTCGATGTGAATTTTGAGCAGTTATTTTATAATGCTTTTTTGATTACTTGATTTGGCCATTTATTTTTTTCTAAAGCAAAGGTATTGTTGCTCTTGTCAAAACTCCCCAGCAGTAATAACGTCAAAAGATTTTGTGCAATTTTACTCAGTTCATTGGGTTAAAACCACCAAACCAAATTGACAACCTTTGTTCGTCCCTCTCGATGGACTGGCATCTTTCTATGGAAATGGTGTCGAAGGAGAGTCGAAAAATTTGTCCATAAATTTTTCACCCCTGACGAGGGTCGAACAACGAAACAGTGTTAGTAGCCCAATGCGTTAACCACTACATCACAGGCTCTTTTTTCGATACTGATAAAACTGCGACCAAATATAACCTATAGTTTGATATATTCAGATGTCTTCTGAAATGGCCCACACTGCAGTGGTAGTTTATACACCTATTTTGTCCGTTTTCAAAATCTAATGAAAAAATATCCAAGAACCATGTAACATAGATTATATATTTTTTTCTGCCAGTCCTAATGAATTGATGGCATACGTCAGAAGGAATATTAAATATGACCAGGCCAAATGAAACTCGTATATCAGACCCAACTATTATTGAAAACTGTAGATGAGTAGATAAAACAATAATATAATTTTTATATTGTTTGATAAAATTATATCTTAAAATATTTTTACACGATAATAGCAGAGGAATATATTGAATTCCAACCTACCATCCATGATAAATGTTTTTATTGTTTCTCAATTTCCCAGTAACTCTGTTTTATTGTATATGGATGCTAATCAAAATGAATAGAGAATATTTTAATTGGAAACTTTTGATTTTTCAAATAAGATGGCTACATGGAGTCATAGGATATATGCTACGTTTTCTAAAATAAGTTTAGAAAAAAATATTAAAAGCTGATATAAGGACTATCTAACTATCATTTAATTATTTTCTTTTAAAAAAATTTCCGAAACAAAATTGATTTAACATTTTTAAATTAGATGACAGGATGTCATTTTCAAATACGTCACAAACATTCCTTGAAAGTTTGATGCAATGAATGAATAATTTAAGGCTTTTAGTGACTTTTACTACAATAACGCTAAAACATACACATTTATATTTAATAATAGATTATGAATAAATGTATTTGGTATATGCTTATAAATATCAATTTGATGTTCTCTAATCTTAAAAAACGAACATATTTTCGTTTAAATATTCATCAGCATGCCAAAAAATTACATAAACGCACTACTAAAATTTTCTAATTGATTGCAAAGGATAGGTATAGGATAAACAACTCAACAAACCTTAATGAAAAATGTAACTTTACATGTACATGGATAATGAAAATTATGTATCATCTAGGAAAACAAGCTTTACAATTCGAACTTCAAACAATTAATTAAGTCAGGAACAATTTCGAACCTTTTGTATCTTTTTTTCTAATAAAAAACAAATAAGAAAATATATACATAAGATTGCTATATCGTCTTGTAGGAATGGTCAATCATGGGTCACATGAAACGTTTGTTATAAGATCTTCACATTTATTCTATGAATAACTATATACCAAGTTTTGCTGCAAATGACCTTATGGCCTCAGACGGAGGCAAATGTTCTATTTTAGCCATGGCCATTCGAAAATCCCAACATCAGTTCTATGGAGGATGCCCTATTAGAAACATTCAGACCAAATTTGGTTTTGATTGGTACAGTTTTTTCAGAGAAGAATGAGTTTGAAAAAGTTAGTAACGATGACGACCGACGCCAAGTGATGGTAACAGCCCACATGACCTTACTTATTTTCACGTTTCGATAATAGACAGGTACAGGTTTTTCTCTTTTTTTCCTTTCTCTCTTTTCTTTATCTACCCAGCTAAACCCACAATTCGTGTTGCAACCAGCAAGAAATGCTTGATATTTCAAAGCACATGTGTTCAGTTTGGACTTGAATTCGATGCGTAATTTTTATTACATTGTGTGTGTTGACACTCTAGAGGAAGGAAACCTTGACAACAAATCTCTGGCCCTCCTGGTAGGGGGTTGAGCAAAGGGTTAATCACCCTCTCTTGTAAAACAACAATGATTACAGAAACACAGACAATAGAAATTAATAGTCAAAGGTCCATAGTTCAAAGCAATCACAGGATGATGCGGCTTAGTGAAAGTCGAAAGAAAGCTAAGCAGCTGAACTGCTTAAGAACTAAGGAACCTATCAGAATCGGTAGTTGGAATGTTAGAACTATGCATGAGGCAGGAAAATCAGCCAATATAGCAAAAGAAATGGAAAGATATAATCTAGAGATCCTTGGACTATGCGAAACAAGATGGATACAAAGTGGGAAAGTCAAGACAAATTCAGGCCCAACTATCATATTCTCAGGCCATGAGGATGACAACGCACATCATACAGAGGGGGTGGCAATCATGCTTTCCAAACAAGCAGAAAAAGCAATGATTGGATGGGAACCCATAAACTCCAGAATGATAAAAGCTAAATTCAGAACATCAAATAAGAGAATCAACCTGAATATTATCATGTGCTATGCACCGACTAACGATGCAGAATATGAAAAGAAAAAAGAATTCTATACCATACTACAAGCAGCTTTGAAGGACAAAAGGGAAAGGGAAATGACAATTGTAATGGGAGACCTCAATGCTAGAGTAGGAAATGATAACACCGGATATGAAAGAATAATGGGGAAACATGGAAAAGGAGAGATGAATGAAAATGGGCAGCTATTTGCAGATTTTTGTGCTGAAAACAACTTCGCAATAGGGGGCACAGTCTTCCCGCACAAAAACATACACAAAATCACTTGGTTGTCTCCCGACCATCGTACCCAGAACCAAATAGACCACATTAGTATTAGTTCCAAGTTTAGAAGATCATTATTGAATGTAAGAGCTATGAGGGGAGCAGATGCAGCATCTGACCATTTTCTGGTAGTAGGAAAAATCCAGCTTAAATTAAAGAGGTGCATTCAAAACAACAGTAGATATAGATATGAGGTAGAAAAACTTAAAGTTGACAACATCAAACAGAACTTTACAATAAGTCTGAATAACAGATACCAGGTTTAAGAAGAACAACCTCAGGACAAAAGTTGAAAATAATTGGGCTGATATTAAAGATCTAATCACATTAACTTGCGATGAGGAATTAGGGAGGAAGAAAAAGAAGAACAAGCCATGGATTTCCTACCATACACTCCAAAAAATTGATGAAAGACGAAAAATACATGAACAATGTCTAAGCGTAAAAACAAGATCAAAGAAAGCCAAATATGGGTCAGAGTATAAAGAAAAACATAGAGAAGTGAAGAGAAGTGTGAAAAATGACAAGAACTGCTATTTTGAACAACTTGCAACAAGAGCCGAAATAGCATCAGAGCAAAGAAATATGAAAGAACTGTATGAAATCACACGACAACTATCAGTGAAATCTTCAAAATCAGAAAAACCAGTAAAAGACAAAAATGGCAATACCTTGAACTCAATGGAAGAACAAAGACATAGATGGGCAGATCACTTTACCGAACTGCTTAACCGCCCAGCACCAGAAATTATGGCAGATATTCAACCTGCAACAGAACACCTTGCTATAAACAGCTCAGCTCCATCAACAAATGAAATTATAAAAGCCATAAAGACCTTGAAAAATGGTAAATCCCCAGGTCCAGACTTAATACCAGCAGAGATATTAAAACCTCTCTTAGCAAAAATTTGGGTAACAGAAGAACTTCCAGAAGACTGGAAAAAAGGATACATCATAAAACTTCCAAAGAAAGGAGACTTAAGCCAATGTAAAAACTATAGAGGCATAATGTTACTTTCTGTACCTGGGAAAATACTAAACAGAATCATTCTTGACAGAATTAAATCATCTGTAGACAAGAAACTGCGAGACCATCAAGCAGGGTTTAGAAGAGAGAGATCTTGTATTGACCAAATAGCCACCTTGAGAATGATAATATAACAGTCAATTGAATGGAATAGCTCTCTCTATGTCAACTTTATTGACTTTGAGAAAGCATTCGACAGTCTTGACAGAGAAATCTTATGGAAACTCTTGGACAGCTATGGAGTACCATGCACAATTGTCACCCTTATTAAGAATATGTATGAGGGAATGAAATGCCAGGTGGTACATGGTGGCGATACAAGTAAAAATTTGAAATAAGATCAGGTGTCAGGCAAGGCTGCTTACTTTCCCCTTTTCTTTTTCTACTGGCCATTGATTGGATCATGAGGCAATCAACATCAGGGAGAAGAAATGGAATCCAGTGGAATCTTGTAAACCAACTAGATGATCTGGATTTTGCTGATGATCTGGCTCTTATTTCCCATACTCATGACCAAATGCAAGATAAAACATCCATATTGGTTGAAAATGCAGCAAAGATAGGACTTCGTATAAACAAGGAAAAGACCAAAATTATGAGAATAAATACAAATAACATCAATAATATTGAAATAGAAACCACACAACTTGAAAATGTAACATCATTTGTATATCTGGGAAGTGTAGTAAATTACATTGGAGGAACAGAAGATGATGTGAAGGCAAGATTAGCAAAAGCAAACACTGCTTTTGGCATGCTAAGAAAAGTCTGGAAATCAAGACAGATAACAACAAAGACGAAACTTAGAATATTTAAAAGCAATGTCAAGTCGGTCTTGCTATATGGTTCAGAAACATGGAGCCTCACAGTCAACAACATAAACAGGCTGCAGATATTTGTCAACAAATGCTTGAGATCCATCCTTCAGATATGGTGGCCCAACAAAATCTCGAATGAAGAACTTTGGCAAAGAACAAATCAGACACCTACTGTTCAAGAAATTAAGAAAAGAAAATGGAAGTGGCTTGGTCACACTCTACGCAAAGGCAAGTCAAACATCACTTGCCAAGCACTTCAATGGACACCTCAGGGAAAAAGAAAAAGAGGAAAACCAAGACTTACATGGAGAAGGGTACTGGAAAAAGAAATGCTAGAGAAGGAATATACATGGAACAACATTCACCAACTTGCGAAAGACAGAGACAGCTGGAGAAAGATTGTCAGTGGCCTATACTCCACAGGGGAGTGAAGAAGGCTTAAGTCAAGTAAGTCAGTGTGTTGACACCCTCAATGTCCACTGGATGTGGTCATATTTGACAGTCTTGACGCCCTCAATGTCCACTCGATTTGGTCATATTTTATTTCTTTTTTTTACTTTCGAGCAAAGGCTTTGTTGTTTATGTCAAAACGCCTTAGCAGCAACCTTTTCGATGCTTTATTCAAGTACAATGAATGGGTTGTAAACACAAAACCAAATTGACTATTGATATTGCAGTGAACCAAGTCAAATCTTTAGTTTGTTTTTAAAATTATCAATGATTGGAGAAATTAGCTTTATGCTTCTGTTAACCCCTTTTCAGATGGTAGCCTTTGTAGCAACCATCATCGAGCCTACTCTTATAGAAATCTGCAAAGGTGTCTTTAACGTGCATGGAATATTGCTCTACCAGTACACGGGACAACCTTTGAAGAAACATTGATGCGAGATACGGAAACGCTGAGGGTCTTGCTGAAAATCCTATATGAAGTAGTGTATATTGAACACTACGGAGGAGTGGACAACAAAAGAAGCTAAGAGGCACCAATGGGGCGGGACATTCGAGTGTCAAAAGTCCATATGGGTAACGACGAAACCGGCAAACACGAACAAGAACAGCACGAAGAAACACAAAACACAAAATCAATCGAACGGAAATCAACAACGCGAACTCAAGTCGTAACAAGAGTGAACTCAGGCGCTCCGGAAGAGAAAGCGGTTCCTGCTTGCAAACAATGAAAAAGAAAACTGTTTTTATATTTATTTTATAAATTTATGTTATCTAAAAAGCATTCGTACACAATAGCAGAGGAATACATTGAATGCCAACCTGCCATCGATGATAAAACACGTTTCTATTGTTTCTAAATTTTCGTCTATGGAGCTGTTAAAAATTAACTGAGCTAAAAATTGTGTTAGGAAACTAAGGACTTTTAACTTAAATGGCTGAAGAATCAAAGTATATATACCAGACTTGCTTTTATCTTTAACCAAAAGCAGGGGAACATATTCTTTAATTCATTTAAGAAAGACGCATATAAAAGAATGGTCACATAATTGAAACATTGTTATTTGTTTTATAAACAATATTCGTTTAATCTTTAATTGAGATGGCAGGATGTCATTTACAAAGCAAGTCACAGACATTCCTTAAAAGTTGGATGCAATGAATAAATAAGCAAGGGCTTCTAGTGACTTTTACTACAATTACACTGAAATATACACATTTACATTCGATAATAAATCATAAATAAATCTATGTGTAATACATGTATGTTAATAAATATCATTTTGATTTCCTTAATCATTTTGGTAATTTCTATCAGTATGCCAAAATAACGTTATACTTATGAACTATTTTCTAATTGATTGCAAAGGATAAACAACTCAACAAACCCAAATGAAAAAAAATAACTTCACATTTACATGGATCATAAAAATTCTGATTCATCTAGAAACAAACTTTACATATTCAACATTTAAACAAGTAATTAAGTCAACAACAGTTTCGAATCTTTTGCATCTCACTTTCTAATGAAAAAACAAAATACTTAAGGTTTCAATAGGTAAATACTTTATCCAGGAATGTTTCAAGATCACATCAAACGTTTGTTTTACACCTCAAACAATTTTACACTTGAACATTATTTCTCATACATTTCATAGTATTGCTCTCCTTATACCGCTTCAATTTGATAACAAGGCATGTGCTATATGTACTTCCAGTTTGAATTAGAGTTTTTTTTTTAAATTACTCACATTCGCTGACTTACTTTAAGGGGACTAACGTCGCTGGGAGACCTATACAGTCAACCCTGCTTTAGCGGTCACCTCTTTTAAGCAATCACCTGTTTTAGACAGCCACAAATTTTTGTCCCCTTTAATAAATCAACAAAAATAAGCCTGACACGAGTGGCCAAGGCAGCAGATTTGACTGTATTTAGATATAGTCACGACGTTTAACTCCACAGTCTGTCAGTATAAGGTGACTTAACTTATCGGTTATGACTGGTATGTGTTCATGAAATGATATTCATCACACCAAAGAATCTCACAATTAACATGTTCTCTGCAAACAACAAACAACAAACATAAATGAGAAATGAAGGGAAGATTAGACGTAAATTGTGGGAAGTAGACAACTCAAAAAGAAATTGAAAGATTTTTTCTCGCTTGATTATACACAAAAGAAAGATATTTTGAAAAAAAATTCAAGCAAAAATTAACTAGTTTCCAGCAGTCGATTGCATTTATTTACAAAGTCAATATCTTAATGCACCATTTGTTCTATTAAACATTTTTTTCAGAGAAGAAATTTGAGCCTACGTTTTGAGTTCTCAGTCCCAATTGTTCATTTAAAAATCAAATTAAACTTGAATCTAAAAATGACATGAATATGTACGAGTCAATTTTTACTAACTGTGTTTTTGAGTTTTTGATTATCCACATTGTCATTTTCTACCCGGTGATGCAGGAAAGAAATCAGAGAAACAGGTAAGACTAGCAGTAGACTGTAGAGTTTTGAAAATGTGATAGAAATGATATATATTTTGTTGGCATCATATGAAAACATAGGTTATTCATAGTAAAACTTGATTATCGACATTTATTCCATATACATCAATATGATAATTTTAAAAAGATTAAGCACAATCATTAGACATAAATTAACAGATAATTCAAAGGTTTGGAGACAAGATTTGTTTAAACAACTTACTAGTTAGTTACAAACAATAAATAAAATATTACAGGTTTGAGCTCAAATTAAAAGACTTTAAACAACAAATCTGACCAGATCAAAATTACTTAAAACATTTGAATTGAATTTTTGCGTAACATTTTGATTAAGAATCTAACTCAAAAATACTACCCACTTTTCTATAGAAGTAAATAACGAATTTACACTTAAAACATAACCAACTACCACAAAAAACTATGGATGAGATTTCAGAAAAGTTTTCTTTAGGAATTTAAATTATTCATTAAAAGAATTATAAGAAAATATAAATTTAAGGCAATATTTAAACATTTACCCTGACTTTCGTTTCTTTATTTGTTGTTTATTTTTAGCGTCTTTTTTATCATTAGAATCATTATTAGATATCACAGATTTAACCAAGTCTACTAAATCTATCTCCTGGTCATGTTCTCCTTCAACTTTTCCGCTATTCTTTTTCTTTCTTGATGGACTTGGATTTTTCTTAACTTGGCTTTCATCTTTTTCATCATCGTCATTTGAAATAATAAGATTTTTAATAGAGTTTAAAATTCTTGAAAATAAACTTTTTGGTTCTGAATCATCATCGTCGTCGTCATCGTCATCATCGCCTTTCGTCTTCTTTTCCATGTTGTCGGGTATTCCATCGCCGTCATCGTCGTTATCTAGATGATCAGGGATGCCTAGAATGATCTAAGAATGTTAAATGTCTATGTACTTTATCTAGGAACTTATTGTAATTGTTGAACATAATTATATAAGAATAACGGCGAACACGGTCACGGTTCTATAAAATAGAAACAACAATACAAAATAAGAAAAATACAAGGACACACCATAATCTTCTTTGCTAAATCAGATTAACAGACTGATTTATGACCATTAACCTTACGATTTATGCCTATACATGAGCTGAATATAAAATGCTGGATTACCATAATAAATTGAAAGCTAAATAACAATGTTTTTATTTGCCAGATTCTGCCACAGAAGTTTATGTGTCATGCATTGTAGTAGAACTGTCAATTAATCATGGTAATGTCCAGTAATTAAATGTTTTGGTATGTCCTCAATGCAGTTTACTCAATAACTAAATAGTTAAAATCTACAATTTGCCAAATATAGGTCGCAGCTCTGAATACCATGAGTGCAACTTGAAGCACCGTTTCAGAAATTTCAAAACAAGTGACATTTTTAATAGACATGACTAAATATTGTTAAAAGTAAAACAAAATGCCATTTAATTCTTTATAGACCTTTCAGTTAGTCATATATTTAGCATAAACTTTGAAACATGTTCAGTGGCATAAAGTTAAAAAAATCAATTTCGAAAAATAATATAAAGTAAACATATCACCAAAAGATGAGCCACTGCTCACTCAATTAACATCGCTTCCCTTCAAATTGACTATGTCGATAAACAGGAAATCGATATCTACCCCACCTAATTTTGATACTTGCGTTTAAGGATCTCATACTAAAGTCATATATCAAATACTTATCAAGTACCTGTAAATAGCAGTTGCCGAGAAAATTGTTGCGAAAATTTTCATCAATTGACAAAAGTGGGGATAAAAATAATAAATACAACAAATACCATCATTATCATCGTCGTCGTCCAGATAGTCAGGGATGCCATCTCCGTCTGTATCTTTAGTCTTGTCTACATTTGCATATTCTAGGTGATCTGGTATTCCTAAAATGAGGGGAAAAAACAGTCAACTAGACTTCATTGTTACATTTTAGAGACCCTCATCACTGAAATATTAGATTGACCACTTCATACTTCCATGACCTGATGAAGTTTGCCTGCCTTGTACCATTATTTGCCAGATCAGTTCAATCTGAAATTTTAAGATTTATATGATTGCAATAAACATCATAGAAATGTATTATATGATATCATCTTCAACCAAAAATTGTCGGAAAAAAATATAAAGAGCATTAGCTTACTTCAAGATACTAGTACTTAATGAAAATAAAATGTAGCTTGACTGCCATCCCACAATGAATTACTTCAATATAATAAAGAAAGAATACTAGAGACTCCAACTGCATACAAAGTTTTATCATCATAATGGAAAACCAAAAGAAAGACTAAAATTTTGAGGTTATGAACATAACCAGGCATGTGAGGTAGGTTTATTAAAAGAGGGGTAAGGATTAAATAAAAGAAGAATCCATAAACATTTTGGAAAATGGGGAGAAAAAGGGTATTTTCTAAAAGTTGTATTGGGTAAGGTGTCGAGGCATATGTATTTACCGTCATTATCGTCGTCATTATCAATATTGTCTGGGATACCTAAATAAACATATAACAGTGTTACGATTTTATTATTTTTTATTTCTATGAAAAAATGTCCATGGGGTCGATATCAGAATAATTGCAATTTTGTTCAACATAACAGCATATATTAACATGCTTCAGATTTGTTTTTATCAAAATCTGACAGCACAAACAAAACATAGAGTCAAAGTTACTTTTTCACTTTTGTTAGCTCAGAGTAAATATTTTTTATTCATGAAAAGAGATATTCAAATAAGATGAATATAAGATTATGAAGTTTGTAAAAAAAGAATTAGTACATGTATTCATGTTTTCAAGATAACATGAATGCAAATAGAAATATTACCATCATTATCGTCATCATTGTCAAGATGGTCAGGCACACCTGAAGAAAAGATGTAACTGCACATAAAACACAAAAACTAGCAAAGATGGCACAGTCCTATGACTATTGCACAACCTGAAGATAGATTCAACCTTTAAAATAATAAGAACTAGTTCATTTTTTTGTTTAATTCAATGTGATGTTTAATGTGTGATATGTGCACGAGCACATCTTTTAAATCAACAAGTTTAACATTATGATTTGGGAGTGAAACAATGTGCAACGAGTCATACCTCAAATAAATTAAAGATACCAGACGGTGTTCGGGTGTGATACTAAATGAGTACTAAAGTAGTAACCCTACATTATTGGTCTAACTTAGTAGATCAAAATTTCTACCTAGTAGCAAAAAATCATATTAGTTTAAACGTTTAAATGATCATGTTTTACGTCCAATAACTGAATGATGGAAGTTTTGTGGTGATAGAGAAACAAGGAATATTGATGTTACCATTATTATCAATATGGTCTGAAAAACATGTACATCGAACAGAGCGAAAAATCACGGATAGGCAAGAAAAGAAACAAACGTCACAAGCGCATATAACTAAAGAATGATAAATCCACCAACGAGGACAAATGTGGATTTGTTTGAACTAATTGTTATGACACTTGACTTGAAGAAAAGGGGAGTGATTCAACTGATAAGTCAAAAGGACTATTTGCAGAAATTGAAAAAAAAAAACATCGAAGCAAACAAAATGTCAACTTTGGAAAGGAATAATACTGTACCATCATTGTCTTCATCTTCAAGATTGTCTGGAATGCCTATCAAATAATAAAAACAAAACGGATACTCATATTTTCTGTAATCTTTTTTTGTTAAAAAACAACATTATGAACAAGAGGCTCCCAGGAGCCTGGATCGCTCACCTGGTCTTGATGTCAACCCTATGAAGAACTTTGTAGAGCTGAATAAGCTGAACATGTAAGCAAGCAACAGCTTTTCTCTGTCTGCAATAGTTTTCATTCTATAGGCCAAAAACACTTTTTTTGCCTTTAAGGGACTATAACCCCTATAAGAGGTCTTCTGACAACTTCGAACCTATGGAGACTTTTGTAGAGCTTAATGAGCTGAACATTTAAGCAAGCAACAGCTTTTCTATATCCACTATAGTTTTTATTCTATAGGCCAATAACACTATTTTTCGCCTTTTAAGGGGCTGTAACCCCTATAAGGGGTCATCTGACAACTTCGACCCTATGGAGACTTTTGTAGAGCTAAATGAGCTGAACATTTAAGCAAGCAACAGCTTTTCTCTATCTGCAATAATTTTCATTCTATAAGCCAAAAACATTAAAAAATGCTATTTTTCACCTTTAAGGGGTCGTAACCCCTATAAGGGGTCATCTGACAATTTCGACCAAATGAAGACTTTAGTAGAACTTTTGATCCTGAAGCAGTAGGGTGGCATCAGATTTTATCTATCTCTAATACTTTTTGAATAACAAGCCAAAAACAGTAGTCTGACCCCCCTGGTCTATTTTTAGTAACAGCAGCCATGTCTTTTGATGAATCAAAAATCGAAACACAACTTTAGTGCAGGACACCCTAAGGATCAATCATACCAAGTTTCGTTGAATTCTGTTCAGTAGTTTCAGAGGAGAAGATTTTTGAAAAATTGTTGACAGACGACGACGACGACGGACGCCAAGTGATGCCAATAGCTCACCTGGACCTTTGGTCCAGGTGAGCTAATGAAGTATATATTCCCCACTTAGAATTTTGTTTTAGTCCTACTGGGAGGTACAGCTTAAAGAAAGAAAGCCTTATGCATTCTATAAAATGACATCTAGGGTTGAACATTTTTAATAGTTTGGTCTGGTATTGTAGGGCATTGTAGCAGATGACATGAATGCAAATGGAATGACAGTTTGAAAAGGATATGATAGAAATATATTACCATCATTATCATCATCATGGTCAAGATGGTCTGGTACGGTAGGTTTGGTAGGGCATTGTAGCAGGTGACATGAATGCAAATGGAATGACAGTTTGGAAAGGATATGATAGAAATATATTACCATCATTATCATCATCATGGTCAAGATGATCTGGTACGGTAGGTTTGGTAGGGCATTGTAGCAGGTGACATGAATGCAAATGGAATGACAGTTTGGAAAGGATATGATAGAAATATATTACCATCATTATCATCATCATGGTCAAGATGGTCTGGTACGCCTGAAGAAAGAATTGGAAAAATAACGACATATTTCAGCTATACTTGTAAGCAAAACGAACCGTCAGCCACATAAGACGTTGAGACTTTAAATGTTTATTTTAAAAAGAATTATTATTTATAATTATGATAGACATGATTCGTACGTTTTGCATTTTTTAAGTCAAGATAAGTCTCATGAACTCGACTTCTAACTCAAGTTTTGTTTTCGGAGTGACACAATGTACAACGAAAAATACTAAAGGCAAATCAGTGACCAGACAGTTTGTGGGTGTGATATATAACAGTTACTAAGGCAGTATATTGCAATTTGAACAGTTTTGTGATGATAGAGAAACAAGTGGTTAATGTTACCATCAATATTAATATTGTCTTAAGAAAACATGTATATCTAACTGAGCGAAAAATCATGGATAGGTAAGGAAAGAGAAAACGTTACAAGCTCATAAATATATAAACTAAAGAATGATAAATACAGCAACGAGGACCAAGATAGATTTCTTAGAACTCATTGGTATAACACTGGGCTTGAGGAAAAAAGGAAAGATTCAACTGATAAGAAGAAGAAAACTCATTGGTATAACACTGGGCTTGAGGAAAAAAGGAAAGCCTCAACTGATAAGAAGACAAAAATAAGGACTTATTGTATACATGTAGATTAAAAAAGAAAACTGTCGAAGCAAAACAAATGTCAACTTGTGAAAAGGACAATAAGCAAGGCATAATACTCTACCATCATTGTCTTCATCTTCAAGATTGTCTGGAATGCCTATCAAATAATAAGTATAAAACGAATACTCATATTAATGATATTTTCTGTAATCTTCTAGAGCTCTAACAAGTAAACAATTCTATAAGAATGTTGGCAAAAACTAAATGCCTTCATGAAACCACAAGAAAGGCATGTATAACAATAAGAATAGCCTGCCTGAGATGTACAGCTTAAAGCCTTATGCATTCTATAAAATGGCATCTCGGTTGTGAATTTTTTTTTAGTTTGGACATTTTTTGTTGACAATAAAAGCATTTGACATAAATGCAGATAGAATGAAATTTTAGGAAGGTTATGATAGAAAATGTTACCATCATTATCATTATCATTGTCTGGAATGCCTATCGAATGATAAAATCAAAAACGAATTCGTCAGGCGAACGTACGCGCGTCAGGCGTAGCAAAATTTATTGTCTGGAACTTTGTTGTCATTTGTATTTCTCAAATTAATGCTATTTTGTGAAATTTTCTTAGAGCTCAAACATGTAACCATTTCAATGTGAAAGTTTGCAAAAATACGAACATGAACCCGCAAGAAATACACGTATATAACCTTATGAATGAAGTACATCTTTCATATTTGAATGTATGCTGTAGTCCTCCTTGGATGTAGAGCTTAAAGAAAGAATGCCTTAAGCATTCTATAAAATGACATCTTTGTTTTGAATTACTAGTTTGGACTAGGTTTGTTGACAAATGAAGAATGCGACATGAATGCAGATGGAATGAGGTTTGGGAAGGTTATAATAGAAATATTACCATCATTATTATCGTCATTGTCAAGATGATCTGGTACGCCTGGAGAAATAAAAATCAAACTTTACATACTGTACACAAAACTAACAAAGATTACGAAGTACTCCCTATAAAAAGTCAGAAGCAAACTTGGACCATCTTGAAAATAGATTCAAACATCCAAAACGAACAAGGAATTCATTGTTTGCTGTTGCATTCAATATGATGTTTACAATTACAAAGTTTTAAACTATCACATATGCAAGGGCACTACTTTTTACTCAACAAGTTTAACATTATGATTATGGATTGAGATAATGCGCAACGAATAATGCTAAAAGTAAGTAAAAGATAACAGACGTTTGGTGTTATACGGTATGGCTACTAAAACGGTTTACTGAATGTTGGAACAGTTTTGTGCTGATAGAGAAACAAGGAATAAATGTGTCGTCATAATCAACATATGGTCTGTAGAAAACATGTATATCTATCAAAGCGAAAAATCATGGATAGGTATAAAAAGAAACAAACGCCACAAGCTCAAAACAAAAGAATGATAATTGCAGCAATGAGGACCAATGTGGATTTCATAGAACTCATTAGTATAACCCTGGACTTGAGATAAGGGGCGTGCTGCAACTAATCAGATGAAAGAAAAATAGGACTAATTGTGTAGATTAAAAAAAAAGCAAAACAAAATGTTGACTTTGAAAAGAACCATAGGCAAAGGGATAATACTCTACCATCATTGTCTTCATCTTTAAGTTTGTCTGGAATGCCTATCAAATAATAAAAACAAAACAAATTCTCAAATTTATGATATTTTGTGTAATGTTCTAGAGCTCCAACAAGTAAACATTTCTATGACAATGTTTGAAAATACAACATGCCTACATGAAACCACAAGAAATGCATGTATAATCATACAAGAGGCTCCCAGGAGCCTAAATCGCTCACCTGGTCTTAATGTCAACTCTATATTTTGTAGAGCTAAATGAGCTGAACATTTAAGCAAGCAACAGTTTTTTCTTTATCTGCTATAGTTTTCATTCTAAAGGCCAAAAACATGAAAAAGGTTATTTTAGGGGCTGTAACCCCTATTAAGGGTCATCTGACAACTTCAATCCTATTGAGACTTTTGTAGAGCTAAATAAACTGAACGTTTAAGCAAGCAACAGCTTTTCTCTATCTGCTATAGTTTTCATTCTATAGGCCAAAAACATGAAAAAGGTTATTTTAGGGGCCATAGCCCCTATTAAGGGTAATCAGACGACTTTGAACCAATGGAAACTTTTATAGAGCTAAATGAATTGAACATTTAAGCAAGCAACAGCTTTTCTCTATCTGCTATAGTTTTCTTCCTAAAGGCCAAAACATGAAAAAGGTTATTTTAGGGGCTGTAACCCCTATAAAGGGTCATCTGACAACTTCAATCCTATTGAGACTTTAGTAGAGCTAAATAAACTGAACATTTTAGCAAGCAACAGCTTTTCTCTATCTGCAATAGTTTTCATTCTATAGGCCAAAAACATGAAAAAGGCTATTTTAGGGGCCGTAACCCCTATTAAGGGTCGTCAGACGACTTCGATCCTATGGAAACTTTTATAGAGCTAAATTAGCTGAACATTTAAGCAAGCAACAGCTTGTCTCTATCTGCAATAGTTTTCATTCAATAGGCCAAAAACATGAAAAAAAAACATTATTTCAGGGGCCGTAACCCCAATAAGGGGTCATCTGACAACTTCGACCCTATGGAGACTTTTGTAGAGCTAAATGAGCTGAACATATAAGCAAGCAACAGCTTTTCTCTATCTGCAATAGTTTTCTTTCTATAGGCCAAAAACATGAAAAAACATCATTTTAGGGGCCGTAACCCCTATAAGGGGTCATCTGAAAACTTCGACCCTATGGAGACTTTTGTAGAGCTCAATGAGCTAAACATTTAAGCAAGCAACAGCTTTTCTCTATCTGCAATAGTTTTCATACTATAGGGCAAAAACATGAAAAAACGCTATTTTTCACCTTTAAGGGGCCGGAACCCCTATAAGGGGTCATCTGACAACTTTGATCAAAAAGAGCACAACAATGAACATATTACCATCATTATCGTCATCATTGTCAAGATGGTCTGGTACTCCTGCAGAGGAAGTAAAATGTTATTTGAAAGCAAACAACAATAAAATAGATAAAGTATTACCCCCTTAAACATAGAAAAAAGACCAGTGTCATATCTGGACTATCCTGAAAAGGTTAAAACCATTTCTTTCAAATATTAACAACTAAAATTGTTTTTCTATTTGTCGAATTCAAAATGATTATTAAAGTTAAAATGTTGACAACTTCACCTATCTTGGCAGCATAATTAGTACAACTGGGGGTACTGATGAAGACATTCAAGCAAGAAAGAAAAAAGCACTAAAGGCATTTTCTATTCTTAAGCGTGTATGGAAAAGCAGAACACTAAGAACAGCAACAAAGATCAAAATATTTAACAGCAATGTAAAATCTGTCCTCCTATATGGCTGTGAAACCTGGAGAGAAACTGTTACATCCATCAAATCTCTCCAGGTATTTGTAAACAAATGCCTCCGAAACATCATTGGTATAAGGTGGCCAGAAAAAATTAGCAACATAGAACTTTGGAAGAAAACAAAACAGGAACCAATAGAAAAAGTGATAAGAAATAGAAAATGGAAATGGATTGGACACACACTAAGAAAACCAGAAACAAACATTACAAGGCAAGCTCTAGATTGGAACCCTCAGGGACAACGCAAGAGGGGTAGGCCAAAAACACCTGGCGTAGGGGTAACACTGCTGAACTAAAGAAGATCGGAATGACCTGGAATGAGGCGAAGACAAAGGCAAAGGACAGAGCCAGCTGGAAGGGAGTTGTAGTCGCCCTATGTCCACCCATGGATGAAGTGGAATAAGTCAAGTAAGTCATTACTCCCTTCAACATAGAAAAAAGATCAGTAGCATATCTGGACTATCCTAAAAAGGTTAATGCTGGCGTCACACTATCCCGATTTTGCCCCCGATGGATACACGACTATGGATATTTTCTAAATCGGGGGTGATCGTATCCAAATCGCGCTATTCGTGTTGCCATCTTTTACCATCGTAGCACCATCGGCGGAAATATTCCAAGTTCGGCAACAACTTCGTGATGCCTTCCTAATTTTTTAACATGTTTAAAAACTGCCGAAGGTTCGTGCGAAGGCCAATCTTCGTGTTGCATTCGTAATTCCAACTTTTGCATCGTAATGCCTTCGTGATTGCATCTTATCATTTCGTGTTGCGTTCTTATTGTCGTCGGTTACATTTATCTTACGATGGCGACACGAATGAAACGAGAAGTTCTCTGATGGTCCCCGATTGGAACACGACGTCGTAAGGGCCTAGCATTATATTCGTATAGCCGTCGTAATTAGTATAATGGCATAGGGTAATGGCATGGCGATGGAAACACGGCACTGTTAAGAAGCAAGATAATGTCTAAATACAAAATTTTGCAGCAGTATACTTTTTGTCGTATGGTTCATTTTCTTTTAAGTTTTACTTTTTTTTATATACTTGAACTTATTTTCGTAATTTTCACTAAATTAAATGTATATGTACGAAAGATAAAGATTAAGGAACGGACATCTATTTAA
Organism: Arcuatula senhousia; assembly: GCA_963971305.1. NCBI lineage: Eukaryota > Metazoa > Mollusca > Bivalvia > Mytilida > Mytilidae > Arcuatula > Arcuatula senhousia. The sequence continues at coordinate 23,350,064 of OZ020303.1, read as the reverse complement.
TCTTTTGCCCATCGTTTCTATGTACTATGATTTAGACACATAATGGTGATCATCATTTTTATATTTGCTATATCTTAGCTTTTCAGGATAAATGCGCTTTCCAGACAAAACAAGGAGAAGACAGCCATGATCTAGAGCATTCTGATGCTTTCCTTTTCATTCTGTTCTTTCCTGCCAGGCGGTCCTCGTCCAGGCTTTGGTGGCATCTTTTAATACTTGAATTTCAATATCAGAAATAAAGGTTTAAACATTTCAAACTCACTTCAGTTTTTATCAGTCCTCTACCGACAAAAGCAGAAGGGGGCTTTAGGTTTTTCACTCCGTCGGTCCGTTTGTGTGTCTGTCCGGCCCGGCCCTCTCGTTGTGACAATACGTTTCCCACACTTTTTTGAAAAAACTTACACGTGTAAATAGATATTGGAATGTGTGAGAATACCATGATGAGTTTAAGATCAAGTTATCGTGTCGTTCCGGTTCGCAAACTTTTAGAGGAGTTAGGACAATTTGAACTTTGAAAATTCATTGAAATTTCAGTTTTACACACTTTTTTCTAAACCCTCATAGTTATTAAATTGCATTTTTGTATGTACTGTATGCAAGTCCATCATTACGGGTAGTAACTACAGATCAAGTTTACGTTCCGTTTCGGTCCGCAAATGTTTACGGGAACTTTGGACTTTTATATGGGACCGATAAGGAAGTATGCATTGTAAGGTGAACACGCTTTGTTCAAGAATCGTTCGCAAAAGATAAAATTGTTGAACTTAATGCCAAAAGTACGGAAGCCCGTGGGGCTCATTTTGGTAATCTAAAAATCAATATACCGCGCTTTTATCAATTCTCCCGAAATGACACGCTTCTATTCACTAAAAACGCGTAACTCACGCGTTATAACGGGTTACTCTCGCGTAACTTTCTTAGACTTTGAAAGAGCTTAATAAATCAAGTAGCATCAGTTTTCTTTGCTATCTTCAGTCTCTACATTAAGATATTACATGCATCCACTCATACTTGTTGACATCATGGACATGCAGCGTGGGTATACTAAGAAATTAAAGCCCTAGTTTTATCTTTTATCCATATATACCAATAATAAGAGCAACGGACATATTGTAGACTGAACTATAATTTTATTGCAAAACAAGTTATTACAATTCACACTTTATTGCAAAACTTGTTGTCCTAATTAGGGAGCTACCATTTGATTTTTATGTGGGGGCTATGGTGATATTTGAAATAAAAAGGCAGGATGGCAAAAATCCAGAAATAAAAAGGCAGGACAGTGCTTTGAGTACAAAAAAGGCAGGATGGTATTTTTGGCTAAAAAATTTATAGTTGCTTTAAAAAAAAAAAAGCGGGCAAAAAAAAATCCAGGCTCGACTTTTTCCGAAAATAATAAAGCAGGACGAAGAATATATCCATAGCCCCCCCCCCCTAAATATCAAATGGTTGCTCCCTTAGCGCCATTTGCAATAACAAAGTAATTTTTCTACATAGTTACAACATATTGTTGCTGTTTTCAGATTATGTGTGCTTCAGTCAACTCACACAAGGCACTCCCAAAACAAGATAAAGCAACAACACCTTTTTTCTGTTCTGTCGTAATAGCCTCTACATATTAGCTTTAGATCAAATGTCTCATCTACTCTTACTGGTCGACATCAGGGACAGAAGGGTATATTTGAAAAGCCTTCGTTTTAACTTGTTATGGAAGCAGCAAAGGACAATTTATATACAACATGTACAATAAACTATATAATCGTATTGCTAATCGTGTTATTACATTTCATACTTGGTGCATCGTAAACCCATCGTATGCTAAACGTAGCGTCGTACAGCCATCGTATAACTTCGTTTCTCCTTCGAGTCTAATTGTCGACTAGTCTTGATAACATCGTAACAACTTCGTAATCGGTTCGCAGCCATTCGTATTTGCTACTTTTCTAATCGTTTAGCCATCTGTTCTAATCGTATATCCTTCGGCTTTGATTTTGATTTTTAGCAACTTCGGGACTAACTTCGCACGAAGTTTAAATTTTCGCATTCGTGTGTTCATCGTATGTCAAAATCGGGACAGTGTGACGCCAGCATTAAACCATTTCTTCCAAATATTAACAACTAAAATTGTATTTCTATTTGTCGAATTCAAAATGATTATTAAAGTTATAATGCTATTATACTACTACATATACAGAACTTTTCACCCAACAAAGTTGATTAAGGATGGAGGAAATGAGACATTTTGCAACAGAGAAAAAAGGAATACTAAAAGACAATAAAGATATAGGTGTGTTGATGAAAATAATTTGAAAAGTATTGCTACAAAATCAGTAACCTGAACGTTAGACTAGTTTTATGTTTGGTAGAGAGGCAAATTATCCTTGTTACCACCATGATGGTCTGAAGGAAAAAAAGAATAAATATCAATCTGGACGTAAACCCAGGATAATTGAAAGAGCAGCAAAATAAACAATCTAATATAACTAAATAATGTTAAAGTCAACAACAAGAATCGAGGTGGGTTACTTAGAAGGCTTTGGTATAACAAAAGACATCAGGAAAACGGGAGTGCTACAAAAATGAAGTGAAAAATAAAACTGTCGTCGAAGCATAACATAATGTCAATTTTGGAAAAGAACAGTAGCCAAATGGATAATACTCTACCATCATTGTCTTCATCTTCAAGATTGTCTGGAATGCCTATCGAAGGATAAAAAACAAAAACGAATTCTCAAATTTATGATATTTTGTGTAATCTTCTTAGAGCTCAAACATGTAACCATTTCAATGTGAAAGTTTGCAAAAATGCGAACATGAACCCGCAAGAAATACACGTATATAACCTAATGAATGAAGTACATCTTTCATATTTGAATGTATGCTCTAGTCCTCCTTGAGATGTAGAGCTTAAAGAAAGAAAGCCTTAAGCATTCTATAAAATGACATCTTGGTTTTGAATTACTAGTTTGGACTAAGTTTGTTGAGAAATGAAGCATGCGACATGAATGCAGATGGAATGAGGTTTGGGAAGGTTATAATAGAAATATTACCATCATTATAATCGTCATTGTCAAGATGATCTGGTACGCCTGGAGAAATAGAAATGTAACTTTACATTCTGTACACAAAACTAACAAAGATTACGCAGTACTCCCTATAAAAGTCAGAAGCAAACTTGGACCATCTTGAAAATAGATTCAAACATCCAAAACGAACAAGGAATTCATTGTTTGCTGTTGCATTCAATATGATGTTTACAATTACAAAGCTTTAAACTATCACATGTGCAAGTGCACTACTTTTTACTCAACAAGTTTAACATTATAATTATGGATTGAGAAAATGCGCAACGAATAATACTAAAAGTAAGTAAAAGATAACAGACGTTTGGTGTTATACGGTATGGTTACTAAAACAGTGTACTGAATGTTGGAACAGTTTTGTGCTGATAGAGAAACAAGGAATAAATGTGTCATTATAATCAACATATGGTGTGTGGAAAACATGTACACCTATCAGAGCGAAAAATCATGGATAGGTAAAAAAAAAACAAAAACAAACGTAACAAGCTAAAAAAAAGATAATTCCAGCAAAAAGAATTAATGTGGATTTCATAGAACCCAATGCTATAACCCTGGACTTGAGGAAAAAGGATTGCGGCAACTGATACGAAGAGTGAAAAATAGGACTATTTGTATAGATTTAAAATAGCAAAACAAAATGTGACAAGAAAACAATAGGCCAATTGATAATACTCTACCATCATTGTCTTCATCTTCAAGATATCAAATGATAAAAAAAATCTCAAATTTATTATATTTTGTGTAATCTTCTAGAGATCCAACACGTAAACATTTCTATGAGAATGATTGCAACCACAAAATGCCTACATGAAACCACAAGAAATGCATGTATAACCATATGATTGAAGTACAACTGTCCTATTAAAACTATGGACCTCATGAGATGTACAGCTTTAAGAAAATCTTATTGATTCTACATAATGGCATCTTGGTTTTAGTTTTTTTTATAGTTTGGACTTGTTTTGATGACATATTAAAAAATTTGATATGAAGGCAGATAAAATGAAATTTTGGGAAGGTTATAATATAAAATGTTACCATCATTATCATCATCAGTGTCAAGATGGTCTGGTACTCCTGAAGAAAGAAGAAAAATGACATATTTCAGCTTAATACTTGTGAGCAAAACGAACCTATAGCCGCTTAGAGACGTTGTGATTTTCAAAGGTTATTTTAAAGGAATAATCATTTATAAAATTTGATAGAAAAGTCTCGTAGGGGTTGCATTTTTAACATTTTTTGCTTTGATTAATGTCATGAGCACGACTTTTAACTAAATTTTGTTTTGGGAGTGACACAATGTTCAAGGAATAATATAAAAGGCTAATTAAAGACCACACAGTTTGTGGGTGTGATATGTAGTAGTTATTTTAAAGTATTTAAATGAATTTTTGAACGGTTTTGTGATGATAGAGAAACAAGGGGTTGAAGTTATCATCAATTTCAATATGGCCTGAAGAAAATGTGAATATGTAGCTGAGCGAAAAATCATGGACAGGTAAGAAAAGAAAGGAACGTCACAAGGTTATAACTAAAGAATGATAAATACAGCAACAATGACAAAGATGGATTTCTTAGAACTCATTGGTATAACACTGGACTTAAGGAAAAGGGGAGTGCTTCAACTGATAAGAAGAGAGAAAAATAGAACTAATTGAAATGACATCTTGGAGTTAGGAGTTTGGAGTTGCTTTGAAAACAAACTAAAGCCGCAGATAAAATGAAATTTCGGGAAGGTTATAATATAAAATGTTACCATCATTATCATCATCATTGTCGAGATGGTCTGGCACTCCTGAAGAAAGAAATAAGACCAAACAAACATAACAAATTATTACAGCCTGATACTTGTAAGCAATACGAACCGTCAACCACATAAAGACATTGAGATTTTAATGTTTATTTCAAAAGTGTAAAGAGTGTTTACAAATTGAATACAAAAGATTTGTACGTGTCGCATCACTCGAAGAACGTAAGGTGAAGAACCGTATTAGAGAAGCAAAGAATTCAAAAATGAGATTGATAAATATATAAGAACAACGCACGAAGAAATTAATTATAATCAATGTGGTGCCACATGTTTATGAATCAATGTGCTGAATTTCTATTGCAAACCGAAATGTTGGTCAAAGTAAAATAAAAAGAGCACAATAATGAACATATTACCATCATTATCGTCATCATTGCCAAGATGGTCTGGTACTCCTGCAGAAGAAGTTAAATGTTATTTGAAAGCACACAACAATAAAATAGATAAAGTATTACCCCCTTAAACATAGAAAAAAGACCAGTGTCATATCTGGAGTATCCTGAAAAGGTTAAAACCATTTCTTTCAAATATTAACAACTAAAATTGTTTTTCTATTTGTCGAATTCAAAATGATTATTAAAGTTAAAATGTTATTATACTACTACATATACATAACTTTTCACCCAACAAAGTTGATTAAGGATTTTGAAAATGAGACATTTTGCAACAGAGAAAAAAAGGAATACTAAAAGTAAATAAAGATATAGGTGTGTTGATGAAAAATATTTTGAAAAGTATTGCTACAAAAGCAGTAATCTGAACGTTAGACTAGTTTTATGTTTGGTAGAGAGGCAAATTATCATTGTTACCACCATGATGGTCTGAAGGAAAAAAATTAAATATCAATCTGGACGTAAACTCAGGATAATTGAAAGAGCAGCAAAATAGACAATCTAATATAACTAAATAATGTCCAAGTCAGCAACGAGGATCGAGGTGGGCTACTTAGAAGGCTTTGGTATAACAAAAGACAGCAGGAAAACGGGAGTGCTTCAAAAATGAAGTGAAAAATAAAACTGTCGTCGACGCAAAACAAAATGTCAATTTTGGAAAAGAACAGTAGCCAAATGGATAATACTCTACCATCATTGTCTTCATCTTCAAGATTGTCTGGAATGCCTATCGAATGATAAAAAACAAAAACGAATTCTCAAATGTATGATATTTTGTGTAATCTTCTTAGAGCTCAATCATGTAACCATTTCAATGTGAAAGTTTGCAAAAATACGAACATGAACCCGCAAGAAATACACGTATATAACCTAATGAATGAAGTACATCTTTCATATTTGAATGTATGCTATAGTCCTCCTTGAGATGTAGAGCTTAAAGAAAGAAAGCCTTAAGCATTCTATAAAATGACATCTTGGTTTTGAATTACTAGTTTGGACTAGGTTTGTTGACAAATGAAGCATGCGACATGAATGCAGATCGAATGAGCTTTGGAAAGGTTATAATAGAAATATTACCATCATTATCATCGTCATTGTCAAGATGATCTGGTACGCCTGGAGAAATAAAAATGTAACTTTACATACTGTACACAAAACTAACAAAGATTACGCAGTACTCCCTTTAAAAAGCAAGAAGCGAACTTGGACCGTCTTCAAAATAGATTCAAACATTCAAAACGAACAAAGAATTCATTGTTTGCTGTTGCATTCAATATGATGTTTACAATTACAAAGCTTTACACTATCACATGTGCAAGGCCACTACTTTATACTCAACCAGTTTAACATTATGATTATGGATTGAGAAAATGCGCAACGAATAATACTAAAAGTAAGTAAAAGATAACAGACGTTTGGTGTTATACGGTATGGTAACTAAAACAGTTTATTGAATGTTCGAACAGTTTTGTGCTGATAGAGATACAAGGAATAAATGTGTCATTATAATCAACATATGGTCTGTAGAAAACATGTATATCTATCAGAGCGAAAAATCATGGATAGGTATAAAAAGAAACAAACGCCACAAGCTCAAAACAAAAGAATGATAATTCCAGCAAAAAGGACCAATGTGGATTTCATAGAACTCATTGGTATAACCCTGGACTTGAGATAAAGGGGAGAGCTGTAACTAATAAAATGAAAGAAAAATAGGACTAATTGTATAGATTAAAAGAGGAAAACCAAATGTGAACTCAGGAAAAAAAAGCTAAATGGATAATACTCTACCATCATTGTCTTCATCTTCAAGATTGTCTGAAACGCCTTTCAAATGACAAAAAAAACCCAAATTCTCAAATTTATGATATTTTGTGTAATCTTCTAGAGCTCAATCAAGTAAATTTTTCTATTAGAATGTTTGCAAAAATACAAAATGCCTACATGAAACCACAAGATGCATGTATAACCATATGAATGAAGTACAACTTCTTATTTGAATTTGTTTATAGTTTGGACTTGTTTTGGTGACAAATTAAAGCATTTGACATGAATGCAGATCAAACGAAAATTTGGGAAGGTTATAATAGAAAATGTTACCATCATTATCATCATCAGTGTCAAGATGGTCTGGTATTCCTGAAGAAAGAAATAAGACAAAAAAATGGCAATAAATTACAGCCTTATACTTGTAAGCCAATACGAACCGTCAACCATATAATGACATTGATTTCCTAAATGGTTATTTTAAAAGTGTAAAGAGTGTATATAATTTTGCATACAAAAGATTTGTACGTGTCGCATTACTCGAAGAACGTAAAGTGAAGAATTGGTTTAGAGAAGCAAAGAATGCAGACTTCAGATTGATGAAGGTTTAAGTATAACGCACGAAAAAAATTAGTCTTAATTAATGTGATGCGACATGTTTACGAATCTAAATGTGTTGAATTCATTTTGAAACCAGATATATTTGTCAAAGTTCAAAAAAGAGCTCAATAGTGAAGAAATTGCCATCATTATCGTCATCATTGTCAAGATGGTCTAGTACTCCTGCAGAAGAAGTAAAATGATATTTGAAAGCACACAACAATAAAATAGATAAAGTATTACTCCCTTCAACATAGAAAAAAGACCAGTGACATATCTGGACTTTCCAAAAAAAAAATTTAAACCATTTTTCAAAAATAAAAAAAATAATAATATGATAATCTTATTTATATTTGTCTGTTTCAAAATGATTTTTAAAGTTACAATGATATTATACTACTACATAATCAGGACTTTCAACTCAAAAAAGTTGATGAAGGAATTGGTAAATGAGACATTTGCAATGGATTAAAAGAATAATTAAAGTAAATAAAGATATGACAGTGTTTGAGTGTGATATGTTATGATGAATTGTTTGGTTACTAAAGCAGTTATTTTAATGTCGGACCAGTTTTATGTTTGGTAGAAAGGTAAAGTATTATCATTACCCCCATTACCAACCAGGATCAAGATGGGCTTCTTAGAATTCATTGGTATAACATTGGACCTGAGGAAAAAGGGGGTGCTTCACAATTAAGACGAGATGTATGAAGTGTAACAAGAAATTTGTAGAAGCAAAAACAAATGTGAACTTTGGAAAAGAACAATAGGGAAAGCGATAATACTCTACCATCATTGTCTTCATCTTCAAGTTTGTCTGGAATGCCTATAAAATTGTAAACGCAAAACAAAATACTGTAACTATTAATATTTTTAATGATCTTATAATTTCAAAATATAAACATTCTTTTAGCATGTATGCAGAAAAATATGTAAATGTAACCTCAAGAAATCTTATGAATGAAATATATTTATATAAATTTATCATTCAGCTCTTTTGAAATGTATATTGAGTAATTAAAACTTGAAAAAAAAAATACCCTTATGCAGTTTATTAAATGTCATCTTAGTTTTAACAAATTATAAATAGTTTGAAACCGATTAAATAATTTTAAGTAAGATTTTGGAAACGATAACAATAGAAATACATGTATTACCATCATTATCATCATCATTGTCAAGTTAATCTGGGATGCATAAAAAACAGAATTATAAAATAATGTTCAACGATAGTTTTGCACTAAATTATGTTTCTTATTACAAAAATAGAAAATTTCAAATGCTCCGCTCTATTTATGATTATTCAACCAAAAATTAAGAACATACTTAGAATATAAAAAAAGGATAAAATAGGAACCTGGATGTTTCACATTAAAATATGATTACAGAATTTATGTTATCTTTTTTTAAAAGAATGGATAAGTGCTATATACATGTATATGTTGTGTACAAGTTACAATATTGTACATGTTGCAACATGTACAAAAAAGTTGAACATGTTGCAACATGTATGATGCAATCATACAAGTTGCAACATGTACACTAATTGCTGTGCATGTTGCAACATGTACAAACTTTTTAAAGAAATTTGTACAATTGGTCAGTGAAGACATTTATACTTCTTTGTTTTGTAAATAAAAAGTGTCAAATACATAAAAGTCAGTTTTAAATTAATTGTGTTGTTTTTTTTATTTTAAAAATTTACCCTGGAACTTATGTGAGCCCCTTGGATTAAATTATAATAGAAATGATAGAAATTAAAAAGATATCTCAATGACCACTCAGCTTAAACTGAAAAGATGTTAAAAGGTAAAACACTACAAGGTTGCAAAAATGGGTGAAGAAGGTCTATCAAGAGATTGTTCAACTTGCCAAGTTGGCAAGTCCTTTTGCAGCAGCTTACAACTTAACTGCCTTTGATAGGAGAGTTCTAAAGCTGTTCAAAATGGTTAAAATTTAATCTTTTGAGAAGCTCATTCGGAAAAAAAAGAAAGAAGCTCATTTGAACGAAATTGCTTTGAAGGGTAAATCTACTACAGATTATAATATAAAGGGTCCATAGGAATTATCAAGTGTGAACGAGAGTAGTGAATAATGACAAAACGGTTACATGAAAAGGACACAGATTAAGTAGGATGTGTGATTGTAAGTGTAGCTGATGTACCTGATGTAATGTGGAGTTTGAGGCTGTATGCAAAATGTCAGTGTGTAGAAGGAAATGGTATTTTTTTGTGTAATTGTAACAGTAAAAATTATAAGGAAAGATGTGAGCGTCCTAAAACACAAATTGCAATGTAACTTGAAGTGTCATTAATGTACACCTTGCAATAAAAAGTTGACTGGTCACTATTGCCGAACATTGTCCTTTGCATATTTCTGAAAAAATCTCCTTGATAACATTTGTGTTTGTAAATAAAGAAATGGAGCAGTCACACATGACAGCTAATCCCTTTGCCCTTAATATTTATAAAAGGTAACCTAAATCTGGATTAGATGTCAATTACTATCCAAGATATATACCCACTATCCAAATATCATTCCTCTACTAATTGTTATTTCTTAGATTTTTACCTTAACCCGAGATATTGACAAAACAAAAGCCATTAATTACAAACGTACAAACAAACGAACCAAAAGCTATATTCTCTCCTCAACTCCGTTGGGCTCGGGGATAATAAAGCAGAATTTCAGGCAAATTACATCAGAAGATCATAAAGCTAGCGATTTATCCCTATATGCCATTTGTACAAGTTAGAACAAATTTCATTCAAAAGTTTGTACATGTTGCAACATGTACAGCAAAAGGTGTACATGTTGCAACTTGTACGATTGCACCATACATGTTGCAACATGTACATTATATTTGTACATGTTGCAACATGTACAAAGTTGCAACTTGTACACAACATATATATCAAAGAAGAATAATCAACCAATAGCTATTATTATCATCATCGTTGTCCAAATGATCTGGTACACCTAACAGAATAAAAAAAAATATTGTTCACCATGTAGTCTTAGAATCAACAATGGTAAACGACATACTCTATTTTTTCCTTTTAGTGAAAGAAACATTAACATACCTTTTATGCTAAAGGATTCTTTATGATAGGTTTCAAATATATATATATTCACAAAAAAAGATAAGTAAAAAAAACACAGACGAAAATGTAATATTAACTTTTTGCTATGATAGAAAGAAGAAAGGAAAAGAAGACACCTGATGTCAGTTTCAGCAATACACTTTAAAAGCACAAGTTTTTTTTTAAACTGGGAAGTGTGAATGAAAGAAGGAAAGAACAGGATATAAGAAACAATATTACCATCATTATCATCATCATTATCAAGATGGTCTGGGACGCCTAGAAAAATATAAGGATTCCTTCAATAAAAAGAATTTGACACATGTGAAAATAAAACGAAATGTTTCATGTGTAATTTAAGAGTGCTTTGTCTTTTGTTAACTTTAGGATGTAAATTTCCACATACATTAAAATTGGCAAATCTCAAACGTTAATTTATGATGAGAATAAAGATACTGATTTTTTAGGAAATATGTAGGATTCGTGACATAAGAGGGATTTTCAAATAAGAACAGAAGAAACAGATTGTGTTGAGAAAGGAACATTTTAACAATATTAACATCGTTATTTCAAAATGATCAAGAAAAAAGGATTGTCAGGATATATACAGTCGATAATCTCGGTTTATCAGGTTTTTGTTACTGTCGCGTCCCATAACTGAAAGTTTGAAGTATCACTTGAACAGAGCAAAAAGACCTACAATGATCCGGCCAAGATGGAGAGCTGCTGTGGGTGCTCTATGCCCAAAAGGTAAAAACAGGATTAGGGTATTTTTGGAAAAGGACAAAACTATTACCATCATTATCATCATCGTTGTCTAGATGGTCTGGTACACCTGAAGAGAAATTGATGGAAAATCAGACAAGAGCTCATCACAAAGAACACACTTTCAAGACTTGATAATGCACTTGTTTAATAAATAGTGATAGAATTTACCACATTCATTCAAATTCGTTTGAAACTTTGGTAATATAAAAAAAGACAGAGCAATGAAATGCCAGGACTTGTAGTTAATTTAATTCTTAATTTAGGTCAGAACTTGTAGTCAATTTAATTCATAGTTCACATTTCTTTTATCTTCCAATGTATGGACAATTTTCAATTTGCTAATGGAAACATGTATTGTAGAGACAAAATTTACACATAACCACTTTGATCATTTGATACAAAATGTTATTTGATTGTGAGCTTAGCTGAATTATTTGCCTGTTTGTTATATCATGTACTAATATAAAGCATAGGTATAGATAATCTTTAGATAAGCACAGTATTTGTAAAATGTTGGAGTGTGGCATTGTTTCAAAGATCAGGTAGGATGGTACATGAGAAAATACAACAAGAGGCTCCCAGGAGCCTGAATCGCTCACCTGGTCTTGATGTCAACCCTATGAAGACTTTTGTATAGCTAAATGAGCTGAATGTTTAAGCAGGAAAGAGCTTTTCTTTGTCTGCTATAGTTTTCATTCTATAGACCAAAAACACTATTTTTTCACCTTTAAAGGGCCATAACCCCTTAAAGGGGTCATCTGACAACTTCGACCCTATGAACACATTTGTAGAGCTAAATAAGCTAAACATTTAAGCAAGCAACAGCTTTTCTCTATCTGCGATAGTTTTAATTCTATAGGCCAAATACACTATTTTTTGCCTTTCAGGGGCTGTAACCCCTATATGGGGTCATCTGACAACTTCGACCCTATGAAGACTTTCGTAGAACTCAATGAGTTGAACATTTCAGCAAGCAACAGCTTTTCTCTATCTGCAATAGTTTTCATTCTATAGGCCAAAAACACTATTTTTTGCCTTTAAGGGGCTGTAATCCCTATAAGGGGTCATCTGACAACTTCGACCCTATGAAGACTTTTGTAGAGCTAAATGAGCTGAACATTTAAGCAAGCAACAGCTTTTCTCTATCTGCAATAGTTTTCATTCTATAGGCCAAAAACACTATTTTTTGCCTTTAAGGGGCTGTAATCCCTATAAGGGGTCATCTGACAACTTCGACCCTATGAAGACTTTTGTAGAGCTAAATGAGCTGAACATTTAAGCAAGCAACAGCTTTTCTCTACCTGCAATAGTTTTCATTCAACAGGCCAAAACACTATTTTACGCCTTTAAGGGGCTGTAACCCCTATAAGGGGTCATCTGACAACTTCGACCCTATGGACACTTTTGTAGAGCTAAATGAGCTGAACATTTAAGCAAGCAACAACTTTTCTCTATCTGTAATAATTTTCATTTTAGAAGCCAAAAACATGAAAAAACGCTATTTTTCACCTTTAAGGGGCAGTAACTCCTATAAGGGGTCATCTGACAACTTCGACCCAATGAAGACTTTTGTAGAGCTAAATGAGCTGAACATTTAAGCAAGCAACAGCTTTTCTCTACCTGCAATAGTTTTCATTCAACAGGCCAAAACACTATTTTACGCCTTTAAGGGGCTGTAACCCCTATAAGGGGTCATCTGACAACTTCGACCCTATGGACACTTTTGTAGAGCTAAATGAGCTGAACATTTAAGCAAGCAACAACTTTTCTCTATCTGTAATAATTTTCATTTTAGAAGCCAAAAACATGAAAAAACGCTATTTTTCACCTTTAAGGGGCAGTAACTCCTATAAGGGGTCATCTGACAACTTCGACCCAATGAAGACTTTTGTAGAGCTTTTGATGCTGAAGCAGAAGCGTGGCATCAGATTTCATCTATCTCTTATACTTTTTGATTTAAAAGCCAAAAACAGTAATCTGACCCCCCTGGTCTATTTTTAGTAACGGTGGCCATGTTTTTTGACGGATCAAAAATTGAAACACAAGTTTGGTGCAGGACACCCTAAGGATCATTCATACCAAGTTTCATTAAATTCTGTTCAGTAGTTTCAGAGGAGAAGATTTTTGAAAAATTGTTAACGGACGACGACGACGACGACGACGACGACGGACGCCAAGTGATGGTAAAAGCTCACATGGACCTTTGGTCCAGGTGAGCTAAAAAGGGAAAGCTTGCATAAAGCACTAGTTTTGTCAGATTGTCCATTGTGGTAGTATTTAATAAGTGGTCAGAATGATGGTACGTGAAATTGGGAAACTACAATTAAAACACAATTAATTTCTGTGACAATCTATTCCTGCCCGATAATTACCATCATTATCATCGTCGCCTTCCATGTCATCTGGAATACCTGAAGACGAGCAGTAAATATTTGAATATATCTAAAGGGAGACTTATCTTTTCACATTATACATAAAATTCTTTAAAAAAATCATTGTACAGAAGACATGGAGACAAAACAGTAATATACAAAGGACATTGAAACAAAAATATTAAAGCAAACGAATGTACCGATGAAGGAACTATTATCATTGCTATCATCGTCTCAATGTAGACGATCTTATTACCCAAAGAATTGGTGAAAAAGAGAACGTAAATCAGAGAAGTGTATGTTAAGTGAACGAAGTGTCAAGAAGTCACAATATAAGGAAATGGGTTCAAAGTGTTGGCATGAACTAGCTTGTTAAGGGTTTGTTTGTCATAACCATCATTATCATCATCTTCCAAATGGTCTGGAATGCCTGCGAGAGAAAAATGAGTCAAATTGTGGGTGATGAAATGCTTTAAGATTTGACAGAAAATGTGAAAGAGACATTTGAAATGTATTTTGGTCTGATGAAAAAAGAAACAAGAGGATCCCAAGAGCCTGAATCGCTCACCTGAACTACACAGATACATATATTTTTTAGATATTATTGTGCTTAGGCACGAACCATTTTCATACGGTGGGGGGCCTGGGATTTTGTAACCTGATATTATTTTTTTTCTGTCCAAATCAAAGTTACAATTTTTTTTCTACCCAAAACAAAATCGTAATTTTTTTTTCCAGACCAGTTTAGAATAATTTTGTTTTTAACATTTGTTTTTCTATTCGTAAGTTTACAGGTATTTTATCAATTGTGTGAATTAGGCCAGTTCTTGGACTAATTTATTCTCATTGTGAGTAGCATTCATATATTTTAAAGACAATGGGATATGTAGAATAAGTCAAACAGACAAACTCTCGACAGGAGATGAAATGTGCATTGGACCATTGTATTTTGATTTTGAATACATGCATATTCAAAACAAACATATATTTATAGGATAATGGGTTATAGGGAGACATGGCGAATGTGTCAGCCAACCTCTATTGAAAGCACAAAGTAAAGAAATTATAAAAAAAAAAATAAATAAAAACCAGAATCCCTTCAGTATATAGCAATATTAATTTAAATGGACAATAGACAAAGTCAAATAGCTGGATATCCAAAATCCAAAGTTTGTTTCATTTTTTCAATATGTGAAATCTTATTCTAAAACTTATCAAGACTAGAAATGAAAGCAATATTCATTTGTAATTGCCCTGGTAACTTTGTCACATAGGGACTTATCACATGGTTACCTTTTAGGTTCACCTTTTGGCTTCAAAGTTTTCAAAAGCTAATTTCCCTGAACAGCAAGTCAGGGGTTGAAATAAGACAAAGAAAAGTTTAAGTTGAAGCCAATAAGGGATCATAGAAAAACAAGCCTTTTGATTTTGTTAGGGATCCTGCGTAACTAGCATACTAAACAGACATGGGGATCGCTGAAGGCCTCAAAAGCTCTTGGGTAAATGATGCAAAATCATCCATTCTTGTAATTTCCTGAAAGCTAATCATGATATTTAGATTTCATAATTCATTTAAAAAAAATCATCATATGAACTACAAAACAACACAAGAGTGCAGTTGGAAATATAAGAAATCTGTGAAGATTGACCAATGCCGTCTTATAGACATTTCTGGATCTACCAGCGGGATGGGCAGGTTTAAAAAATATATATATATATGATTTTATTTGTCAAGCGGGACAACAGGTTCATACCATAACAGAACAAAACTATCGATGTATGCATGTACTAAACATATTAAAAGTGATATTATTTCGTAGCACATTATAATTTCAAAATTTAAAACTTTTGCAAAAAGCAATGATGAATATGGTGGTGTATGCCGAGGCTTTTATCATTTGAGTTCAAAGGATGTATATTATATATTTTTTTTGGAAACTTATGAATATTAATTTTTTTTCAGCTCTATTAGGAGCATTTTTATTTATTTCTCTAAAAATTGGAATTAATATTTTTTTGCAAAAAATCCCAGCCCCCCCCCCCCACCAAAAGAAAATGGTTCGTGCCTTAGCCATATGCGATTTAAATTTCTGAAATAACTTGGTTAGTTTTCAAGTTATTGGGCTTAATAAGTGCAAAATTTAGCAAAAACAAAAAAAAAGCGCAATAACTCCCACATCAGCAGTCACATCTTTTCCGAAATTTCAGGACAGGTACTTTATATGCTGATCACTTTTGATTCTTGCACAATTTTGATATCTGAAACCATTTTTGAGTTATTAGCAAAAAAATCAAATTTATCCCCTATGTTCTATTTTTAGCCATGGCAGGCATGTTTTTTTTTACGAATCAAAAATATGAACGATAGAGTTGTAGCATATAAGCTATTAAACAAGTGTGCCAAGTTAAGATGCAGTTGGTCTTACGGTGTCGGACAAGTTAATCTTTGAAATTCAGGGGAAAAGTACTGAAAAATGGTACATTTTGTTGTTTTAAGGACAATAACTCCCAATAGAAATAGTCCTACAGCTTTGACCTAAATGCATGAAATGTAGATCTTGATGTGCTTGATCATATGCAATTTAAATTTTTGTAAAATCTTGTATAGTTTTCAAGTTATATGGCTAAATAAGAGAAAAAATTCAAAAAAAAATTAAAAAAAAGGCAATAACTCCTACATCAATTGTTGGATCTTCTTGAAACTTTCAGAACGGGTAGATCTTGAGATGCTGCTTACTTTTTTTGTCACCTATCAGCAAACCATTTTTGAGTTATTTGCAAAAAACTGCAATTTACCCCCTATGATCTATTTTTAGCCATGGCGGCCATATTTTTGACAAATCAAAAATCTGAACGATACACTTGTAGCATTTATGCTATTAAACAACTGTGCCAAGTTTGGTTGAAGTTGGATGTATGGTGTCAGACAACTTATTCTTTGCAAAAAGTAATGAAAAATGGTAAATTTTGACGCTTTAAGGGCCATAACTCCTAAAAGAAATCGTTCCACAGCTTTGACCTAAATACATGAAATGTAGATCTTAATGTGCTTAATCATATGCAATTTGAATTTTTAAAATATCTTGTATAGTTTTTAAGATATAGGGCTAAATAAGTGCAAAATTTTGAAAAAATCCAGAAAAAGGGCAATAACTCCTACATCGGTTGTTGGATCTTCTTGAAAATTTCAGGACAGGTAGATCTTGAGGTGCTGATCACTTTTATCCATGCCAGATTTTTTATATCTGTCACCGTTTTTGAGTTATTTGCAAATAAACTGTATTTGACCCCCCTGTTCTATTTTTAGTAACAGCGGCCATGCTTTTTGACGTATCAAAAATCCCAACGCAAACTTTTTTGCACAATACCCTAAGGAACAACCATATCAAGTTTGGCTGCATTTGGCCAAGCAGTTTCAGAGAAGAAGATGTTTAAAAAAAAAGCTAACGGACGACAGACGCCAAGTGATAGCAATAGCTCACCTGACCCTTCGGGTCAGGTGAGCTAAAAAGGTGAGGCTTTAGAAAAAAAATACTGTACTAGTAATTTTGTCAGTTTTCAATTCTTCAAATTAAGATGTGTCTCCAGAATTGCTTTTGTCTATGCATATTAATAATTGGAGATTGTCTATTTCCAGTTTTAAAACAAGTAATAAAATTTACCATCATTATCATCGTCATTGTCTAGATGATCTGGTACACCTAAAGAAAAATGAAGCTGATATAAATTGTTTTAAACTCAAAAGCTTTTTTTAAAGAAGAAAAAAGGTACCATTGAGTCATTCGAGTGGCAAAAGGGACAACGACAAACCAGTAAACATGAACGAGAACAGCACGAAGAAACACAAAACAACTTTAAAAAAAACAATATTCAACCGAACAGAAACTATCAACGTTAACTCAAGTGCTCCGAAAATTATTGAAAATAACAATTTAAACCTATTTATTTTAGATATTTAAAATCAAACCTTAAGTAAAGAAAATAAACTTGATTTTGCAAAAAGGAAAAGTACAGGAGAAGGAAGATTACCATCATTATCGTCGTCATTGTCAAGATGGTCTGGTACTCCTGAAGAGATTCAAACAAGTAACAAAAATTACAAATCAAAGACAAATATTTCATTAGACTCTTTGTGATTTGAAGAAACGGTAAAAAAAAATACTGATGCTAGGTACCGTAATACTGATTTTTTTAAGAAAATTACATCAGTCTTGTGTTAAACTCTGTGAAGTCCATTTTTGTAAATAATTACAGATTACTATAGTATGCATGAATATAACATAATGAAGAATTAGAAAGGCATCAATATATTCAGGATAAGAGATGCTGATGTACTTTATTGAAATGGCAATACAGAAGGAATGTGTGTGTTCAATATGTGCAAAATGGACATGGAAATTCGAAAGAGGGTCAACTCGAATTCGAATAGGTGTAAATTTGAATCGGATAGAAAGTAAATTGTTCAATATATTAGGTAATGGAACAAGAGTTAGGGAATGAATGAAAGCATTTAAGGTTTGTTTGTCGTTACCATCATTATCATCGTCATCTTCCAAATGATCAGGAATACCTAAGGGAGAGAATAAAGAGTCAATTGATATTATATTTTTAACATGATGTAATAATGATTTTAGTATGACTGAATACTTTGCTATGGAACCAACAAGAAATTATCTTCTTACATAGGAAGAATGTAAAATGCTAAAATATTTTACATATTGGAAAAAAACAAATAATCAATTAGGTATTCATCATCATCATCTTTATCATAAAGATGATTAGGTACTCCAAAACAAAGTAACAAGAAGAAAAACACAGACAAAAATGGTGCTAGAATATCTCTGATGTTAAGAAACGGTGATAAAGATCAGTTGAGAAAAATATGTTAAAAGGTAAGTCTGTTTACAAATAGAAAGGAACAGTGCTCGTCATCTGTGATTGGACTAATTTGATAAGGCGGGAATAGGCAAAATCATATAAATGCGATGAAAGTAGGAAAACAAGAAAAAGTGTAATACCAACAGTAATGTAAGAAGCTGTCATAGAATTATTGTGGTGTGATGGAAGATGGATAGGAAAGCTGAGTAAATATTTTGTTGCAGGAAAGAGAAGTTTACCATCATTATCATCGTCTTTATCTAAATGATCTGGAACACCTGAATTATAGATGGGAATCATAGTACAATGGTATTATGATATAGATCAAGAAATTATGATTAAAGGATTAAAAGTTTAGCATATTAAATTATAATCCTTATTTTTAACCTGCACACTAGTTTCAAGAGATGGATAAGGAAGAAAACATAACTATTGATCAAATAGAGGGGACAAGGAATATAGATGTTAGGAATTATTACCGTCATTATCGTCATCATTATCAAGATGGTCTGGTACTCCTGCAGAAGGAGAATAAATGCTTCAATACATTGCTAACGTAAAAGTATAGCAGAATAGAATAATGTGAATTGAAATATTGGCACAGTATCGTTATCGAATTTGATCAAGTCCTTTGATTGTAGAAGCAATGAAGCCCAAAAAGGCAAGTACAAATTATAGGGTAAAAAAAACAACAACAGTAGGGAGAAACACATAACAAAACACACATAAAAGAAATACTAGTATACTGATATCAGCAACGATAACTCTCATAGTTCCTTCCGTCGTTTTTGAACAAGAGTATATATTGGCCTATTCATATATGTAACCATAGTTGAAATGCTTCTCACATAATTTTCAAAATAACAAAAGTCAAAGTGATAAAATGAGATAATTTGGTTCTTGGTTTGAGTAAATTTAGCAATACAAAACAGAAGTTTGAAACTACGACGAATAAGCAATATGTTTATACGGCTTATTCTTTTCTTATTAAGCTTGTATGTAGGCATGGAAATTTTGAGAGTTGAAAACTCATGGTGTAGTTAACATAAGCAGTTCTTTGTGAATAAGGACCAGTATTGTATGGATTGAATTTTTGTGTTTCGAATGAATAGGGAAAATGGTTGTGAAAAATGAAATAGTAAAACAGGTGTAACAAAGTGTTCTAATATGATAGAAAAGGTTTTTAGAAACAGGTGGAGTGAAAAAGGTCTTAGATTCGGGGGAAGAGGGCACAAAGCTATTTCTTAAAAATGGTAAAAGATTTATGTGACTTAACCATCATTGTCGTCGTCTTCTTCCAAATGATCTGGGATACCTAAGACAAAAGTAAAGGACAATGTAATGGTAAAGATTGTTTTGATGTTGTGATCGTTGTTTTAACTATATTTCTGAATATTACAGGATGAAAGAAGCTTGAATGCTTGAAGATAAGTGTCTTTAAAATAAAAAAACCTAGTTTTTGATGTTGGTTGGAAAAAGTAACACAAACACTATTCAAATAGGATTGGAATTATTGCTGCCTTGCTATGCATATGTGTTAAAGAACAATTATCATACGAGTAAAAACTTACATTTGTGAAATTGAATGATCAATTGGTGTACAAACTTGAATATTTGAGGATAATTATTCCTTTGTGTATTAGTATTTTATAAGATTTTGTATATATGCAACAAGTAGATAATTTACCGTCATTATCATCATCGGTATCTAGATGATCAGGGACACCTAAAGAATAAAAATAGATAAGCACCGTGAAAAAATCGAAATAAAAAAAGCTTTCAATATAAAGTGACCAAAAAGCCTAATTTTTGTATAAATCGTGAAAGGATTTTTCTATGATGACAAAAAGTAATACTGTGCCATTAAGAATGATTTGTTTACAGATTTATAAACCTGCAATCAGAAAAAAGTTTTAAAAGGACTGTATTATTCAATTCATCAAAAGTAGGAATAGGGAAGACGCGAAGGAATAAAAGAACTATTACCATCATTATCATCATCGTTATCGAGATGATCTGGTACCCCTGAAGAAGTAAAAAAAGAGTGTAATCAATATAAAAAAAATGAGACAATTGAACAATGTTATGACGTTGTGATACATTTGAATTACATCATCTGATCATCATCACCAAAACTGGCTATACACTGAACTTTTTTAATAGAAAATAAAGAGATGTGGAATAAGTGTATGCGACACAGCCCACAATTAAACGGCAATTTAGAAAAACCACAATGGACAACCGCCAGCAGCCTTCAACGAGGCCATTTGGCACTGCTCGCGGTTATGCAATTGGCCCATGGTCTAAATGGTTTTTTTAAACCACTTTATTTTCCATCTACAAATATAGGGGGGAGGACAGGGGGTACCCTACCCCCGCTTCCCTCCCCCTTTACCCCCGCTTCCCCCCACTCCCTCCCCCGCTTCCCGTCCCCTCTACCCCCGCTTCCCTCCACTTTCTTTTAATTTACCCCCGCCTCCTAATTATGGTCAATTATCAGCCTATTTTACGGAAAATAAGCTGAAGTTACGAAATGTTGTAATTCTTAGCCAAATAGTATAGCTTATGTGCACGTTGGCAGGGTCTTTGCATGTATAAGTTGTATTTGACACTAGCATGAGTATATAAGCATATGCAAACCCATCTAAAGATTTGTGATGAAAATGGTGGTCTAAATAAATTTTGCCTATACAGATGTTCTTTCGAAAATCAAACCATTTCCATTCAATTTTCTATTTGACCTTTGTATTATTTATGAATATGTTTTGAGAATCTTTGGAACTTTCCTGAAAATATAAAAATATGGGCATTAACCGATACTTTAATCTAAGTTATTTAAGCGGACATTGTAGGTCATCATGACCTTATTGTGGTACGAATGTTGACTACTACCTAAGATGTCAAAGATGTATCTACTGACCGGACTCCGAGCTTATGAAATGTTTTATCGCCACCTTGACTACTGACCTATGATATTGATTACCCGTAGCATAAAGCAGTGGAGTAACTGAAACCAGGTACATGTATCAATATTTAATGTAGGACATAGATTGCACAGAGGTCACAATGAGGCGCCCGGTCATGGATTAATGTTATCGATGGTCATCAAAAGAAGATCAACCCTCATACAATAACCTAATGTAAGTTTATTAGGAACTGCTGATCATTGATTGTCTTGTCCAATTATAACTTTTAGTTTTATGACATAATGCCATTTAAGATTGTCTTTGGATTACTTACTCATATTTATTTGGGGCCATTTGTGGGTCACCGTTGAGTGTGGATTCCACATGTTGAGGGCCTGACGGTGACCTACCTATATTTATTGTTTTCATTTTTATTAAACATATGGTTGTATTTGATACATTTCTCCATATCCCTTCTTTTTCTATTATTCTACAAAGTAGTACGAGGAAGCAAAACATATCAATCCTTGGTAATTTATTACACGAAATAATAATCAGTAAACTTCTTTGGAGTGGCAACTCGTCTGCGCCTTCTTGTTTCGGGTTGCACAGTGATCGTGTCTATTTCATTTTCAACTTCTTCTATTTGTTCATTTATTGTGTTTGAGTCAATACTGTGTAACTCTTTTACACGGTTATACACATCTTCATTAAGGATATAATTAAAACTAGATGGAGCAATCCAGGGATAGCATATGTCGCCTGCACTTAAGTTATCCTATGGGAGAAAAAATGACTACTTTGTAAGTTGTAAAACAGACCTGAAAATGGCTTACATGGTAAAGGACCATTACTTGAGGCTGCATACAAAATTTCAGAAGCCTTTGATTCCTTGTTTCTGAGAAAAGTGTTACGAAAATTTTACCAATGACCCTATGGGAGAAACATGACTAAGTCGTAAAACAGGAAGAAGATGACGTAGGAGCATAAAATCTTTATATAAAGTGTAGAACTATGCTATGAAGACTTGTTTAAAGTATGAGAAATCAATGATTGTTTGCTGTGACGCAGGACGCAAGACGACGGATGGTCCCAAAGCGATCCCTATACATGTATGTCGCTCCAGCAACACGTTGCACGCCACATAATAAATATTTTGACACTGCAACTTCACTGACTAAGTGTTATTAGTGCTTAAGAATGAATTATATAAGTAATATCAATTGAACTTTAATCCTTAAAGGTGAAAAAAGTTTAAAATTACATTGTACTTTGATTTATGTGATTCAAAATTTTCATTGAACAAAAAATAAGCAAATCTAAGACCCGGCAGGACAGAATTTTATTTCATTTTGTTTGAAAATGTCCCAAAAAAAATTATTGGACAGGCACCAAAAAGTAAACCCGGCCGGGTTAGGGGAAACCAACAATTATTTTTTTTGGACGAAGATGTTTGAAAAAGTTTACGGACAACGACGACGGACGCAATGAAGTGATGACAATAGCTCACTGACCACAGCCAAGGTCAGGTGATCGAGCTAAAAAATGGAGTTTCTGCAGTGACTGTATGTGTGACAAAATAAAGAAAAGGACATCAAGGAACAAGGGTTTCTTCATGCTCACGAAAACACGAAGCATGTGGAGAAAAATTGAGTAAAAAATGGAGCACGTACGGATACAAACATGCCAACACCAGAAAACATGAAATTAAAATGAGAAACACATATGCAGGGCACAAAAGATTTGAAAATTAAACGTAGCATGAAATTAACCCCCACCCTCTAAGAATTGGCTACCGAAATCGTAATATTGGCTCAAATTTAACCGTTAAGCGTGATCTAGGTCTACAAAAATTAACCATACGCCGTAATGTCTAAAAAAATAGCTACCGTAAGCGTAAATTATATGATCTAAATTAGTTTGCGATATTTTTTACCATTAAGCATTATCCAGAGCACCCCATGCACACCCCCTTATCTGTGTTTATTTTTGCTTTGTTTTTTGTTTTTTAGGGGGTGGGGGTGGGGTGGGGACATATTCATGTAAAACTAAAAAAGACGGATGTTAAATGACTGGTTAGTTACCATGCAAGTCGGCCTCTTCTTTTATAAGTAACAGTGAAGCATGAGACCATACTTCGTTGTTGCCCACGACTACCATTCTTTCCTTTCGTTTCTCCCACACAGCCAGTTCTAAACTGAAGTTTAGTATGCCCACCCCGGCGCATTTGTCGCTGAACTCATGTTCTCTTTTCAGTTTCTTTATAATGCTATGAACATCATCGTCAGATTCAAATTTTAAATATGCATAAAAATTGTCCACGGGTTTCTTCTCATTTTTTTAAAAATATGAACACAGGTCGCAATGACCGCCATGGTGTTCAAAAAGACTTTCAAAACATTGTCTAAATTTTCACACAAAAAACGGAAACTAAAGACGGTCAAAGATGTCAAAGAATGGATGTTAATAAACATAATTGACTCATATTTCTGAAAGCTTTATTGAACATATTAAAGCATATTCTATGTTGTCTAAACATTTAATGCTTAGTCAACCCCCGCCCTTTAAAGCCCCCGCTTCTCGTCCCTTCAACCCCCGCTTCCCGTCCCCTTAATCCCCGCTTCCCGCCCCTTCAACCCCCGCTTCCCGCCCCCTCAACCCCCGTATCCCCGTCCCCCTGTCCTCCCCCTCAAATATATCAGTAATAAAAATCTAAAACAGCGGTTATATCAGGAAAAATGTTTTGGGGGTGTTTGGTTTGAGTTAAGCAATAAAATAACTGAGTCTGGAGGTTGAAATGGCGATGAAAAAGGAATACAAATGCTTCTACAACATAGTCATTTGTAAGTCGAAGAAAAAATAAAATTGTATCAAAATGCAGAGGGATAAAGGTACATATGAGCTATTCTGAGGCGTTATGGATAAAAACTGTGGATTGAATGTTTAGTTTTCAGTGAGACAGGAGAAACGTTTTAAGAACTCTGAAATTCTTTAAAGAAGGTGAAACAAAGTTTGAATGATAGAAGGGCAATATTTAAAAATTGGTAAAATAAAATATTGGTTTGGTAGAAACAGTAGCGAAAAAAGCAGTTGAATAAACTGATCAAACTTAACCATCATTATCATCGTCATCTTCCAAATTGTCTGGGATACCTGAGAGAAAATAAGCAAAGAGTGATTAGAAATAGAGGCGCTTAATGATACTAAATGGGTCACTCTAAAAACTCGTAGTTGTTGAACGGGTTACAATAAGGTGCATAGTTGTTCTTTGGGAAGGATAAAAAGAAAGACTTCTTAAATAAGTTTTGCTATATGCATTCCTGACGCGCGTATATTGGTACCAAATGATAGATAAACCACACTTGTAGTCATGAGAAAAAGATCCATGTTTTTCTATCAATTTTCAAAACTGGATTTTATAAGATTTTTTATGAAAACAGTAAGTATAGAAATTTACCATCATTATCATCGTCGTTATCTAGATGATCTGGGATACCTGAAGAATAAATAGATGATTTGTATTGAAAAATTGAATAAGTATATGTAAAAGTCTCCTTTAAAATAAAAAGTGTACTTTGATGTTGTTATTAGTTTGGTAATAAAGATATATTACAGGAAGGAGTGTGTGTAAAGCAAGAGAATATATTAAATAGATCCATAAGAGTCTGGACAAAGGAGGTGTAAAGGGCAGGAAATATTACCATCATTGTCGTCATCATTATCAAGATGGTCTGGTACGCCTGAAGGATAAAAGTAGACATCAGAAAGAATTAAAGCAATAATGTCAGAATTTCAGAAAGAAGAGAGGTGACAAAAAGAAATTGTACACAGATTGAAAGACGAAATCAAACTTTTTTATACTTCGTATAAAAAAGGTGCTGTATTTCAAAACAACAAACATACATTTATATTTGATAAATATTTGACTGCCCTGAACTGCCCTGAATAACAACATATACATTTGTTATTCGAGTTTCATTTTAGTTGTGAAATATTTGATACATGAACCCTATTTAAAATAAAAATATGTTGGTGTATAAAAAGCGGAAGACCACAAAACTTGGAAAAAACATTAGCCATTATGAGCAGATGTATTGATGTATAGAAATAAGGTTTTTGATATTCAACCTCAGTGTATTTATATATTCAACAAGCTGTAAAAGTAGACCGCTTTGTTACCTTTGTAAACATGAGAGTATTTAAGTGGATATATTGGTGTGTTAAAATAATTAAAATAAAAATAAATAGAAAAGGATGTGGATGAAATTCTCTAAAATGTTTGATTACCGTCATTGTCATCGTCACCTTCCAGGTTGTCTGGAATACCTAGAGATGTAGAAAACATGTAAGAATGTACCCATTTCAACACAATAAAAATATCAAAATGAATATTTTCTTATTTTTAGCAGATAAAAACACACAAAGTTTTTAATGACAGTTGAGGCAGAGTAGTTTCGATCAAATAGAGTGATGAGATTAAACTTACATTTAAAGAATTGATTATATAGAGACTCTTCGTGGGTTTCTTGATTTCCTAATTACTGGGACATTTCAAAAGGTGATTACAAGAACTGTTTTTAGTGATTACTTGATCACCACATTTTGAAGATCTATTTTTAATGACGTGATTTTCAGTAACAAATCAATGATAACCAAAGCAAAAACTTAATAATTAATTGAGTCCAAGGTACCCATCATGAGGTCTCTATTATTTGAAAATTTCAGTATTTAAACAAAAACATTTACCATCATTATCATCGTCGTTATCAAGATGATCTGGTACACCTGAATTATAGAAAAGATGAAAAAGATGAGCGAGTGAGTGAGTTGGTTGGTTGAGTGAGTGAGTGAGCTGATGTTTTGAACGTAACATTTTGTTACAGACACGTTTTAAAGGAACAAGATCAAGTGTTTAGAACATCAATCATTTACAAGAGTTGAGAAGCAAAAAATAGTAACTATAGTGTGGACTTTAAATCGGACATACGGCTTAAATAATGGTAGGTATGGTTTAATTGAGGAAAATTAAAATAGAACTATTACCATCATTATCGTCATCATTGTCAAGATGGTCTGGTACGCCTTGAGAAAGGTGAAAAACGATCATTACTCATTTTCAACATTCAGAAGAGGAACCATTTTAGACATATAAGAATGTTAATTATGATGAGAAAAAAATTGCGAAAATTGTAATCATAAAATTTGCCCGAGTTGTCCAATAACTACATATACACAATAGTCTGCTTTAGCAATCAAATATGGTTTCATCATTTATGAGCTTATATAAAAATATTAGAAAATAAAACTGGTAGACATGTTCATCCTGCATATTATTTGTTTCTCAATTAGTTATGTATGGTATATTTTAAGGATGGTCACTCTTCATGTTTCAGAATTACAGTCAGATTGCAGAACTCCTCTAGCCCTAACCTTTAAATTCTAAAGATTTTTTTTGTACACTGACCCCTACTTTTTATTACATTTTCTGACTGTATAAACCAAAAAACCTACTGTATAGAATTTCCGAAGAATCTTGATACAATTTCATGGTCTTTAAAGCCAGAAACGTCAAAATGTTAAAGTTTGACGTCATATATATCGGTAACGAGCACACCGACCTATAGTTTTCTTTTTGTTATTTGATTAAATGGACATTCATCTATCATTTCCATAAATTATAAAATCTTTGATACAAAACAATTCAGGAGTGACCATCCTTACTAAGACAAGGAGAGGGGTAAATAATGCATAATTCTGTTGGGAAAAGAATAGTTTTTCATTGATAGAATATAAAGATATATTGATCAAAGAGAGAAAAGTAAAAAAGCGGGAAGTTGAAAAGAATGTGAGGCCAAATTAATTGCTCGAGGGATAGTATACCAGCACTTTATAGGCGATGTGTGAACAATGAATGGAATCTAAGAACGAAGAGCCCCAGGTGGTGATATGCATATATGGTCATATATAAGTAGTTCCGAGTAAATATGGGTTACAATGATTTGAAAAAAATAGTCATCCGTTGGTAGGATAGGGAAGACAGCTAGGTTTTAAGGAACTTATTAAAGGTGAAAATAAGACATGGTTAACAATCACCGTCATTATCATCGTCATCTTCCAAATGATCTGGAATACCTGAGAGAAAATAGTAGATATGTAATAAAATGTCTTGTAGATAAATTTTGTCTTTAATAGTGTTTCCAAAGATAATCATAACTGATGTAACTTTGTTTAATGTATACTTGGTTGAAAAAATAGTATATGTTCCACAAGTTTTATTTTTCAACGTCTTTGCAAAATTCTTGAAATAAGTTTAAATTTTAAAAAAAATCGTGTTCACTAACCGTCATTGTCGTCGTCGTTATCAAGATGGTCTGGGACACCTGAAGAATTGAAAATAAAAATAGACGAAGGATTTGAGATTGATCCATAATTTAGAAAAGAGTGGTTTATTATATTAAAATACTGAAGTTCAACAACTTCATTGCTCAATAATAAAATAACTCGGAGGTTATTGCAATATTAAGTAGAAGGTAAGAAGGTTTTGTTACTTTTATAAATACTTTTTGGGGAAAAAACTAAAAATGATTCCGAAAATAATGCTTAGGCTATTCAAAATGTGTTAAAGATAACTAAAAAAATGTTTCGTGAATCTGATAACCTACCGTCATTGTCATCATCGTTATCAAGGTGGTCTGGTACTCCTACAGAAAAAGGATCCTTATATGATTTTATGTCTGAATCGACAAAATATATGTTTTGAAGTTAAGAACTTTTGCATCTAAGATTCTCGGAATTTTTACATTAACGTTCCAATTTAAAAAGTTTTAAATCTTGAATCTCGACGACTTGGTAGCTAAGAAAAAAAAACCTGATTGGGTGTTACTGTAGTGGAAACATAAATGAAAGTTAAAATCAGTAATTATAAGCATTTACCATCATTATCATCGTCGCCTTCGAGGTGATCCAGTGTGCCTATAACCAAACAATATAACATTTATCAAACTTTCCCAGTTAATAATGATAAAATTCGTAATTTTCAAACTGTAAATGTTTTTGTATTATATTTTATATGACAATTGGTAGTGTAAGTAATGATGAAAAATCAAAACTTTTGAATTTAAATACAGTTGAGCAATGGGACAGACAAAGTTGAAGTATTGAAGTGTAGGATGATAATTATTATGTCAGGTATTGTCATAATTAATAATAAGGTCAAAGGAAGAGAGGAGATAAAATTATCATTACCATCATTATCATCATCGTTGTCAAGATGATCTGGTACACCTACACACAGAAAAAAAGGCAATAGATGAAGTATATGTAGAATATGTAGACTCTAATGTTGTTTCTTGAAAAAATGCATTATTTCTAAGTGTATTCCTCTATATATTGCTTTACTTTTATTTCCCATATTTTTCTCAGACTTTGGGTAGATTATTTTGTTTTTGTTTTTGATGTTACTAAAGAATAGTTTATTTTACATCTTCCAAACCAAATAAAACAAAGATAGAATTCAAAAAACTGAATTAATTGTGCCTAGTTAAAAAAAACCAATTATTTTATGGATAAGTAGTAAATGATTAATTGGATTGGTATTTTTTAGACATGGTGTAGTGGTGATAAGAACAAAGTGAAAGACAGTCACACTTTTCGAGTTCGTTCGACAAGAAAAATAAGAAGGTTTGTGTAGTCCCTTGAGTCAGCATGGGGGGAAGGAAGTGGGTTCTTTTGATTTTAGAGAAACCTTTTTAAGAACATATGTACTGCTAGATGATATGTGAAGACAGATTCGGTGATTTGCATGGTTGGTGATGAATTTTAAAGATAGGAAAACCAGGAAAAGAGGAGTAAAGCAAGGACTGAAAAATGAAATACTCTACCATCATTATCGTCGTCTTGATCAAGATGATCTGGTACCCCTGTATATAAAGAATCGTAGCTATTTAGAGGAAAGAATGTTCTAATTCTGGGCAAGGCATTGCTTTGAAATAATCCGTTTCCATTTTATGTAAGAATATCTCTTAAAAACTTAATGAATTAGTTTTGCTTTACAAAAAGAATGATTTTATGTCGTATGTTTCTAGCACAATACGTGCTATAAGCTTTTCTGCGAAAGGCAGTGATACTTCTTAATGACTTAAATAATTTAAGAATGAATAACAAGTCAATAAATTCAGTTGACAAATAGGTTGTAGTTTGGAACACACTTGAGGATATAACTGCTAAGGCAAGATTTCTTTGAATTCATATTTAGGGTAAAACTACAAGAGAAACTTTATATTATTCGCGAAACAATAACAGTGATATGCTAAAAGGAAAGGTCCGACCAGTGGCAATATTATTCTCCGAAATCAGGAAGCAGTAATAGGTCTGTCTGGGGTAACAACTGGATTAGCATTCTGTTCAAACATACTGATCTAGGCGAGGAAGGATTTGGAAAATTGGAGAATTTTGGATAAATTTGAAACATATATTACCATCATTATCGTCATCATCGTCTTCCTGTGCATCACTTATTCCTATGAAATATGAAGACTGTGTCATTCGAACTTAAGATAATTTATATCTAAATAATAGACACAAATTGATCAAAACTTTTCTGTTTTTCTTAGATTAGACTAGAATATCTGCAGTAAAAGGAAAAACAAAACAAACACATATTAACTCACCATCGTTGTCGTCATCGTCGTCAAGGTTATCAGGTATACCTACAAAGACATATTATAACTCGTTAGCATTCCGACATTCATGATGAAGCAAGACGGGGTGTGCCTTTTTAGGAAAACAGCATTACAAAGAACAGAAAAGATTTTCATTAAATAAAGCTGCAGAGTGTGACTGAAATCCTACAAACTTTTGCTTTTAGAAAGTTGGATTTATAAACCCCTCTTCAACAAACACTATCTTAAAATCCGTTCTCAATTGCAATTCAGGGAGTTTAAAACTTCTGAAATTTTTAAAATGACAAAGCTGCTTTAGATTTTGTAGAATGGTTAAAGAATGGTTTGGATATTTGACATTTCTGCATTTGTTGCTATATCCATCTTGCTTTTCTCCCAAACGTTTGAGCTAGACCACCTCTCTAAGTCTCTATCTAAAACAATATCATCTACATGATTGCTCTTCTTGAACAGTCTGATTTGACATGATGCGTTTTTGTTTGCTGTTTGTGTGTTTTTCTTGTTTTGTCTTCAATGTCGCCTTATTGACCTGGTTGTGTGTGTGTGCTTTTACTTCGAGATTCAAATGCTCCGTTAACATTTTTGTGTTTTATCCTCCCTTTTATGTTATATCCAAGAAAGGTTTCGAGAGTTAATTTTATTTAGCAGTAGTTTTGTTGCTATAATTATCTTCTCTTTTTCAAACGATAGGATTAGACAACCACTACATATATTTTATACTAAACTCTAAATGTTCTTTTGTCTTCAATGTGTTCTACATAACTTACCATCATTATCATCATCGTCGTCCAGATAGTCAGGGATGCCATCACCATCTGTGTCTTTAGTTTTGTCAACATTTAAATTCTTGTCAAGATGATCTGGTATACCTTTTGGAAAAGATTTCATTTTAATATACTAACCTAGTTATTCATTTAAGATATAACTATCAAAACATTAGTATGTACCATTTTGTTTGTATAGTTTTGTTTTTGGTTGTCAAACCTTACACGAGTAACACCATGAATTGATTAAATCTTATATAATAAATGATTTAAGTATTGTAATTCCCATTATTATTTCCAGGGTAACGAAAAACGAAAATAATTCATGTTAATAAATTTTTGTTTTAAGGTGAATAAGAATTAATATTTGTGAATACTTATCACTGCTTGGTCTGTCCAGATTTGATAAACTAGTAGCTAAACATACCATCATTGTCATCATCGTCATCAAGATAATCTGGAATTCCGTCTCCATCGCTATCAATCGTCTTTTCCTTGCTGTCTGGTATTCCATCACCATCATCATCGTTGTCTTGGTCATCTGGAATACCATCATTGTCATCATCGTCGTCCAAATAGTCAGGAATACCATCACCATCTGAGTCTTTTTCTTGATCATCTGGAATTCCATCGCCGTCATCGTCGTCGTCGAGATGATCTGGTATGCCATCACCATCATCGTCGTCATCTAAATAGTCCGGAATTCCGTCACCGTCTGTATCTTTCTCTTTATCATCTGGAATTCCATCATTATCATCGTCGTCGTCAATACTATCAGGAATTCCATCGCCATCGGAATCTTCTTGATTATCTGGTATGCCATCGCCGTCGTCGTCATCATCTAAATGATCTGGTATACCGTCATTGTCGTCATCATCGTCCAAGTAATCTGGTATCCCATCCCCATCAGTGTCTTTTGTTTTATCAATACCTTGATTTTCCTTACTATCGGGGATTCCATCATTATCATCATCGTCATCTAGATAGTCAGGAATTCCATCGCCATCGCTGTCTTTTTCTTTATCGTCAGGTATACCGTCTCCATCATCATCATTATCCTGTTCATCTGGAATACCATCGCCATCGTCATCGTCGTCCAAATAATCCGGAATTCCATCACCATCTGTATCTTTTTTCTTGTCATCTGGGATTCCATCACCATCATCGTCATTATCTAGATGGTCAGGTATACCATCATTGTCATCATCGTCATCAAGGTAGTCGGGAATACCATCCCCATCCGAGTCTTTTTCTTTATCGTCCGGAATTCCATCGCCATCATCGTCGTTATCTTGATCATCAGGTATGCCATCATTATCGTCATCGTCATCAAGGTAATCGGGAATTCCATCACCATCTGAATCAATTTCTAGCTTATCAGGAATTCCGTTTCCATCTGCATCATCATCGTCTACATCAGGAATTCCGTCATTATCATCATCATCGTCCAGATAGTCAGGTATTCCATCGCCGTCAGTATCCTTTTCTTTATCGTCTGGAATACCGTCACCGTCGGCATCGTCATCCAAATGATCTGGAATACCATCGTTGTCATCGTCGTCATCTAAGTAGTCAGGAATTCCATCACCGTCCGTATCTATTTCTAGATGATCAGGAATTCCGTTACCATCTGCATCATCATCTTGATCGTCAGGAATTCCGTCATTATCATCATCCGTATCTAAATAGTCTGGAATTCCATCTCCATCTGTGTCTTTCTCTTTGTCGTCAATGACACCATCACCATTAGCATCGTTATCTAGATAATCAGGAATGCCATCACCATCTTTGTCTTGCATGGGTCCACATCCAAACTTTGTGCAATGTTGTTTACTATCTGGAATTCCGTCACCGTTGGAATCCTCGTCTTGGGCGTCAGGAATTCCATCGTTGTCGTCATCGTCATCAAGATAATCGGGTATTCCATCACCATCTGTATCAACTTCCATGTAGTCAGGAATGCCATTTCCGTTTGCGTCGTCATCTTGGTCATCTGGAATACCATCATTATCATCATCGTCATCCAGATAATCAGGAATTCCATCGCCATCAGTATCGATTTCTAATCGGTCTGGAATTCCGTTACCATTTGCATCGTCGTCTTGGTCGTCTGGGATACCATCATTATCATCGTCATCGTCTAAGTAATCTGGAATTCCATCACCATCAGTATCAATTTCCAGATGATCCGGAATTCCATTGCCGTCAGCATCTTTGTCGAGTTTATCTGGAATACCATCGCCGTCATCGTCATCATCTAAATAATCGGGGATGCCATCTCCGTCTGTATCTTTCTCAAGGTGATCTGGAATACCGTTTCCATCAGCATCGTCGTCTTGATCATCTGGAATACCATCATTATCGTCGTCGTCATCTAAATAGTCAGGGATACCATCACCGTCAGTATCCTTTTCCTTGTCATCGGGAATTCCATCGCCATCATCGTCGTTATCCTCGCTGTCTGGAATGCCATCCCCGTCATCGTCATCGTCGAGATAATCTGGAATACCGTCACCATCCGTATCTTTTTCCTTGTCATCTGGAATTCCGTCACCATCATCGTCGTTGTCTTTGCTATCGGGAATTCCATCACCGTCGTCGTCATCGTCCAGATAATCGGGGATCCCATCGCCGTCTGTATCTTTCTCGAGATGATCTTGTATGCCATTACCATTGTCATCGTCGTCCTGGTCATCTGGAATTCCATCATTATCATCATCGTCGTCTAAATAGTCAGGGATGCCATCACCATCTGTGTCAACTGTTTTATCAACACCTTTTGGAGCCTCTTTTTTCTTTTCTTCCGAAAACCAAAGGAGTTTTCTCTTAGGTCCACATGAGCTACAGGTGTACTAATGACAAACAATGGAAAACGTATTAAGGATTAATCACTTTGAAATAAGGTAACTAGAGGCTTCCAGGAGCCTGAATCGCTCACCTGATCGCTTATGCTAAAGCCTCTTACCTAGTGTGCAACATGGTCTACATGTACTTGATAAGTAACATTAAAGAGATTAGTTAGGATAGAAAACACCTTTAAGACCACAGAATACAATGTTACAAAGCTTTCCATTTGAAAAAAAAAACAAAAAAGCAAACATATTAAGTTAAAAATTGATTGAAAACACTTAACAGGATGATCTGACAATTTTGACCCTGAATCATTTTTGTAGATCTTAATGAGCTGAACAATTTTGCAATGCTAACTATTCCTCTAACTCTTATGGCTTTTAAGATTAAGTCAAAAAACTGTGAAAATGGTCAATTTTGACGATTAAGGGGAAATAACTCCTATAAGGAGTCGTTCCACAACATTGACTCAATGAAGAGTTTTGTCGAGCTTGGAAGTTGCTTCGGATTTTCTCTATCTCTTATACTTTTTGAGCTGTAAGCTTAAAACTATGGTCTGACACCCCCCCCCCCTGTTCTATTTTTAGTAACAGCGGCCATGTTGGTTGGTTGACGTTCACAAATTTCACAAACTTGGTAGAGGACATCCTAAAGATCAAGTGTACAAAGTTTCAAAGCAATCCCACCAGTGGTTTCAGAGAAGATTTTTAAAAATCAGTTAAAATTGATAGAAAAATCAGTTAAAGGGGGATAACTCTTAAACGGTTGATCTGACAATTTTGAACCTGAAATCATTTTTGTAGATCTTAATGAGCTGAACAATTTTGCAATGCTAACTTTTCCTCTAGCACTTACAGTTTTCAAGATAAAGTCCAAAAACTGTGAAAATGGTCAATTTTGACAATTAAGGGGAAATAACTCCTATAAGGAGTCGTCCCACAACTTTGACTCAATGGAGAGTTTTGTAGAGCTTTTGATGCTGAAGATGGAAGGTTGCTTCGGATTTTCTCTATCTCTTATACTTTGTGGCTCCCGCAGGGTTAAAAACGACCTGCGACCTGAGGGCTTTTTAAGGGCGACTTCCGACCTACACTTCATAAAATCGACCTATGACAAAAAACGACCTGCGACCTCCGCCAAAATATGCCTTTTAAAAGCGACCTTGCGCGACCTGAGGGGGGTACCCTGCGGGAGCCCCATACTTTTTGAGCTATAAGCTAAAAACTATGGTCTGACCCCCCTGTTCTATTTTTAGTAACGGCGGCCATGTTGGTTGGTGGACGTTCACAAATTTCACAAACTTGGTAGGTGACATCCTAAAGATCAAGTGTACAAAGTTTCAAAGCAATCCCATTGGTGGTTTCAGAGAAGAAGATGTTTGAAGAAAAGTTAACGGACGGAAGACGGACGACGGACGCTTAACGATGACAATAGCTCACCTGACCCGAAGTGAGCTAAAAAGAACATGCGTAAATGATGCAAGTAGCCATTTGCACATGCATAAACCACCATGCTGTAAAGCATAACACATTTATGTTTTTTCCTCGAAATATCCATGTTGACATGCCCGTTTAATCACGACTGGCCATCAGATTAATAGTAAAATACTATCTAGACCACATGACCACCAAATGTATACTAGTTTTCTTTATAGTAAATGAACGAACTAGACCACATGACCACCAAATGCATAATCTTTTTAAGCAAGTTGTTATATACGAACCATTTTACAAATGTCCTTCCCTATGTACAGATACATTGCGTGCTGGTTTTACAAGATGGCTAACAACAGAAATCGGGATAATTCGAATGGTATGGAGAAAATTAACCTGTCTTGGGAGACCTTGGGTTAAAATACTATTTAAAGATGTTCGTAATTTTGACTGTTAAAGATCCAAGAAATTGGTTTTGTTATTAAAAAACAAGAGGCTCCCAGGAGCCTGAATCGCTCACCTGGTCTTGATGTTGACCCTATACTTTTGTAGAGCTAAATGAGCTGAACATTTAAGCAAGCAACAGCTTTTCTCTACCTGCAATAGTTTTCATTCTATAGGCCAAAAACACCATTTTTCACCTATAAGGGGCCATAACCCCTATAAGGAGTCATCTGACAACTTCGACCCTATGGTGACTTTTGTAGAGCTAAATGAGCTGAACATTTAAGCAAGCAACAGCTAATCTTAATCTGCAATAGTTTTCATTCTGTAGGCCAAAAACATGAAAAATCGCTTTTTTCAGGGGCCGTAACCCCTATAAGGGATCATCTGACAACTTCGACCCTATGGAGAATTTTGTAGAGCTAAATGGGCTGAACATTTAAGCAAGCAATAGCTAATCTCTTTCTGCAATAGTTTTCATTCTGTAGGACAAAAACATGAAAAATCGCTAATTTTCAGGGGACGTAACCCCTATAAGGGGTCGTCTGACAACTTCGACCCTATGGAGAATTTTGTAAAGCTAAATGAGCTGAACATTTAAGCAAGCAACAGCTAATCTCTATCTGCAATAGTTTTCATTCTGTAGGCCAAAAACATGAAATATCGCTATTTTTCAGGGGCCGTAACCCCTATAAGGAGTCATCTGACAACTTCGACCCTATGGAGAATTTGGAAGAGCTAAATGAGCTGAACATTTAAGCAAGCAACAGCTAATCTCTATCTGCAATAGTTTTTATTCTGTAGGACAAAAACATGAAAAATCGCTATTTTTCATAGGCCGTAACCCCTATAAGGGGTCATCTGACAACTTCGACCCTATGGAGAATTTGGAAGAGCTAAATGAGCTGAACATTTAAGCAAGCAACAGCTAATCTTAATCTGCAATAGTTTTCATTCTGTAGGCCAAAAACGTGAAAAATCGCTTTTTTCAGGGGCCGTAACCCCTATAAGGAGTCATCTGACAACTTCGATCCTATGGAGACTTTTGTAGAGCTAAATGAGCTAAACATTTAAGCAAGCAACAGCTAATCTCTATCTGCAATGGTTTTCATTTTGTAGGCCAAAAACATGAAAAATGGCAATTTTTCACTTTTAAGGGGCCGTAACCCCTATAAGGGGTCATCTGACAACTTTGACCCTATGGAGACTTTTGTAGAGTTAAATGAGCTGAACATTTAAGCAAGCAACAGCTAATCTCTATCTGCAATAGTTTTCATTCTATGAAAAAATGCTATTTTTCACCTTTAAGGGGCCGTAACCCCTATAAGGGGTCATCTGACAACTTTGACCAAATGAAGACTATAGTAGAGCTTTTGATGCTGAATCAGTAGCGTGGCCTCAGATTTCCTCTATCTCTTATACTTTTTAATCTATAAGCCAAAAACAGTAGTATGACCCCCCTAGTCTATTTTTAGTAACGGCGGCCATGTTTTTTAACGGATCAAAAATCAAAACACAAGTTTGGTGCAGGACACCCTAAGGATCATTCATACCAAGTCTCATTGAATTCTGTTTGGTAGTTTCAGAGGAAAAGATTTTTGAAAAATTGTTAACAGACGACGACAGACGACGACGACAGACGACGACGACGGACGCCAAGTGATGGTAATAGCTCACATGGACCTTCGGTCCAGGTGAGCTAAAAAAAACAACAACAACAAAGTTTTAGAAAAAAACATTGATTCCTTGCAAGTCCATAAAATAATAGTCAAACAAAACAATTATTCTATCAATTGATAAACTTTGATTGTCCTGTGTCAAATTATGGGCATGGACTGGCATTCCTAGAATTTTCATCAACAAACATTCCAATAGAAATACATGTATTGAAATATATATTTTTAATGCTTTCATGACTTTTAGTATTATTTTTAGCTTTATTAAAGGATGGGTGGCAACAACACCCATGTTTGGCCACAAGATTTATATGACCAGTGCACAAGGCGTTGTGCACTGAAAAATCAAATATTTCCGTAGTAAATCTCTCCCTTTTATTTTATTAGTTTCAATATATATTTTTGAATATTTTTAACATTATTTTCATTAAATTAATTATTTCACTTTTAAATATTTTATTCATTCAATTACTTTGCTTTAAATTATTTTCCCACAGATAAATTCTTTTGGATTAGTGTAAATTGGAAGAGAAAAAGGGCTAATCAAGTTCTATTCATTTTTGACATTAATTCTGTTTTAATCTTTTATTGTAATAAGTGTAAAATACCATTAAGGATATAAGCTATTGTCACTTAAAATTCTTATTTACTAGACAGATTAATTATTCTCTTTTTATCTAAGTATTTGGTTGTTAAGGATATATTTTGTATTATGTTTTTATTGTTAATCTGAGTTGATAGTTTTGGATTTTGTAAGGACAGTTAGAGTTTGATTTTGAAGCAAGTCAGATGTGTTTTAAAATGCTTTCTATATACTTCAACTACTAAGGACAGACTACCTTCTCTATTATGTAGGATTTAATAGATATACTGTTTTAAATGAAATTATGATTATTAGTTTATACTGTTGACTTTATTTGTAAATATTAAATGTGTTGTTATGCTGGAATAGACTTTATATATAGAACTAAATGAACAATCCAGAATAGAGCTAATTCCCCCACGCACTCAACACCCATAGTGCGTGTCTGATCCGGGCAATGAGACAATGACATTAAATTCCATTCCCCATGCTCAGCGCCTCGGTCAGATTTACATATAGTGAAATGAAATATTGGAAAATGTAAATGATTTACTTTTTCCATATCAATTCAGTTGTCATGCCAAGCAGGAAAATGAATTTTTTTTTATAATGATTTTTGCTGTTAATGACATACTTTTCTGTTGGATAAGCAATGGCACATCTGATGTGAATCCAATTGCTGATAGCTTACTTACATGTAGTTTCATGAGATATGGAGTTGCTAAAGAAATAACACCTTATTATTTGCATTGTTTTCAATGCTGTCCATCGACCTAAAACAATAGAAGATGGTACTGGGGCATAATCCATAAACCTTGGACTTAAGCACCTTTTTTTTTACTTAGGCTTCTAAAATATGGACTTTATCTGGTCATGTTCAAAGACTTTAAATTCAACTCCCAACAAATAAGAAATTTTAATTCCAAACAAATCAGAAAGGACTAAAGCCACGAACCCTCATATTTGGCCCTAAATTGGGCCATAATTTCAAATTCATTTGCAAGATAATATTTTTGTGGCCAAGTGGTCTAGAATGATTACTTGTTACACAACAAAATCAATTTTAAAGTTTTCTGTACTTGTGAGGTTGTAATGACGTCATAAAATGACGCTAAAATTGAAAATATGCTAATTTCAGCTAAATTTCACAATTTTCCACCTGGTTTTTGGTGGAAATGACATTGGCGCCACCCCACATCTATAAATATTTTTGCTTAAATTTTATAAATACATTATTTTCTTCATATTTCAACAAAAATTTCTATGGGCGAGGGGTGGTGCCACATAGAAAATCACAAAATTGTGACTGAAAAACAAGTCATTTTGGCCAAAAAGTGAAAAATCACTGATTTAGGCTATTTTTGAAGGGTTAGGGTACTTGAAAATTCACTTATACACTAGTATCAAATCTTTTCTCTTTTAACACAGACATCCAGCTATACATACACAAATTTGGGTGTAAAACAAACCAATTTTGATATTTGAGTATTAACAGGGCCAAATATGGGGGTTCGTGGCTCTAGTCCTTTTGCATTGACTTTGCTAAAACCATGAATTCATAATTTATTCCCAATCCAAGAAGAAATTGATCCCCATAAATTTCAGTATTTTCACAGTATAACATTTAGCTTCAAAATCAGCAAGAAATTTCCATGCATTTAGAACATTCCACCTTAAAATGTGCAACAGAGAGTTGCTCCAAGTTAAAGACACCACTGTAAATAAAGAATGAAAAAACATTGTTCATTGACTTTGTTATCTATATTTTATGTACTTGTAATGAGTCTGTCCATACAAAAATTTCCATAAAGCATTCATGAAGCCACACCAAATTAATTCATCCAAAAATGCATGAAAACACTAGAAGCAACCAGGCGAAATATTTTTTGTTTCCTTTTCTTATATTAGCATTTTTGGATGTGCATTAATTTTTTTAGTGCACAAAGTTTTTTTTAAAAATGTTGAAAAAAGAAGAGAATGTATGTGCAGGAGAACAGTTTTCAAAAGAATTCTTCTGTTAAATATTGATATTTCTTCAGAAAAAGAGCAATTGTACCCTTTTTTTACACTTTTAAACTGTTTAATGAAAACATAAATCAATTTTAAAGCATTATAGAGTAACATTTTTGTTAAAAACACATTGATGTGTGAAAAACATAGAATTAGTAAAATTTTAGATGCAGGAGGCATGTGAAATGGGACAGTTAAAAATCTGCTTTTTTCTCAGTAGCTTCTCCAAGCAAGCGGCTAATGAGATGAACTAGAAATTAATTTTGCCTGGCCTCAGAATAATTTGAAACTTGGTTTGGCGCCTTTGTATCTTATTTTGTATGTGCTCCAATTATTTTTAGACTTTTCAAACTCCTTCTTTCTGTTGAGAAAACATGGACATTTGTTCCTTACAGACACATTCCTCCATTTTCTCAATATGATTTTGTGCCATCCACATTTACTTTATATCCCTTTTTATTACAGTTTGCATTTCACCGCAATGTTTGGACTTTTTTTTACCATTTTAATATTTCTGTATGATTTCATACACAATCGAGTCAAAATAAATTCATTTGACAAGGAACCCATATTGATGCTGTATACTATATATCAAGCAGCTCTTTATTAGTACATGTAATTTAAGAAAGGATATGGAGTAAATGAACATGAGACCACAACACATATGTTAACTGCAATTAATTTTTATTAGCTGTATGGCCATTTCGGAAAATTATTCCTCATCAGCAGAACTAGAACCCAAACAAGGGAAATCCACAATTTAAAAGATGTTCAAAATGCATTAAGCCAAACGAAATCCAAATATATATAGCTATTAAGGGCAAAACTATGATGGATGGAGTTAGAATTTACATAAATTTATATAGTGGTTAAAAACTAAGTGTACACATGAGAAGTAATCTCATGTACAAGTACACCATATATAAATAAAAAGCTTCGCCGAGCGCAGCATGATACGACCGCAACATGTTGAACCCTGTACGTTTTAGGCCTAATATGGATAGTCTATTGCTCTGGACACATGCAGCCCATGGTGGACTGACAAAGGTTTTTGACACATGCTTCTCTGATGGACTTTCGACCCAGGGGGTAAAAATATAAATTTTGAATGTTGTATTCTACTCTTTAAAAGAATAAAGAAATAATTTATAAATTCTCAAATTTGGATTCCCTACTTGACAAAAATAAACTTGCAAAAAAAATTTTCAAAAACAAACCAGAAATAAAAAAGGTTTGATTACAACCCCTTTTGGCCCCTAATTACAAAACAAGTGGAAAAAGGGATGGTCGCAAAAATTAATTCTCAAATTGGGATTCGCTAACTGACAAGAATAAACTTGCAAAAAAAAATTTTAAAATCGGACCACAAATAAAAAAAGTTTTGATTTTTGCCCCATTTGGCCCCTAATTACGTAATAGGGGGAAAAAGGGGGTCGCAAAAATTAATTCTCAATTTTGTATCCGCTATTTGACAAGAACAAACATGCAAAAAAAAATTTCAAAATCGACCACAAATAAAAAAGTTCTTATTTTGGCCCCTTTTGGCCCCTAATTACTTAACGAAGAAAAAAAGGGGGGGGCAAAAATTCATCAGGTTCATTCTTTTATTGTAAGAAACATTCTTGACAAATTTCACAGCAATAGGCCAACTAGGACCAAAGTTATGGTGGAAACAAGTAAAATATTTGAATTTTTTGCCCCTTTTGGGCCCCTAATTTCGAAACAAAAAAGGGGAGACCCTAAAAATCAATCCCATTCATCCTTGCATGGTAAGGAACATCACTGTCAAATTTCATAGCAATCGGATAACTAGAACTAAAGTTATTGTGGAAACAAACAAAAAAGTAGTATTTTTGGCCCTTTTTTGGCCCCTATTTTCTAAACGAAAAATGGGGGGACCCCAAAAATCAATCCCATTCATCCTTTTATGGTAAGGAACATCATTGTAAAGTTTCATAGCAATCGGATAACTGGAACTAAAGTTATTGTGGAAACACTAAAAAGTTAACAGACACCGACGACGACGACGACGACAACGACGACAGCATCATACCATAATACGTCCGCAAATTTTTTGCGGTCGTATAAAAATAAAAGAGCATACATCTTAAACATGGGGAATTGTTCTACTAACTCCACACGGCATAAAAGACAAACTCTGGGAATAAATAATTTAAGAAAGGATATGGAGTAAATGAACATGAGAACACAACACATATGTTAACTCAAACTGCAATTAATTTTTATGAGCTGTATGGCCATTTCGGAAATTATTTCTCATCAGCTGCACAAGAACCCAAACAAAGGAGTAGTTGTTGTCAAGAATCACGAACTTTAACGTTGCTTTTCCCGGACGTTGCCACTGAGCAAAGGTCGTAACGTCATTGCTGTCACCGCAACTAACGCCCATACATTGTATCAGATATTGTCTCAATTATACGTATTCAAACTACACAGAGTTTTCCTTTCATAAAAGTTGTTAAGCTTAACAAAAATTTCCTCTGCATCCCCATTTAAAAAACATAGATCAAGAGTTAATAGAAATATAATTTATTTCATAATAAAAACAAACAAACTTCATTCATGATTCACAAACAATCGTACAACAAATTAATAAACAAACACCACTATCATTAAGTTGTTGGTCCAAAATAAAATGTTATGATTAGTATTATGGCGTGCTAGAATCTGACCTT
Organism: Arcuatula senhousia; assembly: GCA_963971305.1. Lineage (NCBI taxonomy): Eukaryota > Metazoa > Mollusca > Bivalvia > Mytilida > Mytilidae > Arcuatula > Arcuatula senhousia. Next base: position 23,307,268 of record OZ020303.1, on the reverse strand, counting down.
TGGGCCCTGTAATATGGATAGCTCTATACTGAAAATGGAGTGTAATAATCTCCAAGTTTCAAAATAAAAATATACAATTGCACAAAACTATTTTCTTTTTCACAAACTTATTTATAAAATTCATCTAAGCACTTATATAGCTATAGCAAGCAATCAAGGTCAGATTCTGTCTTTTTGGTGAAAAGTGTCAAGTTAATATGTGAATCAAGCACAAGGATCACAACTGTTTTACACTCATAAGTGTTCAAGATGAAAATGTTATGATATAAAGTGTTTGTAAAGCATTTATAAAAAATTGTTCCTTTTCAATAAATATTTCTAAGAATGGATAAATCAGTATTCCAATTTCCAAAATTAAAATTAAAATTCTTATATAATGTCACCATATAAACACCTACTGACCCCTATATATTAACTTTATAGAAAATATTTTACATCAAAATAATAAATATGATTGATCTATAATGTTCAGCCAATCTATATCACAACTAACAATGAACATGATCAAATGGGAATGAGTTGTCTTTAATGAAAACTTTGTTGACAGTTTCACAATCATTAACAGCTACTCCACTTAGACACAAATATTCATCCTGTCAACAACATCTTCACACTAAATTCAATAAAATGTCTAGCCATTGCAGCTGTTATAACTCGTCCTTTACTGGTTCTGCAGAGTCGTCATCATCTTTCTGTAAAAGATGAGAGAAAATTTGATAGATGACATTCTCATCATCAATTTTTCTCCCATCACACCTTTATAAGCTTGCCTGTGTGCTTGCAATGTTTTATGAATGTATGTGTTAGTACTGACAAGCCATTCAAAATGTCCAATGGGTTCTTGAAATGAATTTTCATGCAAATAATGCTCTCAAAGAAATAAGAGGAAGACAAGAAATTCTTCTTCAAAAATCTTATTCTTGTTTACATATTCCGATCTTTTAAAAAACAAATTTGCATTTCTGGTTTCCGGCTTACTAAAAATCCATCTCATCAAGGCAAGTGTAGACATTTGAAAATGGAAAAAAAACAGGAAGAAACTGTTTCTGTGAGGACATTACAAACATTCCTCTGTCACTATAGAATATGGAACACAATCTCCATCAACACACAGGCAAAGCAACAAAAGGTATGATAGGAAAAATAATCAAAATATCACACTGCATAACTCATGCTATACAAATCTAAAGTAAATGTGTGTATACTCTGCTACTCTAAATATTCAATAGTATGTGTTATTTTTTCTCCAACTAATGTCTATTTATATCAATGTTATCTTACTTTTCTTGCACTATTCATCTCATTTCACATAAGAAGCACTTGTTTGTGTACTTTAAAATGTTTCATTTATTTTCTTGCAAAAACTGAATTCTTAGTTCAATATCGGCCAAGTTCTAAATGCAAAGCAAAATCAATGCATCATCACTGCATACCAATATAGTACCACAATTAACACCCCAAATCAGTGTCTGCCCTCTACATTATATAGTTGAGATTTCTGCTGCAATCATGAACAAGTGGTGCTTTGTTTTCAACCTTTGACAATTTTTCATAAATGCTGGTAAAGACCGGAACATATTGGTGATTTGTGCATGAAGGCTGCTGCTTACCTCATTGTCTTCATCTGTAACCTCTTCTGTATCATCAGCTGGTGCCTCTTCTTCTGGTTCTTCTTCAATCTACACAACACAATAGTTACACATTATCCAAACACTCTAGTTTTGTAAAGTAAAGGTTAAAGCTGTCAAATAATTACAGCAAAAAGGTTCACACACAAAGTGGGGGTATCCTTATAATAAGTAAACATATTTGCAGTAGGATTTTTATTACATTGTTTTCCCCTTCTAAAATCTTAGTTTATGATCATGATGATGGTTTGAATTAGGATTGGAGAGTTTTGGAACTTTTTACTCATCAGTGTTTGCAAGTTTTTATGCGAGTTAGTGCTCTTAAACTTTAAAAGCAATGACGCATTGTAAAATAAAACCATAATTTATAAAATAATGGAGTCATTACAAAATTTGCTACAAACCTTTGCATCTGGTGAAATGTCCATAGAAAGTCTTAACATTCTTTCTACTCTGCCAGCAAATCCAGCTGTATCTTGTAAAACATATCCTGATCTCAATGTAGCCGTCTCAAACATAACCACTGCTAAATCTTTAGCTGTTTGATCTTCAGCATCAGTCTATTAGTAAGAAGAAAACAGATTTTTTGAAAACTGAATAAATCTCCAAAAGTCAATTTTCAGAATTTTCTGAATTATAATTTGATAGTCTATAAACTTGTATATGACATGAAAACAATAGTCTACATGCAATATCAGTAAATGCTTAAAATGTTTTATCTGTCAACAAAGTCTACCCAAGCCAAAAAACTAAACCAATTTAGAAATTTGGCACTGCCAATCATTGTTCAATACTTTTATACAAGCTACAAAACTCATGGCATCATTCAGGACAGAAAAAATAACAAAGTCATCTATAAGCTGTGGTGACCCCCATGTGTTGATTTGCAACAAATTGTAGGGGAAAAATGTAAGAGTAGATGATTTGGTTTTACGAACTTGATTTTCACTGCTCCATAATGCTACTTTTTACTGTCATATTTTCTGTAGGAAAAACTTACCTCAATTCTTGATTTCAATTCTTTAATCAAAGGATGTCTGGTATTAATTTCTAATGTCTTTTTCTGACTTGCATAAAAGCTGTAAGGTAAAATTATTTAAATCAGTATGACTAACCGGACTTTAAAATCTTTCAATTTATCCAATCATTAGAAGTTTATAGCTGTTAAACCTAATTATATCAAATAATTATGAATCATAGCCCACGTTTCCATCTTAAACTAATTACTCGCACAAAAATATTGTTATAAAAGATTTGAAAAAAAAAAATTTAAAAAGTGTTTTTTTCAACATTAAATTATTAACCTTTGTGATGCATCCTGTGACTTAGCATAAGCCTGTGCCTTCATGATTCTCTCCATATTTCCAGACCAGCCATAGCTGCTAGCAATAAGAGCACATGGTGAAGTTGTAAGACGATCAGATACAGTGGCCTTCTCAATCTTATCCTTCAAAGCATCCTCTTTAAGCCACTTCATCAATGGTTCATATTCTTTTTCTAAAGCTTCTTTTCTCTCTTTGGCTTTGTCAGAGTCATCGATTTTGACTCCCTCTTTGGCTACGTTTTGGAATTTCTTGCCTTCAAATTCAGGTAAAGCTTGTACACAGTATTCATCTACAGGTTCTATCAGGTACAGTACTTCAAATCCTTTCTTTAGTAGTCTTTCAACAAATGGGGATTTTTCAACCTATGTTAGAATATAATACTAATGTTAAACTAGAAAAGGAAATAACAGGTAGCTAGTTATTTTTTTATTCCATAAATTCAAACTCTTTTCAGTTGTTTATTGCTTTTTTGTTGTTGTTTTTTTTTTACAAATTTGACAAGTTTTTTAATAAATATTTTCCAATTCAGATATCTTGGCTGCAATAACAACTGGAGACAACACAATGAATATTACATGATATCTATTCAGTTGTGCAAGTAAAGTCGTTGAGGAAAACCTTTATGTTTTACGAATGGACAAAATTATGTCATTACTTTACTACCAATGAATCTCAGGAAGAGAAATATAACAGAACATGAAAAAACTGACCTCATCCCTGCTTGTTCCAGCAACAAAGAAGATGGCATCTTGTTTTTCCTTCATTCTTTCAACATATCCAGCAAGTGTGGTCAGTTCAGTGTCGGAGTTTGAGGAGTAGAATTTTAGAAGTTTGGCCAGACGAGTTCTGTTGGAGTTATCTTCAATGACTCCTAATTTGATGCTGAATAATAATTATACATATTTATCATGATGATTCATTTAATATGACATGCAAGATTCAAAATCTCATCCTTTAAATATCAAGATATTAACTTTAAGTCTTTTTTGGAAATTGAACAGGCATGTTTATTTCCTATTAAAAATAAAGACCATCACAGAAAAACAAGAGTTAACACTAAAGTATGTCTCGCCTGCCGGCACCATCAGAAACAATTATTCTTTCTTACTTCCACTATATTTTGAATTTACATGGATTTTCAGTTTCTGAGATCAAAAGATGTTTATAGAACTTAAACATTGCAAATATATGTAATAAAAATAATCAAAGTCACTCAACCGGAAAATCAAGGTCAAGGTCAAAAGATGGGGATGCAACTGTGCTAAGCTACTACTGAAGCATATGTATACCAAGTTTCATCAACCTAGGACCTATAGTTCTTGAGATATGGAGGTGCTCGCAAAACTTTTCCATTGCTATTATATGTATTGAGAATTGTCAAAGTCACTCAACCGAAAAAATCAAGGTCAAAGTCAAAAGATGGGGATGCAACTGTGGTAAGCTACTACAGGGGCATATGCATACCAAGTTTCATCAACCTAGGACCTATAGTTCTTGAGATATGGAGGTGCTCGCAAAACTTTTCCATTGCTATTATATGTATTGAAAATTGTCAAAGTCACTCAACCGGAAAATCAAGGTCAAGGTCAAAAGATGGGGATGCAACTGAGCTAAGCTACTACTGGGGCATATGCATACCAAGTTTCATCAACCTAGGACCTATAGTTCTTGAGATATGGAGGTGCTCGCAAAACTTTTTCATTGCTATTATATGTATTGAAAATTGTCAAAGTCACTCAACCGGAAAATCAAGGTAAAAGTCAAAAGATGGGGATGCAACTGTGCTAAACTACTACTGGGGCATATGCATACCAAGTTTCATCAACCCAGGACCTATAGTTCTTGAGATATGGAGGTGCTCATAAAACTTTTCCAAAAAGTTAACGCCGCCGTCGCCGGTAAAGTAACACCTATGTCCCGCTCTGCTTCGCAGGCGAGACAAAAATTACAGGTGGCAAAATATGTTTATTAATATAGACGATATTGAGATGTGGAATAAGTGTACGCGACACAACAAACATAAACAAACAGCAATTCAAAAAATCACAACGGAAAACGGCAAGCAGTCTTCAACATGACCATAGCACAGTGTATAACCGGACAGTAAGCGATCACGGAAGTTGATCACTGTCCGATGGTAAAATCCTAGTTGCATGTTATCTTTTTCGCCAGATTTTTGTGGTTTTAAGGCTGCATGAACGTACTATGATATCGAATAGGAACAAACGTGAGTTGTATTTATAGCTTGCTCATTTACACAACTTTTTAACGCTTCTTTTTGTATTCAGGATAATTTAAACTATTATAATTTTAGATTGATCATCGATGGGTGAACATTTTTTCCTTCACCTCTTAGCACATACTTGTAATTTACTCGCAAACTGCAATGATTTTATTAGCCTTTTTATTATCAGCAAAAAGGGCGATAATTTGACTTTCTACGTTGAAAAGGATAGATGGAGATAAAATACACAATTTTGTTAAAACATTAAGTTTTGTAATTATGGCATAATCGTTTACTGTCCGATTAATTGGTCATTTATTTTCTGTGAGTGTCCGATTAATTGTCTGCTTTGAATCCTCAGAGCTCGAAAAAAAAGTTATTATTTCACATTGCTCCTCCTTTCTTTATATCTTAGTTTATTGTATAATTCTACAATTTGCTTATAAGCAAGCTTATGAATATATGTTTTCATATTTTTATGATAATTGATGTCATTGTCTATTTTGGTTCATTTATTTACTTTACAGAATAAATATGAGAACTCAAAATAGTCTCTATTGTTGGATTCGAAAACATAATTGCGACAGTGTTCATCTTATAACAAAATGGAAATCCATTCAACAAGCTCATAAAAAGAAGTGCGATTAGCAGCTATGAGTACCTAAGTATGTTCACTTGTGTATGACTAATCAATGTTACTGTCAAAAAATTGTTCATTAGAAGCTTTCCAACTGAAATCTTCTTATAGCATCGACAGCCAGTGTGCTAGATATTTGTGAGTCGATGAATTGTCACTTACTTGTATGATACGGACAACATGCTCAACACAAAAAAGTCTGTTAAGATGTGAAAAAACATTTTGATCAAGATTATTGACATCATGGAGCTTAACAATGATTTGAGTTGTTTTTAAAAATGTGGTTATCCTTAGCGACTGTGGTGACAGCTAGGTTATCATGACAGGTTTCTTTTACAGCCTCGAATTCATGATTAATCAGTATAAGTCCCTCATAAGCAGGGTAATGCCGGCTATGCTTAATGCTTGAAATCTGGTGACAGCTATTAATTACCTGTTTTGTTTATTAAAAATCGCTTATCTCTGTCTGCTTTAATATGCGTTAGCCATTGCCGATAAATTGGTTGTATTCACAAAGCCCATAATTAAAATATACAACAAAGTTCCAAACAATACGTATGACGCGCGTTTCGTCTATTCTTCTTCTTCTTCCTCTTCCAGTAAGGAGTTGAACTCAGGATTGAGTCTTTGAAACTCCACTTTTCAAGACTCATGACTAAGAACAAATTAAGTTTGGGCTAGGAAGAACCTAAGGGTTTAGACAATTTAAACTTTAAAGGCATGAAACAGTATAGATTTGATGTGTTCTAAACTGACAAAAATACAATCATAAAAGCTGAGTGACATAAAAACCGGAAATTTGGCAACGCTATATGCATATTTTAATGACTAATCGATTACCAACAACGTTAAAATAAACAAATTGAAAGATAGACAACAGGAGCGGATCCAGAATTTTCGAATGGGTGGGTTCCACATACTGGGTTCTGTGGGCCAAAGGGGGGTTCCGGACCAATTTGGCTGAAAATCTACACAAAAATTCAAAAATTTCGGAGGAAAGGGGGGCTCCGACCCTCGGAACCCCCCCCCCTTTGGATCCGCCAATGGACAAACCATAAGCATTGAAAGGAAAGTACTCAAAATTAAAACGTTCGAACAGGGAAGCCAAAATCCAACAATAATATAAGCTCTGAGAATATCGACTAGGCATATTTTAAATCTGTTCCAACTCTATTCCAACACCATTAAAACTGACCACGTTCTATAATTCGATATCTAAAAATTTCGTTAAAAGCGAATTCCTACACCATTTGACTTTGTCTTTGAATTCACGTGAATTTCATGCTTAGGCTATGTACGCTAGGTTTTAGTTCGATGCCTACATATCTCAAGAACTAAAAGACTTAGAGGAAATTGTATTGCTATGCCCATGTTGTAGACTAAATCTGAATTCCTCTTGGATTTTAGCCATGACATATACATGTTTCAGACCGTACGCGTAGGACATGTACCTATACGGTCTGACCGTACAAGTATACCCATGGTCTAAAAACCAGTATTCAGACCATAAAGGTATTTCTCAATTATAATTGACAATACCCAGATTCATACAGTAAAATAGAGGAGCTCTAATAAAAACAAAAACGGATGGAATCAATACATAGAATAGGGAAATGTGATGTTTGAAATTTGTAGAATTTGTTTGTTTTTATCCTCAACTTTTTTGGGGGGTTTGATTTCACCGGTATAAAAGGGTCAACGAAAAAGTGTCACACTTCGTGTCGATGATTTAAAAAAAATATAAAGTTTGAGGAAGACGACAATACATGTAGACAGTTAAATGTAAAACATTCTTGGCTAAAACATATTGCCGAAATCTTGCTGAATCAGCCTCCCCCATCTGCAGATAGTTATTTTCTCCGTCTTCCCACGGGTAAACAACTGCTTGGAAGGCCTGTCAAACAAAGTTAAGAGAACGGCCAACTTCCCAAATCTTAAATCTAATTGGTATGTACCAAAATGTTCATTAAATTTAAAAGCTTTAAAAAGATGCATGGTCAAATGTTTTTATTCGACAACTAGCTTGACAAAATGTACGGATTATTTTCCAACGAGGAATTACAACAAGTGTGGCCACTAAAAGTATGTCTCGCCTGCCGGCACCATCACTAAAATCAACTACCTAAGCTTTCATTTCTTGATATAAACACAAAAAGTGTCAGTATACCTAATAACAGATGCCTAGTTATTATACTATTCAAGCAATCCATTATCCACACAAGTATTACAAAAAGTTTTCTGTCTGAAAAAAGACCTAAGTTCACAGAGTCACTGGAGCATAAAAATGGGGTCATGGTCACATGGCATGGTGACAGTTGCGTTGTCCTTAACTGCAACTGTCTGTTTACCCAATATCAGATGCCTAGCTATTATACTTTTCAAGCAATTCATCTTCCATAAAAGTCTTACAAAAAAGTTTTTTGGCCTGAAAAACACCTAAGTTCACAGAGTCACTGGAGCGTGAAAATGGGGTCAGGGTCACACAGCATGGTGACAGTTGCATGGACCATAACCTAAACTGTCTGTATACTAAATATCAGATGCCTAGCTATTATACTTTTCAAGCAATTCATCGTCCACAAAAGTCTTACAAAAAAGTTTATGGCCTGAAAAAAGACCTAAGTTCACAGAGTCACTGGAGCGTGAAAATGGGGTCAGGGTCAAACGGCATGGGGACAGTTGCGTAGACCATAACCTGAACTGTCTGTATTCGAAATATCAGATGCCTAGCTATTATACTTTTCAAGCAATTCATCGTCCACAAAAGTCTTACAAAAAAGTTTACGGCCTGAAAAAAGACCTAAGTTCACAGAGTCACTGGAGCGTGAAAATGGGGTCAGGGTCAAACGGCATGGTGACAGTTGCATAGACCATAACCTGAACTGTCTGTATACCAAATATCAGATGCCTAGCTATTATACTTTTCAAGCAATTCATCGTCCACAAAAGTCTTACAAAAAAGTTTACGGCCTGAAAAAAAACCTAAGTTCACAGAGTCACTGGAGCGTGAAAATGGGGTCAGGGTCAAACGGCATGGTGACAGTTGCGTAGACCATAACCTGAACTGTCTGTATACCAAATATCAGATGCCTAGCTATTATACTTTTCAAGCAATTCATTGTCCACAAAAGTCTTACAAAAAAGTTTACGCCGCCGCCGTCGCCGCCGCCGCCGTCGCCGGAAAGTAATACCTATGTCTCGCCTTCCGCGACTATTCGTCGCAGGCGAGACAAAAATAAATCTGAATCCTAAATATACCTATGTTGTAATGAAATATTGTTGCGATTCTTTGTTTGGGTAAGCTATTACCTTTTATCTTTGTTCCAGTTTTTTTTATATATCATTTTGCCCTAGCTGAATCGTGTGAATAATTGTTTATGAGAATTTTTGTCTTGATACTGCTACTTTGAACCCAACAATTAATCGGACAGATAGATATAGCTTTCGAGCAATTAATGATTGTGTACAGTGGCAACTAGTCGGACAGAGATGGAGTGAGTAGTGCTCTTACAAATCTGATTATTGTGAACATTCAAAACCATTTTATCAAATAATATTGACACCAAATGATTTTTTATTTAAACAGCTTTCATTGGAGATGCAATACCCTATTTCAATGTAAGTAGTTCACTAATAAATTGTTGTTTCTTTCGCCGAAATGAGTTTCCATTGTCAAAAATACCAATGATTAAACCCCTTTTTTAGAAAATTTAAATCATCCACCAGATATATTGATAATTTGAATAGTGATAATTAACAATGTTAACAAATTGTACGCTTCATTTTTTCGTAAAAATTCGTCTCAGTGGAATAAAAGCTTAAATTCATGGGGAAATCATACCATTTTTCAAAATCAACTAGGATTTTACCACCGGACAGTGATCAACTTCCGTGATCGCTTACTGTCCGGTTATACACTGTGCATAGGTCACTGCTTACCGTCTTGCATAATATGTATTGATCATAGTGTAAACATCATATACTGTTAAATATGACGTACTTGGTGCTATATTCTTTCCAGAATTTATCATATTCTTCGCCCTCTATCTTTTTGATCATATCCAAGGTCTTTCTTACAAGTTTTTTCTTGATGACTTTAAGGAGTTTGTGTTGCTGTAAGGTTTCTCTGGATACATTCAATGGTAAATCATCAGAATCAACCTATTTAAACAAATTACATAAGAGTTAACCATGATTGTTTAATTTTTAACCAAACAAACATAAAATTCATTTCTAATTTCCTTATGCTAGATTTAAGAGCTAAAAGAAGAAGAATTTGAGTTATAATTGTGATTTAGTGTCGTGCATATTTGTTTCTTTTCAGTAAACTTTATATATTGTTCATTTCAGAACTTGTGTTTTGTTTGCTTTAACATTCAGAATAGAGCAAAATACAAGAGAGTTTATTGCAGGCATTTCTGGTAGAAAATTAAGCAGAAAGATCTTTTTTTTGGAGGATTCTTTGTTGCTATTTATTCAAAAGAACATACCATTCCTCTGACAAATGACAAATATTTGGGCATCATGTCTTCAAAGTTATCTGTGATGAATACTCTTCTAACATACATCTGTAATGAAACATTTAAACATTAAAAACTACCTAAAATACAGAATTGAGACATGAACTATCATGTTTAACAAAATTAATTTGGGCAAATTCATTAGGGAGGAAATACTATTATTTCTGATATTTTTTTTTATACTAATGATAAGATTTTTCCACAAGAAACTATTTTTGGGAAGATTTCTGATAATCAGACTAAGTGAGTAAAGTGACAAATGAAATATTGTTCATCTTATTTTGAAACCTTTGAAATTAAGCATTCTTCTTACCAAAGCTTGCTTAAAACCTATATAAGTCATTCTAGTATTCTACTATTTTCACATTTTTCAAATCTATAAAGCAGAATACAATGGAAGAAAAGGAAACTTTGAAGAGAATTTCGAACCAAAAATAAGACTAAAGAGTTAGGTACTGAAACCAACCTTGATGTGGTCAATATTTTTTCCATAGTTCTGGAATGTATCATGTGGAGATGTTTTAGGAACATACAAGATGGATCTGAATGTGACCTCTCCCTCAGCAGTGAAGTGGACTTTTGTTAATGGGTCATCATGGTCTTTACTGAGAGTCTTGTAGAATTCATTGTATTCATCATCAGAGATGTCTGCAGGCCTAAAAACAATCAATACAGTTTTAAAACTATGTAATCTATATTTATACTCAATCAAGGTCTTACATTTTCATGGTCAGAAACAAGTATTTCAATTATTTATACATCTTTTATTATAGGAAAGCAAACGTTTAAACCAGACTTGACCTGCTGAGTTAATAAACAAGTGTATAACAATATGAATGAAATGTTAACCCTTCAAAAGCATATCAGCTAGTTTTGTTTTAGACTTTATTTTTTAATGTGCTGTGTACACGTAATGTCTGATTTCTATATCTTTTGTTGTGTATGATTTCTATTAGTCTTATTTTAGAAGTTTATAAACTTTTAACAAATAACACCATTAGGAATCTTACTTTCTGGTCCAGATTGGTTTCACACTGTTCATCAGTTCCCAGTCCCAGATTGTCTTAGAAACTTTCTTGGTCTTTGGTTTATCTTCTTCCTTGTCCTCTTCTACCTTTCCATCCTCATCATCTTCATCTTTCTCTTCTTCATCCTTCTTCTCAGGTTCATCTTTTACTTCTTCATCATCAATTGGCTCTTCGACTTCCTCAGTCTAAAAATAACAATTACATGCCCTGAGTTTTTAAACTATGATGTAATAACAACATATTTATTTGTTCCATGTGAAATGTTTGCAAATTTATTAATGGTAAAAAATAATAATAAACTTTTAAAATATGTTTTAACAGCACCAAATGCAAAATACCCTAACTTGATTTCCGACATCAGAGATAGATCTGTTCTCGAAATTTTTTGGTTTGTTTAACGAGTCCTGTCTTATCGTTAGACCCACACATTTTGCATCATCAATATGTTAAATAACTTCAATTTAGTACTAACCTTGCTTGTCCACAAATAGATATTAAAGTTGATGAACTGACTGTACTTCTTTATCAAGTCTTTCAATGTGTTTTCCTCAAGGAAGCTGTGGGCTTCTTCTTTAAGTTGGAGACTGTAATTTTAAAATCATTATTTAGTTACACAATATACTATAAATAAACAGTAGATGCTTAAAAGTACCAACCACATACAATATTTTAAAACCAAAATGTAGCTTTTACAAAACATTTTGTTTTTAACAAAACATTTTGTTATTTGTTATTGACTTTCAAAGCATGCTTATCACCGTTTTGTAATTGGGTTATTTTTCCTATTCAATCAACACCATTTGTATCTTGTTTACATGGTAAAAGAGGCATAAATTGCAGATTGCTGAAAGTTGTTTAAATGTCTGAAATTCATAATAGATGACTGCTCGATTTGCCTGTCTTAAGCTGAGATTAGACCTACCTGATCTGTGTACCTCTGCCTAATGTGTTGCCTCTAGGATCTTTGGTAACACTGAAGGAATGAGAATCAGATTCCCAGATATGTTGTTCATCATCATTATGTTTAGATGTTACAATAATGTTGTCAGATACTGAAAGTAGATGAAGAAATGACAAAATTAAGCATACTACATTTAGTTTTATTTTTGAATAATAACCTATTTAATCTAGAATCATAAAGGCTAATTGCACAACACTATGGTCCATTCTTTTAAATACCATATGAGGTTTTTCATCAAATAATGTATTTTTGCACTGCAAATAAGCAGTTTATACTAAAGCAGTCTGCCTATAAACATTTTAAATTTATTCTGGAATGAAACAGTCAGCATTTTTTTAAGAATAAAAACACACAAGATTCACAATATTGCATGGTGTAAGGTGTAAATACAACATGTTACAATATCAAAAAAATTATTTGTTTTAAATGAAATTTAACCTTACCTAAAAATGATGAATAGAATCCTACACCAAACTGTCCAATCAAATCTGACATTTCTGTCTTTGAATCTGATTCTGTAAGTTTGGACAAGAATTCACTAGTCCCAGATTTAGCAATGGTTCCAAGGTTGTTAACTAAATCATTTTTGGTCATACCAATTCCAGTATCTGTTATATGCAGTACATGGTTGTCTTTGTCTGCCTGCAAAGAAGAAATAAATGTTTTTGTCATTTTTTCAAAGATCTAATAAGAAAATCAACTTTAAGGTACTAAATAACTAGGCAATTGATTTTAATATATCTAAACAAACATTATTTGGAAAAAGAGTTTTATTTAAGAACAAGAGGCTCCCAGGAGCCTGAATCGCTCACCTGGTCTTAATGTCAACCCTTTGAAGACTTTTGTATAGCTAAATGAGCTGAATGTTTAAGCAATAAAAAGCTTTTCTCTATCTGCAATAGTTTTCATTCCAAAGCAAAAAACACTATTTTTCACCTTTAAAGGGCCATAACCCCTTAAAGGGGTCATCTGACAACTTCAACCCTAAGGAGACTTTTGTAGAGCTAATTAAGCTGAACATTTAAGCAAGCAAGATCTTTTCTCTATCTGCAAAAGTTTTCTTTCTTTAGGCCAAAAAACACTATTTTTTGCCTTTAAGGGGCCGTAACCACTATAAGGGGGTCATCTGGCAACTTTGACCCTATGGAAACTTTTGTAGAGCTAAATGAGCTGAACATTTAAGCAAGCAACAACTTTTCTCTATCTGCTATAGTTTTCATTCTATAGGCCAAAAACACTATTTTTTGCCTTTAAAGGGCCATAACCCCTATAAGGGGTCATCTGACAACTTTGACCTTATGAAGACTTTTGTAGAGCTAAATGGGCTGAACATTTAAGCAAGCAACAGCTATTCTCTATCTGCAATAGTTTTCATTCTATAGGCCAAAAACATAAAAAATTGCTATTTTTCACCTTTAAGGGGCCGTAACTCCCATAAGGGCTCATCTGACAACTTCGACTCAATTGTGACTTTTGTAGAGCTTTTGATGCTAAAGCAGGAGCGTGGCATCAGATTTCATCTATCTCTTATACTTTTTGATTTACAAGCCAAAAACAGTAGTCTGACCCCCCTGGTCTATTTTTAGCAACGGCGGCCATGTTTTTCGATGAATCAAAAATCCCCACATCAGTTCTGTGGGGGATACCCTAAAGTACCACCAGACCAAATTTGGTTTGAATCTGTGCAACCATTTCAGAGGAGAAGAAGTTTGAAGAAAAGTTAACGACGACGACGACCGACGCCAAGTGATGGCAATAGCTCACATGGCCTTTGGCCAGGTGAGCTAAAAAGATTGCTAAAGAAATCAACTATATTAACATCTTAAATTTTCTAAGATACAATGAATTAGTATTTTTCATTGTTGTAACCATACAAAAGTTTAATTCTTGTTTATTGCTCTATCTAAATATTAATATTCATGGTAATGTTCTTTGTTATCAATATCATACAGTTATTATATCAATAATGTTTCATTTCACTTAGTTCAATGCACTCCTGTTATCTTTTTTCTCATACCTTAATTTTGATACTAAATTCATCTGTATGTCTTAATGCTTCTTTGTCAGTAACAGACAAAAATCGTATTTTATCAAGAGCATCAGATGCATTGGAAATCAACTCTCTCAAGAAAATCTGTAAAACACAAATTCAGCAATTAAGCTAATGACAAGAATGTGTAAATGATTATATAATAGTTTTATTTATTATTCATCTAAACTTCTATGTAAGATTTTTAGTTTGAATATCCAATTTTTTATCTACAAAAGAATCATTAATTAACTGATTTTCAAATGAAAAATAATTAGAACAATGTAGCTACTTTATGATAATCATGTATAAATGTAAGGCTTCTTGCGTTGTATTCTCTATGATGATTCTATAACATGTATAAATTGCAAAGATGTACTTTTTTCATTAAAAATTCATGTTAATTACACAAATAATAATGGGCATATTACAGTAATATATGCATTGAATAGAGTTAAATGTGTGTGTGTGTTTCATGTAAACGAGTCAATTTTACATTATCCTCATCTATATTGTGTTAAAAATACATGTATAGTAAGTAAAAATATGCAATCACCTCCTTATTTTTGTACAATGAGTTGATAATGAGTTTCATCATTCTATTGACTTCGGCTTGGAAAACATGTTTTTCCGCCTTGTCTCGGAGTTCCTTCATCTGAGCCACATTCAACCCATCTAGTTTTATAGCCTCTTCCTCTCTGAAAAAAAAATCAAATTCAGTTAAAATTTGTGCATGACATACGTGTACTGTTGTTTTGTACCACTCCTATATTTTGAGTATGAATTCATGTATATTCCGACCATACATGAAGGTAAGAAAATGCCAGTGCCTGAAATGGGATAAACCAATCTACTGGCCCAAACCATATTTTATTTTCCGACCCCCGGAACCCCCTGGATCCGCCACTGAAAGTTTTCTAATATGTTCAACATATTTTTTTCAAAAATATCACTCACCCAATTCAAAAACTACTGGCCACTGGCCAGTGGGCGAATGGCTATTACAGGCACTGTATGCATGCAGAAAAAAACATTACAAGACTGTTTGAAGATTACTTTTACATAGTTTCATTTTTATCCCAAACAGAAAGATACACACAAAAAATTTATTTTGATACTTTGGATTGTTTTTGCAGATGTGCTGATTTAGCAAATGGTTTTAAGTCAGTTTTTATAATCAACAAGCCTTTAATAAGCAGCCAAGAAAGTGGTGATAAAATATTTAATATGCATAATGGTGTTTACATGTATTTTGGGAGAAATAAAATGCACATGTTTTACTTTAATATTGCATGTATATTTAGAGGAAAGCTTTTCAAGTACAAATGTAAAATGTACATGTATATAAAATTCATATATAAGTACATGTACATGTAGTATATGAACAGTTAATTAAATATTGGAATTCTAATTGCTTGTACAACTACTTGATTCAGGTACAGTACTTATTACATGTAATCATGTGCATGTACACACACATGAAGGACATGGAATAATTGGCATCAGATGTAACTTTGATTTACATAATTAATAAAATCTGGAACAAATCAGTTAATCGTTTTCTATTAGGAGAAACTATTTAATGAGATCAACTAATTTTTTTTATCTCTAAAGAAGAAAAATTCCTGTGATCAGGACCATAGCATGCTATAACACTGACAGGTGGATACAGGCTGTGGAAGGGAGTAGATACCATATGGCACATTTAAAGACTTGATTGAATACCAGGCCTTAAACTATGTAAACAAATGGCTAATTGAGAAAGTGGGATTAAGGTCAAGTTACAAATTATCAAATAATCCAGCCTAAATCCAGACATTTTGAAATGTGGCGGACCTGTCTATTTGTCCAGCAGAATTTGCTGAGGTCCAGCAAAAGTTCCTACAAATTACACTAAGATTAATAGACAAGAATTGATTTATAGCTTGAGGTCTGGCAAAACCAAAACATATTTCAAAACCTCTGTAAATCCCCCTTTTTTTTTGCAATATGTACAAATGTCCATTGTTATTATCAATGTACAGTATCTTTAGTCAAAATTATGTAGTGCACTAATCATAAGCTGTTTTGATTACACAAAATATGGTCATTAACCCTTGACTCTTCTGAGATTCATTATTTTCTTTATCCAAAAAGAAATGTTATTTCACACAGTGCATCTTCTTCATCTTTGTTTATCATTAAATACTTCTTTTATCAACATCTACACCATTTGTTTATCATCAGTGTATAAAATACAGAGAAAAAACTCATAGATATCTGATAAAGTAATGGGTTGTGATAGCCAAAAACTATGACATTTTCCCAAGAACAAGTCTGCATTGCAGGAATAATAGCATGCAAACATGAGCACTTGGCACAAGTGAAGGTAAAATATAAATAGATGATGCATCATAAGTAATAATTTCTATGCAAAAATATCCTCTTAATCAAACTAGTGTCTGTCATCACTACAGCTAATTTGGTTTGATGATGATCTTATTATCTTTTGATTGAAGAAGTTACCTTGAATTTGGCGAAGAAACCATAAAACTGACACAAGGAAGGTTAACACTACAGGGTAAATGGTGTATGTGAATATAGAAAAAACTTGAAATCTGTTTTTACAATGAATGTTTCATTAATTCATATGCATATGTCTAGAAAATACAAGTCTATTTACGAAACATAACTGAAAGTCCAGGGTTGGCAAAAACCCGGGTTTTAAGAGTATTTCCCAGCCCAGCGGGAAATACTGGGAAAACCCGGGTTTTACTGGGTTTTATTGGGCAATACTGGGAATTACTGGGTAATAAGTTTTTTCTTATTAAAATATCATCAAATACCTACATAACAATCAGTATTAAGATGTGTATGTACACTTTTTAGTAAAATCTAAACAAAACACTATTAAAAACAGATTTAGAGAGTGAAAGATTAAAATTTAATCAAAAAGATATACATGTAGTATATGTGATAAATTTTCCATGTGTAGAAATGAAAAATGATCTATAAATAACCTGATATGGCCTTATACAAGTTCAATGTTTTTTTAATGCATGTATGTCTCATTCTTATAAATACACAAGCCCTACCTATTTACAATTAGACAAATATGATGTTTTGATTACTAATCCTTATTTAATCTTTTCTTGTATATGGTTTCACAATTCTCTTTTGTTTTATAGCCTGGGGTTTCATAAATAATTAGCATAGATTAAACAACATGTATTGTCATGATTGTCAAAATTGTAATGGCAGTGAAAAAAATTATAGCAAAAAAGTAGTGCAAATATACAAATTATTGAAAGTATAAATGCATGAAAAGTAATGTCAAATACAAATAATTTATGAATTTTGCAGATGAGGAAAAATTTTGAAGCATATGATACTATTAAGTAGGATTTTTTTCATGAATAAATTCTTATTACCCAGTATTGCCCACTTTGATGATTTTAAGGGTATTGCCCAGCCCGGGAAAACCCGGGCGGTCAATACTTTGCCAACCCTGACTGAAACAGCTTTCAGGATTTAGTATTAATAATTTTTCAATCAATTTGGATCATTGATTCATAAATACTGTTCTTTGTTTTGCAAAAAGGTCCATATTAAAAAAAAAAACTTGTTTCTGAAGTTCTGAGCATAGAAATTCAGAAGAGGACACAAATAGTATATTATCAGATTACAAACTGTACTTGCACTGCACTAAGTAATGGAGTACAGGGTTACCAAAATAGTTTTCTGTAACTTTTGAGATGATTCACATGTTAAACAAATTATAACAAATGAGAAATTGTTAACTAAACTATCCTGATGCTGCAACTGTTAATTAAAACATTTTATATGCAGAGAGGTTAATGTATTTTGCAGGGAAATACATTTCTACTAAATACTTTATATATACTAAATAATTAACACCCAATGAACCCTTTTCTTAATGAATTTCATGTACATGTACTTATATACAGGTGATGGTATCTTCACCATGTTCTAGTCTATTAAATCCTACACATGATTTGAGAAGAGAACATATATACATGTACATGTATTTCAGGCATATTTTATTTTTTATATAAAGGTTTCTCAACCTAACAATTAAATGTGTTGTCTTTAGCATCATCAATTTCATGCCATAATTTGGTTTGATTACTGAAAATAAATACATGTAACAGTTTTCAAACAGACGAGAAAATTTATCATTCATGTAGCCATTTTTTTCCCCAGTGAAATCAGAATGTTTGAAAAATCTATCGAAAGAAAAAGTCAATAAACAGAATAATGATTAAAATCAAAGAAACGGGTAAAATACCCCAATTTGCAGCTGTTATGTACAGAATGTATAACACTTTCTAAACATAATGGATACAAAAATAATACCTTTGGACAACTTCATCATCAGTTTTGGATCCTTCTCTACTTTTGCCTATATCTTCATCAACTGTTGCAGAATCATCATTATCAGCAAAACATACACCTATAGAAAAATAAATACAGTTTTAGTTACTGATCAGATTCATGTAGATACTAGATTCAACAATTCAAACTTCATTGTCCTCAGCTAGTCCACTATGTACATATACATTTTAAAGGACTGTGTTTTACTGAGTTGATACAATTTAAGGACTAGGAATACACAATTGACTTGTACTGGCTACCTCCTTTTGGTTTTTTTTTAAAGAATGAATTAAAATGGTTTAGGGTAGTATGTACATGTATTGGGGTCCTGATCACGAATCACAAAGAATAAAAAATGCAAATAACCGAACACGGAATTCGGAAATATGGCTAAAATTTTGTTCATGGATAAAAGTTTGACTGTGTATTACTGTAAAGCATGCCTAAAACGAATCATGGACAAAATACATGTACTTTGCTGAGAACGGTTCATGTGCAATATCCTATCACGATGCACGGAAAAATATTTAACAAATCACAATTCACAGAAAATAAAAATTGCCAATAATGGAGAATGAAATAAACCCATCGGCCCCCTCTGTATTGTCACTGAACAAAGAAAACTTTAAAAAAGTTAAGGTTCATCTGTACCTTTCTTTAAAACATGGCGTTATTTTTAATCTATTTTCAGTATATGCACAGCCAAAACTGCACGTAAAATTGAAATATAAAGTGTAGCTTGACCTAGATATTAAAAATTCTTACCTTTTCGCTATGAATTCTTCCCGAAAAAATCCTTTATTTTAGAGATCTCTTTTTTCTCCGCTTTTAAAAACACCCGATTTAAGGCCAATATCACTTTCACCCTTTCTTGTGGCCCCAAATTTCATGCAACTTTCAATATGGAATTTAACTAAAAGTGTTCACCTCCTTTCATGTAAGAGGCACAATAGGGATAGTTTGTCCTTTTTCAATTTACAATTTGAACAGGAAAAAAAAGAGATCTTTATTTTTAAGGAACTTAAAATGAAAAATTGATAGAAATTGAATCAGAAATTACCATATCTAGGTCCAGCTATGCTTTATTTTATTATTTTATTTGTAGTTTTTGTTCTGCATATACTAAAAAATAGGTGGAAAATTTCGCTATTTTTAACGAAAGGTACAGATGAACCTTAAATGGCTATTGGTCAAAGAAATGACCTGGCCAGCAAGTAATTCTAGCCATCTGATTTTCAAATTTTAAAAGAAAATAGCCAAATTGTCTGCAACGTAACGTTACAATGTATATGGCAAGCACTGCTTTAGTAGAAAGAGTGTCCAGACAAAACCTTGAAGTGAACTAACAGTATAATATCCCGCCCTGAAAAAAAAATGGGGGGGGGTGTTGACATTTTCTCTGTCGAGCCTATATACAGGTGATATTTGAGAATAACCCTGTGTATTTATACATGTAGAAACTAACTACACATAACCCAGAAAAGTTATTTACTTCCCTGTAACTGTAAGTTGGAAGGCAAATTATTTTCTCTACTGTAGACAATAGAGGCAAAAACTCTTTCAAACTTATTTTATGTACATACAAAGAACAATGTATTGTTGTTTTTTTTTTCACATTTTGCAAAAAGTTGATGGAACTGCAACCTGTCATTCCTGTCTTTTTATGGCACTGGCAGCATGCCGGTAATTTGTTGGGTCAAATTTGCAATGTAAATATGATGCTTACCACTGAAAAACAACACTCCAATAAGCGCTAAATAAAAGGTCTTCCACCTCATCCTTGTTATTAAACTTTATCAAATACACAACTGTCAAAATTTTATGTTTTCAACTCAAAACATGTGAAAAATGTCTCGTCTGTCTCCTCACTTCTTGGGATCCCCTTTTTAGTAAAATAAACCAATCAACTTTCACCACGACCTAATAATGGACCAACCAAATCATCACAAGTAAAAACCGAGTACTCCAAACTTGGCTTGCTGTGATTGGTGAATTGAATTATGCAAATATTGCACTATATCAGGGCCTACTGTTTCCGTTTTGATACTTCCTTCCGGAAAGTTAGTTTACATGAAGTCTTGGTGATCAAGCGAGCACCTTTAAATTTCACTAAAAAAAGTTTGTAGGAAAAATTGTGGTCAGAATGACCTATATACCCGACAAATAAGAAAAATGGTAACTAAGTAACACATACGAATTTCTCAGTAGTTGTTTGTATTTACTTTTAACATCAATTAAAATATTTACAAAAACCTGGATTTGCTACAGACTGGCACAGTGCAGTGTCAGTGGCTTGCATTATGAAACAAGTGCCTGTGCTTGCATTGTGAGTACATGAGTTGCGTATAGTTAAAAAAATCTACATATACCCCCCTTACCCCCTTTCATAAAGGAGAACATTCTTCAAAGGCTTTCGCAGGGCTGTCAAGTTTTTATGAGCTGCATGTGTGAGTTTCGACGAAAAATTGAAAGATCAAAGGAAAAAATTAAAAGATTTACTGCCAAATTGCCGACTAGATGCCTGAGTCTCACATGAGTTGCCTGACACTTGACAGGTCTGTTTTCGCTTCAAAGACTATCAATTAAACATTTGAAATGTCAAATGTTGATCAACCTGCGTCATGATGTTGTTAATTAATTATGTTTCTTTCAATAAACAATTACTTTTATGCTTTTAGCACTGTTTGATTGCTAACACACTCTTACCAATTGCAAGCACTGAGGTGTACGGTACAGAAGAGCCATATTTAGAAATTCCAAAGAGGTTCGAAAAACCATTGCCTTATTTTGACTGCTTCTGTCCTCTTTACCTTAGTGCTTGTGATTGGAAAGAGTCCATGAGCAATCAAACAGGGCTTAAAGTCAAGTGATTTATGAATATGCAAGGAGTTGTTCACAAGATGCATTCTTAGGAAAATTCATTCAATAGTGGGGTTTCTGGCTAGATAAAAACATAAAAGTAAGTGCTCAATGAAAGAAAATGATTCCACCACTCTGCCATGTAAAATGTTTGTCCTGGATAGAAAATTCCTTTTTTAGTACCTCATGATAATTGAATCTGGTGTTCAATATGATTTTGCAATTGCCTAAATTCAAGAACAGCACAATTGTTTGATTATACCTGATGAATGGCTTCATTTGTAGGTATATAGAACAAGAAAAAAAAGTCTATGAAATGTTTAACAATACATGTAGATAATGAATCTGGATAATCAAAGAAACTATGTTAAAATACTTAGTATTATACTCACAATTTTAGCAGCATCCTAATCTATGCCATTTTATCCTTTTTAAAGGAAATGGGGCTTTATGGAAAGTTATAGTTCTTTTTATCTCAAAATAACTTCTTTGTAAGTTCTGTTGTTGTAATTATTATATGAGGCAGGCTTAACCCTAGACGCTCCCTAAGTTACAACGTGTCTTTAAATATTTTTAAAGCTCAAATAAATTTATAAAATCTTTATCATGCAATAATTTGAAACAATTTGTATTCAAAAACAAAAACAGCCTACCTTTTCTTGTAGGTCACATGTGCGCTTCATGACGTTTGAAATTTGAAAAGAAAAAGCATTAATAAGATGCCAAAAGTTTGGGAAAACAAGAGAGCTAAACCGGAAATTGAAGGAAAATTTAGCTAATAGTACAACTAAACTATTGACATTTCTACCATTATCGCTCCCTTCAGGAGAATATTAGTTACTTTGCCTGATGTGATAAATAAAAAGTTTTAACACTGGTACATATTACGGTATTTTTCAACACAGGAATTTTCAAACATGTAAGGGTGTGCATCATCCAAAAAGATTTTAAAAAATGCTGTATATGATCCAGAAATCTAGAAAAGCGCTTCACACGCAATGAAATTTTGCTGTTGTACATTTATCAAAAACATTTCAATATGTGGATCGTGTCTTTCTGGCACATATTCCATATTCTTTCGTTTTTAATATAACAACAATCCTGAGTTGAAAAAGAGCCATGATAAAATGACATCATCAGGAAAAATAAAAATACAAACTGGTTTCAGCAGAATGAATTATTTAATTTAGTTAATATCAAATATAGAAGTCAAAACTCAAGAACTGCTAACTGTATGATAAAAAGAGAAGTCAAAACTCTTAGAGTCAAAAGCAAAAGCAAGGTGAAATGAGATGTTAAGCTTCATGCAGGATCTACAGAGCATTCAAATTTCCATTGTTCCAAATTTTTATACATGTACCTCCCCCCCACCCTTTCCAAAGAAGTTGTGGGTGAACTGTTGTACCCTTGTCTGTCTTTGTCTGTCAATAAAAAAAAATCTTGTAACAGTTTTCTAAGCAAATACATGACATTGGACATAGAGGTCTGATATTTTGCATATAAATATAGCTGTATCCTATAGTACCATTGTTGTATTGTGATTTTATACTCCTAGTTTAACGACTTCCTGTTTACCGAATACTAATTAGTTTTTTCACACAGTTGACATTGGTGCAAAATTTTCAGCACAGTTTTCTAAGGAAGTACTTGGGATTTAGGTTTGATATTTTGAATATAGCTGTAACCTCTAGTACCATGTGGTGTACAGGAATTTCATGCTCTTAGGTCATCTTCTTCCTGTTTGTTAAATATTAAGTTTGTACAAAAGGCATATTTTGGGATAGGGGTGTTATTAGTGAGCATAAGCTCACTGATTTACTTAATGTTTACTTTGCTTAAGTTTGACTTTTGACTTCCTTATTTGATAAAATTAAATCATTTAAATATAGTATGTATTTTTTCCTTCTGTGATTGACTTTAATTTGCTTTAATTAAATTTTACAGCTCTTATTTTATTTTAGAACATTTTATTTAAACTTTAAAAAAAAGATAAGTAGTGGCAAATCTTTTAGTTTCTTAAAAGCCTTCTTTAAATTTGCTTAAATCTTATATTTATGTCTTTAGATTGTTCATGTGTGAAAAAGAATAAATTGATGATAAATTGGAAATTAATTCAATGGTGAAATGTAAGTGTTTCTTATCTAAAAGGTCAATCAGTATAAGTTTTGTCTATACATGTACATTGTAGAAAAATAAAACTGTACAGATTGGCATTTTATTTCATTTACTTTTTATTTGGTTTGTTTTGTTTTGTTGATTTTTTTGGAGTTTGATATTTTGCTGATATGATCAAATGGTGTGATATCAGGTTCATGAAGTTCTTTGAAATTATCAGTTTTCAAGATCCCCCTAACAAGATAAATGTAAGACGTACAAAAAGAAAAAAAAAAGAAACAATGGAATTTGAAAAAAAATGTTTAAATTTTTATTACAATGAATATATAGATACATATAAAGTAGCTTACTTAGAATTCAAAAATACTATATCTTCAATGACAAAATATTCAGATGCTAAATCGGAGAGGTCTTTAAAGTGCATATAATCTGATTATTTCTGTAAAATAAATGCCAAAAGGCTGTCTTACGAGAAATTGACAAAAGGGTCTCAACAGTGATTTGTTTCTTAGCGTAACTAATGCGGAGTACTTATGAAATCATATTGCATGTTTGTAAGTGTTTATGTTTATGAAGGCAGGTATAGTCCATTTGAGTTCTATAAATCAACGAAAATTCTTTTAAATTTTTTGGTCTCTCAAATAAGATTTATTTTTTAAACACAAATAAACTTTTTATTAGTATACGAACTCTGATAACAAAAACCAAGATGTTATCTTCTAAAACAAAAAAGTTTTCCATATGGTCTAATGCTAAATATTTCACCAATTTTAATAATACCTAAAATGGTGTGTTTATCTGACGGAACAGCCAGGTGTTGAGCCCACCTGAACATATCTGAAAGGACTAACAATAGAAGATTAGATGACCAATTAGCTTCACAAAGGACTTTTAAAGGTATAGGGAGCAAATGCTGTTACTGGTCACTAGGTTGTACTCCCATGGATTTCTATGAATTTTTGGTCCATTTTTACTAATAAGGTCTATGGAAAACATTTTTATTAATCAGGCTAAAATTTTGAAATATTTTGCCTGAGTTCGTAGGCCATTAAAAAGTCATGACATACTAAAATAGTTTAAATATTTTGCAAGACGTAAATTTACAAGCCATTTTTCGTTGATTTATAAAACTCAAACGGACTATAATCTCCTTACGATATTGATTTCAATGTTAGGTAAACTGTCCTATAAGTTTGTCATTTGTTTTCTGTGTATTGAAATCTTATCATCTTGGAGCTGATTTAAATTTCAAGCTTTTGGAATGATACAAATTTTATAGCTGGACAAGAAATTTGAATTTCAAGGTATATTGAGATAGAAGTTTGTAATTGTGAAATTTTGTATCATAACATATGGTAAGAAATGTCTTTCTTTAAAGTATTTTTTATACAGAGAAATTTTATAACAGTTTTCTCAGCAACTACTCATCACAGCCATTTAAAATTTAGTATAGCCCTTTTCAAAAAGTCACCCGGAATTCCGATTCCGATTCTTTTGTTTTCATTTTTGCAAGAGTAGTTTCCCTTTGTGGGTCGGCCTTATGGTGTGAACTACGTTGAGCTAAGGAAAAACATCAATTTATCCCTATCCGATTTTGGTGTAATTTCCCATTCCCGGTTCAAATAAACTGGTTTGGAGTGAAGTCTTGGATGTTAACGTATGTTTTAGTAATTTTAGACTTTGGCAATCAGATTTAAAATGTTTTAACAAGTTGACGAATTTAGTTAATTTCAACAGATTTTCAATGGAGAGGCCTACCAGGAAGTCGTTAACCTGTAGTGCATAAGTAAAAGATTTCTCAGATCTGCATGTCCGGAAAATACTTTCTAAAAAGGACTATACAGCATCAGGGTGGGGACCCATAACATGAGATTCGATTTCAGGACTTCCTGTATAATGAAATCCATCCATTTTTAACTTTGAAAGATGTTAATGGCTTTGATTTTATATTGTTTCTTTTGTTTGTCTTTTTCTTTTCTACTTTGAGATTTTAATGTGTCTATAGTATTTCTTTGCTTCATTCATAAACATCAAATTTTTCAAATGCCCCAAACACTTTTGCATTAAGCAAGTAAATGTCTTTTGCGAACAGCAATTAATTTGTAAAGATGCATTTCCGATTGATGGCTGGTTGCTATAAACATATATGTCCAACACATTTTTATACGACCGCCAAAAATTTGCGGACGTATAATGGTATGATGCTGTTGTTTCGTCGTTGTCGTCGTCAATGTCGTTGTTGTCTGTTAACTTTAGTGTATACACGATAACTTTAGTTCTAGTAATCCGAATGCAATGAAATTTCACAATGATATTTCTTACTATTAAAGGATGGATGGGATTGATTTTGGGGGTCCCACATGTTTTGGTTTTGAAATTAGGGGCCAAAAAGGGGCCAAAAATGCTACTTTTATGTTTGTTGCCAGGATAACTTTAGTTCTAGTCATCCGATTGCTTTGTACTTTGGCATTATTGTTCCTTGACATAAAAGGGTGAATGGGATTGGTTTTGGGGGTCCCCCCTTATTTTGTTTCGAAATTAGGGGCCCAATAGGGGCATAAAAATCAAATATTTTATTGTTTACATCATAACTTTGTTTCTAACTGGCTTATTGCTGTGAAATTTGTGAAGAATGTTTCTTACAATAAAAGAATGAACCTGATAAACATTTGTGGGCCCCCTTTTCCCCCATTATGTAATCAGGGGCCAAAAGGGGCCAAAATTGAAACTTTCATATAAGTGGTCCGATTTTGAAATTTTTTTTTGCATGTTTGTTCTTGTCAAATAGCGAATAAGATTGAGAATCAATTTTTGCAACCACCCCTTTTTCCCCTTATTATGTAATGAGGGGCCAAAAGGGACCAAAATCGAAACTTTTTTACTTATGATCCGATTTTGAAATTTTTTTTTGCATGTTTGTTCATTAATTTAATTAATTTTTGCAACCCCCCTTTTTCCCCCTATTATGTAATTTTGGCTAAAATGGAAAATTTGTGGTCTAGTTTTGATCTCCTTTAAAAAAAAAATTCCTTTTAAATTGTAAGTTGAAAGTCCACCAAAAGCTGCATGTGTCAAAAAACTTTGTCAGTCCACCATGGGCTGCATGTGTCCAGAACAATTGACTATCCATATTGGGCCTAAAATGTACAGGGTTCAACATGTTGCGGTCGTATCATGCTGCGCTCGGCGAAGCTTTTTATTTGTTTTGTTTGATAACTTGACCATAGTAATACTACAAAAAACTTCTTAGAATATATTGCATTTTTCATAAAAGTGGTTTTCATGAAGAGAAAACCCAGGAATATTTTCATGATGGCCTGTCAATAATAAATGATGAATTCTTGACTCTCTATGGAAGTGTTTGTAGGCAATTAATAAATCTTCCTGGTAGGTATAACCTTGGAAGTTGGCATAAACCTAGTCCTCATATGTTAACAAAAGGAATGACATTTTTTAGATGTTAAGCCATAGTTAAAGAGAGAATTCTGTCTTGTCAATCTAATATCTTAAGAAGACCTTTTTTTTTAAATTTTTTTGTTATTCAATGCTCAAGGACTGATAAACACTCTATAAAGTAGTTTATGCAAAACTTGCCTTTTATCTATTTAGATTACATTAAATAGACTGATGTACACAACATTTAGTAAATGTTTGTTTTTAATCACAATATTACATGGTTATTTTGAAGAATAAATGAACAAAGTAAGGTCTTAAAACATTTTAAATAAATCTCAGAAGTATTGATATAGTTGTATCAACATTAATTAAAAACTTTCTACAAATTTAGAAAACTGACATTGTATGTACATAAATGTATTCAATTTTACTGGCTTATATCCCTTTTCTATTTCAAATATTTAATTACATATTGTCATGATAAATTGAAAGGCTGTATATTGAGTTTTTTGCACAAAAGAATTAAATTTAAATGTCTGGGTTAGCTTATCCAATATTTCACCATTCTTTTTAATGGATTTCTCTTCGTGCAAGTGGATAACCAGACGGTCAAATATTTTCCCCTTAGTTTCATGAAAAGTAAGTTTTTGTCTTTTTTGTAAAATTGTATATACAAAATGTATCTAAGATCACTTCAAAATATAAAAATTACAGAAATTGATATGAATGGACAGATTCTCTTTTTTAAAAGTTTCAATTAAGTTAATGTTAGATTATAAAAAACACAGTATTTTAAGCTTATACTGAACAGCTTATAGTTTTTGATAAAAAAGTAGTATAAAGTGTGGTGTTTTTTGTGTTTTTGTTAAATTTATAATATGAGACACCTTTATTAAATTAAGTTTAATTTTAGCCCAAAAATTTTACTTTGAAAGCTATGTATGTCATGTATCTTCAATTGCAAATATTGACAATGTATATTTGTATATGAAGTTACTGTGAAAAAAGGCCAATGTTTACTGTTAGTCATGTTTCATCAAACTTTAGGCAAATTTAAACTTATTGCTCTGAAGTTGAATTTTTCATCGCATTTGCCATCAAAGGCAGATCTAGGACCGGCATACTGGGCGCGCCCCCCCCCATTTGACAAAAAAATTTGGTTAGGAACTGTATGAAACAAGAGGTCCCAGAAGGTTTTTTATAATTGTGCAAATTCACAAATTTAGGATTTTTAAAATAAATGACCAGTCATATCAAAACAAGAAATATGAAAAATTGAGTTCACCGAACAAGAAAACTAGTACCTTTTTTTAGTCATGAAAAATACAGTTTAAAAAGACTTACACACTATATCTATTATGACTATACTATATAAATAACATATAGCTGAGAGGGTGATAGAGTAGATTGATACACTGAGAAAAGCATTGTGAACTGAGGCGCAGCCGAGGTTGACAATGTCTTTTCGAAAGGTAGCAATCTACTCTATCACCCTCTCAGATATATGTTATTTAATTTATTATACTGAATCATTTAAGTACTCTTACACACGGATTTTCAAATCTTTTTTGTTTTCCCGAGCTAAACTGAAATAAAATGTTGCCCTATGAAATATAACTTTAGAAAACATTTTCTTTATTTGTTTAGGCGTTTTTCTGTTAGTAGATGCATTAATTAGTGTTAGTTAAAATAAGCATTGTTGAATCTAAAGACTATCAATTTTACAACTGATTAAGAATGTGAAATTGAGGCTGTGCATGAGCTCGGCGCACGAGAGGGTGATAGATAAAACAATATCACCCTCGAGGGTGATAGATAAAAAATTATCACCCGCTGGGTTTTGTTTTTGAAATATGTTATATGATAGATTGAATTGTTTAATTAAAATTTGTTAGGAAAAAATCTTATGAAGTATAATAAAATAAGTTGTTATACTTTGGAACTACAAAAAATGTACATACATGTACTGGCAGGACTTCAAAGCATGTTCAGTGTACTTTTGTGCAAATAAAATGTGTTAATTTTCTATGCACTGTGTTAAAATTTTCATTTAAGTGAGATGTTTTATTTTATATTTCAGAAATAACTTGACTGTGTGATCAGATGGCAATAATATATAAATAATGTTAGCAATACATGTGTAATATAGCTGTTAATATCAAAGCATGGTGATGGGGGACTATTTCAGTGATGAGGAAGAAGAGGAGGATTTAGAACAGAACCAGAAGTTCCACATCCGTAAACCAGTCAAGCCTTACATCTGCTCAACACCAGGAGATTTCACAAAAGAAAGAGATTTTCTGGCAAAAAATGTTTTCCCCAAATTACAGGATATTTGTAAACAAAGGGGTGGTTATTTCTCGCCTGTCGACATTCGATGGGAGAAAGATGACGAGCAGGTTGTTGCTGGACATTTGTTAAAGCTGTTGTTAGATTATATTTGTAGTTGTTGTCCTTATTTTATTTGTTTGTTGGGTGAGACGTATGGACCGTACAGACCACTGGATGCTCCTAAACTGCCAAGGCGAGCCATATCAATAAAGGAAGATGCTGATTGGTTGGATAAAAGTTACCTTATCGCAGCCTCAGCAGGTTATGATTGGGTTTTACAAGACGGACATCAAAATACAAGTTTGACAGAACTAGAAATAATACAAGCTGCCTTTCTCAATACATGTAAACACTGCCATTTTTATTATCGCTCACCTGAACATTTGAATCACAAATATGGACATTTACCAGCTGAGGAATTAGAAAAAATAAGTCAGATACATTTGCCTGACAGTGAATATGCAGACTTGAATATAAGAGATCTTAAGCAGCGAATTGTCAATAAAGGTATCCCAGTGAAGTTTTTCAAGACAGTGGAAGAGCTTGGCAGACATGTTATGACAGATTGGTTAGAGATTATAGAAAATGTGTTCCCTATGTTAGAGTATCCTATAGAAATATTAGGTAGGTTTATCTTACTTAAATCATACTTGGTATAAAGGAAGTACATAAAGTCTAGTTGTGCATTTTGTTTGTTTGTTGGAGTTATGACCCTTTAAACCTAGAATCAGTCAGAAAATGTCATTTAATTCCTCTCAACTCCTCTAAAACTACTCAATCAAATTCAGTGAAACTTGGTGGGTAGCTATTACCTCATGTTAAATTGTGCATGTCCTGGGGTTATTTTAATTTTCAAAGTTTTGTGGGAGTTATTGCCCTTTGAAATTATTTTTTTTTACGATAGGGGTAGGCTGGAAACAGGGAGACATCCTAAAACAAACTTTTGTTGATCAAGTTTTTTAAACCAACTATGTACAGTATATATACATGTATTTTCATTGAATATGCACAACCCTTATAGACAACTTTTCTAATAATATCTGTTTAAAATTGAGAACAAATTTATAACAAATGTAACTGTTTTTTGCTTGAATCTTTTTCCATTGTTATGTACATGTAGTTGAAGCTTGACTTCTTTAAAACTGAAAATGAATTTACTTTTACATAATGTTATCATTGAAAACACCATAGTGATCAAATGAAACACTTCACAAATGCATTAATTTACAACAAACACTCTCAAATTACCATGTGAAGTGAGAGAAAGGCAGACAAGGCACATAATATATTGAGTAAATAACACCGTTTACCATTTAACATGCAAATAAAGTGTTTAATGGACATGTAAAGCAAATTAAAATGCAGTAAATTGAAGGTTTATATAGCATGGGTAAATATTGGCATTTAATAAAAGTACAGAAGAGATCATGTCTGAAAGTTTTAAATACATGTATGCTGTGAATTCTCTATGAATCTTTCAAGCTAGTTTTCATTAAACATGGCCCACACTTTCTGTGTACAATCTTAATTATATAAATGTGTCTATATCTGTGTGATATGTAATTACCATTGTCATGACAGTACTTTGGAAGTTTCACTTCAGGGTTGTGGCCAGGTTTCATGAAAAGGGGGGATGCAAGTGAGGGTCTGGGGGTCCCCTCCCAGCTGGAAACCTATTGATTTAATGAAAAAAAAACATAATACAAGTGTGCAACCTTTTGCTAATTAGAAAAGTTATGCAAATAAAATTGTGCCCATTCTCTTTCAGATCAAGAAGAATACAGAGATTGGGCAGCTAATGAAGTGTTTGCCGAATGTCGTCGTCAAGTATTTGTTGCCTCCCCTGCCATAACGAATGTCATGGACAAAATGACAGAGTTTGCACTCACTGCCTTAGAAGAACCACCATATGAACCAGAAGAAGAATTGTCAAAACTTAGAACTCATTCACTCACTCAAATGCTCAAGAAAAAGTAGGTCAATTTAATGTTTTACAGTTTACCCCTTGTAAACATGTTAGGACTAAATTAAAAAAAAAAAACAAGTTGCAAATGCTTAAGACAAGAAAAATATACAAAAACAGGATGAACAACAGGAAAATGCATTTCTAACCAAGTGACATAACACATGTTAACACTTTAATAAACAACCAAACTGTGTGCTCTGTTTATTACTCAACTATTGCTTTAGATTCCATGCCATTTTTGCCACAAGCTTTGGAATAATGTTATAAGGTATTAATTTGTTTGCAAATTTATATGGATATAATTATTTAGAACAATTAAGTTTTGAATTCACAAATGTAAAAAGAGCAGCATAAAATCATACATGTAACTTGTTTAAGTTTTCTTTTTTCAAAAATCTTAAGTATATTTTTTTCAGGAAAACAGTAGAAATCAAGTACAAATCTTTAATGGCTGTTTATGGTGATAGAGGATGTGGCAAATCATCTTTGATAGCTAACTGGATAAAAAAATTTAAGGCAGAAAATTTAGACATCAAAGTCATACATCAATATACAGGGTCATGCTCCAAAAATACAGATATTTCTTACTTTTTACGGAGATGCATAACAGAATTGAGGGAATACTTTAAACAAGGTAATGTAGAAATATATGCATGTTTTCTATTGAACTTTGTTTCTACAAAAGGTAACCAAGGCCTTATGCATTTTTTAGATATAATGATTCATTAAAATTTGAACAATAATAGAGGGAGGGGTAGGAGGGGGTCTGATCCCGGAATCCCAAACTAATTTTTTACAAAATCCCGTCATCTAGACTTAAAAATGAGAAAATCCCGAAGCCCGGTAAAGTTGATATAATTTTATCCCGGAATCCCGAACTTTAATTGTCCAAATCCCGGAATCCTGAGCTTAAATATGGCCAATCCTGGTGTCCCGAAAAAGGTCCACCCCCCCCCCCTCATAATACGTTTATGAAATTTATTATGGCAAAATTTTCAGCTTTTGAACATGTCCAATTTCTATTTGACAATGTTTGAGAGTTACAACATGAATACATGGAACGATGAATTGAATTGATATTATAATAAAGTATTCAAATAATTTTAGTTCTAAGTAGACCAACTGGTCAAATAAGTCAATATATAAGATTCAATATAAGGATTGTAGTTTATTTTTCTTCATAATCCTTATACTTATTATTTAATCTCAATAGCCTATTTATTAACAACAGAAACCTTGGCAAATCCCCTAGAGATTATAGTAAAATTGTTTAAAATAAACTCACACTAATTGATCTTAATAAATACTTTCAACATCTGAACTCTTGTCACTTATTTGTTCAGTCAAACATTGAAATTCTATGCATCTTAAAGCTCATTCATTTCTTCTTCTGAATCATTTATAATTCTCTTATTTACATCAATTGACAAGCTTTCAATAAAACTTTTTCTGGTTATATTTCTCAAATCAAAAACTAATCAGTTCTGACCTTTAAAAGTTTATAAATTGAAATTCTAAAGATTTCTTTTATTGGCTATCTTAAACATAGGTTTTTAAATGCTCATACAACATGTTGAATGATAAGAAAAATGAAAAATATCTTTGAAAAGAAAAATAACTTATTTCTATTCAGAGTCTTAAATATTGACTATTCATATATGTCATTTAAATTTCATATCTAATGGATGAAGATGATCGTATTTTTCATGGAAATAAATAAGTTATTTTCCTGATTTAATTGTATGTCATACATTTTGTGATTATAGTAATTCTTATTTGAACTTTTTTATTATAAGGAGAGTTTTAGGGGATAAATTTTTTATTGACATATCTTTAGTTGAACTACCAGCCACCAAAAATAGAAAAATAAGTGTTCTTTGTTTGGGCATTCCCTTTCAAACGCACACAGACAGACCTATTGGTTAAGTTAAATTAGTTTCAGTGAAGAGACACAATGCAAAAACAAAGTGAAATCTTACAAAGTCAGTAGCAAAAATGATGAGACTATGGTAAACATTTTTGTGCCTCACCTATCAGTCAATCTGTTTGTCTGTCTGTCCATCCAAAATAAGTTTCCCTTCATGTACAAATGATTTGTAATCTTTCAGCAATTAATTTAATTCTTTTTTTAAGGCATTCTAAGGTCATATGAGAGTTACTATAACAACTTATATTTGTTTTAGATAAGGATTCAGCACAGATTACAGATACTAACAAGCCTTGGACATTCCAGGAAGTCTGTGAGGCTTTCTTTGCAGTGGCCTCTCAGGGACCCTCAGTCATTGTTCTTGATGGTCTGGATGAAGTTGGTGCAACACTGGGAAAGACAATCAGACAGGCAAGAGACTACATCCAAACTGTAGTATTAACTCAGTGATAATTCTCATGTGTTGCAAAACAAAATAAATTATGACATGTACTGTGAAAGAACTTAAATTCGTGGGTATTAATTTTCGTGGATTGGAAGTAAATTGCATTTTCGGGATTCATGAATTCATGGTTTTAACAATTCTCTATAAAAAGAATGTTTAGTTCTCTGTTCGTTGGAGATTTGATTTCGTGGATTGCCTGACCCACGAAAACCACGAAAATTGGTACCCAACGAATATTAATACTTTCACAGTACATGCTAACATTTATAAATTATAATAGTAAGGTTTTGTTTATTTTAACCAGTTAGAGATTTTATAATCATAGAGATTTGAAGTTTTTAATTTACAATTATTTTTGCCACAAAAGAAGTTAAAAGTTTCTTTAGCTTTTTTTACATACATTTATATCCTCTCTTGGTCTCTGTGTGACTCATGAGGCCTGTCAGCATGTCAGTCATGTCATTACAAACCTGCTGATTCTAAAAGCTTTATATAGTCCTTGCTAAACACAGTTTATAGTGCATTGCTGAAAGCTTTTGCAGGGAAATCAAATGACATATGATTTTTTTGGTTCATAATTTGGCATGATATGCAATTTTTGTTTTGTTTCAGGTGAAAGAACTACAGTGGTTGCCATTCCCTTTCCCTCCCCAGTGTAAAATCATCTGTACCACAAGTCGTTCAGATCTGGTGTTTCATGGGTTATCCAAACGTCAAGACTGCATTCTACAATCCATGCCTAAACTAGACACTTTAAAGATACAAGTTCAGTTTCTAGAGGACCACATGAAACAGCATTTCCATTTGTTAAATAAGAACCATTATCAGCAAATCAATGATGTCAAATTGACTAAAAATCCTCTATTTTTACACATTTTGGGCAATGAAATAGAATCATATAGTGTACATTCACATTTGGCAGAATATTTGGATGAAACATACGATAAGATTTCATCACTGAGGGATCTATGTGTACGCTGTTTTCAGCGATGGACTAAAGAGTACAGCTGGAATAAAGAGAGTTTGTATGGAGACGCTGAGGACGAGGATGAATTAGGTAGACTGTTATTAAAAATGATAATCATGAAAAGAAAGTTGATTTATTCAGATAAGAGAGCTCAAACTTAAATATATGGAACAAGAAAAATGATTATCATCATGCTCTTTTGAAACTAAGAATACACAAACGTTAGATCTAGACCTGCAAATAACACAATCTTTTTTTTTCTTCTTGAAGCATACATTTATCAAAGAAGTTAATATTGTGTCATTTCTTCCAAAAATGAAATGTAAACTAAAAAAAAAATGAAAAACTTTTTTGCATCCACAATTTAATGGTAATAAAATATCAACATTTTTGTTGTAGAATTAGAAGGTTGGATTCCTGACACACTTCGACTGTTTGCTGTTTGTCGTGGAGGATTGACAGTGGAAGAATTGTTCACGATTCTAAAGACACTTGGATATCGTAATACCCGTGAAGTTAAAAGTTATGATTGGCTGCAGTTTAAAAATTGTAGCGGAAACTTTCTCCATGAAAAGGCCAATGGTTTACTGGATTTTTCACATCAGCACCTTAAAGAGATTGTTGAATATGTTTTGTTACGTAAGTTTTAAGAATAGATAAGTCGATGAATATTAAAACTATCATAAAGGATATATTGCATGAATTTCTAGTACAACTATTTAGTTATATTCTTAGCTTCCCTTAACTTATTACATTTTAGTTTAATTGAATTCTTAATTTATAGGACAATTTTCAAAGAATATTTTTATTATTTAGAATTTAAGCAATAGTAAGTCACTTTTGAAAATTTAGGTAATATGGTTAAGAAAATCCATAAATTTTTATGCAGTAAAACTTGCCAAAGCAATTCAACATTTTGTAATCAGCTCCTAATAAGACTTTGCATATTTAATGCTTTTAATATGATGTATTATTTTGCTTTATGCAAACTTGTTGGTTTTTTTTTTGTTGTTGCTCATTTTTGTTTTGTTTTCAGTATGTTCCACATTCAAGTCATAAATTTTATTTACCACCTCTGTTGTATTGCTAAAGAAGGTTTTTATCCAATTGTAGGGAAACTTATTTCTCTTCATATACCACATTGTAATTTGTTTGATATTGTTGCACTAAAAAAAACTTTATTGAATTTCAAAATGTCATCTATAACATGTACAACTTTTCATTGTAAGAAAAAGACAATTTAGGTAGTTAAAAAGTAATGATTTGAATGCATTATTAATATAAATTTATAGATCTATATACAATTTTTAGATTTCAGATTTAGATTTCTCAGGATAAATTTTACCATTTTCACCAGCATAGTAGCACATTCTTTCAATTGTATCAATATTTCTCAACATTATAATTTTAATAATCATAAATGTATATTGAATTTGATAAAAACCAATTATCACCATTGTAGATGCATCTTTTGGTAAGAAATTTTAAGATTCAATCGTGTTGGCGTTGGATAAAGAACTTATAAATGGAAAACAGAATGCTATAGGCATTATGTTTTTATATCTTTTAAATGGCATAGAGGATTTTCAAAGTATTTCTATTGTTGCAGCAGCCCATCATTTAAATGAGCAATAAAAAGGACTTTTATTAAAGCTAAATACATTCTGAACGAAAAAGGTATAAGTCAAATTATAATTGGCTGTAAGTGATGCCTTTTTAGAATGCTTTAATGCAAAGAGAAAAAGTTATTAGGTTACGTCATTTGAATAAATGTGAGTAGGCCCTGTATTATGTATATATGGATGCTTTTTAGGAGGTGCTAAAAAGAGAGACAGTAAAAGAAACCAAATGAAGCAGTTTAGTCTTAGTAGGTTTGAGAAATCCCATCTTCCTTATTTTAACTGTTTGTAGACTTAAAGCTAACCAATAACACCGTAATGTCTTACAGATATTACTAAAAGTCTCTCAGAACCTGTAATCTACAAATAGAAAAAGGTCTACAAGAATATACAAAGTTTCATGAATGTGTTATATGTCAATACTGAAAATAGTGTTTTGTAAATTTTCATCTATCTACTTTGTATTTTTTTTCATAGAAAGTATCTTTTAAATCAAAACAAAAAAAGATATAGATTATTTGAAACATTTGTATTATTTTAGTAAATAGTATCTGAGAGACTTTAATTCTTTCATTAGTAAGACATTTTTTTTAACTAAATGTACAAAGCCATTGACCATCAAATGCTTACTTTGTCCCTACGTTTTTATTGCCTTCACAATTTATTACAATTTGTATTTTCACAGGTTGTTTTCTGCAGAGAGACTTCCACTTTGTAATAAAATATTATTTTGAATTTTGATAACTTGTCTGGTTATTTTTATGTGATAATTTATACATGTCTATGTCTAATATGTATTTTTTTTTATAACAGGTGAAAACACATAGTTTATATTTAATTATAAAGATAATGCAACAGAGATTTAAATAATCTTGAATGATTTTTGGGTGGAAAAATTAGAGTTCTAAAATGGGGATCATTTCACAGAGTGAAAAATTAGAGTTATAAAAAGGGGAATGTCCGACGTCTTATTCAATATTGGCAACCATGGGCAGAAGGATGGGGAAATGATTTTAGTAACAGTTTTCTCAGCAACTAATAATCACAGCCTTTTGATATTTGGTATATGGTATCAGCAATTAGTCTCATACCATGAGATTCAATTTCAGGTTTGTTGATCACCTACTTCCTGTTACATGAAATCCAAAAATTTTAAAACATTTTCTACTACAGAATGTAAATGTTTATATTAATGCATTATATACTATGTGTTTAAAAGGAAATATTGTTACATTTTAACTGAATAAGTAAACTAAATAAATGTTTTAACTGATGTACATGTACAGTCAAACTCATTCTCTCTGTACTTTACAAATAAAAACTTAACATGCATACTTAAATTGGTAGAAATAATTAAGTATTTAATACATGTAGTATAATCTTGAACTTTATCTAGATGTTCAGCTTATATGCTCATCTCATGCTTAAAAAAGAGCAAAAATAAAGTCACTCTTAATGCTTTAACTATAGCATTTTTGTCTCGCCTGCGAAGCATAGCGGGACATAGGTGTTACTTTACCGGCGGCGGCGGCGGCGACGGCGACGGCAGCGTTTACTTTTTGGAAAAGTTTTATAAGCACCTCCATATCTCAAGAACTATAGGTCCTGGGTTGATGAAACTTGGTATGCACATGCCCCAGTAGTAGCTTAGCACAATTGCATCCCCATCTTTTGACCTTGACCTTGATTTTCTGGTTGAGTGACTTTGACAATTTTCAATACATATAATAGCAATGGAAAAGTTTTGCGAGCACCTCCATATCTCAAGAACTATAGGTCCTAGGTTGATGAAACTTGGTATGCATATGCCCCAGTAGTAGCTTTGCACAGTTGCATCCCCATCTTTTGACCTTGACCTTGATTTTCCGGTTGAGTGACTTTGACAATTTTCAATACATATAATAGCAATTGAAAAGTTTTGCGAGCACATCCATATCTCAAGAACTATAGGTCCTAGGTTGATAAAACTTGGTATGCATATGCCCCAGTAGTAGCTTAGCACAGTTGCATCCCCATCTTTTGACCTTGACCTTGATTTTCTGGTTGAGTGACTTTGATTATTTTTATTGCATGTATTTGCAATGTTTAAGTTCTATAAACATCTTTTGATCTCAGAAACTGAAAATCCATGTAAATTCAAAATATAGTGGAAGTAAGAAAGAATAATTGTTTCTTATGGTGCCGGCAGGCGAGACATACTTTAGTGTTTACTCTTGTTCTTAAGAAAAAAGATGTTTTATTTTACTAAAACCATGTAGATACTTGAAAATGTAGACACTTTCATACAAAATTGTTTACATATTTTTCACTATGACTTTTTCATTTAAACAATCCTATTTATGTAAATTTTGACTTGTTAAAAAAAAAACATCTTAACAGTATCATTTAAAATCTTTAAAAGACAATTTATCAAAACAATGCCATTAAGCCTTTGGAATATGTGTTATATTATTCACATATCTTATTTAATGTCCCCCTTATGCAAAGGTCCTTCATTATCATAATTTTTACTTTCTCGTGTTGTTCATTTCATTTATTATATACTTGAAATGTTTTTCATAATATTATACTTATAGATTCTCTAAAACCTGGAGGAGCTGTGTCCACAACTAACGAAACAGAAAATGAATGGAAAGAGCAGAAGAAAAAGTTCCATAGTCACATTGCCAAGTTTTTCATGAGACAACCATTTTCTCAGAGAAGCATTGAAGAGTTACCATGGCAACTGTTGATGTCAGGAGACATTCACACTCTCGTGAAAGTCCTGACAGATCCTATGTAAGAAACAGTCTCGACATTCATATCTTTACAACCTATAAGTTAAAATATTTTTGTACCCCATCCTTTTGGATTTGATGATTTGGAAGCCCCAAGTTTCCACTTACGGTAGTCCAATCTGTTTGGTCCAAAATTTATTTGGAATGCAAAAACTCCAAATCTGAAATTTCACGAAGTGATGAAGTATCATTCCAAGATTTGTATATTACTGCATGTAAATCTATCTGGCATTTTATAAAGAATTAAATATTTTGCTTACAGGGTGTTAGCATTCAACTTTGGTGGAGAGACATATGGTTTTGCCCTGTCTGTCCATTGGTCTGTCTGTCTGTCCTTCCCTCTGTCACAAAGTTTTTTTCAGCACAATTTTTCAAAAATTAAGGGACTGAATTCAATAAAACTTGGTATATAGGAAGGACACCACATGCAGTTGTGCATATTACCAGGAAATTTTTAATGTCAAATTTTTGTTGGAGTTATGGCCCTTTGAACTTACAAATTTCTTATCACCTTGTCAGCACAACCACTTTAAACTACAGAACAGAATTCAACAAAACTTGGAATGTTGGAAGGACACTATATATAGTTGTCCATGTTACTAGGAAATTTTGATCATCAAATTTTTGTGGGGTTGGTAGACCTTTGAACTTTGAACTTTTGGGGGAAACGGGAGGGAGACCTCATTTTTCAGGCAAAAACAAACTTTGATTATTAGTACATGTAAATGTGATATAGAATGAGCTTCAGTTATCGAATTTCTGCTCTTGAAAAAAAATAGTTTTAAATATGCTCCAAAATTAAAAAGCTCCATATATGAGCATATATTTCAAGCTTGAATTTTAAAGTTGTACAGAAATCATACTATTTGTTTCCATTAAAAGATTATTTAATGTTTTGCACCATGAAATCAATATATTTTCTTGTGTTTTAAATTTAGTACATTTATATTTTAGAATGTTAGAAGGATTTCTGGATGACAGTAAAAAGAATCCCTCCAATCGTCAAGACCTAGCATTTTACTGGAACATCTTAAAGGATGAGGGTATTAGTTTGACTACAACTTATCAACAGATGTTGATGAAAATTGGTATACTGGATCCTGTTACATTCGAAAGTGAAGTAAGAGTAAATCTAATGAAAAAAGATTTAAAGATTTCCTATAAAAGAATTTGAAAGATTGTATAGTAAAAGGTGTTCTGATTTAGTATGTATACTGACCACAGATCATGATGTTCCATCCTGCTATACTGATTGTTACAAAAAAAGTAAAGAAATAACAAACTACAAACAACACAAGTTACAAAAAAGTAAAAGTCAATGTCTAATACCTTAACAGACTAGAGACCGTGGCAATATGAAAATACCAACTTATTGTTGCAATATGCGAGAAGGACATCTCTGTAAGGAAGTAAAGAATTTTCTGCTTGTTGCAGCATGTGTTGTTAAGAACAACAGTTATATATCCTATAAATATTAATTCCAATCTGTTGATAAAAAACTAGGAATTTTTTTACAGAAGTATAAAAAAATTGCATCACCTCTCAAGTACATGTATTCTGTCAAATAAAATTATACCTTAGAAATTAGAAAGAGAGATGTGGTATATAAGTTTTGTCTGCATGGTAAAAACCGAGTATGTACAAAGTGGCAAAAGCATTAAAATATATATTCTCATTAACAGGAAGAAGTAGAAAGAGATGTGGCTTCAAGTATGTCATCTGAGGACAAATCCAGTACCCCTACTGTACCCATTATCATAACAACACCAGCACCAGAGCAAGATCTGTCCATTATTGATGAGAAAAGTTACATTTCTGAAGAAGAGGATCAGAAGGTTAGTTATAGCATTAGAGGGGGGTAATACTCACCAGATACACAGTGCAATTTATTAAAACCCTTTGAAAGGGATGCTTCTGGAAACCGTCTTCAAAAATCTTGTCAAAAACAATTGAAGAGGATTAAACAAGAACTTTGGAATTATCTGTAGGACTTGCATTTCATTTAACCACAATTATCTCTCTTCGTAGTTTGATAAAAATTATGGCTGAATAGGGGCTGCTACAAAAGTCACAGTGCTAATTGTAGGGGGATTCACATTAGCTTGCAGATGATTTTTCAATCAGTATAAAAAATAAATAAATAACATGATGGACTTAATTGGATTGATAGAACCTTTCCAGCATTTCATTGTCAACAAATCTTTAAGCGATTAGCCACGGCTATATGTACGATAGCCTTTCAGTAACTGACCAATCAAAAGGTAGTTGATGGTCGTGTTGGCTAATCACAGATCAATTTATGCTTGCGATATAGTCCCTTTCAAATTGCTACTCTACTTTAATACTAAACAAAAACACCCTTTCAAATTTGTAGATTATTCCGGCTACCAGTACTTTCAGTACTTTGATTTTACTTATGGTACAGTTAGATATTTATACATGAACATTGTAGCAATAAATTGGTGCTTTATGAAAAACATAAAAATACAAAAAAATAGAGTATATAGCATTCTTTTGTATGTCATAATTACAAATTATATTTTTTAAAAATAGAAGTGTATTGTGTCTTTTTGTAGCTTGATGAAAGTATGCAGAGAGATAGCCCAGTAAAGGAGGATGGAATTGATACAATATTTCTGACAGAAACTAAACACAAACAATCAGATTCATCTATTAAAGGTAAAACAGAACATTTTCATTTGAATTTGTTTTGTATGCTGTTTGTTATGGGACCTTTCAAGAATCTTATGTTTTATCAAAGTCTTTATGTCCATGTTTTTTTATGTGAATATATTTTAAGCTCATGTACAATGTATGTAAACAAGATATCAATATAAATTTGTATTTCTACTAAATAATTTGTATATCTCTAGCTTTTTTGTCTCGCCTGCGACGGCGAGACTTAGGTATGGTGATTCTAGCGGCGGCAGCGGCCACAATTGGTTAAAGTTTTTGCTTAAGTCTGTTTTGTGTGAACTAGTTATGTTACACCATTGATATATGGTATGCAGTTGCATCAGCATCAGTTCAGATCAGTTTTAAAAGGATTTCACCTGTATGCTCCTGCAGTCACGCTCTACTGACTTTGAAATTTTACACTGATTGTTCCGAGGTTTACCTTTTTAGCTCACCTGACCCGAAGGGTCATGTGAGCTATTGCCATCACTTTGCGTCCGTCGTCCGTCCGTCGTCCGTCGTCTGTCGTCCGTCGTCCCTCGTCCGTCGTCCGTTAGCTTTTTTCAAACATCTTCTTCTCTGAAACTGCTGGGCCAAATGCAGCCAAACTTGATATGGTTGTTCCTTAGGGTATTGTGCAAAAAGTTTGCGTTGGGATTTTTGATACGTCAAAAAACATGGCCGCTGTTACTAAAAATAGAACAAGGGGGTCAAATACAGTTTTTTGCAAATAACTCAAAAACGGTGACAGATATCAAAATTCTGGCATAGGGTAAAAGTGATCAGCACCTCAAGGTCTACCTGCCCTGAAATTTTCAAGAAGATCCAACAACCGATGTAGGAGTTATTGCCCTTTTTCTGGATTTTTTCAAAATTTTGCACTTATTTAGCCCTATATCTTAAAAACTATACAAGATATTTTAAAAATTCAAATTGCATATGATTAAGCACATTAAGATCTACATTTCATGTAATTAGATCAAAGCTGTGGAACCATTAATTTTAGGAGTTATGGCCCTTAAAGCATCAAAATTTACCATATTTCATTACTTTTTCCCTGAATTTCAAAGATTAACTTGTCTGACACCATACATCCAACTTCAACCAAACTTGGCACAGTTGTTTAATAGTATAAATGCTACAAGAGTATCGTTCAGATTTTTGATTCGTCAAAAAATATGGCTGCCATGGCTAAAAATAAAACATTGGGGTAAATTGCAGTTTTTTGCTAATAACTCAAAAATGGTTACAGATATCAAAATTGTGATTGGAAACAAAAGTGATCAGCATCTCAAGATCTACCTGCTCTGAAAGTTTCAAGAAGATCCAACTATTGATGTAGGAGTTATTGCCCTTTTTCTGTTTTTTTTCAAAATTTTTCACTTATTTAGCCATATATCTTGAAAACTATACAAGATATTTCAAAAATTTAAATTGCATATGATTAAGCACATCAAGATCTACATTTAATGTATTTAGGTCAAAGCTGTAGGAGCATTTCTATTAGGAGTTATTGTCCTTAAAAGAACAAAATTTACCATTTTTCATTACTTTTCCCCTGACTTACACCATAAGACCAACTGCATCTTAACTTGGCACACTTGTTTAATAGCTTATATGCTACAACTCTATAGTTCATATTTTTGATTCGTAATAAAACATGGCTGCCATGGCTAAAAATAGAACATAGGGCGTAATTTTTTTGCTAATAACTCAAAAATGGTTTCAGATATCAAAATTGTGCAAAAATCGAAAGTGATCAGCACATTTAAGTACCTGTCCTGAAATTTAGGAAAAGATCTGACTGCTGATGTGGGAGTTATTGCCCTTTTTTCAATTTTTTTTCTAAAATTTGCACTTATTAAGCCCAATAACTTGAAAACTAACCAAGTTATTTCAGAAATTTAAATCGCATATGGTTAAGCGCAATAATATCTACAAAATATATGTATCTGTGTAGTTCAGGTGAGCGATTCAGGCTCCTGGGAGCCTCTTGTTTCTTACATCTGTTTAACATGAAGCAGTTATGGTTCACCATTGATATTGGGTATGCACTTGCATTAGCATTAGTACAGATC
This sequence comes from Arcuatula senhousia, assembly GCA_963971305.1. Taxonomy (NCBI): domain Eukaryota; kingdom Metazoa; phylum Mollusca; class Bivalvia; order Mytilida; family Mytilidae; genus Arcuatula; species Arcuatula senhousia. The sequence continues at coordinate 23,263,386 of OZ020303.1, read as the reverse complement.
AATTTCAAAAGCATTTCATCTGTATGCTCCTGCAGTCACAGTCTACTGACTTTGAAATTTTACACTGATTTGGCTGAGATTAACCTTTTTTCTTACGTCTGTTTAACATGAAGCAGTTATGGTTCAACATTGATATTGGGTATGCACTTGCATTAGCATTAGTACAGATCTATTTCAAAAGCATTTCATCTGTATGCTCCTGCAGTCATTGTCTACTTACTTTGAAATTTTACACCGATTTGGCCGAGGTTAACCTTTTTTCTTACGTCTGTTTAACATGAAGCAGTTATGGTATATCATTGATATTGGGTATGCACTTGCATTAGCATCAGTACAGATCAATTTCAAAAGTATTTTATCTGTATGCTCCTGCAGTCACGGTCTACTGACTTTGAGATTTTACACTTTTTACTTATGTTATGAGTGTTTAATATAAAGCAGTTATGGTTCACCATTTATATTTGGTATGCAGCTGCTTGAGCATCAGTTATGCTGGCGTCACACTATCCTGATTTAGACCCGATGGAAACACGATTATGGATATTTTCAAAATCGGGACTGATCGTAACCCAATCGCGCTATTCATGTTGCCATCTTTTTCCATCGTAGCACCTTCTTTTGTATTTTTCTGACTTTGGGTAAAACTTCGTAGTGCCTCCAAAATTTTTTAACATGTTAAAAAACTGCGGAAGGTTCGTGCGAAGGTCCTAGTTCGTGTTGTGATCGTTAATCCATCCTTTCTATCCTAATGCCTTCGTGAAAGCATCTTCTGATTTCTTGTTGCCTTCTAAGTGTCGTCGGTTACATTTATCTTACGATGGCGGTACGAATGAAACGAGAAGCTTTCCAAAGGTGGTGTGAAGGAAACACGGCGTCGGGAAGACCTCGCGTTGTATTCATATATCCCTCGTAACTTGTGTAATGGCATAGAGTAATGGCACGGAGATGGAAACACGGCACTGGTCAAAGCAGTACAATTTGAAGTAAGAAATATCAAATGTGTCAAAAGTGCCTTATAGGGACATTAAATAATCAATTTCAGTTCAAGTATGGCGTGTTACAGTGAATCGTCGAGAAAAAGAAAAGAACACGTAGCTTAGCTTTTGTTCTTTTAATTAACATACATCAGCAGGAAGACTTACAAGACAGCAGCCAGCTTATGATACAAGTATACCCTCATAATTTTTTATTCTCCAAAAACTAATAAAGGAAATTTTAAAAAATCGGAACTAGAATAATCAATCTCAAAAGTACAAAAGAAAAGACAAAACAAGGCGAAGACAGTCTGGATCTAGAATCTTCTGACGCTTTCCTTTTGGTCCTGTTCTTTCCAACCAGAGGCTTTCCTCTTCCACAATCTCTTCCAGGCTTTGGTGGCATCTTTAATACTTAAACAATATCAGAAATAAAGGTTTAAACATTTTAACATCTTACTTCAGTTTTTATCAGTCCCCTACCCACAAATGCCGAAGGGAATTTAGGTTTGAACTTTATCTGCCCGTTTGCGAGTTTGTCCAGACCGGCCGTCTTGTTGTCACAATAACTTTTCCCCAATTTTTTTAAAAAACCTTAGATACAGATTTTAAACTGATTTTTGGAATATGAGTCTACCATGATGAGTTAAAGACCAGGTTAAACGTGTCGTTCCAGTCAGCAATTTTTTTACAGGAGTTAGAACCCTTTGAACTTGAAAATTCACTGAAATTTCAGTTTCCCACACTTTTTGTTTATAAACCCTTATAGTTATTAAACTGCTTTTTGGTATGTACTGTATGTGAGTCCAGCATTACATGTTACAGATCAAGTTAATGTTCCATTTCAGTCTGCAAATGTTTACGGGACCTTTGGACTTTAAGATATGGGACAGGTAAGGAAGTAATGAAATGTAAGGTGGGCACGCTTTGTTCAACACTCGTTCACAACAGCTAAACTTGCTGAACTTTATCCCCAACAATACTAAAGCCAATTGGGCAGCTCATTTTGGTAATCTAAAAATGATTTTTTGCGCTATAACACGCTTTAAAATTTATCAATTTTCCCGATATACTATTCCATAAGATCGCGCTACTTTCGCGATATAACGGGTTTCTAGCGTAACATTCGTAGACTTTGGCAGAGCTTAACAAATGAAGTAACATCATTTTCTTTATCTTCAGTATCTATATATTAAATTCAGAATTATCTACTCTTAATGGTTGACATCAGGGACATGCAGCGTGGGTTACTTAGAGATCCCTCAATGTTTTATCTTCCATCCATATATACCAAAAATGAGACTCGGCAACGGACAAATTGTAGACTGAACTATAATTTTAGTGCTAAATTTTCACACTTAATTGCAAAACGGGTTGTCATATCTAACACGATTTGCAATAACAATGTATGCTTTGGTGTAAGGTTTCTACATAGTTACAACATATTTTTTCTGTTTTAGGATTATGTGTGCTTTGGCTAACTCACACAAGACACGAACAAATCAGATAAAGTAACATAATCTTTTTCTGTTTTATCTTAACAGTCTGTACATATTAGCTTTAGATCAAATGTCTTATCTACTCTTACTGATTGACATCATGGACAGCAGGGGTATACTTGGAGAGCCGTCGTTTTAACTTGTTATCCTTGCATACACTAATTAGTTTATATAGACTTAACTATATAATCTTATTGCAAATCGCGTTATTACATTTCATACTTCGTATACCCATTGTGATGCATCGTTGACCCATCGTATGCTAAACACAACGTTGTACAGCCATCGCATAACTTTGTTTCTCCTTCGGATCTAATTCTCGACTAATCTTGATAACATCGTAACAACTTCGTAATCGGTTCGCAGCTATTCGTATGTGGAACTTTTTTAATCGTTTAGCTATCGATTCTAATCGTATACCCTTCGGTTCTGATTTTGATTTTTAGCAAGTTCAGGACTAACTTCGCACGAAGTTGAAATTTTCGCATTCGTGTGTCCATCGTATGTCAAAATCGAGACAGTGTGACGCCAGCATTAAGATCAGTTTAAGGAGGATTTTTACTTCATTTGATACTGTGTCCAGTTGCAACAGGCGAGACATGTCTCTGTGTTAACAGTTTATTTATCATATGGCTTTATTTTATTTATTTTCAAAGGCATGTTATGTGTTTTATCAAGACCTTATGTTATGATTTTGAATATATTTTTTTAGAACCTAAGAAATCTGACACATACCCATCTTATGCCACCAAGTTAGCCTGGCTAGTGGCCATGTTTCTCAAAGACATGGGATATAGCACTTCTACAGAAGATATATTGATCTCTCTGAACAAGAAGTTACAAAAGGTTTGTTTGTCTTTGAGTCTGACAGCAGAAACCTTAAAACTAAAATCTTTTAGTAGTTTTCAGGGTCCCAATTTTCATTGAATCAGTTTTAAGGAGAAATACACACAGCAAGTAATAAGATTTTACTTTGACATTTCATATTTTCCTTTGTTTGAAATTGATAAATGATCAAACATTTTCTCTTATCATATGAAATAAAAAACAAATCTTGAATGTTGGCTACTTTATATACTGTTAGTTTTAGTGAAATTCTACAATATGTGCATTTCTCAAAGATAAATAATATTAAGGTTACTAATACAAGGGTTAAGACATCTTCGAGATTAAAAAACTTAACTTTCTATTGATAAATTGTTTGGATAGAAATAAACTGATTCAGTTATGTAGAGTTATCACCCTTTAGAAAAATCTAACATATTACATTTGAAATAATCCTTTTATCAAAATATAAGAATTTGTGTTTCAGTTAATTGATATGGTAACAAAATATAAATGTTTGAAAAATGATATATATATGGAATGTGCTTATAAATGAACCACAGGCTGCATTTTTTATTATATAAGATATCATCATAGCATCTGGATGGAATGCCACAATACTTCTTAGCACTGGAGAAAGTTCTTGGCTTTCACATCTTTACTAACAAGAAATTCTGTAGATTTAGTAAAAACTATCAAATCTATCCGTCAATCTTTAAAAGTTTAGGTGTTGGTGTCACATTTAAAATTTTAAAGCCACTTCTTTTGAAGGTAAAGCATGCCATTTTTAGCTCACCTGGATCGAAATTCCATGTGAGCTATTGCCATCACTTGGCGTCCATTGTTGTCTGTCGTCGTCGTCTGTCGTCGTCGTCGTCTGTTAACAATTTTTCAAAAATCTTCTCCTCTGAAACTACTGAACAGAATTCAATGAAACTTGGTATGATTGATCCTTAGGGTATCCTGCAAAAAAGTTGTGGTTTGATTTTTGATTCGTCAAAAAACATGGCCGCCCTGGCTAAAAATGGAACAGGGTGGTCAGACTACTGTTTTTGGCTTGTAATTCAAAAAGTATAAGAGATAGATGAAATCTGATGCCTCACTACTGCTTCAGGATCAAAAGATCTACAAAAGTCTCCATATGGTCCAAGTTGTCAGATGACCCCTTATAGGGGTTATGGCCCCTAAAAGGTGAAAAATAGCATTTTTTCATGTTTTTGCCCTATAGTATGAAAACTATTGCAGATAGAGAAAAGCTGTTGCTTGCTTAAATGTTCAGGTCATTTAGCTCTACAAAAGTCTCCATAGAGTGGAAGTTGTCAGATGACCCCTTATAGGGGTTACAGCCCCTTAAAGCTGAAAAATAGTGTTTTTGGCCTATAGAATGAAAACTATTGCAGAAAAAGAAAAGCTGTTGCTTGCTTAAATGTTCAGCTCATTTAGCTCTACAAAAGTCTCCATAGGGTCCATGTTGTCAGATGACACCTTATAAGGGTTACAGCCCCTTTAAGGTGAAAAATAGTGTTTTTGGCCTATAGAATGAAAACTATTGCAGATAGAGAAAAGCTGTTGCTTGCTTAAATGTTCAGGTCATTTAGCTCTACAAAAGTCTCCATAGAGTGGAAGTTGTCAGATGACCCCTTTTAGGGGTTACAGCCCCTTAAAGCTGAAAAATAGTGTTTTTGGCCTATAGAATGAAAACTATTGCAGAAAAAGAAAAGCTGTTGCTTGCTTGAATGTTCAGCTCATTTAGCTCTACAAAAGTCTCCATAGGGTCCATGTTGTCAGATGACACCTTATAAGGGTTACAGCCCCTTTAAGGTGAAAAATAGTGTTTTTGGCCTATAGAATGAAAACTATTGCAGATAGAGAACAGCCGTTGCTTGCTTAAATGTTCAGCTCATTTAGCTCTACAAAAGTCTCCATAGGGTCCATGTTGTCAGATGACACCTTATAAGGGTTACAGCACAGTCCCTTTAAGGTGAAAAATAGTATTTTTGGCCTATTGAATGAAAACTATTGCAGATAGAGAAAAGCTGTTGCTTGCTTTAATGTTTAGTTTATTAAGTTCTTAAACAGTCTCCACAGAGTCAGCGCTGTTAGATGACCCCTTATAGGGGTTACAGCCCTAAAAATAACAGTTTCCATGTTTGTGGCCTATATAATGAAAACAATTGCTGAAAGAGAAAAGCTGTTGCTTGCCTAAACATATAGTTCATTAAACTCTACAAAAGTCTTCATAGGGTCTAAGTTGGCAGATGATCCCTTAAAGAGTTTATGGCCCTTTAAAGGTGAAAAATAGTGTTTTTTGCTTTTAGAATGAAACTATTGCAGAAAGAAAAAAAAAATTTTTCTTGCTTAAACATTTAGCTATACAAAAGTCTTTGTTGGGTTTACATCAAGACCAGGTGAGCGATTCAGGCTCCTGGGAGCCTCTTGTTAAAGACTTGCATGCATTTTCAAATTTTGCATGTAATATTATGCTTGTTTATTTAGAGATTACTTGCACAACAGTATTTTTAGTCCGACATAGAAAACAAGGGGTTCAACTTTATTCCCAATAAGTTTATCTGTTACCCTTCAAGTAAAACTGTCTAAATCATGAATTGATTTCTTTTATGAACTAATTGTCTATGAAATGGTGTTAAATTTATTTTTGTTTTAAAACCACTCTGTCTTTTTTTTCTTGTTGGTTTTTGGTCTTATAAGTTTTACTTTTGGTGTGAAGGAATGTAAAAAAAGCCTCATTTTTATTATGTCTCCCCTTCCCAGAAGGGGGAGACATATTGTTTTTGTGTCAGTTCTTCTTCTTCTTCTTCTTCTTCTTCTCATACAAACCGTGTCCGGGCCATAACTTTTTTATCCTTTGAGATAGGGCTTTGATATTTGGCATGTGGATGTATCACCATGAGATGATGTGTCGCGTACCAGAATGACCTTCATATGACCTTGACCTTTGACCTCAAGGTCAAATTAATGCTAATTTTACATCCAAAGTGTTCCGGGCCATAACTTTTTTGTTCTTTGACATAATGCTTTGATATTTGGCATGTGGATGTATCACCATGAGACAATGTGTCACGTACCAGAATGACCTTCATATGACCTTGTCCTTTGACCTCAAGGTTAAATTAATGCTTATTTTACATGGAAAGTGTGTCTGTGCTTTAACTTTTTTTGTTCTTTGGCATAGGGCTTTAATATTTAACATGATGATGTATTACCATGAGATTATGTGTGGCGTACCAGAATGACCTTCATATGACCTTGACCTTTGACATCAAGGTCAAATTAAAGCTAATTTTACATGCAAAGCGTGTCCTGGTCATAACTTTTTATCCTTTGATATTTTGCATGTGGATGTTTCGTCATGAGACGATGTGTCGCATTACATAATGACCTTCACATGACCTTGACCTTTGACCTCGAGGTCAAATTAATGCTCTTTTTACATCCAATGTGTTCCAGGCCATTACTTTTTTGGTCTTTGACATAGGGCTTTGATATTAAGCATGTGGATGTTTCGCCATTAGACGATGTGTCGCGTACCAGAATGACCTTCATATGACCTTGACCTTTGACCTCAAGGTCAAATTAATGCTATTTTTACACATAAAACATGTGTGGACCATATATATTTTAATCCTTTTCAAAAGGCTTTGAATTTTTACATTTTAATGTGTCATCATGGGAACAATGTGTCACCAACCTTAATGACTTTGACCTGTGACTTCAATGTCAAATAATTGCTAATTTGACATGCAAAGCCTTCCAGGCCATAACTTTTTTCTCCTTTGACATAGGGCTTTAGAATGTAGATGTATCATTATTAAAAAATATGTTGAACAATGTATGTCATTGTGACTTTGACCTTTTGACCTCAAGATTCAAGGAAGGGGAGACATCAGTTTTAGTGCGCTAAAACAGTTTTTCCTAGTCTATTCTCTATTATCATATATATTCTTTTAGAGCTGTGAAATCATAGCCATTGAGGTACTGTTGCTTTCCTTGTAGAGATTTTTATGCTACCATAGAAAAATATAATATTATGGAAAAAATAGCCCAAAAAGATATGATTTCACATCTGAATCTTTTCAGTTGCTCATTTGACATTTAAAGTGAAGATCTTTGCATTGATTTATCAATGAAAAAAATTACTTTCCAAGTAAATTTGAAGCATTACCTACTTATTCAACTATTTTAATGGAATTGGAGTAGACAAATGAACAAACTATGTAAACATGATTTTTAGGATGTACAACATTTTTGGTTAATCAACTTATGTAGCTGTTTTCATCTAATTCTGATTTTATATCCTCATTATTGATGCTTTTTTGTAGAACTACCCATTAAGTAGAGATGATCTGTTCCTCCAAGCTCAAACTCAGGAAATGTTGGGAAGATTCTGTCAGGAGAGGAACAAGGATCAGGAAGCAGAGAAATGGTATGTCAAATCACTACGCATCGTCATGGAAACTAACGATAAGGACGAGGAATCTGAATTAGACTTGGAATTGGTTAATCTGAAAGGTAATTAAATAATTAGAATATTTCTTTGCATAAAATATATGTCATTGACTGCAGTGTTTTCCCAATAAATTTTAAATATCGTCCTGGTATTTGCAATTTCCAAAATAGCTTCTTTTGGTTTGAAATTATAGCATCACATTCCTTATGGAATATCCTTAAGACATTGCCATGGTGCTAACAGGGCCTGGGGGAGAACAATAATTTTTTTTGGAAAACTGCATGTATTACCGTATAGCGGGTTATTTTAGCGGGGTGCAAATTTTAGCGTATTTAAGCGGTTGGACTGAAATCGCCAAAATAAAAGCTGCTAAAATTTCATAATTTTAGAAGGCTGCGGTCAAATGTTATGGGGCGAGCGGTATTGTAAATTTAATAAATAACATGGTCATTTGTCAAATACATATAAATATTCCATAACATTGTTAAAATTAAAAGTTATGGTTAAAATAAAATTTAACTGTACAATACTTTGTGCACAAATTGAATGTTTTCTTTTGAACATTCTACTCATAGATAAAGGAAGTTTTCAGTTTAATTAAAACTGCAAATTTAAATAAATGACTTTGACTTATCAATTCACCTGTTTTTCCCGTGCTTATCAAAGATCTAATTGTCAAATTGACACCTCGTTTAACTGTCATTTTAAAACCGTTTTAAAAATAAACATACGGATTAGCACAATAAATACAAATTTATTGCATAATTTCGCTTTCCCTTTTCCCCTAATAATATAAAATGAGAAAAAAATGGCGTTGATAGGGTTTTGGGTTTTAGTGCGAAAATATCAATAAGTTTTTTATTCAGAATAAATCATTTATTACTTTCACACAGCTCGGGTGGGGAGGACCTGTATGGTCCAGTGGCGCTTTTTGAACCCCACCTTCGCTTATTTGTTAAATGTATCTATCAATGTATTCACTTATGCTGATTGTTAATATCAATTTCATTAAACATGGTCACCTAAGGGTGGCTCTATAACGCCATTTGGTGTTGTCTTTTATTCTTATATTGCGAACAAGCTCGCTGTGTGAAAGGAAAAAATGACACAAATACAAATTTATTGCATAAATTATTTTGTGGAATTTTGTACGGCTTCATGAATATTCATGCATCTGATAATCGGTCTGCTAACCAATGACGTTTTGACCAATGAAAATAATGCAAGTGCTTAATATGTTTTGTATTAGATGTTGAACATTCATAATATTTTTGTTAAAGAACTGTTTCACATAATTATAAATTTTGTTAATAATTTTATAAGCCTCCACCTCCCATTTCCACCACCCATATTTAATTGGGTTTTATTTTGTTTATTCAGTCAAATTTATTTTATGTTGTTATTTTTGTGCATTGTATTTGTCGGGGCGCTTTTTGAACCCCACCTTCGCTTATTTGTTAAATGTATCTATCAATGTATTCACTTATGCTGATTGTTAATATCAATTTCATTAAACATGGTCACCTAAGGGTGGCTCTATAACGCCATTTGGTGTTGTCTTTTATTCTTATATTGCGAACAAGCTCGCTGTGTGAAAGGAAAAAATGACACAAACAACATAATAAATCTGCCATAATTACGAAACGTGTATTCAAAGTTGAAATGATCAATTATAATTATCTAACTGAAAATAATTCGAAATTCAAACAGATATATTCGGGATTGCTAGACCATCAACTTTTTTTTAAAGGTTTTGCCCATCCGCTAAAATAAAAACCACCAAAATTGTTGCCATACATTTTGAACTAAAAACCGCCAAATTTTACACCCGCTAAAAAAACCCGCTATACGGTAGTTATCCTGAAACTATAATATGTATTTATTTCTAAGTACAAGTAAATAACTTTAAAAGAATGAATGTTGTAATCACCTGTATCAGTTCCTTTTTCTTGGTGGAGTTGTACTGATTTTGAAATTAATTGTTGAAAGCTAATCTAGACCCACACATTGCAGAGTGATTTCACATTCATGTTTTCCAACCTTCTGTTGATATGGAACATTTAGATAAATGTTTGTACTGAATTTTCTAACAGGTTGTCTTTTGAGCCACTTGGGCTATCTGAGAATGAAGGAGGGGTTATATGACAGTGCAGAGGACCTCCTGAAAGAAGGACTGGAAGATGTGAGGGAATGTTGTAATCTGACTGCCAGGGCTGACATTCAGTACAACTTAGGACTTCTTAGGTATCTTATGAAATTGTGTGCTGTTTGCATTATTTATATGAAAAAAAAGAATCTGGTTCTACAACATGATATGTTTTCATAAAAATTTGTCATTCTGTTAGGATACATTCTTGTCACCATAAATACCCTACTAAGTAGAACTCAGCAATTTAAAAATATCACATTTTGTGTATCACGTTTTAAGTCATTTGTTTCTTTTTCAGGACACAGCAGTCTGACTTCATCTTAGCAGAGTCAAACCTTCGTCAGGCATTGTCTACAAGAGAGCAATGGTTTGGTAAAGCTCACCCTGTAGTAGCAGACACACTGTTTGCCCTGGCAGAGTTGATGGGCAAGAAAGACAACTCAAAGGGGTATGTTGAGGACCATTCTATACAGATTTGAATATGAGTTATCTTTCTTGGAATATCATTATTAAAGTTTTAAGCATTCAATCTAATATCAGGGATTGAAGCAAGTACTTCACTTGGATAGAATGACTTACATAATTGATTAATATTTATTCTAATTGTAAGCATAAGGTAACATAATGATGTTACAATTGACATACATAAAGTTTATAAAAAAACATTTATGTTGTTGCTATTTAGATTACATAAGCAATGTTTTCTATTTGACATAATTTCCTAATTATTTAAAACATAATTTAACCAATACATGCAGTAAATATTGGCTTAATACTTGGCCTTTTCATAGTTTGTCAAATGTTGTTTACTGGTATTATTCACAGTTATGACAAGATAAGAGCTGAGAATTTATACAGAAAGACTGTAAAGATCAGAGAGTCATGTTTAGGTTCAACCCATCTGGCTGTTGCTGATACATTGGTAGCATTAGGTAAATATATCATTTAATAAAACTTATTTCTAAGGATAAAACATGTCTTACAAAATTCAACCTTGCCTATTAGCTCCTCTTTAATAGGCAAGGTTTAATTTTTATCCCCCATCTACAAAAGAAGGGGGCATATTGTGTTGGGGTCTGTTGGTCCGTTTGTCTGTCCGTTCGTCGGTCCCGAATCAGGTTTACCTACAAGTTGAAGTAAGTTTATCATGAAGGAATTTTGGTATCATCATGAAACTTTGTACACATATACATCAGGATATAAACAAACAAAAATCACCATAAAATTGTACCTTTCTCATCTACTTCATGGTTGATTGATCACAGAAAAAGGGGAGTGTTATACTTAGGCATACCTATAGGTTGAAGTTACTTTACCATATGAAGGAATCGTGGTACCATAATGAAACTTTACTCACATATACATCAGGATATGAACAAACATAAATCATCATAAAATTGTACCTGTCTTTTCTACTTCATGGTTGATTGATCACAGAAATGGGGGTGTTATACTCAGGTTTACTTATAAGTTGAGGTTACAATACCATATGAAGGAAGTGTGGTACCATCATAAAACTTCAAACACATATAAATCGAACACAAATCATCATAAAATTGTACCTGTCTCATCAACTTCATGATTGATTGATCACAGAAAAAAAGGGGGTGTTTTACTTAGGTTTAACTAAAAGATGAAGTTACTTTTACCATGAAGGAAGTATGGTATCATGAAGCTTTATAAATCCTTTAATCATCGTAAAACAATACAATTGGAAACAACTTCATGGCTTGGTGATTGCAGGGGAAAATGTTGCGAAATGGGGCATTATGTCTTTAGGACATATTCTTGTTTTCGGGTGATGGTCTGTTTGTCCATCCATTTCAAATCAGGATTTACTACAGATTTAAACATATTGCAAAGCAAGCAATATATCATTTGAGACATTTGCTACTTCAATTGCTTTATATCTAAGTTGATATAATATGTTTTATTAGCTTACCATCCCTTTCGATGTCCTTTTTACAGGGAAATTATTAATGGAGGAAATAAGTTTTGGTGCTAAAACAGAGGCAGTCAGTCTATTTAGGAGGGCTCTGGACATAAAAACAACAAATCTAGGTAAAACTAATTATAAAATAGCAAATTCTTAGATATTAACCTCATATAACTATATTAAAGCTACACAACCATGATGCTTTATGCCTTTTAAACTAATGTCATATGTGAGTTTTGAGGTTTTACATATTTTTTTTTGCATTGGCCACATACGGCATTCATATAATGCAGATGCAGCTTGTTGATCTAAAATACAAGTATTTGCTATATCAACATTAGATCTTGATTTAAAAAAAAAAAAATTTGCTCAGGACATGATTTCTCAACCTAAAAACTGTATGGAGATGAATGAATTAAACCAATGATGATCCAATATAATTTTACATATATTGATATACACAAGTTAAAGAACTTTTACTATTGATATGTTTTTCACAAAATTTAGTTCTAAAACATAATTCACTTATTATGTACAAAAATCAATTTTAAATGATTTATTGAGTGGTTATCAGGAAAAAGGGCAAAAATATTGTCCTCTCTGTTTCAAAATCAATAATTGCAATTACAAAGTTAGATAAAATTTCATGCATGGCTTGCAGCGATTACAGGACTATAAATTATTAGTGAGTTCTGATGTATTCTTTGATGTGCTGACATAGATTTTCAGTTAAAAATGGTAATTGGGTAGCCGGAGATAAAATGTTACTTGTTTGAAAATAATTGGTGTAAAAGAAAATGTACAGTTGAGCTAATAGAAGGAAATGCTGTATTGAATTTGATATTATATCATTTGCATTAGATGAAAAGTTCATTACCTGTTAGTAGATTGTAAGAAATTAACAGAGTATTTAGAATAATTTTGCTGACACCTAGCTAAATAATTCTGAAAGAGATGTGGATGGATATGAGAGATATAGGGATGTGAGTTATTTTTACTTAACAAATCCTAAGAATTTTATAACCTATCTGAGAAGTCGGTGCCATCCCACCAAATAAGCCCCATGTTCTGCCAGTCATGTTGTGTGTTTTATTTTTATGACAATTCACTACCTACTTGTGATAGCAATAATATTTTTAAGCTGAAACAACTTTACTTTCCTAGTTTTTTTTACTGAATTTTTATATGCATATTAACAATATTACATCCCCAACTTGAATGTAGTACCAGTGGGAGTATCAGTAAATCTTTCTGTACTCCCCTCAATGTTTTATCTGCTTGTCTTATTTAACTTTAATGCTCATCTTGCAAAGTGAGGGGGCATCCAGTTACTTTAAGAAAAATGGTTGGAGTCAAATACATCATTTATAATGGTAAAGTTAGGGGTGCTAAACGTTATGCGTGCCTCTAGATGGTGACTGTAACTTTTTTAGTGCTTGAATTGTCACATAAATTGGTTAAATTGACATTGGTTTTCTGGTTAAGTGACTGACAATTTTCAATTAATAACATGAACTTAGCAATGCTATTTATAAGCCCTTTTTTATGGCCCGACCACGTATGTGGATCGGACATATAGTTTTACCCTTGTCCGTCCGTCCGTAACACTTTGGTTAAGTTCTTGGTTAAGGTCCATTACTCGGATACTAGATGTTGGGGGTCAATGATATTTCACCACCAGATGGGTCTTGGGTAGGGCTACACCACCCACTAGAAATTAGGTCACTGTGACCTATATTTTATGCCTGAACGACTTTGGTTAAGTTCTTGGTTAAGGTCCATAACTTGGATACTAGATGTTGGGGGTCAATGATATTTCACCACTAGATGTGTCTTGGGTAAGGTGACACCATCCACTAGAAATGGATCACTGTGACCTATATTTTACACATGAATGACTTTGGTTAAGTTCTTGGTTAAGGTCCATATCTTGAAAACTACATGAGTCTTGGTTACATGGCACCACCCACCTGAAATAAGGTCACAGCAACCTATATTTTACACATGAACACTTATGATCAATTTCTTGGTGAAGGTCCATATCCCAGGTAATACACATTTAGGGTCAATGATATTTCAAGAACGGGAGGGCCATCCTGTGGCTCATAGACACATTTTCTAGTTAGATCTGAAGGAATTATAAGTTCCAGGTTGATGAAACTTGGGTTGCATATGCTCCAGTAGTATCTATGCACAGATGCATTTCCTTTTTAGCTCACCTGGACCGAAGGTCCATGTGAGCTATTACCATCACTTGGCGTCCGTCGTCGTCGTCATCTGTCGTCGTCGTCTGTCGTCGTCTGTTAACAATTTTTCAAAAATCTTCTCCTCTGAAACTACCAAACAGAATTTAATGAAACTTGGTATGAATGATCGTTAGGGTGTCCTGCACCAAACTTGTGTTTTGATTTTTGATCCGTTAAAAAACATGGCCGCCGTTACTAAAAATAGACTAGGGGGGTCAGACTACTGTTTTTGGCTTATAAATCAAAAAGTATAAGAGATAGAGAAAATCTGAGGCCACGTTACTGATTCAGCATCAAAAGCTCTACAAAAGTCTCCATTTGGTCAAAGTTGTCAGATGACCCCTTATAGGGGTTACGGCCCCTTAAAGGTGAAAAATAGCATTTTTTCATGTTTTTGGCCTACAGAATGAAAACTATTGCAGATAGAGATTAGCTGTTGCTTGCTTAAATGTTCAGCTCATTTAACTCTACAAAAGTCTCTATAGGATCAAAGTTGTCAGAAAACCCCTTTTAGGGGTTACGGCCCCTTAAAGGTGAAAAATAGCCATTTTTCATGTTTTTGGCCTACAGAATGAAAACTATTGCAGATAGAGATTAGCTGTTGCTTGCTTAAATGTTAAGCTCATTTAGCTCTACGAAAGTCTCCATAGGATCAAAGTTGTCAGAAAACTCCTTTTAGGGGTTACGGCCCCTGAAAAATGGCATTTTTTAATGTTTTTGGCCTACAGAATGAAACTATTGCAGATAGAGATTAGCTGTTGCTTGTTTAAATGTTCAGCTCATTGAGCTCTACAAAATTCTCCATAGGGTCGAAGTTGTCAGATGACCCCTTATAGGGGTTACGGCCCCTGAAAAATAGCGATTTTTCATGTTTTTGTCCTACAGAATGAAAACTATTGCAGATAGAGATTAGCTGTTGCTTGCTTAAATGTTCAGCTCATTTAGCTCTACAAAATTCTCCATAGTGTCGAAGTTGTCAGATGACTCCTTATAGGGGTTACGGCCCATGAAAAATAGCTATTTTTCATGTTTTTGTCCTACAGAATGAAAACTATTGCAGATAGAGATTAGCTGTTGCTTGCTTAAATATTCAGCTCATTTAGCTCTACAAAATTCTCCATAGGGTCGAAGTTGTCAGATGACCCCTTATAGGGGTTATGGCCCCTGAAAAATAGCCATTTTTCATGTTTTTGGCCTACAGAATGAAAACTATTGCAGATAGAGATTAGCTGTTGCTTGCTTAAATGTTCAGCTCATTTAGCTCTACAAAATTCTCCATAGGGTCGAAGTTGTCAGATGACCCCTTATAGGGGTTATGGCCCCTGAAAAATAGCCATTTTTCATGTTTTTGGCCTACAGAATGAAAACTATTGCAGATAGAGATTAGCTGTTGCTTGCTTAAATGTTCAGCTCATTTAGCTCTACAAAATTCTCCATAGGGTCGAAGTTGTCAGATGACCCCTTATAGGGGTTATGGCCCCTGAAAAAAGCGATTTTTCATGTTTTTGGCCTACAGAATGAAAACTATTGCAGATAGAGATTAGCTGTTGCTTGCTTAAATGTTCAGCTCATTTAGCTCTACAAAAGTCTCCATAGGGTTGAAGTTGTCAGATGACTCTTATAGGGGTTATGGCCACTTATAGGTGAAAAATGGTGTTTTTGGCCTATAGAATGAAAACTATTGCAGGTAGAGAAAAGCTGTTGCTTGCTTAAATGTTTAGCTCATTTAGCTCTACAAAAGTACAGGGTCAACATCAAGACCAGGTGAGCGATTCAGGCTCCTGGGAGCCTCTTGTTTAGCTCACCTGGCCAAAGGCCATGTGAGCTTATGCCATCACTATGCGTCCGTCGTCTGTCGTCGCCCGTTGTCCATTAACAATTTCAAAAATCTTCTGCTCTGAAACCACTAAACCAATTTAACTGAAACTTTGCAGGAATGGTATATGACATGTTGGCAACAAACAATCTTCATTTTGAAATGATGCGATAAAAAACATGGCTGCTGTTACTAAAAATAGAACATAGGGTAAAACCACTTAAAATGGCCTATAACTCAGCAACCGTAACAGATAGAAAAAAATCTGAAGGACCGTAGGCTCTTCAGAATCAAAAGCTCTACAAAAGTCTCCATTGGGTCGAAGTTGTCAGATGAACCCTTATAGGGGTTATAGCCCTTTAAAGGTCAAAAATAGCCTTTTTTCATGTTTTTGCCCTATAGAATGAAAAGTATTGCAGATAGAGAAAAGCTGTTGCTTGCTTAAATGTTCAGCTCATTAAGCTCTACAAAAGTCTTTGTTGGGTCAAAGTTGTCAGATGTTCCCTTATAAGGGTAACAGTCCCTTATAGTCAAAAAATAGTGTTTTTGGCCTATAGAAGGAAAACTATTGCAGATAGAGAAAAGCTGTACCTTGCTTAAATGTTCAGCTCATTTAGCTCTACAAAAGTCTCCATAGGGTTGAAGTTGTCAGATGACCTCTTATAGGGGTTACAGCACCTTAAAGGTGAAAAAAAGTGTTTTTGGCCTATAAAATGAAAACTATTGCAGATAGAGAAAAGCTGTTGCTTGCTTAAATGTTCAGCTCATTTAGCTCTACAAAAGTCTTCAAGGGTCAAAGTTGTTATATGACCCATTATAGGGGTTACAGCCCATTAAAAGCGAAAATAGTGTTTTTGGCTCAAAGAATGAAAATCATTGCAGATAGAGAAAAACTTTTGCTTGCTTAAATGTTCAGCTCATTTAGCTTTACAAAAGTCTCCATCGGGTTGAAGTTGTCAAATGACCCCTTATAGGGGTTACAGCCCCGTAAAGGCAAAAAATAGTGTTTCTGGCCTATATAATGAAAAAAATATTGCAGATAGAGAAAAGCTGTTGCTTGCTTAAATGTTCAGCTCATTTAGCTCTTAGCTCTACAAAAGTCTCCATCGGGTCAAAGTTGTCAGATGATCTCTTATAGGGGTTACAGCCCCTTAAAGTTGAAAAATAGTGTCTTTGGCCTATAAAATGAAAACTATTGCAGATGGAGAAAAGCTTTTGCCTGCTTAAATGTTCAGCTCATTTAGCTCTACAAAAGTCTCCATAGGGTTGAAGTTGTCAGATGACTCCTTCTAGGGGTTACATCCCCTTAAAAGGTGAATAATAGTGGGTTTTTTGCTTATTTAGAATGAAAACTATTGCAGATAGAGAAAAGCTTTTTCTCATTAAACATGCAGCTCATTTAGCTATACAAAGTCTTCATAGGGTTGACATCAAGACCAGGTGAGTGATTCAGGCTCCTGGGAGCCTCTTGTTTATGCTTCTGTGACATCATGTCGGGGGTATTAAGTTTGACTAATGTCTGTACGTCCATCTGTCGGTACGTACAAATTTCAATCAAGCTTTTCTCAGAAACTGTACATGAAAATGATTTTAATGTAGGATGGTTCAGTATGACAAACTGTATGTCCTAAGCAACTTTTGAACCTGTTGGACTAGTACTTCCTGTTTGGGTTTGGCTCGAGATGAAAATTGAAGTAAAAATTTCCATCAAGCTTTTCTCAGAAACTGTACATGAGAATGATTTGAAACTTGGTAGGAGGGTTCAGTATGACAAACTGTACCTCCTTAGCGACTTTCAGACCTGTCAGACTTCTACTTCCTGTTTGGGGTACGGATGAATGGACATACACTTGTACACATTCCTTTATCTTTTTACCTTGACCTTGATTTTGATTGAGTGACTTTTCATAACGTTTTTTTTTTAGCACCTTCATTTCTCATTAACTCATGAACTACAAGTCCTAAATGGATTCAACTTGGCATGGATTTGCCTCAGTAGTGCTTTCATCTTTTTACCTAGACCTAGATTTTCCAGTTAATTGACTTCAATGAGTTTCAATAAATTTACAATAGCAATATTAGTTTTATGGTCACTTTCATGTCTAAGGAACAAAGTCCTTGGTTGATGAAACTTGGTATGCTCATGCATTATTTCTAAACCATTACATCCTCATCTTTTGACATTGGCCTTAGATTTTTGGTTGAGAAGCTATGTTAGTTCCAAGAATGTATAGTGGATTTAACAAAGAATTTATATTTCTAATGGTACCAACAAGCAAGACAAACTTCAGTGCTTACTCTAGTTACAGAAGATATGGTTTAAAGCTGTCAGTCTAGTTCTAAGATTAAGACAAATACGCTACTGAATTAGGTCCTTAAAGATTAGGGTTTCTATAAAAACTAGCCTTTAGTACTCTTGACAGCTCTATGTGTTTTAATATAATAGTATTAGTAAGTGAACTTTTTGTTTGATTTTTATCTTAACATCTTAACCATTAATCCTTTTAATCCAGACTTAGGTAAATATTATTATATATTAAACTTGATTTAGGAAGGATAAGAAATAAAAGATCTGTTAAATCTTACATGGTACTAAAAGTCTGAGTGCTAATGTTTGGGAATTTTGCTTGTCTTTTTTAATCAAGAAAGATGGTATATAAAGGTATGTTCATTGAATTAAAAAAATGCTTCCTTGTTCGAATATTCTTAGAAGAGAAGGTCTCTTTGGACACTTTAGTTTCTGGCTTCTGATTAGTTTGATTTAACAGCTGATATGAGGTTACTCCTTGAAATTTACATATGCAGTATGTGAAATTAACAATTTTGTTGATTCTGTCTTTCCTTTTATGATCTTATCCACAAATTTAATGTTTTGCTGATGTAAATACAGAAAAAAAATTAGGATAGCTATAAACTAGGCTTTTTCAAATCTAACCACTAAAGTTGGTATTTATGAATAAAAATTCTTTCACAATAACTATATCCTATATAAGAGCCAATGACTTAATCACACAGTAAGTAGGTCACCATTCATTGTCTCATATTTATTAGGACAATTAGTCTGATATTAATTAGATCAGATGAAAGATATTTGCGTCCAATTGATTGAAATAATTGTTTTAAATAAAGGTTGTATATTTGATCTTTAATGATGGTTTTGTTTCGATATTTTTTGGAATATTGGAAAATATTCCCTACAAATTTAGATCCAATATTTGGTTGGATTTCAGGGAATGAAAAATCCAGGTTATAAACTACCAGTAGTGAATATCAGGTGGCTGACAGACGTCTGTTGGGTGAGCTGGCTGGGGAAGAATTTTTTTTTTTTCTCAGCAACTTCTGAAACTGGAATGCCCCATTGGTGCCTCTTTGCTTCCTACAAATCACAGTCACTTGATATTTGGTATACTGAGCTTCATGGTGGAGTCCCATTATGTTTAACTTGATATTACATGTATTAGGTCTGTTGCTCACTTACTTCCTGTTCAACAAAATGGGGCCATTTTTTTATTGATTAGATTTTTAAAAATTGCATTAGACGTATTGTGTGACCATTTCATTACAACAATTACTTTGAAGCCTTATATTTTCTTATCTTACATCCAAAAACTCAAAGCATTTTAATAATTATCAAATTTAAAATTTTTATCGTTATCTTATTATATAAAATTGCATTTGGATCTTAAAACATAGATTTAGATTGATTTTTCATTTATAGATGCATATTCAACAAATCATCAAAAAGTGCTTAGAGATTGATAAGAATTTGATTAAATCTAACAAATGTAAAATAAATTTTCATTTAATGAATTCTAATCTTTCCCAATCCAGAATTTTATTTTGGGGTTTTTATATTAAGGATTTCTTACATATAAATGGTCTGCCCTCTGATTTTATGAAGAACCTTAAATGAATTAAAATTGCGTCAGAAAAATTATTTGAAATTGATAGTATTATCTTTTAATAAATCTATTTTCTGTTATTGAGGTTCCACCTTTAATTCACATTTATATGTCTTCAACTTATACCATCTTTCAGTGTTCTCCCCAGAAATTTCTAATAGCATCCTACATCTTTCAGTGTTCTCCCCAGAAATTTCTAATAGCATCCTGGTTTCTAATAGCATCCTGGTTATTGCAATTTTCAAAATAGCATCTTTTGATTTGAAATTATAGTACCGTATAGCGGGTTATTTTAGCGGGTGTAAAATTTGGCGGTTTGTCGCTGAAAATGTACGGCAAAAATTTTGGTGGTTTTTATTTTGGCGGAATAGCAAAACCATGGAAAAAATTGGCGGTCTAGCAATCCCGAATAACCTCTGTTCCTGTATTATTTTCAGTAAAATTAAGTATTATTTTCAGTTATAATTCATAATTTCATTTTTGAATACATGTAAAATAACAGTGCACACCAATTTAGTAATTATGGCAGATTTTTTTAGTGTGTGCCTTGTTTATTGTGCTAATCCCCGTGTTTAATTAACGTTTTCAATGACACCCGTACGAAATTTCCTTGGTGTATTTTCTATAAATTACGGGCGTATATTCAAGCAATTATCAGGGCGTATAAAATTGTATATACGCCTGGATATTCTTGAAATACGTCCGTATTTCCCATAGACACAAGCATAAGCTTAGACGCTCGTATTTTTGCGCGAAATATTTAAATGAGTTTAGACGTATTTTTATTAAAAGGAAATGCGCTTATGGAAATACGGGCGTATATTTGCTTTTGTACGGCCGTATAAATTTACAAAATACGCCCAAAAAATATGGGCATATTCTTATTTATATCCATACAATGAATGAGAGGGTTACAGTAAATGTACATGTTACAACTCAGATATAAACAAACACAAGCAAGAAAATTGTTTTGTGTATTTTTTCTGATCTAAAATATATAGACTTTAATCCTATATATATATATGTAACTCTTATTCAAAACTAAGGACAACAATTATAAGATTGGAACTTTGCATTATTACTATATTAAATAATAATTAATTATGTTGCACTTTCAATTTTAAGTGACATAATAAATTGCAGTTGAAGCATAATATATTTCAAATTTAATGACTATGAATTACAGTATATGTGTGGTATTAAAACCCAAACGAAAAAAGCCTATGGAGATTCAACTGGAGTGTTCAATTGAACGCTAGTTGAATGCGAAATGACCGTCAATTGAATGCTAGTTGAATTTTTCCCATGCAAATGAGCTAGTATTCAACTCCCTTTAAAGGAAAACAAATTTGCATATTCAACTAGTATTCAACTAATGCTCAACTAGCATTCAATTTGGAAAAGTTGAACGCTAGTTGAATACTCCTAAAGTTGAACGTTAGTTGAACACTCCATTAAAACTTTATAATAGTTGAGCATTAGTTGAATACTAGTTGAACATTAGTTGAATACTAATACATTCTGGGGAAAATTAATTACATAACAATGTGTGTGTTACATATAGAACAAAATATACACATGCTCAAGATGTTCTTATGTGTAGTAAAATTAAGTTTTAAATCTAAACAGATTACAAACTTAATCCTGCTTTAAAATCAGAATAATAGTTTTGCATAAGAAAGTTAGATAAAAAGCATCATTATAATATTTACACACTTCAAATTTCTTTTTATGCAATGTATACTGAAACCAGTTTGCTTAGAATATACTGTTACATATTTTCAAAGAATATAAGCAGATTAAAATTTTTGAATGTAAAGCAACATCTTTTTAATGAAATTCAAATAAATTGCTATGCTTCATAATTAGATATAAAGACACACAAGAGTTTAATCCTGCTCTCAAAATTTGAAGAAAAAAAAACACATTGTATTATATAGTTTTTTTTCTTGAATTAATGAAATATAAACTTACTTTAAAGTTTAAAATGGTAATTATTATTATGATCAATACTGAATAAAAGTAAAGGACTTACTATATTTCACACAGAACCATATTCCTAACTCTAGTAAAATTTGCTGCTTCATATGGCGGTAACAATTTAAAAAATGACTGCCTCTTCTTGATTCTTCACAACAAAACATTTGATTGGTTTAAACAAAATAACAATTAAATAGTATTCAACTAGTGTTCAACTGTCAGACAAAATTGCCAAGACTGCATGAGCATTCAACTAGTTTTAAACTTTAAAAATGTTCAAGTCTGAGTGTTCAACTAGCATTCAACCTTCAAATAATTTTATTCTGGAGTATTCAACCTGCATTCAACTTTTAATTACTGTTGCTTGAGGATTCAACTAGCATTCAACTTTTCCCTCTGAGTGCTCAACTAGTATTCAACTAATAAAAAGTTGAATACTCAAAGAAGGCAGCATTCAACTTTGAGCATTCAACCTATCTCCTAATAAGGACTGTGTTTAGTGTGTATTCAATTGAATGCTAGTTGAATACTAGTTGAACATTAACTTTTCTGTTTCATATGGGAAGTATTAAAATTCAAATTCACAAAATCAAATGCAAGGAAATTATAAAACAGTTACACATATACTCAGGATAATCTGAGTTTTAAATTAATCAAATGATGAAATCAGAATTATATCTTATTTTAACAATGTTAATAAAATTAAAGTGTTATAAAAAGTACTTACAAATCAAATCTTCATGATTCATAAGTTTTGCTATGGTTTTTTTCTTGGAATTGCAGTTTTAAACTTCCAACAAAAACAATCATTGTTATGGCTCCAAAGTCAAATTCAAAATGGAAGGTTACAGGAAATATAAGTATGGGCACGCTCAGTGATGACTTTTGTTTTTAAAAAAATACGTCTAAAGAAAATTACGGCCGTAAAAATGTTAAAAATTGAAAAATACGCCTGTATCTCAGGATACGCCAAGAAATAGACGTATTTCTGAAGTACGCCTGAAAGGAATCCTGGCGTAATTTCTTCCAAAATACGGGTACGTCTAAATTTAGGGCGTATTCTTTTTAATACGCCAATGATACGCCAGGATTTATCAAATATACGGGCGTCTTACGCCTTAAAATCTCGTACGGGCAGTTGAACGAGTTGTCAATTTGGCAATTAGATCACAATCAGGCCTTTGATCTTTAATAAACATAGGTAAAACAGATGAAGTGATAGGTCAAAATTATTAAGATAATTTGCAGTTTTAATCAAATAAATTCAAACAGATTTACATATGAGTAAAATGTTCACAAGAAACATTCTGCGCAAAGTTTTATAAAGATTCGCTGTAGGACATTAGAAATCTAATTAACTAATTTTGAATTTACAAAATGCTACAATACCGATCGTCTACATAACTTCTAAAATTATGAAATTTTAGCGGTTTTTGTTTTTGCGATTTCAGTCCGACCGCTAAAATACGCCAAAATTTGCACCCCGCTAAAATAACCCGCTATACGGTATTACATTCCTTATTGAATATATTTGAAGATCATTTCAGATAGCATCATATTTGAACCAGATAGCATGACATTGCCAAGATGCTATATAAGGGCCTGGGGAGAACACTGATGCACACAATGCATGCTTTCTTATTACAATAAGAGCAACTTTCAAATTTGTCAAATTCTGATGATAACTCAGTGACTCCTTATGCAGCATTCGTGCTTGTAAAGACATATTTCAAATCAATCAATCAACTAACCTTTACATACCCGTAGCCAAGGGGGGTTCGAGGGGTTCGGACGAACCCCCTTTAGGTGAAAAAGATTGAAAAATATAGGTAAAAACAAGCTGAAATTGGTTAAGCACTATTAAAAAATGAATATTTTGAAGAAAAAAAACCTCAATCGAACCCCCCCTACAAAAATGCTGGCTACGGGTATGCTTTATTTATAGTTGATAAAACATATACAAATAACATAAGCTCTGGTAACGTTTTTTTTTAAGTTATGGTTTGATAACAATAAATAGTTGTAGTTATAATGAATTATAAAATTACTTTTAATTAAGACTTGATCTGATAATCTATGTGAAAAGACTCAAAAAATGCTAAAATTTGGTTAGTTACAAAACATATTTTGTTAACTTAGTTTGTACTCTTTGCATTTATGAATCATTGCACCTTGTCTTTGGCTTATGCCTTTAAAACATCTGTGTGAATTTGAAGCCTTAGAGACAGACAGAAAAATTATTTTTGAATACTTATATCACGGAAATTTAAATCCAGTGCCAGCAGGTTAAGTCAAAAGATTTAAAACCATAAAGACGAGGATTAACATCAGCAAGATAAACATTTACGTTTGTACGTCTTTTATAACTCCCAGAGACTATTCGTGTGTATAGTACACATATTGGTCATTTAATCTGTTGGATTTCGAAGGATTAAGTGCTCAAAGAGTTTATCGTTAAACTTGTTTCACAAAATTAAATATGGATTATCACATTTATGATTTAAAACTGCTGAAGTGACAGTTGAAATGATATCAAGTACTAGTTCGAATTGAAAGATTTAGTTTGATAAATTGAAAAAGTTTATGAATTATTATTATATATTGACTTGCTAATGTACTTCACAATGGATTATTTTTCTACTGACAGGAAATTCTAATGTTTAATAACTGACATGGGTCACTGCAAATAAAATACTATTTTAGTGTTCAATTCACATTAATTCTAGGCTCCATGCATTAATATCTCACTGGATGGCAATTACTATTGTATCCCAGACTTTTAATCTATATGTTAACTAACTTAGATAAAGGATTGTGTTCCGATTAAATGCAACATGACACCATTGTGTTCAAATGTAGTTAGGTTGGAATGAAAAAAGCACCATTAACATAGCTTTTAAATTGTCAGGAGGAAAATACTAAGCAATAATTAATTACAACAAGGATTAATTAGCAACATTTATAATTTGAAATTGATTTTTATGGATTATTTTGGGACTTTAGTGCTACTGTTGCACATATATTAGACTTTGCATTGCCCTGTGC
Source organism: Arcuatula senhousia (assembly GCA_963971305.1). Classification (NCBI taxonomy): domain Eukaryota; kingdom Metazoa; phylum Mollusca; class Bivalvia; order Mytilida; family Mytilidae; genus Arcuatula; species Arcuatula senhousia. The sequence goes on along the minus strand of OZ020303.1, from coordinate 23,238,546 downwards.
AGTATCGACAGGCCATAAATACACATGGATTATAATACTATGCATGTTTAGTTACTGGCGTGATGTGGGTTGCTCAGGATTCAGTCTGTACTTATACCCTGTTTAAATTCTAAACAGAAAACATGTCTATTTGGATAACCAGTAAATATCTGCCCCCTGTTCCAAATGGGCACTTGGTTATGCAAGGTATGCATTTAAAAAAAAATAAAAAATTAATTTCTCATATACATTTACTTGTATTTCTGTTCAGTCTACATTTTTCATTTCAAAGAAATTTAAAACTCATTAAAAAACTTAGCAGCATTGCATTACGTATACATTGTATGATTAAATGTACTATAAATCAAATGTATTTTTAAACATTTGGAAATATTTTGAACCTTTTATACAGTACTTCTTCTATTACTACATTAGGAATTTCAAATTCATAAAATTTGAATTAAAATAAGTGCTATTGAGAACTTGAGCATCTATATCATATTTAACAATATTCCATACAATTTCTCAATTTTGTTGTACTTAAAGGAAATTATTGGAAACATATAGTTGGTGTTTTTACAAATAGTTGACAATTCTGAATTGGAAACCATGTTCAAACACTTTGTTAATTTACTAATAAACCATATATCACCTTTAAAAAAAATTGTATGATTCTTAGAAAGACTACTACTTTAAACCAGAATAGTTTTTAATTGGGCTGGCTTAAGCAATTTAGTAACAATGCCCAACCCTACTGTTTTGCCCATCTTTTTGTAGGCTTCTTGTACATTTTGTTACATTGAAGATTTTAAATTATGTTGTTTTGAATGTTAGACAACATATGTACTAAATCTTTATAACGCTAAGTTGCTTCATTGGCTGGGATAGAATTACATTTTTTTTTCTCTTGGTCCTCTTTAGAGCCAGGGGCTTATCCAAAAATTTCCAAAGTGGGAGGGTCCTCAATCAGTCCATTGTACATGAAAAAGGGGGAATCCAGCCCAATTTTGTCAAAAATCAACAGGACAATCACAAGAGTTACAATGGAAAGGGGATTCCAATCCCTACAACATCCCCTGTAAGTCCACCACTGTGGAGCTACACGACTGGAAAAAAAGATACTTGTAAAACATACTTTTTAAACCATTGACAGATAACTGCTTATAACTATGTTTGTCTTGCCTGCGACGAATAGTCCTGGAAGGCAAGACATAGGTACATGTATTACTTTCCACCGGCGGCGGCAATGGCGGCAGAAACTTTTTGTAAGACTTTTGGAGACAATGAATTGCTTGAAAAGTATAATAGCTAGGCATCTGATATATATCTGGGTATACAGACAGTTAAGGTTATGGTCTACCCAACTGTCACCATGCTGTTTGACCCTGACCCCATTTCCTCGCTTCAGTGACTCTGTGAACTTAGGTCTTTTATCAGGCTGAAAATTTCTTTCTAAGACTTTTGTGGACAATGAATTGCTTGAAAATTGTAATAGCTAGGCATGTGATATTTGTAACCGGTTATGGTCTACACAACTGCTACCATGCCATGTGACCCTGACCCCATTTTCATGCTCCAGTGACTCTGTGAACTTAGGTCTTTTTTTTTCAGGCCAAAAACCTCTTTGTAAGACTTTTGTGGACAATGATATGCTTGAAAAGTATAATATCTAGGCATCTGATATTGGGTAAACAGACAGTTGAGGTTATGGTCTACACAACTGTTACCATGCCATGTGACCCTGACCCTATTTTCACGCTCCAGTGACTCTGTGAACTTACGTCTTTTTTCAGGCTGAAAACTTCTTTGTAAGACTTTTGTGGACAATGAATTACTTGAAAAGTATAATAGCTAAGCATGTGATATTTGGTATACAAACAGCTGAGGTTATGGTCTAGGCATTGTCACCATGCCTTGTGACCTTGACCCCATTTTCACACTTCAGTGACTCTGTGAACTTAGGTCTTTTATCAGGCTGAAAATTTCTTTCTAAGACTTTTGTGGACAATGAATTGCTTGAAAATTGTAATAGCTAGGCATGTGATATTTGTTACCGGTTATGGTCTACACAACTGCTACCATGCCATGTGACCCTGACCCCATTTTCATGCTCCAGTGACTCTGTGAACTTAGGTCTTTTTTTCAGGCCAAAAACCTCTTTGTAAGACTTTTGTGGACAATGATTTGCTTGAAAAGTATAATATCTAGGCATCTGATATTGGGTAAACAGACAGTTGAGGTTATGGTCTACATAACTGTTACCATGCCATGTGACCCTGACCCTATTTTCACGCTCAAGTGACTCTGTGAACTTAGGTCTTTTTTTCAGGCCAAAAACCTCTTTGTAAGTTTTTTGTGGACAATGATTTGCTTGAAAAGTATAATATCTAGGCATCTGATATTGGGTAAACAGACAGTTGAGGTTATGGTCTACATAACTGTTACCATGCCATGTGACCCTGACCCTATTTTCACGCTCCAGTGACTCTGTGAACTTAGGTCTTTTTTCAGGCTGAAAACCTCTTTGTAAGACTTTTGTGGACAATGAATTGCTTGAAAAGTATAATAGCTAAGCATGTGATATTTGGTATACAAACAGCTGAGGTTATGGTCTAGGCATTGTCACCATGCCTTGTGACCTTGACCCCATTTTCACACTTCAGTGACTTTGTGGACTTAGGTCTTTCAGACCAAAAACTTCTTTGCAAGCAGTTCAAAATGAATTGCTTGAAAATTATAGTAGCTAGGCATCTGGACAGTTTAGGTAATGGTCTACACAACTGTCACCATGACATGGGACCTTGACCCCATTTTCATGCTCCATTGACTTTGTTAACTTAGTTGGGTTTTTTTTCAGGCAGTAAACTTCTTTGTAATACATTTGTTGAAAATAGATTTCTTAAAAAAATTATAATACCTACTGCTACACATCTGATTTTTAGGATATTGATGAATTAGATAAGGGTCTTTGCTTTCGCCATCATGTCATCTGACCTTGATATCATTTCTACATTAATTGACTGATAAAATTATTTTCTTTGGTGTTCAGTCATTTATGTTTAGTCTGTTTCTCAACGACTATGATATCTAGAAGCATTTTAGTAGGTCCACAGGAAAATGTTGAGAATTAATGAATGAACAGTTGAATAACTTGGTATTGCGATAGTGCCAGCAGGTGAGGCATACTTTAGTATTACCTCTTGTTGATGTTTGGTATGGTTGATTGTCAGGATTTGGGAAAGGCAACAAAACAAGGGCATTCTCCCAATCTGAGTATTTGACACATGGTTATGGTACTGTTAAGTTTTAGTACCTCATGTGTGGAAGTAAAACAATGGTAACAAAATATTTTTAATGCCTACTTATAAATTCTTTACAGTAAAAATAAACAAAACAGTTTTAAGAACATATTTATATAAACAAAACAATTTTAAAAGATATTAATAAAAAAAAGGTCAAATCTAAGCTTTGGAGAACTCTTGGAAGATTTTGAGCTGATAATTTACACACTTTGACGTTTTTCTCCAACGCCTAAGTATAGATACCAGAATTTTTGTCTCCTTATAGACAGATAGTAAATCATTAGTGTTAGTTTGAACATGGCCATATAAAATACTTATCAACACCATAAAAGAAAAAATTGACACCTTTACAGGCATATTAAAATGTGATAAAAAGTCTTAAGCAAATGATAACAGATTATTAGAGTCAATAGAGAGGCATAAGTAACTGATAACTAAGTATAAGTCAATACATAGATACCAGCTGCCTATCAAAATCATAAATTAGAATACCCCATACTGTGTTGAAAAGCATTCCAAGTAATGTCTATTTAATGTTCATGAGGTGTTAATCTCAAATGATTTTCATCCAGTCAAGTGTGAAGTAAAGTTTAACCTTCAAAATTGTCAAATAAAACATCAATTAGAAATATTTAGAACCAGATAGGGGGGATAATTTCAACCAATCTACTCTGGGAAAATTTTAAAAGGCCAGCCATCATTATATTTGAATATGTTTCCTTTTATGTATTTGTAGGTGGGGACCACATAGACACCATTGCTGTCAGAAACTACCTGAAATCTTTAGAGGTCACCTTGAAAATGGGAAAATATGAATTTGGTCCTGCCAAGGAAACAGATGTTAGAACAATGGAAAGACCATTTAGTAATATGTCTTGGAGAGATAATGATCTGAAAAATTTGGAACGGAGGTCAAAGTTGAGGTCAGGTTCAAGGTCATCAGTTAAAAGTAAAAGTAGAGCTGGTAGTTCGAGGCCAATGAGTAATGATCGAAGCCATATTACCTTGAGTAGAATGAGCAACAATAGTCATGTGTCTGCATCAGAAAAGCTTATGATTGAAACTGAAAGACCAGCCCGACTGCTTAACAGGGAAAGTGTGGAAAGAAGGTTAAAATTTGGCAAAGAACTTGTCAATGGTGTTTTAGGTAATAAAGAAACTGGAAAGCTTGTCATCACTGAGGAAAATGAAAATGAAGAGCCAACTTACAGGTCTGTAAGAAGTCCTGAACAGCGACAACAGGAGAACATCATTGATAGCTTTGGTGAGGATATAGCCAGAAGTGAAGAACCTCCAACTCAGAAAAGAACACAGTTTATGCCAGAACCTCAAGAGAGTGGACCTGTAAAGCTCTTTAAAAGATATGGTAGTGCAGAAAGTTCAAAGTCATCAAAACATAACATCAGACCCCCAAGGGAGAGTAGTGCTAGGAGTGCTAGTTCATACGGAACTTATCGCACAGGGAGCAGTTTGAAAAGTTATACTTCTAAAAAAGACAAGAATCCACACTCCATCACCTTAAGCAATACTACATCAGTAACATCAGGTCCCAACTGCTCTTTAAGTAGTTTACTTGCAAAAACTCCCCGTGAGGTACACCGCCAAGTTCACCACAAGTCTGCCTGGTATCATGTTCCTGGAAGATATGTTACAAATGAAGAAAAACTGCCACCGAAACGAGCACAGAAAACACCAGAGGTCAAGGCCATGATGAGGCGCATTGATATGAACACTCCAGCCAAATCTTATGCATCAAGCTACTCTGCAACGCCAACCAAGTTCAAAAAGCATAAACACTTTAATGAAAACTTCGTGAATGGTGATAATTTTGGTCCTACCGTAAAAGGTATTGGACCGCCTCCCTCTGAAGGTTACTCTAGTGAATATATTGATGATGTTTATGAAAACCCTGGTTCCACTGTAACATTTAGAGGTGCTTATATAATGGAATAACTTTTTTAAAAAAATATCTTTGACTAATTTTCTTCAAACGGGTCTGTCTGTCTGTAATATGTCTAAGTACTTAAATATTTGACAGGTTTGTACTTAATTTGTATTAGAGTCTCTTTGTAAATTTGTACCCAACATTAAAAAGCACAGTTATAAATTAAACTGATTTTTTAAGTATCATTATATAATAGCATTCAATAAGACTTAAGAAGTGCTGTTTTCTGCAATGTGATAATAGATTTTTTTTCAGTTGAAATTATGTTGTATGAAGTTTGTGCCAAGAAATAAGGTTGGGGATAACCTATATAGTTAGATCAACCTTATTTAAGATGCAATACTTTCATTCACTTCTTTATTTTGTCATGCAAAGGAAGCTTAATCACAATTTTCTATTGGCCTTCACTGTTATCTGCACCATATTGGATAAGGGGCAATTTTTTTGAAAGGAGGAGAGAATATTCTGTTATATATATATATATATATGTTATAAATGTGTGTTGCTAAGCAATAAAGCTGTTTTTATGACATTTTCCTATATTTTTGCCCCCTATCCAATATGGCTTCAATAAATAACATTGAAAAGGCCTATTTTGAACTTAGCATAATTTTCAGGGATGATAATTTGCTAAGATTCTTTTATTTCGACATTCCACATAAAAGAATCATCAAAATAAAGGCCTATTTTTTTGTACGAATGATGATTTTTTCAGTTTTTGTTTTTTTTGTTGATTATCTGTATTATGTGTATACAATACCAGCATGCTATTCTCATGTAATATATAAATTTGTTTATTTGATGTTCATTTAAAATTTTTATACTTTATATTTACCATTTTACACCAGTCTGTTTGGTTTTTTTTATTTAATTGTAAAACTTTTTTTTTATTTATTTAATTGTAAAACTTACTTGATTTTTGTTTACTGCACATTAGTACTTAATTTTAAAAGTTTTATATTTTTTTTATTAGATATTTTTTTATTGATATTTTGGTTTTTGTTTATACTGAAAATGTAATACAGCAGAACAGTCAGTTGATCAAGAAAGAGGGTTTTCAGGGTTAAAACCACTTGTAAATTCGAAAATTTTGATAATTTCATGTACCCATAGATTTTTGGCAAAAATTTCCTGGGACCCCCTATTATCCCAAGTGCACTGTGGGTTGAATCCCTATTTCTAAAATTTCTAGATCCACTACTGCTTTATTAAATGAATTAGATATGTTGAAAAACAATATGAATAGATCAGAATTAAAATTTGTTGTCTTGTACATGTATATTTATAGATTGTCTTGTACATGTATATTTAATGTAGATCTCTGTTTAGTCAATGACAGTATTAGGAAGAGAATTTTTTATAGACTTATATAATTGTGTTGTTATGCATTTTACAGAGTCGATGTGTTCACTGTTCAGGAGAGCATGTTAGAAACAATAAAGTGAAATAAATTCTCTGTTAACTAAAAGAAAGCTTTTTTACCATGTCTAATTTTGAAAATTTAATTGACACACTGTTTTCAAGCCATATTTTTTTTAAACTGCTTTTCACATTGCTTAAAGAAACAGTAAGAATCTCCTTATTTGGGTATGAAAAAGTTTGTTTGTTTGTTAACATATTATGAATTTACATTTTCTTTTACTTTTTCAGTTCAATTTTCATTCATTTGAACTAATTCATCAGTAACATATAGAACCCAAGTATATATTGATATAATTTGACCTTATAGGTGCACTTTGTTGATTCTGCACTTGAAAGTGAAACTAAATAAGATTTAATCTGTTTTTTAAAGAGTGCTGCTTATAAGCTTTTTCCACATTTCCAGATTCATTTGATTAACTTTGTTTTAAAAATCATATTTCAAATTTAACTATTTTGTACGCAATTGTTCAGTGTGTTGACATCTTTTTATTGACCTAAATCTTGAACTTTGCACATGCCATTTTAGCTACATTGTCTCTGTAAAATGTATTCAGATCTGTGATATATATGTTATTGCTTTATCTCTTGTTTTATAGTTAGTTCAAATATCATGATTTATTAAAATTTAGAATATTACTACTTTCTAATGCCTTGACAACTGAACACATTTTAATAACCAATGTATTAAAGACAACAAACTTGCAACATACAAACTATAAAGTTTAAAATAAAAACTAGGTGATGCTAAAGGCAAAGTATAGACAAATCTGTTCCTCTAGCAATATGCTGTTATAAGTCAGGAATGCTGTAGAGGGTATAAAGTTTTGACTGGTCTGTCCACATGTCCTTCTGTGATCACAGACTTAACTCCTTTTAAACTACTGAACAAAATTTAACAAAACTTTGTATGCATGCAAGAAGTACACCCTTTGTAGCACTGCATATTACCAGCAATTTTCAAACCACAAAATTTTGTGGGACTTAGGTCTTTTGAACTTAGAAATTTCCTGATTTATCATCTTGTGAATGCAACTCCTATGAAACTAATGTATAGAATTTCATGAAACTTTGTATGCAAGAATTACACCATAAGTAGTTATTCATATGATCACAAATTTTTTATCTGAAAAAAAAATGTAACTGATTTGACAGAACTTTCATTATGATATTCAAATACAATGTACATGCAAGTTCACTTTTTGAACATACAATGAATAGTCGTGGAAGGCAAGACAGGTATTATACTTTCTGGCGACCGTGGCAACACCATTAACTTTTTTTAAGACTTTTGTGGACAATGAATTTCTTGAAAAGTATAGCTAGGCATCTGATATTGGGTATACAGACAGTTAAGGTATGTTCTACGCAACTGTAACTGTGCAGTTTGACCCTAACCCCACTTTACACTTCAGTGACTCTGTGAACTTAGGTCTTTTTTGAAGACTGAAAAATCTTGTGGACATTGAATTGCTTGAAAAGTATAATAGCTAGGCATCTGATATTTGGTGTACAAACAGTATAGGGTATGATCTAAGCAACTGTCACCATGCCATGTGACCCTGACCCCATGTTCACACTCCAGTGACTATTTGAACTTAGGTCCTTTTAAAGGCTGAAAACTTCTTTGTAAAACTTTTGTGGACAACGATTTCTTGAAAATTATTAAAAGCTAGGCATCTGCTATTTGGTATATAGACAGTTGATGTTATGATCTATGCAACTGTCACCATGCTGTGTGAACCTGACCCCATTTTTACGCTCCAATGACTTTATTAACTTTGGTCTTTTTTCAGGCTGTAAACATCTTTGCAAAAGTTTTGTGGAAAATTAATTATTTGAATAGTATATTAGCTAGGCATCTGGTATTTGGTATACAGACTGTTGAGGTTATGGTCTACCCAACTGTCATCATCATCGGTCCATGTGGGACCTTGACCCATTTTTACGCTTCAGTGACTCTGTGAAATTACGTCTTTTTTTTTGGGCTGTAAACTTCTTTGTAAGACTTTTGTGGAAAATGAATTTCTTGAAAAGTTTAATAGATATGCATCTGATATTTATACTGTATATCGATGAATTTAGTTAGGGATTTGGGGTCTGCCATCATGTCATTACTTTAGTTGGTCCACAGGAAAATGTTGAAAATTAAGGAATGAATAGTTAAATAGTTAGGTATTTTGATTGTGCCAGCAGGTGAGACATACTTAAGTGTTAAATCTGTTACAATGCTTGTGTAGCTCAATGCTTATTCCACAAGGAAATGATAGTCCAATAGTGGAATATGTATTTCTATCATTTTAATTTTTTGTGGTGACGATCTATTTTGCAATGTTGGATTTGACCAATTAAATGGTTCTTTCTAGCAACAATTTCAAAAGATTGTCTGTTTGTTGTTGTAAGTTCTTGTTTTGTTCCAGGACATATTCATACCAAGTTGTCCTTGTACATACATCTTTTGTGGGGGTGCAAACCAATGATCATGCTGCCATCATACCCTATTTTTTGTTTCCTGTCACAACATAGAGTCAAAGAAATGCAGGGCCTCTGTCCTTATGTATGAACATTTCAATACTTTTGGGTTTTGACCTTCAAATACTTTTGAGTTTACGCCTTGAAATATGCATATACAGCATTACCAAATTAAATGTTTAAATACATGTACACATTTTTGAAAAGTTGTGTCCATTTGACAGAAAAAAAAAATGAATCAGCAAAGCTGGACTTGAACACCTGAAAAGGTATTAACTTAACCAACTAAAGTGTGATTGGCAGACATAAATAGTAATACTACTAACAAGTTCACAAAAGGATATCCCCTAATTACAATTATCTCCCCTGAATGTAATTAAGCAATTAAGCAGGGCTACCAACCTTCCTGATTTTCAGGTCTTTACTTAAAAATGAATAAAACATGAAACATTACAGTAAAATTTAATAAAAAGCTTCACCAAGCACAGCATGATAAGACCGCAACGTGTCAAACCCTGTATGTCTTAGGCCCAATATGGATAGTCAAGTGCTCTGCACACATGCAGCCCATGGTGGACTGACAAAGTTTTTTGACACATGCAGCCTTTGGTGGACTTTCCACACATATTTTCAAAAGCAGACCAAATTAAATTACAAAATATTATCACTTTTGGTCTCTAATCAAAGGTATCTGTTACCTTTTATTTTTGCCCCTTTAGGCCCCTTACCGTGGAGTGTCACAAAATTTATCCTCAATTTTGTTAATTCACTACTTGACAAGAATTAATAAGCATAAGAAATTTTGAAATCAGACAATAAATAAAATTTCCATTTTTTTGGCTCCTTATTTCATAACAGAAACTAGAGTCTCCCAGGAGCCTGAATCGCTCACCTGATCTCTTATGCCAAAGTTTGAATAAATTTCACAAACTTTCAAGTATACAAAGTTGCAAAACAATCCTTTCAGTGGTTTAAGAGAAGATTTTTGGAAATCAGTTTAAATTAATAGAAAAAAAAAACAGTTAAAGGCAATAACTCCTGTAAGGACCTTTTGATGTTGAACAAGAAAAGTTGTTTCAGATTTTCTCTTTCTCTTATACTTTTTGAGTTATAAGCTAAAAACAATGGTCTGACTCCCCTGTTCTATTTTTAGCAACGACGGCCATGTTGATTGGTCGACGTGTATATAATTCACAAACTTGGTAGACGACATCCTAAAGATCAAGTATACCAAGTATCAATGCAATCCCTTCAGTGGTTTCAGAGAAGAAGATTTTTGAAAATCAGTGTAAATTAATGGAAAAAAAAACAGTTAAAGGGAAATAACTCTTAAACGTCTGATCTGACAATTTTGACCCTGAATCATTTTGGTAGAACTGAATGAGCTTAACAATTCTGCAATGCTAACTTTTCCTCTAGCTCTAACGGTTTTCAAGATATAATCCAACTAGAGGCTCCCAGGAGCCTGAATCGCTCACCTGATCTCTTATGCCAATTTTGATGATTAAAGGGCAATAACTCCTATAAGGAGTCGTTTCACAACTTCGACTCAATGAAGAGATTTGTAGAGCTTTTGATGCTGAACAAGGTAGGTTGCTTCGGATTTTCTCTATCTCTTATACTTTTCGAGTTATAAGCCAAAAACAATGGTCTGACCCCTCTGTTCTATTTTTAGCAACAGCGGCCATGTTGGTTTGTCAACATGTATATAATTCACAAACTTGGTAGAGGACACCCTATAGATTGAGTATACCAGGACGACGGACACCTAACGATGACAATAGCTCACCTGACCATTCGGGTCTGGTGAGCTAAAAAGGGGAGGTTGCAATGCTTTATCCTCCATTTTTGGCCTCTAATTTCTAAATGAAATAAGGGGGTCCCCCCTTAATCAATAATCCATCCTTTAATGGTAAGGAACATCATTGTCAAATTTCATACCAATTGGATAACTAGAACTAAAGTTATTGTGGGAACACCAAAGTTAAAAGACAATGCAGAGGAGGACGACGCAGACAGCATCATACCATTATACTTCTGCAATTTTTTTGTGGTCGTATAAAAATCTGATTTCAAATGTTTGCAGCCTTGAGTTAAGGATGATTTGTGCTAATATGATATATTGAAAGATGGAAAGACAGAAAGTGTGATTCCTACATAACCCCAACCTTTGGATATAATAACACCACCACTCTGACCATATACTAGGGTTGGCCATAAAAATAATTACAGTTAAACCCATGTTAACATTTATTTCTCCTACATATCAATGCTTTAATAACAATCAACTAACCAGAAAAAAATCTGTAACAATTCATAAATAATTCAATTCCAAAAGGCACTTTTTTAAAACAACCAATTAAAAAATAAATCAATATAACAAGAAATTTTGATTTACATGATTGTAACTTCATTACATTTAACTAATTACTTAAAAATTAAATATTTTTACCTGAAAAGCTAACTATTTCTACTTCAAATTTTCTACTGTTATGAAACCTAGTAAAGACTTTTTTTATTTTAGAAATGGATTTCACATAATAAATGATGAGGACTTTGGGTAACAAGACCAATCAATGTCTGGCCCTGCGTCGCATGGCAAAACGTTGAACAATGTACGTTTTAGGCCCAATATGGACAGTCAATAATTTTTGACACTTGCATCCTATGGTGGACTTACAAAGCATATTTGTCACATGCAACCCAATATTAAAAATAAAAAATAAAAAAATCAAAGTTTCTTTTTTCCATTAACTTGTAAAAAAAATTATAAATTGCACTGTAAATAAAAAAAGTAACATTTTTGCCTCTTTTGGGCCCCTCATTCCTAAACAAAAAAAGAGGAGACACCCAAAATAATTAAGCCCTACCCCTCCATGTATGGTAAGTAACATTACTGTGAAGTTTCATAGCATTTGGTCAACCAGAACAAACGTTATTGTGGAAACAAATAACAAAGTCGCTTTTTTTGCCCCTTTTGGGCCCTTAATTTCTAAACGAAAAAAGTGGGGACACCCAAAATCAGCCATGCCCTTCCTTTTATGGTAAATAATATTACTGTAAAGTTTCATAGTATTTGGTCAACCAGAACAAAAGTTATTGTGGAAACAAATAAAAAAGTTGCTTTTTTGGTCCCTTTAGGGCCCCTAATTTCTAAACGAAAAAAGCAGGGACACCCAAAATCAGCCCCACTCTTCCTTTTATGGTAAGTAACATTACTGTAAAGTTTCATAGCATTTGGTCAACCAAAACAAAAGTTATTGTGGAAACAAATAAAAAAGTCGCTTTTTCGGCCCCTTTTTGGCCCCTAATTTCTAAACGAAATTATAAAATGACTCCAAAAGGGGAGGTGCACATCTTCAATATATCTGTAATCACTGTGTAAAATTTCAGAAAGATCTAGCGTTTGGTTTTTGAGATTCAGATTACACAAAACAGGCACCCCATAGCGGGACGGACGGACAGATGGACAGACGGACAGACGGACAGACGGACGGACGGACGGACGGACGCGACTACTAGACCTGCTTTCGCCTTCGGCGACGCAGGTAAAAATTGGTAAATAAAGGGGAACTTTGGTTTTCGATGTATGGCACATATATGTTTAAGTCTACAAATGCATTGACAAAATAATACCAGAAATTACACAACAAATAAAATAAAACCCTCTGGTATAATATCATGTAAAGTCCAAATATTTTCTTTTTCTTTTTATTGCCATGTTTGCTTTAAGGAGGTTTGCTCCTCAAATTTCAGGATTTTTGTCAGATTTTCACGATCTTTGGGGTTTGTCCATCTATTATGTTTGAAATTTTTTGCCCATGAACCCCCTATTTTCTTTTTCTTATTCAGAAAATGCCCATCTAATATGCAGTTCACAATTTTTTATGAAATTTTATTTACTCTATCATACATTTTTAAAGGTTCAAAGATGCCTATCTGCGGCAAAGCAAACGTAATGCAAAATCTGGAGAGAACTTATTTCCAACCAAAATTAATAAACACTTATAGCAATAAAAAAAGCACATGGACCTACATCTTTTTCTTGCTTATTTTGATCATTGGTCCATATTCTTTGAAACAGATGCAACTTCATACATTTTTATTTACTTTAAGATAGAGAAGCAAACCCCTTTAACTTCAAAAAATATATAAAAAATGAATAATTAAAATTTAATAAAAAATAATTTCTTGAATAAATTCAAAGAAATGAAAGGCACAAAGTTTCACAAACCTTCATATATATACCTGTAATACGAATTGATGGAATAATATATGTAATACAAATAACTGCAATACATTTGTACAGGGAAATCAAACAAAGATTCCAAAATTGTACTTTAACCTCTGAATGAAATCATAAACATGCAAATATCACTTGCTTTACTTGGAATTGTTTAAATGAAAATTATACATTCAGGCATTTTAAGGCCCAAATGATGAAATCATTGGCTTCCAACCCATTTTTGTCAATATCTGAAGGTGATATAAATACTTGTAGTTTATTCAATAAAGAAAGATTTGATAACAATCAAATCATTTAAAATTTGTTGTTTGGTTAACCTCCCTTTAAAAAAATATTATTTTAGTCCAAGTCTACCATTCATACATTATATACTGTGGTTTTATCATTATTCGTAGGGTATCAATTTTCGTGGTTTTCGTGGGTGGCCTTGACCCATGAAATTTGATACTCAATGAAAAGGAAATGTTACATGAATTGGTATGCTGAAAACTTCAGAACCACGAATTTCAGAATCCACTAACTCATCACATTACACCAAACCATGAAAATTGGTACCCACGAAAATAAATGAATCCACCCAGTACATGAAGATTATGAAGTTTATAATGGTAATGAAAACAGTGTAAAAACAACTTTGATTTCCCTTTAAACATACAATATTCAATAGTCAATAATACAACCTTTTTTTCAATAATGAATTTATAGCACCTATAAATAAAATATGGGGATTGAAAAATTGAAATTTTGCTCCATTAACTTGATTATAAAAAAAGATGCATAAATAGTGATCAGCTGTATTCAATAAAATGTGGAAAAACACCTCAGAATACAACAAATATATATTTTATAAGCATAAGTGCCTTACAGTTTTACACCCAATAGCAGTAGGTACCAATGGTTTATTTATAAATATAAATATGCACCGGTTTGCACACAAAAAATCTGAAGTTTAAAAGTTATCACAAGCCTTCATTTTAATATTTTGCCTGACTGAAATCTATGCTTACAAAAATTTTACATTTATGAACAAAAAATGCTGATTTTTACAATAATGAAGTTTATCAATGAAATTAAAAGAGACTACATACTACATATAAGCACTTCTGTTTTATAAAGTTAACTGAAATATGGCTTAGTTTGTTTTTCACAGACTAACAGAGAGGCAAATGCATAAAGAATAAACACTGACCTTTATCAAAAGCGGGTTTAATATAGGCTTATGTTTTATTTCAATTTTTCAATCCTTTTTGGTAAAACAATCATAAAATGTAATTTTCTCCCCAATATGTGTAAAGATGCATAATAAAAAAATTAATATAACTAAAAATAACCACCATTATAATTCATCTTTTGAACTAGCCCCATATTTTAATCTTCTGGCCTTTAAAAATTCTGGATGATCTCTCACATGGTCAGCTGCTTTGAAAACTAGTCTCATAAATTCTTTGACGTCAAAACCATAGTTGGTAAACTTTGCATGTGCTCCAAGAGTAGGGTGATGACCCTGTAATATATCATTGTTGGTGTATGTCAAATATTTGTGTAAAATCCCTCTGATAAAACAAAGCAATTCATAAGTTTTAAATTATTTCATTTGTTGTTAAGGCAGAGAATAAAAATTCACATAAAAACCATTTCAGTCAAAATTTACAATAAGTACTGATAAATAAAGTAAAGTTAACAAACACATTTGTAGTCTGTGAATGTACACTCCAAATCTTCATACTTTAGTTACAGGGATTATGAAATAAGAGTAAGACTTATATCACAGGGTCCATTTTCTTCCATCTTTGTCAGAAATAAAATTTACAAAAAAAAACAAGTAATACTGTGAGGGAGCTCACAAAAGGATACCCCCTTCGTTTCATATTGGACTCTGTACTGCCAAAAAAAACTCAAGTAAAATTATCTCCCCTCAATAATATATGAGAGCGATGAAAATTCCTCATGAACATCTACATGTGATGTACTTTCTTAATGTACAGTTTCATCAAAATCCATCTAGCCGTTTAGGAGGAGTTGTGCTTATGAGGTCTTCCATTAAATATTGTATTTTAAAAGTCTAAGTCCAAGTATCTTCCCTCAATGATATCCGAGAGAAATGAAAATGCTTCATGCACATCTACATATTATCTCCTTCCTTCATGTAAAGTTTCATCAAATTCTGTTGAGTTGTTAAGGAGGAGAATCGCATACAATGTATGTGGACAGACTGACGGTCAGACAGACAAGCTGATTACTATATACCCCCTCAAACTTTGTTTGCGGAGGGTATAAAAATTTTCATTCTCACCTACCACCATTTGCAAGAATGAGGAAAGTTTTTTGGAATGATTAAAGTGGTTGTCCTGTGTGTGGGAAGATCAAAACCCAAATTGCATTTCTATAGTTTTATAGAAGTTTGTTCAATGGGTGGCTACAGAGGCACCACTCACACACTGAAACTTGGAGAGTGATTCACACAAGCTAATAGGTTGTTTACTTGTTCAGATTTAACAAATAAGTTTACTTAAAGTAAGATGTATACCTCATCTTCTTGTTGAAGCTTTTCTTTTTTCTCCCATGTCATGTATTTAACACCTCTGAGTCTGGCTAAATCATGGTAACAATTCTCATCCTCACAGTTATATCTAGAAAAAGATAATTATTCAATTATACATTGTTAAGTGGATGTTTGGTCTTGATAAACAGAATGTTTTTAAAAAAATAAAAAATTGTCTTTTCTTTATAAGATATGTAGCAGACTGCATTTCCTTGTAGAAAATGTAACATTCTACATAAATACAATGACAGAAAAATTAAATACTGTATTAAAATCCTTGATCCTTAGTTTTTTGTCATAAAATCTATCAATCTTTAGTGATTGTCCAATGAAATAGTGTATGCCTTTATGTTTTGTCTGACAAAAGACTTCCAATACAATAATTGTAAAAGTTTGGTATGGAATTAAACTATCAACAATATCATGTATACTTGCATTTCCATGAGAACACCCCAGTCTGGCTGAAATAGAGCATGTGTCAGCCCTGCACCATGCATACCAATAAATATATCACTGTTGTGGGATATCTGAAATGTAAAAAAAATATCTATCAAATAATTTCTGCTGGACATATTTATAATAAATGATGCTGGTCAAAAAATTTATTATATTAAACAAGAGGTTGCAGGAATCTTACTTGCTCACCTGACCTCTCTATGTCATCTGACAAGTTAAATTCAATGGAGATGTTTGCGATATAGTTTTCATTCTATAGGCCAAAAACATGAAAAATGTTATTTTTGACATTTGAAGGGCCATAATTCCTAGGGATAACACCGTTTTAAAGTTGGAAAATGATTAACCACTTATAATAGGTAAATACATTCAAAACATGCATAAACAAATCAAAATGTAAACAAGAGGCTCCCAGGAGCCTGAATCGCTCACCTGGTCTTGATGTCGACCCTACAAAAACTTTTTTAGAGCTAAATGAGCTAAACATTTAAGCAAGTAACAGCTTTACTCTATCTACTATAGTTTCATTCTGTAGCCATAGGCCCAAATCATGAAAAAATGTTATTTTAGGGGCCATAACCCCTATATGGGGTCATCTGACAACTTCGACCCTATGAAAACTTTTGTAGCGCTAAATGAACTGAACATTATTTAAGAAAGCAAAAGCTTTTCTCTATCTGCTATAGTTTTCATTCTATAGGCCAAAAACATGAAAAAACGTCATTTTAGGGGCAATTACCCCTATAACGCGTTATCTGACAACTTTGATCTTATTGAGACTTTTGTAGAGCTAAATGAACTGAACATTTAAGCAAGCAACAGCTTCTCTCTATCTGCTATAGTTTTCATTCCATAGGCCAAAAAACATGAAAGAACATTATTTTAGGGGCCGAAACCCCTATAAGGGAACATCTGACAACTTCGACCCAATGAAGACTTTTGTAGAGATAAATGAACTGAACATTTTAGCAAGCAACAGCTTCTCTCCATCTGCTATTGTTTTCATTCCATAGGCCAAAAACATGAAAGAAAGTTATTTTAGGGGCTGTAACCCCTTTAAGGGGTCATCTGACAACTTTGACCCTACAGAGACTTTTGTAGGGCTAAATGAGCTGAACATTTAAGCAAGCAACAACTCTTCTCTATCTGTCATAGTTTTCATTCTACATGTATAAGCCAAAAACATGAAAAAATGCTATTTTTCACCTTTAAGGGGCCGTAACTCCTATAAGGGGTCATCTGACAACTTTGACTCAATCAAGACTTGTGTAGAGCTTTTGATGCTGAAGCAGTAGCGTGGCATCAGATTTCATTCATCTCTTATACTTTTTGATTTACAAGCCAAAAACAGTAGTCTGACCCCCCGGTCTATTTTAGTAACAGCGGCCATGTTGTTTGGACGGCGGTCACGATTTGTGCAATCTTGGTTGAGGACATCCCATAGATAAAGTGTGCAAAGTTTCAAAGCAATCCCTTCTGTCCTTTTGGAGGAGAAGATTTTCAAAGAAAAGTTAACGACGGACAAGGACAACGACAGACGCCAAATGATGACAATAGCTCACCTGGACCTTCGGTCCAGGTGAGCTAATAAAAGGGTGGCCCTCGTTGAGAGCAAAAACATGGATAAAATAAATTAATATAGAATATTAAAAAGGGTTTTCCGTATCAGGTCTCATATCATTATGAGACTCCCATATTAGGTTGAGGCATAACCCGAGACCATAAGAATGGCCAGGAATGATAAGGGATCTGATATGGAAAACCCTGTGTAATCTTTTTACCACAACATTTCCACATAAATCTTGAAATGGTAGATTTAACTTAATTAAATTGAACCTTTTTAAAACATGAATTCATGTATATTACCATTATTAAATTTTCCAAAATTAGTATTAATTTCTTTTTAATTTGGTTTAGAATTATTTGAATAATCTGGAAATAATAACAGGTATTTTTTTAAAGGCGGAGTTTATGATGTAATACAAATGTATGAGCGTTGAGGCCTTGATATATGGATGTCATATAACCCACTTGTGATCAAGCGAGGTCTAATATGAATGCCACATGTTGCCCACTTTGAACACACCAAGCTTTGATTTAATATGAATATAAGAACCATGGTTACAAATCAGGCTTGTACACTTCCGGCTGTTTCACCCAGGCAAATCACACATATAATAAACACAAAATGATATAACTCGTTAACACAACAGCATCTGATTAGAGACTGAGACTTATTTAGTCAGGTGAGCTACATTGGTCATGTGGTTTTCATAGATAAGAAAGTATGTCATAGCTAAATAATCTTGAATTTGATAAAATTACAAGAAGAGTTGCATTTCTAAAAATCATTAAACTTTTGAATTCCTACATGTTATTTGTAATAATTGATAGAAGTATGCACCTTGATCGAACACACAACCTACCTTAAGTTGTTCAATAAATGGCATATCCCTGAAATATGATATAAAAATGATGTTATGAAAACATATCAAAATACATCTACAAATGTATTTCAAAGATTTTGTTTTCAATGTTTCAATTTTCAATAATATATTATGTATGCAGTTACATTCATTAATGTTAAAAAGAAGTTCTCTATCTATTCTTGTTGAAGCCGGGTAAAATTATTTCCCTTAGATGTAAAAGCCTTGCTTTTTACAACTGTAAATGTGAACTAAAATTTTAGTATGCTGAGAGAGCACATTTCAAAATGAAACTTTTAAACCAAAATAAATGAGATACAAAGGCACATTTTGGTTAATGTTAAATTAACATAAGCTATTAATGTGACATTTGTGTTTATTGAGTTAAATAAAAGATATACAGTTTAACATTTAATACAACACAATTCAACATAAAAAATAACTTAAATGTTTCAGACCTAATTAATGTTTAAATTTATATATCTTTATTTCATAAACCAAAATTACAATGGTATAGAAAAAGAATAAATCAAAGTATAATATAATATGTTACATCAAAAGTACATGAATCAATTGATAGGTTACGACTTAAGTTTCATTCATATAAATACAAAAAGAAAATAATGAACTGTCAAGTAATTGTTTACAGTATAAACATATTTTAATACAAATAAATAAATATGAACTACCCCGGAGAGGAAAGTATCTTACAAATTTTTCTAATAAATTTACACAAATTGTTTAGGTCAGCAGTATTTGTTGACTGGAAAAGTTCCTTCATTTTAATAATGTTTGGATTCGACCGAAATTTTGATTTGATGAATAGTTTTCTATCATTTTTTAGAGCAGAGCATACAAAAATATAATGAAATTCATCACCAATGTCTAAATCATTACATAAATTGCAAACCCGTTGATTCCTATTAATATTTCTCCATCTGCCTGACTCAATTGGCAAATTATGGTTTGTTGCTCTGAATCTACAAAAAGTAATTGCATTTCTATAGTCTAAAAATTTAAGATAGCTCTCCATTTCTAAAGTTTGTTTATAAATTCTATAATTAAGAGATTTTGGTGAGTTTTGGACTAGTGACAACCAAGATTGATTAAACTGATCTTTCAAATTCTGTTTAACTACATTATAAAGCCATTTACTGTCAATAAATGTTTGACTGTTCCAAATGTAGGATAACCCACAATTATCAAAAATCGATTGCATGCTACTAAGCCAAGTAAAATGCCTTACGAAAGTATGTTTACCTAAGCATAACTTGTACAAAATGGCTGATAGTTTATTTGGTTTTCCCACAATAATTTTAGCCCAGAAATTAACCATGCGCAATTTAATAAAAACATCTAAAGGATATCTGCCGAGTTCACCATAAATCATATAATCAGGTGTAGATGACTTAAGGTGTAAAAGAAGTTTACAAAATTTCAAATGCACTCTCTCAATAATTTTGTTATCACCTGGTCCCCAAACTTCACAACCATATAACAGTATAGGCTGTACTACTTTGTCAAAAAGGCTCAATTGGCACTCGATAGATAGATTATGCAGCCTACCTTTCTTCAAGATATCATACATAGCTACTGTAGCTTTTTTCGCGTTAGCTTTCTTTGCTTTTAAGAAACTACCAGATTTTGCAAAAGTTATTCCTAAGTAATTAAATTCATCTACAATATCAATATCCATATCTTTATAATAAAATTTTAAATCTCGAGGTAATCTTCCCTTTGAGAAGACAAGTATCTTACTTTTATCAACGTTAACTTTAAGTTTCCAAAAATCACAATAGTCGCTTAATGCATTTAATTGTTTCTGTAAATCATCTTTTGACTCTGCTAAGAGCACTGTGTCATCTGCATATAAAATAGTAAAAATCTTTAGAAAAGAGTTAAGTTCTCTCTCTATATCTTCATTAATTTTTGACATTCCTATAATATTCTTGTCTTCAAAGAAAGCATCAAGATCATTTAAATACAATGAGAAAAGTAAAGGTGACAAGTTTTCTCCTTGTCTAACTCCTATATTACAAGGGAAAAATTCAGAAAATGCTGTTCCATTATAAACCCTAGATTTTATATTGCTATACATATTTACAATAATATTGTACATTTTTCCGTTTATAGAATTTGCCATAAGCTTTCTCCACAGACCAGGGCGCCATACTGTATCAAAGGCTTTGGCAAAATCTATAAAAGCACAGAACAGTTTATTTTTATTTAATTTACATAGGTCAAAAAGTAAGTGTAGTATACACATGCTTTCTGTAGTAGAGTAACCTTTTCTAAACCCAAATTGATTTTCATTAAGCAAATCATATGTTTCAAGATAATCACTTAATCGAGAATTTAACACTGCTGTAAAAAGTTTACCAAGGCAGCTTAGAATAGTTATTGGCCTATAGTTTTTAGGATCTCTCTTTTCACCCTTGTTTTTGTAGAATGGTAATATATTACCACTAAGCCAAATCTCTGGAACATTACCAGTGCTAAAGATGAAATTAAATAGTCTGACATAAACTGGCATAAAGAGATGTGAAGTACTCTTAATATACTCATTGACTATATAATCGTCACCACATGCCTTATCATTTTTCAGACAACGAATACATCTGATAATTTCATCTTCAGTAATATCGTTGTTAATAATTTCGTTCAGCTCTTGCACATCTGCATTGAGATTATGCGTTTCATCAGTAGTACTATTATCATCATCATTATTTAAATCTTTAAAAAAGTTATATAAAGTATCAATAGATATATCTGAATTCTTACGATTCTGTTTTTGCTTAAGTAAATTCCAGAACTCTTTAGAGTTCCCCTTACGAAGATTATCAACCTTCTTCTTCATCTTTTCTCTATGAATCTTAATAGCATTATTCATTTCTCTCTTATATTCACGTTCAGCACTGGTTTTGATATCTTTATTTGCAACAGTCTTTTTACACTTATATCGCCTTTTAGCTATTCTAAACGCCTTTCGCTTCTGCCAACAATTTTTGTCAAACCATGGTTTATTTTCTTTGCGATTATTTTTACATGAATTATTCACTTTAAACTCATAGGAGCCAAAGACATTTTCTGCGGATCTAGTAATTATTACATTTAAATCTTGTACTAATTCATTACTTATTTTTTGTGATACATTGTCAGTGTTCATATAATTATCTATCTTTACAATAAGTTCTCCTATATCATTCATACTAATACTTTGTACAAATTCATCTTTCTTATTACAATCCCATTTCTTTATTCCTTTTTTGACATGATTACAATTTTGTTCAGTTTCATATACATTATGACTGACTACTTGTTTTTTTAATTTCTAATTTAATAGGACAGTGAACATCAGAAAACAAAGATGAAAAATTTAGCACATTAAGACTTAAAACATAAGGCATAAAATCATATGTACAGATAAAGTAATCCACAACACTACTATTTCTGCATGTTAACTCACCATGCATATCACCTTTAACTCTTCCATTTAAAATAAATAAGTTATTGTTTCTACATAAATCAAGCAATTTATTACCATAATTATTTTTTTGCACATCTTTACTATTTCTGTTTACAAGCATATTAAAATCTGGCAAAGTATTTGCATAATCAGTAAACATAATATCATTTGTACAATTTGGATTTACATCTATTTCTAAAAAATCTAAATCTACTCCTGTTCTACAATTGAAATCACCATTTAGCAATACAAACTTGTAATTTGTGGAAAAATTCAAAAATTTTTGCTCTAATTCATTTATAGCATCCTCTACTCTATACCTAGAATTTTCTGGTGGTAAATAAACATTTCCAATAATAACATCTTCTGATGTCGAAAATAATTGTTTTGAAACTTTAATCCAAAGTACTAATTTACTAGCGGTTTCCAATATATGGACATGCTTATCTAATTCTGATTTAAACCCAAAAGCTATTCCACCGGATTTTATTCTCGAGTTTTGTTTCCTATTCTTTAATTTAAAAGTATAGCCAGGAATATCAATACTGTCAAAATCATCTGTTTTTGTTTCAGTTAAACATATAAAGTCATTACTTTTAACAAGCTCTACAAATTCAGGATAATTTATTCTATTGTTAATACTACAACAATTTAAAGATAAGAAGTGGAATTGTCTTTCATTTCTGTCACTTTCATCTGTGTTTGTCTCTCCGTGGGTGTCCTACCTATTTTCTGGGGTTGACGGCATGCGTCGTCTTTTATTCCCGGTGTCTAGGCGTCGGTTTGGCGTTTTTCTGTTTAGTTCCGTCGTTCGGATTGGACTTAAATGAGTTGTTTCATCATCCTCACCTTCGCAGTACGGGACTCCATCAACATATAATATGTCTCTCACTAACTTTACTCTGTGACCTTCGTCTCGCTTTTGTTTCAGTATAGGGTACAGGCTCATACGTGCCTGCTCAATCTCGTCTGGAATCTGTTGTCTTATGCCATAAGGTTTGCCTTTTAATCTGTATGCATAAGACAAGACGTTTGCTAAGTCATTGTGGTATATGAAGCGTGCTACTATCTGCCTCGGGCGTCCTCGTTTACCAGGTTTTGCTCCCTGTCCAAAGCGGTGAACATTTCCGAACTCAATTCGATACTTTAGTCCTAGCTCTGTACTAATGAACTGTCTGATTAGGTTCTCTGTGTTTTCATTTTCAGGTTCACGTAGCCCAGTGAAAACCAAGTTGTTTTTCATTGATCTGCATTTCAAATCCAGAATGTCACTCTTTAATTCCTCTTTTTCTTCTCTTAAATCACTAACCAGAGACTTAATTTCGTGTCGGAGTTCAGTCGCGTGGTCGTCAAGATCGTTTGCAACTTTGCTCACCGATGTTTTAATACCGTGTACATCTTTCAGACTATTCTCTTGTTTAGCTTTGTATTCGTCCATTATATTACTAAGACCTTGAAGATCTGATGCTCTTTCGTTTACTTTGGTTTTAAGGTCATTGACTTCCCTGCCTATGATGCTTTGGTTCGTCTTCAGTGTGGTTACTTCCTTAGTTACAGTTTTGACTGTTCCTTCTAGTGTAATAACCGAGTTATCTAAAGTACCGACTTTTGTTTTTAGTTTTCCGACGTCACTTGTAAAGTTGGTAAGTATATTGTTAAGCTTGTCTATTTTCACCATTCCGCTTTCAATGTTGACCAGTCTTTTATTCATTCCGTTAAGTAGTTGGTATAAACTATTTAAAGTTATTGTTTCATCTTGGATTCCATATAGAACCTCATGACTTTCGTTTAAGATGTCTGATGTTTTCGTTTCCATTTTTTTCAATAGCCACTCCTCTAGAGCCTCATTGAAAACTGTCAAGGTTTTGATCACTGTTCACTAATCGATACGTGAAAGGGGTGTTAGGATCCCTCGGGTTTCTACATAAGGATTCACGTAGTGCTTCACATTTTACAGCTGCTTGATGTATAAAACTTCTTAAAAAGTTAATGTCCCAGAATTAATAGAATGGGCGAAGGTACCACAATCCCTGGTGTTCTTCTACGTCAAACTTTTACTTTATAAAAACTTGAAAGAAATGTGTAATTGCTGACTTAACTGACTTGGAATTTTCTCAACATCGCCATTCCCTTCGTAACCTCTCTGATCTCAATCTCAATTTCAACCATCTAACTTTAATCTAACATTTAATAATTGTTGCTTCAATGTTAAAGAAGAGTTAATTGAGTTTAACATTAGAACAAAGTGACTGTTAAAATGAGATCTACTATTTTTACACTTACAAATTCAAATCAACTCTCTTTACTTCAAATTCTCCAACTGTTTTCATAGCTTTCACCAGCTGAAATAAAAGACAACATAACAACAATTAGATGCAATATCGTGATTTCCGAGTGAAATAAATTTCTATATTTTCAATGAGTTAATCACAGGATTTATCTAACTTGCGTGCGAATTTTTCTAACCCTCGTGAAGTTTCCTGTGAAATATACATAACATAGATTAGTGCGCAATACACAATTCATCAATCAATAATTTCTTTTATTTTCATTATTTTGATGATCTTTTTGTCAGGTCTATCCAAATCATGTATATAACAAATAGTATAACTAGTTCGGGGTGACAAATATCAATTCTGATGTCACTTGTGTCGAATAACGCCAGGATTCAACAAGTGCCCGGAACTTGTTGTTCCGCACAAGTTGAATCCCCTAGTGTTATTTGCCATCCCTCATTAGTTATATACTATAACTACTCAACAGCCAGGCCCCGGCACCACAAAACTTTAAAAAAAATACTTAAGTCTGAGAATATTCTCAACTAATTGAGTTTACTATGGGAGTTGAGAATCATCTCAGACTTAAGAATATTTTTTTGCTTAGTGGCGCCGGGGCCTGGAATCCATTTGCACAATAAAACAGGGTATAAAGCTGGTTGTTGTTTTTTTTTTCAGCAGATTATCAAGAATTAACAGTGACACTGACATTAGTAATGTTTTTATTGTCACATTATTGTTCTTAAAATAATTTCTACATTTTGCATTTAAAATGTGTTAGAGAGATCCAAACAATTTTTTGTTTTAATATCAAACTATAACAAAAGTATTTGTATATTCCTGCTAATTTAACCTTAAAATGTTTTACAAAAATGATAATTACCTCCTCTTCATTTAATATCTTCCTATATTTTGTGGTTCTGGATAACAATGTAACTCTTATTTTGTCCTCCTGTTGGAGAAAGACAAAAAAATTCCATTCTTCATCAAGTATGAAATAGTAAGCACAATACATGAAGCTCTTTTTTCTTAAAACAAACTTGTATCTTGAAAGGTTTATGTTGAAAGAATTTAAGCTTCAGGCTTTAAATCAAATTAAAAATTTAAGTTTGAATTATTCACACTGTCTAGTCAATATGGGAGAGAGAAAAAAAAAATTATCCCAGAAAATTGCATCGGACTGGGCAAGATAATTGTTGTCTGTTTACCTCTAATGGTCTGCTTGCATTGGGAAAAAACAAGGCCAAGTATTACTCTGCTGACAATGACAGAGTTCAACATTCTACTAAAATTTCTTTCTTTTATATGAAGAAGGAAAATGCATCTTTTATGGGTCTGAAATAACTTTGTAAAATTGAAAAAAATGACAGTGTAAGGTTTTTGATTTTATAAATATCACGATTCAGGAACTGTACACCTATTGTTTGACAGACACATGAAAGGATGGACAGATGGAGTGAATCTAGACCTGCTGTCTCCACTGCAATTACAGGTTAAACAATGAATACTGTGAGCCAATTCTAACTAGTAGTATCCCGGCTTAAGTAACAAGAAATGTGTGAGCCACTGTTCACTCAGTATACCCCCAAAAAATCAACAAAGTCGGTAATCAATAAGTAGATATCTGTTGGTACCTCATACATATACATAATATCAAATTCATAATATCATAATATCAAATTCCTGATAAGAGCGTATACATATACATAATATCAAATTCCTGTGATAAGAGGTGCTGGAGGAAACTGTTACAAAAAATTGGAACAATTGGCCAGTATTGTCAATAATTAACTAAAATGGTAAACAGGAAGTAGATATCATACAAACATAATTTCAGTACTCATGATAAAGGACCTCAGACTGAAGCAAAATACCGAATTTCAAGACTGTGATTGGTGGTTGCTGGGAAAACTGTTATGAAAGTTAGGACTGATGGAAGGACATATGTAAACCAGTGTACCCCTCCCCCTTCTTTGAAGCCAGAGTATAATAAGCAAATGAAAAGTTTGAGAGAACTACAGAATACTGATACAACTAAACAGTATACCCCCTTATCTTTCAAGTAGGGGAACAGATATGCAACTTGTATGGATACTCACAAGAGGTCCTTCTTGTGGCACATTAAGCCTATGCATTAAATGTTGATTGAATGCTCTGAAAAAACTGCTTCTTTCACATCCAGGTATCTGAAAAATAGAAATTATATAAAGAGATGGTGTCTTTCAATATGGAGATTCATTATATGGTTCACTAAATTCAAAATCAATCAATGTTAAAGAAAACACAAGCCACATATAACACAAGTAATGCTGTGAGCGAGCTCACAATAGGATACCTCCGCTTCATATTGGACTCTGTACTGTAAACAAGAGGCTCCCAGGAGCCTGAATCACTCACCTGGTCTTGATGTTGACCCTATACTTTTGTAGAGCTAAATGAGCTAAACATTTAAGCAAGCAACAGCTTTTCTCTACCTGCAATAGTTTTCATTCTATAGGCCAAAAGCACCATTTTTCACCTATAAGGGGCCATAACCCCTATAAGGAGTCATCTGACAACTTCGACCCTATGGAGACTTTTGTAGAGCTAAATGAGCTGAACATTAAAGCAAGCAACAGCTAATCTCTATCTGCAATAGTTTTCATTCTGTAGGCCAAAAACATGAAAAATCGCTATTGTTCAGGGGCCGTAACCCCTATAAGGGGTCACCTGACAACTTCGACCCTATGGAGAATTTTGTAGAGCTAAATGAGCTGAACATTTAAGCAAGCAACAGCTAATCTCTATCTGCAATAGTTTTCATTCTGTAGGCCAATAACATGAAAAATCGCTATTTTTCAGGGGCCGTAACCCCTATAAGGGGTCATCTGACAACTTCGACCCTATGGAGAATGTTGTAGAGCTTAATGAGCTGAACATTTAAGCAAGCAACAGCTAATCTCTATCTGCAATAGTTTTCATTCTGTAGGCCAAAAACATGAAAAATCGCTATTTTTCAGGGGCTGTAACCACTATAAGGTGTCATCTGACAACTTCGACCCTATGGAAAATTTTGTAGAGCTAAATGAGCTGAACATTTAAGCAAGCAACAGCTAATCTCTATCTGCAATAGTTTTCATTCTGTAGGCCAAAAACATGAAAAATCGCTATTTTTCAGGGGCCGTAACCACTATAAGGGGTCATCTGACAACTTTGACCCAATGAAAACTTTTGTAGAGCTAAATGAACTGAACATTTAAGCAAGCAACAGCTTTTCTCTATCTGCTATAGTTTTCATTCACTAAGCCAAAAACATGAAAAAATATCATTTTAGGGGCCGTTACCCCTATAAGGGGTCATCTGACAACTTCGATCCTATGGAGACTTTTGTAGAGCTAAATGAGCTGAACATGTAAGCAAGCAACAGCTCCTCTCTATCTGCTATAGTTTTCATTCCATAGGCCAAAAATATGAAAAAAACGTTATTTTAGGGGCTGTAACCCCTATAAGGGTTCATCTGACACCTTCGACCCTATGAAGACTTTAGTAGAGCTAAATGAGCTGAACATTTAAGCAAGCAACAACTTTTCTCTATCTGTAATAATTTTCATTCTATAGGCCAAAAACATGAAAAAATGCTATTTTTCACCTTTAAGGGGCCGTAACGCCTATAAGGGGTCATCTGACAACTTCGACTCAATGGAGACTTTTGTAGAGCTTTTGATGCTGAAGCAGTAGCGTGGCATCAGATTTCATCTATCTCTTTATACTTTTTGATTTACAAGCCAAAAACAGTAGTCTGACCCCCCTAGTCTATTTTAAGTAACGGCGGCCATGTTGTTTGGACAGCGGTCACCATTTGTGCAATCTTGGTAGAGGACATCCCATAGATGAAGTGTGCAAAGTTTCAAAGCAATCCCTTCAGTCGTTTCAGAGGAGAAGATTTTCAAAGAAAAGCTAACGACAACGACGGACGACGACGACGGATGACGACGACGGACGCCAAGTGATGGCAATAGATCACATGGACCTTTGGTCCAGGTGAGCTAAAAAAAATAATATCAAGTCCAGTTATCCCCCCTCGATTATAACCGAGAACAATACAAATTCTTCATGCACATCTACAGATGATGTACTTCCTACATGTAAAGTTTCATCAAAATCCTTCAAGCCGTTTAGGAGAAGTTTGGCTTACTAGTCTCTCATTGAATAATGTAATTAAAAAGGTCTAAGTCCAATTATCTCCCCTGAATGATGTCCGAGTGTGATAACAATTCTTCATGCACATCTACATTTGATGAACTTCCTTCATGTGAATTTTCAGCAAAATCCTTCAAGCGGTTTAGGAGAAGCGCTTACCAGTTATGTGGACAGACGGACAGACAGACAGACAGGATGTTTCCTAGTATATACCCCCCCCCCCAAACTTTGTTTTGCTGGGGGTATAAAAAAAACCCCAAAACTTACATACTATTCATTAAATATCAATCAAGAGTATTTTTATCGTCATTTACATATTTTTATTATCTTTTTTATCTAGAGTTGTTTATTTGATTTCTATTGTTCTTTTTTTTAAACTTACTAAAGGCATGTTGTAGTAAAGTCCATATCTCATTCTGGGAAGTAATGAAAATACAGCATCTTTAAAACAAACCTGTAAAAGATAATATAATTCCATTTATCATTTCTTAAAATTTCTATTTAATTTACATGGTGATTCATTTTTAATAAGATATTCATATATTATTTTAATAAATAAGATAAACACATTCAAATAAAATCGATAATAGATTTATATTCTTTAAACTGCAATATTAAATTTTTCATTTATATAAAATTAAATAAAGAAATCCTAATTTTTATCTCAAAATAAAAACACTAAATTAAAATTTATAGCAGGTGCAAAACAATAAGAATCCTTCCCAGTGAATATGGATAATGAAATAAAATGTTAACACAGAGATATGTCTCGCCTGATGCAGCTGGACACAATAAAGAATAAGAACAAGCTCATCCAACGCGCGCCCTCCTGTTTGACAGGAAAATTTGATAAGGAACTGTATGAAAGAAAAGGGCGCTGACTATTTTTTTTAATTGTGAGCCCTCTTGTTAACATTGGCCACATCAGTATTAGCTCTAAAATCTCAAAGCCAGTAGACCGTGACTGCAAGAGCATACACATGAAAAACTTTTGAAATTGATCTGTACTAATGCTAATGCAAGTGCATACCAAATATTAATGGTGTACCATAACTGCTTTATGTTAAACAGACTTAAGAAAAAAGGTTAACCTCGGCCAAATCAGTGTAAAATTAAAGTCAGTAGACCGTGACTGCAAGAGCATACAGATGAAATCCTTTTAAAATTGATCTGTACTGATGCTTATGCAACTGCATAACAAATATCAATGGTGTAACATAACTAGTTCGCATAAAAAAGACTTAAGCAAAAATTTTTAACCAATTGTGAATGCCGCAAAAAACCTGTCTACATTTGGTACTTGCCCTTTGACCTGCATACTGACTAAGGCGAATGATTGGATAATCTGTGAATGCTTTCCATGTAACTTCAAAGAAATCTCTATATATCATTTCACTCTGAAAAAAAACATAAACATTTTTTATCAATTTTTATTTGACTTTGACAAGTACTATAATAAACATCATAAACTAGCTCTATTATTAACAAAGGATGAAGTACAGGAAAAAAAACATTATTCCTTTGCCTCGATGTGTTCATTAAATTGTTAATATCTTTCATCTTTGTATTTTAAAGTATGCAGAATGTGACATAACTTAAATTTGTGAGCATCATGTGGTGAATTTGGAATAATACATTAAATTGGATTAAAAGTAAATTCATGAATTTGTGGTTGTAACAAGTTTATCATGTTAGAAACCAAATTTCGTGGTTTGCCTGAAGATTTCAAACGATGAAAATTGGTGCCCATGATAAATGAAACATTTACAGTAACAAAACAGCAAAATAGGTTTTGTGCTAGCATTATCATACATAGGATGTGCCTCCCTTCATTGGTTATGATGAATATACCTACTGTATCCCACATGACAATGTTGATATCAGTAGAAAATGAATTGTTGACATGCTGAGATGCATAGATGTTGACAAAGTCACAGAAATGATGATACAAGTTCACACCTAGAATAGAAATTAGCAAAAAGGATGGCCCAAATCCACAATTAGAATAAAAAGTCACAGAAATGGTGGTACAGAAATATTTATAGATAAAGACTGTGGTATCATTAATGATTGTTATTAGTGATAATCATTAAAACACATGCAAAAAAGAAAATTAAGAATTCAACAAAATGCACTGTAACAGAAATGATGTCTAGTTGATCAGCAGAATTATATAATTCCAAAAAAAAATGATGATTTCGTGTGTGGCTTGTGGTTTTGGATAGTTTTTTCTTCATATTTAAAGGTAACAACAAAACTACCAAACTGGTATGATCAATCTGGTATATCTATAAAGGAAAAAAGACAAAACAATGCAAAGACATACCGGAGAAATTGAAGATCACAATGGTATTTTAAAAGATTGATTGATTGATTGATTGTTGTTTGCTTTATGTCCGGTCGGCAATATTTCAGCCACCATAGGGACATTAACAAGTTGTGATATATTACTAAAAATCTCAGTATAAAACAAAGTCAAAAGACCCCCGATAAAACAAAAAGTATGACAAGATAAAAAAACACCAACTAAAAAGAGCACATTAAAATATAAAACTTGTCATAAAGAACAAACTACAATGAAAAAAACTATGTACTACGATGATATAAACAAATAAATGAATAATGTAAAACAACAAAAGAGTATTTTAAAAGAAATGTTGGATAAAACCAGGTTTTATGGTGCCAAACCTCTCTCTCCCATTGGGATCTTAGAGTCGGGTCACACAAAACACAACATGATTGTAGTGTTGTAGGGATAATGAGGTGATCATCTCAAAACAACAAACTGCCAAAAACTTTTTGAAATAGTCGTGAATCGTTTCATCTGACACAATCTTAAAGGACAAGATATGATAAGAGCCCAATTTTGCTCCCAATTTTGAAATTATTAAAATGAGCTAAAAGTATGTGATGTATACTTTAAATTAGTTTAAGTTTACTATATCAGCATTATTTTGTTTAAAGTGATCCATTATGATGTTAAAATAGTTACCCAAAGTGGCTTTAAAATCATGAATTGATGAAAAACTGCAAAAAAAAATGCAATTTTGAAGTGGTTTTGAGCAAATTTAACTATGAGCCACACAGAGTACCACTACAATAATTTATGAAGATAATCATTTTTAATATAGAAACAAACCACAAAAATATCTTTGTGGTACTCTGTGTGGATCATAGTTAAATTTACCCTTTACTACTCAAAATTTGTATGATTTTAAAACTTTTTCACATAAATGTCATTTTCACATAATTTGATGACGTCAGTGTGATGTATAAACAAGATTTAGTTAGAATTAATGTTATTTTACTCTACCTTGTTTATCTAAGAACTGATCTAGAATAATTCAACCTTAGTTTAATTATTTTAAAAAAAATGGTAAATTAGGGGGCCAAATTTAGCACTTATCATATCTTGTCCTTTTGCTACCAGTGATTGACATCAAAAGAAAAATTTATTAAGAGACCGTCTTTTAAAACATTTGTCTAAAACTCAATCACGGAAACAGCAGGCATTAGTTACAATACTTCAAACCTAATTTTCTTATTAAATTTCTTGTATGCATTAGAAACTTTGTCAAACAGTTTTATTAAGAAATGAATTTTATGATAAATATGAATATCTCAAAATTATAAATCACTGTTTAACTCCATAATTAAAATACCTGCATCTAGCTTGATGAGAATGGTAGGTTTATCTATAACTATATCACAGTTACTTTCTGGTGAGGATGGTAAAGATGTAAAATGCTCTAACTCTGCATACCTACATATTGAAAGATCAAATCATAAATAAATCATATGACAACAAAGAAACTGTGAGCCACTACTCACTCAGTATACCCGCCAGCTTATCCCCTTAATTGACAAAGGCGGTAACAGGAGGTACAAGTAGTTATCCAACAGACCTTATATATACTCGCAATAAAGGACCCAATACTGAAGTAATATACCAAATTTCAAGTCACTGTGATTTGTAGTTGCTGAGAAAACTGCTATGAAAATTTTCAACAGACCAATAATGTTGAAGTTTAACCAAGTGGGTTAACATGAAGTAGATATGAACAGACCTAATTTGGTACTCATAATAAAGGATCTCATAGTGAAGTCATATAACAAATTTCATGTCACTGTGATTTGCAGTTGCTGAGAAAACTGTTATGAACATTTTCAACAATTGACCAATAATGTTGAAATATGACGGTAAAGTCAGTAAAGAGGAAGTAGATATCTGACAGACCAAATGTGGGTACTTCTAATAAAGGACCTCATACTAAAGTCATATGTCTAATTTCAAGGCACTACGATTTGTAGTTGCTGAGAAAACTGTTAGCAAAATTTTCAACAATTGACCAATTGACTAAATTGGTTAACAGGAAGTAGATATCAATATGTGATAAAGGACCTCATACTGAAGTCGTATACCAAATTATGTTGGGGACAGACAGAAGGAGGGATGGACGGACGAACAGACAAACAGAGGTAAACCTGAATACCCCTGCCCCCTCTACCAGCAGGTGGCAGCCAACATGTTTTAAAATGTAAAACTAGATTTTTCTGGCAGCTTTCAATCTTAGGCGTTTATGTTATGAACTTCCACATATGAGGGAAGCTTACTCTATATTGAGAAAGGAAAGTTGGAGCCAACAAACATAAAGAAAGAATAAAGTAGTAAAGATCATTGTAGGAATTCATTGATGTGGAAACCAGGTTAATCACTCACAATCTGAATAAAGTCAAAAGGACTTTATGAAAAGTTTTTAAGTTTCTCGACTGGTTTACATAGCCATTATCTCCTTTAAATTTATCTTTTATTGCTAATATTTCTTTTAATTCTAATCAAAAATTGAAACACATATACTTTATATTCTAACATCTTCAGACCACTTCATACAACTTTTATGGTAGTTACCATGACTGTAAGGGACTTTTGTGCTCTCTTTGTTCCTTCAGTAAACCTTTGTCCAGATTACATTTCCCTCCAATTTCTCCTTCTTTGAACATATCCTCCTTAAACCTGGAAAACAAACAGCTATGCAATGATCTTTACTGTTTTATAATATACTCATGGAAAAAAGAAACTGTGCATGCCTAAAATTTCTTCTTTAAAGTGGTGCACAGTTTCTTTTTTCTGTTAGTATAAATACAAAAATCAGTGAGTCATAGACAAAAATGTCTAGATTTCATTTCACAAGATACATATCAAATACCATAAGGCTAAGAGGCTGTGATATGTAATGGCTGAGAAAACTGTTACAATAATATTTTCCTGCTCATTTACCAGCCAAAGCCAACACACAGCCAAACATGTTTGAAAGTTAAACTCTCATTCCTGAATTATTAGGTGGCAAGTTTAGAATCCCACCCCTTTTGTTTGTTTTGTTTGCTCCTGTTGTATTTTCTATGTGTACACAAAATTTTCCAATAGACCTTTTCAGAAATTGTGCTGCATTGTGGGATTGTAATTGTCCTCAACATTGTTGATTTGGTCATAACGCTATTTACAAGTACAATGAGCAATGTTTACAAGGACAGAAGTTGGATTTCTGAATAAGTCCATTAAAAGTTCTCTGCCTAAGCTGCGGTCGTCAGTACAGGATTAAGTTATGAGTCTTGACAGTTGCACAACCAAACATTAATAACAAGCTTTTGTCTTCTGCTAAAATGTGAAATAGAAAACTAAATTGCAGAATTTCATAAAAAGTGTATTTTTCATTTTCTGTTTATCAAGGGTTTTTACAGAAAGGTGAATGTTCGTAATGTCTAGTTATTTTTAGTATTCATAACATAAAGACAAGAAGATGTAAACAATAAAATTAAGTACCTGTCATTGCTCTCTTTGAAACTGAATTTAGTAAAATCTAAATAGATATTCTTGGCTCTGCAGAATCTTGTATATCTTGAACATTCTAATAAAGAGTCTGACTGAAATGAAATATATTCAAATATCAAAGTAGTTATCCATTTTCTTTTGCAGTTTACAGAAATTATTGATACAAAAGTAAAATTAAGTTTAAAAGCATAAAGCATGTACATTATTTACATAGACCAGTTCTCAGTAACAACAAAAATAACCATCCATAACCTGTAACAGATTAATGACTACAGATGTTGATTCTTTGAGAAATTCAATTACATTCATTTACAATACTTGATATGGTCCAAAATGGTTGTTTTTGTTACCATGGCAATTGTTGTC
Organism: Arcuatula senhousia; assembly: GCA_963971305.1. NCBI lineage: Eukaryota > Metazoa > Mollusca > Bivalvia > Mytilida > Mytilidae > Arcuatula > Arcuatula senhousia. The sequence continues at coordinate 23,203,642 of OZ020303.1, read as the reverse complement.
ACCTAATTTTTTATTTAGTTTGATATTTTGGCCAACACTCAGCTAAATCTGTGAGAGACATGAAGATTGGTTCTTACAAAGGTAATGGTGAGCATCCACATGATGGAAAGCAATGGAGTAGAGGTGACAAGGGCCATTTATGGCCTATTCCGCTTACTCTTTCTTACCTAAGTTTACTCATGTCACGACTTGAGTTGGCGTTGTTGATTTCCATTCGGTTGATTTTGTGTTTTCTGTTTCTTCATGCTGTTTTTGTTCATGTTTACCGTACCAGTTTCGTCGTTGCCCTTTCAGACTTTTAACACTTGAATGCCCCATTGGTGCCTCTTTGCTTCTCTCAAAATAGTCATTTTCAGGCTTTTTTTTTAATGTACACATATATATTGGAACTTATCGCCACTACTATGTTCAAGATGTTTGTGTTATATAATGTTAGAATAAAAGCTATTACATTTGTACTATTGTTTAACATATCTTTGATGAATGTTGTAAACAAATTGATGACTTATTAAAAGTCATTTTTTTGCAGCTGTTACTTGCTAACTTTCAATTTTCTCTTGTTGTTTTATTGGTATTTTGCCCTCAATACTTTGGTCTAAGATGGATTTGATAGTAAGCTTTAGTTAGGCTTAATAAAATAATATGTCTGTTAAAAACTCTGTTTCCCCATTTCCAACCGCCCCTATTTTTTTCACCCGACCCTAAAGATTTTATTGACATTTTGGAAGAAGCACTGAACAGGTTGCTTCGTTAATGAATAAAGATAAAATAATTTTTTAAAAAAACAAAATATTGTTATTTCCTACCTACCCTGCTTTCCAAGGCTTGGTAGCAGAAAACAAATATATATTTTTCTTTAGCTTTATCATTTAAACACCATAAGAATTGTTTTTTTATGTATTTCGATTCAAACTACTCTTCAGAACCTTTGAATATTATTTCATTTTTTTCTTTAAAAAATCATATATGAATGTTGTCGTTGAATCTTCACACAAAACCACAAAAATATAGATGTATGGAATTATTGCAATTTAATAACCTACATCTAAGTTATCAAAATAAGAATGTTTTACAGTTATCAGTAATTAGCGGCTTTTCCCTTTGATCTCATCTGCCTGATATCTTTTTGTATCATGAACAGTCCATGTTACAGGAAAATATCAGATGGTAGAACTTGATAACTGTGACATCATGCAATGAAATGTGACGTAATTTGTGATGTCATTGTACTGAAAAGTTGTAAAATGTGTGCGATTGTTAATTACCAATAAAAAGAATATTATATACTTTCCTTTTTAATACTATCTACATCTAGTCTCGTCCCATTAGACTCATCCTACCGGACTCGTCTGATACTCGCCTGGATATAGAATGGTATTAAAAAGGAAAGTACATAATATTCTATAGATATTAACTACAACATATTTACCTCAGTATTTGGCTTACAAATAACTTTTAATTCCTCTCTCCTTTCCTTTATATAGCCAAAGTCTGCACCCTTCCAAAACTGATTAATCTGAGATTCCTTGTCTTTCACCCTGTAAATATTGTACATTTCATTTAAATGACATTGTACGGCTGTGTTTTTGTTTTTGCTCCATCATTGTACAGTTATTGCTGCCTTGTCACTGATGATTGAATCTCCAAAGGGCTATTACAGATATAAATGTCTGGAGAAGGTGATTGTAGGCACTTTATTCTAGGGGAAATGAAATTCTATTATGTAGCACTAAATCTGATAATTCTGAAATACCATTTCAAATATATATTGCTCTATATTTTTACAAAAATGTTGAAAAAAGTATACAGTTCTTTTACTTGTAAGACGTGTATTTTAACTAGTAGATTTTTTTATCTTCTTATAAGTGAATTTTATAGAGTTAAATCATATGATATAGCAATGGAACTGATCACATTCAAAGCTTGAGTTCTAACAAGATCCAAGTGATACAAAACTGGTGGGGAGGGCCTTCAGAAGACAGAACCTCATTTTAATTGAAATTTTATTTCATTCAAAACTTCCTTTTCATAAAGAAGGTCAAACATAATCTAAAATTTCTGGATATTGCCCTGTTTAATTTAAGTGTTACACTCTTTATAAATAAGAATTACCCACCATCCACGGCTGTTTCCTGGACAGACAGGGGTACCCATTCGTTGTTTCTCCGGACATTTCTCCTCATATCCCCAGCATGTCTTTAAAGACAAGGCTGTCTAAAATTACATAAAAAATACAAATAGCATAAACAGGAAAAAACATATTATAGTAAATGAGAAATCAAGGATGCCAAAAGTCAAAAGGTTTAAGGTCAAGGTGAGATATTAGGATGGAAAAGGTTTTTGGCAAACTGCATGTATATGACCAATGGATCCATAAATGTATCCTACCAAATATCAGCAACCTAGGACTAATAGTAGCTAAGTAATGATCTAATGATAAAGCGTGAGAGAACTGTGGACTGACATAGGAATAAAAAGAGTATACCCATTCCTCTTTGAAGTGGGTTAACCAGGGATTCCCAATGCATAAGTCATGTTCCACGATTTTTTTTTCAACCACAAATATCAATATATTTTCTCTCAATCAACAAAAAATGATGATCACTGGTGCTCATGATTTAAATCTTTGACAGTAATATCTTTTTATTTATTATTAATAAACTGTAATAAAATATAACAAGAAAAGGTCATTGAATCTGGCATTTCCATTAACTTTTGAAAATATGTGTTTCTTTTTTTACATTGTGTTGGAACTCAAAAAATTTCATGACAGATTATTCGGACAAACAAACATTCCAAAAACTGTCAATATAAAACAATATATTAATATACCCTTAAATAGGTTTTATTTACCACATTATCAACAGTTATGACCTTTCACTGACCTCATAAGTTTATATCATCTAAATATGTCTGACCTAAGACTGACCTCACAGAACGGTAAAATCAATAGGCATGTACAAGTATTAATCATAACAAGTCCACAGTGTTCAATCCTGGTATTACATGTAATAAAGGGATCAATCCTGAATCAGAAATGGAATCTTCTAGCGAAGTACTTGTAAGAGGGTATGGATTTTGAGAAGGGGATCTCTTCAATTTCTTAAGATTTTGGTCATTAAATTCTCTGCTCTTAAAACCCCATACACTTCCTCATAGATATATTGTATATAGTTATTCTGAAATCGTCATAGACAATATAAAAATCATATTTTAGACGAGAGGCTCCAGAGAGCCTGAATCACTCACCTGGTACTGAAGTCATAATAATAGGTTCTTTTCTATGTGCTATACTTCTTACTTACACCTTTGACACAAATAGTCACACAATGGAGACTTTTGTAGAGCTAAATAGGGTTAAAGTTTAAGCAAACAACAACTTTTTAAATTCAGGGATTTTCCTACCTTATATTTGGGGCTGAATATGGGCCGCATTCCCAATGTAAAATATGCCCCAAAATACCCAATTTCCAAACTTCAGTTTTCTAAATTACTGCTTGTTATGTGAGCTGTGTCAAGAGCATTTATTCTACATCTCATTATTTTCTATTCAGGGTCATATAACAAGTGGAATTTTTGTTAAAGAAGGCAATCAGTAAAATGAGCAAAGAAATGAAAAAAACACTTCTTTATAGCAATTATCTTTTAACTCTTCTGAAGCAGAAAAAAAACCAATTTATTCAAAATCAGAACTATGCTTTCCAAATTATTGGAGCATTTGTACAGGGGAATGAATTCCCACATCCCAAATTTTATGAGTATATTTTCCCAATTGGAAGTACCCAGGCCCCTTACCAAAAAGGGTTGGAAAATCCCTGAATTTATCTGCACTAGTTTCCACTCTATAGGGCAAAAACATGAAAATGCTTTTTTTTTTACCTGACACCTGACAACTTCAACCGAATGGAGAATTTTTTAGATCTTAACTGAGCTGAAGGTTTAATCAAGCACAGCTTTTTTCTATCTGCAATAGTTTTGAAATGTACATACACATTTTTCCAAAGGAAATCTGAATTCTTTGTCTTAAAAAAACTTTTTAGTTAATTCATTGATTGGTTGGTGTTTATTTTGTGTCTTGTCAGCAATTTTTCAGCCGTCACCATGAGGACAAAAATATATTTACAAAACATAAATAAAATTTGATGTAAAATAGAAAGAATCATTGACAAATAAATAGATAAAACCAAACAGTTAAAATTATAGAATAAAAATAAATTTCAATAATATTGATAATAATTCAAACAAACTAAAGAAAATAAGTAGTTACATGTTACTAAACAAGAAGAACAAACAATGAAAACAAAGGAACTTAAACCTTGAATACAATTCAAGTTCTTTCAAGAAATTGATTATATATATATGGCATTGGTTTTGATGGTGTTGAAGCATCTATGTATCTGTAGCAGCAAGATCAACCTGAATTTTTTATCCTTTGAAATCTGGCCAAAATCCAGAAGGCAACAAAAGGCACACAACACACAAAGACACAACCAAACAACCACCAACAATTAAAACTGAATGAAATTCAGGTGTACAGTCTTAATCATGAAAAACGGGGGTAAAGACAAAAATGGACAGATTTGTCACAGTTTGACAGGAAGCAGTTGAGCAACCAACCCAAAATAGAATTCCACAAGAATTTAGGACCCCAGTCTGATGCTGCAAGTCAAATATTATTCTGCCATCCCAAACATTCAATCACCCAGGTTTTCGCTTTGTAAAATCTGACGAAAAATAACAATGAGCAAATTCTTTTTTACATTTGGAAATGACATTAAAGACTGCTATGCTCTTTTGACCTTTTATCTATGCCAAGCCAATGTCAATTACCTGAAGATGACCAATTGATCCAAAATCTTCCTCTGGTCTTACCTTAAATGGACAATTCTCATCGTTCTCACACTCCTCCCTAATGTCTGGATTGTTGGTGAAAAAATAAGAGATATGTTCCTCTGGTAGATTGAGACTGGTCCAATTAAATGTTCCCTGAGTTAGAGTGAAAATCCAAACAAAAAGTATACTCTTTAATATAAGGGCACCATTACATCTCATCCTAAAACAGAGGGAAAATTTTATACTTCAAAATCAAAGACAAAAGGATGGGTAGCTATATTTGCACATAGGTTTCTCTACTGATAAAAAGCTAGTCTTTTAATATGGGGCTTTTGAAGGGGAAAGATATGCATGCTTTCATTTTTATCTAGCCTTTTTATAATAAGTACAGAAGAAAGTGGCATATCTAAAAAGACGAAACTTGATACAGACCATAAATGTAGCCTTCAGCCCTGGCATGTTTTAAAACATGAGATGTGTGGGATGTCCCACAAGGGTCCTCGGACTGCATATTTCTCTGTTTGCCTTGCAGCTATCTCATTAAATATGTGTCTACAGTATTATGACTCAAATGCAACAAGCAAAGAAGATATAATAATATCATTATGAACCTGCTTAGGGCTAAAGGTAATCCTTCATGTTTATCTGTAAATGTTATAAGTTACTGTAATCAAGGTATGAGACATCATTGGGGGCCTCAAGGTTGTGATGGACCATCAGTAAGGACTGTTGTCATGAATGCTTATCATCTATTTTCTTTTCTTTATTTTTGTCCATTTGAAATTAAAAATTAAAGTTTGTTCTTGCCTGCAAAAACAATGTTTCCCCCTTGTTTATCCAAATGTTCAAAGGGCCATTACTTCCATATAAATTTGAGGATTTCCTGAAAATATGCACAGCTTACTACTATCAAACTTCCTAAAATTGTATGAAGTAGCTTCAAATGAGTTTTTTTTTTATAAATTCTCAATCATGGGAGTCCTAAATCAGTTTATCATTAAATCTTTAATTCAGCAAAAGCATCTGGCACAAAAATTATAAAGATGCCTTTTAATATTTTTTTAATAACAATTTTTTTTGACTGCAGGTAAAAATGCATAGGTACATGAATATACCTTATTTGTTTTAAGTTATATTATATCAGTTATGTAAATCACATCCTTGTCACTTTTAAGAATCCTACAAATCTTTATAATCTAGACATGATCTCACATGTAACTGAATATACAGAATCAGTCTCAGAATAGTTGAGAAAAACTAATATATGTATAATGTAATGAATTTCTGACAAAAAAATGGTTTGACAACAATGACCAACTTATGTGCATACTTTCCAAAATCAGAATTACTGTTAAAAAACCATTAACTTAATTACTATGATCTTTCTACAATCTTACCTGAACTTTCAATGTCTGACATACATGTATAATTGTCATGATTGTAAATATGTCATTCAATGTTTGATATCATGACTTTTTAATTTCAAATTTCTCAAAATGAGAATTTCAAACTGATATAAGTTGAGATAAAATTTTAATCTTCAACTGTTTCCAGACAACATAAGATATTTGACTTTGAGAGAATATATACTCATACCTAAAAGTCAACTGAATTTGCTTTAGTGGTCTCAACAGCTGTGCAAAATTATTTTTCATTCTATATATTCAGCCTACATGTACCTGAATTTTGAGTATTCAATATGGGAATAAAAAGTACCAAAGTTTGTGACGTCACTGAAAAAAAAAGATTTTGCAATTTACAACCTTTTTAATTTGAACTTTGTTTTTTGTTTTAATGATTTGTTAAAATGATTTATTATTGCAATATGCCTTAGCAGTTAATACACAAAGCAAACTGGACACAAAAAGATAAAAAATCCCTACCCCATTGAATTCCAGAGACAAAAATCCTTGCTTTGTTTGTATGCAATATCCATTGTCCAATAATTTTTCAATTTAATGAAGGTTTTACGTCTTACTTTGTTAACCTGATAATATGGAGTAGGCATTGCCTAAATGCGAGTATAGCTAAAAGGGACTACGGTTTGTTTATATAATGTATTTGGGGCGAGATGGTATGGGGCGATTAAGCTTCGAGACACGTTAGTTTCGTACGTGCATTTAACCAAGATGAAACGAGCAGCTTATGTGTATTTATTATTTTAAGAATATTATTTTCTTGTAAAAAGCGCAATTTATTATTTTTTAAGCATTATTTCTTTTCTTATAAATTATTTTAACATTCACTCCGGCCCTGTAAAAATAATAACCCTTTCCGGACCATAAAAAATCTAAATCAGCATTAGCAAATTTCTCGCGGAAACAAATACCGTAGAGCTCTCCGCTCGAGCGGGCACTTCGTGCCCGCTTGCGAGCTATGCTCGCTATTAAAATAAGGATTGAATAAATCAATGCCCTTATGGGTGTGTTTGTCCTCCCAATCTTTGATTTTTTAATTTCAGGTTGCATCTTTATGCATCCTGAAGAAAGGACAAAAAGTTATACAAATACATGCAATATATGGACATTGAAACTACTAAAGGAGCTTATCAATGCAGTTATATCCTCCTACTTGAAAGCTGTAAATAGTCTTTCATGTATGACTAGTTATGTCTGAAGTCTTGATAATTGATTTATGGCTGGAATTCATGTTTTTGAAAAGAATTACAAAACATTGTCAAATTTTAATTTAGATCTGCATTTTTCCCATAAATACAGGCCCTAAAAATGCATCCTGTTGTAATATCTTTAGTACAACAAGTGTTAATACAATCTAAGTACATGTAAGCTTTGTTTTATGCAATAAAAATATGATGCCTCATTTTTTTAAGGGGGAGGAGCTTAGCTGCTGAACTAGTTTAACCCATGAGACTGTCCTAAGCCAGGAATCTTTGACAAATCTTTTGTTTGTACTTTTTGTTGTGGTGTCTTTCCTTTACTATTTGAACTGCATTCTTTTTATTTTGACCTTGGGCAAAACAGAAAGCAGGTCATACTGGCCTTGTTGAAGGCTATTGGCTGTTGTGATCTTTCTAAATTGCCACTTGTTTATGAGGGCTATGTCACATACATTTATTCCACATCTCATTATCTTCTAATTATAGCCATCCTTAACCAGCTGAGCTATGGAAGTACTTCTTTGGCTCAGTGGGTTAAAGCGCTGTCTATGCCATGGGAGGCCAATTTGGTGCTTGTGTGTGGTTCCTTCACTGCAATAAAGCACTCAAGTCAACAAGTAATTAGAATTTTGTATGTATTTCTTTTTCTATTCTGAAATCTATTACATCATAAGCAGACTGTAATCATTAATCAGCTGTCATTGATTACAATTTTTCAAGTAATCAGAGTAATCAGCCAACAATCTAATTACATGTACATGTAATTTAATTCAATCAGGTACTTTCAAAAATGCCCTCTCATCCTGATTACAATGCAGAATTTAATTCTTAATATAATATATGCACAGTTATCTTCATAAATACTAGTAAAAGTGCTTGTTCACAGTTCTAATCAATATCACATTAAGTTAATCTTTAAACAATTTATGTCTTAACCTGGATGATTCTTGATGTGCAAATCATAATTAAAAATATTAATGGATTATTAAAATGGAACCAGTTAACTATATCCTTTGGAATTTTTCAATAGATTTGTTTTCCAATTAAGTTTTTTTTTTTTTTAATTAAATATTCGATCCTTTATTAATTGTCACCCGTCACATTGGCAGATGAGTATTTTTTATAACTGTTATACTTCACCTTTTAAAAAGTGGTGACTTTAATAGGACAAATACAGCGCATGGATCATAAAGTTAGCATAAAGTTAGCATTGAATTTTAGATGATTAAATAAATTTTGAATAAACATACACAAGGAAATAATTAAATAAAATATATAATACAACATTTGAAAAATAAATAAATAAAGAAACACCTAATTGATTTATTTTACTAAGGATATTCTCTCATAAAATTCCTACATGTATGAAGATGGGTGAGCCCTAGCTATAGTTTTCATTTTGTCTGTCAGACTGTATGCCTGTCTGTCCACAATTTCTTGTTAACTCAAAAATATATGGGGTAAAGATACATGATATGTTTATTCTGTATTTGCTTTCATGTATTAAACTTTTATGCAAATCTGTCAAATATTTTTGTCAAAAACTTAGGTTTTTTAACAGGCCCTTTCTGAATTAAAATTTAAAGAATGAAATTTACATGTAGACTAGTATGCTAGGTCACACATTTTCCTTACTAACCTTAATGCATTGTAATCAAATGTAATGATTACAATACAAGGTAATTAGTAATTTAATCAACTACTTTCAAATTGTTGTTATCATTAATTTAATCATATATTTAATTATAATTTAATCCATTACTTTGAAAGTAAGTAATCATGACCAATGATTTCACGACGAATTTGATTAGATGGTGATTACAATTCTTCATCATGATGACTGTGTAATGTTTAAAAAAATATATATCAAATTACAATATACCTCGAATAAGTTTAGATCAAAGATAATTCGAATGTAATGGTATAAGAATAATCATAAACAATTTCAAACGCTCAAGTAAAATTGTCACCAAATATAATTTGAAATACTCACATAAATATAAACAATGTTCTTGTTTATGAACTGAGAAAACGTGGATCTATCCACTTCCTGTTTACTGCGCAGTACCAGGTGCGCTTGCCCTTTCCTGACATCACATTTAACCAATCAAATTGCAGAAGACGAATGCGTTTCGAGGTGTAGGTCACAACCCTTGACCTTTAAACGTCTGGCACGGAGTTCTAAGTTAATGTTGACATTTACCAGCCAATACATATTCAATCGTATAACACAGTAAGTTTTGGGTTTATTTTTCTGTTCTTCATCATATTTTTCATTTCTTTCAAGTGTAATAGTTAGTGTCGCTCTATTTGATGTTAAAATATCAAACAAATCGGATAGCCGCCATTTGGCAGGAATTCGGGTTTATTTATTTTTCAAAGTTGAGATGTTATGATATCGTTAACCTTTTATGTTTTTCTTTTATTATGCGTTATTGTTAATGTAGATTGATTCACATCAACTGTCAACATTGATGTAAACATAACCTTTCTGTTTGTTCCATGTGAGGAAAGTGCGTGACCTTTTCAATGTTTCGTCCTGATTGCCTCGGTCAGGGGTTTCATTTTCGCGTTGCATAGTTTTCAGGATTCTATTTCCGATTTCTTTTAAGTGTGAATGAGAAAATTTCTATCAGTTTCATTTACTCATAATAATGTCAATTTTATTACAGAAGTGTAATGTATGTTTTTAAAATCATCAAAAAATAATGCGCCAGACAACCTCTAAGCCATCGACCTTTGTCCTTTTGCATATGCACTGTACCGGCTGAGAAAACTAGGTCATTTGCATAAATTATTTAAATGAGCACTGTCTGGCATTATTGATTACAATGCAACAAATACTGTTACATAACCATGCAAATTCACCTTCACTGTGTAAAATAAAAATAAAAAAGATGATTTATATATAGTGAAATTCTTACACTTAAGTTATTGCATAGTAGTTAAAGAAAGCAAAACCTTATGATTAATATGAAATGAAAACAATATTTTTTTGTGTGTTACCTTTGATTTTAAACTGGAAAAACAATCATGTCATGATGCACATCAAATCATGTTTACATAGACACATATTTTTCACCAGCATGTTTGACTAGATTTCATTATTCAGATCATTACTTAGAGGTATCAGGGATGTCCAAAACAAGTTTTATTTAATCCCTGGAGGTATATTCACACAATAAGAAAGTTGAATGAAATCCAAATACAGTCATTCCGAAGGTCCGTCGGACACTGGACAAATGTGGGGAAAATTCACTTGGTCCAGTAAAATATTTTGATTTTTTTCATTGCAATGTAGTTGATTACAGGACATGTCCGGTAAAAGAGAAAATATACTTCGAAATCACTGCAAATGAAACATACACTATTGATTAAAGCCATCAGAATGTGTAAAAATGAAATAATTTTGATTATTAGATGTTGAGAAATAACTACATACATGTACAGTGAAACCTGTATCAACCAAACTGGATATAAAGTCCATTCTTAACATTTTATTCCATTTAAACCTCTATAAACTGAACCCCTGTCAATACCAAACAAATCCATCAGTCCCAAAGGGGTTCGGCTTAGACAGGTTTCACTGTATATAGAATGTACATTCATGACAAGCATTTGAACATATTAATTATTAGATACCGGTACTTCTATTTTTCAGATTTCAGTAGATGTCGTCCCAGGACGAGGGGAGTGCCTCTCTGACATCACCTGGAGTGACAAATGCTTCTACCATTAACCCTCATCGATTCTTTACCATGGAAGGAGGCGATAACATAATCCATGTGATAAACCCTGCCACCATAGGATCTTTAGCTAATGCTACAAATACTACTAGTGCTGCCAACATGCAGACTATTACAATTCAACCTGGCACATTTCCTATACCAATTAATCTGGCACAACAAATGGTAAAAATGATTCAATAAGGCACAATTTAAAAAAAAACAAAACATGAAATTAGTTCTTATTGTAATAGGATGTTCTGTAAAGGCTATGTGGTTCAGTTTTTTTTTCCTGTCAAAAATATGTGTATTTTTAGAGATCAGGAGGTTAAATGACACTTTGATTTTTGAATTCACTTTATTTTTGCAATGATGTATTTTATATCATTTAATTAATGTAGAATACAACTTTGTTTATATCTTTATATTGTAGATGGCATCACAAGTTTCCACCTCTGTGTCCAATGGAGGCGGACAACAACAACAACAAATCATCATGTCTAATGCTGACTTAGCTGCTAAACTCAAAGATGGACTACCAACACAAGTTCTGCAGGTACCAGCCGGGGGCTTCTCAGCAGCAAATGTTGACTGGGCAGCAAAACTCAAGGTACACAAACTGGTCCTTTGTTTGTTGTACATTGAATATACAATGAAAACTGTCCTAAATCATGCCTTGAGAAATTTACATTTTTTGTGCATCTTGTCTAGATACTTACTTGAATTGCTGATGTTTATACCCTTGTACCTAAGAACTTTCTTGGAACTGCAAACAAAATTACTTTTAAAAAAAACCTGGGTATGTTGACAGTTTTCACTGTACCGGTGTAAATTTACCTTATATGTTTTGCATGTTTTTTATGTCGCCTGTAACGTGTTGCAGAAGCGACATATAGGGGTTACTTTGGCACTACCCGTCGTCTTGCGTCCTGCGTCGTCGTCCTGCGGCGTCACAAAAATTTCCGTCGCAGTTTTCCAGGCAACTACATGCCACAGCCTCTTGATATTTGGTATGTAGCTTCATTGCATAGTACTATAAGGTGTAAAGCGATTTTATGCCCGAAAAATAACTACTTCCTGTTTGACGAATACTTAATGTTTTATATATAATGGACATAGATGCCAAATTTTCGTCGCAGTTTTCCAGGCAACTACATGCCACAGCCTCTTGATATTTGGTATGTAGCTTCATTGCATAGTACTATAAGGTGTAAAGCGATTTTATGCCCGAAAAATAAGGACTTCCTGTTTGACGAATACTTATCGTTTTATATATAATGGACATAGATGCCAAATTTTCGTCGCAGTTTTCCAGGCAACTACATGCCACAGCCTCTTGATATTTGGTATGTAGCTTCATTGCATAGTACTATAGGGTGTAAAGCGATTTTATGCCCGAAAAATAACGACTTCCTGTTTGACGAATACTTAATGTTTTATATATAATGGACATAGATGCCATATTTTCGTCGCAGTTTTCCAGGCAACTACATGCCACAGCCTCTTGATATTTGGTATGTAGCTTCATTGCATAGTACTATAAGGTGTGAGGAGATTTAATGCCCGAAAATTAACTGCTTCCTGTTTGGTGAACAAATATAGATACGAAGGCGACATATGCCTTCCGGGGAAGGCTCCATCTAGTTTTTTATTTATATTTTGTGCTGTTGTAAACAATCATTCCATTTCATTAAAAAGTTCATGTAAAGCAGCTATGCAGAAACTTGAATTTCTGTCAACTTACCCAAAATACAATGTACATGCATGCAGGCTGCTGGCTGTTTTCCATTGTGGATTTTTATACCCCCACTCGTAAGAGAGGGGGCTATATTGCAATCACCTTGTCTGTCCGTCCGTCTGTCCGTCCGGTTTAATTTCTCTGCTTCTACTGGATGGATTGGTTTCAAATTTGGTACACAGCTTCAGCATGATGTGGTATACTATGCCTACCCTTTCCAGGTCAGTCCATCATCTACTTCCTGTTTTCCAAGCCGACTTAGACTTTTTTAGGGGGAAAAAAAATTGAAAAGTGAAATTTTTCGTAACAGATTTCTCGGCATATACTGGATGGATTGGTTTCAAATTTGGTACACAGCTTCAGCATGATTAGTTATACCGTGCCTCCCCTTTCCAGGTCAGTTTATCATCTTCTTCCTGTTTTCTGAGCTGACTTAGACTTTTTTGGGGTCAAAAATAGACAATTTTTCGTAACAGATTTCTCGGCTTCTAGAGAAGGGATTGATTTCAAATTTGGTATACAGCTTTAGCATGATGAGTTGTATCGTGCCTCCCCTTTCCAGGTCAGTCGGTAATCTACTTCCTGTTTTCTGAATGGCCGAGTGGGGGTATGCTTAGCACGACTTAGTGCAACCCCTTGTTTAAATTTACCTTTATATTGTAGGTTGTGTCCGTACCCTTATTCCACATCTCATATTCTTCTATTATAAGATACATGTGTTGCCATCACTATTGTCAGCTGTCATCATTACCTTTCTTTAAATATCTTCTCAGACCATATGCCCCTGTTACTAGGAGCTGTAGAAACTGTAAAAATAAGTTTTTCCCCACCCGCTGCCTGGCACCCACTATTTTATAACCTGCGAATTTTCATGTAGTGAAATTTGTCCAAAAATAGTTTTTTTTTTCAAGATTTCTGTTGATGAAAACTATTGCATATAGAGAATGCTGTTGCTTCAATGACACTTTTCTCAGGAACTACTTATCACAGCCTCTTGATATTTGGTACAAATGTATGCAGCATCAGCATGAGCTCCCATAATATGGGATTCGATTTCAGGTCTGTCAGAAACCTATTTCCTGTTTATCGTTAGTTTTCGACATTAATGTTCAATAAAAGAAAATTTTCATAACAGGTTTCTCAGCAACTACTAATGACAGCCTCTTGATATTTGGTATGCAGCCTCAGCATGGGCTCCCATAACGTTGGATTTGATTTCAGACCTGCCACTCATCTACTTCCTGTTTAATGACTTGGTTAATTTTTGACATTTGTGTTCAATACCTGATAATACAAAATTTTCGTAACAGTTTTCACAGCAACTACTAATCACAGCCTCTTGATACATCTATTTGGTATTCAGCATAAGCATCAGCTTCCATAACGTGGGAATCGATTTCAGGTCTGTGGTTTATATACTTCCTGTTAAACGAAATCCGGCCATTTCTGTCTTTGACTTTTTTTTTGCAGTTTAAGAGGTGGTGCCACCTGTCACCCAAAAAGTTTTCTATGAATTTTGATGATTTTTATCAAATTGTCTAAATTTACCTCTTTTTTGTGACCCCATTAAAAAGTCAACATTGGTGAAATGATAAGAAAAAGATATGGATATTAGAAATATAATTTTAAAGACTACTTGCAGTCCCAAAATCATTCAATTTAAGCAAATTAAAATTTTTACTCAATTTAGGGTTAAATATGGTACTTAGCAAACCAGGTCTTTTGGCCTAGGAGTTTCTTCTTGTGAAAGCTTTGTATGACCTTCATGGAAAAACTAGGATTCTGCAATGTTCACTTATCAGTCTAAGTTTATATTTAGTTTGCTGGTTTTTTTATACGACCGCAAAAAATTTGCGGACGTATTATGGTATGATGCTGTCGTCGTCGTCGTTGTCGTCGTCGTCGTTGTCGTCGTCGTTGTCTGTTAACTTTTTAGTGTTTCCACAATAACTTTAGTTCCAGTTATCCGATTGCTATGAAACTTTACAATGATGTTCCTTACCATAAAAGGATGCATGGGATTGATTTTGGGGGTCCCCCCATTTTTCGTTTAGAAATTAGGGGCCAAAAAAGGGCCAAAAATACTACTTTTTTGTTTGTTTCCACAATAACTTAAGTTCTAGTTATCCAATTGCTATGAAATTTGACAGTGATGTTCCTTACCATACAAGGATGAATGGGATTGATTTTGGGGGTCCCCCCTTTTTTTGTTTCGAAATTAGGGGCCCAAAAAGGGGGAAAAATTCAAATATTTTACTTGTTTCCACCATAACTTTGGTCCTAGTTGACCTATTGCTGTGAAATTTGTCAAGAATGTTTCTTACAATAAAAGAATGAACCTGATAAATTTTTGTGCCCCCCTTTTTCTCCGTTGTGTAATTAGGGGCCAAAAGGGGCCAAAATAAAAACTTTTTTATTTGTGGTCCGATTTCGAAATTTTTTTTTACATGTTTGTTCTTGTCAAATAGCGGATACAAAATTAAGAATTAATTTTTGCGACCCCCCCTTTTTCCCCCTATTACGTAATTAGGGGCCAAATGGGGCCAAAATCGAAACTTTTTTATTTGTGGTCCGATTTTGAAATTTTTTTTTGCATGTTTGTTCTTGTCAAATAGCGGATACAAAATTAAGAATTAATTTTTGCGCCCCCCCTTTTTCCCCTTATTACGTAAATAGGGGCCAAATGGGGCCAAAATTGAAACTTTTTTATTTCTGGTCCGATTTTGAAAATTTTTTTTGCATGTTTGTTCTTGTCAAATAGCGAATACAAAATTAAGAATTAATTTTTGCGACCCCCCCCTTTTTCCCCCTATTACGTAATTAGGGGCCAAATGGGGCTTTTTTATTTGTGGTCCGATTTTGAAAATTTTTTTTGCAAATTTATTCTTGTCAGGTAGCGATTCTAAATTTAAGAATAAATTTTTGGGGCTGTAATCATAATTTTAAAAAAAATTCTGGTTCGATTTTTAATTTTTTCCCCAAACATTATTCTTTTAAAGAGTAGAATACAACATTCAAAATTTATATTTTTAGCCCCTGGGTTGAAAGTCCATCAGAGAAGCATGTGTCAAAAACCTTTGTCAGTCCACCATGGGCTGCATGTGTCCAGAACAATAGACTATCCATATTAGGCCTAAAACGTACAGGGTTCAACATGTTGCGGTCGTATCATGCTGCGCTCGGCGAAGCTTTTTATTTTCACTGTGTAAACTTGAGATTTATTTGAACATTCAGGATTTATTTTTCAGGAGTTACAGCATGCTCAGAGAATAGACAGACTGAGGGATGAACAACTACAGATGAGACAAAGGACACAGCTGAAAATAGAGACAAAGTTTGATCCTTGTGTAGTGTGTGGGGATAAGGCTTCGGGTAACTATAGAATATAGCAAGATAATTAGCACAGTGATTAAATCTTACAAGTTGAGATTTGCGGGAGCAATTTCATGAATGTAAAAATACTTTTTTTTTGATAAATTTTGAAAAAGACTTTTGCCCTTTGTTTATTTTGAAGTATATACTATCAATACAGATAAGGTTTTCCTCTGAAATAACACTGTCAACATCTTAAATGATCACAAAATTTTAATACTACTGTAGAAATCAAAATATTATGCATTTTATAGCATCAAGAGCAACTCCAATTTTTATGCCCCTGCGACGACATGTCGGGGGGCATTAAGTTTTACTCATGTCCGTACGTACGTACGTCCGTACGAATTTCCGTCAAGCTTTTCTCAGAAACCGTAAATGAGAATGACTTGAAACTTGGTAGGATGGTACAGTATGACAAACTATAGGTCCTAAGCAAATTTTAGACCTGTCGGACATCTTCTTCCTGTTTGGGGCTGGATCGATACCGAAATCGACATGAAAATTTCCGTCAAGCTTTTCTCAGAAACCGTACGTGGGAATGATTTGAAACTTGGTAGGAGGGTTAAGTATGATAAACTATTCGTCCTAAGCGACTTTCAGACCTGTTGGACTTCAACTTTTTATTTGAGGCCAGTGGGGGCATCCGTGTCCCATGGACACATTCTTTCTTTATTTTATGAAATGAATATTAGGCACTAAGCCTTGGGTCATTGCAATAATACTTTCCCCATTCTATTTTTGTAACAATCAAAAGTTTGACAATGACAAACTTTTTTAAAAACATCAAAGCATGTGACAAATTTTACTACGACTTTTAATGAAGGTCATGTCATAACACCTGTTGCTAGTTATGATCTAAAATTGTCCAATCACAAACTTGATTTAATTAGAAAGTTTCTACTATGGGATGATACCATAGTTTATTCAAAGTTAGGGTGTGTTAAATTTATTTCGAATGTGATTAGGATGTAGTGAGTCACTCGGCTTACATGGTGAAGGAATTATTAAAACAACTCTAATTGCTCCTAACTCAGACGGATTTGATTGTGTCTAATACGCAATTTTCGAGTTCATTGCTTTTCCGGAAAAATCCCTCAATTAGATAGAATTTATCACTGACTTTACCAGTTTTTGAAGCAAACTGGTTTGATGCCCCATATGCTTACGCAAAAGCATCTGTGGAATTATGAGAACAATAATATTTCTGTAAACGGTAAATACTTCAATAAATTGGACAAGTTTTCTTACCTGTGTAGAAAAATTTCTAAAATCTCAGATTCCATCGTTAATAAATAACAATGCATATTTATTTTTACCCTTTGCTCATTTGTGCACCGGAAGTTGACATGCTTTAAAAAAATTCTAATAAAAGAATCACCCCTGGGAAAACTAGTCAATCCGTCCTATCTCGGAAATGGCGTATTGATTCAAGTTTGGTCTTATATTGTGTAATTAGAACTTTGTATGTTGTGTTTTTTACAGGTCGACACTATGGTGTAATCAGCTGTGAGGGATGTAAAGGTTTCTTTAAACGTAGCATCAGGAAGCAGCTAGGTTATGCTTGTAGGGGAGGAAAGGATTGTCCTATTAACAAACCACATCGGAACAGATGTCAATACTGTAGATTACAGAAATGTCTGGCTGTTGGAATGAGGGCGGAATGTATGTATTCATCAAAGTTTGTGATGCATGTATATGTAAATATTAACACACATAAAAATGAAGCCATAAGTGATAACATATATAAAAGATAAACTCTGAGAGTAAAAATATTTTATCAATAAGTTATAAAACATTTAACAAACAAACCAACATCACTAAGGGCTGTTCCATTTAAATTGATGTGGGGGAGGGGGGACACACTTTGTTCAAGACCCCCTCACTAATGTTAAAATAATCATTACACATCCACAAAAAAATGCATTTTAACCCCCCACCAACAGAAAAATAAAAAAACTGCATCCCCCCTGTGCCACATCAATTTAAATTGAACATCCCTAACGAGAAAACTATACATAAATAAATAAAAGGAAATAGAATCAAGATTATGTCTTTTTTAAATCAGACTCCCTAAATGCTTGTCTTGGCCTATAGTATGCCACTGCAGATGTTGTTGAAAGTTTGATTTCAACCTGTAAAAATTATCTTGCTTTGAAGGTTTGAAGGCTGTATCAGTATTTCTTAACACACAAATTAACAAAAATGATTCTTGAAAAGTTGAAATGTACTATTTCAATTGATATTTAATTATTCTGTTTTTTCCTGGTATTTGAGTGGCTTGATGTGATACTAATCTGACAGTAGATGTTCCAAAGTTTACATGATGCATAATTTGTGGTACTTTGATGAATTATATTGTATTGCATTTATAATTAGTAAGGAACTTTTTAAAAACAGAAACATTTGATAAATTTTCTGTAAATTTTTTATTTGCAGCTGTACAACAAGAAAGAAAACCTCCACCTGAAAAAGATGTCAGACAACCTACTATGCCTGTTTCCACCTCCACACAAAAGATTTACATACGAAAAGATTTTACCAGTAATTCAGCTTCAGTTCCTGTCTTTAGTCCAAAGGTATGTTGAAAATGTCTGGAGGAGTTAAATAGATAACCATTAACTCTAAATGAAAGGTAAAGTAGATATATTGCCTTAATACAACAAAGTTCCAGGGAAAAACTTCTGCTAAGCCAGACACATTTAATCTATTCAAGACTCATCTGAGGTACTCCACCTAAAAATTGAAAATGCCAAACACTTTAGAATGTGAAAACAGAGAACATTAAAATAAAAGCATCCTTTGCTTGATCCCAAAGAGTAAAAAAAAATTTTTACGTATATCATGCATATAAGAATATCAATTTTGAATGAATCACACCCTGCTAAGGTTAAGGGAAAAAATGTGTTTACATATAATATTCGGAGTTGTTTTGACACATTTTACTTAGTTTTGATGTTATCATGTTATTATCAAAAATTAAGTTGCAGCAGTAGATTATATTTTTCCTTGATATAGATGGAAATGAGGACAGAGGCCACCCAGGGTGGTACATCTACCAATTTATTGGCAAATCTCCAAGAAAGGATAATGGAAACAGAACATGGAACTGTCCTATTAGGATCAGGACAAGCTGTACCTACAACAGCCAATACAGGTGATTTAATGATATATTAGGCCAAACAAAAAAGTATGTGTGTTAACTGTCACATGCTAAAAAAAATTGGGGTCGGTAGGTAGGAAATTATTTTTTTATAATTTTTTTTTACCTTGAGTCTATGGGGGCAGCTTTGTGACTTTAACAGTGCTTAATGGAAAATGCTCAAAAAAACTTTAAGGTAGGGGTTAAAAATAAGGTAGTGGTCGTTTGACAGTAAACTCACCTACTTTTTTTTTTTGCCTTAAATGAACATTTTACCTTAAGTAAGATGCTAGTAAATTAAAAATGTACCTATGGAGCAATTGAATGTCAAATGTCTGAAAAGACACACACAAAATCAGTTGATATGAACAAAGACAACACAAAAGAAAAGAATAACAAATAAGCATACACACAAAAACTGCAATCATCTAAATGAACTCAAGTGGTAACAAGAATGAGCTAAGGTACTCCAGAAGGGTAAAACAAATACCATGGTTCATTGTTTTATCTCTGAATGTTTACCTGTGTAAGGAGTTTCACAAGTATGGGTCATGTATGCTAAGGTATTCCAGAATTAATTGTAGGGGGGGTCGGTCGGAAGGCACTATAATTAAAATTGTATGGGTGGTGGTATTTTTAGATATTTCTCAAATGCAACATAAAGGGGAAAAAATTAAAATTTTATGCATGGTGGGTATAAGAATTGAATATTTGTATTTTGATATTTCATTTGCATGAATTCCCCACCTGTCCAAGGTTGGTGGCTTCCTCTTGGTACTCCGGTTTCCTTCACTTTAAACTGAATGCCCTACATGGCCCAGGTGCATTGATAAAGGGCATTAAACACCAACACACACACACACACACACTTGTTGGCATGTAAAAGAAATAAACCACATTTTAAATGTATTCAAGGTGAATGTTATTATATTTCCTTAATAATTATTCATTAAGTAAATATTTAAATAGTACATATATCTTTTCTTACAGATCTGAGTACCCTAGCTAATGTTGTCACAACACTGGCCACAATGGGTAAAAACAATGAAGAAAATCAAGAACAGAATCTCAATGAACAACAGCAGACGATGCCTTCCAATCCATCATCTGCTCCAGGACAAAATTCTGTGGCCAAAGCATTTGATACTCTGGCTAAGGCTGTCAATAATAGTAGTCAGGTATTCACTCAGAGTGAACCTAAAAATATACAGAATTTGTTGTCTGCTATGGTAATTATGTTCCTTAGTATGCTGTGCATGCATTTAATCACAGGCTAAAAGATTTTTTAAATGTCTTTTTGATTTGCAAAAGATAATGATTATATAGTAAAGGGCTGTAGAAATCTATATTAAAGAAATATTATGTATTTTGTGTTAAAATGGATTAATTTTAATATGAAAAGGTGCCATACATTTATTTTTCTCTTTTAATGAAATGTTTGGAAGAGTGTGAACAAAAGGCAAAATATCTTCCTTTTTTAAATGTAAAATTTTGAAAATTTTCAAATTCAAATAATGTCAAAAAATAAATTTTAGCAAAAGAAATCTGTAAGTTTTCTTTTAGACAAATCTGACTTAACATCTTCATTTGATATATATATATAACAGAAAAAAATCATATGATAAATTATAAACATATTATTAAACATACAGCATGTAAAACTATGTATCTGTTATATGGTAGAATTTCTGGACTGAATTGGATGGTGTGAGTTATTTTAACTAAAGAGGTGTAAAGGATTAACTACCTTTTATGGCTAAATGCAAATTTCCCTGTTTCTCAAATTGCATGCAAGGTTGTTGCTGTTGCCTCTTTGCTTGACTTTTTGTAGCTTTGTTGTTCTTTATTGATTTTATTGTTTCATTCTTTTATTTGGGAAATATTTGTTGGTACATGTCTTTGAAGTCAAAGGTTGCTGGTACTTAGTTTTTGTTTTTGCTATTTTTTGGGGGCATGATTTACTATTCTCCTTTTTAGCTCACCTGACCCGAAGGGTCAAGTGAGCTATTGTCATCGCCATCCGTCCGTCGTCCGTCCGTTACTTTTTCAAAAATCTTCTTCTCTGAAACCACTGAATGGAATTTTTCAAAACTTGGTCCAAGTATTAATCAGGGCATGATGTTTAAAAATTGTGTTCGGCTTTATGATTTGATAACAAACATGGCCGCTGTTACTAAAAATAGAACATAGGGTAAAATCACATTCAAAGACTTATAACTTGAAAACTAGAACAGATAGAAAAAATCTGAAGGATCTTAAGCTCTTCAGAATCAAAAGCTCTACAAAAGTCTCCATTGGGTTGAAGTTGTCAGATGACCCCTAATAGGGGTAATGGCCCTTTTAAGGTCAAAAATAGCGTTTTTTCATGTTTTAGGCCTATAGAATGAAAACTATTGCAGATAGAGAAAAGCTGTTGCCTGCTAAAATGTTCAGCTCAATAAGCTCTACAAAAGTCTCCATTGGGTCGAAGTTGTCAGATGACCCCTGATTGGGGTTATGGCCCTTTTAAGGTCAAAAATAGCGTTTTTTCATGTTTTTATACGACCGCAAAATTTATGCGATCGTATTATGTTATGGCGATGTCGTTGTCGTCGTTGTCGTCGTCGTCGTCGTCGTCGTTGTCGTCTGTAGACACTTTGGTTTCCGTGCGATAACTTTAGTTGTAGATAACCAATTGTTATAAAATTTTGATATGATGTTTATAACCACTAAAGGAAGGTTGGTATTGCATTTGGGGTTTCTGGCCCCTACCGTTTAAGAAAAAAGTGCCAAAAGGGGCAAAAATGTGTATATTGACAAAACGTCTGTAGAATGTTTAATTTTCATCCAATTTTGATCATTCTTTTTTTTGTTGTATTCCTCAATAAATTCTGTCAACAAAATGTATCAACGGCTTTGATGTATCTTGTACCGTTACATTGCTACTGGGGGTCAAAAAGGGGCCACACCCCAAAAATTGACTTTTTTATTTGTGGTCCGATTTTCAAAATCTTTTTTTCATTGGAATCCTTGTGAAAATCCCTGCCTGCATTTTTCAATCAGATTTGCAATATCTCTTACTGTTTTTTAAAATTTAGGGGTCAAAGGGGCCAAAAACGCCGTTTTTAAAAGTTTGTCATTTAAACCAAAAATTAAGTTGTAGTGGGCCTGCCAATTGTTATGAAGTTTTAATATGATGATTATATCCACTAAAGGAATGTTGGTTTTGTATTTGGGGTTTATGGCCCCTTCTGTTTTAGAAAAAAGGGCCAAAAAGGGCTAAAATGAGTGTATTGACAAATCTGTTGTAGAATGTTTATCATTCATTCGATTTTGAAAATTCTTATTTTATTGAATTTATCATTAAATTTTATCTCCTTAATGTGTCAATGATTTTGATATGTATTTCACCATTACATTGCTACAGGGGGGCTAAAGACAGGCCACGCCCTTAAAATCAACTTTTTTATTTGTGGTCCGATTTTCAAAATCTTTTTTTCATTGGATTCCTTGTGAATATTTCTGCCTTATTCTTTAATCGGATTTGCAATATTTTTACCGTTTTTGAGAAATTAGGGGTCAAAGGGCCAAAATTGTAAATGAATACATGTATATATAAATAAGGCTTTTGTATTAGATGTTGATGTAAATATAAATGTGTCAAAAATGCATTTTTAAGTCCACCACAGGATGCATGTGTCAAAAAGCTTTGTAAGTCCACCATGGGCTTCATGTGACCAAAGCAATGGACTATCCATACTGGGCCTCCAACGTACAGGGTTCAACTTGTTGCGGTCGTATCATGCTGCGCTCGGCGTAGCTTTTTATTGCCCTATAGAATGAAAATTATTGCAGATAGAGAAAAGCTGTTGCCTGCTAAAATGTTCAGCTCATTAAGCTCTACAAAAGTCTCCATAGGGTCAAAGTTGTCAGATGATCCTTAATAGGGGTTATGGCCCTTTTAAGGTCAAAAATAGCGTTTTTTCATGTTTTTGCCTTATAGGATGAAAACTATTGCAGATAGAGAAAAGGTGGGGCTTGCTTTAATGTTCAGCTCATTTAGACTCAGGAAAAACTCTGTTGTGTCTAAGTTGGGACTTGACCCATTAAAGAAGAGACCATTATGCCTTAAGGACCAGGTGAGCGATTCAGGCTCCTGGGAGCCTCTAGTTTTAAAATTAATAATAAAAATTAAACACAAAAGTAGATGTATAGGAAATTTTAGCAAAATAACATCAACTAAAATGAACAAAAAAATAGAGGGAGCCAGAGTAAATGGTTCAAGTATCAAATGTTAAAGAAGAATATTTTTGTTGACAGAAGACTTATAAGAGTTTTTGTAGTGAAAAAGAGTAAACACAAATACTTGTATTAAGAGCATAATTTTGAAGTCTTGCACTCATATGCAGGATGTTTTTTCTTTTTCTATCCGTTTGTGCTTAGCATAACTTAAATGTCACTAACACTTCACAAAATTAAAATTTTCATACATATGTATTGAACAGACTTGATCTCTCAGGGACAATTTATTTGTACCTTAACATATGATGATTCTCTTTTTGTATTCAACTCTCATTTTCTTTTAGAATATGGATCATTCTTCATTGGTGGATGGAAATATGGACCAATCAGTTTCTAGTTTAGACCAAAGTTCATCCAGTTTAGACCAATCAGGATTAACAATGGATACATCTGCTATGAGTGCTGATTATTCTAGAGATTATGTGGAAATTGAAGGTTAATGTCACATTTAAATGTTAAAATTTAATCAATTGAGAAAACTTGAAGTAAATTTAATGTGAATGCTTTAATTTATATATTTTTACTGTACATTTAGTCCCAAAATCGGGGGCAAATAATGAAAGAATGTTTTGAGCCTAAATAGATAAGCAAGTATCACTTGAGATGACAGGTTACATGAAAATCTTAACATCTTAATCTTACTTCATTTGTTACCATGTTGGTGACAGCTGGGTTGAATTTGTAACCTTGTTCTACACCTTTAACCTGAAAAAAGAGACCTTATTTTGCAGCACAAACATACCATTGATTATATAGGTAGTAGCACCCTCATTCACTGCTAACTTGGAATGTTTTCCAACATAACATTCTTGTTTTTGATCAGAATAATCCTGTTTACTGTCATTTTCATGATTTCATGGTGTAGATCATAATCACCTTAATACTTTCGAGTAATTCCACCAACTAAAACATAGTTTTTTTTTTTGGTTTTTTTTTAGGACCAATATTAAGTTCATCGAATTTCCAGTTTAATTTGACAACTCCATCACCAATGCCTGCCTATCTTAATGTCCATTATATCTGTGAAAGTGCTTCCAGACTACTGTTTCTGTCCATGCATTGGACCAGGTCTATACAGGCATTTTCTGTTTTAAGGTAAGAATGTAAAAATAGTTCATAGACACCTTAAAAACATAAAGTCCATTTTCATTACAATTTAAGATTTATGTTGATAATTGAAAATGAACAAATTAAGACATAGACGATAAAGAGATGTGGAATAAGTGTATGCGACACAACCAACATTAAAGAAATGGCAATTTAAAAAATCACAATGGAAAACAGCCAGCAGTCTTCAACATGACCAGAGGTCACTGCTCGCTGTCTTGCATTGGCCCAAGACTGAAAATACAATACATAAGATTCAAACAAATCCCTAGAATATCAAAGAAAGACCCATTTCTGGACATAAAACAAAAATACAGATAGTAGACAAGGACAAACAAAAGCTTTGACAAGGATTCCTGGCTTAGGACAGGCACAAAATGTGGTGGGGTTAAACTAGTTTTTTGGGCCCAACCTTCCCCCTATTGTTTATCTTGTACAAAGCACAAAAAATAACACACTTTAAAAATCAAATCTATAAAAGTTCAATTCACCAAATGTAAATAAAATTTATGAGTCTAATAAGTTAAATAAAAATCAAGGTCAGCCGAGGATTTGATTC
The DNA here is from genome assembly GCA_963971305.1 of Arcuatula senhousia. Taxonomy (NCBI): domain Eukaryota; kingdom Metazoa; phylum Mollusca; class Bivalvia; order Mytilida; family Mytilidae; genus Arcuatula; species Arcuatula senhousia. The sequence goes on along the minus strand of OZ020303.1, from coordinate 23,178,268 downwards.
ATCTGTCCAGATGTTAGAAATGTCGAAAAACCTTACCTCAAGAGTTAATGGCTTTTTATTAAACTGTTGCTTGTTTTCTTGCCTTCACCTTCATTTTAACACATAAACAACAAAATATTCAATATTTACTTCTAAAAGCCTTTAGTGACAATTAGATTTAACAATTGTTACCATATCAAAATTTTTGTGTCAAATTATAGTTTGATAAAAAGAAATATATCTAACAAAGATTAAAAAGCAGGACATTTTTTTAATTAATAGATACAATTGTTCTACTATATATTTTTTTCTCTGTAGTGTTTTTTTTTTCCCCAAGAATCCAATACAATTGAATTCTATTTCTTTCTAATATGGAATCTAAAGTGGATTTGAATATTTTTCAAATAATCATATGATGGATTATCTTTCAGTCAAGATATTCAAACCTGTCTGGTAAAGTCATGCTGGAGTGAACTTTTTACGCTTGGCTTGGCACAGTGCTCACAGACGATGTCATTGACTACTATACTTATGGCTATACTGAACCACCTACAAACAGCATTACATCAAGGTAGGATATTTTAATGCCCCATCTACGAAAGTAGGGGGGCATATAGTGTTCAGGTCTGTTCGTCCATTTGTTTGTCAGTCTAATTCCAAGGTGGAGCATTATGTCTTTTGGACTTATTCTTGTTTAAAAACCCAATAATATAAAGCTAACACAAGAGAAAACAAAAAGCTATGAAATACTATCAGTAAGGTTTTGAAAGTGTCAGATCAATAGTTTCTTGTATTATACTGATGTTTGGAAAGTGTTGAGTGTATAGTAATAGAATGTCCATTAGAACAAAACACCATCAGGTACTCAGTTTTTAGCTACAAATCCTCTTTGATGGATTTCCAAGAAATTTTCAATATCTTTGTGACATAATGTAGAGGTGCAACTATTGAGTGTTGATAGTGGAATAAATATGAACATATTAAAAAAAAAGGCTTCTAAGATTAAATATTACAACCAGAAAAAAATATGAGGAAAATGTTATTATACCAAAGTGAACCTATAAACCTAAAGTAATATTTGACAGAAATTACATACAATATGAGCTTTGTAGGTCTTTTATCATGTTTATCTAAACCAAGTGTTGAGAAAAGGACATTACCTTATTTACGCGGGCACATCAATGTAACATCTTAGCGTTATTGTTATTCTCTATTGTTAACGTCATTGTTTCTATGTTTTGTATCTGTGTTACATAAAACATCAGTCCTCCAAAAAACGTTATTCAATGTAGATGTAGTTCATCTGAATTCACCTCTAATCCACAATACAAGTCTAATTGGTACACCCAAAACTGGTCTTATAGATCATTTTGGTTAATATGTCTTTAAAAACATGAATATGAAATGAATGAACATATAATATTTACAAGACACTTGTTTAACTAAGATTTCATATATTTTTACATGTGGATAGAAATTTGATTTTTTTAAAGTGATTACTTTCAATTTTTATTACAGATAAAACGTCAGCTGAACATATAAAAGTTGTTATTGACCACATATTAAAGTTACAGAACTATATACAGACCATGCATCAGTTAAACATAGACACAGAGGAGTATGCTTATCTCAAAGCATTAGTGCTATTCTCCCCTGGTAATTAGAAAAGATGATACTGACCTGTTTTATGACGTTAAAACGCATTGATATTGATGATATTTAATGGATGTCAAATATAAATAGCAACAATGTTAAACATTCATTTTAAGTCATCAAAAACTTCAAATATGTGAAAGAAAGTAAAAAAATATTTAAGGTTCATTCAAATCTGCAAAAGTATGAAAAATACAACATATACATGCATGTCAGCAAATACACAAGAAAACAACACAAAATATTTGTTTTTATTACTGTTAAAAACATATCTTGGGTGGAAGAAGGTATTCCATGCATCATGGTTTGTTTGAGAAAAAACTTTTAATGCTAAAAACCATTCTATATGCAGCTACAATTCGTAACTGTGCCACTTTTGCTCTGTTTTTCTTTAATAGTTTAAAGCTCCATGATTGTGTTGCAGTATTTCCATGCATGATTTATGTCACAGTGTAATAAATATCAATCGATGTCAAAAGGCTGAGGCACAAATCAGCAGTAAACTTTTTGGTTACTGATTATGCAATGAAAACTACAAATGGTAAAAAATTAAAATTATAGCTGAAATACTTTTTTTTCAAATAAAAGCATAAAACCAATTGCATGTATATTGCCATTCTGTAAATTTGGCCTAATACACAGATCTTCTCATATTTTAGACAACCCGTCTTTACAGAATGCTCCACAAATTGAAAAAATCCAAGAATTGGTGCAACAAGAACTAAGACATCATGTGGAACGGACACATTCTTCTAATCCAGACAGATTAGCCAAATTATTGTTAAGACTTCCACCATTGCATGGGATGACCCCTAGTATAATGGAGGAGTTGTTTTTTGCTGGGTTAATTGGCAATGTACAGATTGACAGTATTATTCCCTACATCCTAAGGATGGAAACTGCAGAGTATAACTCTCAAATGTTAGGACAAGGGTTATTGGGGGGTAACCTAACCCAAGATATGACGGACGCCATTGTGTCAGCACAAGGAAGGACTTCAAAATCAAATTCTCAATCATCGGATCAAAGACAAGGTTATTATGTGGAAACTTCCAATTCTCTTAGTGATAAAATCTCCACATCACTCAGTCAGTTAGTGACAACAAATTCCAATGTTGTACCACAGTCGTTTTATGTGGAGACATCTCAATCTCAAAACAATGTGTCGACACAAGGTCAATATTCGGCACAACAGTATGTTGACATCACACAAGACAATAACAGATCTGACCTAACTCAGAGTGTGGAGGCTGCTATTGGCTCCCATGCTGTGTTGCTAGGGGTACCAGTAGCCTTAGCAGCAGAAACCATGGCAACGCTACAACCAATGTCACATTCTTCTCTGGCAGTGTCATCTAATGGCACGTCACAGAATTAATGTATATTTTTAGATTTTATTTTTATGGTGCAAATATTGTGAGGAAATTTTTATGGAGAGAATTTGTTTATATGGTATTATTCTTTTGGAAGGACTTGATCATGTAATAAATTTATCTTTATCCACAGCTTACCATTCTATTTGTTTAACATTATTTACTGAAAAAAATGCTATTGTTTATTGAAATGAAAAAAAAATACTGTAATGTTTGTTCAACCTGAATGGATTTTCTTAAAGTTAAGAGCATAATGCAACAAATCTATTTACTATCTCAATTAACTGGTAAAAAATTTTGAAACTTAGTATTTGTTAATAGCTTTTTTCATAAAATCTTCTGTAGTGTTCTCTGTCCATAAAAAACCAATAACTATTATAACATTCAACCTCATTTAAATAAACATGCACAGGATCATATCATAAATCAGAAAAAAAAATGTTTGTGTATAAGCTTTCCTTTACAGTTTTTCCTTATTTTTATTTCAATAACATATATGTATATCTTATTCAAAAGTTCTATTCACGTTCTGTATTATATGAAAACAGATCAATAAGCATTTAACTCAATGATGTCATTTTGAACATTGATATTTTTTGTTTTGTTTCTCAATGTGTTCATTTATAATACACAAGATCTTCTTTCTCCTTCCTGTTATACCATTGTTTTAAGAATAAACAGATGAAATGGTGTATTATGATGATGATGTTTGGAATGAGATTTATTAACACTGGATCGTTATCACTTTTTGTACATCATTGTTTTTGTAAAATTCTGTCATTTTATCTCATCTAATGAGGGTATTATATCAAAAGTATGCAAGTCTAGAAATTTATATGTTGTAAAGAACAGTTAAGACCCTGTTTACACTAGACGGAAAGATCGATCTTATTTGAATTGATGCAAAAAAGATCGATCTTTTTGTCAGTGTAAACGGGAAAGATCGATCTTTATTTGAATCGATTCAAAAAGAACCGGACTTAAAAAGTCCTGCTTAAGACCTAGACTTAAAAAGATCGATCTTTTTTGAATCGATCTTTCTTGTAGTGTAATGTAGCGACTGCAGGGAATGAAATTCAACGACCGTATTATTCTGGTTATCTCATAAATGTGTGTAAATGCAAACCAGTTTTTTTAAGATCGATTCAAAAAAGATCGATGTATTTTTGTTCATGGTGTAAACGGGGTCTAATACATCTCATTAGTGATGTGTGTGAGCACCAAGTGACCAACAAACATTTTTAACAACACTTGCTACTTGAAAATCATTTTGATTATCACATACAATGCAAAGAATTGAAGAATTGCTCTTTGTTCATGTTATGACCTTAGTAACTCATCTTTTGTCTATTTTATAATTGAAAGTCACAAGTCAATAAAGTGTAATAATTAAGGGTTGTTTTCTTGTGAAAAAAAGAAGCAAAACACCTCAATTATTTGATTTAAGATTAAAATTTCATTCATTAACTCAGGCATAGTGTGCAACATGAGCATACAAATATGCATGGGCTGTTCCAAATTATATCCCCTTAAAAAGTACGGGAAAATATTGAAATTCACAAAGAAGGTGAGTTTTATCCAAAATTTTGTTGTAATTATACATTTTGATGTTTACCTAGCCGAATAGATATCAATTAGAATAGCTAGCATTATAAAATTAAAAGTTATGATAGATGTGCAAAAAGATGCTCAGTGATAGACACCCCATCTACCTTAAATGTGGGGTTGGGGGGAACTTCTATTACATACATGGTGGGTGGTGGGTGTTTTAGAAATATTTTGTGAAAAAAAACAACACACATTTAATTCTGGAACAGCCCCAAACAATACAACATATATACAATTTATCAACAAAGAAATAAGGAATACAATGAAAATGGAAATGAACACATCTATTCAGCCACTAAGTCAGCCTTTTGGTCTTTAATTTTGTCAAGTTTTCTTTTTAGTTATTACAACAGCACATATGAAAACACAACCCTTTTGCTTTGGTTAAATGTTTCTTCAAAATGAAAAACTTCCATGTGTCATTTGTTAAAAACTGTTCTTGACAACATATCAATTTCTGTACTTACAATACACATAGTTTTATTTATCTGTTTAACAGAACTCAGCCTGCTGTAAACTGCTTATTATTGCTTTTAATGAACGATCAATTTTCTTTAATGTTGTGGTGGGACATCAGAACATTATTATTGGAAAAAAATTTAACCATGAGGTCTCGCTTTACCCACATACTTCATAGAAAGAAATACACTACATAATTTATTTTGCTGAATATGTGTAGCATTTCCACTTGTCGACAGTGAACAAGATGGCATTGCGCTTCAGAATTTCTCAAGCTTTTTCCGGTTGTAGTGGTTTTATAGATCCTGTAAAGCTATTCTATTGGTATTTTAAAAAAAATTGTAAATCAGAAGGCATACTGCCATTGCCACACAAGTGGACAATAGCACTGTCTGACTTGAGTGTATTTGGTAAAGTCCACTTTTTTGTACGAAAAATGACCTGTCAGATTTGGTTCTTTTATATTTTTTTTTACTAAAAAGTTAATTATACATGTACTTTCATTTGAATATATTTACTATTGTTAAAGATAGAGAAGAGAAATATGTTCAAATATTTAAATTTCCTTTTTTTTTCAATAGTAGAACAGGGATACATCATTATGGATATCTGTTAAGTATTTCTGGCAAGTCTTGCCTTTGTTCTGTTTGTTGTTGATTTCAGAGTATATCATTGTACTACTAAATAAAATGAATATTCTTCTAAATATATCATTGATTTATTGCTGCATTTATAGTATCTTTCCATATTTACAATAGGAGTGTTCGCCTAGCTCATTAGTGATGTCATATTCACTAATTTGCATCTCATTAAGTGTCAAATTGGATGGCAATAAACAGTGCAATAAACAAACATCGATTGATAGGATAATTTCCTCAAATTTTAAATCCTTGTAACTTTTTTATTTGATAAGATAAATTGGTTCTGTAAACGGTTCTGTGAAGAAAAATTTATTCATATTTACCATAATAAAGTTTTAAAAGATTGCTAAAAAAATAAATTTTCTACCAAATTGTTTCTGGACCAAGTTGATTTTTGTTGAAAATTTTAAATCAACTAAATTTTCGATCTTTTGAACCACTGAATGTTTATTTGTAAAATGCACTACAAAAACGATCTTTTTCTGAAAATTGTAGAACCAAAAGTATTTTTCAATTATCTTGAAAAACAAAAAAGTTATGACAGTTTAAAGACGTTTTTCAACACAATTTTATTGTCTTTTTGCCCTCCAAAAATATTCCACAGGTAAGCTCTGACGTCACGGCGAACATCCCTATACAGTGCTTACTACAAATGAAGCTTGTACTAGAAACAAAACTGAAAGACGGATTTGCTTCATACATTACACCAAGTTTATTGCTGTTGGTAGACCATTAAGGAATGACCACAATATTTTTTCTGTCTATGAAGAAATAACATTTCAAAATGCGAATAGACAGAAAAAATATTGTAGGCATTTCTTATAAATTAATTTCAATTACATGTTTTCACAATTCAAAAATTATATGAAATGAAATACTAATTTTAAAACAATTTATAAATCAAATTCCCCATTTTGAACCCCACCTGTTTAGAAACCTTATCCATTGAAAAATAACACAAGTTTTCAAATTGTAACCATATCAATTGAATGTTTTATTTCATGTTATTATCAATAGCATGTTTTAAGCATTCAGATTGATCTTGATCTAAATTAATTTATAAGGTCATGGAGGTAAGATCTTTACCAGTCCAGTCACCAGAAAAAAACTATTTTATAGAACAAACTACATGTCATGCATGTACAGTGTATAAAGATATACTACACAGAAAAACAGCATTGATTGAAAAAAAAAATTATATAGTTTACAGCAAAAATTTTACCAAGTTATTATACCCCCGCTTCGAAGAAGAGGGGTATACTGTTTTACCCTTGTCCGTCCGTAACAAAACTTCCGTCACAGTTTTCTAAGCAACTACATGAGATAGAGGTCTGATATTTTGTATACAGCTTTATCCTATAGTACCATATGGTGTATACCAATTTTATGCTCCTAGGTAGTCTACTTCCTGTTTACCGAATACTTAGGTGTTTACACATAATAGACATAAATGCAAAATTTTTGTCACAGTTTCCCAAGCATCTACATGAGATAGAGGTCTGATATTTTGTATACAGCTTTATCCTATAGTACCATATGGTGTATACCAATTTTATGCTCTTCCGTAGTCTACTTCCTGTTTATCGAATACTTAGGGTTTTACACATAATTGACATAAATGCAAAATTTCAGTCAAAGTTTTCCAAGCAACTACATGAAATAGAGGTCTGATATTTTGTATACAGCTTTATCCTATAGTCCCTTATGGTGTATAGCGATTTTATGTTCCTAGGTCAACTACTTCCTGTTAAATAAGTATTTAAACTTGTATGCATGGCTTAGTTTGGGGAGCAGGGGTATCACTAGTGAGCATAAGCTCACAGATTTACTTGTTTTTATCGGGTGTACATTGAAAAGCACAAATAGTCTGGGGGTGCTTAACTTTTTATACGACCGCAAAAAATTTGCGGACGTATTATGGTATGATGCTGTCGTCGTCGTCGTCGTCGTCGTCGTCGTTGTCTGTTAACTTTTTAGTGTTTCCACAATAACTTTAGTTCCAGTTATCCGATTGCTATGAAACTTTACAATGATGTTCCTTACCATAAAAGGATGCATGGGATTGATTTTGGGGGTCCCCCCATTTTTCGTTTAGAAATTAGGGGCCAAAAAAGGGCCAAAAATACTACTTTTTTGTTTGTTTCCACAATAACTTTAGTTCTAGTTATCCAATTGCTATGAAATTTGACAGTGATGTTCCTTACCATACAAGGATGAATGGGATTGATTTTGGGGGTCCCCCCTTTTTTTGTTTCGAAATTAGGGGCCCAAAAGGGAAAAAAAATTCAAATATTTTACTTGTTTCCACCATAACTTTGGTCCTAGTTGGCCTATTGCTGTGAAATTTGTCAAGAATGTTTCTTACAATAAAAGAATGAACCTGATGAATTTTTGCGCCCCCCTTTTTCTCCGTTGTGTAATTAGGGGCCAAAAGGGGCCAAAATAAGAACTTTTTTATTTGTGGTCCGATTTTGAAATTTTTTTTTACATGTTTGTTCTTGTCAAATAGCGGATACAAAATTAAGAATTAATTTTTGCGACCCCCCCTTTTTCCCCCTATTACGTAATTAGGGGCCAAACGGGGCCAAAATAGAAACTTTTTTATTTGTGGTCCGATTTTGAAATTTTTTTTTGCACGTTTATTTTTGTCAAGTAGCAGTCCAAATTTGAGAATTTATTTTTGCGACCCCCACCCCTTTTTCACCTGTTACGTAATAAGGGGCCAAAAGGGGCCGAAATTGAAACTTTTTTATTTCTGGTCCAATTTTGAAAAAATTTTTTGCATGTTTGTTCTTGTCAAATAGCGGATACAAAATTAAGAATTAATTTTTGCGACCCCCCCCTTTTTCCCCTTATTACGTAATTAGGGGCCAAATGGGGCCGAAATTGAAACTTTTTTATTTCTGGTCCGATTTTGAACATTTTTTTTGCATGTTTGTTCTTGTCAAATAGCGAATACAAAATTAGGAATTAATTTTTGCGACCCCCCCTTTTTCCCCCTATTACATAATGAGGGGCCAAATGGGGCTTTTTTATTTGTGGTCCGATTTTGAAAAATTTTTTTGCAAATTTATTCTTGTCAGGTAGCGATTCTAAATTTAAGAATAAATTTTTTGGGCTGTAATCATAATTTAAAAAAAATTCTGGTTCGATTTTTAATTTTTTCCCCAAACATTATTCTTTTAAAGAGTAGAATACAACATTCAAAATTTATATTTTTAGCCCCTGGGTTGAAAGTCCATTAGAGAAGCATGTGTCAAAAACCTTTGTCAGTCCACCATGGGCTGCATGTGTCCAGAACAATAGACTATCCATATTAGGCCTAAAACGTACAGGGTTCAACATGTTGCGGTCGTATCATGCTGCGCTCGGCGAAGCTTTTTATTTACAAATGTATATAATCAGTCTAGCTACAAAGATAAATTAAAATATACAATTGGTATGCTTAACCAGAATACAAAAATCAAGGACTACCTAAAAAGGGCAGAGAAATGAAAAAGTACATTCAGGAGAATATACACTAGTTAAAATTCAAACAACCTTTTATGTTCCAGGTATATTATAACAAATGGTTTAAAACAACTTGCAAAGAGTCCACATAAAGTAAATCGTCAATGACATTTATTGTATACATATCGACGATATATATAAACATAACAATTGTGTTTAAACTTTGTCAATCTTCCATTTTTGAATATTTGTCCCATCAACAACCCACAGAATTCCATCCAAAAATCCCACAGCTGTCAGGGATTCCAAACCGTCTTCTTCAGTCAAAATGCATTTTTCATATTTCATGTCGGAGTTTATCCTGAAGATGGCTGGACGGTCTTTGTCAGAGAAAAACAAGCCACGCTGACTGATGCTACATATTCCATGACAATGAACATATGATGAAAGTGCAGAGACGGTTGCATCCCAAAAAGGCCCCTAAATTCTTTTATTAATGCAATATCTTTGCTGTACTTTGCTACTACTGATCTTGGAGTAATGTAATTAGTGTCACAGAAAAGTATGACAGGATTGTTTTCAATAACAGTTATTTGTACAGGAAGATATTTAGTATCTAGTCCCCATTCTACACTTTTAACTGCTGTACCAATGTCATTTACAAAAAACAACCTTTGTACCATTAAATTCTTTTCCAAGAATCATTGAATTGTTATCAAGATTTGCCAAGATACAGTTTGGAGTCAAATAGTCACAGTGAAAATAATTCATTATCATTTTCTTTGTTAGCCGCTTGATCACGTAGCCAGGAACCTTTCTCAATATTAGAACACTGCCATCTTGCATCATAGAAATATCATCGACATCTTCGGTAACAATCAACTCCTTCAATTAAGAGGCTTTAAGTTTCATAAGTTTCTTGCCACATATAGTCCACGCATCTTCAGTCGAAATGGGGATTATTTTTGTGACCATTTTTTTATCAGTTGGCAATTCAATAGTTATGGGATAATTTTGAGCTTTGTCCTCATCCGAGGACGTCTCCTCGCAAGAAATCTGAGTGGCGATTGATGCCATTGTTTCACATGGTGTTGTCTGGGCTGTCTCTGTTAGTTTCAGACTCAGAGTCATGCCCAAGTTGTACGCCATTGATAACGTTGATGTTTCTCTTCCGGTACAATCGTACTTGTCTTTTCATGAACTAGCTCTTTAAAAGTCTTGTGTGTCTGAAAAATCGGTCTCTTTCCTATTAAGTGCTCAGAGAAAACCATGCAAAATCCTAAAAATTGTCCAGAAGCAAGGTTTTCAAATCTTTAAAAGGGATGGTGCAACTGAAAGTCCTTCCTTAGAGACTTCTTTTGGCAAAAAAATGTTTTCGGGAAATTCAAGATGGACGACCTATGGGCCTTAACCAGTATACCTGAATTTCTCGGCAAAATCAGCTTAACTTTACACAAAATTAAGGCTACTTTAATCTTTATTTAGTTCAACTTTTCTTCCGTAAATGACTCTTTTTAGTGTGAGATGACCAGGTTGAGATGCGAGCGCTGCATGGTCAATTATCCAATAATAACCGGCGGTACTGATATTGATCGATGATGTCGACCAATGAAATGCACTGTTATTTTATACTTTCGGTTTTTAGAATGAAGTCCTCTAAGGTTTCAGAATATAAAATTTTATTTCTTACGGAAGAAATAGGTACTTACACGCGTTCTTGGAAAACCGGCAATGATCTTTCACTCGTGATAGAATTTTTTGGGTCTTTTGACTCGTTCCGCTGCGCTCCACTCGCAAAAAGACTGAAAAATTCTATCACTCGTGAAAGATCAGCCGATCTTTTCCAAGAACTTATGGAAGAACCTATAAATCTTCCAATTATTTAAATTTGATCAGTATCACACTATGCCATGTTGGTACTCTATGAAATGTTATTTCCCGTGCCGGGTACTGTTATTTCCCCAAATTGTGCATCACGTGGTTTTCTTATATTGATTACCGACACCTAAATTTAAAGATTCTGAAGCAAAACCGGTATTGCTAAGCTGTAAAATGGAAAGTATATAATTTTAAGAACTTTTCAAATCAAACCTTTAAAAAATTGAAAAGTAAATATGTCTGTGTAAACTTTTATTTAATATTTCTTGCTGGAAAATTAGCACATAAACTGAAATATTTGATTGATTGTCTCTTAAAAACAAATAAAACAATGACCATGCATTAAATCATGAACTCAACCTTTTATAGAAATAATTTTTCTTTCTTTCTCATGCGTTTTGATATCGACATCAATATTATTTGTTGTGATTTTCAACGGTTAGTTGCGGTGGGTAATTTTAAAATTGTACTGTTATTTCGCGTGGTAAATATGCATGAGGTACTGTTATTTCCTGTGGTTTGGTACTGATATTTCATGTGATTACTTAAAACTTTGTTCAAATTTTTGCAAGAATTGATGGTTAACAATTAAACAAGCATTCTGAGGGTATTGCAAAACAATACATAGTCCCCCTACCGGCGTCATATTTCAGTCTCTGGTAAAATTAGTTTAACGAAACAAAACTTAAACTTGATCAATTTATAATTTACAAAAGCGTTAAAAAAAAGTGCAGATAACAAATTTCAGTAATTTTTATGCCCCCGTGACGACATGTCGGGAATGATTTGAAACTTGTTAGGATGGTTTAGTATGACAAACTATACATCCTAAGCGATTTTGAGACCTGTCAGACATCTACTTCCTGTTTGGGAATTAGGCCAATGTGAAAATATGTGAACATGACTATGAAAATTTCTCAGGAACCAAACATGAGAATGATTTGAAACTTGGTAGGATTGTTCAGTATGACAAACTATACGTCCTAAGCGATATTGAGACCTGTCGGGCATCTATTACCTGTGAAGGACTTAGGCCGATGTGAAAATATGTGAACATGACTGAAAATTTCCGTCAAGCTTTTCTCAGGAACCGTACATGAAAATGATTTGAAACTTTGTAGGATTGTTCAGTATGACAAACTATACGTCCTAAGCGATTTTGATACCTGTGGGACATTTACTTCCTGTTTTGGACTACACCGATATAAAAATCAGCTTGAAAATTTCTGTCAAACTTTTCTCAAAAACTGTACATGGATGGGTATGATTTGAAACTTAGCATGATGGTTCAGTATGACAAACTGTACGTCCTAAGCGACTTTCAGGTCTGTCAGGCATCTACTTCCTGTTTGGGGCATAGCGGGGGCATCCGTGTCCCATGGACACATTCCTTCTTTATTTAAAGTTCAAAGGACCCGTAAAAATGCGCAGACCGGATCAAAACGCGAACTTGATCTTTAACTCGTTGTGATAGATTCACATACTAAAAATCAGTTCATTATCTGCAAGGGTTTAGTACAAAAAGTGCGGAAAACTGACAGCTAGACGTGCAAACCAAAGCTATAGTCCCTTTCGACTGTCGCCGATATGGGACTAAAAAACACTAGATATTCTAGACAGTGCACCTAATTTTGTGAGGTGGAAGACCAATTCATATGCACATGGCCATTATTTTGCGACTCGCAGCCAAAACAAAAAAGTTGACCTTTAAGTAAACCAGAGGTTCTCTAGGTTTAGAATGTTCTATGTATGCCTGATCCGCCTGAGTTCAGACCAAACCATATTGAGAGCGGACTTTGAGTAGACCAGCCTGAAAGCAGACCAGATAAGAAAAAGTACCAAATTAAGAATGAACTTTTGAGCAGACTGTGACCCGCCAATCACCTATAAATACTACCTCCCCCCCCCCCCCAAAAAAAAAAGAAGATAAAAACAACAACCTAAAACAACAAACAAAAACAAAAAAATAACTAACAAGATAAAATATTCAAATAGAAAGTTAAGGTACATATCCACATTTTAACATTGAGATATTATTAAAAGCCCAATGGAGATTTATTTAGAGGTTAATTAGGCGTTGTGAATAACAAATAAAGACCCAGCGACTAAGATATTTATCAGACTTAATAATAGAAATGATAAAGGAGATGTGCATCTACATAAGGTCACACAGATTGTTTGAATGTTTCATATATGTATATCAATTGAGTGGTTGATATAAAAGTGTAACTCAAAGGTGTAACGGACGTACATTTCTATCATTATATAATCCCCATAATTAAGCGAGGGCATTAAATACAGTTTCCCTTTTACAGGAAATAACAGTACCATAGTAAATTTTCTAACCAGAAATAACAGTACCATACCACATTAACCACTCGAAATAACAGTACAATTCTAAAATTACCCACTGCAACTAATCGTTGAAAATCACAACAAATAATATTGATGTCCATATCAAAACGCATGACAAAGGAAGAACAATGATTTTTATGAAGGATTTAATTCATAATTTAATGCATGGTCATTGTTTTATTTGTTTTTGACAACCAATCAAATATTTCAGTTTATATGCTAATTTTCCAGCAAGAAATATTAAATAAAAATTTATACAGACATATTTACTTTCCAATTTTTTAAAGGTTTGATTTGAAATGTTCATAAAAGTAATATACTTTCCATTTTACAGCTTAGCAATACCGTTTTGCTTCAGAATCTTTAAATTTAGGTGTCGGTAATCAATATAAGAAAACCACGTGATGCACAATTGGGGAAATAACAGTACCCGGCACGGGAAATAACATTTCATAGAGTACCAACATGGCATAGTGTGAGTATATCTTTAAAGGGTCACCTGCAATTAACTTTTTTTGATAATCACTATCTCCATTATCAAGCACCCTTAGAACATTGGCATTTTTTCCAAAATAATCAAAAACAGTATAATGCTTGATTTTTATCTCTAAATTCTGTTTTAAATGACGTTTCAAATCTAAATTATTTTTATTTCATATTTCCAAAAACTTTTTGCCTTAGAGACCAACATATCAAAAATCAACTGGTGGAAAATGAAAACTAACATCACTACAGGTCGATCAAAATGCCCCAGTCTCAGTTTTTGGAAAAAATGCATTTTGTGCCTTTTTTCAACAACTTTTTTAAAAACATGCTTGTGTTTAATTTCAAATAAATTGCATTTTTAACAAGTAAAATAATAGTTTATTACAACTTTAAAGAATGTTTTTCTTGAGTGTTGCCGAAAATGTAAAAATAATTGACTCAAAATGTGTACTGTTTAAAAGTAAATGAACTCATTTTTTAGATGTTAAATATATATAGATTATTACACAGGGTTTTTCATATCAAGTCCCATATCATTCCGAGACTCCCATATTAGAGCCGAGACCTAATATGGGTCGAGGAATGATATAGGACCTGATATGGAAAACCCTGTGTCATAATCTTTTTATCATACATTTTCAGCAAACAAATAAAAATAAATAGCAGACGATATAAATATACTGTGATATCAAATTTCAAAGTGAGGCTCTAGACCTTGATATGGCATATTTGCCCACTTTTGTGCACGCGAGGTCTTTGCCAACCTTTGTGCACGCGAGGGCTTGATATGGCAAAAAAAGTCCCTTGTTAAGATATGGCTTGTAAATTTACGGCTGTTACACACTGACAAATTTAAAGGTATCAAAGCTAAATGTATGATAAAGATTATTACACAGGGTTTTCCATATCAAGTCCCATATCATTCCGAGACTCCCATATTAGGTCGAGGCGTAAGCCGAGACCTAATATGGATCGAGGAATGATATAGGACCTGATATGGAAAACCCTGTGTCATAATCTTTATCATACATTTTATGCAATAGGGGGAAGGTTGGATCCAAAAAACTAGTTTAACCCCGCCACATTTTATATGTGCCTGTCCTGAGCCAGGAAACTTTGTCAAAGCCTTTGTTTGTCCTTGTCATTCTGTGTTAATTGTTTTATGTCAAGAATTGGGTCTTTCGTTGATGATTTAGGGATTGGTTTTGAAACTTTTGTATTGTATTATAAGTCTTGGGCCAATGCAAGACGGTAAGCAGTGACCTATGGTCATGTTGAAGACTGCTTGCTGTTTTCCATTGTGATTTTTTGAATTGCTGTTTGTTTATGTTTGTTGTGTCGCGTACACTTATTCCACATCTCAATATCGTTTATACTGTGAGGTCAAATTTAATGTGAGGCTCTAGACGTTGATATGGCATATTAGCCCACTTTTGTGCACGCGATTGTTTGGTATGGCAAAAAAAGTCCCTTGTCAAGATATGGCTTGTAAGTTTCCGTCTGTTACACACGGACAAATTTATAGGTATCAAAGCTGAATGTATGATAAAATAGAGTAATACAAAGTATATGAATAAAACGGCTGTTGTACTTGTGATATGTATATTTCAGGCATTCGAATGATCAATCGAACTGCCGATGCTCAAAATGACGAATCAAAATATTTTAGCTGGAGAGTAGAAAACCATTAAACTCAACCATGATCGCTGCCGAAGTCTCACGACAAGACATCGAATGCCGAATATTCTTATGCCAAGACATCGAATGCCGAATTCTTATGACAGGACATCGAAGCATTATTAAAGTCAAAACATTGAAAGGTAAGAGAAAAAAATATTGACCGAAAAGTGCTTAAAACAAAAAACTTCGAACAGGAAAGCCAAGTCTAGCATCGAGGATAATGACCATGTGCAGTACAAGGAATTAAAAAAATTGCAGGACATTTAATGACATTGAATGCCGGATTCTTATGAAAAGACATCAAATGCTTATTTTTTTTTAACAGGACATCGAATGCCCAATTCTGATAACTAGACATCGCATGGCGGATTCTGATGCTCATCTGTAGTTTGCAAAAGAAGTGTAATTGCAACAATCAAAATTACTAACCGAATAAATCATTTTAGGGGGTGGACAGAGGGGTTCTCTTCTACCGCTCCCCGCCACCTCCACCTCCGCTCCCCGCCCTTCCACCCCGCTCCCAGCCACCTCAACCCCGGTACCCCGTCCCCATGTCCGTCCCTGTATCCCCGCCCCCTCTACCCCCGCTCCCCTTATACACCCGCTCCCCGCCTCCTCAACCCCCGCCCCCTGTCCGCCCCTCATTTTGATGCATTAAGGTCATATTCATCTCCCCGATATTGTCAAATCCATGCCAGCTTGGGAGTAAAGAAATGTTTAACTTAATAATTTTGCTAAAATGTCCAGCTTTAATTACGAGGTAAAAGATTTTACACGCAAGGTCTTGTTTCTGTATCTATTCATAAACGTTTTTGGTGTTTTATAAATTTTGATCTTCTTAATCACACATGTGTGACGTCGTTTTGCGGATATTTTTTGTTTAATTCTTAACCTTTTTGAAATGGTATAGGAAGAAGAAGAAGAAGAAGAAGAAGAAGAAGAAGAAGAAGAAGAAGAAGAAGAAGAAGAAGAACTCTTTATTATCCAATTAAGGACCCATTATGGGCATGATACACAAAACAATGACATTAACATGACAAATAAATTTAAATTACATATATTTATGGTATCCATAGTCATACAATATCAAAATAATATAACCAATGGACAGCTGGTAAAATGCTCTTTACCTCTTTTTTTATGGTATGGACAACCACCATAAATAAATAATAACCCGGGGCTTGTCACAGATGTAACACGTAATGATATGGACAACCACCATAAATAAATAATAACCCGGGGCTTGTCACAGATGTAACACGTAATGACTGGATTTTTATATTAAAATTTATGGAACGCCGTAACTGCCTCCGTATGACAAGATTTCATTATATGCTTATCATTTCATATTATACGCTTATCATTCAACATTACACGCTTATCATTCGACATTATACGATTATCATTCAACATTATACGCTTATCATTCGACATTATACGATTATCATTCAACATTATACGATTATCATTCAACATTATACGATTATCATTCAACATTATACGATTGTCATTCGACATTATACGATTACCATTCGACATTATACGCGTATCATTTAACATTATACGTTTATCATTCGACATTATACGATTATCATTTGACATTATACGCTTATCATTCAACAATATAGGCTTATCATTTGACATTATACGATTATCATTTGACATTATGTGCTTATCATTTGACATTATGTGCTTATCATTTGACATTATGTGCTTATCATTTGACATTATACGCTTATCATTCAACATGATATGCTTATCATTTGACATTATACGATTATCATTTGACATTATATGCTTATCATTCAACATTATACGATTATCATTCAACATTATACGCTTATCATTCGACATTATACGATTATCATTTGACATTATACGCTTATCATTCAACATTATATGCTTATCATTTGACATTATACGATTATCATTTGACATTATACGATTATCATTTGACATTATATGCTTATCATTCAATATTATACAATTATCATTCGACATTATACGCTTATCATTCGACATTACATAATTATCATTCAAAATTATATGATTATCATTCAACATTATACGATTATCATTCGACATTATACGATTATCATTCAACATTATACGCTTATCATTTGAGATTATATGCTTATCATTTATTATCTGACTTTTGTAGACTCCAGTAGACTTTTTGACAAAAAAGGGGGGCTATATTTTATTTTCGAATGAAGGGGACATTCCATTTTTTTACCAGACGGTAAATTTTAATGAAATTTATTCTGACATAAAAAGAATTTGTGTTCTGTCAGAGAATATAAATACGTGTATTTAGAGTCTCACTCTACTAATACCTTCCAAATTGTTTGAAGATATTGCCTCAGCCTCTCGAGGAATTTTATTCATTATACAAGAATTCTTTTTGGCATAGAAATCTACCTATTACGTCTTCCAGAAAAGACTAGAATTTGGATCTCTAAATTACGTATCTCTAACTTGCATCTACCAATCGAAACGGGACGCTGGGCTAATATTCCAATAGCTTACCGCGTTTGCAATTTATGTCAGGAAGGTGTAGGTAACGAATTCCATATACTTTTTCAATAAAAAAATGATACTGTCAGGGACTTTAGAGCAAAATATATCCCCAATTATTATATTAATAACCCAAATTATGAAAAATTGACAGGTCTATTGTCACTTAGTTATGTTAAAGTATTGAAAAAACCTGCCATTACTTAAAAATATTTATGTTTTATTGTAATGAAATGTTCGTATTTGTCTGAATAACATTGCTCATACTGTTATTTGCATATACGCGTTGTAGTTTACATATACTATTGTGTCTGAGTGTACCAATAAAACTTGAAACTTGATACCTCCTCACGACGAGAATGCGTCTAGTTAAATGATTTTTTATACCTTAACAAATAATAAACATAATAAATGCCTTCCAATCCACTCTTAATGAATACTCTCTTCTATACTTCAAAGGAAATGATTCTTCCATACCGTACTACATTAAATTTTGGTATTACAGAACGTTAGTGTACCCACGGGAACAGTCACTGGAACTGGGCGGAGTTTGGTCGCTGCATTGACCATCGAAGGATACGAGTATTGTTCGGATTACAGTTTTCCAAAGAAGTTTTATGGAAAACATCATCAGCTCATAGACAGATATGGGGTTTCTGTCTCTCGGATGAGTAAAGATGTGGGTTTGTCATAGATTTTGTTTTGTTTTGTTCTCCTATAGGAAATCGTTCCATGAAATTTTCACCCCAAACGAGGATCGAACCACAAACCTCGGTGTTAGTAGCCGGATTTGACACAAAGAATGGATCATTGGCAGCGCGACGGTTGTGTTGCAACAGACAGGAACTGCTTACTCTTCCGGAACACTCTCGTTACGACTTCAAGTTCGCGTTGTCAATTGATGTTATGTTGTTTTGTTGTGTGATATGTGTTCTGTATCTCGGTATTTATACATTGTAGCGACCATTTCTGACATTTTTACAACGGAGAAAGAGGTGCCGGTATCACAAGTTATTGGCGGTGCTCCTTTAGGGCGGTCTTGATTTCCTCTACTAACAGGGACTTGCTCCCCTCTATCAATATTTTGTTAGAGTCAATATGCCATACATTAAAAAAAAACACACAGGCACATGCTCCCCTCTATCAATATTTTGTTAGAGCCAATGTGCCATACGAAAAAAAAAACACAAGGGAGATACTAGTACTACTTTCCATCCCCCCTTTTATTTCATTTAATTTTCTTTTATTAACTGATTTATCTCGTACCTTTGTATACATAATTCGTTTCAGGGATGATTTCCCTCTCCGAAACACCCAAATTTGCTTGCATTCATTGCCTCTGGTTCAAATGGATGTAAGTATAGTGTATCTCAGGTATGTTCCTCCTCTAGTTATAGGAGCGTAATATATAGGCGTAGAGTGGAACATTTAAGACTTGCACCAGTGTTTAATGTGAGCATTGCCTTCCCCAGTTCGCTAACCTGGCCGGAGTTGGACCTAACACGGACGGACGAACAAACGAACAGACCCAGAAACTATATACCCCGCAACAGAGTTGGCGGGGCATAAAAACAGACTCCAACCTGTAGGTTAACCTAACTTTAACACCCACTTTTTCTGTAATACAATCAACCATGGTGCAATTTAATGAAGATTTTTTTTCATACCCTGATTTATATGTCTATATAGTTTTATGATGATATGGTAAACAAACTTCAACCTGCAGAGACGGACGAACAGACCTGATTACTTTATGCCCCCTACCTTCGTAGATGGGGCATACAAACATATTCAGACACTTCGTACAGTAAAGACTTTGCTAAAAGTTATAAGCACAATACAAATTGTAGTGTCTTCAAGAAAACAAACGTCAGTATTTCTCATTAAATGTGTGTTTCCTACTGATTATTTGCTGCTACTATATTATTACAGTTAATAAAGTCATCTATTCCAAAGTTGTTTCCTGTCCTGTCCTGTTAAATTCACGTCTAAGTGTCTGTCTGCATCGTTTAGTAAGAAAGTTCATTGGTCCAAATATTCACCCTACCTAATGTACACTTGACATTTGATCTTGAGTTGGTCGCCAATGGCATTAATTAGGACGCCTCAAACTTTACAAGGTAAGACAAACATCATGATGAAACGATTATTTATTATTTAGTTGCACAGTTCGGGGGCCTGTTAATAAAGCTATATTGCAGTACCATTGTTTTTAAATTTGGTCCAGTCATTTTATCGTTGGACGTGTTTTAACAAGATAAAAAGGGGATGTCTTAAGGGTAAACATTGCATTTTCTATGTTGTTTTCAAATAAGGTCGTGTTAATTCTTCTTTTATCCACTTTTTTTTAAATGTTGCTTTAACAATTGTTCTTATTCAAGATTAAACTTGCTTAATAATATGATTTTCGATGAAAAAATAAGGAACACACAATTTGCATATGTGTAGATGAAGAACAAGCATTTTCGTTAAGAGGTTGTGCGTTTCCTTTGTTACAATTAGTATAAGACGATCACACGCGTTTGCGTCCAGTTTTTTTTTCTTTTTACTATAAATTACGTGAATATATATAAAAATATCATATCGTTTATATACAGGCGCTCGGGTGCAGTTTTTTTTATATTATTATTAATAACGTGTAAATAAAAATACTAGTAATCATATCGTCTAAATACTATTTCCACTTTCCACTGGGCGTTTGGTCCAGGTTTATTTCTTTGTATTATAAATAACGTGTATATAAAAAAATCATATCGTCTATATACTATTCCAACTTTCATTCGTAATGCCTTCGTGAAAGCATCTTCTGTCTAAGTGTCGTCGGTTTCATTTATCTTACGATGGCGGCACGAATGAAACGATGGTGCAAACGAAGCACGGTCCTTAAAATTGTATTCGTATATATCCGTCGTAACTGGAGTAATGGCACGGAGATGGAAACACGGCACTGGTCTGAAGTAAGAAATATCAAACGTGTCAAAGTGCCTTATAGGGACATTTATTAATCAATTTTAGTTAGATTTTCAGGTATGGCGTGTTACAGTGAATCGTCGAGAAAAATATAAGTACATGTAGCCCAGCTTTTGTTCTTTAAATTTACATGCAGCAGGAGGAAGACTTACAAGACAGCAGCTTATGATACAAGTACCCTCATTAATTCTCTTTTCATAATTTTCTCGTTTCCAAAAACTAATAAAGGAACTACTAAGTAAAAAAAATGGAACTAGAATGATCAGTCTGAAAGGTACAAGAAGAAAAAAACTAAACAAGGCGAAGACAGTCTGGATCTAGAATCTTCTGACGCTTTCCTTTTCGTTCTGTTCTTTCAAACCAGACGATTCCCTCTTCCATGCTCTCGTCCAGGCTTTTATTGCATCTTTTCAGGTCGTTTTGCAATAACAATGTATGCTTTGGTGTAATGTTTCTACATAGTTACAACATATACTTGATGTTATAGGATTATGTGTGCTTCGGTCAACTCACACAAGGCACGAACAAAACAAGATAACGTAACATTTTCTTTTTCTGTTCTATCTTTACAGTCTCTACATATTAGCTTTAGATAAAATGTCTCATTTTACTCTTTTTGATCGATATCATGGACAGCAGGGGTATACTTGAAGAGCCTTCGTTTTAACTTGTTATCCATTACATACTAATTAGAGGCAGCAAAGGACAATTTATATAGATTAATCTATATAATATTATTGCAACGTCACGTTATTACATAAAATTTTCTTTGTATACCAATCGTGATTCATCGTAGACCAATCGTATGCTTAACACAACGTCGTACAGCCATCGTATAACTTCGTTTCTCCTTCGGGTCTAAATCTCGACAACATCGTAACCACTTCGTTATGGGTTTGCAGCTATTCGTTTGTGCAACTTTTCTAATCGTTTAGCCATCGGTTCTAATCGTTTTCCCTTCTGTTTCGATCTTGATTTTTAGCAAGTTCGGGACTTACTTCGCACGAAGTTGAAATCGTATGTAAAAATCGGGACAGTGTAACGCCAGTATTAGGGATTTATTCCCTTAAAAGGCAAAAAAAGTTTTTTTTCGTGTTGAATAATAGTATTTTTTAGATATGCTACTGCATACTCGACAAAAGATCTTTTCATTTAAAGATTTAAATTACTAGTAACAATAAAGACCTCTAATTTATATCAGGGAGATGAAGATTAAAAAAGTATCTCAGGAGCCTGCATGAATCTTTTACTTGGCCCTAAAGCAATAACGGTCTCTTTTATAAGGGGTTATCTGACAACGACACAATGGCTGTTTTCAGTTGACCTACTCTAGTTAACCCGAGTTAACCCGAGTAACAAATAAACGACTAGACCCCGATGACCTTTAACCCCTACTCGAGTTTAACTCTGGCAAAGACAGGGTTGGTAGAGTACGTGACGTCATGAGTAAAGTTTACCTGCGACAATGTGACTAGATTTCTAGAATAATACGAATCTTATGTTAAATTTACCTAAAATTACATAAACAAATAATTATAGTATAACTAATGAGGGGTGGCGAATATAAATTTTAATGTCACGAGCCTCGAATAACGCCAGGATTCAACAAGTGCGCGGAACTTGTTCCGCGCACGAGTTGAATCCCCTAGCGTTATTCGACACGAGTGACATTAAAATTTATATTCGTCACCCCAAATTAGTTATACTATTTATTATATAGATAATTTAAAAAAACGTGACTAATAGATCATCAAAATATTGAAAACGAAAGAAATTATTGATCGATAATCGTGTATTGCGCATTAATCTATGTTACGTATTTTTCGCGGGAAACTTCACGAGGGTTAGATAAATTCGCACGCGAGTTAGATAAATCCTGTAATTAACTCCGTGAAAATCTAGAAATTTATTTAACTCGGAAATCACGATATTTCACCTATATCTATATAATAATGTTTTTTATTCTATAATTTAAAAGTCTTGAAGTTTTATTGTAATAATATTGTCGTTATGGTCAACTCTATACAAGAGTACCCCGTTTTATTGAGAAAAAAGTACACGAATAAACCCGACACAAGAATAATTTGTTCAGTTGAAAAATCAAGTACGCATGATCCTACCGAGCTAATAATAGAAAATTTCTTTACTAGGGTTTACTCGAGTAGGTCAACTGAAAACGGCCAATGAAGACTTTATAAGAGCTTAATGTGCTGAAATTTTATACCTCCAACAACTTTTTTTATTCTGAAAAAGTTTTTATTCTAAAGTGCAAGAACATGAAAAACGCTATATTTACCTTTGACATCTATAAGGGATCATTTGCCGACTCAGACCCAACACAGACTTTTGTAGAGCTTTCGATTCTGACGCGCCTTCTGTCATAGTCGCTGAATTACATGCCAGTTTAAGTGATTTTACCCTCCCTATGTTATATTTTAACACATGTTATATTACTATCGAATCTCTTAAAAAAGGGACATTGTGCTGACAACATCAACGTCTAATTTTCCTTCTGTCATAGTCGCTGAGTTACAATCCAGTTTCAGTGATTTAACCCTCCCTATGTTCTATTTTAGTACATGTAATTTATCGAATCCCTTAAAAAAGGACCGTTTAACGTTAACACTATACGTTTAGAGATTTCAGAGAAGATTTTTATTGTGTACATACGACGGCGGACGAATAGTGATGGCATAGCCTATAATCCAGATGAGCTAAAACAAGGGTGTAGATTAAAATTGACATGAAATGATAATCATGCAGGATTTGGACGCTGGAAAGTGGGGAATAGTTTAAGTCGGACAACCTATCTTACTTCAGAGGGTCCTATGATTACATCTACATCTGCAGCGTTTAACGTACAAGGAACATGTCATCTTTTTAACTACAGCTCTATGTTTATTTTAAGCTTACCATAGGCATGAAAATAGACTTAATGTCTGAAATTCGAAGTTTAGCCATAGCGAGTATACCCAGCTTCTTGTAGACTTGAAACATACTTATAATATACCATTCTGCTTCTTTTAATAAACGCACTGATATGTAGTTCTATATATATGTTTGTTAACCCAACCTCTCTATCTATATAATGTGTTACAGACAACACTCGATCAATTTAGAGTGTACCGTTAGAACTCTTACTTTTTACCATGTTACCCTGTAAATGTTATGTATTGTCATTTTGATTACCCCATTATAATATCTGTATGTAGAAGGGCAATATTAAGCAAGATTTTAAGTGTTTTCAGACAGTTTTAGACCTCGTCAACATCCAGTGTACGTGTACATGTAATGGTTAAACAAGTATAACTTGTTTATATCCAATTTAAACTACGAGCATGTGTGGCAATTATTTTGTGCATAGTTTTCGTTACCGAATGAGCTATTTAAGTTTTATATTTTTTATTCCGATAATAAGAAAAAATAAACTTTTATTTAAGAAAAAGTTAAACTCTTAATTAAAAAGTGGTGTTCTCGACAACACAAGGTTCATTTTTAAACTAAACATTGGACAGGGTGATATTGGTCTTCCATAGTTTTCGGGGTCATTTCGATCAATATATCCTTCGATTCCTAGTTCCTGGATTTCAGCTTCAGAGAGGATGGTTCCAACAGGGTTCTGATATAGACTAAAAATCCACATACTGATTGGAGAAGCTCTTGTCGATGATTCCCCCGTGCTTGAGACCAGAATATTAATCTCCTGTTGATTTCATCTAAGAAAATATAATGGAGACAAGCCAGATGAATCTCATTTAAAGGATCGAGTACACCCAGATCCTCCATATAATAAAAAAGGTCGTAAAAATAACTTAACACCCCTTCAAACACATCTCTCCACAAGCGTTCGATGCGCTGATTATGAGTGCTCGGTCCTGTTATCATGCTTCCCTGGCCATTCTTTTCCAGCATAAAATCAGCGACAGCGACGTTTTCCATACCTTTATCCGAGCGGACTCTTAAAGCAACTCCCGATAAAAAAACACTTCAAAACTGTCCCTGATGTATTATTATCATGGCACTGTAAGAATTTAATCATTCTTCTGAATCCGTCTATACCACCTATCACAACGGTCGAAACGACAACGAACTAGTTTGTGATTACTGTCAACATGCCATAAGTGATTTGGAGCATTAACATTATACACGCGCCTATATACCAATCTTTCTTTCTTTTACCCCACTGTCGTCTATCCGATGCACTGAGTCTCGTACCCGCCATCGCTCTACTTTGATATCCTTTTCTTTAAGCATTTCATTCATCATCACTTCTCCACAATTAGGGAAATCTTTTATTAATAACGAAACAGCCGTGTCAAGAACGTCATCGGTTATCTCGGAGAAAACCCTCTTCTGTAAATTGAATTGTGCCATTCTTCTATATATGGTTCTTTCGGAGACACTTAAAAGTTTAGCAATGTCACATATTTTAAAACCACTTTCCAACAATGTTTTTAATGTAAACTTGTCAATGTTATAACTTCGATGTGCGTTAGAGTCGGAGGACATGACGGGCGGTTTGTTTCCATATTTGATACATTCAACCCTTAAAGCCATCATATCTGAAGATTTTTCACTCCTAAGATTCGAGGTCATGTCTAGATAACAATCCAACTATATCTGGTGTTATTTTCTGTGCTTCAAATGCAGTTGTTGCATGACTTAAGCCAATCTTTTGAAGAACATGTGACATCTGTATCTGTGATTCGGCCATTTGTTATCAAATGTTGCTCAAAC
This sequence comes from Arcuatula senhousia, assembly GCA_963971305.1. NCBI lineage: Eukaryota > Metazoa > Mollusca > Bivalvia > Mytilida > Mytilidae > Arcuatula > Arcuatula senhousia. Next base: position 23,152,482 of record OZ020303.1, on the reverse strand, counting down.
GGAACCGGAAATGCGAAAATGAGCGTGGTTCATAAATATTGTCAAATATTAAATGATAAGCATATAGTGTTGAATGATAAGCGTATAATGTCAAAATGATAATCGTATAACTTGAATTAAATGTCGAATGATAAGCGTATCGTATAATGTTGAATGATAAGCGTATAATGTCGAATGCATGCCGAGCTTTTACGTCTAGTATTGTTTCAATGCCTTAACGTTATAATGATTTAACAGGTGGTTAGGAAAGTATCTAAATAATTTGATTTATAAGAAAAGCGTCTTGCGTTGGCCAATAGAAATTACATGGTTCATTATGATCAGATTGGACTTTTCATTGAGAAAACCTCGGCATGATAATCGTATAATGTCGAATGATAATCGTATAATGTCAAATGATAAGCGTATAATGTCGAATGATAATCGTATAATGTTGAATGATAATCGTATGAATGTTGAATGATAAGCGTATAATGTTGAATGATAATCGTATAATGTCGAATGATAAGCGTATAATGTCAAATGATAATCGTATAATGTCGAATGATAAGCGTATAATGTTGAATGATAAGCGTATAATATGTAATGTAAAGCATATAATGCTTTTAATCAATCAATCAAATTTATTGTCATATAAACATCTAGACAGAGTTTGTGACAAAAACAAATAGTATAACAAAACAACAGTAGAAATACATAATTAACGTATAATACATGATATTTTACGTGAACAATGCAATATAGTATAATGAAATCTTGTCATAAGGAGGCAGTTACGGCGTTCCATAAAAATTGCTGAAACAGAGTATTGGTTATAATGTGTCTGTTATTATTTGCAGTATAGTTTAATTCCCATATAAAAAGTATATAAAAAGCCACACCGATTTTATCTTCATATCTATAACTAAATATTTTTGAAAAGGCAAGAACTTATAAAGTAATAAATAAAATCGCAAGGCGTAAATGGCGTACATCTAAAAACAAATGATACAATCTTTTTAACGTACAAATTTGTATATCTTTTATTATATTTAGTTTTTCCATTTGCGAATCTTGTTACCATCAACAATCCATAAAATGCTATTAAACATTGCGATAGTTGTTGGTGTCTCCAGACCATTGTCCCCAGTCAAGACACATTTTTCAAATTGCATGTCTAAATCTACCAAGAGGATAGAATGGTGATCCTTGTCACTGACAAGAAGTTTATTACCACCATTACTACACAATCCATGACATTTGAAGTGATGGGAAGGCGCAACACCAATGACTCCTTGAAAACTATTTCCCGCCACACCTTCTCTGAACTTGTAAATCTTAGACCTTGGTGTTGTATAAGCGATATTATGAAAAAGTATAAAATTGTCATTTTGAATATCAGTCATAGTCAATAAATTACAATCTTTATCAAATTTGAAACCAAACCTTTGCAAAATGACTCCATTACTGCTTACCAGAAGGAAATTTCTCTCTTGACAAGGTGTAGTTCTTTCGTTCAGAAATAGCACGGAGTTGTTGTCACACTTAGTAAAGATACATTGGGGCACCCAAGTATCACAATTTAAAAAGTTAAGAATACGTTTCTCGACCATACGTTTAACAATGTAACCGGACTCCCTTTTCAATGCTAGGACGCTATTGTCTTGCATCACAGAAATATCGTCAACATCATCAGTAAATATGGTTGCTACTAATTTTGTACCAATGAGTTTCATAAGTTTATTACCACATATAATCCACGCATCTTCGTTTGATATTGGAATTAGTTTAGTGATTTCTTTTTCGTCAGATGTTAATTCGACTATTACAGGATAATCCTCTGCTCTAGCCTCGTCTGATGAGACTTCATCCTCCGTCGTGTCATTTGTTTGACTGGCAGTCGAAATGAGACTTGAATGGGTTTTTGCCTCTACCATGGTGGATGTGGCTGGATTTTCAGTAACACAAGTCTCATTATCGCCACTTTCCATTTTCTTAAATATTACTTTGCCAAGCAGTTTCTCACTCTCTAAGCCTGAATTGCTTATAAAAACTGGGTGTGCGTCTTTCATGTATCGTTCAAATCTTTGTTTAGTCTTTAAACATTTTTGAAATTTCACAAACGTTTCAACAAATATCTGGCTTGCATCAGCGCTTTCTTGTTCTAACTCACATTTTACCATCAATTGTTCAGTTTCTTCTATGGAATTTTGCATCCTTTGCAGATTTTCCCTGAAAACTCTGTATTTTTCTTGCATACTTAACTGTAAATTGTCTTTTGCTTCATCAATATAATTATGTGCCTTCGCTGCTGCATTCGTTATGTGATTACATTGTTCAATCTCACCAGTTTCACATTTCGATAGCTCATGAAGAATATCGTTTTTAAATTCTTCTAATTTCGTGCCTGTGTTTTCCTCTGTCTGACGGAAGAAAGCAAGTTGCTCCTGGATAGCCGAGTTGGCCGCGGAAAGGGGTTTAAGCTCATGTTTCTGGTGACCATGAAGAAGACATTGTACACAAATAACTTCTTTGCAGTCAAAACAAAACAGATTTAAAACTTCAGTAGAATGTTCTTCACAGTGTATAAATTGAGAATTTTCTCCTTCCGCCATTTTATTCCACTTTTTGGAAATCTACTTCCTGTTTTGATAAACCTATATGCATTGAACATAACTCGAGTAGTTTAAAGTCTATATAATTCATTGATTAAAGGTAAAGAAGACATGACTACTTGCCAATTTATCTTTTATAACAAAGCAAAGTTATATTCTAGAAATATCTCTTTGTGAAAAGCACGAGTACGTTGCATTCCCAATCTTGACAATCTTATTGAAATGGGCTGTGCTCTATTATTCTGGGCGCCTTTTAGTAGGACCGTTCTGGTCAGAACATGTTCTGTTTGCTCCATGAAACATTGATAATCAAGTATAGAACAAGAAGTGCCTAAATTCAGTATCGCTTAACCCTTAATTTGACAATAAAACGCTCAATTTCACTTTCGCGTTCGTGAATAGCAACAAGTTAAAAGTTTTTAGCTCTGTTCTACATTTTTTTGTAAACAAGAGTTAGAGAAACAAACAGTCTCATTTTACTTTATTACGTATTTGTTTTATTGGCCGCCATCTTGTTTTGGAACTGTTCCAACCACACCACCTCCTAAGATGGAGTAGACAGAAGACTTCGAACATGTCATGTGTTCCGTTGTACTTGATTAATGTTCCGAGTGTTCGGAGCGTTTGGAAGTAATAATCGAGCACCACCCTGCAGATCTATCAATTGTTCCCTAATTGAGTGTGTGTCCGTAACTAAAACTCGATTCAATGATCTGAATTTTTACACAATGACTAAGCACAATTAAAGGATCCGAAGGCATGTTTAAAATTTTTCCATTGGGAGGGCGCGCAGATAAAAAAAAATATACTAGGACGCCTTTGTTTCATACAGTTTCTAACCAAATTTCCCCGCCAAACGGGACGGCGCGCGTCCGGCACGCCGGTTCTTAATCCGCCTTTGAGGAAGGTCCAAAATGTCAGTGATACCATTAAAAAAACATTTACCAGATCAGGGTAATATCATCTCAAGTGCCTTGTATAATCTGGTTTGAACCTCGATTGTTACACATATTCTGTTTCCTCTCAAGATGGTAAGATTTAAACAGTGAAAAATAACTTTTTGTTTGTTTGTAGCAAATTAATACCGTGTCCTTCAATGCTTGTATTGGGACATTAGCAAATGGTGCAGAAAGAAGGTATATCTATAATACGAATTAACTCCATTGCAAAAATGAAAAAAAAAACCAAACAAACAAACAAACAAATAACAATGAAAGAGCCTTAGTGAGCACGCTCACATACCCCACGCGTTCTGCTATTTGACTATGACATCGAGCTCGTAAATTTTTGCCAATTAAAAATTTGTGATAACATACACAGTTGCATAAGTTATACTTCTTGCATATCAAGTTTCGTTAAAGTTTAAGAGGAGTTGCGTTCACAAACTGTAATCACAGACAGACGGACGGACGCACCCGTCAAAAACATTATCCCCTTCGCAACTTCGTTGCGTGGGTATTAAAACAAAATGGCAAAATAATGAAACAATCCTTATTATTTTCTTTTAATACCATTGCGGGTTCCGGGCGGCGAAGGACCACAGCAGCGCTAAGCTTGTCGGTAGAAGTCCACCAAATAACGCTCATAAACTTGACATTTCAAGTCAGGCCGCTTTGCCTACAAAGCGAGTTGGGTGTGTGCTCCAGATGGTTGAATGGGCAGTCCTGTCATAATGATAGGGTATAATTGTAAAACATGATCGCAAACCACCCTTGCGCGTGAAAGAACCCTGCTATAGATCTCGATATATGAGCATGATCAAAATGCAGGAGGCTAAATTGTCCGATTCTACCTATCCCTTCTTTTTTCTATGACATGACTTTGTCCCTATTTCCTCAGCTTCATCATCATTTTTTGTTCATTTTATCACCCATATCATGTTCATCTGCCTGAATTCGTGCTGCTTGAGAGTAAAGCAATTCAAACTAACTCACGTACTTACTAACTTTAACTATTGTTTTAATTGAATGAAAATGAGAAGATATTATTTCAATAACTTCTGTTAGTTAACAATATTTTATCAAATTCCCAACTCTTCTTATTACATCACACTTAGAATCACTACAAAATATTACATATCGATTATAATCATGACTAACTTGCAGAAAATATCAGAATTTACACCAAAACTTTCGCTCGTCTGTAATCAGCATGAATCAGTCGGTGAATGACATCATCGGCATTGTGAAGATCCCAGACAGTTGTGTTGTATGTGGTTCCTAGCACACCTCGGCTACAACTCTTCTTAAATCGTAAGGGAAAAAAAAGAACAAAGAAACAAACAAAATGGTAAGCATTACATATATTTAATTAGAGAAGTCAATTGTTATTGTCAAATTGTCATATTTTGTAACTGGTATTCCCACCAAAATTACTTTTATGATTTAGCTTTATAATCTTATTAGTAAAAAATGCTTTTTTTAGAATATAGCATTGTTGAACCATTTTTTACTGTGATTCTGATATTTCTCTCTTATTTATTTCATCTCTTGTCAAATCTCTTGAGATCAAACTAAAGAGGGGTGCTGTCTAGACCATTCCATACATTAGTTGACGATATATTTGATTCAAGGTTCAAGATTTAACTTATTCTGTATTTGAAATAGTGGATAAATCAACGCGGTTATCTACTAGAGCAATGGCTCTCAATGAATCGTTATACTAGTATATGATAGGATTCAGCCACGCCTAAATGTCTTGCCATATTAATAGTCAGCAAACAAAAGTATCGGAATATATAGTTTTTCGATTTGTCAGTATTTCTCCTTTTTTTGCCCGTCTGTCCGTTCCACCTCGGGTTTACAATGATGCTTTGTCTCGGAAACCTTAAACCTTTACGAATTTTTTGCTTCTGTACAAAGACAACACTTTGCAAAATTTTTCGCCTTGTTTGTTTCTTTATATTATTAATCTACATTGAATTCAGCCAAACGTTATATTTAGGAACGTATGCAAAAGCAGAATCATGCTTGCATTTATGCTAATTAGATGTCAAATCCATGAAGGTAAAGAGCAGAAGCATCCACATCTGGAATAACTGATAAAATATAATTGTAACGTGCCTTATGAATGCTAAATTCAACCTCATAAATACAAGGTGCATTAAATTGTATATCTCTGAAGCACAAGACAGGAGATATGTAACAAAAACATCTGCCATGTTGTCAGAATGATAACTTTGGAGATAATTCTCTTTCATTTTGATAACATTTGCTGCCAATCAATATCTGTGAAAGTTCTATCTGCAAAACATACCTCCCCGTAAATGATTTTTATCTTCACCTTGACTGATGCACCAACTTCAACATGCACATTTGGTTTTTTTTTAAGTTTAAGGGTTTTGTGTAGTTATAAATTGTATTCGATTTGACGGTATAGTTTGTGTTTCCTCTACTTAAAAGGGTTCATTCTTGGTATGCTAAAAACTTTACTTAAACTCCAACAAAGTTTCCCTTTCACAGGATCTAAGGTCGCTCGTTTTGACTTGAGCTCGCATGACTCATTGCAATTGAGTTGTTTTGTGTGTGTCTCTTAGTCTTTGGTGTCCACTGGTTTTCTCGTGCCTTTTGTCTACTACTAAGCATTGACACCTCTTTGTTTCTCTCATGTGCTATGTGAATGCTATTTATTGCAATATCTGGTGCTTTGAGGCTATAAAGTACTCCTATGTGTTGCTTTAACACTCACTTGACAATTCTGAAAACCATTAAATTCTGATGAATGGAATTATTTTAATTTATCCTAGAAAATGTGTACGTTTAAATCCTTTAATATGGGTTGAGATTTTTGTCACATGCATAACCCAGACTGTATTATATAACTGCTCCTTAAAAAATTAAGTAAGTACAACATGCACTCATGTTTATACATCTAATTTTGAGTCATCTTGAGCTTGCTACAAGTTCCTCTGTATACTGTTTTATATCAATGATTTTAGAGACAGTTATAGCAAGGACTTGTAGCAAGTCTAGAATGAAACAGGATTTTTTCTCCATAAATCATGTTATGTAACGATCATCTCCGCATCCTTGCATTTGTGCTCTTATCTCCATGGACATAAGAACAATATTACCAACATAAAGGTCGAAAGCAATTTGATAAATTGGAAAGCATATCAGTAATGTTTATTACAGATCAAAATCTAATACTAGCTCCAATGAGACTTCAAACAATGGACCAAATGTCAATTCTTTTTCAACTTACTATACTTCACTTGTCGATGCTCTAAAAAGTGTATTGTATACACTGGGTGCACAATTGAGCACGCCAGGGTATTTTAACGATTCTCTTTCTGTACAGTTAGCGATTAGAAGTACTGCATTTTGTAATTATAAAAGGTTTTTTGATTCAATGAAATATACTAGAATTTTTTATAGCAAAGACTGATTTTCCGGGCTAAGTCGGAAAATATCAGAACAGTTAAGGATTTTAGTATTAAAACATATGGAACTTTTTTGTTTGATGTGCAACCGATAAAATTTTTACCATTCCACAACTTATTTGATATGCCAGTGCTTGTGCAATTTGTTTTTTTTTTATTTTTACCCGACACCATCGTTGTCTCCGTGACTCGCTTTTAGAACAAGGTTGGTTATTTTTCATTTTCTTCCGATATCAGCCACGGGTAAAAAAAAATAAAATTACATGAGTCAGGCAAACGGTTCTTGGTTGTTTCAATTTGATTTTGATCGTTTTGTTGTAGTGTTAAGTACTTTCGGACCATAAGATCGCAGTGAAAGAGGAAGATTTGGCCCCAAAAACCTGGTTTAACTGCGATCTTCATTTTTTAATTGTATTGTCTTCTTTTCTTGGACATTGATCATTCTAGTTCGGCAGTTTTGTTATATCTTTTTAATTCAATCAAAAACTCCCAGAGAAAACCTGCATGAACCTCAATGTTTGCTCGCTAATTATACTGTCTGATATTTGGAAACTGCACTGCATATAAATCGCAGAAAAACAATGTAGTGCGTGCAGGGTGTATTTAAAGCATCTGTCTAGGAAACTATAAGTGTTTCAACAGAGGTAATCAATTAATACCGTATCTTAAAGGAAAAATATTGACAAGGAGTTTAACAGTTACGTAACAAACTAAATAAATCTTTCGCGGAATTGCTTTTTTTTCTTTTTGTTTCTTGTACGGCGTAAAATGCTGCATTTCAATTTAATAAAACTTGATTTTCTTTATCTTGATTTTATCAATTCTATTCGTGGTTTTACGTAAAATGACAACGCAGAAATTAGCATATTGATCAGAATATGAATCACATTTTTGATAAAATGAAAGATTGTCTATATAGTATAAACATCTTTTATATAATGGAGGCAAAAAGTGTTTGGCATTTTATGTTACGCATACAATATTCAACGTCATATATAGTATTGTTAGTTTCAAGCTTCGTCTGACTTTCTTGCAAGTGAAGAAATTCCAGGTCACCTGGCTCAGCCTGAGGTTTCAAATAATGAATTATACATAATTTTTGTTCAAAGCCAATAAAAAGGGACATTTTACGTTTAATTATTTAAATTTACATCTCTATATTTCAGAGGGAATGCATATCTATCCATGTTGGCCAAGCAGGCGTACAGATTGGCAATGCATGCTGGGAGTTGTATTGTCTGGAACATAATATCCAACCAAATGGCACGATGCAAGACGAGAAGGCTATTATGTCCAGTGGAGACGAGTCTTACAACACCTTCTTCAACGAAACCAGCCATGGCAAACACGTCCCAAGAGCTATCTACGTTGATCTTGAACCAAGTGTTGTCGGTAAACTATTCTTTGGCATTTTGTTTCAGGTTCTTTTAATTGCTTAAGTTGCCAACGTGATTGCTAAAAAGCAAAGATACTACTTCAAACTTTCCTATATCGTCTAATGACAAGTCATATTAGTAGTTTATCAAAAGAGAAATTCTAAAGAAAACTAAAGAAGATCAAGTTTTAGGAGTCCGAACATACGATTCTATATAACTTGCTGTACAAGCCTTGCCTGTATACCGACTTGCAGCATTCGTTCTTCGAGTTATTCATTTTTATTCTCTTAGAAATATATCTTCAATTTTCTTGAGTTGATTGGGTCTAACAATTGTTGGTGTTCGTTTCAGACGAAGTTCGCACAGGCCGCTATCGAGAACTATTTCACCCAGAGCAGCTGATAAGTGGCAAAGAAGATGCCGCCAACAATTATGCCAGAGGCCACTACACTGTGGGTAAAGAAATCGTCGATCTCGTCCTTGATAAAATCAGAAAAATGGTAGGACTTTACGAAGATGAACCAAACAACCAAATCCTCTTCGATCTATTAATTCTATTTACGCTGGAAATTCTATATATTTTTTTCATTTTTATACATCATATGCATTACTTACATTGTGCATGTACAAACTGTTTGTCATAATATAAATAGTAATTAGCTATTGCATGCAATTATTTCGAGAATTATCATGATCTATCGCTTCCAGTCAAAGATTTTCAAAGCACTGATATACGATCTTCATTTTTTTTTTCGGTATGTCTTACTTGTTTTGTCTTTTCTCTTAGACACTGAGATTGATCCAAGTCCGGTAGTTTTGTTGTTATCTTTATTGTGAAGACACAGTTCTGCTTCCAAATAAAGTACTATTGTATTTGCCTCCATTTTAGGCTGACATGTGCACTGGACTTCAGGGTTTCCTCGTCTTTCATAGTTTTGGTGGTGGAACCGGAAGTGGCTTTTCTTCATTGCTGATGGAACGTTTGTCTGTTGATTATGGAAAGAAATCGAAGTTGGAGTTCGCTGTCTACCCAGCCCCTCAGGTGTGTTACCATTATTAAAGCATCAATTCCTAAGTCACATTTATAGCTTCTTGCCAGAGGCCACTACACTGTCGTTTCTTTATACATTAAGAAACGGAGTCAATTTCGAGTAAACATTTTTACATTTTCAGGCAATCTGAAAAAGTTCTATAGCCTAGAAATTGCATAGTTTCTTGTAGTTGGTGATGAAATTATAACCTTTCAAAGAGTATAAAATCAAATTCTTTCAAGAATTCGAATTTTCTAATCTAAAAAGCTAGAAAAGTTGTGTTTTGTTATTTCCTGTCTTTTTCAGATATCAACTGCTGTGGTGGAACCATACAACGCTATTTTGACCACACATACAACACTTGAACATTCCGACTGTGCTTTTATGGTCGACAACGAGGCTATTTACGATATTTGCAGAAGAAATCTCGACATCGAGCGACCGTCCTATACTAATCTGAACCGTTTGATTGGTCAGATTGTCTCATCTATTACTGCTTCCTTAAGATTCGATGGTGCTCTGAATGTTGATCTGACGGAGTTTCAGACCAATTTAGTGCCTTATCCACGTATTCATTTTCCATTGGTCACGTATGCTCCAATTATTTCAGGTATCTTAGAATGTAACACCTCGTGTTGTACATGGTTTTGGTGCATTCCTAGGGTGTTTTTTCATTATATTTTTTTTTATTCTTACGGCCTTGTTATATAATGAATGGGTATAAGGGAATAAACTTTCGGTACCAATTGTAATTACATGTAGATATAAACTAAGAGTTTGAGAGCAATAAAGTCAAAATATTATGTTTGTTCGTCGAAGTCTTCTAGATTTTTCTTTTGCTCAAGTGTTAATGACAAAAAAAAAGAGAAAAAATATCAATGAATATAATGATACTTTGTTAAAACCAAGTTTAATATAATAGTAACATTAAAGAAATCTATACCTATATTGCAGCTGAAAAGGCATACCACGAAGCCATGTCTGTTGGTGAGATTACAAACGCCTGTTTCGAACCCTGTAATCAGATGGTTAAATGTGACCCCCGCCATGGAAAGTACATGGCCTGCTGTATGTTGTACCGAGGTGATGTGGTTCCCAAGGACGTCAATGCTGCCATTGCCACCATCAAAACTAAGCGGTCTATCCAGTTCGTCGACTGGTGCCCTACTGGGTTTAAAGTAGGGATTAACTATCAGCCACCTACCGTGGTACCAGGTAAGAAAGCATTTCTATTCTTGCCTTCTAGGTCGACATTTTTGTTTACTTTCCCGATGACTGTTGATGAGAGCTGATTTCTTGGAAATATGTAGTGCCATCATACTTAGACAAACTAGATTAATTTTACTTTTATATCATATGTACTGGTAAAAAAATAATCGGCAAGTTGCTAATGCAGTCTTAAGATCTTGGTAACAACCGGGTATATTTTACGGACAATCTGGTTCTCTCATTTGTTCGAAAGAACTGTTGGAAGTACATTCCATTGTTTCTTTTGTGGTGCTTATGGAATTTTGTTCATTTACAAAATAGGTGTCATTGACCTGAATGTTTGAACCCTTTTTACGTGTGGACCAGGCTTTGCTTCGCTTATTATGGTTTTCATCACACAATATAGCTAATATATATGCTAACGAATGATGCTGGGAAAGTTTTTTTTATTACTTAGTAACTTAAATACATGTAGTACTCATAAATAAATGCTTCGTTATAGTCTTATAAAAGCATTGCTAATTTCTTTTATTTTATTCTGACAATTAAGTATACTCTATTGACACTTTTTATGATTTGCACGTATTTTATTGATAATTTTCGCTGGGTATAAACACTATTTACTTTTTGGTGTGACTTACACGTATCTTTTGGAGGTGGAGATCTTGCCCAAGTTCAGAGAGCTGTGTGTATGTTGAGTAACACTACTGCCATTGCTGAGGCCTGGGCTAGACTGGACCATAAGTTTGATCTCATGTACGCCAAGAGGGCTTTCGTACATTGGTATGTTGGGGAAGGTAGGTGTTGTTAAGGATTTATGATTTGATATTTGTTTTTGAGATGAGGGTAAGGAATACTCAAACAGTAAAAACACGCACAACAAAATAACAAACAAAACAAAAAACCAAGCAAAACAAGAAAGAAATTAAAAAAAAAACACCCACACGCACACACAGGAACCTTATAAATCGAAAGAATTTAGCAGGTTATCACAGTATTTTAAGCAACACAACCGTCCCACAAACTCCCGGCAGTTTGGAAATTAATTCGACTGCAGAGGAGTAAGCAGTTTCTTTTAAATATATAACATTCTTAGCGGTGCTGGTAGTTCGTGTAACTAGTATGTTTTCAAGATCATCGTGTATAAAAAAATATCTTATCAAACGAAGTTTTGCTGCGATTCATCCTTAATCTTAGTTCCATTGACAAACGAACACAAACAGACATACAGATTTAAGACAAAGATAAAACTGAAAACAAATCAGATGTGGTAAAATTAGATGGATTAAAACCAAAATAAGACTTCATTAAGTTAGCTTATTGTTTCACATTTTAGGAATGGAAGAAGGTGAATTTTCTGAAGCCAGAGAAGACATGGCGGCGCTGGAGAAGGACTACGAAGAAGTAGGAGTGGAATCTACAGACGAGGGAGCCGAAGAGGAGGAAACTGAAGAATACTAGACATAAAACTTATATAAAACGTTTTTGGGAACCATGAGAACATCGTGCATTAAATATACCTGTAAAATCTATTACAAATCTCTCAAGCTTGAAGAGTTAACAAAAGTTAATATCTTCCATCATAGTTGTGAGTGTCGGAAATGTCGAAGATGTATGTTTTGTTGTCATTTTTCTATTGATTTTCAATGCCAAATACTAAAGTGCCAAAGTAGAGAAACTAGCATTAGTACGTGTGGTATATACCCTTCATATGTATGTAGATGAAGTTTTAACATCGTGCAAGGTTTGAGTGCATTTTTGTCATTTTGTATGAAAGAAGTTACACATTTAACATTATGAAGTCGGAAAAATTATGATCTTTATTCTATAGTTTATAATTGGATCTGGTTCTTCCTATAAATTTGAATTAAAAACTATTTCTGTAGTTTTCTACCACAGTCCACTGCCACAAAGGGAGAAAGAAAGTGTGTTCTTCCAACTTGTGGGTTTCCCCTTATTAGGCTTAAAGCAATGTCACAATAAAATCGAACTTTACCCATTGATCATTGAGTTCTACATTTTTGAGCTTTTATGCATGACGTCGTATGAATGAACGCAATTTAAACTATTTCTTATATATTTACTTTGATTTTTATGTGAAGTTTGTAGTAACATGTATATAGAAGAATGAAGAAGCAAAGTTTTTTTTTATCAATTTTTAAATTATTTAAAGTGTTTCCTATTTAATTTTAGCATATGTATACATTTTTGTATTTCCTTTTTTTAATACATTTATTATTTATTTTCTTTTTTGCATTTTAGTCAATAAAACAATAAAATTTATACTCTGGCGTTTATTATTGGAACGACATGTCAATAATTTGTACTTAAATCTGGACATTTGTGTTTGTCAGTGCTTTTGTCCTCATATTATGACCTCCCTGTCTTTTAGTGCCTACGTGACCAGTTATACATAGAGTTATACATAACAAAACTTGAAAAACCAATACACGGAATAATGAGTTTAAAAAGTGTCCTACTTCAAATCCAAAATAATCCTTTATATATACACTGGTAAGAAATCAAGTTAAAGAACACTTGATCTGTAATGGTTAATTTTCTTTCGATTTTGGATATGCTTTTAGCAAAAAATTGTAACAAAGCAAAACAATAGGGAAAAAAAACAGCAATTAAACAGAGATAATTGAAAAAAAAAATAGTCTTGGGAAGAAGTGTTGTGCACAAAATGCCAGTTCACGAAAGGATCGTATCCAGAAAAAAAACCGTAAAATTGCCACATTAAGCATAGCAACGCATGCATATACCTGTTTATACCTAGTTAGTAAAACAACAGAAAAAATGAGTTTTTAGAATTATAGCTAGGTATTCGGAATTTTAAGTTATTGATCATGAACGATTAAAAACAAAATTATGATACTGTGAATAAAAAAACCTCATAATTTAGGAGAGAAAAAATAAACAATGAAACAACAATCATCAGAGCGCAGTGTCTCGGAACGGTAAGCAGTTCCTGTTTGTTGTTAAACAGTTCTGTTCAGTGTTGATGCTTGGTAAAAGTTTTAGACTAATAGAATGCAGGATATCTAAAATACATTTTCTATGCTCATGATGAAATTGGTTTTGGAGTTGGCAAGGTCCATGTCTTCTAGAGTGTTTCTATGTGTTTTGCAGGTAACAATGAGCAAACATTGATTTTCTGATAATAAATTTCACTCAATAAGTCATGTCATGCAAGCTCTAAGATGTGGTTCCTTATTAGAGCTAATCAAATAAGGAATTGTTCTGGAGTTAATTAGGTTTCGGTTAGAACTAGACAACTTCTTTTGATTTCATTAAGATAATTAATGTCAACATTCTGATTTAATTTTAATCATAAAGAAAAAAAAACAAGTAACCTTGACTAGACAGCACTTAGATTGAGATTTTAAGACATTTCACAACCAGCATACATATTCATAAGATATCCGGATCGATTTTTCCTATGAGTAATTTGAATTAAAAATAAATTTGACATAAAAGATATCGATCAATGATCAATATTTTAAAGAAACTGAGTAACCACTACATATCTGAATTTCAAATAAGTTTCCCAGATTTTCCCGATATGAGCCATTGTTTCTTTGAACTGTTGAACCCAAGAACAAACATATCGCCTTCTTTAGCCTTACCAGAATAACTAATGATTAAAAACTTTTAAAGTTTGCTTGCACTTGTAGATAAAAATCAAGAATATGGTACTTCACTTTCAAAGATAAAGACGGAGGTTTCATCGGGCCTTGAGTTATGGCCAATCAGTATCCTCTCCCACCCCAAAATTATATAAAAAATTAGTATTAAGATAGTTTTGAATTAAACATTCATTATAATTTATATAATATGTGAGTTTTACACAATAGAAAAGTATGGCAAGCCAAAGTGGACTTTATTTCCTATTTATTAACATGTTGTTTATTATTAATTGAGATCAATAAATATTTAATAACACGTTAATAATTCATTTATTGAGCTCAATATTTATTTTATAACATGTTAATAAATAGGGTATTTAATAACATGTTGTAAAATAATTATGGAGTTCCATAAATGGCGAGATATTGCTGTACACATGTCGGCCCAATCATCCAATTTCTTCAGGTCGGGCCACAATATCAGATCATTTTATATTTACGTGTATTCTTATCAGTCGACATTTGATTATTGAACAAAATATTGAGTAAATACAAATAATTGGTTTAAAATAAAATTAAATATATTAAAAGAAAAATAAATATAATTGATATATTACTGAATTTTATTTAATATCATTCTATTTGTAAAATAAAAGCAATGAAATATACATTTTCAAAAAATGAAATATTTTGGAGAAAGTGTTTTCTTATCGATATACCGCCTGTGATCATTGGCAACCGGTATTTTTGGAATATAGGTGTCAATTAATAATCAGGTAATTGCAACGTTTGCTACCTGTATTCGAAAACCAATAAATATAAAAAGGATAGTTAAACGGTTTACTTACTGATTAAGATAGTTTTTGTCTCGCCTGCGACGAAAAGTCGCGGAAGGCGAGACATAGGTATTACTTTCCGGCGGCGGCGGCGGCGACGGCGGCGGCGGCGTCGTAAACTTTTTTGTAAGACTTTTGTGGACAATGAATTGCTTGAAAAGTATAATAGCTAGGCATCTGATATTTGGTATACAGACAGTTCAGGTTATGGTCTATGCAACTGTCACCATGCGGTGTGACCCTGACCCCATTTTCACGCTCCAGTGACTCTGTGAACTTAGGTCTTTTTTCAGGCTGTAAACTTTTTTGTAAGACTTTTGTGGACGATGAATTGCTGGAAAAGTATAATAGCTAGGCATCTGATATTTGGTATACAGACAGTTCAGGTTATGGTCTATGCAACTGTAACCATTCCGTGTGACCCTGACCCCATTTTCACGCTCCAGTGACTCTGTGAACTTAGGTTTTTTTTCAGGCTGTAAACTTTTTTGTAAGACTTTTGTGGACGATGAATTGCTGGAAAAGTATAATAGCTAGGCATCTGATATTTGGTATACAGACAGTTGCGGTTATGGTTAACGCAACTGTCACCATGCCGTGTGACCCTGGCCCCATTTTCACGCTCCAGTGACTCTGTGAACTTAGGTCTTTTTTCAGGCTGTAAACTTTTTTGTAAGACTTTTGTGGACGATGAATTGCTGGAAAAGTATAATAGCTAGGCATCTAATATTTGGTATACAGACAGTTGAGGTTATGGTTAATGTAACGGTCTCCATGCCATGTGACCATGACCCCATTTTTAGGGTCCAGTGACTATGTGAACTTAGGTCTTTTTTTTCAGACAGAAAACTTTTTGTAATACTTGTGTGGACAATGAATTGCTTGAAAAGTATAATAGCTAGGCATCTGATACTGGTTATACAGACACAATTTGTGTTTATATCAAGAAATGAAAGCTTAGGTGGTTGATTTTAGTGATGGTGCCGGCAGGCGAGACATACTTTTAGTGGCCACACTTGTTGTTTGAAAAATAGTATTTCAGATGTTGCAATAGGCAGTTAAAGAGATTCCTCATGTACGTAGGTATCATGATTATGGTCCTTATCTGACAAATAAGTTTAACAGGTCCACCGTAGGATGAACGATTGTTATGCACCAGTAACACATTCACGGATCAACACCAAGGTTCCGCTACAGAATAAATTCCACGGTCGATGCCGGAAAATTTATTTTTCGTAGCCCTAATACGAGTCAGTACGGAAAAGAACGTTTCTAACACTCACAGGGGCTCTACGGCCTTTCGCGATCTTGCAATCCGTAGATCATCGAAACACTACAGTGAAATTGGTTTAACCATTTTATATTTATTTTACTTTCAAAAAAGATAATTACCCAACTGGACTTAAAGCAAGTATCACTGCTATTACTATAATAGCAAACTAGCTTTAAAGCTTTGTTAGGAAAAAAGGATTTTGCTATAAGTAGAGCTCCCAAGAATATGTTGAAACTGTCATTTAGATCTTTGTCGTATACACTTTGTCATTCCTGTGCATATAACTTGCATTAAATATTTTCAAGTTTTTTTATTCTTTCAAAGACGACTTACTGCAACTTAGTGTAATTCGTCGCTCTCAAGCGCTTTCTTTCGATTTTTAAGCATTTTTATATAAAAAAATCGTGGCTAAATGCATTTTGTGCGAACGCCTTTCTCTTCTCCTTTTCAATAAATATATAAATTACGTGTCTGTAAGTATTGAATACTGAGAGAGTATATCATTGAATCTTTGATGAAGTTTCATTTAAACTCAGGGTCAGCTGCTCCGGCTTTTAGAATTAAAAGTCAATGTGTAGCCTCTTTTATCCAACTCCAACCGGATAGGCTCAGGAAACACCATGCAAGGGTGGTGCAAGTCTGACGATGATCCTTTTCTTTACTCATAATTTATTCTTTATTTTTAGTTACGTCAATTTATGCAGCTATTCGTAAGAAAGAGTAACAGATTTGACCATACATGTTGATATACAAAATGTATAATTTTGTATTTCTGTAACATATCACGTTTATTCTTTAAATTTAGGATCAATTGTGTGACCCCCCCTTATTTCCCCAACATGCCCAATATAAAAGCAGGGACCAAAAGGGGTAATAATGTAATATTTTTGTCTCTATACTTTTTGAGGGTCTGCTTTTGACAGAAATTAGATTCTTTGTGAAAATGTTGGTGGAAAGTCCATCAAAGAATGCAAAGATGTACATATTTTTTATTCCTAGCCAAAATTAGCCCAAAAATCATAGTACCTGATGGATAACCATGTGATGATGTATAAATCCGTAGAAATTCGTCTGCTTTTATACGTCTGCTTTGATCAACTTCCGTTTAAGTACGGTATCGCTTGAATTTCCTACGGTTTGATGCGACGAATGTACGGACTTGGTACGTTTCCTTACGGACAAGATTCACGAAGGTGTATTAAGTACTATTCCACATAAGGATCAGGCAGGGGGTGGCACATCGATAATTTCCAATTTCAGATTTTGGGGTATAGATGCATTCATTTTACCATAAAAACAAACCCAATGCAGTTTTTAGCTCACCTGGCCAAAGGCCATGTGAGCTATTGCCATCACTTGGCGTCCGTCGTCGTCGTCCGTCGTCGTTAACTTTTGTTCAAACTTCTTCTCCTCTGAAACGGCTGAACAGAATCAAACCAAATTTGGTCTGATGGTACCTTAGGGTATCCCCCACAGAACTGATGTGGGGATTATTGATTCGTCGAACTTAACATGGCCGCCGTTGCTAAAAATAGACCAGGGGGGTCAGACTACTGTTTTTGGCCTGTAAATCAAAAAGTATAAGAGATAGATGAAATCTGATTCACCCTGCTGCTTCAGCATTAAAAGCTCTACAAAAGTCTCCATTTGGTCCAAGTTGTCAGATGACCCCTTCTAGGGGTTACAGCCCCTTAAAGGTGAAAAATAGCGTTTTTTCATGTTTTTGCCCTATAGTATGAAAACTATTGCAGATAGAGAAAAGCTGTTGCTTGCTTAAATGTTCAGAACATTTAGCTCTACAAAAGTCTCCATAGGGTTTAAGTTGTCAGATGACCCCTTATAGGGGTTACGACCCCTAAAATGATGTTTTTTTCATGTTTTTAGCCTATAGAAAGAAAACTATAACAGACAGAGAAAAGCTGTTGCTTGCTTAAATGTTCAGCTCATTTAGCTCTACAAAAGTCTCCATAGGGTCGAAGTTGTCAGGTGACCCCTTATAGGGGTTACGACCCCTAAAATGATGTTTTTTCATGTTTTTAGCCTATAGAAAGAAAACTATAACAGATAGAGAAAAGCTGTTGCTTGCTTAAATGTTCAGCTCATTTAGCTCTACAAAAGTCTCTATAGGATCGAAGTCGTCTGATGACCCTTGATAGGGGTTACGGCCCCTAAAATAACCTTTTTCATGTTTTTGGCCTATAGAATGAAAACTTTAGCAGATAGAGAAAAGCTGTTGCTTGCTTAAATGTTCAGTTTATTTAGCTCTGCAAAGGTCTCAATAGGATTGAAGTTGTCAGATGACCCTTAATAGGGGTTACGGCCCCTAAGATAACGGTTTTTAGATCACCTGACCCGAAGGGTCATGTGAGCTATTGTCATCACTTGGCGTCCGTCGTCCGTCGTCCGTAAACTTTTTAAAACATTAACTCCTCTGACACCATAAGTCCAATTGCAACCAAACTTGGTATGGTTGTTCATTAGCATAGGTGCTTAGAACTGATGTGGGGATTTTTGATTCGTCATAAAACATGGCCGCCATGGCTAAAAATAGAACATAGGGGAAAAATGCAGTTTTTTGCAAATAACACAAAAACGGCTACAAATATCAAAATTCTGGCAAGGATAAAAGTGATCAGCACATCATAATCTACCTACCCTGAAATTTTGAAGAAAATCCAACAATCCATGTAGGAGTTATTGCCCTTTTTGTGGATTTTTTGCAAATTTTGCACCTGTTTAGCTCAATATCTTGAAAACTATACAAGATATTTGAGAAATTCAAATTGTATTTTGTTAAGCACATCAAGATCTACAAAATATATTTACAGGGTCAACCTTGTAGGACCTTTCCTTTTAGGAGTTATTACCCTTAGAATGTCAAAATTGAGCATTTTATCAGCATTTCCTCATTACATTGAAAACGTTAACTCCTCTGACACTTTAAGTCCAATTGGAACCAAACTTGGTATAGTTGTTTATAAGCGTTTGGTGTATAGAAATGATGTGGGGATTTTTGATTGGTTTTAAAACATGGCGGCTGTGGCTAAAAATAGAACATAGGGGTAAATGGCAGTTTTTTTGCAAATAACTCAAAAACGGTGACAGATTTTAAAATTTTGATTGAAAACAAAAGTGATCAGCACCTCAAGATCTACCAGCTCTGACATTTTGAAGAAATTTTTCGTCTTTAAGGGGCTGTAACCCCTATAAGGGGTCATCTGACAACTTCGACCTTATGAAGACTTTTGTAGAGCTTAATGAGCTGAACATTTAAGCAAGCAACCGCTTTTCTCTATCTGCAATAGTTTTCATTCTATAGGCCAAAAACACAATTTTTCGTCTTTAAGGGGCTGTAACCCCTATAAGGGGTCATCTGACAACTTCGACCTTATGAAGACTTTTGTAGAGCTTAATGAGCTGAACATTTAAGCAAGCAACAGCTTTTCTCTATCTGCAATACTTTTCATTCTATAGGCCAAAAAGACTATTTTTCGCCTTTAATGGGCTGTAACCCCTATAAGGGGTCATCTGAAAACTTCGACCCTATGAAGACTTTTGTAGAGCTTAATGAGCTGAAATAAGGGGGTGTCACACAATTGATCCTAAATTTACTTAATCCACTACTTGAAAGGAATTAATATGCCAAAAAAATAATTTTGAAATCAGACAATTGTAAGCCCCTTTTGGCCTCTAATTTCTTTGCGAAAAAAAAGGGGGATTGCAAAAATTAATCCTCCATTTAGAATCCATATCTTGACAAAAATTAACTTGCAACAAAAATTTTCAAAATCAGATCAGAGATAAAAAAAAGTTTCTTCCCCTTTTTGGGCCCCCTATTTCTGAATGAAAATAACATGCGCCCCACAATCAATCCCATCTCAGTTTATGGTAAGGAACATTATTGTCTAATTTCATACAAATTAATTGGCAAATCAGAACCACAGTTGTTGGGGGAACAAATAAAACATTTGAATTTTTTGCCTTATGTTTAATGAACAAGAGGCTCGCAGGAGCCTGAATCGCTCACCTGGTCTTGATGTCAACCCTGTGAAGAACTTTGTAGAGCTTAATAAGCTGAACATTTAAGCAAGCAACAGCTATTCTCTATCTGCAATAGTTTTCATTCTATAGGCCAAAAACACTATTTTTCGTCTTTAAGGGGCTGTAACCCCTATAAAGGGTCATCCGACAACTTCAACCCTATGAAGATTTTTGTAGAGCTTAATGAGCTGAACATTTAAGCAAGCAACAACTTTCCCCTATCTGCAATAGTCTTCATTCTATAGGCCAAAAACAATATTTTTCGTCTTTAACAGGCTGTCACCCCTATAAAGGGTCATCTGACAACTTCGACCCTATGAAGACTTTTGTAGAGCTTAATGAGCTGAACACTTAAGCAAGCAACAGCTTTTCAATATCTGCAATAGTTTTCATTCTATCGGCCAAAAAGACTATTTTTCGCCTTTAAGGGGCTGTAACCCCTATAAAGGGTCATCCGACAACTTCAATCCTTGGAAGACTTTTGTAGAGCTTAATTAGCTGAACATTTCAGCAAGCAACAGCTTTTCATTATCTGCAATTGTTTTCATTCTATAGGCCAAAAACACTATTTTTCGTCACCAAGGGGCTGTAACCCCTATAAAGGGTCATCCGACAACTTCAACCCTATGAAGACTTTTGTAGAGCTTAATTAGCTGAACATTTATGCAAGCAACAGCTTTTCAATATCTGCAATAGTTTTCATTCTATAGGCCAAAAACTCTATTTTTCGCCTTTAAGGGGCCGTAACCCCTATAAGGGGTCATCTGACAACTTTGACCCAATGAAGACTTTAGTAGAGCTTAATGAGCTGAACATTTAAGCAAGCAACAGCTTTTCCCTTTCTGCAATAGTTTTCATTCTAAAGGCCAAAAACACTTTTTTTCGCCTTTAAGGGGCCGTAACCCCTATAAGGGGTCATCTGACAACTTCGACCAAATGGAGACTTTTGTAGAACTTTTGATCCTGAAGTAGTAGCTATAGGGTGCATCAGATTTCATCTATCTCTTATACTTTTTGAATTACAAGCCAAAAACAGTAGTCTGATCAACCTGGTCTATTTTTAGCCACGGCGGCCATTTTTTTTTTGACGAAGCATAAATCGAAACAAAGCTTTAGTGCAGGACACCCTAATGATCAATCATACCAAGTTTCATTCAATTCTGTTCTGTAGTTTCAGAGGAAAAGATTTTTGAAAAAGTTATTGTAAGAACAAACAAAAAAGTTGCAATTTTGGCCCCTTTTTGGTCCTTATTTCTAAACGAAAAAAGGGGGGACTCCCAAAATCAATCCCATCCATCCTTTAATGGTAAGAAATATCATTGTCAAATTTCATTGCATTTGGATAACTAGAACTAAAGTTATCGTGTATACACTGAAGTTAACAGACAACGACGACAACGACGACGACAACGACGACGACAGCATCATATCATTATGCGTCCGCAATTTTTTTGCGGTCGTATAAAAATAGTGATTTTGCGTGTTTTTGACCTACATGTATAAATTGAAAACTATCGCAGTTAGAGTAAAGCTGTTGCTTGCTCGAACCTTCAGCTAATTGAGCTTTACAAAAGTCTCAATTAGGTTGATGTTATCAGATGACCCTTTAGAGGGGTTATGACCCTTTAAAGATGAAAATAATAGTAATTTTTCATGTTTTTGGCCTATAGATTGAAAATTATCGCAGTTTTGCTTTGACCTTCAGCTCATTGAGCTTTACAAAAGTTTTCATTGGGTTGATGTTGTCAGATGACCCCTTAGATGGGTTATGGCCCTTTAAAGGTGACAAATAGTGATTTTTCGTGTTTTCGGCCTATAGAATGAAAACTATTGCAGTTAGAGATAAGTTGTTGCTTGCTAAAACCTTCAGCACATTGAGCTTTACAAAAGTCTTAATGGGTCAAAGTTGCCAGATGACTTCTTACAGGGGTTATGACCCCTCAAAGGTGAAAAGTAATGATTTTTGTTTGTGTTTTTGGCCCAAAGTATGAAAACTATCGCAAATAGAGAAAACAATATTGCATGCTAAAACCTTCAGCTCATTAAGCTCTACAAAAATCTTCATTTGGTTACAAATATCAATTAGGCTGAAGCTGTCAGATAAACCCTTATAAAAGTTATAGCCCCTTACTGTCAAGGTGGAAGTTTGAAGTTGTATGATTATTTTTTATTGAGATTTCTGCCTCAGGTGTCAGCAAATCTTTTCATTCCATCAGTCATTGAGGTCAGGTGAGCAATTCAGGCTGCTGGGAGCCTCTTGTTAATATTTACCATGCACGTGCTTCAAATTACGGACTTGCTTGTATGTTCGAAGTGAATTTTTGACACTCCAAAAATGATTTACGCCACTATTTTCAAAAATTTTGTTACAGTATCGAATGATAAACTCTTTCATTGTTGTCAAAGCAAGAGAGAGAACTTTAGAAATATTGGTCAGAGAACACTTACTAGAAGCAGGAACATAAGGCTCCCAGGAGCCTGAACCACTCACCTGACATATGTGCCTGAAGTAAAGGTTATAATGCAAAATCTATTTGACGTTGAAAGGGTCATAGGATTAATAAGGGGGTCATCTGACAATATGGTGGATCGTAAGGTGCTGATCACTTTTGTTCTCAATCAAAATCTTAAAATCTGTCACCCTTTTTGAGTTAAAAATGAAGTTTAACCTAATGTTCTATTTTTAGCCACAGCGGCCACAACCAATCAAAAATCCCACATCAGTTCTATACACCTAATGCTAATTAACAATAATACCAAGTTTAGTTCAAATTGAACTTAAGGTTAGTGAGGACACCTGACCCCAAAAATAATGCCGAATTTAAAATGTCCAATTTTTTTATATATTAGTATAAGGTATATACTTTATCTTGTGTAAAAATATTGGACCCCCTTTCCAGGCTTGTTTTCCGAAAATTAAGGCTCAAAGTTTTCCAAAATTACTATAGATTATATAGGAAAGGCCAAATAATTATCATAAAATCTTGTCGCAGAAAAAATCCACGAATTTAAATTTTATTTTTATTTGATAAAAATCAATAAAATACAATATATTTTGAAATAAAACAATAAAAACTGGGGGTCACCAGCTTACTTTTCTGTCTACAATACAAATCTTTGTAATTTTTTGGGGCCCGGGTGGCGAATAGGCCCGCAGCAGAGCCTAGCTTGTCGTAAGAGGCGACTAAGGGTCTTGGGATTCTGACGTCGGGTTAGTGCTCAGCCCACAGAGCGACCAAGTGTGTACCCTAGGTGGCTGAATAGGGTAGCCCTCGTCCGCGGGGGTTGTCAGGTCTATAATACGGAAACCCTGACCGCCGACCATAGTGGGCCAACGTGTGTGGAGAATGCCACGCTTCATGCACGTAAAAGACCCCTTTGTGGACCGCCAAGTAGTGCACCACATAGGCTAAATTTTCCGCCCCTACCCACTTCTCCCCTTTTCCTGTGGTTCTTCAAAATTTACCGGTCCTTTGTTTCCCACCCCATCCCCATATTTCATCTATCATCATCATTTCATGTTCATTTTATCATCCTTTTCATGTTCATCGCCTGTAAATAACCTATATAGCGTTGCACGGGCGTAAAACACCAACTCACTCACTCACTCACTGGTCATTTTTCAAGTGGATTATCTCCCTTGATTTATTTGAAAATTGTATTTATGAAGGAATAGTTGTTATATTTGTATCAAAATTAATCTATTTCGATGAAGTTTTATTAAATGAAATTATTTAACACAAGTTTCAAGGTATTTGTGACATTTGCACTTGTTTTTTGCATTTTTAGCTGTTTTTGGTCACATGACAGGTGTCCTCACTAACCTTAAAGTGTCAGAGGAGTGAACGTTTTCAATGTAATGAGGAAATGCTTTTTAAATGTTCAATTTTTACTTTCTAAGGGCAATAACTCCTCAAAGGAAAGGTCCTACAACATTGACCCTATTACTTATTTTGTAGATCTTGATGCGTTTAACAATATGCAATTTAAATTTCTCAAATAATTTGTATAGTTTTCAAGATATTGAGCTAAACAGGTGCAAACTTTGCAAAAAAATCCACAAAAAGGGCAATTATTCCTACATAGGTTGTTGGATTTTCTTCAAAATTTCAGAGCTGGTAGATCTTGAGGTGCTGATTACTTTTGTTTCCAAGCAAATTTTTTTAATCTCTCACCGTTTTTGAGTTATTTGAAAAAAAACTGCCATTTACCGCTATGTTCTATTTTTAGCCACAGCGGCCATGTTTTACGACCAATGAAAAATCCTAACACCAGTTCTGTACACCTAATGCTAATAAATAACTATACTTAGTTTGGTTCAAATTGAACTTAAAGTGTCAGAGGAGTTAACGTTTTCAATGTAATGAGGAAATGCTGTTAAAATGCTCAATTTTGACGTTTTAAGGGCAATAACCCCTAAAAAAAAAGGTCCTACAACGTTGACCCCTTACATATTTGGTAGATCTTAATGTGCTTAACAATATGCAATTCAAATTTCTCAAATATCTAGTATAGTTTAAATTTCATGATTTTGAGCTAAACAGGTGCAAAATTTGCAAAAAATCCACAAAAAGGGCAATAACTCCTACATGGGTTGTTGGTTTTTTTTTAAATTCCCACATTAGTTCTAAGCACCGAATGCTAATGAACAACCATACCAAGTTTGGTTGCAATTGGACTTATGGTGTCAGAGGAGTTAACGTTTTAAAAAGTTTACGGACGACGGACGGACGACTGACGCCAAGTGATGACAATAGCTCACCTGACCTTCGGGTCAGGTGAGCTAATAAAACGGGATTTATATGGGTATTTGTGTAAATTCGGTATCCAGTACATAGTGGGTAATTTTTTGTGTGTAGGGGCTGCTTGCAATACTGTTGTTGCTTTGATATGAACGTCAATAATACTTGCTTCCGAAGACTGAACGGGGATGAAGGTGCACGAGCAAGCCTGCAATTTCATTGTTTAAAACGTCAATGTAATACTTCTGTCATACCACAACAACATTGTTAGCTGCTTTATCCGCAGGAACAAAAACACAACGCGAACCTAGCAAACGTAGTTTTGACTTAATTCTGTTGATGTTAGTGTGGGGTCGAAATTCTACAAGAGTTTTGAAGATGGGTTATATATATATGGCCAAAAAATTATTCTTAAAACTGTCTAAAGATTTTGCATCTGCCCCTTCCCTTTTAATCCGTGACAATAAACATGAATTCCAGTTATTTTTTAGGACGCTCCGAATTTTGGTCCTTTTAAAAAAATACCTCTGGATCATTGACGATGTTAGATCGCCGGTAACAACATGGCCACAAGGAGCATATCTATTGTCAGAATTAGCACATTCGCATGACAATGGAATATTCCTGTCTAGTTCTTCATCAGTTGTAGTGGATGTATAGTTAAAAATAATATTACGTGTGGGCTTTTTATATTTGTAAGATACGATAAGCGGTTCAGTATTTGTAAAATAAGGTAGTATAAAATATTTAATTGTAGGATCCATAAAAATACTAGATATATTCATAAATTCAAGTCCTCTATTAATATATGTTAATTTTATAAAATGCCGAATGTGGTCTAAAGGGGAATCAGTTTTTGGAAAAAGAGTTTAAAGTAACTGTAATCTAATTTTATATAACTTAGAAATAGGTATAAAGCATAGTTTACAAAAAAGAGTATGCCATCCGTTGTTTTTAAATATTTTAACAAGATCAGCAATACTAAAATTGGAACGATGCTGCTTTCTAATATTATGATTTATTCGTCTACCATGCGACCGATGATTCCGTTTACGAGGACTTACCAAATGCAAGACCTTTATATTCGAAGATCTAGATATGTTTGTTGCCTTGTCCCTGTCCCATGATGTTATCGTTTAATCCTAGAGGATAAGCCGTTTGTAGCTTCTTGTTGCCGTCTTGACTTGCAAAACTCTCGTTGACTTAAATTTGGATCTCTTGAATGATCTCAAGAGGTTGTACTATGATATGTTTAAGGTTGTGACCATGCTTATGAAAATGTTGATACAGCAGACATTTATATCTTTTAAAACGACGAAAGCGATACAGATGTTCTGAGGTTCTTTTTGATAAAGTTCTGGCACCAAACCATTTGCTCAGACTAACTCTATTTGGTCCCTTTGGTGCCTTGATAACGGTAAGAGTAATTGCAAATCTGATTGAAAAACACAGGCAAGGATTTTCACAAGGTTTCTTAAAAAAAAATTTGAAAATCGCAAAAAAGTTTGATTTTTGGTACGTGGTCAAATTTTGACCACCCCTCTACCCTCTAGTATTGTATCAAAAACATTGTTATATTTAGTTGACAGAATTTACTGAGTTATACCAAAGAATGTTCAAAATCGGACGAAAAATAAGCATTCCACACAAGTTTTGTGAATACTCTCTTTTGCCTTTTTTTCTACAAATGAAAAGGACCACAGACCCCAAATACAATACCATCCTTCCTTTAGTATTTAAATATCATATCAAATTTTCATACTAATCGGTTGCCCAGTGCGAGTTCCGGGGGGGCGAATAGGCCCGCAGCAGCGCTAAGATTGTGGTAAAAGTCCACTAAAGAGCGCTCAGACACTTGACTTTGGGTAAGGCCGCTTTGCCCACAAAGCGACTGGGGTGTGTGCCCCAGGCGGTTGAATGGGGCAGCCCTGACATCGAGAGATCCGGGGTCGTCAGACTATAATGCGGAAAACCTGACCGCAAACCATAGTGGTGCACCGTGTTAGGGAAATGCCACGTCCCTCGCACGTTAAAGAACCCTGCTGCATGTCTCGGTAAGAGTAGGACCCGTAGGATCCCCTGCAGGAGGCTAAATTGCCCGACATCAAACCTCTTTTCTTGTGGCAGTCAAAACTCCAAACCCCGATTGGCCTTGTGTCCCTATTTCATCCGCTTCATCACCATTTCATGTTCATTGTATCATCCCTTTCATGTAGATCTCCCGGAAAGAGCCGAAATCGCACTTCCTGGGAGTAAAGCCCTGTTCAAACAAACAAACAATAACAATCTACAACTTGAGCACAGAAACCAAAATGTCCACATAACACGACGACGAGGCCGCCGCCAACGGCGACAACAACAACGACATCGCCATATACGATCGCCTTTTTTGCAACAAGATTTTATTTAGCTTGTAAGGAACATTGCAAGGAGGAGAGACATTTTTCAATACCAATCCACATGAACTAATTGTATAATTAATATTTTATTTTTCAATTTTATCATACTAGTTATTTTTGTTTTATGACCTTTGTATATTTAATAATGTCATGGTACATTCTGCATTTGTCAGTTTATTATTCTATCTAGTCACTGTGTTACGTAATAGGGTCCAATTTATTTTATTTCGCCTTAAGCTTTGGTTATGATATACCTTTGTTATCTGACATTTTATAGGGACAGTAATTAGTTGCGTGAAAGTAAAACAGCTGAAATATAGACGCCGGAAATCAAACATACAAGGTTTCACCTGATGATAAAAAAAAACATAACAAACAAACAAAACCAAAACGGAAACAACATTATTTTGTATTTTTGTTGTTGTATCTCATTGTTTTATCTGTTACACCTGAGGTTGTGTTTAGACACATTTATTGATTGGAGATTTTTTGCATCTCTTCGATCTAAAATCAATACCTGAATAAATAAAATAAATGGAACCCAACCACCTAAGTTCCAAATATGTTGAATACGAAATCATAATTACCTAGAACTAATTGGGAAAAATCGCTATCCAAAGACAGGGTGATGTTATCGCCCCAATACGTTCTCGCCATTTATTAACATGTGAATAATTAAATATGGTACTCAATATTTCCTTATAATCGGTAAATATTTTATAACGTGTTGATAAATAAATAATGGTATACCATTATTAATAATTAACATGTTGCATTTTGCACATGTTGATTTTCCAACATGTTAATAAATAATTATTGAGTTCAATAAATGAATTATTAACATGTTATTAAATAATTATTGAGCTCAATAAATATTTAACCACATGTTGCTAAATATGTAATAAAGTCCACTTTGGCTTGCCATAGAAAAGTTCGTCTTAAAGTTTTTTTATAAAGATGTATACATATATGCAAATAAACTTTATTGCAAACTTTCATTGCAAATATTTTGTAGTTGTTGGTAATCGAATCACCCAAACACAATGCTAATGAGGGGGGGGCTTTAAAATTATATTTATTTATACTCATTTAAAAAAGATGGTAATCAGATAATGAAAGAAAACACACGACGGGTGTTCGTTGCTAAGAGAGAAACCATCATATTCCAAATTATTTTGATTAAATTGTCAAATTCGAAGTGGAAATTCCGAAAAAAAAATAGAACATAGATTTAAGTTTCTCTATTCACTAAATTTTATATAGATCCAACAATTAAAACCCCGTCATACCTAAACATAGCAGAATCAATATCTACCCTTAAAGGTTGGCTTAATTTTTCCAATAAGTGGATTGGTCGATTTGGAATCGTGTCAAAACAAGACAATTTACAGGTAAATAACTAGAATATAGAACATATATTAATTAGTTTCAATCAAATGGTTTTGTAATGGGAGATAGGTCTCTGAAAATGACGCTGGGAGTGAATAATCTTTCTCCGAGAGGGGGTTCAGTATCCCCCAACACAAATGATTTTAAAATGGATAATGATTCATACACAGGAAACGGGAAAAAGCGTAAGCTAATCATTCATTTTGACCTCAGGAATACTATACTTGTCTCCGATTCAGTGACCAACGTGGCTATGGAACAAGCATTAAACAGTTTTCTTACTGGAGTTGTGTGGGGTAAGACTTTACCTAGCGGTGGATGGAAGTGGCATTCATACAAACCCTCACTAGTGCCACCGGCAGAGGGCTGCATTACATTCTATAAATATTTGGAAAATAAGTTGGTTAAAACGCCAAAGGACAGAACATTATTGAGAATAGCAACTGGAGATTTCGCTCATAAGGAGAAAGGATTTCTACCATATTTCCAGGCGCATATTGAGAAAATGAAATGGCAATACGAAGAAGTTCCTACTTCGGAAAACAAGTTGACAATGTGTGGCGCAGACGGGAAGCATTATCACTATATACTGCCTTCGGTATACAAAGCAATACACAAGTTACACGAAGAAGGCCGTGAATTCGCCATTGTGTTCAGAACTTACGGACTAGATACGCCAAATGTTATATC
Organism: Arcuatula senhousia; assembly: GCA_963971305.1. NCBI lineage: Eukaryota > Metazoa > Mollusca > Bivalvia > Mytilida > Mytilidae > Arcuatula > Arcuatula senhousia. The sequence goes on along the minus strand of OZ020303.1, from coordinate 23,122,892 downwards.
AAGTGTAAGTAATGGGCTGTCTGGCAATCATCCGGGTTTTCCGAAAGATCTGGGACTTCCAGTAAACTATGCCGTTGGTAAAGTATCAAGAAATGACAATCAATCCATACAGTTTCAAACTTACTCAAAAACAGGGAAAAACGAGTACAGTAACGACCGTGATATATACAACATGTTGTCTGCATCTCAGGGAATCTCAGGGTTCAAGGACGACTTCCAGTATTGGCAAGATAACGGATACATGTACACGACGGCAAAACCACTTTATATAGACCCATACGATCACCAAGTGCAACATATTTTCTTCGATGACAATTTCAGAACGTATGAAAACGATAGCATTATAGACATACGAATGTTCGAGAATATTGGCGACAAAGATGCAAAAAGTGTTCTTAGACCGGAAATTGAGAAGTTCGAACACATGTGTGCTGTGCAAGCAGACCTAATGACCGCGATCGACGATGAGGATTACTTTATAAAATGTATAAGAACATGCGAGGAAAACTATTCGAACTTTATCGAAAAGTTCCACACAACTTTATGAGAGAGAATTTTAGTGATATACTTATAGATCTATTAACTAGTCATTAATATGCAATACTAAACAATCATTCAAAATTCTGTGATAAACTTTGTCATAAACATTTCTATGTCATGGTTCTATTCTTATTTAGTGCTTTGATTTCGTAAATCATCCGTTATTAGGTCGACAAAAGAGGCATTTTAAAGTTTGTTTGGTTGAACAGCATTATAATTATATGATATACGAAGTCAATGTTTTTGTCAATGCACTCTCGAAAACGATTAAATTCTATTTAAATATACATATATATATCTTTTCTTTTAGTGTCCTTCGCAAATAATTGCATCGAAACATGAAATCATAGTTCTCTTGCGGGGAGATATATCAAGCTAGACTCCAGTTTTGTAGTCTTGTCCGTTAGGCATTCTTCTTGATAGTGAAATCAAAATAAAAGCATTAAGTAATGAAAAATTACTAAATATTGAGTTTGAAAATAAAATTATATGAAAATAGAGGCATATTTTAGAGACAAACAAGATGGCAGTTCTGTTGTCCATTATATACATATTATGTTATCAAATTAGACCGTATACCTATCCTTGACACAAGTGTCACAAACTTTTGGGAGCTTATATCAATTAGATAATGATTTCTTCTAGTGAGTTTTATAAATTATATATCAACCAATATGTTCACAGGGAATTGATTTTATTGAAAAGTACAACATTGATCTACATAATGGTATAAGAAAAGACTTAAGGAAGCTCGCTAGTCTAGTATGGGAATTCTTCATTTTGTCGGAATCCTCCGGTTTTTGCCATCAAAATAGGGTTTCTTTTAATCGATGTCTTTAGTATATCATAAAGAAGTGATTTACAAAGTTTTATCAAATTCTATTTATTCTGTCAATGGTTTTAACAGCTAAATAATGCTAATGCTAAACCCTTTTTCCGCCAAATTTTTAACGTCAATTTTCTTGAAAATGAGGTAACCTACCAATCAAAATTGCTTATTTGTACTTTTTATTCTATCTCTTCATTCATTTAAGACATCAAATTTGAAAATATTTACTTTCAATACTAGTAGGGCCAATAGAATCTGCATGAAAAAATAATTCCCTTAAGCAGTCAGTCTGTGAATCGGATATGCAAACTGGCAGTGACACCTCTATTCAACCACTGTTTTGTAGGTAGATAAGCATACATGTACGATGGGCTTAGTGTCATTGTTTCTATTCTGGTTTCGCCTCTCTCTCCCTGTCCATTAAAACTCCAATTTTCGATACCATACACAGAAGTTAGCTAGGTGACTCTTAAACAACTGGGCAAGTAATTGTGTTATTTATATAATCCTTATATTTTCGGTCTTTGTAAAAACATTTATATGTTTGGATTATATTAAATTTAGGGCTTTGTTTACTTCAACGTGTTTGTCAGACGATGTCAGTTCAAGAGATAATACTTCAATTCCATTGAGGAAGTTCATGGTGCGTTAAAAGTCTTGTTTCTGTGCCGAACATATGGTTCTGGTCCAAATAAGGTTTAAATGTAGTAACTTTTCTAGAAAGAAGTATACTCATGAAACTTTACACACAAATGCATCAGAGTTTGAACACATCTCTAACATCAACTTGAGGACATGTTGCGATGAGGAACATCGTATCTTTTGATATATTGTATTGGCTTATGTCTGAAGAGGCAAACTAATAACAAAGTTGCTTTCTAAATAGTCTCAATATTTCAGAAAACAAACAAACAGTATCAGACGACATTCAAGACAAACCAAATCGAACCATACAGCGGCAGCATTCAATATTTTTATCTTAAAAACTTAGTGCTATACAAAGTTAAATGCAAGTTGTGCATTAAAAAGAATTTCTCGGTAGTCTATTACTTTAAAGCTTTGAATTGTTGCCAACGACAGTTAATCAAAACAAAAGCAGATGTCAAGGCTAGCCAGGCTTTTAAATCTTTTACTTATATCAAAATGACCTCAAATTTATTTCATATCACATTAAGATTTTTAAATGTTTAACGATACTATATAAATATATTTAATCGCAATTTCGCCAAGAATCTGGGAAAAATTGATTTAATAAAAAATTTGCCGAAGTGTGGCCCTTACAACATTCCCCATTCAGTTTTTGGTTTTAAGACTGAGAAACCATTAAAATTTGAAAAGGCCGTTTTCGCAAAGAAACATAGCTATACTTTTTGGGGCTCGTACATATGTAATCTTGAATTTCCTGAAAAATATTGCGAAAAAAGTCTTGAATAAAGGTAATAACAAAACTATCGAACTTGAATGATCAATCTCATAGTCCAGAGAAAATGACAAAAACGAATCAGTCATACCAGAGAATTGGTGGATCGCAATGGTCCTAACTTGGTACAGGCAATTCAAACGAAATGGTGGGTTGAACCAGGTTTTATTGCGCCAAACCTCCCTCTTCCATTGCGATCTTAGGATCCGGTAATGACCATAGAACACAACATAGTTGTGAGACACAATAGGGATATCGAGGTGATCATCTCAGTACAGCAGACCAGTCAAACACTAATTAAAACAATTAACTATCATATCCTTTAACTCAGTTTTGAACTTTTCTACTAGTGGCTGATAACGAAGAAAGAATTTTTTTTAGGGATCGTATGAGACGTATTTTCTTATAGCCCTGCTCCAAAAGTCGGTCACGAAGAAGTCGGTGTCTGATAAAAAAATCTGTGAAATGTGTGCAAGCTCTGGCATATCGAATAAGTTGTGAAATATAAACACCGTATGCAGGGGAAGTAGGTATATTGCTCTGTAGATTAGGAAAATTAATAATTTGAAAATTAAAATCGTCTCGTTTATCGTAAATTTTTGTACTGAGATGACCACCTGGGTCAAATTCGAGGTGCAAATCCAAGAAAGACGTGAAGCAATTTGATTCGGTGGTCTCTTTAATCTCCAATTCTGGAGGATATATTGAAGGAATCCATCTACCAAATGAAGTGTTATTGACAGAAAGGACATCATCAATATATCTGAATGTAAGATTAAATGACCTTGCCTCTTTCATCTTCTTGTTCTTTACGAGTCCCTGAAGAAATTCAGTCTCGTAAGAGTATAAAAACAAATCGGCGAGGAGAGGAGCACAGTTTGTGCCCATTGGAATGCCGATTTGTTGTTGAAAAATCTCTCCTCTGAAGGTGACAAATATGTTGTCAATGAGGAAATCAAGCATACTGCAAACTTGCTCCAGTGTGTAACAAATTTTAACTTTGAAAGATGTTTTGGAAACGAATGTAGAATTATAACCTAAAACAACAAAATTCCTAGAGTTTGAAAAGGCTTTTTCGAGAAGTTTTTTCAGGCGACATTTTAGTTTTTCGTGTGGCAAGGTTATGTATAAAGTTGAAAAATCGAACGTTTTCAAAGAGTGAACCTCAGAAAATGATCTAGATTTAAAATGATCTAACAAATCTTTTGAGTTCATAAAGGTTGCGCTTTTAGTTGCACCATGGAAGTATCAATTTAATGCTTCCATGGTTACACCATCTAATTTGTTAGCATCTTAGTTGCACCATCTCTCAGTTTGTGAACGCGAAATTCTTAGATTGGAAAAAATTTAGAATTTTGCATAGTTCTCTCGTCCTTAATAAGCTAAATTGGCTGTTATGGTGCACTCCGATGCTTTCAATCGGAAACGGTATAAGCTAGACCGCACATTGCAGGGAACATGAAATGTGATTTAAAAAAATAAAATATGCAATGCATAAACACAATACAAAAATAGAAAAACTGCCAATACATGCATCAAAATATTCATTGCCAACACACTTCCTTAAAATTATATTTTTCTAGATATCCGCGATAACCCCCCCCCCCCCCCCCCATTTAACGCCGTAACACCTACATTGCGTCTCTTTTTTCATTGCACAGATCGCGAGAAAAATGTCTTTATTAGATGTACATTACAGTCTGATATATTTTATAAAGGCTCATGACTTGTTGATCAGCATGTTTTTTCTTCGACACAGCTGCTTTCATAATCTTTTAAGGAAACTAGGTACCGTACCACATAATTCTAGATGAATAACTAAATGACAGACTGACTATAATCATACAACTATCTATTTTTAATAAACCGCATCTGTTTTTCCATATTCTCCTTTTTCTTTTCCATACTCCATAGTGAGTACAAAACCACCATCTGGTGTATCCTCGTACTAATGGTGACTATTTACATAGTGAACTGGTGCTGGTAGGTCCCATGGTGCAGGTTAAAAATCGTTTTCACATTGCAATTAATAAGTTTTTATCAGGGTGGTGGTCTGTAACTCACTCTTGAAGGAGACCATAGAGTTACAAGCAATGGGTATCGGAGGTAGCTGGTTCCATATCCTGATGGAGTCTGGAAAGAACGACTGTTGATAAGCGGAGGAACTTGTAAATTGCACCAAGAACCGCCGGTAGTGGCCTCTAGCATTGACAGCTGCTGGTGTTAAGTGTTCATTACAGCCTTGGCTTGTGCTCTACGCTCCTGTAGATGTTTTTTGTTACATGTAAAATTGGACGTTTCTGGGGTGGAATTCCATAAGTCAATCACATTATTGTAGGGCGTCCAGATCTTCTTAGAGCTCAGTGGTATCAGTAGGTATTGAAATTTCCTCGTACAAGACACAGTCAAAAGTTTTTCGGAGTGGGATACATATTCAGGCAGGCCGTTGATAAGCAACAGAAAAAGGAACGGCCATATAACGCTGCTCTGTGGCACATATGATGGCACTGGTGCTGTCTAGGAGGAGCAACCGTCTAAGACCACTGTCTGTTCACGATTCTGCAGGAAGTTTCTTGTCCACTTGCATGTTGAAGCGGTTAACCCATAATAGCAGTTTTTGATGGGGCACCTTGTCGAGGGCCTTTGAGAAATCCGGACATATAACATCAGTCTAGCTTTGATTGTCGATATTTTTGACAAGATCTTGGATGGTGCATATTAGCTGGGTCTCGCAGAATCTTCGCTTTCTAAAACCGTGTTGTGCGTCTGTAAGGATCTGGTGGTCTTCACAGTGTGTCATGATGTTGCTGCACTCTATGTGTTCATTCAACTTACATGCAATCTAGGTTAGTGATACAGGGCGATATATAGTTAGCTGCACAGTTCTTCATGTCTTTGGTCTTGTAGAATGGAGCTACATTTGCCCTTTTCCAGTCGCCTGGGGGTGTTGCCTGGTTGAGTGAGGCTTGACAGAACAAAGTGAACACAAGTGCTGGTTGATCAGCATAGCCATTCATAACTTAAGATTGTATATCGTCTTGTCCATGTGCCTTGTGTACGTTTAACTTAGATAATAGTTTTCTGACGCCTTCATTGGTGACGATATGATGTCTTTAATTTCCTCTGATGGTACAGACTTCATGTTCCTGATGTTTGATGCGTGTTCATTGGTGTTAAAGATTGTTATTAACTGCTGATCTAAGATGTTGGCTTTCATTTATGGTTATGAGTAGGTGATTTCATTTATATCTTTTAGAGATGCTACTCCACAGTTTTCTTTACGTTTATACTTTTGATAAAATTTGAAAAACAAAAATTAATTAGGTTGAAGCTGCATCTGGTCATGTTAGTCAAATAGTCATTATAAGCATGACTGCATGATTTCAGTGTCTCATTTTTTTTTAACTTTTTGTAACTGTTACTGTCCTTTTTAGCTCACATGGCCAAAGGCCATGTGAGCTTATGCCATCACTATGCGTCCGTCGTCGTCCGTTAACAATTTCAAAAATCTTCTCCTCTAAAACCACTGAACCAATTTAACTGAAACTTTGCAGGGATGATATATGAAATGTTGGCTACAAACGATCTTCATTTTGAATTGATCCGCTAAAAACATGGCCGCCGTTGCAAATAAACGGTGAATGATTTAAAAATTCTGGCAAGGATAAAAGTGATCAGCACATCAAGATCTACCTACCCTGAAATTTTGAAGAAATTCCAAAAAATCATGTTGGAGTTATTGCCCCTTTTCTTGATTTTTATTTCTGCGTTTTGCACTTATTTTGTCTTATATCTCAAGAACTATATGAGATTTTGAAGTTATTTCAATTGCATATTGTTCAACTAAGGGAGCTCTACGAAATTTTCCATTGGGTCGAAATTGTCAGATGACCCCTTGTAGGGGTTATGGCCCCTTAAATGCCAAAAATAGTGGATTTAGCCTTGTAGATTGTGAACGGTAGAAGATAGAGAAAAGGTTTTGCTTGCTTAAATGTTCAGCTATTTAAGCTCTACAAAATTGTCTATGAGGTCAAAATTTTCAGATGACACCTTTTAGGAGTTATGGCCCCTTAAAATCCAAAAATAGTGGTTTTTGCTTTATAGATTGTGAACGATAGTAGATAGAAAAAAAGGTTTTGCTTGCTTAAATGTTCAGCTAATTGCAATCTACAGAATTGTCTATTAGGTCGAAATTGTCAGATGACTCCTTATAGGGGTTATGGCCCTAAAACGCCAAAAATTATAGATTGTGAACGATAGAAGATAAGGAAAAGGTTTTGCCTGCTTAAATGTTCAGGCGATTGAACTCTATTGATTGTCTATAAGACCAAAATTGACAGATGACCATTTCAGGAGTTACAGCCCCTTAAATGCCAAAAATAGTGCATTGTACGTGAAAGATTGTATACCATAGAAGCCATTGTACCACACATTTGCTTGCTGAAATGCTCAGCTTTATATAGCTTTCCAATGATTTCACGTCATGGCTGTTGGCAATGTTAAATATTGTTTCATTAAGTCATTGAAGCCAGGTGAGCGATTTAGTAATGTACCTTTTTGTTCTTTTTGGTAAGGTAAGACAACCACTGGATATGAGACCGTGCATGGGAAACAAACTAAATTTGTATTACATATGAACAAATAACCTACATCAAAGTTAAACTCTAAAAAAGTCTCCATTTGGTCAAAGGTGTCGACGATTGCTCATAGGAGATATGGCCATTCAAAAGTAAAAAAAAAACGTCGTTTTTTCATGTTTTTGTCCTATAGAATAAGAATATTGCAGACACAGATAAAAGCTCAGTGTTGGGGGGGGGGGGGGGGGGCTTGCTTAAACCTTCAGCTCACGGAAGACCTGCCAAAGACGTGTTAGAAAAGAAATCAATCATGAGGTATATCACGTTAAATTATTCTAAACAAAGCATTCTGAGAGTATTGCAAAACAATTGACAACAATACATAGTCCCCTACCTATATTTCAGTCACTGGTAAAAATTTGTCAAACAAATGATTTAACCTTAACTTGATCAGTTTGTTATCTACAAGGAATAACTCCAATAAGGGTCATAACTCCTGAAAAATATTGTGGACCAGCACGAAACTCGAACTTGATCTGTGATTCATCATGGTAAACTCACATACCAAAAATCAGTTCATTATCTATAAGTGTTTAGAAAAAGAGTGCGGAAAACTGAAATATGAGTGAATTTTCAAAGTTCAAAAGGCCATAACTCCCATAAAAATTTGTAGACCGGGACGAAACTCAATCTTGATCTGAAACTCATCATGGTAAACTCACATACCAAAAATCAGTTCATTATCCATAAGCGTTTAGAAAAAAAGTGTGGAAAACTAAAATTTTAGTGAATTTTCAAAGTTCAAAGGGCCATAACTCCCATAAAAATGAATGGACTGGCACGAAACTCGAACTTGATCTGTAACTCATCATGGTAAACTCACATACCAAAAATCACTTCATTTTTTCCTACCCCAGACATAGGTTGATCATCTTTATAATAAGTTGGTTCCCCAGTTTGGTATTTTTGGTTTTATTGTTCTATGCTCTTCATGATCATATAGTGTTTGGCATTTTCAATATTTTTGGTAAAGCGCCTCTGATGAGTCTTGAATAGACGAAACGCGCGTCAGGCGTAGCAAAATTTATTGTCTGGAACTTTGTTGTCATTGTCTCGCCTGCGAAGCAGAGCGGGACATAGGTGTTACTTTACCGGCGGCGGCGACGGCGGCGTTAACTTTTTGGAAAAGTTTTATGAGCACCTCCATATCTCAACACCTATAAGTCCTAGGTTGATGAAACTTGGTATGCATATGCCCCAGTAGTAGCTTAGCACAGTTGCATCCCCATCTTTTGACCATGACCTTGATTTTCTGGTTGAGTGACTTTGACAATTTTCAATACATATAATGAATGGAAAAGTTTTGCGAGCACTTCCATATCTCAAGAACTATAGGTCCTAGGTTGATGAAACTTGGTATGCATATGTCCCAGTAGTAGCTTAGCGCAGTTGCATCCCCATCTTTTGACCTTGACCTTGAATTTCCGGTTGAGTGACTTTGACAATTTTCAATACATATATTAAATAGCAACTTGGAAAAGTTTTGCGAGCACCTCCATATCTCAAGAACTATAGGTCCTAGGTTGATGAAACTTGGTATGCATATGCCCCAGTAGTAGCTTAGCACAGTTACATCATCATCTTTTGACCTTGACCTTGATTTTCCGGTTGAGTGACTTTGATTATTTTTATTGCATATATTTGCAATGTTTAAGTTCTATAAACATTTTTTGATCTCAGAAACTGAAAATCCATGAAAATTCAAAATAAAGTGGAAGTAGGAAAGAATAATTGTTTCTGATGGTGCCAGCAGGCGAGACATACTTTAGTGTTAACTAAAGTTTTTATTTCATTATCTATAAGCGTTTAGAAAAAAAGTGCGGAAAACTTAGGCGTGACAGACAGACGGACAGAGGGACGGACAGAGCGCAAACCTATAGTCCCCTTCGGCTATTGTCGCTAGGGGACTAATAAAGCAGAGCGAATATTGAACATGAGAGTCTAAATTCTTGGTTATCTTGATTTCATGATCAAGCAATAAAATGAAAATCAATCCTAAAAAATATATATTAGTATCTCTGAAAAAGGGGGAATGCCTTGTAAAACATGATAACGGAAAATTTGATTCGTTCCAGTCAACCCAAAAAAAAGTATCAATATATGTTTTCGCTTAAGCGTTTAAAACGAACAGGAATGTACTCTACAAAAGTACTATTTTTATCGAAGGTTGAAATAGTTGTTTGTTCTGCGGACGCGGATGAATATGTTGACTACGAATTTATAATTTGCATTGTCTCAAATGGTGAGTTTTCGAGTTTTCTTAATACTACCGCACTCAAAAGATGTGAGAAAGATGATAATAAATCATTAAACACTCTTAAGTATTTTAAAGCCACTAAAAATTAACAAGGAGTCCATAACAACACAAAGTTGTGTTTTGTTCCGGGATGTGCGCATGTCCTTGTTGTGGACACTCGCGCACCCTCTCTGCAATTTACTAAAATATCCAATCTTAAGACCTTTCACACGTTAAAGCATTTAATAATCAACTCCTTGAAGCATATCCTAATATATTTTTTTTAAACATAGCAAGTACACAGTGTAAATTATCCGTATATTAGCAATTGAATTAGCACACCTGCACGGTCGCGCAAGTCCAGAAAAAAATCGGACGCATGTCTTCTGAATCCAATTTGTTTTGCGCATGTTGACGATTTTGACAGATGAAATGAAAACAAGACCCACGTGGAATTGCTTTTTTTCAAAATTGTTTAATTGACCTTGATTTGTGGAGTTTTTTGCAAGAGTTGTTAATTAATAACAATGGCGTCCAAAATGATGTGTTTAGCTCCCTTTGCCTGATTGAACCACTGAAAAAAAAGTTTTTCTTGAATACCTTTAAATTACTCTTACATAGTGTCATTCAAATTCAATATACCAGGCTCATCACATATATGTCTTTCAAGTTTATTGATAAAACCTACACCACGGGTCACAGAGTAGATTAAGATATTGCCAGCAAGTCTTAATGCTTCAATTTTTTTTTATTTAGTCCAAACATAGACCTGTATATTAACTAATATGAGGCAGGTAAACCTGTTAGGCTCCCGAGGTTTCAATTAATTAATTTTTTATTCGAAAATAAAATCAAACTAGCTTTTCTTGTGGGTTACGTAAGCGTTTAATGACGTCTAAAATTTTCAAAGATAAAAACGTTAAAAAGACGCCGAAAGTTCGGGAAAACAAGCGTGTGCTATACCGGACGTTGAAGGAAAATTCAGCTCATAGTACAACTAAATTATTAACATTTCTACCATTATAGCTCCTTTCGGGAGCATATTACATATACAGGTCTAAGGTCCAATAATTAAATGCTGTCTTGGAAGGTTATTTTATTTTTTTATCTGGTACACCTTCCCTCTCTGGGGATCTCAAAAAAAAAGTCCAAATGACAAAAGCCCCAGAAAGATGTCATAATTATCTGCATAATTAGGGTTAATGTTTTTTTGTGTAATTATTTTGGCAGGCAAATTGGAGGTACAAGTTTTAAAAAGAAGAATGTATTGGCGTTTAAATGAGCAATTTGAGTTAATTTTGGCAGAGAAATTGCTAAAAGGTTGACAGGAAGACAAAAACAACTCTCTGACCAGTACACATCAGTGTTTGATCCAGAATTTTGGAAAAGAGAGACGCACTTTGGTCAAGCTTCAATGATTTCCTAATATATATCCAACCAAATTTTTCTGCCAAAAAGGCTTAGGCCATCCCTGGCCTCCCCCTGTGGATCTGCCCCTGCACATCAATCATCATAAATATATATTCCTTGTATAAAGTTATATGATTGGATAAATGGGGTGGATAGGCGGGATGGTTATTATGTCGCCTGCAGCGTGTTGCAAAGTGAATAGTTAATATAAGTCCAAATGTAAGCTATAGGGGCAAGGAATGAGGTTAAAAGTGGTAAATGGACAGGAACTAGGACAAAAGGGCAGAGGTTAAATTTGAACAAAGGGCAAGTGTGGGTCAGATAGGCATGCCATGGAACCCCCAGGAATAAGATAAATTGATATTTATTTAATGCCCAGTCAACAGTATTTCAGCCATAATCAGGACAAGAACGAATTGAATGGTGTAGACCCACCCAGGACACAGCATTCACAACAAGAAACCCTCACAAATATTTCCCATGATTTGGAACCGTATCTGTGGTGACTAGAGGCCTTACCTTAAATAGAACACGTACTGGAGTCGGATATACATTTGTAGCAAACCCGTAGGCAAATATAAAAAAATAACCTTTATTCTCATCCCCTCCCCCAAGTTTCCATTCATGACAAAATCTTACAAACATGTACTGTACATGGACATATTTACTGAAATCCAGTTTATTTTTCAAGATATGAAGTTTTGCAGATCTACATGTATATATATCACTACGGTAACAATAAATGAACTTTGTGGTGCAAACTTGCATTATATTAAAATTAAATTTTATTCTGTATTTTTTGTGTGTGTTATAACTATATAGCTACATTCATAGACAAACATGAAAAATTATATCCAACAAAAATCATCTGATGCTGATTGTTTAAGCTATTTGTGTTTTATTTCATTTTAGAATGAGTGAAGTAACAGCTAAGTGTTTAATAACAGAAGGTATAACCAGACCTTATAATGGAATTCAAGAACATGATTCAGGTGACAACCACGTCCGAGGGCTTACAGATTGGTCACCTGACTAACAATAGTAACACAAACAACATGAACGCGTCCTACGCTGCAGGAATGATGAGTGATGACATCAGTGAGCCTAGTTCTCCAGAGAGCTCGTTTGATGCCTCAGATTTATATGCTAACGCTGTATCTGATGATGTCACAGCACAGTTAGCTGCTGCAGGTACTCCATGTTAAAGAAATTAACTTGAATCAGACTTCTTAGATGATGCACAATAAAATTTGATAAACACAAATTGTTAACAAATAATAATTTTAGTATAAAAAATTATGATAACAAGGCCATTATAAAATAAATCGTATCCATTTTTTTATCAAATTTGATGTCAAAAAATATAAATAATTTTTTTGTGGTGGCTGAAGAAATCAGGGAGGGGGTTTAAATCAAAGTAGCAAACATTTTGCTTGACCAATCATGCCAATCAACTTCATCCATCCTGTATTGACTTATAAGTTATCATATGGTTTCTTTGCATGTAGATATATGTACATCCCACAATTTCATAAACAGAGAGATATGGTTCATGTCATTTCATTGCACATGTATCTTTGTAACATCAGCCTTAACATAAAACTGATACATATTTCTTGCTAAATTTTGAATGTACTCCTAATGTATGAGTTTTTCAGAATTGTTTATAAAGCTATAATAAGCATGACTAAAAGACACATGAAAGATGCGACCTCTAGTGATAGATTGCAAAAATGTAAGGTCGAGTCAGCAAAATGACACTTCCTTAAGTTTTCCTTTGAACATTGCCAATAACCACTGAAACTACAAATTCATACATTCACCAGTAATTGACCATCTTGAAGATGGAATACTGGAAATCCTAAAGAAGATGAAAAGATGCATTGCTAGTATTTAGTTTAATAATCCTTTTCAGAAATAAAGCTTTTAAATAATACTTGTAAAAATTCATGTAATATTATGTTTATTTTTTTAAAGGACCCATTGGTGTAGCCGCAGCAGCAGCCATAGCCTCTGCCAGGAAGAGAAAACACCCTCACCACTTTGAAACAAACCCTTCAAAACGTAAAAGACAACAGACAAGACTCCTGAGGTAACTTTGATGAAGAGAATGGGAAAATGCTCTGTTTATGATAGATGTTGCAGAAATCACTTGGGAATAGATGGCACTAGCAAAACTTTATTTATAGAATAAGATGATTCACTATTCATTCATTTCATGTTGAAAAATTTAAAAAATACTCAATTGTTTCAAGAAAATTTTAGAAATTTGGGCTATGTAAGTGAGGTCTTATAATGGGCTAAAATAAAACCATGCTATTTGGGTTAACAAAATACTAACTTAGTCTAATTATAAAAGATTTGTTAAATGATTAAAATTTAATGCCTACTAAAAGTTGGGAACTTTTGCACCTGCAAAACTGTATGGTACATGTACATAACTGAATGACATTTTTCCCTTTGGTAAGACCATCTAGGCATCTTGCTTATAATCTTACCTTGTGTATTTGTAGAAAATTGAAAGCTACAATAGAGGAGTACACTACCAGGGTTGGCCAGCAAGCTGTTGTGTTATGTTGTACACCAGGGAAAATGACACATGGTATACAGTCCTATAAAGTCTTTGGGTCACAACCTCTAGAGTCTGTGGTAAGATAGTGATCAATACAGTAGACTCAAGAAAATCTGTGTACATGTAAAAAGTTAAGTAAGAGTTGCTTATGGTTAGCAAAAAGGTTTTTTGATCATGAAAAGACAAAACATGTACCATTTAAATGTTTTGTTATAGCAATAGGTTTTTTACAAAATTCAAAGAATTTGACAAGAAATGAGCAAAAATTCATTAATGAATGTAGCATATGGGCGAATTAAAAGTGTTGTTCAGTTACAAATTGAATATTTTCCATATAAAGAATCTTGACAGCACATGATGAGTTAGATGTAAGAATTTGTTCACTAGGAAATCCCAATAAACCTCTATGTTATATGCATAATACAAACCAATACTGATGACACTATTCTCTTGTAACTCTTTTGAGAAAAAAACATAAGCATATGCCATTTGTAAAAACACATAAACAAATGCCATTTGTAAAAAAACACATAAACATATGCCATTTGTAAAAATCTAACCAAATCCAACTTGGAATCACAAGGCAGATATGAAAGAAAAATAATATTGGAAAATGATAATGTTTTGTAAGTACTTAGCAATTATACTATACTAAAAAATAGTAGATTCCTGGGTATGTAATGCATGACGTTTATAAGGATGTTATTGGAACTCCTTTTTTTAGGGAGTCACCGTAGCGTCACACTATAGTTGCCGTACGTAGTCCTTGAGACTTCAATTTAAAAAATAATCTACAGTATTATGAAATTTCTACTTTCAGATAAGAAGCAGTAAACAGATGATATTACAAGAGTTGGAACAAGCTTTAGCAGAGCAGGCCCCACCAGCCCAAACAGATACATCTGGATTACATGAATTACCTCCCCTAGTAATAGATGGTATCCCTACACCTGTTGATAAAATGACACAAGTAGGTTTTTAATGAAGTGAATTTAAACATTTAAAGGAGATATACGCACATGGTTTTCAAGATTTTTAAAAGTCTCTTGTAGCCACAGCAAACCACTTCATGCTTACAATTCTCAGTAGATCTTACCAGTTAAATTATACATAATTTTTGTGCTGCTAGTACTGTGGACAAGCTTAGAATTCAGAACAGTTTAATATTTTTATTTGAGATATGCCCCTTTTTATGTGGCCTGCAACATATTGCAAAGTAACATGAAGGAGTCACTTTGATACTATCCATCATCAAGTTTGTGGTAGGGATAATAAATCATTTTTTGTATAACTTATATCATGAAAATTTGTAAAAGATTTTTTAATGGTGATTTATTTTTTGAACATCCTTAAAAGATTTCTTGAAAAATATTAAGGTTTATTTTAGACAAATATTAAAAGTTGTCATAGCTTCTAACTAAAGGAATGTAAAAGGATCAATATCTCCCTTATGTTTTAGGCTCAGCTAAGAAATTTTATACCTGAAATGTTAAAATACTCTACTGGACGTAGCAAGCCAGGGTGGGGTAAAGAGGAATGTCGACCCCCATGGTGGCCTACAGACTTACCCTGGGCCAATGTTAGAAGTGATGCTAGAACAGACGAGGACAAAAAACGGGTTTGTACTTGTACATGTACTAGTGGTTTAACATTGGGGTGGGGGGAATTCTGTAACAAAGCAAATAGAAAACACTTTATTCTGAAATATTACAATAGACAAGGAAAACATTCTCTGTAACTTACAGTTCATTAAGTGACTTATCGCTGTGATAGTGGTACAGTTTGAATGAAATTGGTTCAAGCTTGGCTCCAAGGAACCTCTACTAAAGCACTTTTCTTCTAAATGTTAAATTAAACTAGTTCAAAATCTATATAAGACTACCAGAACTTTAACCAGGCATTTTATTTGGTCCTGTTAATTTCATATTCACTGGTGGTACACCCATGTTTGATTAGAAAGAAATATCTTTTTTCCAGTTCAAGATTAAAAAAAAAATCCTGTGAAACAGCTTTCAAGTATCACATGTACATTTATTAACAATAAGTTTAAATGCACCACTGGTTTTAACGTGAAATATCTTTTACTTGGTTAGTTATATGTTCAGTCATATTTGGTCTTTTATAGTAATTTAACAAAGTATATGTGTCATTTTCTAGGTCTCTTGGACAGAAGCATTACGAACAATTGTTAAGAACTGTTACAAACATCACGGAAGAGACGATCTCCTACACGTGTTCCATGAAGAGAACCAGGGTAGTTCGTCACAGAACCAGCAAGTCCACCATAGTCAACAGAACTACGGAGGAACCATGGTCCAGACTATAAATAACCCTGACGGTACTGTCTCTATCATACAGATAGATGCAGCTCCACAGTCTATTGTCACTTTACCGGATGGAACTCAAGCTACAGTTGTACAATGTGTAAGTTATACATGTAGATGTTGGAAAAAATCACTGCAGGTTCCGCAAAAAAATACAATTTAATCAACTTTTGTTAAATTAGGCATCATTGGTTAAAAGCTTTTCTATGATAATTAAAGCAAGATAGGAAGCATAACTCTTTCAGAACTTTTCATGGATTTTATCTAGGAACCTTTGTAATTGAACATTTTAGTGATATTCTTCAGTCTGTCTGTACTTCACACTCAGGCTTACCCTTGCATTGAAGTGGGTTTATCCAAAAAAATAAAAAAAATATATAACTGAAAATTTAACTCAATAATTTAAATGAAACTTTTGGCATTTTTGAATACACACATTTGCTTTTTGTTTGATATCTGTTTTTAAGCACAAGATACAATTAATTTATCATTCAATGTGCCAGTATTTAACTTAAGGAACATGTTTTCTTTCAGGTAAATACTCCACATCAAGAGGCCACACAGGCTGTTCAAACTTTATCAGAGGCATCTTCTCACCAGAACCAAGATATGTCTCAAACATTCACCAGTCAGATAGGTTCCGTTGGTCTGGACATGTCTGGAGAAAACGCAATCAATACATCACAGATGGCAGCACTACCTATCAATCAAAATGGTCAAATAATACTGACAAATGATGGACAAATTGGAGGTACACTATTTTTATAGGTTTTAAGGTGGAGAAGGACAGTGGTCATGTGACCTGCCCAAAATAAAATGAAATTTGAAAAATATCTTGAGATTTTTATATTTTTAGGATCTTTATACCTATTTTAGGTGCATTTAATCAATATGATTAAAATTTGCATTCTTAAAGTAGTAAAATGTTTTAGCTAAAGTATGTTCAAGGGAGATAATTTGGCAAAAATCATGAAAAATCATCGTTTTTGGCTCATATTTTTGCTTGTACGTAAAAATCAAGGGAAGAAACCCCACTTTAAATTGATTTAAGATAATGAATTGTTGCAAGATCTATAAAATATCAAAAAAGTAGGGAAATCTATTGACAGGAAAAAAAGTAATGGAACATTTTTGTGTGTTTTTATGGGTTTTCCTATATAATTCATATTAAAATATTGATACTTTAACTTGATATAACTCAAAAAGTAGGGAAGAAACCCATGAATTTTGAATCAAATTATGAAAGAGTACATCATTTTGGACATTTATGCCAATTTTGAAGAAAATCTATTGACAAATTATTTTTGGACCCAAGTGCCAAGCTCTACCTTTAGGTTTTTTTTTTTGCAAGATGGCAAGCTTCTGGGTCCCACACAAATTTTCATGATAGTTTTATATATAACATTTTTTATTTTATATATAACATTTTTTATTTTATCCATCAAAAGCATTGTATTATGCAGTTTTATGGCTTTTACTCCTGAACAAAAATTGGCCATACACATATTTGATTAAATCATTTTGATTAAAAACTATCTTTGTATGAATAGAAG
The DNA here is from genome assembly GCA_963971305.1 of Arcuatula senhousia. Taxonomy (NCBI): domain Eukaryota; kingdom Metazoa; phylum Mollusca; class Bivalvia; order Mytilida; family Mytilidae; genus Arcuatula; species Arcuatula senhousia. The sequence goes on along the minus strand of OZ020303.1, from coordinate 23,105,371 downwards.
ATAATGAGATGTGGAATAAGTTGTACACAACCAAGCCCATGTAAACATTGGCAATATAAAAAGACCACAATGAAAAACAGCCAGCAGCCTTTCATGAGGCTAGTAGGCCCTGCTTGCTGTTATGTGACTGGCCAAAATGCAAAATAAAATGTACAGTGAGTGAGTGAGTTGACGTTTTACACCCGTGCACCGCTATTTAGGTTATTTACAGGCGATAATACAATTTAAACCCAGTCCTGAAATTGTCACTTAAACAAGGAATAGACATCAAAACATTAAAACGACAAGTACAAACAAAAGCCTTGCCCATGATTTCTTATTTTAAAAATTGACAGGTTTAAAAACATTTTTTTTTATTTTTACTATTTTTGAATCTAAACTCAATCTTTATCAGGGTAAAAGAATCAGAAATATTAGGTTCTTTCATGTTTGTAATAAACCTTTTATATTTATTTCCAGGAATAGTAACCATACCAGTATCCATGTACCAGTCAATGACGGGAACTCTGACGGCCATCGATCCCTCACAACTAACTAATGCCACCACTCAACTCACACCTCAACAGATACAACACATTCAACAACAACTACAACCACACCTTGCCCAACAACTCGGTCAAATCATGGTGGCTACATCTGAGGCCACTTCTGTCATGGACATTAAACCACCGACCTCATCGGTTCCTGATGCCACACAAGCAGTAGAAGTTATGACTGTCGACCAGCAACAGGCTCAGTGATCAAATTGTCAAAATTTATAAATTTTGTGTTGAAAGTTAAAATGCTGTATTATGTTCAGAAGTTTATAATTATTTTTTCATTCATAACAGAATTTTGTCTGTTTTGAAATAAAGAGAAAAAACAGTGTCAGTTTCATTCTTCTATCTCTTTAATTTTACTTTCATGTTGATTGGGAATTTGATGTCGTGCGTATTTTCATATTGCATGCAATAGGGATTTAATATTAAGCAGTTATAATTTACTTTTATTTTTGAACATAATTATCATTTGATATATGTTAAATACTTCTGTCATGCGTATGCAGAATAATGATGTTGATGTCAGCATTTTTTTTCAGTACGAAGTATTATTTTTATCATGTGATAACAATCATCAATACATGTACAATCTCAATGAAAATCCCTAATATATATTTAAAAAGTTTGTACAGAGAGTTTTTTTATAGAACTGAGTAAAAATAATGATTCCATAGTGGTGCTCATTAAGTCAAATACCTGTAACCAAAGAAATGACAAAGAAGTCATTGTTTAAAATCTCTGTTTTATTTTTATTTTCTTCTAAAAGCAGTTGAAATCCACATGTTCCCTACCAAGGTCTACAAAGTTTCTGTGTTATCAAGCTGAGCTTCAAAATCTTTATTTCATTTTAGTTAAAACTAGAATTATGTAAAATTTGAATCTTTAATTTTATTTTTGTTATATTTTATTTATTTTATAGAACTGTTTCACATCTTTCATGATTACTATTCTATCTTTATGTGCTGGTCACACATATAACTATACCTGTATATAAATATAAATCTCTATATTGTCTTTTACCAATGTGTTTTACTTCATCCTTCCATTAGTCTTTAAAGTGTAACACTCAATTCACAGAGACTCTTAAACATGCTCATTAGAAAGAAATTATTTCATCTATGAATTGAAGTTGACTGACAGAACAAACTTCAAGATAGAATCAAAATGTAATGTAATGTAATTTTATGTGAACCTGTTTACTTATGTGCTATTGTTGATAAAGTGTATATTTACAAATTATGTTTATACATTGTCTGTAAAGAAAATAAATTTATAAAGCTTTAATAATAGTTCATTATTATACCCCCCACTTCAAAAGTGGGGGGTATATAGTGATAGGGGTGTCCGTCCGTCCGTCCCTACTTCCGTTACACTTCAGGGTACCCATCTCTTATCCGCAACTCCTCCTAAACCCCTTGGTGGATTTTCATGAAACTTACACACAATCTTTGTGACATAATGTAGAATTGCACCTACTATTTTAAAATTTGATCAAAATGATATTTGGAGTTTCCCATAGCAAAACATGGACTTAGTCATATGCCTACATGGGGGTACCCATCTCTTATCCGCAACTCCTCCTAAACCCCTTGATGGATTTTCATGAAACTTACACACAATTGTTGTGACATAATGTAGATGTGCACTTACTATTTTAAAATTTGATCAGTATGGTTTTTGGGGTTTCTCATAGCAAAACATGGACTTAGCCATTCGAGTACATGGGGGTACCCATCTCTTATCTGCAACTCCTCCTAAACCTCTTGATGGATTTTCATGAAACTTACACACAATCTTTGTGACATTATTTAGATGTGCACCTACTATTTTAAAATTTGATCAGAATGATTTTTGGGGTTTCCTATAGCAAAACATGGACTTAGCCATTGACTACATGGGGGTACCCATCTCTTATCCGCAACTCCTCCTAAACCCCTTGATGGATTTTCATGAAACTTACACACAATTGTTGTGACATAATGTAGATGTGCACTTACTATTTTAAAATTTGATCAGTATGGTTTTTGGGGTTTCCCATAGCAAAACATGGACTTAGCGATTTGCTTACATGGGGGTACCTATCTCTTATCCGCAACTCCTCCTAAACCCCTTGATGGATTTTCATGAAACTTACACACAATTGTTGTGACATAATATAGATGTGCACTTACTATTTTAAAATTTGATCAGAATAGTTTTTGGGGTTTCCCATAGCAAAACATGGACTTAGCCATTGACTACATGGGGTACCCATCTCTTATCCACAACTCATCCTAAACCCCTTGATGGATTGTCATGAAACTTTTACACAATCTTTGTAACATAATATAGATATGCACCTACTATTTGAAAGTTTGATCAGAATGATTTTGGGGTTTCCCATAGCAATACACGGACTCAGTCATTTGACTATCTCTTATCTGCAACTCCTCCAAAACCCCTTGATGGATTTTCATGAAACCTACACACAATCTTTGTGACATAATGTAGATGTGCATCTCGTATTCTAAATTTTATCTGATTAATTTTTTTGGGGGGTGGGGGATATTCATTTGTGAGCTGTGGCTCACAGTTTTTCTAGTTTCTTACATAGATCTAGAGCTGCGTTATGAGAATTGAGGAGCCCAATAGTAAACATGTTGTCTGGCTGTCTGTTGATCTGTCATTTACAATTTTATGTCCCATCTATAAAAGTAGGGGGCAAATAATGTTCAGGGGCATTCATCTTTTGAACATATTCTTGTTTGAATAATACAACACCACTAATATACGAAGTACAGATTTTGAAATTTCATGGGAATCTGTAATCTGTCATATTTTTGAATTTTAGAGGTTTTTTCGGCAATGTGGGCCTTCCTGACTTTGTTAGTATTCTAGTCTGTATGACATAAAGAATGACAATTGCAATGGAACACACTTGTTTGTTGGTGTAATAAGGTGGCCACTTTTAAAAGCCTAGAAAATGAACATGCATCAGATGGTTGTTTTGACACAAATTTCCACTGTTTTTGCCATGAAAGAATTATGTGTCCTTTCAAAGATAAGATTTCTTAGTCATCACTTATTTGCATTTATCCACATCTCTAATGGCTCTTTATCAGCTTTGCATGTTGATATTGCATATTCTGGTGACTTTATAAGGACCAATGTTAGCTCACAGTCATTAATTTACTATCATCAGACAATAGCTTTTTTCATGGCAATATCAGCAAAGAGTTGTACAAAGTGATTCATAGCACAACCCTATACCACTTTTCTGACAACCCATTGACCTGGAAAGGGGAGGCATCACGATGGCCATGCTTATACTGTGTATTAATCATGAAATCAATCTATAATATAATAGTTTAAACTAGGAAATATGTCTATGAGCCACATATGGTCATCCCGTTCTTGAAATAACATTGACCCCAACATGTACTACCTTGGATATGGACCTTACCAAGAAATTAATCAAAGTTGTTCATTTGTAAAATATATAAGTTGCAGTTTCCTAAAATATTGTGGGTAGTGGGTTGTTGCAAAAAAAAAAAAAAACCAACACATCTAGTGGTAAAATATCATTGACCCCCAACATGTAGTGTTCAGGATATGGACCTTAACCAAGAACTTAACCAAAGTCATTCAAATTTCATGCATTAAATATAGGTCACGATGACCCAATTACTAGTGAGTGGCGTCAAATTACCAAAGACACATCTAGTGGTGAAATATCATTGACCCCAAACATCAAGTATCCAAGTTATGGATCTAAAATTAGAAAAAACAACCAAAGTAGTTCAAGTGTAAAAAATAGGTCACAGTGACTTTTTCCTAATGGGTGGTGAACCCACACCTAAGACACATCTAGTGGTGAAATAACATAGACCCCCAACATCTAGTTTCTGGGTAATGGACCTTAAACTAAAAGTTTAGGACGTACGGACAGACAAGGGTGAAACAATATGTCCAATCCACATTCATAAAAGTAAGAAGTAGATGCCTTGAAAGATGAGGCACTGTACAACCCATCCTGCTACAGCTTTGTACCAAATTTGGAATCAATTTGTTCAGTAGAAGCTGAGAAATTTGTTATTAAAATTTGATCCGAAAGTGAAGGACGTGAAGGACAGACAGTTAGAACAGACAAGGTGATTGCAAATTAGCACCCTCTCTGACCAGTGGGGGTATAATTACATTTACTGATTTGGTACAATTGTATATGTTCATGGTCTTTCTAACTTATTTTCTTTAATACTCATAGAAACCATGATCAACAATATCAAAGACATTGATGAAACCTAGGTAACAAACCTGCACATGATTCTCTGATATGGATTTGAATAAAAAGAACCACACAAAAAAATTTCATTCTTTATTCTAACAATCTTAATTGTAACTGATTCTATTGTTTACAGAATTGTTACCATGGTAATCAGACTATTTATCATGTATAACAATCAATCACCAATCTCTCATGAAGTAATGGGATCTATACACAGCTGTCAATAAAAATACAAGTCACATGGATGTCAACAAAGCTTTAAAGAATATCTAGATCATCATAAACAATTCATCAACACTTTTGATAATTTCTTTCCGTCATGAGTTTCTTGATACACATCTTGAAAGAAAAAAAATAAATTTTATTTTGAAATTATTGCAAAAAATATACCCCAGTATAAACAAAATGTCCCGACTTAAGGAGAATGAAAGATAAGTTTGAAGCTTCCACCATCAAACTTTCTTAATTTTACTTTATTGACATCCATGTAGTATTCACATAAAACAATATATTTATAACAAACATTTTTTGGGTAGGTGTTTAAACTTACTAACAGCATGGATACTTAACAGTAAAGTTGACATTTATAGATCATTGATAAAATAACTTTTTCCTGTATCCATGCTGTTAGTTTTTATATATAGGTTGTTACTGTCCCTGAATCTATCAAGTGTGAACTGCATAGTTATTCTTAGTAAAACCTGTCAGAACCTAATTACAGAGCAAATTTAGTGAACTTACAGAAAATTAGAATCAAAGTTTTTTTTTTTTTATCTCAAGAACTGCTAAGTACTTAGTGTATCAGAACCTGAACCAATTTTTGTCAGTTCATGGATTCATAGTTTTGTTTCATGGATTTTAAAATCTAGATGTTTTAACTACCAAGATTCATTTACATTTTTCAGAATCCTTAATATGTGAATTAATCCATGAAGGCAAACCCATAAGAACAATTACACATGTATAATCATAGTAATCTTAATACTGCACAAGTATTAACTATTAACACCAACTCATTTGGTTTAGACAGGTTTTGTCAGAAGCTAAGTGTAGTTAATTTAAAATATTTCAAAATATGGACTAGAATTATAAAGCATAAATACCGGTTAACATTATCATTATTTTTTTTAAAAACAGAATAAATATAATCAAACAAAATACAAAAACCCTTTGTTTTTGCAAATTGTGTGATACAAAATTGTGAAATGTTTCACATAAGCTAAAGTTTGCAAACAGAAAATAAAAATCACAATTTCAAATACATGTATGATGTTAACTTCTTTCCAAAATCAAATTTATGCGTTAAAAAGATATTCCAAAATATAAGTTTACAAAACTAAAAATTCAAATGCACATCAAAAATATTAATCATAAAGCCAAAAATCATAAATTCATCCAAATTATATTAGTCATACCATTCAATTACATAATGATCATACACATTTCATAATTGTTAAAATTAACTTATAATTGACCGATAATCAATACTATACCAATAACATACCTCCGTTTATAAGTGATTATATACAGCATATAAATTCTATCGTAACACACTTTATGTATTGGTACATCATCAGTGATTTAAAACAATGTTGTCATAAACAAAACAAAGTCTAGGAAATAAATACCATACTAAGTACTTGATTTGTGTTGGTTTATTTGGCTGATGAAAAACTTTTAATGATAGAAATATCAGAGTATATTACTTTAGTTACTAAAGTTTGGAACTGTGCTTTTCATCACTAGAAAATTAGTTAATGAGGTATACTAAAGACATGTCTGACTAAGCAGACTGAGATTCATATCAAAAAAGATATTTAAAATATACAAAACAGAAGTATCATAATGTAGATTTTTACAAAATGAAAATGACCAGACAATTTATTAGGAATTCCTGATTCAAATCATAATCATTATTACCATTGAAAAAACCCCAGTATTTTTATTTTTTTTTTGTAAAAGAACATAGCATTGTAAAGAGATAGTTAGTTTTCAATCAGTCACTAGTAAGAAAAGATCAAATCTGGTAATTTCTTAGAAAAATAGGATAAGTTTTGTATTGCACATGTAGCTGACAGCTAATTAAGTTTTTCTGTGGTCACACAAGAAATTTATTTCTTCTATACAAAGCTTAGTAGTAAACTATGACCTTGATTCAAGAAAAAAATATATGAAAATTGTCACTTCTATATTTATTGCTACTATTCTTTTGAATCTAAATTTATTTTACATATCAAACAAGAGATAATAAATCATCTTTATTCTTTTCAGTATTTCAATTCTCTCCATATATACAATATAACTTATTAACCCACCCAAACATAATATTATATAATAGAATACAATAAAAAATAAAACTTTTTTCAAAATTCTATCACATGACTGATAATGATAAAATCACATGTACATAACATGACCACAAGATACACCATGTGACCACTTATCACATGATATGTCTGTTATTGTTGTCTGGTTTAGGAATGGTGGGGTATGCCGCTCATTCTCTTTTTCTAGTACCTGAAAAAGATTAGATTCAAATTATTTAGCAATGCGGACCTAAATCAAGCTAGAATTAATGGTTTCTTAACTGTGTAGGTACTCGTAAAGCTTCAATCTGATTACAATCGGATTAATCAATTGTTCCCCATGCAGAGATAGTAGGGAACAATTGATATATCTGATTTTATCAGATTGCATCAAGCCTTAGAGTTGCTATTGTTATATATTGAAAGTGTGAAAAGTCATTCAACCAAAAAACCAAAACCAAGGTCAAAGATAGGGAAGTACACATGCTTAGCTGCTTTTGCAATATGCAAACAAAGTTTTACCAGCTTCAAACTTAAAGTTCCTGAGAAAAAGGAGCACATAAAATTTTGACGTTGGTACAATATATATTAACTTTTATAATTATTCAACAGAAAAATTGACATCAATGTCAAAGGATAAAGATGCAACTGTGCTAAGCTTCTTTTTTGGCACATGCATACAAAAACTCATCAACCTTGAACTTATAGTTCTTTAAATATTGAAGTGCTCTTAAAACTTTAACACTGAAGTCATAGCCTATTGAGCAACATCAATATAGCTTTACTTTGCAAGCAAGATAAAAACACATTGTTAAATGGCATATGGCTACTTTTGAATTCAATAAAGCCAAGGTCATGACATGAGTATTCAACGTTTTTTACAAGACGTTTATACATTTGTTGTGAAAATCTATATACAATAACGTCTATTAGACTCCTTAAATGGGAAATGGATTAAATAAATTCTCTAGCCCAAGATTATTTTAGTTTTCAACATGAAGGCTTTGAGGAGAACACTAAAATAAAACAAAATCTGTTAGAGTAAAAAATGACCAGATTTTGTTAAAAAGGAAGTAGGTGAGGGACAGATCTGAAATCTAATCATATGCATGGGACCCAACTCTGATGCTGCATACCAAATATCAAGTCGCTGTGGTGAGTAGTTACTGAGAAACTTCGGCTTACAAAAATTATTTCCAGGCCAACCACCCAAAATTGATCCTTATTTTTCACTCTTGTGAAATTTTGCAGCAAAAAACTATCAAGGGATGGAGAAATCATTTAAATCAAGGAGAACCTGTTTCTCCCATGAAATTGAATAAAATTTGAAATGTTTGGAAATCTCAAGTCAAATTTTAACCATTGTGTGGTGATTTAACTTGCACATATTTTTAGCCATTTGGATTCCGCTGGTATAAATAGAAACAACATAATCAGCTGCTATATGTATATATATGACACACACTGTGTTTTTCATTTCTATTAAACGATTAAGCATGTTACTTCAGGGTAAATAAACGTAAAGTGCGAACATTTTAAACAAAAGGTAGAGGTATTAATTTTTAATTCTCACAATAAAAATAATTGTTAAGTTTTCACATCACAGCTGGATTCACAGTGAGCTAATTAGAATTGACATTAAATTTTATGACCCTCACAAAGTATTTGATAAATACAAGATTATTATAGATTCAAAGTTTACTTACAACCTAAATGGATAAGAGTACCTAAAATATCCCATGTTACTTCAATAGCAACACAACTCTATTCAGTTCTCTAAGAACTGGCAACTAAACATTATGGTAAACAGACAACACCCAGAAATTTAAGTTAAAGACATTCATTGTACGAGTAGCTGTAAAGTGGTTGATTAAACTTATTGATATATGAGCCCAGAAACTCATTCACAAATTTGTTTGACCCTTTGGAGTGACATGTTAGTTTTTATTATCCATAAATTACTTTAAAAATGATCATTAGTCCTAATAATTCCATTAATTTTTAAATTATGCCCAATTCAAATTATAGGAATTATAAAAATATGTCTTAAACCATCATTGTAAAAGCTATGGTAAACAGTTTTGTTGGATGGTGACATGACAGAGAAGTTAGATCAACAAAGGTCTGCCTGAGGTTGAACCTAGTTTAAATTTGTTTTAAGAAGACTTTTTCTTTCTTGAAAGTGAATTTGATTGAGATGGGATCTTTCATTATGTTAAAAGCTCAACAAACAATACTGAAAAAAAAACCATGTACATGTATATCGTTATTGCACTGAAAGAGAATATTTCTCACATGAAGGAAGAAATTTCCTATTTAAAAACACCTAATTCTATCTTGATAATACAACACTATTATGGCCCATTTCTTCTATGCAGTAAAAACTTACCTGTAATAGTTTGGCTTGAATGGTCCAGTTTTATTCAAACCTAAATATTTGGCTTGTTCATCTGAAAGTTCTGTCAGATGAGCATCAAAATTGGGTAGATGTAAACTGGCTACATATTCATCTGCAAAAGATTAAAACAGTAATTATTTTTACAAATAACTGTGAAATGTAATGTAACGAAGGCCATGACAAAGTGTTTATATAATTAGCAGGGTAATATACAAGTTATAAAAAATCCAATTTTGTTTTTAGACTATCAAATGATTTAAAACTTGGCTTTCTTTCTTGTTCCTCAGTTGTTGTTTTAAAAACTTGATATCATGACCAGGATTGAAAACAATATTTAATCTATTTGCATTTAACTGCAAAATGCTCCATGTATATATTGGGGGAAAATCTGATGTTAAGTTGTTTAGTTAGGTTGATTTTTTTGTGTAAAACATCCAGGAGCACTTTCACTGTAAGATTGTGTCATGTTCTTACCCATTTTCTTTGGGAGGAGGTAGACATCTTGTTTGTATCTTCCTGGAGGGGCATTGAATAGTTCTATTAATGCTAAAGCCTGAAAAATATATATCATCAGTTTACAGGACAGAGTATAACATAATCAGCACAGAAACCTAACCAAGAATCAAATCATTTATGAACAAAGTGGAAAAATATGTTTAGACATCAATGAAACTAGAATAGTAGGAAAAAGCTTAAAATGCTTCTGTTAATTTGACCAAATGGCTGATTCTGTACGGATGAAAGAGAGCACACAATCATTCAAAATTGTGAATTTTAATTTTGCTTATCCAGAACCTATTTGGCCATGCAACCTTTAATTTGGAATTTGTAAACAACCGTCCCTCTGCAATCAAATTCTTAATCTGCCTTTGGAAATTGATATAAAAGTTACAAGTATAAAAAAATGCTCTTATATATTTTCGAGTACTGGAATATGTGTTGGAAAGACATAGTTTACATTTTTCCAAAATTTGACAATGTTTGGCTGTTTCTTTAGAAATTGATAAATTTATCTGTTTGGTCATTGTTGTAATATTTTTGGGGCATTTTTTTTTGTTTAATCAAATCTAATATTCTACCGGTTTTCCAAATTTTCTACTCCTAGCGTGTCTGATGAAGGTTAATCCAGAAAAGCGCTTCACACGCAGTGAAATTTTGCTTTTTTACATTTATTAAAATCATTTCAATATGTGGATCGTGTCTTTTTGGCACATATTCCATATTCTTTCGTTTTTAATATTATTTCAGAGTTTGGCTTTAGTGCCGTGTGGAGGTCGTAGAAAGCTTCCCCGTGCTTCAGTTGTATGCTCTTATATATTTTCGAGTACTGGAATATGTGTTGGAAAGACATAGTTTACATTTTTCCAAAATTTGACAACGTTTGGCTGTTTCTTTAGAAATTGATAAATTTATCTGTTTGGTCATTGTTGTAATACTTTTTTGGGCATTTTTTTTTTAATCAAATCTAATATTCTACCGGTTTTCCAAATTTTCTACTCCTAGCGTGTCTGATGAAGGTTAATCCAGAAAAACGCTTCACACGCAGTGAAATTTTGCTTTTTTACATTTATTAAAATCATTTCAATATGTGGATCGTGTCTTTTTGGCACATATTCCATATTCTTTCATTTTTAATATTATTTCAGAGTTTGGCTTTAGTGCCGTGTGGAGGTCGTAGAAAGCTTCCCCGTGCTTCAGTTGTATGCTCTTATATATTTTCGAGTACTGGAATATGTGTTGGAAAGACATAGTTTACATTTTTCCAAAATTTGACAACGTTTGGCTGTTTCTTTAGAAATTGATAAATTTATCTGTTTGGTCATTGTTGTAATACTTTTTTGGGCATTTTTTTTTTAATCAAATCTAATATTCTACCGGTTTTCCAAATTTTCTACTCCTAGCGTGTCTGATGAAGGTTAATCCAGAAAAGCGCTTCACACGCAGTGAAATTTTGCTTTTTTACATTTATTAAAATCATTTCAATATGTGGATCGTGTCTTTTTGGCACATATTCCATATTCTTTCGTTTTTAATATTATTTCAGAGTTTGGCTTTAGTGCCGTGTGGAGGTCGTAGAAAGCTTCCCCGTGCTTCAGTTGTATGCTCTTATATATTTTCGAGTACTGGAATATGTGTTGGAAAGACATAGTTTACATTTTTCCAAAATTTGACAACGTTTGGCTGTTTCTTTAGAAATTGATAAATTTATCTGTTTGGTCATTGTTGTAATACTTTTTTGGGCATTTTTTTTTTAATCAAATCTAATATTCTACCGGTTTTCCAAATTTTCTACTCCTAGCGTGTCTGATGAAGGTTAATCCAGAAAAACGCTTCACACGCAGTGAAATTTTGCTTTTTTACATTTATTAAAATCATTTCAATATGTGGATCGTGTCTTTTTGGCACATATTCCATATTCTTTCATTTTTAATATTATTTCAGAGTTTGGCTTTAGTGCCGTGTGGAGGTCGTAGAAAGCTTCCCCGTGCTTCAGTTGTATGCTCTTATATATTTTCGAGTACTGGAATATGTGTTGGAAAGACATAGTTTACATTTTTCCAAAATTTGACAACGTTTGGCTGTTTCTTTAGAAATTGATAAATTTATCTGTTTGGTCATTGTTGTAATACTTTTTTGGGCATTTTTTTTTTAATCAAATCTAATATTCTACCGGTTTTCCAAATTTTCTACTCCTAGCGTGTCTGATGAAGGTTAATCCAGAAAAGCGCTTCACACGCAGTGAAATTTTGCTTTTTTACATTTATTAAAATCATTTCAATATGTGGATCGTGTCTTTTTGGCACATATTCCATATTTTTTCGTTTTTAATATAATGTGATGCAAATGTACTCCATATCCTTTAGTTTTAATAGAGGTAAAACTTAATTTGTACCATACCTGTGTGGCAGCTGTAATGGAGACAACAAAAGAAGGAACACTAGAACAACTCAGGTTTACTAGACGTCCCTGAAAAAATATGTTAAGATAAAAAATTACTATTGGGAGGTTGGTTGTTGAATGGTTAATGGTTGGACTTCTATTTAAAGGAACCAGCATAAAAAGCCTAGGATTATAAAACAATTTTCACAACTCCTTACAAGCTTAAGTTAGTATATCATGAATATCTGGTTTTTACTAGTAATTCTCAATCTGGTCTTGTTTCAAATTTTCTCAAAAAACAACAACATATACATACTAGAAAACAATGAAAAATCTTAAACAGTTAGAAAGCATTAATTAATTCTATGTTATTTAGATATTAAGAACATGTTTATCTACGTACCTCTGCTAATAAGATGATTCGTTTGCCATCAGGCCAGATTATATGGTGAACTTGAGATCGTACTTGTTCCCAGGTCAAATCAGGGGTTCGTAAACTTCCCTGAAAAATTAAATTCAAAATACCAAAGTGACTCTTTCATGTAACATGTTACTTTGCACATTCATCATTTTACAAGCAACATAGCAAGAGTTAATACTTTTAAAAGTATATCTAGCTTGCTGGAACCTTCTGAAATATAAACTCCTTGCTAACTTCCCCATATTTTCATAAATTAATAAACTATTTAAACACATCAAACTGAATTGATGGTTGGCAGTGCGACTGGTGTGCTAAAAAAAACAGGAACTGCTTACCGTATTTTCCGGTGTATAAGCCGCTATTTTTTTTCTGAAAAGTTCTGGGTGCGGTTTGTACACGGGTGCGCTTAGTCTGTGTATTTTAAAAAAAATTTCAGGTGGACCAGTGTGAAAACATCGATGTTTTCAAGCAAAGACTTCATCTGGGTCATTACCAAACTACTGCAATTTCTATTTCAGCTTTATTCATGTGATGTTTATTATGTATTTCAGTTGTTTCGATCTTTTCTCTCCATCCATTTTTATTTTGATTACTCTTTCGGAGCACCTGGGTTCACTTTTGTCAGGACTTGAGTTCGCATTGTTGATTGCTATTCAGATGTTTGTGTATTTCTCTGTTTTATGTTGTCTGTTTTTTTTTCTTGTCCTGTTCTTGTTGTTGCTTACTGGTTTTGTCTCTGACCTTTTTCGAATATTGACAAAAACTATTAAAGTTTCTTTTCTTAACCCAAGGTCAAGATCAAAAGATTAGAACGCAGCTGTAATATTATATATACATCATGGTAGTTCTCTGATGCAATATCATATAAAGTTACATCAGCCTAAGAGATATGGAGGTGCTCATAAAACTTAAGCATTGCAATAATATAAATTGAAAATCAATGTTCACATGGGTAAAAAGCCAACTTACCACATTCTAGTAACAAAACTAACATGATTTATGTCAATATTGTACAAAAATCTTTTCACTACAGCATTCGTGTCTTTATACAAAGAAACTTACAACATCAATCTCTGTATTGGAATGTCCCATATTGCATACAATACAACCAGTCTTCAATCTGTCCATGTGAGATCTGGTTACTACATTCTTATTGCCTAAAATAAAGGAAATTTATTATACCTCAGTAGTGTTTTTCTTTAATAAATGCATATACAATATTTTCACTATTTTTTCTGTTTGCTAGCTTTGAACTATTGACCGGTCAATAGTTTCCGAACTATTGCCCTCGCCACAACTATTTGCCCTCTGACGTCATTTAGCCCCGCCTTTAGCCAATCATTTTCTTTATTTGACTTTGATTGATATATTTTATTCATGTTACGTCACACTACAAATAATTAATTGCACGAGTTTTCCGTGTTAAGCTTTTATAAATACTTTCAATGCAACTTTTTAGTACGTTTTAAATTGATTTTTTAAATTATTATTATATATGCATTTTTAAAAAGTCAAATATTATAAACGTTCTTTTCTGTTGTTTCTTTCGGTATAATAAAATACTTACTGACTGGGTATTTGGGAAATAGATAGATTATTTTCCCTCGGAGACAACTATTGCCTTCGGCTACGCCTCAGGCAATAGTTGCACCTCGGGGAAAATAATCTACCTATTTCCCTCATACCCAGTCAATAAGTATAAAATATAACTGTGACAAAAATAAGAAAATTTATATATAAGTATTCTTTTGACAGTGAAGTTTTCCCAAGAAATATTCATCAAAACAAAAAATAAATATATAAAAAAATTTCATGTTATTTTTGCAAAATCAATTGCTTTTGAATAAAGCACTGGCACATTTTTATAATTTTGCAAGTTAAACTATTCTGAAAATATTCAACAAATATTCATGAAATTTTAACATGGTACCTAATGGTACCTAATCACTGTGTAATTTTTTTTATCTGTACCCTTTATAGTTTTGAATACTTGTTTTTAACATAAAATTGTTGACAGATGGACAGACAAAGTATATACTATAGGGCTTTAGCATTCTTGATCCGGGGCCCTAATAATAATGTATTTTCACAAGTTTTATCCTAATGTTTTTCCTACCTGTACATGTGATAAGAATATCTATATTTTTCATGCATTCTTCTATTCTCACAACTCTGAATCCATCCATACTGAAAAAAAATACATGTACAAATACTTTTTCATGTAGTATCCAAAGAATATTTTACAATAAATTTTCATAAAATATCAAAACATTCGACATCAATATATCATGCTTTTATAACTTTACAATTTTCAATGAAATTTTCTAACCTAGATTTAAATGAAGTTAATTTTTTTTCTTTTTTTCTTTTTTTCAAGCATTTCCTACTATCAATAATCTGACATAACAAAATCTTCAAAGCACAGCCAGGCCAGTCTTGACTTTACTTGTGTTAATTGTAATGAGTGCTAATTGAGGTAACAATCGTACACTTACCATGCTTGCAGAGCACAGATGGGGTCAATTTCAGAGACACTAACACTACAACCCAAACCCTTTAAAGCTGCAGCACAACCTTTACCAACCTGTAAACAATATTCAAATAACATTTTTTGTAAATATGATATGACAACAAGCTTTCTGATATCATTAACATAATTTAGACCAAAAGTAAATTTTTCCATGGAACTATGAGATATTTCCTGCTGACCTTTTGAACTGAGTTTTCATTGGAAAGATTAGTGCTGTAAATATTCATATATCTTTTGTCATGAAAAATAATTTTTAGATACAAATACAAATGTATGCAAACTGTTCATATTCTGTTTTGAACTATTTAAAAGTCAATTGTTTATTTAAGCTTTAGTTTTTACATTTGGAACTTATGATTTTCAATTTAAGGTTATTAAATAATTAAACAGGTATTTACTGGGGAATCAGGCAATAAATCAGAAAAGTTTTTCCTCAGTACTCAGATCAGCTAAAAATCCACCATCCTAAGCCTCTGGCTTCAAATATAGAATGTTTATAAAGCTGATCTGAGTATCTGATCTATATCCTGATTGGTTATTATAAATATTTGTGTTTTGTTAAACAGTTTTAGCAAAATATAGCATTTTAAATTTCAGTCATTTATTAAGTTTATTTTAAAATGGTGAGACAGCAACAGTTATGATTGGTGTTTTCTCCTTTACCTCTCCATAGCCACAAACCAAAATCTGTTTACCACCAAACATCACATCAGTTGTTCTTTTCAATCTGTTAAAATATACCAATAAATCAATGAATTTTTATGTTAAAAATATAAATTATAGCTATAAAAACAACTTTAATCCTTCATTTCTATGGCAATACGATTGACAAATTAAAAGGTCCACTGCAAATTTTTTGAACAAGGACCGTAAAGTTTTACAAAGGTTGTTAAACTGTAATGAATTGTTTAAGGCATTTTACAATCATTGTGCATTCATTTTATGAAAATATGTTGAGAAATGTGGGGCAAGAAATGCTAACATACATTAGGGTTATGAACAAACTGCATTTTCATGATCCTGATCCAAACAATCAAACCTCAGGCCAGGTGGGCAACTACATCTATATTATATCACATGTCAACAAAGATTGATAAAACTCTGACAACTAAAAACTTAACATGAGATGTGTGGTTATATTTAACATATCATATTTATCTATATCATCAAAGCGTTGAGCAGGAAGACAATGGAAACAGGAAAAATATCCTTTGAAATACATTGTACTTACGCATCGAGAACACTTTCCCTGCAGCTGTACAGGTTATCAAATTTTGTCTAGAATCAAATATTAAACAAAGTTATTAATAAGAACTGACTTTCCTTAATACATGTAGCATTAAAAAAATATTTTGATTATATCATCAAATAAGATAAACTTTACCTGAACAAACATTGACTATAATTTTTACTTGAATTTCTGGTTAAGATCATTAATTAGCATTGTGATTCATAAATTTTTTAACTTTTTGATTGCATCTTTTACTTCAGTTACAGCATTTCTTTCTGCATTTAAGGTATAACCATGTACCATTGTTGTTGGACAATTATGCAAGAGAACTTATTGCAAATGTCTATTGCATCTTCATTTTGAAAAGCTTTTTTGGATACAACTGCGCAAATGCTAACAATGCATTTTTCCATAGGGGGTACCCTTGTACTCAGATTTTTTAAAAATAGTTATTGACCGATTTTCACTTTCTATGGGTCAAAATATTTCAGTTAACATCCAAACGTTTATTTTTAGCCAATAAAAATCCTATGTTTATGCGGCGTTAATGAACGTAATTTTAGGTTGAAAAAAGGGGGGTGATTTTTCGATTTTATTTTCAATACCCAAATTTTCAAAGATGCAGCGCCCTGTAGACACATGATTGGCACCAGAATTTCTTTGTCAATATTTAACATAAGCTTATTCATTCATCTATTTAAATATTATTTTATATCAACCAATCACGTTGCTGTCTGTATTTTATTCCACGCTTTATCTTAGGGTAAAAAATTTACCAGTGGCAGAGGTTTGCATTTGCGCAGTTGTAACCTATACTTTTTGCATAAAAATCAGAAGGAGACTTTTCTTTTATCAAAAGTATATTTAGTATATCTAGACTTTATATAACTAGTGAGAAAAAATAATCTTTTTGTTTAAGCCCTGGAGAGCTGATTATAAATAGCCCCCCTCTTGCCAGAAAATTCTAATTTTCTAAGTGGTTGTTAGAGGAAATACGGTATTCTACCAGAAAGTTCTTTAAAAGCTTAAGATTTACCCCATATTTTATAGAAGACTTATGTATTATCTACAGATGAGATTGACTTTCGATATACCTTTGGCCTATTTGGACCAAAATATGGGTCTAAATATAAAGATATTGTAAATATTTGGAAAATAGAAAAATTGCGACATTTTGAAACAGACTATAACCTTCTTGTAGCACAAAAATGTTGTGTTTTTGTGTGCAATGTGTTACATCTGCATCTATACATAAATTTTATAATAGTTTTAAACAGATAATTATTTCTTTAGGTTTTTCAAATTAACTATTTTAATGCACCCCCATTGTGAACAAATGGACACAATTTTCGCTTGGGGCTTTTTAAAAATTTTGTCCTGGTTTAAATCATTTTTGTGTACTTTCTGGCGTTCAACAATTACCTATGCATCTAAGCAAAATAAAAAAATACAAACAACCAATATTTGATTAATAATAACAACAGATTTAATATTTTTTGAGTCCCTACGTCTATTTTCTCCTTTTTCCTATTACAGAATTAAGAAACAGACTATAGACCAGTTTTTGCGATCTAAATATAGACCAGATGTCATAATTTGTATTTGCACGTCGATATTTCACGTTTCATTCATATAAAGCTTTTTAACAACCAATGCAACGTAAAAAGAGGCAGTTTCTATAGGATACAACTGCGCAAATGCTAACAATGCATTTTTCCATAGGGGGTACCCTTGTATTCAAATTTTTTAAAAATAGTTATTGACCGATTTTCACTTTCTATGGGTCAAAATATTTTAGTTAACATCCAAACGTTTATTTTTAGCCAATAAAAATCCTATGTTTATGCGGCGTTAATGAACGTAATTTTAGGTTGAAAAAAGGGGGGTGATTTTTCGATTTTATTTTCAATACCCAAATTTTCAAAGATGCAGCGCCCTGTAGACACATGATTGGCACCAGAATTTCTTTGTCAATATTTAACATAAGCTTATTCATTCATCTATTTAAATATTATTTTATATCAACCAATCACGTTGCTGTCTGTATTTTATTCCACGCTTTATCTTAGGGTAAAAAATTTACTGGTGGCAGAGGTTTGCATTTGCGCAGTTGTAACCTTTTCTATTCCCCTAAGTAAACTGATTGGGTTATTCCTCTTTACTTCATAAAAATAATGTTTCAATACAACAGGCTTTCCTACTCAAAATATTTTTTTTACCTTTGTGACTGAGTCGTTGACATTCATGGCTGGTACAGTCAGTTTTCCCCCTTTTGAGAGCTGGTACAATCTATGTACTCCTGTGACACTCTCCTCCACGATGCCTTTCACCATGTTAAACATGGCAGGGTAACGTTTTAACATCAGATGTGTAGCATCTCCACCATCGTCTAAAATCTGAGAAAAAAAATTTATGAATTAAATTTTGTATGAAATAAGAAATATCTTTACTAAGTAAGATCATGTATCATGTAACTTCTTGTTTTTGCCTGCTTTTCTTTTACATTTTGTGATTGATGGAACATGTTTGGTCATTTTGTTGTTTTACAGCTGGGATGAGAGCAATAACAATCCATGGAAGACATATGTCGCCTGGTCTTAAAATTTTAGGTAAACAGGAAGTAGATAAATTACAGGGGTGCACACCATATAGTACTATAGAAGGAAGCTACATGCCAAATATCAAGAGGCTAAGACACGAAGTTGCCCGGTAAAATTCACCGAAAATTTTTGTGACGCCGCAGGACGACAAAATGTTAAAGTAACCCCTATATGTCGCTTTGCAACATGTTGCAGGCAATATAAAAATATGCATGACAAAACTTCATGGCAAAACTTAACTGCCACTTGGGTGTATCAATGGTTAAAGAGTAATTCTTTGCTTGTAATATATTGATAATGCTTTTCTTGTTCGCTTTAATCAAGTTTCAAACCTGCTTATAGATTTTCAAATTATTTTAATTTTCTATTCAAAACCCTATAAAAACTGCTTTGAAATTCCTACATGCTTGGAAACAAAATATTTGAATTACTTAACTACAAGATTTGGGAAATTTCCTTGTTCTTACCATACCATGAACTTTCTACATGTACTTCAACATTTGTATAAGGATTAGAAACCTTAATTAGCTTCTAGCAAATTTTAAAATCATTTTGTAATTAACAATTTTAAGATCAATTTTGCTATATATAGTGTGTGCAGGACTAGCTGCTAAATATTTCGGTTTATCTCTTTATCTGTCACATTGAGTTTTACACTGTAAAGATTTCAAAATCCCCTTTCCATCTTTTAAACCATAATGACCCAAGATGACAGCCAATATTGAAAATATAATGATTAACTCTGAAGTAAAAACTTTGCTGACTGATGCAGAAAATTTAGTTCAAAATACTGCTTCAGGTTTCTTGCAGTATATCATGCTTTTACATCAATATCGAAATTCAATTTTATATTCAGAATCTTACGGTTAATTGATTTGATTGATGAAAACAACATTACACTTAAATTACAATATCATTTTTTCTATTTTTTGAGGAAGTGCACCAAGTTTAATACCCAATAGATATATTATTCATTATCTTGCAATGAACAATAAAGCTTATTCAGCTTGACACTTTAATTGAAAACTAATTTTGAACATTATGTTTGCTATAAAATTATTTAATGCATCATTAACCAATCTTCTCTATAGAAAGAGTAAAATTATGAAATGTTTATGATATTTTGACATGCATTTGAT
The DNA here is from genome assembly GCA_963971305.1 of Arcuatula senhousia. NCBI lineage: Eukaryota > Metazoa > Mollusca > Bivalvia > Mytilida > Mytilidae > Arcuatula > Arcuatula senhousia. The sequence goes on along the minus strand of OZ020303.1, from coordinate 23,085,063 downwards.
GTAACGATCTCTTCAAATTTATAACCAGCAGTAATTCTAATGGGATTTCTTTTTTGCCATTACCTTCTTAATGGTTAAATTATTGCTCATAAAGTTACACAATTGCCAGCTGAAGTTATATAACTGCTTGAGTCCTACATGTTTGGAAAGTTAATGCCCATTCTGTGTGATGGAAACAAGACTGTTTAATTGTAATTTCTTTGCAGAGAGTGATTTATATTTGAGAAACCATAATACCTAGCATTTTAATGATTCAATAATATTTTTTCAAACATTTTTGGAACTTTCAAGTCCTACAATAATCTCATTCACATCTTATTTATAGAACCATTTAGTTTTCCCAAAACATCAAATGTTTTAAACATCAAGTCAAATATGTTTAATTCCATTCTATAAGAAGCCATCTAAGACTTGGTCCAAGAAAGCTATAATGAACATTTTTTTTCCACATTGGCTAATACATACCATATTAGGTTGCCAGCCCTCACAGTTAATACATTTGTCTATACACCACCAGAAATCTTCCTCAGATTCCCCCTTCCAGGCAAAGATGGGATAGCCTGCTTCAGCCAGTGCTGCTGCAACCTCATTCTGTGAAAAAACAAGAAATACTATCAATTAAGTTTCAACCTATGATAGGGCCCAAAATTACAATTTAGCAGCATACAATGGATGGTGCCATATTGTTAATAATTGTGCCCCTAAGGGATTAGATGAAATTAGCAGAAGAACAATGATTGCAAGAACGCAGAAGAAATATGGCTTCTAGAAACCATCAAATGAATTTCTAAATGAAATAAATGACAAGGTATAATAAGGACTTTTTTTGGTCCCTTTTTCAAAAGTGAAACTTTATGCTAAAATATTGAAATGATTCCACACCTCATTGTTGTCTAATGTAATTTTTTATGTAAATTTTTACTTTTGCTGTTTTTCCTCAACAGTGTGATCTAAGTGCTGAGGGCCTTTGCAAGCTCTAAAACAAAATATCAGTCATAAACGTGGTGAAAAAATGGACATTCTTTCATAGATTAGAGCTTTCCCACCATAAAACAATAGAAATATTAATGGAAAACTTAACTTCTTGGTTAGAGAAATACAACAACAACAACAGAATTACTGACAATTTTATCAAGGTTATGGATTATACATTTTCCCTGAACTCTATAGAAATTCATCTGACTGACTACTGCTGCCAATCAAACTCTAAGCAATTATTAAGCTTAATTCTCTGTGCTCATCACTTTTGATCTCTTCAGAGTAAGGTCAGAGTTATAGGTATTATGATATTGATTTAAACCTTGCTATAAGTACTCTATTTTTTTTTTAATCATCAGGAGGATTTTTTTAGCTGAATTAATATCTAAGCCAGATATCTTTAAAATGTGGCCATAAAACAAACTAATAATCTTTTTTGATAAATAAAGCATCTTAACTTTTTCTGATTCTATACATGTTAGGGACGGACCATTTGAAACTTGAAGGGGGGGCCTTGGTTTTTTGTTTTTGTCAGAAAAATATTTATTTTTCGAAGGCATCGCTACAGATTATTTTTTTATTATTAGCATTATTTCATGTGGCAGAAATCCATCTTCAGAATATCTTTTTTTTCTGACCCTCTGCTCCCAAAATATTTTTTTCATCAAAAATAATTTTCAGAATATTTTTTTAGGAAAAAACCAAGGCCCCCCCCTTCAAGTTAAATGGTCATCCCTTATGGTCAGTTCTTTCCCAAATTGCCTCAATTGATTTAGCAAATAGGAAAAGTAATACATGTAGAACAAAACTGTATAACACAAAATGTATTACAAGATTTAGACTTTAGAGCTGTTTAAAAGTACATGTATGCATAATTTTAGTTTTAGAATAATAACATAGGAGTGCTAAACACATCATTTGTTCAAACCAGTTTTCTATATTAATTAACTTTAAGGAGGGAACGAAGAATTTTTCAAGATTAATTTTCCAATCATTCTTCTCTATTTTGTATTATAAGAAAATACTTTTTAGCATGCAATCAAAAGCATAATTCCAATTTCTTAAATTCCAGCTTTTCTAGCATTTTTCTTCTGGCTTTGTTACTTTAGCTCATTCATCTTACCGATGCTGACAAGGTTTTCAAGGACAATGGGATAATTGAAAGAAAGAAAAGCCACTGGGAAATTAGCATGTGCAAAAAAGTCAATTATTTGAGATACGGTCAATTGTTCTATGCTTCTCTGAGTTGACTTTCAGACAAATTATCTTTTGTTTCATTGGAGTACTTAAAAGGCTTTTTCTTATGTAATGTATCTACAGCAAATGTTAGTTCTTACTTAACATTTGAATAAAAATGTCAGCTACAGAGGCATACCGGTATTAAGAAATATATCATGATCAATTTAGTTCAATGCTCATGTAGTCGCATAACATATTTTGCATTTGTGAAAACAAATCCACGGAAAACAGCCTTTAAGAAATATACAATCCAAACACTGCAAAAGAACCAGATCTGCCTTGAGTCACAATAATTATTTTTTAGACTGTTAAAACTGTACTTATTCCCAACAAAATGTTCAACATTATCTCATTATCAGTCTATTCGCAGGGCGTAACAGCAAAATTAAAAATCTATATTTATCGACCTAATTTGTGAGGTAATAAGTCTGGATAAGCACTGGAATCAGTAGTCTTTACAACCTAATTAGAACCAGCTCACGACAAAAGGTTTTAATAATGCAGTACAAATCATGGTTCTATTTAATTATATATAAAAACTCTCTGGTTGTATGGTTCTACAACAATGGCTTTCATGAGAGAAAACAGTCAACTAATAAATGACCATTCGATTTTCACACAACATTTAGAGACCACTCAGCTATAATGATGACAATAGACATCTATTGTGGCTGCCATAAAAGGCTGTTATAAATATACTCGGTAATGAAGGTGATTGTTCTGTACCGATACAACAAAATGCTTTTAGATTCAATCTGAGAATGACTCAGTCCTTTAGGAAATGTAATCACTCGCAAATGTTTTGTAAATGGTTACTGATATCCTTGCTTGTTTTTGATACTTGCATGTGAAATGGTTTTCCTCATAGAGAAGAAATCATATAGTCAAAGAGCTTATATATTCCTTTCTATTTTTCTTAAGCCTTGGCAAGCAAGACTTTAGCTTATTGCATAAATGTTCATGAGCCAATAAATAACATAACACCTCTTAGCAAGAACAGCTAGAAATAAGCATTTAATACATGCATGCTTGTTTACTTAATAATATAGAAGATAGAAGCTATAACAAAGAGACTTTTTTTGGAGGTATGACTACCAAACAGTATGTAAATATTTTTGTGGAGGGACTGCTATTGACATAGTACAGACATAATAAGATTAATTCCTCTCTCCTTTTATGGGTATAGATTACCTACCTGTGTGGAATATATGTTACAGGCAGCCCATCGTACTGACGCTCCAAGAGATGCTAATGTTTCTATCAGAACCTAAAATTAAACAAAAACACAATCATTAAAGTAGTCGTTTCTTGTCTATTTTTCAAACAACAAAAACATTTTTTTAAATCCTGAAATATTCTTATAAGTAAACCTATACACTTTTAAAATAACTTTTTCAGCTTTTCCTAAGATTTTTTTCTTTTATGACAATTTCATTAACTTAAGGATATTTGTTTTCAAAGCTAACAGTCAAGATAATTGTCTTTCAAACACTATGTTGTCCTGATACTGAGTCTATAGAACATTATATCTTAGCAGCAAGTCGGAAATCATGCCATGAATCACAGTTTTTAATCAAGTCCTTTTATCTTGTAAAAATTAGCAAGAACAACACAAATTATAAATGAAAGGAAGCATCTTGACACAAAATTGTCTTAACTTCCTCAATTTCACGAAATCTCATGCCATTTTCTACAAGGAACAAAATCTCATTAATTTTATGAGAAATTTGTTATGAAATTCACAAGTTTGACAAAAGTGGAACGCAAAGACAGACAAGGACAGAAAAATGTTGAAACAAAGTTTGTGACACTTAAAGGTGAACTAATATTATATCATTTTTGATAAAACAACAGTAGTCACTGCTGACTCCTTTCCATTGTAAATTTTGCAGAAAACATTACTGTTATCTGTAAAAGTCAGGTACATCCCAATCTTATCTATTGTACATAATTAATTTTTATTGTGCACCAACAACAATGTACTTGTATAACTATCGACTTCATTGCTGTTGGTGCGCTATAAATATCAATTATGTACTTCAACTGTGGTAGGTACATGTAGCCTCATTAGTAACCAACCACCATTACACTATCACCCACAACACATTTTTTGGGTATCATTTCTTTTGTTCCCTGGTACATCTATTATCCTTCATCTATAATTGTTTGTATCAAATGTGACAGTACAAAATGTTAATGATAATTGGATAGTACCATGCATCCCACTAATGTGTTGTTTGCTGGCACTCTGATATACTGAACCTCATTATTTGTCTTTTATTTCTTTCTGATTTATTGCCAATCAGTACAAAGCCATTGTTTTATAACTTAATATCAACTTTTATTAAAGTTACTTGATAATACCCCTACAAGCAATGAGAAAACCAACAAAAAAATTTTCAAAGTCAAAAATGGCTTGATTTTGTTAAACAGGAAGTAGGTAAGCATCAGACTTAAAATTGAATCCCACCTGTGATAAGTAGTTGCTGAGAAAACTGTTACAAAAATGTCTTCCTTGCCTGAGAGCCTACCACCCGCCCCCCCAGCTTTTCACCATTTTATAACCCGGATTTTAACTCAGTGAAATCCAGCCAAAAATGAACCAATCTGAAGCAAAACTGTTCCACCAAGTATCTCTAAAATCAAATATTTCCTAAAATGGTTGCCTCTTCACATTCCAAACTTAGTGTCTTCTTTTTTTTACGATATTAAAGTAAATAGTATATAGGCTACAAAACATGTCCTTCAATCATCTCAAACTCAGTAACAACTTATCAGTCAAGATCAGTAACAAAATGATGAGTACATATAATGGTACGTCCAACCATAAAAATCAATTTTATATAAAAATTCTCAATTAAAGGATAAGGTTTATTCTTTTTTTTCTCAGAAAAATGCCAAAAAGTTTTCAAGGACATAAATCCCTATTGTAGGACAACGTTTTAAAAAACACCAAGATAGACTTTAAGCATCTCCATTTATCTTACTCTCTGGAGAAATAAATCACACTTTCCAACACAACGAAACAGTAACTGAGAGAAAATGCTTTAGCCAATATCCCAGAAAATTGTGATATATTGTTCTGGTTCCTTTGGAGACAAAATTCAATCTTAAGACAGAAATTAATCCAGTAAATTTTAGAATGTTTTTTTTATCAGGAAGTATGCTAGAATTTATATGGTCTTCCATTCATGAAGATAAATTGAATGTAATCTATCAATCTGCTTTCACAGTGGCTCAATAATGTAGGAAATAAATGTCAAATATCTTTTAATAATTTGGCCAGAAGTCAAGTCTTTAACATTTACCAAATATCAAACAATTTTCAGAATGAAAATTTCTGATAATATGCACAAAAACACATGGTTTACTTCATGCATACCAAGTTTTGCTCAATTCTGTTTAGTAGTTTTAGAGGAGCTGGGTCAACAAACTATGACGGATGGATGGACCAGTCAAAACATTATAGCCTCAGCAACTTAGTTTGATGGGGGTATAAAAAAGATATAGTGGCAACAAAGCAGTACAAACGCTAGAAAAGCCAGATTTTTAAAATAAAACCTTATCACGGTCTTAATTGTCATTCAGAACAGAAACAGCACCATTAGCAAATTCTTTTTTATATCAAACTCCAATTTAATTGAATGTATGGATGTTTGAGAATTTTTATTAAAGGCTAGTGTTAAAAAAGTATCCGTTAAGTATTGATTTTCACAAGGAATCTTAAGATATATTGAAACTTTAGTTCCTTGAAACATTTTTTGTTGACTGATCTTTGAAAAAGTCATGAATGTTTGTTCCATTAAATGCAATTTTCTTGTCTTATATAACTCAAAGAAAAATATAAAATATAAGAGCAATTTAATGAAGGGACTGATCTTTAATGGAAAGACACTGTCACATTTGAGAAGAAAGAAGTTAAAAGATTCAAAGATTTTTTTCATTTAGTCTTTAATTTTAGCCAGCTAGTAATCACTAACAATACATTTCCAATAACTATTTCCAAACATGCTTAAGGCATTTTTTTTCACTTAGCAGAGTCTTTGTTACTTTAAAGAAATAAATGGGAAAAAAAAGACAGAAAAACATCAATTCAATTGCCAATTATAAACTTGAATGAGTTCTAACAAAGAGTTCAAAAAGGCTATATCTTAAGCATGGACTTAAAACATCATTGAAATGTATTACATTAATGACAATTGTTTTTAAGCTTTTTTTTTGTCAGAGGAAAATTTCATATTGATTTGAGTCCCTTTGTAACAAAAAGAAGCCAAAAGAACTAGTTACACCCTGTCAGATTTTATTTGTGCCCGTCCTTAGCCAGCAATCTTTGTCGTATAGCTTATGGTATCACTTGTCGTCTTTATATTTATTGTTTGTTGTCCAGAAGGGTGTCTTTCTTTGACCATTTTAGGAATTTTTTTTTGCATTATTGCTTCTGTAATCTAGGGCCAAATTGCAAAATGACAAGCAGCAAACACTGGTTACATTTAGGACTGCTAGCCATTTTCCTTTGTTGATTTCTAAATTGCAACCAATCCATGTATTTTTTATTTCCACATCTCATTATCTTCTAGTCTCTCAAGGCAAAATTCAGTCATCATGTTTAATCTTTAAAACACAACCCTGTTGTCATTCTTTTACCAAATTTATCTTTGCATATAATTCACCAATATCTTTAGATTTTGACAGCCAAAAAAAACCCCAATTTTACTTGTCAGGACCTTCTGACTTGTGTCTGCATTTGAAGACTGATACTTACTGCAGTTTGTGCTGTAATATGGGTACAACCAATTATCTTGGCACCAGAGAGTGGCTTGTCAGCTTCCGCTCGTTTTCTTAAAGCAATAACTCCTGGCATTTCTGAAATTAAGTTTTATTCAATATAATTTAACCATTTACTTGAAACTTCATTGCCTTAAAAGGTATGACATCTAACAGACATTTGAACTGCACATGGTGATAAAATATCTTTGGTGCTGGATTATGAATTCCTTAATCAACCTTTTGGGTACTAGTACTTTTCTTTGGACGGTTTTGGTTTCCTACCTGTCCAATGTTTTGATTCAAATGATGTTGCTGATGAAAGATTATTCATTGAAACATGCATATACAGCATAACCAAACTAACCATATTAGTGATACCTGTTTCTGCTTTTAAACTGTTTATTGTGTATCTATTACATTGTTTTTGCTTCAACAAATTGATTGAATCTCCCTTTTTCTACATTTGCTCTGTTTTTTTGGTTTTTTTTTTTTGTTGAAACATTTTATTTTTCAACCAACCAACAATTTTCTTAGTGAACATTCAACTTTTACATTTGATAAATCACCTTGCTCCGCTATTTCTATTTCACGTCTTCCAAAAGCCGCATGGTCAATATTTCTGACACAAAAATCTTCGCTTCCTTTGGAGTTTTTCTACAAAATACAAGAAAATTATGTGAAATTTAATATATATTAGGCTAACAGTGATAAATTTCTCTAATTTAAAGGACCTTTCCAAATGTTAGTGACACCAAAAGCATAACAGGAGAAAAGATACTGTGGACCAGTAATATCAGCTCTGCTTCTAGTTTATTATATGTTGTTCACATGGAATATGAGAAAGCAGGGATACGAATTGTCTAAATAAAGAAAGAATGTGTCCATGGGACATGGATGCCCCCGCTGGCCTCAAATAAAAAGTTGAAGTCCTACAGGTCTGAAAGTCCCTTAGGACGTATAGTTTATCATACTTAACCATCCTACCAAGTTTCAAGTCATTCCCATGTACAATTTCTGAGAAAAGCTTGACGGAAATTTTCATGTCGATTTTGGTATTGATCCAGCCCAAAACAGGAAGTAGATGTCTGACATGTCTAAAATTCGCTTAGGACATATTGTTTGTAATACTGAACCATCCTACCAAGTTTCAAGTCGTTCCCATTTACGGTTTCTGAGAAAAGCTTGACGGAAATTCGTACGGATGTACGGACGGACATGAGTAAAACTTAATGCCCCCCGACATGTCGTCGCGGGGGCATAAAAAACAACAATTGCCAAAACATGTTACTTAAATGGCAATTAAAATGTTTTCAGACAACCTAGAACTAGAGGCTCCCTGGAGCCTGAATCGCTCACCTTGTATTCGATGATACTTATATGCTGGATATTTTAACAAAGGACTGCTACTCGGTGGAATTATCAATTTTAATGTTCTAAGGGAAACAACTCCTATCAAGAAAGGTCTTACAACTTTGACCCCATTACATAATTTTTAGATCTTTATGTGCTTAACCATATGCAATTTAAATTTTTCAAATATCTTGTATTGTTTTCAAGATATTAGTCTTAAAAGAGCAAAATTTGAAGAAGAAAAAAAACAAGAAAAAGGGCAATAACTCCTACAACCATTGTCAGATCTTCTTCAAAACTTCAGGGCAGGTAGATCTTTATGTGCTGATCATTATTACTCAAATAGAATTTTAATATCTTTTACAATTTTTGAGAAATTTGCAAAAAACTGCAATTTACCCTTATGTTCTATTTTTAGCCATGGCAGCAATGTTTTTTGACGAATCGAAATTTCGAACGATAATTTTGTAAACCACATACTACTGAACAACCCTACTAAGTTTCATTACATTTGACTAAGCAGTTTCAGAAAAGAAGATTTTTGAAAAGTTGAACAAAAAACTGTGAAAATGGTCAATTTTTACAACCAAAGGGGTATAACTCCTAAAGGAACGATCCTACAACTTTGACTCTGTTACAACTTTTGTAGATCTTGATGTGCTTAGTCATATGCAATTTAAATTTTTGAAATATCTTGTATAGTTTTTAAGATATAGGGCTAAATAAGTAAATTTTTTGAAAAAATCCAGAAAAAGGGCAATAACTCCTACATCGGTTGTTGGATCTTCTTGAAAATTTCTGTTCAGGTAGATCTTGAGTTGCTGATCACTTTAACCCATGCCAGAATTTTGATATCTGTTACGGTTTTTGAGTTATTTGCAAAAAACTGCAATTCACCCCTATGATCTATTTTTAGCCATGGCGGCCATGTTTTTTGTCGAATCAAAAGTTCGAACGATGATTTTGTAGAGGACATACTACAGTACAACCCTACTAAGTTTCATTACATTTGGCCAAGCGGTTTCAGAGAAGAAGATTTTTGAAAAGTTGAACGACAGACGACGGACGACGGACGCCAAGTGATGGCAAAAGCTCACATTGCCTTCGGCAAGGTGAGCTAAAAAGGTCTATTGCCACTGATTTCATTTAACATCATTCTGGGAATAGGTTATAATTTCCTACTAATCAAAAGAACCCTGAGCATTGGTCAGTAGTGTTAGATATTTTGTTCCTAATCAGAAGAACCCTAAAAATTGGTCAGTAGTGTTAGATATTTTCTTCCTAATCAGGAGAACCCTGAGAATTGGTCAGTAGTGTTAGATATTTTCATCCTAATCAGGAGAACCCTGAGAATTGGTCAGTAGTGTTAGATATTTTCTTCCTAATCAAATGAACCCTGAGAATCGGTCAGTAGTGTTAGATATTTTCTTCCTAATCAGGAGAACCCTGAGAATTGGTCAGTAGTGTTAGATATTTTCTTCCCAATCAGGAGAACCCTGAGATTGTGTCAGTTATGTTGCCTTAGTCTATCAGTTAATGTGTGAATCAATTACGGAGAGTCTTATAAACTGACACTGTCTTCAATGATTGCTTTACAGATCAACAGGTTTATTTCCTTAATGGTATATTCCCTAATCTCCCATCTAGTTGGCCGAGAGAGATGATTTCCGGACAAATTAGCTTTATCAAGGAATGACTTTTATTAGCTGAACTGTTTAAACAAACTTGAGTCTTTCATCTTAAAATGAGGAGCTTCAAGCTTAAGTTTTCTTGCTTCAAGATACTGTAACCGGAAAACCACGCTTATTTTCTTTATTCATGTAAGGATGACTGAATTTTAGTTCATGCAGTTTTAAATTCACACTGTGATGTTATTGTCCAAAGACTACACTGGAAGACAAATATATTCGCACCATTTAATTTTTGCACTAGCAATGTCAATACCAATCTTTACAATTTCCTACTTTACAGTATTAGAAAGGTATAGTTTTGTCAATCATTCCTAACAGTTGTCTTGTAATTATTTTCCAAAAATATTACACAAGCCATCCAAAAATGTTGTGAATGACAACACTAAACTAGAGGCTCCCAGGAGCCTGAATCGCTCACCTGATCTCTTACGCCAAAGTTTGAATTAATTACACAACCTGTCAAGAATACAAAGTTGCAAAACAATCCTTTCAGTAGTTTCAGAGAAGATTTTTTGAAATCAGTTTAAATAAATAGAAAAAAAAGCAGTTAAAGGGCAATAACTCCTATAAGTACCATAGCAATGGTGGCCTTGTTGGTAGGTCGATATGTATATAATTCACAAACTTGGTAGAGGACATTCTAAAGATCAAGTGTACCAAGTTTCAAAGCAATCCCTTCAGTGGTCTCAAAGAAGATTTTTGAAAATCAGTGTAAATTAATGGAAAAAAAAACAGTTAAAGGGGAATAACTCTTAAACGGTTGATCTGACAATTTTGACCCTGAAATCATTTTCGTAGATCTCAATGAGCTTAACAATTCTACAATGCTAACTTTTCCTGTCTAGCTCTAACGTTTTTCATGATATAGTCCAAAAACTGAAAAAATGGTCAATTTTGATGATTAAAGGGCAATAACTTCTATAAGGAGTGTTTCACAACTTTGACTCAATGGAGAGATTTGTAGAGTTTTTGATGCTGAACAAGGAAGGTTGCTTCAGATTTTCTCTATCTCTTATACTTTTCGAGTTATAAGCCAAAAACAATGGTCTGACCCCCCTGTTCTATTTTTAGCAACGGCGGCCATGTTGGTTGATCAACGTGTATATAATTCACAAACTTGGTAGAGGACATCCTAAGGATCAAGTATACCAAGTATCAATGCAATCCCTTCAGTGGTTTCAGAGAAGAAGATTTTTGAAAATCTGTGTACATTAATGGAAAAAAACAGTTAAAGGGGAATAACTCTTAAACGGTTGATCTGACAATTTTGACCCTGAAATCATTTTCGTAGATCTCAATAAGCTTAACAATTCTGCAATGCTAACTTTTCCTCTAGCTCTAACGGTTTTCAAGATATAGTCCAAAAACTGAAAAAATGGTCAATTTTGATGATTAAAGGGCAATAATTCCTATAAGGAGTCATTTCACAACTTCGTCTCAATGAAGAGATTTGTAGAGCTTTTGATGCTGAACAAGGAAGGTTGCTTCGGATTTTCTCTATCTCTTATACTTTTCGAGTTATAAGCCAAAAACAATGGTCTGACCCCCCTGTTCTATTTTTAGCAACGGCGGCCATGTTGGTTGGTCAACGTGTATATAATTCACAAACTTGGTAGAGGACATCCTAAGGATCAAGTATACCAAGTATCAATGCAATCCCTTCAGTGGTTTCAGAGAAGAAGATTTTTGAAAATCTGTGTACATTAATGGAAAAAAACAGTTAAAGGGGAATAACTCTTAAACGGTTGATCTGACAATTTTGACCCTGAAATCATTTTCGTAGATCTCAATAAGCTTAACAATTCTGCAATGCTAACTTTTCCTCTAGCTCTAACGGTTTTCAAGATATAGTCCAAAAACTGAAAAAATGGTCAATTTTGATGATTAAAGGGCAATAACTCCAATAAGGAGTCATTTCACAACTTCGACTCAATGGAGAGATTTGTAGAGCTTTTGATGCTGAACAAGGAATGTTGCTTCGGATTTTCTCTATCTCTTATACTTTTCGAGTTATAAGCCAAAAACAATGGTCTGTCCCCCCTGTTCTATTTTTAGCAACGGCGGCCATGTTGGTTGATCAACGTGTATATAATTCACAAACTTGGTAGAGGACATCCTAAAGATCAAGTATACCAAGTATCAATGCAATCCCTTCAGTGGTTTCAGAGAAGAAGATCTTTGAAGAAAAGTTAACGGACGGACGGACGGACAGACGGACGACGGACGCTTAACGATGACAATAGCTCACATGACCCTTCGGGTCAGGTGAGCTAAAAATCTGAAGAGGGATATTGAAGTATTTGCATTATATTCTTATCTGTGACTAATAACAAGATAGCAAGCAATGACTACTGTTTTACATGTATGTTGATGGTTTTTTGCTGATTGGTGGAAAGGTATAAAAAGTGGAGTTGAAGTGACCAGATGGTCAGAAACTGGGAAATGCACAGAAATTGGGTGTAAAATCATACTCAATTGAGAGTAGAAGGGGGGGGGGGTAGACTGTCAGGAACCAAGCTGTAAACCCTCTGTACATTCCTTCATGGTGTTCAAATCTATAAAAGATTATCTTGTCTTTACGGATGATTGCTGGTCAGCATTTGAGATTTCTGTCAGATTTTCGGAATTCTCTGGATTTTACCATTATAATGGTGATAATTTTTTTGCCCACTAACCCCCTATTTTCTTTTTAAATTATTATTTATTAGAGCATAAAGGGCTAACTAACAAAGTTTTATAAACTTCTAGTTATTTTTTCATAGGTTTTTACACTTAAACAAGTCCAATGTTAAACCTATGAAAAAGTCAGAGAAATCCTTTTCCCGCAAAATTTTGAACGCTTAATATCTCAAAAATGAGTTCGGTGACCTATGAATTTTTAAAGCTTATTTTGTACTTTTACCTATGGGCTATTCATTAATATATCAATTTAGAGACCTTGTTATTTTTAAACTGACCAGCGATCATCCTTTTCAAAAAATTACAGATCAAAGAAACACATCTTCTCAAGTGCAAAAAGGTTATAGGGATATTTAACAAAGAAAATTGATAATAAGAAAGACAGACAAATAAATCAAACATTATATATCTTTTGAACAGTGTTAAAATAAGATCAATGGTCTGAAAATATAATTCCTTGTTGCATAATCTTAACATCGTAAAACAGCATAATGGAAATTCATCATCAGTTCTCACAGTGAAACGGCAACAAAATAATCAAATATGAGCCTGATCTACATCCAATTTAGGTCCAAAGAAATCATATTAGGCCTTCATGAAAAGATCCAAAATTATGGTAAACTCAATTTCAGTGATTTTATTATCGTATCGTTTTTGTCAAGCTAAAGAAGAAGAATGAATGCCAAAGGGTAATCCAATTTTAAAAGAAGCCATTATAGTAGTTATGTGTCTTTCTATATGATCCTTTCCCAATTTCAAGAAAAGATATTATTTTACATACAATTTCTATACTTTTAGAAAGACAATCCCTTTTTATGTCAAAAGACAATTTAAATTGCTTCTAATATAAACAGTAGTCAGACAGTAAAAGTCTTTAAAGCATCTACAGTAAGACGATCTGCATATCCAATATCAAACCAATATTATTCTAAGAAAATGCTGAGAAAAGTACAATGAAAAGACTAAAAATAAAACATTTAGTTTTTGTCTGAAAGGAATAGCTTAAAAATAGGATTCTGTAACCATAATTTTTAAGTTTAAACAGATAATGGTATTCTACATGTTTTGCCTTTTTGATTATCAATTTCTAGACTATGGGTTGCAGAACATAAAACCAAAACTAAACATCAATAACATTGATCAAGGGGTGCAACTCTTTGAACAAAAACTTAAAAAGGTTTTATGTTGGCTGGTTCATTTCAGCATCAGAGGAAGTTACAGATAACATGTAAAGACAGGGGTGAGCATTTCAATTCATGTCAAAATTTAATTATTTAAGTACCACATGTAAAATGAATAATTATACAAAAAAAACAGACATGTTTGTATAATATCTAATCAGATTTTCTAGAAGGGGTTGTTGAAGTGAATTGTTCAGATATGTTATAACAGGGTTTAGCTAACACTTCATTGAAATATATCATCATCCAAAAAACTGATCGGCAGCTGAGTCTTATATAAACACAACTGATTTATTCAATGATCTCTTCAAGAAAGATCAATTTAATGTAAAGTGTTTAAAATATGACAGTTTTTATCTGGTTTGATGGGAGGAAAATGGTTTTTATATAACAGCTGGAAAAACTCATTTAGATGAGATACTCATTTAGAAAAAAATTGGTTTGAGGTAATTTATGTAATTTAAACTCAAGTATTGACTAAGCTGTGTAACACCAAGAACAAGTATTCTTAATGAGGACTAAGACAAACAATTTCTATGATAATTTTTAAATAATAGAATTATCAACCAGAAACACAAGTACATGTATACAATGCATTGTATTTTGCCATATTTTATAGTGTAGACGCCAATATAATAAGAAACATTGATGGAGACACTACAAAATACAGCAAAATACACACATAAAGTTGCGTTTCGGACTATAAAAAACTTTCAGTCCAAGATTTATAATATTTTTGAAGCATACTCAGGGAAAACTAGTCACAGAGTAGATCTTGCCAGCAAGTAATTGTCACCACCCATCAAATTTTGTGACATTATTTGGACTTTGATAGGAAAGAAAGGGCTTTCGAATGAGCCATTCCATGATAGTTTAAAAGCTTAAATAGCAACAGAGTGGCAACTGGGCAAGAACTGTTTTTTAAAGGAAAAGTGAAAAGAACTACTATCTAACTTAAGTACATCTTGCTGATGATGGTCATCTGATACATTGTGTTACTTTCTTATAAACAACAATTTTTTTTTAATAATGGGTTCTAGCACATCTGGAATTTACTGTTGAATCACAACACTTGGCAAGACAACAAAGTATTGCAAAAACCATTATATTTGTTGCTTCCTTAATGCTTGATGTTTGATTAGAAGAGGAGGTTTTGTACTAATGTGAAATTATCTTCAGATAAAATAAAGTACAATCTGTAATAATATACAACTTGCAATTACATGAAAATTATAGAAGAGAAATTACTAGGTGAAAATAGTTACGTTTATGATTTTTTAAATTTGTTTGGAAAACATTTCTAGGAAAAAAGATCTTGAATGCTGTTGGTTTTCAGGAAATAAAAAGTACATGACTGATGGACATTTATGCTATAATGTCTTTATTTTTGTAGGGACAATTACAAAAAGGAGGCTGATATTTCCAATTCCAAAAGTGCACACAACACCCAAATAATTTCTAAAATAACAATTTCAAACAAACAAACATTTTACATAACTACCCTTTTATTTATTTTTAAGATCTCTGACCAGATGTGTTTCAAAAAGGAGTGTAGTTTTTTAAATAATTTCTATCCCAGCTGGACACATTGTATTAACCATTGTTTGTAAACAGAGTCGAAATTCACAAAATCTCAATAAAATTTAAAATTTAGATGACCCACAGGACATTTTAACTTAGATGTTTGAATCCATTTATGTAATGTGAGAAAGTTTAAACCAAAATGTCACTAGGGTTTTATTTAATTTGTCATAAAATCCATTAATAGAATCTAGCTTATATGGGGAAAATCAGTATCTTGACATTTCCCTATGTAATATTTTAACATATTTATGTCCATCAAAGCTTAAATTTAAATTGAATTTCAGCTGATTTTTGTATAAGATAGAAATAAATGAATTTGTCTGATATTTTGATTCTGTTCTCTGGAGGTTTTGAACATGGCAATGCTTTAACTAAATAATTCGTAATTCATGCAAGATTTTCCAGTGGTTAGGCAATACTGTTAAATTTCTATCATATAAATTGTGTTTTAATCATCTAAAATATTAAATTTCCTGCCTTGACATTAACTGTGTCAAACTTGAAAAGTAGGTTGATGTGACCTACTAATAACCAAAATAATATGTAGACAGCTATGGAAACTTAATACAATTAAACATGACTTTTTACTTGTTCTTAACAATTTCTTGTCCAATCAAGAGTTAATATCTCTTGTCTCAGTGTCAATTTAACATTTATGCTTGGGAAGAAAAGGATATAAAAGTCTTGAAGCAGTTCATTTATAGTTTTTGCACTCAAATCACACTAAGAAACCAGTCATTCATTATGCTGTATTAGAACTTCCTATTCTTCCCTACAGACTTAAATGTTCTACTTTACTTTTCTGCTTTAAAAAGGAGCTCAGTTTTATGCCATTTTTGAAACAATGGGTTACACAGGGCAGTCAGTTGGTGGAGGAAAATACAGTATATTCACTTCTCATTATATCGTGGGTTCTATTGTATCATGGTAATTACATTAATTTCAACCTAATATTCAACTGTGACGTCACTGTTTCTATGTAGCTACATATTCGAGATACTCGTAAACCAAAAGAAGGAAACAACCACCTGCCTCAGGCTTTTAAAAGATGAAATAATTATTAACTGGTTGCGACAAGACGTGAACAGCAGATCTCATGATGCATAACATAGCTGATTTTGAAAGAATTCGATTCTATAAGATGGCTCACCTGTACTTTTTCTCTGGGGTTGACATCATCTTCATCTGAGGAGCTACCAGTATAGGATGCTGAAAATACACAAAATCAGAATAAAGAAACATTGTCACAAATTGTTGGAACATTATTATCTCCATTTCTTGAATAAATTATAACTTACCAGAAGAAAAAAATCATAATATCTAAGGATCAATAAAATAACTTTAAATTTGACAAATGGAATTTAACATTGCTTGACAGTTTTGTATTACTTTGCATATAAAATAGAAAGCAAAAAACCAAAACAGCTCATAACATTTAAATCATATTTACAATCATCTTTCTAAGTTGCATAAATGAGCTAAAACAAATGACCAAATGTGGTTGGTATGTTTACCAACCATCTTTCCTGCAATTCTATAGAACGGGTACCTGCAAGTGGCCGTAACTGATTTTTTTTACCTAGTATTACATGTGTTTACCACCTCACAGTCAGTAGCACCTATGAGACTCAATAAGTTTAGTTCTAAAACTGCTTGTGTTATTTTTTCATCTCAAAGATTTGTCAGGATGTATAGTGGATTATGCAGTCACATGCAAATCATTTTTTAAAGAGTTTTGAATAAGCAATATTCTGGTGCAGAGTTTCAAAACAAAGCATGAATTGGTTATGTGGAATATTTATGCTGTTTCTATTTTCAAGATTTTCACTATATGCAGCATGAATAATTAACTGGCATGTTATTTTATGGCTGAATTTTTTGAAGAGACAAGCTTTACAAATGATTTCAAACCATTTAGTTCAGTCTTGTAAACAATAATATAAAACTCAATATTGTTATAATCATATGCATATTCAAAATTATTCCACCGACAAAACATACTCAAATTTTGGAGAAAATGCTTTTGTATCAAATAAAGCTATCATAATTCAGACATAAAAATTGAATCTGATATTAATGTTCGTGATGTGAATTCTAATTTAGAAGAAAAAAGTGCAAACTAATTTTGTAGACATATTTTTATCATGAATTATTAAAGGAATATTCTATATTCCCTTCTGGTTTCTGATTTATAAACAATGACTTTTTTATATGTGTCCAATACCAGTTATATACTGTGGATTCATTTATTTTCGTGGGTACCAATTTTCGTGGGGAAAAAGCATCAGTTCGTGGATTCTTAAATTCGTGGTTCTTTAGTATACAGCATATAATCCAATGTTAAATTTCCTTTTCATGGGATATCAAATTCAGGCCCGTACACAGGGGGGGGGGGGGGGGTGCGGTGGGTGCATTCGCACCCCCCTTTTGGAGAAAAATATATAAATTTCCTAAGGATTTTTCTTTAAAACACAATTCGCACCCCCCTTAAATTTAAATATCCTATATTAACGCACCCCCTTTTTCAAAAAGCTGTGTACAGGCCTGAAATTTCGTGGTTCAAGGCTACCCACGAAACCTACGGAAATTGATACCCCCCGAATAATAATGAAACCACAGTATTCTAAAGAATCATGGGTTAATTTTATAGATGTCCCTCTTGAATCTCTGAAATTAAAGAACTGTGTTTTTTCCAAAAATACTCTTCTTCTATTAAAACTTTGAAAAAATCTTAGAGAAAACCAATTATATAATGTATGAAAGAAACATAATAAGAAACAACTACATGTATCATACACAAAGTTGGGGTAAGGGTAAATAATTAAATGTGGATCAAGTGTACATGATACAACATTAAAAAAAAACATGTAAAACAACCAGCAATATAAAAATTTAGGGAAAAAACATACAGCTGTTAATGTGGCCTAGCAGAATGTCAAGAATGGCCCATTATAAAAGTCTTGAATACCAAAGCACAAAGCAACAATGAGAGAAGCAACGAGGCACCAATAATCCAAAAGGGCAACCACAAAACTGGTAATGGCACGAGGAAATACAAAACATAAAAAACACAAAATAAAACGAACAGAAATCAACAACCCAGTCATAACAAGAGTGAACTCAGGTGCTCCAGAAGCGTAAACGGTTCCTAGCTGCCTGCCATAGCACAATACCCCTGAACTGCTAATTTCCAATTCAGTGTGTCAAATCTGGTAAAGGACTGACAAAACAAAACTCTATGACAAACCAACATCTGAACTCATCTGTGTAGGAGATGGATATCACATATTTGTCTACAAGTGCATGGTTTCTACTGCAACATTTTTTTGAGTGAAGAGAGCAACCTTGTGTAAGCAATTTTTGTGTCAAACGTGACGCTCTGCCAAGGATCTATGTAGTTATGAGAAAGTTTGATTAAAAATATTAAGGTATATCGAATAGTAAATGCGGACATCGACAAAAATGCCAACCCATAGGGTATCATTCCCCCTTACCTAAGTGAGGTGAGCTAAAGGGGATTATAATGAAAAGAACATACAATATCTTAATACCATAGTCCTGTATCTATAGTTTCTCCCCCCCCCCCCAAAAAAAAAAAATGGTTTGCAGATTACATTTTTGTTGGATTCTTATTTAACCACAAAAATTGATACCCCACAAAAAATAAAGAAACCACAGTTATTACTTGAACTGGTTTGAGTGATTGTTGTTAATGCTTCAGAATGATTGATGTGCAGAGATGAAGACAGAAAATGAATTAAAAACAAACAAAAAGTAATTGTTTACCCATTATAAATGGATTTGTCATTTTACTCATAATATCAAATTTTCATTAATAGCAAAAGTGACAAACATTTCTCTGTAGCCATTCAGATAATGAAATATTTGATTACAAGCTAGACTCTGACAGCATCTTCTAGATATCTTATTAAGGACATATCTTCATCATTGTTAAAATTATAAAAGTAAACGAAACAACTTTTATTCTTATATTCTGGTACATGTACTTGAAAGTGTAAACAAACGAGTTCACCAAAGACTGACAACATGCAGGCATGTCAAAAGATGGTCAAAGATGACAATGGTTTTCTCAAATATAGTTTTGTGAACAAATTTTTCATTACTTCTGTTAAACTCATGACCAGAAACTATCATTTATCTAGAAATATCCTATCCATGAAGATTTATTTTGACTTCAAATGTTTACTGACCTCTATATCAAAAGGAAATAGAAAATCAATCGAACTCTTGATTAAGAGTCCTATGCATCAAATTCAATTTTCAGTTCTAAGATGGCTGACCAAAATTACATGCCAAATTAATTAATGAACTTTTCATATAATAAAATCTGATTAGGCATGATGTCTTGGACATCTATCAGGAAAACCTAGGTCATTAATAAGCCTATATGTAGGATCATCGCTTGACATAAAAGCTATCTTGGTATTCTTGGAAATAGAAGTACAGGATAGGAACCTGTCATCATAAATTTGGTTATGAGATTAAGGTTTTTTTTTTATATAAAAAAGCTTCCTGGTTTTTAAACATGTAATTTTGGATAAAAAAAAATCTACACCTTTTGACCCCTCATTAGTAAACATAAAAAGAATGAATAGATAAGATTGCCTTTTTTTAACAGTAAACATTAATGAAAACATGATTTTTTTTTTAACTAGGGATAAGAGTTGATGTTCAGCAATTCTAGTTCTCAAACTATTTTTGCGCAAGAGGACTATACAATAAGTATTGGATAACCATTTCATACAGAGAAACAGATCTTGGGATTCCCAAGTTGGAACTGCATGACAGAAAGTTATTTCTAAAATTAGAGAATCAAAATAAGATAAATTGCATATGCATTGTACATAAATTTTATTCCACATGCCAAAACAGTTCCATTTTTGCATAAATATCAAATTTGTATTCATGTTGTTTTGATCCATAAACTTTGTGATCATAATAAATGACTAGTTGTAATCTATCAATACCCATGGCAATTGATTTCTGAGAATCATATTCATAGTGATGGAATTTTCTGTGCCAAGTATATACCAATAATGAGAAAGCCAGTCATGCAAGCTAGTACACATGAACTTCAGTGGACAGAGAACAAACGTGGATTTAGAACCAGCGTGCCGCGTGTCCCCTCCCAGAAAATTTGGTCAGTAACAGTATGATTAAACAAGAGGTCCCGTTGTTGATTGATATTCAGTTATTTTGTGTTTCAATGTTTTACATGTTGTCTGTTTTTTCCCGTTCTTGTTGTTGTTTACTGGTATTGTCTCTGCCCTTTCGGCATTTGACATTAGGATACCCCATTGGTATCTCTGCTTGCTTCTCCCAGAATGTGGCTTTAAATTGCTTGCCCTCTTGGTACAATAGAAGGACACTTTGAAAAATACAATACATGCATAGAAAAAGTAGCAATTTTCAAATCAGTTTTAAAAAAGATTCTTAAACTAAATTATAATATAGAAATCTAGAGACTTGGGATTTTAAAACAAATAAGTTGAACCAAAAGACATCAATTTGCATGTCATATAAAACATTAAGTTTTAAATGAAACTGTGTCTCTGAGATAAGAAATATTCCTTATGATCTGTATATATTCCCTCATGGCAAATTCAAAGTACCTCAAACAGAATCATAGTATACCAAAGCATCTTCAATAATCAAACATATAAACATTAAGAAAGAACTTATGGAAGAATGTACAAGACAGAATTTATATGTCCCTTTTACATACACAGGCAATAAAAAGCGACACTATACTAAAAAAACATGACACAAATTTATTGAATTCAGCTAATAGAAATACAATCATGACACAACTTTACTTTAGTTTTAAGTCATCCAATAGAATAGAAAATATAGAATTTTTCATCTTACCAGAAAGACTGAGTGAGGTTGATGAATTCTGGAGGTTCTGCTTAGATAAATTCCCTGGTTTCTCAGAGGAATCCTGTTTTTCCTTCGAAAACATTATGGAGGTTAAACTTGAACACCAAACTTTTACATTTCACCTTGATTTTTTTATACAAAAGGTCAAACACCGCTAATTCAAAATGTCCCCTGAAGCAAACATGATACAACAACATATATATGAACTTATATCAAACAAAATAAGACCTGTTAACTATTAACTTAATGAAAATGGTCATGTTAAACAATAGAAAAGATGTCATATAAAATTGTTATGACAACGGCCATGCTAAATGAACTCGAGTGAACAGAGTTTAAAAGGGCTGTGAAGAACAGACAATTAGATAAGAATGACCACACCTTTTTGGCAGGGCTGACTTTGTGGGAATTCATTTTGGAGGACATACAACTATTTCCAGACATTTTTCACAAGAACATTTCATCGGATGTTTTTTGGAATTCAAGAGCAAATGACAGACAGTTTTTTGCCACTTAATTTTGAGTCTAGTGAATTATTTGATCATAGTTTTCAATATGAAACACCTAAGCTTATCAAACTAGACCAAAAAATTATAGAGTACCAAAAAAACCCAGAATCTTTTAGCACCAATTTTAGGTCAAAGAAGCAGAGGTACCAAAGGGGCATCTGAATGTCAAAAGTCCAAAAGGGCATGCAGAGACAAACCCAGTAAACACCAACGAGAAAGGGACAAAACAACATGTAAAACATGGAAATACAAAAACTACTAAATATCAATTAACAACCTTTCTAATGCTGCTTTCATTTGTTTACCAACTCAGCAATCATTACTCTCTAATGTAAATATTTAAACAATTAAAAATATTTTATTTTTCTGTCTTCTATTTAAAAGTCAGAAAACTAGGGAACTATTGAAAGTGTCAACAAAATCTGAGAAAGATTTTCGAAAGATTCTTCAATTACATCAAATTTTACTGCCAATATTGATGTAACAAATGAAGCCAACTTATTGAATCTGGTTAGTTGAATGAAGCAGAGGTACCTATGGAGGATCTGATTGTCAAAAGTTCAAAAGGGCAGCGACAAAACCAGTAAAAAGAAAGGACATGTAGAACATGGAAACACAAAAAAAAAACTACTGAATATCAATTAACAACCTTTCAAATGCTGCTTTCATTTGTTTACCAACTCAGCAATCATTACTCTCTAATGTAAATAATTAAACAATTAAAAATATTCTTATTTTTCTGTTTTCTAAACTTGGGAACTATTGAAACTGTCAACGAAATCTGAGAAAGATTTTCAAAAGATTTCTCAATTACATCAAATTTTACTGCCAATATTGATGTAACAAATGAAGCCAACTTATTAAATCTGGATAGTTGAATGAGTACTTCAATGATTAAATAGAATCTTAATTAAATCTGTTAGCCTTAGCTCAAAACTAAAGCATGAAATTGTATCAGTGAATTTAACTAAAAGCCCTAAAAACGGCTGCTAATTTTGCTAATGAAATAATTATTTAACTATTACATTATGTCGATTCCAAACTGAATGATATTTGCTTTTGGCACATAAAAGCCTTTTATAGTTATATTTAATTTTTTAGAACTTTACTCTGAGTATGCAATTCTTAGAGTCAGCAGAATTAAAGCAATTCATAACTGTTGCCATTTTCATATAAATAGAATAATTATATTAATATTTTGTTTACTTTTTGTTCACTTTTCTATAACATTTGTAATAAAAAATATTTTATAAGGCTACACAAAATAAATTCCAACACCTTCATATTAGGGAACTTAAAACTTCCTTTTTATAGAAAATCTAATGTTCCATTCAACTCTCATTAACTATGCTATTGTGATGATCTATAGCAATAATTATCTTAGTTTCTACCTGAAATTCTTCCAGTAATGAGGCTGTAAATTTATCTGGTATGAAATCCAGATCCTCTTCTGATATGAAAGCATTGTCTTATCAGTCTAATTAGAAGATTCACAAACATTATTTGATAATGGCAAAAGTTAAAGTATCATGGAGTTTAAAGTCAAAGATTGGTAAACTTTGTTATAGGTAAAGTTACATAAGAAAAATCACAATACAGGGATAATTTATCTAAAAATGTCAAAGAAATTAAAGCAAAAGCAGATCTGTATGAATTTCATTTAAGAGAATAAAAAATTGCAATGGTCCTGACTTGAAGTACTGATGCATCTAAAATGAACACTGAGTTGTCTTTTATATCAAACCCTGTTTATATCTGTTTTTCACAAATCAATGCTTAAAAGTTTTAATACCTTTTAATTTTACATCATTTAACATATGGTGAACGAAAAATACAATATTGGCAATTCCTCCAATAAAAAAAAACCTTCAAAACAAATAAATCCAAATAAAAGAATAAGGATTCAATAAATAAATCTCAAATTCAATCAAGGGTTATGCCAAAATCTAATTGAAAGAAGGCATTAATAAAAGATAGATCTTTGAAAGAACATCAATGCATCATTTGCTATCTGTCATTAGACTGTATTGCAGTGTTAAGATTCACTGATAGTTGTTCCAGACACTGACTGCAATTACAAGCCATAAAGCAGACAACAGACTGACAGACAACGAATGACTAATCACTAGTACCAAAGAATATTCATAGAGGAAGTGAAATGGGGCAATTTTCTTTTCAGCATAAAAATTTGGTCATCATGATAATGGCAATATATGGCACCAGTCTTTTTTGCACCAATCCAAAAGCACAAAAAGTTAATCTATTATTTCAGTTGCAAATTTCTGTAAAAGGGAAATATTATTGGACTAGTTTATCTTATGCATTCAAAGGAAGAGCTTCAAATGACACAAAAATTCACTGTTTGCATGAGCAAAAATAGAAAAAAAAACTTATTCCCATTTAAATTACAAGCCATTTGCAATGCTAAGGGACTAATTTAACAAATAAATATAGATCATACAGAATAACCAAATTAAGTATAACAGAAACAAATATTTTTTTCTTTCTCTCAGAATACTAAATTTTCCTTATAACAATATAAAAGTCTCATTAGCAAAGCTTAAAATAAATCTTATCAGTCTTAGAAATTCTTAGAATTAGAATCGTAACACGAGGCTCAGCTTGGGAGTCAGAACAGCATGAACTTTTCCTTTTATAGTTCTGATATTGACTTTGTCGTAATAATTCTAAGCAAATAGCTTTATATATATCTTTATTCTCACAAACCAAATACATGGTACAGAGAAAAAACAATAATACAATGAAATATCAATCAATAAATATTACAAATGTACAAATGGTGGGTATGACTACAAATTACATGATTCATAAATAAACAGATTTGACAATTAGTGAATTAAGATAAAAATTACAAAGTATGAGGTTACCCAGGAGGATTCAACTTTACATTTATAACTTTGATAAATTTGCATAGATTAACAAGTACATTAACTGTTTTAGTATTCATTAGTTTGCTAAATTTTATGATATTAGGTCTATAAGTGATACTTGAATTAATATATTGTTTTCTTTCGTTTTCGATACTCTTACAACACATAATGAAATGAAATTCATCTCCGATATCACCGGAGTTACACAGAGGACATACCCTATTTTCCCTATCAATATTTGTCCATCTACCTGTCTCTATAGGTAGTCTTAAATTCAGTGTTCTAAACTGGCACAACACTTTAGCATTCTTATCATTTAAAATATCAAAATATTGTTCGAATTCTAGGTTTTCTTTATATAATCTGTAATTGATACTTTTTGGAGATGTCTGTAAAGATTCGTACCAAGACTGTCTAAACTGATCAATGAGATTTTGCTTCAAAGTATTATGCAAAAATGCATTGCTATCAAAAGTATGGTTAAGCCAAATATAAGACAATCCAGAGTGCTCTAGGATAGCCTTTACATTTCTAATCCAAGGTATAACACAATCGTGCTTAATTCTACTGAAAAAATATAATAGAAGAGGAAGTTTTTCTGGTTTTCCTGTAACCAGTTTTCCCCAGTAATTCACAATGCGAAGCTTTATAGAAACATCAAGTGGGTATCTTCCCAGCTCTCCGTATACCATAAAGTCGGGTGTGGATTTTTTCATATTTAATATGAGTTTACAAAATTTTAAATGAACACGTTCTATAATTTTGTTATCACCATGTCCCCATATCTCGCAACCATACAGAAGAATCGGTTTGACGACTTTATCAAAAAGGTCAATCAAACAGTTTATTGATAAATTGTGTGATTTACCTTTCCTGATAATATCATACATTGCAATAGTAGCCTTTTCTGCTTGTGCCTTTTTTGCCTTAGAAAAAGATCCTGTTCTTGAAAAAATAACTCCTAAATATTTGAATTCATTTACAATTTCTAGTTCTGTATTATCAAAATAAAATTTGATATTTTGAGGCAATCTCCCATTTGAAAAAATTACAATTTTGCTTTTTGAAATATTGACCTTGAGTTTCCATAAAGTACAATACTCTGAAAGTGCATTTAACTGCTTTTGTAGATCTTCTTTAGACTCAGACATTAAAACAGTATCATCAGCATACAATATCAAAAAAAGGTTAACATACATATCTAGTTCATTTTCAATATCATTTGTGACAGATTGTATACCGTTTATATTTTTATTTTTCAAAAATGATTCAAGATCGTTAACGTATAATGAGAAAAGAATAGGTGAGAGGTTTTCAAAGGGCTCAACTTTTATGATATCTGTAATAATTCTGTCATTTTCTTTAGAAGAAGTATTTTTCATTAAAGCAAATGCATACTGATATTAACACTACAAATTATACAAACTTATTTTTGAAAATATAAATTCACTCATTGATATATCATGACATAAATCTTAGTATAAATTTGCTTGTTAATGTTGAAGTGAAAAAAATAAATGCTGATGAAACAGGAAATTTGGTACAACTATGGTTAACCCAAGCTATGTCATGCATGTCAAAACCTTAAAAAATGCTCAAGTAATAAGTTTTCAATATAAGTTTATTTAAAATCATCATCAATTGAAATGCAAGAAGTCTTATAATAGCACATTGACAATGCAGGTTTTTTCTTTGTAATTTATGATACTCAAACTCAGAATGAGTACAGTTGTAATCATAATTTACATTTATACAAATATTTACTTTTACATAAAAATCTTTGAAGTCCAAAGACCAAAGTTTGCCTTGTTGTTATAGGCATCAATGTGGGCATAATATTGAATCCCTTGAAGAAAAACTGTAATACCTTATTTCATATGTTCTCAACCTTGTTCCATAAATTACATGATATTGATTGAGAACTTGATAGTGTTCGGAGTTTTGAAATGATAGAACCCTGCCTGTACATGCAGACTAATCATGCATCAAGGTGACTTTCATCCATTGTGTGATAGATTGCTGGATTCTGCCACCTAATCATGACAATGGCCATTTCATGGCACTTTGATAGATCATTGAATCAGTATTATGAAGATCTATCATATCATTTTATGTAACAGCTTCATATGCTGGTCATATATCAAAAGGAGAATCTATCATTTCATTTCATGTTTTGAGGCTTCATAGAAAGGCAATTTTCTGCAGGTCATATATCACATGCTATATAAGGATGCTGAAATAATTACGAGTAACTACGATGCAATATGTGTAAATGTTAGGAAATTGAAGCTTTCCATAGCTAACTTTCTGAGGACAGCTCAGTATTGACAATTAAAATGTCAGGTACATTTTATGTAATACAAACTTAATTAATTATTAACATATAGAATATCCAGAAACACATTAGACACAGAAAAAAAGGGGGGACCCCAAAATCAATCCCATTCATCCTTTTATGGTAAGGAACCTTATTGCCAAATTACAAAGCAATTCGAAAACTAGAACTAAAGTCGTGCCAACAAACATTAAAGTAGAATTTTTGGCCCCTTTTTGCCCTTAATTTCCAAACCATAATCAATCCCATTCATCCTTTGATGGTAAGGAACATCATTGTCAAATTCATAGCAGTGACAGATAACTAGAACTCAAGTTATTGTACCAACACTATAAAGTTAACAGACAACGACAACGATGACAGCATCATACCATAATACATCCGCAAATTTTTTGCCTTCATATAAAAACACAACAACCAACTTTAAAGAGTGTGGAGTGAAATATGTAAAACTGAGTAGGTCTGTATAGATTTGCGTAAATTTTCTTTAAAATCTGACAAGAATTCTATGAAATGTGAAAATAGGTCTATATTGACTCAGATCTGGCCCCTCTTTCCTTTGAAAATTTTGTATTTTCTTGTAGATTTATGGCAAAACTAGTCTGGAACATACCCCCATCCCCCACACCATTTCATCCACAGTAGACTGTAAGTGAAACCCCCTCTTTTTTTTTTGAAAAATGTTTAAAAGTTCTAAAAGTTACACAATAATAAAGATTTTCATGAAGAAGATGGAGTTATATAAAAGTCATGTTAAATATATAGTTGACAACAACTGTTCATGGATGATATCTTATATAATTAAATTATTTGCCAAATAATAAAGTATAGTGCACATTCAAATACAGCTGGTTTAAAGTCTTTACAGTGCAAAGGTCTTGTTCATGTCTAACTTCTAGATTAATGATACTTTAAGCATGTTATTAAATCGGTTATTAAATTATTGAACCAAATCTGGTTTGTTTTTATTTATGGTAAGATCAAGGACTTTAAACAGCAAAAATTTTAAAATTAGAGTACTCATACCAAAATCATTTTCAATATATATATATATATATAGTTACATGTAATTCACAAGTATATCAGAAATGTATATCTGTACTGTATTTTATATCATTTAACAAAATTAATTGCCTGGAACTTTTTTATTTTTATCCATGTATAAAGATGACCAAACAAAACTTAAGAAAATTGTCTTTTTGTAAAACCATCAAAGGTTTCATTTGAACTGTTTGCTTCTTAAATTTCATTACTAAGTGTACTGGTTAGATACTTTTGAATCATGTAATTGGAAAGTATACAAAACATACACAATATGGCATAAAATTAAAAGTTCATCTAGGTAATTGGTTTACAAGCCAAACAAAAGGTTAAAGGTCTACCCCCTCCCCCCTTTTTCCATACAAAAAACAACACAGCAATGATTTGCTCTGTTATTAGATTCATCATCAATTTCTGTAAATTCAATACAGGAAAACATCAATAAACAAATAAATAGCATTCACATCTGACAATAATCTAAGCAAAGGTGACCTTGTGTTAATAAATATATAGACACTTACAGAGTGAATCTACACTTTCTCCTGTCGATGAGGCGTTACTAGACCTGCGATCAGGGAGGAGCTGTATGGACAAGCGTCTGTCCATCTGTATACTATGTCTTTTCCTCCCAGCTTTTGATTTATAAGCGGTGTCCCCTCCCATGTTGAGAATCTTTTCCGAAACATCAAATTGTTGCACATCTGCATCGGAAGCGGTCTTTCCGATTTTTTTCATGATTTCTTTTATGCTATAAAACAACTCACTATATGCAACTTAAAATCCTGATGTTGAACCTCTGAAGCCAATTGTTTACTCAAGCCAGCAATTTCAGCAATGTCCAAACAAATTCTTTTCCCAATGTTAAAATGTCATCACACTATCATAACTTGCAATAAAATTTACAGCTCTGCAAACTGTTCAACAGTTTGACAAACAACTAACAGGTTGAGATTCTTCAAATACACATCCATATATCATTGTTATAAATACTTGAATTCATCCTCACAAACAATGTTTTACTTTACCATTTAAATGTCCTTTTAATTCGAGTCAATGTATATCCACCCTTTAATATTTTAGATGAATGTATATAGTTCAATGCATCAATAATCTGCACTTGTCAATAAGTATTAAACAATTACTTAATGATCATAAGCCACTTAGTAAAATAACTTCCGTGCAAATAATAACAGATTTCACTTTTTGGAAAAATGCCTGTACTATTTTTAGAACGACAACAAATTGTTTCGGCTATTTGTATAATTCAGCTTGAAATATACATGATATAATTTCTAAGATCCTGCAGTACAACGATTCTATGAATTTCATTAGCAATATAGACACTTTACTCTCAGTTGATGTATTGTACTTCGTAATCACTGAAACCGTTTGTAGAATTAACTTAGATTTTACACTTCATATTGGCTATTCTAGTATCGATAATGTTTCAAACGACTCATTAGGACCAACGAGGATGGATGTGACAACTTTTATTTTTCCGTTGGTTCTGCGTGTAATCTTTATACTTATTGAAGGATTTAATTATAAAGATTGAAGTATAAAGGAGGAGAGATCAATTCCTTATCGGAATGACAGTAAGTCTTGGAATCAAATTATTCATTAAGGGTATGTTAACTATAGATTTCTATATTAATTGATGTGAATTATGCAACTAAGTCAGATATGGATTCTTAATTCTAATTATTAAAATTTAGCAAAAATTAAGTAGAAAAGCCAACTTCATAACAGAAAAGATTTTCAATTGTTTTTAACAAATCATCTTTTTAGAAAAATTGCATCAGATTCAAGCTTTTTTTTCAAATAAAACTGGGTAACTTTTTAAACTGATGAAAATTTACTACAATTGCAAAATTTAGTTGGAAAAATCAACTCCAGAATTCTAGTTTAGGGGAGGTGTAAAAATATTTATTTGGCAGAGCGAACCAGGGCACATAATTTTTTTATGCTTTTTATCTGGATTTTCTGCAGAAACATTATTTTTGGTCAATTCTAGTGGAGGTGTAGGCCTGGTATGACTTTCCTATTAGATGGCAGTGTCTATAAAGACCTAATAACTTGAACTGTAAATTTGCAAATTTACAAGATAACAAAACAATGTTTCGCTCACAAGCTGATCAACAAACATGAGCATGGTTGAATGCTTACTGTGAAAAAGTTTAAAAAACTTAAATAATCAGTGAGTTCCATGAAATTTTGAAGACATTTTAAAGTGATTCTCTATATATATATATAATACAGCCCATTTTATTTTTATTTTGTGACCTTGACCTTTGACCTGTTGGCTTCTTTCTTGCAATTTAAGCTTAACTGTAAGTTTCCGGACATTTAAACAAGGTGCTCCTGAAACCAATTTATTTGATTAGGAAAGCCAAATTCTTAAGTCCCCAGTCCCTGGTTTATACAACATCTCAACTTTGAGGATTTCCTCAACCTCAAATTTCTCAACAGAATTCCTATATACTAATGTTAAGGAAATCCTCAAAGGTAATGAAATACTCAAGAAGCTCAGGACAGGTCATCTTTCCAAAGAGACACCTAAATAGTTCTGATCTAAAATTGTTGCTATCTCAAATACAGTTGATAAGTTTACCTGGTTTAGTCATTACATGTATGTTGCAATATTTTTTGGCTTTAGTATTTTGTTTGTTCAAATTTAATGTCCTACCCGTCTTCCAATTTTTCAACCCCTAGCGTGTCTGATGAAGCTAAGCCCAGAAAAGCACTTCACACGCATTAAATGTTTGTTTCTGATCATTTATAAAAATAATATCAATATGTGGATCGTGTCTTTCTGGCACATATTCCATATTCTTTCGTTTTTAATATCAAATTAATGTTCAATAAACAAAGTAAAATGCACTCTTCCATAATATTTTGTTTTATATGAAGAAAGTTTTAAATATAATCCAATGGCAAAACTTCAGAGAAAACTAATAGGTACTATAGCCATGGTACTTCCTTCATGGTCTATGTCTATAGTGGAATGTAGTACTGTCAGGGTAGGAAATTCGCTGAAAAAGTAACCAGCCCTGAATTGAAATTCTACCTGTTTTAGCTATATAGCCAGTCAAATTTTCATGAATTTTAGCCAGCCCTGCCCAAAAGTTACCAGTCTCGGGCAGGCGGGCAGGCTGTTATTTCCATCTCTGGTACTGTATTATCATTTCTTTCGTGGGGATAAAATTTCATGGTTTAGAGCACATGGTGGGGACAATTTGTTTTGATATACACTCTTTAACTAAAAATTTAAAATTCGTGGGGATTTAATTTCATGGATTTTTTTACCTACAAAATAAACAAAAATTAATCCCCTACGAATATTTCTGCTCCCACAGTATATGCATTATACTACAGAACCTTGGTCTTACTTCAAGATAAATAGTGAATCTTACAATTAGACACTTTCAAAGCAGAAAATTTAATCATTACAAAGAATTTTTAGGGGACGACCATTTGATTCTGAGGGGGGGGGGCTGGCAGTTTTTGAAAATAAATATTCTGGCCTAGCCAAAGCTGAAAATAAATATTCTGGCCCTCACCCCCAAGAAATTAAAAAAAAAAATCCTGGCCCAGATCCCATAGTATATTATAGTATATAAAAAATAAATATTCTTGCCGCAAAGCGGCGAAAAATAAATTTTCTGACCCGGAAAATATTGAAAATAAATATTCTGGCTCGACCGAAACTGCCAGCCCCCCTCAGAATCAAATGGTTGTCCCCTTACAGGAGAAACATCTATCAAATTCAAAATCTTATAAAAACTTCTCCCTTAATGCTTTCAACAAATGCTGTAAATGGACAGTGATCTCTGTCATGCAGTAACTACATATTCCTGACCCTGGTCCTGAATACCTCAAAATCCCAATGACTTGAACAACAAGACAGGCCTATCAACTTTAAAACCTTGAAACATATCTCAGCCAAAACCTGATTATCAAATAAAATGGTATGTTCCTGAACACCTAAAACCAAAACATATATATTTCCATGCTAGAAATAAAAGAGCTTCTTAAAAGTACAACACTTAATTTGTATTCCATATCTAATTAAACAGACAATGAAAAATAATAAAGTCTTTCTAGAAAATTACAAAAAAATCTCAAAAATCAATAAAAGAATCAGTATACCGGACATAAAGGATGTTCTAAGCCAAATTCAATTAAAAATAAATAAAACAATTATTCAGCTGTGGACATTTTTCTCCAGCCTTTTACATGATATTTTTTTTCAGTCTCTAGCTGATACCTTGATAGCCACTCTAACAAGTTATGTAAGCTGTCAATTTTACTTTGTACTTCTGAGTTATTTCCAGCAATCTAATTAATATTTTCAGACACTATAATTTGATAAGTTAATAGCATTTTATTCCAACACGAAACCATAATAAAATCAGCTGCAAAATATGAGCATACATAATTTCTATAAGCCTATATAAATACCCCTACACCTCAAATACAACAGTCCATCGGTCCTTAAATGTTTAAATTGGTATAAGAGGCAGATTTCTTGGGTTTATTACCATTTGGACATCTAATTACAATCTAAGCCATTTCAAATTCTTATAAATAACTTATCATATCAATTTTATTCCAATGTACTTCACCCCCTGTTGTACAAACTCAAGACCAATACACACCAGTGATGGATCCATAATTTTGAAAAAGGGAGGGGGGGGCACTGACCCACTTTTGTCATGCTTCAATGATTTCCTATATATCCAACCAAACTTTTGGCATAAAAGGGGGGTTGAACCCCCTGACCCCCTTCTGGCTCCACCCCTGCACACAATTGGCATATAACATAACCTAAATTAAAAAGTCCAGGAGCCCTATAGTTTTGTCCCTCCATCAAAATATGAAACCATGAAAGGTACAGATATGATTAACTACCAATTGTAAAATGCATTTTTTAAAGAATCCTATGCAACCTGTCAAATATGAATGACAAAACTTAACATGCTTTATGCTTTTCTGTCAGTATAATCATCAGATAAACTTCAAAGATTTTCTAACCCATAAAAGTCCTGAATACATGTACATGTATATTGCTTGACAAATTTTATAAACAATTCAGACATAAGAGAGATAACTCAAATTCACCACTGAAAAGTTTATGCATATCTTTCATAATTGTATTCATTCAGGAACAGTTATAACTTTTGTAACGAAAGAATAACATATACATAATAAAAGAATTGATAAAAAAAGTCAATACATATTAAGCATCATTATATCTGAGAAGAAATGAAGCTGTA
This sequence comes from Arcuatula senhousia, assembly GCA_963971305.1. Taxonomy (NCBI): domain Eukaryota; kingdom Metazoa; phylum Mollusca; class Bivalvia; order Mytilida; family Mytilidae; genus Arcuatula; species Arcuatula senhousia. Next base: position 23,051,641 of record OZ020303.1, on the reverse strand, counting down.
GATGAAAGATATTGATAAGAAGTTCTATATAATCCCTTTCTTTAATTGCATGAATAAAATTATTCTGGCTGTGTAGTACCAATGTGGATTTGTATACAAGATTTTCCAACTGCTATGTTTCTTTTAAAAAGAATTTCTGTTACCTTCTGTATAAGTCAAATAGTTACATAAACATTGCACAGAAACTGGTTTATATTGTTGCAATTGAAACATATGCATAACAATAAGACAAAAATCATTTTGGTCTAATAACTAAAATAAACTGTCAACACAGAGACATGTCTCGCCTGTCGCAACTGGACACAGTATAAAATAAAGTAAAAATCCTCCTTAAACTGATCTTAACTGATGCTTAAGCAGCTGCATACCAAATATAAATGGTAAACCATAACTGCTTTATATAAAACACTCATGACATAAGTAAAAAGTTAAAAAGTGTAAAATCTCAAAGTCAGTAGACTGTGACTGCAGGATCATACAGATAAAATACTTTTGAAATTGATCTGTACTGATGCTAATGCAAGTGCATACCCAATATCAATGATGTTCCATAACTACTTCATGTTAAACAGACGTAAGAAAAAAGGTTAACCTCGGCCAAATCGCTGTAAAATTTCAAAGTCAGTAGACCATGACTGCAGAAGCATACAGATGAAATGCTTTTGAAATTGATCTGTACTAATGCTAATGCAAGTGCATACCCAATATCAATGGTGAACCATAACTGCTTCATGTTAAACAGACTTAAGAAAAAAGGTTAACCTCGGCCAAATCAGTGTAAAATTTCAAAGTCAGTAGACCGTGACTGCAGGAGCATACAGGTGAAATCCTTTTAAAACTGATCTGTACTGATGCTGATGCAACTGCATACCAAATATCAATGGTGTAACATAACTGCTTCATGTTAAACAGACTTAAGAAAAAAGGTTAACCTCAGCAAAATCAGTGTAAAATTTCAAAGTCAGTAGACCGTTACCGCAGGAGCATACAGGTGAAATCCTTTTAAAACTGAATTGTACTAATGCTGATGCAACTGCATACCAAATATCAATGGTGTAACATAACTAGTTCACACAAAAGAGACTTAAGCAAAAACTAAAACCAATTGTGGACAGCGACGCCACCGTTGCCGCCGCCGCCGGAATCACCATACCTAAGTCTCGCCTTTTGCGACATTCGTCGCAGGCGAGACAAAAACAAAACAATAAAAGGTAACAGTAATTCAATGAATCTTTTCAAATGCCTTACATCAAAATCACAAAAAAATTAAAAGAGCACACAAAAATCGTATGTATGTGACGAGGCATATGACCCTTAGAATATTTTTATTACCTGCCGCTTCAGCCATATTAGTTAAAAGAGGTGTGTTTGTCTGAGATGAACACAAGGTGAGAAACAAGTTTGTAATCAGTGATTATTATCTGAACCTGCGTCATTGTCAATTAGCAAAAAATGAAAGTCAATACTCAAACATTCAATATATCTAATATTTCTGTAAATTGACTAGCAAACAATCTTATGATAAATGAACAAGCCCACAAAATGATACCACCTGCTTTATTTTGAACTCAGTATTAAGAGAGAAAACCAAAGTCAAATGATCTCCCCTGAATGAACATTTCTTCAAACAGATTTCCTTTTTAAACACTGTTCTTAGATCTTTGTATCCTTCCAACAAGGTTTCCTTGATTCAGACAGGTAGTAATAGTAAAGAAAAACAAAGATCTTGCTTTAAAAACATTACTCCCTTATGTTAAGTATATCAAAAACTATCCACCAGTTAAGGATTAGTCGGACTAATGAGATGTGTGGACAGACGAACAGACAGGCAGACAGTCTGATTCCTATTTACCCAAGAGAATTGCTCCTTTAAATTCTTTTAACAGGTTGAACATTAAAGTGACCAGTAATATAATTTACTTGATACATTGCAAAGTTTGGATATTACTGGGAATGAATGGCCAACAGAAAACAACAACACAGCATACAACACTAGCTTAAACAATACATAATGAAGGTGCAGATACAAGGAGTACAAAACAGGGAAACTATGACTGAAATTTTAAGGAATGATAATTATTTTTTAATAATTTGTTGATGTCTTGGATTTTACCTCTATTTATATATGATTTCATTTGCAGTTGCAGTCTATAAGCACTAGATTCAATTTTCAAACACAACTTTGTGAGTTTCATGTCAGGCTGTTAAAATCAGTTCCACAACCTAAGTTGATCGTTTGACCTAGGGACCTTTTTAATCTTTAAGCAGATTGACTTCAGATTATCCTTTGAATTTCTAAATGTTACTAGGAATAGCAAAATAAAAATGCTGAAACAATCCCATGTTTCTTTATAAGAAGTCACAAGACATATGAAAATCTGCAGAATAATGACAGATTTATGAACATTTGTACCAAAGAACCCAGCATTAATGTATAATATACTTGCTACCTACTACTCAATGGGCTTTTGGGTATATAGGAATAAATCATCACAAAATAATATACTTGAGCTAGCCAATAAGGTGCAAGCAGACTTTTAATGAGAAGAAATGCGAAAAAATCCTACCTGTTTTACAGCTCGCTCCTTCAGATTCTGAACCAAAAATATCATCTTGTGTAAGTTTTATCTTCAAATTTCTCCAACCATAAGCAACATTATGCAAAGACATATCCCTTTCAAAATCATGGGGATGTTTACAAAAATGAGTAAAAATTCTCCCCATTTTTAAACTTAGCTTTAGATTTCAAATTCATTGGTATCAAAAGTATGGAATAGTTAAAGAGAAAAACACTTCTTTCTTGTAACAATTGAATGAGAAAACGAAACAAAACAGTTACTACCTGACATAGAATCCATGTAGGGATATAGGAAATTTTCACTCCTCCAAAACATTATCTTAAGAAAGGTCTCTTGTGTATATAATGTGTATATAAATGGCTCCCATCCTTGAATTTCATGTCATAATGTCATTTTTCAGAGTAAGTCTCCAAGAGAAGATCTATTATTGGAAATGCGAGGGCAATGAAAATAATATTAACTGCTGCATAACACCCAATACAGAAGGAGGAATTAGAAAAGTAAGTTAATTTGATACTATTTGATACTACATGATTTGATTTTAAAACACATTTTTACATAATTCTATAATATGAGTCAATGCATTACCATGGAAACCTCCATAACTTTCAAAGGTGATAGTAAATCTTTGTTTTATACCTGTGCTTAATTGAACTGAACATTTTGCTGTCAAAATATCTTTGCGTTTTTTTTTAATTTATTACCTTTATTATGTAAAAGGATTGCCAATACATGTACTATTATATCTACCAGCATATATTTTTTTTCTAACTCTATTTTTGTTGCAATTTCAATAATAATTAATTATACTTAGAATATTAATATAACTATATGGAAAGTCGTAGCCTTACATATTTTGAAAAATATTCTACATAGAACAACCCTCAAGTGAAACAATTTAAAATTTTATCCATCCCTGTTGCATTAAGACATTTTATTTTGCTAGTCCTGCTAAAGATGTTACTAGTCTTGGCCTGTTGTTACAAACTCTTGACAATTATCTATTAATGAGGGTAAGTACTTTAATTAACTAATTAATTTTGCCCTGCTTTTACTAGATTTAACACAGAAATAAATGAACTATTTTCAGAGCCTGGTTCAATATGCCGAACACATGTATATATCCTAAAACAAACATTATACATGTAGTGTCATTAATGGAGAAAATACATTTTTTTTCCAGAATATACTTAAATTTTCTTTTCAATATCTCGGACAAAACATTAATCATGATATGGGAAAAGAAAGATAAGCAAGAATTCCACACAAAATAATACATCAGAGTTATCCTTCTTTCCAAGTTATACCATAACCCTCTATGTTAATAGATTAAAAAAGCAGTGAAAATTAGTACCAAAATCAAAAATGATAAAAGATGAAATAATTATAGCTACATGCTTATACTACAGTTAAACTGGATCTAATGGTTTTAATTCAAATCAAAGTAAACTTTAAAAAATTCAAGATGTTAAAAGAACAGAAAACTAGAAAATGAGGAAGTTAAGGACGTGTAGGACGTGTCAAAATCTCTAAATCAACTTTTGTTTTAAAATGAAATAAGCTATCTTGAAATGTCCTATATTCTCCTGACTAAATAAAAGCAACACATACATGTAGAATTCACTAGTGCAATCGAGAAAAAAAAAACTAAAAAAAAACAACCAACAACAATAAAAGCAAAAATCTACTTTAAAATGTCTAAAAAGAAGCCAACAATCATGAACTTGTGACTATTAATTTCTGATGGTTTCCCAGGAGTTATTGTTCTTGAGTTATTTAAGTTAGTTAAAACTAAATACTGTGTTTAGTAAAATTCAATCAGCATTGCTAAAATACATGCAAACACCAAACATTCTGTGATTTAGATTGATAAGTGACAAAGTGCTTTTTTATATCTTAAACAAAGATGAAATGAAGATATTAAAGTATTTTATGCTTAGAGAATATAGTATGAATAAGAAAGAGATTTAATAGGAAAAAATTGATAAACAGATAGAAGAAGATAAGTTACTGCATGTATTCATCAATGCAATTGATCTAGGAGTATTAAAAAATTCTTTCCTGTTCCTTTGGGTGAATCTTTTAGGTACATTGCAATCCAAGTGTTTCAAAACTAAAGTTTTAAATAAACGAAAAAAAGACCAAAATCATTTTTATCTTAATTTGTTAATAATGCCGCTGCCCAATGTTCTAAATCTATATCTAAATAAAGCAATTAAAAAAATATTAAATGGGAAATTCAATAAGATGCTGTTAATGCAATGCACCCTTACAATTTTAGAACTAGGGAAATAAATCCAGCTGATCGCCTCTGTGTAAATACACATGCAAGGTCCTATTTACACTTCCTGTTCATCAGAAATCAAATGGCCCCATATCATGCATTTGCTACATGTGATCACATGACAGGAAGTTGACTTACTTGAACTGTAACTATCAGTTGAGGATTGAGAAACAGACCTACTGCGTAGTTTATTTCTACCATGGGTTAAATTATACTTGATATCCTGCAAAACGAAAGCAATCGATCCCATGAGTCAGTGAAAATTGCTACTTACTTGAATCAAAACTATCTGTAGATGAAGAAGCTGAAATTGACCGACTAAGAAGTCGTTTCTTTTGTGGTGTCAAGACAAACTTCACATCCTGTAAGCAAAAACAAATGATGAACAAAATGTTGAAAGAAAAATAAGTTATCTTTCTTAGACTGAAAAAAAGATAGAGAGTTTACATTTTATTACTAGCAAATTTTAGTTTTGAACAAACAATTGATATGAAATAAATATGAAACCAATCACTAAAAGAAGAGTGTTCAAAGTTCTATGTTGGGCTTAAATAAATCTGAAAACAGAAAATGTGTCAATAATGCTAAATTAATTGGCACGTCTTGAAAAGTGATAAGAAAAAAGAATCTGCCAAGTAAACTAGTGAATTATTGCTGCATCGATATCAATCGACCCTGTGCAGTAGAAGTATTGATCTTGAGTAAACATATCCTCATAAATACTACAACGAACCAAGGTTTATCAGACAGTAAACATCTCGATAGTCTGAACTTCAAGAATAATATGCAAATTGATCTTAACATATAGAATTCGGTGAAACTGTAACTAAACATGGAGTCATAATGTTATCAATTTTAAATATGTTTACTTTTAAAAAAAAATTGATTTTATTTGATAACTTTTATATACCGGTATTCGAAAGTTGTATAGATACCATAGAAGAATATTCAATACATATTTTTCTGTGCCATTCTGTCAGGAATAGCTGTGGCAGATATAGAAATATTCAAACGGAACCACCAGGGGGGCTGCCTTTGTTAAATTACTACCAAGGAACCACTTGTATAAAACTGTTTTTCTACCAACATGAGGGTTAATATTAACTAAGCGCCCAAGTCAAACATTTCTTTATATCATTTATGCATTGTGGTTTAAGTGCATATATCATTATCATTAAGCATTTTTAAAGAAACATGCAAGAGCTGTGAATATATTTGCTGGGAGACAGGTTTCTGAGTATGAATATAAATATATAAAAAAGAACATCATAATCTATAAAACGTTTTTTTCTGAATAAATAAACCTAATATAATATGCATCATGCAGAAAAATTAAAGTAAAATTGAAACCATTAAGAAAACTTTTTCACCTTTTAAAGAAATGTTTTGCAACATTTGACATAAGATTTTCAAGTTAAGAAAATTGTTGAAAAGCAGAGAAAACAAAACAATTTCTCAAACTAGGTAAAAGTCCCATTATCCTTGTAAATGATTTGGTAGTTGCTTTTATAGTACAATTTCAAAACTGAGGTATAAGTTGAAAGACTTATTTAATATAATAAACAGTTCATAATACATGTAGAGAAATATCTGAAATAAGGTCTTTTTGTTGGCTGTTAGCAAATAGTTTAAGCTCAAAATTTAAGAATGTAGCATTTTTGATTTCACAATTTGTCAGCATTAAAAGAAAATATTGAATGTCATTGATGTTTGGGGGATGATATAATATAATACTCACACACACAAAAAAAAATTATTTCTAAATTATTTCTTTTATAAAATGTATCAAATAAAACTAGTCTAAAATCTAGTACTTTATATTTAAACTAACAGCTAACAAATTGAAGGAAATGTGTCTAGCCTATTGCAGTACCTTCTTTTTCTTGCCACCCTTAGCAAGCTTTATATCCTACAAGGTAAAGCTTCAAAAGTAAGAAAATAAACCAAAAAAACACAAAACCTTGACATTAATGTGATTTTATCAACTGATGACCTGAAAAATATATCACAAATACATTTTTACTTAAAACAGTACAGTTATTTCAATACATGTTTTCTCAATAAAAAATCATATGATAGGATCTTTTTTTTTAAATCAATTTATAAATTTAATTCCCCAATTGGAGCCCCACCTGATCAAAAATTTCATCCATTGAAAAATAACACAAGTTTTCAAAATGTAAACATCTGAACGTTTCACTTCATGTTATTAATCTACAGCAGATTTTAAGCATTCAGTTTGATCTTGATCTAAATTAATTTATTTTGAGATGGTTTTTTTTGATAACTGAAGCATATCGAGCTCATTATACTGTGTTCCAATAATACTTGCTATAATAAAATTTAACTAAAAAACACAATGCAAAGGTAATATACTGCAAGCAATTTTTAATACTGATACATAAAGCAGCATAAACTTATATGGTTCCTTTTCATTTGAAAAATAAGTAATAATAAGGATTAAAAAAAACAATATAATTTACAAGTTTTATCTGTCTAAAACTAAAATTAAAATTTATTTTGCTTTAGAGAAAGTTGTCTTGAAAAAATGAGATTTTAAAACTACATGTGAAGGTTATATAAAATCTTCATCCTTCAATGTACCATGATTCCCTAGGTAAAATATGCCTTTGAAAAGATAAAAAGATATGTTATTGAAATATTGTTTGATCCTTAAAAGGAAAGAGAAACTTTTAAGCAGAAATCAATTTTAGTTTCTGTAATATCATGTAAACGATTATTATTTGCATTGTTCTTAGGTTAACAAGTTGTATAATGCTAAATAAATAGCTGGCAGGCAATAAAAATGTAATAGTTTTATATGGGCTGTGACCTTAATTTATCATTTACAATGATAAGTAGAGGACGTTATGTCATTTTCAAAGTCAATCAACTATTCTTTCTGTACTGTAATTTGTCTTAGGCAGAATTATTTTTTTTTCAGAAAAATAAAACAAAACGCTTTTTATCAAATATGGGAAATCACAATTACTTTATAATATACATTTGAACTGAAGAATTGTCTTGTCATTTCAGATATTTCTTAAAGAATAATTATTATTGTCATATCTGGCATTTTTCTGACTTTCTTGTTTTACAGACTCTTATACCGGGTATATAAAACAAGAATTGGCCAAAAGACATGATGTCCCATTCCATAACATGTTCTTTTTCTTCTGCAACCACTGAACCTTGAAGTTGATGTCAGGAGCATTATATCTTATAATGATTTTTGTATGCTCATATCCTGATGTACATGATGTCACTCCTTGTATTGAAAAGTTCAAGTTGCAGGTATGGTTAAACCTAAGTATACATGTACATGTAACATCCCCTTTTTTGTAACCAATCAACCATGAGGTTGATGAGATAGGTGAATTTTTTGGTGATTTTTTGTTTGTTCTTATCTATAAGTTTATGAACTTGGTATCATTTTTTTTTAAATTGTAAAATACATCCATGTAAAAGTGGACAGAATGGTTAATTTAATAAGTCCATTTATCACAAGGGAACATATTTTGTGCTCCATAATGATATCAAGTGTCTATCACAGCAGCATAGGTGTCCCATTTATGGAGAGATTAAGGTGGGATATGACAGGTAATTGTCCATTTATGGGACGAGCTGTCCAATTAAAGACATGTATAATGATCTGGAAATACTAGAAATTCTCCTACATGTTCAAATATTATTTATGCATATATAACAAGGGGCTTTTACAAGTAATATTTGTCAAATACTATCTAATTTTTCCCAAACCAAGTTTTAATATTTGTTATTTATGAGGCGTGCTTTTTCAAAGACTTTAAAATGCCATAGGCCATTTCAAAATAATTTTTAAAAAGTCACTGATATATATGTAGGTTGTATTCCACATCTCATTATTTTCTATATCGTAAAAAAAGCACATAAATGCAACTGCAATACATTACATTTACAAATTAATCAAGAAACCATCAATACATGGTTGTTGTTTTCCGTTGTGATTTTTTTTGAATTGCTGTTATGTTTATGTTTGTTGTGTCGCGTACACTTATTCCATATCTCAATATTGTCTATACATGTATCATAACACATGCAAATTAAATGTCACTTAACTTACTGCATGTCATATACAACATGTTTAAAATGTTTACAACGCTATATCAATGAAAAAAGAAAGGTGATGGACAGTTAAAATCAAATCTTTAGAGATCAAAATAGCTTAAAAGATCAGTGCCCTGAAGTATAAAATATGACCTGAAAATTGAACGTCAATAAGATACTGTTACAATACAAATCTTCTATATGAAGAAAATTGTTACATAAATGTGAATAAACTTATAGCATTCCTGGGAGATGGAAAGACAACAATCTGTTAAAATCATATTATAAAATAATTACATGCTCAAAATCTTATTTTCCACTACATCAAAACAATAATGCATTTTCCAAAAATTTAGTTAATTTTAAGGAGTAAAACCAGGTGAAATTTTCTAAACTTCAAAGTAACATACATGAATTAATTTTGTATTAAGAGAATAATTTAACATTACCAAAAGGAATAAAATAATATATAATTTTGATAATAATGTAATTATTATACAAATTGTTTCCCTTCTGATCATCTCTGCATTCAAAAAGACATATTCTGAAATATGGACATAATTTTATAGTAGGACTATGTAAACTAAGTCATTTTACTATAGCCACTGATGTACATGTATTCAGTATTGATTATTTTATTCCAAGAAAAATGAAAATTTCAATCTGCAGCTCACTCTAAGCTATTGTTATCTAAATATAAAGCTCAGCATCTTCAACTACATCTTCGCTAGCCAAGGGTTAAGATCTGCTGAACATGAGTGATTAAGCAGATCGTAACCCTTGGCTAGCCAAGATACTTCAATTGATGAAATTCAATGTAAAATTAAAGTTAGTTTTTGCCTACAAAAACGATGTCTCCCCCCGTTTCCCAAAAAAGTTCTAAGTTCAAAGGGCCATAACTCCAACAAAAATTTGAGGATCAAAATTTCCTGGTAATTTGCACAACTACATATGGTGTCCTTCCTATATACCAAGTTTTGTTGAATTTGGTTCAGTAGTTTCAGAGGAGTTGCGCTGACAAGATGACAAATGAGGATTTTCAGTTCAAAGGGCCATAACTCCCACAAAAATTTGAGGATCAAAATTTCCTTGTAATATGCACAACTACATATGGTGTCCTTCCTATATACCAAGTTTCATTGAATTCAGTTAAGTGGTTTCAGAGGAGTTGCGCTGACAAGATGACAAATGAGGATTTGAGGATTTTCAGCAAATTTCTAAGTTCAAAGGGCCATAACTCCCGAAAAAATTTGAGGATCAAAATTTCCTGGTATTATGCACAACTATGATGTCCTTCCTATATACCAAGTTTCATTGAATTTGGTTTAGTAGTTTCAGAGGAGTTGCACTGAAAAGATGATAAATGAGGATTTTCAGCAAATTTCTAAGTTCAAAGAGCCATAACTCCCACAAAAATTTGAGGATCAAAATTTCCTTGTAACATGCACAACTACATATGGTGTCCTTCCTATATACCAAGTTTCGTTGAATTCGGTTCAGTAGTTTCAGAGGAGTTGCGCTGACAAACTTTGTGACGGACAGACAGACGGACGGACGGACACAACAAAAACAATATGTCTCCCCACAAAAGTGGGGGGGAGACATAATTTGTTCAAATGTCAAAATGTAATATTCCTAAAATTTTCATTTGCTCAATACCAAATCAAGAGGAATTTTTTATTGAAGACAGTAGTTTTTGTCTGTCAGTGAGTAGAAAACCAAGCAGAAATCAGAATACTAAAATTGAGCATTTTGGAAGCCTTTTAAGCGTAACCTGTCTGGAGAGGGTTGTGATATATATTCATATATCAATTTTCATTTTTTACATTGTAAAAATGTAGCACATCTGAGAACTCAAGCACTTAGAGTTTGATTTTAATATATGACACAGTTATATCCTATTCCACTTTACTGACAATGTTTTACAGTATGCCAGGCAGATAAAATACTAACTGAAGAAAACATTGATTTGAATATGATCTTTGTAAGTTTCATAATGCTTTAATGACTAAGTAATGGGCTAATGCAATAAATTGGTCCTGTTCTATTCTTTCATGTCTTTATCAAATATTTATTGTGCTTCGGAAAGCTTTTAAAAGAGTTTCAGTAATGCTAAATTTGGATCTGTACAACATCATTAAAGGCAAGGTCAATGACAGAGCTTTCTTCAGTAACTTTTTATAGCAGTATGTTAGAGAAGGGGTGCTTAACCAGAGGAAAGAAAAGTGTTTGAAGATTTGAAAGCTTGAAATTTGATAGAAGTGCTCTGTTATACATATCATCAAAACACACAAACATTGTCTGACAAATGAAGCAAGAATTTAGAAATGACATCACATGTAAAATTTTGCTACATTTGAAATGTTTTATTTACAGAAGCATCACTTTAAAACTGTTTTTATTATACCCTATGGTTAGATGAAAACAAGAAAGTAAACTAAAAACACATCAATATGCTTACCCGTTTTGGTATGATTTCCTTTTCAATATCTGCCATGATTTTGAATTTACAAAACTACTTAAAAGCTCAGTACTTCCAAATTAATAAGTAAATTTCAAAACCCAAAGTAGAATTTAAAGAAGCAATTGGTCTTCTCTATATCAAGTCTTAAGTCGAAAGACCAACTATGACATAAATTAGCCCTAGGGGATAGCAATATGGTCTATAATTGGAATCTATTATTTTTGAAAGGTTATAAATTAATGGTCATTTTGTCCCTTGACCCAATCCCTTCAGTGACCAACTGAGTTATTCATTTGTTGTCTTACTTGTCTAATGGTAAACTCTGACATAATGTCAAAAATTATCATAATTCATTTCAGGTTTCCCTTGAAAACACCTGACCATAATACAAGTTAAGGACAGGGACTTAAATAATGACCATTTGTCAACAATACAAACAAAAGAATTTTTTATAGTTTGAATATTTGTACATGTTGGTTTGTACAATTCATTAGGAATACAAGTAGATTGAAAGGGGGGCAGCTGGATTGTCATGCCCCCCACCCCCTTTTGTAGACAGATCGATAAGCAAGGGCAGGGTCAAAAATTAAAGTTAAGTCAGAGCTATCAATCATTTGCACTTATAATAATCTTAAGCAATCCAAATCTCGACTTGAGCACACAAATGCAGCTAGAGTTTTGCCTGATTTTACTTGGTTTAGATTTTCCAATGCTATAAGTTGATGCAATAAAGCACAATATCAATCAGTTTCACAGTTTGGTAGAAGGAAAAGAACTGAATAATCTTATTGTATCAAAGAATAGCAGCATTTAGCCAAGATGCAAATGTCAGGCCTATGTTAAAGTGATAAAAAGAATCCGATGATTTAGAAAATAAAAGGACCAGATAAGAGTGATGGCCCTAAAGCATTAGAATCAATATGCAAAAGCAAAGGACTGAAATGTTCATTTCAATAAAAGATAATTGATACAATAAAAAAGATTGTAAAAGATCCACTACAGATCATTGATAAAGGAATTCAAAATAAAAATAACAAGTAAATCTGTGAGCTAATGCTCACTAGTGATACCCCCTCTCCCCAAACTATCACTACAAACTTCCAAAAGTCTTAATTGTATAGTACATGTATTTGTACTAAATTGTGCTGAATTGTACTCCACCAGTCTGAAAAAGTCTGAAAAGTAATTAATTGTACCCGACCAAAGTCTGAAAATTCTTAAAAAGACTAAAACGTACTTGACAATTTTAAATGTATTGTTGTCAGTCTAAAATGTTCTCGACCTAGTCTTAATTGTACTCAACAAAGTCTGAAACATACTCAACCTTGATTTAAACGTACTTAACTAATTAAAAATCAATTAGGTCTATCAAACATTAAAGATTTTATCTAATGTTACAAAAGTCTGTTAATTAGTGATTTAATTACATGTAGGTCGAGAATGTTTTAGTATGGTAAAGTACAATTCAGACTTGGTTGAGTATATTTAAGAATTTACATTTTCTTCCTTATCTGTCTGATAACTAACTTTAATTAAGGTCCAGTAAAATTAAGTACTTTTCAGACTAATTCAAACAATTAAGTACATGTTCAGACTTTTTATAAAAAATAAGACATTGGTTGAGTACAGTTGAGGACGTTTAAGACTTATTCAGAATGGTCGAGTACATTTCAGTACGGTTAAGTACAATACTATACCATTCAGACTTTTGGTAGTTTGTAGTGTATGCCAAGCATAAAAGTTAAAATACTCGGTAAACAGGAAGTAGTTGACCTAGGAACATGAAATCGGTATACACCATATGGTACTATAGGAGAAAGCTATTTGCAAAATATCAGACCTCGTCATGTAGTTGCTTAGAAAATTGTGACCAAAATTTTAAATGTATGAGCACTATGAGTAAAAACCTAAGTATTCGGTAAACAGGAAGTAGTTGACCTAGGAGCATGATATCGGTATACACAATATGGTACTATAGGAGAAAGCTATATGCAAAATATCAGACCTCTACGTCATGTACATGTAGTTGCTAAGAAAACTGTGACAGAAATTATGTTAACGACGGACGAATGAACAAGGGTAAAACAGTATACCCCCCTCTTCTTCAAAGCAGGGGTATAAAAATATTAATGGATGTGAATGATGACTTGGGATACTTTGCATAGCTGTACATATGAAAAATTCAGCAAGGGTCAAGTCCAAACACCTAATAACAATGGATCATAATATTGTTTTTAACCAATTGCATACCTGCTGCATAACCTTCAATAGAACAAGTGTAAATAAAAGGCCTAGGATAAACCCTGATCATAGCTCAAACTTGCATCCTAATGCACAAACTACTTTACTTAAACTTAAATGTAGGTCAATATGTGACTTCTTGTGCTTTCCAAATACATGCATACAAAAATGTCAAGAATTTATTTCTTTATGTAAATACATATAAAAGTGTCATAGTGTAACAATAAAAGGATCCCAAACTTTTGAAAAGGGGGGTGGGGTGGAGAATTGCACCCAAAGTCCTGTGAGAATAAAAGGGGTTTCCAACCCCTGTACCCTCCCTTCTAAATCAGCAAATGTGATGTAATTGTAAATGTACATTGTATGTAGCATTATGTATAACAAAACGTACATGTATGACAAGGGTATGAGCTTCTTGGTTAAATAAACAGAGAATTGTTTCAAGGGAATAATGAGCGTTATTATAAATCTGACTTTGTCTGTTTATATATACCAAAGTATATATAGCTTAATTACATGACTTGTAATTAGGTTAGTAGTGAAGATGTTTCTATAATCGTTGTTTTATGATTAAGGTTTCATGATGTGTATGTAAAAGACAAAAAATGTACATGTAAGTGACATTCACAGTGTTCTCCCTAGGTCCATATAGCACTGTGGTATCACTGTGCTATATTTTTTACCACAGTGCTATCTTGTAAAGATTTATAATAGAATGTGTTAGGACCACAGTGCTATTAAAAATTTCTGGGGAGAACACTGATTCAATAAGTTAGTTTTTTTAGCAAATATATGAAAGGTGTCATTAGTATATGACAGAACCATAATTTTATTCTAAGATGTGATATAGAATATAGAAGTTCTTATACTTATACTTGTACTTATATTTGAACGTAACTGACAGAGGCAGATTCAGAGAGTTCCATGAACATGATGAAAGAGGGGGCATAATTGCTAAAAACGTCATATTTTTTCAAGAAAATTTGAAGTTACTTGAAACCAATTAAAATTTCTCAATTTAAGGGGGGATATGCCCCCTCAGCCCTTCCCCCTCTGAATCTGCCACTGACCAAGACATTCAAACAATACACCTCCAACCAAACCACAGAAGTTGCCTAACAGTAAACATCTGACACATTCTTTGTCATGAATTCAGAAAATTTTCCCTGTTTTTATACACAAAACAATAGGAGCTTTATCTTCTCATAAAACCACATGAAAAAGAACTAAAACCAGTATTGAACTACTGGTAAGCAAATGAAGATTCATACTTCATATCTTGAACTTGATCATATCATTCATTAGAGATTATAGAAATTATAGCCTCTATATTAGCCTTTTGTGGATGACTACTGCCTTATCTATAGGATAAGAAAAGATTTATGTTGGTACTGTGGTGAAGAAATATTGCTTTTTGTATACCAGTAAGACTTATCTAAGTGCTTGAGTTCTCAAATGTGCTACATTTTTATGTAAGAAGCAAAGATGTGCCAATGCAACAGTCTATTACTTTATATTGTAAATGCAACATGCACATATATACATGTATGACAGTTTCTAATGAGCAGGAACACTTCATATTGTAAGAAAATGGTTTACATGTACATGTAATTGCAAGAAAAAACAAGAGGCTCCCAGGAGCCTGAATCGCTCACCTGGTCTTGATGTTGACCCTATACTTTTGTAGAGCTAAATGAGCTGAACATTTAAGCAAGCAACAGCTAATCTCTATCTGCAATAGTTTTCATTCTGTAGGCCAAAAACATGAAAAATCACTTTTTTCAGGGGCCGTAACCCCTATAAGGGGTCATCTAACAACTTCGACCCTGTGGAGAATTTTGTAGAGCTAAATGAGCTGAACATTTAAGCAAGCAACAGCTAATCTCTATCTGCAATAGTTTTCATTCTGTAGGCCAAAAACATGAAAAATGGCTATTTTTCAGGGGCCGTAACCCATATAAGGGGTCATCTGACAACTTCGACCCTATGAAGAATTTTGTAGAGCTAAATGGGCTGAACATTTAAGCAAGCAACAGCTAATCTCTATCTGCAATAGTTTTCATTCTGTAGGCCAAAAACATGAAAAATGGCTACTTCGACCCTATGGAGAATTTCGTAGAGCTAAATGAGCTGAACATTTAAGCAAGCAACAGCTAATCTCTATCTGCAATAGTTTTCATTCTGTAGGCCAAAAACATGAAAAATGGCTATTTTTCACCTTTAAGGGGCCGTAACCCCTATAAGGGGTCATCTGACAACTTCGACCCTATGGAGACTTTTGTAGAGTTAAATGAGCTGAACATTTTAGCAAGCAACAGCTAATCTCTATCTGCAATAGTTTTCATTCTGTAGGCCAAAAACATGAAACAAGAGGCTCCCAGGAGCCTGAATCGCTCACCTGGTCTTGATGTTGACCCTATACTTTTGTAGAGCTAAATGAGCTGAACATTTAAGCAAGCAACAGCTTTTCTCTACCTGCAATAGTTTTCATTCTATAGGCCAAAAACACCATTTTTCACCTATAACCCCTATAAGGAGTCATCTGACAACTTCGACCCTATGAAGACTTTTGTAGAGCTAAATGAGCTGAACATTTAAGCAAGCAACAGCTAATCTCTATCTGCAATAGTTTTCATTCTGTAGGACAAAAACATGAAAATCGCTATTTTTCAGGGGCCGTAACCCCTATAAGGGGTCATCTGACAACTTCGACCCTATGGAGAATTTTGTAGAGCTCAATGAGCTGAACATTTAAGCAAGCAACAGCTAATCTCTATGTGCAATAGTTTTCATTCTGTAGGCCAAAAACATGAAAAAATGCCATTTTTCAGGGGCCGTAACCCCTATAAGGGGTCATCTGACAACTTCGACCCTATGGAGACTTTTGTAGAGTTAAATGAGCTGAACATTTAAGCAAGCAACAGCTAATCTCTATCTGCAATAGTTTTCATTCTGTAGGCCAAAAACATGAAAAATTGCTATTTTTCAGGGGCCGTAACCCCTATAAGGAGTCATCTGACAACTTCGACTCTATGGAAAATTTTGTAGAGCTTAATGAGCTGAACATTTAAGCAAGCAATAGCTAATCTCTATCTGCAATAGTTTTCATTCTGTAGGACAAAAACATGAAAAATCGCTATTTTTCAGGGACCGTAACCCCTATAAGGGGTCATCTGACAACTTCGACCCTATGGAGAATTTTGTAGAGCTAAATGAGCTGAACATTTAAGCAAGCAACAGCTAATCTCTATGTGCAATAGTTTTCATTCTGTAGGCCAAAAACATGAAAAAATGCCATTTTTCAGGGGCCGTAACCCCTATAAGGGGTTATCTGACAACTTCGATCCTATGGAGACTTTCGTAGAGCTAAATGAGCTAAACATTTAAGCAAGCAACAGCTAATCTCTATCTGCAATAGTTTTCATTCTGTAGGCCAAAAACATGAAAAATGGCTATTTTTCACCTTTAAGGGGCTGTAACCCCTATAAGGGGTCATCTGACAACTTCGACCCTATGGAGACTTTTGTAGAGTTAAATGAGCTGAACATTTAAGCAAGCAACAGCTAATCTCTATCTGCAATAGTTTTCATTCTGTAGGCCAAAAACATGAAAAAATGCTATTTTTCACCTTTAAGGGGCCGTAACCCCTATAAGGGGTCATCTGACAACTTTGACCAAATGGAGACTTTTGTAGAGCTTTTGATGCTGAATCAGTAGCGTGGCCTCAGATTTCCTCTATCTCTTATACTTTTTGATTTATAAGCCAAAAACAGTAGTCTGACCCCCCTAGTCTATTTTTAGTAACGGCGGCCATGTTTTTTAACGGATTATAAATCAAAACACAAGTTTGGTGCAGGACACCCTAAGGATCATTCATACCAAGTTTCATTAAATTCTGTTTGGTAGTTTCAGATTTTTGAAAAATTGTTAACAGACAACGACGACAGACGACGACGACGGACGCCAAGTGATGGTAATAGCTCACATGGACCTTCGGTCCAGGTGAGCTAAAAATGCTATTTTTCACCTTTAAAGGGCCGTAACCTCTATAAGGGGTCATCTGACAACTTTGACCAAATGGAGACTTTTGTAGAGCTTTTGATGCTGAATCAGTAGCGTGGCCTCAGATTTCCTCTATCTCTTATACTTTTTGATTTATAAGCCAAAAACAGTAGTCTGACCCCCCTAGTCTATTTTTAGTAACGGCGGCCATGTTTTTTATCAAAGCATTTCAAAATGAGGATCGTTTGTTGCCAACATGTCATATATCATTCCTGCCAAGTTTCTGTTAAATTGGTTCAGTGGTTTCAGAGGAGAAGATTTTTGAAATTGTTAACGGACGACAGACGACGACGGACGACGACGGACGACGACAGACGACGACGGACGCATAGTGATGGCATAAGCTCACATGGACCTTCGGTCCAGGTGAGCTAAAAAGAGGAAACATCAATTTGAGTTCCCAACTTTTCATGGACTCTTCACTAATCATGGTTCTACATTCAGTATCGAGTCCTTAAGTCTATTTTCTTCACTATGCTCTTGATAATTTTTTATCTACATGTACATTACCTGCTTAAAGGTACAAGCACTTACATTTTTATTGGAAAACTTGATAAATTAACATGATCGTACGCTTCTGAAGCTGAAATTATTCCAACAATAATTAAGTGAAGAATTACAAGAGAATTGTATCAAACCTTGATTACATATGCATGAAAAAATACCTGTAATTCAGTTTGCAGACTGATTACCTTGCTGTTATTTTGCTGAAGAATATGCCAATCTATCACCAGAGGGAGCGTCTATCAACACTGACCTCTATACTATCGCGCTAAGGATCATGGGAAATATTTTAATGATATTCAATCCCCGAATTCGGGGATATTACCCACAATCCTTAGCGCGATAGTATAGAGGTCAGTGTTGATAGACGCTCCCTCTGGTGATAGATTGAAGAATATGCTATATAATATATATATGGTATGACATGAAATTGTAATGTATAGCGCCCAAAAATAACTAAATAGTGGACATAAAATTAGTTTGTCTCATACATGTACATGTAATAATAAATGTTCAAAGGTCCAATACACTGTAAAAGTCATTGAATTAATTACTTAAAAGTATGTTTTCATATACTGAATAAGCATGAAGAAAGACAAACAAACTTTGTAACAAAAAGTCAATATATCAATACAGAATTGCAAACTTAATAAAAGTAATTCGAATTCAAGTCTTGCTTGTCCTGTCACCTGAAAAGTACATGTATGGCATTATGTCTGAAAGAATATGTTTGAGATTATAATGTTGTAGCAATGATTATCAAAAATATATCATTTGATGAAATTGATAAAAGTCCCAGAGAATGACTGTTTATCTGCATAGTGCTGAAAGATGGAGCATTTTAGAAAGATCAATGACATAACATATAGTCAGTTACTTGAAAATCAGAGAGCATAAAAGCTATGATGTATTTTGTACAACTTCAATGACTGAGATTTTTCAAAAGTTTGATCCATTGGTATTTTCTTGTCAATTTTAAGTAATTTTTATGCATTTTGTAGACTTTCTTATTCAAAAGTTTTGCCTTCATTGAATTATTCAAAATGACCTTGAAACCTTCTACTGACCTTCATTTCATTTTCCAGTTGTACAACGGCAGCTGAAGGACGCCTAGTACGGCTCAACATAGGCTGCAATTGGCTCGAGCTCATTTTTGTTACCTAATTTGTAGTCCTTTCTGTTCACAATTTTATATTTCCTGGCCAAATGAGCATAAAAGGTACGAAAAACAAGCCCCGGAAATGTTAATTGTATTGAAACAGAATTACCTCAAGGAAAACAAGTAAAAAATTAATTATACAAAGGTGATAAAATGACAAGTACACCTATTCAGCAAATAAGTTACACATGTACACATAAGAATTAATTTCAACTTCAAGTTTTCAGTTCACTTTTGTGCGTAGCCAACATGACTTTTTAATGGTGTGAA
Source organism: Arcuatula senhousia (assembly GCA_963971305.1). Lineage (NCBI taxonomy): Eukaryota > Metazoa > Mollusca > Bivalvia > Mytilida > Mytilidae > Arcuatula > Arcuatula senhousia. The sequence continues at coordinate 23,031,992 of OZ020303.1, read as the reverse complement.
AAATTTAATAAATTGCCTTCTTTGAATATGTTTACTGATTAAGAAACTGAATTGAATTGCATGTATAGGGATTGGTCTGATAGGCCTTTATAATGTAAATTCGGATTAAAACGAAATCAGGTACAACTTAATATTGGGGAATGATTGATGGGAGAGGCTGTGCTTTCTAACACCAGACAGTAGCAGCAGTAACGTTTGTCTTCATTATGGCATCTGAGGTAAATATATTGATATTGCGCTTCTTGTTCCAGACAACAGAGATTTAGGCTTAAATAGAATATACATGTACATTCATAAGGAAGTATCACCTGTAGAAAACTTATAAACTTGTTGAAAATTTCTTCTGAAAAGGATTTATTTTTTTACATTTTGAGCATGGACATTTGAGAATTAAATCAGCCACTTAGTTGTGAGGAAAATAAAACCCTGGGCATAAAACCTACAAATACATGTTCTGTACATGAATACATAGCATTTGAAAACTTTGTTTTTTAATGTATTATTCATGGTTACATGTAAATTGAACAATAGTAATGTATACTAATTGTACAACATGTTAATACATGTTTAATCCATGTTTACACTATAGATACATATATTTCTATCATTGTTTAAATATCTTATGTTTTTGGATCATAAAAAAGTCCTTCAAAATGACACTTTTACAGGATTATAGATAAATACATATTATTTGAGTAAAAATTGACATTTTCTAAAATTTTAATTTGTGCCTTAATTTACATGTATGTAAAGATATCAACAGAATAACAGAATAACAAAATTAAAAATATTAAAAATGCACATAAAATATAAATAAATATGAAATATACTTTTTGGAAAGGGTAAGGCTATTACCAAGTTTTTTATATTATATACAGGTATTTCATGATTCCACAAAAGTTTCAAAGATAACTAAATAACATCACAAAAAGAGGTTTAAACAAGCTTTTTCTTGTTGATATTATAGAAAGCAGTCTAAGCCTCTCTCACTGAGCATAAAATCAAGAGGCTCCAAGGAGCCTTAACGGTATGCTTAAATTATAAGCTGTAAGTAGTACCGGGTATGTCAACTTATTCATCCTGTCATTATTGTCTTGCCTGCTATGAATAGTCGTGGAAGGCGAGACTTAGGTATTACTTTCGACGGTGACGGCCATGGTGTAAACATTTTTGTAAGACTTTTGTGGACAATTAATTGCTTGAAAAGTATTATAGCTAGGCATCTGATATTGGGTATATCCTATAGACAGTTAAGGTTATGGCCCACACAACTGTCACCATGCCATGTGACCCTGACCCCATTTTCATGCTCCAGTGACTCTGTGAACTTCGGTCTTTTTTCAGGCCAAAAACTTTTTGTAATTCTTTTGTGGACATTGAATTGCTTGAAAGGTATTATAGCTAGGCATCTGATATTGGGTATATAGACAGGTGAGGTTATGTTCTACGCAACTGTCACCATGCTTAGTGACCCTAACCCCATTTTCATGCTCCAGTGACTCTGTGAACTTAGGTCTTTTTTCAGGCCGAAAACTTATTGGAATACTTGGGTGGACAATGAATTGCTTGAAGAGTGTAATAGCTAGACATCTGATATTTTGTGTTTATATCAAGAAATGAAAGCTTAGGTAGTTAATTTTAGACTAAGTATGTCTCGCCTGCTGGCACCATCACTATTAGTGATGGTGCCAATGGGCGAGACAATTACTTTTAGTGGCCACACTTGTGTTTCTATGTATTATAATATTGACCTCATTTTACCTTAGTGTATGTGAGTGTATCAATAAAATCTTGAATTTTGAAATTTTGTTAGTCAAAATACTATCTGTTATTGAAGGCCTAGGATCATAAGCGTAATAAGGGGTCATCTGACATCAACTTTGTTTCAGAAATTGAAAGCTTCTTATTATTTCCTCTTTTATTTTCAAAGGGGAAAAACTCATAAAGTGAACAGCCCTACAACTTTATATCTTTTATAAATTTTAAGAAATTGAGAAATTAAGAAAATAATTCAAGAAAAAGTGTGATACCTCCCACATGGGTTGTTGGATCTTCTTTAAATTTCAGGGTATACATACATGTAGGTATGCCAATTTTTACTGGCAAAAAAGCCAGATATTCAGTCTGACAGGCCTTCAGAGTTCAGAATCAATGGTAAACATGAAAAAAATTTTTTACAACAAACAAGGAAGGCTTGCATGTTCAAACATGTTAATGTGTTTACTCCAGCCCAAAGTACTAAATGTAGTACAAACATGATGCATATAAAATGCAGTGGGCAACATGCAAGGATTGGAATGAACATGAATTACATTTGTTGAAAAAAGACAAAATGCAAGCAAATTTATAAAACATAGATTCCGTTGGAATAAATTTGAAATAATTAATAACACTAAATTAAATAAATTGTTAGATTCTATTGAAAACATGTACTAATTAAATGTACATGTAAAGATTTTGGAACAGATACTGAAAGCTGAAATGAAGACAGGAATGTAAAATGCATAACTTTAAAAGTTTTCTAAAAAAATATACTTCTTTGAATAAATAATTTTTAAATTTGTGCAAAACATACACATGCAATTCTAGTCTGTAAGTAAAAAGTAAATTATGTATTAACATTTACATGTGCAAATCATTTTCAATTACATCCAAAATACATGTACTATATGTACATGTATCTGTACATGTTTATTCACAAAGAATCAACAACATTAGATCAAAATAAAACCTGTCCGATTTAACTATGGACTTTCGATTGAAGCGTGCAAATTTATGTTATCATGAACAAGCCAATCGGTAACAAAAACCGCAATTCGTCACAGTAGGAAAAACCAACGTCAGCCAGACTATTCATCAATATCCAATCAGATTTAATGTTTGCACGACCCATTCATTCAATCAATGTATTTTTATGTAATCAAATGTAACGATTTGTGGTTTTTGTAAACGTTTGGCTTTGTTCATGACGACGTAAATTTTCATTGTTGTGTTTGCACACTTCACTTTACGCTACAATCGAAAGTCCATAGTTAAATCGGACGGGTTGTAATTTGTTTTAAATAGAGAGCAAGTGACCAATTGAATCTTAACATAAACCAACATGTACAAATGTACACAAATGAAGAAAACTGATTGGTCAAGACTATATTTTAAATACATTGTACATGCAAATAATGCATCATACATGCACATGTAAGTTAATACTGGTCAATGACTCAATAACATTTTAACATGTGCTAAATGTAAAATTATGTGTGAATAGAATTGTTTTAACTTATTAAATTGATTAGATCAAATGTGTGGAATATGTCTAGAACCGTAATTAGTTAATTGGGCTAAAATAAATTATTTGAAAAATTCCTTTGTACATCTGAAAGCCACAGCAAGGTCTTGGACTCTGAAAACCCCTATAACTGTTCCCATGAAGATTGCAAAAAATGAAAAATGAAGTCAGCACCACGATCGAAATCATATAATAATATACGAGAGGCATTAATATTATAGGAGTTTATGCTCCTGATCTTTACAAAAATGCTTCTATCAACATTTTCTACGACTCTACTATATTTTCATTCATGCAAACTTTGGCACCAAATATTACATTCAGGAGCTGTTATCAAGCAATAACACTTGTTCTATGAACAGCTAATAATAAATACCCTGGTAGATCTTTCTGTTTCTGAAAGCTTTTTCTCGAATTTTAATCCAGGATTGGGTTTAACGGCCAAAATCCCCGCAGAATCACTTCGTCCCCCTCCATTCATGTCTTCCGACATTTTGGCATTGAAAATCACGTGATCAGTTACTATAAATAATATTCTATAACCACGTGGCGATACACTTTGAAATGCAGCGGGAGATTCAAACTGAAAAAAAACTCATTTTTATATCGATAACGTTTTTACATGTTATTACAAACACATACTTAGGTTATTTTACCTCCGAAAGAATTTAAATTCAGAAAATCAGCCGCCCAAGTCCAGAATGTTCGATCTTTGTAGGCGGAAACTTTAATCTAGGCATAGACCTGCCTATATAAATATTTAATATACAGGTCTATGATCTAGGTCATATGAACTGGGAAACAGATAGTGTTGTCCCTGGGAAGCCAAATCAAAAACAACATCAACAATTATTAGACATAATACATGATCACGGTTTAAAACAAATAGTAAAAGAACCAACAAGGAATGATAGAATATTAGACTTGGTTATTACAAACTATCCAGCAATAATAGATCAAATAGAAACAATACCACCTCTTGGTGAAGCTGACCATGATATAGTCTGCTTAGAATGTGTATTATCACTAAAGCGATGTCAAACAACAACACGCAAAATTTATAAGTATAAGCAAGCCAACTGGAATAAGATAGAAGAAGACCTACAAGATTTACATAAAAAGTTATCCCTAATGAAGGACACAAGTAACATCAATGAATTATGGGAAACATTCAAAAACTCACTACACGAAAGCATAGATAAAAACATACCACAAAAATGTTAAGGCAAAATAAAAATCTGCCATGGGTAAACAACAGCCTCAAAAGACAAATGAGAAAGTATAATAAAAAAATATAGAAAGTTTAAATCAAAGGGACAAAAAATACCAGAATCGCTGAAAAAATTAAAGCACGATATCCAAAAAGAAAAGAAAGAGTCCTATTGGAAGTATATTGAAAATATGATATGTGGAATACCTATTGATGACCATGTTACTAATACTTCAAAAATGATTCCCAAAAATCTGTTTTCCTACATCAAAACCCAAAAATCAGAAAGCTCAAATATTCCCCCACTAAGAAAAGATGGTATTCTAACTTCAGACCCCAAATCAAAAGCAAATGCTCTTAATTTACAGTTTAAGAATGCTTTCACACCTGTAACAGATGACCCTATTCCAGATAAAGGACATCATATATATCCACAAATGTCAGACAAACAAATTACAGAGGCTGGTATTACAAAACTCCTCAATAATATAAATATTCATAAAGCAGCTGGACCCGACCAAATTCATGGGCGCATCTTAAAACAATGCAGTCAATACATTTCACCAATATTAACATTACTTTTTCAAAAATCGCTTGACACCGGCAAAATTCCAAATGATTGGCGACATGCAAGTGTTTGTCCAGCATTTAAAAAAGGCGACAAACATGATCCAATCAACTACAGACCCATCTCCCTAACCTGCATTTGTTGTAAGTTATTAGAACATGTAGTCACAAGCCAAGTAATGAAACATATTGAACATAATCACATTTTATATGACTTTCAACATGGTTTCAGATCATCCCGTTCCTGTGAAACACAGTTAACATCTTTTATTCAAGATCTATCAAAAGCCTCCAACAACAACATACAAACAGACATTATTATCATGGACTTTGCAAAGGCTTTTGATAAAGTTTCACATCGCCATCTACTCTACAAAATCAGTCACTATGGAATTAACTCAAATGCATACAGCTGGATAAAAGACTTTTTAACAAATAGAACTCAAAATGTAGTCCTTGAGGGAACAACATCTGAAAACATTCCTGTAACATCTGGAGTCCCTCAAGGCACAGTACTTGGCCCCATATTATTCTTAATCTATATAAACGATCTTGCAGAATACATGACACACAGTAAATTAAGATTATTCGCAGATGACAGCATAATTTATAAAGAAATTAAAACACCTGGTGACTGTCAAAAATTACAAGAAGATCTTGAAGCGGCTGGCAAGTGGGAAAAAGACTGGTTGATGCATTTTCATCCAGACAAGTGTAACATTCTTAGCATCACACAAAAACGAAATCCGCATACTTTTACTTATAAACTCCATGGACACTCTCTTTCAAAAGTTTAATCCACAAAATATTTAGGCATTACACTTCAATCAAATCTAAAATGGGACAAACAAATTGATAATATGACAGCAAAAGCAAACCAATCTTTAGGCTTTATACGAAGAAATCTCAAAATCACATCTGAAAAAGTAAAATCTCATGCATACAAAGCTCTTGTTCGGCCAAAATTGGAATATTGTTCAACCATTTGGGATCCACATCAAAAACAACAAATCAACCAGATCGAAAAAGTCCAGCGCAGAGCAGCCCGCTTCACTTGTAATCGGTATCATAACACAAGCTCAGTCACTGACATGTACACAGATCTTAACTGGCACCCCCTTAAAGTCCGACGTCTTCGATACAGATTAGTTTTCTTTTATAAAATTATACATCACTTAGTAGCAGTACCAGCATCAAACATACTTATACCATCAGACAGTAGAACACGACACAGCAACCCCGATTCTTTCAAACATATACAGACCTCAAAAGATTGCTATAAATATTCATTTTTCCCACACACAATTACACAATGGAACAAACTACCTCAAAACTTTACTTCAGCCACCACAGTTGATGGATTTAAGAGCCTGGTTACTGAACCTGCTCTTATTCCGATCTTTTACCCATAACTCCAAAGCTATCAAATGTATATAGTTTTAATCACTTCAAATTGTTTCTTTGTATTATCACTTTGATTTTATTGCACAAATTTTGGCAGTCATCATGTATATACTCAAAATTCAAAATTTTTAGACGCCCGGCGTATGATCTTCAATTACTGAAGGAACGCTAGAACCAGAAAGAAGATCTGTGGAATCAATCAATCATACATATGGGCTTAAAATAAACCACAGGGACTTGCTCCTCCCATAGACATATATATGTCTATGCTCCTCCCTTTCAATATTTCGTCAGGCCAAGGAATTATATAGATCTATGTAATTCCTTGGTCAGGCGTAGCAAAATTATTGTCTGGAACTTTGTTGCCATTTGTATTTCGAACACCCGTGAAGAATAGCACTGCTGGTGGAGTTTTAATTCCCCGAGGTTAGCCGGCTCCGGCACGAACACTTTGGTGTTGGAGAACACCTCAAAGCTTTAAATTATCCGTTTAAATTTCAAAATTGTTTAAACCCTAAGGTTCTTCCTACCCTAGACATAGGTTGATCATTTAAGTAATAATTTGGCTCCCCAGTTTGGTATTTTTGGTTTTACTGTTCTTTGCTCTTCATAATCATATGCCGGATAAAGTGTTTGGCATTTTCAATATTTTTGCCGGGTAGAGCGCCTCTGATGAGTCTTGAATAGACGAAACGCGCGTCAGGCGTAGCAAAATTATTGTCTGGAACTTTGTTGTCAGTTGTATTTGTTAGAGGTGGCAATGTGCGGGTTTTTTTTTCTTACCGCACATTGACTCTTACAAAATATTAATAGGGGGAGCAAGTCCCTGTGAATAAACTAATGTTAGTTATCATTTCCAGATACAATACATTTTTTTAGATTTACTACAGATGATCATTGCCGTTGATCTTGTGCTTATAATGATTGAAGGCAGATCAATGATTTTATCTTTTTTTCAGGTTCCAATTAAAACCTGAGGGAAAAAAATACGTGCAATGTTTCAATACAGCAGCGACCTTGTTGCAGCTTCCAAGATGGGTCAAGATGACAACGGTAAACGAAAGAATGATTGACCAATGTTACTTAAAGCGTTATCAGGTCATAAAGAAAGATCAAAATATCAATTCAAATTAGAATGGGCTTTTTTGGATACTTCTACGCTCGAAATATGACTTTTTTCTTAAACTTGGCGCCACAGAGCAATTGAAGGATTACGAAGTGCTGAAGAGGAAACTTAATCATGAGTTATTTCTTCAAATCAAAACCGTTTTATCAAGAGGACCGGTACAGAATAATATGAAATTTTTAATGCCAAAAGGAAAAAGCAACTAATCGTTCTTAACACAGAGTGGGAACTCTGGCGAAGAATACAGAGCAAAGTTGAGAAAACGTTCAAATGAACTGGTGAGTCATAATGTCAACGTTTTTTAGTTTTTCATTTTTTTACTCTGCAAATTATATTTCCGTGCAAACAAATAGGATGAAAAACACTGAAAATGGTCAATTTTGACAGTACTAGTCTTAAGGGAAAAACTTCTATAAGGTATGGTCCTAGGAGTTTGACCCCATTATATCATTTGTAGATCTTGATGTGCTCAATCAAATGCAATTTAAATTTTCAGATATCTTGTGTAGTTTTCAAGATAGAGGGTTAAATAAGTGCTAAATTTGGGGAAAAAATCAGAAAAAGGGCAAATAACTCCTACTTCGGTTTTCGGATCTTCTTGAAAATTTCAGGGCAGGTAGATCTTGAGGTGCTGATCACTTTTATCCTGCCAGAATTTTGATATTAGTGGCCGTTTTAGAGTAATTTGCGAAAAACTGCAATTTACCCCTATGTTCTATTTTAGCAATGGCGGCCATGTTTTTCACCGAATCAAAAATATCAAAGGCAGTTTTGTAGAAGACACCCTAAATAACAATCATACCAAGTTTCACTCCTTTTGATCCGGCGGTTGAAGAGAGGAAGATTTTTGAAAAGTTGAACGGACAGACGACGGACGGACGACGGACGCCAAGCGATGACAATAGCTCACCTGGACCTTTGGTCCAGGTGAGCTAAAAACTATATTGGTTGTCTGACATAAAACTAGACATTATATACATGTATGCATGAATAAAATATAATAAATATTTATATTATGATATTGAAACAAATATTAGCAATGATATTATTCTTATACATGTACTGGTATATTCGCATTCTGCGAAAGACTTTTGAGGCAATTGTTAAAGAAGCATAGCAAAGTAAAAAAAAACCCAACATTTAATACCATTTTTGCTGAAGCTAGGGACAGGATATTTTTATCAGCAAAAGATATGGACAGATTACTTTTTAGCTCACCTGGCCAAAGGCCATGTGAGCTATTGCCATCACTTGGCGTCCGTCGTCGTCGTCGTCCGTCGTCGTTAACTTTTCTTCAAACTTGTTCTCCTCTGAAACGGCTGCACAGATTCAAACCAAATTTGGTCTGGTGGTACTTTAGGGTATCCCCCACAGAACTGATGTGGGGATTTTTGATTCGTCGAAAAACATGGCCGCCGTTGCTAAAAATAGACCAGGGGGGTCAGACTACTGTTTTTGGTTTGTAAATCAAAAAGTATAAGAGATCTGATGCCACCCTACTGCTTCAGCATCAAAAGTTCTACAAAGGTCTCCATTTGGTCCAAGTTGTCAGATGACCCCTTATAAGGGTTACAGCCCCTTAAAGGTGAAAAATAGCGTTTTTTCATGTTTTTGCCCTATAGTATGAAAACTATTGCTGATAGAGAAAAGCTGTTGCTTGCTTAAATGTTCAGCTCATTTAGCTCTACAAAAGTCTCCATAGGGTCGAAGTTGTCAGATGACCCCTTATAGGGGTTACGGCCCCTGAAATAATGTTTTTTCATGTTTTTTGCCTATGGAATTAAAACTATTGCAGATAGAGAGAATCTGTTGCTTGCTTAAATGTTCAGCTAATTTAGCTGTACAAAAGTCTCCATAGGGTCGAAGTTGTCAGATGACCCCTTACAGGGGTTACGGCCCCTAAAATGATGTTTTTTCATGTTTTTGGCCTATAGAAAGAAAATTATAGCAGATAGAGAAAAGCTGTTGGTTGCTTAAATGTTCAGTTCATTTAGCTCTACAAAAGTCTCAAAAGGATCGAAGTTGTCAGATGACCCTTAATAGGGTTTACCGCCCCTAAAACAACCTTTTTCATGTTTTTGGCCTGTAGAATGAAAACTATAGCAGATAGAGAAAAGCTGTTAAAAAATAGAGTATATATGGTAAATACTTTCGAAGTACCATTCAAAATTCATTTATCCCGTATCAACATATATCGTCACTAGTCAAGGGCTACTACCGGTATCTTAAAAATATGTTTTAGAGAATTATAAACCCTATAAGGAAAAAATGATCTAAATGCATAAATCTTACAAAAAATATTCAAAAACCCTCGACATTTTTCTGTAATTGCTATTCACAATAACGTTACAGTACACACAATTCATAGCAAGCAGGAACTGCTTATATTCCAGAGCACCTCAGTTCACTCTCGTTACGACTAGAGTTCGTGTAGCTAATTGATATGCAGTATACTAGTAGTTTTTGTGCTTCCGTGTTTTATGCGTTGTCCGTTTTTTCGTCCTGTTCTCGTCAAGGTGTTCACTGGCTTTGTGTCTGCCTTTTCGGACTTTTGAGTCCCATTGGTACCTCTGCTTCTTTCATATTATTGATAAGCACATTTGATTAAAAAAGCGCGTGTATAATCAGAATCCATGCATCGTACCTATAGTGTTACAAGCTTTGATTTAATATATGTATTTCGTTTGTATCTTTTTAGATAGATTGCCATTTGTTTCAAATCGTCCCAGGCCCCGTGTATTTGATGACAAGAAGCTGATCAGTGAAAAGTGAAAAGTGACTGAAACTTTCATCAAATTGTCAAGGATAAAAAAAGCCTGAACCTTACGGCGCTACAGTACATAACAGTCTGAAAAACAATAATTCCAAAATAAAAGCTCAGACACTTTTAATACGCCTGGCAATGTTCTGTCTTTCGAAAACAATTTAAAATTCAAAAATTCGGAATCTCATTGCTCTGTCAGTAAACGCGGATAAAAAATGTAAATCTTGTACGACCTTGTAATAAAAATGACAACAAAGTTCCAGACGATAAATTTTGCTACGCCTGACGCGCGTTTCGTCTATCAAAGACTCATTGGAGGCGCTCTACCAAATATATTGAAAATGCCAAACACTTTATGATAATGAAGAGCATAGAACAGTAGAACCAAAAATACCAAACTGGGGAACCAAATTATTGCTAAGATGATCAACCTATGTCTGGGGTATAATAACATCAATAGTTAAGATAATCTAAATAGCATAATATACCAACCGATTTACGGACTAGAATATGATTTTTGTGTGGATTATTCTATTTTGGTGAAACTAAAGGATTTAGAAATTCCCACGTGTGGCACGGCCATTTCCTTCTTTAGTCTTTCTGTTCGCGATAAAAATGATGAAACTCCATCCTTGTATTGGATACAAAAATCATAACAACCCATACAAGCATTGCTTTAGTTTAAACATATTCATTTATTTATTTTCTTTATGTATCCTGGACTGGGAAACAAGCTTACTGTTTCTATAAATCCCTCACCAGCTAACAGTTTGTGAGTGTGGCCTTTGTAGCGGCCCCAATATTGCCCTTCTCTTATCGAACTTTACAAAGGGTCTTTAACGTGCATGGGGTATTGCTCTCCACATTCACGGGACAACCTATTTTCGTCCCTTCCGAAGGACTAGCATCGTTTCTTGACATTGCTTTGCTTTATTGCCGGGTCATCCAAATACTAGTATACAAAAAAAAAAACACTCTTTTAGTTCTGTTGACTTCAATAATGTCGCCAACAAAATTTGACTTGAACAAATATATCAACCGTTGTTAATTGTCACAGCTATTGAATCGAAGCTTTTGGCACACTTAATTGGGAATTGGCAATGCGACGGATGTGCTATAGCAAGCAGGAACTGCTTACTCTTCCGGAACACCTGAGATCACTCTCTTTACGACTTGGGGTCATATTGTTGATTTCTGTTCGGTTGATTTTGTGGTTTTTTTTTGTCTTTTGTTTCTACGTGCTGGTTGTTCGTGTTTCATTGATTTTGTCATTCAGTCTCATTGGGACTTTTGACACTCGAACGCACCATTGGCGTCTCTTTGCTTCTTTAAATGTGTCCTTGATGTTTTTTAATCAGTTTTAGTATCTACTTTTTCGGACTTTCGACATTCGAATGTTCAATTGAAACTTCTTTGTTTATCCCTTGTAAAGCTGTAAACATTTAAAATACCTATAGAAACACTATACCAGCATTTTTAACCTTGCGTTTCTGAATTTAAAAGTCGAATTAATACCATTTGCGAATAATAGATTATGAGCAAGAAACGGAGGGATATTATCAGTATCTTGCTGGTCAAACAAAAAAAAATCTATGACGACATACATGCTATATGCACCAATAAGAGTTCATAGACAAAACTATGGAGTTTTCTCTTTGTTACCAATTTTGATTAAAAAAAAAAAACTATATATGTGCCATGATCGAGCAGTCCAGCTCTAGGGACACCATTCACAGTAAAAAGATGTTCCAGAGATTGCAAGTTGTCTCTAAAATAGTGTTCCTCTGTGCCCATGTGTACGTAGAGGTTCGAATTAGGGAGTGTCAATTAGCTGCACGCAGTCATAATTTGAATTCGGACTTTTGAAGAGCGAACAAAGTGCTATTCATAATCAATATTATAATATGTGAGGTAAAGAAGAGCTTACAAATACATGTAGTATGAAATATGAAAAAGATTTGAAAGCATAAAAACACTGATTTTCTGCTTTGCTGGAACAATAAAACAAAACAAAAATATGGTTTAGCCTTTTTGTGAATTTATCGTCATGCCCGAAACCGTTTTTAGATATTGGTTGGTGAAAAACTAAAATTCTTTCGAAAAATAAAATTGGAACCAACCAACGTTAAGGTAGTTAAAACAAAGAACACTATGAAACATTGCAACTTCAAAACTGCATTTCAGTTGAGCTCGATCTGTATAGACAGTGGTTTAAAAAAAAATCGGTAATATAAAATGGGCTTTGTTCCTAAATATATTGATAAAGTTGCATCTGTTTTAATATTTAAAGAATATGGTCAATATGAACAAATTATCAAAATAATCAAGAAAAAAATGTTGGCACATGTGCTTGTTATGCTATAAGCCGCTATAATTTTATCGGGAAATAGGTTATCTATATTTTTTAACCATTTTTGCATTGCCGCTGACCCGTTTCTTTAATCCATCTAAAATGTATGACCGAGTAAATAAACTGTCACATACAAAATCAGATGCACTCATGCAAAAAGGTTAAAAATGTTATACACATTAGGAACACGAAGAGCATATAAGAAATAAAACCTGAGTTGACGAATTGAGCTCAAATAATAACTTGACAAACCTACTCTGGTAGAAAAAAAACCTTAAATTTTGAAATATCAACACACACAATTTCATAAATTTGACACATTTTCCAACACAAAAGAGTTGATGTAAGAGCGGGCTTACCGCGTGGAACTAAAAATCCATCATCATGGACTATAAGAAATCAAAATAATTTCAATATTCAAAACGTTCCAGGCAACATTACTTTCTACAGTATTTCTCAGTAAATTGATATAGGCATATAGGGTACAGTGTTTTCATGTTTTAATAATTTTGATAAAATAAACATTTTTATCCCGAAAATGTTCTTTAAATAAAAATCTTTTACAATTATTATCTTTCAATATGCTTGTTATATCACACCTTAAATTTATCATAAAATTTAAGGGTACATAGTACAAAATCTTGTTGTTATCAAATTCAGATTAATACATTAAGTTACTACATTATATCAACTAGTTATTGAGTTTCAAAATGAAGATTTATTATGTTGTTGCTCTTCTCCTCGGATTAGAAGATGTTTATGGGATGTGTAGCACTAGAACCCTACTTGGGTGTGCTGACTATTTAGGATCCAAAGCTTTTACAAAATACGTCTATAAAGCATTGATACCAGGCGACTTTATATTTCATGGTATGTATGTAACATTTACAGATATTAAAGATTTATGACACACAAAACCTTAATAAAACGAACGTATTTCATTTGTTCGAATATGATTATGACCCCTCTTTTCTTTTTCAATTAAGCAAATTTTAAAATGACCCATCTTTTCCAATGAGCGAATTATTGGCCAAATATGACTCTAATCACTCAAATGAAAACGATTAATTCGCTAAATGAAGTGCACTACTCTGGTTAAAACAAAATTGAACGCAGAACACTACAAACAACAAAAATCTTTTAATTTCTAAGATACTAGTATTATTAAAAGAATACCATTCATGATTTGGTTGTTGGTGAAATTAAAGATACGAAACTGTAACATGTAGATATTTCCTATAAAATACGACATTTTTGTTTCATTAACTGCAAAGATTTGATAATTACCGAAACAATGACTTCTATTATATATCTTACAATCAACAAATCTTAAGGTACCGACAAAACTCTCCTGTTACCGTCTGAGGAAGCACTGGATAACATCCCATCAGCTGTAAAAAATGCCATGGATACCAACACAACATTTCTGAGGGATGTCTTAAGGTTCCACCTAGTTGCCAGTAAAATCGACTGTACTAAAATGGGCGACAACTCCTTGGCTGCAAGTAAACAGGGGATGATGTTAAGATTTAACAAATACAAGGAACATGACGAAACAACAAATGAGGTAATTATTCATCCAAGATTGGTAAGTTACTGGGTCAATTGGCAAACACTCAACATAAAACCATCGCCACGCTCTCGCTACGCTACCTCTAACCACCACCTGGTGAGAGGTAGCGTAGCGAGAGCGTGACCAGGTGAGAGGTGGCGTAGCGAGAGCGTGACCAACCGTGGGTTTCCGACGATGCATAAAACACAATTTCAGAAAATAGTTTTCATCCTCTGCAAACTACTCATTGACGCTTTGACATTCATTGTAACTGATAAACAACCCAATGATGCTTGTCGAAATTCTATAACTGAAAAATTACTCACCGATACCTTTCATTCTCTACAACCGATGAACTACACTCACCGACGCTTTTCTTTTTGTCGCAATTGATTAACTTCTGGCCTTCTGCAACTTATAAACTTCTATCCGACGCTTCTTAATCTTCCGCAACTAATAAACTAACCGTCGTTGCTCCTCCACCCTCTGGATCTGTAAGTATTCATCGACGCTTCTCCGTTCTCTGGAACTGACAAATCTCTCTTGGTTGAATCGTGAAGACGTGAGGACATAAAAAGTTATATAAACCCTTTTAGAGGTAACTTAAAGGATCCGTGTTCGAAGAGTTAACCACTAAAGTTAACTGATAACTAATAATTTGATATAATTTAATGGTTTAATGGTGTTTTTGAACATGTTGGGTGAAAGAGATGCATATCAATAAATAAAAAAAATATTATGAGCTTTCTGTACACAAAAATTCTTGTTTCATTGCACCTATATTTTTTTCAACAGCCCTTGATTTGTCATCACTAGAAAATGTATTTATCATAAGGTCACTTTGCTTTATTTTCATTTTTACCATTTCTGTTTAACTCACCAATAGTATAGTAACATTATATAACAAGCAATTTGCAAAAAGAATCCTTTTTTAACTTTCAGACAAAAATAATACGAACAGTCCAGGGAGCTAAATTTCTTGACTCGCCAGAGGAGCCAACTATATCTGGGAGTGTCTGTGTGATAGATAAACTACTTTATAATATACCAAGGATGAGTACATATCAGTATGTCACAGAAAACAGAAATTTGACCACACTTCTACTTCTGGCTTCCAGAGCAGGCTCACTGGATGTTTTCAAAAGTAAGCATTTAAAAATGTCACCTGTGTAAGTTTTAATAAAGGTAATGACAAAACTATTGAGCTGTGATGATTAAACTCAAATGTCCATAGAAGAAAGAAGCAAAGGTGTACCAAAGGGGTAATCAGTATCATAAAACCGTGAAGACAAAGACAAAACCGGCAGACAAAAATCATCACAACAAAACAAACCACATAACAACATAAAACACACACACATAACAACAAAACCGCATTCAGCAATAATATGACAAAACAAGGCAAAATCACACCATCGAATTGAAGATAACAATGTTATTTTACAAATTACGCTAAAAGAATGACAATATATTACTTTAATTGCCATGAAAATAAGAATTCATTTGTTTAGACAATGGCATGATATGACGACAAAATATTTTTTTTTGACATACACATATATTGAACCAATTAAAAAAAATGCATCACACATAATCTCATATTATATGTTACATTTTTTTTTCAGAGCAAAACATAACATTGTTAGTTCCAGAAAATATTGCTTTCTCCAAACTAGCACCGGGTGTTTTACAGAACCTGAGCAATAACCCGCAACAGATTGATAGTAAGATGGATTAACTGTTTTTAGATGCATACCTTATCTTAGGTACTGTATTAAAATGTGACATCAAAGAAAATACAAATGATATAACATTTTACAAAACATTCTTAAAGTTCAAAACTATATGTACATGACTTGTTGAACGGCGATTATACATTGTCCTCCCACAGGGACTTGCTCCCCTCTATCAATATTTTGTTAGAGTCAAAGTTTTTCCTTTCCAAAAACATCCAAACATATTTTCATTCATTGCATTTCGGCCTCATATCGAGCTTTGTTTGGCAATTAGTAAAATTTGGCAATTGCGTGGACATGACAAGCATAACGTCTACGATAAGTCTCGAAACTCAAAAACAACTCGAAACAAGTAGTTTTTCGTACCGCACATTGACTCTTAACAAAATATTGATAGAGGGGAGCAAGTCTATGTGGTCCTCCTCCTCTTCATCATTATTTGTTGGTTGTTGCACATCTCATTTTTTCACGGTCCTCTCTCTGTGATTTAAAATAAGTCTTCACTCTCACTAATTTAAGTATAAATAAAACATCAAATAGTTGAAAACTGACGAGTAAAAAACCCCAACTTATTTATTTATTTATTTTCAGGTATACTTGCAAAACATATGGCAAACTCTGTGCTATTCTCAGAAGGATTGGCGTTTACCCAAAAGTTTAAATCATCAGCTGGTACTTCATATCCAGTCAATGTGACAGGTAAAAATCTTTGCTTTCTTTTATTGCCATTGTCGTGGTAAAAGTGATGGAAGAATACCATATTTCTATTAACCACTCGCATCAGTGACTGCATTGGAACTAAGAAAACAGGATCCACATTTTTTTTTTCCAAAGTTTATCTATTTAATGATCATAATTTCTATGGATCTCCATATAATAAATAAGAATATTGCTACATGTATGTTTCGTGTTGTTGAACAAAAAATATGTGGTTGCTCGTATCGGTGTATTCTGCAAATAAAGTTAAAGAAAAAGTTTTGCTTACGCTTAAAAATTTAGGTAAATGGTTATAAAACTAACATTAATGTTTTTTTAATTTTTTTTTTTAGGTAGCGAGGAGATAATTCAAAAGAAGTGAACAAAAATATAGTTTATTTGGCTAATTTGGTCTTTTTTACCCAGACTTAATTATACAAGCGTTTATCACTTTTAATCCTTTCAATTTGCAGGTGGTGAAGTTTACATTGGATCAGCAAAAGTGGTGGAATCCGACATTTCTACATTCGGTGGTGTCGTCCATATCATCGACACCGTTTTAGGAGATCCAAAAGAAATACTGGAAGGCGTGGTTAGTTGGGAAAAATCCAAAGGAATATTAACGGAGGAAGGAAAGGATAATGTTGATCGAGAAGTGAAAACTGAGGAAAAAAAGGAAAGGGACGAAATAAAAAGTATGGAGAAAAGATACGAAAAGAAAGAAGAGAAGAATAAAATACCACAAGAAGTAGAGAAAGTCGGAACAGACGAAGAAAAAGAGGAAAGTAATTTCATTAAATCACAAAAGAAAAAGGAAAAAGAAAGCTATGATCAGCTTTATAGAATGATTTCGTCTTTTGATGAGGAGAGTAAAAAAGAAGAAGAAATAAAGTATCCAGAACATGACTGAAAAAGATAACTTGACCCATTGATTTATTTCAATTAGATCTAAACTCTTGTCTATCGTTCAAATTCATCATTACATTATATTTTTTTGTCATACAATTCAGAGTTTTATTTTTGAGTAAGTGTGAATTACAATTAAAATTATCGAAAAGCAATATAACACGAAACTGCAACCACGTTAATGGAAGCGCTTTTGAATTTTAGTTTCTGAGAGAACAAAATTAAAGTACCGACAGCTGGAAGAAACCGCCTGGTTCCTGAATTTATGGCCTCTCTCTCTCTTTTTTTACATTTGTTACCCTTGTGTAGTTTAAAAAGGTCCCGTTACTACCGGGTTTTTAAACCTGGGTTGGTAAGCCAATAATTGTGTGTAGGTCGACCATTTTCTCGCCCTTCGCCTCTGGTTTGTGCCATCTTTTCTGTCGGTGCTTTGTTTCGCTTCTTTAACGGCCTTTGTCTTTCTCTTTTTGTCTCTTCCTAGTTGCGGTTGACTTTTGAGGATGGGACAAAACTAAAATCAGACAACGTATAAAACGCGGAAACACAAAAACCACTAAATATCAATTAACAACGCGAACTCTAGTCGTAAGGAGAGTGAACTCAGGTGCTCCATAATATTAAGCGGTTCCTGCCTGCTATAGCACACCCGTCACGCTGCCAATTTCCAATTCAGTAAGTCAAATCCGTAAAGGAAGACAAAAAACAGCCCCTATTCTATCGTATTTATCCAAAGCTCAACTTATTAAAAAGCTTAGCCGAGCGCAGCATGATACGACCGCAACATGTTTTAGGCCCAATATGGATAGTCAATTGCTCTGGATACATGCAGCCCATTGAACATGGCATACCTGATTTACCCAGATAACAAGTTTTCGTCGGTATTCAACAAACTTATATTTTCAGTATTGACACACGCAGTCTTTGGTGGACTTTCTTCCCAAATTCCACAAGGATTTTGTTTTAAAAAAAGACCAAAAATAAACTTATAAACAAAAATATTTACTAGTATCCTTTTGGCCCCTTATTCAGGATATCCACTACCTTAATATCAATATCCGCGATTCCAATGTGGCATTCTAGTGTCAAAAGTCCGAAAGGGCAACGGAAAAACCAGCAAACACGAACAAGAACAGCACGAGGAAACACAAAACATAAAAAAAACACGCACAAAATAAACCAAACAGAAATCAACAACGTGAGGTACACGGTTGAACTCATGTGCTCCAGAAGAATAAGCTGTTCCTGTCTGCTATAGCACACCCATCGCACTGCTAATTTCCAATTCAGTGTGTCAAATCCGGCATGGAAGACAAAACAAAACTCTATGACAACCAACGTCTGCACTCATCTGTTAGATAGAATTCAATATCTATCTACGAGTGAATGGTGTCTACCGTAAAATTTCTCGAGTGAAGACAGCAAACGAGGAGCAACATAACCTTGTTTTAGCAATTTTTTAGTCAAACGTGACGCTCTGTCAAGGAAATCGATGTAGTTCCCATAAGTTGTGGAGATACGAATCAATTGTGATGCGTAAACTCTATAAGCTGGAGCGGGCGGAATGTTGCTGCACAAGATTGGGAAGTTGACCATTGAATAGTTGAAGTCATCACGTTTTTCATAGAACTTTGTTGAAAGTTTTCCTTTAGAATCTATTTCGAGATGTAAACCTAAATATGGAGCAGACTTCCAATTTCCTGAGGATATGAGATGAAGAAAGTCACCAAATCATATGACATCACGTCATAACATTAATATTGCTAGCCCGGGGGGTGGATATGAGTGTGCCGCAATATAGGGTCTACTTTTTCAGACATCAAGGTGTTGAACAGGGTTAAAAATTCAGACCAGCTGTTACCAACAGGATTACAAATACGTGCAAGTCATAAAATTTAAATTTTAACCTTAGAATACTTCTAAAAATGAAAGTTCCGGATCTATTTCACCACAAAAAGTTATCCCCATTGTGATTTTCTCTGAACGGCTATATATACAGTAAAATATATACTAGTAAACAAAAGCATTTTGATATTGTCATAACACTTTACAGGGTATGATATAAAATGTCGCCGCTGGCATAACAGGGTATGTTTTTTCGCAAATTTTTTGATACTTACAGGGCCCGGTTCAGAAAAGACCAACGGCACAGGCATACCCTAAATTATAGGCAGTAGCCCCCCCCCCCCCGGGATTGCTAGTTAACACATGGTTGTTGCTTCATTCAAGATATTTACGGAGGTTCTCTTCTTTTGCTCATAGACAAATACTGGATTTCTATCTCTTAGAATACATGAGTTGATGTATTATTGTCGTTTGCTAGACTGGAACTTGAAATACTCCAAATTCATCTTGGCATCCCGAACTGCTTACCCTAAGGCTTCCGAGTCACATGAGCTCCATGAGTATGCATTTTATGAGTGCACTATAGTTCAGTCTGTGTTTTGTTTTGTTGTATTTTTTTCTTGTTTCGGATCTCGACTTTAGTTTTATTGTTATTGCAACATCAAAAATACTTTTAATACTTTCGAGTAAACCTTTTTGTCAATTTATCAATTACATAGTATTTTTTGTTGTTGGTTAGAATGTATATTTTTTACCTTGAGGAAAAATGACAAGTCTATTGTAGCTCAAGGAATTTCTAGCGGAGAGATAACAGAAAATAAGCTCTTTTACCTAGGTGACGTTAGAAAACTATAGATCAGACCATAGACCAAAGCACACAACAGTTAAAAAATTCATATGCAAGTTTGAATGCATGTTGGTCCAAATTTTAGCAAACATTTTGATTTTTTTCTTACCAACAAAGGAACTTAAACACAATATGTCGTTCATACTCATTTATTACTATGAAAATATGACAAATACAATTTAGAATTGTTCTGGGCAATCATTAGACACCGGCAACAGTTTAACTTAAGTGATATTCGCTTGACGAATCGTGTCTTGTCACCACTATAATTTGCTATTACTGAATAGAATGTTTAGTGAAAAGATAAGTTCAAATTTATTTGTTCAATTCATAAAGTTAATCAATAAATAAAACCCCGAAGATAATAAAGCATGGGTTAAATGTTCTTTTGCTATTTTAATTCATAGAGACACTAACTTATGTCTCGCCTATTGGCACAATCGGAAATATAAATTACTTGTTATTAATCTGAATTTTCATCACCTAATAACTGTTATGATAGTATCAAACTTTAACTTTTACATTTTTAAAAATTCAAAAAAGTTGCTCATTTAAAAACCCCAAGGTCAAGTTCAAAAAATGAGGATTCTAGATCTGACACAACAATATATCAAGTTTCATTAACCTAGAACTTATAGTTTATGAGATATAAAAGTTCTATTAATACCTTCTCTTTGCCATCATATGTATTTAAAATGGTCAAAGTCACTCAACCCGAAAACCAAGGTCAATGTCATAAGATGGGGACACAACTGTGTTAAGCTACTGGGCATATGCAAATAAAGTTTCATCAACCTAGGACTTATAGGTCTTGAGATATGAAAGTGCTCATAAAACCTTAATTTTGCTATGATATATATTGAAAATTGTCATAGTCACTCAACCCGACAATCAATGTCAAGGTCATCAGATGGGAATGCAACGTTGCTAAGCTATGTATACCAAGTTTCATCAACCTAAGACTTAATAGCTTGGAGGTGCGCTAATAAAAGTTAACGCCGCCGGTAAAGTAACACCTATGTCCCGTTCTACTTCATATAGGCGAGACAAAAAACGGCGATTGGAAGTAATGAATTGTTTATGGAAGAACATTACACTCACAGGAGTTCTCTAATAATACAGATATGGAACACATACAAACTTTTGCAAGAACATCACGAAAAAGTGGTTTGGTTTGTTAAAGTAAGTAAGGACGCCGTTTTAGCTAATACATGTATCTTAAACCTGATATTTACACGGAGAAACGAAGATAATCAAATTGACCATCCTTCGTACTTTGTTTATGATAAAGTTTGATGCAGGTCTACCTTTGTAAGTATCCAATTCAACTTCTCATCTGGCATTCCAAGCACAAATGCGGATTCTCTACATTTCTCTTTGTCAAGAATAAGTGTATAACTCATAATAAGTTGGTAAGTATTTTGGTACTAACATATGTATTTAAAAATAAATGATACGTGCAAAAAGATTTAATATCATAAAAATGCCCTTCAATGATCGGGATTAGGGAAAATAATCGATTTGAAGAATAGAAAGAACCAAAGTAAACCCTTTTGACTATGATGGTATTCTGTTTGCATGACGGGAAGCCGAATAAACACCCGAAAAGTATGTCTGTCCAATCAAATCGCCGGAAAATTACGAACAACATAACCTTACTACTTGGCTTATTTCACTGTCAAATTTAAAACTCGAACCCAGGAGTTGTTTGTTCTGTATGAAATGATTATTTTGAAATTTCTGATTTTGTTGTTGGTTGTTGTTGACCCATCAGAATCTACAACAACCTGTGGTTATAATTTACATGCGTGCGAGTTTTATCCGTGGGGTGCTTGGGGAGCATGTAACGCTACATGTAACGGTTATAGGTATAGGTTAAAAGCTATTTGTTGTGAGCAACCTAAAGACCACCATAGAGACTTTAATGAATGTCTTCAAGTCTGTAATGTTACCATGGATGAATTTAAGCAAACCAACTATGAGGAGGAAAGATGTGGACCCGATTGTAGTGAGTAAACAGTATATATTTTGTTATTTTGTGTAATCATTTAAACGAAGAACCTTATAAAAATTGGTATCAGAAATTATATATACACAAATGATCATTTTAGAATCAATGAATCCAAATGTTTTAAACTCTCAAAACTAAAACAAAAAATGCCTGTAAATACAGAAACAAAACAAAATAGATATCACAGAGAAATGACTTAATTTTCTATTATAAGAAAGTAATTGTATCTCCTTACTGAACTTAAAGAGAGACAAAGTAAAGTTTTGTACACAGGACATAGTACCAAGACTGCTCTTTTGTTAAAAAATATATATGTGGTACCGGCCACTTTATCTTTGAAAGGAATCTAGGATTTTATTCTCAGTTAAAACAAAATCAAGAGACACACAAAATAAAAAAAAATGAGCCAAACGCAAATGCCCCTCGCAAATGAATTTATTTTTTTACACATTTGCACTCTAAATGAAATGTATTCAGGTCAATGTAAAAAAATATTTTTCGGACAAGGAGCTAAGTAGACATATTTTCCAAAATAAAAAAAAAGTATTTTATTTTACCATAAAATCCCAAGCCTTGCGGTAAAAAAATAATTGATGCTTAGGATAATCTTTTTTTTTGGTGTTAAAATATTTAATTCTTAAAGCGTTCTTTTTCTCTCCCTGTCATTTCTAGCTACTGTTCCGACACACACTACCCACGCCCATCACTCAACGTGTGGGTTCGGTTTACATGCGTGTGAGTACTATCCTTGGAATGCTTGGACAGCATGCAATGCTTCTTGTAACGGATACAGATACAGAATAAGACCCATCTGTTGTGAGCAACCTAAAGACCACCATAGAGACTTTAATGAATGTCTCCAAGTCTGCAATGTAACCATGGAGGACTATAAGCAAACTATGTATGAAGAGCAAAGATGTGGAACCACTTGTAGTGAGTATTACCATTACAAAACGAAAATTTTAAGAGTTAATTAAATATACTAGTACTCACATTTTAACTAAGGATTTCTTTCAGTAAATATCTTATTTGTCAAATTCTAAACCTTGAAAAACAACCCTTTTAATTTAGTCAAAATGTCTTCAGTTTATACTTTGTATTTGATGAGTAAACTCATCATCATCATCATCATCATCATCATCATCATCATCATCATCATCATCATCATCATCATCATCATCATCATCGTTGTTGTCATCGTCGTCGTCATCATCATCATCATCATCATATCATCATCATCATCATCATCATCATCATCATCATCATCATCATCATCATCATCATCATCATCATCGTTGTTGTCATTGTCGTCGTCATCGTCATCATCATCATCATCATCAATGATGCCGTTGTGGCTCGAGCGTTGTGACCGTCGTAATTGTTGCTGCGGAAACTGATATGTTAAGGTAAGTATGATTCTTTGATTCTGTTGATTATTTGTACTTAAGGCATATGTTAATCAAGGACAATTAGTTGCTGTTCACAAAGCAAAAGATATTGCAGCAAAAAATATTGAAAATCTAAACAACGGTGATCATAGTAATGTGTTCCTGTCCCTCATTGTAATAAAAATTCTTCAGTGTCCAATAATTTGAACAAACACTTAATGAATTACTTTGTTACCTAATGCAACATTTTATGAAAATTTTATTTATGAAAATTTTATACGTTTAGAAAAATTATTTGAGTGAGATAACATAAAATGAGCTTTTTAGCGTAGATGATGGATTATACTCATAGACCAACGCATAAGATAGTGACAATTCAAAGATACATGTATGTCAATATTTTCTAAATCATGTGAATTTTTGTCTTACCAACCCAGGAACTTCAAACATTACATGTATGTCATTCGTATTTATTTATGACATTGGAAATATAATCAATACAATTTAGATTTGTTCTGGGCAAACAGTAGAGACTGGCAACGGTTTTACAGGGAACATATTCTCTTTAAGAATCTTGTCTTGTCATTATTACATTTGCTAAAACTGAACGACAAGTTCATTAAAATAATAAGATAAATTATTTTCTTAAGTGCGTTTTTTAATTATTTTTTAAGATTTATGTAATACAGTTTACCAATAAGGATAAAACCAAAAAGAGGAAAACATATATTTAACTTTTCTTGTGCCATTCTTTTAATTGGTTTTCTACATGTACAAGTTCTTTACATTCCGTATAACCAAAGGAGTGAGTGAGTTGGTGTTTTACGCCCTTGCGTCACAATGTTCCATGGTCATTGACAGGCAATGGATACAGTGAACATGAAATGACGATAAATGAAATATGGGGATGTGGTGGGAAACAAAGGAACGGTAAATTTTGAAGAACCACAGGAAAAGGGGAGAGGAAGGTAGGGGCGGAAAATTTAGCCTAAATGGTGCATTACTTGGCGGTCCACAAAGGGATCTTTTACGTGCATTAAGCGTGGCACTCTCCACACACGTTGGCCCACTGATGGCCAGCAGTCAGGGTTTCCGTATTATAGACCTAACAACCCCCGTGGACGAATGCCACCCTATTCAGCCACCTAGTGTACACACTTGGTCGCTCTGTGGGCTGAGCATTGACCCGACGTCATCATCCAAAGATCCTTAGTCGCCTCTTACGACAAGCTATATAGGCTCTGATGTGGGCCTTTTCGGCACCCGGGCCCCGCACGGGGCTATAACCAAAGGAAAATGCATGTCTATATTTATAGCAAGTTTTCAAAAATGAAACAAGAAACATGAAGTTGGATTTGGAAGTGTTTGGTATTAAAACTATTCAACATAATGAGTACACTCCTACCGGGGTCAGAAGTTATTATGTAAATAAATTTAAATTGACCAAGTTTTAGAATAATACAGATAAGAAACAAAAACAAAAGTCTTTCAGAACGTTACGTAAAATTATTTTTGCTTGTATAAGTAAGAAATGACACCGTTTCCAATAATACCTTTCACATTATCTTAAACCTGGTATTTACACAGAGAAACGAAGATTATTAAAGTGACCACTATCTTCAAGTCTTAAAGGTTGTTCCCTGTGTCGATGAAGATGACCCTGTTTATTGTGTTAGCGGTCTTGTTTTCTTCGTCTTGTGCTCTAAATATACCAGAGGAGGCTGAAAAACTAGGAGCTAAAACCCTTGTGGAGTTGGTGAAAGATGCTGGTTTGGCTGATACTCTCTCGGGACCAGGTAGAGTACACAAAAAATCAGTTGAAAATTGTTAATTGTTTAGAAGAGTTAAAAACACCACAAAAACAGTTTTATGCATATGAAGTTTTTTTTAAATATTGTCCATTCCCATGAACTTAATCAGAATGTATCAGTTTCCATCGTGTCCTTTCTAAATTCAATATTCTATTGCTGTATGTGCACCAATTTTATCAAATAACACCTCTAATAAGGTAAGTTCACGTAAAAATGGTTTTGGTAGAAATTTGTGTTTCGATTTTAAATCACAAAAAAATAGAAAACCGACGATATAAAACATAATCCAAGATTATTACCTTTTTCCTTCCCGGACAAAACATATTCTATTTAAAACCTTTACCAAGTCAACTTTACGTTAATGTTGGGAAGTTTTGTTCATTTGTCGTGAACTCCTTCCAGTGAGGCTAACCATGTGTGGATAATGATAACAACAAAACTACCGAACTGGAATGATCATTCTCATATATCCAAGAAGAAAAGACAGAACAAGGCACATACCAGAGAAATTGAAGATCGTAATGGTCCTTGCTTGGTACAGGAATTTCTTGAAAAGAAATACTGGGTTAAACTAGGTTTTAAAGGGTTAAAATTGGATATTTCTTCCTCCTTTTTTATGTGTCTCGGGGGTCTTATTTCACCAGACTGATTTCAATCCAACCTTATTCAGAAAACTACATACACTACAGTTTTCGCTTTTTTTAAAGTTGAAGTGATTGTTCGTTTAACAATCATTACTATTTTTTTGGCATTTCAGGTCCCTTTACAGTATTTGCACCGACTGACCAAGCCTTTAGTATGCTGCCAGCTGATATACTTCAAAAATTGAAAACCGACAAAGAATTGCTGAAGAAGGTTTTAACATTTCACGTTCTCAGCGGGACTGTTTTGTCAACAGACCTGAAAAATGATATGACAGCTGAAACTCTAGATACGGGGTCAAAGCTTCGAGTCAACATTTATGGTAAAGTAAGTGTAAGACTTGTCGGGTTATAGCAATATAAACAGTCTTTAAAAATTAGAATGACAATAAAGTTCCAGACATTAAATTTTGGTACGCCTGACGCGCGTTTCGTCTATTCAAGACTCATCAGAGGCGCTCTACCAAAAATATTGAAAAAGCCAAAAACTATATGATTATGAAGAGCATAGAACAATGAAACCAAAAATACCAAAATGGGGAACCAAATTATAAGATGGTCAACCTATGTCTGGGGTAGGAAGAACCTTAGGGTTTAGACAATTTTGAAATTTAAACGGATAATTTAAAGCTTTGATGTGTACATATTCTCCAACACAAAAGTGTTGGTGCCGGAGCGGGCTTACCTCGGTATTAAAACTCCACCAGCAGCGCTAACCTTTACTGGTGTTAGAAATTAAATTGACAGCAAAGTTCTAGACATTAAATTTTGCTACGCCTGGCGCGCGTTTCGTCTATTCAAGACTCATCAGAGGCGCTCTACCAAAAATATTGAAATTGATCGCTGTTTTTTAAACAATAACTTCGATATTTTAGCAATGAAAATGAGATTAACTTATTATTCTTTCATACCTGCCATGAAGAACCTTTTTTTTATTTCAGGTCATAGCTATTGACGGAAGTAAAGTAATTTTAGCTGACAGAACTTGCTCTAATGGAGTGATTCACGTAATTGATCAAGTGTTGTACCCAATTCCTGATAAGAACATTGTCCAATTTGCAGCAATGGATCCCAGCGTATCACAACTAGTGTATGCAGTAACACAGGCAAATTTAGTCGAGACACTTGAAGGTAAACAATATGATAAATCTTTTTTACCAAAAAGGGGCAAAAATAAATATAAACCAAAATTGGTTCAAAATGAAATGATAAAAATTGATTCAGGTGTTAAGCGTGAACTAAACTTTATTTATCATTCTTGACAAAAAAATGTATTTACCTTCAGACCCAGCTCAAAACTTTCTGTTCTGTCATTACTTTGTGTTTAAGACACCTTTCAAAATTTTCCTGCTCTTAGTTAATGTTTTCATGCAGTGTCATCTGATTTTTGTCTTCTTTTATTTTTTGCACTTTAATGCTCATTTGGTACCCATTTCCTTCCTTCGTATAAAAAGTGCTACAAGAATACAATTCCATGTTGTATTTCTATATTAATCAAAGAGGAGGGCATTTTTCATCATACTAGTACTACATTATGTATCAATGGTACGTGTACTTTGTTTTAGGTGGACCATTTACCTTGTTTGCACCCACAAATGATGCCTTTGATAAGCTCCCACCTGGATTCCTGAATGATCTTCTGAAAAACACAACAGCTTTAGTTGGTAAGATATCAGTTCACACTACTTTTTATCAAATGATACTGAATGTTCGTTTGTTTGTTGGTCAGTTATGGTTTTACTCTCAACACACGGCAACACGATTTCGGCTCTATCAGGGAGATGAACATGAATCGGGTGATAAAATGGACATGAAATGATGATGAAGTTGATCGGATATGGGGGAAAAAGGATTGGGGAGTTTTGACTGCAGCAGCTACTGTTAAATGATGGATGGGTAAGATCGGACAATTAATAAATTATAATTACAAGCATTAATGTTTATATATATACAAGACTCATAAAAGGCACTCTAGTCACTCTTGAGAACATAACATAATTTAAAAAATGCCCCATTTAAACCAAACTTTTGACAAAGATCAACCTATTCCTGGTGAAGTATGAACCGCAAAATACAACAAGAGGCTCCCAGGAGCCTGAATCGCTCACCTGACATATGTGCCTGAAGTAAAGGTTATAAGGCAAAATCTATTTAACGTTGAAAGGGTCATAAGATTAATAAGGGGGTCATCTGACAATATGGTGGATCTAAAGGTGCTGATCACTTTTGTTGTCAGTCAAAATCTAAAAATCTGTCACCCTTTTTGAGTTATTTGCAAAAAAATGCAGTTTAACCTAATGTTCTATTTTTAGCCACAGCGGCCATGTTTTACAACCAATGAAAAATCCCAACAACAGTTCTATACACCTAATAATAATAAACAATAATACCAAGTTTGGTTCCATTTGGACTTAAAGTGTCAGAAGAGTTAACATTTTCAATATAAGGAAATGCAGTTAAAATGCTCAATTTTGACCTTCCAAGGGCAATAACTCCTCAAAGGAAAGGTCCTACAACGTTGACCCTGTTACAAATTTTGTAGATATAGATGCGCTTAACAATATGCAATTTAAATTTCTCAAATATCTTGTATAGTTTTCAAGATATTGAGCTAAACAGGTGCAAAATTTGCAAAAAATCCACAAAAAGGGCAATTACTCCTACATGGGTTGTTGGATTTTCTTCAAAATTTCAGAGCTGGTAGATCTTGAGGTGCTTATCACTTTTGTTCCCAATCAAAATTTTGAAAACTGTCACCGTATCAGAGTTATTTGCAAAAAACTGCCATTTACCCCTATGTTCTATTTTTAGCCACAGCGGCCATGTTTTACGACCAATCAAAAATCCCCACACCAGTTCTATTCACCTAATGCTAATAAACAACTATACCAAGTTTGGTTCCATTTGGACTTAAAGTGTCAGAGGAGTTAACGTTTTCAATGTAATGAGGAAATGCTGTTAAAATGCTAATTTTTGACGTTCTAAGGGCAATAACTCCTAAAAGGAAAGGTCCTACAACGTTGACACTGTTACATATTTTGTAGATCTTGATGTGCTTAACAATATGCAATTTAAATTTCTCAAATATCTAGTATAGTTTTCAAGATATTGAGCTAAACAGGTGCAAAATTTGCAAAAAATCCACAAAAGGGCAATAACTCCTACATGGGTTGTTGGATTTTCTTCAAAATTTCAGAGCTGGTAGATCTTGAGGTGCTGATCACTTTTGTTTCCAATCAAAATTTTGAAATCTGTCACCGTTTTAGAGTTATTTGCAAAAAACTGCCATTTACCTCTATGTTCTATTTTTAGCCACAGCGGCCATGTTTTACGACCAATCAAAAATCCCCACATCAGTTCTATTCACCTAATAATAATAAACAACTATACCAAGTTTGGTTCCATTTGGACTTAAAGTGTCAGAGGAGTTAACGTTTTCAATGTAATGAGGAAATGCTGTTAAAATGCTAAATTTTGACGTTCTAAGGGCAATAACTCCTAAAAGGAAAGGTCCTACAACGTTGACCATGTTACAAATTTTGTAGATCTTGATGTGCTTAACAATATGCAATTTAAATTTCTCAAATATCTAGTATAGTTTTCAAGATATTGAGTTAAACAGGTGCAAAATTTGCAAAAAATCCACAAAAAGGGCAATAACTCCTACATGGGTTGTTGGATTTTCTTCAAAATTTCAGGGTAGGTAGATCTTGAGGTGCTGATCACTTTTACCCTATGCCAGAATTTTGATATCTGTAGCCGTTTTTGAGTTCTTTGCAAAAAACTGCATTTTACCCCTATGTTCTATTTTTAGCCACGGCGGCCATGTTTTACGACGAATCAAAAATCCCCACATCAGTTCTAAGCACCGAATGCTAATAAACAACCATACCAAGTTTGGTTGCAATTGGACTTATGGTGTCAGAGGAGTTAACGTTTTAAAAAGTTTACGGACGGACGACGGACGACGGACGCCAAGTGATGACAATAGCTCACCTGACCCTTCGGGTCAGGTGAGCTAAAAAGGAATACAGAACGAATTCATCAAATCTAGATCGACAATTATAGAATTCTAATACCCTGACATTCTATGATTTTGACCTCGTTTTAGATGTTCTGACTTACCACGTGGTTTCCGGAACTGTATACAGCGTCGGACTATCAAACAATCAGATGGTAAAGACAGTCGAGGGAAAGGAGATAGCTGTCAAAATTGAAAATAGTAAGATAACGATAAAACCTTTTTCTGAATCTTTAGCTTAGAAATAAATGACCAAATTGTTGATTCTTTGGTTTTGTAAAGGAAAATAAGTAATAATTGCTAGACTTGATACTTATAACCTTTTTGAATGTGCCGTATGAAAAAAAGTTATACAACAAAGTTTCAATCCTTCTGTTACAATGTTAATTATTTTAAGCTCTATAATGTCTGAAAGTAATGCTTATAAATAAGATGTTATCGTTAACTTTTACCAACATGACTTTTTTTCTGTATTTCAGGTTCAGTTATGATCAATGATGCTAAAGTTATAGCAGCCAACATACCAGTGACGAATGGAGTCATTCATGTTATTGATACCGTTCTTGTTCCTAAATAAAAGACTTAAGTTAACCTTTTATTATGCTCTATACCTTTAACCAATAAATATTTTATGAAAGGATATGGAGTAAATGAACATGAGACCACAACACATAATATATATTTGGTGTAAACTGTTCTCACTTCTTTGATTACCGCACAAAAATTTGGAGGCTTGTTTCTTTTATGAAGGATATTACAATAATGATTAATAACCTAAAAAAAACCTTTGATGGAGTGAGTATGCATTTGTTTACACAGTGAATAATAAGAATATATAAACATTTGAAACTTGATTTCCGTATTTTGTTGGTAAGGCTACTTTTGAGATGATACAAGCAGAAACTCACTCTCTCTACATCTCAATTTACATTCCCCAGTCTAGTTTTGTATGCGAGTAGTGAGTTCGTGTCGCTGTGTAGTTTTCGTTTGATTTCTCTTCAATTTTCTCTCTTGTGTTGCCGTTTTAACTCACAAGTCTCTGAGTCTTGTTTAACAAGTTAAACATTAGATGACTCATGTCTTTTATCTTATTCATGTAAAATGGTGATCAAACTTAACTTTATGGTCTCTACTACATTACGAAAGAAAAACTGTCGCCGTTTTGAAATTTTTTGGGGTCTTTTACTACTGTCCTAGCCTTGGTCTAATATGACTTTTATGTTTTTGACCGCAGCTTTACGTTATAAATTAAATAACTCTAGAATAACCTCTTGGTCCACCAGCAGCTGTGATCGACACAGTGTAGAATAAAACGATGAATTGTTAGATGCTCGATATGAATCAGTTTTCCAAGTCAATGCGATCCACTTAGTTTTTAGGACCTTGACAGCATTATAATTCTTTAAAAAAAAAATGTTCCATTTTTCAATCTGGTTAACATCAGATGTTAGTTTGGCTCCGTTTACTGCGACCAATATGCTGATCGATTTTAATCATATCGATATCGCTAACATTTAGCCGCCGTAATATATAAGCAGCACCAGAACTGCTTTTTCATCGGCTAATGTTTTGAGAGCACTTACTTTAATGCTAATCTTCGCGAAAAGTAACAAACAATTTTATCATTTGCATGAAACACCATTTAGCCGTGGTGTCCACAAACTTCATGAACTTAATAAATACCAAGCAACGCAGGGTGGATCGCAAACCCTGATCGCAAAACCTGGATTTGCGATTTTATCTATAGTAACCCCATAGTAACCTCTCGTCAAAGTATTTGAAACAAATAATTCTTTATGATATCTTTAATACACCTTCAGTAGCACCTTTAAAATGTTACTTATATATTCTCGTACCGTTCTAGTTTGTCTCCTTTCTTTAATCATGCATTTCATGACTAGGTTCTGAAGAACAAATCTATAATAATAGATAGTAGATTCACACGTATCGTACATTATAAAAACACATTTAAAGCATAATTTTAAAATCACTAGTGTGTGTTATGTTTGTAAATATTGCTGTAACATATAATTTATGACAGGATAGATGTCTAAGGGTCCACGTCTTGTATTTAGAAAGGACCATGTGAAATGGTCAGAAGGAAATCCAAGATTACACGTGGACACATATTTAGGAAATTATCTTATCTATTTATAGAAAATACAGTACTAAAGTACTATGGAAATATATTATAGACTTTTTATATTGTGGTTACTTATTGTGAACCTATGTCGTGCTGAAATCCTTCCTGATCTGGCTAATGCGCTAGGATGCAAGAAGTTTGTGAAACTACTGTCAGATGCTGGACTGATGGGAATGTTATCAAGATCAGGGTCAGGTAAAAATATTCTTTTTATTGACTCCCCTCTATCAATATTTTGTTAGGCAGAGTCAATGTGCGGTACGAAAAAATGTAACAAAATATTGATAGAGGGGAGCAGCTCCCTGTGAATTTGCCCAGCTCCCAAGACGTCAAAATTTTGATATGACCTGATATATATTGGGAAGGTATTCATGTAAGAGGTACATTGTCACCGTATGGACTCGTAAGCGGATGAAAAGGTGATTCACGTACTTTGAAATGGTTAATAACACACTTTGAAAAGGGATAAATGGATTAAAAACAAAACAAGGTATGTTTGAGTATCATTTTTCGTTACCCATTTCAATTATATATTAAATGCCATGGCTCACGGAACACTTGAAACCGTTCCCTTTCTTAAGATGCATAATATTTTTCGAAAGAATGTTTCAGTTTTCTTCCAACTTAATGACAAAATGATGTTACAAAAAAAATAACAATAAAACATATTTTTTTCTAATGAAATCACCCTTTTTAAGAAGATAATGTGCATACACGTGCTTTTAGGAATATGAAATATATCAAAACACCGTTTTTTTATAGGCACGGATCTTACAATTAAAGTTATGCCCGAAAATTAAAGTAACGCCGACTGAAAAGGTTATCAACCGGTAACGCATATAAAAATGGTCAAGAAACAACAAATGATTAATGCTGGAGGGGATGGTTATATAACGATAAATCTTTCTCATTCCGAAAGAATCAATAACAACCTGTATTACTCAGTTTATATACTCTCTCAAAAAAGTTACGCAACAGTGGAAAATTTTCCTATATGTTTTAAGTAAACCTACCTTATTATAAATTGAAATTGCCAAGCCGTTTTTCAATATTTTTTTATCAAATAAAAACCATGAAAAAGACAAACAAGTGAAGTTTATTTTTTTATGATTTGGGCAAATCCTAGCTTTTACGGTTTTTGAAAGAACGCGAGTAGAACATTACCAATGTTTTTCCACGGAAAATATTAGTTGATTTAAACGGGTTGTTGACGCATAAAATTAACAGTTGATTTGTACTTGTGATATCTTTAAAAACCGGTGAGGTGACGTTTTTTCAAAAATCATAAAAA
Organism: Arcuatula senhousia; assembly: GCA_963971305.1. Taxonomy (NCBI): domain Eukaryota; kingdom Metazoa; phylum Mollusca; class Bivalvia; order Mytilida; family Mytilidae; genus Arcuatula; species Arcuatula senhousia. The sequence goes on along the minus strand of OZ020303.1, from coordinate 22,998,400 downwards.
TAAATTTTAATTATTTCTCGTTCTCTTGGTTTTTATTTCATTAAAATCGGTTAAAAAATGGCTTTGCAATACAACGATTAACTTAGGTAGGTTTATTTAGAATAAATAGGGAAATTTTGTATTGTTGTGTAACTTTTTTGAGTGAGTATAGATCTACTAGTCAGTGTCTATGTTGATGACTATGGCTGCAAAGAGCAATGTAACACATACAGACCGCCGTGCAAAAAAACGATACAATTCAAATTGAATCATTATTTAAAAAAAAATACTGCTATGAAATAAAAAGTTGGGAATCCTAATTTTGGTAGAGCAAAATCTAATGTCTGGAACTTTGTTGTCATTTGAATTTATGAAAACTTCTTCTTTGAAAACATGTACAGCGTCATCGGCTATTCCGTCAACTATTTCGATCAAGCGTATTGAAACATGACATTTAAAACCATTTATTTTAAACATACGTTTTAGAATAGAAAGTATTTATCAAATGCATTTTACACATATGAACCCGAAACACAAAACATGTCCATTTTAAAACTCTCTCTCTGAACCTTATAAATCGAAGGAAAATTCCTTGGCAAAAGTTATCTTCAAAGTCGACCACATTGTCTGACATTCAACTCCCTTACTCACTTTAAAACAGTCCGCGTACAATTTTGTAAGCACTATACATCAATAAAAAAATAAGGAGTACATTTTTTTCAGGTAATATGCCAATAAGAAAGAAAAGCAGACTATGGCTTAACCGACCAAAACAAAAATGTGGAATTAAAAGACAACAATTAAACCCTACATGTATTCCAACAAAAAGATTTCGCTTCGATTTAGAGTCTGAACAAATCCGAATTCAAATAAATCCTTCTTATCTTATCATGCAAACGTGTGTATCTGATTTTAACTTTTTAAAATAAGCTAAAGTCAAAACATCAATATTACTTGTACTTACCTCAATCATAAGATTTAGCCCTGTCTTTATGCAATTGTGTGTTGATGGGTTAATCGAGTGCGCCGTACTTGTTAATCTATAATTAGTCGCGATAGGCTAAATTTAAACAATACACCGGTAAGAAGGTAAGCATACACCATGATTCACACAAATAGATTAGTATCTCCCAATATCTTGACGCAGCGACTGAAAGAATATTCCTTGATACTGTTTTAATTTGTAAATAAATATAGTTTAACTAATAAGTCGCATTATATTAGGAATGACGATTCTTCAATTCTGGACATTGTATGTCAAATTAGAAGTGGCGAAATCAAAATTGCGTCGATTAAATCAGTCTCTGAATTGCCCAGTATTACAAAAGAGATATATTTCTCAATCAATACAAGCATTAATTTAATAATTCAAAATCGTCAAAAAGCAGTTTAATTTGTGGTTTTTTTTTTATTTACTGATAGTTTGTAGAAATTAAGCTATGTAGTATAATTTTAAATGCATTGAAAATACTTTCAAATTAATTTTATGCTGGAATTTAGTTAGCTATTTTAAAAAACTCCTGTCCTTGATTGTTGGTAGTTAAGTTTATAGCCAAACGTTAACATCAAGTTTGATAGAAAAGCAGGCTTATTTAAAACAATCAAATAAATTAAACTTCTACGCGTGCTTTCTTAATTTCACAGCCTCTTTTCGTTTACCTGATAATTAAATTTATTTTCCAAACAGTAACACATATTTATGTAAAGATGTATGTATAATTATGCAATTAAAGATTGGGTTATTCATGTTTTTTCGCCGCATGTATATGCAACAATTGATTAAAAAATATTTTATGAGAATAAAAAACAAATATGTAACAAATTTCGCTTTATTTGCATTATTGTGTTGTAATTTAACACGCATTGACCCTTTTTAGCTTTTCTCACGTATTTTGTAACCTTTTCGCCCTGCGTTATCGGTGTATCGGCATTTACAAGCGACATATAAGATAAATGTACTCATTTATCATGTTAAGACATTCCATGTGATAATGATTATTCTAAAAATATTGACCTGTTTGAGCAGAAATATGTGTAAATATTTTTTTTGTCAATAAATTCATATTTCAAATGAAGTATTGATTTTGTAAAGAGGTTGTGGAACAAATCGTTCAATAATGAATTATGATGCCACCAAAATTAAACACCTACAGATATGAGGTGTTCCGTGCAATAGCATTTGTTTTTATATAAGAATGCCTACTGGGCTTATTATAGACCTTTTTGATGACATATTGCTATTTTTGAAAATTTTGCCTTTTCAAAGTGTGTTATTAACCATTTCAAAGTACGTGAATCACCTTTTCATCCGCTCACGAGTTCATACGAGTTCATACGGTGATTGTGATAAAATGAACCGTGATGAAGGCAGATGGGGACTCAAGTCTATCGGCATAGGAAAAACAGGCTTTCTTAATATTGTGGCCACTGACCCAGCAAACAAAATGGCATTAAAGTACCTGTGGCATGTATTCGAGCTATGGACGCTACTTTTTGTTGACTTTTACGGCCACCTAAACGCTGCTATACGGGTCTATTCTTTTTCAATTTTTGACCCAATAAAGCTTTTTTTTCCATCCAAAAATAAAAACTCTTTATAAATCCAAAATGATCCACTTTTAATGGGTATTTTACACTTTTCTACAACAGGACCATTTACTTTGTTTGTTCCAAATGACCAGGCGTTCAAGCAGCTTCCTAAAGGCACACTGTCTAGAATCAGGAAAGACAGCTTTCTTTTGTCATCCATTATGAGGTATCATATACTCAGCTGGAAGCTGTACGCCCGGGAGTTTACCAATGACCAGAGAATCGTTACCTTAAATAACAACATGAAAATGAGAATCAACTTCTATGGCAAGGTGAGTGAACTCTTTCAGTTATGGTAAAGTTACAATTGATTCTACTCTCATGCATCCCTTGCCGTTTGAAAGTTGTCTTCCAAAACGGAAGTAGCGTTCTTTGTGTTTCTTAAATGCGTACAATGTGTACAATTCGTATATGCAATTTGTTGTAATTTTGTTTTTGTTGTTTTTTACTTCTGGTGATTCCAAGGTAACTATTGCTAACCCACTCTTTTTTACTTGTAAGAACTATTGAACAGCACCTAGATAGCTGAATGTTTTTAAGCTTATGCTTGAATTGTCACAGTTTAAGAATTCTTTGTTCTTTGTTTTCATATTCTAATACATGCATGTCATGAATGTTGAAGATTATATTTTATTTCAGACAATGACTGCTGATGGAGCTGAGGTTCTACAAGCGAATCAGGAAGCATCCAATGGAATCATACATGTAATAGACAGGTGGCTGTACCAGCTGCCAAGTCAAAATGCACTGCAGTATCTTTCAAGCCACGAAAATTTCACAAAATTTGTTTATCCATTTTTCAAAGTTGATTTACAACATCTTTTGACAGGTATGCAGTTTAAGCTCTATAATCATTTTTACTAATATCTTTTTCCATTCTTTTGCTCAATAAATTGTTTAAGCACTTATATATTGTCTACGATTAATTTATGTTCAACTTCACATTTGTACAGGCTTAATGTTTTGAATTGTTGTTTATGATCTTTTATGGAAGCATCTATTTATTTTGCAAATTAAAAGTGCAAATTGTTAATACGTCAAAACAAACTATATGTTTCAATAATTAATCATTCATTTCGTTGACAATGTTGATTTTCTATTTCATCAAACCCTTCGAAAATATAAGATTTATAGGTTCTAACATAAGGTCTTGGAAAAGACCGACTGATTTTTCACAAGTCATAGAATTTTTCAGTCTTTTTGCGAGTTGAGCGAAGCGGTTTTCCAAGAACACATGAAAGAACCTAATTCTTCCGTAAAAATAAACTTTAATAGACTGAACTCCTAGCCTAAGGTAGCTTCATTTCAATCAACCGACAGTTTGGAATAACATTGCATTTCATTTGTCGACATCAACAACCAGCATCAATACCGACAGTTTTCATTGGCTTATTGGGCTGTTTGAGATCGCTCGCATCTAAACCTGGTCATCTCACACCGGAGAAAGCCATTTACGGAAGAAAACTTTGTCTATGTTCACGAGGAAACAAGCAATCTCGGCTAGTTTTAAAGAAAAAAATGTTTTTCACTTGTAGATGAGCCACATACTATATTTGCACCAGTAAATAGTGCGTATGACAGGGAACATATACCTCCTGTGTTGTTGATTAAGTTTTTACAAAATGAAAAAAAGCTTGTTCGTAAGTACTTATATAATAATCAGTCTTTACTTTAATTGCTAATTTTATTTTAAAATCAATTACTAGAAAGCATTTGGACTTGTTCATATTGGAATATGAATTAAGTATATGCTCTATATAAATAGAAAAGGTAATTAAAAAAATACAAAAGCGTCAATATTGTGGTCAGTAATTTCTTTTAAAGACAGAGGGCATTTTGACCAAGCTGATTCGACTTACCTTTTCTTAAAAGAAATCCAAAAAAAAAAAAACAGGTCCGTTTTAATGCAGCTGATGAAGATTTTACCCTCGAAGTATCCATTTCAGAAAACTTAAGATAGTATTTCTATTGATACTGTAATTGCTTTGATATAGTGACGAAAAAAATGTACTGGTACAGTCACATTATAAAATGAGATTAACCACACATTTTTATCCGTTTGAGACAAACTTCGATATTTCGTTTCAGCTGCCCTTAAATATACGGTAGTAAAGGGTACTTATTTTAAAGCTGGTCTACCAAACAGGACCTTAGAGACAATAGATGGGAAAAGTATTAACATAGAAAATAAATCAGGTATTGATAATACATGTATGGTTTGAAATAGAATGTACATTTAAAGAAAGATAGATAAGGACTTATACAGAAAATGTCATTTATTAGTGCATATGAATAAGCAACATGTAATGAAAGGATAGTTTCTCTTAATGAAGACTAGATAATGATTAGACTCTCGTTCGCTTATTACTGATTTGCATTCGTTCATTCTAAATAATGAGTCTCGTCTTCAGAATGTTTGAAGTTTGGCGTTCTTTAAAAGTTAAAACTGAGTATATTGACTATCCCCTTTTTCATTTTAGGTAAATTGAAGATTGATGACACAACAGTAATCCAGTCTGATATTCCGGTAGTTAATGGTGTGATCCACGTTATAGATCAGATATTACTACCTCAATACGAACCATTCTAGTATTAAATCTGTTGTTTTATGATATTCTGTTGTTTTATAATATTAACGTTTCTTTTGTTCTTTTCTTTCTTTTTTATTTTTAATGGACTGTTTATGTTAAAATATCTACACAAATAATAGGTCAGGACCAGTGTGGTTTCCATTAGTCTGTTAAGTTATCTTTAGCTTTTGAAATATCAAAATGGGAATCTGAATCTTTAAGTCCATAAAAAGACTATTACATGTATAGACAACTAACGATAATGATAAAAAGGCCATACAAAACTTAAACTGCGATTCGCAAAGCAAACTGCCATAAAACGAAATTGAGCTCATATGCTGGGGAAGTGTAAGCAGCTCCTGCTTGTGACAACTGCCAATGATCCCGTTACAGTTATTCAATAGCTTATACAAAAAACTCACATTCTTATCCCAGTATACTTGCCAGCTTGACTAGAGGAGAAAAAAGGTTTTGAACTTCAGTTACATATATACTCTACAAAAAAAGTTACGCATAGATAGAAAATTGCCCGTAGGTTTAATGCAAATCGAAACAATTTCAAAACATTATTGCCGACCTGTTCTGCAACCGATTTTCACGAAATAAAATCCAGTAAAAAGAAAACAAATTGAAGATTGTTTAATTAATTAAGACCAAAATCCTAACTTCAATGGTTTTTAAGACATTGTGAGTAGAACACGACTAATGCTTTTCACGGAACATTTTGCATTGGTTTAAACGGGAAATTGAATCGTAAAATATACACTTGAGTTCTACTTGCAATATCTTAAAAAGCAGCGATGTAACGATTTTACTCAAAATTAAAAAAAACAATATCTATTTTGTTTTCTTTTTACTGGATTTTATTTCGTGAAAATAGGTTGCAGAACAGCTCGGCAATAATATTTTTAAAGGTGCATACTTAATTTGGACCCAAGTTAGAAAACATTAAAGTCGTTCAAATCGTTGAGCTCATTTTACACCATGACCACTGAGTATCAATTATACATACTATCATTTACCGTTGGCAAACTGAAGACGGTCCAACAAAATTTAACGGTGTAAGATGTTTGACAAAGAAGAGAGCAACAGGAGAAAAAGGAAGACAACAGATTAGGAAGCAAAGGTGTACCAAATGGGTAATCCAACACCATTTTACCGAAAAGACAAAGACAAAATCGAAAGACAACAAAATCATCACAACGTAACAAATTGCACAAATAAAAGAATAAAAAACAAAACAAAACAAAAAAAAAAACAACCAAACCACATTTGCTGCAAGGTGAACTCAAGTCGAAACGATTAGACGAAGGATTAGTATTGTCTACCTTTTTTTTCTCCTATTGACCTTTTTTTGTTAAAGTCATGCACAGGTAATTGTTTGTTGACTGTCCTGAGTTAGCATTAAAAAAAAGTTACATTTTAAACAAGAAAACGAGAAAAAAACCAAAGCGGGCACCACCTCCCTCGCAAATATTAAATCACATGAGTTTTTGCAAACTCACGTCAAAGCGAAAATGGTTTTCAAGAAACGCATAGGTTGTTGTCCAGTAAATTGCTCTTATTCTTTAAAGCATAACAAGTTAATTAGGTTTAAAAGGTGTGATTTTCCAAGATGGTACTTTAGATATAATGAAATGTAAATATTAAGAATACTCATATGTTCTTCTTCAGTGAAAAATTGAAATAGTATTAGTTGAAATTGATAAATGTTTAAAACTTTGAACACTGTCACAGGGGATGAAAAAATAAACATGAAATGGATGAAAAAAATGAACATGAAAGGGATGAAAAAATGAACATGATAGAGGTGCTAAATGAACATGATCAGGATGTAAAAAGAATACAAACGAGTTTCGTTTGCCCCTTGGAAATGTTGTGTCGAGTAAACTGTGAGAAAATTAAGTTGTGAAAGTTTTTCTGTTAAGTAACGTCAATAAGAAAGAAGGCTTTATATTTACTGGTTTTAATCAAGATGTTTTATCTATTGGCGATAGCTAACGATTGTAAAGGTCAGTTGTAATGTGGCCGAGAGTTCTCAGATATCGACAAAAAGGGGATGTCTAGCATGCATACGCATTAGCTATCAGTGGTGCAAGGATCAAAGGTGTACCAAAGGGGTAATCAACATCATAAAATCGTAAAGACAAAGACAAAATCGGTAGACAAAAAATCATCACAACGAAACAAACCACACAACAACATAATACACACACACACACATAAAAACAAAACCGCATTCAGCAACGTGAACTCAAGTCGAAACGAGAGTGAACTCAGGAGCTCCGGGAGAGTAAGCAGTTCCTGCTTACTATACCACACCCGTAACGTTGCCAAAGATCGATTTAGTGTTGTCAAAATCGGAAAGGATGACATTACCAAACTCTATGTCAAACCAACATCTGTGCTCATCTGAGAGATAGAAATCCTGTATTTGTATACAACCACATGATGTCTTCCGTACAATTGTTGAGTGATGACAACAACCTGGGAGCAACGTACCCCTGTGTTAACAATTTGCTTGTCAGTAGTGTAGCTCTATCAAGGAAGTCGTTGTACTCCCCACATGCTCTGGAATAACGAATCAATAGTGATACGTAAACTCCATATGCTGGAGCGGAAGGAATGTTGCTACAATTACGTTTATGGAACGATTGCACGGTTTCCCAAATACTCTGTTAACTGCAGCGACACCAGAGGACACACATCAAATGCGCAGTTCGGAAGTCAGCTCAAAATATGGCGTTCGATAACTTTCCAGTAAGTTCGCTGGTGAAATTTTGGGTCTGTGGTATTCGTTTGCAAGAAGCAAAGGTGTACCAAAGGGGTAATCAGTATCATAAAACCGTGAAGACAAAGACAAAACCGGCAGACAAAAATCATCACAACAAAACAAACCACATAACAACATAAAACACACACACATAACAACAAAACCGCATTCAGCAACGCGAACTCAAGTCGAAACGAGAGTGAACTCAGGTGCCCCGGAAGAGCAAGCAGCCCCCGCCTGCCACAGCACACCCGCCACGTTACCAAAGATCGGTTAAGTGTTGGTCAAATCCGGAAAGGATGACATTACAAAACTCTATGTCAAACCAACATCTGTGCTCATCTGAGAGATAGAAATCCCGTATTTGCATACAAGCACATGAAGTCAGACATGTTCTGTAGTGACACGTGTTACATGATACAACTGACGAATGGGCTCTTGGAAAAATTAATTAAAAAACCCTTAATATTTCGTCTATCTGGGAGTCTTGGTTTAAGTCGTTGGCAGTTCGTCTATTCGCCTATTGTGACGGTAAAGGAACCCCCCCCCCATGATTTGGAGAATGATTTTTGTTAACATTACCATGTAGAACTTGTGGGCTTCTGTCAACAGGGCACTTATGGATATATAGCATCATAAGAATGTTGTTTCGTCGTCTTGGTTGTTCTTAGTACGAAGTATTTTGGATATCAATCAATAGGAAAAGAGATTATGGCATTTCTCTGGCAATATTTTAGCTGATGGTCAAAATTTAGGATTAAGAATGTTCACTACGTTTTTTTATCTGTTAATTTACATGTATATTGTATCTACATGTGAATAAGCTATGTAAGCACGAAATCAAGTAGAGTTTCAAAGAGATGGTGTCGAAGGAACTGCATTATTGTAACTGAATGTCAATGTGAACAATAGTATATCTATATGAACTACTCGTTAATAAGTTGTATGTAAACAAATATATTCTGTTGATTCATCTATCGCCTATTTATGATATGACAATTCAGAATGAGCGAAATTCGACTATCAGGAATACTTAAGAACAGATACCAAACCAAATTTTATGGACTTATCCAGAAATATTGTCTCCCATTGCCAGGTAAGTAAAATGAAATTATCTGGAGGAAATCATTGGTAAATGGGGAAAGGTTGAATATTGATTGGGCACATATTCCTATGAGATCGAAGCGGACAATAATATGGACCATTATGTATATGTCACCCTCCTTTACCAATTCATCGCGAGCGGCATCTACATGTAACCTCTTCCGCAAACACTTTTTGGAGGGCATTTTATTTCAAAATATTTCATCATTACTAACTTATAAAAATGAAGGTAAAATACGAAAAATGAAGAAGTAATATTAAAATTTAGAATGCTTTAATTATGAAGCTGATTATTTTTATGCATTATTCATGTAATTATATAATTTATCAACAATCAACATGTATATTTTGTGTGAAGACATATGTGTTGTGCTCTTAGTCTGTAACACTAATTAACAACGTCTTATATATTGATTCATCTGAGGCACCACGTGCAGTTTTCCGACAGCTATCGGGGGACTGGTTCCTTTGCGATTTTAGAATAGTTTTTAAGGAATTTTATCCTAGCATAAAAGGTAAGGAATTTGAAAATCCATTTTTATAAGTTGATAATAATTAGGTTCAACGTATTTTTGACAGGTTTATTTTTTTAAATGTTGTTTTTCTCTCTTTGAAGTTCGAATTAATATGTAACAATTTGAATATGAATTCATTTTCATCTTGTTCAACAAAAAATGAAACTTTGAACATTCAAAATCAGGGGTTCTGGATTTGAAATATCTTTCCTTGTGATAATTTTGGAATTTTCGTGGATATTTTCAGCCAAAACTGGCCTTTGGCCCTCGATCTTTTTATCGGGCCTCGGGAGAGAACCCCTCTTTCAAATTCATATTTCCAGGTTGACCCCTGAACATAGTGTTAGTTGTTCTCTAAGAAAAAGTATTACTCAATCTTTCTAACACGACCACGTGCTTGCCACTGTCTAATAGAATACAAGGATAAGTGGAAGTTTAACTGCCCATTGGTGTATTGGACTAGTATTTGATAAATTCTTTTCAACTTTATTTAACCTATTTGTTGGTTTTGTTTTGTAGGCTACAGCCTTACACCATGCAGCTACCCCAATAACTTATCTTCACATCCTATCAGAGATTGTAGCATGCACAGCCCACTCCGTGTTAAAATACAAAATGCATTGAACAAAGCTCTACAGTTAGAGCATAACGATGTATTGTTTGTTGGTGGGAGAAGAAGGAACAGAAAACGAAGAAAACATGGTGAGATAGGTTGTTTCGCGCTCCATTGGTTCGCAGAACTTATGCAAAGTGTAAATAAAATACTAACATCGCTTGAGTATACTGAATAACTCCCATGGTTAAGAGTAAGTTAAAAGTGTTTTTTTTTCTTTCTATATACTAAAACATTAATTTCACTAAAATATCATTCTCAGAAATTTTGAATCAATCAAGATTTATAAAATTGGCTATAAAATTCAAAACCATGCTTTTGGCATCATTTCATTCAGTAGCTTCAAACCTACAGCTTCATGTTATAAGAATAAACATATGGCATTGTGTAACGGGGAAAATATGCAGGCAGCACCTTCTTTGATTGTCTGCCAAAGTCAATCAACAATGCATTCAGAGAATGATTTCTTACTATCCCAAGTCTCTACGAACTAAAATGAGTAGTGTTAATTATGGGGAGAAGATAATCTTGATTTTATAAATCAAATTATTATATGACTAGGCGTTAAGGTGTGTAATTATCCCCTCGCTAAGAACATGGGGTATTGCCCTGTAGGGGTGTCCGCCCGGCCTTCGTTACGCACGCCTCATATTTCATCCGCAACACTCAGTGGATATCCATGAAACTTTTACAAAATGTTTGTAGCATGCTTTTTAGCTCACCTGACCCGAAGGATCATGTGAGCTATTGTCATCACTTGGCGTCCGTCGTCCGTCGTCCGTAAACTTTTTAAAACGTTAACTCCTCTGACACCATAAGTCCAATTGCAACCAAACTTGGTATGGTTGTTCATTAGCATTCGGTGCTTAGAACTGATGTGGGGATTTTTGATTCGTCGTAAAACATGGCCGCCATGGCTAAAAATAGAACATAGGGGTAAAATGCAGTTTTTTGCAAATAACTCAAAAACGGCTACAGATATCAAAATTCTGGCATAGGGTAAAAGTGATCAGCACCTCAAGATCTACCTACCCTGAAATTTTGAAGAAAATCCAACGACCCATGTAGGAGTTATTGCCTTTTTGTGGATTTTTTGCAAATTTTGCACCTGTTTAGCTCAATATCTTGAAAACTATACTAGATATTTGAGAAATTTAAATTGCATATTGTTAAGCACATCAAGATCTACAAAATATGTAACAGGGTTAACGTTGTAGGACCTTTCCTTTTAGGAGTTATTGCCCTTGGAACGTCAAAATTTAGCATTTTAACAGCATTTCCTCATTACATTGAAAACGTTAACTCCTCTGACACTTTAAGTCCAAATGGAACCAAACTTGGTATAGTTGTTTATTAGCATTAGGTGTATAGAACTGATGTGGGGATTTTTGATTGGTCGTAAAACATGGCCGCTGTGGCTAAAAATAGAACATAGAGGTAAATGGCAGTTTTTTGCAATAACTCTAAAACGGTGACAGATTTCAAAATTTTGGTAGGGAACAAAAGTGATCAGCACCTCAAGATCTACCAGCTCTGAAATTTCGAAGAAAATCCAACAACCCATGTAGGAGTTATTGCCCTTTTTGTGGATATTTTGCCAATTTTGCACCTGTTTAGCTCAATATCTTGAAAACTATACTAGATATTTGAGAAGTTTAAATTGCATATTGTTAAGCACATCAAGATCTACAAAATATGTAACAGTGTCAACGTTGTAGGGCCTTTCCTTTTAGGAGTTATTGCCCTTAGAACGTCAAAATTTAGCATTTTAACAGCATTTCCTCATTACATTGAAAACGTTAACTCCTCTGACACTTCAAGTCCAAATGGAACCAAACTTGGTATAGCTGTTTATTAGCATTAGGTGTATAGAACTGATGTGGGGATTTTTGATTGGTCGTAAAACATGGCCGCTGTGGCTAAAAATAGAACATAGAGGTAAATGGCAGTTTTTTGCAATAACTCTAAAACGGTGACAGATTTCAAAATTTTAATAGGGAACAAATGTGATCAGCACCTCAAGATCTACCAGCTCTGAAATTTTGAAGAAAATCCAACAACCCATGTAGGAGTTATTGCCCTTTTTGTGGATTTTTTGCAAATTTTGCACCTGTTTAGCTCAGTATCTTGAAAACTATACAAGATATTTGAGAAATTTAAATTGCATATTGTTAAGCACATCAAGATCTACAAAATATGTATGAGGGTCAACGTTGTAGGACCTTTCCTTTGAGGAGTTATTGGCCTTGGAACGTCAAAATTGAGCATTTTAACTGCATTTCCTTATATTGAAAATGTTAACTCCTCTGACACTTTAAGTCCCAATGGAACCAAACTTGGTATTATTGTTTATTATTACTAGGTGTATAGAACTGTTATGGGGATTTTTGATTGGTCGTAAAACATGGCCGCTGTGGCTAAAAATAGAACATTAGGTTAAACTGCATTTTTTTGCAAATAACTCAAAAAGGGTGACAGATTTTTAGATTTTGATTGAGAACAAAAGTGATCAGCACCTTTAGATCCACCATATTGTCAGATGACCCCCTTATTAATCTTATGACCCTTTCAACGTTAAATAGATTTTGCCTTATAACCTTTACTTCAGGCACATATGTCAGGTGAGCGATTCAGGCTTTTGTGAGCCTCTTGTTAAAATTATATTTAGTTGATTCTTTTGGGTATTTTCTTTAGTTGCGTCTCTCTGTTAATCTAGTTCCGTTACTTGCGTAGGAGCGCAATTTGTGTTTACATGCCCAAAATCGTTTTTAGGGTGTTGAAGTAGTCATTTTCAGATTTTGTTGTAATTCTTTTAAGTAGGATCTTTTATGCATTATCTTTAGAACGTATTTATTTAATATACATCGAATGATTGAAGTGACATTTACATTCTCATCCAGGCAAAGACAAGAAGAAGTCAAGGAAGTATGAAGGAAAAGAAACACCAGTATTAAAGGCAAAGACATACAATGGTATGTATGTAAAACCACATGTTACAGGCCTTGTCAGTTTCATGGTAAATACATGTTCGAAAAATTTCAATTAAAAACACCAAAACATCAAGAGGCAATACCGGCACTACTGTTTAAGTCCGCATCCTTTAATGAGAACTTTGTTTTTATCATAAAATTAAACTGCATGTTTCTAAGTTATATTTCGGAGATAAAGATACTGGTGCTGTTTTTATGTATGCGTGTAACACAACATGAATGTTGGTTTTTAAAAAGGAATACATTTTCATAATTTCTATTGAATTATGACTTTTGGTTTTAGGAACCAGTGGTAAATATGTTGCTTTGTTGGCAGACGACGATATCTCCTTGTCCCCTAGTATAATTGATGATTTCTTTGATGGACACTCGGCAAACGGAAATACTGATGTCAATGACGAACTCGAAACAGTGAGTAAACACTTAATGATTAAAATCAAATCCTATCCAGCATTTCATAAGTTTATGTCAATTTTAAAGAGTCTCGTATCCAGAATATGAAGGGAAATTAAAAATAAAAGTTCAAAGTCTACTTGACTTCCCTTTTTAGCTCACCTGGCCAAAAGGCCATGTGAGCTTATGCCATCACTATGCATCCGTCGTCGTCCGCCGTCCGTCGTCTGTCGTCCGTTAACAATTTCAAAAATCTTCTCCTCTGAAACCACTATAACAATTTAACTGAAAATTTGCAGGAATGGTATATGGCAACAAACATTTTGAAATGATTCGATAAAAAACATGGCTGCAGTTACTAAAAATAGAACATAGGGTAAAACCACATAAAATGGCTTATAACTCAGCAACTATAACAGATAGAAAAAAATCCGAAGGATATTAGACTCTTCAGAATCAAAAGCTCTACAAAAGTCTCCATTGGGTCGAAGTTGTCAGATGAACCCTTATAGGGGTTATGGCCCTTTAAAGGTAAACAAAAACCTTTTTTTCATGTTTTTGCCCTATAGAATGAAAACTATTGCAGATAGAGAAAAGCTTTTGCTTGCTTAAATGTTCAGCTCATTTAGCTCTACAAAAGTCTCAATTGGGTCGAAGATGTCAGATGAACCCTTATAGGGGTTATGGCCTTTTAAAGGTAAAAAAGGCCCTTTTTCATGTTATGAAAACTATTGCAGATAGAGAAAAGCTGTTGCTGGCTTAAATGATCAGCTTATTTAGCTCTACAACAGTGGTCATAGGGTTGAAGATTTTAGATGACCCCTTATAGGGTTTACAGCCCCTTAAAGGCGAAAAATAGCGTTTTTGGGCTAAAGAATGAAAACTATTGCAGATAGGGAAAAGCTGTTGCTTGTTTAAATGTTCAGTTCATTTAGCTCTACAAAAGTCTCCATAAGGTCGTAGCTGTCAGATGACCCCTTGTAGGGATAACAGCCCCTAAATAAACATGTTTTCATGTTTTTGCCTTATATAATAAAAACTATAGCAGATAAAGAAAAGTGATTGCTTGCTTTAATGTTCAGTTCATTAGAAGCTCTTAATAAAAGTCTCTTATAGAGTCAAAGTGTTCAGACGGCCCTTAAAATAACATTTTGCACGTTTTTGGCCTACAGAATGAAAACTATTGCTGAAAGAGGAAAGCTGTGACTTGCATAAATGTTCAGCTTATTCAGCTCTACAAAGTTCTTCTTAGGGTTGACATCAAGACCAGGTGAGCGATTCAGGCTCCTGGGAGCCTCTTGTTCTAGCTATCTATTACAAACTCCGAGAGCCTTCTACACTTTTTTGATATTGTTTTAATATGGTTTATTGCAAAACTTGATTAATCTCTAACTTTCCTATTACTTTCAGCCCTACCATAATGGAGAAGATTCAGACGAACTACCAGAACTTTGCGACACAAAATCCGACATCTTGGAAGAAATGAACATTTCAAAGCTGAACAACGACAGACCACTAAGTTGTGATACCGGTTATGATTCGACAGACGAGAGAAGATTTAGGTCCGACTCAGAGCAAGAAAATACTGAGGATGAGGCTGAACTGGCAGTCGACAAAAATATTCAACAAGAGCGCGCTATAGTTCAAACTTTAGATGAAAGTAAAAAAGACAATCAGTCGTTGACAGACGATGTTTTCACAGAGGACGAAGACGATTTCGATGTTGAAGCTTCGTCTGAATTTCAAGAAAACAACCAGGAAAATTTGATGACAGAAATCCTAAAAGCCGAGGAAGATTTAAAATCACAGAACATCAGTGTAGAAGACAAGGAGATTACCGAACCCGCCACCAAGTTTAATGAGGATATAAAAGTGGAACAACAGGTCATTTTGAAGGAAACGATGAAGGAACCATCAGTGGAAAAGAAACTTCCGGAACCTCGAGTTATCACCAATTTTGACTATGATGATGAGGTTAGTATACTTTAGTCCGCCTTTTATGTGTACACAAAAATGCTATCAACACCAAAAGATAATTTCCTAATTTTAAATACTAGTATAGCCAGTATATACATGATACTTAACTAGAGGCTCCCAAGAGCCTTAATCGCTCACCTGGTCTTTGATGAAACTTGTAATCCTTAATTGTAAAGGTACTAGCGAATTAAAGCAGCTAACAAGTATATTATTTTCAATCTATAACTCAAAGGTGTTTGAACAATTCCATTTTTTACCTGTTAAGGGTAATACTAAATCCCTGAAAGTGGTCGTCAGTCAAAAAGACCCAATAGACACTTTTGTAGAGCTTCTCAAGCTGAACATTAAGGCAAGCAAAATCTTTTTAAATATGACCGCAAAAAATTGCGGACGTAATTAATGATATGATGCTATCGTCGTCTGCATCTGCGCCCGAGTCTGCCTTGTCTGTAAACTTAAGTGTAACCACGATTACTTTTATCTGATTGCTATGAAATTTGACAATGATGTTCCTTATCATTAAAGGATGGATGGGATTGATTTTGCGGGTCCCCTGTCATTTTTGTTTAGAAATTAAGGGCCAAAAATGCTACTTTTTTGTTTGTTCCGACAATAACATTTGTTCTGGTTAACCAAATGCTGTTAAATTTTACTCATAAAAGGATGAATGGGAATGATTTTTTTCTTTATTCGTTTAGAAATTAGGGGCCCAAAAAGGGCCAAAAATTAAAATTTTTATTTGTTTGCACAATAACTTTGATTCTGGTTGGTCAATTGCTATGAAATTTTACAATGATATGCCTTACCATTAAACCATGCATGTACATGGTATTGATCTTGGGGTCCCCTCTTTTTTTTCATTTAGAAATTTAAAGGGACAAAAAAAAGGGGGGAAATGCAACTTTTTTATTTCTCGGTTCGAATTCATTTTTGCAAGTCAAGTCTTGATAAGTAGTTGATACAAAATGGGAGATAATTTTTTTGCAAGCCCCTTTTTTCCGTTATAAAACTAGGGGCCAAAAGGGACCAGAAATCGAAACTTTTATACTTATTGTCCGATTTAAATTTTTTTTGCTAATTATAATTCTTGTCAAATAGTGAATTTTCACAAAATTAAATCCGCTCCTCGTTATTGCCGTTAGGGGGCAAAAATAAAAGGTAGCAGATATCCTTAATTATGGCATGGGCCAAAAGGGGTAATATTAGTTAAATTGTATTTTTGGTTTGCTTTTGTAAAGGAAGGCTGCATGTTTGCCAGTCTACCATGGGCTGCATGTGTCCAGAGATCAATTGACTATCCATATTGGGCCTTAAACGAACAGGGTTTGATATGTTGCGGTCGTATCATGATGCGCTCGGTGAAGCTTATTATTTCTGTCTGCAATAGATTTCATTCTATGAGCTGAAACACGATTTTGATCTTTTCAAGCGCCATAACCCCTAGAAGGGGTTGCCTGACAACATTGACCAAATGGACACATAATTTTGTAGAGCTTCTCATGATGAACATTTAAGGAAGCAAAAGCTTTGCTCTATATGCAATGGTTTTCATTATTTACGCAAAAACATGAAAAAATGTGATTTTGACCTTAAAAGGGTCATTACTCATTAAAAGATCGTCTGACAACTTCGACTCAATGGAGACTTTTTGGAAGTTTTGATTTCAAAGAGACTTAAGATCCTTCGAATTGTTCTATCGGTTACTAGGATTTCACTTTTTGAGTATAGGGCTTTAAAGGTGATTTACCTTTATGTACAATCACAGGCGTTTGGGTTCAGGATTATTTTTTTATTAATAACATGTATATAAAAAATTTCATACTCGTCTGTGGAAATAGTATATAGACGAGTATGAAATTTTTTTATATACACGTTGTTAATAAAAAAAAATAATCCTGAACCCAAACGCCTGTGGACAGGTCAGCTAAAAATGTAGTATTTTTCAAACAAAATAAAACAGTAAATTACTTTGGTTGCAAATAAATCAATAAATTTGCAATAAAAATGAAGAAAATGGGGAGGTCGTCATTAATTAACCTTTAAAAATTACTTATATTTAAGTAATCTTAATAAGGCACTGGGTACGGTTCAAGTAAAGTAACGTCGTTCATGCGTAAAATATAGGTGCAAGGACCTAATTGCTGGGGAGTGGCGTTGTGCTACCGAAGACACATCTAGTGGTAAAATATCATTGACCTCCAACGTGTAGTATCCGTCATATGGACTAAATACGCGGGGTGCCATAAAATGTGACGAAACTAGGGACAAAGGTAAATCAGTATACCCCCTCTTCTTGAAAAGGGTGTAAATAAGTATAGTTTATTTATAACAATGGTTTTTTTCACATACCATACTGTATTTTGCATGAAATTTCAGACAAGAGGCTCCCAGGAGCCTGAATCGCTCACCTGGTCTTGATGTCGACCCTATAAAGACTTTTGCAGAGCTAAATGAGCTGAACATTTTAGCAAGCAACAGCTTTTCTCTATCTGCAATAGTTTTTATCCTATAAGCAAAAAACACTATTTTTCACCTTTAAGGGGCTGTAACCCCTATAAGGGGTCATCTGACAACTTCGGTCCTATGAAGACTTTTGTAGAGCTAAATGAACTGAACATTTACGCCAGCAACAGCTTTTCTCTATCTGCTATAGTTTTCATTCTATAGGCCAAAAACATGAAAAAACATTATTTTAGGGGCCGTAAACCTTATAAGGGGTATCTGACAAATTTGACCCTATGGAGACTTTTGTAAAGCTAAGTGAGCTGAACATTTAAGCAAGCAACACCTTCTGTCTATCTTCTATAGTTTTCATTTTATAGGGCAAAAACATGAAAAAAAACGTTATTTTAGGGGCCGTAACCCTATAAGGGGTCATCTGAAAACTTTGACCATATTGAGACTTTTGTAGAGCTAAATGAGCTGAACATTTAAGCAAGCAACGGCTTTTCTTTATCTGCAATAGTTTTCATACTATTGGGCAAAAACATGAAAAACCGCTATTTTTACCTTTAAAGGGCTGTAACCCCTATAAGGGGTCATCTGATAACTTCGTTCCTATGAAGACTTTTTAGAGCTAAATGAACTGAACATTTAAGCCAGCAACAGCTTTTCTCTATCGGCTATAGTTTTCATTCTATAGGCCAAAAACATGAAAAAATGTTATTTTAGGGGCCGTAACCCATATAAAGGGACATCAGACAACTTCGACCCTATAGAGACTTTTCAAAATCCAAACGACAGTTTTGTAAACCATACCTCAAAGAACTACCACACCAAGTTCAGTAATTGTGAGACTTATGGTGTTAGAGAAGTTAACGTTTGAAAATAGGATGAAAAACACTTTATGGTCCTAGGATTTGACCCCATTATATCATTTGTAGATCTTGCTGATCACTTTTACCCTTGCCACAATTTTGATATCTGTTACCGTTTTTGAGTTATTTGCAAAAAAAAAAAACCCAAACTGATATTTCCCCCTATGTTCTATTTTTAGCCATGGCGGCCATTTTTTTCGATGAATCAAAAATCCAAACGACAGGTTTGTAAACCATACCTCAAAGAACTACCACACCAAGTTTAGTAATTGTGAGACTTATGGTGTTAGAGAATTTAACGTTTGAAAATAGGATGAAAAACACTGAAAATGGTAAATTTTTACAGTCTAAGTGGAAAAACTCCTATAAAGAATGGTCCTAGGACTTTGACCCCATTATATCATTTGTAGATCTTGATGTGCTTAATCATATGCAATTTAAATTTTTCAGATATCTTGTATAGTTTTCAAGATAAAGGGTTAAATAAGTGCAAAATTTAGAAAAAATTCAGAAAAAGGGCAATAACTCCTATATCGGTTTTCGGATCTTGAAAATTTCAGGGCAGGTAGATCTTGAGGTGCTGATCACTTTTACCATATGCCAGAATTTTGATATATGTGACTGTTTTCGAGTAATTTGCGAAAAACTGCAATTTACCCCTATGTTCTATTTTTAGCAATGGCGGCCATATTTTTCACCGAATCAAAAATCCCAACGGCAGTTTTGTAGAGGACACCCTAAATAACAATCATACCTAGTTTCATTCCATTTGATCCGGTGGTTTAAGAGAAGAAGATTTTTGAAAAGTTGAACGGACAGAAGACGGATGACAGACGGACGCCAAGTGATGACAATAACTTACATGGACCTTTGGTCCAGGTGAGCTAAAAAGGATAGTTCTTCGGGCTATTTAAGAAGAAAATCATTGATAACATGTATTTTATAATTCATCAGGAAGAAGAAGAGGTCTACACAAAACAACCAAGATCCCTGTTTAAAAGGAGAAGACAAGAAGAGGATGAAGAAACCAAGCCTTTGATTTGTTGTGGCAATAACAACGGAGAGGGCTTTGCATGCTGCACAATTCTCTGAGGCTTTCAAGGCCTGAACATTGCATGGATCATTATCTATAAACTCTAATAAATTGCAAAATTATTTTTATATCTATTTATACTTGTTTGGAAATTTATAAGGAACATTGATTTTAAATTTTGTTAGTCTATAATTATTTAAAATAAAATCTGTTAATTTTTGTTTGGAAACTTTTAATTCAAATTATTTAAAAAAGCATCATAAACATGATTTTCAAATTTTTAAATAATTTTTTGTCATATTTTTTTAGATGGAAATTAACCTTTTAGGTTAATAAAAGTGGGGGAAAAACAATTACAAAAACAAAATACTTCATTCATATCAGCCATAACATTTAGTTTAGATAAAAATAAATAAAAAAATAGTAAAAAGACTCAAAGTTAGAGGAAAAAAATGATTATAAGCTATGAATTCATGAATGGATTGTTTTAATTCAGGCTCCTGAATATCTTATATCATGTCTAAACCAATTTAATTTCAATCTTAGAGAAATGAATTTTCATTTGCCACAGCTATAGATAAACAATATTACACTAAATATTAAATATTTTTGTATTTTTTCTAAGTTAAAAAATTTAATCAACATGGCTTTACATTTTGAAGTGGTGTTTTATTCATTGTAATGTGAAAATAGAAAACCCTGTTCATATACAAGTGGTCAGTCAGAAAGGTGGTCAGAACGAGACAAAAGAATATGCGCTCTCCAGTAAATAAGGTAGAATTTGATTCGGCATGTTTACGTAGTAACTATGGGCATTAAAAAGTTTATTAGAGCAACTTTTAAAATAAATTGTGATATAAAATATGTAAAATGAAAGTAAACAACACCGAATTTGCCTTGGTTTATTAAATTTGCAGCGTGAAAAGAGCACATTTCTCATGTTAAGTGATATTATGGGGTCTGATTTCCTTTGTGACAAATAAAACATCATGCTCCTAAAAATCTGAAAAAAATATATACAACAGATAAGACTCCATTCTTTCTGATAAAAAAAATCCTGAACCCGTCGCTTTAGTGGTATTGATAAAAATGATGGTCAAAGTTGTGCTAATTTCATACGTTATTTGTGAATCCCCCTTTCTAAATATAGAAATTTCATTCATAAAATAAATAAACATTGAGGGTATCTCATACCCAGCTACAAATAGCAATGGTCTACTCGACTTCCTAAAATATTTTTTCTTTAATTCTGCAATATATAAGGCCTTAACTGGTGAAACTGTTAAAATTTTACTTTTTATTAATATAATGCATGTTTTTATAATAAAATGATAATAAGCAAATGTAAAATGACGTTTTAGAAGGGGGAGGTCTATTAAGTGAGGTTTGTTCGATTTGTAAAACTGTAATCGTCTCCCTTCATTTGCCTAGCAACGTTTTAGACTTGCTTGTGACAAAAAAAACATTTTTCTCCGATTTCCTTAAAATTTTGTCAACAAAAAAAGCATAAGATTGGTCGTCATCTGTCAAAGTATGTAACCCGTCGCACTAACCATTATTTTTTAGATTCAACATGTTTATCACCTTTATAGAGTTCCGGTTATTCCTTAGAGATAATAAATTCCTTTTTTGTCACAAATTATTATTCTATGCGTAAAACATCCTAACTAAGAAAAAAGAACAACAATTTGTCCATTCACTTGTACCCGAACTTGAAAATAACCATGACCTACTTTTTATTAATCAAAAGATTAAGTGGGTGATTTCAGCTCACCGCGTCATTCAAAATGATGTGTTTTTCGGATCAGTTCAGACATACAAAATATTTACAAGGGAGATAATATTTTGTCACCACCTGTCTGACTGTGGTTAAACACATTTTTCATGTACCTTAGGAGATATGTCTAGCTAGCAAATATTTCTCATAAATAAAAGGATTATTTTTAAAAACAATTCAAGACCTGTAGAACAATAATTTTTTGATTTATTTCGGAAATGAAAAATGAAATGAAATGAATTGATAAAAGAAGCATTTCAATAAGATTATAGACAGACTGTATCAACTCATTAGAGACTGAAAAGGATGAAAAATATTATAGAAAATTAGGGTGTTCAGTTGATTAAAGAAATCTACAATTCTATATGACCCAGGTGAGTCAAAAATGGCATTAAACACCAACAGACAAACACACTGCTAAACCATTAATTTCATGATTAAGCCAAAAAGCTTTCTTAGTTATTGCAAACAATAATCACTTGGACTAAAATTATTACATTATAAAAGGGGTGATACTATCTTACAGTAAAGTAAGGTATATTTCCCCTCTACAGTTGTCCAAATGTTTACTTGGTCATTAAAGCAGTCTTGCTTCAGCCCGGAGATAAATGAATGAAGACAAGATTGCATATAAATGATGTGGGTCAATATTGAGGACAACAATCTCATCTTTCTAAAATTGATAATGAAGATTAGACACTTTATTTTCTACATAGAGATCTAATATTTTTTGTAATAAAATAGTAAATATTGGGTATGTCCTGAACATTATTTTTGTAACATTCATGTGTTTTATCAACTAGTGTTATGGGTAGCTGATATTTTGTACTTTTATCATTCTATCTTCTGCTAATAAAAACTCTTCTGGATGTTGTTTTGTTGTTCTACATTAATATCTGATAGGTAACCAAAGTTAGCAAAATCCATACATGTATATCTTATTTCATTTACACTTCAATTCTTGCAACATTTCTTCCCACGCAATTACTGAACCATGGAGTTGATGCCAGGAGTGTTATTTAAGGATGATTTTTGCTTGTATCCTGACACATATGTGTATAAAGTTTCATGATGATACCATACTTCCTTCATTATGAAATAATTTCAACCTGTAGGAAAACACATCCCCATTTTTTTGTGATCAATCATTCATGAAGTAGATGAGACAGGTCAAATTTATGAAGATTTTTATTTGTTAATTCCCTGATGTATATATGTGTAATAAATTTCATGATGAAACCAAACTTCCTTCATGGTCAAATAACTTAAACCTGTAGATGAATCTGATTTGGAACAGTTGAATGGACTGACAGACGGACAAACAGACCTAACACTATATGCAACTTTACTTTAGTAGAGAGGGCATAAAAAATTAAAATTTAAGAGAAATTCTCTGTTAAAGTCACGTTGGCCCTCTAATGATGCTAAGTTAATGTTATTCTCTTGGTTTCTTCTAGGATTAAGAATTTTTATCATAATACATATTTTCAGACAAATTCTGTCTTCAAAAATAATTTCAGATGTTTGTTTACACCCTTTTTTGTTCATGTGAAGTTCATCCTCCTTACAGCAGTATGAAATGTATGTTAAACCAGCAAAAATATCTTCAAAAGTTAATTCAGTTTTTTTTCTTGACAACTATAAATTATTGTTCAGGAGAAATGACTGTTCCTTGTTATTTCCGCTTCTCTTTTTAATTTTTCCAAAATAGCTTTTCCAAATCTTCAAAGTAATATAAGCTCAGAACAACAAAAAGGCCAAAATAAAATTAATGGAAAAAGTAACAGCAAAATAACTGAACAAGGGTAACCAAGCAACAAAACACACAAGTTTGAGAGGCTTAATAATTCAAAAAGAGAACTTTTGATTTTGAGACATAAAAATGAAAATAAAGTAATCATCTCAGAAAAATACACTATGTGCACATTAAGCTAATAAAAATCCCAATCAGAAGCAAATTCATATAATGGTGTTAAATGCAAATCAATTGATTATGTTTTAAAATGTAGATTTTCTAGAATTGGCATTTTATCAATATAAAAATTCTAAAACCATGTTTCATTACACAGCCTTTAATTTCTCCAATAAATAACATTTTCATTAAAAATATCCATTTCTATCTTTATATTTTTCATACATTCACATACTTTTTTGTTTTCAAATGTAAAAAAAAAAGTTATTAAAAAAGGTTTTAGTCTATCCTATAGCTGTGACTAGAACCTCTGACACATAAGGATCTGACGACCTTACAGTCAGCTGCATGGTCACACCCGCGTCCATCATAGCTAGCTTAGCCCTGACCAGAGCGTCATGACCCCCTCTATAAACTCCAGACAGGAATAAGGTATGGGAGCTCTTCCCTTCTGGTACTTTGTCTGACCTCTCACACGGCTGCATACCCATGAACTGGATGATATTCTTTACAGCCTCTGTAATAATATAATAATCAGTTGTTAAAAGATTTATAACTTTTACTTTAACTGATATTCTCAACTGAAGTTCACTATATCTAACTGATATTCTCAATTGAAATTCACTATAATTAAATAAAGGAATATTTTATGTGCTGATATTTCAAGGTCTATAGAATTATTTCTGTCTTTAAAAATAGGGTTTTTCATTGTTTAATGGTAAAATAAAATTAGTTCTAAATTTAAAACAATTTCTAAAAACATGAAGAGTGACATCCTTAAGCTTTTTTTTCAAAAACAACAAAATAATCTTTTTAATTTCTAAAATCAACCACACATTTTTTGTTTTAAATCATGTTCAGAAATCATCAACTATTTGAACAGATAAACTTTTAAGTTACTACATCTAAAACCTACCCTCTAATGTTTTGACAGTAGACAGAGCAAATGTATCCTCTAACTCATTCTCTGGTCCGACCTCCTCCCAGGAGGCTCCAAAGTTTGGTTTGATCACTCTCTGTACATGGTCAGCAACAGTCACTTCTACATCCTCCAACTACAAAGGAACAAGTACATGTATCTTCATGTTGACATATAACAAGACCATTATAAAGAATCTAAATAAATTTAAACATATATATAAATTGTTGTATATTAGTACAAGTACAATACTATGAAATGGTGACTAAAATATTCAGATATGTAACCTTGCAAAGCAGAATAAAAATGCAGGATAAAAACCTATACTAAGGACTCAATTATAGAAAATATGTGATATGTGTCTATGAGCCATAGGATGCCCCCCCCCCCCCCCGTTCTTGAGATATCGTGATCATAGAAATGGACCTTAACAAAGAATTTAATCAAAGTCATGCATAAAAAATATAGGTCGCAGTGACCTAATTTCTAGAGGGCGGTGTCACGTAACCCAAGACACATCTAGTGGAGAAATATCATTGACCCCCAACAACTAGTATCCAAGTTATGGAACTTAACCAAAAACTTAACTAAAGTCGTTCATGCATAAAATTTAGGTCACAATGACCAAATATCTATTGGGTGGTGTCATGTTACCCAAGACACATCTAGTGGTGAAATACCATTGACCCTCAAAATGTAGTATTCACGATATGGACCTTAACCAAGAACTTAACCCAAGTCATTCGTGCGTAAAATATAGGTCACAGTGACCTTATTTCTAGTGGGCGGTGTCACCCTACTCAAGACACATCTAGTGGTGAAATATCATTGACCCCCAATATCTTGTATCCGAGTAATGGAGCTTAACCAAGAACTTAACCAAAGTGTTACGGACATACGTAAGGACTGACAAGGGTTAAACTATATGGTCAATCCACATATGCGGTCGGGCCATAAATAGAAAATGTGCCTA
Organism: Arcuatula senhousia; assembly: GCA_963971305.1. Lineage (NCBI taxonomy): Eukaryota > Metazoa > Mollusca > Bivalvia > Mytilida > Mytilidae > Arcuatula > Arcuatula senhousia. The sequence goes on along the minus strand of OZ020303.1, from coordinate 22,972,966 downwards.
TGAAATATCATTGACCCCCCAATGTGTATAACCTGGGTTATGGACCTTAACCAAAGTCATTCATGCATAAAATAAAGGTCACAGTGACCTAATTTCTAGTAGGTGGTGTCAGCCTACCCAAGACACATCTAGTGGTGAAATATCATTGAATGACCCCCAAAATCTAGTATCAAAGTTATAGACCTAAACCAAAGTCATTCATGCATATAATTAAGGTCACAGTGACCCAATTTCTAATGGGTGGTATAGTCCCACCCTAGACCCATCTAGTGGTGAAATATCATTGACAGAAAGACAAGGGTAAAACTATAAGGCCGATCCACATCATGGTCTGCCAATAAAAAGATAAATTATAAATTGTAAGAAAAGTCAAAATAAGTAGAACAACCCATTTCTATGAACATATACATACAACATATTCATCTTCATAGCCCTCTTCATCAGCCTCCCCTGTGTTAGGGTCACAGTCCTTTACTATAAACTTCAGTGTACAGCTAAAGGTTCCTGTCACTAAAAATAGATATCGTATTAAATAAGTTTTAGGCATAGATATGCCTTACTTATAGTAATTCAAAATACAATATAAAATGAACTTTATCAAAATTTTAAATCAGGTTTTTTTTCTTTTATACAGCCAAATATCTATTATTTGATAATGAATGAATTAAAGCTAGCCAGAATTTTAAAATGAATCTATGTCCAATTTTATGTGAGTTTTTACCTTGGGTTGGATCTTCTGGTAGTCTAACCATGGTGTATGTAGTCCCAGGCTTGTTGTAGGGCAGACTGGGACACTGGACATACTTCATCACATCAAAACCTTCCGCTGGCTCCATCTGTACAGTCACATTCTCTAGAACTTGGTCATTCAGTGTATTGGTACAGTCAAACTGAAAAACAAAATTATATTTTGTGTGAACATTTGTGATATGCCATAGATATCTAAAGATCATCAAATTTAAATACTGTGTGACTTAAAGAGGTATAAAGAGTTATTAACTAAGTATCTGTCTAATGATGTGGGTAGCAAAATTTTGCTGATTTTATTTTCAGGGTTTGTGAATGTGCATATCAATCTGTAAGATAAATTGTTTTGCTATATTTTTTGTGATTTAAATTACTTTAATAAATTAAGAAAATCAAACACCCTTCCATAATAACCCACTATACCTTATCAGGTATGATCCTTTGAAATATTCTTGCAATTATCTGTTATCCTGAATAATCCAATATTACAATATATAACTTTAACAATTGTATCTCAAGCCCTTATCTATACCAACCTGGAAAACCATGTACCGTCCAAAGCAGTGCTTGACACACTGTACAACATATTCAGTCTCAGACTCAGTCAACTCAACAGGCAGACTGGAAGACTTGAATAGATTTCCAAGATTTGAGAATTCTGGAATGGCAGCAAGTCTCTCTGAAAAGAATATTAAATATATTTTTACAACATTGACATTGTTCTAAAGACATACTTATTAGGCATATCAATAATCTAATCTAATTCAACATAGGAACAAAATTTAACTATGTTAAATTAAATCCATTTTAAAGTTGTTATTTACTATCATTATTTTATACCACAGAAAATTTGAGAAACATTAGAAAGTAGAAATAAAAGTAGCCAAAATCATCTAAACTATTTACTAGTAAAACTGATATTCAACAATTGACATACCTGCATAAATATCCTGTGTAGAAGCCACCACCTTGTCAGCAGCCTTGGATGACATCTCTCCTGGTTCTCGCACTTAAAATAGATAAAAAGTTTTCACATTTTGAGAAAAAAAATAAAGACTTGTTAACCTTAGTCTCTAAAAAATGCATATGCTAAAGAAAAACAACTTATGTTGCAGTTTACTCTTAACATTTCAAAGCACTTAGTAGTTGTACCTTTTTGTTCTGCGACTGGTTGTGTGTCCAGTGGGACAGACTTCAGGTCAAATGATGTCTCACTGGGCTCCAGTGTGTAGTTATGTAGAGCTCTCTCTAGTCCCACAACTGATACTTGTAGACCATTGAGGATGTATGCTGAGTTCAAGGCCTTCTGTTGATTTCGTAGAACATCTACATAGAATGTGGCTCTGTCTCTTACTTCATCATCAGTGTCCAATAAACATCTGTAATCAAAGAATGTTTTACCAATAAGCCAACAAAGTCGAAATTTAGTTGAAGTTCTGATAAATGTATTACAGTTGTCAGTATGTTTCAATTAATAGCAAATATTTACAAAAATCTTGAAAGTATGAATAAGAAGAAAATAATGTGCAGTACAAAAGGCAATTGTCAACGGTGTCAAATCAAAATTTGGGTTTTTATCTCCATGAGCATATCATTTATAAATTTTGCAAAAAGAAAACAATAACAACATGTATTTACAGTTTTACCTTTCTAGAAGTACTGTACAACTTGGTAACAGCTCCTCACAATGAGCTCCAAACTTGGCCAGAGCAGTGACAGCAGCTGGAAAAATTCAATTTTTCAATACTAAAGTATTTTTACTAATACCAAGATTTATATGAGGCAACTTTTAAAATGCAATGTATTGTTTTTAATGTTGAGAAAACAAGGGGTTGCACTAAGTCGTGCTAAGCATACCCCCACTCGACCTTTCAGAAAACAGGAAGTAGATGACCGACTGACCTGGAAAGGGGAGGCACGATACAACTCATCATGCTGAAGCTGTGTAACGAATTTGAAACCAATCCATCCAGTAGAAGCCAAGAAATCTGTTACAAAAAATTTCAAATTTTTTACACTAAAAAGTCTAAGTCGGCTCGGAAAACAGGAAGTAGATGATGGACTGACCTGGAAAGGGGAGGCACGATACAACTCATCATGCTGAAGCTGTGTACCAAATATGAAACCAATCCATCCAGTAGAAGCTGAGAAATCTGTTACGAAAAATTTCACATTTCAATTTTATTACCCTAAAAAAATCTAAGTCGGCTCGGAAAACAGGAAGTAGATGATGGACTGAACTGGAAAAGGAAGGCAAGGTGTAACTCATCATGCTGAAGCTGTGTACCAAATTTGAAACCAATCCATCCAGTAGAAGCAGAGAAATTGAACCAGACGGACGGACAAGGTGATTGCAATATAGCCCCCTCTCTTACGAGTGGGGGTATAATATGTGTGAAAGTGCCAGTGTTTTTTTATACTGTGGTTTCATTATTATTTGTGGGGTATCAATTTTCTTGGTTTTCATGGTGAAATTCCCACAAAAAGGAAATTTAACATTAATCTGTATGCTGCAGTCTTCAAAACCATGAAGGTACCCACGAAAATAACTGAATCCACAGTAGATGAATGAAAGATATTTGAATTACAATTGACTACCTTGTTATCTGAAAAGTTAAAATTGATTTAAAAAATTTATCTTACCAGTGGAATAAAAACAATTAAAACAATCCAATTTTGAGATTTTTTAAAAACATTTCAAATGTTTTCCACTAAATCAATGTCTGCAACCTACCAGCTCTAACTGCAGCATTCTCTAGGATAACTCTATTGTAGATAAATCTGATGTATTTAGAGGGAGTTGGTGTCCTTGGTCCTTCTCTACCTAACAGATGTAGGATCTTGGTAGCCAGTACTGTATGCTCACAGTCCTCAATAAACTCACACAGATGACCAAGACCTGGAGATGTAATTGTGACCAGTAAATTAATTATTATTAATGGTCAAATTGTATACCATTAAAAAACTACAGAAGTTTATTATATTCTAAAATGGTTACTGCCTTTAATTAAATCTATTTGCTTTATTTTTGATGTTAAATGCATATCCTTCAAATTATTATACTACAATCTTTTTCATAAAATCTTCATTAATCCAAATCCATTATAATTTCATAACTAACTAAATTTTATTAATATCTACACAATCCAATGTTCTCTTTAGCACAACTAGACAGTGACATAGCAAACAAATAAATAAAATAAATTGACTTTCATGGTTTTGTCCTATCACTTACCAGCTTCTTTGGCCTCAGGATTCTCTTCAATAATGGTGATAACACTCTCAACAATGGCCTTCTTGTAGTCAAATCCTCCCTAAAAACAAAGGTTTGGTTTGTGTAATATTTTTTGACAAATGAACTCACTTTCTCAAAAATGTAATGCTAAGTACCATTGAAAAAAAAAATAGGGTTTTCTTTTTGAAAGTTTTAATTTTGGTATGTAAAAATATGATGTCATTGAAACAAAATTACAAGTAAGTTACAGGCAAATATATGCAATTTTAAACTGTGTCTAATGTGTGCTCCGTCTTAAATCCCAGACCCTAAATCATTACAGCCAAAAATATTACAATATGAAAAGTGCAGTTTAAAAAAAATGTTCAACTTAAAAAGTTCTGTCGTTAAAAATCCATTACAGTCATAGCCAAGATAAAACACCCTACAAATAATAAATCTTACCTCATCTCTTAGCATAGAAGACAGGAAGTTCATCAAAACATTATGTTTCCTTGGGAACTTCAAACACAGTGACCTGTAAAAATAAATTAAGTTAAAACAATTGTATTCATATCATGCCTGTATTCAAATATTCTCTTTCATTCTGCAATTTAAATCCAACAAGTTCAGGTACAACTTTATAGAACACTTTGTTGTCTATTATATAGATACAATTTGATATAACATGTCCTTTTTTTTATCTTTCATATACATGTATTATACTTACTGAATAGCCTGTACAACCACTATCTTGAACTCATCAGAGATTTCATTCATAAAACTAGATATCTGTTTCATCAATCTGTCCACACTACTTTCACTTCCAGTCTGTAATAACATAGGAATAAAAGATAATAGTTACAAGACTCAATGATACATGTTCATGCAATGTTTAAAGGCTCAACTCAGGTGTATGTTTTACTCAAGGCAGGTACCAAATCAGACATCCATGGACATTTGAGATTTACAATCCCAGTCCAGCAATCACCTCAATTGCACCTTTTCAAGATACACCCGTTGCTTTATGTTTCTTTTCGACCTAATTTCCGACCTTCTGTTAAAAGTTTTATCATATTAAATTCAAATAATCCGAAAGTTTTTAAGGAAAAATGCATAAGTAAAGCTTAGCATTAAATCTTTTTCCTACCTACATACTAAGGTATAACTAATGCAAGTAAACTAAATTCATCTTCAAATTCATTTGATGCCCATACAGCCCTAGTACATGCCCAATACAATGCTCCTATATTTACCTTAAGCAGAGTAGTAATGGCCAGTGTAGCTATACTTCTGTTGGAGTCTGTTATCAGGTTTTCTAATTCTAGATTACAGGATGTAACAACTGATGGGTGCTTCATAGCAATCTGAAATAGCAGAAAAAAGATAATGTTTCATGTGAACTAAATTCAAACTTTGATTTGAATTCTTTAACAAGTTTAAACTGTACAAATCAAGATGTTTTGACCTGAAACTGTTTTATTTCCAGAAATACTTTTGAAAATGGTTCTAAAAGCAGTTGAGGAAATAAATTCATGTTGCACAAGCTACCAAGTCCTTAGATCATAGGAAACATCAAAGGCCTGAACATTGTGCTATTAGTCTTAATCAAAGACCATTTAAAGGCATAGTTTACATCCATTCATATTCTACTTTTTCTTGAATTTTATAACTAAAGACAATCTAATTTTCTATTAAATCTGTCATGTCTGTAACAATGAATTATGGAAGGATTTTAATTGGTCATTGGAAATCATACAAAAAAGCAAAAATTCCAAATAACTGTCTCCTTTCGGGAAAGTAAAAGATATGAGATGTGGAATAAATGAATGAAACAGAACATACATAAATCAGCAGCAATTTAAAAAACCCACAGCTACCAGCCTTCAATGTGACCATTGGTAACTTCTTGCAATCCTATAATTAGCTCTAGATCAAAGTTTTGATGCATATGATTTAAAACCAATCCCAAAACTACCAAAGAGCAACAACCTTTTAAACATACAACAGGTAATGTATTTACTTGGAAACTAGATTTTACCTTATTGAGAGTTCTGATGGCAGCAAATCTAAGGGTAGGTTTAGGAGAGCTACAGAACAGCTGTAGAACAGGAACAGCTGATGACAGCTCCTTAGCTGAAGTGTTCTTAAGGTTCACTATAGCATGTGCAGCCTCATAGATGACAATCTCACTCTTGTGACGAAGGCAGTTCTCAATGAAGTCAAACATGGGACTGTCAGTTCTGTAAAACAAGTTAAAAACATCGAACAGATGTAAAAGGATTGCCTCAAGTTTCATTTTTCTTTAAAGCATTCTCAAGTCTCAAGAAATATTTAGATCTCCAAGTTGCACAGTGTTTGATCCTTATTCCAAGAACTTTAATTTAATAGAGTGAAATGCCATTTTCATAAACCTTAGTGAAGGTGTTTTTCACATGACATTGCAATGCATTATATATCAAAATAGTTTTATTTGTGGGACCCCTAATGAAAAGTGGAATTCCACCCCCTCTAGATAATTTAACTGTTTAATTGGATAGACCATACTACAGTTCATTCCATTGCAGACGTTTGACCTCGCAAATTTAAAGAGCCAAAATCTGCATAAAAATTTTTGAGTGTTGTGAAGACAAATCTGAACTGTTCATCCTTTAAGGATGAAATGTTATATCTCATGTTTAGTAGTCTATGTTTTGTTTAAATCTTACCCAAAGCCTCCCTCTTCCATCAGTTTACTTGCAATTCTTATCTGAAATATGCAAAAAAATAATTTTCATTAACAACAATTTTTTAATGAAAATGTAATGGAAATTTAAACATGTTAAAAGATCAACTTTTTATTTACTTTATTTTATCCATGACAAACAAGAATACAATATTCATTTTAATCAATTTTTATACATTTTTACATGCTATGACTTAGACCGTGTCAATATTTTTCAGCTTTTCAACTTCATTATATATTTGAAAGCATTTGAATCTTTCATAATTCTACTTGGAGAAGAACCTGAAATATTTACAAAATAACTGGATTACTTACCAACAGACAATAAGCATATGGTGACTTAAGAGAATGTTTGCTGAATTTGTTGACAAGCTTGTTTACTGCTGACTTGTCGTGTCTTCTAATATGGTAGAGTAGACCCAAGGCATGGTACTGAAAAATACAGGTGTTATGAAATATATTACCGAGTGTCTTTGGCTATTTCAAATTATTGCTAAATAATTCAACAGAAGAACCTAGCTAGATTTGACATGTTGAATAGATCGTAGATGGGTGTTTTGCAACAAGGGAGAATTGCTTACTCTTCTCAATCACCTGAGTTCACTGTATTAATGACACGAGTTCATGTTGCAAATTGCAGTATGGTTGTTTTGTCTTTTTTTTAAATATTATTTGTTACAGTGTTGTTTGTGTTTCCACCAACTGGCCTTTAAAGACCTCTGATCTTTATATGCCCAATTAGTACTTCTGTGCCTCTACCATATAATCATATAAGTAAGATGACTGATATAAAATTTTACAGCAATTTCTACCTTTTCCATTATAACTTTTATACATCTTATTTTCTCTTGGATCAAATTATCATGTTTATGCTCATTTACCTATCTTTCTATACTATGTGACATGCATACCCTTACAAACTACATACCTGCACCATAATATTGTCACTAGAGACAGCTTCTTGGGCCTCATTCACCCATCTTTTTACCACTTCCTGGCTGCCTTTACTCAAATGCTACAATAATAAACAGATATTTAACTGAGTCATAAATAATTCATAGCACCAATGGCAATGGTTTATGTGTATGCATGTTGGGAACATATACATGTATGTGGTCAAAAATTCAAATTCTTATATTGTTTTATCAGAAGGATGTTTACCTTATTTATTTGATCTTTCATTTCATTTTTTTTTTATCTGACAGGATAATATTTCATATGTTTGATTACATGTAGAGATCTGTAGCACTTTGTTGAAACTCTTTCTGAATCTACAATTCATTTAGTCATGCACCTTAAAAAGTTTTTGATACATTTTTCTTACCAAAGAGGAAACAAGAGCAGCACTAGACACAGCATGATTTTTGTCAACAATGGCCTGTTTCATGTATCTTTCAATACTCTGGAGCATAGAATTCTAAAAAAACAACACATAAATTATGTTTATCCAACAATTATATAATATTTCATTTTAACAATCCAACTTTTCTTTTCTTTTTCTGAAGACATGCTACAAGTCTTGTTTCAAGTTATTCACCAGCGATGTCTGAACCACTATAATGGATTTTTCTGAAGACTGCTTTGTTTTTCAAATAACATCAGTAATTAAACACATACCTCTGATGGCAGGTAAACAAGAGGCTCCCAGGAGCCTAAATCGCTCACCTGGTCTTCATGTCAACCCTATGAAAAACTTTGTAGAGCTAAATAAGCTGAACATTTAAGCAAGCAAAAACTTTTCTCTATCTGCAATAATTTTCATTCTATAGACCAAAAACACTATTTTTTGCCTTTAAGGGGCTGTAACCCCTATAAGGGGTCATCTGACAACTTTGACCCTATGGAGACTTTTGTAGAGCTAAATGAGCTGAACAATTTAGCAAGCAACAACTTTTCTCTATCTGCTATAGTTTTCATTCTATAGGCTTAAAACACCTTTTTTTGGCCTTTAAGGGTATGTAACCCCTATAAGGGGTCATCTGAAAACTTCGACCCTTTGAAGACTTTTGTAGAGCTGAATGAGCTAAACATTAAAGCAAGCAACAGCTTTTCCCTATCTGCAATAAGTTTTCATTCAATAGGCAAAAAACACTATTTTTTTGCTTTTTAGGGGCTGCAACCCCTATAAGGGGTCATCTGACAACTTCGACCCTAATGAGACTTTTGTAGAGCTAAATGAGCTGAACATTTAAACAAGCAACAGCTTTTCTCTATCTGCAATAGTTTTCATTCTATAGACCAAAAACACTATTTTTTGCCTGTAAGGGGCTGTAACCTCTTTAAGGGGTCATCTGACAACTTCGACCCTATGAAGACTTTTGTAGAGCTAAATGAGCTGAACATTTAAGCAAGCAACAGCTTTTCCCTATCTGCAGTAGTTTTCATTCTATAGGCAAAAAACACTATATTTCGCCTTTAAGGGGCTGTAACCCCTATAAAGGATCATCTGACAACTTAGACCCTGATAAGACTTTTGTAGAGCTAAATGAGCTGAACATTTAAACAAGCAACAGCTTTTCTCTATCTGCAATAGTTTTCATTCTATAGACCAAAAACACTATTTTTTGCCTGTAAGGGCCTGTAACCCCTATAAGGGGTCATCTGACAACTTCGACCCTATGAAGACTTTTGTAGAGCTAAATGAGCTGAACATTTAGGCAAGCAACAGCTTTTCTCTATCTGCATCAGTTTTCATTCTATAAGCCAACAAGACCAATCGATGTCTGGCCCTGCGTCGCACGGCAAAACGTTGAATCATGTACGTTCTAGGCCCAATATGGACAGTCAATAATTTTTGACACTTGCATCCTATGGTGGACTTACAAAGCATATTTGTCACATGCAACCAAATATTAAAATTATATTAGAAACAAGTGTGGCCACTAAAAGTATGTCTCGCCTGCCGGCACCATCACTAAAATCAACTACCTAAGCTTTCATTTCTTGATATAAACACAAAAAGTGTCAGTATACCTAATAACAGATGCCTAGTTATTATACTATTCAAGCAATCCATTATCCACACAAGTATTACAAAAAGTTTTCTGTCTGAAAAAAGACCTAAGTTCACAGAGTCACTGGAGCATAAAAATGGGGTCATGGTCACATGGCATGGTGACAGTTGCGTTGTCCTTAACTGCAACTGTCTGTTTACCCAATATCAGATGCCTAGCTATTATACTTTTCAAGCAATTCATCTTCCATAAAAGTCTTACAAAAAAGTTTTTTGGCCTGAAAAACACCTAAGTTCACAGAGTCACTGGAGCGTGAAAATGGGGTCAGGGTCACACAGCATGGTGACAGTTGCATGGACCATAACCTAAACTGTCTGTATACTAAATATCAGATGCCTAGCTATTATACTTTTCAAGCAATTCATCGTCCACAAAAGTCTTACAAAAAAGTTTATGGCCTGAAAAAAGACCTAAGTTCACAGAGTCACTGGAGCGTGAAAATGGGGTCAGGGTCAAACGGCATGGGGACAGTTGCGTAGACCATAACCTGAACTGTCTGTATTCGAAATATCAGATGCCTAGCTATTATACTTTTCAAGCAATTCATCGTCCACAAAAGTCTTACAAAAAAGTTTACGGCCTGAAAAAAGACCTAAGTTCACAGAGTCACTGGAGCGTGAAAATGGGGTCAGGGTCAAACGGCATGGTGACAGTTGCATAGACCATAACCTGAACTGTCTGTATACCAAATATCAGATGCCTAGCTATTATACTTTTCAAGCAATTCATCGTCCACAAAAGTCTTACAAAAAAGTTTACGGCCTGAAAAAAAACCTAAGTTCACAGAGTCACTGGAGCGTGAAAATGGGGTCAGGGTCAAACGGCATGGTGACAGTTGCGTAGACCATAACCTGAACTGTCTGTATACCAAATATCAGATGCCTAGCTATTATACTTTTCAAGCAATTCATTGTCCACAAAAGTCTTACAAAAAAGTTTACGCCGCCGCCGTCGCCGCCGCCGCCGTCGCCGCCGGAAAGTAATACCTATGTCTCGCCTTCCGCGACTATTCGTCGCAGGCGAGACAAAAATAAAGTTTCTATTTTATCCCTTAACTTGTAAAAAAAAATTTCTAAATTGCACCGGAAATAAAAAAAATCTCATTTTTGCCCCTTTAGGACCCCTCATTCCTAAACCAAAAAAGAAGGGACACCCAAAATCAGCCCCACCCTTCCTTTTATCATAAGTAACATTAATGTAAAGTTTCATAGCTTTTGGTCAACCAAAACAAAAGTTATTGTTGAAAAAAATTTAAAAGTTGCTTTTATGGCCCCTTTAGGGCCCTTTATTTCTAAACCAAAAAAAATAGGAGACACCAAAAATCAGCCCCACCCCTCCTTTTATGGTAAGTAACATTACTGTAAAGTTTCATAGCATTTGGTCAACCAGAACAAAAGTTATTGTGGAAACAAATGACAAAGTACCTTTTTTGGCCCCTTTCGGGCCCCTAATTTCTGAACGAAAAAAGCGGTGACACCCAAAATCAGCCATGCCCTTCCCTTTCTGATAAGTAACATTACTGTAAAGTTTCATAGCATTTGGTCAACCAGAACAAAAGTTATTGTGGAAACAAATAAAAAAAGTCGATTTTTTGGTCCCTTTAGGGCCCGTAATTTCTAAACGAAAAAAGCGGGGACACCCAAAATCAGCCCCACTCTTTCTTTTATAGTAGGTAACATTACTGTAAAGTTTCATAGCATTTGGCCAACCAGAACAAAAGTTATTGTGGAAACAAATAAAAAAATCGCTTTTTTGGCCCCTTTTGGGCCCCTAATTTCTAAACGAAATTATTAAATGACCCCAAAAGGGGAGGTGCACATCTTCAATATATCTGTAATCACTGTGTAAAATTTCAGAAAGATCCAGCATTTGGTTTTTGAGATTCAGATTACACAAGACAGGCACCCCATAACGGGACGGACGGACAGACGGACGGACGGACGGACGGACGGAGTGACCCGACTACTAGACCTGCTTTCGCCTTTGGCGACGCAGGTAAAAACATGAAAAAATCCTATTTTTACCTTTCAGGGGCTGTAACCCCTATAAGGGATCATCTGACAACTTCGACCAAACAGAGACTTTTGTAGAACTTTTGATGCTGAAGCAGTAAGGTGGCATCAGATTTCATCTATCTCTTATACTTTTTGATTTAAAAGCCAAAAACAGTAGTTTGACCCCCTGGTCTATTTTTAGTAACGGTGGCCATGTTTTTTGACGGATCAAGAGGCTCCCAGGAGCCTGAATCGCTCACCTGGTCTTGATGTCAACCCTATGAAGACTTTTGTATAGCTAAATGAGCTGAATGTTTATAAGCATGAAAAATCTTTTCTCTATTTGCAATTGCTTTCATTCTAAATAATAAAAAAACACTAAGGGGCTGTAACCCCTATAAGGGGTTATCAGACAACTTCAACCCTATGGAGACTTTTGTAGAGCTAAATGAGCTGAACATTTAAGCAAGCAACAGCTTTTCTCTATCTGCAATAGTTTTCATTCTTTAGCCAAAAACACTATTTTTGCCTTTAAGGGGCTGTAACCCCTATAAGGGGTCATCTGACAACTTTGACCCTATGAAGACTTTTGTAGAGCTAAATGAGCTGAACATTTAAGCAAGCAACAGCTTTTCTCTATTTGCAATAGTTTTCATTCTTAAGGCCAAAAACACTATTTTCCGCCTTTAAGGGGCTGTAACCCTTATAAGGGGTCATCTGACAACTTTGACTTTATTGTGACTTTTGAAGAGCTAAATGAGCTGAACATTTAAGCAAGCAACAGCTTTTCTTTCTCTACAATAGTTTTCATTCTATAGGCCAAAAACATGCAAAAATGCTATTTTTCACCTTTAAGGGGCTTTAACCCCTTTAAAGGGTCATCTGCCAACTTCAACCCCATGGAGACTTTTAAAGCGCTAAATGAGTGGAACATTTTAGCAAGCAACAGCTTTTCTCTATTTACAATAGTTTTCATTCTATAGGCCAAAAACATGCAAAAACGCTATTTTTCACCTTTAAGGGGCTGTAACTCCTATAAGGGATCATCTGACAACTTCGACCAAATGGAGACTTTTGTAGAACTTTTGATGCTGAAGCAGTAGGGTGGCATCAGATTTCATCTATCTCTTATACAAAAACAGTAGTCTGACCCCCTGGTCTATTTTTAGTAACGGTGGCCATGTTTTTTGATGGATCAAAAATTGAAACATAAGTTTGGTGCAGGACACCCTAATGATCATTCATACCAAGTTTCATTAAATTCTGTTCAGTAGTTTCAGAGGAGAAGATTTTTGAAAAATTGTTAACAGACGACGACAGACGACGACGACGGACGCCAAGTGATGGTAATAGCTCACATGGACCTTCGGTCCAGGTGAGCTAAAAACCAGACAGCACATAATAAGTCATCTTATAAGAAATCAATTGAGACCAGTCTACCAAAGTAGGATTCGAAATTCACTAAATCCTAAATTTTTGGATTTTCTCCTTTATATTTAATATAAATTTTCTCAAAAATTCTCACTTGCCCGAAAATATTAGTGCTAATTTTTAATACTAGGAGACTATCAAACAGACATCCCTGCATAACAAACCAACTTACATCAGTAATGGAACACAGAGCTCTGATGGCAGGTCCTCTAAACTGGTCATCCTTTCCTGTCATGTCCTTCATTAAGCTGTTTAGTAAAAATTTTAAAGTTATCAATAGTATAACATATTTATGTAATGAATTTTTATTAGATAGTTTTTTTAGCCATTGTTGCATTCAAATAAATCTATTTTTGCTTACAGTTCTAGTTTAGTACTACAGCTTTCTTGAGACCCAAAGATGTGCTTATGGTTGATTGTTTAATAAGCTCCCGCAGAGCGTGAGCTAAGTTGACTGAGTATGATGCCTTAAACCGGAAGACGTATAAGCTAGTCAGAAATCCGCACCCAATAACACGGAATGCAAAATTAAATTCCTTTTTTGTAATTTTCAATTTAAAAAAATAATAAACATAGTTATTGTATTAATATAATTATTTAAAGTATTCCCAGCTATGAAATGTTTTAAACGTAAAGAATTTGTATTAAAAAATTAGGACTTCGGGCATATTTTAATTACTGGCGTCCATATGCATTCTATCACTAGAGGTCGCGTCCATAAAAACAAAATGACAGAAGCGCGGGAACCTGTCATTCTAATCTTCGCGAAGCAAGCCCCCACAAAAAAGCGGTGTATTGTCAACCAAACAAATAACTTGATTAATTCAGCAGACAAATTTCATTCCATGCAGTCATTAGATTTACTTTGTCCTCAATAAACAAACTGTGTTTGTTATTTTCCCTCCAGCTGGCTGTGCACTCGAAAATGAAAGTAGAAGGTGACTTCGGCGAGGTCCGCAGAATATAACTTCCTTGTTCTGTTTGCAGCGCGTTCTTTTTTTCAAAATCATGTAAATGATTGCCTTTCTTGCTGTTATTATAAAGATAATGAGTTCTTGCTTTAAGTAAAGTATGAGGCACCATATATTTATACATTTATATTAGTAAGAGTTTTCTGGTTTTCTTTAGACCCTATATATTTATATATTTATCTGCGGGAGCTTTTCAGGTTTAACCTGCATCATATTATTGTGTTGATACATGTATACACCTTTATTTGTATGTTGACTATTTTCCAACTTGTGTTCAGAAAAGATTCATATAGGTGTAGCCTGTTTACAAATCTGTTTCAATAATAAATTATATTTGAATTTACTTTACTAGGACACTCTCTATCAATTTTTGTAAAAGCTGCTGCAAATTTTATAAATGTACTTAGTATACTAATGGAAAAAAGAAACTGTGCATCACTTTGAAAAATCACAAAGTCAACATTTTATTAAGTATTTGATACATTTTATCACAAAAGTATTTCAAAATCATTTTTCTAAAGATCTGGACAAAAAATTTCATTTTTAGACCCCTAAAAAATGTTTTGTTTGCAATTTGAAATCAGGAAGTGTCAATTTGAAATTCACAAAATCACACTTTGGAAACAATGCACATTTTTGAAATTAAGTTTTCTCAGCTGATTTTCGCCAAAAAATGTTCTCCTTTTAGTGGTTGAAAGTTAACAGGTTTAATTTTGAGTGAAAAATCTTGATTTTTCATTTTTGGGTTAAAAAAGTGGTTTTTTAATCTCAGAAACTGGAATTAAAAAAAAATCGGATTTTTACCCAAAAATGATCTGCATGATCCACTCGACATTGAGTGAAAAATTTCAACTCGATAACTGTATTTTGTACGATTTTCTGATTAAGAGAAATATGGGTACAATTGATTTCCAATAGACATGCACAGTTTCTTTTTTCCATGAGTATATTTAACATCATGGTTATATGTCTAGAGATCTACTACTCTAAAATTTTTAAGTTGAAATATTGAATTAAATTTTATTCAAACTTTAAATTATCAAACTGAATTTTATTTAAACCTTAAAAATACTAGTTATACAAAATTTAAAAGGATTGTTACACTTTTTTTGCATGAATCTTATTTTCCTTTACTGACCTGCTTGTGACTATTATAACATCATTAGCAATTTTGGACATCTCTTTAATACCAAGGTAAACCAGTCTTCTAAGAACAGGCTGAAAGAAATGTAATAATTGAAAATTTTTAATTGCAATTTCTTATCGGAAACACCAAATTCTTTTAAGACTTAAAATCAGAAGTTCATAGGTGATACAAGTTCCAGAATGGAATAGAGAACTTGATAAGTCAGATAGAACCTCTGCTACAAAAGTGACAATTTTCTCCGTTATAAAAGTAATAAACACACAAGCTTTTTAAGTCTCCAATGGATTACTTAGAATAATAGCATAACTTTTAATTCAACAAATTAATAAAAATTTAGTCCTTTTTATAATAAGGGTAAAAAAGTATTCAACAATTTTCATTGCAGAAATAATCAGATACCAGTTGAGATGTTTGATCTATAAAACTTACATCTTTAGCTTGGAACAGCTTAGTCATTGCAAAAAACGCCTCTGTGGCTTCTGTTGTACCAACATTTTCTCCCTGTTCAGATAAAAATATAAAGTTAGATATCCTTACCATGCTTACAGCCGATAATATTTTGTTGTAATGTGTGCCTCATTGCCATGTTGTATTCTATGTAACTACCGGACCCTTACATTATAGCAATTGAGTAGGATTGTTTGTTACCATAAACCTAGTTCAACACACCATTTCTTTTGAAATACCTATACAAGTCTGGACCAGATATCTTGAATTCTTCCAAGATGTATTTGCTTTGTTTTGTATTTTCTTTTTTCGACATTTGAGATGATCATCCCAGTTCTATAATTTTGTTATTACCTTTAAATGGCTTTAATGCTTAACAATCAAAATACAGAACATTAAGTTTTATTGCTTTGCTTAACATATTACTTCTAAATTAGTTTCATACCTGGTTGATCAAATACAACAACTTTGTAAGGATATGTCCACATCTTTTAGGGTTTATGGGTGTCTCATTGAATATTCTTGTCTGAAAAAAAAAAATAAAAACATTCCAATTGTTATAACAATACTGTAAACTCTAAAATTTGTTGTGATTTTTTTTAAATACTAACATTTAAGTAGATTATTTACATGTGAGCAGAGCAAGCTTGTTATTGTAAAAAGTTTAAAGTCTGCACAATTGCACACAATTCAAAATATGATGGAAGAAAAATGGTTTTGTCACTTACATGTATTTAGATTTTAAGAAGTTTTTGAAAAGTCTGCATGCAAAAAAACAAGGGGGTGCACCATAATATTGTCCCAAGCGATCAAAATATTTATTTCTAACTGACAAGTCAAAGCAAACTTTTTAGTCAAAGACTTTTGATGCCCCATCTACAACAGTAGGGATAGTGTTTGGGTCTGTTTGTTCATCCTCCCAAATGTTGCAAAATGGGGCATAATGTCTTTTGGACTTATTCTTGGTCATATGATATTGCAAAAAATTATATGTATACAAATAATGTTGATGCAAAACACATTTAATAAAATTCAAGCTGATACACTTCCAAAGGGTACAATAATGGTAGAAACGTCAATATTTTAGCATGTTTTTGTTGTGCTATGAGCTGAATTTTCCTTCAATGTCTGGTTTAGCACGCTTGTTTTCCCAAACTTTCAACATCTTTTTAACGCTTTTTTCTTTGAAAAATCTAGATGTCAATAAAGTCCCTGTGACCCACAAGAAAAGCTAGTTTGTTTTTATTTTTTAACACAAATGATTATTTTTAAAAAAAAAACAATGAATTGTAACTTCCGTGGCATCACAGGTTCAACCTGCCTCATATTATGTACAAAAAAGATAGTGAGAATATGACATTCTACTTGATCTTACCTCCTGTAAAACTACACTTTTTTCTAAGTTGTGAAATGGATTGCCTCCTCCTGAAATAAAAATGGTTATTAATTTAAAACATACAATGGACTTTTCATCATTTAAAATCAATAGTACATGTACCTTTGCCCTGATAGTACGAATGCCTTCAAACCCTGGCAGCCTTGCACATAAATACATTGTACATTATTAAGGTTAATCTTTACACTTCAGAAAAAATGACCAATATTTTACGTCTTTTTTCAGTCTATGTCCATGATGTCATGTATGTGGAGCCTCAACTACACATTCAATTTCTTAATAAGGCATAGCAGCGTCTAGATAAATATTTTTTGCTTAAAACTTTTAGTATTTTTTATGTGTACATGTACACTTGATTCGTTTTACCGGGGCATTTTCTTTGCATTTTTCAGTTCACCCAAATTTAAATATAGCCAAATATCAACAATGCCCTGTCATTTGGCCTCCACATGCAAGGTAATTTCATTATTGGTGTTATTAAATCTTCTCACAATCGGTTTTATGGAAGGTTATTAAGGAGAAATTCATGTTTTATCTATGGAACAATTTGAACGGAAAGAAAATGAATAGAGAAAACAAAGAAAGTAATTTTGTCAACTGGAAGGGAAAATGATAGGCGATTTTTATATCTAGACGCTGCTACACTTTATTTTATGTTTCTATGTGTTGTTTAAGTCGTACATAGACTACAAAAATAGGTCAAATATCTACCATTGTATTCGAAGTGTAACTGCAGTCTGCACCAAAAACTTTTTCAACAACTAGTCTGACAACAAGTTTTAAAGGTTTTTCCTTAAATGTCTATATAAAATCTTGGCTATTTTCACTAGTCCGAACAAATTTTTACTAGTCTGGGGCATCAGACTAGTGGCTAACGGTGCAGACTGTAACTGTTCCAGACCGTACAGGTATTCAGACCGTACGTGTAGGGTCCGGACCTTACGAGTATACCTGTACGGTACGTTTACGGTCCCACCGTACAAGTGTACCCGTAGGTCTAAAACGAGCTGGATCATGCAAGTATTCAGACCATATAGGTATTTCTTGAGTTTGGCATTTATTTATATAAAATTATGAAAAAACATTGTATTTTCAACCTAAAAAATATTGTAATTTACAACAGAATGTTTACAAAATTCAGAATTTGTAAATACAATTAAAATATAGAAAGGCAGTAGATGTGGGAATTGGGAAATGTGAAGTTTAATATTGGTAGAATGTGTTTGTTTTTATCATCTGCTTGACAGGTATATAGGGATAGACTTCGCGGTGATGATTCAAGGGGAGGATCCATTCTAAAATTATGTTCAGTAAAGTAAAGTTTGGGGATGACGACAAATAATGTAAAAAGATAAGAACTCTATGGAACTTTTTTATCTAACAAGTAGGTAGATATTTAGGGAAACCAACTGACAGACACTTACATGAGTGGTTATGGAATATCATAACAACATGGGAATTGGTCTTACATGTCTTTCTTACCTCATTTGAAGGTATGCAGAGCTCATTTGACATTCCTAGCTCTGGATAGCTTATCAAAGAAAATTTCTTGGCTTAAACATATTGACGAAATCTTCTCACGGGTAAACAAATGATTGGTAGGTGTGTCGACCAAAGTTCCTAAATATTTTTCAAACTTCTCTTCCCACATTTTAATGACTTAGTTTTAGTTATTAAAACTGAAGTAAGTGATTAGAATTATACAAGTACTCACTTCTATTTCACAATACTCAATTGATTTTAAACCTTGTGTTCATTATGTCCAAAAAATATACTAGAAAATATAATAAGATGATTGCATTCTTGAGGATATGTTTTAATCAATCTTGATCTAAGAAATCAAGTCTGACCGTACACGAGACCGTACGCGTACGGTCTTGATCGTACAGGTATACTCGCACGGTCCGGACCATACGCCTACGGTCTGGAACATAACCATGATTCTTAAAAATTCTTTAAAACTTTCGATGCACGCTTCATTGGGTAGGAAGGCATAGCTTTCATCATTGATATTATTTAAATTTCATTTCATAAGAAATAACTAGGAACAACCGACTTCGTCCGATTATTCCATATTATGAAGTAAATTAAAAAAAAATTGTACAAAGCTCTTGTGACTGCGTGCAGTGTATCGCCTCGGTATGGCGAGTTCTTTTAACATTAAACTACGTTTCTGGGAAATAAAATAAAGAACCCATTCTTTTCAATAGCTTAGGGTGTGTAACTGAATTATTTACCCTCCTCTTCTTCTTTTTTGTCACGTCTTAACATATGCATTTTGACTCTAAGTTTTGCCGACAACCGGAAGTACTAGATTTTCCACGTCAATATTGTAAACACGCATGCGTGGATTAATTTGGCGCTGGCTACTATCACAGCAAGTATGTACAGAATAGCTTCCACAATACTTGCATCCGTTTAGAACAGCAACTTAGCAGTAGAATAGGAAAATAATAAAAAAGGTTTATAAAAGTAACGAACTTCAAACACTAACTAGTAGCCTAAATCTTGAAGAAGATAAGTATATATGTGAAAATATCACTGGTTTATAAATGAAATTTTTTTCTAACTACTTTTATGCATTTCTATGGAATTAATCAGAATAAATTGCATTAAACAGACAAAAGGTCAAGCAATATCTTTCATAATGTTTAATCTTTGTAAATTGTCCAGTGGAACCTGATTTCCCAACAAATTGACGATTTGATATTACAAAAAAAATGAGCACAGAAACATATTTTCTGGGGAGTAAATTCCATCTCAATTCATGGAATTATATTCAGTTATATAAACCAGGAGCAATCGACCATCCATAAAAAATGTGGATTTTACACCCCAAACAACTTGTTATTCCCTCTAGAAAATGTGGTTTGTTATTCTTTATCAATATTACTCGATCGCAATATTGTCACATTCAATGCGGAATAGACTATTTTCATATTTCTGGGATGACTGATTATTTTAGTCCTTCTCAACACTTTTTAGAGAGTTATCTTTTCCTGAGTAGGACAAACAAAAATATTGCATCAATAAGGTCAGAATAAACTTGATTTTGTTTGTTTTTTTTTTTTTTACAAATGTTTCATTGTAATCTTGATGGATTTGAACTAAAAAATAAGGATACATCAATATAAGATGTTGATTTGGAACTATTTTTAGCTAAAAATAAGTGTAAAAGGGCATTTGGTCATTCTACTTGAACTTTTTGCTCTATGACATATATGCATTCAGAAAGACAGTAACGAATCCTCTTTAGACATATTATTTGCTAAAACAAATAATTTCAAAAATTTTAATCTAGATTTCCTAAAATAATGTGTTAAAACTTTACTATTTTTCCTTTGCTCAATTATACAAAAAATGGTAAACCAGTCCATGTCGGGTCAGGTTCAGTAAAAAAAAACTAAATTATTCAGCAGTCCCTGAAATATGAAAATGGTTTATTGTGAACTGCAGTCTGCTGCTTTTCCAGACCTGTCTAACTATCGCGACAACCTCCTCCCGATAAAAAAAAAAATAGATATGATATTGAAAACCAATGCGATGGCAGTAATTATCCGTTGATACCCCTAGGGATCATTGTCCCGGCACTAGCAGAGATACCGGAGTTATGAAAGAACGAACAGTTTGAATTATATGACCATTGATTAATTTCAACCAAGAATGAAAACCGCAACTTCCTCCAATAGAGTCTATCTAAAAAAATGTTTAGATAGACGATAAAGAGATGTGGAATAAGTGTACGCGACACAACCAACATTAAAGAAACGGCAATTTAAAAAATCACAAAGGAAAACACTGAGCCAGCAGTCTTCAACATGAACAGAGGTCACTGCTCGCTGTCTTGCATTGGACCAAGACTAAAAATACAATACATAAGATTCAAACAAATCCCTAGATTATCAAAGAAAGACCCATTTCTGGACATAAAAAAAAACAAAACAGATAGTAGACAAGGACAAACAAAAGCTTTGACAAGGATTCCTGGCTTAGGACAGGCACATATAAAATGTGGCGGGGTTAAACTAACATTGTTATATGTGTAATTTGAACGTATTAGAGGATGAATTTCATTTCATTTTACAGTGTAATTGTTATGTTTTATTACGTAAAAAATATATAAAGAAGTATTATTGGTCTAGGCCTTCAGCCTTTAAACTAGTACAACTGCTTTGTGTAGAAAATGTTAAAGAGCTGTGCAATTTAGGGAAATATTTATTAAATGCCTTTAAGATTAGGAATAATGTTTAGTTCTAATGTATTGTAACGATAATTTCTGACGTATATACATGATATACTTGTATAACTGCTATATTACTATACGGTCTTATGCACAATTTTATACTGATAAACTGTAATATGCGAGCGTAGCGAGCTCACTATTGTAGAGAGTCTGCCAAATTGCACGAGACTCAAAATACGATGGTTGAAAATAAATTCTGTCACCGGAAACATTCGATTTTCGGAAGTTTTCGAAAATGTCTGCGCGTGCTGAAAAATTGCGGGAAATAGTAATACTTCGTCCCAAATTATCTCGTCCCAGGCATTATTCGAAATTATCAATGGAATAGATTATATTTTTGTATCTACGCGAGCTTTTAAGGCAATGTCTTTCTCATATTAGTTTAAAGTTAATAAAGAATGAATGAAACTAGTTTTATGGGCCCAACCTTCCCCCTA
The DNA here is from genome assembly GCA_963971305.1 of Arcuatula senhousia. NCBI lineage: Eukaryota > Metazoa > Mollusca > Bivalvia > Mytilida > Mytilidae > Arcuatula > Arcuatula senhousia. The sequence continues at coordinate 22,951,200 of OZ020303.1, read as the reverse complement.
TTGTTTATCTTGTACAAAGCACAAAAAATACACCACTATCTGTCTGCATACGTACACCAGCATACCCCAGGCATAATGATACCGGAAGGGCATCACTATACCGGAAGTTTTTATCAGATAAAAATAAACAAGGGATATTCCAGATTGTTTAAATAAATTCAATAGTTGCACGTAAAATATAAATTAAAGAATGATTATGCATGTAAAAATATTTTATAAGCATGAAATTTATTTTATCAGTACAATAAAAATAATAGATTTTTCAGTGTACCATAAAGTGTAGAAATTTGCTGTACATTGATTGTTTTTGTTATTAGGCAAGCGCCAGCGAAGCCTTATGGAGTCTATAGAGTAGTGATGATTTTCGCGTTTTTTTTCAGTCTAGACGGAGTGATCTGACTGCATCCAGTCTGGAATAAAATGCTTTATTTTCTATATTACTTTTCAATATTTTTTAACATGAAATACACTTCTATAAATCTCCATTTTTATTGGCATTTTATATGACCGGCACAAGTTTTATTTATTCCTTTGCATCTTACATGAGGAACTACTTAGTTAAAGGCGATAGAATATACATTATGTATTCATCTATTACTTGATTTGTTCGTATAAATATTTCTGTTATTTGATTGGTTAATGCAAGGAAAATATCTTCTCCATTCATAAATTCAGTATACAATACACATCATTAGGACGAGTGCATTTTAATCGAAGGGGTGTTTCAATCGATACCGTTTTTACACGATACCGGTCTTGTGTGTGCAATTGTGTTCATTTACTTTATTTGAGGGCATCTGCATGACGATCCTTTCTTCGCTCACCAAAATTAATATTTTGCAAACATAACAGAGAATAAATCTATTATAGTTCTTATATATTTCGCTTGCCTATAAACGCTTTAGCGCTTTGATAATATATATATAATGAACTAAGAAATATCGTTACATCATTGGCTCTTGTCTTGTTCGGCATATTCAGGTGAATGCAATTGCAGCAGAAACATAATAAAGCAACACAAACCTGATTAGTACTAATTAGAGTTTATGTCTATTTTGCACCTGTTACTTGTGTACATAGCGGCATAATATGATATTGTGGCCAAATGTTTCAAACCGTATTTTTAGATAGACCTAATGGAAAATCACCTGTTAAAAGCGAACTCTTTTTGGACATTTATTTGTTTCGGATGAAATATTGAACCTATATATATTTCTGCGTATAAAGTTCTTAGACTGAATCAAATTAAACATGGCACTGTTTGATGACAGAACTTTTAAAAATTTTGATGAATTATTAGTACTAATTAAGTTGGATAGGTGCAATGACAGTTGCAGTGGTGAAAAAAAAACATGTCATACCACTGTCCACTTTGTCCTGTGTCCAAATATAAGCCTAGGAAAACGGAGCAAAGTTTTGGAACATCTTCATGTCCCGGGGGGGGAGGTTACTTTCTATATATTGGTTAACGGGGACGTGCGACGGATTTGGGAAGTAATTTTGAAATTATCAGTATTTATTTGGTGTGCCATTTTTTTCTTCTTGTATTAATTTAGGTTTAATTTTACATATGATATTAATTCTTGGTAAGATATTAGTATGAATTCAGGTATAAAAATTCCTGATAAATTGGTTCTCGACTATTAAAACTATTATACACTTGCATGAAGTGTCAATTTGCTGAAAAGTTTCTAGCTCTACCACAAGGAGTGCATTTTTGTGGGTAGTATTATCATTCATACTATTTATTTGGGTATCAAAATCCAGAGTATTAGTATTTATACGGGTATCATTTTCAGACCTGCTGTCGCACGTCCACGTACTAAGAATAAGAAAATAACCCCTCCGGGCTTAATGTACAATTGAAAACGGGAATACAAGGACTATATAAACAGTAAGTTCTCTTGAATATTTTTTGATATAACAACTGGTATATAAGCATAGTTTTGACGATAATGTGGAATAGGTTTACAAGACACAACCTACCAATAACGGCAATTTAACAAAATCCTCAATGGGAAATACATGTATAAAGTGACCAGAGGTCGCTGCTCGCTTTCTTCCATTGGCCTAAGATTAAAAATAAAATACATCAGATTAGATACCAATCCCCAAATTATCTTCGAAAGACCAATTACTAGACATGGGACAACAGTAAACACAGAAGTTATCATATATGATTTTATAAATTGTAAAAGAAAGGTTTCATTATATGTACTATAAACACAAATGAATTATAACCATTCTCCATCTTTTTTCCTTTTAACCTAATCACTTTAAATTGTATTTATTGTTTTACCAAGCATAATCAATTATAAGCCTCTGCACAGTTGCGATCGAAAATAAATCATATGATATCTTTTAATTGAATGGCACTGTTTGGCATTGATGACTTTACTGATATAAAAAACACAATAGAACTGAACTTGCTAGTTTGTTTTAACCTGGTTCGAAATCCCTGAACGGGGTGTTGATTCATCAGTCAAAAAATCTTGCAGCATAAATGTTAATTGTAAACCGAGGAGATGTCACATAAGCGAAATCCATTAAACGATTCTAACTAGTAGCTAAAGAGCGTCCATTGTCAATGTGAATCTCCCTATGTATATATGGAACAGAGAAAACGAAAACAAGCGATCTTAAACATTATAGACATGAGCGGTATGTTTTCAACCCTCTTAATCCACAAAAAGAACGTTCAGTGGTAGCTGTGGTTGAAGGAACAAATGAGATTGTGTGAACTGAAGAATGTAATGTCCTTGTTTATAGCTACAAGTGCTAATGATTTCGTTTTTTCTGGCACACCAGACAAAGCTACATAACCACTGTACCCGTGGTTTATAACTCTATACATAGAGTCTGTAGACTTCATCCACCACTGTACCCGTAGTTTATAACTCTATACACAGCGTCTATAGACTACATCCACCACTAAACCGGTGGTTTATAACACTATACATAGCCTCTATAGACTACATCCTCCACTGTACCCGTGCTTTATAACTCTATACATAGCGTCTATAGACTACATCCACCACTGTACCCGTGGTTTATAACTCTAAACATAGCGTCTATAGACTACATCTACCATCGTACCCGTGGTTTATACCGCTATACATAGCCTCTATAGACTACATCCACCACTGTACCCGTGGTTTATACCACTATACATAGCCTCTATAGACTACATCTACCACTGTACCCGTGGTTTATAACTCTATACATAGCGTCTATAGACTACATCCACCACTGTACCCGTGGTTTATAACTCTAAACATAGCTTCTATAGAATACATCCACCACGGTACCCGTGGTTTATAACACTATATATAGCTTCTATATACTACATCCACCACTGTACCCGTGCATGGTTTATAACACTATATATAGCGTCTATAGACTACATCCACCACCGTACCCTTGGTTTATAACTCTAAACATAGCGTCTATAGACTACATCCACCACTGTACCCGTGGTTTATAACTCTATACATAGCGTCTATAGACTACATCCAACACTGTACCTGTGGTTTATAACTCTATACATATCGTCTAACGACTACATCCACCACTGTACTCGTGGTTTATACCACTATACATTGCCTCTATAGACTACATCCACCACTGTACCCGTGGTTTTTAACTCTACACATGGCGTCTATAGACTACATCCACCACTGTACCCGTGGTTTATAACTTTAGTCATAGTGTCTATAGACTACACCCACCACTGTACCCGTGGTTTATAACACTATATATAGCGTCTATAGACTACATCCACCACTGTACTCATGGTTTATAACACTATATATAGCGTCTATAAATTACACCAACCACTGTACCCGTGATTTATAACACTATAAATAGCATCTATATACTACATCCACCACTGTACCCATGGTTTATAACACTATATATAGCTTTTATAGACTGCATCCACCACTGTACCCGTGGCTTATAACACTATATATAGCTTCTATGGACTACATCCACCACTGTACCCGTGGTTAATAAAACTATACATAGCCACTATAGACTACATCCACCACTGTACCCGTGGTTTATAACTCTTTACATAGCGTCTATAGATTACATCCACCACTGTACCCGTGGTTTATAACTCTATACATAGCGTCTAAAGGCTACATCCACCACTTAACCCGTGGTTTAAAAACCTATACATAGCCTCTAAAGACTACAGCAACCACTGTACCCGTGGTTTATAACTATACATAGCGTCCATTACTGTACCCGTGGTTCATAACTCTAAACATAGCGTCTATAGACTACTTCAACCACTGTACCCGTAATTTATACCACTATACATTGCCTCTATAGACTACACACACCACTGTACCCGTGGTTTTTAACTCTATACATAGCGTCTATAGACTACATCCACCACTGCACTCGTGGTTTATAACTCTAAACATAGCGTCTATAGACTACATCCGACACTGTACCCGTGGTTAATAACACTATTTTTAGCGTCTATAGACTACATCCACCACTGTACTCATGGTTTATAACACTATATATATCGTCTATAAATTACATCCACCACTGTACCCGTGGTTTATAACTCTACACACAGCGTCTATAGACTACATCCAACACTTTACCCGTGGTAAATAACACTATATATATAGCGTCTATATACTACATCCACCACTGTACCCGTGGTTTATAACACTACACATATCCTCTATAGACTACATCCACCACTGTACCCGTGGTTTATAACCCTATACATAGCGTCTATAAACTACATCCACCACTGTAACCGTGGGTGATAACACTCTACATAGCGTCTATAGACTACACCCACCACTGTACCCGTGGTTTATAACTCTAAACATAGCGTCTATAGACTACATCCACTACTGTACCCGTGCTTTATAACAATATACATAGCCTCTATGGACTACATCCATCACTGTACCCATGGTATATAACTCTATACATAGCGTCTATAGACTACATCCACCACTGTACCCGTGGTTTATAACTCTAAACATAGCGTCTATAGACTACATCCACCACTGTACCCGTGGTTTATAACACTATATATAGCTTCTATATACTACAGTGAAACCTCTCTAAACCGGCCACCACTGGGACCATATAAAATGGCCAGTTTAGAGGGGTGGCCGGTTTTGTGAGTGACTGGCAGATATAGATAAAAACTAGAACCCATGATCCAAATACATGTACAACATGTATTATATATGAGATATTCTTATAGATTTTATAAAGCCATTCTTTAACTTTTAAAGGAAAAGGTAATGCTATGTTATTCATTTTAAATTTTGAATGCCCATTCATGCCATTGGTGCAGGTGCCTGTGCATTGGTGCATGATTCTTAAATTCATAATTACTGAAGTTTGGTATGTAAAGCAATTCAGAAGATATTTTATTTTGATAATTTACATGATACTTAATCAAAACTTTAAGTTAATTTTTAAAATTTCTAAAACTAGCAAAGATAAGAAATCATATTACAAATGTTTTAATTTTTAGGATTATTTATTTTAAAAATATAGATCTGAGATGTTTTGACACTTATATATTAGTTTATAAACAATACCATGAATACAAAAGAATTTTAAAATCACTGCAAAAACATTTTATTAGATCATCAATGTTTTTTACATGCTAATTAAGGTTTACTCATGTAGGGTTTCAAAGGATTTGTTTTGATAACCTATGTTTTGACAACTTTATGACCAGTGGCATGATTAATGTGGCCAATATACAGGGGTTAAATTTACTTGACTACTGAAGGGAATTATTCTTTAAGGCGGCCGGTGTACAGTTTACAGGGGTGGCCTGTATTGTGAGGTAATTTTACATGCATTTTAAAACAATTTTGCAGGGACTTTTTAAACTGGCCAGTTTAGAGGGGTGGCCAGTTTTCAGGGGGTCCGGTTTAGAGAAGTTTCACTGTACATCCATCACTGTACCCGTGCTTTATAACAATATACATAGCCTCTATAGACTACATCCACCACTGTACCCGTGGTAAATAACACTATATATAAAGCGTCTATATACTACATCCACCACTGTACCCGTGGTTTATAACACTTTACATAGCCTCTATAGACTGCATCCACCACTGTACCCGTGGTTTATAACCCTATACATAGCGTCTATAAACTACATCCACCACTGTACCCGTGGTTTATAACTCTAAACATAGCCTCTATAGACTACATCCACCACTGTACCCGTGGTTTATAACATTATACATAGCCTCTATAGACTACATCCACCACTGTACTCGTGGTTTATACCACTATACATTGCCTCTATAGACTACATCCACCACTGTACCCGTGGTTTATAACTCTAAACATAGCCTCTATAGACTACATCCACCACTGTACCCGTGGTTTATAACATTATACATAGCCTCTATAGACTACACCCACCACTGTACCCGTGGTTTATAACATTATAGATAGCGTCTATAGACTACATCCACCACTGTACCCATGGTATATAACTCTATACATGGCGTCTATAGACTACATCCACCACTGTACCCGTGGTTTATAACTTTAGTCATAGTGTCTATAGACTACACCCACCACTGTACCCGTGGTTTATAACACTATATATAGCGTCTATAGACTACATCCACCACTGTACTCATGGTTTATAACACTATATATAGCGTCTATAAATTACACCAACCACTGTACCCGTGATTTATAACACTATAAATAGCATCTATATACTACATCCACCACTGTACCCATGGTTTATAACACTATATATAGCTTTTATAGACTGCATCCACCACTGTACCCGTGGCTTATAACACTATATATAGCTTCTATGGACTACATCCACCACTGTACCCGTGGTTAATAAAACTATACATAGCCACTATAGACTACATCCACCACTGTACCCGTGGTTTATAACTCTTTACATAGCGTCTATAGATTACATCCACCACTGTACCCGTGGTTTATAACTCTATACATAGCGTCTAAAGGCTACATCCACCACTTAACCCGTGGTTTAAAAACCTATACATAGCCTCTAAAGACTACAGCAACCACTGTACCCGTGGTTTATAACTATACATAGCGTCCATTACTGTACCCGTGGTTCATAACTCTAAACATAGCGTCTATAGACTACTTCAACCACTGTACCCGTAATTTATACCACTATACATTGCCTCTATAGACTACACACACCACTGTACCCGTGGTTTTTAACTCTATACATAGCGTCTATAGACTACATCCACCACTGCACTCGTGGTTTATAACTCTAAACATAGCGTCTATAGACTACATCCGACACTGTACCCGTGGTTAATAACACTATTTTTAGCGTCTATAGACTACATCCACCACTGTACTCATGGTTTATAACACTATATATATCGTCTATAAATTACATCCACCACTGTACCCGTGGTTTATAACTCTACACACAGCGTCTATAGACTACATCCAACACTTTACCCGTGGTAAATAACACTATATATATAGCGTCTATATACTACATCCACCACTGTACCCGTGGTTTATAACACTACACATATCCTCTATAGACTACATCCACCACTGTACCCGTGGTTTATAACCCTATACATAGCGTCTATAAACTACATCCACCACTGTACCCGTGGTTTATAACACTATAGATAGCGTCTATATACTACATCCACCACTGTAACCGTGGGTGATAACACTCTACATAGCGTCTATAGACTACACCCACCACTGTACCCGTGGTTTATAACTCTAAACATAGCGTCTATAGACTACATCCACTACTGTACCCGTGCTTTATAACAATATACATAGCCTCTATGGACTACATCCATCACTGTACCCATGGTATATAACTCTATACATAGCGTCTATAGACTACATCCACCACTGTACCCGTGGTTTATAACTCTAAACATAGCGTCTATAGACTACATCCACCACTGTACCCGTGGTTTATAACACTATATATAGCTTCTATATACTACAGTGAAACCTCTCTAAACCGGCCACCACTGGGACCATATAAAATGGCCAGTTTAGAGGGGTGGCCGGTTTTGTGAGTGACTGGCAGATATAGATAAAAACTAGAACCCATGATCCAAATACATGTACAACATGTATTATATATGAGATATTCTTATAGATTTTATAAAGCCATTCTTTAACTTTTAAAGGAAAAGGTAATGCTATGTTATTCATTTTAAATTTTGAATGCCCATTCATGCCATTGGTGCAGGTGCCTGTGCATTGGTGCATGATTCTTAAATTCATAATTACTGAAGTTTGGTATGTAAAGCAATTCAGAAGATATTTTATTTTGATAATTTACATGATACTTAATCAAAACTTTAAGTTAATTTTTAAAATTTCTAAAACTAGCAAAGATAAGAAATCATATTACAAATGTTTTAATTTTTAGGATTATTTATTTTAAAAATATAGATCTGAGATGTTTTGACACTTATATATTAGTTTATAAACAATACCATGAATACAAAAGAATTTTAAAATCACTGCAAAAACATTTTATTAGATCATCAATGTTTTTTACATGCTAATTAAGGTTTACTCATGTAGGGTTTCAAAGGATTTGTTTTGATAACCTATGTTTTGACAACTTTATGACCAGTGGCATGATTAATGTGGCCAATATACAGGGGTTAAATTTACTTGACTACTGAAGGGAATTATTCTTTAAGGCGGCCGGTGTACGGTTTACAGGGGTGGCCTGTATTGTGAGGTAATTTTACATGCATTTTAAAACAATTTTGCAGGGACTTTTTAAACTGGCCAGTTTAGAGGGGTGGCCAGTTTTCAGGGGGTCCGGTTTAGAGAAGTTTCACTGTACATCCATCACTGTACCCGTGCTTTATAACAATATACATAGCCTCTATAGACTACATCCACCACTGTACCCGTGGTAAATAACACTATATATAAAGCGTCTATATACTACATCCACCACTGTACCCGTGGTTTATAACACTTTACATAGCCTCTATAGACTGCATCCACCACTGTACCCGTGGTTTATAACCCTATACATAGCGTCTATAAACTACATCCACCACTGTACCCGTGGTTTATAACTCTAAACATAGCCTCTATAGACTACATCCACCACTGTACCCGTGGTTTATAACATTATACATAGCCTCTATAGACTACATCCACCACTGTACTCGTGGTTTATACCACTATACATTGCCTCTATAGACTACATCCACCACTGTACCCGTGGTTTATAACTCTAAACATAGCCTCTATAGACTACATCCACCACTGTACCCGTGGTTTATAACATTATACATAGCCTCTATAGACTACACCCACCACTGTACCCGTGGTTTATAACATTATAGATAGCGTCTATAGACTACATCCACCACTGTACCCATGGTATATAACTCTATACATGGCGTCTATAGACTACATCCACCACTGTACCCGTGGTTTATAACTTTAGTCATAGTGTCTATAGACTACACCCACCACTGTACCCGTGGTTTATAACACTATATATAGCGTCTATAGACTACATCCACCACTGTACTCATGGTTTATAACACTATATATAGCGTCTATAAATTACACCAACCACTGTACCCGTGATTTATAACACTATAAATAGCATCTATATACTACATCCACCACTGTACCCATGGTTTATAACACTATATATAGCTTTTATAGACTGCATCCACCACTGTACCCGTGGCTTATAACACTATATATAGCTTCTATGGACTACATCCACCACTGTACCCGTGGTTAATAAAACTATACATAGCCACTATAGACTACATCCACCACTGTACCCGTGGTTTATAACTCTTTACATAGCGTCTATAGATTACATCCACCACTGTACCCGTGGTTTATAACTCTATACATAGCGTCTAAAGGCTACATCCACCACTTAACCCGTGGTTTAAAAACCTATACATAGCCTCTAAAGACTACAGCAACCACTGTACCCGTGGTTTATAACTATACATAGCGTCCATTACTGTACCCGTGGTTCATAACTCTAAACATAGCGTCTATAGACTACTTCAACCACTGTACCCGTAATTTATACCACTATACATTGCCTCTATAGACTACACACACCACTGTACCCGTGGTTTTTAACTCTATACATAGCGTCTATAGACTACATCCACCACTGCACTCGTGGTTTATAACTCTAAACATAGCGTCTATAGACTACATCCGACACTGTACCCGTGGTTAATAACACTATTTTTAGCGTCTATAGACTACATCCACCACTGTACTCATGGTTTATAACACTATATATATCGTCTATAAATTACATCCACCACTGTACCCGTGGTTTATAACTCTACACACAGCGTCTATAGACTACATCCAACACTTTACCCGTGGTAAATAACACTATATATATAGCGTCTATATACTACATCCACCACTGTACCCGTGGTTTATAACACTACACATATCCTCTATAGACTACATCCACCACTGTACCCGTGGTTTATAACCCTATACATAGCGTCTATAAACTACATCCACCACTGTACCCGTGGTTTATAACACTATAGATAGCGTCTATATACTACATCCACCACTGTAACCGTGGGTGATAACACTCTACATAGCGTCTATAGACTACACCCACCACTGTACCCGTGGTTTATAACTCTAAACATAGCGTCTATAGACTACATCCACTACTGTACCCGTGCTTTATAACAATATACATAGCCTCTATGGACTACATCCATCACTGTACCCATGGTATATAACTCTATACATAGCGTCTATAGACTACATCCACCACTGTACCCGTGGTTTATAACTCTAAACATAGCGTCTATAGACTACATCCACCACTGTACCCGTGGTTTATAACACTATATATAGCTTCTATATACTACAGTGAAACCTCTCTAAACCGGCCACCACTGGGACCATATAAAATGGCCAGTTTAGAGGGGTGGCCGGTTTTGTGAGTGACTGGCAGATATAGATAAAAACTAGAACCCATGATCCAAATACATGTACAACATGTATTATATATGAGATATTCTTATAGATTTTATAAAGCCATTCTTTAACTTTTAAAGGAAAAGGTAATGCTATGTTATTCATTTTAAATTTTGAATGCCCATTCATGCCATTGGTGCAGGTGCCTGTGCATTGGTGCATGATTCTTAAATTCATAATTACTGAAGTTTGGTATGTAAAGCAATTCAGAAGATATTTTATTTTGATAATTTACATGATACTTAATCAAAACTTTAAGTTAATTTTTAAAATTTCTAAAACTAGCAAAGATAAGAAATCATATTACAAATGTTTTAATTTTTAGGATTATTTATTTTAAAAATATAGATCTGAGATGTTTTGACACTTATATATTAGTTTATAAACAATACCATGAATACAAAAGAATTTTAAAATCACTGCAAAAACATTTTATTAGATCATCAATGTTTTTTACATGCTAATTAAGGTTTACTCATGTAGGGTTTCAAAGGATTTGTTTTGATAACCTATGTTTTGACAACTTTATGACCAGTGGCATGATTAATGTGGCCAATATACAGGGGTTAAATTTACTTGACTACTGAAGGGAATTATTCTTTAAGGCGGCCGGTGTACGGTTTACAGGGGTGGCCTGTATTGTGAGGTAATTTTACATGCATTTTAAAACAATTTTGCAGGGACTTTTTAAACTGGCCAGTTTAGAGGGGTGGCCAGTTTTCAGGGGGTCCGGTTTAGAGAAGTTTCACTGTACATCCATCACTGTACCCGTGCTTTATAACAATATACATAGCCTCTATAGACTACATCCACCACTGTACCCGTGGTAAATAACACTATATATAAAGCGTCTATATACTACATCCACCACTGTACCCGTGGTTTATAACACTTTACATAGCCTCTATAGACTGCATCCACCACTGTACCCGTGGTTTATAACCCTATACATAGCGTCTATAAACTACATCCACCACTGTACCCGTGGTTTATAACTCTAAACATAGCCTCTATAGACTACATCCACCACTGTACCCGTGGTTTATAACATTATACATAGCCTCTATAGACTACATCCACCACTGTACTCGTGGTTTATACCACTATACATTGCCTCTATAGACTACATCCACCACTGTACCCGTGGTTTATAACTCTAAACATAGCCTCTATAGACTACATCCACCACTGTACCCGTGGTTTATAACATTATACATAGCCTCTATAGACTACACCCACCACTGTACCCGTGGTTTATAACATTATAGATAGCGTCTATAGACTACATCCACCACTGTACCCATGGTATATAACTCTATACATAGCGTCTATAGACTACATCCACCACTGTACCCGAGTTTATAACTCTAAACATAGCGTCTATAGACTACATCCACCACTGTACCCGTGGTTTATAACACTATATATAGCTTCTATATACTACATCCATCACTGTACCCGTGCTTTATAACAATATACATAGCCTCTATAGACTACATCCACCACTGTACCCGTGGTAAATAACACTATATATATAGCGTCTATATACTACATCCACCACTGTACCCGTGGTTTATAACTCTAAACATAGCCTCTATAGACTACATCCACCACTGTACCCGTGGTTTATAACACTCTACATAGCGTCTATAGACTACACCCACCACTGTACCCGTGGTTTATAACTCTAAACATAGCGTCTATAGACTACATCCACTACTGTACCCGTGCTTTATAACAATATACATAGCCTCTATGGACTACATCCATCACTGTACCCATGGTATATAACTCTATACATAGCGTCTATAGACTACATCCACCACTGTACCCGTGGTTTATAACTCTAAACATAGCGTCTATAGACTACATCCACCACTGTACCCGTGGTTTATAACACTATATATAGCTTCTATATACTACATCCATCACTGTACCCGTGCTTTATAACAATATACATAGCCTCTATAGACTACATCCACCACTGTACCCGTGGTAAATAACACTATATATATAGCTTTTATATACTACATCCACCACTGTACCCGTGGTTTATAACACTTTACATAGCCTCTATAGACTGCATCCACCACTGTACCCGTGGTTTATAACCCTATACATAGCGTCTATAAACTACATCCACCACTGTACCCGTGGTTTATTACTCTAAACATAGCCTCTATAGACTACATCCACCACTGTACCCGTGGTTTATAACATTATACATAGCCTCTATAGACTACATCCACCACTGTACTCGTGGTTTATACCACTATACATTGCCTCTATAGACTACATCCACCACTGTACCCGTGGTTTTTAACTCTGTACATGGCGTCTATAGACTACATCCACCACTGTACCCGTGGTTTATAACTTTAGTCAAAGTGTCTATAGACTACACCCAACACTGTACCCGTGGTTTATAACACTATAGATAGCGTCTATAGACTACATCCACCACTGTACGCATGGTATATAACTCTATACATAGCGTCTATAGACTACATCCACCACTGTACCCGTGGTTTATAACTCTAAACATAGCGTCTATAGACTACATCCACCACTGTACCCGTGGTTTATAACACTATATATAGCTTCTATATACTACATCCATCACTGTATCCGTGCTTTATAACAATATACATAGCCTCTATAGACTACATCCACCACTGTACCCGTGGTAAATAACACTATATATATAGCGTCTATATACTACATCCACCACTGTACCCGTGGTTTATAACTCTAAACATATCCTCTATAGACTACATCCACCACTGTACCCGTGGTTTATAACATTATACATAGCCTCTATATACTACATCCACCACTGTACTCGTGGTTTATACCACTATACATTGCCTCTATAGACTACATCCACCACTGTACCCGTGGTAAATAACACTATATATATAGCGTCTATATACTACATCCACCACTGTACCCGTGGTTTATAACACTTTACATAGCCTCTCTAGACTACATCCACCACTGTACCCGTGGTAAATAACACTATATATATAGCGTCTATAAACTACATCCACCACTGTACCCGTGGTTTATAACTCTAAACATAGCCTCTATAGACTACATCCACCACTGTACCCGTGGTTTATAACATTATACATAGCCTCTATAGACTACATCCACCACTGTACTCGTGGTTTATACCACTATACATTGCCTCTATAGACTACATCCACCACTGTACCCGTGGTTTTTAACTCTGTACATGGCGTGTATAGACTACATCCACCACTGTACCCGTGGTTTATAACTTTAGTCATAGTGTCTATAGACTACACCCACCACTGTACCCGTGGTTTATAACACTATAGATAGCGTCTATATACTACATCCACCACTGTAACCGTGAGTGATTACATTATACATAGCGTCTATAGACTACATCCACCACTGTACCCGTGGTTTATAACTCTAAACATAGCGTCTATAGACTACATCCACCACTGTACCCGTGCTTTATAACAATATACATAGCCTCTATAGACTACATCCACCACTGTACCCATGGTATATAACTCTATACATAGCGTCTATAGACTACATCCACCACTGTACCCGTGGTTTATAACTCTAAACATAGCGTCTATAGACTACATCCACCACTGTACCCGTGGTTTATAACACTATATATAGCTTCTATATACTACATCCATCACTGTACCCGTGCTTTATAACAATATACATAGCCTCTATAGACTACATCCACCACTGTACCCGTGGTAAATAACACTATATATATAGCGTCTATATACTACATCCACCACTGTACCCGTGGTTTATAACACTTTACATAGCCTCTATAGACTACATCCACCACTGTACCCGTGGTTTATAACCCTATACATAGCGTCTATAAACTACATCCACCACTGTACCCGTGGTTTATAACTCTAAACATAGCCTCTATAGACTACATCCACCACTGTACCCGTGGTTTATAACATTATACATAGCCTCTATAGACTACATCCACCACTGTACCCGTGGTTTATAACTCTATACATAGCGTCTATAGACTACATCCACCACTGTACCCGTGGTTTATAACACTATATATAGCTTCTATATACTACATCCACCACTGTACCCGTGCTTTATAACAATATACATAGCCTCTATAGACTACATCCACCACTGTACCCATGGTATATAACTCTATACGTAGCGTCTATAGACTACATCCACCACTGTACCCGTGGTTTATAACTCTAAACATAGCGTCTATAGACTACATCCACCACTGTACCCGTGGTTTATAACACTATATATAGCTTCTATATACTACATCCATCACTGTACCCGTGCTTTATAACAATATACATAGCCTCTATAGACTACATCCACCACTGTACCCGTGGTAAATAACACTATATATATAGCGTCTATATACTACATCCACCACTGTACCCGTGGTTTATAACACTTTACATAGCCTCTAAAGACTACATCCACCACTGTACCCGTGGTTTATAACCCTATACATAGCGTCTATAAACTACATCCACCACTGTACTCGTGGTTTATACCACTATACATTGCCTCTATAGACTACATCCACCACTGTACCTGTGGTAAATGACACTATATATATAGCGTCTATATACTACATCCACCACTGTACCCGTGGTTTATAACACTTTACATAGCCTCTCTAGACTACATCCACCACTGTACCCGTGGTAAATAACACTATATATATAGCGTCTATAAACTACATCCACCACTGTACCCGTGGTTTATAACTCTAAACATAGCCTCTATAGACTACATCCACCACTGTACCCGTGGTTTATAACATTATACATAGCCTCTATAGACTACATCCACCACTGTACTCGTGGTTTATACCACTATACATTGCCTCTATAGACTACATCCACCACTGTACCCGTGGTTTTTAACTCTGTACATGGCGTGTATAGACTACATCCACCACTGTACCCGTGGTTTATAACTTTAGTCATAGTGTCTATAGACTACACCCACCACTGTACCCGTGGTTTATAACACTATAGATAGCGTCTATATACTACATCCACCACTGTAACCGTGAGTGATTACATTATACATAGCGTCTATAGACTACATCCACCACTGTACCCGTGGTTTATAACTCTAAACATAGCGTCTATAGACTACATCCACCACTGTACCCGTGCTTTATAACAATATACATAGCCTCTATAGACTACATCCACCACTGTACCCATGGTATATAACTCTAAACATAGCGTTTATAGACTACATCCACCTCTGTACCCGTGGTTTATAACACTATATATAGCTTCTATATACTACATCCATCACTGTACCCGTGCTTTATAACAATATACATAGCCTCTATAGACTACATCCACCACTGTACCCGTGGTAAATAACACTATATATATAGCGTCTATATACTACATCCACCACTGTACCCGTGGTTTATAACACTTTACATAGCCTCTATAGACTACATCCACCACTGTACCCGTGGTTTATAACCCTATACATAGCGTCTATAAACTACATCCACCACTGTACCCGTGGTTTATAACTCTAAACATAGCCTCTATAGACTACATCCACCACTGTACCCGTGGTTTATAACATTATACATAGCCTCTATAGACTACATCCACCACTGTACCCGTGGTTTATAACTCTATACATAGCGTCTATAGACTACATCCACCACTGTACCCGTGGTTTATAACACTATATATAGCTTCTATATACTACATCCATCACTGTACCCGTGGTTTATAACACTATATATAGCGTCTATAGACTACATCCACCACTGTTCCCGTGGTTTATACCACTATACATTGCCTCTATAGACTACATCCACCACTGTACCCGTGGTTTTTCACTCTATACATAGCGTCTATAGACTACATCCACCACTGTACCCGTGGTTTATAACACTATATATAGCTTCTATATACTACATCCATCACTGTACCCGTGGTTTATAACACTATATATAGCGTCTATAGACTACATCCACCACTGTTCCCGTGGTTTATACCACTATACATTGCCTCTATAGACTACATCCACCACTGTACCCGTGGTTTTTCACTCTATACATAGCGTCTATAGACTACATCCACCACTGTACCCGTTGTTTATAACAATATACCGTATAGCGGGTTATTTTAGCGGGGTGCAAATTTTGGCGTATTTTAGCGGTCGGACTGAAATCGCCAAAATAAAAACCGCTAAAATTTCATAAATTTAGAAGCTCCGGGAAATTGTTATGCAACTCCCCGTGGTTTATAACTCTAAACATAATCTCTATAGACTACATCCACCACTGTACCCGTGGTTTATAACATTATACATAGCCTCTATAGACTACATCCACCACTGTACCCGTGGTTTATAACTCTATACATAGCGTCTATAGACTACATCCACTACTGTACCCGTGGTTTATAACACTATATATAGCTTCTATATACTACATCAATCACTGTACCCGTGGTTTATAACACTATATATAGCGTCTATAGACTACATACACCACTGTTCCTGTGGTTTATACCACTATACATTGCCTCTATAGACTACATCCACCACTGTACCCGTGGTTTTTCACTCTATACATAGCGTCTATAGACTACATCCACCACTGTACCCGTGGGTGATAACACTTTACATAGCGTCTATAGACTACATCCACCACTGTACCCGTTGTTTATAACAATATACCGTATAGCGGGTTATTTTAGCGGGGTGCAAATTTTGGCGTATTTTAGCGGTCGGACTGAAATCGCCAAAATAAAAACCGCTAAAATTTCATAAATTTAGAAGCTCCGGGAAATTGTTATGCAACTCGATCGGTATATGAAATTAAAGCAATAACATGGTCATTTGTCAAATATTTGCCATACAATGTAACTTGTGTAAATTAAAAGTTGTAGTTAATAAAGTAATTAATGTCCTACAGCGAATCTGTACTTTGTGCAAAATGTTTTGTTGTGAAAGTTTTCTCATAGATAAATCAGATCGAAGTTATTTAATTAAAACTTCAAATTAACCTAAATTGTTTTGACTAATAAATGCATCTGTGTTTCTAAAAGATCAAAGGCCTGATTGTGATCTAATTGTCAAATTGACAGCTCGTTAAGCTGTCATTTAAATCGTTAAATAAGCATGCGGATTAGCACAATAAACAAACCACAAAATCCTAATTATGAAATTGGTTTGCAATGTGATTTAACATACAAGTACATTCAAAATTGAAATTATCAATAATAACTAAATAATTGAAAATAAAACTAAAGGTTATTCGTGATTGCTAGAGCGGCAAATTCATTTTCTATGGTTTTGCCCATCCGCCAAAATAAAAACCACCAAAATTTTGCCATATATATTGGACTATAAACCGCCAAATTTTACACCCGCTAAAATAACCCGCTATACGGTACATAGCGTCTATAGACTACATCCACCACTGTACCCGTGGTTTATAACACTATACATAGCCTCTATAGACTACATCCATCACTATTTCCGTGGTTTATAACTCTATACATAGCGTCTATAAACCACAGCCACCACTCTACCCGTGTTTTATAACACTATACATATCGTCTATAGACTACATCCACCACTGTACCTGTGGTTTATAACTCTATACATAGCGTCTTAAGACTACATCCACCACTTTATCGTGGTTTATAACACTATACATAGCCTCTATAGACTACATCTACCACTGTACCCGTGGTTTATAACTCTATACATAGCGTCTATAGACTACATCAACCACTGTACCCGTGGTTTATAACACTATATATAGCTTCTATATACTACATCCATCACTGTACCCGTGCTTTATAACAATATACATATCCTCTATAGACTACATCCACCACTGTACCCGTGGTAAATAACACTATATATATAGCGTCTATATACTACATCCACCACTGTACCCGTGGTTTATAACACTTTACATAGCCTCTATAGACTACATCCACCACTGTACTCGTGGTTTATAACCCTATACATAGCGTCTATAAACTACATCCACCACTGTACCCGTGGTTTATAGCTCTAAATATAGCCTCTATAGGCTACATCCATCACTGTACCCGTGGTTTTTAACAATATATATTGCTTCTATATACTACATCCATCCCTGTACCCGTGGTTTATAACACTATATATAGCGTCTATAGACTACATCCACCACTGTTCCCGTTGTATATACCACTATACATTGCTTCTATAGACTACACCCACCACTGTACCCGTGGTTTTTAACTCTATACATAGCGTCTATAGACTACATCCACCACTGTACCCGTGGGTGATAACACTACACATAGCGTCTATAGACCACATTCATCACTATACCCGTGGTTTATAACACTATACATAGCGTCTATAGACTACATCCACCACTGTACCCGTGGTTTATAACTCTATACATAGCGTCTATATACTACATCCACCACTGTACCCGTGGTTTATAACACTTTACATAGCCTCTATAGACTACATCCACCACTGTACTCGTGGTTTATAACCCTATACATAGCGTCTATAAACTACATCCACCACTGTACCCGTGGTTTATAGCTCTATACATAGCGTCTATAGACTACATCCACCACTGTACCCGTGGTTAATAACAATATATATTGCTTCTATATACTACATCCATCCCTGTACCCGTGGTTTATAACACTATATATAGCGTCTATAGACTACATCCACCACTGTTCCCGTTGTATATACCACTATACATTGCTTCTATAGACTACACCCACCACTGTACCCGTGGTTTTTAACTCTATACATAGCGTCTATAGACTACATCCACCACTGTACCCGTGGGTGATAACACTACACATAGCGTCTATAGACCACATTCATCACTATACCCGTGGTTTATAACACTATACATAGCGTCTATAGACTACATCCACCACTGTACCCGTGGTTTATAACTCTATACATAGCGTCTATAGACTACACCCACCACTGTACCCGTGATTTATAACTCTAAACATAGTGTCTATAGACTACATCCATCACTGTACCCGTGGTTTATAACACTATCTATATCGTCTATAGACTAAATTTACCACTGTACCAGTCGTTTACAATTCTATACATAGCCTCTATAGACTACATCCAGCCCTGTATCCGTGGTTTATAACACTTAATATATATCCTCTATATACTACATCGACCACTGTTCCCGTGGTTTATAACACTAAACATAGCCTCTTTAGACTACATATACCACTGTACCCGTGGTTTATAACACTATATATAGCCTCTATAGACTACATCCACCACTGTATCCGTGGTTTATAACTCTATACATAGCGTCTATAGACCACAATCACCACTATACCCGTGGTTTATAACTCTAAACATAGTGTCTATAGACTACACCCACCACTGTACCCGTGTTTTATAACACCATATATAGCATCTATATACTACATCCATCACTGTACCCGTGGTTTATAAGACTATATTTAGCGTCTATAGACTACATCTACCACTGTACCCCGTGGTTTATAACACTATACATAGCCTCTATAGACTACATCCATCACTATTTCCGTGGTTTATAACTCTATACATAGCGTCTATAAACCACAGCCACCACTCGACCCGTGTTTTATAACACTATACATATCGTCTATAGACTACATCCACCACTGTACCCGTGGTTTATAACTCTATACATAGCGTCTTAAGACTACATCCACCACTTTATCGTGGTTTATAACACTATACATAGCCTCTATAGACTACATCTACCACTGTGCCCGTGGTTTATAACTCTATACATAGCGTCTATAGACTACATCAACCACTGTACCCGTGGTTTATAACTCTAAACATAGCGTCTATAGACTACATCCTTCCATGTACCCGTGGTTTATAACACTATATATAGCTTCTATATACTACATCCACCACTGTACCCGTGGTTTATAACACTATACATAGCGTCTATAGACTACATCCACCACTGTACCCGTGGTTTATAACTCTTTACATAGCATACAGATGGGTCCAAACCAAACCTGTATGCAAACCAAACTTAGAAAGTAAACCAAAAGTTGACTATTTGTTTACTGTCATGTTGGTTTGGTTTACTTTGAGTAAACCATTGTTTACTTCTAAGTTTACTTTCAAAAGCAAACCAAACCAGCTATCTGGCTAGTTCGGTTTACTCAAAGTAAACCACACCAGAAAAGTAAACTTCCTACGTCAGAGTAAACCAAACCAGGCTGCAAGTTTAGTTTACTCAAAGTTAACTAAACGAGATTAAAAGTAAACCAAACCAGGTCGTTGGTTTGGTTTACTCTGAGTAAACTTAACATGGCCAAAGTAAACCAAACCAGACAGCTAGTTTGGTTTACTTTGAGCGCGCATGCACAGTAATGAATAAACTATTTACTAGCCGATCTGCGTGAAAGACTATTGAATATTTATAGAATAAATAAGATTGAGATTAAACAAAAACACGCCGCTGGTTTGGTTTACTTAAAATAAACAAAATTAATAGAAAACTCAGAGTAAACCAAACAAGATTAAAAGTAAATTAAACCAGGCCGCTGGTTTGGTTTACTCAGAGTAAACTAAACAAGATAAAAAGTGAACCAAACCAGGCCGCTGGTTTGGTTTACTCAGAGTAAACTAAACAAGATTAAAAGTAAACCAAACTAGTGGCTTGGTTTGGTTTACTCTACTAAGTTTAGTTTACTAAGTTTAGTTTACTTTAGAAAGCAAACCAAACTAGAAAAGCAAACCACGGTTTACTATGTAGTTTACCCAAGTAAACCAAAGCAAACCAGAAAAGTAACCTAAATGTTTACTTTTGGTTTACTTTTGTACATGTTAGGTTTGGTCCCATCTGTATACACGGGTGCAGTAGTGGATATAGTCTATAGAGGCTATGTTTAGTGTTATAACCACGGGTACAGTGGTGGCTGTAGTAGATAGGGCGCTATATATAGTGTTATCAACCACAATTATAAATTTAACCACCGGTAAAGTGGTGGATGTAGTTTATAGGGCGCTATAGTGTTATCAATAACGGGTACAATGGTTGATGTAGTCTATAGAATATATGCATAGTGTTATAAACCACGGGTACAGTAGTGGATGTAGTCTATAAAGGCTATATATAGTGGTATAAACCACGGGTACAGTGGTGGATGTAGTCTATAGAGGCTATATATAGTGTTATAAATTACGGGTACAGTGGTGGATGTAATCTATAAAGGCTATATATAGTGTTTTAAACCACGGGTACAGTAGTGGATGTAGTCTATAAAAGCTATGTATAGTGGTATAAACGACGGGCACAGTGGTGGGTGTAGTCTTTAGACGCTATGTATAGTGTTATAAACCACGGGTACAGTGGTGGATGTAGTATATACAAGCTATAT
This sequence comes from Arcuatula senhousia, assembly GCA_963971305.1. Classification (NCBI taxonomy): domain Eukaryota; kingdom Metazoa; phylum Mollusca; class Bivalvia; order Mytilida; family Mytilidae; genus Arcuatula; species Arcuatula senhousia. The sequence continues at coordinate 22,928,713 of OZ020303.1, read as the reverse complement.
ATAGTGGTATAAACCACGGGTACAGTGATGGATGTAGTCTATAGACGCTATGTTTAGAGTTATAAACCACGGGTACAGTGGTGGATGTACTCTATAGAGGCTATGTATAGTGGTATTAACCACGGGTACAGTGATGGATGTAGTCTATAGACGCTATGTTTAGAGTTATAAACCACGGGTACAGTGGTGGATGTAGACTTTAGAGGCTATATATATATGTATAATGTTATAAACCACGGGTACAGTGGTGGATAGTATAAAGACGCTATGTATAGAGTTATAAACCATTGTTACAGTGGTGGATGTAGTCTAAAGATGCTATTGATAGTGTTATATACCACGGGTACAGCGGTGGATGTAGTATATAGACGCAATGTATAGTGTTATCACCCACGGGTACAGTGGTGGATGTAGTCTATTGAGGCTATATATAGAGTTATAAACCACGGGTACATTGGTGGATGAAGTCTTTAGAGGCTATATATATATGTATAATGTTATAAACCACGGGTACAGTGGTGGATAGTATAAAGACGCTATGTATAGAGTTATATACCATTGTTACAGTGGTGGATGTAGTCTATAGATGCTATTGATAGTGTTATTAACCACGGATACAGTGGTGGATGCAGTCAATGAACGCTATATACAGTGGTGTAAACCTTGGTTGCAGTTGTGGATGTAGTCTATAAACATTTTCAATAGTGTTATATACCACGGATACAGCGGTTGATGTAGTCTTTAAACATTATTGATAGTGTTTTATACCACGGGCACATCGGTGGATATAGTACATAAACAATATTGATAGTGTTATATACCACGGGTACAGCGGTTGATGTAGTCTTTAAACATTATTGATAGTGTTATATACCACGGGTACAGCGGTGGATGTAGTCCATAAACAATATTGATAGTGTTATATACCATGGGTACAGTGGTGGATGTAGTCTATAGAAGCTATATATAGTGTTATAAACCACGGGTACAGTGGTGGATGTAGTCTATAGAAGCTATGTATAGTGTTATAAACCATGGGTACAGTGCTGGATGTAGTATATAGACGCAATGTATAGTGTTATAAACCACGGGCACAGTGGTGGATGTAGTCTATAGACGATATAGATAGTGTTATAAACCACGGGTACAGTGGTGGATGTAGTATATAGGGCGCTATGTATAGTGTTATTAACCACGGGTAAAGTGGTGGATGTAGTCTATAGAAGCTATGTTTATAACTCTATACATAGCGTCTTAAGACTACATCCACCACTTTATCGTGGTTTATAACACTATACATAGCCTCTATAGACTACATCTACCACTGTACCCGTGGTTTATAACTCTATACCATGGTTACAGTGGTGGATGTAGTCTATAGAAGCTATATATATTGTTATTAATCACGGGTACAGTGGTGGATGTAGTCTGTAGACGCTATATATAGTGTTATAAACCACGGGTACAGTGGTGGATGTAGTCTATAGTGTTATAAACCACGGGTACAGTGGTGGATGTAGTCTATAAAAGCTATATATAGTGTTATAAACCACGGGTACAGTGGTGGATGTAGTCTATAGAAGCTATGTATAGTGGTATAAACCAAGGGTACAGTGGAAGATGTAGTATATAGACGCAATGTATAGTGTTATCACCCACGGGTACAGTGGTGGATGTAGTCTATAGAGGCTATATATAGAGTTATAAACCACGGGTACAGTGGTGGATGAAGTCTTTAGAGGCTATATATATATGTATAATGTTATAAACCACGGGTACAGTGGTGGATAGTATAAAGACGCTATGTATAGAGTTATAAACCATTGTTACAGTGGTGGATGTAGTCTATAGATGCTATTGATAGTGTTATTAACCACGGATACAGTGGTGGATGCAGTCAATGAACGCTATATACAGTGGTGTAAACCTTGGTTGCAGTTGTGGATGTAGTCTATAAACATTTTCAATAGTGGTTTATACCACGGATACAGCGGTTGATGTAGTCTTTAAACATTATTGATATTGTTATATACCACGGGTACAGTGATGGATGTAGTCTATAAACAATATCGATAGTGTAATATACCACGGGTACTGTCAGGCCTGTCAGACCCTACTGTTTTTGGTGGGACCGAAATGAAATCTATTAAAATTGACTTGGAAATTTCCGTCAAGCTTTTCTTTCAGAAACCGTAAATGGGAATGGTATGAAACTTGATAGGATTGTTCAGTATGCCAAATTGAATGTCCTAAGAAACTATCAGACCTATGGGACTATCACTTCCTGTTTTAGACCTAGCGGGGGCATCCGTATCCCATGGACACATTCCTTCTTTATGTAATGTATACCTTAGTTATTAACTGACAAATTTTTGTATTTTATTCCCGTCAAAGACCTATATTGTTAAACTACAATAATTTTGTGACCATCAAAACACCATCTTTAAAGAGATATCTTAAGTTTTGTTGTATGATTAAGGACATTTAGGACTCAATTCCGCTTCTATGTCTTGAGACATATCTTAAATAGATTATATGGCGCAGCAATAGTGTCACATTGGCGTATTAATGCCATCGCACAATTCATTTACGCCATCGCATAATTCGAAATTATGCAATTGCATTAATATTTATACCATCGCATTATTCAATTTATGCAATCGCATAAATAATGATGCGATCGCATTAATTGAAATTTGTGATAGCATAAATTGAATTTTGCGATAGCATTAATCCCATAGATGCAATCTCTTAAATATCTATCCATTTATGCAACCGCAGAAATATTTTTGCAATCGCAGTAAACATATTGTTCGACCAATCAAAATCTATATAACATCGATTTAAACTTCTATTAATTTATAAGGAAAAGTCCAAGAACATACGAATGAGAGTTACATTATTCAGCTAGTTTACGTTTAACAACCACTATTAGCACCATGTGGAAATCAGACAGCTGAATAAACGTAAATTGTATATAATCATCATTTCAGCTGGGCCCCACCCTGGTGCCATTTCCTTTTTCAAATTTCTCTGGGCAACCAGACACCACACCTAGCCTTTCAACCCCCAGGTTGCCACCAGCTTTGCTGTTCCAGGACAGACTTTCATTACCCTACCAGGCTTATGCCTGTAGAACCGTATGTAGTACCATCATATATAGGACCACTTCAACTAGGTCCCTACCAGATGCCCTGTAATCTCTTCCTACTATCTCTGCCCCTCCCTTTTCCAGTTTTCTCTGTGGGTAACCAGGCACCCCACCTAGCCTTTTACCTCCCCCTCCGGTTTACCACCAGCTTTGCTGTTAAAGGACAGACATTCTTCGTCCTAACAGGCTTATGGCTCCAGTATGTAGCACCACCATATATACATGTAGGACCAAGCACCACTTCAATTGGGCCCCTCCCTGGTGTTTTCCTCTTCTTCTAGCTTTGATTTCTCTGTGGGCAACAAGGCACCCAAACTAGCCTTTCAACCCACATTGTTACCACCAGCTTTGCTGATGAAGAACATACATTCTTTACTCTACCCGGCTCATGCCTCTTTTTGTAGTACCACCATATATGGGACCAAGCACCATTTCAGCTTGGCCCCACCCTTTTGCCCCTCTATAGAAACTGTGTATGTGGGTCCATATGATTAAGGCATAAAGTTCTAAATATGCCAGCTCCTTGCGATTGCTCTCAAAGGAAATGTCGTTCCTTGTGTATAACATAACGTTATATATTTATAGAAATCTTACACCATGGAAACGGACATTGTGAATATCCCCGCACTATTCTGGCGTTTGATATATAGTACTATAGTATAAGGGAAATGACAGAAAGAAATAATAATGATCATTTTCAGTCGTAAGAAATTGCTAGGAAATGTCGTCCCTTGTGTATAACAACGTTGTTGTTGGTAGTGAGAGTGCTTTTAACATACAAATTGTTTTATAAGGAATAAAAATATGACTTTGGAATGGGCATCTGAACAGTTTCTTAGTTAACTAACATTTTACAAAAATAAGAGGGTTGCCTAAACCTCAGAGGTGCTTGTACAAATAATAAAGGAATAACAATATATGGATTAGGGGTTGGTATCTATACAAATCCTAAGGACAATGTATCAATATGCTTTCTATGTAGCTAAGCCCTAGGGGCATTATCGAAATTCTGAAACCTTTGGCATAATCTATATCCACAGTGTAGTTACTGAACCAAGCGTCAGTTCGATATTCCATCTAACCTGAGGGTGGATGCATGATAAAGAAACATTGCGGCGCCCTTCGGCTTCCTTTGTTGCCCAGCACCTTTGGGCATTATCAAACTCCTGACACTTTCGGCATACATCCAAAGTGTAATTACTGAGCCAAGTTTCAATTCCATATTCCAAAAAACCAAGGATGAGTTGCGTGACAAATAATTAATGTGCCCTTAGGTTACCTATATATAGGGGCATTATCAAAACTCTGAAACAGTTCACGCAGTTCCGACCAACAATGCAGTCTATGACCCAAATTCCATGTTTCTACTCAAAGTGGTTATGGAGATTATCCTGGGCATTAACGGCATACGTAGGTATGTACGTACATCGAAAAGCAAACTTGAACACCGCTAGCATTCGTATTCAGATAATAATGAGATGTGAAATAGGTGAACACGACACAGCCCGCACAAGAAAGAGGAAATTTAAAAACCACAATGAAAAATAGCCAGCAGCATTCAACGAGGCCAATAAGCGCTCCTCGCCATTTGCGATTGGCCCAATGTATTCAATTTAAATTCAGCCTTGAAATAGTCGGAGAGAGATACTGTTTTTAAACAAAGAACAAAACAAAATAAAACTAATAAATGCAAACAAAAGCTTTGTCAAAGAACTTGTGGGGCTTAAAACAGGTAACCTCTATTTCTTTTGAAATGTCTGTACCACTGTACCAAGTCAGGACAATTGCGATCTTCAGTTTCTCCGGTATGTCTTGTTTGCCTTTTCTCTTGGTTATTTGAGATTGGTCCTCGTAGTTCCGTAGTTTTGTTATTATCCTTTTACAACACTATTTTACATTAAAATCTTATATGGAAATACTCTTGTTTTGCTTTTAATGTAAAACAAGAACAACTGTTAGCCGCAGCGTACGAATATATACCCACCGCACCACACGAATTGGCCAGATATTTTTTTAGGTAGAAGTTGCAAATCTGTATTATGTCACAAACATTTCTAAGAAAATTCATGAAAATCCATTGAGTGGTTTAGAATCCATTGGATGATTTAGCAGGAGTTGCGAATCGATAAGATATCGGTGCCTTCTTGCCATCAAACGGGTTAAATGCGAAACCCTAAAAATCTATCGGATCAAATTTTAAGATAGATGTTTGTCATATATATTCTGTGAAATTTAATGAAAATCCTTTAGAGTTTTAAGGGGTGTTGCGAATAAAGGAATGGTACCCTTAGCCGGTGTATAATAAGTGTTTTCTTCTCGGTTCCCTGTGGGTAATCACCCCATCAAAGACCTTTCCATTTTATCGAAAACAAAATTGATGACGATTTGAATTTGTTTTTTAATACCTAACATGCAAAATAAGCAGTTAAAAATCACGATGCGCGTAAAATTAAATGAGCAGAACACACTGAACGAGGCATCTGTATCGCGCGACTGAACGTCAAATAAAAAAGTAAAAATACGTGAAACGTAAAGTAAAAAAACAACGATCACGTTGCACGAATATAACCCTTTACCATCCTCGTTAAGGAAGTACCTTTAAACTTTCTTTTTATTCGGGTTTCCTTACTGATAAATATATTTTTTTCATTGAGGCCGGATCCGGCCACGTATACGCATTGAGCCGGGTTGGCTTGGGAAGGATCGACATGAAAGCTCCGCACGTTTGACTGATCGTTTTTTTTTTTTTTTCAACCGTCCAGGCGGATGTACGCCCCCCCCCCCCTTGAATCAGCCAGTGATTCTTTTCGTCAAAATAATTCACATAGAAATCAGGAAACTTGTTTACGCTTTTAAATGTTACATTATTTTAAAACCAGTAATTATATTATCTTTATTCTAAAGTTTAGCAATACAAGAATGCAAGGGTTACATGGTATTTAGAGTAGCAAATTTCACCCTGAATTAAACATGTACGATTGGACAAATTATGGAATCATTATTGTCATACCGTTAATGTATTCATGCGATTGCATGAACATTTTTGGGATTGCGCATTAATAAACTTTGCGAACACGTAAATAATTACGCCATTGCATAAATTAATTACGCTATGGCATAAAACGCCATTTATGCAATCACTTACTAATTAAATGCATGACCCCCCTTTTTTCTCTAATACCCGTAGCAACATAAACTTTCGATAAAAATGATTTAACTAGTCATTTCTTGTCATTTCCAAACTAACTTTGTCAAAATATTGTTGTTTTATACTATCCAAAATTTTACCCATTGGTATACTAATTATAAATGTTATATTTATATGCTGCTTCAAATTTCTATAAATAATTATCTGAATAACCGTCATTACTATTTTTAGAATACATTATGACAAATAGATCCGGTATGCTGGTGTACTTCCGGTATACTGATGTACGGGTACAATGATGTCTGTACCCTGACAGACCCCTCTCAAAAAATAACACACTTTAATCAAAGTACTGAAAGTACTGGTAGCCGGGGTAATCTACACATTTCAAATTGTTCATGTGTAGCAAAAAATAAAAATGAAAAGCTACTTTTTGTAAAAGGAATTTTCACAAGGATTTCAATGAAAGAAAAAAAAATTGAGAATCGAACCAAAATTTTAAAAAGTTGATTTTATAGGCGTGGCCTGTCTTTGGTCCCCTGTAGCAATGTAACGGTGCAATATAATTATATGAAAACTATTGACATATTAAGTTGACAGAATATAATGAGGAATTCAATAAAAAAGAATTTTCAAAATTAAATGAATAATAAAAGTTCTACAGCCGTTTTATCAATACACCACTTTGGGCCCCTATTGGCCACAAACCCCAAATACAACACTGTTCTTCCTCCATTGTATATAATCATCATTTTAAAGCTTTATAACAATTGGCTGGCCCACTACAACTTAATTTCTTGTGTAAAACTATTTGCCTCAATTAACAAACTCTAAAACATTCAAGCGGTTTTTTTTGGTTCTACAATTTCCAGAAAAAGATGGTTTGTGTTTTGCATCTTGAAAATAAATATATATTCAGTGGTTCTAAAGATAGAAAATTTGGTTGATTAAAAATTTTCAATGAAAAATTACTTGGTCCAGAAACAACTTTACAGAAATTATATTTAGGCCTTATTTTCAAAATCAATTATGGTTAATATGAATAAATTCTTATTCAAAGAACAGTTTACAGAACCATTTTATCTGATCAAATAAAAAAGTTAATCTTTGGGTAAATTATCCTGTCCATCAATGGTTGTTTATTGCACTGTGTATTGCCATCCAGTTTGACACTTAATGAGATGCAAATTAGTGAATATGACATCACTAATGAGATCGACGAACACTCCTATAAACAAAATATCAATCCGCTTTTGTATTCTATATTAATCATTTTATGCTATCGCATCAGATAGGCGTCTTACATACATGTACTTGCACAAAATTTGAAAACTTAATTAATTAGTTTTATAACATAATTGAGAGTAAAGCGACGAAAAAAAAAACAGATCTGGAAAATAGCTATATATTGCAAGCGTGTATTGATATGTTAATTAATAGGTTTTTGGTGAACCGCCGGAAAAACCATTTAACAGCTTACCGAAAGGCTATCGTAGCTATAGCCGTGGCTAATCGCTAGCGATTACCCCGGCTAAAAATCAAATCGATAAAAGTTCAATTAACCAAGAGAGAACCTGAGACAAGAGTACTTTACGAGAACAACGAAACGTATAAAGAAACTTCCTTGAGAACACTCCCAGTTACTGACAGCTAGCTAAGAAGCATTTATCGACTGTTGTAAAAAAATCAAACATATCGATTCTAAATCCAACATAACACTTCAAGAAACTAATGATTTAGTATTATATCATCACACAAAACCGACATATTTGATCGCTGTAATGCTTCGAAACAATACAATAGTCAAAATGTAAAAGATTAATGTTTTAGAGTTACTATCAAATTATCAATATTTCTACCAAAAAAACACAAAATTTAAAGATTTTACTATAACTTCCAACTTGTATCCTTTCTTTAATAGATTTTTAAGCCAAATTACCATGTCAAGAGGATTGTTTTTAAATTTACGTGCCTTAAAAACAACATTTCCATAGAATTCGGGATGTGATATTCCCTTTACAATCAAAAAACGACGTGTGCAGTTTTTTTTCAATAAGATACCTATATTTATGAACGAATTTAGTAAAAGATTTGACTAATTTGTGGCATCGATAACCTTGTTTTAGCAATTTTTCTTTAATGAAAAAATCAGAAACACCACTGCAAATTCGAGCATATCTGACTAACTCTGAAATGTACACTCCGTAAGATGGAGCTAGAGGTACATCACCTTCAAGAAAAGGAAGGTTTACAATTGGGAAAGAAAAGTCATCACATTTATCATAAACTTTAGTGTGCAATTTTCCATTGAAAATGCTTAAATCTAAATCCAAAAAACGGACATCTATCACCGGTCGAGTAAGATTTATTAAGGGTTAGTTCTTTAGGATATATATCATTTATAAAGTTAGAGAAATTGGGGCTGTTAAGGGCAAGGATATCGTCTAAGTATCTGTAAGTATTGTTGGATGTCAAGCTTGTTTGTCCCCTACCAGTGCAAGTCTTATAATTTGAGTTTATTTGTTTTAAATTATATCTGAAAGTGCATGAGTGAGTGAGTTGGTGGTTTACGCCCTCGCAACGCTTTGTAGGTTATTTGAATGCGATGAACATGAAATAATGATAAGAAATGAAATATTGGAGTGGGGTGGAAAACAAAGCGAAGAACCGCAGGAAAAGGGGAGAGGTGGGTAGGGGCGAACAATTTAGCCTATGTGATGCACTATTTGGCGGTCCACAAAGGGGTCTTTTATGAAAGAGATAGACGATAAAGAGATGGGGAATAAATACATGTACGCGACACAAACGGTGTCCAAGTATACCAAGGAGAGTACTCGCATTTGTAAATTAAAAGCACAGGTTGCCAAAGATTGCACAATGTTGAAATTTGCCTTAGTAACAAAATCATAGATTTAAAAAATCATTTTAGCAATGAATCAGGTCTTTCAGTTCCCACTTTTATTCAGTGACTGCTTGCTTAATGGTTATGTATAAACACCGTATATTGTAGCTGGTATAATTTTGCTACTCTTCAAGATCAGACAAAAAATTAATATTTGAACTTAATAGAAAACTTTTTGTAAATTAATTTGTCAATTTATTATTTAATGATATTGTTATAATGATCTACTTCAATCCACCGAAAACCTACAAACAAACTTGTAAGATTTTCCTTTTAAATATGATCACATCAAAAACACCAAAACCGGTGTCCCATCTTCCAATGCTTAGAAAAGGAAAGAATATGGTGTCGTGAGCTGCATTTTAAACATAAACACAATCTACGAATCAAAGCGATGTGTCAGTAAAAGATCATCCTGACGGCCGGAGGCCGGCGATACACTAAGTCCGAATGAAATAAATGTTTTACATCCCAGCCAAATCCGCATTGGAAAACAGCCAGCAGCCTTCAATGCGACCAGTGGTCCCTGCTTGCTGTTTTTCAATTGAAATTCAAAAGAAAGACCCCCTTCTTGGCAAAAAACAAATAACATAAAGTCGACAAATACAAGCATCAGCTTTAATAAAGATCCCTGGCTAAGGACAGGCACATATAAAATGTGGCGGGGCTAAATTAGTTTTTTAGCCCAATTTTTCCCTATCAATAATCCTTTACGAAGCACAAAAATTAACACACAATATAAGTAAAAATCGATGAAAGAGGCAAATCCGAATGTCAAAAGTCCAAAAGGAAAAAGGACAGAGACAAAACCAGGAACAGGACAAAAACAGACAAATTACAAAACACGGAAACACAAAAAACTATTGAATATCTAACAACGCGAACTCTAGTCAAACTAAGGTGCTCCGGAATATTAGGCAGTTCCTGTTTGTTATAGAATATCTGTAGCATTGCCAATTTCCAATTCAGTGTGTCAAATCTGGTAAAGGAAGACAAAACAAAACCCTATGACAAACCAACTTCTGTACTAATCTGAGAGATCGAAATTCCATATTTGTCTATAACCGCATGATGTCTTCCGTAATTTTTTTTTGAGTGAAGACAGCAACCTAGGAGCAACATAACCCTGTGTAAGCAATTTTTGTCAGACGTTACGCTCTGCCAAGGTTAGTTAATCCCGCAAGCTCTGGAATAACGAATTAATTGTGATATATAAACTCCACAAGCTTGAGTGGATGGTATTTTGCTACACTAAAAAGGGAAAGTTGACGATTGGAAAGTTGAAGTCATCATGTTTGTCAGAGCTAGAGCTTTGTTAAACGTGTTTCTTGAGAGTCTATTTCAAGACGTAGATCTAAATATGAAGCATCATACGCAGTGTCCTTATCGCAAGTTTCTGCGGGATATATAAAGACGGAGAAAGTAATCAAATCAAGAATAGTTCAGTGAAAGGACATCAAATATAACTGAAAATGAGATTAAGAAAGAAAGAGCTAGTCTACGATTTCTTTTGTCTAGAAGTGATTGTAAGAAGGCTTCTCCATATCAATGAAGAAACAAATCAACAAGCAAAGGTGCACATCATAAAAAGAAGTTAGCCATCCAATGACCATAAACTGTGCTAAACTTCTAGCCTACTTGTTTTATACCATTTGGAGTGGCTAACATACAAATCTGTGCTTATGTTTTGAATTTCCCTGGTCTTCTTTGTGTGCTGATTAAATAATCGTTATTTTTAAAGATGAACAGATTTTTGATGATGCTTAAATAAACATCATAGATGCTAAGAAATAAATTTTAATAAAAAAGATAAAAATCAAAACAAAAATATGTTTATCATGTCCATCATTAATCAAAATTTATCACATCCATGCGTTGAGTTTTCCAGGTGTTGCAGGTTTAGGTAACGGTCCAGAGGGGATCACTGGTCTGACTTTGGTTTGTCTCGGCGGATCTCTACAATTGTCTCCATCCCTTTTCTTACAACTGAAACCAACGTTTATTAAGTTATTTGTATTTGCATTTTATTTTACATTTTATGAAGTGAGTTAAAAAAATCAAACAAAAGGAAGGAAGAGAATACATGACACAATTCAAAACAAAGCAAAGGAAAAGCGCTTTGATTTCTGTTCCCCAAAGTGATTTTGATAGAATTCAATATTTCTATTGTTTTAGTAATTATCATCAATCTTTAACGGCTGCCTATGAGTTATTGTGATTGTTGAAAGTGTTATCGTTAAAGTATGATGTAAAAATATGCTAAACTATCAAGAACATAAAGCAATGATTGAGTTCATGTATACTATAAAAATACTCACGATGAAATCAACCAAAAGCAACAACACATCACCAACATTGTTGTCAAGGCCACCATTGATGCTGCAATTATTGCCCAAGTTTTTACTACAAATAAACACCAAGGCAGTAAAACTATATGATGAAAATGATAATTCAAACATAAAATTCTGTCTATTAATACATTTTGAATATAGAATTCGGTGAACTTATTATAATTAGTAGTATAAAAAATAGAAAAAAAAGAAATAAAGAATTAAACGAAACACCTACATTTTGAACATTTCTTCCCTTCAAAGAACATGTCACATTTACAGTGATAACTGTTGACAAGATCACTGCAGCTTCCACGCTGACAAGGACTTGATGCACAGTCGTCTTTGTCTATCAAGATAAAATCAAGCTAGTATTAGAAACATATAATTTAGAAACATATAATATGTATTAAAAAATCTTTTTTGAAATAACACAGATCTCACTTATCCTAAAATAATATGCGAATAAAGACTCTACAGATTCTGGAATTTACATCTACAAAATACCAAGACAAACTTGATGGCTTAATTTTTCAATATTCAACTTTTTATTTTTTTATGTAGCAAAATTCCACCCACTCCAGCTTATGGGGTTTTCATAACCAAAACTATTATATGTTATTGTAGAGACTGTAGGATATGTAATAGTTTCCGTGATAGAGCTGGAGTGGGCTGAAAAAAATCAAAAAATGATAACACAGGATATTGTTGTTCCTCGCCTGTTTTCCCTTAAGAAATTTTCCCCTATGTAATCATGTGCTTGTCGACAAATTCTGGATTTCTATACCTCAGATAAGTTTAAATGTGAAATTCAAATTTGACCTAAACAAAGTTGATCGTTGCCAAAACGACAGGTGCGTCGCAACAACAGGATGATTCTGCTCAACCCTCCAGAACATAAATTTTCTATTGTCTTGTATGAGTTTGTGTTGCCGCTTGCATTTCTTATATATATATGTTTTGTTTTTTGTTGTTGTCTGTTGTCAAGTGATTTTGTATTTGCATTTTTGGACTTCGATAGTTGAAGGTCCCATTGTTACTTTTTGCGTCTTCGTTCATCTTACTTGCTATTTTGTGTGTGATTTAGCACCTTATAAGTGCAACAGGTTTATTCGTATAGGCTTGACCACATTCTTAACACTAAAAGTTCATAACTTTAATACTATTTGTGTCTTTACCATAAAACCTACCTCTACTTCTTGGAGATCTGATTATGCAACAGTTTAGATATGCATTTATATAAAGATAAAAAAAAAAATGAAAAACCGAACTTTCATTTCTACTTATTGTTGACACTTCACCTAAATCACATTGCGCTCCTTCAAACCCTGGTTCACACAGACACATATATCTTGTTGGTAGCTGAAGACAGTTGCCACGAAAACATGGATTCCCTGCACAGCTCATCGTCGTTGTATTTGTTAATATGACATTCCCTACAAATAATTGAAAAAATAGCAAATAGTGTGAATATTTAGAGCTTAGTATCTTTTTTAGTTGTTGATCTTACCAAACTTAAAGAGATCTGGAGAAAACATTAAGGATCTCTGCACTTTGAATTGCTATTGAGACTTATTCTGGACGAAGATCTGTTATATTTGGAATTAAATGCCTGTAAAAAACAGTTTTAAAAGAACACACCGAGACTTTTTTGCGATTTGGGAAGAACAAATAACATTATAGAACTTTTCTATCGTAGTGCTGATCCTGGAACTTCTTAAGCCCTGATCACAAACAGTTTAGTTCATAATAAACCAATTCTAGTATTGCTTTATATTTCTTGATTCAGATAAAGTTTAATTAAGCGCGAAAAATACCACGAAATGCTTTGTGTCGGATTTAAAATCGATAAGTTTGAATTTTTTTTACACCAGTAAATGAATGATTCTCAGCTCTACTGTTCGTTTGTTCTTGTTGTCTTTTAGTTTAAACATATTTATTTATCCTGGATTGGGAAACAAGCTTAATGCTTATGAAAATCCCTCTCCAGCTAGCAGTTTGCGAGTGTGGCCTTTGCAACGGCCCCAATTGAGCCTACTCTTATCGAACTCTACAAAGGGGTCTTTAACGTGCATGGGGTATTGCTCTCCACATACACGGGACAACTTTTTTTCGTCCCTTCTGAAGGACTAGCATCGTTCCTTGAGACCATCCTCGCAAATGGTGTCAAGAGAGAGTCGGAAAATTGGTTCATGAAATTTTCACCCCGGACGAGGATCGAACCACGAACCTTGGTGTTAGTAGCCCGACGCGTTAACCACTACACCACCGGCTCTTTTGTCTTTTGTCTAGAGTTCTCTCTTGTCGAATTGAACGCTTATCGAATTGATGTTTATTATGGGTTAAGTTAATTTTTGTGCTTTGTTAGGGATTATTGATAGGAGTTAGGTTTGGCAAAAAAAACCCACAAACCCAACAAACAAGAGGTTTAACCCCGCTTCATTTTAAACGTGTCTGTCCTAAGCCAGGAATCTTTAAACAGTTCTTTGTTTGTACATGTCGTTTTCATGTTATCTGTTCCTTGTTAAGAAAGGGACCCTTTTTACAGCGAGCCGCACCTATTGGTCTCGTTGAGAATGCCGAACAAGGAAGTGGGCTGTGTTATGTACACTTATTCCACATCTCATTATCTTCCATATGATCCGCAATCTACTATTGTTCTGACTCATCAACATGTCTTGGAGAACATTTATATTTGGTCCAGTTTGATTTCTAATACCTTGTCCTACATGTGCATTCGTATTTGATCTAGCATGTCCGGTATTGGCTCCCGTAGAAACTTTTGAAATCCCACCATAGGCTTGCCCATGTGTTGAACTTATACTGGCTATAAAATGTTTTGAAGTTGTTGATTTGGAGGTTTTTAGCTTTGTTGAAGACTTTGCTGTTATCGTTTTTCGTACCGGGTTTCTAGTAGTAGCCGTTGTATGTCTTGGTCGTGCTCTCACAGTCGTGTGTTTTGAGTTTGTTCTGGATACAATAGATGTTTTCGCGGTTGTAGCTGTGGATTTTGTTGTGGTAGTTTGTCTTTTAGTTGTTTTGGTCATTGAAAGTTGACTCGTTCTTGCAGAAATCGTTTGCTTCGTCGAAGACTTCGATGATACGGTTGTCATTGAAGTTTGTTTTGTTAAAGGTTTTTGTGTTATTGTTGTTCGTCTCTTAGTTGTTGTCATCGATATGATCGGTTTTCTAGTGCGTTTTGTTGTCGTTGTAATCACTGAAATTTATAAATCAATAACTTCATAAAGTAACCTTAAACTATAAACAATTGTAATGTAGAGGCATAACGACATGTATATAATAAAAAGAAAAGTGATCACATGCATCAAGAGCTCAAAAATGTAAATGGAAATTAAATCAGTTAAGACCTACAAGTCACAAGGACACGGAGGCTCTCAACAGCAATGTAATGGTCAGTACAAACTTTAAAATGAATTCCATTTTGTTGCATGCAACTTTTTGTATACATGATGCAATTAATTTCATAATATTTTCGGGGTACTTTCTATTTTTGCTCTCTATTTCATATGTTTTTGACCAAATCAATAAAAAAACATATGACCACTAAACATATCATTTGATTTGTCATTGAAAAGTTTCATGCAATTTTTTTCAGGAATAGAGCACTGTTCTATTTAGAAAAGTTATTAAACTTTAATCTATTGTATGCAACTCGAAATTTCCATGTTTAAACGATGAAATTTAATGAATGCAACTTTTTTCATGAAAATAATTTTACCTCGGTATCGGTCTGCAAAATTTAAAGTATACCTAAAACCAACACCAGCCTTTCTTTATAGCATATTGAACTTCCTTTCAGACCTAGTCCTTATTCAGTATTTACAAGTTCTTGAAGTAAAAGATGATAGAAAGAAAGAAAGGAGACACGACTGTACCTATATTTGATAATCTGTGTACCGTGTTTGTTCTTAATTACACTTGTTAATCCCAAAACCATTTTAAATTCTTTGTTACAATGATATTTCGACTTTTATATTTACTGAAGACTTATCTGTCAATATATTTTACCCACATTAAATACTTTCCCATATTTGCGTGTATTCAAGGATTACAAAGCATCCAATATAATCTCTAAAAGTTTTACAATTCAATTTGATGTCATCTGTTTCGATAGTTGGAGCGAAATGTCTGCATAATGTTGTTTGAAAATGATAAAAAAAGTATTTTTTATAACTTTCTAACGTTTAAAGTGTTCTAAATTTTAAGTTCCGGTTATGACATTAATAATCCGAAAGACATAACATTTGGCCTCTCAAAGTGAAGTTTACTTCCCCATAGTCCAGAATTCTTAGTCGATTGGTACATTTATGAAATGCTGTTTGGTCTAGTTTTTTTTATCATGCAACTAAAATAGTCGCTATACTTTATTTGGTATCTTGAACAATATTTTACAGTTAACCTGTAATTTGAATCCTCAATCCTAAAAAAGTGATTAAGAGTCAGAGAGGAAACACACATGACACAAGATACAGAAACTGAATTAAATGTCATAACGAAAAAATCATCAACGACAAAATAACTTCTTCAAGAATTTTGAGTAAAAATTCAGAATATATCAAACCTTTATCACAGCATGCTCCTGTCAGGCCAGAAGGACAAACACAACTTTTTGTCAGAGAGTTATATGCCCCTTTCTTGCATACACCACAATCTCTGCTCTCGATGTGTTGATTTTGATACATGTGTTTGTCGATCTTGCAGTAGCTCAAACAGTTGGGAAGATCAAATGGATGTACGACAGAAGGATTGCAACAGACTGGTTTATTTCGTGATTGTGTTCCTCGACCGCAGGTGCTCGAACAAGAACTCCAAGCTGTCCATGGCTGGATATCACAAACGTTGAATTTTCCACCGCAACTATAAGTACTTGCTGAAAAACAGGAAAGAATAAATAAAAAAATTAAATCGGGGTACAATGTATATATAAATGTAAAGTTCATTTGAGAATAAAAGCTTATCACTCTTTAGTCTAGCTGGTCAATTTACCCGTGTCTTGGTAAACAATAGCCGGTATTATCTCGCGAGTAACATATGTAACAAATTGAGTTGGTTAATTCAGTCGGACGGATAGGCCTGCAACAGATAATAGCGAGCATCGCAGATGCGAGCCCTACGGCATTGTGCATGTTTTGAGATGTGCCAGAAATATACTAACGATAAAACCGGAACAGGTTTCCTTTTACGGAGTGAAAAAAATAATAGGCACGGAGCAAGTAAAACAATCAACCCTCTGGGCTTATAAAAATACATCATAACCTGTTATGCAAAAATGTAAAAATTGAAATTCAAAAACAGTGATAAAACCCTCATTCATCCACTTGTTTATTTTTACACACAGATTTTTATTTAAACACCATTCGGTCTTTTCCGCTGAAAAACGATTTTCCGGAAATTACCGAGCTAGCTTTTGGCAACATCGTCCCATTGACTAGTCATACCAAATGCATGATACTGACCAAGCTTTGTTAAATTCTAAGTAAGATGAAATAAGATATAGAAATACATAGATTTACTGAATGTTGTTATGGTCTGCTGAAGAAGCGCGAAATACTCTGACAAGGAAATGACGTCACGTAATCGATAAAATGGATAATTTCGTCCCCGCTTAATGTCGTCCCAGAATGTTACAGGATTTATTATTTGCACTAATAATGGAATTTTTAATAAGTAGTTATTGATCCCAGATATTTTAAAAACAACTATCTCAACAGACTTTGCTACTATTTAATTCCTCATTCTAAAAGTTAACTCTTTACGTTAAACTTAGCCGGTTGAGCACATGGATTTATTTTTAAAAGGTATATAGATTTTCAATGCTCACTAAAAAGGCAGGGCCTTAATCATATTATACTATAGTTGTAAGAGATCAGAGTTTCTTACGTCGGGTTAGTGCACAGCCTACAGTGCTATCAGTTGTGTACCCTTTATGAATGAAGCAAGCAGCAGAGGTACCAATGGGGTATCCGAATGTCAAAAGTCCGAAAGGGCAGAGACAAAACCAGTAAACAACAACAAGAACGGGACAAAAAACAGACAACATGTAAAACATGGAAACACAAAATAACTGAATATTAATCAACAACGCGAACTCCAGTCGAAACAAGAGTGAACTCAGGTGCTCGGAAGAGTAAGCAGTTCCTGCTTGCTATAGCACACCCGTTGCGTTGCCAATAGTCCATTCAGCGTGTCAAATCCGATAAAGAAAGACCAAACAACACCCTATGACAAACCAACATCTGCACTCATCTGAGAGATCGAAATCCCATATTTGTCTATAAGTGCATGATGTCTTCCGTAAAATTTCTTGAGTGAAGACAGCAACCGAGGAGCACCATAACCCTGTGTGAGCAATTTTTGCGTCAGACGTGTCGCTCTGCTAAGGAAATCGATGTAAGTCCCGCACGCTCTGGAGTAACGAATCAGTTGAGATCGTAAACTCCATAGCTGGAGCGGACGGAATGTTGCTACACAAGAAGGGGAAGTTGACGATTGGAAAGTTGAAGTCATCACGTTTGTCATAGAGCCTTGTTGAAAGTCTTCCTTATGAATATTATTAAAAGTACACTCAACTTTATTCATTAATAGATCCTTAGAATCGTGTATTGATTTCATTCAAAGTCCGTATTTGATAATTATTAGAAATATCGTACCGATATTGCAACATCTTTCACTGAAGCCTGGATTACAAATACAGCGATTTTGATGATTGTTAAAATATCCATGGACACAGACGTTATTACAACTTTTTATTTCGGTTGCATGTGAATCCCACCATTGTTTGCTTATATTACAATGATGTAAACAGTTTTCCAAATTATGAGGCGTAACCGATTTATCGCAACATAGAAACTTCTGTCGTGTTCTGACACCACCGCCACATGTGGTACTACAATTTGACCAAGTGGCCCATTCTTTCACAGCACAATGAGGTACATGTTAATATGTGGTATCTCCATAGTACAAATTTAGAATAAAAAACGAGGTTACAATGAAAACATTAAAAAGCAACATTTGATAATTCTATTGGTTTTTAATCCAAATTATGAACACTAAAATTCAAAAGAACTTTTGCCTTTCTAACTGGTGCCTTCTTGTACAAATCATAAACCATATGCAGTATTTAAGATATCAGATATATCTATAACAATTTTACAATTAGTTTATGTTGCCGTTTGCGACACCATGTGAAAGAACAATTCCTATTTTTGTACTTTCCCGGCATGGACTGGAATTTATCATTACATAAATAAAATTACAAAGATAACGGATTCATTTATTTTAATTTTCAATTGTTATGCCATTTTCAAATCAATGTAAGCTATGAATCGAATTATATTTATACGAATTTAAATTAGAGGCAACAACATTCAAGCTTAAGAAACAATATTCTTACAAAGAAATTATTTTTACTGTTGATACAATTTCATCTAGCAAAACTATTTATAAAATATGTTGACCCTCGACCTCGTTTCGTATTTAGAGATCTTTAAGGTCTCGCTTGTCTTTCTTCCTTACATGACACGTATGTTGTCACACCTGCAGACAAAGCTTCCAACAATATAAATTTTGTTTGTAAAGCACAATACTACAACTGTCTGATCAAAGAGAAAGGCATTGCTGGTAATTCTTCCGCTAGTGCTACATACAAGTGGACTTCATTTGACAAAGATTAGATCATAACAAACCATACTCTGTAGATATTCATTTGAAGACGGAAAATGAAAAGTTACCATATTTGTGCTGGATACCAAACCTTCACAAAAATCCGTACAAAGAAAGGTACATTGCTCTTTATCATGTTTAACTACAGAACTGTCTGTTCAACTTACCAACACATTGTCTGCTGTAAAAGACGGACAACAAGCATACTGTGACAGAACTCAAAAGATTTATAAGATAATTTTAAATCTCTGTCATTTTCTTAGGTTAAATTTGTGAAAACTTTTGATTTTTCAACTTTATACACAACATTGCCACACGCCAATCTTAAGTATCGCCTGAAAAACTTCTTAGAAAGGCTTTTCAAATTGCTAAGAACTTTGTTGTTTTCGGTTATACTTCAACATTTTTTCCAAAGCATCTTTAAAGACAAAATTTGTTACACATTGTATCAAGTTTGCAGTTTGCCTGATTCCTTATAGACAAACAAATTTATCACATTTGGAGGCGAGATTTTCAACAACAAATTGGCACTAATTGTGCTCTTCTCCTCGCCGACTTGTATTTATACTCTTGCAAGACTGAATTTCTTTAAGGACTCGTAAAGAATAAGAAATGAAAGGGGCACTTTCAGATATATTGATGATGTCCTCGCTGTCAACAATGCTTTGTTTGGTAAATTGATACCTTCGATATATCCTCCAGAGATAGAGCTTAAAGAAACCAAAGAATCTGATTGCTTCATGTCATTCTTGGATTTGAAACCTTCCCCCTATTGTTATCTTGTACAAAGCACAAAAAATAACACACTTTAAAAATCAAATACCTACTTCATCAGCTTGCAGTGTTAATATTTCACAACTCATTTGATATGCCAGGGTTTGTACACATTTTTCAGATTATTTATACACCGCTGTCTCTGCGACCAACTATTATACCAGGGTAACAAGAAATCCATCTTATACGATCTCTAAAAAGTTCTTCCTACGTTATCAATCATCGGTGGAAAATTCAACCGTAATGGTTAATGGCTGCTTTGATTAGTGATTGACTGCATGAGTGTTGTACTGAGATTATCACCTCAAGATCCCTTTTGTGCCTTTTTCAACTGTGTTGGGTTTTGTCTTTAATACTACCGGACCATAAGAGCACAATTGAGCTTTGGCGCGCTATAAAACCTGGTTTGAACCACCATTTCTTTTGAAATGCCTGTACCAAGTCAGGACCATTGCGATCTTTCAATTTTTCTGGTATGTCTTCCTTGTTTTGTTCTTCTCTTGGACACTCAGATTGATCCTCCAAGTTCGGTAATTTTGTTATTAACTTTATTAACAACGTTTGCTATCAAAGAATCTTAAATCTTAACCAGAACTCATAGAATACAAAATTCGGTTTATTTGGTTTGCTTACCTCCAACCACTGAGTATATCTACCATGTTCAATACGAGGCCAATTAAGCCTGGTTTGTTAAACAAAATTAAATTTAGACAATCGAAAGGTTCAATAAATAATGTAAAAAGAAATAACATAGATTGGTTAATTCGTGTCGGAAAAGTCTGATGACAAGGTATGTGTTACCCTCCGGTACCTCTGGTTCACCTGCACCACCAGCAGTTATTGACCCTTGATTTTCAAGTTCGTAAGACGTTCTGCAGCGTCACCCAAATTACAGCTGCTATAAAATGCATATTTAGACAAAACCATTTGTTCTTTTCCAGAATTGTTCACTTGATTTGCCTTTTTATAAAGGAAGTTGAAAATAGTTTTTAAAAAAGCTTGCAAAAGGTTTGATAAATTTAACTGATCATGGATGAGTTTTTTTGTTTTTTTTAATAGGTTTACATTCTTTCAGGATTTGTAGGTAAGTGTTAATTTTGAAGTTTTGAAATTCTTAAGGTTTGAATCCATCCACTGTTCGCATTTTGAATGAAATTTTAAACAACGCATAAGTTTTAATGCAAACTTTTCTAGATTTTTCATTATTATATTCAAACACATGAAGTCGAAAATGACTAAACATTGACAAAAAATGGTGAATTCATTGAGATAAGCAAAAGAGAACCACATAGGTTTTGAATAAAATTCTTTTCCCTCTAATCGAAATAAAAGAACCAAAACTTAACATGTATTAAATCTTGAAAATGAATTTTGTCTAAGTGTATATAAACTGTCCGCATAACAAGGAAACAAATGATTTCAAGATTTTTTGACCAGTATCAATCTGCAACAATTCAAAATAAACACAAAATTTACTGAAAGAGTACCTCTTTATGATAAAAGCGTCTACGAGCAACCTTAAAAAGAATCATGGAAATTGTAATGGGGATCCATTATTATTAACAATTAGACAGCGAGAAGCTTTTGGTACTGTTTAACCAAGGGTTTGGGATATATAATTACAAATTGGTTAATAATTAAATATAAACAATAAAATAAAAAGAAAATAAAAAAATATGGATAACGAAGCTGATATTGTGATATTTAAGTCGCTGTTAAAGATTTTTTGCTTGTTCAAATACTAGATTTATCATAAGTTGTTTATTATACAACAAAATGCACACAATGGTCCTTTGGTCTGTTACAATCGAAATCATAAATGAATCAAACCGTCAACACAGCAAACTCTTGTTTAGTCAAGTAGGTTTTTTTCATAAGAGTATCGTGCTCTTGTCTTGCATACACCGCAATCTTCTCTTTCCACATGTCGTTTTCAAAACAATCGCGTGATTTAAATGTGATAACATAATTGAAACCCTTTGGCTGCAGGCACTCGAACCATGGAGTTTCAGCTGAATCGGTAGGTGATTGAGTTCCTCATGAACATGGACTCTAAGCCAATCACGGTTGGTTTATATTAATTATATAATTTAGCTCTTATAACCGCATTTACTGAAACATATGTGGTGGTGTTCTCGAAGAATTCCTATCTTAAGGACCCTTCCAAAGTCCTTCTTTAGAGGCTTCCTAAACTTAAGTCATGTTCACAAAAGTCTCTCAATTTGGGGTACACTGTAATTTTTCTCCTAACTTTAGGACACCTAAATAATTGACTTAGGACGTTCCAAACGTTCTCCAACTCTAAACATTACCTAAACTAGTTTTTTACACGAATTTAGCTGAAATGATAAATCTATCAAGAAACATCAATATGTTGACAGGAATAGACTTTAAAGTATTGTATCATTAGAATAATTTATGAAAAAAGAAAATGTAAAAAGCATACATTTAGGATGAGTAATAACATATTATTTTCTGTAAGATTACAAATACCAAAACGTGGGTATAAACGGTTAATTTGGATATGCTATATACCGATATTTCAAGGAGTAACCTCTCATCAGTAGCGTTTAAATCACAACATTGGAAGGTCAAATTCCAAAACTATTGAAAACGGAAAGTACTCAAAACCAAAACGTTCGAACAAGAAAGCCAAATCCAGGACCCAGGATATCGACCATGTGCATTACAAGGAAAGAAACCTGGTGTTTTAATCAATTTTGAATTTAACAATCGGAAATTATTTCCTTATTAAGTTATATTTTTTCATGATATATTCACAGCTTTATTTGTTAACAAAAACTAAGACCAGTAAAATTCAATTACTGATCGGAATATTAAGTGGTTCCTTCACCTGCCGTTTAGAAATGAATGAGAATATAGTTAAGGATTGCCTAAGTTAAGAAGTTGATGAGAATGCTTCGAGAACCGCCCTTAGTATTACTTTAGTCATTCCTTATTATTTCCTTAAGTTTGTCTAAGAACCCTTCTTATGGTCATTCTAAGGAATGCTTCGAGAACACCACCCTTGGACTCTAAGCTGACCACAATTAGTTTAATCCCAATTGCAAATTTTCCTATAATCCTAAAGTTTGTATGCTGCATACCAAATATCCTAAGGCTATGATAAGCAGTTGCTGAAAAAAAACGGTCACGAAAATATTTCCTCACTGTACCAAAGTCATGCCCAATCACCTCTTTGTTTTATTTGAACTAGGTGAAATCTGCTCAAATTATTGTGTATTTTGATAAAAATATTCATTGGTTTCATCCTTTTTTCCTCTAAAGTTATGTGACTAAATAATTCCTATAATGAGAAAAAAGTTTTGTCGCGTTAACAAAGTACGGGCTCTGCAAGAAAAAATATTATTGCTTTTGTTTTGTTTTACATATCTGTATTAAATAAATGCATTGGCCCAAACTCGGAAAGTAACTACACGTATTTAATACAAAAGTACTATGATTAAACATGATTTAACTATTAAATGCCATTTGCTACCAATTTTAATCATTGAATATAAATAAAAATAATACAATACCAGTTTCACAACATTTTCCACTAAATCCGGGATGGCAATTACA
Source organism: Arcuatula senhousia (assembly GCA_963971305.1). Classification (NCBI taxonomy): domain Eukaryota; kingdom Metazoa; phylum Mollusca; class Bivalvia; order Mytilida; family Mytilidae; genus Arcuatula; species Arcuatula senhousia. The sequence continues at coordinate 22,905,143 of OZ020303.1, read as the reverse complement.
ACGGTTTCGACGAGTATCAAAATTCCCGTTTAAACAGACATTGTTACAACTTTTTGTCTCAGTAGCATTTGAATCCCACCATCGTTTGCTAATATGGCAATGCTGTAAACAGTGTTCCAAATTGTACGGTTTGACAGTTTTAATGCAACACAGCATCTTTTCTCTTGTTCTGACTCCTCCGCCACAGGTGGTACTGCAGTTGGACCATGCGGACCATTCTTTCATGGCACAGTCTGGTGAACAGGTTGCATCTCCATGGTTTGAATTCAGACACAAAATAAAGGTGAAAATAAAAACATTTAATAGCGACATTTAACAATTTAAGTCTGATGGAATCAAATCATGATAATAAATCTAAGTTTCAAAAGAACGAAATAATTTCTGACATGTGTGTTTGTTTTCTTATCAACTTATCAAAAACTCGAAAAGTGTTTATGTTCTTCTCCGGTAGTCAATACATAGGAAAAATACCGATTTAACAAATTAGTTTATTTTGTCATTGTGAGTCAATCTGACAGAACAATTTCCATATTTGTGCCTATCCAAGGCTACATTATGATACAGACTGGAATTTATCATAATTTCATTGATAATAGCATTATTTATTTTAAATTTCAAATGTAAGTTCCAGCTGAATAATGTACGAGCTCATATATGAAAAAAAAACCAATTATTTGTATGCATTTATAGTTTCTTTGCTCATTTAAATATTGACGCATTGTGAAAGGTGGATTTTTTTACAGGAAGGTCCACTAAGAAATAAGGTTATAAAAGTCCAAAGAATATTATACATTGTACATTTTTACTCTTGGGGTTTATTAATCTGGTTATAACTATTTGTTAAATATGTTGATAAAGTTGACATTTTTAATAACATACTATAATAAATGGATGATGTCCCGTCAACGACTTTTTAGTTAAAATCAAGATGATCATGTAGGGGGTGGCACGGTATATAATTGGCCAGCAGAAGCACTAATCTTGTAGAAATCGACTAAAGAGCGTCCAGTATCTTGACATTAGGACAGACCGTTTACCCCATAGAGAGACTGGTATGCGTGCACCAAGTTCACAGTTGAATGGCATAAACCCTGTCATGTTGCATGCCGATGTGGGGTCGTCCTCGGAGTCAATTGTCTTCCAGACATGTCTTGCTGTGTGTTCCCAGCTAAATCATGTGACAATTGTGATTTTATGTGTGCATTTGTAATAGAAGTATTATAGTGTGGAAAAATCAAAAGGTCTGTCGCTGTTGCAAGATGTAGCTGATTTGAGTTAAGAATATCCACCTGTATCTATTGCTTTTTACTATTAACCTACGCTTTTTCTGTTTGGTAGCTCTTTATAACACCTGTTGGTATTCAGCGTAAAAAGCCAAATGGTTTGCAACACTACATGGTCATGATTTTTCAGGATTTAAGTACTACTTTTTCTAAGAATCAGGCAGATACAATTAATAGGGTGGCACATCAATAATAAATACACACAAAAAAAAATCAACAGAATTAGGTAAAGCTACCCCAGTTAACTTCATTTTGACCACTAAATTTTTCAGTCGATCTTGGGTTTAGGAGATATTGCCAGTCAAAGTTTAGTTACACTGTACAGTGAAAAGTACGAGAAATTTTCCCGCCATTATTTTTCCTTTTATAACCAGTCAAAAATATCAAGGCACCAACTACATTTTAAAATGTAAAATCTGCTTTGGTTTTGTTTTTATGGTAAAATGAATGCATCTATAACCAAAAATCTAAAATCCGAAATTATCAATGTGCCACCCCCTGCCTGATCCTTATATGGAATATTACTAAATTGTTGTTTGTCTCTTATATAGGGGTAGCTAAAAATGAGTATTTATTCTTTTTTTTTGTATCATAGTTGCATTACGTTTAATATATATAGATTATTACACAAGGTTTTCCATATCAAGTCCCATATCATTCCGAGTCTCCCATATTAAGTCGAAGAATGATATGGGACCTGATATGGAAAACCCTGTGTCATACATTTTCAGCACATAGCAGACGATATAAATATACTGTGACCTCAAATTTCAAAGTGAGGCTCTAGGCCTTGATATGGCCATATTTGCCCACTTTTGTGCACGCGAGGGCTTGATATGGCAAACAAAGTCCATTGTAAAGATATGGCTTGTAAATTTACGACCGCTACACACGGACACATTTAAAGGTATCAAAGCTATATATATGATTAAAAATTTATACATTTAGCATGTAACATTTCATGCAAAATTTTTCGAAGGTAAAGACAACAATCAGTTGATGAAAAATCATCGATAGTCCCGCCCCTCCCGCCCCTCATTGTTACCGTATGTTTTTACTCCTGTAAAATAACGAACCGTTTTGAACCACTGGTAAGGCAGGTTGTGAACTGTTGCTTAAATGACAAAGCACTGGATATCTCGAAAGAATAAAAACAAACAACCAAAGTAGTATAAAAACGGTTAATCAAGTAATACTGTATATGCATATTTCAAGGAGTAACCTCTCATCAGCAGCACTGAATCAAAACATTCACTTTGGAAGTTCAAAATTCAAAAGTATTAAAGGAAAAGTACTAAGAACAGAAAGCCATTTTTTCCATTTAAAGCACATGGTCATTGATACATCTTCGGAGCTTGTTTGGACTTCAGTGTCTATACGCACTTTTTTGACAGAGCATGTCTATTTTGACTATTTGAATTCTTGGCGTGCTGCAATGATATCAACCAGAACAGTTTGGCACAACAAAAAACCTTCCCTGAACGAAGGAATAGTAACCCACCTTCCAATGATATTAATTAACAACGTATATCTAAAAAATCCCCCCCTGTTAACAAAAATAGAAATACAAAACCTTTACATTCTGAAGTTTTACGTGTTTATCCGAATACATGTTTGTTGATTTTATTACAACATATTATTATTAGAGAATGTATACTATACTAATAACACAAGAAAAACAAGAACAACACCAAGTGTTCATATAAAAGTTTTCAATAAAATTTTGTTAATATTCAATTATTTGACTTTTGTTCATCGAAGTCTTAATATCATTATCTAAAATGGCTTTAATGACCTAAAGAGAATATACGATATTTTATCCAAACTATTAAAAGATCAAAATTAAACATGAAGTACGTACGTTGAAATCAACCAATCATCGTAGATTTTAATTTAGCACAATGTTTGACAAGAAGACGAGTTGTTAGATTTCGTTGTTTTAATGTGAATTTGTAAATTGTATCTTGGAATAAAAGAACTACGGATTCCAGGCAGTCTACTTCATATCTAAATCTACATCTCGACACATAAGGATGATTTCAACAAAACTCTATACCAAAAGTTATGAATTTGCAAATTTCCAATCGTCTCTTTTTCCTATCGGTGTAATCACAATCGGTCTGCATCAGCTTATGGAGTTTAAATATCACAACTGACTCGTTATTCCATAGCGTGTGAGACTCATATGATTCCCTAGAAAGAGTTCGACTTTTGACATAAACATTGCTAAGACAGGATTATTTTACTCCTCGATTGTTGTATTCTCTGAAGAAATATGACGGAAGACATCATGTGCTGATAGACAAAAATGTGATCTCTATTTCTCTGTTAGCATTGTAGATCTCTGTTCAGCTGTTTATGTGTGTTTTATGTGGTTTAGTTTCTTCGTGCTGATTTCATTTGTGTTTACTGATTTTGTCTGTGACTTTTTGACCTTTGACATTTGAATGCCCCATTGGTGTTTCTTTGCTTCTTGTTTGTTATTATCGATGATGTTTAGACGCAAGATGCTTTGAATAAACGGAAGCCGAATTACACCTTATTACATATATATAGGGTTGGGGTTTTGAGGCAAAGGAATATAATACCGCGCTTTACATAAATGACATTTTAATCATACTCTGAGATCACTTTGTTCCTTCGAAGAACATATCATACTGACACTGAAAGCCATTAATGTCATCAATACAGGTCCCATACTGACAAGGTTAGTCATAACATTCGTCTTTTAAAGTAAACATCGTCAACCAGTCACCTTAATTACATTTATAAGTCAACTGAACAATGATAAAGAAACGGTATTAATTCATAAAAAAATATTAGTTTCACAGACAATAACATCTGGAAAAAAACACGAGACCCAAAAGTTTTTAATTTTTTTAGATTAATAAATGTTGTGGTGTGGCAAGTTAAAATGGAGACAATAAAATAAGTAGGTTGGTTAAACCACACATAAAAGGTAAAAATATCAAATATAAAACTAATATAAATTAATAAAGAATACATCTAAAATCTAAAAAGCCCAAATTTTCGGCTTTCAGCCTTCGTCGGGGCAGAGCAAAGAAAAAAATCACGACCGCCACGGTCTGAGGACAACCAACAAGTGAATATAGTAAAAGGTGTTCACTCGATAAAAACAACCACGTCATCATCACCCAAATCCTGAACTGAGCAATATAACAATAGGCCAAATCATACCCAAAGAATCAAATTAAGTAAATTACTAAGAAATGATTTGATTTTTGACATTGATGCCGAAAGGACGTGCTGTTCCCAGGAATTTTATTATTCTCTGCTCAAGGAACTGTCTTTGTTTCTCGCCGTGATGGGTTTGAAGCAGAACCGTGACTTGCATATCTTTTATACTGTGGCCGGACCCTCGAAAATGCTCCCCAACTGGACATTCAGTATCTCTGGTGACACTGTTTTTGTGTTCCACAAAACGGTCCCCGAGTCTCCGACAAGTTTCACCAACATAAATCATGGAACATCGCTTACATCTTATAGCGTATACGACGTTTTCGGTAATGCAGGTGAACCCATCCTTCAGTTGGAAAGTTTTCGAGGGACCAACCACAGCATCGGTCTCCCATGTGAACGGACAAGTAGAGCAGCGAGTTCTTTTACAAGGACGTGTACCTTTGTAGCTGGCGGGTTGACGTGACGACCTAAACGAACTGCTGACCAGGTGCTGTTTAAGACTCTTGCCCTTTCTAAAAGCCGTAATAGGGGTAGAGTCAGCAAAAACAGTGGACATATACTCATCTTTGAGGACAATGGATTTAAAGTTGCGAATAAGGATGTTCTGGATGGCAACATTGTGAGGGTGTTAAGTAAGGACTAACGGAACACGATCATTGGTGCTCTTCACCCGGGGCTCCATTGCCTCGCGTCTGTTCACACGGGAAACCGAGGACACGGCCCTGTCCAAGACTTTGTCAGGATAACCTCTCTTCGTGAAGAAAGATCTCATCTTGTTACACTGGATCCCAAAATCCTTATCGTCATTGCAGATACGACGAAGCCTCAGAAACTGCGACTTCGGGATGGCGTCTTTGCAGGAGGAAGGATGACAGGATTCGTAATTCAGATAACAATGAGCATCGGTAGGTTTAAAGAACACCGATGTAGAGATCTTACCGTCTGTGATAGTACAGTTAATGTCAAGGAATGAGAGGCTATCCTGAGTGATGTTGAAAGTGTATTTGATTGCAGGGTGGTAGGAAGAGACAAAGTTGATAAAAGATTTCAACTCCTCTTCACTGTCGGATGAGACTCCAAATACATCATCGATGAACCGTTTGTAAAGTTCCGGGACTGGACCGATGTATTCGGAGAACATTTTTTCCTCTAAATACCCTACAAACAAACACGCAAAACTTGGACCCATTTTGGTGCCCATGGCTACGCCACCCGATTGGTTGTAGAACTTCCCATCGAACTGAAAAGTATTCAGGTTGAGGACAAGTTCCGCCATTCTCAACACTATATCAGTACTGATGTGAGGATTGGGTCTCCTGTCCAAAAAGTGTTTTAAAGCTACCAAGGCGTCATTGTTGGGTATGCTGGTGTATAAAGCAGTGACATCCATAGTAAACAGTCTGAAATCGGAGTTTTCTGGCTCAAAGAACTCAAGGATATTCAGAGCGTGGGTAGTGTCCTTAATGTATGTAGGTAGGTTCTCCACAATAGGAATGAAAATATCGTGGAGGAAACTGGAAATGTGTTCTGTGGGACAACTACACGCTGAAACGATCGGCCTACCTGGGTTACCAAGTTTGTGTATCTTGGGAAGCATATAGAAACGAGACGTTCTCGGTTGCGATACTACAAGACGCGATGCTTCCTCGGGCAGATCGTCGTTTTCTATGGATGTCTTGATGAAGTCTTTGACAGATTTTTGGTTGATTTTGGTGTTGTTAGAGCGAAGTTCTGTGTAAAATTGAGAGTCAGACAGTTGAAACTCGCCCTCAGAGACATAACAACGAGCGTCCCACGCTACAACTGCACCACCTTTATCAGCAGGTTTGATGACAATATCACTGCGTGTTCTGAGTTGGTGAAGCGCGGCACGTTCATCAGATGTAAGGTTATGTCTCTTGAGCGGTTTCGTATCTAGGCTGTCGATCTGACTTTGGCAGGTTCGGAAGTAATCTTGAAGGATCGGAAATAAAGACGCCTTGGGGGTAAAATTTGATTTTTTCTTAATGAATTTACTAAATAGTGAAGGAGTTTGATTAGAAGAATCAGAACTCTCTGTTTCTTTATCATGGAAAAAAGCTTTGAGTAAGAGGCGGCGGAAAAAATGTTGTATATCAGTCTCATTTTGAAACTGATCTGCTACGGATGTAGTAGGTACAAAATTGAGACCTTTTGACAGGAGACTTTTCTCGGAAGAACTTAACACCAATGACTCTGGAATACAGCGGACAACCTCGTCCAGATTCACCTCTGTAGGTGGCGGGTCACTTACCACCTCGGCCACGTTGACAGGACGACCAGGATTGTCTCGCTGTACCTTCTCCTGCTTAGAGACGGATAAATACTGGAAAAGTTCAGTGTTTAAAACCCGAATATGGGAGATTATAGAGTTAGCGAGTAGCTTGTGACAAGAGGAAAATAGGTAATTTTTAATGATCATTTTCCTGAGGCGGAAACGCTCTAATTGTTCAGAGAAAGATTTAATAGCCAATTTCATCAGGTTTAAGGAGTAATGTGTGGATATGCGAGAGAACTCAGCATTCAGGTGCGGATTTTGAAGAATGGCATGAATAGGATGAAACGATGATTTGAAACCAGATGGAACAGTACGAGATATGATACAACGACGAAGGAATGTAAGGTGGCTGTTACATTTGGTGAGATGGGCGGTGGTGTTATAAAGGTCGACAGCAATTTTCTGGACATGTGGTGGGTGTGAAGAAAGAGTAATTTTGAATTTCGAAAATAAATTTGATAAAAAGCTTTTTAGGCAGGGCATGGTCACAACGGTAGTAAATGTAAATAGATTAATAAATGTTGTGGTGTGGCAAGTTAAAATGGAGACAATAAAATAAGTAGGTTGGTTAAACCACACATAAAAGGTAAAAATATCAAATATAAAACTAATATAAATTAATAAAGAATACATCTAAAATCTAAAAAGCCCAAATTTTCGGCTTTCAGCCTTCGTCGGGGGCAGAGCAAAGAAAAAAATCACGACCGCCACGGTCTGAGGACAACCAACAAGTGAATATAGTAAAAAGTGTTCACTCGATAATTTTTTTAAACACGTTTTACAATACAGTTTGCCCCTAATAGAAAACCTGTTTTATTAGGAGAAGGTTCAAGGTAGTTAATCCAGTTCAAGAAATTTCTTGTAATTTGACTGTAAAAAAAACAAAGCCCAACATTTTTTAAATATAATGAGAGCTATGTTATTGAACAACAAAACTATTGGGCTATTTTGCAGCTCCCATAACCTACTTTAGGTATGGAATTATACACTTACCTACTATTAAAAAAAAACCATTACCTTTATAAATTTGATCATAATTTTTTTTATTCATTTTAATAGATAACTACTTCGATCCTGATTATAAACATACTCTTATACAAACAAATACCTGAGGTTTTGAGATCAAACAGAAATTTCAGGTTAAACTTCCTTTATTCATTCAAAATCATATCATATTACTCACTATTTTATTTTCATAATTTCATAAAACATATGAAATGAAGACCATTTACAAATTTTACTAAGTTTAATACTTTCATTTCCCCCCAAAACCTTTACTGCTTTAATCTTACAAATTAAATCATTTACCTTTAATTTTTTTTTCGCTTAATATACTTCACTAAGGGATCATTACAAGTATACAAAATTTTCTGAAGGTTCAATTATTATGACTTCCAGGTTTTTATCTTCGTAATGTTTAAACCCTACACTGATGACCAACTTACCGGTATCACAATTCATTCCATCAAATCCAGATTCACATAACCATAGGTCTCTATTGGAGAATGTAATACAAGTTCATGATTTTATGTTTTGTGCTTCTTCGTGCTGTTTTTGTTCGTGTTTACCGATTTCTTCGTTGCCCTTTCGGACTTTTGACACTCGAATGCCCAATTGGTGCCTCTTTGACTCTTCCATGTTGTCATCTGTTTTCCAAGCAACTTATTGCCATGTTACCTTACTCTGGATTTACAATTTGAAAAACGAGTTATGTTTTGTACATTTCCTGCAATCTCAAGATGCATAAAGTTAATTTTATTTTAACAAACTATCGTGTCACATTTTGAAATGCATGTTGTTTGAAATTAAACAATAGTATGTCTTTACAAGAGATGTCAAAATATTAGAATTTTCTTCCAAAACTGAGACAAACCCACTTCGCCGACGTGTTAGCAATTTTAAAATATGTTTGTAAAGGAACGATTTTGGATTTGAATGCTTTTTAAGCTTTTTGTTTTTTTTGTAAATTAGAGAGATCTCTTTTATAAAGACCCAGCATAAGACGTAAGTGTTGATGGTTTTTCCACAATTTGGAAATCTCAACGTCTCGAAAACTTAAATCACGATTTCCAAATATCTATCAAACTAAAAATATAGGGTCTTTGCAGTCTGAGTGTTTAATCTTTGGTAATTAATTATAAAAGATAAATGAGACAAAAGAAACCTTGGGGAAGGTTGGGCCCAAAAAAACTAGTTTAACCCCACCACAGTCCTAAGCCAGGAATCCTTGTCAAAGCTTTTGTTTGTCCCTGTCAACTATCTGTTTTTTGTTTTATGTCAAGAAATGGGTCTTTCGTTGATTATCTAGGGATTTTTTTTTAATCTTATATATTGTTTTTTTTTTGTCTTGGACCAATGCAAGACAGCAAGCAGTGACCTCTTGCCATGTTGAAGACTGCTGGCTGTTTTTCATAGTGATTTTCACGGTGATTGCCGTTTCTTTAATGTTGGTTGTGTCGCGAACACTTATTCCACATCTCTTTATCGTTTACTTGTAACCTAAAGGCTTGTAAATGTTTTTTTATCCAGTAACGCAAATTTCGTAGAAAATGACATCTTTTTACGCTCATTCGTATTTTTCTATATATGGACTTATGTTGTCATTTTATTGTTTAGTATTATAAACTTTTACAATGCATAAAAATCAGATGCAGTCGTATTCTATTTGTAAAAAAAACATAAATCCTTTTACACAGTAAAGAAAACTGTAAAAAGACGCAGTTAACAAACAATAACACTCAATCAAACTATCACATCCATGCATTTAGTTTTCCAGAGTCGGACGGCTTCGGCGTTGGCAAGGGTTTGACAGAAGGCGCTGGTCTGAATTTGTTTTTCTTGGGATATTCGTCATCTTCATCGTCTGTTTTCATGCACCTTAAATGAAAAGAAAAGTTTGTTCCAAAGCATTTTTTCATTACATTCCATGTACAAGCAAGTATGTTTTAAAATACCAACTTTATTATTTAGGGGCTTTCCAACATATTGCAAATTCACAGCATTATAATTATATTTTATTCTAAATTGGTTGCATTATTATTTCTTTAAATGACCGCACTGATAACACTTTCACTCTCTTTAATTAATTGATACTTTGTGTTTTAAAACTTCATTTTGTATTAATGCTCTTTAATTTTTGCTTTGTTATATAAATATTAAGATTACTTCAGAAATCATTCCACTACTGAATAAGAAGTAACTCGCTCCATAATGATGCCAATAAAACAACGTAAAACTAGAATATTTAAACCTTATAAATATCTTAAATTGGAAACAAGCTATACTCTTATGTGGTTCCTTTATTAGTTTGCAAGTGTGGCCTTTGTAGCAAACCCCAATGAGCCTACACTTATTGATCTCAGTAGGGGTCTTGTGGTATTGGGTTCTGCTATCCCTATACAAGGGAAAGCCAGTTTTCGTGCCTCCCGAAGGACTTGCATCGTGTTTTGAGACCATTCTCGAAATAAGTGTGAAGACCTCTAAAGCAGGAAATTTGGGTTAGGGTTTTCAATCCTGACAACGAACGAACTATGAACCTCAACGAATTGAGTACTGCACCACGAACTCATTATATTTATTACTAGATCTAATCCCTCAATTCCATACAAAAATTACTAAATTTTTCTGACCTTATACTTGCCTTATCCGAATAAAAAGTTGAAACGTGATATTATTTTCGTCACCGACAATTTATTGAGACATGTGAGAATTATACCATTTGTTCTGCTCGTGAAAATCAAGTAATAAAATAACGAGGAGCGCTGTCTTTATATTCTAACGTTCAGCCTTATATAGTTTGATCTATTATTCAATTATTTGACTATAAACCGTCTTTGTCGTTATGTTATAAAAATTATTTCAATAATTTACAGTGAATAAATGATATTACATCTGCGCCCTACAAATATAAATAAAAAAACATACAATACGTACGTTGAAATCAACCAGAAACAACAGCACATCATTAACAATGCTGCTAAACCAGCCAGTGATGCAGCTATTATAGCCCATGTTTTCACTACAATACAAAAAAAAAAATAAAAAAATGTTGCACTATTTTCAAAAGCAAACATTTTTTGTATACCAATATCATTTTTGAGCGGTCAAGTGTGTCGGTTTTATGTGATGATACATCACCAAATCATTAATTGTTTGACGAGTTGTGTCGGATTTAAAATCGACATACTTGAATTTGTTACATCAGTCGATAGATGCTTTTTAGCTAGCTGTCAGTAACTTCGAATGTTCTCACAAGCAAACATAATCAAATCGTATTTCTTTTACATGTAAGCGTAATACAACATTAAACAAAATACGACGAGTCTTTAAAAACAAAGCTAATGTAGACGATACAGATTTCATTACTATATCTTTAACATGACGAATTTGTCGTTAAATTTAAGCTTATAGTTGTACATTATTTCGTCAAGTTTAAGATCTGACTTTATACTCTGTCTAGATAGGTAACGGACTGGCTTCTTAGAAAAAGAATGATTAAAATTGTTGTTCTGTCCTGATTTTAATAAGTTGTGTTTCTACATGTTTATTATGCTTTTGTTGTCTGCAATGAGTCTTGATTGGTCCTTTAAGTTTTTTGAGTTTGCGTATATCAATGTTTTAAACATTGAATTATGTTAGGCCGCGTTCACACTGAGCAAAACTCATAGTAGTTTAAATGTCGTCCGCACTAACATTAAACATCATGCGTTCACACTGTAAAATTTCGATGTTTACATGTAGTTTAAATGTTATGTTCATTACATGCATTCGATACTTAATGTAGTCCTTGTGTGAGTTTAATGTACAATGGATTTCGCATATTTCTTATGAATGAACGGCATGCATATGCATTACTTTCATTGGAAAGCTTTATTTTTAGTATATAATTTCGTATACTTCAACATTTTCTCGGATGAGTGAAAAAAGGTAATAACAAAACTACCGAACTTGAATGATCAATCTCATAGTCCAGAGAAAATGACAAAAACGAATCAGTCATACCGGAGAACTGGTGGATCGCAATGGTCCTGACTTGGTACAGGCATTTCAAACGAAATGGTGGGTTAAACCAGGTTTTATGGCGCCAAACCTTCCTCTTCCATTGCGATCTTAGGATCCGGTAATGACCATAGAACACAACATAGTTGTGAGACACAATAGGGATATTGAGGTGATCATCTCAGTACAGCACACCAGTCAAACACTAATTAAAACATTTAACTATCATATCTTTTAACTCAATTTTGAACTTTTCTACTAGTGGCTGATAACGAAGAAAGAATTTTTTTAGTGATCGTATGAGACGTATTTTCTTATAGCCCTGCTTCAAAAGTCGGTCACGAAGAAACCGGTGTCTGATCAAAAAATCTGTGAAATGTGTGCAAGCTCTGGCATATCGAATAAGTTGAGAAATATAAACACCGTATGCAGGAGAAGTAGGTATATTGCTCTGTAGATTAGGAAAATTAATAATTTGAAAATTAAAATCGTCTCGTTTATCGTAAATTTTTGTACTGAGATGACCACCTGGGTCAAATTCGAGGTGCAAATCCAAGAAAGACGTGAAGCAATTAGATTCGGTGGTCTCTTTAATCTCCAATTTCGGAGGATATATTGAAGGAATCCAACTACCAAATGAAGTGTTATTGATAGAAAGGACATCGTCAATATATCTGAATGTAAGATTAAATGACCTTGCCTCTTTCATCTTCTTGTTCTTTACGAGTCCCTGAAGAAATTCAGTCTCGTAAGAGTATAAAAACAAATCGGCGAGGAGAGGAGCACAGTTTGTGCCCATTGGAATGCCGATTTGTTGTTGAAAAATCTCTCCTCCGAAGGTGACAAATATGTTGTCAATGAGGAAATCAAGCATACTGCAAACTTGTTCCAGTGTGTAACAAATTTTATCTTTGAAAGATGTTTTGGAAAAGAATGTAGAATTATAACCCAAAACAACAAAATTCCTTGAATTTGAAAAGGCTTTTTCGAGAAGTTTTTTCAGGGTACATGCAACTTCTACATATTTAATGTATATATGTATACAGCAAAGCGAAATAGAATTTCATAAAAGGGGTTTCCAATTCGGATCTAATTTTTGTGGGCAAAGCGGCCTATATCAGGAATATAAACATGAACAGGTGATAAAATGAACATGAAATGATGATGAAGTGGAGGAAAGGGGGGGGCAAAGTCCAATCGGAGATAAGAGTTTTGACTGTCAATTGGGAAATGAAGAACGGGCAGATTTTTACACAGGAATCCTATGGGTTCTTCTCTTAACAAGACATGCAGCAGGGTTCTTTATCGCGTGAAGAACTTTTTATAGCAATAAATTTAAAAATACAAACGGACGAACGGACTAAAGCGCCAGAAAATGTGTACACCTTTATTGTTATTCTATAAACATAAAAATCATTAAAAAAGACTACAGTTAATCAAAATTCATACGTATCCTATGTTTAAATGTCTATTCGCCAAATTAACAATCATGGTTATTTATCCGTACATGTTTTCTGTACATTTAAATTACATGTACACTTGCATTTAATAATGTGAACATTTCATATGTCAAGTCATTTAATTTAGGTTTATCAATGAGAACAAATTTAGTGTGAAACTAGTTTTAAGAACATTAAACTACTTTTACACATGTTTACTAAAAACAACTTTAGTGTGAACGCGGCCTTAGTCTTGCTACTTCAAAACTCTATGAATAAACTTCACAACCGATTAACCCCTAATGTATTGAACTTATGGGTTTAAAAGCACAGGATTGTAATCTCAGACTGAATTGTTTTATTTAAATTTTTAAACATACTCTTAGAACACTTTGTTCCTTGGAAGAACATATTACACTGACACTGAAAGCCATCAATGTCATCAATACAAGTCCCATACTGACAAGGCTCGTCCTCGCATTCGTCTTTATCTGGTGGTAAAAAGTAAACATCGTCAAATTGTCGTCTTTATATCAGTTAAAGGTTTTATAACTGAACACATTCAAAACCAAACGGAACAACCCTTGCATTTATATAACAGGGAAGTATGCCCCAGATAGAAAACTCCATTTTAGGTCTTTTCAACAAATTGACAGCAGCACATGGAACATGCTGAACACAGTAAAATGCATTTAGAGAAACAGGACGGCGATATCGTTAGTGTCTGAAATTGTATGAGGTACAAATCATTTATATGTATTAATTTGATTTAGAAAAACCTCGTGCACTATTTTGTAGCTCTTACCAAGACTGATAATTATCCAAGGCATTCTTTATCAACAACCAGGATATATTCTTTTTACCTAACATCTAACCTTGATAACGTAACCATTATAATTTGAACATACATTTTGATTTTTAAAACAATCTTAAAACTAAAATCTTAAATGTTAAAACCTTACAAAAGAAGGTTTTGAAACGTTTCGCTAATTATAAACCTACCGACATCACAATTAGTGCCTTCAAATCCAGTTTCACAGAAACACATGTATCTTTTGGGGAATGGAATACAAATTCCATGTTGACATGGGTTCCCAGAGCAAGTTCTTACCAAATCACCCTGACCTGAAAAAACATAAAACATGTATTCGATGATAAATATCACACTAGAGGCTCCCAGGAGCCTGAATCGCTCACCTGATCTCTTATGCCAAAGTTTGAATAAATTTCACAAACTTTCAAGTATACAAAGTTGCAATTTTTGGAAATCAGTTTAAATTAATAGAAAAAAACAGTTAAAGGGCAATAACTCCTGTAAGGTCCTTTTGATGCTGAACATGAAAAGTTGCTTCGGATTTTCTCTATCTCTTATACTTTTCGAGTTATAAGCCAAAAACAATGGTCTAACCCCCTATTCTATTTTTAGCTATGGCGGCCATGATGGTTGGTCGACATGTACATAATTCACAAACTTGGTAAAGGACATCCTAAAGATCAAGTATACCAAGTATCAATGCAATCCCTTCAGTGGTTTCAGAGAAGAAGATTTTTGAAAATCAGTTAAAATTAATGGAAAAAAACAGTTAAAGGGGAATAACTCTTAAATGGCTGATCTGACAATATTGACCCTGAAATCAATTTTGTAGATCTGAATGAGCTTTACAATTCTGCAATGCAAACTTTTTCTCTAGCTCTAACAGTTTTCAAGATATTGTCCAAAAACTGCAAAAATGGTCAATTTTGACGTTAAAGGGCAATAACTCCTATAAGGAGTCGTTTCACAACTTCGACCCAATGGAGAGATTTGTAGAGCTTTTGATGCTGAACATGAAAGGTTGCTTCAGATTTTCTCTATCTCTTATACTTTTTGAGTTATAAGCCAAAAACAATGGTCTGACCCCCCTGTTCTATTTTTAGCAACGGCGGCCATGTTGGTTGGTCGACGTGTATATAATTCACAAACTTGGTAGAGGACATCCTAAAGATCATGTATACCAAGTATCAATGCAATCCCTTCAGGGGTTTCAGAGAAGAAGATTTTTGAAAATCAGTGTAAATTAATGGAAAAAAACAGTTAAAGGGGAATAACTCTTTAACGGCTGATCTGACAATTTAGACCCTGAAATCATTTTTGTAGAACTAAATGAGCTTAACAATTTTGCAATGCTAACTTTTCGTCTAGCTCTAACGGTTTTCCAGATATCGTCCAAAAACTGCAAAAATGGTCAATTTTGATGATTAAAGGGCAATAACTCCTATAAGGAGTCGTTTGACAACTTCGACTCAATGAAGAGATTTGTAGAGCTTTGAATGCTGATCACGGAAGGTTGCTTCGGATTTTCTCTATCTCTTATACTTTTCGAGTTATAAGCCAAAAACAATGGTCTGACCCCCCTGTTCTATTTTTAGCAACGGCGGCCATGTTGGTTGGTCGACGTGTATATAATTCACAAACTTGGTAGAGGACATCCTAAAGATCATGTATACCAAGTATTAATGCAATCCCTTCAGTGGTTTCAGAGAAGAAGATCTTTGAAGAAAAGTTAACGGACGACGGACGGACGACGGACGGACGGACGACGGACGCTTAACGATGACAATAGCTCACATGACCCTTCGGGTCAGGTGAGCTAAAAATTGGCCTCATAAGGAAAATTATAAAAATCGAAAGTTTATGTGCACATTAACAAACTAAATATTTATTTAACCATACTAATTATTATATATCAATGATGTTCCCATTTGTCTCTACTTAAATTTGTTCGCCTAGCAATTTGATGCAATTACATTAAAATGTGTATCGATGACACTGCTTGTAGAGATTCATTTTCATTTCCCGTTACCTTGGCGGAGCAGTACTTTAATTTTGAAGATTCCAGTCTATTTGTAAACCATTGAAACCTATGAATAAACTATTCTCGATTATTGATAAAACAAGATTAGGAATAGGTAACCAGGCCACAAAGGAAACTATTCAGAAGTTTTTAATGTGACCAGTTCCCGCTCTTTTCCTTCCGTCTTACAATTTGCCAATACAAATGTAAACGAAAGAGTCACTTCTAGACAAACACATACCAGGTGTCTTGGAATTGAACTAGTTTGTTGAGCGCCCATTGATATTCAAGACTTGTTTTTGTTAAGCATGATATATAACCGTTTTAGATTTAAGGGAGCTGACATGCACCCCATAAATTGTTCGCCTTAGACTTAACTTAGAAGTAATGTTGTTTAAAATCTCACTATCCTGGTTGTCTTAAAACTCTGTTTTTTGTGTAACCGTGGAACCAAAAGTTAGGAACGGAAATGAAAGTTTCGCGAGTTATTTCTGGTTTAACCCCACATTTTTAGCTCATCTGGATCTAAGGTCCATGTGAGATATTGCCATCACTTGGTGTTCGTCGTCGTTGTCTTCTGTCGTCCATTAACATTTTTTTCAAAAATGTCCTTTGAAATTAATGAACATAATTTTATGAAACTTGGTATGATTGGTTCTTAGGGTGTCCTGCACAAATGTTGTGTTTCGATATTTGATACGTAAAAAAAACATGGCCACTGTTGCTCAAAATAGTTCAGGGTTGTCAGACTACTGCTTTTGAATTGTAAATCAAGGAGTATAAGAGATAAAAAATCAATCTGTTGCAACCATCTTCTGCAGCATCAAAAGCTTTTCAAGAGCCTCCATTGGGTCAAAGTTACCAGAGTTCTTCTTACAGGGGTTATGGTAATGGAAAAGGGAGGTTTGGCACGACTTAAAACCTGGTTTAACCCCCCATTTCCTTTGAAATGCCTGTACAAAGTCAGGACCGTTGCGGTCTACAATTTTTCCGGTATGTCTTCCTTGTTTTGTCTAGTCTTATGGACATTTGAGATTGATTATCCAAGTTCAGTAATTTTGGTATTACCTTTAATTCTTAAAATGGCAAAAATGGCGTTTTTTCACGTTATTTGCTTAGAGAATGAACAGTTTAGGAGAAAGAGAAATGCTGTTGCTTTTTTTTAAACTTCAGCTCATTGAGCTCTACAAAAGTCTCCACTGGGTTAAAGTTGTCAGATGACCCCTTATAGTGGTTATGGTCCTTTGAATGTCAAAATAGCGTTTTTTCATGTTTTTGCCCTACAGAAAGAAAAAAAGCTGTTGCTTGCCTAAACCATCAGCTCATTGAGCTTTGCAAAAGTCTCTATTAGGGGTTATGGCAGTAAAAGAAAATGGTGTTTTTTCATGTTTTTTGCCTCTAGAATAAAAAAAAATATTGCAGATAGTGAAAGAAATGCTGTTTTTTGCTAAAATGTTCAGCTCATTAAGCTCTACAAAAGTCTCTATTAGGTCAACGTTGTCAGATGACCCATGATAGGGGTTAATGTCCTTTAAACGTCAAAATAGCGCTTTGTCATGTTTTTGCCCCAGACAATGGAAACTATTGCAGATAGAGAAAGCTGTTACTTTCTCTAACTTTCAGCTCATAGAGCTTTACAAAAGTCTCCATTGAGTTGAAGTTGTCAGATGACTCCTTATACGGGCAATAGCTGATAGAAGAGACCCTAATAGCTTAAAGACCAGGTGAGCGATTCAGACTCCTGGGAACCTCTTGTTTTTTTTACCACCCGTAACAAGTTAGAAGCATTGCGGTTTTCAATTTTCTCCTGCATTTAATTGTCTTTATTAGTATTTCTTTCTTTCTGGGCTTTAAACCTGACTGGTTATTTTGTTGCTGTATTATCTGTGTAAGCAAAATTAAAAGTACTAACCCTGTATCGAATACATTCCGCCGCCTGTGTTAGTATTGCCCTGTACTGTATGTACTCCGGTGCCTGTATTACCCCCACCACCCTGTACTGTATATATTCCACTGCCTATATTACCACCATTGCCTTGTACTGTATGTATACCACTGCCTATATTACCACCACCGCCCTGTACTGTATGTATACCACTGCCTATATTACCACCATTGCCATGTACTGTATGTATACCACTGCCTATATTACCAATACCACCGTGTACTGTATGTACTCCGCCGCCTGTATTACCACCACCACCCTGGACTGTATGTATGCCCCCGCCTGTAATACCACCACCATCTTGTACTGTATGTATTCCACTCTCTGTATTACCATCACCTTGTATTGTATTTAGTCCGCCATCTGTATTACCAACCACCAGTCCTGTACTAAGTCCACCGTCTGTATTACCACCCAGTCCTGTATAAAGTTCGCCCCCTGAATTACCACCATCCAGTCCTGTATTAAGACCGCCGCTTGTATCACCACCAGCATGTACTGGATTTAGTTCAAGGCCTGTACTACCACCGCCCTGTATTGTATTCGGTCCAAAGCCCGTATTAGCACCTCCCTGTACTGTATTTAGACCACTTTGAAGTGTATTTCCATTTAATATTCCTGTAGGTGGTTGTCCTGAAATAGATACACCGTTTTGTTGTCCTGTACTTCCAGTAAATGCCTCTTGGCCTGTCATCCCAAAAACTTGTCCATTCCTTATCTGACCTTGATTAGCAGTTGCTTGTCCAGAACCGCTTTGTCCCGCCAAGCCCCCATTATTTTGCGTAAGTCCGGTTTCAGTTCCCGTTTTGCCTCCACCATTAAATCCTGTTTTTGTATTGCTGCCAGAAATTTTACCACTATTTGTCAAATTGGATTGCAATCTCCCAGTTCCATTATGTGACGCTGAAGCGTGTCCTTGGATATTGCTTTGTCCAACTATTCCACCTTGATTTCCTTCAGTATTAAAATTAGTTTGATTCAAATTGCTTTGGAGTATCGATGTTGTAGGTTTCGTAGTTGTGAAGATTGTCTTGATTGCCGTAAGTTTTGTTGCTGGCATTTGTCTTCGTGTTGTTTGTTTTGGAGTTGTCGGTCTTTTGTTTATGCGTTTTGGAGTTGTCAGTTTTTTTGTTGCTGGTTGTAAAGTTGTCGGTTTTTTGTTTGTGAGTTTCTTGGTGGTTAGAGATCTCTGTCCTATAAAGCAAAATACAGTGAAGGTTAGCGCTGCTGGTGGAGTTTAAATTCCATGGGCTAGCCCGCTCCGTCACCAACACTTTTGTGTTGGAGAACACATCAAAGCTACAAATTATCCGTTTAAATTTTAAAATTGTTTTAACCCAAAGATTCTTCCTACCTCAGACATAGGTAGGTGATCTTAGTTGAAATTTGGTTCCCAATTTCCGTGTTTTTGGTTTTATTGATCTATGCTCTTCATAGTTATATAGTGTTTGTCTTTCTCAAATATTTTGGGTGGACCACCTCTGATGAACCTCATAAATATACGGAAACGTGCGTCAGGCGTAGCAAAATTAAATGCCTGGTACTTTTTTGTAATTTTAATTTCTAACACCCGTGAATGAAAGCGCTGCTGGTGGAGTTTTAATTCCCCGAGGTTAGCTCGCTCCGGCACCAACACCTTTTTTTGTTGGAGAACACATCAAAGCTATAAATTATGCGTTTAAATTTCTAAATTTTTAAACCCTAAGATTCTTCCTTCCCCAGACATAGGTTGGTGATCTTAGTTGAAATTTGGGTCAAAATTTTGGTTTTATTGTTCTATGCTCTTCATAGTTATCTAGTGTTTGTCTTTCTCAAATATTTTGGGTGGAGCGCCTCAGGTGTAGCAAAATTTAATGTGAAACTTTTTTTGTAATTTTAATTTCAGATAATGATAAATTTAAGAATTGTGCACATTAGTCATGATTGTTCTCAAATGTCTGAAGAAGAAAATAAGTTAATTACACTCCAAAGAAAATTTAGAACGCAATGGCTCTTTAGGTTGAACCAGGTTTTATAAAACCGAAATATCCTCTTCCATTGATATCTTAGGATCTGGTAATGACACAAAACACAACACCGTCTTTAGAAACAACTTGGAAAGTTAGGCTATAATCTCGGTACATAGACAGTAAAACTCGTTGACATTAGTTTAAAATCATTCTACTTATAGCTAGTTTCGGTTTAAGAAACCGTATAATGCTAATTTTAAAACCTTCAAATGACAAATTGAAATGTCTAAAGTTTAAATTACTTGAAATTAATTATCCTACCAATATCACAACATCTGCCATTGAACCCTTGATGGCAAATACAACGGTTTTGATGATCGTTAAAATTTCCGTGGACACATACGTTATTACAACTTTTTGTCTCGGTTGCATTTGAATCCCACCATTGTTTGCTTAAATGACAATGATGTAAACAGTTTTCCAAAGTAAAAGGTGTAACAGAATGGAAGCAGCATAAACTCTTCGCTCGTATTTTCATCCCACCACCGCAAGTGGTACTACAATCCGACCAAGTGGTCCAATCTTTCACAGCACAATCAGGAAAACATTTGGCATCTCCAAAATTTGAATGCAGATAGAAAGTAAAGGCTACCATTAAAAAATGTAAAAGCAACATTGAAAAATCTAAATTTGTTTTAAATTTCAACTATGATCATTCAAATCTAGATTGAAACAAAAACTCTATAATCTTTTTAAGTTGTAATGCACAAATTTTATATTGCCAAAATAATAGATAATCTGACAGGACGATGTCAAAGCTTAGAAGGGGTATCTAAGTGTCATGTTAATTCTCGTTTTAAATTCAACTTAATATTTAATTTAAATAATACATGTTTTTTTTAATATCATCATATATATGTATGTTACGTAACTTGAGTATGATATCTATAATTTCACAAAAAAGAAGGTTTAACTCTTGAATACATTTATATAAGTTTAAAAAGTTGGAGGTGCAGTTTTATTATAAAGGTTTATCAATTTTAGTTGTTTTTCAAATGACATATTTCATAACACACATTTTTTTTTATATTTAAACAAACGCCGGCAAAGTAAAACATAAATTCATGCAAAAAGTAAAAAAATTTATCTAAGCTTGGTTGGGGTCTAAAAATTTGAAATTGTTTTTTCGAAACTTTTATAGTGGATAGACATTGATATGAGCATTGAAAATAAGGAATAAAAACAAATAGGGTACGGTGCTTATTTTGGAAATATTTGTATTAATCTTTAATAAATATGTATAAATTATATAGGAAAAATCTCAAAATGCATATATATTTTCAAAACCATATATATAAAATTGTGTAAAACGTTGTAACAGTATAGAGTATAAAGTATACACCTGGAAAAAGTGAAGCATCCCCAGACTTTTTGTACTTTTCGATGATTTTCATGATTTTGGTCAGTTTTAAATCTTCAATATACGACTAAAAGGTGTAAGCGTTCGGTGATAAGCACATTTCTGCCTTGAAAAGCGGGAAATAACTCCGGGAAATTAGACGCCAAACTGGCAGTATGAAATCAAGGGTTTTCAGCAGTCATTCGAGCTAAATGTGGACATACTTGAAATTTCCTCTTTGACGATACAGTATCACTCATTTGATAATGATTTACGTTTTCAAGTGCGATACCCCGATTTTCCAAAACAGTTCTTTATAAAATCAATCTCAAACATTTTCCCGTCAATTATTTCCGTTGAAATGATATCTTAATTTATTAATTTAGATTTATAATTAAGTTCAATCACAAAAAGGCATTGAAGAACCTAAACATTGAAGACTACCTCAAGTTCCATAACATGCGATTGATCTACTTATCCATCTGTCTTTGGTTCATCTGACCCTTGTATGTCATCACGGATGATCTAAAAATAATTTAGAACGATTTATTACGAGATTTGGTTTTCCATTGATCTAAATTCAGGTTGCCACAACGTATCAATTGAAGCCATAACTTCAAATCCATCATTGACGCCGTGGAGAACAATGCCATAGCATGGATAACGGGAGATGGACAAAGAACCAGAACTTGAATCGCTGTCACACTGGATAAGAACTATCCGATCTCTTGTACGCAGTTGAACAGACAATTTTCGGAAATGTGTTAACCCTCGGCCTAGTTCCGTATTTAGAGATTATGAAACTCTCAATTGTCTCTATCTTACACGGAAAGTGTGTTGTCACACCTGCAGACGAGGCTTCTAACAATATTGTGTTTCGTATGTAAAGCACATAGCTACAAATGTCCGATGAAAGAACTAGGCATTGATGGCAATTCTTCCGCTGGTGCTATATACACTCGGACTTCATTTGACAAAGATGACATCGTAGCCTACCATAACTCCTGCATGAAGAGTTACTATATTTGAAATGGATACCTAATCTTCACAAAAATTCATACAAAGTAAGGTATATATACACCTGGAAAAAAGTTAAGCACCCCCATGGTTTGTTAAAATCACACATTTCAAAACACGTTTTATCCATTAATTAACTGATAGTCATTGTAAATTTATATTGCAAACTAAAATATGCAATGTTAAGCACAATTTAACATGTTTGTAACAAACAAAAATACATCTTTTATTTACATAACACGACATGGCAAAAAACATGGCTTTTGTACATAAACATGGTCTCCGAAAAGTATGGTCCCCTGAAGCTCGAAACTTTTAATTAATTGTCAAATCGCACTCGAAAAGGTAAATCATAATCAAAAGATTGATACTGTATCGTCAAAGAGCCAATTTCGAGTATGACTACCTTTAGCACGAATGATTGCTGGAATCTTTGTTTTTTTACTACCAGTTTGGCGTCTTATTTCCTAAAGAGTTATCTCCCACTTTTCAAGGCAAAAATGTTTTTAACGGAAAGCTAACATCCTTCAGGTCACATATTGAAGAATTTAAACTGACCAAACTCATGAAAATTAGAAATTATTTCAAATCACCGAAAAGCACAAAAAGCCTAGGGGTGCTTAACTTTTTTCTAGGTGTATAGCTGGATCGTTATCATGATCAACCACAGAGCTGTCCTTTCAACTTACTAAGATCTTGTCTTCTGTCAAGGAAAAACAACAAGTTAACTGTGACACTTTATTTAATCGAAGTGCAATAAATCATATCTGGATTTCAAAGAACTCAAAATATTTGTTAGATAGTTTAATTCCGGTCATTTTCGAAGGTTTATTCTTTGAAAACGTTCAACTTTGTACAGCACATTGCCACACAAAAACTCAATTGTTGTCTAAAAAACTTCTTAAAACTTATTTATGTCTTTTTCTTATTCAAGGAAGTTGTTTTAGATACTGATTCTACATTTTTTCCCAAAATATCTTATAAAGATAAAATTTGTTGCACATTGGACCAAGTTTACAAAATGTTTGGTTTACTTATTGACAACATGTTTGTCACGCTCGAAGGAGAAATTTTCCAATAACAAATTGGCATTCCAATGGAAACAAATTATGCCCCTTTTCTCGCTGACTTGGTTTTATACTCGTATACTCTTCGGGAACTCGTAAAGAACAAAAAGATGAAAGAGGCAAGGACCTTAAATCTCACTTTCATATTTATACATGATGTCTTTTCTGTCAGCAACGTTTCGTTTGGTAGATGGATTCCTTCGATATAAACTCCAGAATTAGAAATTAAAGAAACCAACGAATCCAGTTGCTTCATCCTTTGAATCGCATCTCGAATTTGACAAGGATGGTAATCTCAGTACTACAATTTACAATAAAAGAGACGACTTTAATTTTGAAATTATTACATACCTACTTCACCCTCTTATAGTGTTTATATTTCACAAAAATTTCTTCCTTTGGTATCAGTCGTCGGTGGAAAAATTCAAAATGATGTCAAACGTAATGGTTAGTGATTGATGTGATTAGTGTCTAAATGATTGTTGTACTGAGGATGACCTCAATATCCCGATTATGTTTTCACAACCGTGTTGTGTTTTGTGGTACTACCAGACCCTAAGATCACAACGGAAGAGGGGAATTAGGTGCCCCATAAAACCTGGTTTAACCCACCATTTCTTTAAAATGCCTGTACCAAGTCAGGACTATTTCGATCTTTAATTTTCCGGTATGTCTTTTATGTTTTTCTCTTGGACATTGAGATTGATCCTCCAATTTCGGTAATTTTGTTATTACCTTTTATTTCGCACCAGTTATGCTATAAAGGGTCACTTGAATTGAAATATTTGCAAGATGACTGAAAAAGATGCTCCGTTTAAGAACCTCTTGCAATAGAAATGTTAATCTTTACTATGAGTGATCAAGGTTTGCCTCCACATGCCTGTCTTTGGTTCGACTCTAACAGGAGAGGCCAACGCTTGCGGCGGTGTGTCATGGGCTGGACGACCTATGATATATGGAGTATCTTGTTTTTAACAGTTTCAGCCTATAGTCACGATTATTATACTTCAGTCGATTTTTTCTATATAAATTACAGGTAAACATTTTAACGTAGCAATTCATCTTGAATTTGGTTAAAGTACTATATCCCTAACAAAATAGTAATAACTATTTCCCAGGGTAATAGTACCGTAACTATATTTCACGGGGTTTTTGTATGCTTGGTAGTAGGCGTGGCTTAATAGCTTATCGATACAGTATAATAAAACAATTGGTTCCTGGTAATTCGTAAAACAGTACATTTGTTTCCCCTCGGTACTTTTTATTTCAGGTGGCGCGTATAGGTACTTACTATTTCTGTGCGCGTCTCGTGGAAACAAATGTACTTTTTCCTACTGACCAGTAAACAATTGTATACTTTAAAACCCATTAGTCAGGCTGATCAAGAAAAAGTGACCGAGTGTTGAAGGTGTTTTTGAATATTATCCTTTTATCTTATAATAGCTCTCTTCTTTTAAAGTGTTTTTTTTTAAGATACTCCATGCGTTGTTTGTAGCAAACATTCGTAAGAGCATATCTGTAAGCAAACAAAATTTGACTTATTGTTGGACAATAAATATCATGCTAGTATATGTTAGATTGATTTGTTAGATTTGTATGCAAGAAACATAGGAGTCCCAAAAAGGTATTCAAAAGGTATTCAAATATCGTAAGTTCGAGAGACAAAGACGAAATCAGTAGGTTCAAAAGATAAAACGAACAAAAACAAAACAAAACACACAACACAAAATCAAATATATAACAGGTAAACTGCAACCAGCAACGTGAACTCCGGTCGAAACGATAGTGAACTCGTGTTCTCTACAATTCGTTAATTTCATCGCAGTTGTGAACTTTAATACACATGTAGTGAAACTACTCAGTGGCGAATCCAGAAATTCTGAAAAGAGGGGGCCCACTGACTGGCCTAAGAGGGGGCCCGCTTTGGTCACGCTTCAATGATTTCCTATATATTCAACCAATTTTTTCCGCCAAAAGGGGGGGGCGGGCCCCCCCAGGCCCCCCTGGATCCGCCTTTGCTACTGAGATCTATAAAATTGGAAATTTAAAATCTACAATAGAAAACAGCTATGCGTAGTTTTGTCGCAATTTAGCAAATAGTCCCGCTTTTAAAAAAGGTGCTAGGTGCCGACCAAAACGACACTAAAAAGCAATGGTGGCAATTTTAGGAAAGAGCAACTATGTAAGCGCTGTTCCTTTGCTTTGTTTTATTTCAATATTTATAATGTAATTTTGTGTCATGCATATATACCCCATATCTAATTCTTTTATCTTTTAGACAATAATATTTTTATATCTAATAGGAGCTGGTTCAACTGAAGAACCGTCAGGAATGACTTATTTTTGGCAAATATGTTTTTTCAAGATTGTAGATCGACGGACCTAACCCATTTGCTAGATTTCTTTACGAAATCGGCTTTACTTCAATACGTGAGCTAGTTGGTGTCATTTGCCCTAATAGTATTAGGACGGGGTGGCAACAATTGAAGACCATTGGAACTGATGAGATTTGGGAAGGAGTACGAAATTTAGAATATGTTACCGGTTTTGTCGTTGCCCTTTATGACATTTGACACTAGAATGCCCGATCGATGCATTTTTTTACTTCTTTGATTATTATAGGGTTTCTATTATCTTTTTTCTTCCAATTATCTCAATTAAACAGGAAATCTTCAGATTTTCATTTGGTTTCAAGCTCATTTTTGGTCTATGACGAAAAATAATATAACATTTTGAAAGTCTGTATCATGACTATCATGACAACAAGTAATTTTGTTACACAAAAATTCTACTCTTAATGTATCTTCTTGAATAATCTAAAATCGAAGAAAAACATTTCCCTTTTATTCAGTCTAAAAATGACATATTTTTAATTTTGTTTTGTACATTTTCTGCGATTGTTTTTCTTCCAAAACTGAGACAGACCCACTTCAGCGACATGTAGCAATTTTTAAGGAGTAGAGCCACGAAGGCCCAAAAATGGCCCAAAACTTTGATATATATGCTTGTAGTTGCTGCATTAATGTTCATTAGTCTTTATATTTCATGAATTGCAATATCTTTTCCTTCAATTATTTTTCAATAAGGAAAACAGTGAGGTTAAATAATCGACTATTTTGTAAAAAAATAACAATTTGTGACATTTTTCCTTGATTTTCATGTATAAATTGATCAATATGAAATGGGCCACACCTGTTGACCAAAATTTGTGATAGAAATGTGTATTATGATATTTTTGATTAATTATCAAAGATTACTATGGTCGAGGAATGTGGCCAATACTAATTTTGACGAAATATGCAGAGAAACCAGTGAAAATGTGTGAAAAATGAGGAATTTTCAAATTTATGACCTGTTTAAAGTCTCAAGGCTAAACTTGTGGCGAAAATATTTTGCTAAATCTTAACATATTTAAGTTAAATATTTGACAAGTTATAGTAGTTGAAAGAATAGTTAAAATACCGGGCCGATTTCGGGCCTTCATGGCTCTGCTCCTTTGTTTACCATGGTTTGATTTTTGATATATATTTTCTTTTCAAGCATATTAGAGAGGCCTCTTTTATAAAGACTCTGCATTAGACAGTTATAAGTGTTGATGGGTTTTCATCGAATAATTTGGAAATATTGCAAGGTCCCAATAGTGGGCTCGATAACTTAAATAACAATTTTGATGTTTCAATCGAATTTAAAAGTCCAGGCAAGTAGAACTCAAGTGTACATTTTACGATTCAATTTCCCGTTTACATCAATGCAAAATGTTTCGTGAAAAACATTAGTCGTGTTCTACTCACAATCTCTTAAAAACCATCGAAGTTAGGATTTTGGTCAAAATTAATCAAACAATCTTTATTTTGTTTTCTTTCTACTGGATTTTATTTCGTGAAAATCGGTTGCAGAATAGCTCGGCAACAATGTTTTAAAATTGTTTCGATTTGCATTAAACCTACGGGGAATTTTCTATTTATGCGTAACTTTTTTTGAAGAGTATATTTAGTAAAGCAGATTTCGTAACTAGACGCAAAACAAACCAACTAATTATCAAACCTTCGTTTAAACTCTTTGGTGTTAGCAGGCGCAATTTCTTCGGTTGAAAGTTTCACCGAAGAAATGCTACTGAAAACATCATATTCTCGAGACAATCATTGGATTTTTTTGTCTCAGTTGTGAGTTCGTCAAAGAGTTTTTGTATTGTCATCCATTACTGGATTGATCCTGCACTGAATTAAACGATAGTTACTCGACAAGTGTATTGCAACTCAGGAGGTGCTTTTTCTTCTGGGTCACATGTGTTGATTCTCGTTTCTACGTCAGTGTGTGTTGTGGATTTCAGACTTTTGATGTATATGGTACCTGTTTCTTTGTTTTATTTCTTATATATCATTCGATTTTGTTCTTATCTTTTCGAAGGTCTGACATCCGAACACACCAATTATACATGTTTGCTTATATTTTTCTATTTTTCTATTAAGCATACTAGGATACGAAAATTTGAACAATTATTCGTCTAGTTGTATGTTTTTGTTTTGCTTTGATGATTGATTTCTTAAAGGTGGGGCTAAATTCCAGTACCATGTGTCTATGTTTTTAGCTGTAGTTTTTGAATCCATACCATATGTAGAGATGTTAAAAACCAAATGAATTGTTTTGGGTATATCTTTACCAAACACTTTGATCAATAATTTTCAAATTTGAAAAGTCCAGGTCCCCCCGTTAGTATATTCTTAAACTAAATTGTTTCTGGTTATTTTAGTCAAATTCCTTTATTATTTTAAAATTATATTATCATCTTTTACATTGAATAATCAGATGCTGTCGTAGTCTGTTGTAAAAAAATATATATAATCTTTTACACAGTAAAGAAAACTGTAAACAGTAGTAAAACTCGTTTTAAAGTAAACAAACATTATCACTCAATCAAACTATCACATCCATGCATTTAGTTTTCCGGCGTCGGACGGCTTCGGCATTGGCAAGGGTTTGACAGAAGGCGCTGGTCTAAATTTGTTTTTCTTGGGATATTCATCGTCTTCATCGTCTTTCTTCATGCACCTTAAATGAAAAGAAAAGTAAAGTTTGTTCCATAGCACTTTTTCACTACATTCCATATTTTCAAATACCAACTTCATTATTAAGTCGCATTCCAATATATTGCAAATTGACAGCATTATTATTAACATAATTGTTTCTAAAGTGACCGAACTATTATTTTTTTCAAATGACCGCATTTCACTTTCTATAATTAAAGTAATTAGTACATTTGTGTTTTAAAACTTCTTTTTGTATTAATGCTCTTTATTTTCTGCTTTGAATAATATATTGCAAATTGACAGCATTATTATTATCATCATTGTTTCTAATAGAAAATAAAGAGATGTGGAATAAGTGTACACGACACAGCCCACAATTAAACGGCAATTTAGAAAAACCACAATGGACAACCGCCAGCAGCCTTCAACGAGGCCATTTGGCACTGCTCGCGGTTATGCAATTGGCCCATGGTCTAAATAAGATGCATATAATTCAAATCCAGCCCTGAAATAATCACAGATAGACCCCCTTCTTAAAAAAGGAACAGAAAACATCAAAAAGACAAGTACAAACGAAAGCTTTGTCAAGGATTCCTGGCTTAGGACAGGCACATGTAATATGTGGCGGGGTTAAACTAGTTTTTTGGGCCCAACCTTCCCCCTATTAATATTCCTAGACAAAGCACAAAAACTAAACACACAATAAAAATCAAATCGATCAAAGTCCAATTCTACAGAGAGAACCTAAGACAAAAAACAAGAACAAACAAAAGGACGGTAAAGGAACTCTCTATAGAACACTCGCTGTTACTGACAGCTAGCTGAGAATCATCAATCGACTGATGTAAAAAAATCAAACGTATCGATTTTAAATCCGACACAACACTTCAAGCAATAATGATTTAGTGAAGTGTCATCACACAAAACCGACACGCTTGATCGCTATAATGCTTAAAAATGACAATAGTAAAAACGTTTATGGAAGTTTTAAAGCGAGTATTAAGTTTTCAATATTCCTGCCAAAAAACACTAAATTCAAAGATTTAACCAAGATATTCATTTCATATCCTTTCCGTAATAAATTTTGAAGCCAATTTTTCATTTCTATTGGATTGCTTTTAAATTTGTGAGCTTTATAAAAAACATTACCATAAAATACAGGATGTGATATTCCTTTCACTATAAGAAAGTGACGTGTACAATTAAATTTTTCAATAAGAGATCGATACTTGTGGAAGAATTTAGAAAAAGATTTTACTAATTTGTGGTATCGATAACCTATATAAATTGACCGAACTATAGTTTTTCTATAATTACAGTAATTAGTACATTTGTATTTTAAAACTTCTTTTTGTTTTAACACACGATTAATGCTCTTTATTTTTTGCTTTTAATATAAATATTAAGCTTATTTCAGAAATCTTTCCATTTATGAACGAGAAGTTACTCACTTCATAATGATGCCAATAAAACAATGTAAAACTAGATTGTTTAAACCTTTATAAAAAATACTGAATTGGAAGCAAGCTATACTTTTGTGCGGTTCCTTTGAAAGTTTGCACATTATGGCCTCTGAAGCGAACCCCATTGAGCCTTCACTTATTGATCGTAGTAGTGAACAAACATTAAAGGGGTTTTGTGGTATGGGGTTCTGCTTTCCCAATACACGGGACAGCCACTTTTTGTTCCTTCCGAAGGAATAGCATCGTTTCTTGAGACCATTCTCGAACTAAGTGTCAAGATCTCAAGAGCAGGAAATTGTGATGATTTTCGTCGTTGCCCTTTCGGACTTTTGACACTCAAATGTCCAATTGGTTCTTTCAATACTGACGAGGAACGAACCACGAACCCCAATGAATAAACCACTACACCACGGACTCATCATAATACTACAGATAATCCCCTCTATCAAAAAATTCCTGTATTTTTCTGACCTTTTCCTTATCCGAATAAAGGGTTTAAACGTGATATAATTTTCCTCACCAACAATTTTTAGAAATTCATATCATTTCTTCTGCTCGTAAAAAGCAAGTAATAAAATAACGAAGAGCGCTGTGTTTATATTTTAACGTTGAGTCTAGTACAGTTTGATCTATTATTCAATTCAATATTTGACTATAACCCGTCTTTGTCGTTATGTTATAAAATGATTTCAATAATGTACAGAGAATAAATGATATTACATCTGCCCCCCTACCAATATAAATAAAAAAAACCCATACAATACGTACGTTGAAATCAACCAGAAACAACAGCACATCATTAACAATGCTGCTAAACCAGCCAGTGATGCAGCTACTATAGCCCAAGTTTTCACTACAATACAAACAAAATGTAAACAAAATGTAAAATAAAGTTGCACTATTTTCACAAGCAAACATTTTTAATACTTATGTCATTTTTAAGCATTATATCAGTCAAGTGGGTCGATTTTTTGCTATGATACATCACCATTAATTGTTGTGTCGGATTTTAAAATCAAAATACTTTGATTTTTTTTTTACATCAGTCGATAGATGCTTCTTAGCTAGCTGTCAGTAACTTCTCAAGAGAGAATCTCTACGTCCCGTTAATTTCTTGTTGTCTTTTTGTCTCATGTACTCTCTTGTTGAATTGAACTTCTATCGATTTGATTTTTACCGGTGTCAGTTTGTGCTTTGTTTTTGATCATCAATAGGGGCAAGGTTGGCGCAAAAATATGCCAGGAATGTTTATTAAAGCTTATGCTTGTATTTCGTCAAATTTATGTGAATTGTGGAGGGTCTTTTATTGCACTTTAGGATTGGGCTTGAATCATATGTAGTTTATTTTTAATCCAGAGCCAATTGCAACGACCACTGGTCACATTGAAGGCTGCTGGCTGTTTTCCATTGTGGATTTTTTTTAAATTGTCGTTTATATTGTAGGTTGTGTCGCGTACACTTATTTCACATATCATAATCTTCTATAATCAAATCGTATTTCATTTACATGTAAGGCACGAACCATTTTCATACGGTGGGGGGGGGGGGGCTGGGATTTTATAACCTGACATTATATTTTTTTCTGTCCAAATCAAAGTTACAATTTTTTTTCTGCCCAAAGCAAAATCATATTATTTTTTCAGACAAGTTCAGATTTTTTTTTTACATTTGATTTTCTATTCGTAAATTGGTCTTTTATCAATTGTGTGAATTAGGCCAGTTCTTGGACTAATTCATTCTCATTGTGGATACATTCATATTCAAAACATTCATATATTTCTTTTAAGAAAAATGAGATATGTGGAATATGTCAAACAAACTCTCATTAGGAGATGAAATGTACATTGGACTATTGTATTTTGATTTTGAATCATGCATATTAAAAAAATACATATATTTATAGAAAAAATGGGATATGGGGAGATATGGCAAATACATGTATGTCAGCCAACCTCTTTTGAAAGCACAAAGTAAAAAAAGGAAAATAATTAAAAACCAGAATCCCCCCAAATTACCATTCAGCAATATTTATTTAAATGGACAAAGTCAAATAGCTGGATATCCAAAATCCCAAATTTGTTTCTTTCACATTTTTTTTTCAAAAATGTGAAATCTTATTCTTATTCTAAAACTTATCAATTGAGACTAGAAATGGAAGCAATATTTCATTTGTAATTGCCCTGGTAACCTTGTCACGTTGGGGACATATCATACAGTTACCTTTTTAGGTTCACCTTTTGGCTTAAAAGTTTTTAAAAGTTAATCTCCCTGAACAGCAAGTCAGGGGTTGAAATAAGACAAAGAAAAGCACAAGATGGAGCCACTAAGGGATCATAGAAAAACTAGCCTTTTGACTTGGTTAGGGATTCTGTGAATTAACTAGCATACTTAAAACAGACATGGGGAGCACTGAAGGCCTCAAAAGCTCTTGGGTAAATGATGCAAAATCATCCATTCTTGTGATTTCCTGAAAGCTAATCCTGATTTCATTATTCATTTTAAAAGAATCATCATATGAAATACAGAACATGGAAATATAAGAAATCTGTGAAGAATTACCAATGCCATCTTATAGACATCTCTGGATCTACCAGTGGGATGGGAAGGTTTTGAAAAAAAGATATATAATTTTATTTGCCAAGCGGGACATCAGTGTCTAAGATGTACACACTTCAAATGTTTGTTGTCCGAGGGCGGCTGGAGGTCATGGAAACTGAAAGACATCACAAAATGATAGAGGCTATATTCTGAAAGCAATGGGGGGGGGGAAAGATTAGACCTGTTGACGATATATAGATCAGGAAACATACATATCTAACCATACGATAAATTCCAAATATTGAAAGCCTAAGGTCAATAGTTTCGGAATAATCAGTTATGGAAATATTGATCCCTCGGGTAAACAAACTGACGGACCAGTCTAAAACATTACACCCTTCTCAACTTCATGTATGGGTATAATGTATGTATAATAGGTTAAGATAATTACATTGCAAGGTCTAAGGAATGCAATGTTACTTTTAATTATCCTGATTGGGAGTAATACAGCAGAGGTTCATACCATAACAGAAAACAACTATCTATGTTAGCATGTACTAACCATATCACAAGTGATACTAAATCGTAGCACATTATAATTTCTAAATTTTAAACTTCTACTAAAGGTAATGATGAATAGGTTGATGTATGCCGAGCAAAGCGAGGCAGAAAAAAATCAGGCTTTTATCATTTGAGTTCAAAGTATGTATATATTTTTTTGGAAATTTATGAATATTTATTTTTTTTTCAGCTCCATTAGCACGCCCGCCAATCGCGCTAACGCATATCCGAATAGTATGCAAAGATTTTCGTTAGCGGCATTTCCGGATATGTCATGGTGGTACCTTTTTTTCTACCCCAGTCGGATAAGAAGATCCATATTTTTTATATTTTATTGTTTTTAGGAAATCAAAGAATGCTATTCTGTCACAAAATGATATATCTGTACGCCTGCTAAGCGACACTTCCAAATAAATGGTTTTAAGAGCGCTAGAACTTTTCCCCCGAGGACCTACCGATTTTTTTCATTACAAACTAGCGGCATGTCCATATAAAATGTCTGAAAAGGACTTTTTATAATGTACTTACATACTATGATAATTGAATTATGTCCGAAAAAGTGATACAAATTGCAAATTAACTGGAACAGGCCTCTCGAAACCCTTATAAAAAAATATCGCTAAAAAATAAAATAGTATGATTTGGCGGTATTTTATGTCTGTTGTATTCGACCCGACGGATGACTTATACACTTACAATATATGTATTGTACAACTTGCATGGTAGTCCGAGATTGATCTGACGTCCTTGGTATTTTTTCCAGTAATTATTTAAGTTTGGGCCGTCAATTCCAGGGGCGGATCCAGGATTTTGTCAGAGGGGTGTCACCAAATGACGTAAAACCATAAAGTTCGCTTGAAGATTAAGAAACAAAATCATTATATTTACATGACAACCTCGAACTATTGTATCAGGTGCAGCATATAAAATCTTACCATTGTAAAGTCGATCATATCAGAGTATAACTTGAGGTCATGCAGTTGGCTTCAGATTGCAAGTGCAGCCCACACATGAAAAATGTAAAACTTATTGTTGGATTGTCAAGACCCAAGCTTTAAAACTGGCAATATGGAAAAGGGCATGAAAAAGCAAAGACGCTTTCAAGAGCTGATCAAATGTCGTATATTAATCTCTTTATGGTGGCAGAATTATCATTCGCAGGTTGCGAAATTCTTTAACAACTTGATTTAGTTATTAGTTAATTGGTTTACTCTCAAACAATACGATTTCGGTTATATAAGAAGATCAACATGAAAGGGGCAACACAATGAACTTGAAATGATGATGAGGTGGAGGAAATGGGAGCACAAGACCAATTGGGGAGGAAAGTTTCAAATGCCACTTGAAAAGTGAGTGATGAGTATGAAAGGACAATTTAACCTCCATATGAGGATCCTCCGGGTCCTACTTTTATCGGAATCTAAAGCAGGGTTCTTTTACCGTCGAGAAACTTGACATTTTCTTTAAAACAGTGCACCACTACGGTTTGTTGTCAGGTTTTCGTATTATAGCCTGACGACAACGGTTTTCCATATGACAGCATCTGGTGCACACATCTCACTAGTTTCTGACTTTTACCGACAAGATTTATAGCGGGCTAATTCACAATCCAAAACCCTATTCCGGTTTTTGACAACCAGAAAGTCTGGTAAGATTTGTAAAAGGGTTATTAGGCGGTTATTATATGATAGTTGTACTACAAAACATATCGACTGTCTTTACGTTTTAAGCAACACATATAATAAAGAATACAATGTTTCAGGGGGCAAGGTTTTGTTTGATATGAAAAAGTTAAAAAGTTTTTTTTTTTTCATTTTTTAACATAAATGCAATTCATTTAATTTATTATCGTCGGTCCTTAAAAATTCTGAACATGATAAGTTCCAAGAAAGCTGGAATTTATGCAGAACTTCTCAGATGCTAGTGCTCTATGTACACCGTTTCTCCTTAAAGGTGTTGATTTTTTTCACATTAAACAATTAAAAGAGATTCTTAGTCATTATTGAAAACGTCGATTTTACACGTCGATCACAGATCAAAAGAACTTAATTAACAGAAAAATGAGTGTTGTCACAAGCGTAATTAACCTATGGCATGTTTATTTAGCAATTTACATGTAGCCTTCAAGGTTACCTAGTATGTACAAGTTTATTCTATTATAGAAAGTGTGCCCGTGAAACCATACTTGTGAACCTCAGGGGGGGTGTCACGTGGGTGTCTTCCCATTTATCCAACTTTTTAAAAATTGCTATTCCCATCTATCCAACTTGATTTTATTCACCTGTTGGGTTGTTTATTTAAGAGATTATAAGGTGCCATGAAGAAATTATGACAGTAAATTTGTTCCAAATTACAAATTATTAGAAAATGCAAGTATATGGTAATTGTTTTACGGATTGAAGCAGAAAAAGATAATGAGATTGAAAATGTAAACAAAAATATTTTAAAAGTTATTTACTAAAATAATTTTCATTTCTCTGTTTTTTCCAAAGTAAAATAATGAAAGAAATACTTATATCATCATTAAATTTCAATTGTTATCATTTTGTCTGTAAAAAGAAAAATAAACTTAGCTGAATTTTTTCAATGTTATTAATATTGAATGTTTGAAAAATCTTTTTTCTCTGTTTTTTCCAAAGTAAAATAATGAAAAAAATACTTATATCATCATTATATTTCAATTGTTATCATTTTGCCTGTAAAAAGAAAAATAAACTTAGCTGAATTTTTTCAATGTTATTAATATTGAATGTTTGAAAAATCTTTTTTTTTTTTAATTGTGCATATGTACTTTTAGGTTATAATAGAAAATGTTTGCCCTGTGCCTAAATTTACATCAAATCCTATATTCATCCATATATATAATAAACCCAAAACATTTTTAAAAAATAAATTGAAAAGAAAGAAAGAAAGAAAGAAAGAAAATACTTTTACTGGTATAGTTTTCCAACAAAAAAAACATAACTTTGTTTGGAACCTTGTTACAAATTCAATTTCAAAAACTGATATGAAAACATTTAGTTAGAATTTTGAGCACATGCTGATATATGAAAAGTAGCTTTATAGTTGTTTAAGTATTTTTTCACTTCATCTGGACTTTATTTTTTAAACATCAAAAGTATGGTCATGTCTTTTTGCACAAAAAAAAATAAGGGTCCGAAAATTTGGTTTGTTTATCAAAAATGTTTATAGAGGCTATGTTTTTTTAAATCTTTGATTAAAAAAGTGAGAAAAAAAAACCAACTCATATTTTTCCTTAGTCTGTTGAAAGTTAACTCTCTAAACTTTTTGTAAAATTTCTTAATTTTGGCTTAACATGTTAAAAAATGAATACTTTGGACATCAGAAACTGAAATTTACTTTTCCTCAGCACTGTATCATCCATCATCAGAAGATAGATTAAGTGAGAACTTCGTTTATGACTTTAGTTTTACTTGAAAGTTAAACAAAAACTCGTTCAATGTTTGTTAACAATTAATAGTATCCATGTTTATCTGGCTACAAGTATCAAAAACTGGTTCAGATTCATAAATATAGACCTTCTTATTTTACTTAGCCAATTTCAAACAGTAAAAATTTAAAAAGCAATAAAATTCTTATTGTAACATGGACAAAATTTTCTGTTACAGTTTGACCTTACACACAACCCAATCTCTAATTAAAGTTCCTTTGTTCTTAATTGCCTTTGATCCCACTTATCCAACTTTGATTTTTTTACCTGTACTACCAAATTTTAAAAAAGTTGGATAAATGAGAATGAACCGTCACGTGCACCGGTGACACCCCCCTGGATCCGCTACTGAATTCCTACAAAGTCCGACACGATAAATTTGTTTTTGTGTGACATCAGTACGTTTTTTGCGGATCGCCTAAAAGCATTGTTGGAAAGGCAGAGGAAAATGAAGACGATTTTGGCTTTTTCCAGGACAATTTAGTAATAGCATAATTAATTCCTGGAAAATACGTCGATAGATTTTTTAAATACACAAGAAATATCCATTATCAATATAAGCACAGTTAAATGTTGTTTCCATGTTAAAAACAAAGATTGTTATCAAATTTTAAAATATCATAATTTCGCTACAAAAATTCAGTAGAAATGAATCCACAACTGTTTCTGTGCTTCTTTGGTCAAATCTTTCTTACCAACAGTTATAAGATTACGTTGAAGTTATAAACATTTTTGTACAAAAATGCTACGTTTTTGGGTGACACGGCGTAAGAATGGTCAAGAATACGACGGTTTTCTCCTTATATTTAGATTTGAAATCTAAGTAAGGATATCTGAATCAATGTGTTTATTTTATACACTTATTGGTCTTTCCTTGTTATTTAAGCTTAATCATAAAACAAAAGAAAATTCTTATAAAAAAAAATTTACGAAAAAAGAAAAAAAGAAAAAACAAGACCATTATGGCTTCAGTACGAGATCCTTTTTGCGATAACTTAAATTAAGTCCATCGGATATCTACTTCCTGTTAACTGACTTGATAAATTTTCAACACTACTGGTCCATTGATAAATTTTCAACACTACTGGTCCATTGTTGAAAATTGTCTTTATACGAATCACAGTGGCTTAAAATTTGGTATATGACTTCAGTATGAGGTCCTTTATCGAGAGTAAATTAGGTTTGTCGGATATATGCTTGAATTCCTGTTTACCGACAATTTTAGGGTTAGTGGGTGGTATACTAAATGAGCAGTGGCTCACGGATTCCTTGTTTTAAACAAGAGGCTCCCAGGAGCCTAAATCGCTCACCTGGTCTTGATGTTAACCCTATATTTTGTAGAGCTAAATGAGCTGAACATTTAAGCAAGCAACAGTTTTTCTTTAACTACTATAGTTTTCATTCTATAGGCCAAAAACACGAAAAATCGTTATTTTATAAGGGGTATATATATAGGCCCCCTATAAGGGGTCATCTGACAACTTCGACCCTATGGAGACTTTTGTAGAGCTAAATGAACTGAACATTTAAGCAAGCAACAGCTTTTCTCTATCTTCTATAGTTTTCTTTCAATAGGCCAAAAACATGAAAAAACATCATTTTAGGGGCCGTAGCCCCTATAAGGGGTCATCTGACAACTTCGACCCTATGGAGACTTTTGTAGAGCTAAATGAGCTGAACATTTAAGCAAGCAACAGCTTTTCTCTATCTGCAAAAGTTTTCATACTATAGGGCAAAAACATGAAAAAACGCTATTTTTCACCTTTAAGGGGCTGTAACCCCTATAATGCGTCATCTGACAACTTGGACCAAATGGAGACTTTAGTAGAACTTTTGATGCTGAAGCAGTAGGGTGGCATCAGATTTCATCTATCTCTTATACTTTTTGATTCACAAGCCAAAAACAGTAGTCTGACCCCCCTGGTCTATTTTTAGCAACGGCGGCCATGTTTTTCGACAAATCAAAAATCCCCACATCAGTTCTGTGAATGATACCCTAAAGTACCACCAGACCAAATTTGGCTTGAATCTGTGCAGCCGTTTCAGAGGAGAAGAAGTTTGAAGAAAAGTTAACGACGACGGACGACGACGGACGACGACGGACGCCAAGTGATGGCAATAGCTCACGTGGCCTTTGGCCAGGTGAGCTAACAATACAAACTTTTGAAATGAATTAGTAGCAGCTTTTTGATTTTATATGATGACTAGGTGATATAAAGTATATTCAATGAATAAGATATCTTTGTAACATCATGGCAACATGTTCATCCCAAATTGATAAAATTTTAAAAGATCTTAAAATATTTAAAAGTTTCTACCCTAGGAGCAATACGTTGTGTAGATCCTCAGACCTGTCTATAGAATGTGATTTTTAATGTGCTCTTAAACAACCCAGTAATTGTTTCACTATAAGACATTAAAGGTGTTATGAAAACTTGTGTACAAATAAAAGGTCAGGGATTCTTGGGATTTAAAAACTTTTAATTGAAATTTATGCAACTTCAAGACTGAACATTTTAGTGATGTCTTGACATCACTTTATTGCAAACCATGATGATCATGTGTAAAATTGGTATACAGACCCGTCAAAAAATCCTTAATTAGCAACAAAATATATAGAAACAATGTTAACTTATTCTTTTTATTGATTAAAAAATATAAGATTGCCACTTTTTGACAACAAAATAATGTATTCTGTACATGGAGATGTAAATGAAAATCTGTCAGAGTAAAAAAATCCAAACTGAACGGATTTTGTCATATAGCAAGCAAGACTTGCGAACGACGGACTAGACCTAAAATCAAATCAAATCCCACGATGTGGGACCCCACACTAAAGCTGCATGCCAAATATCAAGAGGCTGTACGAAGAAATTACGAAAAATAAAAGTAATTTCAAAATTTATGAACTTTTTAAACGATTAATAAAAACGAAATATACTTTTCCCACCCACCGCTTACTGATTTATTAACTGCCCAATCCAAGAAGTCAGTTGTTCTTCTGTTTCTTTAAAAGAACGGTGACCTGGTGTAATTTTTACACAACTATCTTTTTTACACTTTTTAGAAATTTTATAAAGGGTTTAAAATTGTATTACGTTAAGATATCGGTAAAGTTTAAACCCAATTTGTTTGATCCTAGCCCAGTGCAGTTCCCGGGTGGCACTGGTGAGGCCTCTTTGCCTGCAAAACGACTGGAATGTGTGTCCTATGTTGTTGAATTGGACAGCCCTGTCATAATAAATATCTGGATCGTCAAACTATAATGTGGAAAAAATGATCTCAATCTATACATTGGTGCGCCGTGTTAAATAACCTTGCTATAGGTCCCGATAAGAGAAAGGCTCGTAGGTCGTTTCTATACCGTCCGTACCTTTTCGGATAACAGAGAAGTCTCATTCCCCGATTTGCCATGTGTCCCCATTTCCTCCACTTCATCATCATTTCATGTCAATTTCATGTTCCTCTCTCTGATATTTATAACCGAAATCGGGCTGCTGCGGCCTAGGTTTTAACTTTTGTGTAGCTAACCATATATATTTTTTAAATTTTCTCAAATGTACATACGTTTACCATTGTAACCCAACGTCTATATACTAGTTTATGGCTATTTCAGTATTATGAAAGATTTCTCTCCTATACCTCAAGTACTATAAATATCTTGTACGTTTCGTTGTTCAATACTTTCTGGTTTTGACCATGTTTTGATTCAAGTGCTGCTGATGAGAGGTTACTCCTTGAAATATACATATACAGTAAAACTATATTACCCGTTTTAAACACGTTTTGGTATGTGTATTTTGTATGGAGCCCATTATATCTACAAACTGATCTCCTAATAGGATGTATAAAATTGTTTAAGATAGTGGAAAATGTATATGCATGAGGCTTATGAAATGAAAATTGAAAACAACGTTTTCTACAATGTAAATTGTTTGCTATTTCCGTTTCTAGTTTTATTGCAGTAATTTTTAAAGTTCGATAATATTCGACTGCAAGTATAATACATGTATCTGGTATAGTTTTCTTATACGGATAATGTCTTTTTTTTTACATTTGTTGCAAGATTTCGTTGGGAATTGCTTGATAATTAACAATAAAATACCATTTCTCGGTTTTTTATTCATTTGTTTTTACTTACAAAGTAATCAAAAACTCCCAACTTGTAATCTCAAGGCAAATTAAAAACCTAGTCAAATGTTTGTTTCAACTTGAGTGCGAAAAAACTGTCACTTTGTTCATCAAAAACCGTCACCTACACACGAAAAAACCTTATATAGCAAAAGTAAACACACGAAAAAACATTCCCAAAGAAGAATATTTTGGCTGGCAAAAATGTTCTTCTGCTTTATGACAGAAGACTGGTGTTGGCAAATTAATAAACTATGTATAGGAATAGATAAACTAACCTTACTGTGGGTTTTCTTTACAAAATTCGTCTGAAGGTCCAAAAAACAAGGCTTACGAGACAGAAATATTACTGTTTCTGCTTCATTTAACTGTTTAATTGAAAAAAATATATACCTCCCGACAGGTTTAAATGTCAATACTATTTCAAGACCAATTTCATTCATTTACACACTGATAATTAATGCGTTTTCATTTTTGTCATCTGTATTTGCATTGTCCGCAAAAACCTTACTGTTGTCACGCAAAAACAGGTTTGTCGTGTCGCACTTTGTAGGGATTAGTCGTGAAATGTAAGTCCTTACATATCAAAACAAAAATTTTTCAATAATATTTGACGCATTCAGTTATTAAGAATTTGTATAGAGCATTTTAAGGAATTAAATGCCGAGGAGCAGCTCTGACTGGCGTTTTAAGGAAGAAAATAGTATTTATTAAAGGCCGAGGAGCATCTCTGACTAATTATAATAGTCAGAGATGATCCTCGGCCTTTAATAAAGACTATTTTCTTCCTTAAAATGCTCTATACCACTTCTTAATAACTGAATGTGTCAAATATTATTGAAAAGACTCTTACATTTCACGGCCACAAATTTATCGTGTCGCACTTTGTAGGAATATACGGCCCAAACTTAAATAATTACTGGAAAAAATACCAAGGACGTCAGATCAATCTCGGACTACCATGCAAGTTGTACAATACATATATTGTAAGTGTATAAGTCATCCGTCGGGTCGAATACAACAGACATAAAATACCACCAAATCATACTATTTACCGCCAAATCATACTATTTTATTTTTTAGCGATATTTTTTTGATAAAGGTTTCGAGAGACCTGTTCCAGTTGATATGCATTTTGTGTCACTTTTTGGGACATAATTCTATTATCATAGTATGTAAGTACATTATAAAAAGTCCTTTTCAGACATTTTATATGGACATGCCGCTAGTTTGTAATGAAAAAATCGGTAGGTCCTCGGGGGAAAAGTTCTAGCGCTCTTAAAACCATTTATTTGGAAGTGTCGCTTAGCAGGCGTACAAATATATCATTTTGTGACAGAATAGCATTCTTTGATTTCCTAAAAACAATAAAATATAAAAAATATGGATCTTCTTATCCGACTGGGGTAGAAAAAAAGGTACCACCATGACATATCCGGAAATGCCGCTAACGAAAATCTTTGCATACTATTCGGATATGCGTTAGCGCGATTGGCGGGCGTGATTAGGAGCATTTTTATTTTTTTCTGTAAAAATTGAAATTAATATTTTTTTTTGAAAAAAATCCCAGGCCCCCCCCCACCAAAAGAAAATGGTTCGTGCCTAAGCTTTTATTGATATACAAAGTTAAACAAATTACGAGGAGTCTTTAAAAACAAAGATAATGTAGACGATACATATTTTATTACTATGATATATCTTTAACATGAAAAAGTTGTCGCTAAATTTAAGCTTATAGTTGTACATCGTTTTGTCAAGTTAAAGATCTGACTATATGCTCTGACTAGATAGGTAACGGAGCGGCTTCTTAGAAAAAGAATCAAAAGAAATTGTTGTTCTGACGTGATTTAAATAAGCTATGTTTCCACTTGTTTTATTTGTTTTTGTTGTTCGCAATAAGGTTTGATTGGACCTTCATTTTTTTTTAGTTTTTCAACATAGTTTAATATTAGTCTTGCTGCTTCAAAAATCTATGAATAAACTTCACAACCGATTAACCCCTAATGTATTAAACTTATGGGTTTAAAAGCACAAGATTTTAATCTCAGACTGAATTGTTATATTTAAAGACTGAATTGTTATATTTAACATTTTAAACATACTCTTAGAACACTTTGTTCCTTGGAAGAACATATTACACTGACACTGAAAGCCATTAATGTCATCAATACATGTCCCATACTGACAAGGCTCGTCCTTGCATTCGTCTTTATCTGGTGGTAAAAAGTAAACATTGTCAAGTTGTCGTCTTTATATCAATTAAAGGTTTTATAACTAAACACATTCAAAAACGTGGAGAGCTAAACAGTAATCTTGGGTAGCAAAATAATACCAGAACCAGATAAAATAAAATCGCCAAAACCAAACAAAACAACACAATCACAGCTTGTAATCTACACACGCAGAACACGCAATTACAACCAATCCACGCAATCAGATCTGATCTCCGCAATCACGACCGCTTTCATTTGTTTTTACAGTTTTAGAAAAAAAATTCTGGTAATAAAATAATATCAGGGCGATCGTAAATGACTCCTTATGCAAATCGTTAACGGGACTCGTGTCTTTAAATGTACGGAACTGTGCACAAAACATACAAAGCTCGGAAACATTAACGTTGGACGAACAAAATTGTGAGAGCTATATTCAATCTTCATCTAAAAACTTAGCATGAATCAGAAGATCAATGTATTTTATAGGGAATGACATTCTCTGATTTTTATAGAACTAACTTAGCAAAACAAAATTAAACTTTTCCAACAGTTCATACTTTTCGAAGCGAAGGACAATCGTCTCTGTAATCTGAACAGGATATTCACCAGACGATTTTCTTTACAGAACCGCGTGTTCGGTGTGTGTAGATAACCAGACAGTGTTTACGTGTTCGGCGTATGCAGATTACCAGCCATGACATTTGCAGTTTAATCAACTAGGAAGTATGGCCTAAGTATGAAACTTATTTTGCTTGTTTCGACAAATTAATAGCAAAAAAATCTTGGTTATATATGATTCAAGTAAAGTTATTTCTAAAGACGCTCTAATTAGTTTCTGATTTTGTATGACAAATATGCGTCAGTGCATATTTATTTAAGAGAAGTACAAACTAATTCGTTGTCAACAAAACTTTTACACAATTTATTTGTAGCTCTTGAGTCGTCCCTGACCCATGTATGCATAATCAACAAAACTAACCTAAAGTATAATTTGAACATTATATTCTATTAATATAAACAAAACTTTAATGTTTACACCTTTCAAAATATATATAATTGGTTACTAAATTTAAACATACCAGCATCACAATTAGTTCCTTCAAATCCAGATTCACATAAACAAATGTATTTATTTGCAAATGCAATACAAGTTCCATGTTGGCATGGGCTTAAAGAGCAACTTCCCGCCATATTACCTTGTACTGGAAAACAAAGTGTATGTTAGCTTAAAAAATGTCTTATCATACTCTTTACCACT
Source organism: Arcuatula senhousia (assembly GCA_963971305.1). NCBI lineage: Eukaryota > Metazoa > Mollusca > Bivalvia > Mytilida > Mytilidae > Arcuatula > Arcuatula senhousia. The sequence goes on along the minus strand of OZ020303.1, from coordinate 22,861,073 downwards.
TTTCAAGCGGGAACATGAATATTGTTGAAAGTTAATGTGTATAGAAAGTAAATATATAAAACTACCATATATAATTACATTTTGTACATGTAGTATAAAATGATGTTCACCGTTCTCTTTAATTTTTTTTGTTCGTCTAGGTAGCAATTTAGTGTACCTGCATCGTTAGAATCTGCTTGTAGAAGTTACACCGCTCCTGTAACAAAACGTATGTGGTGGGCGTGGTAGGGTTAAACACCCTTTCCAACGCACTTGGACCATAGAGCGATCAGCTTAAATGGCGGAGGAAACCACCGACCTTTGACCGGTATCTTATAAACCTTATCGCATACAGGTGGGCAAGGCCCAGTTTTGTAAATTTCAAGCGGGACTCCAACACTACCTGAGAGGTGAATGCCTAGTGATCAATAGTTTGGTATTTTAACCTGCACCTTAGAGCACTCGGCCACCAAGCCCCCCCCCCCTGCAGCAAAGCAACACATTTATGTTCATGGTTTTAGTAGATTTGTAATAAAACTTCTAAACTGCTTCTACTCCCAGGCATAAGATGTGGAATCTGCATACGTCCTTCAATCTGGCCAGAGTGGAAACCCAATCTTTCGCCCCATCTTGCAATTTGCTTAATATAAAAAATGCAGACGAAAGAACACCTTTCAGACAGACACGTATAAATTAAATGCACCAGTTATGAAGAATTGTACGCCTGAGAAATTAAAGTGATTTTGTTTTAACTCCTAGTAAACTAAGAGACAATCACTTTTTTCAATATTTTTTGACTATTTTTATCAGTTACTAGTGTCTTTTGATCTGAAATTACCGTCATGTTGTATTTTGTGTCACAATCAGACACAAAGATCGGAATGGAATTGGGAGGTCCGGTGTATTTATTTCTGGTTCAACTAACAATTTCTTTCTTCCGCAGTATTGCAGTCTTCCATTTCTCCTGTATTTCTTTCTCTCAATTGACTGAACTTATTTTTTCTAGATCTTGGAAATGGTTTATTTTCATTGGCTTTAATTAGCAATATTAAGAACAACTGTATCTATGTAGATAATATAAAAAGAACTTACCCTGCACTGAATAATGTCCACCATTTGTGTTACCACTACCCTGTCCTATATTAAGTCCACCTCCTGTATTACTACCACCTGACATTGTATGAACTCCGCCTCCTATGTTTCCACCACCCTGATTTGTAGGTGTTCCGCCTATATTTCCATTGCCCTGTACTGTATTAATTCTGCCGTTTGTATTACCACTAGTCTGTCCTGTAGCAGAGCCGCCACCTGTGTTTCCACCGCCACCACCACCACCACCACCCTGTACTGTATGAATTCCGCTGCCTGAATTACCACTATTCTGGACAGAACCACCAGTTCCTCCTGTATTTTGGGCAGAATTACCATGGTTAGCGTGAACGCCTATGTTTGTTCCAAATCCACCTTGTCCTGTGTTTTGTCCAACGCCTCCTTGTACAGTGTGAATTGCAGTGTTGTGACCAGATCCACTTTGGATTGTATTGCCATTTACAGTTCCACCATTTAGCCCACTCGTGCTCCCAGTAAGAGATCCTTGGCCTGTCATACCGGCTACTTGTCCATTTTTAATCTGACCTTGATTAGTAGTTCCAGTTCCACTTTTGCCACTATTATTCAAACCTGTATTTGAAATGATTCCAGAAATGTGACCAATTTGTGACCCAAAGGTGTGTCCTGGACTATTGGTTTGCCCCATTATTCCACCTAGATTTCCTCCAGGATTTGAATTAGTTTGAAGTGCATTCAAATTGCTTTTGTTTATCGATGTTGTAAGTTTCATAGTTGTAATGATTTTCTTGATTGTCGGCCGTTTTGTTGTTTTAATTAGTACTCGAATTGTTGGTTTGGGAGTTGTCGGTCTTCTGGTTGTTGGTTTAGAAATTATCGGTCTTCTGGTCGTTGGTTTGTGAGTTGTTGGTTTTCTGGTCGTTGGTTTGGGAGTTGTCGGTTTGGGAGTTGTTGGCCTCCTAGTTGTTGGTTTAGGAGTTGTCGGTCTTCTTGTTGTAGGTTTTGGAGTTGTTGGTCTTTTTGTCGTTGGTTTAGGAGTTGTAGGTCTTCTTGTTGTAGGTTTTGTAGTTGTTGGTCTTCTGGTCGTCGGTTTGGGAGTTGTTGGTCTTTTTGTCGTTGGTTTAGGAGTCGTTGGTCTTCTGGTCGTCGGTTTGGGAGTTGTTGGTCTTTTTGTCGTTGGTTTAGGAGTTGTAGGTCTTCTGGTTGTCGGTTTGGGAGTTGTTGGCCTCCTAGTTGTTGGTTTTGGAGTCGTAGTTGTGGTTGTAGGTGTTGTTGGCTTCATTGTTGTTGCTGAAACAAACAAATGAGAGCTTTAGAGATATTAACGTCACGTGCATATGTTAACGTCTGAACATAGGCCTACGTGTATAGTCAAATATTTCTCTCTATACAATGTCCACCCGTTGAAAAAATCAGAGTGGTGGCTACTGTCTAGCGAGCAATATTTGAATATACACAAAAAAGCGCCTTTAATTGGACATTGAAATATCGTACGTCCGACCAAACCAATGAACAATAAAGATAAGAAAACCTCAACAGGCAACTTCAAGTCAATAAGATAATGAATTCAGGTGTTCTAGAAGAATAAGCAGCCTCTGGTTGTTGCTAGTATATAACAGCTATCACTTTGCTAACAATCAATTTATTGTAAATTAAATCCAGTAGAGAATTGCAATACACAAACTAACATCTGAATCTGTACTCATCTAAGACATAGAAATCACGTATATGTCATGAGCAAACGATGTCTTCTGTAAAATCTCTTGAGTGACGACAACCTCTGAGCAAAATAAACACGTTAACAAATTGTATGGCAAACATGACGCCCCACAAGCTTTAGAGTAGCGAATCGTCGTGATTCCAATTCATGAACACCATTAGCTAGAGCGGATGGATTGTTGCTAAAAAACGTTAAATGACTATAGGAAAGAATAAATCGTTTCGTTTGCTATAGAGCTTTGTTTGTTCCGAACAAAACGAGTATCTGGATCATACGTGTATGGTCATGACCGTAATGGTATAATTTTATGACCGGACCATGCGCGAAGATACAAATCTAAAAGAAATACCGCACAATTCCTAAGAAGTGCCCAATTGGGATGACGAATGATTGATGGAAAAAACTCCACCAAACGCTACAAACATGCTGCCAATTAGAGAGTTTGGCATTTCGACCATTTTCTTTTTAGTAAATGTGCTCTTTAACTACGACTTGAAAATGACAAAATATGTCTAAGCATACTTGTTTTCCTTTCGTTTTGAGGATCCTAAATTGTGCATGTAGAATTATCTAATGTGAAGAAATCATTTATATTTATAATATTTTTATTTACTGGAAGCATTTCAATTTGCTTATGAATATATAGAAAATCCACATTTGATTGACACTATTTCTAGCGTAACAACAATGAAAGCACGTTTAAAATGCTGAGTTTTATACAATGGGGTGACAATAATTTTTTTATTTCTGTAGTAAAATTTCTCTTACAGTTCTTAATGCCACACAGGAAATAATTTACCAAGGGGACTAATCATATTTATTAATCTTATGTTGAGCAAACCAATCCAATCTGTGGCCATTGAATTCATTTCAACAACTACGCTAAGAACAATGTTCAAAGTAGATCTGTTCGATTTAAATATGTTTTACGAAGAAAATTTCTCCAATATTGAAACATTAACGGTTTAAGGTACAGCTAAGCTTTGTAACTTTCTAATTTCAGGCTGGACTATAAACATTTTAGACCAAAGCTTGACTGAAACGAAACGGACTTACAAAACACAAAAAATGCTAAGGTCCAATCATTAATTATACTTTGCTTTCCCTATTTGACTTTTAAATTTGATAAGAAGGCAACCATTTGATTTTAAGGGGTCTATTGTTATTTTTTTTCCTTTTTATTTTCGGGAAAAAATTGAGCCTGAATGAGCACCCTATAAGAATAAAATTGTCGCCCAGAATATATTTAGTGCATGTTTAGTATTACCCTAGCAAAACGCAGTTGTATATTTTTACTGTACGACGGGTCTTCCTATTCCGTCCCTATGCTAAAAATTACCCATGCGAAGATATGAAGAATTTAGCCAGACTGGGTTAAACCATCTAATCGCTCGGTGATTGTGTTATTCTAAGACCTTGTTGCATGAAACTTTGAAATACTTTGCATCTGAGTTTAATTTATTGCCGAGAAAAAATGCCGTTCAAAATTGGCATGCGAATTGTCCAGCCTCCAATGTGCTTTTGATGTATAGCGAATATTGGTTATTAAGGTAAATACAGGTACGGACTGTGAACTTTAAATGACATAATATCAAATCGGCAAAAACTGAAGTAAGGAAATTACTAAGTGGGGATGAATGATCTCGAAATATCCAAAGTTGTCAGACTAAGATACAACCTATTTCACAGACATTTAATTGGTTTTAATATATCAAAATAATAAACAAGTTTTTTTTCTCTCGAACAAATGAAAGTGATTTTTTAGCCGGGGTAATCGTTACAGCGATTAGCCACGGCTTTAGCTACGATCGCCTTTCTGTAAGCAATCAGATGGTTTTTCCGGCGATTCACCAAAAACCTATTAATAGAAATATCAATTTACGCTTGCAATATAGTCCTTTTCCAGATCTGTTTTTTCGTCGCTTAACTCGCAATTTATATGTTATAAATCTTATTTATTTAGTTTTCAAATTTTGTACAAGTATGTAAGACACATATCTAATGCGATAGTATATTAAATGATTTATAAAGAATACGAATTCGGATTGATATTTTGTTTATAAGAGTGTTCGCCGATCTCATTAGTGAAGTCATATTCACTAATTTGCATCTCATTAAGTGTCAAACCGGATGGCAATAAACAGTGCAATAAACAAACATCGATGGACAGGATAATTAACCCAAAGTTCAAATCCTCATAACTTTTTTATTTGATCAGAAAAAATTGTTCTGTAAACGGTTCTTTAATGAAGAATTTATTATTCTTACGTACCATAATTGATTTTGAAAACAAGGCTTATAAATAAATCTGCTGTTTCTAAACCAAGTATTTTTTCATTGAAACTTTTATCAACCAAATTTTCGATCTTTAGAACCAATGAATATATTTATTTTCAAAATGCACTACAAAAACGACCTTTTTCTGAAAATTGTAGAACCAAAAGCAATTTTACCCCCCAAAAAAAAATGCAAGTGTGACTTCTCTGGTAGTGTTTTACAAATTTCGATGAAATTTATTTTAAATTGATAAATTCTACAGGAGTTACAGCTGTAGCTAATATGCTATACAGAACTTTACAGGACAGATTTTGCTTAAGTTGTATTCATTTCAGATGTTTGAACAATAATACTATTTTGAGTTTCGAGTTGAACAAAGTTAATTTTATTGTCAAAGTAAAATATGTGTGGAAAAGGGGGGGGCATTGGCAACCTGTAGCAATCTTGTTAATTTGTATGGTTTTCCTATAGTATGAGAGAAATCTTATGCTTTTTAAATTGTTTAGCTTTGTACATCAACAAAAGTTTGCAATTCAACATAATTTTCACAACCTCTTCCCATGAGTTATTCCTCGTTTAATTAAAAAAAGGGTGTTTGGTTAGCCTACAAAATTAAACGTTGCTTGCTCATCTGTAAAAAAGTTGTAATAAACTATACAGAGGAAGTTGTCCGTTGGCCTGTAAAATATATAGATAAGCTGTAGCTAATATGCTATACAGAACTTATCAATTCAGTTGAACCGATGGGTCAACACAAAAAAGTAATAGAAACACGCGTGTTTTTTTTCATTTGTTTTATTTGAGTTCCGATCCGATTTGCAAACTCTTTTTTCATCGGAATCCTTAAGAAAATCCCTGCCTACTTTTTAAAAATTAGTAGTATACTAAATGCAATATTTTCAACGTTTTGAAGAAATTAAGGATTGAAGGCCCCAAAACGCCATGTTTTAGAGTTTGTTGAGGCAAAAAGTTTTACAGAGGAAATTCACGGTTGAAGTTGTAGTGGGCCAGCCAATTGTTATGAAGCTTTAATATGGTGATTTTATCCACTGAAGGGAGAACGGTGTTGTATTTGGGGATTGTGGCCAAAAGCGGCTAAAATGGATGTATTGACAAAACGACTGTAGAATTTTTATTACTCATTCAATTTACAAAATTCTTTTTAATTTTATTGAATTCTTACTATATTCTGTCAACTTAATATGCCAGTGGTTTTCATATATTTTTCACCTTTACATTTATACAGGTGACCAAAGACAAGGCCAAGTCCATAAAATCAACTTTAAAAAAAAAATGGTTCGTTTTTCAAAATCTTTTTTTCATTGGAATCCTTGTAACAATCCCTTTTACACAAAAAGGTAGCTTCTTATTTTTATTTTTGCAACACATACACAATTTAAAATTTGTAGATTACCCCGGCTACCAGTACTTTCAGTACTTTGATTTTAAATGGAGTGGATATGTTATGCTTTGTCATATTTCAAAATGCGTAAATGTTAGCCCTTTGACCATATAAGTTCCTCCATGACGTCTCTTAAAAATATATGACTTTGAGGGTATTTGCGATTGGCATGCAAGAAAATTTAATATTATAAATTTAATATTATACGCTTACTTTGCAGTTTAATTTTATGACATTTCTGTGTAGTTTTATAAATTGAGATATGACAAACTTTTTTTTTACAAAAGTTTATCAAATATATTTAATAACAAAACTGTTTCAAAAAGAACATTTCTGTGTTACAAGCATATCCATAACGTATTCTACAATAGTGCTATATAACTTGCATCATGAGGTATGAATTGGTTAAAATTATGTAATGTGCACATAATGAATAAAAGTGAAATTTGCTGATTAAAAAAAATGTTGTCTAAAAATTTGTTAAAATATCAGCAATGAAGAAATATTTTTACTTTTATGACATGTAGTCAATATCAGTTCGTGACCGACCCTGTAGCGAATAACAATTAAATATAGCTATTGTCGGTCTTTTTAAAAATGTTATATTTAATCTAATAATTCGCAACATCCTAATATATGGCTTTTAATCAATTTGGGATAAATATTTATTACATTTTCATTGTTAATTGTTGATAAGACTGACATATTGTGTTCAATGTAAAATGTTTTGTTTTCCGTGTGTGGTTATTGTTCCTGGGTTGACAAGGAATTTGTCATATAAGTTTAAAATTTAGTCATACTATTAAATTTTTATTAAAACTTGACACCCTGTCATAATTACGGTGCCGGATGAGTTTTGTAATTTTTCAAACATCTTGCATTACTCGTATATTTTTATGCAACTTCTTATTTGGATAAATATGAACAAGCAAAAACTATTTTTTTGCATGTTGTCCCTAGCTGATGCAATACTTGCATTTTTCACTCATTAAACGTTAAAGTCTTTTCAAAATGTATGAAAACAGTGATATGTTTAGATTTTTTTCCTGTACTCTTTGGGTTTTGCATTACAGAAGACAGCCCCTTTTTCTAACTGAACATCCAGAGCACGGAGTTGAAGAAGCAAACGAAACTCTTCTGTCTTGACCTTGCATTCCGAAGTTGCACAAAATTTAAGGTTTCCTCTTTCGTAATATCAACGGTATTTGGCTTCTATTACCACATATTAATTTTGGTTATCTGATTTCTAATTGTTTTAGTTCAAATGCTGTTGCCCAAGAGTAAAAAGCAAATCCATCTGGTTAAATCATGTTGTTTGAAACATAATATTTGGAGAGGACATTTATAGGCCTTGGCCTGGTATCCAATATTTTTCTTCTGATTAAAATACTGTATGTTTAAATCATAACTCAAAATATTTGCGATGTCTCAATTGCATTTTAAAACCCCAAACATTTTGTCTAGGTATGTCTGTAAACGCGCATTTTTATAATTAAATATACTTGATTCTTTTCAAATTAACACCCCCCCCCCCCAAAAAAAAAAAAAAACTAAACAAAACAAAACAAAAACAAAAAATCCCCAAAACACAAGCGGCTCCCATGAGCCTGAATCGCTCACCTGACTTAAATGCTTTTTCTACATTAAAAAGGCCAACACTTCAATATTAGGAGTCATCTGACAACATCAATTAACTTAATGCATTAAAGTAGACGATTAAGTAATGTGGAATTAGTGTACGCAACATCAACCAACAACAACGGCAATAAAAAAACGCAATGGAAAACAGCAAATAGTCTTCAACATGACTAGTGGTCACTGCTCGCCGTCTTGCATCGGCCAAAGACATAATATTCAAAACCAATCCCTAATTATCAACGAAAGAACACATTTCTGGACATAGAACAAAAACAGATAGTTGACAGGCGTATATCTACAAGTGTAGTTAACAGTTAGCTGAACATTTTGGCAATCAAAAGCTGTGCATTATTTTCTACATTTTGTGAGTGATAAGCTATTAACAATTATTTTGACATTTAAGGAACCATAATTCCTATAAAGGGTCATTTAAAATCCCATTATATTGAGTTTTTTGTAGGGCTTGACTAACTAAGCAATATTGTAATTAGCAGCTTTTCTCTAGTTTAAACGGTCTGATACAATGGGGAACGGCTGTGAAAATGTTCAATTTTGACATTCTAAGATAAATAACTCCTACAACTTTGACCCAGTTAAGTAATTTTAGGTCTTAATGTGCTTAACAATATGCAATTTAAAATTTTCAAATATTTTGTGAAGTTTTTAAGATACTGAGCTTAATAAGTGCAAAGTTTGGGAAACAAATCAAGAAAAAGGGCAATATACCTACATGGGTGGTTAGATCTTCAAATTTTCAGACAGGTAGATTTTGAGGTGCTGATCACTTTCCAATTCATGAAATTTTGATATTCGTCAGCATTTTAAGTTTTCTATCCAACCCCATATTTAATTTATCATCACCATTTCATGTTCATTCTATCATCCCTTTCATGTTCATTGCCTTTAAATATAGAGATGCAAGGGAAAGAGGCACCAATATTCGAGTGTCAAAAATCCGTAAGGGCAACGAACAAGCCGGTAAACACGAACAAGAACAGCAAGAAGAAACACAAAATCAACCGAACAGAAATCAACAACACGAACTCAAGTCGTAATAAGAGTGAACTCAGGTGTCCCGGAAGAGTAAGCGGTTCATTCTTGCAATAGCACACCCGTTGTGCTGCTAATTTCCAATGCAGTATGTCGAATCCGGTAAAGGAAGACAAAACAAAATTCTTCGACAAATTCTCATCTGCATTCATTTGAGAGACAGCAACCGTGGAGATACATAACCCTGTGCCTGTGTTAGCAATTTCTTAGTAAAACGTGATGCTCTGCCAAGGAAATCGATGTTATTCCCACAAACTATGGAGTAACAAATCAACTGTGATACGAAAACTCCATAAGCTCGAGCGGACGGAATGTTGCTGCACAAGAAGGGAAAGCAAGCAAAGGTGCACAACTAGTGCCCATTGGAATCCCTATTGTTTGCTGAAAAAACACGTCCACCGAACTGAACAAATGTGTTTTCAATTGGTTGTTTGCAAAAAACTACAATTTACGCCATATTCTATTTTTAGCAAAAGCAGCCACGGTTTTCAACAAATCAAAAAGTCAAAACGATCGTTTTCTACCACAAATGCTATTGAACAGCTTTACCAAATTTTGCAATTGAACCTATGGTGGCAAAGGAGTTAACAATTTTAATTCAATGAGGAAAAGCTGTAAAATGGTGCTTTTTGACGTTCTTGGGGAAATAACTCCTAAAAGGAACAGCCCTACAACTTTGACCCTGTTACATCATTAGTAGATCTTGACGTATTTAAGAAAATGCAATTTAAATGTCTCAAATATCTTTTATAGCTTTCAAGATATTGAGCTTAATAAGTGCAAAATACTTTTTTCTAAATCCAGAAAACCGAGGGCAATAACTTCTACATGAATTATTCTTTAAAATTTCAGTGCAGGTAAATTTTGATGTGCTGTCACCGTTTTTGAGTTTTTTTTTAGCAAAAAAACTGAAACATCCCTGTGTTCGTTTTTAAGCGAATGCCGCCATGTTTTTTGACGAATCAAAAATCCCAACAATATTTGAAGCACCTATGCCAAAAAAAAAAAACAACTGTACCGAGTTTATTTTCAACTGGACTTTCAAACTCAGGGAAGTTAACGTTTGTAAAAAGTTTATCTTTCATTCGCTTTCTTACCCACACGGAATGTAATTGATATAAAGAAATATGAATTTCGAAGAGGGATCCGCATGCATTAAATAAATTCAATAAATGAAGTCTGAACTAGTTAGTTAGTTATTGCTTTACTCCCAAGCAGCACGATTTCGGCTATATCCGGGAGAAGTCTGAACTAAGAAACTCCATTATAGTAATGAGTGTGAACTCTTAAGTATACAATTTAACACTTCGCAGTAAAACAGAGTATGAAGTTAGAAATCCGTGTTATGAAGATGCTTTTTGCTTTCCGTAAATTCGTGCCGCTTGAATTGGTAGTAAAGCAATAATATTTTTTAACTAATAAATAAATAAATCAATCAATCAATCAATCAATTTTATTGCAGACAAAACCCTGTAGGGACACAACTTTACATGACAAACATTACTTAGAAATACCCATCTACAATGAAACAAATTGATTCACATCATACAGTCATACATATGCTATCTTAGACCCCGTTACATTACTTGCATCATGAGATTAAAAAAATTAAAATGAGAAGAGTATAAAAATGTATATTTCTTAAGTAATCTAGATTTGGGGGATGTATTAAAGTCAACTCATACAAATCTGTTTCTTTTAAATATTTTTGTCTTATGTCAAACGTTAAGACCGCTTTGATACCGAATGTAAGCTTTCTTGACAAATTCATCAGTTGATTTTGGAAGTTTTTAAACAAATGCTTCACAATGTCATTTTCAATCTTGAGAAGTTCATGCACTGAGTGATTATGTCTACGTTCTAGTATTTCAAGTGTTTGTAATTTATAAACAATTATGAACAATTTTTTAAATTCAGGCTAAATAAAGAGATATAATAATTGATTTTGCAAAATTTTCCTATCAAATAAGGATAGAATTTTCCATCCATGTATATAAAAAACTAAGCTTAAAATTTTCACAGCTACGTAGAATATGTAGGAATACATTGCGACCGTGAGCTACATTTTAATTACACCTGTCCAACCAAGAAACGTTAATCTTGATCTCAATCAAAAGGTCAAAATGTTAAGTCGGTTTAAAATCAACATTTGACATTTTGAATACCATTTGTCCATGGAATAAAGATTCTTGTCATCTTCAATTGTTCTTCAAAGTCAACAATTTATCCCTAGATCAAATAGACTTCAAGTTGTTTATTTATTATATTTGGAACGACAAACTACTTTTAACAATTCTTTAGATCTGGAAATTGAAATTTTGTATAAATAATTAAGATTTAAAAATTCCATGGTACATCTTCTTTTAAAAATAAGATAAACATGGATAAGTGCTTAAAATAAGTATTGATCAATATTTTTTTCAATCAAATACAAATATTCATACAATCTATCGTCTTGTCGTTTTACAACTTTTAACATAATGTAATTTGTAGGAAATGAAAGTTTCGTTCCAATAAGACTGTGTTAATGATATGAATCACTGCTTAAAGCTTACATGTTTACTTAACTAAGCAATGCAAATAGGAAATGGACTTAAGCACATAGTACCGGTGAAAAGTGCGTATTCAACGAAAAAATAAGATAATCGAAAAGTGCGGGTCCTTTTGCTATTTGGTCTCTTCGTCTGACATTTTCAAGATGGCCGCTATTTCTAAAGGTATTTTCATGGTGTTATGATATACAATATTCATTTGTTGTAGATTTATGATTATGGATAGTTTTAATTTTTGTAAAAATGTATAACACAATAAATTAAAATTAATAATTAAGAAAAGAATAGATGTGGTTTTTGACCTAAACCTTTTTAGACGTAGATTTTTGTATATTTCGATATCTGAATGTCAAGTTTTTTTTCAAAAGAAATTGCTTCATAGAAGCAAAGATGCACCAATAGGGCATTCTAGTGTCAAAAGTCCACAAAGGCAACGACTAAACCGGTGAACACGAACAATAACAGCACGAGGAAAAACAAAACATGGAAAACACAAAATAAACTGATTAAAAATCAACAACGCGATCTCAAGTCGTAACAAGAGTGAACTCAGGTGCTCAGGAAGAGTAAGCGGATTCTGCCTGCTTTAGCAAACCCGTTGCACTGCAGTTTTCAAATTCAATATATCCAATCCGGTATAGGTAGAAAAAACAAAGCTTTATGGCAAACCAACGAGTCTACGAGTGCATGGTGTCTACCATAAATTTTCTTTAGTGGAGACAGCGACCGAAAAGCAACATTACCTTGTGTCAAACGTGACGCTCTGCTAAGCAAATCGATGTAGTTCCTGCAAGCTCTGGAGTAATGATTCAATTGTAAACTCCATAAGCTGGAGCAGACGGAATGTTGCTACACAAGAAGGGAAAGTTGACAATTGGAAAGCTGAAGTCATCATGTTTGCCATGTAGAGCTTTGTTGAAAGTTTTCCTTGCGAGTCTATTTCAAGTAGTAGTCTTAAATATGAAGGCTGCTGGCTGTTTTCCATTGTGGATTTTTAAATTGTCGTCTAAATTGTAGGTTGTGTCGCGTACACTTATTCCGTATCTCATTATCGTCTTTTCCTAGAATTCGTTGTGTCCTTAATGTCAAGTTCCGTTGGATATATGAGATGAAGAAAGTCACCAAATCTAGAATTGATCAGTTAAAGGACATCATCAATATACTGGTTAAAAGAGAGAGCCAGTCTACGATCTTTTTTGTCTAGAAAAGATTGTAAGACGTCTGTTTCATATGAATGAAGAAACAAATCAGCAAGCAAAGTCTAACAATTAGTTCCCATTGGAATCCCTATTGTTGGCTGAAAAACACGTCCATAAAACTGAACAAATATGTTGTTGATGCTTCAAATACCCGTGTTTGTAAGGAAGTAAAATGTCTGTTTGTTTGTGGATAAATGCCTCATTTAAAGTAGTTTTTTTATTATTTCGATACATCACTAATTCAAATGGAAAATGTTTACATATAAAGTAAAAGACTAATAGAAAACTATGTTAAATGTAATTTCCTGAATTTATTTGACATTTTATTAACTAGGAATATTGTTCTAATGATCTTCTCTATCCATCATAATAGCCTACAAACAAACTTGTCGGATGTGCTTTTCACGCGATGTAAAAGGAACACATCAATTACTGATTAAGCATACAAAGCACAAAACTCTGCTCAAACAAGGAAATCCTAAATTGGATAAGCGTATTTAAAAATTCAATATGATCAGTTTCTCATTTACATGACTCTGAAACAATTTCCCATGTTGTAAATCTATATAAATATGAATAGCCATGTATTTTGAAATACACGGACTTGTAACAATGTAACTTTCCAAAATGACAAGGCCGTTCGATTCAATTACTTGTGAAAATCAAATTATTCTTACAATAAATTATATTAAAACGATCTTCAATGTACTGGAGACATTCCAGCATAAAGTCTGGAAAGGCACAGTTAAAAAAAACCTCACAGTTAAAAGTTTTATAACGTGGGAGGTTAATGAAAAACAAAAGTATTTACCAGGTTTTCGACCCATACCCCCACCCCTTCCCGACCCCACGAAACAAAAACAACCAAAACATAAATCTACAAAAATCCAAAAAAGTATGTTCTGAGCCACTGCTTACCCAGTATACCTCGCTTTTCACCAAATAGACACACTACAGCGCTAAAATTAGTAAGTTGAAAGACTGCACATTTAATAATACATTATATCACTGTGATTTAAAAATGTTGACAAAAATGTCATGTTAAGCTATCAATGGTGAAATACCAATGCACCATTCGAAAACCGGAGGACTGGAAAGGCCATGACAAAACCGATTGATACAAAAATTAACGAAAAGACATCATACAACACAAAAATTGAACTGCAATCAGCAACATGATTTCAAAATGTCAAACGAAAGTAACCTGAGTTGCTCCGGAAGGGTAAGTTGTTCGTGTCACCAAGGGTCAATAAAGTGCAGGTCAAAGGAGACAAAACAAAAGCTTTGCGACAAACCCACATAATATGTAAGCTATTGTTTCCTTGCCTTGTTTACATTTTGAAAACTTGTTTTGGAAACACATGACTGCAATAGCCTATCAAAATATCAAAATTGACCAAAGCTAAACTGATACAGAATACAATAACATGCTGATAAAGCTAATCTAGATACAGGTAGCTTTGCATTTCCGATTTCTGAAATATTAAAGAAAACACAGAAGATAACAATGAGCTTTTTGACGCCCCATGACACTTTGAGTAATTTAATAACAATATATTAAAATATTGGACTATTTTAACTTTTTGCTACTTACTACACGGTGTCCCACATTTATCATCCAGGTACTTCGTTTTCATGTATACCTTTAATTATTGTTTCTTTACAGGCTTTGAGACATTCATCAAAGTCTCTTTATAGTTGCCCACAACAAACTGATTTAAACCTATACCTAATCCCATTTTATTTAGCGTTGTAGAGTGTCCAAGATTTCCAAGGATAGTACTCGCGTAGTTGTAAGTTAAAAGTACAGGTTGTTGTAGATTGCACAATAACAGTATTTGCAAAGTAAGAAAAAAATTTACACATTTTAAAAACCACAATTTAGAAGTGTCCTGTGGATGTTTTAAGTGTTACATTTATTTTCAGCATGTTCAGAGTTTTACTGAATAGATATTGTTTATATTGTATTGGACCTGATTTTTAAGCACCCGTTTCCACAAGAAATAAATGGGTATTACTCTGCTACTTTACAAGATCAAAAGACAAATATTTGAACTTCTAGAAACAAACAATAGTCAGCTATGGTTAACATATTTTTTTTTCATTTTATTTGGCAATTTATTACATGAAATATATTTTTCTACGGATCACTTTCAATCAATTTGCCATTGGAACAAATTTAAAACACACTAAAGAAAATAAAATAATAGAATTCAAATTAATGTGTCATGGTTTAAAAGGGAAGAACGAGGGAGTCCCTGAGCCTTTATGATTAGCTTTTAAAACAACAAAATTTCAATTTTTAAAATCTATTTTCTAAATGGTTTCAATCCTTGTACTTATTCGGAACAGACTGACGAATAGAATGCATCAAAGTCTTTGGAAGATTCATATGCTGTTTTTTGTCAGATTAAATTAGTACAGTTAAAAAATTGATATTCAAAATATTTATTTTTGATGAAATTCAGTTACAAATGCAGATATTCTCAACTTGTCTCTTTCTTCTCTATTCTTTTGAACATTTAGAAAGGTGACAGTATACTTTTTTGTTATTGTGTTATCGACAACATGAATATGCATTTGGGGGGGGATTCGGAATTACAATCTGCACAAACTGTTCACTTCTTTTCACCGAATTGTTTAATACACCGAGACTTAATTACTTCGGTAACCAATAAAGTACAAAAGTGCAAAGAAGCATGGTCTAAATTGAACAAACCACCGATTTATTCTACTTTGTTCTGGATTTTGAATCAAGTGGTCATCTCAGTAAAGTTTTTTTTGAAAATGAACCAAATGAATGTTAGAAAAATTCAAACTTTATCAGATCATATGATTAATGATTGTTTCAATATGTTTTTTTTTTGCTGATTATTGTACCAAGGTGATAACCACATTTTCTTACTAGGTCTCACTATTGTGTAACCAAGACTGTAGTTCAGCACCATAGAACTAGGCTCAACTGTGACATCGTGTGAAAAATGCATATACACACGGGTACAAAGACGAGAATATTGTGACCTTTAATTTTTCTTAAATGTTATTGCCTTATTTTCGACTTTGAAATTAATCATCCATTTTTAGTTATTTTGTTTTAACTTTCATTTTTAATGAAAATATTCGATTGCACAGCTTTGTTTCCGCGACAAGACTTAGTGTCAACTATGTGTTTGATATTTAAACAAAGGTAAGTTACCGATAATCAAAGTAAACTCAACTTCATTGATTGTGTGCTTATTTTAAGTAACAAATTTATGTTACTTATGAAAAAAAGCATAATTCAAAGTTATTTATTCTTTATTAAAATAATGAAATCAAAGAATCCAAGAAAAACCCAAGTTTGAAGCTGAGTACAGTTTGATAAAAAAAGAACCATAAAATAATTTCTCGAAGAATTATATTTAGAATTCTTGTACCCGTAGAACAGCTCAATTTATATTTGAGACTATTTTTGCCGTATCTGCAGAATAAATTATTATGTTACAAACTGTAGTTCGGGGTCTTAATTTCACAAAAACTCACCACCGAGGGCATTCCGCTTTTCACAATCAGGAAAAAGGGCTGGGTTTTAATTGTCTAGAATTACTGACACTATTATTCTATCATCTGACCCTGTTGAAGTGCAAATATACTCGTATGGTTGTATACGAATTAACTAAAACAATATAAAAAACAATTTTGAGTAAGACTACCTCTATTTAGCATATCCCATATCTACATGCTTACAAAAGAATGAGTAAGTATCGAATTTTAAACGAAAATTCAGTAAAGTCAACAGCTTTTTGGCTTAACCGATTATACGACATCTAGAATTTTAACATATAATTGACTGACCAGTGTTTGGGCTCAACAAAAAAGCTTGCATAGTAAATGTAAATACGATGAAAGAACTTTAGTGCATGAGCACGCTTACATACCAAACACGTTCCACGATTTGACAATAAAAAAAAACCTTGAGCTCGTATTTTTGTGAATAAAAAATCATGATAAAACACACAAGAACATATGTTATACTTATTTCATACCAAGTTTCATTAAATTCTGTTAAGTAGTTTCAGAGAAGTTGCGTCCCAGGAGTTTCTAAGTCCAAAGGGCGAAACTCCCAAAAACTTTTGTGGATAAAAATCATGATAATATTCAAAACAACGTAAGGTGGACCTTTTCATACATAGTTTCATTCGATTCTGTTAAGTAGTTTCTGAGGAGTTGCGCCAACAAGATGATGATTCGGAATTTTTGGCAAATGTCTTAGTGCAAAGGGCCACAGGTTTCACAAAAAAAATATGTGGTTAGTAAATTAATTATAATATGCACAACTGCATAGGGTGTTCTAGGTCAAAGATCATCAAACGAAAACCCACAACTTTAACCTGACATGTTTACAGTGGCAAAATCTTTCTCAAAACCTTTCGCCATTTTGCATAATTTTTTAATATGCACATTATGACATGTTGCACAGGAACTTGTCAACATTTCAGAGCTGTACTGTCAACAGTTTCGGATTTAAGTTATTACAAGCAATTATTGACTTATACGGCGAGACAAACTGCATGAAAAAGTAAAAGTATAGGGTGTCTGCATTTTTGATGAGGGGCATAAATGTTTGATTGTCTTTTCCAATGTTTTTTCGGGGCAAAGGGTTAAGAAAATACACGAGGTCAGAAAATACTTTGACCAGATATGGGTATATTCTTCAATACTCACTGCAAGGTGGTCCACATTTTTCTTCCATATAATTACTTTTCTTATAAACGTCCATTGTAACATTACAGACTTGAAGACATTCATTAAAGTCTCTATGGTGGTCTTTAGGTTGCTCACAACAAATAGCTTTTAACCTATACCTATAACCGTTGCACGTAGCGTTACATTTTCCCCAAGTACCCCACGGATAGTACTCGCATGCATGTAGATTATAACCACAAGTTGTTGTAGATTGTACATAGGCAAAATTCGCCATCAGAAATAAAATGATGGATATAAAAATTGTCATTTTAAACGGTTGGAACGAATTTCCCATCTATATAATCCTGTGATATCGCTTTAGGTTTTGATTTCAATTAAATATTAAGATAAGTCAAGCAGTTGTATATATTATTATGTTATCAGTCAATGCAAGACATTTCATTGTGTTAAAATTTTGCAAAAGTTGACAAATTGACTAATGTAACGTTAAGGAAAATCAATGAAATCAAATCAAACTTTTCATATTAAAATTTGTTAGATGTCATTTTTAATATTTCGAAGAACCTATACATGTATTATTAAGTGAAACACCTAACTTGCTACGCAATAACAAAATAACAAGGTTCTCAAAGTAAACGTGCATACGATTTGACCTTATATTATTTGGTAAAAAACCCTTTATTGTATCGACTGATCAACAAACGAACCACAACCCTTCACCTCTTAACGCAACTTGGTGCAGTGTTTTTTAACATGCGAGTAATGTGTGACATATGGCGTAATTACGCATGTGTACAAATGATAGAACTATGAAATGTCCCAAAATTGGCTTAAAATTGTTAAAATGACAACGGTTTTTGTGAGATTTAAATATGAGCGGACCTGCAGCCCACAAAGATAATTTCTGAAAACATGAGTTCTCGTATCCAAAATCTACAGTTAAAATATGTTTGTGGGCCGGTTGTCCGCTCATAGTTATTATAGCCAAAAACATTCCAAATTGGAGTAATTTTGAGAAAAAGCCAATTTTTCATCAAGTTTGATCAAATGCTAAAACCAGATTTGATCTATTATTTGTTTAAACATTTAAATTTATTAAATGTCTTTGCTTATTATCATATAAATCAATATTTTAGCATAAAATTTCACTTTTTGAAAAGGGACCAAAAATAGCCCTTATCATACCTTGTCCTTTGCTAAAGCATCATCCAATACCACACCATTCTTTTATTCTTTAGAATTTACCTATAATTTGTAGTTATTTGTTATTTGTTGCTATGATAAAAAGGGTTTGCACTAAGTCTTGCTAAAGACACCTCATTCGACCATTTAGAAAACAGGGAGTAGATGTTTGACTGACCTGGAAAGGAGTGAGTAACGTTACAACTGATCTTACTTAATCTATGTACCAAATTTGAAATCAAGTGCTTTAGTAGAAGCCGAAAAAAGTATAGTTATAACCCTTAAAAATGCGAAGTCGGATCAGTTAACAGGAAGTAAATGCGCAACTGACTTGGATAGGAGGGCATGGTACAACTCATCATGTTAAAAATGTGTACCAAATTTTAAATTAATCTCTACATTAGAAGCAGATAAAACTGTTACAAAACTTGTTAACGAGCAAACAGACAGACAGAAAGACGGACGGGCGGACAAGGTTATTGCAATATAACCCCATCTTTTACGAGTTAGGGTAAAATAAAACAATCTGTCAAAACTGTCAGTCTTCCAAAATATCAAATATCAAAGGGACATGATTTGTAGTTACTGGGATTGGTTGACTGATTGTGTCGGACCCTTCTTTGGTGGGAAGACATATTGTATTTATCCGTCCATCATAAAGTAACTCTTCTTAAACTACTGTCCTGTTGGCAATATTGGAGCCATAACCAGGAAATTTATATTTTATCTTATTTAAATAAAATTGTCTAAAGACATTAAATTAACGAAAATATAACTTAATAAATAGATAAAACCAAACATTAAAAAATAAACATACACACAAAAAATATTAAAACTTATCATAACGATGGAATACTAGTAACATAAAAAATTAAAAATATGAAGCTTAGTTGGAAAACTAAATAAAAACAAAATATAATATTAAAAGAACTAAAACTTTGAATACCGTTTATCGATTTTTTGCTGTCGGGTTTTTTCGTGATTTCTATCCAAACCCAATCTGAATAAAACTGCATGCCTTAAAATGTTTTATCCGAACCCGATTTAAAGCTTCAAAAATAAACATTTTATTCAGTAGGTCAGCTTTTAATGACTCGTTGATTTTCAAATCAATTATTACAATCTTAGCTTTAAAATGTGTAATTTGTTTTGTTATAAAAACAATTGGGGCAATAAGCGAATTTTTAGTGTTAGTCATTAAGAAATTAGAACTCGTAAAAAAAATAACTAGCAGTGATTTTTTTTATGTTAAGGAACAGAAACAATTACTTTTGTGGAAATTTTCGCTGTGTTGAATAATTGCAGATTGTTTTTATCCCCGTTGGCGGGGGTCACTCCAAACTATCTCTGGTAGTAGTGAGCAGCTGGCTCCTGCGGACCCCCACCCTTATCATATATTATGAAAAAAAATATACAACTAATAATAAGTAAAGTAACTTTTCTTAAACTACTGTCTTGTTGGCAATATTGCAGCCATAACCAGGAAATTTATATTTTATCTTATTTAAATAAAATTAAAATTAGAAACGTATACCTTATGAAAAGGTATACATTTACCTTTTCATATATGTGTACATATGTTGTATCCATGGTTGAACACCTGATGGGCAATTGTGGTTTGTAACCTTATCTAATAAGATGTCAGTCACAATCTTGTGACACAATCTCACCTGGAAATAGATAATCGTATCACATAACAGTATCTAATTTTCACACCCTTTTAAAATAATTGAGACCATGAAAAAGGTACCTATTCCAGCGGCTCATCCATATTTCATCTTATAATCGAAGTGATCCCCCCGGTTACCAACGACCAAAGCGAAAAAAAGACACACGCAAAAACAAAAACCGATGTCGGTACAATCTGACTTCTTATCACTTGGAATGCCGCTGAACGAATCGTGCGTTGATGAACAGCTGAAGAAATTCACAGGAATTGGAGTAAAATCAACACAGCTGAGGAGAACATGCTTCAACGAATGATTCGAGTCTAAAGACATGTAATTCGGGTCTCCCCATTCCACAAACTTTGAATTTACATACAGATTATACTAGTTTCTACAGTACAAATTAAGGAATAAAACATTTTGGAGTTGATTTTCTTAGGGTTATTCGGGGTATCTAGAATTAATTTCGCAATAATTTGGTTTAGTAAGCAAATGATTAATAACTGTCACGAAAATTTGTCCTGACCGCCAGCCTGCTGCTTTAATCATTTAAAGCTCCGTACAATCCTGTTAATAAAATATCATCAACCGGACAATTTTTACTGTAAAGACTTACTGCAAGAAGGTCCACACTTTTGTTCTTGAAAATGAGACTTGAAATACACGTCTTTTTCAATCTCACAGTCAGACAAACACTCATAAAAATTCTTCTGGTGTGCCTTGTCGATCTGTTCACAACACAAAGCTTGCAATCTTTTTCTATACCCATTACATGTTGTATTACAGTGGGACCAACCGCCCCAAGGGTAGAACTCACAAGCTTTCAAGTTATTTGCACAAGATGTTAGTGAATCTACAACTTGAATCGCAGAAAAACACCATGGTAATATCCAGTACAGTTTAAAAGAGATCATGCTTGTTTGAGCCGTACTTTATCTAATAAGTAATTTGTATTTTCAATTATGTGTCATTTGTTCATGAAATTTGGTTTGATTGATACCTCAAGAGAGTACCAATGAAAACAGTGATTTCACAAACACTATGTAGCAGTTGATATGAAAAGAAGAATTTCATTAAGTTCTACTTGAATATAAAAGTTATCATAATTATGTAATAAATGTTCGTTGAAATGTCAAAAGATATTAAATATTTTGATTGTTTCGGGATCCATGAATATAATTTAAAAGAATCACGAACTTTAGAATAGAAGAAATCGTCTACAGTATATAAACATCCACATGAGTCCATAAAGGCGCAGAGAGGATATGTCTATGTATATACAAAAACATCAACGTTTTAAAGCTAATCCATATACAAGAGTATCCAAAAATGTCTAAATGGCTTACGCAAGTTCTGAAAGAAGCAGAGGTACCAATGGGGTATCCGAATGTCAAAAGTCCGAAAGAGCAGAGACAAAACCAGTAAACACCAACAAGAACAGGACAAACACAGACAACATGTAAAACATAGAAACACAAAACAACTGAATATCAATCAACAACGCGAACTCCAGTCGAAACAAGAGTGAACTCAGGTGCTCCGGAAGAGTAAGCAGTTCCTGCTTGCTATAGCACACCCGTCGCGTTGCCAATAGTCCATTCAGCGTGTCAAATCCGGTAAAGGAAGACAAATCAACACCCTATGACAAACCAACATCTGCACTCATCTGAGAGATAGAAATCCCATATTTGTCTACAAGTGCATGATGTCTTCCGTAAAATTTCTTGAGTGAAGACAGCAATCGAGGAGCAACATAACCCTGTGTGAGCATTTTTTGTGTCAGACGTGTCGCTCTGCTAAGGAAATCGATGTAAGTCCCGCACGCTCTGGAGTAACGAATCAATTGAGATACGTAATATTATGAAGCTATATTAAATTGGTATCATACAAATGTTAATGAAAATTCTCGGGTAACAATTGTCTGTCAAGATATAATCATCAGCAAAACAAATACTTAGTATATAAATAAATAAGTAAATAAATAATTATATAATATTAATGAAAAAAATAAAGTTATGTCGCCTGCCAAAACGTGTTTCCCATTATTTATTCTAAAATTCTAAGTCTGTACTTCTTTTAAAAAAATAAGGCTTAAGTTTTCCTGGTAATTAGCACAACAACATATGCACTACAAGTACAAGCTACATGTCAAGTTAAACAAATGGTTGAGAAGCTTAATACTTGTTGAGCGGAAACCAATAATTCATGAGGATTTCATGAACACTTCTAAGTTTAAAGCTCTGCAACTCAAACAAAACATTTGATGAAATTTCCAGGTATTATGAAGTACCAATAATGATGTACTAGCTAGATACCAATTATACATTGAATGCAATATTTTGATGTTTCATTGGTGTGTAAAAGCGTGGACTCAAGCACATTTGCGCTACATGTTGAAAATGTGTGCAAAGGTCCACGCTTTTACACACACTAATAAAACTACAAAATAATGCATCCAATTTATATAATTACATTCCGTTTAAAGTATTTAAATATTTTCCCAGTTTAATTTAAAAGAATGCACAAAATCTTATTTGATTAAAAATTACTCAGCGTAAGTCGTTGTCAAGGTCCCACGTGCTGGTGAGTTTCATCGAAAAATGAATCTTCATCAGCGAAGTACCATTTCCCAATCGAAATCGTTGTTATAGATAAAAACCGACAGAAATGTAATTATGTTCATTTAAATTTGGTTTGAGAATATTTAAAGGAGTTGAACGAAACATTGATTCATTTGTATGCTTTTAAACATTCTTAGTTCAAATGGCCAAAATTTTACAGAAGTTTCCAGGCAATATACTATGTTTAATTTACTATAGTGTAATTTTAGAAAAGATTAACTGAATATACCTTTTACGGATTGAAGACCACACAGAAATATACTTGTCATAAGAAAAATTGCATAAGTGCTTTAGATATATAAAAAGGTTCATGAAATTTAGTTGAGTATTTTCAACGTTGTTTGGCTGAGACCAATGATTAATAAAGATTTTCTAAACGTTACTAAGTTCAAAGGTTCTTAACTCCAACAAATATCTGGTGAACAAAATTTCCTGATAATATGCACAAGTACTTATCCTGTACTAGCTTCATTCCAAGTAACATAGAATTGGTTGAGTAAATTAAGAGGAGTTTAGCGCTAAAACATAATAAGTATTTTCTGTATAATTCTGAATTCCAAGGGTTATTACCCCGACAAAAAATATCAATTCAACTTTAATCTGGTAATATGCACAACTCAATGCGCCGAATTAGCTGCATACCAAGTGTTTTCAGTTTCAAAATACAAATACCAAAACGAGTATACATGTAACACGGGAAATCAGCGGCATTTAAAAAAAAACTTTGGAATTTCAGTAAAAGTAATCAAAACCGAAAAAGTTCGAACAGGAAAGTCAAATACAACACCAAGGATATCGACCATGTACAATAAAAGAAAGGTAACCTGGTGTTTTAAAGGCATATTGTCTACGGCAAACTCATTTTTTTACCTCCCAATTTTTTGGTGTCAATTAGACCGAAATGCAAAAAAAAAAAAGAATATTGAAAAACAAATTTGCCACAAATTTTGTCTCAAAAGTAGTTTATTTTGATCGAAATAGCTGGACAATATTGATTGATATTTTATTTACCTTCATTACGCCACATTGACACAGATTTAGACTGAGTAGTTTTAATGCGGACACTAATCGGAATCTCAGGTTTTGTCCCCGAATACATTGATATGTTGAAAAAATACCAATATTTTCGTGTTAACCTTTTAAGTCACATTCAAAACTTAATACAGACAAGAATTGTCAGTTTTATTCATTAAGTAGCTCTAATATTCGGTTGCCGTTTTTATTTTCTTCCGAGCTTAAACTTCGAGAAACAGATTATTCACCACGTGCAAGAACTATGGAAGTTTTCAAAGAAAGTATAGTGCGCATGCTTACAGCTCATCTACATCTCATGAATATGAATTTATGTAAAGCTTTACAATTATGATCGAATATTATATATTTTTTCAATTTTTGAAGTAATAAGGTACCCTAGTGGTATTTTGGATGTTTGTATCTTTCTAAATAAGCAAAACGAATAGTCTGACGACAATGTTTTGGTTTTACAAAAAATAATTTTTCGTAGACAATATGCCTTTAAACAATTTTGAATTTAACAATAAGAAATTTCGACAAAAAGGTATTAAAATCTATTGGTAAACTCGTGTGAGATAGGTCTGACGACCAGGCTTGTGATTACTCTCCGGACCTATGCCACCAATAACAGCGGTTATTGACTCGGTGATTTTAACAAACGAATATCAAAATGGGTATTAAATGGGTAATACGGTTAAGCTGTATATGCGTATTTCAAGGAGTTACCTCTCATCAGCAGCATTTGAACCAAAACATTTGTAGGCCAATACCCAAAACTATTGAACGCAAAGTACCCAAAACCCAAAAATGTTCTAACAGGAAAGCCAAATATAGCACCAAGGATATCGACCATGTGCAATACAAGGAAAGAAACCTGTTTTCTTTTTTTTTAATAATTTGGAATTTTACAATCGGAAATTTCAACGACAGAAATGTTACCGGACAGTAGGCGATCACGGAAGTTGATCACTGTCCACTAGTTAAATCCTAGTTGTATTTTGTCGCCAGGTTTTTGTGGTTTTAAGCTGTATGGACACTCTATAATATCGAATAGGAAGAAAGGAGGGTTGTTTTTATGGATCTTTTTAACGTTTCTTTATGTATTCTGGGCAATTTAAACTATCAAAAATCCCCGATTGATCATTGGTAGGTGAAAAAAGTTCCCTTTACCGCTTAGCACAAAAAATTTTAATTTAATCACAAACTGCAATGATTTTTCTACCGTTTTTTTTTTATCAAAAAGGCGATATCTGGACTATAAAGATATAAAATATTAAATTTTGTTTATCTTAACTTTATGTTTTGTATTTTTCGTGTAATCGTTCGCTCTTTGGTCAATTGATCATTTTTTGTGTGGATGTCCCATTTATTGTCATTCTTTACATCTCTATTTTACAATTAATCAACACATCTGTTATATTCTACAGTTTGCTTTAAGGCTTATGATAATGTTTTCCTATTTTGTGGGATAATCTATGTCATTTTTTATTTCATTTTGGTTGTTTTATTTGTTTAACAGGATAAATGCGAGGACTTAAAAAGTTTCTACTTTTGATTCGAAGAAAAAATATGTGGCAGTGGTCACATTATAACAAAATGGAGATCCATTCACACGCTAATAAGAGGTAGGACCGGATGATAACAAAAAAAAAAAGAAAAATAAACAGCTTATCTAAGTCATGCTTTTTGCATGGCACTTCTATATGACTAAATAATACAAATGGCAAAATTGTTCAAAAGAAGATATCTTTCCATTGAATTTTGAATTAAGGGAAACACATCTTCATAGCCAAGGCACAGCTACATTTTGTAGTGAGAAAAGGAGATATGTGAGTTCTAAAATAGCAACAAAGTAAAAATGTGAGCACAATTATATCAAGATGTAATTAGATCATTGACATAGCACGATAATTTGTTTTTAATTATGTAAATCCGTGTCTTATATCAATGAAAAGCTTAACTATGATTTGAAATGGTTGGCTTAAGCAACCTCCATGGCAATTTATAGTTTCATTTATTACCTCGAATCCATGATAAAGCAGTCTATAGTTTCCCATTTAAACGGAATAATGTCGACAATGGTTAACGCTTGAAATCTGACGACAGTCATTTTGTCCTTATTTTTATTTTCTTAATAAAAAATCGTACACCGTAAATCGAATATGACTGCTTTAATATAATTATGTTAGCCGTAGCCGACAATGCCCTTAGTTGTATGCACATAGTTAATTAAAAATTAAAGTTACAAAGTCCAGACAATAGTTTTGTCTACGATTGACGCGCATTTCATCTATTCAAGACTCACCAGGGGCGCTTTACCAAAAAGATAAAAATGCCAAACACTATATGAATATTGAGAGCATATAACAATAAAATCCAAAGTGTAAATCTTGAATCTAAATTATGACTAAGATCAAGGGCCTAGGCGAATAAAAAAATTAAAATGGAAAATTTATAGATTTGATGTATTCTAAACTATCAAATTACAAATACCAAAGCAGAATTAAAACCGATCATTTTGTAACACTGTTTTATTCAATGAGTAAACTCTCACCAGCAACGGTTAATAACAAAATGCCACAAGTATAGAAAAGAAAGAACTCAAAACAAGGAAGCCAAATTCAGCAACGTCATAGGATCTGAGAATAATTTGATATAGCATAGGTAAGTCTACTCCATTCCAACAACTTGAAACTTACAGCGTTGTGTAATTCGGTGTCTAAAATGTTGTTAACGGCGAACACCTACACAATTTGACTTTGTCTTTAAATTTATGCGAAATTGATGCTTAGGCCATATCGTGACGGTCAGATTTTTGATATTTGTTCCAGACCTTTTCCTATCATTTTACCCTAGCTGAAAATGGTTTTCAAGAATATTGTCTTGGTATTGCTACCTTTGAACCCAACAATTAATTGCACAGTTAGATCTTTATAACAATGATTGTGTACAGTGGCAAATAGTAGGACAAATTCAGAATTAACAGTGCTTTTACAAATCTGATTATTGAAATTAATCAAAGCCATTTTCATCAAATAATTTGACACCAAAGGAATTTCTATGTAAGAAGCTTTAATTGGAAATGTAATACACTATTATAATGTAAGTGGTTCACTCATGATTTGTTCATTCATTCGCCGCAATGATTTTCCATTGTCAAAAATACCAATTATTAAATCACTCTTTTTCGAAAATTTAAAATCATGCACACTATATTTTGATAATTTGATTAATGAAAAATATCAATATATTAACAAATTGTTCGCGTCGACTTAAAAAAAATAGTATTGGTGGAATAAGGGTTTAAAATCATGGCAAAGGCATGCACATTATTAAGATTTACTAGAATTTTGCCACCGGACCACTGTGTTAATTCTCCAAGTAAAGACAAAAATATGCTGAAACCACAATTTTGCCTTTGAATTTTTTATCATACATTCAAAATGACCTTAGAGCTTCTATTTTATATTCACTTTTAATAGTGTGTGGGAACCACAGGGTAACTATCTATATATTGGTTGTATTCAAGTATATATTAGGGTAGTAAATTAAAAATGAAAATAAATGAAGAGAAACGCTTCCACAGATTTGATACTAGTGTTGCAACATTCTGTCCGCTCCAGCATATGGAGTTTACGTATCACAATTGATTTGTTATTTCAGAGCTTGTTGGGAGTATAACGTTTTCTTTGATAAAGCAACACAGCTGACAAGCAAATTGTTATCACATGAGTACGTTGCTCCAAGGTCGTTGTTATCATTCACATCAGACATTTTACGATTGACATCATGTGCTTGTAGACAAATTCTGGATTTCTTTCTCTCAGATGAGTACAAATGTTGGTTTGACAACGAGTTTGGTAATGTCTACCATTCTAAATTTGATCAACACTTAATCAATCTTTTGCAAAGTGACGGATGTGCTAAAGCAAGAAGGAACTGCTTACTCCTCCTGAACAGCTGATTTGATTCACATTTGTTTCGACTTGAGTTCACGCTGCCAAATGCGGTTTAGTTGTTATGAGTGTTTTTTTGTTTGTTGTGTGGTTTGTTTCGTTGTGCTGATTTTTTGTTTACCAATTTTGTCTTGGTATTTTGGCATATTGAAGTTTAATTTCCCCTTTAGAACACCTTTGTTTTTACACGATTTAGTTTATTGTTTGTATTAATCTTGTTTATACTTATAATACAAACTTTTGTTACATTGGTGCAAAATTTTGGTAAATTATATTTATTTCATGAAAATATTAAAAATTCGGTTATAATTTTTCGGCGTATTAATATTTACACCAGTCAATCAAAATGCACTTGGAATCAATGCTACTGCAAAGTGTATAAAAGAAAATAAGGAGATGTGGAATAATTGTACGCGACACAGCTCACAGTACAAGCGGTAATTTAGAAAAAAAACACAATAGACCGCCAGTAGCCTTTAACGAGGCCAGTAGATGCTGCCCGCCGTTCTGTAATTGGCCCATGGTCTAAATAAAATGCATATAATTCAAATTCAGTCCTCAAATAGTCACAGATAGACCCCCTTCTTGAAATGACAAGTACAAACAAAAGTTTTGTATCTGGCTTAGAACAGGCACATTTAAGTAAAATGTGGCAGGGTTAAACTAGTTTTTAAGGCCCAACCTTCATCCTATTAATATTCCGAGACAAAGCACAAAAAATAAACACACAAAGAAATCAAATCGATCAAAGCTCAATTCCACTAGAGAGAACCTAAGACAAAAGACAAAAAGAACAAACTAACGGACGGTAGTGGAACTCTCTATTGAACATTCGCTGTTACTGACAGCTAGCTAAGAATCATCAATCGACTGATGCAAAAAAATCAAACATGTAGATTTTAAATCCGACACAACACTTCAAAAAATGAATGATTTGGTGGAGTGTCATCATACTAAACCGATATACTTGATCACTATAATGCTTAGAAATAAGAATAAGCTTAAAAGTGTTTTAAAGTGAGTATCAAGTTATCAATATTTGTGCCAAAACCACTAAATTATAAGATTTAACCAAAATATTTAAATATTTTACGCAATAGACTTTGATGCCAGTTGTTCATTTCCAATGGATTTAAACTTGTGAGCTTTATAAAAAATATCCAACATTTCCATAAAATTCAGGATGTGATATTCCTTTCACTATCAGAAATCGTCGTGAACAATTAATAATTTTTCAATAAGAGATCGATACTTGTGGAAATATTTCGAAAAAGATTTTACAAACTTGTGGTATCGATAAAGTTGTTGTAATAATTTTTGTAATAAAAAGGTTTTTAATTATTAAATTCACACCATTGCAAATCCGATTACATCTTTCAAAACCCTGTAAGATGGTGCTAGTGGAACATCTCCATCAAGAAAAAGGAGATTTATAATAAGGAAGGTAAAGTTGTCACGTTTATCATATACTTTGGTTTGTAATTTTCCGTCAATTATACTTAAGTCTAAATCCAAAAATGGACATTAAGGATTGTTTAGTACAAAAATGTCGTCTTAATATCTAAAAGTATCATTGAAAGTTTCGATCTTGGTACATCGGAACACCGTTCTTGGTATCTTGTTTAAACCGAATTCGTAAAAAACAGGGCGTTCTTTCAATGATCGTAAAATCAAATCAAATTCTTTTTAATTTTTATACAAGTAAATTAACCAAATTGTCTTTCAACGCAAATGCAACTAATTATTTACTAAAGTTTAATTATATGAAGAAATTTATCGTTTTCCAAACGAAGTAGAAAAAATAGGCACACTTAGCCAATTTTAAGTAGCTTATACTCGAAAAAAATCGTTTAATTAAAAATCATGATTTTTTTCTTTCAAATTTATCAGACTTTCGAGTTAAAGGGCTAGAGGAATTATTAAGAGTTAAGGGATCCAAAAAGATAAGTAAGAAATAAATAAATTTAATTGGTTCATATTATTACAAAGTCATCTAATATAGAAAATGTGTACTCCTTCTTGTCGCGTTTAAAACACAATCAAAATGAAATCTTAATTGAATAGTTATCAACATAACTCAGAAATAATTAGAAGCCGATGTATCGAAAGAAAACGGCAACTTTTAAGGTTTCTTTGGCAAAGTGTGAAGGACAAAAAAAAAACCTATGGGAGGTAGAAAAAGAATTAAATAATTTGACCATAACATAGATATATTCTATTATACTCACTGCAAGCTGGTCCACATTTTTGTTCCTGATAATTATTTTTCTTATAAACGTCTATTGTAACATTACAGATTTGAAGACATTCATTAAAGTCTCTATGATGGTCTTTAGGTTGCTCACAACAAATCGGTTTAAGCCTGAACCTATAACCGTTACACGTAGCGTTGCAGGCTTCCCAGGGATTCCACGGGTAGAACTCGCATGCATGTAAGTTATGACCACAGGTTGTTGTAGAGTGTACAAAGGCAAAATTCCCCATCAGTAGCAAAATCACAGATATAAATATTGTCATTTTAAATGGTTGGAACGAATTTCCCATTTATTTGATCCTGATATATCGCTTCAGGTTTTGTGATTTCAATATTTCGATAGGTCAAGCATTTGTTTATATTATAATCAGACAATACAAGATATTTCATTGTGTTAAAATTTGGCAAAAGTTTATAAATTTACAATTGTAATGTTAAGGAAAATCAATGAAATCAAATCAAAATTTTTATATTAAAACTTGTCATTTTTAATATTTTGAAGAACCTATCTTATTAGTTATGATAAGTCCGGTTTGACATTATTACTACATTTATTATTATATGAAGCACCCATATTGCTTCGCAGTAACAAAATTACAAGGTTTTTATTCATACAAATTGATCTGATTCTTGGTTTTAAAACATTTATAGTATCGCATAATCAATGCCAAAAACAAACCACAATCCTTCTCTTATCGAAACTTGCAGCAGTGTTCTTAAACGTTGGAGTAACGGGACACTATTCTCTACACGGTGCATCCTGCAAAACTGCGGTAACATCGGGTGCATTTTGAACTGGCGCTTTCGATTGCATCACCTTTGAAATCAACCAATTGAAAGTCTCTTCTGGAATTGGAATTTCGGAAAGAGGTTCTGAAATTCTACCAAATTATAAAGGATAAATAAAAGAAACTTGGTCAGCAAGTTATCATAGCCCTCTCGCCCACATATTTAACACATATTTTAATATTTTTTTGCACTTGCGGTTTTACAACATTCAACTTAATATTTCTAAGGAAAACTGTGATATCACGGAGTCGTTCTAAGTCCATGTGAAATTAAAAAAAAAGAGCGGAACGAAACATTAGCTTGATTCGTAGACCATCATGACAGGTAGACTTATATACACAAACAATAGTATAATGTTTTTGGCCATGTTGGGGAAAACTATTTCAAATGTTATTTTAATGAAATTTTCAAAGTTCAAGCATGCGGATCGATTTCAAACCTGATCTGTAAGCTTTAGGAAACTAATAAATCAGTATAGTTCCTCGAAATGTTTAAAAACAGTATTGGATACTGTTGTTTTTTTGATAATATCAACGTCTAAAGGGCATAAATCGAGTAATATTTATTGAAGCGTAAGGAAACTCGAACCGGGTCTGTAGGTATGTATTCAGTAATTACGTCACTTAAGCTCGCTCCTTTGTAGGGAATAATCTGGTACGAATTGACAGTCTGGAGCTCTGGTATTGGTTGAAATGTTAGAAAAGAAATGTTTTCAGCAAGTCTAATACTGTTATTCTTTAAAAAAGTAAAAGAAAATTTTGAATAAGATTTTTTAATAATTTCTTTATGATGACAGGGGTAGGTACTGAATTTAGTCGAAATTATAATGTTTGTAAACAATGCCACGTGAAAGTGCCAAAAATACCGCATGACATGATGGTTTGTTTAGGGAAAAGGAAGCAGCTGTATTTCTAATTTACCGAAAAAAGGTATGAAAATTTTATATTTTGAAAATAATTTCACGCTGGGAACTTGATACGACACGAGGAAAATACCTTTTAGCTGTCACTGTCTTTGACTCATAGAGATAACGACCAAGGCTTTAACACATGTATCCTGCCGATGCTATTTAAGTAATATCAGGACGATAAACATTGATTCATAATAAAACTGAAATGAATAATTCTGTCGATATTTGGCAGAAATGAGAAACAAGAGCAATTAACTATGAAAGGAACGGTTGAAGGAAAAAAATCTTGTGTGGTGTACTTACGGCGTTAAAAAAAAGAAGCATGCAAGAATCGAAGAGTTGCACTCTTCGCACACATTGGAAAACTATGATCAGTGGATAGGAATACTGTATTATAACCCAATAACCCCCGCCCACGAGGGCTATCCTATTCAGCCACCTAGGCTCCAAACCTGTTAGTTTAACACTTACACAAAGTCAGCATCTAACATTCTTAGTTGCTGGGTTTCTTGCTAACATAACCTCGTCGCGCCCGCGCACGGGGGTAAGTTGCTATAACTGCATCTGTTACAAGTAACATTTAACGTGTTTCAATAATTTTCAATGTTTCATATAATTTAAATTTGTTATGATGAGAAGTGAAATTTTGTACCGTTCTATAATCAATCAACCATAAGGGAATAATCCAAATAGGAAACAATCAAACATTTTTGCTAAAGGTTTTATCCCATAGCCACTATTCTTTTCATATTCGAAATTTACTTATATTCTGTAGTTATTTGTCAAAGTTAAAAAAGGCAGGATTTCGTATAGTAGACAGTATGTAAACGACAGACCTGAAATCATATCCAACGTTATGGAATTTTTGAAATTTCAATGGCCTGAGATTGGCAGATAGATTATTTCATTAGTGTTTGGTTTATGTCCTGTCTCAACACAGCTGAGGAGAACATGTTTCAGATATACCGTGAGTCACAACGAATGCATATTTGGGTCTCCTCTTGTGTGTGGCAATTGGTGACTCTAGAGTGTTCTATTAGACATATAGTGCTGACCATTTGGTCTAGAAGACATCGAAGTGGAGCTTGACTCCCACAAGTGCTTTCTTTTTAGCTCCTGGACTTTTTTTAACACAGCGGCAGACCAAAACTCTTCCCATTAACTTTTAACTTTTATTCACTTGTATTTCTATAGTTAGAAAAAGGTATAAAACAGTTGGAAATTACCCTTTTTAAGGTTTCCTTTGCCATTCTGTTCATGATTGAATTCATAGCTTTGTACCACAGGAAGATCATTTCTATATACTTTTAATTGCTTGATGAATCATATACAAAATTTTACAGATCAAAGTGGTTATAATTTTACGGTTCTTAATTACATAAGTGCTAAAATGGTGGTATGGCTCTTTTTTCAGTTGTGAAAATAGAAGTTGAATATTGGAGGCGTTATGCAGAAGAGTTGTATCCTAAAACAGCAGCAGACTCAAAGCTTCTCCCATCTTAAGAGCCATCTTTATTAACAGTTTAACTTTCAGGATATTACATGTAGCATTACAGGGGGGACCAACTGGCCCAAGGGTAGAATTCACAAGCTTTTAAATCATTCGCACATGATGTGAGTGAATAAACAGCTTGAATCAGAGAACACCATCATGGTAATATCCAACACAGTTTAAAACAGATCATGCCTGTTCAAGTTTTTTTTATCTAATAAATATTATGTATTTTTCATTTATGTGAGTTTTGTTCATGGATACCTGAAAAGAGTACCAATGAACCACAGCGAAAGGAAGAATTTCATTTAAAAGTTCTATTTTAATATAAAAGTTATAATTTATTTGTAATAAATGGTCGTTGCAATGTCAAAAGATATTAAATATTTTGATTGTTTCGAGATCCATGAATATAATTTGAAAAATCATGAACTTTGAACTAGAATAAATCAACACCAAAGTAATGCTATTCAATAACAAAGAGTCTCCAAAAATGTTGGCATCGCTAAACGTAATCTGTTAAGTTATCTCAAATTGGTATTATACAAGGATAACTTTCGTGTAATTATTGACTGTTAAGATATAAACATAGGCAAAAATAATTAAATTAAAATAATTATAATGAATATTACATACAAATTTGAATTAGATCGCCTACTAAAACGTGTTTTCTCCATTTAACTTATAAAGTTTAACCTAAGTCTGTTTTTTAATATGAATCAAGCTCAAAATTTCCTGGTAGTATGTACAACTTCATATGGTGTACAAGCTTCAAACACAATTTAAATAATAATGATTGAGTAACTGCGGAAGCCAATTACTGATTATTTCTTAGTTCAGATGGCCGTAGCTCCCTAGTAATGCGCACAACTACACATAGTGTACTAGCTAAATACAAAGTTCCATGAAAATTGGTTGAGTTTTTTTTTCAGAGGTTAGTGGAAATCTTGATTGATTTGATTTTTTTTGAAAATTATAAGTTCAAAGGGCCGTAATTACAAAAATATAAGTGCCACAACAACATATGGTTTACCTGCTACATATTATATAACGTCAACTTCTGTTGTATATTTTCAGAAAAAGTTGATCGGAATATGCTTTTTACGGACAGAATACAACAGTAATGTTCTGGCAATATCATGACTGCAAGCTGCACTACCTACTTATAAAGTTTAATAAAATTGAGGTGAGTATTTTCAAACGAGCTTAGCGAGAATCAATGATTAGTGAGAATTTTATTTACAAGTCCATAACTCACACAAATATTTGACGGGACTATATCTAAAATGTCAACTTTTGAAAGATAAATCTATTGTAATATACTGATCCCCCTTTTCTAGAATCCTATATCTATCTGGTTTCCAAAGCCTATTCTTATTTATTCTGGAGAAACTTTTCGCCTAAAAAGTCAAACAAATATTTTTATGCCCCATTTGTTTTGTGCAGTCAATGTGGTGTATTCTGATCTCGGTGTGACTGGATGTTTTCTGAGAATAAAAAAAGATACGGGGGATGCACAGGCAGTAACACTATTTAAAGAACATATAGCTCAAAACTTTGACAAAGTAGATAAGTTAACCCCTACGGTGATTCATCGGAATGCAAAGGATCATTAAGATCTATAAATAAACGTTCACGCTGGGGTTACCATTGAAATTTTGACAGATAAACATGGACAAAGATAGGCCTTGCAAAGGCAATCTAAAATTTTAATGAGTGATTTTAATTTAGAAATCTAGGGTTATTCCTCTTCGAAAAAAGATTAATTTTCATTTTATTTTACACGTTCTACACCTTGTTAGATACAATTCTAACCTAAATCACAGAATCCTGCTACTCTCTATCAACATTTTGTTTTACTCTTAAATGTGCCATACAAGATAAAGGCACAAAACCGCATAATAGATTTTCTCTATTAACCTTTATTTATATTCAAATTAGGCCATATTTGGGTTCTAGTGCTGCTGCTGAAGAATAAAAACTAATTGCAGTTGGAGTTAACATTTGTATTATGGTCTCATGTTCCTTTACTCCATATCCTTCTATTTCATACAAAAGCAAGCGTAGTATGACAAAAGAATGGAGAACAAGGACTTGGCTTTAATTTCTACATGATCGTTGCAACAAAAAGTCGTTTAACGTCACTCAGTAGTCTGTTACAATCCTAAAAAATAATGTTAACAAGCACGAAACTAAAGACTGAGGGAAACATTGAACAAAAACAAACCAAAGATGCAAAGTTACAAAAATCTTACAATGAATGCGTTCTATATAGGAGCCTAATGTTTGATCAAACCATGATTGACAGTAAAGGCGGGAATATAGGAACCCAAATTCAACTGCATGGTAAATTGTTCACCCCTTATTCCTTGCTTAATGCAGCCCTGTCTAAGAAGATGCTTTTCAATACAGAAATTGAAAATATTGTACTGTTCTTATAAAAAACTGTTTAAACTGGCTCTACAAAACTTACAACAGAATCCACAACTTTCTTTTCGATAATGATGTTTCATATATTCATCATAAGGTATATGACAAGCCGCTAGACATTCCTTAAAAGTTGTTTGATGAGATCCAGTATTATCAAGCTGACAACAGATTTCCTTGTATCTAGTTCTAACACCATTACAACTAGCGTTACAATTCCCCCAACTACTCCAGGAATAAAGATAGCACATTGGCATGCCATCGCTGCAATTGCCATGAACATACGATATGAATGAAACAAAAACGAATAAATTTTTGTATAACCACATTTCAATTTAGTTTTTACGTACCCGAACACTTTAAAAGTTATTGAATAAATAAATCATATCACTTCTGGGTAATCATAAGAAGATATTCAGATTAAAATAAAATTATTTCCTCTCTTATAAAGATTTGGTGACAGCCAAGCGATTCCTATAATAAATCAAACTTTATTTAATTTTAATAAATATAAATGATTACACCAATGATTACTATATCTAAACCATTGAAATTCAACATAACATTAATCCGGGTCGTATGTCGAAAGCCAAATTCGTGAGATATATGCCGAAGACAGATTTGCTTGGGTCAATGTTAACTCTTTATACAATGTTAGAGTAGCAAATGGTGTAGCAACATTCCGTCCGCTCCAGCTGATGGAGTTTACGTATCTCAATTGATTCGTTACTCCAGAGCGTGTGGGACTTACATCGATATCCTTAGCAGAGCGACACGTCTGACGCAAAAATTGCTCACACAGGGTTATGTTGCTCCTCGGTTGCTGTCTTCACTCAAGAATTTTTACGGAAGACATCATGCACTAATAGACAAATATGGGATTTCGATCTCTCAGATGAGTGCAGATGTTGGTTTGTCATAGGGTGTTGTTTTGTCTTCCTTTACCGGATTTGACACGCTGAATGGATTATTGGCAACGCGACGGGTGTGCTATAGCAAGCAGGAACTGCTTACTCTTCCGGAGCACCTGAGTTCACTCTTTTTTTCACTGGAGTTCGCGTTGTTGATTGATATTCAGTTATTTTGTGTTTCCATGTTTTACATGTTGTCTGTTTTTGTCCCGTTCTTGTTCGTGTTTACTGGTTTTGTCTCTGCCCTTTCGGACCTTTGACATTCGGATACCCCATTGGTACCTCTGCTTCTTATATATAAGTGTTAATGCGCATTTTTTGGAGAATTTAAAAACTACATCGAACTCAAGAGACAAAATGTTAAATATTATATTAATTTTCTTCCTTACAAAAAAACCGGCGGTTTAAGTCGAAAAAATACTTATCAAAGACACCCTAGCCATAATGATGTAAGGTAGAAGTAAATTAATTTAAATAATTAATTACATGGATTCTGTGTTTTCTCCATTTAACTTATAAAGTTTAACCTAAGTCTGTTTTTTAATATGAATCAAGCTCAAAATTTCCTGGTAGTATGTACAACTTCATATGGTGTACAAGCTTCAAACACAATTTAAATAATAATGATTGAGTAACTGCGGAAGCCAATTACTGATTATTTCTTAGTTCAGATGGCCGTAGCTCCCTAGTAATGCGCACAACTACACATAGTGTACTAGCTAAATACAAAGTTCCATGAAAATTGGTTGAGTTTTTTTTTCAGAGGTTAGTGGAAATCTTGATTGATTTGATTTTTTTTGAAAATTATAAGTTCAAAGGGCCGTAATTACAAAAATATAAGTGCCACAACAACATATGGTTTACCTGCTACATATTATATAACGTCAACTTCTGTTGTATATTTTCAGAAAAAGTTGATCGGAATATGCTTTTTACGGACAGAATACAACAGTAATGTTCTGGCAATATCATGACTGCAAGCTGCACTACCTACTTATAAAGTTTAATAAAATTGAGGTGAGTATTTTCAAACGAGCTTAGCGAGAATCAATGATTAGTGAGAATTTTATTTACAAGTCCATAACTCACACAAATATTTGACGGGACTATATCTAAAATGTCAACTTTTGAAAGATAAATCTATTGTAATATACTGATCCCCCTTTTCTAGAATCCTATATCTATCTGGTTTCCAAAGCCTATTCTTATTTATTCTGGAGAAACTTTTCGCCTAAAAAGTCAAACAAATATTTTTATGCCCCATTTGTTTTGTGCAGTCAATGTGGTGTATTCTGATCTCGGTGTGACTGGATGTTTTCTGAGAATAAAAAAAGATACGGGGGATGCACAGGCAGTAACACTATTTAAAGAACATATAGCTCAAAACTTTGACAAAGTAGATAAGTTAACCCCTACGGTGATTCATCGGAATGCAAAGGATCATTAAGATCTATAAATAAACGTTCACGCTGGGGTTACCATTGAAATTTTGACAGATAAACATGGACAAAGATAGGCCTTGCAAAGGCAATCTAAAATTTTAATGAGTGATTTTAATTTAGAAATCTAGGGTTATTCCTTTTCGAAAAAAGATTAATTTTCATTTTATTTTACACGTTCTACACCTTGTTAGATACAATTCTAACCTAAATCACAGAATCCTGCTACTCTCTATCAACATTTTGTTTTACTCTTAAATGTGCCATACAAGATAAAGGCACAAAACCGCATAATAGATTTTCTCTATTAACCTTTATTTATATTCAAATTAGGCCATATTTGGGTTCTAGTGCTGCTGCTGAAGAATAAAAACTAATTGCAGTTGGAGTTAACATTTGTATTATGGTCTCATGTTCCTTTACTCCATATCCTTCTATTTCATACAAAAGCAAGCGTAGTATGACAAAAGAATGGAGAACAAGGACTTGGCTTTAATTTCTACATGATCGTTGCAACAAAAAGTCGTTTAACGTCACTCAGTAGTCTGTTACAATCCTAAAAAATAATGTTAACAAGCACGAAACTAAAGACTGAGGGAAACATTGAACAAAAACAAACCAAAGATGCAAAGTTACAAAAATCTTACAATGAATGCGTTCTATATAGGAGCCTAATGTTTGATCAAACCATGATTGACAGTAAAGGCGGGAATATAGGAACCCAAATTCAACTGCATGGTAAATTGTTCACCCC
The DNA here is from genome assembly GCA_963971305.1 of Arcuatula senhousia. Lineage (NCBI taxonomy): Eukaryota > Metazoa > Mollusca > Bivalvia > Mytilida > Mytilidae > Arcuatula > Arcuatula senhousia. Next base: position 22,822,086 of record OZ020303.1, on the reverse strand, counting down.
TTATTCCTTGCTTAATGCAGCCCTGTCTAAGAAGATGCTTTTCAATACAGAAATTGAAAATATTGTACTGTTCTTATAAAAAACTGTTTAAACTGGCTCTACAAAACTTACAACAGAATCCACAACTTTCTTTTCGATAATGATGTTTCATATATTCATCATAAGGTATATGACAAGCCGCTAGACATTCCTTAAAAGTTGTTTGATGAGATCCAGTATTATCAAGCTGACAACAGATTTCCTTGTATCTAGTTCTAACACCATTACAACTAGCGTTACAATTCCCCCAACTACTCCAGGAATAAAGATAGCACATTGGCATGCCATCGCTGCAATTGCCATGAACATACGATATGAATGAAACAAAAACGAATAAATTTTTGTATAACCACATTTCAATTTAGTTTTTACGTACCCGAACACTTTAAAAGTTATTGAATAAATAAATCATATCACTTCTGGGTAATCATAAGAAGATATTCAGATTAAAATAAAATTATTTCCTCTCTTATAAAGATTTGGTGACAGCCAAGCGATTCCTATAATAAATCAAACTTTATTTAATTTTAATAAATATAAATGATTACACCAATGATTACTATATCTAAACCATTGAAATTCAACATAACATTAATCCGGGTCGTATGTCGAAAGCCAAATTCGTGAGATATATGCCGAAGACAGATTTGCTTGGGTCAATGTTAACTCTTTATACAATGTTAGAGTAGCAAATGGTGTAGCAACATTCCGTCCGCTCCAGCTGATGGAGTTTACGTATCTCAATTGATTCGTTACTCCAGAGCGTGTGGGACTTACATCGATATCCTTAGCAGAGCGACACGTCTGACGCAAAAATTGCTCACACAGGGTTATGTTGCTCCTCGGTTGCTGTCTTCACTCAAGAATTTTTACGGAAGACATCATGCACTAATAGACAAATATGGGATTTCGATCTCTCAGATGAGTGCAGATGTTGGTTTGTCATAGGGTGTTGTTTTGTCTTCCTTTACCGGATTTGACACGCTGAATGGATTATTGGCAACGCGACGGGTGTGCTATAGCAAGCAGGAACTGCTTACTCTTCCGGAGCACCTGAGTTCACTCTTTTTTTCACTGGAGTTCGCGTTGTTGATTGATATTCAGTTATTTTGTGTTTCCATGTTTTACATGTTGTCTGTTTTTGTCCCGTTCTTGTTCGTGTTTACTGGTTTTGTCTCTGCCCTTTCGGACCTTTGACATTCGGATACCCCATTGGTACCTCTGCTTCTTATATATAAGTGTTAATGCGCATTTTTTGGAGAATTTAAAAACTACATCGAACTCAAGAGACAAAATGTTAAATATTATATTAATTTTCTTCCTTACAAAAAAACCGGCGGTTTAAGTCGAAAAAATACTTATCAAAGACACCCTAGCCATAATGATGTAAGGTAGAAGTAAATTAATTTAAATAATTAATTACATGGATTCTGTTCTGATCGCTGACCATAGTGGAATAACGTGTGCAACGTTTCATGCACGTTGAATACCTCTGCGTGGAACGCCATGAGTGCGCTTAATTTGGTAATTTTTTTGCCCAAATCCATCTTTCCTAGTGGCCTTTAAAATTTACTGCCCTCATTCAAAACATTTTCATCATCATGTCATATTCACTTTATCAGTTTTTCATGTCCATCACCTTGACAAAAACTTATGGTGTTGTTCAGAAAAGCGTAAACACCAACTTAGTTATTCGCTCTCAATATCTAAATATCATGCAAATGGTAAATATCACATTTACTCGCCGCTTCCTTTTTAAAGTTAACATCGCATTAGACCTCTGCAGACGTGTGATTTATGTCATATAATGTTTCATTTGATGATATGTAATAAAAGTACTTTTAATTCCAGTGGGAGCGGAATATATCATAATTGTATCATGAGCTGGACGACTTAGTCACACAGCGAGTATTAAAGTAAGCAGTCGCTACACGTATTATGGATGCTTTGGCGTGATATAGCAATTTTGGGCTTGTCGAAAATCCACGCTACCCTTTTAAAACACAAAAGCTAGGGAGTGGATTCCAACTACGAAACCCTTTCTGAATCTGCCACAGCTGCATCTGATTCAAACCGTATTAAAATCAACAGTCAGGTGATTGAAAATACACACTGATATAAATAATCTAAATCTTTTATACAATTCCACCCAAGACCCATATGTGCTTTGCCAAATATAACAATAAATCATGATTTATTACCAATGGCAAACAAAATATTAATATATTGAGTTTACCAAAATTATGGAATACACTGTTGAATCTAGGGGACCGGGTTTCTGGAATTGAATTTCGTCTAAGATTTCGTCGAATTGACGATGATAATGATGATGATGATGATGAGAGATATTGGGATGGGGTAGGAAACAATAGAACAGTAACTTTTGAAGATCACAAAAAGGAAGAGGTGGATAGGTGACGGGTAGTTTAGCCAATGTGGTGCACTACTTGGCGACCAGCAAAGGTAATGTTTATGTGGACGAAGCGTAACAGTCTCGGTCAGGCTTTCTGTATTATAGTCCTGACAACCACTACTTACGAAGGACACCCTATTTAGCCACCTGGGGTACAAACCTTGGTCTCTCTGTCAGGCATTCAAGCGGCCCACAGATGAAATTTTTTTTATAAAAACGTTTTTTTATAATAAAATAAAATCCTGGACCCAAACGCCTGTGAAGCGGCCCTGTATTTTATATAAAAACCCATATCTTTTTGCAGTAATAGTGCCCTATCAGCCCTATATTTTTTGTTAAAATAGACAACATCCCTAAATTAGCCCTATAATTTTGTTCTACCAAATGAATTTTATCTTCAACGTGTTCATTAATTATTGTGGTAACAGGAAATAAAAAAAAAACCTAGATTGTAATATAAATGTTATTTATGCACATCTCCTTTTGTTACAACACACACTTGGGATGCTCTGTTTGATGTTATAATGAAGGCTTGCAACAAACTAAAGAATATGAATTGAAAAGGTCATTTATTTCCTCAAATGACAAAAGGAACAACTCACAAATAAAAACAGCACTACCTGTGTTAATATATAATACTAGTAACTGACATGTTTAAGATTGTGACTAGGTAGTGCTGCATACTCAAAATGTTATAACAAATGCTTTATACATAACATCAAAGGTGGGTCAATATACTAATACATGAACTCCAGGGTGATATACAATATACATGATCAGATGCTTCTGTCACCATGATCATAAAATAATGTAAACAGTAAATATAAAAGCACAAATGTCAGATCAGATGCTTCTGTCACCATGATCATAAAATAATGTTATAGGTAAATATAAAAGCAAAAATGTCTGATCAGATGCTTCTGTCACCATGATCATAAAATAATGTTATAGGTAAATATAAAAACACAAATGTCTGATCAGATGTTTCTGTCACCATGATCATAAAATAATGTTATAGGTAAATATAAAAGCAAAAATGTCTGATCAGATGCTTCTGTCCCCATGATCAGAACGTACTTAACTTGATTGAACACATCTCAAACCTATTCATGAATGTAACTAATTTGGTAAAAATGGACCTGATACTAAATTACAAAGTTAACATTGGAACCCTAATGTATTTTTTCATTGCATCAGAAGACCATCTGCCCATTTCTCCGATATTTTGCTCTGATATTCCCATTGTAAATGCTGTTGTGGCTGCACCTATTCTGAAACTGTGACTTTTATATTTGTTTGGGTCAAGGCCGCACCAAATCAGGGACAATTTTAACTGATCAGTAAAATATTTTCTTGATACTGGTGTCCCATCCATGAAAGTGAAAAGTGGCCCTGAAACTGGTTTACGGATTTGAAAGTAATTCCATAAGGTCCTAACAGGGCAAAAACTGCTGTCGGATTTGTTTGACTGTGTACACATTTTGTGAGATTTGCCTTTACTATGTTTGAAACTTTCCATGTGGACTTCAAAAGCAAAAGGTATGCTAGTAGAATCATTAAATACAAAATTTATTGCATGTGTCTGTAACAAATGGGAATTGTTTTCGGAAATATTTGAATTTGTGAATTCCCCAATTCTCAAAAACCCATGGAAAGCCAACAAATACATGCTTTTAAATAATGATCTTATGAAAGCAGATGTGGCTGTGAAATTAAGAGATCTACATAAATTAAGCAGTATATGTTGAGTGATGGGTAGGCGCGAATCGGTTTTACCCATCTTGTTGTTGTACCCTTGGATACATTTTTTAACTAAGAAGTTCGAGGTGGGGTCAGGAATATTTTTGATTTTATGTTGAAAGCTCAGAGCTGATATAAAAGTAGAAACGGATGATGATGCCATGTTGAGTGAGAAACAATAAGAAATGAACAAAATAATGTCTTCAACTGATGCAGGGAAATTAACACTGGAAATACCGTATTCCCTGCTGAACTGTTTATAATGTTCTAAAGCCCTTCTATATGTGGAATGTGTTGAAGGGGCAAGAGAATGATGAATTAAGTCAGAAGCTATTGCCTTTAGATCTTCAGACTGCTTTGATTGAAATGGCAGACTGTTGGGTTCTGTTGGTCGAACTTCTCTAGGAAATGTGTTATCTGTCGACGAGAAAGATAATCAGCTAATATGTTAGTATGACCAGGTAAATGTCTTGCCACAAACAAAATGTTATGGTTCAAACACTGTACAATGAAACGTCGAACCAAGACCATAATCTTTTTATCTTTTGATGATTGTTTGTTTAAAATAAAAGATACTGCTTGATTGTCAGTATGAAATATAACACATTGATTTCTTAGCTTGACTGCAAAGAGTTCGACTGCTAAGACTATGGGGAAGAGTTCTTTTATTGTAATATGATGTTCCAACCAGTCCTTTGGCCAGCTACCATAAAAGTAGCAGTTTTGAACGAAACCCCCAAAACCTATATTGCTTGCATCTGTAAAAAAGTTCAAAGTAACAGATGTTTCCCATACTTGAGACAAAAGCAGTGATTTGCCATTAAAATGATCAACAAAGAGGGACCAGGCAGCTAGGTCTGCCCTTGCCTCCTTATTTAACTTCCTATAGTGAGAAGGTTTTTTAAGGCCCACAGACAAATCGATTAAACGTCTGAGAAATGTACGGCCTGGGTTCACCACCGAACAAGCAAAGTTTAATAAACCCACAATGGACTGAATTTCTCGCAATGTAATAGATCTCATTGATTTATAGTCTGACAGCATAGTCCTAATCTTCTCTAATTTATCTATAGGGAGCCTTTTTTCCATAAGGGCTGAATCTAACTCGATACCTAGAAACGTAAGACATGTACAAGGAAAGACTGTTTTTTTCAGCTTTTATTGGAACGCCCAGGTCTTGGAATAAGAACTGCACTTTTCTTAAATCTTTCAAACTTACAGATAAGTCCGCTGGCCCCACTCCCAAAAAATCATCCAATAAATGTACTTATTCCCCTGATATCCCCATTTTATTCTCACAGATCCAATGCAGGGCTGAACTAAATTCCTCAAAAAGTTTGCAAGCATAACTTAAACCAAAGGGTAAAACTTTATCGTAGTAAAATTCCCCATCAATCATAAAACCGAGTAATTCCCAATCCGATTCATGTATAGGGACAATTCGATAAGCATTTTGTATGTCTATTTTAAACATAAGACAGCTTTGTACATATTTTTGCAATAACCTAGTCGCATCATCTATATTTTGATATTGGACAGTTTTATATTGCATAGGAATACCATCATTAATAGAGCTGCCTTCAGGAAAACTTAAATGATGAATAATTCTATAATCTACTGTAACCCCATTTGACTTTTTGGGTACTAACCCTAATGGAGAAGAGTGAAAATTAGAAAATGGTTTTGTTTTAAATGGACCTGCTACTCGACCCTGATCAATTTCGAGTTGAATTTTTTGTTTTAAAAGAGAGATGTCGGAAGATGCAGATTTTAAGTTTGGACTTTCAGCAAACTTACGTTCACCATTAAATGGCGATTTATAACCGTTTTTGAACCCATTTACCAAAAAAGAACGTTTATTGTCGTTGTATCCTTGTAACCAATAATCTAACCTATTTGCTCTTACAGGAGTCACAATAGCATCTTTATTTTGAGATGCTGGTTTTAAGGGTTGGTTTTGATGTTGATGGTTTTGGGATTGTTTGCTGTCCAGCTGAGTGTTGCTGGTTTTGATAGGGTCTGATCTGTCCAGTGTCACATTGTTTTTTGGTATGTGGCCCACCACATTTCTGACAGGCATGAGTGTAGGGGCATCTTTCCCTGTTGCATGATCCCCTGTTGTTGAAAATGTGACAGGGGTATCTGGGTGGTACTTGGCTGGAGTTCCGAAAGGAATGAAAGGTTTGAGATGTGTTGGTTTTTCTATAAGAGGATGGGAGGTGAAGAGCCTGACGTTGTTATCTTATCCCATGGATAAGCTTCTGGATCAGAAGCTCTCCATTTTCTGAAGTTTCTATCATAAAATAAGGCCGCCTCATCTCCCATGCTCTTGGCAATTTTTTGAATAATATCCCCATATTTCATCAGTGCTGGGGTATCGTTACAATTTTTCTCGGAATAAATTCCAACAAATACAATAAATGCCTGCACCCATTGATTTACAGATCTTATTTCAAACCCTTGTTTGATAGATGACTTCATGATGCATTCTCCATTGGGTTGTTCCTGAATTTCAAAACTACGTTTTGTTTTGTCTTTTGAACCTGAGAGTAACAATGCAGACATGTCCACGTATTCATTTCCCCAAATTTTACCTTTGATCTTATTGTCAATTCCCAGCCCTAATGGCCTGCTAATACTTTGGTTCCTTGAACCTGTGGCTTCTGTGTTTACATGTATATGGTCGTCCACTGAATTGCTAACACTTGTTGATTGTGACTGGGGATTATCGCACTGTCTGCTAAAATTGGGGTTAATAACCCCCATCTCTTTCAATGACGATACTACCCCTTGGGCAACTGCCGGTACCAGAACTGGTAACAAAGCGGCAACCAGTTCATCATTTGTTTTGTTGTTAATAGGGGGATTCTGGATTACGATAGGGTCATTCGAGTCCTGTGCGTGTTCAACCTCTTGTCTTTCATCATTTGTTTTTGAGGATTTAGCTTTCGCTGTTTTTCTTCTTTTCCTTGGAGGTGGCTTTGAGCTCATGACTGTAATGAAATGAAGCAAAATTGCTACTATGTGTGAACCAAATAATATAAAATTTTATGCTACATGACCCTGAACCTGATAATAAAATTATTATTCAGGTAGAGAATATAAGCAAGATATATAATTATATCTTTCAGAAAAGTAAATGCAATACAATTATTGCTTTGATTGCTTTGATTAGTATAGACAGCAATACAAATATTGCTAGAGACTATATATATTTAAATGCAATACAATTATTGCTATGTCATGCAATACAATTATTGCTTTTTTTTTTTTTGCAATAAAATTATTGCATTATTTTTTGGCATTCTTGATTCAATGTTATTAAGCAATAAAATTATTGCTTTCAATGTTATTAATTTAATACAATAGCGTTCTCTACGCAAAAGATTTATTGCTATCATTGTATATATAAAAATTTATTGATTTGTGTGAAGGCTAGCAATAGAATTATTGCCATGTGTGATTATACAAATTGCAATGGAATTATCGGTACCGTGATACAAATGTACATCAACAATAAAATTATTGTTAACCGATGTAACTGATGGAAAAGACTTTGAGCAATAAAATTATTGCTTTGTAACGTTATTAATGCAATAAGGTACATGTTCTCTAAGCAATAGAATTATTGCTTGGCACATTCGATTAGTATATACTTACTTCAAAATTATTCTTACTATCGAATGAATATTCTATCAGTATCAATGTATATATTGCCTTTACTCTGTAAATTCTTGAAATTTTTTAATTGTCAAATAGTCCAGATCCGATGAACTGCATCCAGTGTAGTGAACAAACAATTTTGTAAACAGTGTTAAAATTCTGTTTTCGCCTTTGATCTCGTCTTACGGGACTTATTAAATGAATCATAAATGTCAATAAGGTGTATCTGATTGTCAAGCAGTAATCCCGCACAAAAAGAGTTAGGCGATCGATAAAATGAAATCGATTTTCATATTATAACAAAGGAAAATTTTTTCATCCAAAATGGCGAAATTGCAAAAGTGACGCTGACCAATTAGTTTGGCTGTTCCATCAATTAAGAACTGGCTCTTACCGAGGTTCGCCTAAAAACCGTAAAGAAATTTCACTAACTTTATTGAATAAAAATTTAACTGGAATGTGCATAAAACTTTTTATAATTATAAAATTTATATTTGTTTATTTTCACAGCTAAGGAATATGTTCTTGAAAAAAATGCAGAAGACAATTAAAACAAAAAGAAAATACCATATATTTGCCCTATGTTTGAGGCATATTGTCCTATTATATCTATATTTAAAGAAACGTTTGCACTATTTAGTTCAACTAAAACCCACTTGATGGTCTACAGGCTGAACACTAATTCATAGAATCCTAAGACACTCAGTCACCTTTTATGACAAGCTAGGCTCTGCCGTGGGCCTTTTCGCCTTTCGGCTCCCCTACGTGAGTTGGCAAAAACGAATTATTTTCAATAACATTGATAAAACGTTTAACAAGAGGCTTCCAGGAGCCTGAATCGCTAACCTGACTTATGTTTCTAAACTTGAACTTTAGGCTATAAGGCAAAAACTGTTTGAAAGAATCATAAGTTTAATAAGGGGTCGTTTGACCATATGGTTAAACTAAGGGACCAACCATTTAACTTGAAAGGGCAGCCTTGTTTTTTTTTCCAAAAAAAATAATTGAAAATGATTTTTCTCTAAAAATATTTTAAAAACGGCTTTTGAAAAAAAAATTATTTTGGCAGCAGAGTGTTAGAAAAAAATATTCTGGAGAAAAAATTCTGCTATATTAAATAATGCTAATAATGAAAAAATATGATGTCGCGACACATTAAAAAAACCAAGAGGCTCCCGGGAGCCTGAATCGCTCAACAGACATATGCGCCTGAAGTAAAGGTCATTAGACAAAATCTATTTGACATTGAAAGGGTCATAAGTTTAATGAAGGGGTCATCTGACAATATGGTTTGATGTAGTAATGATTGTACATAGTAATATTTTAGCAATTGAAATCTATTAATAATTTTCTTTCCTTCAACATTCTAAGAGGAATAATCTCCAAAATGAACAGTTTTACAATCTTGACCTTACTTCATATTTTGAAGATCATGATGTGCTTAACAATATGCAATATACATTTCTTAAATATCTCATAAAGATTTAAAGATATTGAGGTGAATATATTTTTGTTGTACTTGCAAAATTCATAAAATATCAAAATAAAAGGGCAATTACTCTTCCATGGGTTGTTGGATTTTCTTCAAAATTACAGGGCTGGTTGATCATGAGGTGCTGATCACTTTTATTCTCAATCAGAATTTAAAAATCTGTCACCCTTTTGAGTTTTTAGCAAAAAACTGCAATTTACCCGAATGTTCTTTTTTCAGCCACAGGGACCATGTTTTACATCAATCAAAAATCCCATCATCAATTCTATGCGTTTGATGCTAAAACAATTATACTAAGTTTGGTTTCAATTGGACTTAAGGTGTCAGAGGAGTTAACATTTTCAATGTAATGAAGAAATGCTTTGAAAATGATCAATAGCGACGTTATAAGGGGAATAAATCTTAAAAGGAATGGCCCTACAATGTTGAGCCTAATATGGAGTAGGCTTTAGCCTAAAATCGGACGAAGTCAATTGCTCTTACATTTTTCTAATGAAATAAAATTTGAATAATGTCAATGATGAAAACCATGCCTTCCTAGATCTTCCTATTCAAACTAAACGAGCTTCGAAAGTTTCAAAGAATGTTTGATAATGTACTCATGTGCAAGCCCCTTACCCAAATCATGACATTTGCAACATTGGGTCAATGATTATTCAAACTTGATTTATTTGCGCAAATATAAATATTTGGGGACAACAATCGGCGGGGACGAAATAACTCCCCTTTAAAGGTTCCGTGACGTCATTTACCTGTCAGAGAATTTCGCGTTTCCTGCAGACGAACGACATTTAAGCAACATTAATTCTTCCAGGTTTTGAAGGCTTTCTTTGTCAGTATACTATCATTCTCTGTATTGGTATCAATTTAGAGATTGATTTAGATACCCATGATACCTGGCGGAAAACAACAGCATGGTTTGAAGAATTCCCGCAGGATTGATTACTTGTTGATAAATATAATGATTTACAAACACTGAGGTAAGACCCTTTATTCCCTTTTACATTTATTTTTTATCATCATGGCTAGGATCTTATATATCATGATGTTTTATAAGAGAAAAAAAATATTTGTCACGGTAGCCAGGCGGATACCGTGCGACGCAAACTTTTTGGCCCGAAGGTAGAACTACAGATTAAACACAATTATTTATTCAAGTCGCAAATTATCGCAATCGCAGTTACAACGTTTATCAATCACTCTAACAATTGTCATCTATCTATGTCAAAACTACAAATACAAAAATAACACTCATAAATGCATGTACACAACATAACACAATATGAAAACATCATAATCAATCATAAAAAACTTCAAAACATACAAGAAATATCATTTTTTTTACAAAAATGAACTTTGCGAAAAATCAATAAAAACACACTTGGAGCCTCACGTTTAATTAAGAAGATAAATTTGAGTCACGTGATCGATGTACAATTCTATTTATTACAATCATATGAAATCATGAAATAAACATAAAAAACGACAGGATACTATTAATTTCGGCATTATATAGTGTAAAATAACATTGTAAAACAATCATACTTGTTCAATCGATCAAATAAAGGTAATATCGGAAAAATAAACAATGTGTCAACTGTGAACCATTTTGTACGCATAAAATCAATTATTTTCAAAGAACTTATGTTTAAAATGTTGCCGGAGGTGAATAAAAATACAAAGTAATGAATAGATTAATCAACATACCTCTTTGGGCTTACAAAATCATGAAAATCGCAAAATATTTTAACATTTTTTCTTCTCTATGGCGGCAAACTTGTGGGGCAAAACTAAAACAGAAAAATGATAACCGGAAACGGACAAAAAAATTTAAAATTACAATAAATGGCTACATTTACAATATTTATTGTTCGTCCGTGATGTACATATTCTTACATTAATTACGTTGCCATGGTGTCATGCCGTGATAGGTGACGTCATTTAGTAAGTCCGTTGTCATGTAAACACGTCGCCATATTGGAATCTGTTGTTAAGGTGCTTTATTTGAAATTTTCGAATTAAGTTCAAAAGGCGCACAAAAAGTCATTGGAAAATTATAACAGTATAAAAATTATGTTTTGGGTATCCTTTTCAGGTTTTTTGTTTAAATGCGAACACACAGCTGAAGCTAGCATTTTGTTCTGGGGATTATGGGATTGATTTGCAAAATGCTATTTCCGGTTCGAAGCATCAATACACTCAATCTACACTTAGTCGGACTTCGTCCGATATTACATATTTTGCAGATCATGATGCAATTTAAAATTTTCAAGTTTCTATTTTATTTCTGGAGATATTAAGCTCAATACCCTAATATGAGGCAGGTAAAACCTGTTACGCTCCCGATGTTTCAATTAATTTATTATTTTTTTTTGTGTTCGAAAATAAAAACAAACTAGCTTTTCTTGTGGGTTACGTGAGCGTTTAATGACGTCTTAAAATTTCAAAGATAAAAACGTTACAAAGACGTCGAAAGTTCGGGAAAACAAGCGCGTGCTATACCGGACGTTGAAGGAAAATTCAGCTCATAGTACAACTAAAATATTGAAATTTCTACCATTATAGCTCCCTTCGGGGGCGTATAATTATAAACAACAATTTAAAAAATCACTACGGAAAACAGCCAGCAGCCTTCAATGTGACTAGCGGTCGCTGTTCACTGTTTTGCAATTGGTCCTGGATTGAAAATAAACTACATATGACTCAAGCCCAATCCCAAATTGCCAAGGAAAGACCATCCTCTCGACAAAAAAAAAACATATAACATAAACTCGACGAATACAAACATAAGCTTTGATAAATCAATAACAAAGGACAAACTAAGTTGAAACACACAGTAAAAATCAAATCGATAGAAGTTAAATTCAACAAGAGACATCCTGAGACAAAAGGACAACAAGAAAATAACGGGACGTAGAGATACTCTCTTAAGAACACTCAAAGTTACTGACAGCTAGCCAACTGATGTAAACAAAAAATTACTAGTTACACTTACTTTTAATCCCTCTAATTGTTTTTATGTCGTTGAGTTTTAAATTTCTTTGTCGGGAATCAATAGTTGTTTCAGTAGGAAGTTTTTATCCGTGGTACTTTTTCATATATATAAATACTGTTAGTACATTTGTTTTCTTGCAGTCCCTAGTTTTTCATTGGACACTCATTTCTCTCCTTACGACAAACATCATGATTTTACGAAACGGAAAAAGATATTTTGATAATAAACATCATACAAGGATATCCACTACTAATAGAACCATTCATTTCAATGTTAATTCCTGTCACCCTTACAACACCAGAAGTAACACCAAACCCATTTTTCAATCTGCAATAACCAATACTCATATCTCTAGTAAATTAACCGGTAGAACTTTCAACAACTCTTATCGTGGATATCCTAAAATTCTACCCTGTAAGGCTTCAAAATGACAGACATGTAACATATTAATCAGAGACACCACTGTACAATCAACTATAAACGGTCGCAAATTCTCTATAAATTTAGCCCAAGATGTTAACTGACGAACAAATAATTGAGTTTACTTAATAACTTGATCGAAACCTAATTGCAATATCCAGTACGTAGGGGAAACGGGTAGATATTTATCAAAAAGAACCCCAGAACATCTGTATCGCTTTCGTTGTTTTAAAAGATATAAATGTCTGCTGTATCAACATTTTCATAAGCATGGTCATAACCTTAAACATATCAGAGTGCAACCTCTTGAGATCATTCAGAGAGATCCAAATTTAAGTAAACGAGAGTTTTGCAAGTCAAGACGGCTTGCAGAACTCGAGTGGATTGAGAAGCTACAAACGGCTTATCCTCTAGGATTAAACGAAAACATGTTGGGACAAGGTAGCATATCTAGATCTTCGAATATAAACGTCATTAAGTCCTCGTAAACGGAACAATCGGTCGCATGGTAGACGAATAAATCGTAATATTAGAAAACAGCATCGTTCCAATTTTAGTAATGCTGATCTTGTTAGAATATTTAAAAACAATGGAAGGCATAATCTTTTTTTGTAAACTATGCTCCATACATATTTCTAAGTTAGATAAAATCAGATTAGATTGTGAAACTATATCTCACGCCAGTCCTTTATACGAAGGAGCGCTTATCATAAATGCTTTTTGTTACTTTAAACTTTTTCCAAAAATTGATTCCCCTTTAGACCACATTCGGCATTTTATAAAATTAACGTATATTAATAGAGGACTTGACTTCATAAATATATCTAGGATTATGGATCCTACCATTAAAGATCTTATACCACCTTATTTTACAAATACTGAACCTCCTATCGTATCTTACAAATATAAAAAGCCCGCACGTAATATTATTTTTAACTATACATCCACGACAATTGATGAAGAACTAGACACAAATATTCCTTTATCATGCAACTGTGCTGATTCTGACTTTAGATATGCTCCTTGTGGCCATGTTGTTACAGGCGACCTTAACATCGTCAATGATCCAGAGGTAATTAATTTTTTGAAAAAAGGACGTAAATTCAGACCTCCCTAAAAAATAAACTGGAATTCATGTTTTGATTGTGTTGATGCAGCTCTTCAGTCTTACTGTAAGTCATGGATTAAAAGGGAAGGGGCAGATGCAAAATCTTTAGACAGTTTTAAGAATAATTTTATGGCCACTGTTAAATTACGTATAACCCATTTTCAAGACTCTTTTGTAGAATTTCGACCCCATACTTACATCAACAGAATAAAGTCAAAACTACGTTTGCTAGGTTCGCGGTATGTTTTTGTTCCTGCTGATAAAGCAGCTAACAATGTTGTTGTGGTATGACGGAAATATTACCTTGACGTTTTAAACAATGAAATTACAGGCTCGTGCACCTTCATCCCCGTTCAGTCTTCGGAAGCAAGTATTATTGACGATCATATCACAGCAACAACAGCACTGTGAGCTGCCCCTACACACAATAAATTACCCACTATGTACTGGATACCTTAATAACACAAAAACCCATATAAATCACGTTTTATTTCTGCTTCTAGTAAATGTTCTCTGACCAATATTTCTAAAGTTCTCTCTCTTGCTTTGACAACAATGAAAGAGTTTATCATTCGATACTGTAACAAATTTTTTGAAAATAGTGGCGTAAATCATTTTTGGAGTGTCAAAAATTCTCTTGATGTTTTGGACAAACTTTGAGCATTTGAAAATTCTTTCCAGACAGTTGACAGCTACGATTTTTCTACTTTGTACACAAATCTTCCTCATAATCTAATTAAAAAGAAATTTGAATAGTTAGTTAAATGGTGCTATGATAAATCGAAAAAGGATTACATTTGTTCTAAAGTTTCAAAAGTATTTGGTAAATCGTTTTTCAGTAACGAAACCCATAAAGGCTATGTTAATTGGACTGACGTAGAAATGATTACTGCACTGAACTTTCTTTTAGATAATATTTACATTCGTTTTGGAAAACAAATATATCGCCAAGTTATTGGTATTCCTATGGGAACCCGCGAATTGCGCCCCACTTATAGCAGATCTTTTTTTATATTGTTATGAATCACAATTTATGGTCAAACTACAAAAAGACACAAACAAACACCACCTTATTGACATTTTCAACAATACTTACAAATACTTAGACGACATCATTGCCCTTAACAACCCCAATTTCTCAAAAATTATAAACGATATCTATATCCTAAAGAATTAACCCTTAATAAATCTAACTCGACCGGCGATAGATGTCCATTTTTGGATTTAAATTTAAGCATTTTCAATGGAAAATTGCACACTAAAGTCTATGATAAACGTGATGACTTTACTTTCCCAATTGTAAACTTTCCTTTTCTTGAAGGTGATGTACCTCTAGCTCCATCTAACGGTGTGTACATTTCATAATTAGTCAGATATGCTCGAATTTGCAGTGGTGTTTCTAATTTTAATGACAAAAATCGTTTCATTACAGAAAAAATGCTAAAACAAGGTAATCGATACCACAAATTAGTCAAATCTTTTACTAAATTCGTTCATAAATATGGGTATCTTATTGAAAAATTTAACTGCACACGTCGTTTTTTTTTATTGTAAAAGGAATATCACATCCCGAATTCTATGGAAATGTCGTTTATAAGGCACGTAAATTAAAAAACAATCCTCTTGACATGGTAATTTGGCTTAAAAACTTATTAAAGAAAGGATACAAGTTGGAAGTTATAGTGAAATCTTTAAATTTGGTGTTTTTTTGGTAGAAATATTGATAATTTGATAGTAACTTTAAAACATTAATCTTTTACTTTTAACTATTGTATTGTTTCGAAGCATTACAGCGATCAAATATGTCGGTTTTGTATGATGATATAATACACGGCCAGGACCCTACGTCACACGCAAGGATACCGTTTCCAGGTTTTACCGAGATTTTGGTCCGCCTCAAGGTAAGTTGACGCTTGGTTCTACATGATAACAAATATATACAGGAAAACTTTCTAGTGCATTTGGTGGCACCAAACTCCAGCTACTTTATTGCTATAGACGGCCTCTTAGATGTGCTTTGTTCTATGCAAACACCTCTGTACAGTTCAGAAATCATGCAAGGATACAGTTTGCATTTTATGCCGATTTTTATTTAGCTGTTGCTTTTTCCATAATACAAAGATATTTGCAGTGTATATTTTGTTGCAAACCCACCAGAATGAAAATGTATGAGCAAATGTCTTCTTTTGCATGTAAACAAGGTCTTATGTAAATTACAAATGGCAAAGTCTTTAAATGATACCGTTCACACCCGATCAATTCACGGATACCGTTTGCATTGTAAATGCATAATATATAACCCTTTATCCTGCACTTTATCGAACTTCAAACCCCCTTAAATAAAAAATGCTAAAATACCAATGTAGCTTAAACATATTTATAATCTTTTTTCATCTTTCAAAGTTTAAAAGTGCATGCGTACCAAGTTCCTGTTTAAATTCATATCGGAGTTGCTAGAATTGGCTTCTTAATTCTGGTCGGACTGCTAAAATCATAAATTAATTGAGATGCACTTAAAAGTGTATGTGGCATAACTGAACACCATAACAACTGAAAAGGTTCGTGGTTCGATATCCGTTTGATATGAAAAATTAATGAACCAATTTTCTAACCGACATTATATGCAATAGTCTACCTAAGAAACAAAACATTGTTGGCTACGTATTTTTAACATTAATTTACCAACGATTCTTAGAAATACAGGGCAGAGCTGGGACTGACAGGAAGTGAAGGATTAATTTCGGCAGGGGGTCTGGTGCTGCTCAAGGCCCCCAGTAGGTCCAGGAAAGCGAAGCCCCGGAAGCTTTAGGGAGATAGCGTTATGAGCATCATACTAGACCTATCCTGAATTATATCAGTTGTCAGTTTCAGTCCCAAAATCTTAATTTTTTTATTGAACGGGACCAATATCCAACAAGAACTTTGACTTACAAGATTAGATAAACTAGATTTACCCGACAAAAATCTTGCCTTCCGTGCAGGGCCCGGAAGGGTATAGGTCCGCAGCAGCGTTAAGCTGGTCAATTAAAGTCTACTAAAAAGCGTACAGAAACCTGACATCGGGTTAGGCCCGACTTAGTCCACACAGCGACTTCGGATTTGATCCCCAGGTTGTTGAATGGGGCAGCCCTGTCAAAATAAATGCCGGTGTCGTCAGGCTATAATGCGGAAAACCTGACTGCAAACCATAGTGGGCCAACGTGTGTGAAAATGTCACGTTTCATGCACGTAAAAGACCCCTTTGGACCGCCCAGTAGTGCACCACATGGCAAAGGCTAAATTTGTCGCCCCTCCCCGCCTCTCCACTTTTCCTATGGTCTTCAAAATTTACTGTTCCCTTGTTTCCCAACCCTCCACATATTTCATTTCTTATCATCATTTCATGTTCATTTTATCATCCATTTCATGTTCATCGCCTCCAAATTACCTTTATAGCGTTACAAGGGCGTAAAACACCAACTAGCTCACTCATCCTAAAAAATCTTACACCACTAATTACATGTAAACTTGAGAAATGTCACATGACCGAAGGTAATAAAACAATTCTCAGCTTAAAACGATTTCTATGTCAATGTCAATATCCCCAAGCTAGTATATGCAGAAGGGCTATCGAAGACAAACGTTCTTTACCATTGAAGAACTAAAGCAATATATGTTTGCTCAACCTGCAACAAATTCTTCGCCTCCAAGCCTGAACTAAACAGAAACTAAAGAATAGAAATGGTTTCCTCTTACATGTATATCATATATAATCTATGATATTTCATATACGTGATGTTTGTAGTACCATTATACCATATGAAATTTGACCAATTGAGTGAACTGATCATCACATTTTAATTCAACAAACGATTCCAGCGGCCTGGCTCTATTAAGCCTACTCTTTCGAACCATACAAAGGTTTTGAGGATCGTTGGTAAATTATAAAGTCCCCCAACACGCGGGGCAACAATGTTTTGTTCCCTTGGAAATGATGTCGGTCGGGAAAACGGTTCATGAAATGTTCACAACTAACGAGGATCGAACCATTAATCTTGACAGTTGTTTGAGGGGGGCTTAGTTATGCCACGTACACTATCAAATACATCTCATATAACCTATGATATTGGCAGTTCGACCAGAAGAAGCCAATTCAAGCATTTCTGATATGAAATAGGTAGGGGACTTGGTACATATGCACATAGACCTGTATATTAAATATACAGGTCTATGATATGCACATTTTTAATTTTGAGAGATGAAAAATTAATTCTGTTAAAAAAACATTGATATTTCAACATTATATTTAAGGGGAATTTGAAATTCGATAAAGTGCAGGATAAAGGGTTATATATTATGCATTTACAATGCAAACGGTATCCGTGAATTGATCGGGTGTGAACGGTATCATCATTTGTAATTTACATAAGATCTTGTTTACATGCAAAAGAAGACCTTTGCTCATACATTTTCATTCTGGTGGGTTGCAACAAAATATACACTGCAAATATCTTTGTACTATGGAAAAAGCAACAGCTTAATAAAAATCGGCATAAAATGCAAACTGTATCCTTGCTCGATTTCTGAACTGTACAGAGGTGTTTGCATAGAACAAAGTACATTTAAGAGGCCGACTATAGCGATAAAGTAGCTGGAGTTTGGTGCCACCAAATGCACTAGAAAGTTTTCCTGTATATATTTGTTATCATGTAGAACCAAGTGTCAACTTACCTTGAGGCGGACCGAAATCTCGGTAAAAACTGGAAACGGTATCCTTGCGTGTGACGTAGGGTCCTGGCCGTGTAATACTAAATCATTTGTTTTTTGAAGTGTTATGTTGGATTTAGAATCGATATGTTTGATTTTTTTACATCAATCGATAAATGCTTCTTAGCTACCTGTCAGTAACTGCGAGTGTTCTCAAGGGAGTTCCTGTACGTTTCGTTGCTCTCGTATAGTACTCTTGTCTCAGGCTCTCTCTTGGTGAATTGAACTTTTATCGATTTGATTTTTAAAGTGTGTTATTTTTTGTGCTTTGTACAAGATAAACAATAGGGGGAAGGTTGGGCCCAAAAAACTAGTTTAACCCCGCCACATTTTATATGTGCCTGTCCTAAGCCAGGAATCCTTGTCAAAGCTTTTGTTTGTCCTTGTCTACTATCTGTTTTTTTATGTCCAGAAATGGGTCTTTCTTTGATATTCTAGGGATTTGTTTGAATTGTATTTTTAGTCTTGGGCCAATGCAAGACGGCAAGCAGTGACCTCTGGTCATGTTGAAGACTGCTGGCTGTTTTCCATTGTGATTTTTAAAATTGCCGTTTCTTTAATGTTGGTTGTGTCGCGTACGCTTATTCCACATCTCTTTATCGTCGATTTCAAATCTGACACAACATGTCAAACAATTAATGATTTGGTGATAACACAAAACCTACACACTTGACCGCTGTAATGTAGCCTTTTTTTAGTTATTTGCAAAAAAAACACTGTAATTTACCCCACTGTGTTATTTTTAGGCACGGCAGCCATGCTTTAAGATGCATCGAAAACCACAATAGTTCTAAGCACCAAATACTAAAGAACAACCATACCAAGTTTAGTTTCATTGAGATTTATAGTGTCAGAGATCATGTGAGCTTTAAATGCGAAAATCAGCGCCGCCTGCAATCTTACGTCGCAATTGAATTATTCTCACAACGTGACATTGCATATTTCAAAGTTTTTTTTTTCAAAACACAGATCGTATTTAACATTTCTTCTTATTAAAACAGGCCATATTTTGTAGTTTTATTGGTGTGTAAAGGCGTGGACCCAAGTATATTGTTGAAAATGTGCGCAAAGGTCCACGCTTTTACACACCAATAAAGCTACAAAATATTGCATTCAATGTATATAACTACATTCCGTAAACAAGAGGCTCCCAGGAGCCTGAATCGCTCACCTGGTCTTGATGTTGACCCTATACTTTTGTAGAGCTAAATGAGCTGAACATTTAAGCAAGCAACAGCTTTTCTCTACCTGCCATAGTTTTCATTCTATAGGCCAGAAACACCATTTTTCACCTATAAGGGGCCATAACCCCTATAAGGAGTCATCTGACAACTTCGACCCCAGGGAGACTTTTGTAGAGCTAAATGAGCTGAACATTTAAGCAAGCAACAGCTAATCTCTATCTGCAATAGTTTTCATTCTGTAGGCCAAAAACATGAAAAATCGCTTTTTTCAGGGGCCGTAACCCCTATAAGAGTTCATCTGACAACTTCGACCCTATGGAGAATTTTGTAGAGCTAAATGAGCTGAACATTTAAGCAAGCAACAGCTAATCTCTATCTGCAATAGTTTTCATTCTGTAGGCCAAATACATGAAAAATCGCTATTTTTCAGGGGCCGTAACCCCTATAAGGGGTCATCTGACAACTTCGACCCTATGGAAAATTTTGTAGAGCTAAATGAGCTGAACATCTAAGCAAGCAACAGCTAATCTCTATCTGCAATAGTTTACATTCTGTAAGCCAAAAACATGAAAAATGGCTATTTTTCACCTTTAAGGGGCCATAATCCCTATAAGGGGTCATCTGACAACTTCGACCCTCAGGAGACTTTTGTAGAGTTAAATGAGCTGAACATTTAAGCAAGCAACAGCTAATCTCTATCTGCAATAGTTTTCATTCTGTAGGTCAAAAACATGAAAAAATGCTATTTTTCACCTTTAAGGGGCTGTAACCCCTATAAGGGGTCATCTGACAACTTTGACCAAATGGAGACTTTTGTAGAGCTTTTGATGCTGAATCAGTAGCGTGGCCTCAGATTTCCTCTATCTCTTATACTTTTTGATTAATAAGCCAAAAACAGTAGTCTGACCCCCCTAGTCTATGTTTAGTAACGGCAGCCATGTTTTTTGACAGATCAAAAATCGAAACACATGTTTGGTGCAGGACACCCTAAGGATCAATCATACCAAGTTTCATTCAATTCTGTTCAGTAGTTTCAGAGGAGAAGATTTTTGAAAAATTGTTAACGGACGACGACGACGACGACGACGGACGCCAAGTGATGGAATAGCTCACCTGGACCTTTGGTCCAGGTGAGCTAAAAATATTTAAATGTTTGCACACAATAATTGATAAGATTGCACCAGACTGCATTGTTTTTTTTATTAATCGGCGTAAGTCGTTGCCAAGGTCCCTCGTGCTTGTGAGTTTCATCGAGAAATGAAACTTTATCACATGTTAACCAATCGAAATCGCCGTTATAAATACAAAACAAAAGGAATGTAATTATAAGGCAACAGATTGACGTTTCTTTTAAAATAAAGTCAGTTGGATAATTAAAAACAAGGTGCATAATTCCAAGTTCAAAGAAAAATTAAAAGTATTACAACTGTGACCGAAGAGCCAAATCAGCCGGTTTGACTTAAGGTTTTCTCTTCAGATATTGGGGGACAGACACCATTTGATGGACCACAGTTTGAACACAAACGCATGCCAGCAAGGGACTGTTCACCCATTCAATATTTTTATCTTCTCTTCTCTTCACTGATTAAATAAGAGAAACAGACAAACAGGTAGCAGTTTTGTCAAGTTAATTTTTACCATGTTCATTCATGTTTTAAAGTACTAGGCAACTATTGTCTAAATGATTGCAATATGATCACCGTGTAATGTCATATTTTACAGAGTTTCCATTTGACTAAAAGACTGAACTCATTGTTAATTTGTTTATATGGTTGATTTTATTGTTGGGATTTAACACCCTTTTCGATGCACCGGGGTCATATAGGGCGGTCAGTTTTAATGGTGGAGGAAACCGTGGTACCCGGATAAAACCACCGACATTGGCGGTAGATGACAAAAAGGGAAGTCCCTTTAAGTTAATTACAAACATGACTCGAACACCACCTGAAAGGTGATCGGCTAGTGATCAATAGCGTGGTATTTAAACCAGCGCCTTAGACCATGTACTTTTTTTATGAATAGTGTTAACATCATCCTGTTGATCTAATATTTCATGATTTGTCGAAATTTACAATATCTACAAGAAAAAACAACTTTAATAAAATCAATCCACAACAATCAGAAATAGAACTTCAATGTTTTTACCTAATAGAAAATAAAGAGATGTGGAATAAGTGTACACGACACAGCCCACAATTAAACGGCAATTTAGAAATACCACAATGGACAACCTCCAGCAGCCTTCAACGAGGCCATTTGGCACTGATCGCGGTTCTGCAATTGGCCCATGATCTAAATAAGATGCATATAATTCAAATCCAGCCCTAAAATAGTCACAGATAGACCCCCTTCTTAAACAAGGAACAGAAAACATCAAAAAGACAAGCGAAAGCTTTGTCAAAGATTCCTGGCTTAGGACAGGCACATGTAATATGTGGCGGTGTTAAACTAGTTTTTTGGGCCCAACCTTCCCCCTATCAGTATTCCTAGACAAAGCACAAAAACTAAACACACAATAAAAATCAAATCGATCAAAGTCCAATTCTACTAGAGAGAACCTAAGACAAAAAACAAGAACAAACAAAAGGACGGTAAAGGAACTCTCTATAAAACACTCGCTGTTACTGACAGCTAGCTGAGAATCATCAATCGACTGATGTAAAAAAATCAAACGTATCGATTTTAAATCCGACACCACACTTCAAACAATAATGATTTAGTGAAGTGTCATCACACAAAACCGACACGCTTGATCGCTATAATGCTTAAAAATGACAATAGTAAAAACGTTTATGGAAATTTTAAAGCAAGTATCAAGTTTTCAATATTTCTGCCAAATACTGTAAACCGGGAAATTTTCGCGGCAGTTTTATTTTCGCGATTTTCGCGATGATGTTGCTAGCGTGAAAATTAAACAGCGCGAATAAACTTGTCTTCTATTGTAGTCTATGGACAATAACATTTCAGCGCGAATTTTAAACTTTGTGAACTGAAATTCAGTCGTCATACCGCGAAAATAAGACGGCGCGAAAATTTCCCGGTTTACAGTAACACTAAATTCAAAGATTTAACCAAGATATTCATTTCATATCCTTTCCGTAATAAATTTTGAAGCCAATTTTTCATTTCTATTGGATTGCTTTTAAATTTGTGAGCTTTATAAAAAAACATTTCCATAAAATTCAGGATGTGATATTTCTTTCACTATAAGAAAGTGACGTGTACAATTAAATTTTTAAATAAGAGATCAATACTTGTGGAAGAATTTAGAAAAAGATTTTACTAATTTGTGGTATCGATAACCTTGTTTTAATAATTTTTCAGTAATAAAACGGTTTTATTATTAAAATCAGAAATCCGAGCATAAGTTGTAATTTTGCGTAAATACCTAAACCTACTTATGAAATAACAACAACTGCAACAAAACGGACGAAAAGACGGAACAGGTGATTGTAAAATGGAGGGTGTTGCTAAAAGGCGGAACGGAAAACGGAACGGAAAAACGGAATTAAAAATTAGTTTTGATATAAGATTGAAATTTTTAGTTATACCTCGCAATGCTGTTATTTTCTAACGCCGATAATGATTTTTCACTACTTTACACATTTACTGTTTGACGTTTAAATATGAAAATTTTAATTTATATGTAAATTGACTATTATCAAGCATATACATGTACATGTATAAACTATATAAAGAAAAGGATAAAACATCCTTCGTTGCTATCAAAACATTTTGTAATATATAATCTGCACATTTTTCTTTTGTCACTGCTTAACATTTTCTGACGCACCTGTTTGCAGTTGCTGTAGTTCCGGGGTAAACTTCAATTATTTACTTTATTTAAAACAAATTTAATTTATTTAATATCTTGATCCGAACCTAATTGTAATATTCAGTATGTCGGGGAGACTGGTAGGTATTTGTCGAAAAGAACTTCTGAACATCTGTATCGCTTTCGCCGCTTTAAAAAGTATAAATGCTATCTTTATCAACACTTACATAAACACAACCACAACATTAAGTATATTAAAGTTCAGCCACTTGAAATTATTAATAGAGATTTAAATTTAAGTAAAAGACAGTTTCGTAGAGAAAGACGACTTGCTGAACTTGATTGGATAAAAAAATTACAAACCGCATACCCTCTGGGTCTTAACGATAACATCATGGGACAGGGTAGCATATCAAGATCATCAAACATAAATGTCATGAATTTAGTGATTCCTCGTAAACGGAACAAACGGTCGCATGGTAAACGAATAAATCGTAATGTCAGAAAACAACACCGCTCTGACTCAAGTATTACTGATCTTATTAAAATCTTTAAAAATAATGGACGTCATCATCTGTTTTGTAAATTATGTTCAATACCCATTTCTAAATTAAACAGTATCCGTTTGGAATGTAGTACTATATCTCATGCAAGTCCATTATATGAAGGTGCACTCATCATCTCTTCTTTTTGTTATTATAAACTGTTTCCCAAAATTGAAAACCCAGAAGACCACATTCGACATTTTATAAAATTAACCTACATTAATAGAGGACTTGACTTCATAAATATATCTAGTATATTTATGGATCCTAATATTCAAGAACTCATTCCACCTTATTTTTCTAATACCGAACCACCTATTGTATCTTATAAATAAAAGAAACCTACACGTAACATTATTTTTAACTATACAACAACTACAACTGATGAAGAACTAGACACGAATATTCCTTTAACATGCGACTGTACTAAATCTGATTTCAGATATGCTCCTTGTGATCATGTTGTTACCGGAGACCTTTCAATCGTCAATGACCCAGAGGTTATCAATTTCTTGAAAAAAGGACCAAAGTTTAGACCACCTACTAAAATTAATTGGAATTCCTGCCTAAATTGTATCAAAACTTCCCTTCTCTCTTATTGCAAATCTTGGATCAGGAGAGAAGGGGCCGACTCAAAATCTCTAGACCGTTTTATTAATAAATTTATGGCAATTGTTCAACTCAGAATTAGCCAATTTCAAAATTCATTTGTAGATTTTAGGCCTAATACTTACCTTAATAGAATAAAGTCAAAAATCCGTTTACTTGGTTTGCGATACGTGTTTGTTCCCGCCGACAAAGCAGCTAACAATGTCGTTGTGGTATGAAGAAAGTATTACCTTGAGGTTTTAATGCACGAAATAAAAAATTCGAACACTTTCGTTCCCGTGCATTCGACAGAATCAGGTATCATTGACGATCATATCATAGCGACCACAGCACTTCGAGTTGCCCCGACATACTTTAAGTTACCTACTATGTACTGGATACCTAAATTGCACAAAAATCCATATAAATCTCGTTTTATCTCTGCTTCAAGTAAGTGTTCTTTAACCCATATTTCCAATGTTCTATCACTTACTTTAACTACTATGAAGGAATTTATTATTCAATACTGTGAAAGGGTATTCGAAAACAGTGGAATTAATTATTTTTGGAGTGTAAAAAATTCTCTTGATGTTTTGGACAAGCTTCGTGCTTTTGAAAATACTTTTCATACCGTTGATAGTTACGATTTTTCTACTTTATATACTAACCTTCCACATAATCTGATTAAAAAGAAATTTGAATATTTGGTTAAATGGTGTTTTGACAAATCTAAAAGTGATTATATCTGTTCTAGAGTTTCAAAATCATTTAGTAAATCATTTTTTAGTAACGAGACTCAAAAGGGTTACATCAACTGGACTGATGCAGAAACTATTACTGCTCTAAATTATTTGTTAGATAATATTTACATACGTTTTGGTAAACAAATTTATCGCCAAATTATTGGTATTCCTATGGGTACTAATTGTGCGCCACTTATAGCCGACCTTTTCCTATACTGTTATGAATCACAATTTATGGCTAAATTACAAAAAGACCCGAACAAACAGAACCTAATCGAAACTTTCAATTATACTTTTAGATATTTAGATGACATTCTTGCACTCAACAATCCTTCATTTTCTAATTTTATTACAGATATCTATCCTTCTGAATTAACCTTGAACAAATCTAACGTCACCGGTGATAGATGTCCTTTTTTAGATTTAGATTTAAGTATTATTGACGGAAAATTACATACCAAAGTATATGATAAACGTGACGACTTTACCTTCCCTATTATAAATTTTCCTTTTCTTGAAGGAGATGTTCCACTAGCGCCGTCATACGGGGTTTACATTTCACAGTTAGTAAGATATGCTCGGATCTGCAGTTGTGTTTCTGATTTTAATAATAAAAACCGTTTTATTACTGAAAAATTATTAAAACAAGGTTATCGATACCACAAATTAGTAAAATCTTTTTCTAAATTCTTCCACAAGTATCGATCTCTTATTGAAAAATTTAATTGTACACGTCACTTTCTTATAGTGAAAGGAATATCACATCCTGTATTTTATGGTAATGTTTTTTATAAAGCTCACAAATTTAAAAGCAATCCAATAGAAATGAAAAATTGGCTTCAAAATTTATTACGGAAAGGATATGAAATGAATATCTTGGTTAAATCTTTGAATTTAGTGTTTTTTGGCAGGAATATTGAAAACTTAATACTCGCTTTAAAACTTCCATAAACGTTTTTACTATTGTCATTTTTAAGCATTATAGCGATCAAGCGTGTCGGTTTTGTGTGATGACACTTCACTAAATCATTATTGCTTGAAGTGTTGTGTCGGATTTAAAATCGATACGTTTGATTTTTTTACATCAGTCGATTGATGATTCTCAGCTAGCTGTCAGTAACAGCGAGTGTTCTATAGAGAGTTCCTTTACCGTCCTTTTGTTTGTTCTTGTTTTTTGTCTTAGGTTCTCTCTGTAGAATTGGACTTTGATCGATTTGATTTTTATTGTGTGTTTAGTTTTTGTGCTTTGTCTAGGAATATTAATAGGGGGAAGGTTGGGCCCAAAAAACTAGTTTAACCCCGCCACATATTACATGTGCCTGTCCTAAGCCAGGAATCCTTGACAAAGCTTTCTTTTGTACTTGTCTTTTTGATGTTTTCTGTTCCTTGTTTAAGAAGGGGGTCTATCTGTGACTATTTCAGGACTGGATTTGAATTATATGCATCTTATTTAGACCATGGGCCAATTGCATAACCGCGAGCAGTGCCAAATGGCCTCGTTGAAGGCTGCTGGCGGTTGTCCATTGTGGTTTTTCTAAATTGCCGTTTAATTGTGGGCTGTGTCGTGTACACTTATTCCACATCTCTTTATTTTCTATATATTGTAGCAAAGTGTTTCAAACTTTCATGTAAGATTTTCACGATATTTTTGTTTTTATTTATCGTTGTTAAATATGCGATTTATTTCATTGCATACACTTGAATATTAGGAAAACTGAAATTTTATATTTTATCCGTCAATATGTCATGCCGCTATTATACTGTTTTTTGTTTTGCTATAATCGCATTATACAACAAGACAGGTTTCAATGGAAGAGTGAGGTTTGATGGTCAGGGATGAACCGTCCATTTTGTTTTAAATGCCTGTATCGATTTACTCAGGACCATTGCAATTCTTAAAAGTTGTTAAAGTTAATTTGTATTATTGATGATTCTTTGACTTTCGAAATTATCTTTGCCTATTCCGACTTTACATCTTTCCGGCAATTTCTGAGGCATGTATTTGGCTTTCTCTTAGACATTTGGGATTGATCATCCCAGTTCGCAGTTTTGTCATTACCTTTATAAACATTGAAATGTTGGTAAATGGTGCAGAGTAAAAATAAAATGAACCGTAAAAAGTTGTTTTAGAATATATAAAAAAAACTGTCAAAGTCAAAAATGGCCGGATTTCGTTAAACAGGAAGTAAGTGAGTGACAGACCTAAAATTGAATCCCACGTTATGGGACCCCACCCTGATGCTGTATACCAAATATCAAGTGGCTGCGATATATAGTTGCTGAGAAAACTGTTACAAACATTTCTTCCCCACCCGCGCGCCCGCCCGACATTTATCATTTTATAACCTGGATTTTTCACCCGGGCATAAAAAAACTGACGAATGGTGAAGGGGTATGGAAATTTAAGTCAATGTATGGCGGTATCTTAAAACGTATGTACTTCATTTTGGTGAATTCTGTTCCTAAAACCTCTGGTTTCTTTTTTTAATTAAAATCGATAGGGAAAGAGAACTGACAAAGTACCAATGGAACTTTCATGTAGTCATACATGTAATCATACATGTACTAACATGTTCTAACGTGATTTCCTTACCTCAGATGTGAGTTTGTCATATAACTTTGATGTGCACTTAGTTTCCCAATGGCAAAGCGATTGGTGTGCTGCAATACTTGCTAGTACCCTTCTGTTCAGTCTCGTTGACGTCAGGTACGTTTCTGATTGCAGCTTTCTTTGATGTATGTACGTGTATATTAGTTTTTTTTAATGTTGTCTGTTTCTTTTTGTATCTATTGATTTTGTCTTTGCATTGGTGGACTTTTTATCAAGACATTCGAATGTATAAATTGATACCTTTATGATTCACCCGCAAATTTGCAGTGAGTACATATGGCCGTTGTACGTGTAGGCTAGCTGTCCACAATTTAGCCTCTCTGAGGGACTTTTATCGTTTCTTTTGACTATCCTTGCAAAAACTGTCAAGAGAGAGTCGAAAAATTGGTCCTCTCACGAGGAGCCAACCACGGATCTTGTTCTTAGTGGTACGACTCTTATACCACTACCACCCCGGTCCCCGATTCATGTCATGTGCAGACTTGAAATATCAGTGCAAGAACAATATATAGAAAATGACGTGATGTGGTATAGGTGTATTAAAGTGTAAGTTTGCGATTTTTTCAAAATTTGTACATTGAAAGACTATCATATAGAAATAACAAACATGAATACATGAATCAGCGGCAATAAAAAAAAAACGCTGAGCCTACCTTTAAGTTTATTTTCTCAATAATATCTAAATAATGACATGGAACCTTATCTGTTTTTCTGAATATTAAAAGAAACTAACGCGGTGCGTGGTTTTGAAAAGCTAATTAAGTGCCATTCTCTGTAAGAATCAGGCAATGGGTGAACCATGATTAAAAAGACACACGAGTTTGACTTCAAAATACTTTTCAAAATGCTTTAAAAGTAACAAAAAATGCATTGGCACTTTTTTTTAAAGTCAGTAATTTGAGATATATTTTGGTTGAAATGCATATAAAATTTGAATCTAAGGGAGATAACTCTGTCAAGTCACACTAAATTCCTATCATTTCAACAGAATTCTTTCCATCCTCTGACACTCAAGACAACAACTAATGTTTGTTTCTTCATTAGAAGGATATTTTGAAGGACAATTTATTGTCAAAACCGTGTGTTTTTAAAATCATGATTCAAAGTTTTTAAATTTTGCCTTATTCTTACAGAGAACTGCACTTAATATCTTAATTCAATATTTCATACATGTTTATGCATTAACATCAAGAATTCAATTTTTTAACTAGTGAAAACCCATTTTCCGTTCCGTTTTCCGTTCCGCCTTTTAGCAACACCCTTAAATGGGGAGGGGGTAAAATGAAAAAGAGTTGCATTCAAAGGAAAATTGAAGTAATTATGTTTTCAAACACGATAAACATTTTGTTTTTTTTCAAATGACCAGTTGACCAGGTTTTTTTTAGGAAATGCAACAAAGAATTTGAAAGACACTAGTGAGGTATAAGGAAGCAATAAATAAGGAAAGATGTGTAATATTGTATGTTTGTATGGTCATTTTATCAGTATATGTTTCTGTATTATTTGTATGTAACCCGGAATTGTACCCGTCTTCGGACGGAAGTTTTTAAATAGTTGAACATAAAAATATGATGGACGTTGAAACGTGTTCTCTTCTCTCTCTCTCGCACAGAAGCAAGCCCTACCTTGTGACAGATGTTACTATTTTCAAAAATTTCAAATGGCAAATGGTGGCCATTCTAGATATTTATATAAAAAAAGAAATAGTCAATCGATTTCAAATATATACGCAGATTTACTAGTGGTCATCTAAATTATAAAATTAAGCAGCAACAATCAATCAATCAGTCTTTATCATCATTTCATGTTTATGGAAAAAAGAAGGAATGGGTAAGATCGGCCGCAGAC
Organism: Arcuatula senhousia; assembly: GCA_963971305.1. Classification (NCBI taxonomy): domain Eukaryota; kingdom Metazoa; phylum Mollusca; class Bivalvia; order Mytilida; family Mytilidae; genus Arcuatula; species Arcuatula senhousia. Next base: position 22,792,176 of record OZ020303.1, on the reverse strand, counting down.
AAATATGGTTAATTGGGACACCTGTTATGAGACCTTAAACAGCCACAAAGGCAAAATATAGAAAACTATGTCAAACAATATATTAAAATGATTAGAATAAAATATATTTCGAAGAAACAAGGGAGATATTTCATGTCAAATAAAGGTAATAACAAAACTACCGAACTTGAATGATCAATCTCATAATCCAGAGAAAATGACAAAAACGAATCAGCCATACCGGAGAATTGGTGGACCCATAGATTAAAATGGTTTGTAAAGTAGGCAAAATGTGAGCTTGCGCTCCCCTAATTTTATTGTTGTATTTCAAATATATTGTAAAACATTTATTTTGATCGGATACAAAAGGATCTGAGTTCTTATACTTTTCTTAGAGAAGATTTTATGATAATTACGATATTGCTTTTCTTATATTTTCTATAGTAAATTTGATAAAAAATTGAGCCTATATATTGCGAAAACAAACATGAATTTATATACTAGAAATATCATAGATCTTAATTTTTTTTTAACTGCCAATCTTGAGTTTGAAGCTAGTTTTGGAATCAGCTGTCTTAACTTACCTAATGTCTTCTATAGAGGCTCATACGAGTCGTTATATAACAGAAAAGTTTGCTTTTTACGTGTGAAGAATTTGACGTTTTTGCCACACGTTGTATATTTTGCGGTCAGATGTCCTCCATTACAGCCTTATGATTCTAATATACAATATGACAGGGCTATCCCCTTTGAAGTTGTGAGGATCACAAAAAACCCCGTTTTTTTTTATGCAAAGCGGCACGACCCGGCGGCATGTTCTTTGTGATCTTAAGTAAACATTTACCGACAAGCTTAGTGCCTTCGAACGTATTAGCCTGACAAAGACCCGCACGGGGGAGATGCACCGATGTCTAGGTTTACAAAACTAGTGATCTTGACACCCCAAAATCAATAGACTTTTTTGTTATCTCATAAGCCCGTGTGCGTTCTGGATATAGTACAGTTCCACAGTAGCGCCACAAGCTTGTCAGCAAAAGTTCAATAAAAGCGCATACAATATATAATACAATATACTAGTATCCTACTCACAGCTTTCTACTTCATAATAATGTTTCATATATTCATCATAAGGTATGTTACAGGCTGCAAGGCATCCCTGAAAAGAAGACGTATCTTCACAACATATTTCTTTGTGTCGCTTTCTTAAACCATTACAGTTGCTATTACAATTTTCCCATGTACTCCAGGAGTAAAGATGACACCATGGTTTGCCATCGTTGCATTGTGCATGAATGTACGGAAGAAGTAATACAAAAGCATATAAAATTCCGTATAGCCACATTTCAGATTAATTTTAATATAATCAAATGCTTTGCATTTTATCGACATAAATGTGTCTTATCACTTTAGGGTAATCACAGAAGACATTAGGATTAAAACAAAATGATTTTCTCCCCTGTAAAGATTTTGTGACAGCCAAATGATTACTTTAAAAATCAAGCCTTAATTCATTTTAACACACTTAAATGATTATACCTATGGATCTATAAAGAAGTAACTGGAAATAAAATCAATAAAGATTTTTAAAAAATTACGAATTGAAAGGGTAACTTCAACAATCTTTGAATGTTAGCGTCTAACAGAAACTGTGATAATAAAAGTAAATTGATAATAAAGCAAACAATTCCTAGTGCTGACTGTGTTATGGATGCCCTACACAAAAAGTCTTTAAAACAACACATTTTTGACACTGTACCTAACGCACCATCTTTTAAAACCCCAAGATACCAAAATTTATTTAAATCCAAGCATTTTGACAATTTTCACATTTTCAGACCTGAAAAATAACATTATTGTAAAAAAACGTATAGCTTCATTTTTTTGGTATTATAAAGCTTTCTTTACTCTATTCACCTACAAAATTTCAGAATCCTGTGCACCTAGGTAACCGAGTTATCGCAATGTCCTATAGTTGCACCATATCCTGTTTCCATGGAAACGGTTCCAATTTGAAAATTCCGATTATTGCATGCCCACATCTGAGAACCCCCTTCAACCATACACACAGAGAACCATTGAGTTGTTTACGAAAAACCTCCGGATGAGAAAAAAAACCCTAGAGTAAAAACAATATATCTACCAAACAGTGTTTTTTGAGAAATAATAATGAAGAAAAGCTAACACAATTGGTTTTGTTACTGCTAGATCATATCCTAGATAATTTTAATTCCATAGCTTGAAGCGATTAGATTTTGAGGTGCTTTTTTTCTTATACGGGACAAAATTTCTATTATTATGTAATTATAATAATTATTATTAAAATATGACTTGGACTCTTTCAGCTGTTTCATCCGGACAAAATTACAAGTATACACCCGGAAAAAAGTTAAGCACCCCTAGACTACATTGTATTTATGCTTTTCAATAATTTGTAATTATTTTTAATTTTCATGATTTTAGTCAGATCTAATTCTTCGATATAAGATTTTAAGGGTGTGAGCGTTCGGTTAAAAAGCACATTTTCGGCTTTTATAGCGGCAAATACATGTAACTCTTTAAGAAATTAGTCGCCAAATTAAACTGGCAGGATGAGACAAAGAGTTCCAGCAGTCATTTGTTCTAAAGGTAGGCATACTCGAAATTGACCATTTGACGATACAGTATCAATCTTTTAATTATGATATACATGTTCAAGCGGGATTGACAATTTCATAACATATTTGAGCTTCAGGTGACCACACTTTTTGAAGGCCATGTTTATATGTATGTACAAAAGTTATCTTTTTTGCAATGTCATGTCGTGTAAATAAAAAAAAAGTCGTTTTGTTTGATACAAGCATGCTTATAATTGTGCTTGGTAAATATATGCTGTTGGCTTAGTTACGACCCAGAGCAGAAATTAAGATGAGATATATGCATGTTATGAAAAAATATATATACATGTATGTTCAATGCAAAAACTAAACACAGTATGGCATCACACACACACACACACACACACACACACACACACACACACACACACACACACACACACACACACACACACACACACACACACACACACACACACACACACACACACACACACACACACACACACACACACACCCACCCACACACACACACACACACACACCAAAAAAAAACCCAGCAGAAATATCAAATTTTGTCCGCGCTCCGAACTTGAGAAAATGTGATAAACCATGCATACGGTACAATCTTGACAATTTTCTGCCCCCTTAACAAGACCATGACAAAATCTAAAAAATGAGTACAGCTAATATAAACAGAACAGCAAAACTTTATCGTCATGTTCAATATCTTTAGCTCACCACACAGTTTTATACTGAAATAAGGGTTATATTTTAGATATTTTAGAAAAAGTCCCTTGTACACACCATGTCCTTGTTAAAATACTTCGTTTTGTAAATTGCATTTAGGAATAAATAAAACTTTTGCCGGTCATATAAAAGGCCTATATATATATAGAGAGAGATACATCAAAGTGTGTTCATGTTAACATATATTACATACAATGTATATTGAAAATAATAAAGAATATAAATTATATGTCCAGACCGGAAGCAGGAAGATTACTCCGTCTAGATTAAAAGTTTAAAATGCCCAAAATACCCTTTTTTATCATGCTTTTCTTTTCGCACAGCCATGTAAACAAATTCATACATTTGTCAAAAATGAATCAATGATATTCAAAATGAGTGAATCTTTAGGTTTCATTTGATTGCACACATGCTTCCATTATTTACCCAATAAAACTTTGACAATTACAAACAATTATACTGCCTTTTTCATTTTTATTGGACTATATGAGGGAGGGACCAGTTGACCCAGAAGGGGTAAATGAGACCTAGAGAAAATCTAATGCAACCTCCCTTCTTCAGCATCAACAGCTCTACAAAAATCTCCATTGGTTTGTAGATGTTAGATGACACCTAAAAGGGTTATGGACCTTTGAAGGTAGAAAAAAGCTTTTTTTTAATGTTTTCGCCACATAGAATGAAAAATTTTCACCCTACCTAATGTATAATTGACATTTAATTGTGAGGTGGTCGCAAATGGTACAAATTAGGACGCCTCAAACTTTGCAAGGTAAGAAAAACATCATAATGAAATGATTATTTATAAAAATAATATTGGAGTACTATTCTTTTTAAATTCGGACCAGTCATTTTATAGTTGGACGTGTTTTAACAAGATAAAAGGAGGTGTCCTGAGCGTATAAGGTCGTTTTTTCTTTTTTAAAATGTTTTAAATAAAGATTTAACTTGCTTAAAAATATGATTTTCGATGAAAAAATAAGGAACTTAATTAGAGCTTAATACGCTGAAATTTTATACCTCCAACAGCTTTTTGTTTCTGTAATAGTTTTTTTTTTTTCTCAAAAGGTGAAAGAACATGAAAAACGCTATTTTTACCTTTAACCCCTATAAGCAATCGTTTGCCGACTCAACCCAACAAATCTTTTGTAGAGCTTTCGATTCTGACGATTATAAGATCCTTTGGATTTTTTTAATCATATTCTCTGAGTTACAATCCAGTTTAAATGATTTTACCCTCCCTATGTTCTATTTCAGTACATGTAATTTATCGATTTCCCTTAAAATGAAACCGTTTGTTGCCAACGTCATACATCATTCCTTCCCTCATTGGTTCAGAGGTTTAAGAGGAGAAGAATTTTGAAATTCTGTACATACGACTGCGGAAGAATAGTGATGGGCATAGCCAATATGTCCAGGTGAACTAAAACAAGGATGTTGATTAAAATTAACATGAAATGATTATATAAATGGCTTCAATTTTAAATTAGCTGATGCCAATGTTGGTTGTCAGCTTAATGGTTATCCTATAAATAACTTCAGCTATGTTGATGACATGTGTATGATAAGTCCATCTGTTGCTAGATTAAAGAAATATTTGTCAATTTGTGAAGAATATGCTGTTGAGCATGATATCATTTTTAGTGCTAAAAAGCCTATGTGTATGATTTTTTTAAAACTAAAACTATGAAGATTAATAATGCACCGAAGTTTTATTTTCGAATTTGTTGATAAGTTTAAATATTTAGGGCATATGATTTATAATGATTAGAATTATCATGGGTTATGTATACAGTTGCAGTGCTTCTAATACGTTGTTACAAATGGGGTCTTATTTTTAAAGAATGTATAAGGAAATATGTTAATAGTTTGTTTTAAAGGTTGAAATGTTCTGATAGTTTAGTTATTGCTAAACTGAATAGTGAATTATTGTTTAATTCAAAGTTATTGCAAAGCTGATATACCGAATTATATATGTAAACTTATATTTTTTATTTCATTTTTGTGAGACTCATATAATATCAAATATTACATAAATTAATGTTATGTAAATATATATGGACCTATTTTTTATGTGTCTGAAATAAAGGTATCTATTTATTTATTTATTTATTTATATATAATTAAGTAGAATTTGGACACTGGAAAGTGGGGAATAGTTAGGCCTATTTTAGAGGGTCCCATGATTACCTCTGCATCAGTGTTTAACGTAAAAGTAACATGTCATTTTTTAACTTCAGCTCTATGTGTAGTTTAAACTTACTATAGGCTGGAACATAGACTAATATCTATAATTCGAAGTTGAACCATAGCAAGTACACCCAGCTTCTTATAGACTTGAAACATACTTTTAAAGGAATATCTCATCCTGACTTTTATAGCAATGTAGTTTATAAAGCACAAAAATTCAAAAACAACCTTATGGAAATTAAAAACTGGCTTAAAAACCTTTTGAAAAAAGGATACGAATTCAATGTTTTAGTAAAATCTTTGCATTTGGTATGTTTTGGCAGAAATATTGATAGCTTGATAGTAACTTTAAAACCTTAAATTTTCACTTTGTATCCACTGTATTATTTATAAGCACCACAGCGATCAAGTATGTCGGTTCTGTATGGTGATACAACTCTTAATCATTCATTGTTTTGACGTGGGGTGTCGGATTTAGAACTGATGTATTTGATTCTTTTACATCAATCGATAAATGTTTCTTAGCTAGTTGTCAGTAACTTCGAGTGTTCTCAAGAGAGTTCCTCCTAGTCTTGTTGTTTTCGTACAGTATTTTGTCTTAGGTTCTCTCTTGTTGAATTGAACTTTTGTCGATTGAGTTTTACAGTGTGTTTTATATGTAGCTTTGTGCAAGCTTATCAATAGGGGGAAGGTTGGATCCAAAAAACTAGTTTAACCCCGCCACATTTTATATGTGCCTGTCCTAAGCCAGGAAACTTTGCCAAAGCCTTTGTTTGTCCTTGTCATTCTATGTTAACTGTTTTATGTCAAGAATTGAGTCTTTCGTTGATGATTTAGGGATTGGTTTTGATACTTTTGTATTGTATTATAAGTCTTGGGCCAATGCAAGACGGTAAGCAGTGACCTATGGTCATGTTGAAGACTGCTTGCTGTTTTCCGTTGTGATTTTTTGAATTGCTGTTTGTTTATGTTTGTTGTGTCGCGTACACTTATTCCACATCTCAATAACGTATATTATAATATACCATTCTACTTCTTTTGGTAAACGCACTACTGTGTCGTTCTATATGTTTGTTAATAAAGGTAATAACAAAACTACCGAGCTTGAATGATCAATCTCATAGTCCAGAGGAAAATGACAAAAACGAATCAGTCATACTGGAGAATTGGTGGATCGCAATGGTCCTGACTTGATACAGGCATTTCAAACGAAACGGTGGGTTAAACCAGGTTTATGGCTCCAAACCTCCCTCTTCCATTGCAATCTTCAAGTCCATAATATACACAGTTACATAGAATAGTGTGACACTGTGAAATTTGCTTAACCCGTAATATATAGTTACGTAAAAGTATGACACTGTAAAATTTTCTTAGAATTGTGTTTTATAAGTCGAACATAATAGGACATGAAAATTATCATGAACAAAATACAGAAGCTTTTGTCTGGAACTTTGTTGTAATTTTTATTTGAGAAAAACAAAAAATCAAAAGAATTAAAGATCGCAATGGTCCTGACTTGGTACAGGCACTTCCAATGAAGTGGTGGGTTAAACCAGGTTTTATGGCGCCAAACCTCCCTTTTCCCTTGCGATCTTAGGATCCAGTAATGACCATAGAACACAACATAGTTGTGAGACACAATATGGATATTGATCATCTAAGTACTGCAGACAGGTTAACCTTAACCAACCTCTTTATCTATATTTCATGTTACAGACGACAACACTCGATCAATTTAGAGTGTACTGTTGGAACACTTACTTTTTACCATTTAACCCTGTAAATATTGTCATTGTGATAACATCATTATAATATCTATATATAGCAGGGCAATATTTAGCAAGATTCGAAGTTTTGAAAATTTTAGACCTCGTCAACATTCAGTGTACCTGAGCATGTAATGGTTGAACAAGTATAACTTGTTCATATCCAATTTAAACTTCAAGCATATGTGGCAATAATTTTGTGCATAGTTTTCGTTACCGAATGAGCTATTTAAGTTTTATATTTATTATTCCGATAATAAGAAGAATTAAAATTTTTATTGAAGAATTTTTTTCTCTTAATTAAAAAGTATTGTTCTCGACAACACACTGTTCATTTTTAAACTACACATTGGACAGGATGCTATTGTAGATACAGAAAATGTGTTGCTTGCTAAAACTTTCACATCATTGAGCTATACAAAAGTCTCCATTTGGTCAAAGATGTCAGATGACCCCTTATAAGTTATGGCCCTTTATAGGTCAAAATACAATGTAATTTTTTCCGAAAAGGATTGTGAGCGAATAATGAATCATCATGAAATAAAATGACAACAAAGTTCCAGACAATAAATTTTGCTACGCCTGACGCGCGTTTCGTCTATTCAAGACTCATCAGAGGCGCTCTTCCAAAAATAATGAAAATTCCAAACACTTTATGATTATGAAGAGCATAGAACAGTTAAACCAAAAATACCAAACTGGGGAACCAAATTATTACTTAGATAATCAACTTTTGTCTGGGGTAGGAAGAACCTTAGGGTTTAGACAATTTTGAAATTTAAACGGATAACTTTAAGCTTTGATGTGTTCTCCTACACAAAAGTGTTGGTGCCGGAGTGGGCTAACCTCGGGATATTAAAACTCCACCAGCAGTGCTAACCTTCACGTGTGTTCGAAATACAAATGACAACAAAGTTCCAGACAATAGCGTTTTTAGTGTTTTTTTTATGTTTTTGCCTTATAGAATGAAAATTATTGCAGATATAGTCTTGTGTTACCGCCCCTGATTTTCCCTTGTACTTCAAAATCTAGGGACTTGTAATTGGTAATAAAAAGTGGATTTTTTCCTGCATGAGCGTGAGTAAAACATTTCGATACAAGATTCCGATTCCGAAAAAAATGTGGCCGCCCCTATATACCTGTAAATTGCCTGAAGCGAAGCAAAAATGAGAAACTTTTGCACCATAAATCATATTTCAATGCGCGATTTGAGGTTTTTAGATCAACGTCCGATTTGATGTTCTCAGACCGACGTCCGATTTTATGTTCACAGATCAACGCACGATTTGATGTTCTCAGATAAACGTCTGATTTCATGTTCTCAGATTGACGTCCATTTTGGTCTGCGATTGACGTCTGGATTTTTAATCCTCAATTCGACGCTCATTGAATTGCGTGAAATAATATAATATAGTATAATGTAATAGCTTTTTTGCATGACTTTTTGGATTTGTATACTTCTCTGATGACAAAAAAAAATGATGAGAATCGTATCATTACATAAGATAAATAACTATAACTTAAAGTGAAGACCTTTGTAAAGAATGACAGACCAAGAGAAAAAAAAATTTGCCTTAAAAAAGACTAGAAATAGCAAATACATGTAGAAGGATGCAGTGTCTTACATGCATTTTTATTAACATACACCTGTATCAGTGTAATGAGATAAAAAAACACAAATTACTTCTGATGCGTCTTGTAGAGACGAAACGCGCGTCAGGCGTAGCAAAATTTATTGTCTGGAACTTTGTTGTCATTTTTATTTCGAACACACATGAAGGTTAGCACTGCTGGTGGAGTTTTATTTCCCCGAGGTTAGCCCGCTCCGGTGCCAACACTTTTTGTGTCGGAGAACACATCAAAGCTTTAAATTATCCGTTTAAATTACAAAATTTTCAAAACCCTAATGTTCTTCCTACCCCAGACATAGGTTGATTATCTAAGTAATAATTTGGTTCACCAGTTTGGTATTTTTTGTTTTTCTGTTCTATGCTCTTCATAATCATATAGTGTTTGGCATTTTCAATATTTTTGGTAGAGCGCCTTTGATGAGTCTTTAAGAAACGAAACGCGCGTCAGACGTAGCAAAATTTATTGTCTGGAATTTTGTTGTCATTTTTATTTCATGATGATTCGAAAAAAACTACATTGAAAGACGCCATAAACTAGTGAAAGTTTTTGAGTGCACGCTTCCTCAACTGATATCTGTTGAGTTCAAAGACAATCATGTTGTCTCAACACTTGTCCTCTTGAACTGATGTCTTTTGTGTACAATATTTCCCTCTTCGCCACAGCCGAAAAAAACACAGTAAATAAACGTTATTATCTTTCCACAATGGAACTGGTTCCTTTTTTTTGGATAAGTGTTACACATCAATAAATTCCTTAAATCCAAAATAATCTTTATTACAATATTGGACTTCTTTATCACAGATTACCTTTCACAAATACGTATTGGTATTACTTTATCTGCTTATGTATGGTATCATGTCAATTTGTGATTTTTATAATATCCATGTTACATAATTCATTGCGTCCTGTAAAGATATTGATATTTACTGCAGTGTGTTATCTAGTACTATAAAAGGACACAATATTACCAAATGGGAAACAAACTAACAATTTTCCAATCTTCAACTTCTCCTTCTTTTGTAGCAATTTTTCGTCCGCTCAGGCTAAACGGTCACAAGAAAGAATTTCATTAATTAAAAGTAATAATCAATGTCCAAGAGAAAAGACAAAACATTGAATAAATACCGGAAAAAGTAAAGTTAGCAGTTGTCCTGACTTTCGTACAGGCATTTGAACAATAATGGTGGGTTAAACCAGGTTTTATGGCGTGCCAAATTTCCCTCCTTCATTTCTTAGTGTCCGATAGTAACAGAAAACACAACACTATTGTGAAGATATAACAGGGATATTCAGATGATCATCTCAGAACAACAATCAGCCAAAAACTAGTAAATCATCATTTTGATTTTTTCCACTAGCGGCTGGTACTTAAGGAAGAATTTTTAGATGTCGTTTTAGGCGTATTCTCTTTTAACCCTGGTCTATAAGTCGGTCAATGAGACAGCAGTGTTGTATCGAAAAACCTGAACAAAAATCTGAAAAACATGTAGCCAATTCTTCATAGAAAAATATTTAGTTACTTTTTTTTACGGATCACAGCTGATCCATGAATTCAGAATCTGTGGGAAACTCATAATTTCATTGACAGAGCATCACGTCTGACACAAAAATTGCCAACACTGGCTAACGTTGATCCTCCATTGTCTTTACTCTAGAAAATGTATGGAATACATCACGTGCTCGTAGATAAATATGGGATTTCTATGTCTCAGGTGAGTACAGATTTTGGTTTGTCATGTTTTTTTGTGTGTGTCCCCCTGTACACAAGACTATTAATTGGTGATTGGTAAAGCAACAGACGTTATGCACCCAGAAAACACTCCTTATCATTGTTGACCACCTTAGTTAACTATCGTTACGACTTGAGATCGTGTTATTAATTGCTGTTTGATTGTTTTTGTGTTGTCTATGTTTTCGCATTGTTTCCATTTGCGTTCACTTGAAGATCATTTAACTACTGGAAAGGACAAATGACAATATTAATTTAACAACAAAAACATTTACTGAACTATTAAAAAGTTTCAGTATTTTAATGCATTCAATCAAGTGAAATTAAAATTGTGTTCAGTAAAATCAAAACCATTAAGGTGGCTCGAGGGTTTTCTACTGGGCATCTTTTTGCACATATTCACTCCAAGGAACACGCGTATCAAGCCAGGTAATTTTTACTTACACGTTATATAGACGAATAGAGTCAAAAGATTTTACTTACATGTTAAGAATTTTTAATAACCCTTATTTTATGTCGTATGGAAAGCCGTAGCGGATTTCCGCATTAACAATTTATTTACAATTGGTGTCAATGGGAAATGTTAAGGTTTCATGAGTTTGACAATACAATAATTTTACGAACGTACAATTTATATTTCGAACGAGCGAAGCCTTAATGATTTTTAAGACAAGTTATTTCATTAGATTTGCTTAAATAAGTACATGTATAAAGTTAATGCAGTTGATTATAAGAGAAATCTTTTGGTGATTTAGTAAAAATTACCTGGACTTGCGTGTTCCTAGGAGTGATATTGGTATTTTGTACAAAGAAGCAAAGGTGTACCAAAGGGGTGACCAAGATAATAAAACTGTTAAGACAAAGACAAACCCAGTAGACAAAAATTTATCATAACGAAACAAACCACACAATAACATAAAACACACACACACATAACAACAAAACTGCATTCAGCAAGGCGAACTCAAGTCGAAACGAGAGTGAACTCTGGTGCTCCGGGAGAGTAAGCAGTTCCTTCTTTTTTCATACAATTTCGAAAAGATCTGGAAAAGGGACTTTCCTTCAGATTATTTGCTGATTCTTTAGTCATGATAGTAGGAATTTTTCTATAGGTGCCTCTATAATTTTTCTTCCTATATATTCTATATAAAAATATTGACACTGTGCTATTTTTAAAGGCCATGTGAGCTTATGCCATCACTATGCGTCCGTCGTCCGTCGTCTGTCGTCGTCCGTTAACAATTTCAAAAATCTTCTTCTCTAAAACCACTGAACCAATGTAGCTGAAACTTTGCAGAAATGACCCCTTATAGGGGTTACAGCGCCTTAAAGCCGAAAAAAGTGTCTTTGGCCTATAGAATGAAAACTATTGCAGATAGGAAAAAACTGTTGCTTGCTTAAATGTTCAGCTCAATAAGCTCTACAAAAGTCACTGTTGTCAGATGACCCCTTATAGGGGTTACAGCCCCTTAAAGGCAAAACATAGTGTTTTTGGTCTTTAGAAGGAAAAAATATTGCAGATAGAGAAAAGCTGTTCCTTGCTTTAATGTTCATCTCATTTAGCTCTACAAAAGTCTCTGTAAGGTCAAAGTTGTCAGATAACCCCTTAAAAGGGTTACAGCCCCTTAAAAGTTGAATAATGGTGTTTTTTGCTTATTTAGAATGAAAATTATTGCAGATAAAGAAAAACTTTTGCTTGCTTAAACATTCAGCTCATTTTGCTATACAAAAGTCTTCATGGGGTTGACATGAAGACCAGGTGAGCGATTCAGACTCCTGGGAGCCTCTTGTTATTTGATATTTTTTATCTATGCATTAGGGTGTCAATGTGCCAAAAAATTAAAAAGATCTATAGTACATTTCTAATAGCCCAAGACACCTTAACATGTTCAGTGTAAACAAGAATTGTCAAGTAAACTTTGTCAAAAAGATTTTAAAATGTTAACTTTCAATATCAATCCTAGGCTAATGAATATAATGGGTGTTTACAAGACAAATTATCGCCATGCAAGCAAGAGATACGGGTTTTAAGCTCAAGTTGCCTCCATTGTTGACTACAAAGGGACTTAATCACTTTTGAACAAATAATGGATGAAGAACTGGATATGAATATTCCTATTTCAAGCGACTGTATTAATTCTGATTTTAAATATGTTCCTTGTGATCATGTTGTTACCGGTGACCTTACCATCGTCAAGGACCCAGAGTTAATTAATTTCTGAAAAAGGGCCCAAAATTTAGACCCCCTCAAAGATCAATTGGAATTATTGCTTCGATTGTATCGAAACTGTGCTTCTCTCTTACTTTAAATCGTGGATCAAGAGAGAAGAAGCAGATCTCCTGACAATTTTATAAACTCAGAATAAATCGTTTTTAAAACTCCTTTGTAGAATTTTGGCCAAATACATATCTTAAAAAATTAAGTCAAAAATGGGTTCAATCTGTTCACAATACGTTTTGGTTCCCGCAGACAAAGCTGTCAATAATGTGTCAACACTTTTATTCTCGTACAATCTACAGAGTCTAGTGTTATTGAGGACCATATTTTAAATACCACATCACTACGAGCCGCTCCTACATACAATAAACTACCTACAATGTACTGCATTCCTAAATTACACAAAAATCCTTATAAATCTCGTTTCATATCTGCTTCAAGTAAGTTTTCTCTCACTAATATTCCTAAATGTCTATTCTGATGATAAACACCGGTGTATTACAAAAAAAAAATACTAAAACAAGGATATCGTTACCACAAACAAGTGAAGTCGTTTACTTAGTGTTATCATAAACATCTATTTAACTGGACACGTCGAATTTTGATTGTAAAGGGAATTTCACATCCCGATTTCTACGGTAATGTTGTTTATAAAGCTAATAAATTCAAACACAATCCTTTGGGAATGAAAATTGGCTCAAAACTTTATTGAATAAAGGTTATGAAATGGAAATTGTAGTAAAATCTTTGAATTTTAGTCTTCTTTGGTAAAAATATTGATTATTTGATATTTACTTTAAAATGTTAATTGCCTTTTTTTATACTTTTTTATATTTATGTCATTTTTGAGCATTATTGTGGTCAAGTGTGTCGGTTTTGTGCGATGATGCATTATCAAATCAAAAATTGTTTTACGTGTTGTGTCGGATTTAAAATTGACATACTTGATTTTTTTTAAAGTCGATGGATGCTTCTTAGCTAGCTGTCAGTAACTTCGAGTGTTCTCAAGAGAGTTTCTCTACGTCCCGTTAATTACTTGTTGTCCTTTTGTCTCAAATACTCACTTGTTGAATTGAACTTCTGTCGATTTGATTTTCCCTGTGTGTTAGTTTGTGCTTTGTTATTGATTATCAATAGGGGGAAGGATGGCGCCAAAAAACTAGTTTAACCCCGCCACATTTTTAATGTGCCTGTCCTAAGCCAGGAATCTTTTTCAAAGCTTATGTTTGTATTTATTCGAATTTATGTTAATTGATTTTTGTCAAGAAGAGGGTCTTTCATCACTTTAGGCTTGGGCTTGAATCATATGTAGTTTATTTTCAATCCAGGGGCTAATTGAAAAACAGGGAGCAGCGACCGCTGGTCACATTGAAGGCTGCTGGCTGTTTTCCATTGTGGATGTTTTGAATTTACGTTTATATTGTAGGTTGTGTCGCATACACTTATTCCACATCTCATTTTCTTCTATTCTTTATTTGTGCCAAAATGTCATCATTACAATCAATTAATGTAAAAAATCTTAAGAAGCAAAGAGGTACCAATGGGGCATTCAAGTGTCAAAAGTCCGAAAGGGCAACGACAAAACCGGTAAACACGAACAATAACAGCACGAAGAAGCATAAAACACAAAATCAACCGAACGAAAATCAACAATACGAACTAAAGTCCGGAAGAGTAATCGGTTCCTGTCTGCTATAGCACACCCATCACGTTGATTATTTCCAATTCAATGTGTCAAATCCGGTAATGGTAGACAAAACAAATTTCTACGACAAACTGCACTCATTTGAGAGATAGAATTCCCATATTTGTCTACGAGTGCACGGTGTCTTCTGTAAAATATCTTGGTGAAGACTACAACCGTGGAGCAACATAACCTTGTGTCAGCAATTTCTGTGTTAAACGTGACGCTCTTCCAAGGAAATCGATGTTATTCCCGCAATCTCTGGAGTAACGAATCAACTGTGAAACGAAGACTCCATAAGTAGGAACGGACGGAATGTTGCTACACAAAAAAGGGGAAGTTAACGACTGGAAAGTTGAAGTCATCACGTTCGTCATAGAGATTTGTTGAAAGTCTTCCTTGAGAGTCTATTTCGAGATGTAGATCTAAATATGTAGCAGACTTCCTAGAATCCGTTTTGTCTTTTATCTCAAGCTCCTAGGGATATAAGAGATTCACCAAATCGAGAATTGTTTAGTGAAAGGATCTCATCAATATAACGGAACGTGAGGTTGAAAGAGAAAGCTAGTCTACATACGAGAAAAGATTGTAAGAAGTCTGCTTCATTTGAATGTAGAAACAATAGAAAATAATGAGATGTGGAATAAGTGTACGCGACACAGCCCACAATCACCAAGCAAATGTGCACTATTAGTGTCCATTCAAATCCCCATTGTTTGCTGAAAAACACGTCCCCCAAACTGAACAAATATGTTGTCGATAAGAAAATTGAGCATGTCGACTATTTGGGCCTCTGTATATTTGTAACTTTTCCTAGACTCATTGATGACAAAGTCATTTGTACCTGCGTTTTCCATTCTTATTGAAAAAGCTGCGTTTAATCAGCTTTGCCGATCGTGATTTGAGTTGTTCATATGGAATAGAAGTGTAAAGAGTGGAGTTTTTCGAAAGCTTGATGATGTTGCAAGATAAAACTGAAAGTTCTTTCGAATTCTTCAGGATCCACGTTTGATCGACATCATTTCTAGAATAACAACAATCGTAATATTTCTGGAGGCAGGATTTTATTGCCGTTAGTATTGAAGTCAACAGAACTGAAATAGGTTTAGTGATACATTTTGCTGTTTATATGTTTTTTTTTTAATGTAATTTAGGAATCAAATAAAGGGATGAAATGTCATCATTGTCAGCATCAACAGAGAGCCAGAAGGAGGAAATGACAGATTTGTGATTGTCATTAATTTCTTCCTTAGACCGTGTTGAAGCTGTGTACATGTATGTGGTGCTATTGCTGGTACAACCATAGTTGATCAGCTGTCAAGCAGTCAATATAGTGTTTCTTGCACATAAAATGCAGATATTTGGTGTTTGTCTGCAGGTACAAAACCCAACCCTGTGACAAACCAACATCTGCACTAATCTTCGAGATCGAAATCCCATATTTGTCTATAAGTGCATGATGTCTTCCGTAAAATTCAATATTTGGTATCATGCAAAAGCAAAGTGTGCTTCAATGTCCGTACAAATTAAAGTTCTTTAAACGGAACAAACAATAAAAAAATGTTTATGGAATTTGTTTACATCCTCGTTTGTTTAACAAAAACAAAACATAGGCGTTTAATCATCAACAATCCTTAATTTAATAGAATAAAATTTTAGATAAGTTTCAGGTTATTGTATCTAAAAATGTCGTCGCTGTGCTAACCAGAGTATAGGTGTTCTTTAACTTATGGCGGCGAGGTGTATATAATGATAATGTTAAAATAGCTTATAACATTTATAACGTAGTATATTAAAATAATCATTTTTTGAATAAATTATAGAATATTTTTTGCAAATAAACCCCCTAAGGTTTAAAGTTTCCCAAAGGATATTACATCAACTCAATTACGAATGCATGTCCCAGTGTTTAAGTATTTGATTCATGGCTTGTAAAGGCTTTAGTTAATGCTTTGTACTCTGAAATTAAATGAAAGATCGTGATAAAATGCAAATTTTGACAATTCTAAAAAATATGTACTTTATTGTTATAACATTGACTTACATAAATTAATACAGTGACTTAACGTAGGCCTGTTATGGAAAAATTATTCTGAGTACCCTGCACCGACGATATTTAAGAATGTCTTTTTTAATGACTAATGACTGTTTAGTTTTAATTTATAACCATGTTTGAATTAAAATGTAAATAGTTAAGTATATAAATACCTGGAGCTATTGGTTAACGAAAAGCGCCAATTGCTTATTTGTTTTAATTAGCACCAAGGCGACATTGTCACCAATTGCTTATATGGATCATGGAAGTTGCAAAAATGTCTGATGAAGTTTTGAAGGGTCTGTAGACCTTGAAAATACAAGTTAACAATGAGTTATCTGGAAAAGCGTTTAAAAATATTTCTTTAAAGGATGTGCTTGGGCTATTTTTGTCTCTGGCTTCAATTGAAACGTAGAAAAGCAGACTCCGGTTTTTCGTTTGTGCATCTGCAATGCCGTCCTTCATAGTCGTAACTCTGGAATGCATTTAGGATTTCATGAACACATTGAAGCTTAAGGGGTAACCAATCTCATTAAATTAAGATTTACCAATTGTTCCCTACTGTCTCTGTATGGTAGATCTAAAGACATCCCATTCTACTTTCTGTTCCGGTGACATTTTGAATTTCGGAAGCATCCAGAGGATTCCGAAAAAGGTCATCACAACAGAAAGTATAATGAGATGTCTTCAGATCTACAATGCAAAGACAGTAGGGAACAATTATTGATAGATCTGATTTTAATCAGATTGACAGGGTTACTTAAGAAATAGGCCTATTAGTTTTGGAGACAAACTGTAGTCAAATGACACGGTCTCTTCAGTCATTATTTTGTTAAAATTAGTGGTTTTAATAATAAAGATATTAGGTAAGCGATTAGACCTCCTGTCAGCCTTTCATTAAGAATATATTGGGTTTTTAACTAAACTGTATGTCTAGAAATAGTCACAGGAAAATTTTATTAAAATATTTCTCACTTTTAAGTGAATTTTACGTAAAACATACATTAAACGGTCAGTACAATTGGAAGCTGAATCTCATGAATTTTACGTGAAATTTACTAGACATTTTCAATTTTCGACCACTTTATACATAACTTTTGATATTTAGACAAGAGAGTGTCATGTTTTTGATTGGTTGACATAAGTGAAAATTTGCGGAATGGAATGAGAAACTTACGGTAAAGAATTGAAAAAAAATGCGTTAAATAACGAATCAACGCGTTAGTTTGTTAAGCCAATGTATTAAAAAAATTTACCAACGCATTGAAAGTGAAAACCAACGCGTTGAAATTCATACGGTATGTTTATACCGCCAATTACACGTAACGTCAAAATATGGAAACAGTTAAAATATCATGCCTTTTCTCTGTGTCGTTTGCAGTAACTTTTTGCTATTATTAAAGGTCAGAAACCAAGCAGAGACATCTTAAACTTTTTGAAATGAGAAACTTGAATTTTCCAACAAAAAAGTATTCATTTAAAGGGATGTTTTTGTTTTTGACGATAAAATAAATGTGAAAAAAATCGTTTTTTAGTTCAACATCTGTGGCGAACCAAGTTCGTGTAACTTTTTTCAGGTAATCCTTTAAAATGTTTGTTTACACTATTTTTATTGAATTAAATTCTAAAAATGTAAGGTACACTAAGGAAGTCTTTGAGAAAAACAAAGAAGCAGAGGAACCAATGGGGCATCCGAATGTCAAAGTCCGAAAGGGCAGACACAAAACCAGCAAATACAAACAAGGAAAGGACGAAAATAAAACAGACAACATATAAAACACGGAAACACAAAAACCACTGAATATCAATTAACAATGCGAACTCTAGTCGTAATGAGAGTGAACTCAGGTGCTCTGGAAGAGTGAGCAGTTCCTTCATGCTATAGCACATTCGTCGCGCAATTTCCAATGCAGTGTGTCAAATCCGGTAAAGGAAGAAAAACGCAGCCCTATGACAAAATAACATCTGCACTCATCTGAAAGATAGAAATCCCATATTTGTCTCTGATTGCATGATGCCTACCATAAAAATATCTTGAGTGATAACAGCAACCGAGGAGCAACAGAACCCTGTGCCAACAATTTTTATGTCAAACATGACGCTCCACCAAGGAAATCGATGCAATTCCCGCAAGCTCTGGAGTACCGAAACATTTACTAGTATGATAAGTAAACCCCATAAGCTGGAGCGGATGGAATTTTGCTACACAAGAAGGAAAGGTGACAATTGGAAAGTTGAAGCCATCACATTTGTCATAGAGCTTTGTTGAACGTTTTCCTTGAGAGTCAATTTCGAGATGAAGATCTGAATACATGTATGAAGCAGACTTCATAGAATCTGTTATCCTTTATTGTTAATTCCTGAGGATATATGAAGAAAGTCACCATGCAAGTGGAGAATTTTTCAGTGAAAGGACATCATCAACATAACGGAAAGAATAAAAGAGATAGCCAGTCTACGATCTTTTTTTGTCTAAAACAGATTTTAAGAAGCCAAAATAAGGTTGAGACATGTCAGCGAGAGATATACCTAGATTCATTGAGTTTTTCGAGTTTTGTAAATATAACGTGCCGGAGACCGCGAGCTATTTTTTGCATCATGAATTGAGGTTTAAAGTCGAGTTATTCCAATTTTTATCTGATTGGGCAATTCAAAAGTAATAAATTTTAGGCTGAATGATTTTCGGCGGAGTTTGAGAAAAGATTTCGTCCCATAGCGAGTATATATTAGAATTTGCATTCAGTTTCAATATTAATTAAGGAATGACTTTAATAGTTGGTCATTTTATACGGGTATAAAATGGGTAGGGTCGTTTTACGCTTAATAAGCGCTTTATGTAGAGCGTAAAACGACCCTACCCATTTTATATCCCTTTAAAATGACCAACTATTAAAGTCATTCCTTATAATTTTATTTCGTAAGATTTATATTAACTATCGAATATTCAACAACAAAAAATCATAGGGACTATTTCGAAAGTGCCGTGGCGGATGAAGATGTTAGTGACGTCACAAGACCAAACCATATTATACAAAATAACATGGGTTGGTCCAACCAATCAAATTGAGCGTTACATACCAAATTAAATTATTTTAATTTAAAAAATTATAAAATAGTAAGTACCTCGTGGAAACGTATGAACTGTTTTCCTCTTGACTTGTAAACAAATGTTTTATTATACTGAATCGATAAACTCCTTAACTTAAGCCAAGTCTACTGTGCACTATATACGATTGAATGTACTTCACCCAACTTAAAATGAAATAGTTAAAATGTATACCTGTATTTAATATAGAAATAATCTACTGAAGTAAAGTTGTAAGAAAACCCTACTTTACCAAATCACCCCAAAAATGAATTTGAGAATTTATTTCACCAAATTTAAATTAGATTAATGTGGACACCTATACTGAAAAAAAAATCTGTCATTAAACATTTGATTTTATGGTCTAAAATGAAACATGTTATGAATATCCTTTATTTAAAATGAAAATAAGGATAGGTCACCATGCTCGTTTTTGCAATATAAGCGGTTAAAGTATGTCTGAATTACAATAGATTATATAGGAAAGGACAAATTTTAGGCATAAAATCATGTCTCAGAAAAAATTCCTTACATTAGGATCTTGTTTTTATTTTGTCAAAAGTTATATTTTTACCTATATATTAAAATCAAACATAGAAAACAGGGGGTCACCAGCTTAGAATTTTGTCTACTATTCAATTCCATTGTAAATTTAGAAGTGAGTTATCTCCCTTGTTTTTGTCAAAAACTGCGTTATTCAAGAAACGATTGATGCAATTGTTAAACAATTGAATATTTATTACACATTTCAATAAATTCAAATATTCTATTTTTTATTATTGACTTTTTAGACACTGGTCTTTAATTTTGCATTTTTAAAGGTACAAAAGTCATATGTGACACCTGTCTGTATTAACCTTAACCATACAATAATATTATCATTTAGACTAATGTTCTTAAAAAAAATCATAAATGGCCATGTATCTAAGGCTGTTTGACAGTAATAAATGCACAAGATCATCCTATAATGTAGGTCTTTAACAATGAATGGATGGATAAAACTATCATAATTGTATTGTTGATGCCATTTGTCAATTTTTAAAACCAACACCATAGTGTATTTTTAAAACCAACACAACTGCTGATAGTTTTAATCTGTTAAACTAGGACAATCGGAAAGTGAAACCTTAAATAAATAATGTATAACTGGTCGCAAATAAAAATTAAGTTGTTAGAGTTAGCAATATATTGAAAAAAACAACTAGATTTTCAAATTGTTAACTAAAGTTTGTAATCAAGATAAAAGTTACTATTGTTGTTTGCAAAACAAATCTGTTTTGTATGATACGATTGTTTAGCTGTGGAGCACAAAATATTATATTATAAAACAATGGTTTTTTTGTTATTTCCTTCAATTATACCCTCAGTTTGGATAACAATCAAATATAGTTTTTGAACTGATAACAATATTTTGTTATGTCATTTTATCTCATGCAGTTGTGTTGATATCATCTTCGCTAGCCAAGGGTTACGATCCGCTATCTCTCATCTTCACCCTTGGCAGATCTAGAAGGTTTTTGTAATCTCAACATTTTAATTATCTCCCTTGAAGCAATATCTATTCCAAGTTCAAAAAATTATTTTCATCCAGATAGTTGCAAAAATAGGATATATTTTTATTCTATTTATGACAAACATTTATCTTTAGATAAAATAAAGGAAATTTTGGTAAGATTGAACAAAACGGCTAATATTTTTTGCAAAACTAATAATTACTTATCACCTTTGTAAACCCACATACTTGTTAACAGATTGTTTAAAAATGGAAATGGAGCAATTTGATTGGATGCAGCCAACTTTCACTGCATCCAATCAGATGAGAGAATGTACGACCACAAAAATCCTTCTATATCTGCCAAGGGTGAAGATGAGAGATAGCGGATCGTAACCCTTGGCTAGCGAAGATGTGTTGATATTGACAAATACATTTCTCATTTGTTTGTTAACCAAATTTATTGTAGAATCTTAAACAAACAAAAGTCGCAAATGAGAAAGAAAAAAAAATTGTTCTCCATATATTGATATTTATTATTTATATAAAACTTTCACTCAAAAGCAAAAACACATATATAATTAGTTAGAAATGTTCATTCGACATATTATGTATTACTTGCATCCTTCGATATCTTCTAGAATGGGTTGGACTTTATTTTCTTTGGACATTGCTGTATGTTATCGCATTTGCATTCTTTTCTGGTTTTAACATAGCTGAACAGAAAATAGCAGAAAAATAACTCAAATATAATAGCGATTCAAGCAGAACATCCGGAATGTAGTTAATAAATTTCTTTTAAACGCACACAAACTTTTTGTTAATATTCCCTCTTTCGCATGATCCATTTTTTAAGAAAAAGAAGAAAAAAAATCTATAGTTTAAAACTTGTATTGGCTCCCTATCAAGGCAACAATGATTTGATTGTTTTAAATCAGTGTTACATGATTTAAATCAATGTTGCATGCTTATTAAATACGAAAGAATATGGAATGTGTGCCAGAAAGACACGATCCACATATTGAAATGATTTTGATAATGTACAATGCAAAATTTCGCTGCGTGTGAAGCGCTTTTCTGGATTAACCTTCATCGTTGTTAATGTAGAACAACACCGCTTATCAACCAAACTTCACGCCAACACCGCACTCAATGATTCCACACCAATCCATAAGCTACACGGTGCCTAATAGTTCCACGCTTGCAAACAACAATATTAAAATAATTGTAAATACGTTTATAAAAGAGGTATAATGATTCAGGTTACAAAGTAAAATGTGAAAAAGAAGGATAGGCATAAATCGGAAGTCATAACTTCTCGAAAAAGCCTTTTCAAACTCTAGGAATTTTGTTGTTTAAGGTTATAACTCTACATTCTTTTCCAAAACATCTTTCAAAGATAAATTTTGTTACACACTGGAACAAGTTTGCAGTATGCTTGATTTCCTCATTGACAACATATTTGTCACCTTCGGGGGAGAGATTTTTCAACAACAATTCGGTATTCCAATGGACACAAACTGTGCTCCTCTCCTCGCCGATTTGTTTTTATACTCTAACGAGACTGAATTTCTTCAGAGACTCGTAAAGAACAAGATGAAAGAGGCATGGTCATTTAATCTTACATTCAAATATATTGATGATGTCCTTTCTGTTAATAACACTTCATTTGGTAGATGGATTCCTCCAATATATCCTACAGAGTTATAGATTAAAGAGACCACCAAATCAAATTGCTCCACGTCTTTCTTGGATTTGGACCTCGAATTTGACCCAGGTGGACATCTCAGTACAAAAAAATACGATAAAAGAGACGATCTTAATTTTTCAAATTATTAATTTTCCTAATCTACAGAGCAATAAACCTACTTCCCCTGCATACGGTGTTTATATTTCACAATTTATTCGATATGCCAGAGCTTGCACACATTTCACAGATTTTTTGATCAGACACCTATTTCTTCGTGACCGACTTTTGGAGCAGGGCTATAAGAAAATACGTCTCATAAAATCCCTTAAAAATGCTTTCTTCGTTATCAGCCACTAGTAGAAAAATTCAAAATTGAGTTAATAGATATGGTAGTTACTTGTTTTAATTAGTGTTTGACTGGTCTGCTGTACTGAGATGATCACCTCAATATCCCTATTGTGTCTCACAACTGTGTTGTGTTCTATGGTCATTACCGGATCCTAAGATCGCAATGGAAGAGGGAGGTTTGGCCCCATAAAACCTGGTTTTACCCACCATATCGTTTGAAATGCCTGTACCAAGTCAGGACCATTGCGATCCACCAATTGTCCGGTATGACTGCTTCGTTTTTGTAATTTTCTCTGGACTATGAGATTGATCATTCAAGATCGGTAGTTTTGTTAATACCTTTAATTAAGATCTCAGAATACGTGCAAAATGGTTATTGGTTTGAATTTTATACTCACCAAGACAGCAAAAACCACAAAACACAACCGAAAACGATCATCATTGTCAACGCACCAATAATAATCAACAAAATGCCCCACGGTGTCACTGCAAAAATATAAAAATGTCGCCATAACGTATTTAAATCTTAAAGTGTTAATTTATAGTATATAATCATAATCAGCTCTGTTCTGCTTATAAACACCATGTTCATGATGTTTCTTTCATTGTACCACACATGGTCGATATCCTAGGTGCTGGATTTTGTTTCCCTATTCCTACCATTTGGCTTGTGTACTTTTCATTCAATACTTTTGGTTTTTGACCTTCCAATATTTTGATTGAGTGGTTATTCCTTGAAATGTCGATATACAGCATAATCAAATTATCAGTTTTTATACCCGTTTTTGGTATTTGTATTTTGATTTTTTTTCATTTTATATTTTCAACCCAGCAACTAGAAACTATTTCATGTTATTGTTGATTTTTATGATAAATGGAGAAAATCCTAGGGAAGGAAAAAAAAATATGCAGAAGTTTTATAGATTTTCCTAGAAAATTTAACAACAAACACATTATCCAATAAGCATTTGCTTGACCATGTTGAACGTAATTGAAAAAAAGCTATTACGGTATCGTAAGATAACAATTCACGTCGAGATAGGAATTCTTTCACTCGATTGGGTAAACAGAAACATATATACTTTGAAAAATTTAGGGTAGCACGATATAAAATATAATGTGCATACTGTGAACTGTTACATGTTAAGGCATATAATCTTTCATTTCATCTTTGCAATAAAAAGAATGAAAAACATATGATATGAAGAATAAAGTGTTAAATTTGTTATTAAAGTTTAAAGAAAAACTTCCTATCATTCCGTTTAGGAGAAGCAAATAAATCTTTTCGGAGTATGTAAACAGACTGACGAACAAGGTGATGGCAATTTAAATGTATATGAAGTCGTTTCTCTAACACAAACAAGTAAGGGACGGTATATATATATAACAAGTCTTTTTTTTTAAACACAAAATGAAAATTGTATCCAACCTGATGTGTTGGATGTGTCGCGTTCACTTATTCCACATCTCCTAACCTAACCTCGCCTATCCTCTTCTTGCCCACTGGCACATACGGTGCCGATCCATCTCCTCCAGTTTAGCCGGTCTTTTGCTGCCAATCTTGTTTGTGCCCATGTATTCGCTCCAATTTTGTCTCTTTCCTGCTCTGTTGTCCTCCTCCATGTGTTTTTTTGTCGACCAATATTCCTTTTGCCCTCCGGGTGCAATGTAAGTGATGTTGTGTGCATATCCTCTTACATTTGTTGAATCGGAGGTTATTGCCAATCTATTTCGTCTTTGATGAAATTTCCGATTTTTAAATTCAAAATTTGTTTAAATCACCAGGTTATTTTCCTTGTAATGAACATGGTCGATATCCTCGGTGTTGGATTTGGCTTCCTTGTTCGAACGTTTTGGTTTTGAGTACTTTTCGTTTTCAACAGTTTGGGAATTTGACCTTCCAATGTTTTGATTTAAATGCTACTGATAAGAGGTTACTCCCTTAAATATCGATATATATCATATCCAAATTAACTTTTTATACCCGCGTTTTGGTATTTGTAATTCTCCGTATTATGGTTAAACTGATGCTCTTGGCCTTTGTTCTATCGCGTAGCTCTTTATTTGATATTTTATCTGGCCATTAGACTCAAAGTATATTTCTCATGCACCTGTTTTGAAATGTGTCCAATTTTCCTTGTCTCTTTCTGTTGTTTGATACAACCAAACTGTTAAACAGAAGTATTTTTTTTTTAACTGAAAGTTTTGAGGCGTTCCAAATCTTCTTTAAACGTTGAAATTGTTGTTTTGATTATCCAAATCTACTGCTTATATCCTGATCGCAACTTCCTACTGCTGTTACATGCCCCCTAGATAAGTGAAAGTCTTTACATCTTCTACTTGTTGATCATCTAGTTTTCCTGGGTCGTGTAAAGTGGTGTTGATTCTCATTACTTTAGTTTTTTTGGTGTTTATTTTAAGGCGAACCTGTTTTGCATTTTCGTGTAGTTGTTGAGGTTTGCTTTGAATGTCTTGGTATTTTGATGACAGGAATGCCAGATCGTCGGAAAAATCTCAATCTTCAAGCTTAGATGTAAAATTCCACCTTAATCCAGTTGGTTCCCCTTCGGTTGTCTTCTTCAAGATGTAGTCGGTGACTAGTAAGAATAGAAAACCGGACATAGTGCAGCCTTGTTTTACACCAGTTGTTACTCTTAACTACCCCGATTCCTCACCATCAACCATTACAGAACACTGGAAGGTGTCATACATCATTTTAGCATCCTGAATAATTTTTTTCTAGTATGACATAGTGCTTCATTATTGACCAAAGGCTGTCTCTGTGAATTGAGTCGAACGCCTTTTCAAAGTCGACGTAGTTGATAAATAGGGGTGCGTTCCATTCATTACACTGTTCAAGAGTGTTTCTCCGTGTAAACAGTTATTCAGTGGTACGTTTTCCCCTTCTGAATCAATTTCTTCGCAATTAGTCATCTATATAATATTGGATTCTTTGAATAATCACTCTAGAAAAGATCTTACTTGGCACTGATAATAGGGTAATGCCTCTGTAATTGTCGGATATTGACTTGTCGCCTTTTTTCGGGATTTTTATAATCAATACTTTGTTTCAGTCATTTGAAATTGTTTCCTTGTTCCATATAGCCGTAAACAGTTTCTCAAGATACTTTACAGTTGTTGTCATGTCTGCTTTTAGAACTTCAATTGTTATACCATCAATTACTCCTGATTTTCCATTCTTCAGCCTTTTCATTGCTTTTATAATTTCATCTTTCCCTATGACATCGGTGTTTATCTCATTTATCAAGTTGTCATCATTTTCTACTATTAATGGATTACACAAATGTATATCGTAGAGGTCGATTCAGAACATTGTTAAATGCTCTTTCAATATGTTCCCCTTTTCACTCTGGCTGCTCAGAATGTTCCCAATTCTGTCTTATTTTTGAAGTTTATGTTCTCTTCTCATTTACTATTACCCGTGTAAGCTCGTAAACTGTTTTCATAAGACCATTATTGGCCGTTTCTTCCCCTTCTATTATATATTCTGTCCTTTCGAATGTTGGTCTTCACCTCTTTGTCTATTCTACTGTATTTCGATCTTACGTTCTCTTTCAATCTTTTGGATCTGCTGTTGTTCAATTGCTGTTTTACTTGTTCATCACCAAGTTTCCAGGACTCTTTACTTATCCATGGTTTATGTCCTCTTTTCTTTACTCCGATAATTCTTTTTGTTGTTTCAATATAGCCCGTTTCCATTTTTTCCCAGATATCCTAAACTGATTCCATATGTTGAATCTATTTTTGAGTGCGATGGAGAATGCTCTCTTTCTCTCAAGCTGTTGTAACTTGGTGGTGTGATATTTAGTTCTTCGATTTTCTGTTTGTTGCCTTTAGTTTGATCTTGATCTTCCATAGCCTTTGACAGAAGGCAATGATACTATTTAACCCATAACTTGGGCAAGGTTGGTGAGAGCCAGGGCATGTAAACACGCCGATGAGCCTTCGCTCTGCACCTCTAGGGTCCTTGCTACTCCAAGATCCCCATGAACTTAGCCTTGAGTACTAGACCCAAGTTACCGTGTATTGCCAAGAAAGCGGTGTAGAAGAAATCCTGGTAGTGAAGAGGCTATGTGCTGGCAGGAAAAAATTACGCACTCGACTCTCCCTTTCACCTATAAGTAGGCTAGCTGGTGACAACAAAGATCTAGAGACGTTCGATCTTTGCCGTACTAACGCATATCACTTCGTTTTTGTCATTTTCTCTGGACTATGCGATTGATCATTCAAGTTCGGTAGTTTTGTTATTACCTTTATTCCCTGTGGCGATACCACCACTTACACACGTCTCATTATCGTCTATTCTGTTTAAGGCTTTTTTGAGCAGTCTTCTGTAAGCGAATTAAGCCTCAATTTGTCTGGGACATATTGGATAGAAGATAAGGAGATACGAAATAAGTGTACGTGACAAAATATATAGACTTAAATTTAAAGTGAAAGGCAACCAGTTTGATTCAGGACATTTATAGGTTGGTTTTGCTTTAGAGTACTGTTAAGTAACCCATTTTCGGTAATTGCAGCACTTCATGAACAATATCCTATGTCCATTCAATATTACATTGTCAATTACCGAGAAAGACTACTAGAATTTAATATAGAACCGATAGGGAGGTCCATTCTTCCGTGTGAAACTTTCAAGAACCAATCTCAGCGTTGCTTGCACTTTTTTCTCGTGATTTGAATGAGATTACTCACTACTGTTACATCGTTTGCCTTTATACAAGGTCAAGCAGTCACACCCGTATCCATTGACCAAATCAATACAATGACCATGATTACAAGGTTCGTTCTTACAGTCATCTTCGTCTGAAATATGATTATGAAAAACAATGATTACTTCTTTAAATTTTAAAGCTTCTTATTTAGATATCGTTTTTAAATAATACTAGGAAAAACCCGCGAATTCGCGGGAGAATCAATCGTTACGCTTTAAAAAATAGACCACACAACAAAAACATAGGATTTGTATCGCAAATTAAAGGTTCTACGGTATATTTATCTGTAAGTAAGTTTTTAGTTTAAAGTCTCGTCTGCGAAGCAGTGCGGGACATAGGTGTTACTTTACCGTCGGCGGCGGCGTTAACTTTTTGGGTCAGGTTTTATGGGAACACATCCATATCTCAAGAACTGTAGGTCGTAGGTCGATGAAACTTGGTATGCATATGCCCTAGTAGTAGCTTACATGTAGCATCGTTTCATCCCCATCTTTTGACCTTGACCTTGATTTTCGGTTGAGTAACTGACAATTTTCAATATATATATAAAAGCAGGGGTAAGGTTTTGCGAGCACCTCCATATCCCAAGAACTATAAGTCCTAGGTTGATAAAACTTGGTGTACATATGCCCCAGTAGCAGCCTAGCACAGTTGCATACCCATCGTTTGACCTATGCTTTGAATTTTCGGTTGATTGACTTTGATCATTGTTATTGCATATATTAGCAATGTTTAATTTCTATAACACCTTTTGATCTGAGAAACTGAAAAAGTGAAGTGGAAGTAAAAAAGAATAATTGTTTCTGATGATGCCGGCAGGCGAGACAAACTTTTTAGGTGTTATATCTTGTTATCTTGGTTTTTGTTACCCCATCTGGTAATAAAACAAATGTCCAGTGGCAGGGTCAGTTTTAACTAATCGCTTCGCCAATTCGTTTTTAAACTTGTTGATGTCGTGTTTTCAGGCTATGAGCCTTTGCAGCTACTAATAGCAGTAATAAACTCTAATAGACTGACTATGCGCCATGGGTCGTTAACTTCAACATGGTTTTTATTTTTCTATCAAGCTGCAATTTTTAACGGTAAAACATTTTTTGCATACATTTTTATAGTGAATTTACCAATATAACCTTTTACCTTTTATATAAAATATTTTAAACATATAGCAAAATGAATGGAAAAGTTTTGTGGGATTTTTTTTTGTAATTGTCAGAAAACAGGGGAAAAAATTTCCATTATTCTAATGCCAGAACGATGACGGCTATAGGTTTTCCGGATTAATTAATTAGGTTAATTAGCAAATTGCAGACATAATTGCACATACGCTAATTAAATTTTTAAAGGGCACGACCATCCCCTGTTTTTGATATATGAAGCTTGGTCGTAGCATTTGTTGTTTAGGCTGCAACCCGGCTAGAAAAAAAACGCTTCGTTATTTTAGTAGTATAGATGTGTTTTTGGAAAAGCATAATACAGAATAGTCAAAATTATGCTCCACCTGATTACACCCGGACACTTACAAACTGGAAAGATTGATCATTGGTTTAAAACTATCTTTTTCTTTTACGAACACTTCTATATTGGTAAATTGATGCATGTATACTCGGGTGTGTACTTATAAACCTGGTATAAGACACTCAACATATATCAATATTTTGCGATAAATCTAATCAATTTATTGCTCTTGCATGTTAGACTAAAGCCTTTACTTTCATTCTCTCATGCTGTAAAAAGCGAGAAGCTTCCGTTAATGAGTAACAAAATAGTTGTAATCGATATCGATTCTTTTCTAAGAACAATCTAGACACTAATTGCTAAAAAAACGTAGATTTTAATTTGTAATTATACCCCACGCAACGATGTTTTTGACTGGTCCGTCCGTCAGTCCGTTCGTTTGTGATCAAAATTTGTGAACGCTACTCCTCATAAACTACTGAAGAGAATTTAATCAAACTTAGTATGCAAGAAGTACACCATATGTAGTTGTGCATGTTACAAGGAATTTTTGATCCGCAAAATTTGGAGGAGTTATGGCCCTTTGGACTTTGAAGAAAATCCTGATTTTAGTTTGTGAACGCAACTCCTCTTAAACTACTGAACAAAATTTAATGAAACTTACATCTTATGGCGTTGAGCATTACCATATTTTTTTATCCGTGATTTTTGTGGGAGTTATGGACTGAGAAATTTGCAGAAAATCCCGATTTCAGATTGTGAACGCAACTTCATTTAAACTACTGAACAGAATTTAATGACTTGGTATGCAAGACGTACACTATATGTAGTTGTGCATATTATAAGGAATTTTTTATCAGCAATTTTTTGTGGGAATTTTTCGAAATTTGCACAATTTGTGAAAGCAACTTCTCTTAAACTACTGAACAAAATTTAACGAAACTTGGTATGCAAGAAGTATAACATGTGTCACTGTGTATGTTATCACAAATTTTTAATTGCAAACGTTTAAGAGCTCAAGAATATTTTTTATTGTCCAATAGCAGAACGCGTGGGGTATGTAAGCGTGCTCACTAAAGTTCCGTGATTGTTAAATTCTAAAAGATTTCTTTTCTTGTGCTGCACATGGTCGATTTCATCGGTGCTGTTATGAGTATAAGTCTATTTCATTTCGGGCTTATTCTTTTAAATCTTACCTAAAAGACAAAGACTTAAAGCCCCAACCAACTTTGTGAATAAAATAGAATAATAGTTTCATTGAAGACCTTCCAATGTTTTGATTCAAATGCTGCTGATGAGAGGATACTCCTTGAAATATACATGTACAGCATAACCAAACGAACTGTTTCATACCCGTGTTAGTATTTGTATTTTGTACCTATGTGAAAGAAGTTTACTGATTTTGCTTTGGTAAAACTAATTGAACATGCATAAGCTTATTGACACGAGAGGACCATGCAGATTCTGAAAAAAACTTAATATGCTAATTATATCTACAATTACTCACCTATCTCACATGTTTTACCCACATATCCAAGTTCACAGACACACAAATATCCTGATGCTATGGGTACACATGTTCCGTGATTACATGGCCGACTTTCACATTGTGTATTTCCACTTGACATGGCTTTCAAGTTTGAAAGAAATTAATGATTATAGTTGGAATACATTTTCAAATTAATTTAAAATGAAACGCTTTTGTTCTTTATTTTAGACTCGCGAAGAAAGCATAATCATTACTATGGTATTATCTTTATATGTTTATTGGCTGTTTTACTTATTTTTTATTTACTTATTGTCAAGCTATATGCTAGCCAAAGGTAAAATCTAAATTAATAGAAATTTGTAAAATTTTCATACGATATCATTTTTCGTACTGTTGCTGTTTTCATGTAAAATGTTCCACGCATAGTTGTAAATATTTTTAAAAGACGCTACGTGTGCTAATAGATAATTCTGATAACAACGCATATTATTTTGGTAGTTTTACAAGTTTGAGTACTTACAATGACATTCCATTCGTGTTATATTGGTCAACAAAGGTAGAAGCATAGCAAAGTCTTGTATCAATAACTCATGGCTAGGACTGGACGCTATGATTTTTGTTTCGTTTCTGTCTATATCATTACCTATACCGATAACATATGTCGTAACATTATTGGCATGTAGCTTTAATGCTTCTTGTATTGTTGCCGTTTCGTTAAAAGACTTTCCATCTGTTATAACTATAAGAACGTTAGGTGCTGTTTTGCGGTCACCGTTGGATAAATTGAAAACAGTTTCCCTTACTGTCTTGAGACCTAATGCAGTCTCTGTCCAACCTCCTGTAAATGGTATATTTTCAATAGCATTTATCAAAGAGTCTTTGGTACGGTATTGGTTCATAAAAAATATTGTTTTAACGCTTGCAGAAAAAATAGTGACGCCGATCTGTGCATTGCTTGCTCCAATAGTGAATGCGTTCGTAAAATCAGTCAGGAAAGACTTCGTTTTGTTAAAATCGTCTATATGTACACTAGAAGATGTATCCAATAGAAAGTGAAAATCTGTTGGTTGTGCTTTTGAACAATCTACAGAAATAAATGATAAGCATTTTCAGCGACCCTAACAAAAGGCCACGTGAGCTCTTACCATCACCCAACGTGTCGTGGTGTTTACCTTTAAAAAAATCTTCTCTGAAACAACTTTACTAAATGCAAGTAAATTTATTCCACATCTCATTATATTCTATTAGTTGAAAGTGTCCATTACAAAATTATTGCTTGGATTTTTTATTTGACAATAAAATGGCTATGTTATAACATGGCAATAACATAAGTCTATTGCTAAAACTAGAACAGGGGAAACACGCTTAAAAGCTTTAAACTAAACAAATATAACATATAGTACAAATATGATGGATCTTACGCTCTGTTGCTTTCACATCCATGAAAGTTAGCGCTGCTGGAAGAGTTTAAATTCCCCAAGTAAAGTCCGTTCCGGCATCAACACTTTTGTGTTGAAAAACATATCTTAGCTGTAAACTACATGTATATGTTTAAATGTCAAGATTGTCAAAACCCCATGGATAATCCTGCTCAAGAAATATGCTGGTTTTAGTCATAATTTTGTTTCAAGTTTGGCATCTTTTGGTATTATTATTCTGTGCTCTTTATACTTATTACGTATTAGGCATTTTTACCTTTTGGCAGAGCGCCTCTGTCGAGTCTTGAAAAGACAAAACGCACGTTGGGCGTAGCAAAACTTTTACTTTTATCTGTAAAATCAAAGGGTCACTATTTGTTGTCATTTGTATTTCGAACACCAATGAATGTTAGCACTGCTGGTGGAGTTTTAATTCCCCCGAGGTTAGCCCGCTCCGGCACCAACACGGAAAGAATACATCAAAGCTTTAAATTATCTGTTTAAATTTCAAAATTGTCTAAACCCTAAGGTTCTTCCTACCCCAGACGTAGGTTGGTCATCTAAGTAATAATTTGGTTCCCCAGTTTGGTATTTTTTGTTTTACTGTTCTATGCTCTTCATAAGCATATAGTGGTTGGCATTTTCAATATTTTTGGTAGAGCGCCTCTGATGAGTCTTGAATAGACGAAACGCGCGTCAGGCGTAGCAAAATTTATTGTCTGGAACTTTGTTGTCATTTGTATTTCGAACACCCGTGAAGGTTAGCAATGCTGGTGGAGTTTTAATTCCCCGAGGTTAGCCCGCTCCGGCACCAACACTTTTGTGTTGGAGAATACATCAAAGCTTTAAATAAAGGTAAAAACAAAACCACCGAACTTGAATGATCAATCTCATAGTCCAGAGAAAATGACAAAAACGAATCAGTCATGCCGGAGAATTGGTGGATCGCAATGGTTCTGACTTGGTACAGGCATTTCAAACGAAATGGTGGGTTAAACCAGGTTTTATGGCGCCAAACCTCCCTCTTCATTGCGATCTTAGGATCCAGTAATGGCCATAGAACACAACATAGTTGTGAGACACAATAAGGATATTGATGTGATCATCTCAGTACAGCAGACCAGACTAATTAAAACAATTAACCACCATATCTTTTAACTCAATTTTGAACTTGAAATTTCAAACTATCCGTTTAAATTTCAAAATTGTCTAAACCTTAAGGTTTTTCCTACCCCAGACATAAGTTGGACATCTAAGTAATAATTTGGTTCCCCAGATTGGTAGTTTTGGTTTTACTGTTCTATGCTCTTCATTATCATATAGTGTTTGGCATTTTCAATATTTTTGGTAGAGCGCCTCTGATGAGTCTTGAATAGACGAAAGGCGCGTCAGGCGTAGCAAAATTTATTGTCTGGAACTTTGTTGTCATTTGTATTTTAAAGCAACGGTGTTATAGGCAATGTTAATTTTTATTTTTTTTTGGTCTCTACAATGAAAATAGTAAATAGAATATGTTGTTGGTTTAAAAGTTTAATTCAAGAAGCTGTACCACCCCTATTAAGACCAATTATCCCTAAACATCAAAATAACTGGGACATGACATCTCTCAGATTGTGATGATTTTCATTTTATAATGTTGATATTGACTACTGGATCACAGAAATAATGACTGTTTGTAACGATTGGCAACGATTTTTGACCATTTCTCATACCATAAAAGAGCCTATATTCAATTCCCAATTTGTTAAACAAAATCAATCCCAGTTCAATGGAACTTTTTATTTGCTTAATTCAACACCTCATTGAGAATATTCAAAACAGTTTGAAGACTATTTATAAAGGTGTAGTCAGAACGAGGCGATCGAATATGTCAAGAAATCGTGCATTTTTTTTTTTTGTAAAAAGTGCGAATCGAGTAATTCTCAATTACTGTTAATGGTTGGTATTTTCTGCTTCTAAAATTGAATTGTGGAATTTATCAGACAAATTGAACATCTGGAATGTCGAAAAAATTTCCTTTAAGGTGAACAAACTTACTTACACTGTTTTATGAAAAGAGAATAACTTTGAAATTAATTTTTGATTTACTAAGAATCGTTATTTATGTAAAATACGATAGATTTTAAAATTTTACATTTTATATTAATACACAACAGGCCGAAAATTGAAATTCTCGCGGTTTGAGTTGTCATAATTTGCATCTTTATAAGTTAGTTAGTTAGTTATTGCTTTACTCCCAAGCAGCACGATTTCGGCTATATCTGGGAGATGAACATGAAAGTGGTGATTCAATGAACATGAAGTGATGATGAAGTGGAGGGAATGGGGACACAAGGCCAATCGGGTAGAGGAGTTTTGACTGCCACTGGAAAAAGGAGTGATGGGTAGGGACGGGAAATTTAGCCTCCTGCCTGGGGATCCTACGGGTCCTACTCTTACCGAGACCTGCAGCAGGGTTCTTTAACGTGCGAGGAACGTGACATTTTCCCAACATGGCATATCCAGAAATTTGATGCATTTTTTTAATTTGCATATTTTAATATCTGGAACGGTTCCGGTCCAGAATTTCTTATAGAGGAACAATAGCAACTTATGAAATTTTCAAAAATTATCGATAGATATGTGTTACAGACACGATTCGCATGTTAAATTTCAATCAACACACAAGTTTCAATAATTTGAGACCCCTCCTAACAATGTCGGCTAAAATTTCAAGGTTCCCTGTTCATTTAAAATTTCGAAGCGTAGCACTCTTCACAAAGCAGGAAAAATGGCTGATATTGTAGAAAGTCCAACATTTATCTTGAAATAGTTCAAACTGACTCGCATGTAAACAAGGTTCGCATATTGATTTCTAGAGATCAACTAACGTTAAACAAGACAGAATAAGGCATACAAACCTTATCTTTAAACTGTAGGTTCCTCGGGCGTACAAAGATTCCTCACCTTGAGTTCAAAAGACTCAGAGAATTTTATTCAAATTTGTTAAAAATAAGTTTGTTTTTAACCGCCAGGAAACTTTAGGAAGTTCATAAAAGGTTCTAATTTACATCTGTGACGGATGAGAACCGAATATTTTCCGTATTTTTAATACATGCTGTAAGAACAAGGCAAAGGCGAGGGGGATTTGAAATGTCACGTGACTTATATTTCATTTGCATACATGAATATTAATTAAGCAAAGCACTGTTCATTTCTGGATATGGTGCACCACTATGGTTTGCGGTCAGGCTTTCCCCATTATCGCCTGACGACCCCGCATCTCTCGATGTCAGGGCTGCCCCATTCAACCACCTGGGGCACACATCCCAGTCGCTTTGTGGGCAAAGCCGCCTGACCCGATGTCAGGTTTCTGAGCGCTCTTTCGTGGACTTTTACCTACAAGCTTAGCGCTGCTGCGGGCCTATTCGCCACCCGGAACCCGCACGGGTACATCTTTATAAGTGTTACACCTAAATACAAATATTAATAATTAATATTTATGTTTATACTGCAATCGGTCTATTTGAGCAGTCAAATTACAGTGACCGTATATCGATATGTGATATACGGTCAGTGACAGTATATCACTTTTAGTACACGCCCCCTTTCCGAGGCATGCTGTAAAACAAGGTCGAATATAGCATGGTACAAATATTTAGAAAACAAGAATTTATTGGTAATTGGCTAAATAACGATAGTGTGGTATTCAAGCATGAAGATTCCGCCACACAAGCCCCTTTATAAGGGATACCTTATTATATTATTTTTTATGGAACTTGATAATTTGTAAATCACAAAATTAGCAGTACAACCTCTATACATACACAGTGTTTTTTGGTTTTTTTTGGGGGGGGGTGCATTCTAGGACACATCAGCTACATTAAAGAATTAAATCAAAACTCTAATATATATGTATAAATAAAAGAAACCATTCGTATGAGTGGGGAAATGAATATTGGTATCAGTGAGCACAGATCGAAAACGGGTTATTCGCTCTAGCAGAGATCTCTACGAATTTGTTCCTAATGCTGTTAAAGAATTTCATGGTCCGGAATGACGATTAAAACCACATAAATCACCAATTATTTAATATATAATTTTAAAAAGAATAGTATGTGAAAATTTTCATGCAACTCGGATTAAGAAGTCAGGACAGAAGCAAGGAATTAGAATACAGATATCCGTGGTCCTCGATTTGGCTTTCCTGTTCGAACTTTTTGGTATTTATTACTTGTACAAATGCATTTTCATAGTTTTGGTTATTGATCTTCCAATGTTTTGACGTGAATGCTGTTGATGAGAGGTTACTCATTGAAATTTTGAAATCAGCAAAATTAAATTAACCGTTTATTCCCGTATAAATAAATTTAAGAAAAGTATTTGTTAGGTGTGCGTTGAAAGAAAATTAAAAACTATAAACTTCAAAAATGGGTGGGAAATAATTGGATGTTCTATCATGTAATTAAATATGCCCAATTTATGTAGGCAACTACTATCATCCGTATAAACCGGTAAACAACATATATTGAGAGAGCTAGTTGAGTTTGCAGTTGCACGGACTCCACGTGCTTTTTAATAGACAGGTGTAAATATTAATGCGCTGAATTGAACATGTTGAATACCCGAATTTAAAATACTTTTGATAAAAATATGTAATCTTAATTTTTTAACGCCGAATGTATTTAATAAATGTATTACATTTTATTCCAAGAAAAACAATTATTTTTATTTTTTTATTTCTAGCATAATGATATTAAGCTGCATTCTTACATGTAAGGCGCATATTAGTTTAAAAACGGTAGCATTTAATTTTTAATTTTTAATTAATGTATAAATATATTATTTTTTTTTCAAATTTCATTACATTAATTTACTTTAAACCATGAACATTTGTATCCTAGTACATAAACCATTCCATGTTATACAGTGTGCCCCTTACCTGGCGACACAGGTGTTATCGCCATATTAGGAGAGGGGCCCGCGGTAGGATCATTTATCGATTTTTTTATTTGTGTTTTTTTTGAATAAAGAATACTCCAAAGAAAATACAAAATATTGCAGTATAAACACAATAATAGTACACTGACTCGACATAAAATTGTATTTATACGAATTCGGCTCGAAACAAGAAAACGCTCGGGAGACCCTCGCGTTTTCCTGTTTCTAAGCCTCATCCGTATAAAAATTTTATGTCGAGTCAGTGTACTATTATTGTATATATATGTGTCTATATATTCATTCGCTCACATCCGATCTCGCATTACAATCAAAAACGGTATGTTAATATGTTGCTGTTAATGCTAGTAAGCAGTTGCTGTTAATGCAAGTAATATACTGTAAATATTTTAGCAAGTTATATAATCTGCCGTTTTATGATCTAACAACATGTCATTCATACAAAGCCTTATATCAGAAAAATAAATTTTGGAAGGCTAAATGACATCATATATTTGAAAAATAATATGAAATTGAAAATAGCTCGTTTTCCAACCAAAAAAAACCCAACTTACAATTCATTCGCTAACCTCACAAATTGTCATTCATATTTTGTTTGAAAATTAACAAATAATGGAAAAACATATAGTAAATTGATGATTAAAGAACTACACACACATATTGCGTAATAACTTCCGATTTAGAGGGTATATAATTATACATACTTCAATCAAGTGATCCAAATCCGCTGATTTTCAAAAAAGGAAAGTATAAGTTGAACATTTCTTCTTTTAGATGTCTAAATTCAAATGTTCCTACTGTCCATATGAATCAGACAATTTTGCCATTCAAATACAATTTTAGTACATTTTTGTTAATTGGAAATAAAGTGCAAAATGACAATACAAAACAAATGTATTTTATTTTTTTGGTACAGTTATATTTTACTCTGAAACTCGCAAGTTCTTTCACCACAGAAGCTTTATAAGGTACGAGGTTGCAGTTAGCTCCCTTCAATTTTCGTTGTCCAGTAATATAGTTCTTATAAAAACATAGTATTTCCTTCAAATTCTATGGTAATGTTAATTCAAATGATAAAAAGACAGTCTTTGAATGAAATGAGAGATGAATGATTGTAGATATTGATCAAATTTGAGTTTTTTGGAAATTCAGTGATAAAGTTGTGATTCGGCTTAGTGCAAAAAGGTGAATTTTACAATTTTTTATGCTCTTCCGCCTTGACCCCCAGAGGGGTCAAATTTAAATGAAATTTTCTGAAACGTTAAACGGTAAAATTTTCTGTATTTTTCACCAATTTATGGAAAGCTAATAAATTTTATGTGGTCAAAATTTCTTTAGAAAAAAAATGGTGCAATTTTTTTAAATTCACAAAACGTTATATTGAAAATGCATTGCGAGCTAACTACCACCTTGTGCCTTATTAGAGGGGGGAGGGTGGTCTGTGTACAAGTGTTGCAGTTATCAAGTAATGAAAAATGTGGTCTTGTTGTGATCAGATAAAAAAGTTGTGGCAGTTTCAGTCTTTATTTGATGAATTTATCTCAATATTTGGTAATTTTAAGCATATTTGTATGTCTATGGGATTTTCAATAGAAATGGCTTATTTTGTATTATTTTCACAAATAAAAGGTCACTGCATGCAGATTAAGACTTACAATGGGCTAAAACAGCTATAAATCTTCTTGTGTGATGTAGGAAAAATGTTTAAACTAAAATTTATTCAATATTTCTCACACAAAATCATTTTACTACTTGCAAAATAAGGCTGCGGCAGCATAAAAGCTTTTATGTGTTGAACCTATGAATGCCATATCAAATCAAACTCTCTATATTGGCTTTATCATAGAAAAACCAGTCAAACTAGAATGAAAAATAGCTAAACAACACAAAATAGCACATGTAAGGTCTCTGGATTTCATAGAACAAGTCACATAATTGAACATATCTACTATTTCTTGCTGTAGATTTGGCCGTTTTTCCTTGTTTCGCACATGAGTCTTAGACAATTTTTTATCTAAA
Source organism: Arcuatula senhousia (assembly GCA_963971305.1). Taxonomy (NCBI): domain Eukaryota; kingdom Metazoa; phylum Mollusca; class Bivalvia; order Mytilida; family Mytilidae; genus Arcuatula; species Arcuatula senhousia. The sequence goes on along the minus strand of OZ020303.1, from coordinate 22,752,932 downwards.
GTGCTATAACTAGTCTTTTTGCTGTTAAAATCTGTTCAACATCATCCTCTCATGCTAAAAACACCTTTAAGTTTGCATATTGTTCCATTTTTTACATTATTTTACCCTAAAACATTAGTTTTTTGTGATATGTTGGAAAAACACATTCTAAAATCACATGGTTTATGTACTCCCAAACACAATTTAGAACTTAATTTTCATATGAATATGGTTTTTTTTTGTCTTATTTTGTAAGCTTATTGTGTATTTAACATTTTAAACCCTTTTTGAACTCAATATTTAATTTCCTTTCTTAAAAAATTCCCATGACCATATATGTACCCCTCAATAAGGCTAAAATGGCTTATTTCCTATCCGCAAATATGGGAGAGGGCCAAAATTTGAAACCATTCAGATATTTTACTAAAACTTGTGTTTTCCATGCTCAGAGAACATAATGTTATTGATTTCAGCACACAGTTTTGTTAAATTTTATGAAATAAAAAAAATTTTGCCAAATAGGCCTCATGGGTTTTCCTGGTGTTTCTTCGAGCAAATTTCCTAAATGCAACCAGTGTTTTAATGTGCTTATAATTTCAATGTTATTGGTCTGATCCTTTTGAAACTTGGCAGTAAAGTTGGAAAAAGACTATTCTATGTGAATACAATTTTATTAGACTGTCCGAGGCTTTTCTGAGGACTATTAGGTACGAGGTTGCAGTTAGCTCCCTTCAATTTTCGTTGTCCAGTAATATAGTTCTTATAAAAACATAGTATTTCCTTCAAATTCTATGGTAATGTTAATTCAAATGATAAAAAGACAGTCTTTGAATGAAATGAGAGATGAATGATTGTAGATATTGATCAAATTTGAGTTTTTTGGAAATTCAGTGATAAAGTTGTGATTCGGCTTAGTGCAAAAAGGTGAATTTTACAATTTTTTATGCTCTTCCGCCTTGACCCCCAGAGGGGTCAAATTTAAATGAAATTTTCTGAAACGTTAAACGGTAAAATTTTCTGTATTTTTCACCAATTTATGGAAAGCTAATAAATTTTATGTGGTCAAAATTTCTTTAGAAAAAAAATGGTGCAATTTTTTTAAATTCACAAAACGTTATATTGAAAATGCATTGCGAGCTAACTACCACCTTGTGCCTATAGTCGCCATCAGCAGTTGGTTGATCGCTACGGTATTTTAATTTCTCAAATGAAATCTGATATCTTTCCATGACCAAATAAAGCAATTATCTCTACCCGATTTAGACCTTACCATGGGCAGCACAGCGGGTGACTATCATCTTCACTTCCGAAGGGTTCAAATCCGCATACTCATTTTCACGAAAAGGAGTAGGCGGATTAGAATCCTTGGCTAGCGAAGATGGGTGACTATATAATGGCAGACATCGTTCACACTTCCGGAGCACCTAGATGTACCTCTTTTGTGTTTCATGTGGGGTCCGTTGCTCATAGTTGATTTTGTTGTATGTGTTTGTATTTTTGTAGTTTTTTTAGCTCACCTGACCCGAAGGGTCATGTGAGCTATTGTCATCGATAGGCGTCCGTCGTCCGTCGTTAACTTTTCTTCAAACATCTTCTTCTCTGAAACCACTGATGGGATTGCTTTGAAACTTTGTACACTTGATCTTTAGTTTGTGAAATTTGTGAACGTCGACCAACCAACATGGCTGCCGTTACTAAAAATAGAACAGGGGGATCAGATCATAGTTTTTAGCTTAAAGCTCAAAAAGTATAAGAGATAAAGAAAATCTGAAACAACCTTCCTTCTTCAGCATTAAAAGCTCTACAAAACTCTTCATTGAGTCAAAGTTGTGGGATGACTGCTTATAGGAGTTATTTCCTCTTAATCGTCAACATTGACCATTTTCACAGTTGTTGGACTTTATCTTGAAAACTGTAAGTGCTAGAAGAAATGTTAGCTTTGCAAAATTGTTCAGCTTATTGAGATCTACAAAAATGATTTCAGGGTCAAAATTGTCAGATCAACCGTTTAAGAGTTATTCCCCTTTAACTGATTTTTCTATAAATTTTAACTGATTTTTAAAAATCTTCTTCTCTGAAACCACTGATGGGATTGCTTTGAAACTTGGTAAACTTGATCTTTATGATGTCTTCTACCACGTTTGTGAAATTTGTTAACGTCGACCAACCAACATGGCTGTCGTTACTAAAAATAGAACAGGGGGTCAGACCATAGTTTTAAGAGTTATCCCCTTTAAGTGTTTTTGAATCAATTGCAACTTGTTTTTATGTGTTTTTTTTCAAATGGAAAGCTTTGTAAACTTTGTATTCTTAATTTTTTTTTCTATCCTTACTAGTTTCTTTAATGTTACTTACAAAGTACATGTAGACCATGTTGTACACTAGGTAAGAGGCTTTAGCATAAGAGATCAGGTGAGCGATTCAGGCTCCTGGGAGCCTCTAGTTTCTTGTCGCTTCTTTATTTAGATATGTCAGTCGTTTGTTTGACTGTTGATTTTTGTATAAATCTTGAGATTTCACAGTGAAGCTTTTCTTCACTTTTTTACGATTTTATGGACATTTAGTGAAAAGAAATGTTTCTGTTTTTTTTTCTAATACAAGACAATTTATTTTGCGCCTTATTTATATGCTTCATAAAAAAATAAAACTTTTATAGCACTGTTAAGTATAGTATGACAAAATAGTTATATAGACTATTCACATGTACACTCAAAGTTATAAAAGATATGCATTTGTTATATTTCTACGTTGTTTAATAAATGTGTATTTCATTTTTATTTTATGTTATTTATTATTGTCATATGGCTTTACGGTCTTAAAATTAATACAGTACATAAATCACAACCGGATATTAACTTTTGAGATCAGCACATTTTCGCAACGTAGTTATCTGTACTATTATCACATATGCAATTAGTAGCATGAGCGTCAGCTTTAACACGCACTCTACAGCAAATAATAGTGATCATGATACATTTATTAACAACATTTATTAGCAAATGAAAGTCGCCATCTGATTTACATTTTTGCACTTTGAGCCACGTTAAGGCGCATTTTCTATGAAAATTTGGTTTAGTTTGCAATTAATAAATATTTAATTATAGAGTCATACTTCTTAAGGCACAATAAAAACTAACTGCATATTAAATTGGATAAACGGCCACAGTTGAGCAAGGCTGTCGACATCTGACAAGAAAAACAGAATACCAAAATATTACGGGCAAATCTGTACACGTTATCCCAGAACCCCCTGTTACTTTATAACCAGGAGAGAACAGCAAATTTAAGGCAATTGTAGCAAATGGCAAAATTTAAGCAATTATTTAAGCAAACTAGGAAAGCCCAGACTGGTATCAGTTTAGAACCGACTACTCATGGCAACATGAGATAGTCTTAACCTGCAAACTTCCAGCGGTATCGCCGAAAAGTAATCCATGATTTGATCCGACGTAGAATAGCGGGAACGATCGGGGCCCCTTATCTTGCCAGAACCCGCCATAAGAGTGGGTCTATACACACTCTCTTAACCCCCCCCCCCGCGGTAGGAAATGGCAGTCGTGTCAAAATTTTCACAACTTACTAGGAAAAAAAATAAATCGAGAATTTCAATGTTTCTTAAGCAAATTGCTGTTTATTAAGCGTAAGCTCCCCTACAATCTGTTTATATAGCTAAGATCTGAAGGTGTCTTGTAACTGGAAAACTGCACATTTGAAATTTAAATCAAGACCTTCCAACAACAAAACATCCGTTTAGTAATTAGGGTAATTAAAAGCAATCTACACATTGTCAACTTTAATGAGTGCGCTATCTAGCAAAAACTATTAAGAGTTTCAAATAAGTAAACAACCTTTAACTCAAACATACAACATGATTATTACCATTACCTGTATGTACTAGTATATCCAATTATACTCTAGATACAAATTGACACTGGGTGTGCTTCGTTGCATTTTGGACATTTGTGCAAAAACTTACAACTATTGCCATATGTGCAACGTAGACCGCTGTTGTACATTCTACAGTAGTATTTTTGTTTTGGGTTTGCTGATGTGTTCCACTTTTGTGGTATCTGATATGACGGATTATCTTCCTGATTTTGAAAGCCTTCACTCGATTGACCTTGAATTTGACCGAACCAGGTGTTATTAGTATTTGGGGTTGTTACGCACACCATCCACAATTCCATATCAATACCTCCCAATGAAGAGGATGGACAACGGGCTTTGCGCATACGAAACTGTTCATCATACAGAACCCAACCCCCAGAACAACCCCTGGATGCAGCTAATCTGACCGAATGCATATACTTGAAAAATTTCAATCCCTTTTCCGGCCAATTTTCTAACATGACACTTGCATATATCATGAAAGCTGATGTCCATGTATCAATGTTTGTGATGATTGAATTATGTTTTTTAGGAAGAACTGAAATGACACCCCCTCTTATAGCAAGTTCACCATCAACATCTAAACCATTAGACATACTTTGATTTGATTTGAAAAGTAAGCTTAAATCAACAAACTCCCCATTCCATATTTTGTATTTGAGGTTAATGGGAACATTTGAGGAAATGGGATCAAAAACACTAACCATAAAATCCGGAGACTTTTCACCTTGCGAAATTAAGCTACTATTAGTATCATTTTCACGTATAAACCTACCCTGAGTTTGCCCCCGGTTTGAACTGTTCAAAGTATAACAGCTAGAGCTACCCGGGACCACATTTGTCTGCTCATCCCTCCTTATCATGGGATCATCGTTGACTGGCTGGAGATTGTTAGGCATCTGCTGGTCTTGTGAAGCACTTACAGTAGATGAAGGTCTTGGAAAATGAACTACTCGAGGACGTTGGACTTGACGCTGATCCTCTTCAGACGCGATGTTTATGACAGGACCACGTGCCATTGAAATATTTGCTTTTCGGTGATGATTTTGCGTTTGGCCGACGACATTTTCGGAGCTTTCAATGTCCATCCTTTGACCTGGCACTCTTGAGGGTGTATTAGAATTGTCCTCAGCATGGATTAGCTGAATGTTAGTTCCGTGAACATGATCTGCCGACCTCGTGTTTGTCCTGTTTAAAGTTCTGGTTTTCTTTGGGCCTTTATCTGACTTCTTGGTCTGCTGGAACTTATTTGGAGACAGTCTCTTTCTATTTTGAGGCTTCATGGTAATTTCGATGACGGATGGTCCAGATGTTGAAACGATTTTTTCAATTTTTGTTGGAGCAACTTTTTAACGAAGTGACCTTGCGATACAAGTTTTTGAATGAATGAACTGAGACCACAGTGACTTGCTCCCCTCTATCAATATTTTGTTAGAGTCAATGTTCGGTACGAAAAAACACAAGGGAGATACTACTTTCACCACCCCCCTTTTCTTTAATTCGATTTTTTTATAATAGATCATTGATCTCGTACCTTTTCTTATATAATTCGTTTCACAGATGATTTTCTTTTCCAAAACACCCAAATATATTTTCATTCATTGCATTTCGGCCTCAAAATCGGGCTTTGTTCGGGCAATTCTATAAAATTTGGCAATCGCTTGGACATGAAAATGAAAGTACATTCTCGGGACTTTACCAATAAATGAAGTAAAAACGTCACTAAAATTCATTCGGATTTCTTTCGAGTTTCGAGACTTTTCCTTAACGTAATGCTTTTCATGTCCAAGCGATTGCCAAATTTTACAAAATTGCCCGAACAAAGCCCGATTTTGAGGCCGAAATGCAATGAATGAAAATATTTGGGTGTTTTGGAAAGGAAAATCATTTGTGAAACGAATTATATAAGAGAAGGCATGAGATCAATGATTAATTAAAAGAAAATGGAATAAAAGAAAAAGGGGTGGTGAAAGTAGTATCTCCCTTGTGTTTTTTTTTCGTACCGCACATTGACTCTAACAAAATATTGATAGAGGGGAGCAAGTCCCTGTGCTGAGACGTCAAAAATGATCAATAAAACCAGATTGAACTGGAAAATTCTTAGAACGGGGTAAACGAAATTATCGCACAAACCATGTATTCCCTATAATTAAATTGGTTTATCAGAATAATTGATAAACCCTAATAATAATTCAAAATTTGATTTTTAAATAAACATTCGACTGTATAAGACCTTTTCTCTTTTGACTGATGTATTTTTTAATTCCTGGTTATTAAAGCATAAACAGGTGAAAATTAGACGGTGCGCAGGTTCGGACAAAGTAAGGCTACGCATAGGTAACAAAAAAACGTAATTTATGATTCAGATATTCATTTTTTGGTACAAAATGTACATATTTTGTGGGAAAAGAAAAAAAAAAGAGCGTCAGTTAATACTAACCATTAACAGCAATTGAGAATTTCTCAATTCGCACTTTAATAGGGGTGTGTACTAAATCCTCAATGGAAAAAAAAAGAAAAGTTAAAACACAGTACATATCCCAAAAAGTATATCACACATTGTTTTAGTTTCAAAACTAAGACTAAGGCTAATCTATGTCTGGAAAACACATATTATGCAATTAAATAAGATAAAATGTTTCAGTTACTGTAAAAATGTTAAAACCAATTGATTCATTAACCAGTGTTTTTAAAAAAACTACATTTTATATTGTTTAAAGATCAACTTTCATTCTGATTGCATTTTCATGCTTAATCTGCATATATCTTTATGTCTCTTTAAGATTTACCTGTGATAGCATCCCGACGATTTCTGTTAAGTCCTTTCCTAAGTATTATTTCAGATGCCCTTTCATCTTCCATTTTCACGCCTAGAAGAGGTTTGTACAGTTTTCAGAATACGATAAGATAGCAAGATATAAAACTCAAAATATCAATCCGAAACTTGACTGGTCTGAAGGGTACAATATATGATCATGTCATTTTTATTTTAAAAAATAAGACAACTATAAATTGGACATTATATGATATTCTTCTATTTAAGTAGTTTCATAGAAGAGCTGGACGGAAATTAATATGAAAGGATATCAGTAAAAATTCAAAAGTCATTTGATCTCTGAACAAATATGAGGTCTTTCCCTGATTTTAGTAAGTGTAAAGCATGTGTTGCTATATGGACTGTGTTTACTGCTATTAGGCAACAAAATTAAACTTCCTATTGAGAAAGGACTTTAAACAACATTTTGAATAAAAAAAACACGTATACCATAATCTGTAACGGTTAAAAAGTTGTCGGTAACTAACATGACTAACGCAGTTTACAATATGGTTTTGGCTGCAAATACTTATTTGCAAATACTCAACCGAATTATGTACTGTTTGTGCTTAAATTGTAGGTTTTTATTCTCTTTTCCTATGTTTCATTTAAAAAAATCAAGGGCAATAACTCAAAAAACGATAAGTTTTACACTTTCACACTTGAAGCATTTTTGTGGTTTACAACATGACAAACGTTTTTCCCTTGTTTTTTCCGCTTGAATTATGTAAAGTTTAAGTGTTATTCTTTAAAACTGTCTTTGTGACCTCCATTTTGAAAATCACCTATTTAAGGGTCACAATTAATATAAGCAAACTAGCAAATCGCTTAACGAAATGTTTGTTGGAGTACCTAAATTGTTCATTTAAATAATATCCGTTGATGTGTGGTTTATAGTGTCAAGGTTATTAATAATTTAGAGGTTGGGATAATGTTGCTTGATATCATGGCAATAACCGAATAGTCTTTTTGCTAACTAGCTTCGGATTTTTATTCCGGAATCGATTTAATTTTTCTGTGTATTAGCGCTATTGAAAATTCAATGGTTACCGAATGGCTCGGACTTTATCCAAATATTGCAATTTATAACGTTATTTTTTTTTCAATTTTATTCCACTTATATTGTCAGGCCCGTCATAGCAATATGAGTATATACTCAAAATGGTCCGACCATACGCGCGTACTCTCCGACCATATTAGATACTCATATGGTCTGAAACATATATATGTTACTTACAGAAAATTGGTCCACATTTTTTAATCTGATAATTGGTTTTCTTATATTCCTCCATGGTAACATTACAGACTTTCGGGCATTCAATTATGTCTCCTAGATGATCGCTTGGATGCTCACAACATATATGTTTTTTCTTTCTCTGTAGCCGTTACACGAGGTCGAAGCGTTACATGCTGTCCATGGACTCCAAGGATAATATTCGCAAGAAATTAAACCGAATTTACATGAAGTCGAATGTACCGAGACAACATTCATAAAGAGAGGCATGATGAAAGTTTTGAAAATCATCATTTTTTTAATATGATCGAGCTACAAATCAGATTTTTTTCTAGAAACCCTGTTTCAGAGCTAATAACAGTTTCCCCTTAATTTAACCGTGTACAGCTTAATATACATATTCCTACGTTATCAGTCAATGAATGCATAAACATTGCTTTGTCCAAATTTGACGGATTAACTATTAAAGAAAACGAATCGGATAATATTTATTCAAATTTGAGATTGTTAGATTTTATATATTTAATAATGAAATATTCTTTCTTATGTTAAATTTTGAAAGACCCAAGCATAATCAAAACTGTCAGACATAGTGTAAGGCTTTGCAATTCTTCGATTATTTTTAGGTTGGTTGTCATAAAAGTCAATATTTGTCCCATATGCTTCAAAATTGGATTAATGGTGAGGGTGACCCTACGCCTGGTTATCAAGCTTGTCTTTCATGAAATAAACCAATATATTTTTGCATTATTAAAAATTCCAAATTGTCTAAACTCGAATTGTTTTTATACCCCGTAAGTTTGATACTTTTGTTATCAACGAATTATATCTTGTCGGATTGTCTTACAAAGAATTGCAGGTGAAGCTAACCATTTTCTTTAGAAAGACAACCGCATTTTAAACTAGTAAATCTCATAAGTATGGTAAAGAAATATTTTTATATTGACATTTTAATCTGAACGTAAAAAATAACGCTGAATAACACGACAATACAAAAAACACACAATACAAACAATACTCATTACTGCTACCAAAACACAAACTTCTATAAAAAGAATCCAAATTTGCTGCCTACAGCACATTCGAAAAAGCTAGAAGAAAGCTTAAGTTGTCAAGACCTAAAACTTTAAGTAGTTCCTACTTGTCGCAACACAACTGTCTTAACTGTCTCATTGCTGTTTGTTTATCAATACTAAGAAATTAAAAATATTACTACGGAACAAAATTCTGACTTTTCTTGGAGATAAAATACTTGAAGTACATGAACCAATCTTAAAGTTTTAGCAGTAGTGGGATTTTTAACCCACGAAAGTCACTAACAGTTCTTTTATCTCCTTAATATATTCCAGAACAGTTAATCAGATTCCGTTCATTTGTATGTACATTAGCAACTTAGCCACTATTTGTGCTAGATCACAATAATTATTGAAATGCAAGACTTAATTTCTTTGTTCTGAACTAAATTATGAAGGCGTCGCAAGACACAACTTATTTGGATATGGTACTAAGGAGTATTTAATGCTGAAAGATCAAAAGTGTACTAAAGCAGCAATCAAATATCATACCGAAAAGACAAAGACAAATCGGTAGACAAAATATCATCACAACAAACACCGATTACAACCAAACCGCAAACAACAACGTGAATATACACTGGGCAAATTTAAAAAGGAGATAATTGTTTTTTTTTCTGTAAGGTTTCTTTCGCCACGGAGTTTTAGGATTTAATGATAGCTTGAGTCCGTCCACAAATAATGAACCTGATCCGATGGACTACATTGTAGTTATAAGTTGAATATACATTTGGCTACATGTAACCGTTCACCAACAATGTTTAAATAAACAAATTGAAAAATAGACAAACCATAAGTATTGAAAGTAAAGTACTTTAGGTTATTCTACTCCATTCCAACACCATTAAAACTGACCGCGTTGTGTAATTCGAAATATGTCGTTAAAAGGGAACACCTTCACCATTTGACTTTGTCCTTGAATTCATGTAAAGTTCGTGCTTAAGCCGTATACACTAGGTTTTAGTTGGATGCCTTCATATCTCAAGAATACATGTAGATGAATAATTCTATGCCCATGTTGATCAATTGTTGACAAAATCTGAAAAGCAAGATTGTATCTTTGATTGAAAAATTTATATAAGCTTTAAAAATAAAAAAAATTGCACGCTCGGTTTTTTTCCGAAAATAAAAAGGCAGGACGAATAAAATCTCCATAGCTCCCCATTAAAATCAAATGGTTGCTCCTTAAGTGTCAAGAATGGTTAAACATGATTTACAAGTTACAAAAAAAAAACAAGGCACATGCATTGATATCCAGGTCCGTTTCATCAAATGTATAATTTCAAGAGTGTGTCTTCATTTGACATCTATAATAATATACACTTGGACAAAAGTTAGGGACCACCTGAAAATCAACAAGTTTTTCAAAGTCTTGAATTTATATAATAAACCATGGAAGTAATATATTACTTCCATGATTAAACCTATCAAATAAAATTTGTCAAGGGCTAAATAGTATTTTCATCTACCCATCTTTGGATTTGAAAAAAATAACAGAAAATATCCAATTTATTTGGCTAAGTGAAAATATTTTAGGCAAAAATAGGGGGTATAATTTTTTACAATATGTTAAAATAATAATAAATCAAAAAATTATAAAAATTTTAACTGTCTTTTTAGCTTTAAAAATATAAATTGATAATAAAAACTTTTATTAAAGCTACAAAAAGTCCATTAAACAGTGTGATTTTTGCAGAATTAAATAAAAAAATGTCTTTAACAATCATTTGCCTCCCGAGTTGTATTATGCAAACTAGATGCATACGACCCAAGTTTGAACTCATTCGGAAGTGCCCGCGCAAGCCCATCTAAAATACTTTAGGAAATGGATGTAAACAAAAGTGGTCTGAAAAGGTATGTTCTGCATATGGCTTTTGTAACTGTTTTGCTTTTTCCTTACCCCGCCTCCTTTAAAATGATACCGATAACAAGAGAAAGTGCTTTAGAAATCCCCCTAATGAGTATCTTATGTCATTGAATTAGTCGAGTTTTCAATTAAATAGGCCCGGTTAATATATAGCACGATAAAAGGAAAACAGGTACGCGTGTGTTGTAATGCTGGCGTCACACTGTCCCGATTTTGACATACGATGGACACACGAATGAGAAAATTTCAACTTCGTGCGAAGTTAGTCCCGAAGTTGCTAAAAATTAAAATCAAGGCCGAAGGATATACGATTAGAACAGATGGCTAAACGATTAGAAAAGTAGCAAATACGAATGGATGCGAACCGATTACGAAGTTGTAACGATGTTATCAAGATTAGTCGAGAATTAGACTCGAAGGAGAAACGAAGTTATACGATGGCTGTACGACGTTATGTTTAGCAAACGGTGGGTCTACGATGCATCCCGAGGGTTATACGAAGTATGAAATGTAATAACACGATTAGCAATAAGATTTTATAGTTTATTGTATATGTTGTATATAAATTGTCCTTTGCTGCTTCCATAACAAGTTAAAACGAAGGCTTTTCAAATATACCCTTCTGTCCCTGATGTCGACCAGTAAGAGCAGATGAGACATTTGATCTAAAGCTAATATGTAGAGGCTATTACGACAGAACAGAAAAAGGTGCTGTTGCTTTATCTTGTTTTGTTCGTGCCTTGTGTGAGTTGACTGAAGCACACATAATTTGAAAACAGCAAGAATATGTTGTAACTATGTAGAAAAATTACAACAAAGCATGCATTGTTATTGCAAATGGCGCTATAAAAAAGGACAACCCGTTTTGCAATAAAGTATGAATTGTAATAACTTGTTTTGCAATAAAATTATATTTCAGTCTACAATATGTCCGTTGCTCTTATTATTGATATATATGGATAAAAGATAAAACTAGGGCTTTAATTCTTAGTATACCCACGCTGCATGTCCATGATGTTGACATGTAAGAGTGGTTGCATGTAATATCTTAATGTAGAGATTGAAGATAGCAAAGAAAACTGATGTAACTTGATTTATTAAGCTCTTTCAAAGTCTAAGAAAGTTACGCGAGAGTTACCCGTTATAACGCGTAAGTAAGCGTTTTTATTGAATAGAAGCGTGTTATTTCGGGAGAATTTATAAAAGCGCGTATATTGATTTTTAGATTACCAAAATGAGCCCAACTTTGGCATAGAGTTCTACAATTTCAGCTTTGCGAACGATTCTTGAACAAAGCGTGTTCACCTTACAATACATACTTCCTTATCGGTCCCATATAAAAGTCAAAGTTCCCGTAAACATTTGCGAACCGAAACGAAACGTTAACTTGATTTGTAACCCGTGATGATGGACTTGCATACAGTACATAAAAAAAATGCAATTTAATAACTATGAGGGTTTAGAAAAAAGGGTGTGAAACTGAAATTCCAGTGAATTTTCAAAGTTCAAAGTGTCCTAACTCCTCTAAAAGTTTGCGGACCGGAACGACACGATAATTTGATCTTAAACTCATCATGGTATACTCACATTCCAATATCTATATACACGTATAAGTTTTTCAAAAAAGTGTGGAAAACGTATTGTCACAATAAGAGGGCCGGGCCGGACAGACACACAAACGGACCAACGGAGAGAAAACTTAAAGCCCCCTTCTGCTTTTGTCGTAAAGGGACTGATAGAAACTGAAGTGAGTTTGAAATGTTTAAACTTTTATTTCTGATATTGAAATTTAAGTATTAAAAGATGCCATCAAAGCCTGGACGAGGACGCGGAATACGAAAGCGCCTGGCAGGAAAGAACAGAATGAAAAGGAAAGCATCAGAATGCTCTAGATCATGGCTGTCTTCTCCTTGTTTTGTCTGGAAAGCGCATTTATCCTGAAAAGCTAAGAAATCGCAAATAGAAAAATGATGATCACCATTATAAACTTATAGTTAATGTGTCTAAATCACAGCACATAGAAACGATGGGCAAAAGATTAAAAAGATGTCCGTCCCTTAATCTTTTTCTTTCGTACATATACATTTAATTTAGTGAAAATTACGAAAATAAGTTCTGGTATATAAAAAAATAAAGTAAAACTTAAAAGTAAATGAACCATACGACTAAATGCAAACTGCTGCAAAATTTTGTATTTAGACATTATCTTGCTTCTTAACAGTGCCGTGTTTCCATCGCCATGCCATTACCCTATGCCATTACTCTAATTACGACGGCTATACGAATATAAAGCGAGGCCCTTACGACGTCGTGTTCCAATCGGGGACCAACGGTGAACTTCTCGTTTCATTCGTGTCGCCATCGTAAGATAAATGTAACCGACGACAATAAGAACGCAACACGAAATGATAAGATGCAATCACGAAGGCATTACGATGCAAAAGATGGAATTACGAATACAACACGAAGATTGGCCTTCGCACGAACCTTCGGCAGTTTTTAACATGTTAAAAAATTAGGAAGGCATCACCAAGTTGTTGCCGAACTTGGAATATTTCCGCCGATGGTGCTACGATGGTAAAAGATGGCAACACGAATAGCGCGATTTGGATACGATCACCCCCGATTTAGAAAATATCCTTAATCGTGTATCCATCGGGGGCAAAATCGGGATAGTGTGACGTCAGCATTATTATTTACATGTTAAACACTTTTTAATCATTATTTCTTAATTGCGGAAAGGTTTTACTTGTCAAATAAAGAAGAAATATGAAATTATATTAAACCCAGAGCTTTACATGCTCTAACTTCAAAATACATTTTTGTTTGTTTTGATATGTTCGGTAAAAAATCGGAATGTTGTTCACGAAAGTTAATAAGTGGCCATTGGTATCAAACTTCTTTAAAAAATCAGCTAAACTTCTAGCAGGTACACACACATTATCAAAATTTTCGTCTTTATAAAAGCGCGAAAGCTTTAATTTTATGATTATGCAACAGTAAAGTGATTATTTTTACATTGCAATTTTTCCCCTAAACTGCTTTACTATTACTTGAAAAAAAAGATTGATATCGAACTTGGAAATTTTATTCTATCGTTAAACAATGAAAGTTCTTTAAGTTGATGTCATTTTTTACCCGTTCGGGAACAAATTCACAATTACAGACAAGTTATGCTTCAAACATTTTCTGGATTTTTTCTTTGTAATTTTCCCCATGTTTGTGAAAAAGGGCCATTATATACATTAAAAAAGTAATTTTGTATTACATTGTTACCATATGCATAAAACGGCAATTTAAAAAAAAACAGTGTCATTATTCATTTTCTTGAAGCAATTCGAAGATCCTTCTTGAAAATATCTTTATATCTTATTAGAGTTTGCTGCAAAGCACATGGTCAATTTAAAAACAATAACCAAAACCAAGGTCATCTCCTTTTCATTTTTCACTGTTTTACGGGCTAGAACTTCAGACCAGTGCTTATTTGAACCCCTGTCATTTACCTAAAGATGCGAACTTGTCTCTCTGTTTCAATCCAAATTGGGTTCCACAAGTAAAGGCAAGCAACACAAAATTATATCTCAAAATTGGAGGTGTCTATACGTTCAACAACTTCTGTAAAAGAAATGTCGCTGAAATGGTACAGAACACATTTTGGGATTATGACAACAATGACCAAATGCCACTTTTTGGATGCCTTTTTCATGAAAACTTTCCAAAACTATGACAGCTAACATATTTGGAAACATTATTTCGAAGAGACAAAAAAAAAGATTCTTTTGGATCAGTTTATCTTCAATTTATCAATTATTCTTGAAAGATACACCAATTTGACTCTTGATTTGCACTTCTTCCGCATCTCAAAGACAGTTACATTATTCTTTATTGTAACAAACTATCTTGTCACTTATCAAAAATGCACTTTTTTTAAAAAATGAACACCAGCACGTTTTTACAAATGTTGTCAAAAGATATGAAATTTTCTACCAAAATGTGAGACTGACCCACTTCCATGACTTGTAACGATGTCATAAATCATGAGCCGAGCTCTATTTTTAAATACGATTCACATTAAAGCCTTTTATTAAAGTATATGGGAGTGAATTTGATTTAAAGAGCCTGCCTTAGACATAAAACAATGTTAAATTTCAAGTATTTTGATGTTTTTTTTACAATTTCGAAAATTGCCAATTACCCCCTAGGGATGCTGGGTGATGATTATAAGATGTTCAAAATTTCCATTTATTTTGAAGGAAAAGGTGTTACCCTTTGAATATTTACTGATCAACTTTTGATAATTTGAAGATCAATGGACCGAAAGAAACTTTGAAAGACATGAGGTTTTGTAATTATACAAGCTGATTTTGTAACAACAGCCAGGAATGCTGATGAGCCCTGGAGGTCGGCCATCTTGAATTTCCTGGAAAGAATATTTTGCCTAAATAAGTCTTTCGTGAAGGTATTATAGTTAGACCATCCCTTAAGTTGATATGAAAATATTGGTTTGGAACAAAATTTAGGATTTTTCATGGTTTTCTGGCAGATTGGCTGTTAAAACATAAACTAATGTTAAGACTTTATATATTTCTAACCCTAGCCAAATTTGGGAGAATAGCCATCTTGAATACTAAAGCTTAAAAATACTGCTCTATATCGGTTAACATCACATGTCAGCCTCAGCATTGCTAGATACAAGACATCCATGTTATTACATGTATGAAGTACATTTTTAAGACCTTCCTATTATTCTTGATGCTGGCGTCACACTATCCCGATTTTGCCCCCGATGGATACACGATTATGGATATTTTCTAAATCGGGGGTGATCGTATCCAAATCGCGCTATTCGTGTTGCCATCTTTTACCATCGTAGCACGATCGGCGGAAATATTCCAAGTTCGGCAACAACTTCGTGATGCCTTCCTAATTTTTTAACATGTTTAAAAACTGCCGAAGGTTCGTGTGAAGGCCAATCTTCGTGTTGAATTCGTAATTCCATCTTTTGCATCGTACTGCCTTCGTGATTGCATCTAAACATTTCGTGTTGCGTTCCTATTGTCATCGGTTACATTTATCTTACGATGGCGACACGAATAATACGAGAAGTTCCTCGATGGTCCCCGATCGGAACACGACGTCGTAAGGGCCTCGCTTTATATTCGTATAGCCGTCGTAATTAGAGTAATGGCATAGGGTAATGGCATGGCGATGGAAACACGGCACTGTTAAGAAGCAATATAATGTCTAAATACAAAATTTTGCAGCAGTATGCATTTTGTCGTATGGTTCATTTTCTTTTAAGTTTTACTTTATTTTTTATATACTAGAACTTATTTTCGTAATTATCACTAAATTAAATGTATATGTACGAAAGATAAAGATTAAGGGACAGACATCTATTTAATCTTTTGCCCATCGTTTCTATGTACTATGATTTAGACACATTAACTTTAAGTTTATAATGGTGATCATCATTTTTCTATTTGCGATATCTTAGCTTTTCAGGATAAATGCGCTTTCCAGACAAAACAAGGAGAAGACAGCCATGATCTAGAGCATTCTGATGCTTTCCTTTTCATTCTGTTCTTTCCTGCCAGGCGCTTTCGTATTCCGCGTCCTCGTCCAGGCTTTGGTGGCATCTTTTAATACTTAAATAAATTTCAATATCAGAAATAAAGGTTTAAACATTTCAAACTCACTTCAGTTTTTATAATTTTATCAGTCCCCTACCGACAAAAGCAGAAGGGGGCTTTAGGTTTTTCACTCCGTCGGTCTGTTTGTGTGTCTGTCCGGCCCGGCCCTCTCATTGTGACAATACGTTTTCCACACTTTTTTGAAAAACTTATACGTGTATATAGATATTGGAATGTGAGTATACGATGAGTTTAAGATCAAGTTATCGTGTCGTTCCAGTCCGCAAACTTTTAGAGGAGTTAGGACACTTTGAACTTTGAAAATTCACTGAAAATTCAGTTTCACACACTTTTTTCTAAACCCTCATAGTTATTAAATTGCATTTTTTTGTATGTACTGTATGCAAGTCCATCATTACGGCTTACAGATCAAGTTTACGTTCCGTTTCGGTCCGCAAATGTTTACTGGAACTTTGGACTTTTATATGGGACCGATAAGGAAGTATGCATTGTAAGGTGAACACGCTTTGTTCAAGAATCGTTCGCAAAAGGTAAAATTGTTGATGCCAAAAGTACGGAAGCCCGTTGGGCTAATTTTGGTAATCTAAAAATCAATATAACGCGCTTTTATCAATTCTCCCGAAATAACACGCTTCTATTCAATAAAAACGCGTTACTTACGCATTATAATGGGTTACTCTCGCGTAACGGGTTGTGTTATTTAGGGAGCTACCATTTGATTTTTATGTGGGGACTATGGCGATATTTGAAATAAAAAGGCAGGATGGCAAAAATCCAGAAATAAAAAGGCAGGACAGTGCTTTGAGTAAAAAAAAGGCAGGATGGTATTTTTGGCTAAAAAATTATAGTTGCTTTAAAAATAAAAAAAAAATGCACGCGCAAGCGGGCAATAAAAAAAATCCAGGCTCGACTTTTTCCGAAAATAAAAAGGCAGGACGAAGAAAATATCCATAACCCCCAATAAAAATCTAATGGTTGCTCCCTTAGCGCCATTTGCAAACACAATGTAGCTTAGTTGTAATTTTTCTACATAATTACAACATTTTCTTGCTGTTTTCAGATTATGTGTCCTTCAGTCAACTCACACAAGGCACGAATAAAACAAGATAAAGCAACATCACCTTTTTCTGTTCTGTCGTAATAGCCTCTATATATTTAGATCAAATGTCTCATCTACTCTTACTGGTCGACATCAGGGACAGAAGGGTATATTTAAAAAGCCTTCGTTTTAACTTGTTGGACAATTTATATACAACATGTACAATAAACTATATAATCTTATTGCTAATCGTGTTATAACATTTCATACTTCGCATAACCCACGGGATGCATCGTAGACCCATCGTATGCTAAACATAGCGTCGTACAGCCATCGTATAACTCCGTTTCTCCTTCGAGTTTAGTTCTCGACTAATCTTGATAACATCGTAACAACTTCGTAATCGGTTCGCAGCCATTCGTATATGCTACTTTTCTAATCGTTTAGCCATCTGTTCTAATCGTATATCCTTCAGCTTTGATTTTGATTTTTAGCAACTTCGGGACTAACTTCGCACGAAGTTGAAATTTTCGCATTCGTGTGTCCATCGTTTGTCAAAATCGGGACAGTGTGACGCCAGCATGAATAAAACCCCTATCCCTTTTATGTGTATTACGTACATTCAAATTACAAACACATTATACATGTATGTGGTATAATAATGAATTAACATATTTTGAGATACAAGTTTACATTGCGACGAGTTTGTTGCAACAAACAGAAACTGCGTACCATTACAGATCACCCGAATTCACTCTGTGTTATAATCGGACCCTAAGATCGCAATGGAAGAGGGATGGTTCCCAAGTTTGGTATTTTTGGTTTTATTGCTTATGCTCTTCATAATCATATAGGTTTGGCATTTTCAATATTTTTGGTAGAGCGCCTCAGATGAGTCTTGAATAGACGAAACGCGCGTCAGGCGTAGCAAAATTTATTGTCTTAACTTTGTTGTCATTTTTATTGCGTTGTTCTCTACTCTTCGTTTTATTTTATTATGAAAAAAATGTTAAAAAAAAACAGTTAACAATTTGTCGTAAAAATTGAGAGGTGCCAATGCATAATTAATCATTTGGACCGACAATTTTCTTCTTTTATTGCGCTATCGTCGCTGTCATACAACGCTGCTCTCGGAATAAGAGAAACTGTTTCATAATGTTTGATTATATCTCTGCTTCCAATAAGAGGGGACTACACTGGTTTACCTCTATCCGTCTGTCTGCAACATAACGAGAGTTTTCTAATTAAGCAACTTCTTATCTCTAGGACTTAAACTTTGGTATATGATGTATGCTGTCTGATTATCGCGAGTACCTAATTTAGCTCTGTTTAATATCTTCTTTATTGACGGCGTCATTTTTAGCTCACCTGGCCAAAGGCCAGGTGAGCTATTCCCATCACTTGGCGTCCGTCGTCGTCGTCCGTCGTCGTCGTCGTCGTCGTTAACTTTTCTTCAAACTTCTTCTCCTCTGAAACGGCTGCACAGATTCAACCCAAATTTGGTCTGGTGGTACTTTAGGGTATCCCCCACAGAACTGATGTGGGGATTTTTGATTCGTCGAAAAACATGGCCGCTGTTGCTAAAAAAAGACCAGGGGGTCAGAGTACTGTTTTTGGCTTGTAAATCAAAAAGTATAAGAGATAGATGAAATCTGATGCCACCTTACTGCTTCAGCATCAAAAGTTCTCCATTTGGTCCAAATTTTCAGATTACCCCTTATAGGGGTTATGGCCCCTTAAAGGTGAAAAATAGCGTTTTTTTCATGTTTTCGCCCTATAGTATGAAAACTATTGCAGATAGAGAAAAGTTGTTGCTTGCTTAAATGTTCAGCCCATTTAGCTCTATAAAAGTCTTCATAGGGTCAAAGTTATCAGATGACCCCTTATAGGGGTTATGGCCCCTTAAAGGAAAAAAATAGAGTTTTTGGCATATTGAATGAAAACTATTGCAGATAGATAAAAGCTGTTGCTTGCTTTAATGTTCAGCTCGTTTAGCACTACACAAGTCTCCATAGGGTCGAAGTTGTCAGATGACCCCTTACAGGGGTTAGGGCCCCTTAAAGACAAAAAATAGTGTTTTTGGCCTATAGAATGAAAACTATTGCAGATAGAGAAAAGCTGTTTCTTGCTTAAATGCTCAGCTCATTTAGCTCTACAAAAGTCTCTATAGGGTCGAAGTTGCCAGATGACCCCTTATAGTGGTTACGGCCCTTAAAGGCAAAAAATAGTGTTTTTGGCCTATAGGATGAAAACTATTGCAGATAGAGAAAAGTTGTTGCTTGCTTAAATGTTCAGCCCATTTAGCTCTATAAAAGTCTTCATAGGGTCAAAGTTATCAGATGACCCCTTATAGGGGTTATGGCCCCTTAAAGGAAAAAAATAGAGTTTTTGGCATATTGAATGAAAACTATTGCAGATAGATAAAAGCTGTTGCTTGCTTTAATGTTCAGCTCGTTTAGCACTACACAAGTCTCCATAGGGTCGAAGTTGTCAGATGACCCCTTACAGGGGTTAGGGCCCCTTAAAGACAAAAAATAGTGTTTTTGGCCTATAGAATGAAAACTATTGCAGATAGAGAAAAGCTGTTTCTTGCTTAAATGCTCAGCTCATTTAGCTCTACAAAAGTCTCCATAGGGTCGAAGTTGCCAGATGACCCCTTATAGTGGTTACGGCCCTTAAAGGCAAAAAATAGTGTTTTTGGCCTATAGGATGAAAACTATTGCAGATAGAGAAAAGCTGTTGCTTGCTTAAATGTTCAGCTCATTTAGCTCTACAAAAGTCTTCATAGGGTCGAAGTTGCCAGATGACCCCTTATAGTGGTTACGGCCCTTAAAGACAAAAAATAGTGTTTTTGGCCTATAGGAGGAAACTATTGCAGATCGAGAAAAGCTGTTGCTTGCTTAAATGTTCAGCTCATTTAGCTCTACACAAGTCTCCATAGGGTCGAAGTTGTCAGATGACCCCTTATAGGGGTTACAGCCCCTTAAAGGCAAAAAATAGTGTTTTTGGCCTATAGAATGAAACATATTGCAGATAGAGAAAAGCTGTTGCTTGCTGAAATGTTCAGCTCATTTAGCTCAACAAAAGTCTTCATAGGGTTGAAGTTGTCAGATGACCCCTTATAGGGGTTACGGCCTCTTAAAGGCAAAAAATTGTGTTTTTGGCCTATAGAAAGAAAACTATTGCAGATAGAGAAAATATGTTGCTTGCTTAAATGTTCAGCTTAATTAGCTATACAAAAGTCTTTTAGGGTCTAAGTTGTCAGATGACCCCTTTAAGGGGTTATAGTCCTTTAAAGGTGAAAAATAGTGTTTTTTGCTTTGGAATGAGAACTATTGCAGATAGAGAAAAGCTTTTTCTTGCTTAAACATTCAGCACATTTAGCTATACAAAAGTCTTCATAGGGTTGACATCAAGACCAGGTGAGCGATTCAGGCTCCTGGGAGCCTCTTGTTTGACATTAGTGGTCCATGCATAATATGGTAAACATTTTCATGCCAATTGGGTAGCGGAGCTATACTGAGTGAGCAGTGGCTCGAATACTCCTTGTTGTTTCAGAGATTGAATGTTGCATAAGAACAAAAAAAAACGCGAAAGGGAAATAAATCTATAGGATATTTTTTTTCCATAAAAATAATAAACCATAAGACCCTTTTAAGCTCTGAAGACATCATTGACTACCAACTATGTATGAGTACATATACAAGGAGAATTTAAAAAGACATGAATTTACTAAATAATACCCTCAATGCCACAACTGTTGAGAAAACATTTAGGACTACCATTCTTTATAACTTCCTACTTTGACGTCGTCAGCTAATTATAAAAGAATAAACTGCATAAATGAAAATAAGGGACAACCATTTGATTCTTATTGAGGGGGATGGGGGCAGCTTGTTGAACTAAATGCTGTGGCCTATAATAAACTTTAAGGTAATAACAAAATTCCCGAACTTGGAGAATCAATCTCAAATGTCCATAAGACGAGACAAAACAAGGAAGACATACCGGAAAAATTGAAAACCGCAATGGTCCTGACTTTGTACAGGCATTTCAAAAGAAATGGTGGGTTAAACAAGGTTTTATGGCGCGCCAAACCTCCCTCTTCCATTGCAATCTTAAGGACCGGTAGTAGCACACAACACAACACGGCTGTGAAGAAATAATAGGGATATTAAGATGATCATTTCAGTACAACAATCAGAAAAGATGAAAATAAATAACCTAACCTCTAGCTTCTAGGAAATATAAAAGACAATAAGTATGACATGCAGACTGAAATGAATATTCTCGCCGTGTACATGGTGTAATCGCGGTTAATTAATTTTCTGATCTGAAAAGTTACGAAAGGCTTATTCAAGTATAATAACAATGGATCTATTATATGGGCACCGACAATTAAAACTGGCAAAATTGAGTTATATAAAACCTTTAATCTTTGAAACCAATACAGCGTATCTTATTTCAAAAAGGATTAAGGAACATAATTAGGGCCAAATACTAATTGCCTTAATTCGCACCATAACTTCCTGTCTCTCTTACTGCAAATCTTGGATTACGAGAGAAAGGACAGACAAAAAATCTTTGCACCATTTCATAAATAGCTTTATGAGAATTGTTAAACTCAGAACAAACCAGAAGCAGAAGGATATCCACAGAACCAGAGAAGATCAGTGTTGTCAAGGATTGGCCGGAACAACAACAAAAAATATTAAAAAACCAGAAACGGGTTAAAAGCTATTTAGGGCTATGCTCCTATTGTCATAGCTTTGTAAAGGAGTTTGAAGACACTTGACAGCCTTTGCACAAACTATGTGAGAAAATAGAAAATTTGTCTGAAGTATGGAAGGTCTAGAAGCATTTGATGAGCTGAAGACATAGCTGAGCAGTAACCCCATTCTTGCATATACAAAGAACAAGGACTTCACTTTATCTTGGTCACTGATATCAGTGATAAGTCAGTAGGAAAGGTTCACTTTCAATAGCAAGACGAACATGAAAAGGTCATAGAATATATGAGAAAGATCGCTAACTAATTGTACCACGAGCGTTAAAGCTTTGAGAAATTTCCTTCCTTCCCTTTCGGTCAATGCTGCAATCTCAAGGATCAAGAAGACCCTGCAAATTATGCATGAAGCAAGAAAGTGGAAAAATCACCAGCGATTACGACTCTAATGACCCAGACAAAAATCATGTAGAGGCTGACCAGTGTGAAGAAAACTATGTCATTAGAGTCTGTACAAGAAACCAAACAAGTAAGGGAAGGAATCAGTCACAAGAAAGAAAGTCATGTATTTATCGGATGAGAACATTCGAGTACTAGGAAGTGACAATGAGAGAACGCAGATATTGGACTTTTATTGTGGTGCAAAGATGAGAAAAACGAAATACCAAAGTGGGACCAGTTTTAAAAACTTACGAAAACGATGAGATAGATTATAAATTAAACAGAGAATGCTCTTAGGGATATTTTATTATGACTAGAGAGAAGAGGATAGTTCCGAGGAGCTGTATGCAGACAGTGTTCAGATACTACCATGACATAGAATCATGTAGACATCTAGGAACAGACAAGGTGATGAAAAATATTCCACATCATTTTTATTGGTCCCCAACATGAGTGATTGAGTGAGTTGGTGTTTTACGCCCGTGCAATGCTATAAAGGTTATTTACAGACGATGAACATGAAAAGAATGATGAAATAGACATGAAATGATGATGAGAAATGAAATATAGGGGTAGGTTGGGAAACAAAGTCAATTTTGAAGAACCACAGAAAAAGGGGAGATGTGGGTAGGGGCAGAAACTTTAGTTTATGTGGTGCACTACTTGGCGGTCCACAAAGGTTTTTTTTACATGCATGTAGCGTGGCACTTTCCACACACGTTGGCCCACTATTGTCAGCGGTCAGGGTTTCCGTATTATAGATCTGACAACCCCTGCGGACGAGGGCCACCCTGTTCAGCCATCTAGGGTACACGCTCTGTGGACTTGGCACTGACCCGACGTGTCCCCAACATGACGAAATATGTCCAAGAGTATTGCAAAGTGTGTGACCTTTGTGCTGCAATGAAACTATCCAAACAAAAGAAACAGAGCTCCACTTGGACAGTATCTGGTAAAGGAACAGATGGAACGAGAAGACATCCTTTCATAAATTATTGATATTTTAGGACGATTACCAAAAACGCACAAAAACAATCGCCATATACTGGTTTTATGCGACTGCTTTACCAAATTGGCTGAAACATATGTCAGCTTCAGCCATCTTAAATCAGCAATCAAGGACCGTTGCAAAAGTTATTGTTGATGAATTCATCAGGTTTTGAAAACCCCTTCAAATTCACTCAGATCAAGGACAATCCTTTGAATCCAATCTGTTTAAATATCCATGAGACCTGCTTCTTATTGAACTAACAGGCAAATGAAAATGGGGAAAGATAAAGTGTTCTATGGTCATTACCGGATCCTAAGATCGCAATGGAAGTTTGGCGCCATAAAACCTGGTTTAACCCACCATTTCGTTTGAAATGCCTGTACCAAGTCAGGACCATTGCAATCCGCCAATTCTCCGGTATGACTGATTCGTTTTTGTCATTTTCTCTGGACTATGAGATTGATCATTCAAGTTCGGTAGTTTTGTTATTACCTTTATTCATTGTTTAAGTTTAAACTGAGACCATCACAGGTGGAGGTGAAATATGGCTGTGCCTATTATCCTTCAAGAACAAGAAGCAGCTGAAGAGCCACTTAGCATCTGAACCACATAGAAAAATGAGTGTCGTTTGCGTTTGGTCCCCGGATGAGACATTCTTCAGACGACAAGAGGATTTCATAAAAACTCATTCTACAGAGGCACAGGAGCAAATTCGAATTAATGGCCTATTACTTCTTGATAGAAAACAATAGTTTTTGGCTTGCCCATTATCAAGCGACAAACGCTAGAATTGTTAAGACGTCTACAGAGGGTAGTGAGGAGGCCATGGAAGCCAGATTATAGGTGCTTGTCTTCCTAAAGAAAACAAAGACTATTAGTCTTAACTGAAGGAACACAAAAATAATGAACCAAGAGAAAAGCAGGACTAGGAAAGAAGACAAATTGTTAGGACAACTGAACTGGAGAACAAGATGACAAGAGGCACATAGAACACAGAGACACCGAATGAATTGTTCTTAAGAGTGGCTAGGAAATAGGGCAAGGTTGTGAACACAGCTGTTAAGGAGAATAAGATGGAGAAAGCATAGAGAGACACTGAACCAATATTAGTAAAGCGGGTCTAGGAAAGAAGAAGAGGACACGGTAGTAGAGAAAAATAAGATGGAACATTAGGAAACCGATTCAGGATTGAGGAAGGATGCAAGGTCAAGGAAAGCACAACATAAGAGACAGAACATCAGGAAAATGATTTGGGATCATAGGAATATAACAATGATAGGAAACCAGATGGAGGAAACTGAGGTAAACTTGAGATATAAGGAGCAAGAAAAGAGAGATTAAATCACAGCCACACCTTGCATAATATCACCTGAGGAGCGGGCTAACCACCTCTTCAGACTTTGGTACAATTTTGTGTCAGAATAACTTTATTCATACATGTATTTTAATGTTGGATATTAATTTACCTAAATTCAAGAGAATTTGATTATAAAGTAGGGGGTAGTGTAAACAAAGTCATGTAACCTAAAGTAGGGGGTAGTGTAAACAAAGTCATGTAACCTATAACTTCAAGGGGAAGTTTTCATCATGATTTTGATTAATCTTCTCAATAGATGTTTACGGACTCTTATTGCAATATGTAACATTGCTTTTAATACATGATTTTTGTTGTGGCTATTTTAAAAGCATTTTAACATATATTTGTTTAACTTTCAAAACTCTATTTAATGATAAGAGGGTAATCTTAAGCCTTGTCGTCAGACTAGTCTGGCAAGAATTTGCTAATACATGTAGATAGTCAATATTTTTTTGTCATTGAAATTTCCGAATGTTTAATTCAAAATTGTTTAAAAACACCAGGTTTCTTTCCTTGTTAGCACATGGTCGAAATCATCGGTGCTGGATTTGGCTTCCCTGTCCGTACCTTTTGAATTTGAATACTTATCATTTATTGAATACTTCTTGTTGTTTGGCCTTTAAAATGTTGGATTCAAGTGCGGATGATGAGAGATTACTTCTTGGAATATCGATTAAAGCATAAAATAAACCGTTGTTTACCCATTTTGGTAATTGCATTGTGATTTTCCTAATTTCATGATGTTATTGATAATTTCTAAGTTAGTCTAGTTCGAATGCATATTTTTCATTCCTATTGTATTTCAGCTTTAATTATGTTATTTTTTTGCACTTTTTACATTTTCTTTGAAATTCATTATAAGGTTATCATCCACTCTTGAGTGAACTACATACATCTTACAAAGAATAAGGATACCTCATCTATACTTGGGAGTATATCTTTTGCATCTTTCCCTTTGTATGTTATTGTTTACATGTTGAGAAGCTATGGCAAAGTATTTTGTCATGTGTCTTCGTTTTTCTCTATTATTACATATCCGAGAAACCCAGGGGTTCTCCTCTTGCTTACTCATTCATTTGGCATGAAATTGTTCAGAACCTGATCTTGAACTCCATAAAGTTTAAATATAGAAACTTTAGAACAGCGTAATGCAACCAATCAGAAGGCTCGATACAAAACTTTTTTATGTGAAATGTCACAAGGGTGATGAATGGCCAGGTTTTATGGTGCCAAACCTCCCTCTTCCATTGCGATCTAAGGATCTAGTAACACAAAACACAACATAGTTGTGAGACACAATACAGATAACGAGATGAACCTCTCAGTACAACATCTGTCACAAACTAAATGAAACAATAACGAATCATCTGATATAATTTTGAATTTTTCTACTAGTGGCTGAAATTTGTATCTTAGTATCCTTTCAACGTTGATACAAAAGTAAATCAATGTTTTTTGCAATTCTTTATTTTTCAAAGATAAAAAAGTAACAATTATTGTAAAGGATAGCTGCCTTAAGGCCTGCTTTTTGCTTGTAATTTTACCCAAGTTTAAACCTATGAATACTGTTGTCAGATGCTCATACAGTATTAATAAAATATAAAAAAGACAAACTAAATATATCTTTTTTAATTTCTAAATGATTGTTTTTGATAAGAAATATAAAATGACGTTCTGATATAAAATGACACTGACATTTATTCAGAAAATTGCCAGTTTACAACAGTTTTCAGCATTTTTAAGATACAGTTTGGGCTACATAAGATACAACTAGATAAATAAATAGACATTGTTATAATAGCTTGTAGAAACCTTCTCTAAAATAAGTACTTTTTTCAATTGTGCTGATAATTTTTTTCTGGTCAAAAATGTACCTTTTAAACAAACAAAATTTCTAATATTTTGTCCTTTTTTGCTAAAACACTAGAATAACGTAATCATTACGCTCCAATATTGAGTTTTAATTAAAATGTTTGAAATATTTTCCTTTTAGACAGAGTTTACACAATATTGTAGCCAGAAATAAAAACTACAACAAAGTTCCAGACAATAAATTTTGAAACTTTTGCATGACCTTGTCGCCCCTATTCGTTTAAATTGATTTTTTACAATAAAAACAAAACCAAAAATAACTATCAAGCTTGTTTGTCATGAGACCTCTCCGAATCATACAATTGGCTTTATCTTCTTCTTTATAGGAAGAGGGCGTACTCTGTTCTCTTTTTCTTTTCTCTTTTTTCGATTACTAAAAAGAAGAAGCAAATATAAATGTATACCATGGCACATTTGCACAAGTTGGAAGATAAACTAGGTTTTACAAAAGCGTTAACAGGGTTTTCAATTTAAACTGTTTTACATCATGAGAATGTTTTTTACTATATATAAATATACAATAATAGTACATTGACTCGAAATAATTTTTTTATACGGATGAGGCTTAGAAACAGGAAAACGCGAGGGTCTCCCGAGCGTTTTCTTGTTTCGAGCCGAATTCGTATAATTTTTTTTTATTTCGAGTCAGTGAACTATTATTGTGTTTATACTGCATTACTTTTTTTATTTTGTTCGACGTGTTTTTTATCAAAATGAATAAATTGAAAAATCAATAAATCACCCCACAGCGACCCTCTCTCATTGTATGGTCACACCTGTCAATTTGGCCTACTTGATACGTCCGACCTGGTTAATCTGGATCGAAGTGCATGAATTATACCTTAGACACGGTAGGTCCCGTGTGCGGCGACAGGATTGTTTTTTCGAGAGGGATTTACAATTGTCCTGTTTTTTTTCAAGAGAATAATCAATAAAAATGTAAACTTTGGGGATATTTAGTGATTTTTAACTGAAAGCTAGGGAAAAAAAAATGCTACCAACGGGTAGGCATATTTAAAGTATTATCATATTGTATAACAACACCAATTCCTTTAAAAAAAATGTGATTCCTAAATAAAATTGTGGGCTGTTTTCTGAATTTTTACCTTTTTGCATTTTCCGCCCCTTAAAAGACAAATATATTGAACGAGATTTCTAACCATTATAAGTGAACATCAATGTTATATTATGGCATCCTGAACATTGATGCCAAAAAGTTGCGTCTTACATATTTTTAAATTAAAATAAAATACATGTCCAGGCTTTTTCAAGAGGCGTCCAGGTTTTTGCAAGAGAGGTCCAGGTTTTTTCATACTTTAGATAGACAAGTTGTGCGTGTTGTTTACCTCTTAAATCATATTTTAAAAGACATTGTATGTTGTTAAATAAATAAGAATACGGTACTATCATTTCAAGTGTTCTGGACAAGAATACGTCAGTTAAAGTCAAAAATTCAACCTTATATAGCCTATATACACAGGCAGGCACATATAATTGACGCCTACAACCAGAACCCATTAATCTATTGTCTAAGCAAAACTACCAACTGTTATGAATTGAAAATAGCCTCCTTGAATAATTGGCTGGAAACAAAATATTTGTGTAGCGACAAGCAGAAAATGCTTACAGTTCCTGGGCTACCTTCTTTTAACTTGACTTGTAGTCGTTTCTTGGATGTGTTTGTTTGTATCATAGAGTCGTCTTCTTTCATGTCTGCTAATTTATCAAGAATTATATAAGACTAGAATGCCCTTTTAGTACGTCTTAATTTTTACACATATGTATTTATTGTATATATTATAGTTTCAACAAAAAACTTCACAAGAGTATGCTCCCGTGCGGGACCCAGGAGGCGAATAGGTAAGCTTGTCGGTAAAAGTCCACTAAAGAGCGCTCAGAAACCATTTCCGCTTAGCCCACAAAGCGACTGGGATGTGTGCCACAGGTGGTTGAATACGGCAGCCCTGTCATAATAAATGCCGGTTCATCAGGCTATAAAAATGCGGAAACTTGACCTTAAACCATATTGGACCAACGTGCGTGGAGAGTTCCAAGGTTCATGCACGTAAAATATCCCATTGTGCACCGCCACATGCTAAATTTTCCGCACCTACCCACATCTTCCCTTTTCCGGTGATCTTAAAAATTTACAGATCCTTTGTTTCCCACTCCAACCCCGCTTCTCTCTCTCAGTGAGTATAGGTTCAAACAGGATTCAGCATTGTATTTTCGCCAGATAAAGGATGGTTATGTGAAACTGGGTAAGAGTTGGCTATATCCCACACAGGTAGATGTTCCATCTAGTATGACCTCATTTCGGGTATATAAGGGTTCTTCATTGTCAGTCACCATATGGAAGGATTCCAAATTGTGCAAAACTTTTGATGAAGGATTTCGTCACTTTCTGGATGCATTAGCCTATGGTGCATTAAGGGTACATTGGCCTATCTTGTGAGTTAGTTCGTTTTACTTCTGGTTTGTGGCCGTGCATGGGTCCTTCGAATGACATACATGGGTCTGTGTCCTGGGTGGGTCTACAGAATTCATTTTGGTGTTTCAATTAGCTCTTGTCCTGCTTTTTTTGACTGAAATAGTGTCGATTGGACATAAAAGAAACATAAGAGTGAGATTCAAATGCTATTTAAACTTCTGTATCTTTACATACATATGCATACGTTAAGGGGTTCCAATATTCATATTCCCTAATGTTTTTATCAAATATCCCGTATCCAAAATAGATGTTTTTTTCTTATCCCATAATCCTTTAAATAGAATAGATTTAAATAGTCTATATCCCAGTTTGTTTTGCCTCAAATATCCCGTATCTCCTAGGGAATAAATATGTAAATATCCCATATTCCAAAACACCCTTAAACTCTTGAAATAACAGAATGCACCAGTGGAATATGCTCTTTTTGTATTTTTGTTTTGTTTCTGACATACATGTAGATTTTATAGTTTCAAGGACTTGAAAAGGCACAAAAACAAGATTGCAACTTACCTTTCAAAATTTTGCCTACCGTAACAATCGCTTTTGTTGAAACCAGTAATTTATTAAAGCACATCAAGAAAGTCACAAATGTACAAATGTACCATAAAACTAATTTTGTCAAATTACTAATTTAGTCTTCAAAGATAATGCATTTGGGCAGCCTTCTTATGCTTTAAAGTTAGTAACAAACTTGATATTTTGCATGTAATGTGTTTAAATGTATGTTTATTGAGTAGAAAGGATATTAGTTTCCATTTAAGTCGTATAGTTTCCACAAAACCCATTGCCTCTCTTTAGTCAAAATTTTCAAAAAAAAAACAGGACACCTCTCGAAAAAACCGGACAAGTTGTTGTGCCTCTCGAAAAAACCTGATCATTTTTTAATAAATCATTAACTGATGCTTCTTTACGGACTTTTTTGGAAGAAAAGTGATAATTCGAATATTTTGAATACTTTCATTCCTCTTTTTTGTTTTGTTTCACTTACAATTGAGAATTTAAGCATTTTTTTTGTAAACGGACAGGCGAAAAAACCTGGACCTCTCTCGAAAAACCTGGACAATGCCTCTCGAAAAAACATTCCTGTCGCCGGACACGGGACCCACCGTGTTAGAGTCCGATATCGTCACTGTCCTTGGACATATTTATTCGAGTTGCATGATTGTGTCCATACTGTTAAAATGGCGTTGAAAATATGAAAACAAATCTAGCCCTTAACATGTATATGTTGTGTTTAAAACCCTCGGGGGGGGGGGCACTTCTATACTTTATGGATAGGGGGTGCCGCTAAGATTTTGAAACCCCACCCTTTTCATATATTTTGAATTTGAAAATAAGATACCTTAATATATATTTTTACTGAAAAAAGCACCCTTATCCCATCATTTATGTTTTAAACTGAAGATAAAAATGGATATCATCTATCTATGTTTTAAGACATTTAATTAACATACACTTTTACACATGTATGAATGCATCCATGTTTATTAAAAAAGAATTAAGAATTGCATGGTCGGGCTTATCATGTAATTAGCAAGTAAATATTAATTACCTTATCATTTATTTTATGTTTGATTTCCCGACCTTATATATTCTCAACCCGAAAAAGGGTACCTATTCCAGCGGCACGTCCTAGTACCTTCTATATAGGAAGTGCCCCCCCCCCCGAGCAAAAACCTGAACATTTTTCAAAGTAAATATGGTAAAGCTTAACAAAGATTTGAACATGTTTCACATAAAAATTATCAATCTCAGAAATTATCGTTAAGTATTTTCATTAATCTAAACAAAATCCTAAGCATGTTTGAATACTACATGTAAACGTGTTTAAAGTTCAACACAAATTATGCGTTTAGGATTGCAATCAAACGTAAGCGTCCTTTCACTAAACAATCCTCGATTTGGTGACTATTTACATCTCATATATCCGAAGGAACTTGAGATAAAGGACACTACAGATTCTAGGAGGTCCGCTTCATATCTGGATCTATTTCTCGAAATTGACACACAAGGAAGGCTTTGTACAAGGCTCTATGATAAACGTGATGACTTCAACTAACCAATAGTTAACTTTCCCTTTCTGTGTAGCAACATTCCATCCGCTCCAGCATATGGAGTTTACGTATCACAATTGATTCGCTATTCCAGAGCATGTGGGGAGTACAACGACTTCCTTGAAAGAGCCACACGGCTGACAAGCAAATTGTTAACACAGGGGTACGTTGCTCCCAGGTTGTTGTCATCACTCAAGAAAATTTACGGACGACATCATGTGCTTGTATACAAATACGGGATTTCTATCTCTCAGATGAGCACAGATGTTGGTTTGACATAGAGTTTTGTAATGTCATCCTTTCCGGATTTGACCAACACTTAATCGATCTTTGGCAACGTGACGGGTGTGCTATAGCAAGCAGGAACTGCTTACTCTTCCGGAGCACCTGAGTTCACTCTCGTTTCGACTTGAGTTCGCGTTGTTGAATGCGGTTTTGTTGTTATGTGTGTTTGTGTTTAATGTTGGTATGTGGTTTGTTTTGTTGTGATGATTTTTGTCTGCCGGTTTTGTCTTTGTCTTTACGGTTTTATGATACTGATTACCCCTTTGGTACACATTTGCTTCTTATTTTCTGAATGATTTTTTATATTATATCTACGAACAAGTTACAAGTCAGTAGACTTTTAAAAACATTAAAAACGCAAAATGCAAATAAATATTTAAGAGAGTAAACTAAAATTTATCTGATTGCATCTATTATTATTGAAATTAATAAATTACCGGAATGTAAAAATTTTCCAAAATTGCAATGCTAAAAGTGTACGTTAATAGATCATATTTTTTATTTCGAATGCTTAATTTTTATGCAACACTTCTTTTTCGTGTTTCTTGCAGTCAATGTTGTGATGAGTCTTTCCGATTTTATTGGAAAGTTACAAGTGGCTGTGGCAAAAATTAAATGCTCATATAGATAAAGCCATAGTAGCGCAAAATTGAAACGTGGAAGAGAAAATATTTGGAAATGATTGTTGCGCCAATGCTCCGGTTGATAATTACCTTATTTGAAAATTCATAGAACATCTTCTAATATAAATGTCTGCTGTAAATTTTAAATGTAATTTTCAAACAGTAAATCATGCCAATATTTGTTTTTTTCATTCGAAAGCTTCCGCTACTTTA
Organism: Arcuatula senhousia; assembly: GCA_963971305.1. Taxonomy (NCBI): domain Eukaryota; kingdom Metazoa; phylum Mollusca; class Bivalvia; order Mytilida; family Mytilidae; genus Arcuatula; species Arcuatula senhousia. The sequence continues at coordinate 22,720,330 of OZ020303.1, read as the reverse complement.
TTTCTACCGGAAACATGACAAAAAAAATTAAAATTTCTTCGATTGTAACTGATATCAAGTGGAGAATATGGAACTACAAGGTCGAGGTTGGAATTCGATTTTGAAAGGTTCAACGCATGTGTAGAATTGATCATAAAATCATTGTGACCACAGGGTTACCCGTGTTGACCAAATGAGTTGGCCCAAATGTAAGAAACGATAGAAAAGGTGCTTGTTCTTAAAGTGATATACTGACATTGACCGTATATCACATATCGATATACGGTCAGTAAAATTTGACTACTTATATAGAACAATTGCAGTATAATAGTAATTAAAAGTAATTCTATCGATCCCACGCAACGTGAATACATACGTTTGTGTAAGGTACTAAAATCAACATAAAATGGTGATCTTGTTGGGCTGGGACCTAAGGCAAATTAGTTCTGATTGCAATTGAAATACAAAGACGTGAATAATGTCTTTTGGGTACAGAACGAAGCCTATTGATTTTGCGACCAAAAGGTCAAGTTAAAGATCAATAGTTAAAAAAAATAAGGTTGATATTAGTTTTTGAAGCATAATTTTATTTTAATACTTTTGTAAATATAAAACAAAACTCAAAGCTTATGAAATTTGATTTAGGGTTCAATGAGTCAAAATGGTTTAGAAGACGAGGAATCTCGATACTTGCCCTTTTCACAATTTAGTGTGACCTAGATTAATTTATATTTTATATCAAAGTTCAACTTACCACAAAGGGATAAGCCATAAGACACATCCGAAGAGCAACAACGTTGAAAGGATACTAACTGTTGCCAGTATGATTCCCCATAGTGTGGCTGCAATAGAACAAATGTTCGTGGAAAAGGCGTTTATCACAGCATGTACAGTGAATTTGTAAGGAATGAATAATTATAAAGGCTATTGTAGAGGGTTAATTTAGCTAAGTAATACACTTCCATAATTACAATCTTGTATTACACTTGAACCGCAACTATTTGATTATAATAATTTAAACAGAAATATAAAACCAAATGAAAATGTTATTAAATTTATTTTAATATTTTTTGCAATTTAGTTTTTTGTCTGTATCATGTTCACGGAACTATTTAACTATACAGATGCATACAAAATTTTACAGCTGCAACTAGTTCATTGTACTAATTTTGATATTTATTTGTCAAGATTTGTGAAATAGTTGAATAAAGGCATTTTAGACTTTTATCTATGGTCTTTTAAAACAAAATAATAAAATTGTATTTACATGGTATCTGACGTGCAGATAAAATATAGAATCTAAGGCAGAAGGTAGTAGCAAAATACTTAAATCTAGATTAATGCATACTAACTAAAGTCGTTGGTAATATAAGTTTTGATGTGCTTACTGAACAATATGTCCATCCATTTGCGATCGATTTGTTAATAACTATTGAAAACTCATAGGTCAATTTATTTAATTTGAACCTATCGTATGTATTATCGAAAAGTGAAATAAACTGCATGGTCAAAACCCTAAATAGTTTCAACAAAAAATGTATATAATCGATCGAATTTAACTAAAAACCTAAACTCCTTAGCAGTTCGCTTATCCCAGGATAGTAATATGGAAAATAATAAGATTTGGAATATGTGTACGCGACATAACCTACAGTATAAGCGTTTTGTTTTTAAAATCCACAACGGAAAACAACCAGCAGACTTCAATGTGACCAGTAGTTGCTGCTCACTGTTTTGCAATTGGCCCTGAATTGAAAATAAACTACATTTGATTCAAGCCCAATCATAAAGTGCCAATGAAAGACCCTCTTCTTGGCAAAAAACCCCAAAACAAATAACAAAAATTTAACAAAAACAAACATCAGTTTTGATAGATTCTTGGCTTTGGACAGACTCATTTAAAATGTGGCGGGGTTAAATTAGTTTTTTGGGCCCAACCTTCCCCGTATTGATAATCAATAACAAAGCACAAACTAACATGCACGGCCAAAATCAAATCGATAGATGTTCTATTCAACAAGAAAGAACTTGAGACAAATAGACAACAAGAAAATAACGGGACGTACATGTAGAAATACTCTCTTAAAAACACTGGAAGTTACTGACAGATAGCAATGAAGCATCTATCGACTGATGTATAAAAATTAAACATGTCGATTTTGAAACCCACACAACACGTCACACAATGATTTGGTGATGTATCATCCCCAAAAAACTCAACAAACTTAATCACTGTAATGATCAAAATGGCATTAGTATAAAAAGGTCCCTAATAAAAGTCAGGAAAGCCTGGGGCAGTGATAAGTATATGCCCGTTACGGACAGGAACTGGAACTGTGAAAAGTGTTCTTTAAAACTAACATTTACTTCCACAAACTATGGTCGTGCAATGTTCTCTATCTTGTTCTTGAAATTGTCGATTTTTTATAATTGCCGCACGTCATACACATCCCGGGTTTGAGCGTTTAAACTTACTACGTGTACATCGTTTTCCCTGATAAAACATCGAGCATTCACAGCTGTATCCATTAACCGAGTCAATACATCGACCATAATGGCAAGGCTCGTTCTTACAATCATCTTCGTCTATAATAAAATATATTTTTTTAATAATAATCAAATGGTTTTTTTTCAATTGTATTTATAAATCTTAATTTAATCTCATTTTACAAGCATATTATATTCCCAAATGAAATATTGTTATAACATTGAAATCTTAGAAAATCTAAATATACATGTACATGTGATAGTATTTTTTTTTTCGTTTTAAACAGACCAAAACCTGTTTGCTTTACTCTTGAAAAACATAAGAAGATTTTGTTTGCATTCAAAGTCGGTGCTACAAATATAAAAATATTTTTCTATATCGTATTAAAACTGAATTGCGTTTATAAGTTCTTACACATGTTAGAATGCAAAAATGTTCATATGAAATCGACATTTTATGAAAATGACGAAAATGCAAAAAATCCCACTTAATTGATCAAGTTTTTACCCCTGCCATGGGTTATCAATTAAGAAATATTTTTTTTTGAAAATTATTAGTTACAGTTGCATTGAAAAAAAAAGGGTTTTCATTTCTAAGTAGTTGTAAACTTTTTTAAAGTCAAAAGATTTTGATTGGATTAACGATCATTTGGAGATGAGCATGAAGGATTTTGATTGCAGCCGAATATCATTACGGGGTAATAATTGGACAAACTTTTTAAAAATTAGTGTCGAATTTCATCCAAGGAAGATAATTGGACTAAGACTTTTTGAATATACTTGCGTTGAACAGGAGAACTTGTAAGCGCAACGCCTCCTTAACCACTCGATGAATTTTGATGAAACTTTACAAAAAAGAAATACATTATATGGAGATGTGCATTAAGAATTTTTTTATTGCTGTGGAAGAAGAGAGGTAACAATGGGATATCATTCAGAGGAGATAATTTAACTTTAAGTCTGAGTCTCATTGAAATATAGAGTCCAATATAAAGCGGGGGTATTCTTTAGTGAGCTTGCTCACAGTATTCCTTGCTTTGGGTGTTGAGAAGTTAGTCTCTGAAATGGTCATATACAGCATAACGAAAGCTTTGCCTAAGTATTCCCTTGGCTACTTTGTATTTTGATGTATAATGAACTTGAAAATATTCTTATTGTAGTTTTGAAAGAAGGTAAACTTCAACCTGAAGCTTGAAAAAACGCCTTTTTCATGATTTATTTGCAACTTTATGTTTTGTTTGCCTCCATGATAATTCCGTAATGTTTATCTGTACATACCTATTATACATGTTTGTCCAGTATATCCTGGTTCACAGACACATTTATATCCTGATGTCAGGGGAACACATGTTCCGTGATGACAAGGCAGATTTCCACATTGTAGATTCAGTTGGTTTTTCGTTATTGTATGAGAAAATAAAGGTTTGGTCGGCTGAGGCATTGCTGTTGTCAATATAAATGAACCGACATTTAAATATTTTTAAAAATTCTATGGAAAATGTAAAAATTACAAAAGGATTGCTGGAAAAGTTTTTACTGCGTCAAACGAGCGTAGTGCAAATTTAAGACTCAAAAGAAAGGGTTAAACAAACAGTTGTATGGTTTAAATGAATTAGAATATGAATAGCATTGCTTTAGAAGTCCTTTGAAACCAAATTAACCATATTAATTATTTGTGTTTTTTTGTTTTTTGTTGTTGTTTTTTGGTTTTCTTTATTGCAACTCTTATGAGCGGATAATTTTTTAAGTTATGATTATACATATACGAGTAAAACATTTTTCAAATTAAACGAAATTTTATATTGTAAAGACTAATTGAGTTTTTCCAGAACAATAATAGTACATTTCATATTCATTTTATCCGATAAATGTAGAAACACAAATATGAGGATATTGTATTAAATATATGATTAAACTTACGGTTACATTCCATTTGTGTAATGTTGGCTACCAAAGGAAGCAACATGCCAAAGTCGTTTATAATGAACTCATGGTCGGGACTTGATGCCATGATTTTGGTTTCAGTTCTGTCTATCGTGCTACCAATACCGATGACATATATTGTAACATTAATTTTTTGCAGTCGATATGCTTCTTGTAAAGTTGCAGTTGTGTTTTCAGATTGTCCATCGGTTATTACAATAAGGACATCTGGAGCTGTAGTGCGGTCACCGTTTGTTGAATTGAAAACATTTTCTCTGATTGTTTGTAAACCAAGTGCCGTTTCAGTCAGACCACCTCTGTATTTTATATTATTAATAGCATTTATCAAGGAATCTTTGGTCTGGTATCTATTCATGTAAAACCTAAGATCTACTGTGGAAGCAAATGTTGTGACACCAACATGTACTTGGTTTGCTCCAATAAGAAATGCTTTAACAAACTTAATTACAAAAGCTTTCATTTTGTTAAAATTCAGTTCCCTCACGCTTGAAGAGGAATCCAGTAGGAAATGATAATCTTTTGGTGACATTTTATGACAATCTACAAATAAAAAGTTATAACTTAATCAATAAATAGTGTCAGAATAACTGAGAAGATTTAATGCCAAAGATTGAAAAGAGAGAAAAATTTAAGCTGCATATTGCGCTATTTGTCGAGATAAAGCTGAAATGAAAATCCGCTCTTAAGTTAATCTATGCCTTTATGATTTTAGAAGTTGTTGAAGTTTAAGCTTTGTTATTAAGTTAACTTTACCAGTGTTTGCGTTCCGACGAATTCTGGTCGGTCGTTTTCTTTTCTTGTAATCAACAATTTTCTTCGCCGTTGCAGTTTTAACTGTCAGTTCTAAAAAAATATCGGATTTTCACCATATTATGCCATATTCTGTTTGGTTTAATTTAACACACACAATGAGCATTTTAAGGTTATTGCCAAAAATTTGCAAAAATTGCACAAGGTATGATAAATTTGTAATGATCCGTTCTTTTTACTGGCGTCGTTTACCTGCGGTATTGCCACAATAAGTTTCAATTTTGTGTTTGGAGATTATTATTGATTATCCGTTTAAGTTTAAAAATTGTCTACGCCCTAATGTTCTTCCTACCACAGACATAGGTTGATGATCTCAGTTATAATTTGGTATTTTTGTTTTCTTGTTCTATGCTCTACATGATCATATTGTGTTTTGCTTTTCAATATTTCTGGTAGAGCGCCTCTGATGAGTCTTGAATAGACGAAATGATCGTTAGGCGTAGCAAACTTTTATTGTCTGGAACTTTGTTGTCATTTTTATTTTTATCTGTTAAATATTTATAATTTTTGTTTGATTATTAGTCTTAGACTGCATTATAGTGTAAAATATAAAAAAAGTGACAAGTCATGAATGGTTGAAGATTACTGTGAACCATTAATAATAAAGTAAAAAAAAATAAAAGTTAATGAATACATACTTGTCTTGCCAAAAGTGGGTGAAAGCTTCGAACATTTGCTGGAACATTGTTTAGCTTGTACAAAAGATCTTGTTATCATTTCACGAAGACAACGATAATGACGACTTCGTATTTGTTGTCCTAATTCACAGGTTGCATTACAAGCACTCCATGATGTCCAATCACCAAAAGAACACTCTTTACAGAGTATCAGTTTTGTTGCAGCAACAATGGTAACAAAAAATGCAATATGCTTATAACAAGTCATTTTTAACAATAACAATATATTTTCATTGTAAGTATTTTAATATGAAAAAAGCAGAGATCAGTTAAACAAAACCAATGTCCGACTTATTACTCAAAAACTATAAGAACCGACATAATGACTGATTATTCTAAAGTCTTTAAAATCCAACGACAAGATATGGAAAATAATTTCGGACATCCTTACTATACGAGGATTTATACTTAGTGGGAACTTTTTATTTCTTATGATACAAATAAAATTTTAATGATACTATTATCATGTCATAAGTCATTTAAAGTTTATTTTTCTTAATATTTTACAAGGTCTTGGGACGATGAGATCGAGAAGAAATCTTTTTTAAGATTACAATATCAATTAAGAAATAATTCATGGCAGCCGTGGTCTATTGGAATTTTACCATGGGGTGGCCTTATTATTGTGATTATTTCACCCCGAGCGATAGCGAGGGGTTAAATCAGCACAATAATAAGGCCACCCCATGGTAAAATTCCAATAGACCACGGCTGCCATGAATTATTTCGATTCTGATATGACAAATAACAAAATTTTGAATTTCGCGGGCCTTATAGACAGGCAAATATTTGGCTGTTCCATCAATACTCCCTTGTGAATATTAAATTAAAGAAACATAGAATTTTAGAATGAAATTATAGAACAACTGACAATTTAATATAATTTATATATTTAAAATATTTTTTTTCATTAACAACAAGAAAATTTTAATTAATTGTGTCAACATGAATTCGGCGGCGAATGTAAACAAACATGGTGTGTAGCGGTCAAGAAGGTAAGTCAAAGTTATTTCTCACTGACAACATTTATATTGATTGTTCCGCCATGAACGATGGCGTTTGTAAATAGGTGGAGGTCAGATAAAGGATTTCTGTTAGCAATTAGATTGCTTTGGATGTTGCTGACGGCAGAGTTAACGGCTTCTTTGGGCGCATGTACTACCACAGGTTCAGATTCAGAAGCTGTTGACAAAGTGTGTAACGTGGTTGAGAGTTCCCTTTGTTGTTGCGCAGTTGGCCCTTCAATGTAACTATTTAAAGATTGTTCATTTCGGTGTCCAGTTACAGACATAATTGCAAGATTGTCGACTCCTGCACGTTTCAAACCGGTAGCTACTGTAGCCCTGATGCAATGGTTAGTATAACGCACTGACAGTTTTGCATTGTCTGACAATTTTGACATCATTGTTGCCAATTTATTCTTTCCTACTGGTTGGGCAGCATACCACACTGTCTGCTTTGGGAATTGGAGTGGTTGCTGGAATAGGGCTTGACATTTAGGGCTAAGTTTGCTCAAATACAAGTCCAAACTTTTAACGGGACAGTTGTCGTCTCCAGGTTTCTCGTACATTCTGACATCTTGACATTTCTCGCGAGAATCAATACCATGGTGAGTTTTGTTAGTTTCGTTGTAAGCAATTTTATAATATTTCAAACCTTTGTCGTCAGTAAATTTCACATAAGAAGATTTTTTTAAGTCATGTAGCCCCTCTTGGCCCCTTCGTCCAAAATTGAACATAATGTCCCAAAATATTTTATTCTGAAGAGTTTCAGGTTTGTCAATAGCAAAAACTCCACTGGAGTATAGTTTTTGAATGTCCCCATCAGCAATGGCCTTTTTGTGTTGAGTTACATCTTTTCCTTCCCTTTTTTGTTTTTTAATTAATCCTGTTAAAATGTTGTTTGATGTCATAAAAGAGCGATCCAACATTAAGCTGACTGGGCGATTGTATGGGGGGTTGTTGAGATGGCGGGATATTGCTGCTCTTATGCCAACTAATGCAGACTTAGAATAATCTGTCCCCTGTTTAGTTTGTAAACTTGCATAGAAATATCCTAATCTTGTGTTTAATGTTCCATCATCAAGGGTTTCAAATTCAGCATCATGATCATTTTCTGACAGCCACTCTGAAACAATATTATTTTTTATTTCACAAAGTATCTTAAATTACATGTAAGTGTGACATTTTTAATCATTTTACATTCAGTTGGTTTTGTTTATATTTTCTTAATGCAGGTAATGTTATGTATTGCATGTACATTTCTATTTTTTTTAATTTCAAAATTTTTCATACATGTAACCAGAATTTTTTCATAGACATATGCTATACATGTAGGTCTACCACGAATTCCACACACTGTAATACGTATGTACATGTATATGTAGATCCTAGTAGTATATTGAAGTACACCTACATACAAGTACAAAATGTGGTAATAAAAGTATTTGCAAATTGAATTTAATTTGAACAAATAATATACATACATGTATATACATGTATATCTTATTTTAAAAATATTGAATTAATAACCACATTTTGACATGTGTTAGTAGGAGGATGGGGTTCAAATCCCCACTGGGATTATTTATGTTTTTTTTTAAGAGCCTGTCTCAGTAAAAATCATGCAAAAGGTGATTTACTTATTATCTTAGGTTTTAACAATCTTTTGGCTAGTTATTCATCTTGGACCACTTTAGCGAAAAATATCAACTTAAGTGAAATTGGTCCAATAGACTATCTGCAAATTGACATTAAAAATACTGGCGGGAAAATTTCCCGAACTTTTTTCATACACAACCCAACCAATTTTCTTGGCCTCTTAACTCAAAAGTTCGGAAGGGTCTGTAAAAATCGTTGATATTTTCTGAAAAAGTAGGCCATTCTAGTTGAATTTCAACAAAAATATCAGTCGGATACTTAAAGTCGAAAAATTCTTCAAATACCTCTGAACAATTTCACTCCCCATGACGTTTGCTTTATTGTCTTGGGCTCTAGTCTAGCTTGGGCTAGCTGCTGAACTTCAACTTCAGTCGGTGTGTCTTTGAAGCGTGGCTTCTTTTTCGATTCAACTGGGGGTGCAACCTGTTCCATATCAGCCATTTCATCATCAGACTGAGATAGCTCATTTTCAAACTGAAATATTGTCCTGTCCGTCATTTGTGAAAAGAGACTGGCTGCAGATTCATCACAAATTTGGTGTCGAAATACAGTTTTAATCTCCCCCGTGTTCATCGACTGAATTACATATTGACGGACACTGTTTGGTTGAATTAGATAGTTTACTATCTTGTACATGGAGCCACAGTGTTCCACTCTCAAGCCAATTTTGAGTGGCCCATTGATGTGAGCCATTTTGCTGAATATGCTCTGTAAAGCAGACGACGTGCAGACTTTTTGTTCAATTTTACTAGGAATGTTAGTTTGTACTTTTAAAGGGATTTTATTCAAATAAAAATGGAAATCTAAACAATATATTTATATTTATTTTATAAATTTATCTACCGTTGTTAGCGAACCGTCGGTTTACAAATTAAAGCAAAGGGAGGTTGCGGGAACAGCCAAAATATTAAAGGTGAATATTTAGGGCAACGTTCGCGTTCACGGTATAGTAAACACACATTTATCGATCGAAAGTATTGTTTATATTTGTAAAGATAAGACTTTTTGTACGTAAAATATAATTTTTAGTTCTTTGAAACACGTTGAAAGCTTTTTGAGTCGATAGAATAACTGAGCCGATTGCGCACGTGTGAAAAATAATTGTTGCAATTAGACCACGGTCTTGTTCGTATAGCGAATGAAGGACGTCATATTAGAATATCTGTCAATAATTATGTTTTCCTATTTAGCAGTACTAAACTGTCTTAATAATATAAAACGACCATGACAAGAGTTCAAACAGAAAGGTAACTACAGAGTTAACATGTCAAATCAAATTATTAGTCCTAACATACAATTTTCGGAACTCACATATAAGAAAATTGAATATTATTAACTCATGTAGAAAGTTTTAATTGTAATTCACAGAGACGACCCTACGTAACATGTGCTATTTCGCTGGGTCAACTGGTGCCACGTTGGGTCGCATGTTGAGGTTGTGATTTTTTTCAAATGACATCTAATATTTTTGCAGTTTCAAATAAAGGTTATAACAACAAAACTACCGAACTTGAATGATCAATATCATATTCCAGAGAAAATGACAAAGACAAATCAGTCATACCGGAGAATTGGTGGATCGCAATGGTCCTGACTTGGTACAGGCATTTCAAACAAAATGACGGGTTAAACCAGGTTTTATGGCGCCAAATCTCACTCTTCCATTGTGATAAAGACCATAGAACACAACATAGTTGTGAGACACAATAGGGATATTGAGGTAATCATCTCAGTATACAGCAGACCAGTCAAACACTAATTAAAACAATCAACCACCATATCTTTTAACTCAATTTTTAACTTTTCTACTAGTGGCTGATAACGAAGAAAGAATTTTTTAGGGATTGTTTGAGACGTATTTTCTTATAGCCCTGCTCCAAAAGTCGGTCACGAAGAAATCGGTGTCTGATTAAAAAATCTGTTAAATGTGTGCAAGCTCTGGCATATCGAATAAGTTGTGAAATATATACACCGTTTGCAGGAGAAGTTGGTATATTGCTCTGTAGATTAGGAAAATTAATAATTTGAAAATTAAAATCGTCTCTTTTATCGTAAATTTTTGTACTGAGATGACCACCTCTGAGTCAAATTCGAGGTGCAAATCCAAGAAAGACGTGAAGCAATTTGATTCAAAATATCCTTCCAATATTTGATATGGTTTTTAAACGTTGCAAAAAATAACATAAATTTACCACCCTTTCATTTTTATAAGGCAAAAAAAAACAGTACGGGTACGGGAAATGAGCAAACAGTGGTACATTATAATGTTTTAGTGAGCCAGTTGCACACTATGGGTTATATATGGGCGATAGACATTAAGGAGACAATAAAAGAACATAAAATGATGAGAAACATATCGGGAGGTGTTGTGGTACACAAATGAACAATGAATGTTGAAGACCTTTTAAAATATGGAAATGGACGGAAACACTACTTGGTGACCAACAAAAAGAAAATGTATGTGCATCTGTATACATGTTAGCCCATTATTGTCAGCATTGGACTTTTATTTCCCAGGTCTATATCGATGGAAATGTTTAGGCAACTTTCCTCGTGAATTTCACGGGTGCCTTCTAGTATATATATAATTCACAAAAGTGGTGAATTTGATACCGATAATTCAAAGTAATGTCATGTTATAATTTGGTTAAACTTCTTTCTGGAACATTTGTACGAAATAAGTTTTAGTACATGTATTGCTACAATTCTTATATAATACAAGGGGCGTTTAATTTGAAAACTATGCATTTTATTTCCGGTTTGAAGATAATTTTATAAATTTATTTCTTCGATAACTTTTCAAACCGTTCTGGATTTTTTTTTATTTAAAGTAAAAGATACAAGATAAGGACACATAAGTGATAAGTGACAGCAATAGCATCTAAGCATCTACAGTATTTTATTAAGGTCGTGCATCAGGAAATGAGAAGTATGATACGTAAAAAGTAAGTTTATGCTTTATTGTTTAAAAGTATATATTAAGAAGAAAGGTCCAATAAAAGTCAATTTTTAGTTTGGCCATGCCTCTACCTTGTTTGGTAGAAGTTTTCGGTTCCTGTCATCTCTTTCATCTTTCTGTCGTTGTCCACTGAAAGAAGATTATACGAGATTTGTTTATAGCGGTCAAGTTTTTTAATCTAAATCAATGAACGGAAAAGTGTATGAAAACATGAAGGAAGAGCTATGCATAATAAAGCACTCGTGAAAAAAAAACACCCAGAAAAACAACGAATAAATCACTAAGGTCATTCATAAGGTGTTCATAAAAATAGCATAAATTTACTCTGACTTGTTTAAACTGCAGCAAAATGTATGCTTTTATTGCTACAAATTGGAAGCAAATGACGGTCTATGCAATGTATCCAATATGGTTAGTATGCAAAGTTAAAAGGATATAATTATAAGCAAATGATTTAAACGTTCCAAGATTTGAACATTTCACATGAAATTGAATATAACCGCATTTACCAGCTGTCTTCGGTAGGTACTTTTGTTTAACATCGTTGATGTTTTGTGATACTTTCGATATAAAATTATTTCACCAAACTGGTTTGATTAATCGTAGTTAAGACATTTTATATGCTGTTCCATAATTATCATGATAATGTTGTATCTAAATGCTCACCCTGATAGTAGCCAAAAGCAACAACACATGGTTAACAAAACAACTGTTATGCTGATTATTATCACCATTATGCTCAGTAACTTCACTGAAACAGAACGAAAAACTTATCAAATATTATAAAACAATGTTAAATGTCGGGGAAGGCGATTTTGAGGTTGAGTCGCTTCATCCGTCGCGCATCAAGAAAACTGAATTGTTAAAATTCAACTTCGATAATCATTGACATTATGCTTAGCTACGGAGAAAGAGAGATATCTTCAAATTTCATATCTATTATTTCAGACTTCTGACTTCAAGTTCTAAACATGCACTGCCTTCTTCAGAGTAAGCATTTCATACTAAGATGCTTCTTAATCCAGACTTTATGAAGCAGAGGTACCAATGGGGTATCCGAATGTCAAAAGTCCGAAAGGGCAGAGACAAAACCAGTTAACACCAACAACAACAGGACAAACACAGACAACATGTTAAACATGGAAACACAAAAATAACTGAAAATCAATCAACAACGCTAACTCCAGTTGAAACGAGAGTGAACTCAGGTGCTCCGGAAGAGTAGCCGATGCAGCAACCGAGGGGCAACATAACCCTGTGTGAGAAATTTTTGCGTCAAACATGACGCTCTGCTAAGGAAATCTATGTAAGTCCCGAACGCTCTGGAGTAACGAATCAATTGAGATACGTAAACTCCATTCATATTTTGAATTTAGATATAGCTACTTCTGATTTCGTTTTCTCTTTTTTAATTATTTAATATTTAGTAAAAGAAACCTATTGGTAAACAGACTTTGCACAGGACTTCTCTTACATATGATTAGAAATATCAATGCGCTTAAGTGTAAAGACTGTGACTTATAGCGGCCTGACTGAACAGCAAACCAATTTATCGAACAGGTGGTGAAACAAGCCAATGCCCATTTTTAGCCGGGGTAATCGCTAGCGATTAGCCACGGCTATAGCTACGATAGCCTTTCGGTTAGCTGTCAAATGGTTTTTTCGGCAGTTCACCAAAAACCTATCAATTATAAAATATCAATACACGCTTGCAATATAGCTCTTTTCCAGATCTGTTTTTTTTTTCATCGCTTTACTCTCAATTATGTCATAAAACTTATTTATTTAGTTTTCAAATTTTGTACAAGCATGTAAGACACCTATCTGATACGATAGCATAAAATGATTAGAATACAGAAGACTGACTGACTGGGGAGTTTAACGTCGAATACAGAAGCGGATTGATATTTTGTTTATAGGAGTGTTCGTCCATCTCATTAGTGATGTCATATTCACTAATTTGCATCTCATTAAGTGTCAAACTGGATGGCAATACACAATCCAATAAACAATCATCGATGGACAGGACATAGACCTGTATATTTAATATACAGGTCTATGGACAGGATAATTTACCCTATAAAAGTTCAAATCCTCACAACTTTTTTATTTGATCAGATAAAATGGTTCTGTAGTGTAAACTGTTCTTTGAATAAGAATTTATTCATATTTAGAAAGTAAGGCCTAAATATAAATTTTATATAAAATTGTTCTTCTGGACCTAGTAGGTTTTCATTGAAAATTGTTAATCAACCAAATTTTCTATCTTTAGAACCACTGAATATATTATACATTTATTTTCAAGATGCAAAACACAAACATTCTTTTTCTGAAAATTGTAGAACAAAAAAAAAACCGCAATGTTTTAAGAGTTTGTTGAGGCAAATTATTTTACACAAGAAATTAAGTTGTAGTGACCCAGCAAATTGTTACAAAGCTTTAATATGATGATTATATCTACTGGAGGAAGAACAGTGTTGTATTTGGGGTTTGTGGCCAAAAGGGGCTCAAATAATTGATGTATTGACAAAACGGCTGTAGAACTTTTATTATTGATTCATTTTTTGAAAATTCTTTATTATTGAATTCCTCATTACATTCTGTCAACAATGAACTTAATATGTCAATAGTTTTCATATGTATGAATTGCACCGTTACATTGCTACAGAGGACCAAAGACAGGCCACGCTCTGGGCCACGCCTATAAAATCAACTTTTTAAAACTTTGGTTCGATTTTCAAAATCTTTTCTTTCATCTTTCATTGAAATCCTTGTGAAAATTCCTTTTACAAAAAAGTAGCTTTTTATTTTTATTTTTTGCTACACATGAACAATATAAAATTTGTAGATTACCCCGGCTACTAGTACTTTCAGTACTTTGATTATCACTAGTTTACACAAGATATATACATATGATAATAATATGCTGTTTGAAAAAAAAGTTTTGATGCACATGCAAGACTTTTAAGAAAATTAAATTATAATTGCATTTTCATCATTTTAACTTTAAATAATATAACTCTTACATGTACTTTCTTTAAACTAACTCATTCTTAACAAATCTGTTTCTTTGTTTCCCACCCACCCCCATATTTCATTTACCATCATCATTTCATGTTCATCGCCTGTAAATAACATATATAGCGTTGCACGGGCGCTAAAAACTCTCTGCAATCATGTAGCTCCTTTGACATGTTGACTTACTCTCAAGGAAGACTTTCAACGAGGCTCTATGACAAACGTGATGACTTCAACTTTCAAATCGTCAACTTTCCCTTCTTGTGTAGCAACATTCCGTCCGCTCCAGCTTATGGAGTTTACGTATCTCAATCGATTCGTTACTCCAGAGCATGCGGGACTTACATCGATTTCCTTAGCAGAGCGACAAGTCTGACGCAAAAATTGCTCACACGGGGTTATGTTGCTCCTCGGTTGCTGTCTTCACTCAAGAAATTTTACGGAAGACATCATGCACTTGTAGACAAATATCGGATTTCGATCTCTCAGATAAGTGCAGATGCGATCGGTGTGGTATAGCAAGCAGGAACTGCTTACTCTTCCGGAGCACCTGAGTTCACTCCTGTTTCGACTGGAGTTCGCGTTGTAGATTGATATTCAGTATTTTGTTGTTCTATGTTTTACATGTTGTCTGTTTTTTGTCCCGTTCTTGTTGGTGTTTACTGGTTTTGTCTCTGCCCTTTCGGACTTTTGACATTCGGATACCCCATTGGTACCTCTGCTTCTTTGATAAGGCGGACATCGCTTGTATAAGAGGATATTATTATTAGAACTAGTAAAACATCAACTCACTCACTCACTCACTCACTCACAGAAAACTACATGAACTCGTACATATAAACTTGAAGTATGAAGCATGAACTTTGAAAAATGGAATATACACTCTGTACTCTGACGTATGCAATATAACAATAGGAAGTATTTAGATAAAGGATACTGAACTGAGAAGTCCAAACCATGAAGGTACTTGTCGTTTTCCGTATATCGTTTTTACATTACAGAATAATTGAATACTTGTAACCTATAAATTGCTAAAAATGAATCAATAGGAAATTAAATTTTGTTCCAACGTCAAAACTACAATTTAATTACATTTCTAAACGAAAGAAACATGAACAATTTTGATCGGCATTAAAATAACAACAAAGGTACAATGTTTAATATAGTGAAAAAAATGGAGGTAGTAAACATATAGTGATGATCAACCTAAAATATCCAAGAAGAAAACAAAGTAAAACGCAAATATATCGAAGAAATGGTGGGTTAAACCAGGTTTTATGAGACCAAACCCACCTCTTCCTTTGCAATCTTGTGATATGGAAGAACATGTAACACGTACAGATCATAATAATAATAGCAATAGAAAACAAACCTGTCGTGTTTAGTTAACCATCATGCGATAGTGTAAAAATATACATTTTCTATTTCTACAAATAAAACAAATTTGTAATCAGTGGTAGATACACTTAATCGAAAAATAAAAGTGTTTGTAAACAAACACTATTGTTCAATACACCAAGGAAATGCCTTATTAAAGACTTTTATTCTTTCACTATACAATTTAACTTGTATTTTGAACTTCATATTGAAAGGTATTTTGATAGTTTATACAAAAGATTGGCAGAACAGTTCTATAACGTTCCTCGTAAACTATAGCTACATACTTTTATCACAGTTCTTCCCATGGAACAGTTGAGAACACTGACAATGGTACCCATCGATTTCATCAAAGCATTTCCCATACACACACGGTTCCGTTTCACAATCATCTTTATCTGGATAATACACACAAGATTGTATTTTTTTTATTAAATATCAAATATACAAATTAAGTCCATTCGCGCTTAGATTAAAATCTGGAATATGACATACACGAATTTACAAATAAATGTATTATTTTTAAGCTGATGAAATTCCAATTGCAAAATTCAAAATGTTTATATATGTTATAAACACCAGGTTTCTCTCCAAATACTGCACATGGTGGATATCCTCGGTGCTGGATTTGACTTTTCTGTTCTAACTTTTTTTTTGTTCTTGAGTATTTTTCGTTCAATACTTTTAGTTTTGACCTTCCAATGATTTGATTCAAATGCCGCTGGTGAGATGTTACTCCTTGTAATTGCATTTACAGCATAACCAATTTACCCGGTTTTATTATATAGATATAGGTGAAATATAGTGATTTCCGAGTTTCCGAGTATAACTAATTTAGGGTGACAAATATCAATTTTAATGTCACTCGTATCGAATAACGCTAGGGGATCCAGATCCAACTCGTGCGCGGAACACTTGTTGAATCACGGCGTTATTCGAGATTCGTGACATTAAAATTGATATTCGTTGAAGGCTACTGACGGTTGTCCATTGTGGTTTTTCTAAATTGCCGTTTAATTGTGGGTTGTGTCGCGTACACTTATTCCACATCTCATTATTTTCAATTAAAATTGATATTCGCCACCCCTCATTAGTTATACTATAATTATTTCCGTTTGGATATTTATATTCATGTTCAATTAAAAATGTGGAACTTTTTGATTCAGAATGTTAAAAGTAGCAGAGTCCAATTATGTCATAACTTATAAAGCATATTTTGAGAAATATCTGAAATCAGTCGTGATTTTGTCCATTTTCCAAGTTCTCTTTATTAAATAGATTCAACTGTGAAACATTTTGAAACTGCAATGTTTATCTTAAATAGTTGAAATTAAAGCATTAAGATTGATTCACCGTCTGATTTTCCGATCACAATTAAAACATTATTCTAGCCTTTTTGTACAACTACTAATGTAGCAATACTACTCACCGATCTCACAGTATTTTCCGATGTATCCTGATTGACAGAGACATAGATAATCAGAGACCAGTGGAACACAAGTACCATTTTTACATTTAGAGTCCCTGCAGAACAAGACTTTTGGATCAACGTTGTCTATTCTTTGAGTTTTGATCAGTGACTTTGTTGACATTTGTCTAACGGCTTTTGTCATTGTTCTCATTTGGATAACTCTGTTCGTGGTTCCAGCTGGTTGCTTTCCATTTGGTAGAAGTCCTGTGCCTTTGGACATTGTTTGCTTTGTCAAGTACTGTGCTGTCGCTGTTGTTAATTGTATTTTTGAAGAACTGTTATTCAAATCGCCATTGGTTGCCATCGTTGATGTGGTATGCTGTTTTACACTGCCAGGAACAGCTTGAGCAGCTCCGTCTGCTGTTGTGTGTTCTAACGGTGTGCTGTTTGCCATCATTGCTGGTTGCTTTGTTAAAGCTTGGTTATGAAATGATGAAGGCCTTTTTACCTGAACGGTTTGCTTGTTCGACGACACGCTCAAAGACGGTGAATGAAGCATTGTTGTTGCTTTTGTGGTTTGAACTAATGTGGTCTGGCTTTTCTGTGTAGGAACACCTCTTGTTGACCGGTGTACCAATGTGTCGTTCTCTTAAAAAACCGTAACATTATAATTTAGGATTTTTTAAGTTCCATTTATTGTAAAATATTGGTATGAGATAATGCAAATTGATTTTTTTCATTTTATATTTTGTATATATTGAACTTCTTTTGTATTTCAAAAAATTGCTGTTGTCTTTTTATTACAAGTAATAAGGGACATAACTTTGGAAAGGAGCTGTTTTTTTTGTTCTGGTCAGAAAACTTTTCTGCACACATCGCAGAATTTTTTTTAATGTGTAATAACTAGACATTTTTTTGGTAATTTGATCGCATTATTTTATTTGACAGACATCTTCCTTACAACTTTTTCCATTACCTCTGCTGTCAAGATATTTTTTTTTTTTATGAAAATTCAAAGATTCAAAATATTTTAAGGAAAAAAAACAAGACCCCCCTTAATTAAATTGATGGTCCCTTAACTCTAAAGTATTTTCCAAAACCATTATATTATAAGGAAATAAAAATATATACTACGTCATGTAGGTTGGAAATGAGAAGGACATTTTAGCATCGAATCATACTTGTCAATATTCATATATTTCTTAACCGGACTAAGGAAATTGCAGCTTTGAAATTGCCATCTAAAAATTGTTTTACAGGTATACAAAACAAAAGAATAGTCAAAGGGAAAGTTTTGTGTTAACCTATCACATGTTAAATCAAAACTTGTAAAATATATAATAATTTACCGAATCCTTACTTGAACATGCAGTACCAATTACATTGGTTGTAAGTGCCTTAAGATCGTTGAAATTCTTGATTATTATTTTATGACTGGCATCACTAGCAATTGCTCCTAGTTCAGTTTCCTTTAACGAATTACCAATACCAATAGAATAAACAATGATTCCCTGGCTGTGTAGTATCTTTGCCTCCTTTAGTACAGCTGTGTTATCGCTGGATTCACCGTCTGTCATCACTATAAGGACATGCTTCGCCTTATCTCGTCCACCATATGTCGCATTAAATGCATTTTGGTTTATCCATTGTAGACCTTTGCCTGTCATTGTTCCATTATAATGTGTATGCCTTTGACTGCGCCGTGATCGGGAATGCCAAAATAAATGTTGATGTGTGTAATGACCCCCGTCATATTTAATCTTTTCGATAGCCTCTGTAAGCTCACTTTCGTTTGAATAACTGTTAAGCCTTATTCTTAATGTGACATTTTTGTTGTATGTTGTTATCCCAACTTGAGAATCATTTTTACCAATTGTTACAAAATGTACAAACGATTTCAAAAATCCCTTCATTTGATTAAAATTGGTCTCTCCCACGCTACCAGAAGAGTCCACGAGGAAGAAAAAGTCAACCGCTCGTTCACAATCTAAAAATTTAGAGGGAAATCTTAAGGCTATAAAATACGTACAAAGTATCAATTTAAATTCTGTAATACAATAAAACACAGCATCAACGAATTGTGAACACGACAAAAAGGAAAGTAGGAAAAAGTACCAGAACCGTGGCATGGTGAAAAGACTTTTATCAACAGATACAGGCTTTTTTGTTATCATAGATATACCAATGCTTGCAACATCTATCACATATGATAAAAGTTTGTTAGCATATGATGTGAATGTTAAAAAAACTTCAAAAGTCTTGTCAAAAAGGTAGGATTTCCTGAAAAAGGAAGTAGGTACTGGTAAGCGATAGTCTGGGATCATATCTTAAGTTATTTGACCTCATGCTAATACTTTATACCAAATAAGTGAATGAGTGAGTGAGTGAGTGAGTTGGTGTTTTACGCCCGTGCAACGCTATATAGGTTATTTACAGGCGATGAACATGAAAAGGATGATAAAATGAACATGAAATGATGATGATAAATGAAATATGGGGATGGGGTGGGACACAAAGGACCGGTAAATTTTGAAGAACCACAGGAAAAGGGGAGAAGTGGGTAGGGGCGGAGAATTTAGCCTATGTGGTGCACTACTGGGCGGTCCACAAAGGGGTCTTTTACGTGCATGAAGCGTGGCACTCTTCACACACGTTGGCCCACTATGGTCGGCGGTCAGGGTTTCCGTATTATAGACCTGACAACCCCCGCGGACGAGGGCCACCCTATTCTGCCACCTAGGGTACACACTTGGTCGCTCTGTGGGCTGAGCACTGACCCGACGTCAGAATCCCAAGACACTTAGTCGCCTCTTACGACAAGCTAGGCTCTGCTGCGGGCCTATTCGCCACCCGGGCCCCGCACGGGGAAATAAGTGAATGAAGTGGTTGTAATAAGTGAATGAAGTGGTTGTGATAAGTACAGATACGACCAGACATAACCTGTATGCCAAGTTAACTAGAAAAGTAAACTTTTTGTCTGCCTAAAGTTAACTGAGTTCTGCTTTTAAGGCAGACTTTTGACCAGTCTAAAGTTAACTGTAATAGCAAACTTGGACCACGGTCTGCTCTTTTTGACCGCTCTGCTAGTTAACTTTAGCCTAGAACTAACATAAAGTTAACTTTAGCCTAAGAGCGACCTAAAGTTAACTTTAGCCTAGAGCGACCCAAAGTTAACAGCGCTGAAGCCAAGAGCGACCTAAATTAACAGAGCTTCGATTTATTTATCATTTGACTTATTATATTACAATATTTTTTGTGTATTAATTTTTTAATTTTAACATTATTTGTTCAATGATTTTATAAAAAGAATATCTATTTATTAAAAACAATTTTTTTAAGCTAATTAAATTATCAATTTACTCAAATTAATAGATTTATTTATTTACATGAAATATTTATTCTAAGAATTGGTTTTTATTTTCAAGATTTGTTAATTTTAGAAAAAAAAAATTAATTAGCATATCCCGTCCTGGTCGTTAGTAAACTACATTAAATCATTCAATTTGAATAAAATCATTATATATATATATATATAGAGAGAGAGAGAGATAAAACAAATGGCAAAAAAATCAGTTTTAAATATTTTGTTTTTGTTTTAAATAATTATTTATTTTAAAATGTTTATTAATTTGCATTATTGAATTTAATTCGAAATTTCATTTTTTTGTTTAACAGATTTGCATGTATTTAAAAAGTATTTATTTAAATATTTTTTTCATTGGCAATATTTTTTTAAAGAAATATTACCTTAATTGCAAAATGTACCGCATAATTTTATTTGAAAATAGCAAAATACATTCTCAAATACCTAGAATTATTTTAAGTCCGCTGGCGACCTAAAGTTCCCTAATTAAAGTTAACTTTGGACTGCTCCGACCTGAAGTTAACTTTGGTTCGCTAGCGGCCTAAAGTTCCCTGAAGTTAACTTTGGACTGCTCTGACCTGAAGTAAACTTTGGACTGCCATAAGCTGTCCTTGTCACGGACAAGAGCAGTCCAGAGCTGTCAAGATCATGGACTGCTAAAGTTAACTTTAGTTAACTAGATAGCGGACTGTGGTTAACTCAAGTTAACTAGAAAAGCAACCTAAATGACTGCCTAAAGTTAACTTTTATACAGGTTATGTCTGGACGCATCTGTAGTTGCTGGGAAAACTTTAAAAGAAATTTTCCCCATCCGCCCGAAATTCACTATTAGTCTTTATCAATCGGAATTTTCACTCTGTAAAATCACAAACCTTTTTGGGATGCTGAGCTCCTTTTTGGTCTAATTTCTTCATGTTTGTTCTCCTTTCTGCTGCCTTTAGGAAAAACAAGTAAATTGTGAATTAAACACTTCACAGAGGGTTACATTCACTGTATCTTCGATGACATATAGATTTATTCAACATTTCTATTTGAATCATTCAATTCAATTATGTACTTTTCTCAAGTCTATACTATAAATACCTTGTCTTTCATTAAAGAAGCAAAGGTGTACCAAAGGGATAATCAGTATCATAAAACCGTAAAGACAAAGACAAAACCGGCAGACAAAATATCATCACAACAAAACAAACCACATACCAACATAAAACACACACACGCATAACAACAAACCCGTATTCAGCAATGCGAGCTCAAGTCGAAACGAGAGTGAACTCAGGTGCTCCGGAAGAGTAAGCAGTTTTTGATTGCTGTAGCACACCCGTAACGTTGCCAAAGATCGATTAGTGAGTGAGTGAGTTGGTGTTTTACGCCCGTGCAACGCTATATAGGTTATCTACAGGCGATGCACATGAAAAGGATGATAAAATGAACATGAAATGATGATGATAAATGAAATATGGAGATGGGGTGGGAAACAAAGGACCGGTAAATTTTGAAGAACCACAGGAAAAAGGGGAGAGGTGGGTAGGGGCGGAAAATTTAGCCTATGTGGTGCACTACTGGGCGGTCCACAAAGGGGTCTTTTACGTGCATGAAGCGTGGCACTCTCCACACACGTTGGCCCACTATGGTCGGCGGTCAGGGTTTCCGTATTATAGACCTGACAACCCCCGCGGACGAGGGCTTCCCTATTCAGCCACCTAGGGTACACACTTGGTCGCTCTGTGGGCTGAGCACTGACCCGACGTCAGAATCCCAAGACCCTTAGTCGCCTCTTACGACAAGCTAGGCTCTGCTGCGGGCCTATTCGCCACCCGGGCCCCGCACGGGACCAAAGATCGATTAAGTGTTGGTCAAATCCAGAAAGGATGACATTACAAAACTCTATGTCAAACCAACATCTGTGCTCATCTGAGACATAGAAATCACGTATTTGTTTACAAGCACATGATGTCGTCCATAAAATTTCTTGAGTGAAGACAACAACCTGGGAGCAGCGTACCCCTGTGTTAACAATTTGCTTGTCAGCCGTGTAGCTCTATCAAGGAAGTCGTTGTACTCCCCATATGCTCTGGAAAAGTTAACTATTGGAAAGTTGAAGTCATCACGTTTGTCATAGAGCTTTGTACAAAGCCTTCCTTGTGTGTCAATTTTGAGAAATAGATCCAAATATGAAGCGGACCTCCTAGAATCTGTAGTGTCCTTTATCTCAAGTTCCTTCGGATATATGAGATGTAAAAAGTCACCAAATCGAGGATTGTTTAGTGAAAGGACATCATCAATATAACTAAATGTGAGATTGAAGGATAGAGCAAGTTTGTGGTCCTTTTTGTCTAGAAGTGATTGTAAGAAGTCTGCTTCATATGAATGAAGAAACAAATCGGCAAGCAATGGTGCACAATTTGTGCCCATTTAATTTAGTTGAATGAGTTTGGTTAGTTATTTAGTAAGTTATAAATAAAAATTTCAACAAAGCCGTTCCATACAATAAATTTTGCTACGCCTGACGCGCGTTTCGTCTACTCCAGACTCATCAGAGGCGCTCGACCCAAAATGAAAAAACTAAAAAACTTTAGGATTATGAAGAGCATAGAACAACGAAACCAAAAATATTGAAATGAGAAAGTAAATTATGACTAAGATTTCCTATGTCTGGGGTAGGAGGAACTTTAGGATTTTGACAATATTTAATATCTAAACGAATGATTTATAGCTTTTAAGTGCTCTTAACACAATCGTGTTGTTACAATTAGGTAGTTATTTTGTTAATTATTGTCTTACTACTGGGCAGTTTAAAACTGGCCATTTCAGGGCAATAAACATGACTGGATTGAATGATGAATGATGCAATAGGATGGAGACACACGGCCAGTTGGGTAACTGGTCCTACCAAATCATGCAGCAGTGTGAGTCACTGTACAGGTATCTTGACAATAAAGGTAAATACAAAATTACCGAACTTGGAGAATCAATCTCTAATGTCCAAAAGACGAGACAAAACAAGGAAGTCACACTGGAAAAAATTGAAGATCGCAATGGTCCTGACTTGGTACAGGCATTTCATAAGAAATGGTGGGTTAAACCAAGTGTTAAGGCGCACCAAACCTCCCTCTTCCATTGCGATCTTCGGGTCCGGTAGTTACACAAAACACAAGTTTGTGATGACATATCAGGGACAAACGATACATACAAGATGACAGGGTTATCCTATTAATCCACCTTAAACACACATTTAAGTCGCTCTATGTGCAAATGGGCCAGACTCCATGTCATGATACTCGGCGCTCTTTAGTGCGCATTTACTGACACAATTGGCGCTGAAGAAGGCTTATTACCTATCAGGGTATACGGTTATAATAATAATCATCCATTTACAAAAATTCATACATCTGCAATGTGAATTAATCAGCAACCTTCAATGTGAAACAATTAACCCAAAATAAAATAATAGAGATACTGGTTATTGAAAACAAAATTCGAAATTATCAACTTAATACCCTTTATGGACACAGTCCAGGGCAAATTATATTGGTACGGAAAGAACGAGGGATAAGGGAATAGCGTGAAAACCTTTCCCAGGATGGAATCATGATTTGGATGGATTTCGCCGAGAATTTTGGATGTACGTCAGACGAAGAAGTCCAACCTGGGTATTGGAATGCAGCATCGATAACCTTAAACATGCAATGAAAATTTATGCACAGTTTGGTACAGAAAAAAACGCATAGTTTAGTTGTCGATCAGATATTATAAGTCACAATGCGACGACAGTGTACACAATTTTGAAAAGTTTATTCAAATTATGAAAAGTAAAAATTCGAATTTGAAAACAATTCACTTCTTGAGTGATTCGACCACTAGTCAGTATAGAAACAAGACAATGATTCAATTCATTGCTGCAGTATATTCATGAAGTTTAGTTTGGAGATTCAGGGCGTTATTAAGAAAGTAGTTACGACAAAGATCCATGTGACGGATTAAATATAGGAGCGAGCGTTAAAAGAGTAATAGACAATGCAGTCAAACAAGAAAAACATAGATACAATGCGCTGAAGAGGTTGTGAAATTGAGTCAAACTATTATTGAATCAGGGAATAAAATCAACTACACTTCCTTCTCTCAGAGATATTTTGACGAGTCGGACAAATTATTTTCAGAAAAAGGTACACCATTGCCAGTGAAGGGAAACCTTTTAACTATGTAATTGGAGTTTGTCAGAGATCTACATCAGGGAGCTAACGTGTTATTGTACTGATTTTAGGGGAGACATAACAAAATCTGAATTTGAGGGATACAGATCTCATCTACTATCCAAGAATGACGAAGTCGAACATATTTAATCAAAGAATGGAAAAGTTGTAGAGCAGTTTGCAATTGGGCAATCCAATAATGTTGGAGGTGAACAAAACCATGAACCGTCTAGCATCAAAGACACCCTTAACCACCATTTGCCACCGGGAAATCTTGACGCATACGTAAATCGAGAACGCAGACATGAAAATAATAGAAGTTAAAAAAAGAAGATCATAAGTTATGAAAGATTACAGTGCTACATAAACTTTCACATATATCTCTGTTTATACCTTTATTCCTTGAACAAGTGTATCATAAAATTTGATTAGGAAAAGATTCAAAATAATAATCGTAACAATGTAAGGCTATCATTAGAATAAGCAAAATATTATAAAAATGTTCTGCATATCCCTTTCTTAAAGTTTAGATTATAATAAGTTTTAAAAGCCTTGAAATTATAATGTTTATGTGTTTGACACATTTAATTAACCTCCGTTACGATTTTTATCCATAACAATTTGAAGTTTTAAGAACAATGTTTTGCAATTAACGATTTTATTTCTTAAATTAATCATGAGATCTAAGTCATACGAACGAGATAGAAATCAAACGTATGAGAAAATATCTCATACGTATGAGATAATAACTCCACTTTCGAGAAAATAACTCATACTTACGAGAAAATAACTCATGCTTACGAGAAAATACCTCATACGTATGAAATAAGTACCTCGTAGGTACATGTATGAGATATAAGTCATACGTTCGAGATATTACTCATACTTTTGAGATAATAACTCATACATATGACATGTCACTCATGTTTGAGTTAATTTCTCATACGTTTGACTTATATTTCGTACATACACTTATGACTTATATCTCGTACGTATGACTTACATCTCGTTCGTGCATGTACGACTTTTATCGCGTACGTCAACAACGTACGAGTCATATCTCGTACGTATGAGTAATGATCTCATACATCTGAGTAATTATTTCATACGTACGAGTTATTATCTCAATCTCATACGTATAACTTTTATTCCATACGTATGAGTTATTTCTGTATTTGTTTTTGTGAGGTAGCAATACGCTTCCGTACATTTATGTTTTGGAAGACTTTTTATAGAAGACAGGCAAATGAAAAATAGGGTTACGATCTAAGACCAAACCACCATTGTTAATATGAAATACATTACAACATCAACACACAGTAATCGTTGCATCTGTTAAGTGCAATCCTGCATTACTAAATATATGTATAGGGTTCGTATTGCTATCAAGGCTCTTAACTTTATGTGTGAATTGAGCAACTCACTATTTTAGAATAATGCGATTAAAAAAGTGACGCCGGTGCTAGGTGTGGTTGCTGACAATGGTACGTATGAATAGGGTAGTGCAATCTAACAAAGCGCTTATCAGCACAGGAAAGTATAATAGTCAGCACTTCGTCCACAATGCACCTGCTAGACTTTCAGCTAAGCGTTATTACCAAACGCAACAACTTACACTTTACAAGTGGTTTAAAATAAAACTTCATCACCAACTGCAGTAGATATGTAACCAACTTAATATCAACGCTGAACGTAATCAGCACACATATGTGCTAAATTGCTTTCTGGAACTCACTTATCGAACTCGCTTATTTAACTGAACTATCACTTTAACAAAGTTTGATTTATCAAATACATTCTGTAAGTACTATAAACATTCAACCAAAGAAAAAGTTAAGCCTTCAGCAAACAAACGAAGTAGAGATGAACTCACTAGAGACAGTCAGAAAGGTGGTCAGAACGAGACAAAAGAATATGTGCTCGTCAGGAAATAAGGTAGAATTTGATTCGGGATGTTTACGTAGTAACTATGGGCATTAAAAAGTTTATTAGAGCAACTTTTAAAATAAAATGTGATATAAAATATGTAAAATGAAAGTAAACAACACCGAATTTGCCTTGGTTTATTAAATATGCAGCGTGAAAAGAGCACATTTTTCATGTAAAGTGATATTATGGGGTCTGATTTCCTTTGTGACAAATAAAACATCATGCTCCAAAAAATCTGAAAAAAATATATCCAACAGATAAGACTCCATTCTTTCTAATAAAAAATTCCTGAACCCGTCGCTATAGCGGTATTGATAAAAATGATTGTCAAAGTTATTCGTGAATCCCCCTTGCTAAATATAGAAATTTCATTCATAAAATAAATAAACATTGAGAGTATCTCATACCCAGCTAAAAATAATAATGGTCTACTCGACTTCCTAAAATATTTTTTCTTTAATTCTGCAATATATAAGGCTTTAACTGGTGAAACTGTTTAAATTTTACTTTTTATTAATATAATGCATGTCTTTGTAATAAAATGATAATAAGCAAATGTAAAATGACGTTTTAGAAGGGGGGGGGTTCTATTAAGTGACGTTTGTTCGAATTGTAAAACTGTAATCGTCTCCCTTCATTTGCCTAGCAACGTTTTAGACTTGCTTGTGACAAAAAAAAACATTTTTCTCCGATTTCCTTAAAATTTTGTCAACAAAACAAGCATAAGACTGGTCGTCATCTGTCAAAGTATGTAACCCATCGCACTTACCATTATGTTTTAACTTCAACATGTTTATCACCTCTATAGAGTTCCGGTTATTCCTTAGAGATAATAAATTCCTTTTTTGTCACAAATTATTATTCTATGCGTAAAACATCCTAACTAAGAAAAAAGAACAATATTTTGTCCCTTCACTTGTACCCGAACTTGAAAATAACCATGACCTACTTTTTATTAATCAAAAGATTAAGTTGGTGATTTCAGCTCATCGCGTCATTCAAAATGATGTGTTTTTCCAATCAGTTAGACATACAAATTATTTACAAGGGAGATAATATTTTGTCACCACCTTTCTGACTGGAGAGCAATCGCTATTTCTGACAGCTAGTTTAGAAAATTCTTTTAGCTGATGTAATAGTACGAATGCAAATCTGACAACCAATTATCAAACAAGTGTGGTATCTACACGTCGGTATTTTAAAATATTTGTAACAACTCGAAACCCTGCAACTCTAAAATCTTCAGCACCAGCTTAATATTTACTCAATAACAATAAACCAATTACGAAGTAAAGTTTTAAGCTTTAATTCATTACCCAATTCAAATGGAGAATATTTGTATGGCAAACGTAGGTAATTATGCTCCAGCTTTAAAAAAAGGCGGATATACTGGTTTGCCTCCGTCCGCCTACGCATTTGGTCTCCTATCAATATTTTTATAATTGATAGTCTTTTTCTTAATAATACTTGTTCTTGATAACAGTTTTCAGTGGTTTACTACAGGATACCAACAATACATGTTCTTGATAACAGTTTTCAATGATTTGCTACAAGATACCGGTAATAATAATAAAATGTAGATTTATCTGAACAAAACAATAAACTCCTCACCTCTTATAATCACGCCTTCGGTTTTCTTGACAAGGCATATTTACTCTAAGATATCGGTTATATTTAAAATGATGATTTTTTATCATCTGCACAAAACATTAAACTTCTCACCTCTTTGGGTTTTCTTGCCAGTGCATTGTTTATGGCATATCCTCGTCTCTGTATAATTAATTTTAGCAAGCTTACAACTGTATTGGCAGAATGCAGACTCCTCAACTGTACAGCACTGGTTTTTATATCGCCTCTGTATCCCATGACCGCACATGTTGGTAGATTCACAATTACCCCACTCTGACCACAGTACGAGGTCGCATTTGGGTTGAAAACTTGTGCAATTTTGTAAAGATACTGATTTTTGTACAAAGAAAATTATGAGAAAACTTGTGAAAGAACAAATATAACTTTTCATGATTTCACTCCGCCCAGCACTCGCTGTACCGATTAAAGTTTATTCAGCAGTGCTTACAACACCATAATGGCATTGGTTATATCTGATTTGTCTCAAAGATAACAAATTTTAATAATGTAAGAAAAGTAATTCCTCTGATCCTTACTAGCCTGACACTATCTTACAAAATGACCATAATTATAGAAGAAGCAGTTGATCTTCATGCCGAGTGTATGAAATTCTATCACAATTATTGATAAAAACCTTCATCAGTGTACATGGTTTATAATTTCATAAAGCTTAAGTCTAAACACTTAGTGTTATTGGAAACATCAGCTTATGTAAAATGCGTCTCTTTTATTTGGGGTAAAAATATATTGTTTTAGGGTTTTAACGTTGAAACCTCAAAAGTATTCCATAATATTTGATATTTGTAATTTGATAGGACATGACATCTCTAGACCTTGTTTGTTACCAAATGATTTGTCTTTCATAATGGGTAATAAAAGATATCGTTGAATGTAAGAATTTGAATGGTTTCTAGATACAAGATTGATAGGCAAGGCACGAGTCCCAATTGTATATAAAAATATGCATCTTTTCTTGTTTTTAACTTTTTATTGTGATTTATTTATTTTGATTTTATCTTTTAAATGTGGCTTTACTTTCTAAACAATACAATTATTTAAATCAACAGATCATTCCTTTCACTGGGAGCATTAATGGATAAGGTACGGTATTAGGTTAGGACTTTCGAGAGTTATACTGATAGGATTTAATTTCTAGGGTAGCTATGCACGAAAGGACTCCTGAAACAAAATCACAACGATTTTCCATGCGAACAATTTAAAACTGCGTCTGATTGCATCAGATATCACTGAGCCAAAAATGGTAAGTAATATTTCTTAACTAAACCAATCAATGTCTGGCCCTGATTCACAGACCAAACCCTTTTACCTTGTACGTTCTAGGACCAATATGAGCATGTAAATATTTTTGACACTTGTCTCCTATTGTTGACTGACAAAGCATATTTGTCACATACAACCCAATAATATTCTACCGGTTTTCCAAGTTTTCTACTCTTAGCGTGTCTGATGAAGGTTAATCATGAAAAGCGCTTCACACGCAGTGAAATTATGCTTTTGTACATTTATCAAAATCATTTCAATATGTGGATCGTGTATTTCTGGCACATATTCCATATTCTTTCTTTTTTATATTATTTCAGATTTTGGCTTTAGTGCCGTAGTTTGTAGAAAGCTTCCCCGTGCTTTAGTTGTATGCTCTTTTATATTTTCGAGTACTGGGATATGTGTTGGAAAGAAATATTCTACATATTTCAAAAATTTGACAACGTTTGGCTATTTCTATAGAAATTGATAAGTTTATCTGTTTGGTCATTGTTGAAATATTTTTTGGCTTCTGTTTTTGTTTTATCAAATCTAATATTCTACCGATTTTTTCCAAGTTTTCTACTCCTAGCGTGTCTGATGAAGGTTTATCCAGAAAAGCGCTTCAAACGCAGTGAAATCATGATTTTGTACATTTATCAAAATCATTCCAATATGTAGATCGTGTCTTTCTGGCACATATTCAATATTCTTTCATTTTTAATTGTGTAGACTATATTTCGAGATGAAAATATTTGTGATCCTTATATCTAACAAGAATTTAAAATCAAAGTGCTAAAGCGTTTAAGGGCAAGCGAAATATATAAGTAATATAATAGATTTATTTTTGTTAAAGTGTATTGTTTCATATGTTTGCTAAATAATTTTGGTGAGCGAAGAAATTTAAGTGCAGATGCTCTCAAAGTAAATGATACAATTGCACACACAAGAGAGGTATCGTGTACAAACAGTATCGATCGAAACACCCCTTTCGATTAAAATGCGCTCGTCCCAATACTGAATTTATAAATGGAGAAGATAGAAGGCTTGCATTGACCAATCAAATAAGAGAAATATACATACGAACAAATCAAGTAATAGATGAATACATAATGTATATTCTATTGTCTTGAATTAAATAGTTCGTCTTGTAAAATACAAAGCAATAAATAAAACATGTGCCGGTCACATAAAATGCCAATAAAAATTGAGATTTATAAAAGTGTGTATGATGTTAACAAATGTTAACATTGTTGACTAGACCGTAGACTAGCTCTCTCTTTCAACATCACGTTCCGTTATATTGATGATGTCCTTTCACTAAACAATTCTCGATTTGGTGACTTTCTCCATCTCATATATCCACAGGATCTTGAGATAAAGGACACAACGGATTCTAGGAAGTCTGCTTCATATTTAGATCTACATCTCGAAATTGACTCTCAAGGAAGACTTTCAACAAGGCTCTATGACAAACGTGATGACTTCAACTTTCCAATCGTCAACTTCCCCTTCTTGTGTAGCAACATTCCGTCCGCTCCAGCTTATGGAGTTTACGTATCTCAATTGATTCGTTACTCCAGAGCGTGCGGGACTTACATCGATTGCCTTAGCAGAGCGACACGTCTGACGCAAAAATTGCTCACACAGGGTTATGTTGCTCCTCGGTTGCTGTCTTCACTCAAGAAATTTTACGGAAGACATCATGCACTTATAGACAAATATGGGATTCCGATCTCTCAGATGAGTGCAGATGTTGGTTTGTCATAGGGTGTTGTTTTGTCTTCCTTTACCGGATTTGACACGCTGAATGGACTATTGGCAACGCGACGGGTGTGCTATAGCAAGCAGGAACTGCTTACTCTTCCGGAGCACCTGAGTTCACTCTGGTTTCGACTAGAGTTCGCGTTGTTGATTGATATTCAGTTGTTTTGTGTTTCCATGTTTTACATGTTGTCTGTTTTTGTCCCGTTCTTGTTGGTGTTTGCTGGTTTTGTCTCTGCCCTTTCGGACTTTTGATATTCGGATACCCCATTGGTACCTCTGCTTCGTTGAAAAGAAATATAGAAAATAAAGCATTTTTTTCAGACTGGATGCAGGAAGATCAATCCGTCTAGACTGAAAAAAAAAACCGCGAAAATCATCAATAGTCTATAGACTCCATAAGGCTTCGCTGCGCTTGCCCATAAAGCACACACAAAAATCAGACCAAAAAAAAGTTTCAAGTCCCCCCTTTTAACCTACTAAACGATAAACAAAAAAGGGGAACCAGGAAGAAATTTATCTTCCATTTTGTATCCAATATATGACAAAAATAAACTTGCATTTTTTTTCAAAATCGGACCATATATATAAAAGGTTCAGTTTTTCCCTTTTTGGGCCCCTAATTTCTGATTAAAAAAGGGAGACCTCAGTCAATCAATGAACGGTAAGGAACATTATTGTATAATTTCATAGCAATCAGTCATCCAGAACTTAAGTTATTGTGGAAAACAAATTAAAGTTTCATTTTGAGCCCCTTTTTGGCCATTATTTCTAAACAAAAAAGAGTGGACACCCAAAATCAACCCAGCCTTCCTTTTTATTGTAAGTAGTACTTATATCATTTGGTCAAGCAGAACAAAAGTTATTGTGGAAAAAAATATAAAAGTCACTTTTTGGCCCCTTTAGGGCCCAAATTTCTAAACAAAATTATAATATGATTCCAAAAGGGGAGGTACACATCTTCAATATATCTGTTATCATTGTGTACATTCAGGAAGATCTAGTGTTTAGTATTTGAGATTCAGATTACACAAGACAGGCATCCCTATAGCCCGACAGACAGACGAACGGACAGCAGATGAACGGAGTGACCTAACTATATGAGCAGCTTTCGCCTTCGGCGTGGCAGGTAAAAACAATGTCAGAAAATAACGAAAAGGTTATTAAATTCAACGCCAAGTCATCCAAATGTACAACTTAACCTCTTTTAGTTCTGTTGACTTCAACACTTACGGCAATAAAATCCGGCCTCCAGAAATATTACGATTGTTGTTATTCTAGAAATGGTGTCAATCATGTGGATCCTGAAAAATTCGAAAGAACTGATTGAAATTCTTAACTCTAAATCAGTTTCATCTGGTAACAGCATCAAAACATTCGATTTCTCCACACTTTACACTTCTATTCCACATGAACAACTGAAATCGCGATAGGCACAACTGATTAAACGCAGCTTTTTCAAAAAGAATGGAAAACACAGGTACAAATATCTAGTAGTCGATTATACCAAGACTTACTTTATCATCAATGGGTCTAAGAAAAAGACCAAATTTACAGAAGACCAAATAATCGACATGCTCAACTTTCTCATGGACAACATATTTGTTCAGTTTGGTGGAAGTGTTTTCAGCAAACAATAGGGATTCCAATGGGCACCAATTGCGCACCTTTGCTTGCTGATTTGTTTCTTCATTCATATGAAGGAGACTTTTTACAATCAATTCTAAACAAAAACGATCGTAGACTAGCTCTCTCTTTTAATCTCACTTTCCGTTATATTGATGATGTTCTTAACTGAATAATTCTCGAGTTGGTGACTTTCTCCATCTTATATGTTCTCAGGAACGTGAAATTAAGGACACTACGGATTCTAGGAAGTCTGCTTCATATTTAGATCTACATCTTGAAATTGACTCTCAATGAAAACTTTCAACAAAGCTCTATGACAAACGTGATGACTTCAACTTTCCAATCGTCAACTTTCCCTTCTTGCGTAGCAACATTCCGTCCGCTCGAGCTTATGGAGTTTACGTATCTCAATTGATTCGTTACTCCAGAGCGTGCGCGACTTACATCGATTTCCTTAGCAGAGCGTCACGTCTGATGCAAAATTTGCTCACACAGGGTTATGTTGCTCCTCGGTTGCTGTCTTCACTCAAGAAATTTTACGGTTAAGACATCATGCACTGTTACAACCGTTATTGTAATAAAAACCGTTATTGTAATGAAAAAAATAAAAATGAATTAAAAGTGGATTTTTTAATCTTACATGAAGGAAGTTATTATAACTAAGATATTATCACAAAAAAAATTAAGTATTTAAACTAATTATGAAAATAATTAACATTTAGAAAAAAGTTTATTACAATAACGGTTGTTATCACCATAACGATTGGCATGCTTAACCGTTATTGTAATAAACAATTTATATCGTAAAATTGAGTCACACTTTTCATTTATTTTAATATCTTAGTTGAAGACCAAACATATTTCATAATTGCTACATTCCAATACCAGTTATTTTAGGATTATCATAAACAAAAGGAATGACTTTGAAATTTTTATTACAGTAACGGTTGACGACCGAAATCCTTATTGTTACAACAACCGTAATGGAAATAAAGTTTTTTCAATCAATCTAATTTCGTCTTTTAATCATCCAAAATGACTAATAGTTATAACAATACGGTGTCTGACACTTAGCTTAAAGTGTAAAAAAAAATCAAATTAGTTCGAAAATAAAGGAAAACTATTAGAAATGACCCAAATACCGATTTGTCATTACTATTAGTCATTTTGGAGGATTTAAAGACGTAATTAGGTTGATTGAAAAAGTTTATTACCATAACGGTTGTTGTTACAATAAGGATATTGGTCGTCAACCGTTATTGTAATAAAAATTTCAAAGATGATTTTTTTCTAAGTGACTCAAAAAGACTTTAATACGAATCAGTTAGTATATTTAAGTACAAGAAGATCATCTATATGTATTTCAGATCCTATTTTCATACTTTCAGAAGATATCTGACACTTTGCCAAAATTGTAAGAAAGTATTTAAATTTCTCAAATAAGTTCGAAAATAAAAGAAAACTGTTTGAAAGGACTCAAATACCGATTTTTTTATTATTATTAGTCATGTTGATGATTTAAAGACGCAATTGGGTTTATTGAAAAAGTTTAATACCATAACGGTTGTTGTTACAATAAGGATTTCGGTCGCCAACCGTTATTGTAATAAAAAATTCAAAGTCATTCCTTTAATATTAATAAACCTCAAATAACTGGTATTGGTATGTAGCAATTATGAAATATGTTTGCTCTTCAACTAAGAGGTAAAATAAATGAAAAGTGTGACTAAATTTTACGATATAAAAAGTTTATTACAATAACGGTTGAGCATGTTAACCGTTATGGTAATAACAACCGTTATTGTAATAAACTTTTTAAATGCTATACTTAATTGTTTTAGGTGATAATATCTTAGTTATAATAAATTTCTTCATCTTAGATTAAAAAATCCACTTTTAATTCATTTTTATTTTTTATAACAATAACGGTTGTTATTACAATACCGGTTGTCACAATGCACTTTTAGACAAATATGGGATTTCGATCTCTCAGATGAGTGCAGATGTTGGTTTTTCATAGGGTTTTGTTTTGTCTCCTTGTACTGGATTTGACATACTGAATAGACTGTACGCAATGCAACGGGTGTGCCATAGCAAGCAAGAACTGCTTACTCATCCAGGCACTTGAGTTCACTCTCGTTTCGACTGGAGTTCGTGTTGTTGATTGATATTAAGTTGTTTTGTGTCCTTGTTTTACATGTTGTCTGTTTTTTGTCCCTTACTTGTTGGTGTTTACTGGTATTGTCTCTGCCCTTTCGGACTTTTTACATTCGGATACCCCATTTGTGCCACTGCTTCCTATTGTCTATGCCTGTTAACTTAAAAATTAACTTGTTAACTTAAAAATCTTAGTACTTTAGATATAAAGAGATTACAATTGTAATTTATATAATTAATGATTCCTTTTTTTCATATAGGAGTATTAGGGGATCTTATATAACTCATGGTATGGTATGAATTTGGTTATACCATGGTACGGTCGTTTCGTACGATGGTATGCTTTATCATGAATGTGGGATTCGTCGGGAATGACAAAAAATATTTTAACCAACCTTCCTTTGACAGTTTTGTAGTTTCCTAAAACAAGAACCGATCTATCATGATACAGTTACAGATTGATTAGTGAAAGTTAGGAAATGAGTTGTCGTCGTTGCAACCTTTCAGTCCCTGGTGTTTAGTTTTTGCGTTTTGCTTTCATTCCTCAAACTAATGCATTATGGTTTTCATATGACGGTCAGGGTTTACTAAAATGCATTGACAGTTTTTAAGAAAATTACATTTTAAGGTCGGTTGTTTCAATCGTTTATGAAACGTTGTGAAATTTACTTTAATCGAAAAGAGGTACTTCTATTTTTCTTGGTACTATTTAGTCTATGTCTAGAAAGTCCTCAGTATAGAGCTAGATATCTATCTTATTAGAAAGTAGGATTAAAGTTAATTTCTTTATTCCTTATTTAAGATTTCCTTTTTTTAAATTATCATATCAATGAAATCCTAGTATTTCATTATTCCCCTGGTTAACTTTTTTTTTTAACTCTTAATGAGTTCTTATAGTGCTCTAAATATATAGTTACAATATAGTGACATTTGGGCAGCTAGACGAACTGAACAGTGCAATTTATGATTCAGTGAACTTTTATAAACGTTTTGAGTTGTTAGTTCTACCAAATGACATTGTATATACAGAATGTAAATGACATATAGGAAATATGGTGATGGATTGCCAGTATGATAAGTTGATAACTAGTGGAAATATATGTTATATAAATGCATAATATTAGCTGCTTATGTCGTGGTGGTGGTTATATATGTAAACTATATTTCCAAAATATATAAACAGTCTACACATAGTCATGTGGTTCTCCAAGAACTGGGGGATCTATTGGAAAAGAAGACTACAACCACAGGTAGTAATGTGTCATATCGTATAATGTCTGGTAAAGGAATTTGGTTATGGTATGGTTTAAGGGATTTTTTTCTAAAATACATAAAAAATACATTTATTTTAGTATCAAATCGTGTGGAGATCTCAAAGGAATTTAACATGACGATAAATGTTTACTGTGTTAACTTCAAATCTGCTTAGTTGTTCTTATTGACCAAATCTAAATTTTGTCATGGTTTGGTAAAAGGGACAGATAATTGTCATGGTTAATACCATTATGTCATGGTTTATCACATTTTTTAGAGTTAGGAGATCAGGAAAAAAAATATTTTTCTGCTGTTTGATGTGTGTGACGACATACTGTGATTTTTTGTGTTTCTAAATACGCATATTGAACCCCCAAAACATTGGCTCGTTTTCTGTTACCTTCAGCATTTGCATATAACAGATATAATTTTAATTATATATATATGACTGGTTTAAAGGCATATTGTCTACGAAAAAATATTTTTTAGTAAAACAAAAAAAATGTCGTCAGACTATTCGTTTTGTTTATTTAGAAAGATACAAACTTTCAAAATACCACTAGGGTTCTTTATTACTTCAAAAATTGAAAAATAAATAATATTTGTAAAGCTTTACAAAAATTCATATTCATGAGATGTAGATGAGCTGTAAGCATGCGCACTATACTTTCTTTGATTAAAAACTTCAATAGTTCTTGCACGTGGTGCATAATCTGTTTCTCGAAGTTTTAGCTCGGAAGAAAATTTAAACGGCAACCGAAAATTAGAGCTACTTAATGAATAAAACTGACAATTATTGTCTGTATTAATTTTTGAATGTTATTTAAAAGATAAACACGAAAAATATCGGTATTTTTTCAACATATCAATGTATTCAGGGACAAAACTCGAGATTCCGCTTAGTGTCCGTGTTAAAACTACTCAGTCTAAATCTGTGTCAATGTGACGTAGTGCAGGTAAATAAAATATCAATCAATATTGTCGAGCTATTTTGATCAAAATAAACTACTTTTGAGGCAAAATTTGTAGCAAATTTGTTTTTCAATATTCATTTTATTGCATTTCGGTCTAATTGACACCAAAAAATTGAGGGGTAAAAAAAATGAGTTTGCCGTAGACAATATGCCTTTAAGGTATGAAACATTACTGTTAACTCATATGATAGAATACGATTTAAAATATCATTTTCAAATACCCCTTGACCAAACCATGACCACCCTTGACCAAACCATGACCACCTTGACTAAACCATGACGTCCCTTGTACAAACCATGAAAGGAAGAGATTTGTATTTTTGCGATGTATGCTTTGTAAGCGCTTAATTACACTCAAAATATGTATTTAAAGGTTGTATGCATAGTGAATGATTAACTTTCAGCAAAATCTGACTTTTACTTATGTTTGAAACATAAAATTATGTTATTTTATAAATACAGCAATAAATTAGCAACACTATATGTTCAGAATGATTTAGCGAATATATTTCATCATATACATGTGCCATTTTTAGTATAAATACATCTTACCCTTTAAATGCCCGAAAACGCCTTTAGTGTCAGAAAACAAAATATGATTTCATTTTTGCAGACGACACTGCGTGAAAACGAACACATAATAATATCCAATATTACTGAAAGAACCTTGAAGTTTTTTTACGTGTTATGAACAGTCAAACAATGCAAATGATGGCACGTAGACGTTTCTGTACATTTTACTTGTAAAGACATCGTAAAGACACCAGAACATGCTCGGAAACGCTTCCTTCCGTGCGGGGCCCGGGTGGCGAATAGGCCCGCATCAGAGCCTAGCTTGTCGTAAGAGGTGACTAAGGGTCTTGGGATTCTGACATCGGGTCAGTGCTCAGCCCACAGAGCGACCAAGTGTGTACCCTAGGTGGCTGAATAGGGTTGCCCTCGTCTGCGGGGGTTGTCAGGTCTATAATACGGAAACCCTGACCGCTGACCATAGTGGGCCAACGTATGTGGAGAGAGCCACGCTTCATGCACGTAAAAGATCCCTTTGTGGACCGCCAAGTAGTGCACCACATAGGTTAAATTTCCGCCCCTACCCACCTCTCCTCTTTTCCTGTGGTTCTTCAAAATTTACCGGTCCTTTGTTTCCCACCCCACATTTCGTTTATTATCATCATTTCATGTTCATTTTATCATCCTTTTCATGTTCATTGCCTGTAAATAACTTATATAGCGTTGCACGGGCGTAAAACACCAACTCACTCACGGAAACGCTTCAAAACTAAAAATTTAATTGTCACCGGACGAGGTGTGTAAAATTTCTGTACAATTGAAGCAATCGTGAAAGCTCGGAAAAAGCTCGCAAAAGGTTGGAAGAAAATATCGTAAGAACTCATAAAACTAAAATTTTGAAAATCGTAACAACTGGTAAAAAAATAGTGTATATATGATACCCCCTTGAAGGAGAATTAATTAATGAATGAACAGTGAAGTTCTCCAAATCGTATTTTGTCATTTCTTACGGCTTGAGTTCGCATTGTTGATTGCTATTCAGTTAGATTTATTTGTTTTATGTTGTCTGTTTCTATGTGATGTTCTAGTCGTACGTTTTTACTGTTTTCTTTCTCTTTTTCTTTTTGACTTTTGAAAGAAGCAGAGGTACTAATGGGGCATCCAAATGTCAAAAGTCCGAAAAGGCAGAGACAAAACCAGTAAACACCAATAAGAACGGGACAAAAACAGACAACATGTAAAACATGGAAACACAAAATAACTGAAAAACAATCAACAACGCGAACTCCAGTCGAAACAAGAGTGAACTCAGGTGCTCCGGAAGAGTAAGCAGCTCCTGCTTGCTATAACACACCCGTCGCGTTGCCAATAGTCCATTCAGCGTGTCAAATCCGATGAGGGAAGACAAAACAAACCCTATGACAAACCGACATCTGCACTCATCTGAGAGATCGAAATTCCATATTTGTCTATAAGTGCATGATGTCTTCCATAAAATTTCTTGAGTGAAGACAGAAAACGAGGAGCAACATAACCCTGTGTGAGCAATTTGTGCGTCAGACGTGTTGCTCTGCTAAGGAAATCGATGTAAGTCCTGCATGTTCTTGAGTAAAGAATCAATTGAGATACGCAAATTCGACATTTGAATGTCCAAATTGGTACCACTCTTCTCTGATATATTTTGATAGATAATAACGAAAATTTTCATTACTCACATTTTGTTCTTAGTATATAGTTATCTAGTTAAAAACTGCTAGTTTTTTATGCTTCGATTCAAATGCATATATCATTGTATATAGCAAAACCGAATTAACCGTTCTAATATTCCACTTTGGTATTTTGTATTTTGCAAATACTGTGTCGATAATAGCTTTTGAAGGACCACAGCTCTTCGAGGACAATCACAAGCCTGGTAGTCTGACATTATTGACACGAATTTGCCAACATATTTATTTTATAATTATTGAAATTTCCGATTGACTTAACTCAAAATTGATTAAAACACCTTGCTACTTTGCTTTTATTGCGCATGGTCGATATATTTGGTGCTTGATTTAGCTTCTTTGGGTTAAATTGCTACTTTTTCTTAAATATTATTTTGTAATAGACTTTCCAATGTTTTGAGTCAAATGCTGCTGTTGAGAGGTTACTCTTTGAAATATGCATAAACAGCATATAACCAAATTAAACGTTTATGTATGGAACACCAAAACTGTTTATGATGAGCACATTTATTTACTTGTGGCTTATATATTATTACTTTTAGTGATTTGATATATACTTCATGAGACTAGAGCTTTACGTTCTGTCGTGTAAACCTAACGTCTTGTCAATTTTACTTTACTTCTTGTTGTTTTTACTTTACGCGTTGTCGTTTTAACTTTACGTGTTGTCATTTTAACTTTACGTCCTGTCGTTTCAACTTTATGTTTTGTAATCTTTTAATTATGTGTTGTCTATTAAAGATATCTACGGAAACGTCTACGTGCCATCATTTGCGTTGTTCGACTGTTCATAAAACGTAAAAACTTCACGAGTTTTTTCAGTTATTTGATATCATTACGTGTTCGATTTCACGCAGTGTCGTGTTTTATACCAATTTGAAGTTTTATATCACGTATTTGTTTTTTTACACTTTGACCGTTCGGAAAATTCAACGAGATCAACCTCAAGTGTTCATCTTTTAACAGCTTTATTTACGAGAAATCTAAATCATATTCACTTATTCCTTTCAATAAAATCGTATTAGAAAAACTATTTCGAAAAAAAAACCATATTTTCATTGAAGGGAATAGTTAAACATGAGTTTAAATTCTCGTAAATAAAACTGTAAAAAGATGAACACGTGAAGATAAACTAGTTGAACGGCCAAAGTCAAGTGCACTTTTCGTGGTTTGTTGAAAACAAAAATGCGCAATATAAAACACTTAATATTGGTATTAACACTATACCGCGTGAAATCGAACACGTAAAAATATCAAATAACTGAAAGAGCTCGTGAAATTTTCATGTGTTGTGAACAGTCGAAGAACGCAAATGGTGGCACGTAGACGTTTTAAAGATGTTACCACCTAACGTAAAGATAAAACTGCATAACGAAATGTATATTAGACAACACATAATAACATAATTACAAACCGTAAACTTAGTAAAGTTAAAACAACAACACGTAAAGTTAAAACGACAACACGTAAAGTAAAACGACAACACGTAAAGTAGAAACGACAAGACGTAAAGTAAAATTGACAAGACATATAATGTTTACACGACAAAACGTAAAGATCTAGTCACATAAAGTATAGATCAAACTACTAAAAGTAAAAGCATATAAACCACAAGTTAATAAATGTGCTCATCTTTTCCGTTTCCGGTGTAAACATAAACAACCAACAAGCATGCTGTACCAACTTATTGTCGTAGTACTAGTGTTACTTACAAACATTCATCGTCAACAACAGCAAGATGATGTAGAAACCTCAAGGTTTGATTGTAATTTGCTAATTTTCCTAAAAAAAACTAATGTAAATATGATTTTAACTCAGTCTTATGGTATCAGACTAGCCAATGACTTAGACATTGGGACTTACACAATGATCTTGTACCACATTAAATTATCTAGACCTCCACTTCCCAAGAGAGCACTAGACTTGTCGCATCGTTGTCACAGACAAATGATAATACTTATCATAAGTGGGGACATCGCAATGAATCCATGCAGGGCCTGTAAAATACCCCTGTGGAGACTGCTACAAACCAGTTAAATCAAATCAGAAAGGAATCATATGTGATGAATGTGATTTCTGGTATCACCTAAAATGTACGGAATTAAAACATCACGAGTATTCACATCTATCTCAATCTGTGGATTACTGGTATTGTAAAAAGTGTACTTTTCCAAATTTTTCCGACTCATTCTTTGAAAACCGTACTGATATACATGAACAACTTAACACATCAATTGCATCTGATGAGAACAATTCTTACACAAAATCAGTCTTTTAGCCATTTTTAGAATCTAGAAAATCGAATCCTAGGAATTTTATGGCGGCACACCTGAATATCAACAGTGTAAGACACAAATTTATAGAAATTAGAGAACTTTTAGACGAAAAAATAGCTGACATCTTATTCATATCTGAAACGAAGCTAGATGAAACTTTCAATGACAACTTGTTCAAAGTAGATGGGTATAAACTGTTAAGAAGAGATCGCAACAACCGAGGTGGTGGTATAATGGCGATGATAAACTCTGACTTTCCTTCTAGCAGAAAAACTGATATGGAATGCAAAGAGTTAGAAATGATATTGATTGAAGTATATATAAATGACAGAAAATGGCTAGTAATAGGGCTATATAAACCTCCATCTGTAAATGACAGTGATTTTTCAAATATGTTTATGAAAACAGTGGACAAATGTTTTATTAACTATGAAAATATTATTATTTTAGGAGACCTGAATTTTGATATGCTAGATGGTAAAAAGTGTACAACTCTTAATGATATATGTGATGTTTTCAACTTATCACAAATACCGGTAGTAAGTAAACCAACTTGTTTTATGAAAAATTGTAAACCATCTTCAGTTGATGTTATATTGACAAACCAGAAAAGATTTTGTTTTAATATTTTGAATACACCAACTGTCACAATCTTATCTCTGTCACATTAAAAGGTCATGAAAACCGTCCCAAACAAGAGTACATTAAATATCGCAGTTACAAAGACTTTGAAATCATAAACTTCAATGAAGACATATCAAAAATCAACATACATATACCAACACTAGAAACATGCTCAAATGTAGAACAACAAGTAAACGATATGTATGAAAACTATGAATCAGAGTTTATTAGTGTCTTAGACCAACATGCACCTGTCAAAACACAGAAACCAAGAAAAAAAACACTTTCTTGTATGAACAGTGAGCTAAGATCTGCCATTCATAAAAAAACACATGCTGCAGTCCCAGTATAATAAGTATCCGAATGACAAAACATGGGGAAAATACCGAAAACAAAGAAACCTGGTCACAAAAATCAAGAAAAAAGTCTACAAAAAACTACTTTCTTGAACGCTGCATTAGTGGATGTAAAAACAACAATTTGTGGTCAACAATGAAACCTTTTTTCTCTAAAAAATCTGACAAAGGTGAACAGAAAATTGTATTGTGTGAAAACAACAAAATTGTAAACAACAGCAAAGAAGTCACTGAATGTTTTAATATTTTTTCTCAACTGTAGCAAATGAAATTGGAAGTTATGTTTTTTATGATTCAGAAAGCCATCCAAGTATTTTAGATATAAAGAAAAAAATGGAGTTAAAGCTTGAAAAAAAACTTTGTATTTCAAAAGGTAACAGAAAATAATATTGTAAAAATTGTAAACAATATTAATGTTAAGAAAGCTACAGGTGTGGATGGTATACCAGCTAAAATTGTAAAAAGTTGCAAAGAGATTATAGTGCCACAGCTAACAACGCTGATAAATGTATCTGTCGAAAGTAGTGATTTTCCTGATCGGCTGAAACAAGCCAAGGTTACTCCATTATTTTAGAAAAAAAGCCCATTAGAAAAGTCTAATTATAGACCAGTCAGTTTACTATCTATTTTTTCCAAAATTTTTGAAAAAGTAATGGAAATCCACCTTGCAGATTATTTTGATGCTATATTTAATCCTTATTTATGTGCTTTTAGAAAGGGACATGGATGCCAGACCACCTTGCTGAGATTGATTGAAGATTGGCGTACTGCCTTAGACAGTAATCAATATGTCGCAGCAGTTCTTATGGATCTCTCTAAGGCCTTTGACTGCCTTCCCCGCGAAATTTTGCTTGACAAATTGTCAGCGTATGGTGTTTTACCAAATTCGGTCGTCCTCCTCAAATCATACTTAACAAATAGAAAACAGCAAATTAAGCTGAACAGCATTCTCAGCAACTGGGCTGACATCCAGAAAGGAGTACCACAAGGTTCCATTCTAGGTCCTCTATTGTTCAATGTGTTCATTAATGATATTTTTCAGTTGTGAAATATGGTACTCTGTACAACTATGCTGACGATAACACTCTGTCGTTTTGTAACCCAGATTATGATAACTTAATAAGTGCCTTGGAAAATGATTCAATTGAGCTCATTAAATGGTTTAAGATAAACAAAATGCAGGCAAATCCTGATAAATCTCAATTTCTAGCTATTGGTAAAAACATTTTCTAGAGATCCATGTATAGACATTCAAGGCTCAAATATTTCATGTGAATCTACTGTAACATTATTAGGTATAGATATTGATTATCAGTTAAATTTTGATGTACACATAAGCAATATCTGCAGGAAGGCATCACAGCAATTAGACATTTTAAAGCGTTTGGGACATTATTTGGATAGACTCTGTAAACTTACTATTTTCCATACTTTTATACTTAGCAACTTTAACTTTTGCCCTTTGGCATGGCACTTCTGCACAGAAAAAAAATCTAAAAAAATTGAAAAAGTGCAGGAACGAGCACTCCGTTTTGTGTATGATGACCATTCCAGCACATACGAAATGTTACTAGAGAAAGCCCTGATGCCATCCTTACAGATAAGACACCAAAGAACTATGGCACTAGAAACATATAAGATTGTTTACAAGATTGCACCTGTATGCTTACATAATCTTTTAAATGTTAAAGAATCCAAATATTCTTTC
Source organism: Arcuatula senhousia (assembly GCA_963971305.1). Taxonomy (NCBI): domain Eukaryota; kingdom Metazoa; phylum Mollusca; class Bivalvia; order Mytilida; family Mytilidae; genus Arcuatula; species Arcuatula senhousia. Next base: position 22,675,654 of record OZ020303.1, on the reverse strand, counting down.
AGATATAGCAATATTCTGGATGTACCTCATGTAAAAACATCTACTTATGGTATGAAAAGTTTTAAATTTGCTGCAGCTGTAATGTGGAACAACCTTCCAGACAATTTTAGGACTGACTGCAGTTTTTCCCCATTTCAAAAGCCTCATTCAGTCCTGGAATGGATCTGTGTGTTGTGTCACTGTTCTGCTTGCAGGTAACTTTTATATCTGCTTCAAACTGTTTATTTTATGTTTCCTTTTAGCTATGCCTACTCTATACTGCTGCTTGTGCATGTTCATTTTTATATTTTTATTTTACTGTATTTGTGATGTCATTGTTTTGTTTGCATGCATGAAATTTTTATGTTTGTCTATATTCGGTAAAAAGCTCATCAGAGCTTGTGTTTATTGTTATATATATGTGCCGAATTGAAATAAAGTTTTCGTATTCGTATTCGTATAAGACAGTTTTGGTGTTCCATATTTTTGTATACCACTTTGTTATTTGGAATTTTAAAACCACTATGTTCATTAGCGCTGCTGGCTATGAGAGACAAGACGACCCCTAGGGTAATCACAAGCGTGATATTCAGACTTGTTTGAATTTACCAACATGTTTTTTGTTATTATTGTTCTATGTTCTTCACATTCATATAATGATTGGCGTTCTCAGCTTTTGGTTGAGCGCCTCTGATGAGTGTTGAATAGACGAAACACGCGTCTGGCGTAGCAAAATTTATTGTCTGAAACTTTGTTGTAATTTATATTTTTAATTTTAATGAAATTTTCGATTGACTTTATTCAACATTGTTTAAAACCCCAGGTTTCATTCCTTGTTCTGCACATTGTCGATATCCTCGGTGCTGGATTTGGTTGCCCTATTTGAATGTTTTGAGTTTGAGTAATTTTCCTTCAAACTTCAGGCGTGGTGCTATTTCTTCTGATATATCTTTTAGTAAGCGGCAAGAGATGTTGATCTGTACCAATCGCCTTTCTTGGATTTGTGTTCTTCAATAGTTAAGCAAATCTTTCCACGCTGAATTAGATGTTTAAGATGGCTGGTGCCATTTCCTCTCCGAGATCTGATAGATTTGTTATATCTTCGTTTGTAAAGACCGATTCAAATTGGTTATTGAGTGCTTCTGCTTCGTGTTTGCTCCCCATACTTGTCTACATAGAGGGTTGATACGTTACTGCTGTCTCGTTTTGCTGCTTTAATATACGACCAGAATCTCTCAACACTTTTGGTTTTCGACCTTCCAGAGTTATGATTCAAATGCTGCTGGTTAGTTAACTCTTTTTAATCTGCATATACAGCCTAACAAAAGGACGCCATGTTATAGCAAAAGTAATAGACATTTAATTTAGATCAAGCTTATACAAAACAACTGCTATATAAGATACATCTTACAACAATGCCAAATATTTGGTACTAATTTATTATAATAATTTTAGTTAACACAAATTTTGTAGGTGTATTTCTTTTCAGACAATTAGTCCAATAAAGGTCTATGATTTGTTTGGCCATGCCTCTACCTTGTTTGGAGGGTGTCGTTGTTTTTCATTACGTTCGTCTTCTTTCTTGCGTTGTCCACTGAAAAAAAAATCCAATAGTGTGTAAAAAGATGAATGATAAGCTATGCATATTAAAGCACGAGTGCTAAATTGGTTAAAATTCGACTTTTAGCTCATCTGACCAAGGGCAATGTGAGCTTATGCCATCACCAACGTCGACGTCTGTCGTGTCTTCCGTCGTCTGTCGTTGTCCATAAACTTTAATCTCAAACATCTTCTCCTGTGAAATCGCTTATCTAATTTGTCTGAATCTTTGCAGAAATGATTTAGGATATGTTGACATTAAACAATCCTTATTTAAAATATCGATTAAAAACATGGCTTCTGTTACTAAAAATAGATCGTATGGTAAAATAACTGAAATTGGCTTATAAATCTGAAACTATAACTGATAGGAAAAATTTGAAGGATCTTAGGCTATTTAGAATCAAAAGCTCTACAAAACATCATTTGAACAGCATGCTGTTCGATTATAACTTACTAAACAGTACTGGTGAATTCAAATGCTTACCATGATAATAACCAAAAACAACAACACATGGTAACCAAAACCACCGCTATACTGATTATTATCACAACAATGCTCAGTAGCTTCACTGAAATAAAGCAAATTCTTCTTGAATATTAGAAAAAAATGTAAAATATTTTATTGTGTCGTAATATTCATATTTGAGAGTCTGGCCGCGCCATCAGTCACGAAATAAGGGAACCTGAATTTTAATGAGTATTTACAGATATATTGAATATGTTTGGAAAAATCAAGTCACGATTGGCACAGCTGATTAAGCGCAGCTTTTTCAAAAAGAATTAAAAACGCAGGTACAAATATTTGCTAGTCGATTACAGTAAGACTTACTTTTTCATCAATGAGTCTAAGAAAAAGAACAAATATAAAGAAGACCAAATAGTCGACATGCTCAATTTTCTTATCGACAACAGTTTGGTGGACGTGGTTTTCAGCAAACAATAAGGATTCCAATGGACAATAATTGTGCACCTTTGCTTGCTCATTTGTTTCTACATTTATATGATGCAGACTTCTAAATAATAATCTCTTCTTGACAAAAAAATATCGTAGACGAGCTCTCTCTTTTAACATATTGATGTCTGACATCATCAATATAACGGAACGTGAGGTTAAAATTATTATGTCCTTTCACTAAACAATTTTCGATTTGGTGACTTTCTTCATCTCATATATCACATGAACTTAAGATAAAGGACACAACAGATTCTAGGAAGTCAGCCTAATATTTAGATCTACATCTCGAAATTGACTCTCAAGGAATACTTTCAACAAATCTCTATGACAAACGTGATGCCTTCAACTTTTCAATCGTCAACTTTTCCTTTCTGTGTAGCAATATTTTGTCCGCTCCTGCTTATAGAGTCTTCGTATCACAGTTGATTCGTTACTACAGAGCTTGAGGGAGTTACATCGATCTCTTGGCAGAGCGCCACGTTTGACATAGAATTTGCTGACACAAGATTATGTTGCTCCACAGTTGCTGTCTTCAGTCAAGAAATTTTACGGTAGACACCGTGTACTCGTAGACAAATATGGGATTTCTCAAATGAGTGCAGATGTTGGGTTGTCGTAGAGATTTGTTTTGTCTTCCTTTACCGGATTTGACACACTGAATTGGAAATTAGCAACACGACGGGTGATCTATAGCAAGCAGGAACCGCTTACTTTTCCGGAGCACCGGAGTTCACTCTTGTTACGACTAGGGTTTCCGTTGTAGATTTCCGTTTGGATGATTTTGTGTTTTGTGTTTCTTCGTGCTGTTTTTGTTCGTGTTTACTGGTTTCGTCGTTGCCCTATTGTACTTATGACACTCGAATGCCCCACTGGTGCTTCTTTGCTTCTGTAAAATGTTATATTATAATGGCATTTTGAAGACAAATTGACCATCGTCATTTTCTGTGGTGCGCACAGATTTAATAATACATGTAACACGAAAAATAATAATTCGTTAACAAATTAACACGAACGGGAACAGCACGAAGACACACAAAACCAAAAAAAAAACAAAAAATTACCCGAACAGAAATCAACAACGCGAACTGAAGTCGTAACGAGGGTGAATTAAGTTGTTCAGGAAGAGTAAGCAGTTACTACTTGCTATACAACGCCCGTCGCGCTGCCAATTTCTTATTCAGGGTGTGTGTCAAATCCGGTAAAGGAATACAAAACAAAACCCCATTACAAACCAACATCTACACTCATGTGAGAGATAGAAATTCCATATCTTGGAATGAATACAGCAACCGAGGAGCAATATAACCCTGGGTTAGCAATTTGTCTTTCAGACGTGACGCTCTGACACGGAAAAAGATATATAATTCCCTCAAGCTCTGGCGTAACGAATCATTGTTAAGGTGAATGTTGTGAAGTCTAAGATAAATATTCACCGAACAATTTTCTTTTATTATTTGATGTGAATAAATTTTAAATCTACAGCTACAAACTTTTATCACAGTTCTTCCCATGGAACAGTTGAGAACACTGACAATTGTACCCGTCAATCTCATCAAAGCATTTCCCATACACACATGGTTCCGATTGACAATCGTCTTTATCTGGATAATACACACAAGATAGTTTGTATTACATTTTAAAGGATTGTTAGAAAACTGTACAATACTGGTGAGTTGTACAAATTTATTTGAGAGGCTGAATAATAGAAATTTAAGAGCCGTAAGGCGAATGAAATTTCATCAGCTTTGAAAGTGGTATTTTTTTGCAAATACTTCTCTGCAGTATTGTATTGTTCTATAATTCCACCGACACATTATCTGTTGATTTCTTATTGTATAATCTTAGAATCTCTTTAATGCATGCATGTGAATATTTACATCGAACCTTATAATAATAGTTGTGCTTTTAGGTTTTAACTTTTCTTTCCTTTAGATTTTTTACTCTTCTTTTACTTTACATTTGTATTTTCTATACCACTATTGGGTTTCAAATGTACGAAGCAAGCAAAGAGGCACCAATTGGGCATTCGAGTGTCAAAAATTTTGAAAAGGCAACGACCAAACCGGTAAACACGAACAAGAACAGCACGGGGAAACGCAAAACACAAACACGATACAGTGATTGATTTTACTAAATATAGTCTTACAAAATTATATTTTTTTTTAAAAATTAGCATAACGACTAAAGCATTGGAAATCCATTTCACATCAAATCTATACATATTAGTTTCAGGATTTTTTTCATCACAATGTACATAATCTTCAATATTTCAGGAATTTTCGGCACCATAAAATTTGCTTCATTCCATTATTTCTTTTGAAAAAAAAAAGTCTGGAACATTGTGGTTAACATTTTAGGATTGAAAAGTAACTCATAATAACTTAATTCTTTTATTAGGTCTTCACATTTAAGGATTGGTCATCCATTGTTAGAACGAATATAAATCATATTACAATTTTACATATGGACACACTTTATGTATTTTAAACAAACAAACAAAAACTTAATCGAAATTTAACATTATAACATGAAAATTCCACTGCAGTTTTCATGGTTTATGGTTTTGGTGAGTGAGTGAGTAAGTGAGCTAATGTTTTACGCCTCGCAATTTAAAGGCGATGAACATCATAAGGGTGATAAAATGAACATGAAACTATTATGATAAATGAAAAATGGGGTGAGTGGGACACAAAGGAATAGTAAATTTTGACGTCCACAGGAAAAGGGAATATATAAGGAGAGGAAATATATAGGCTTAGTCCTGCTTTCCTATCCTGCTCATGTTTATTTTCATGAATAAATTATGTTCAAATCTAAATCAAATCAAGAGGATATAAAGGTAGGGGCGTAAAATTTAGCCTTGATGTGGTGCACTATTTGGCGGTCCACAAAGGTGTATTTTACTTGCATTAAGCGTGGCACTCTCCACACACGTTGGCCCGCTATGATCAGCGGTAAAAGTTTCCGTATTATAGACCTGACAACCCCACGCGGACGAGGGCCACCCTATTCAGCCACTTAGTGTACACACCTGGTCGCTCTGTCGGCTGAGCACTCAGTCGCCTCTTTCGACAAGCTAGGCTCTGTTTCAGGCCTATTCTCCAACCGGGGTCCGCACGAACTGTTTATGGTTATGACATGAGAACAATCACGTTACAATAATTGAACATCATACCGTATGGTAAATTTACACCAGGTCTACTTCATTGTTAGGAAGTATTCGTAAGTAATCAAAATGAATTTCATTTCGAAATTTATCTGTTGTTCTCGATCTTCCCACCTGTCAACCTGTTTACAAACTGTAGCTTGACTTTAAGCAATGTCATTCATAAGTACTTGCTTGTGTGATGCATACATGGTTATATATAGTTCGTATTCTCAAATACATGTTGTACTACCATCAAATTGGTTAACAAAGGATACTGGCTCTGGAACCATAGTGCACATTTTGAAATTGATATGCCCATTTTTTGCTGATCAGATGTATCACTACAATAGTTCCTTGTTCTTTCCCCACTACGTTGACCAGATACAGTTACAATATTTCTTCCGCAAAAGCCGACATCTTTCAAACCTGTTATAAAATTGGCTTGATCGTAGTGATTCGTATTGACTTTGAATAAAGACGCTGCTTTTTATACCGGTACTCCCTGTCTCGTGCAGTGAACAGGGGGCGAATAGCCTGAAACAAAGCCTAGATTAATGTTAGAGGTGACCAAGGGCCTTGGTGTTCTGACATAGGGTACGTGCTCAGCCCACATAGCGACCAAGGTGTGTATCCTAGGTGGTTAAATAGGGTGGCCCTCGTCCGCGGGAGTCTATATTACGGAAAGCCTTAACACTGACTGTGTGCAGTATGCAACGCTTCGTGCACGTAAAAGATCCCTTTATAGACCACATTTGTACGCCAGATATGCTTAATTTTCTCTCCCTACCCATCTCTCTCATTTTCCAGTCGTCTTTAGAATTCCTGTGCATTTCTCATCATCTTTTTATGTTCATTTTAGAAGGCGAGAAAAAGGTATAAATTTCTGGCGGCGGCGGCGTAAACTTTTTTGAAAGACTTTTGTGGACAATGAATTGCTTGAAAAGTATATTAGCTAGGTATCTAATATTTAGTATACAGGCAGTTCATGATATAGTCTACGCAACTGTTACCATGCTTTGTGACCCTGACACAATTTTCACGCTCCAGTGACTCTGTGGACTTGTGTCTTTTTTCAGGCCGTAAACTTTTTTGTAAGACTTTTGTGGACGATGAATTGCTGGAAAAGTATAATAGGTAGGCATCTGATATTGGGTATACAGACGGTTGATGTTATAGTTAACGCAACTGTCTCAATGCCGCGTGACCTTGACCCCATTTTCACACTCCAGTGACTCTTGTGATCATAGGTCTTTTTTTTTCAGGACGTAAACTTTTTGTAAGACTTTTGTAGACAATAAATTGCTGGAAAAGTATAATAGCTAGGCATCTGGTGTTTATTATACAGACAGATGAGGTTATGGTTTACGCAATTGTCACCATGCCGCGTGACCCTGACCCCATATTTACACTCTATTGACTCTGTGAACTTAGGTCTTTTTTTCATGTCGAAAACTGTTTTGTGGACGATGAATTGTTAGGAAAGTATAAGAAAAGTATAATAGGCATCTGATATTGGGTATACAAAAAGTTGAGGTTATCGTCTACGCAACTGTCACCATACGATGTGACCATGAGACCATTGTTACGCTCCAGTGACTCTAGATCTGAACTTAGGTCTTTTTTTAGACAGAAAACGTTTTGTAATACGAATCGCTTGAAAAGTATAATAGCTAGGCATATGATATAGGGTATATATAGTACACTTTATGTGTTTATATCAAGAAATGAAAGCTTTGGTAGTAGATTTTAGTGATGGTGCCGGCAAGCGAGACATACTTTTGGTGGCCACACGTGTGTCATTTATATCATGTTCATTGCCCTTGTATAACCTTTTAAATGTTGGAGGGCGTAAAACACCAACTCACTCACTTAATTAATTGATATTTTACAGGCGTATCAAAATCAAATGGTTTCCGTTCTATATGCTGCCACAAAGCATAATTTTCTAGGTATTTTACAAATAAACCGGGCACATTGGTGTTCTTGTGACATATATTTCACCTCCCTTAGCTTCAAAATTATCTGCATCGATTACTTGGTGGCTTTAACTTTATTCAGAATTACTCGCATTATCGTCGGTTTTAAGTTCAAAATGTCCAGGATGCAGCATGCATTTCAGGTAAGTTTTTTTTGTCCAAGACGAAAAAAACATACACTGAAAACCCGTCTTATTGAGAATACCTAATGGTTTGTCATTGTCATTTGCAATATCAAATATATATATTTTCCTATTGTCGGACATTGGAAATGGCGGTTGATACTTTGTGTTACAATTTTAAAAGTTTTCTAGTGTTGAAATCGCCTGTCTTTATATCTCCTTTTATAAAGATGCAAGTTCAGTCGTAAATGGATCTCTTAATTCGAGATCGCGGATAATACCAAACCCCTGTATATCAGTCATAATAACACTATCTTGGGTATCGTGTAAATCTACAATTGTAACGTGGCTATACTCACCGATTTCGCAGTATTTTCCGATGTATCCTGGCTGACAAAGACACAGATAATCAGAGACCAGTGGAACACAAGTACCATTTTTACATCTAGAATTACGGCAAGACAAAAAGGTGTTGTTTGTTCTCTGCATTGGGATCAGGATCTTTTTAACGGTATGTGTCGTTATTCTTTGTTGGAAAACTCCAGGCTTATACGACGACAGGATTGTAGTCCGAGAACGATTCAGTCTAATTGCTTGTGTTGTTTGAATTGATGTGATCTTGCCATTCTGCACAGTAACATTCCTTGCCCATTGATCTACTCGAGGTGATAATTGAAGTAAGTAACAATATTTATGTATTTTTTTTTTAACAATTAACGTTAACTCTTTTGTAAAATGATGGAATTATGGAATTACAATCAAGAACTTTTAAACTTTTTAAGGTGTAAAATAGGGGTCAATATTAAACAAATCTGCCAGATAATGAATTTTACTACACACAGTTTGTCAAATGGCACGAAAGGTTGAGATTAAAAGAATAAAAATTAACACAAATACGTAATACAATGTAACAAAACTACCAACCTTGGGATACCAATTTAAAATGCCGAGAGAAAAGGAAAAGAACAAGGCAGATATACCTGAAAATGAAGATTGCAACAACCCCTTGTTTGGGATTTTTAAAAGAAATGCTGGTGTCAACCCATTTTAAGGCACAATCCCTCCATCTTCCATGGCGATCTTAAGGTCAAGTAGCAACAAAAATACAACATCTTTTTGCTTAAGGATTCATTAGGCTAAATAATATTAATTACCTTGACTCAACGAAGACTTTTGTACGGCTAAACGAGATTGAGGTTTAATCAAGCAATAGCTTTTTTATTTGCAATAGTTTTCATGTTATAGGACTAAACATTAAAAAAAAATATGTTTGGCTGGATTTCACAGAGTGAAAAATCTGGCCGCAGGTTAAAAAATGGTGAATGTCGGGTGAGCGGGAAACAAATTTCGTAATTGTTTTCTCAGCAATTACTTATCACATGCACTTGAAACTTTAAACAGGTCTGAAACTCACCTACTGCTTTTTTAACGAAACCCGGCCATTTTTTTACTTTGACAGATTTTTTTATCTTTAAGATACCATAGACCGTAAGAGAAGCAATCTCACAACTTCGATCCAATGAAAACTTTTGTAGAACTGTAAGTCCCGAAGACATGAGACGCTTCCGATTTTATCATTTGACAGCGGAATATTATTGTTTAATGCATTAAAACAGGGAGCGTTTGTTGTTTACATGTCGTATTCAATTTCTAAAACGTCTCAGTCCAATTATTTTAGTAGAGAACATTTTTGAATTTGTTCACAGACGATGCACGCGTAGTGATTACATAAGCTAATCTGACCTGGACATGAAATGAAAAAGTAGAGTCGAGACACAAGGTGAAACGAGTTTTTCTGTCACTTTAATAAAGAGATTAATAAGATCGGGATTTTGAGTCTGTTGCAGGATTTTAGTGTTAATGTTAGTTAATGCTTAGTTAAGCAGCACGGTCCTTCTCTTAATGATACTTGCAGCAGTGATCTTTGCTGAAAACTCTACGTGTCTTGCTGGGTTTGAATGGGATATTGTCCAGAACATATTAAAATTCCAGAGCATAGAACATTTTATTAAACTGTCAGAGTGCAGACCGGTTTTTAAGAGGAAGAAAAAAAGCTTGGCATCAATTTTTCTGTGGGCCTATGGAATCCGTAAGTACGAAGGGACAAATGGAGTGACACAACTTCTGGACCTGCTTTTGTGTCCGCGAACCAGATAGTGGCATGCACACCTGACTCTTACATGTATCTTGTTCATTCGTAATAAAATAGAAAATGAGTCAACGAGAAAGAGATCATACTCGCCTTTTGTATAGTATGTTACGATGTTTACGATTCTGAAATAATCAGTTATCTTATAAAAGTGTGATGGAAGGTGAATGAACATGCAAGAATTACACTTTATGTACTAACCACATATATAATACTAGAATGGCAGTCTTCCATGGAAGACGTATGTCGCCTGCGTCTTAAAATATTCGGTAAACAGGAAATAGATGGGATACGGGCATAAAATCGCATTACACCATATAGTACCATAGGAGGAAGCCACAAATTAAAAATCAAGAGTTTGTGACTTGTAGTTTCCCGGAAAACTGCGACGGAAATTTTTGTGACGACGCAGAACGACGGATGGTGCCAAAGTAAGCCCTATATGTCGCTTCTACAACACGTTGCAGGCGACATAAAAATGACAGTCCATATACTAAGTAAAATGAAGATATGACTTCCATTATTCTAATCATAAATATAGTTTTTAAAAAACGTGTGTTTTGATATTGTTAGGTCAAAAATGTAGGTATATGATAAGATAAAATTATTATAATTATGATTGATTGAAAAACATACCACATTGACAAAAGTATCTGATCTTGAAGTCTTCACATGGTACGGGGAAATTATCAGCATTCTTACAAATAAGACCATCCTTGGCTGAGCAGGTCAGTACCGTGCCGGATGAGTAGGATGGTCCGTCCATTGTCACATCCCAGCAATCCACCCTGGTGATCTGTCTACCTTTGCAAAAGGAAGTGCTCAGTTGATATTCTAGAGCCGTTTTCTCCTGGTCTCCAGAATTAGTAGCATTAGGGTGGTTCTCGTTGATGTATGGAGACCAATGATTGATACAGGCTAAGAAACAATAAGTTGTATAGTTATCAAAAAGCAGATGATCCACGTTCTCAAGGTGAGACTTAATTGTATGGCAACAAACTGTATGCCAATAAAAGTGTTTACCCGTACAAAACTTTCCGATGTCCGATTTCGTTCAAGAAATTTATGGTAAACAATCATGGAAATCAGTTAAAGCACTTAACAAAGGCGCTAGGGGCATTTTCTTTGCAAAAAATTAGATTTTTATAGAAATATTTAGTGTTTCAATTTCAATATAATGCTTTTACTTCTGATTAATAAGGAGTAGCTTACATACTGGCAAGCATTAGTATGATGTGTGGCCTCATTATTTGTTCATATCCGTAAAAGCTATTCAAACACATTAAATGAATTAATACTTCCAAACTTGATAAAAACACAAAACTGGGAATATATCTACACAACATTTCTGAAAGCACTCTTAATTAAATCTAATTATGTATTAACAAAGTGTTTTGGCGTTCCTGCATGCTGGTAGCATAACATTTACTTGGACATTGGTAAAACGGGTCCTTTATTTAACATACTTAGAAATTAAGACTATATAAAATGAATAATTTCTAAAAATCACAAAGAACATGATTGGACCGTTTGAAAGATAATAGCTTACCGTGCATTTACTTAGATTTCCAATTAAGGTTCATTAAGCATTAGGATGTCCTACCTGAATTAAAACTAACCCTGCATTAACAATTTCTTACTTTCAATACTATCTCCTTTAAAAGACCAATATAGATCACCACACTAAGGCACGAACCATTTTCTTTTGGTGGGGGGGGGCTGTGATTTTTTCCAAAAATAAATATTAATTCCAATTTTTACGGAAAAAAATAAAATTGCTCCTATTTTACATGCACACTATTGTTGCATTATACCCATAAAAGAAGTTGAGAATGGTGTAATGTTTTAGACTGGTCCGTCAGTTTGTTTACCAGAGGGATCAAATTATTTCCATAACTGATTATTCAGAAATCATTGACCTAAGGCTTTCAATATTTGGCATTTATCGTATGGTTGAATACGTTTTCTGGTCTATATATCGTCTACAGGTCTAAGTTTTTTCTGTTGCTTTCAGAATATAGCCTCTGTATCATTATGTGTTTATCTGTCAGTTTCAATAAGCTTCAGCCGCCCTTGAACATCCTGGTATGAAGAATGAACATTTGAATTGTGTACATCTTAGACCCTGTTGTCCCGCTTTGAAAATAAAATTATATATTATGTTTTCTAAACCCCCCCCATCCCACTGGTAGATCCAGAAATGTCTATAAGACGACATTAGTCAATCTTTATAGCTTTCTTATATTTCCAACTGCATTCTTGTGTTGTTTTGTAGTTCATATGATGATTTTTTTAAAATGAATTATGAAATCTAAATATCATGATCAGCTTTTCAGGAAATCACAAGAATGGATGATTTTGCGTCATTTACCCAAGAGCTTTTGAGAGCGATCCCCATGTCTGTTTAGTATGCTAATTAATTCGCAGGATCCCTAACCAAATCAAAAGGCTTGCTTTTTCAATGATCCCTTATTGGCTTCAACTTGTACTTTTCTTTGTCTTATTTCAACCCTGCCTTGCTGTTTCAGGGAAATTAACTTTTGAAAACTTTGAAGCCAAAAGGTGAACCTAAAAGGTAACCATGTGATAAGTCCCCTACGTGACAAGGTTAACTGGGCAATTACAAATGAATATTGCTTTCACTTCTAGTCTTGATTAGTTTTAGAATAAGATTTCACATTATATTTGAAAAAAAGTATATAAATTTATAAAAGAAACAAATTTTGGATTTTGGATATCCAGCTATTTGACTTTGTCTATTGTCCATTTAAATTAATATTGCTAATACTGAATGCTTATTTTAGGGGGATTCTGGTTTTTGATTATTTTCATTTTTTTTTTACTTTGTGCTTTCAATAGAGGTTGGCTGACATATTCGCCATGTCTTCCTATATCCCATTTTTCCTATAAATATATGTATGTTTTGAATATGCATGTATTCAAAATCAAAAGTCAATAGTCCAATGTACATTTTATCTCCTACCGAGAGTTTGTATGTTTGACTTATTCCCCACATCCAATTTGTCTTTAAAATATATGAATGTTACTCACAATGAGAATAAATTAATTCAAAAACTGTAAAAAAAATCTTCTGAATTTGTTTTTTTTTTAAATTGTAACTTTGATTTGGACTGAAAAAAAATAAAATCAGGTTACTAAATCCCAGCCCCCCCCCCACCGTATAAAAATGGTTCGTGCTTAAATAGTGCTCAGTCCCTAGTCAGGTGTTGTTGTGTTGACAAGTCTATTTATTATACTCCCGTTTCGAAGAAGAGGGGGTATACTGTTTTACCCTTGTCCGTTCGTCCGTAACAACGTTCCCGTCGCAGTTTTCTTAGCAACTACATGAGATAGAGGCCTGATACTTTGTATACAGCTTTATCCTGTAGTGCCATATGGTGTATACCGATTTTATGCTCCTAGGTTGTCTACTTTCTGTTTAACGAATACCTAGGTTTTTACACATAATGGACATAAATGCAAAATTTCCGTTACAGTTTCCCAAGCAACTACATGAGATAGAGGTCTGATATATGTTAAAGAGCTTTATCCTATAGTACCATATGGTGTATACCGATTTTATGCTCCTGGGTAGTAATCTTCTTGTTAACTGAATACTTAGGTTTTTACACATAATGGACATAAATGCAAAATTTCCGTCACCATAGTTTCCCAAGCAACTTCATGGGATATAGGTCTGATATTTTGTATACAGCTTTATACTATAGTACCATATGGTGTATACCGATTTTATGATCCTAAGTAGTCTACCTCCTGTTAACTGAATACTTAGGTCTTTACACATAATGGACATAAATGCAAAATTTCAGTCACATTTTCCCAAGCAACTACATGAGATAGAGGTCTGATATTTTGTTTACAGCTTTAACCTATAGTACCATATTGTTTATACTAATTTATGCTCCTACGTAGTCTACGTCCTGTTTAAAGAATACCTAGGTTTTTACACATAATGGACACACATGCAAAATTCATCACTGTTTTCTAAGCAACAACATGAGATAGATACAATATGGTGTATATGAATTAAATGCTCCAATGTCATATACTTGCTGTTAAACTTAGGTTGTGGGAGCGGGGGTATCACTCCTGATCATAAGCTCACAGATTTTCTTGTTTTATCCATGTTTTTGCCCTTGATGAAGGACGTATGTCCGCCGGAAAATATGGGCCTCACTTTCACTTATTATTACATTTGGATTTCGTTTTTAATGCTTGTTATGTGTTTTTTACCTTTTATATGTGGTTTATATGTCTTGTTCCACCCCATTTCAAACCTTTTGGGCAAATTTGGGCTCTTATCATATCGTGTAAAAGTCTACGTCAAAAAAATTTCAAGCAAACAACGAGGGAGCAAACTAACACTTTATAAGCGTTAACGATGTTTCTATCAGAAGTAGCATCATTATGTATTCTTCAGACTATGGTCATGGAGTTTAGACTGCTGATGAAAAATGATATTGGGAAGGTCGGGCAATCGGGTCTTCTTCGGGTGATCTGATGCTCCTGCCAGTACCAAAACCCGCAACAGTGTTCATTAACGTGCATGGACGCTGCACTTCTATATGTCGCGTCCAGGTTCTCTGTACTAGTATTATAGCGGGGCAGCATCGGCATTAAAAATAACTGGGTTTTCCTAATTTATCCACCAGGGGCAGAACTCTCAGTCGCTGAGTGAGCATTGATCCCTGAACCGAAGTCATTGTCTTTACTTAAAACCAAGGTCCATGAATGGTTTAAAAGAAGGAAAAGAGGCACCAATGGGCCACTCGAGTGTCAAAAGTCCGAAAGGACAGCGACAAAACCGGTGAACACTCACAAGAACAGCACGTAGAGACACAAAACACAAAATCAACCGAAGGTAAATCAACAACGAGATTTCAAGTCGTAAAAAGAGTGAACTCAGGTGCTCCGGAAGAGTAAGCGGTCCCTGCCTGATATAGCACATCCGTCGTGTTGCTAATTTCCAATTCAGTGTGTCAAATCTGGTAGAGGAAAACAAAACAAAATGCTTCGACAAACCAACATCAGCACTCATTTTAGAGATAGAAATTCCATAACTGTCTACGTTTTTTACCGTTAAATCTCTGGAGTGAAGACAGAAACTGTGGGGCAACAGAACCCTGTGTTAGCAATTTCTGTGTCAAACGTGACGCTCTTCCAAGGAATTCGATGTAATTCCCGCAAGCTCCGAAGTAACGAATCAACTGTGATATAAAAGCTCATGCATAAGCAGGAGCAGACGGAATGTTGCTACACAAAAAGTGTATTGTGTATCTGTGTTACATGTAAAGGAGGGCCATAATCCCTGGACGTTACAAAAACCTCTCTCAAATGATGATTTCGATACCATCGGCCGCTACAAATATCACACTATAATTTGTAAAATAGGAACAATACTGCAATTTGATTTGGGAAAAGCCCACCTTTTACAGGAAGTGACACTATTTTTTTTTAGATAAAATTTGCATGTTTTCAATTATTTTGAAAATTATTATTTATAAGGAATGACTGTAATATTTTTTTCTATCATTGGAGATATGAAAAAATAGTTTTGAAACAATTTATTTTTTATCCCAATAAAAAAAATGACAGTCATTCCTTAAATGCAATTTTCAAACACAGCATAAATAAATGACTTATAAAATGCAAACATTGTATGATAAAATCAAACCTTTCTGTGTTGTTTGACTCCTCTTTTGTCTCATTTTATCCTGTGCAATTTTCTTTCTTCTGTCTTTAGGAAAAAAATATAATTCAAATTCAGCTATTTTGTATACATAGAAAATGTACTAAAGTTATTTTTTACCAATTTATTGCTTCTCAAAGGAACTCAAATCTCTTTTTAAATTAATATTTTCTTTTCTAATTTGCATTCATGTGTTATCCCTTTTGAGAGCATTTTTTTTTCTTTTATACCCTCAACCGTTACAATGTATCGTGCAAAAGAAAAGAAAAAAGGGAGTTCATAAAGAACTATGGGAATTAAGTATCTTTTGGAATAAAGGAACTATCACAGCCTAAAGAAGTTAACATTCTTAAAACAGATCATATTTAATTGTAATCTTTGATTGAAAAAAATCCTTCGTTATCAGCCACTATTGGAAAAAAATAAAATTAGGTTGAACGTAATGGTAAGTAATTATTTTGTTTGTCTTGAAGAGGGAGGTTTGGTGCGCCGTAAAACCTGGTTTAACCCACCATTTCATTTGAAATGCTTATACCAAGTCAGGATCATCGTGATCTATTACTGTTCCTGTGTGTATTCCATATTTTGTCTTTTCTCTTGAACATTGAGATTGATTCTCCAAGTTCGGTAATTTTGTTATTACCTTTATTGATATAAAGACAACTTTTCCAATATACCATTCCATTCTTAATATTCCTAAAAAATCTTTATAAACCTAATTTAATTAATCACTTTTATTGTATTTTACATTGACTTATTATTACTATAAGCTAGTATATAACAAGTACTCTCACCTTTTATTATTATCCCTTTGTTATTTCCGTCTCTGCATTGGTTCTCACATGTCCTCGTCTCTGATGTATTGGTTTGAGCTAGCCTACAATAGTATTTACAGTATCCAGATTCATCCACTGTACAACAGATATCTTTCGATCGCCTCTGTATCCCTTCGCCACATGTGTTCAAAGATTCACAATTACCCCACTCTGACCACAGTACCCGGTGGCATTTGGTTTTAAGACTTGTGCAATTTTGTAAAGATAATGTTTTTTTCTGTGTAGAAAATGGTGAGAAAAATTATGTAGTAAAACATTTTTTTCATAATTTTTGCTTATTTGGTACCTGTCAAATTATACGTTTTAGTGCTAACTTTTCTATATGGCTCTGGTTTTTATTTGACCTGTCCGAGAGATAAAACATTCAATAATATAATAAAAGTGATCCTACTAATCCAAACAATCTGATAATAACAGTTTAGCTGTTGACTTTCATGACAGTTTCAAAATTCTTTACTAGTGTGAATTAGAAAAAAGTATGTTCTTACCGTCCGCAGGCTTAATTTTATCTAAAACACGAAAGTCTAAATGAAAATAAAGGATTTTATGAATCTTGTTTTTACCAGTTTTTATATGTTTTTTTTTGCTCTTATAGAGCACAAATGACATATAATTAGTATGTTTTATGATGCAAATAACACAATTTTTTTAAAACGTTTGCTTTGTGTTTTTAACAAATAATAACTACAAAAACTAAATTATATTGCAATAAACATTTGAAAAATGTTTTCTTAATCATTCAACTGACATAGATTTTGGTTATAAACAAACAATAATTTATTAAAGACTTTTTCACACTGATATGTTAAGATTGGCTGTGGACAAAGTTGAAAGTTGTTTTGGAGATAAAAGATCTTAGCTGCTTTGAAACAGTTGAGCTTTTCTCCCAAAAAAAATCTTCTATGTAGATATTGTTGTTTTAAGAGATATCCTTTTAAAGTCTTGAAAAAATTTACACTTTGCACTAATTATACTGATCGCTTCAGTTTTGAACACTTTTAAATAATTAAATTCCCTGGCGAATTTCTGACCAGACCATCATGCGTTTCAATAGGCGTGGAGAGTGTTACCATTCATTCATACTTTAATTCCTCTTTTACAGAGATATAGATTATTACATGAAATTATGTTAAATTCAAATACATAAGTTTTTTTTTCAAATTACAAAAAAAATATTACAATACTGTTAAAGACAGTGAGGAAAGTAAAAAGATCGTTAATTAGTCAAAGTCTAGTTTACATGAACAACTATTTAGCGTTTATTCAGTGAGAAAATTTATGCCATGCATCACACACAAATTTGGAAGAAATGTTTGTAAATGTTTCCATTGGTAGGTAATCATCAGGACAGTTTTCAGAAAGTTCATGAGTTTTACCAAGAATGATATGTAGCAGTTTTTTGTTTTCATTGCAGTACAAGTTGTCGAGGAAAAGGTAAGTTTGTATGCCAAAAACGTCCAAAATGCTGAACTAGTACTTTTCTCGTAAAGTAGACGTTGCCTAACAAAATAAAACGGAATGTTCAATTGGGTCCTTATAGTCACTTCGGCATTTGGAACAGTTTTTGAAGTCAGTTTGTGGAACACTTGTTGCGACTTTTGTCATGAAGAATTCTCGTTCTAGCTCACAAGAAGTCTTTGCCGGAAGCCACCCATTGTAGATACTTCCATTACATATGATATGGTTAAAACGAACAAAGTCATTGTCACTTTCCATTCTTATTGACCGTTCATTGGTAGCCAAAGACTACACAGAGTTCTTGACAATGCGACACCATTCTGCCTTAATTGTTGGGAAACTCCTTTCTTTCAAGGTATGTCTCAAATTATGAATAGAGTCCATAGGTATTGAAAAGTTTGAAAACGTCAGGAAGAAATCCAGTGCTAGTGGTTTTATTGTTAAGAGAGTCATAAAGTCGATGAAGGAAAATCCTTTTAGTTACAGTGTCAGTACTTAGCGAGACCAGTTTTTAGAAGAATAATAGTTTCTTTCCATCTATTTCGAACGTAATGTCATGAATACACAGGAGACTTTCCACCATGTCCGATCGTGTTTGTTTTCTGAAATTTTGAATCAACTTCAACGAGTAGTGTTGGAAACGACGAAGAGTTGGAAAGAGTTGACCACAGTTCACATCCATATAACACTGACGGCAGGATTACGGTTTTGTACAAGTGCAGACTTGAAACTGGATTAATATCTCTCTGAAAGCCGAATACACCAAACATACCATGAGGAGTTCGCCTTCCTTCATCACAGGCCCTTTTGACAGATTCACTAAACTTTTGGTCCGGTGACTGAATAATTCCAAGATGAGTTTTGATTTTTGACAGTTTTAGATTTTCATTACCCAGATACCATTTGTACGGAAAGTCTATCACAGGTCTTCCTTGTCGAAATATAACAATACAGGAAAATGAGATGTGGAATAAGTGTACGCGACACAACATACGTTATAAACGTATATTTTAAATATTCACAATGGAAAACAGCCAGCAGCCTTCAATGGGACCAGCGGTCGCTGCTCGCTGTTTTTCAATTGGCCCCTGGATTGAAAATAAAATACATATGATTCAAGCCCAATCCCAAAATCCAATGAAAAACCCTCTTGTTGACAAAAAAAACCAATTCACATAAATTCGACTAAATACAAACATAAGCTTTGATAAAGATTCATGGCTTAGGACAGGCACATTAAAATGTGGCGGGGTTAAACTAGTTTTTTTTTGGCGCCAACCTTCCCCCTATTGATAATCAATAACAAAGCACAAACTTACACACAGTAAAAATCAAATCGAAAGAAGTTCAATTCAACAAGAGAGTATCTGAGACAAAAGGACAACAAGTAATTAACGGGACGTAGAGATACTCTCTTGAGAACACTCAAAGTTACTCACAGCTAGCTAAGAAGCATCCATCGACTGATGTAAACAAAATAAGTATGTCGATTTTAAATCCGACACAACACGTCAAACAATTTATGATTTGATGATGCATCATCACACAAAACCGACACACTTGACCGCTGTAATGCTCAAAAATGACATAAGTATAAAAAGTATAAAAAGGTAATTAACATTTTAAAGTAAGTATCAAATTATCAATATTTTTACCAAAGAAGACTAAATTCAAAGATTTTTCTAAAATATCCATTTCATAACCTTTATTTAATAAAGTTTTAAGCCAATTTTGCATTCCCAAAGGATTGTTTTGGAATTTATTTGCTTTATAAACAATATTACCGTAGAAATCTGGATGGGATATTCCTTTACAATCAAAACTCGTCGTGTACAGTTAAATTTTCCAATAAGGTATAGATATTTGTGATAAAACTTAGTAAACGACTTCACTAATTTGTGATAACGATATCCTTGCTTTAGTAATTTATTTGTAATACATCGGTTTTTATCATTAAAATCAGACACACCACTGCAGATCCGAGCATATCTTACCAACTGTGAAATATATACTCCGTAAGACGGAGCAAGTGGTACATCTCCCTCTAGAAAAGGAAAATTAACAATAGGAAATGAAAAGTCATCCCGTTTATCAAATATTTTAGTGTGTATTTTTCCATTGATTATACTTAAATCTAGATCTAAAAATGGGCATCTACATGTATCACCGGTAAGGTTAGATTTATTCAAAGTTAATTCCTTTGGGATAAATTTCCGTAATAAAATTAGAAAATGTGGGTTTGTTTAGTGAAAGAATGTCGTCTAAATATCTGTATGTATAATTAAAAGTTTAAATGAGATGTTGTCTGTTGGTGTCTTTTTGAAATTTTGCCATAAATTGGGATTCAATGTCAGGTTTAGTACTACTGAAGTCAAATTTCCACTGTTGAGAATATTCGAAGCAAATGTTAAGTAAAAACTGTAGTGCAAGAAGGTTCAAAGCAAGAAACGCAATGTCATCGGCGAAGGATGGGTTTCCATAATAAGTACCTCCGAGTTTAGGGGACGCATTCGAAGATTCAAGCTGGTACAATAGATTGTCAATATAGAGTTTATAAAGCAAGGTTGAGAGGACACCTCCTTGACGCACAACACTTTTCACAGGAAACCACAGAGAGCAGACGTTGTTGATTTTTATAGCACTGTACATATCCAGATAACAGATGCGGATTATTCGAAGAATATGCCATCTGATTCCCATTTCCTTCAGTTTGTGAATAAGACCAGAATGTCACACGGTATCAAAGGCCTTTTTGATATCCAAAAATGCGGAGAATACAGTACTGTAAAGTTCAAGTGTAGCTCTGATCGATTCAGTGCATGCAAACGACGTAGTGACACAGTTAAGATTTTTTGTAAATCCTTGTTGTTGATTGATCGGAAAGTGCGCACAATAGAGACTTCTCCAAGATTCAATTTGTTTGTTGATTACACTTTCAAATAGTTTATATATCGAACACATTAACGCTGCCGGTCTGTAAGAATCAAAGGCATGTGTCGGCTTATTTCCGCCATTGTAAATTGGTATTATAAGCGCCCTTTTCCAAGTTAATGAGATATATCCAATCTGTAATACTGCATTGAAAAGTCTTGTGATTGCAATAAAGCATCGCTGACCTGCGAACTTTAAATGTTCACTTGTTACGTTGTCCACTCCTGGAACTTTGTTCCGTTTCAGAGCTTGAATTGCTAGATGGATCTTCGAATGTAATGTTTGCATTTAGAATGTCATTTTCACCATCGTCGTTAATATCGCTTAAAGATTCGTGGTATGGGCTATCAGAAGAGTCCGAAATATCCATGAAATATTCTGCAAACGCATTAGCAATGTCACTCGGAGAGCGATACGTGGCGTTTGATACTTTTATTGTTTTACCTTTCCTTACCTTATTGGATAAGTCTATCTGTCGATACTTTGTTCCAGGCTATTTTATACGACACTGGTGATGGTTCGTAACGCCGGACTGGTAATAATGTCCCAACGTAACATAAACAGGAAGATGATCAGATGTTATTTCAATTTTTATAGTACGCAAAACTTGACATTTCTGAATACAGTCAAGTGTCCGCTTTGAAAAACGAGTCGAAAGAACAGAAAAAGACAATAAACCGTATGTCAGCTGGTTTAAAGCAAGCAAATGCAAAAATATCAAATTTAGAAACAAAAATTCAAGAACTGGAAAGCGAGCTAAATCCGAAAATCACTGGGTCAATTGCCAATAGAAAAATAACGAAAAACAAGTTGAAAGCGTTTGGAGAGTTTGATTATGACATTGACGAGAAAAGAATAGGGAAGGTTGAGAATGCATTAAAAAGTCCTGACCATATTAAAAAGTCTTTACATAAGAGTAAACTCCATTGTGACCCTCAAACGAACATAACAATAGCAAACCCTCAACCACATGAACACTTTTTACATTTAAATGTAAACACAAATGACAATGAAACTCGGTCACCTACATGAAGTATGAATGATTTGTTAATTGGCAGTACGTGTAAAGTACCAACGGTCATTGATCGAAGAGATGAAGCCGGTACACATCCTAGCGTTCACACGATCGGTCAGTCTGCGAGTAACAGTTTATCTCAGAAAATCTCAAATAAAGACGTGCCTGCATCAATAAATTATAAAATTCCAGTACGAGTAAATCAGATTACTCCCGAGTTACAAGAACTTAATAAAGAAAGCGAATGCAATTATAAAATAGATACTATGAACATAGCTCCGACTCACACTTGTGTGTAACAAAACATTAAAGTCTTGAGTCGGAGCTATGTTCATAATGTTTGGTGAAGACCCCTCCGAGGCCATCCTAGACGAATGTGTATTGGATCTAGTAAACAATTCATTAATGTCTGTGGGGTCACCTAACATACACTGTTGGATTATAAAGTAGTCTCTGGAATATCTATAGCTTCTTGTGCAAGATTTTGTTGTTTTTCGGGTCGTCAGTTTACCCTGTGGACAGTTAGGAAAACTTTTCGCACGACTGCAGAGCAAAGTTCTGTACTAGGTCAGTAAATTATCATCAGCACCAGTCATATCCATAAAGGTTTCAATATACTGATCTTTTGGTTTATTAAGCAAATGTTTGTCAAGATTTTCAATAAAAGACTGGTCGGGTATCTAGGAGGACTGAGAAACTTGACTAAAGACGTCGCTACTCGGGTCTAATGGAGTTTGTTTACTTGTGAGAGTTCAATTGGGTTTCTATTTCCACTAAGATTTGTATCAATCATTGCATTTGTAGCATTTCCAATGGAATCATTCAACTACTGAACGGGTCCAAACTGGCCTCTATCCACAGAACTAAACGATAAATTATTTGGACCATCGAAATTGACAGTTTGATTGCCATCACTTAATTCACTTCTTGACTCGTCCGCCATCATGTATTTCAATAGGCGTGGAGAGTGTTACCCTTTACACGAAAACGATTCTTTGTGGACTGCCAGGTAGTGCACCACATGGACAAAATTTTCCGCCCCGATCAACCTTTCTCTTTCTCCAGTGGTATTCAAAAGAAACTGTTTCTTTTGTTTTTTAATCTTACCGTTCATACATTTATTTCACATCAGCATCACTCTTACCATATCGCCCTTGTATAAACTATACTCACTCAAAAAAGTTACGCAACAATACAAAATTTCGCAATATATTTTAAATAAACCCACCTAATTTCATTTTTGTATTGCAAAGCCATTTCTTAACCGATTTTAATAAAATAAAAACCAAGAGAACGAAAAATGATTAAAACTTGTTTTCATGATTTTAGAAAAATCGTCACTTCACCGGTTTTTAATATATTACAAGTAGAAATCAACTGTTAATTTTATGCGTCAACAACCCATTTAAATCAACAAACATTTTCCGTGGAAAAACATTGGTTATGTTATACTCGCGTTCTATCAAAAACCGTAACAGCTAGGATTTTGCCCAAATCATGAAAAATAAACTTAACTTGTTTGTCTTTTTCTTGGTTTTTATTTGATAAAAAATGATTGAAAAACGGCTTGGCAATATCAATTTATAATAAGGTATGTTTACTTAAAACATATAGGGAAATCTTCCACTGTTGCGTAACTTGTTTGAAAGAGTATATATAGTGATGCTAGGGTTAAAAACAACAACTCTCCTACGCCCTTAAACAATATTGGTTGGTCTCCATACCAAAGCTTTCATATGAAACTAAAACGCTAAACTGGTATATTATGTGTAATGTAAAGCCCCTATCACACTGACCACGATCTTACTACGCTCTCCACGACCTCCACGATCGCGATGATTGTGTTAAAAGGTAGCCAGTGTGACTATGAATACGACAGTTCTACGACCACAGTACGATAGTTCATGGAGATTTATTTTGAATTGTCAAATCAAGTAATATGCAACTATGACCACCTCGAGTGTAGTGCGTTGCTTCAGCGACTTTGCTACGTCCATACTACGATCAAACCACGACCAGTTACGACCTTCCTATGCATCTTCTACGATCTTTACGATCGTGTTACGCTCATTACGCTCTTTACGATTGAACTACGCTAACAAAGACTCCTCTACGATCGGTCGAACTGGAATTTCAAAACTTGGTAAGGGGTGCAGATGCCACGCTAGCCATTAAATGTTATAAGACATGTATGATGTGTTTCCTTTGACATGTTAAGCAACATTAATTAAGGAGAACTTGCATGTACCTTCTGTAAATTCATTTTATCTTACCGTAAAAGTTCTGTCTTTTTGCATTTGAAATTGATATCCTCTCTTATTCTTCTTTTAAAGTATAAAGTATTTTATTAAGCCAATCATGGACCCAATCAAATTTGGCACATGCAATGTATAATATCAAACTCTTTCACTCATACTTTCTCTCATTCACTTTCATACCTCTCACACTAATTTAAATATTTTTTTTTACAATAAAATATTAAAGAATTTTAATATTGAATAAAAATAATGAAGAGATCTCTACAGAGCGGAAAGATTTATATTTATTAAGCCATATTTTTAGTTTTGCATCTATATTTGAAAAAAATGGCGTTAAGATGATTTTATGAGAACACGAATGGGTAACATACACATCAGCTGCCTGCTGCGCACCCCCCATCAAAATTTAACCAATTTTCACCAATACATTAATTAAAGAATTTATATATTTTTATATTCAATTTAAAAAGAATTCTATTAATTTGCAAAATGCATTCAATTTGTTAGTCATGTGCGAGGCTAACAAAACTACGATCTGTGATATTTTAAAAATAAACTATATGATATGAAAGACGCTCCATTTTCTAAGTGATGAATGCATTGTCTGCTGTCCTCTAATACTTAATGGTGTAAAGTGAATATGTGCCAGTTACTAATCTGCTTCCTAAAAATTTCTATCCAAAACAGATCCAATAACGTTTCACCAGAAGGAACCGTTTAATCATTTTGGGCTCAAACAATTTCAAAACAACAGGCTCCCAGGAGCCTGAATCACTCACCTGGTCTTGATGTTGACCCTATACTTTTGTAGAGCTAAATGAGCTGAACATTTAAGCAAGCAACAGCTTTTCTCTACCTGCAATAGTTTTCATTCTATAGGCCAAAAACACCATTTTTCACCTATAAGGGGCCATAACCCCTATAAGGAGTCATCTGACAACTTCGACCCTATGGAGACTTTTGTAGAGCTAAATGAGCTGAAAATTTAAGCAAGCAACAGCTTTTCTCTACCTGCAATAGTTTTCATTCTATAGGCCAAAAACACCATTTTTCACCTATAAGGGGCCATAACCCCTATAAGGAGTCATCTGACAACTTCGACCCTATAAAGACTTTTATAGAGCAAAATGAGCTTAACATTTAAGCAAGCAACAGCTAATCTCTATCTGCAATAGTTTTCATTCTGTAGGCCAAAAACATGAAAAATCGCTTTTTTTCAGGGGCCGTAACCCCTATAAGGAGTCATCTGACAACTTTGACCCTATGGAGACTTTCGTTGAGCTAAATGAGCTAAACAGCAACAGCTAATCTCTATCTGCAATAGTTTTCATTCTATTGGCCAAAAACATGAAAAATGGCTATTTTTCACCTTTAAGGGGCCGTAACCCCTACAAAGGGTCATCTGACAACTTCGACTTTTAAGAGACTTTTGTAGAGTTAAATGAGCTGAACATTTAAGCAAGCAACAGCTAATCTCTTTCTGCAATAGTTTTCATTCTGTAGGCCAAAAACATGAAAAAATGCTTTTTTTCACCTTTAAGGGACCGTAACCCCTATAAGGGGTCATCTGACAACTTTGACCAAATAAAGACTTTTGTAGAGCTTTTGATGCTGAATCAGTAGCGTGGCCTCAGATTTCCTCTATCTCTTATACTTTTTGATTTATAAGCCAAAAACAGTAGTCTGACCCCCCTAGTCTATTTTTAGTAACGGCGGCCATGTTTTTTAACAGATCAAAAATTGAAACACAAGTTTGGTGCAGGACACTCTAAGGATCAATCATACCAAGTTTCATTCAATTCTGTTCAGCAGTTTCAGAGGAGAAGATTTTTGAAAAATTGTTAACGGACGACGACGACGACGACGACGACGGACGCCAAGTGATGGCAATAGCTCACCTGGACCTTTGGTCCAGGTGAGCTAAAAATGGGTACGTGTGTTAAGTGATTTAAAACTTATAGGTTTCTCTGTGAAAATTACATCTGGTCATCTGGCGATAATATCGTTTTATGTCAACATTAAAAGAGTTAGAATATCTCATAAAATAAATAAAATAGCACGGAATAGTTTAATAATCTCAGTGGGATTTTATTCTAAAACTTTAATAACAAGTTCATTGCGTCAATGGTTATTATCTTTATACTAAACTTTGGACGATTTGGTAAGTTCAGTGACTCATTATATTCTTTATGTCACTCTACAAACTTATCGGGTGCGTTTCTTGTTGTGAATTTGGAGGTAGGATAACCAAAATTGTAAATAAACAATAAAATATGAAATAAATATAGCTAAAAAAGACGTTTTTTTTTCTTTTAAATACGTCCATAGGTGTATAAAAGTGGGTCATAAAACGTTTATTGGCTTGGCTTAGTCCAATATATCTAATAAAATCTTTATTTGACATATTTCAAACACAAATTACAACCGAATTAAGATAGAAAAATAGCAGGCTAAAGCTTATATTTTCGTGGAATAGTTTTCTTCGTTTTCTAAATCAAAATCAGTATGTCCATGCTTCAGGTCTTTTTGTTGGTGGTGTATGGTTTCTCTTGTCTTCCTTTTCGTCTTTTTTTC
The DNA here is from genome assembly GCA_963971305.1 of Arcuatula senhousia. Taxonomy (NCBI): domain Eukaryota; kingdom Metazoa; phylum Mollusca; class Bivalvia; order Mytilida; family Mytilidae; genus Arcuatula; species Arcuatula senhousia. The sequence goes on along the minus strand of OZ020303.1, from coordinate 22,648,941 downwards.
TTCGGCTGAAAATTTATTAGAAAAGATCTTTATGATCTCATGAAAATGATCAATTCAATTCAATATCTTTAATTCCTCCAGAAGGAGATAATATTACATGCATAATCATTCACATATCATTTAAATCAAAGAAAAATATTTACAAATGCGTTAAATTATAAAAAAAAGTTTCAAAAATGATAGTTAACCAAAAAACGAGCAGTAACAGTAAGTACAAGTTCAGGGTTGACGATGTCATTGGTTCCACAGAGTAGCTCTAGCACATTGCAGACGTCGAAATCGTTCATGTCAAGCAGAAACATGAGTAGGGATGGTCCGATTATTGCAGTGGGCCCTTAGTATAAATTTTGTATATATATTACGTTTATAACTAAAGTTTCTTAACAAGAGTATTTTAATTGGAATTGTCTACCTGCTTTGCATGAGAATTCTATTAAAACTGATATTAACACGAATATTCTCACTACTTTTATTGATTTGTTGTGTTTAATTTATGCTGTTCAGTATTTACTTCAGTAGATATACAACTAAGTCTGAAAATAATTAAAAAAAAATAGTCGGGCAATATGGCAAAATCTGTATCATATGCTGTATTTACCCTAGACATATATCATACCGAGGGCCAACGGCCCGAGGTATGATATTGTGGGTACAAACTACTAAATCCAGACCCCTCTTTAATCAACTAAAAATCAGTTTTTCAAAACCCTCTAGCCAGTTTACCTTAAGTAAAACCTCTTGACAAGTATATATCCTCAGAATCCTTAACATGTATCTAGTTTGTTTACAAGTTTTCATGACACATTTAAAGCCTTATAGAGAAAAACTATCTCCTCGTCGAAGAGCAGCCTAAAAATAGAAACGATTTACAGACAGCATTTTCAAAAAGTATAGGTCCTGGGATGACCCTTTTTAACTAACTTAGGTCTTCTTAAAATTTTATAAAGGAGTAGGTTTGCGAACCTTCATATTTGGCCCTAAAAATTCAAGTATGAGATAATCATGTCATATTTGTTGTAGATATAGTGCTATGGATATATGTAAGACATATGCATTTGAAAGTTTGATTTGTGACATTACTTCGTCGCAGTGACGTCACAATCTTCGGCATTTTGCAAATCGTTAGATTTTGCCTTTTTTAAATGCACATTTGTGCTTTGGAAATATAGAGCGCACTCAAGGACACCCTTCATAATTAAGTATATTATAATTATGACCATATTAAAGGTTTTCTGAAAATATGAAGGGTGCCCTTGATTGCGCTCATATTTTTCTTGACCAATTTAGAACCAAAAAGTAGCAAAATATGGTGAAATTTGGGATTTTTCGTTTAATTCCCCAAGTTTGACCCCTATGGTTGAATTGGTCTTTTATAATATGCCAAAAATGAAGTTCAGAATTAGATAAACCAAGCACATGACTATACTTACTAAGAATTATAACATGAAATATTTAAGTTCAGTTTTTTTTCAAATTGTAGGCCAAAAAAGGGTGTTCGTGAACCTTCTCCTTTGGGTTGGAAATGTTACAGAGATGTTGTAGTTTCCAAATATATGCAGATATTACAAAACTTTACATTTTTATGAAAAATATTGAACCTTGAAATCACTACTTTGGGAATTTTTAGCACTATTTTCACATACGTTCCAAATCTGATTGGCCGATTTAGTAGTTGGTACCCTAAATATAGGTCGAGGGTTAATACAGCATGTGATGCAGATTTTGCCATAATGTTCATTACATGATATAGAATAAAATATTGATGTTTTGTAGGGATGCGATATAGGGTAATAGGTGCGATATTGAGTATGCGAAATAGGTAATGTGCTTTGTCCCATTATGCATATTAATAAAGTTAGACTATATTTATACTTAAATATTAAATATAAGGTGTTATCACTTAGTTTTCTTGTAGATGTACATATATCTTAACTTACCATGAAGGAAGGCATAGGACACAGCAGCACGACATCGTCATCATGGTAAATATACCTATTGATATCATCATTATAGCCCAGAATTTCACTAAAACATGACAAACAAAAAAAGGAAAATTAGACACAATTCAGAGAATGTTCAATGAAGCAAATGTACAAAACTTTTTTGATGTTTATGTTGTATATAAGCATGTATTGTATATTCCATTGATATAGTCCGACTTTTATTGCTATTATTTTAAACCTTACTAGGTTTTCAATGCTTTACAATTTTTTGTCGTCCGAATGAGGCTATAAAATATATGTTTGTCAAGAAGTTTGGCAGTTTTCTCTGCAAATTTTTAACAAACATGATACCATACTAGGTAAAAAATTTCATATTGCGATTCTGTATAAGTCGGTCGAAAGCCAAGGCCGCTTAGGATATTGACCAGGATGCCAGTTTAGATAACATTTTTGGACATTTCTAACTCTATTCCCAGAATGCCCAGTTTAAATACTCGTTATGAATATAACTGAGTAGGAACATTATTTATAATAAAAATATTTACGGGGATCAAATACATATGAAAAATGTCTTTAGAAAGTATTGTTAATTAATGCTGGTTACCATGGTAACTTATCAAAATTGGCATTTTTTTTTAATTCCAAGAAATATGATGTTTAATATGAACGTCGAAAACCATATGTGTATCATTACATTTGCGTAAAAGGATCTGCCCAGCATATAATACCCATAAAACATTTTCAAGGACATTTGTGTTTTCAATACCACGCGTACACTGATCACTGCACCAAGCTTTCCGGGCTTCTTTTCAGTTACCTCTTTTTGATCCCTACTCTCTAAATTAAATACCATTAAAAGTACTCACATTTACCTAAATGCATTATGCAACCACATTGTTTATAGTATAGCCTAAATTCTTCTACTTAAACTTCACTTTAAAATAGCGCGTTCTCAAGAAAAAAAATTATTACAGAAAATTTGATGTTTTCATGGCTAACTATATCAAAATCTTGATGGAATTCATACAAGCCTGTAGCAGTTGGCTAATCCTGACCTATTTTTGTCGGAAAGGATTAGCCTACTGCGAAGGAGTTTAATTCAAAAGGTCAGTGTTTAGTTGAAATTGACCTTGAAATGATTTCAATGCCATTTAATGTTAGCAATCAAAATTCCTGCTACCCAAAAATTAATAAAAAAGGTAATAACAAAATTACCGAACTTGGAGAATCAATCTCAAATGTTATAAGACTAGACAAAATAATACCATTATTTACGAAAGACTCCCCGAACATTTGAAATAAAAATCCAAAGATAATGTTATATAGATGGATGACCAAAATTACCTACTCTTTTTCCCTGTCGCTTAAAAAGCACATGTATCAAGTGTCAATATATGGATATAAGATCAATGAAGTTCGGCTGGCAATTGACTATTTCATTCATTTGATGATCTTATCTTGGAAAAGTTTTTAAATAAACATACTTTTATCACAGTTTTTGCCATAGAACAGAGAAGAACATTTGCAAGTGTATCCATTTACTTTGTCCTCACATTGTCCGTATACACATGGCTCTTTCTGGCAGTCGTCTTCATCTATTGAATAAAAACATATTTTAATATACATGTAATAGGTTTTTATTTAGTTTAATATGTGTAATAACTGCATGACATTCATTACATTGTGACCACGACATGATTTGCCTTATTAAGAATTCGCAGATCGACCTCGTGTGAAATCACTAGTTTACGATTGGTTGCTGTGGTTAATATCCTTATTTGGCAGGCATTTCCAGGGTTGTTGTCTGTATTGTTTGTAATTTGTAAATGTCTGATCATTTCTTTGAAAAAAAGACAGTGGTGTTCATACCAGAACCTACAACGATTGAAGACTCTTTTCATATAAGATGGGAGTCGAGAAATGTTTTTACAGACTAAAAACAGGAAATTTGTTTTAATTAAATTTTCCTGTCTATTTTGATTTTTTTAACCTTATTTTTTCAGAAAGATACAAAAACCTACCGATATCACACATTGGCCCAATATACCCAGGTTGACAGAGACACAGGAAATCAGATCCTATAGGTATACAGGTCCCTTGGTTACATGGAGAGCTGAGACATTGCCGACTGTTTGGATTAAATACAAATGTTTGAAGACTCGAAACTTTGACAGTACTGCTGGTTTTTAATGGCATTTCCGTCGTCTGCGTTTTGGATGAAGCCGCAGTTTTCTTTGTTGTTTGTTTTGTCGTTCTTGTTGTTGGTGGTGTCGTTGTTGGGGTCGTCGGTCGTGGTGTTGTTGTTTCTGAGTTAAGTGTAAAACAAAAAGCTCAATTTGAATATCTCGACCATGTTCCGAACGATTCGGGAATTTTGGAGCTTATTTAAACATTTGTTAAAGTTCACAACGGATTCTAACTTAATTACGTAGATGTGAAGATGAATCTTTGATTCGATTGATTGATTGCTATTTGCTTGGTGTCACGTCGGTTATATTTCAGCCATAATCGGTACAAAAACATGGTGTAATAGATTAATAAAAGTTTGAAATAAAGCAAAGTCTATAGATAATAGATAAAACAAAAAGTATGACTAATTAGATTGATAAATAATAACAGCTATTATTTAAAAATTTAAAATAAATATCAAAATGAGCAAATAAAGGTAATAACAAAACTACCGAACTTGAATGATCAATCTCATAGTCCAGAGAAAATGACTATAACGAATCAGTCATACCGGTGAATTGGTGGATCGCAATGGTCCTGACTTGGTACAGGCCAAACCTCCCTCTTCCTTTGTGATCTTAGGATCTGGTAATGACCATAGAACACAACATAGTTGTGAGACACAATATGGATATTGAGGTGATCATCTCAGTACAGCAGACCAGTCAAACACTAATTAAAACAATTAATCACCATATCTTTTAACTCAATTTGAGAATATAAAACTTATCGTAATGATATAACAGCATTAATAACGTAAGAAATGGGAATCAAATAAGTATAAAACTATCTTCACTCACAACACTTTAGCTAAGTATTAAGACCAATTTCCTCTCTTTAATTCGAATGAAGGAATATTACATGTAAAGGGACAATGGTTGACATGCAGATAAGACATATCAGTCTATCATTACATCTTTAAAACAAGAGGCTCCCAGGAGCCTGAATCGCTCACCTGGTCTTGATGTTGACCCTATACTTTTGTAGAGCTAAATGAGCTGAACATTTAAGCAAGCAACAGCTTTTCTCTACCTGCAATAGTTTTCATTCTATAGGCCAAAAACACAATTTTTCACCTATAAGGGCTGTAACCCCTATAAGGGGTCACCTGACAACTTCCACCCTGGGAGAATTTTGTAGAGCTAAATGAGCTGAACATTTAAGCAAGCAACAGCTAATCTCTATCTGCAATAGTTTTCATTCTGTAGGCCAAAAACTTGAAAAATCGCTATTTTTCAAGGGCCGTAATCCCTATAAGGGGTCATCTGACAACTTCGACCCTATGGAGAATTTTGTAGAGCTAAATGAGCTGAACATTTAAGCAAGCAACAGCTAATCTCTATGTGCAACAGTTTTCATTCTGTAGGCCAAAAACATGAAAAATCTTTATTTTTCAGGGGCCGTTACCCCTATAAGGGGTCATCTGACAACTTCGACCCTATGGAGAATTTTGTAGAGCTAAATGAGCTGAACATTTAAGCAAGCAACAGCTAATCTCTATCTGCTATAGTTTTCATTTTGTAGGACAAAAACATGAAAAATCGCTATTTTTCAGGGGCCGTAACCCCTATAAGAGGTCATCTGACAACTTCGACCCTATTGAAAATTTTGTAGAGCTAAATGAGCTGAACATTTAAGCAAGCAACAGCTAATCTCTATCTGCAATAGTTTTCATTCTGTAGGCCAAAAACATGAAAAATGGCTATTTTTCACCTTTAAGGGGCCTTAACCCCTATAAGGGGTCATCTGACAACTTCGACCCTATTGAGACTTTTGTAGAGTTAAATGAGCTGAACATTTAAGCAAGCAACAGCTAATCTCTATCTGCAATAGTTTTCATTCTGTAGGCCAAAAACATGAAAAAATGCTATTTTTCACCTTCAAGGGGCCGTAACCCCTATAAGGGGTCATCTGACAACTTTGACCAAATGGAGACTTTTGTAGAGCTTTTGATGCTGAATCAGTAGCGTGGCCTCAGATTTCCTCTATCTCTTATACTTTTTGATTTATAAGCCAAAAACAGTAGTCTGACCCCCCTAGTCTATTTTTAGTAACGGCGGCCATGTTTTTTAACGGATCAAAAATCAAAACACAAGTTTGGTGCAGGACACCCTAAGGATCATTCATACCAAGTTTCATTAAATTCTGTTTGGTAGTTTCAGAGGAGAAGATTTTTGAAAAATTGTTAACAGACGACGACGACGACGACGACAGACGACGACGACGACGACGACGGACGCCAAGTGATGGTAATAGCTCACCTGGACCTTCGGTCCAGGTGAGCTAAAAAGACGACAAGCAATAATTCTTGGTAGTGTTAAAAAAATTACAACAAAATAGATTAGGCGTAAAATATGTCAAAGTTAAACCTGCCAATATCCCCTCTATCACTTCTTGTTAAAGTCGATGTCACGGTTAGTTGTGTGTCATATCGTATAGTGTTTGGTAAAGGGATTAGGTCATGGTATGGTAAAGGGAGGTCATGGTTTGTACAAAGGAATTTTTCTTAAACATATAAAAATACCTTTATTTAAGTATCAAATCGTGTGGATAGCTTTAAGGAATTTAACATGAAGATAAAGGTTAACTGTGTTAACTTTTAAACTGCTTACTTGTGCTTATTTACCAAATTTAAATCTTGTCATGGTTTGGTAAAGGACACAGAAATTGTCATGGTTTATACCATATTACGTCATGGTTTATCACATTTTCTAAAGTTAGGAGGTCGGGCAAAATATTAGGTTTTCTGCTGTTTTTTATGCACCCGCGACGACATGTCGGGGGCATTAAGTTTTACTAATGTCCGTCCGTCCGCATGTCCGTCAGTCCGTACGTCCGTACGAATTTCCGTCAAGCTTTTCTTAGAAACCGCTCAAGATAATGATTTGAAACTTGGTAGGATGGTTCAGCATAACAAATTGTACGTCCTAAGCGATTTTTAGACCTGTCAGTCATCAACTTCCTGTTTGGCACTTAGGCCGATGTGAAAATAGGTGAACATGATATGAAAATTTCCGTCAAGCTTTTCTCAGGAACTGTATACCTGAATGATTTGAAACTTGGTAGGATGGTTCAGTATGACAAACTGTACGTCCTAAGTGATTTTCAGACTGTCGGACATCTACTTCCTGTTTGGGACTTAGGCCGATGTGAAAATAGGTGAACATGATATGAAAATTTCCGTCAAGCTTTTCTCAGAAACTGTATACCAGAATGATTTGAAACTTGGTAGGATGGTTCAGTATGACAAACTGTACGTCCCAAGTGATTTTCAGACCTGTAGGACATCTTCCTGTTTGGGGCCTAGCGGGGTTATCCGTGTCCCATGGACACATTCTTTCTTTCTTTTTTTTGTGTGTGACGACATACTGTGTTTCTGTGTTTCTTAATACGCATCATGAACCCCCCAAAAATCATTGGCTCATTTCTTGGAATTTATATAGCGCTACCTTCAGTATTTGCATATAACAGATATATATTTTAATGATGTATATCATTATAACTTCTGCTCTGGTTCGTAACTAAGCCAGCAACATATTTTTACAATAAGCATTACCATTGAACAACTCAATATGAATATGGTTAATGTAAGCTTAAACAGTACAAGCCATTCTGTATGATAATATAAAAAATGATATTATGGATGACGCAAACGTTTCTGTAACAACAACAAACACTGCTGATGCACTGAATAATAATATTATGGATGAAGCGGACCCGATATAAAAAAGTTTCGATTACGGCCCCAAATTACGTAACAGGTGAATATCATTTCTCGATCGGCTTATGCCTCCATCTAATATGGGAGTCTTGAAATATCTGTATAATAATCTTTATCTCATGATATCTTTAACATGTCTTATGAATGGCATACAAACATCAAAATTATACTGTAATGAAATTCTCCAGTGGCGGTTGATGTGTAGTATACGTTGTTATTATACTTCAGTAGATTTTTTATTTAACATTTTTACTATTACATCTTGAATTTGGTAAAAGTACTATTTCCCTAGGGATATAGTAAAAACTATTTCCCTAGGGTAATACATCATCGGAAACCCAGGGGTTCTTCTCTCGCTTACTCATTCATCACCCCTGGGACATTTGGTATGAAATAGTTCGTTTCGAGTTCAGGATCTGATCTTGAACTTGATACTATTTATATATAGAAACATGTTTAAATCGCATAAGAAAAATGTAAAGCGACCAATCAGAAAGCTCGATACAAAACTAGGAAAAACGAAGTATTTCATGCGTAATGTCCCAGGGGTGATGAACGAGTAGGCGAGACAAGAACCCCTGGGTTTCCGAGGATGAGGGTAATAGTACCGTTATACAATTTCGCGGGTTTTTTGTATGATTGGCAGTAGGCGTGGCTAAAGTATACCTTATAGAAGGTAAAGAGTGAGCAGTAGGCGTGGCTTTAATTAAGTTGTTTACCGATTCAGTATAATAAAACAATTGTTTACTGGTCATTCGGAAAACAGTACATTTGTTTCCCCGCGGTACTTACCATTTCCCTCGGCGCTACGCGCCTCGTGACATAATAAGTACCTCGTGGAAACAAATGTACTGTTTCCCTCATGACCAGTAAACAATTGTATATTACACTATACAGCTATATATATCATGTATATAACCGGTTAAAGGTATAAAACATTGCTATTAGCCCATATACATGTAATTGTATAAGATTTAAAATATCATTTTCAGATACCCATTGACCAAACCATGACCACCCTTGACCAAACCATGACGTCCCTTGTGCAAACCATGACAGGTAAAACTTTGTATTTTTGCGATGTATGCTTTGTGAGCGCTTAATTACACTGAAAAATGTGTCTTTTATTTATCAATTGAGCAAAACTATATTTCCTGAATGATTTAGCGAATACATTTCATCATTTAAATATGCCATATTTTAGTATAAATACATCTTACCCTTTCAATTCCAGAAAACGCCTTTTGTGTCCGGAAAAATTATGATTTCATTTTTTGCAGACGACATTATGCAAATTTCACTTGTACAAACCATGACGCCCTTGACTAAACCATGACAAAATTGCTTAACCAAACGTTATACGATATGACACATTACTACCTGTTAATGTGCGGTACAATAGACAACCTCAGACACCCAGGGTTTTTTCTATAGTTGAATGATGAATGAGATAACGAGAGAAACGAGAGAAGAATCCTAGGGTCCGAGGATGTACGAAAAAAAAAGCACAAGGGAGATACTCCTAATATTCAATTCTATATTCTTTAAATAAATCATTAATCTCATACGTTTTCATCTATAATTCTTTTTATGGATGATTTTCCTTTCAAAAATACCCAAATACATGTATATCCTTATTTGCATGTCGGTCTCAAAATCAGGCTTTGTTCGGGCAATTTTATAAAATGTGGCAATCACGTGGATCAAGAAAGTGTTTTTAAAGGACTTTTATTTTCATGTAAATTCACAATAGATATTTAAGTAAAATGGCAATTGCGAAATCTATATACTCACGTAGACACTCTTTCGATTTGAACTTATTTTGAAGTTTTTGAAAGTCATCAAACCCACTTAATATGATCTTATGGTTCTGGTCACTCGCTATGGCAGATAATTCGATAACATCTACTCCGGCTCCTATACCTATACCATATACAACTATTTGATGCCTGTGCAAGTATTTTGCCGCCCGTAAAGTCAACGATGTGTTGGTCGATTGTCCATCTGTCATTACTATCAAAACTTTTTTTGCATGAGATCTTCCTCCGTGATTTGATGAAAATGCATTTTGGTCAACCCACTGAAGAGCTTGTCCAGTATAGGTGCCTCCACTTTCATACGGAATATGCTTAATTGCATTTATAAGTGCTTTCTGGTTAGTATGTTGGTTTAAACTAAACCTTGATACCACAATGAATGCATATGTTGCCAATCCGACTTGCGTCTTGGAAGGTCCAATAGACAGCTCACGAACAAAATTAGAAATAAACAGCATTGTTTTGTTGAAATTATCAGCTTCAACACTTCCAGACGAATCTATAAGGAAGAATATATCCATAGGCTCCATTTCACAACCTGGAATAATTAATGTTTAATTCACCTTTGTTAAATAGAGGATGAAATTATTGCTTCACATTCAGTTATTTATTAATTTTTATTCCATTTTTATATGTCTTTTAATTATATATTCCTTTTTTTTATTTTTACATTACTAGTAGTTGATTTAAATTCTCTTTCTTTAAATTTCTCAGATGATGTCCGACGCAATAAATTACAAATTGCCCGATAGCCTTCTTTACAGCCTGAAAAAGCATCTGTGTCGCAGAAAGGTTCTGTTACCTAATGGGATTCCAAATTTTACATTTAAATGTTGTAAACATTTTATTTCAATGTGTGCATGTAAACAAATCTTTATATAATTATTTGCACCTTCTTTTAAGCATGCTTGATTAACCAACCTAATTGAAAGTTTGTTGGAAAAAATGTTAAACTATAACTAAACTTTTTCAAGAATATAATGCATTAAAATACTATGACTGTTACGTATCAAATTTCGTATAGTAAATTATGCAATATCTTACAATTTGTTCTAAACTTATTAAAAAGAAGGTGCAACAGACAGAATTGTTATGCAAAGTAGCCGTAATACTCTTTTATACTTTCCAATCGCTTATTTTCCCTTGATGTGAAGCAACATTCCGTCCACTCCAGCTTACGTAACACAATTAATTTATTATTCCAGAGCTTGAAGAACTTACATTGATTTCCTTGGCAGTTAGTTAGTTATTGCTTTACTCCAAAGCAGTGCGATTTCGGCTATATCCGGGAGATGAAAATGAAAGGGATGATACAAAGAACATGAAATGATGATGGGGACACAAGGTCAATCGGAGAGGAGAGCTTTGTCTGCCACTGGAAAAAGTGTGATGGAGAGGGACGGATGGGATCCTACCGGTCCTACTCTTACCAAAACCTGCAGCATGGTTTTTAACATGCAAGGAACGTGAATTTGTTCCCAACACGGTGCGCTACTATGGTTTGCGGTCCAGTTTTAACTTTGTTGTAATTTATATTTTCCCGCATTATAGCCTGACAACCCCGGCATTCATTAAGACAGGATTGCCCTTTCAATCACCTGGGGCAAATCGGCCTGACCCAACGTCGGGTTTCTCAACGCTCTTTTGTGGACTTTTACCGAGCGTAAAGTAAAGCGCTTCTGCGGTCTGACACAAAAAATGCTAAAACAGGGTTATGTTGCCAAATATGACAACAATGACCAAACAGATAAATTTATCAAATTTTAAAGAAATAGCCAAAAGCAGTCAAATTTTGGAAATATATAAACTGTGTCTTTCCAACACATATTCCAGTACTCGAAAATTTATAAGAGCATACAACTGAAGCACTGTAAATAGTTTTGAAAGCCAAATTTTACTTAAATTTATTATACGACGTTAAAATCATTCTGGAACTGTAACTACTAAAGTCTTTAAAACACTACATAATAGCATACCAATAGTATTCCTTCTATATCTAAGCTTTTGAAACCCGTTTCTAGTTTTCTTTATTCTCTGGTTTCCTGTAATGTAAAAAAAAAAATAAATATAAGATAATGAGATGTTGAATAATTGAACACAATCTACAATACAAAATCCGCAATGGAAATTAGTCATAGCATTTAATGTACATGGTATGGTCCAGTAGTCGCTGCTCGCTTGCTGTTTGCAATTGGTCCTAAAATAATGTAATGCATATTGTTTTCTTTTAAAGTGGGTCAAGTATTTACTGGCAATTTATTTGTGCTTTTCATTTATTTATGTACATTGTATTTCAATCAAGTAACTATTAACAATAACCTGGGATCTTTGGTAAAAACCTTCATAACTTCAAAATATTATTTACTATATACGTCAGCCGGAAGCCAAGGCCACTTAGGATATTGAAAAAGATGCCAGGTTAATTTAGAGAGAAACGTCACGCGCTCATAAGCGCCATTTTCAGAATCAATTACAGTTACACAAGCTCTGAAAACAAAAGCTGACAGTCCGTAAACTTCCTATACAGACAGCCTTATTTACCATAATTAAATTTAGAGTATTTGAAAGAAGTTTCTATGATTATCCATTTTAAACAATTCCCCGTTTTTTTCCCTTTTTTTCCCTTTCAAATAAAGTCAATTTAATAGTTATGCTGTGCTTACAGCAAGGCAATGCCTTAATCATATAATACAGTATCTAATTCATATTCAAGACGTCCATCCAAAAGATGCGTCAAAGATAGCTTCGGGAAATAGATTAAGATGGACTAAAGATGGTCCAATCTCTGTCTCGAAATTTGACTTTGAACGCGTCTTTAAGAAGAATACTAGATGGGGTATTTCAATATTGCCGTTTACTTTCTGTAAGAAAATGACAGAAAAGTGTTTTTGTTACATGTATTTAATTTCGTTTTACCGTATTTTTGAAAAGTTGACGGCTCGATCCGATTACGAATGCTTGATCTTACAACCACTGTTTTAGGGTACTTTGAAAGGTGTTTGTAACATCAAGCTGCAGATTTTTTGGATTTTGTGTGTGTGTGTGTGTTTTTATAAGACAATAATTTATGAAAGGATATGGAGTAAATGAACATGAGATCACAACACATATGCTACCTCCAACTGCAATTAATTTTTATTAGCTGTATGGCCATTTCGGAAAATTATTCCTCATCAGCAGCACCGGAACCCAAACAAAGGAAATCCACAATTCCAAAGATGCATAAAACCAAACGAAATCCAACTATACATATACCTAAGGGCAAAACGTTAGACCTTAGATTTTAGAATTTACATAATATTAGGTTGTGATTAAAAACAAAGTGTACACATGAGAAGTTATCTCATGTGCTAAAAAATAATGAGCATACATCTTAAACACTGGGAATTGTTCTACTGACTCCTAACGGCATAAAAGACAAACTCTTGTAATAAATAATTTATGAAAGGATATGAAGTAAATGAACATGAGACCACAATGTTTATTTTGGATTTCAGTCTTGCATGTCTGACATGATTTGGATTTTTTTTTTAAATTATAAAGAAAGTGATGTTTTGTCATTTAAAAAACGAGAGAAAAAAGAAGAAAACAAGATACTTTTTTATGACGTTGTGTATTTGAAGTCATTTTATCCATTCCAAAAGACCATGACTGCCATTCCAGATCCGTGGTTTCGGGTAAATCCACCAGAAAAAAGAGAAACACCACATTTTCGGTTATAGGTCGGACCAAAAAATGCCACCTCCTAACACACGACCTACTTCGTACTTTTCCTGGTTTCACCGTAGACTTGATGAGGAAATTTGTTCTAGAGACGAAAAGGTAAATATGCAAATAAATAGAAATAAATTAAAAGAGTATAGTCAAGAGCTCACGACTGGATAGCTAAAAGAAAGCTAACGTTTACTGAATTCAAGGCATTTATTTCGGTTATACCAAATATCGGATTATTATGTAAGAAAACAAATAGCCGATATTGAAATAATTCAAAGAAAAGTCCGTCAACTTCGTGGTTCAGAAAGATTTTTACAAGAAATAAGATTTCGAATTATTCTGCAATTTTTACATTTAGTTGACAATCGAAAAGTTTCTTCGAAACTCGCCAAATTATGATCCAAGTGCTAAAATCAAACCAATTGCTGACCACTTTAATTTGAGATCAAAAGCACACTACACTCCTCAGAATTTGAAAATTGATGAATCTCTCGTCGGGACAAAATCTCATACAGTAACGTGATTAATGCGCAGCATATCCAAACAAAACATGCAAAATTTGGCGTGAAACTTTGGATGCACACAGAGGCAAACACTGGGTATTCTGGTCATGCTATTGATTACCGATGTAAAAAAATACGACCCTACTCCTGCTGGACATGCACAAGGATTCTTTTTTATTACTTTACTTCATCGAGCGACTAACCTTGTGCGGAAATGGTATGACATAGTTTTACATGACATTTGTATCGCCGACTCTAAGTGGTAACTTTTACTAAAAACATTTATAACAGGAACCGTAAAATGCAACCGCCCTATGCCGAATCTAATAACAAAATGCTAACCTGGGTCCATGGGTTCAGTTTGTATGCGCCAGCGGAACGTTTTCTTGTGTGCGTAAATTAAAGAAAATAGAAAGAGGTTAAAAATTTTGTCAACTAAATACCGTTAAATAAAATGTTAAACATGCAGTTATAGAAGAATTGATTTCCGTTAGGTTGATTTTGTTTTTTTTTCTTCGCGCTGCTCTTGTTCGTGTTTACCGGTTTCGTCGTTGCCCTTTCGGACTTTTGACACTCGAATGCCTCATTGGTGCCTCTTTGCTTCTCTGAACACATGTCACTTTCTGGGTGCATTTGCCTATGAAGCGTTGAGGTTACATTGGCCTGTTTCGAATGACATACACGGGTCTGTGTTATAAGTGTCGTGTTCTGGGTTAGTCTACACGATTTAATTAATTGTTTCAATTTGTTCTTTTCCTTATTACGACTGAAATACTGTTGACTGGATATAAAACAAACCAACAACCAATCGATCAATCTGAATACATAAAATTATGTTCTATTAAGTACTCACCTGACTTTATTTGATTAAACACATGACAGATTCCCATACATTTTTTGGTTTCCTTTACGATCTTATCATTCTGTTGAAGCCGACAATACGACTTGCACTTTCTCCTTTCATCCTTATTTTCACAACAAATATCGCGCTTTCTTGACATGTAACCTAAACCACACGTTCTATTACACGTACCCCATGGTGACCAAGTGAGATCATTACACTTGTCTTTAGATATGATGCATGTATCAGTAGACAATGAGCGTTGAATAATTATAATTATTAAACTGCTAAAAAAATAATTTAAAACGTTATACATCTTCCCATATAGGTTGTTGTGTCTGTCTATTGTGCTTAAAGTTATTAAATTCATTGAGTTTTAATATAAAGGCAGATGGTAGATCATAAACCGTTTAGGTATATTAATTTTAGCAAGTGTAAATTATTTTCGTGTCAAATAATTCTTTGGTTACTGAGATTAACTGGACTCGGTATCGCGAACTCGTTTCCTTAGTCTAATTCGTTTGTAAACGTAATATCAGTGACGGACACTGTATTGGCAGTTACATTTAATTTTGAAACGACATGATGTTTAAAATGAACTAATTCAATTAAGCAACATTTTATTACCTAAATTCTGCCATAGAGGCTTGAAGCTAACATCACCAATGTTTGAAGGGGACATTTGTATTTCAAATTACATCATATTCTTATATTGTAGTAGTTAAGTTTGAAAATTCGTGTATTGAGAATAATGAATTTACATCAAAATATGTGCAAAAAAAAATCAAACATGTCATTGAAGTAGGTGTCTAGACAAAAAGTAATATAATCTATGTTTCCTCGCAAAGCTTTGCGTGATCAACGCGTGTGCCATCTAATTTTCTTTGTGTGATACAATTAGGTCGCTTGCACTTCAATGAACAATTGTATTTACGACGTACTAGGCGTACTTTCTGTACGACGAATCAGTGCTTAGCAAGTTGTGAAGCCTTATGGTTTTAAAGAAAAGTCCTCGTTCACGGGAAAAGTTATGTGTGTAATACAGAAGGACTGACCACTGATCATAGCGGACCAACGTTTATGGAGAATGTCACATTTCAAGTCCTCAAAACCCTTTGTTGACTGTCATAAGTATACCACTAAGGTCATATTATATTTCTTCGTCCCTACCCACCAATCCCTTTTACAATGGCCTGTTTCTGTGTTTACTATTGTATTCAAATATTTTCGTCATATATCATGTGTGGTAGCGATAGATTGATATCGTCTAGCCAACCTGGCTAGTACCAAAACAATAGTTGCCAATTATATAATCCAATTTCCAAAAGTTGGAAAGTATGTTTTTAAAGTTACTCTCCAAAATAATACAGAAATATATATGTAAAGAATATAATAACCATTCTATTTTGTAGACCTGTTAAAGTGCTGCCTCTATTCCTTCATCAGTTTCATCTTTGTTTTCTTTATTTTCGTAGTCTCATGTTTTTACCTTAACATGTCCCTTTCTTAAGCGGTGCTGTATTCCATTCATAAAATTGGGGTTCCTCTGTCGCTCGAACCAGAGATCAATTGCTTGATCTGTATCAAATTCTAGAACTAGTGCACTTTATTAACATTGTAAAAGGTGTCATTCAACAAGCTGAAGTGACTAAATTAGTAGCGTGACGGGTGTGCTATAAAAGTTTGGAACTGCTAATTTTTCTGGAGTACCACTGCTATGTTTACTCTTGTTACAACTTGAGTTCGCATTGATGAGCACTATTCAGCAGTTTTGGTATTTTACTGTTGCTGTGTGTTTTATTTCCTTGTGCTGTTATCGTTCTTTTTCACTGGCTTTGTCTTTGCCCTTTGAGACTTTTGACATTCGGATGCTCCTTGGGAACATTTGCTTCTTTATTGACCTTCTTTATTGACACTTACAGGGCCATAAGTTCAATAAAGGGTCATCTGACAACATTGATTAACTAATGAAAGAAACAGAGGATTCTATGGGGTTTCCGAATGTCAAAAGTCCGAAAGGGCAGACACAAAGCCAGAAAACGAAAACAGGACAACAACAAAAAACGAAAACAGGAAAAAAAAACAGACAGCATATAATGCACGGAAAGACAAAAAACTACTGAATATCACTTAACAACGCAAAAAAAAATAAAAGTGTAGAGGTTAATAACCTGAACGTCAAACGTCTTTCATTGTATTCTACAGTTTGGCATCTATAAGGCATTAACAGTTATTTGTACATTTAAAAGGTCCCTTTCTAGATGCATTGGCCTAGGGTGCGTCGAGGGCACATTGACCTGGATTTTGGTCGTACATTGGCCCTTTTCGCATTACATTCATGGGTCTGTGCTGTGATTGCTACGTTCTGTGTGGGTCTATACTATTTTTTTCTTGTCCTGTTTTTGACTAAACTATTGTTAACTTGACATTCAACAAACAGCAATCAATCATTCAATTAATACAGTCAAGGGACCATAACTTATATAGGTGTCGTTGTAAAAAATCGATCTTAATAAGTTTATATAGTTCATAACTACTAGTAACTTAACAATAATGTAATTGAATGTTTTTTGCTTTTGCAATTTGGAATACGAACGGCTGTGAAATTGGGCATGTTCTAAAGGGAAAAAACTCCTTAAGGTATGGTCCTACAACTTTGACGCTCATGCAAATTTGGTAGATTGAAATATATTTAACGATATGCAATATAAATTTCTAAAATATTGTAAAGTGTTCAAGAAATTGAGTTTAATAATAATTTATGGTGAAATCAAGGGAAATGGCAGCAGCCCCTATATTGGCTGTAGGACCTCCTTAAAAATTTCAGGGCAGATAGATAATAAGGTGTTTATCATTCTGACCATATAACAGAATTATGAATTTAAGTACAATTTACTCCCTATGTTCTACTTTTACCCCCCCCCCCAAAAAAAAAAAAAACAAAAAAAAAACATGTACTACACAAGCAAATAGACAACTGTACACAGTTTGGTTGCGTTTGAACAAATGGAGTGAGATAATTTAACATTTAAAAAAGTTCACAGACAAAGACGACAAGTGATGGCAATAAATCAGTGATCATTTTAGTCAGGTGAGCTAAACGAAAAGCTAATACAGACGCGTTTAGTACTTTTACTATGACGATTAATGCATACAAGAGGTTTTCCAAATGCGACAGACAACCTGCTAAGTCCAAAATATTACACTTCTATCCATAAATTTGTAATAAAAAGCTTTATCTGACAAATACTAGTACAACACAAAGTTACCATTTTACACAATCAGACAGAAAAAAACAAAAAGGATTAATTTAAGATTGTATTTTCATGCATTCGGTTTTTTTTCTCTTTCTATTTTTGAATAAATATTAGTATGTCCATGCTATAGGCCTTTTTGTTGGTGGTTTTGTTTTTCTTTTCTCTTTCTTTTCATCTTTTTTCCTTCGACTGAAAAATAAATAAAAAAATAAGATTTTTCAATATTTTTGGCAGAATGCCTCTGATGAGTCTTGAACAGACGAAACGCACGTCAGGCGTAGCAAAATTTATTGTCTGGAACTTTGTTGTCATTTTTATTTAACATAATTATTTCCCCAGCAATTGTTGTAAATGTGTGTGCACATAGCTTACAGACGAACGATGAATAACAATTTCAAAGCATACAAGTGCCAGTTGGTATTTAATTTTTATTTTAATGTACATATCTACGAAAGCCCAGAAAGTTCATCCGTAATTCGAAATTCAAGATTCGAAATTCAATATACTTATAACCAATCATCTTATTTGGTTTATAATCCTGTACCAATCAAGATTGTTCTTTTTAAAACTTAATTATCGAAATTCGAGATACGAGATTCGAAACTAGAAATTTAATATACATATAACCAACAAAATAGGTCACCATTAAATTCCAGAAACCCCCAATTTCAACAATCTAATCCATAATTTTGATAAAGTCAATATATAAATATTTTGTTTGCTATTGGTACATGTAGTATAGATTTACATGTACCTGCCATGATTTAACAAACACGTATAGGATTTGTATAAAACATCTAGATAATTGATATTCATGTGTATTTTCAATCACCTGATTGTAGATTTTAATACGGTTTGAATCAGATGCTGCAGTTGCAGATTAAGAAATGGTTTCGTGGAATCCTCCCTTTCTTTTGGGTTAAAAAAAGGAGCACGACTTTTCGGCAACAAGCCTAGAATTGCTTTATCATGCCAAAACATCCCTAGTACATGTAGCGACTGCTTACTTTAATACTCGATGTGTGACATGAGTCGTCAAGCTCATGACCAACCACCACCAGAGTTAGCTACTCAAGTTACAGTTGAACCATAGCCAGGAACCATCTCCCACTACGTGGAGGTTCTTCGGAAGACGCCTATTGGCAAATCATTCCCTAATCCCCTAATTACATGAGGCACACTTAATGACTCAATTTGAGTAGCTGCGAAGCTTAACAAACTGGCGAACTTAATTCGTAATTTTTCTCAGGTGTTTCTTTTTTATATTTTCTGCGATTGTTTAAAAATCGCAAAAATATGAACGCGAAAATAAAATATCGTAAATAATATATACACAGTATATATCTTCATATAAATAATCACGAAAATTGAATTCTGCAAAAAAGACCTTCCATTTTGTTTGAAATTTGATTCTAGCAACAACAAAAAACCAACTCATATGGTATATTGAGTTTCAAATTTTGAATCTCGAACTTCGAATCTCTTTTGAACCTTCTGGGCTTTTGTACATATCAAATGTCTATGCCTATAATCTAAATATATTAATTTCATCGTTATCATACATAATAAAACGTCCGTTCTGAAAAGCTCTTTGCTAAAGATATATATATATTTAAGGTGTGTTTTTTTTTACTGCTTGGTTTATACTTTTGTATTAAACTTACCAGGAAGGAATGCAAAGGGCACAGCAACACGACATCGTTATCACAGTAACGATTCCAACCGATATCATCATTATAGCCCACCACGTCACTGAAACATGGCCAAAAATAAAAATAAAGATGTATCTACAGAAGAATACAATATTTCGATGTAAAAAAACCATGGCCAGTGCTATCTCGTGAATTACAAAGAAGCAGGAGGTACCAACGGGGAATGTCCGAAAGGTAGGTGAAGACAACAACCAATGTACGTGCAACACAGCCATGTGTTAGCAATCAATGCATATTCCATAGATATAATGCCAGATCTACCGACTTTTTAGACTTAATTAAAAACCTAATTGACAATAAATACAGTTCCAGTGCCTTAAATGTATCGTCCGAACGAAACCATCAAATAAGTTATGATTAAATAATGAATTTTTCGGAGAACATTTTTTACAACAATATTACTATTTTTGAAAATGCACACAGGTTAAATATTCGTCAGTATACAATTACAATTACAAATAATATGAAAATGGTATTCAAAATTAATATTTTTACGAGGAAATACATGAGTAAAAAGTCAATAGTAAACATGGTAAAAGTTGGTTACCATGGAAACTATTCAAAATTGGCTGTTTTTTTATATTTACAAAATACATTTACTACTAATACATGTACATGTGTACGAACCTCGATAACAAATACTTTTCATTATACGTGGGTAAAGGATCCGGAAAACATATAACCACCACATAATTTTTTAAGACAATTTGTGTTCTCAAGATCACCTAAAATTATTTATTATTTTATTTTAAAAGTTCTCAATAATTATTTTTGATATTTTAAGGTCACAATTAATGGTCCGCTCCGCCGAAGTCGATAAATAAAAACATTGAAATGCAAGCTTACATTTTACAAGAAACATTTCTTGAAAAAAATGAAAACAAATCAACAGCAAAAAAATGTGAAAGACGGAAGAACAGAATTACCAATCGTTGTTATACTTCTTCTGGAATTGTTTTTTATGATTTTAACAAGAATTATCATTTAAATGTTTACTTGTTCACGTTATTACATACTTTTATCACAGTCTTTGCCATAGAACAGGGAAGAGCATTTGCAAGTATATCCATTTACTTTGTCTTCACATTGTCCATACACACATGGTTCTTTCTGGCAGTCGTCTTCATCTATTAAAGACAGAATGTGTTCACCCTAACTTGTGCGTTTATATAGGCTACAATGTAATATGTGTAAGTGACTGAAATTCAATTTAGATTGATTCGCAGAATGATTACTATATCACGACCTCGTGTGAATTCACCAGTTTACGTTTGGTTATCCTTAATTGGTGAGCATTACCAAAATTTTAAAACGTCTTTTTCTTGTTTCTTTTATTAAGTCAGCACTACTATTGGTATTGAATATACAAATACCAAAAAGAGTATAAAACAGTGAATATGGTTATGTTGTATATGAATATTTCAAGAGTATAATTTTTAATCTTAGGCAGTTCCAAGACGGCGAGCTGTGACCACTGGTCCAAATGAAAATGTGGCTGTCTTCCATTGTGAATATCTTAAATTGCCGCTTGTTTGGTTTGTGTACAGAAGGATGTGTCACATACAATTAAACACATCTTATTATCGACTTTTGACATTTTTAAGGTAGTGAAAATTTCTATGAAACAAAAGACTTTGATGTTCATTACAGTTCCTAGTACGATTTAAGACTCGTTTTTAGATCTAATATGGGAGTCAAGAAATATTTTGACACCTTGAAAACCACCAGAAAGCTCTATAAATATAGATTATTACACACAGAGTTTTTCATATCAAGTCCCATATCATTCAGAGACTCCCATATTCGGTCGAGGCGTAAGCCGAGACTTAATATGGGTCGAGGAATGATATAGGACCTGATTATGGAAAATCCTGTTTCATAATCTTTTTATCATACATTTTCAGCAAACAAATAATGATACAAATATACTGGGACATCAAATTTTAAAGTGAGGTTCTATACCTTGATATGGCATATTAGCCCACCTTTGTGCACGCGAGGGTTTGATATGGCCATATTTGCCCACTTTTGTGCACGCGATGGTTTGATATGGCCATATTTGCCCACTTTTGTGCACGCGATGGTTTGATATGGCAGAAAAGTCCCCTTGTAAGTTTCCTTCTGTTACACACGGACAAATTTAAAGGTATCAAAGCTAAATGTATGTTAAACACTAATTATTACAGTAACTTATTTTTTTTTATTAAAACATACTTAGTTGTTAACACAAATAATGTTTTTTACAAACAACCTACCGATATCACACATTGGCCCAATATACCCAGGATGACAGAGACACAGGAAATCAGATCCTACAGGTATACAGGTCCCTTGGTTACATGGCGAGCTGAGACATTGCCGACTGTTCGGGTAAAATAGAAAAGTTTGCGGATTGATGGCTTTGGTACTACGATTGATTTGCAATGAAGTTTTCGTCGTAATCGTTGTTGATCTAGACTTTGTTTTCTTTATTGTCGGGGTCGTTGTTCTTCTTGTTGCTGGTGTTGTTCTTTTTGTTGCTGTCGCTGGTATCCTTGTTCTTCTTGTTGTTGATATTATATTTGTTGTTGTCGCTGGTATCGTTGTTCTTCTTATTGTTGATGTTCTATTTGTTGTTGTTGTCGTTTTCTGGGTCGTTGTTTTTGTTGTTGTTCTTTTTGTTGTTGTCGTTGTCGGAGTTGTTGTTCTTTTTGTTGTTGTCGTTGTCGGAGTCGTTGTTCTTCTTGTTGTTCTTTTTGTTGTCGTTGTCGGAGTCGTAGGTCGAGGTGTTGTTTTCTTTGCTTAAGTTGAAAATAAAGCAATTTGATGTTATTCAAATATCTTGATCATGTTCGGGACAATCCGGGGAATTTAGATTTTTAAAGTTCTTCAATTATAATCAATGAATGTTTTATAAATGGATGTAAAGAACATGCGTTGGGTATTGAAAAAATCTTTATGTGCAGACGGACAATAACTGACAGATAGAAAATAGGAATGTATCTAAAATGTTAAAAACACCTTGAACAAAATATGAATAGTTTTGCTAGTGAAATAGACTGATAAAAAGCGAAAACTTGTCAATATTTAAGATATCTTTTCATAGATTTTAAATATTTTAAATTAATTTTAACTTTTCTAATGGAGATTTGAGATTGATCCTCCAAGTTCGGTAATCTTTTTTTACCGTTATTTAGCATACGTACATGTAAAAGTAAATCTAGGTTTGTTTTTACATAAATTAACTAAAATAAACCCAACAGGAAGCTCCCTTGAGCCTGAATCGCTCACACGATTTATAGGCTATAACACAAGAAAAATTGACATTGAAAGGATCATAAATTTATTAAAGAGTCATTACATGTAGACAACATAGTTAAACGTAATCCAATTGATCGTAGAGTAATAAGCAATCGAAATTAGTTTTTTTTTCTTTTTTTTAATGTTCAGGGGAATAACTCCTAAAATAAATGGTCCTACAACCGACTCGTTTGTAGATATCGGCGTGCTTAACATTATGCAATTTAATTTTCTCAAATTTCTTTTATAAATTTTAGGAAAAAGAGCAGTATAACTGCAAATTAAAAAAAGAAAAAGGGTGACATGTGTTGTTTGATCTTCTTCACAATTTCAGGGTAGGTAAAGCTTGAGATGCTGGTCGCTTTTGTTCTCTATCAAACATTAAAAATCCTTAACCGTTTTTTTGTGGTATTGGGAAAAACGGCAATTTAAACCCTATATAATATTTAGCCATGGTGGCCATGTTAAAAGTTCCCAAATCAGTTTTGTACATCTCATGCTAAAAGTTTGGTTCCAATTAGACTTATTGTGTCAGGGGAGGTAATGGGCAAAATTTGCAACAGCAAAAAAACTAGTTAAAGGACAAAAACTCCTACATTGGTCGTTGGATCTTAAGGTGCTGATCACTTTTAATATGCCAGAATTTTAATATCTGTAGCCAATTTACTCTTATGTTATATTTTAGTCACAGCGAATAAGAAATCAACACATCAGTTCTATGCACATAATGTTAATTAACTGCTAAGTTCGGTTGCAATTATACTTTTGATGTAAGATGAGTTAATATTGATAGGGAGAGGCTGGTCCCAAATAACTAATTAAACCCCGCCACATATTATATATGTGCCTGTTCTAAGCCAGGAATCTTTGACAAAGCTTGCTTGTACTAGTCTTTTTGACGTTTTCTGTTCCTTGTTTAAGAAGGGGGTTTATATGTGACTATTTCAAGACTGGATTTGAATCATATGCATTTTATTTAGTCAATAGGTCAATTGCAGAACCGTGAGCAACGCCTACTGGCCTCGGTGAAGGCTGGTGGCGGTTGTTATTGTTGTTTTTTTCTTAATTGTCGCTTGATTGTGAGCTGTGTTGCGTACACTTATTCCACATATGATTATTTTCTATTGTTGCAGTATTAGGCTCCTTTTATTATAACTAGACAATATCCGCCACTCTCATAGTTAAGGGCCATTTTCTTTGCCTTAATACAGTATTATAATCTGTGCAATAAATCGCCTTTGCTAACTTTAACACAAATGTCCTTTTTATTTTCAAAATAGAGTAGAAATAATAAAGAGAATGTTTTCTTCAAGAGACTAATTTAAACTCACAGTAGAAATTTGGGTAAAATTACAATTGTAAAATCATTATACATGTACTCACGTATACACTCTTTCGATGTAAATGCATTTTGGAATCTCTGAAGGTCATTAAAGCTACTTAATATGATTTTGTGGTTCGGGTCACTCGCTATGGCGGATAACTCGACAACGTCTATTCCAATCCCAATACCTACACAATAAACAATTATTCGATGACTATGCAAGGATCTTGCTGCATTTGAGGTCACAATCATGTCATACGATTGTCCATCTGTCATTACTATCAAAACTCTTTTTACATGATTCCTTCCACCGTTTCTTAATAGAAATGCATATCTGTCAACCCACTGAAGAGCTAATCCGGTATTGGTGCCTCCACTTTCATACGGAATATGATTAATTGCATGAACAAGTGCTCTCTGATTTGTAAATTGATTCAAATTAAATCTCAAAGTCACATTGGTTGCATATGTTGCCAATCCGACATGTGTCTTCGAAGGTCCAACAGGTAGTGCATGAACGAAATTAGAAATAAACAGCATTGTTTTGTTGAAATTCTTAACTCCAACACTTCCAGAAGCATCTATAAGGAAGAATAAATCCATAGGCTCCAGTTCACAACCTGAATTTTAAAAAGTCAATCTTGTTCAATAAGGTTGGACCAACTTCTTAGTTTTTATTAAGTGTTCATGTGTATTTGTTTTTTTTTTTATTACTTTTATTATTTTCCCTTATGTTATATATTACATTTATTTAATGTCTTTTTACTTTTTTCTCGCAAAAAGACTGATAAAAATACTTTGATCTAGAATTCTTACATAAAGGTACATGTTTATGACATGCTTGATATGACGAAAGTTAGTATCATCTTCAAATATATAACTACTAAAACACTTTAAAGATACAACAAATTAAAGAACATACCAATATTGTTCATTCTATGGAAACTTCTTCTTTTATGTCTTAGCTTTTGAGACATTTGTCTAGTCTTCTTTAATCTCTGTCTTCCTGTAATGAATTCCTGAATCTATATTATGAGTGATAAAATCAGCATACCATCTCCTTTGCAGTGGGTTTAAATACTTTCCAATTGTAATAGGTAGAAGTTTGTAATCATACTCCATAATTAGTTATGCAATGTCGAAGATTTGTTGCCTTATGTTCGATTTCGATATGAATCGGACGTAAAACGCTATTTTTAGTCGAGCGGTCTATATGAAATGGTTCTATGGTACACAGTAACCTTAAATCTAATTTGTGACCAAATATTTATTTAAATGTTGTCAAAGTTTTTGACGTGTTAAACGTTTACAAAAGAAAAATCTACTTGCACTTAAATGACGAGAAGATTTTTTTTATTCAAGCTTGATCTTATATGCAGTAAATGACCGTTTTTACGAAGTGATGAAACTTATCTTTACCAGATTGGTTTATTTGTTATGTCATTAACGAAACATGTTTTCTCAAACACATTTACTCACCCGACTTGATTTGAGTTAACGCACTGCAGATTACCATACATTGTTTAGTCTCCTTTAAGGGCTTGTCAAGCTGTTGAGGTTGACAAATGGACTCGCAGCGTTTTCTTTCATCCATATTTTTACAACAAATATCGCGTTTTCTTGTCATGGTACCCAAACCACATGTACTATTGCATTTACTCCATGGTGACCAAGTGAGGTCAATGCAGTTGTCCTCGGAAATGGTACATGTACGAGTAGACAATAAACATTGAACAGTAATAATTACCAAACTGCTAGAAAAATAATATAAAATGTTATACATCTTTGCATATATTGTGCAGTGTATGCCTCGCGTGGTGAAAATTTGTTTAATTTTTGGCACTTTAAATAACTTTTGATATAAAGGCAGATGGTATATTTTCAAATTATAAATATATTTATTCGAATCCGCTTTGGTCCTTTTAGGGGGTAAATTATTAGCGTGTCAAATAATTCTTCGGTTACTGAGTCTCATTGGTCTCAGTATAGCGATCTCGTTTCCTTATTTTGATTCGTTATATCAATGATGGACACTTTATTGGCAGTTACATTTCCTTTTGAAACGAAGTGATGTTTAAAATAGAACTTGTTTAACAAAGCAACAATTTTATAACCTAAATTCTGCAATAGATGTGTGCTTAAACGCCACCTTTGTATGAAGAGGGCAATTGTATTTCAAATTACTTCGTATCTTAATACTGAAATGATAACGTTTGAACATTCGTGTATTGAAATAAATGAAGTTACAAAAAAATTATTTGCAAAAACATGGAAACATACCATTTAAGTAGGTGTCAAGTCACAAAATTATATAATTAAAGGTTTCCTAACAAAGCTTTGCGTCATCCATTGTGATCAACGCGTGTTCAATCTAATTTTATTTGTGCGTCAAAGTAAGGTCTCTTGTACTCTTGTTCAGCAATAGTATTTGTGTCCTGCTTAACCCATAAAGAGATTAAGGCTTGGACCATAGGTGGCCTATTAGGGAAACCTTCGTTCGAAGGAATGGTCAGTTTCGTTATACAAAAAGAGTGACCCTGACCATAGAAGTCCAACGTGTATGGAGAATGCCAATATTTAAGTATTATAAAAACTTTTGCAGACCGCGTTGGCTGTACCATTTAGTCCACCTGTTTCGTCCCTGCTCGCCTCTCCGTGGCTCGATATAAATTTTCTTAATGTATCCTTAAATTCTCCAATCATATGGCAGTGGTAGATTTTTTAGCTCGTCAAAGTGGCTAGTACCAAAATAGAAACTTTTTTATCTTTTTTCCAAAAGTGGTGAGTTTGTGCTCCCGTGCGAGCCCACAACAGAGTCTAGTTTGTCGAAATAGGAGACTAAAGGTCCTGGGGTTCTTACATCGGGTAAGATCTCAGCCCACAGAACGACAAAGTGTGTTTACAAGGTGGCTAAATAGGGTGGCCCTCGTCTGCGGAGGTTGCAAGGTCTATTTTTCGGAAACCCTGACCTCTGGAGGAACATAGAA
Organism: Arcuatula senhousia; assembly: GCA_963971305.1. NCBI lineage: Eukaryota > Metazoa > Mollusca > Bivalvia > Mytilida > Mytilidae > Arcuatula > Arcuatula senhousia. Next base: position 22,621,614 of record OZ020303.1, on the reverse strand, counting down.
GTCCAACGTGAGTAGTGTGTCACGCGTCATGCACATACAAGACCCCGGCATTATGAACCACCAAGTAGAGCACCATATATGCTAAATGTTGGGCTCCAATCCAATTCTCACCTTTTCCTGTGGTTACCAAATTTCTCATAATTGACACACAAGTAAGGCTTTGTACAAAGCTCTATGACAAACGTGATGACTTCAATTTTCCAATAGTTCACTTTCCCTTTCTGTGTAGCAACATTCCGTCCGCTCCAGGATATAAAGTTTACGTATAACAATTGATTCGTTATTCCAGAGCATGTGGGGAGAACAACGACTTCATTGATAGAGCTACACGGCTGACAAGCAAATTCTTAACACAGGGGTACGTTGCTCCCAGGTTGTTGTCATCACTCGAAAAAATTTACGGACGACATCATGTGCTTGTATACAAATACGGGATTTCTATCTCTCAGATGAGCACAGATGTTGGTTTGACATACAGATTTGTAATGTCATCCTTTCCGGATTTGACCAACACTTAATCGATCTTTGGCAACGTGACCGCGTGTGCTATAGCAAGCAGGAACTGCTTACTCTTCCGAAGCACCTGAGTTCATTCTCAATTCGACTTGAGTTCACGTTGCTGAATGCGGTTTGTTGTTATGTGTGTGTGTTTAATGTTGTTATGTAGTTTGTTTTGTTGTGATGATTTTTTGTCTGCCGGTTTTGTCTTTGTCTTTACGGTTTTATGATACTCATTACCCCTTTGGTACACCTTTGCTTCTTTTATTGCTTCTCTATTTTCCACCCCGTCCATATATTTCTCATCATCATTTAATGTTCTATTTTAGCATTGTCACAAGAGTTGCACCCATTGTGTAGGCCTTATGAGATGCTGCTTCCCTCCAATCATCAGTTTCATCTTAATTTTCCTTTACTTCACACTCTTACGTTTTTAAATTAGCAGGTCCCTTTCTTTACCTTTATGCTGTATTTTCATTCATAGAATGGAAATTTCTCTGTCACTCAAACCAGAGATCAATTGCTTGATCTGATCAAATAAGCAGAGGTACCGATGGGGCACCCGAATGAAAAAAAGATATTTCTTCGTTATCAGCCACTGGTAGAAAAATCAATTTCATGTTAGACGAAATGGTTAGTTCTTGCTTTGATTAGTGTTTGGCTGGTAGTTGTACTGAGATGATCACATTAGCTTCCCTAATATGTCATCACAAACCTGTTGTGTTTTGTGTAACAAACGGACCCAAAGATCGCAACAGAAGATGGAAGTTTGGTGCACCTTAAAACCTGGTTTATCCCACTATTTCTTTTGAAATGCCTGTACCAAGTCAGGACCATTGCGATCTTTAATATTCCGGTATGTCTTCCTTGTACCGTCATATAGACATTTGAGATTGATCCGCCCAGTTCGATAATTTTGTTATTAATGGTCCTAAAACTTTAACTCTGTTACATATTTCTTGGATCTTGAATTGCCTAATATGTTTGTTGATGTATTCAAGAAACACTCTTAAACGAATCTGAATGAACTTGCATTTAGAATTTTCGGTAATCAATCATACTTTTATTTCCTCAAGTACATGAGATATATGAACAATTATATCAATATATAATGCAAATAATTAAATATAATTACATAAAAGATAGGAAATGTATAAAAGATTTACAATAATGAAAATTTTCATGTAATATTACAATCAAGGGTTGTTTGTATTAATACAGTCCGTGTTGATGCTACCACTTAAAAGTCTAATTCGTCGGTTGTTATCTCCAGCGCATTGTACAACGTGAGCGTGACAGAGTTTTATAAAATCGATTGTGTCATCATCATCTTTGTCTTGTAAAGTGTTCGGTATTTTCCCAAGTAGAATGCTGTAAAGAGTCGAGTTCGAAAAAAATATCTAGGTCGAAGTTTTCGATTAATAGGTCCAACCAGATTTGTCTTAATGCTGTAGTTCCGTAGCAGGCACAGGAAACATGATTAAAAAAGTGTACGTATTGTCGATCACAGATTTTGCATAACATTGTTGAGTTAGTGCTTGGAACATCTGTTAAAAGTTTGGAAATAAAGAACGATCTCCTAATTTCATTTTCTGGTTCTAGAATTCTGCCAATATTTTGCAAATGTTACAGTATCGTGTATTTCTCGAAATTTAACAAAGTCACTATCATTATTTATACGGGAAGACCATTCTTTAGATTGTATGTTAGACACGCTCTGTCATATCTTTTTTCAACCTTGCTTTGATGGGAAACGTCCATTTTGAGTAATTCAAGTAAGTATTCATATAGGTTATATTTATAATTTATATATACTTTAAAAGTAGGGCTATTATATCTGGTACATAACAAAGTTGTTTATTTATTGGATCCATCAGATACGAAAACAGTCTATAGAAGAAGTTAGCTTTTGATAAGTGTTTATTATCCAAAATGCACAGTCTTTGAAGGAAGAATCAATCTCATTGCGATAGGATGAATGCCAAGAATACTCTCTTTAATGTGTTTTATTTTACTTTTACCTCCTCGAGTTTTTCATTTAAATCTTAAAAGTGTTGTAATTACTAGTGTTATTGTTAAATCTGTGACATATTTCAGTCTTCTAATTTATTTGTATTTTAATTTTCATTTTAGCCTTTTATAAAATATATTAAGCATATCTCTTCTTTTATCATTATCTGTCAGTTATTATTTGCGATAATTTAGGTTGAATGATTCTACCACTTATTCTAAAAATAACTACATTTTGGACTCTAAAAGTTATAAATTTTAATTGTGACTTTTACGTTGTTTTGTTTTCAAAATATGTTGTAATTTGTGTATAAGCTCTATTGTTTTTGCTATTTGTTTTTTTTTTCTGTAAAGTAATGTTATATTAGATAAGAAGTATACAAGTAATGTTACAATAATAATAAATGATATTATGCTATATAGATTTCTCAAATATTTTATAGGTTTCAAAACATTTCGCTTGAAAAGTGAAAAAATTGGGTAAAAACAGGAAAATGACAATAACCTCTACATAGGTATTTGGATCTTCTTCAAAATGTCAGACATATGGATTTTGAGGTGCTGATAACTTTTACTACATACACATGCTTATATTACACTGCACCTTTGTTGCAAATGGACTTATCGTGTCATACAAAAGTTTACAGACGGAAGATGGATACCAAGCAATGGCAATAGGTTCATGTGAGCTAAAAATAGTTTAAAAGGACGCGTCTTGTCCTACACGGAAGGCCCATGTGAGATTTTACACTCACTTGGCGTCCGTCGTCGTCGTCTGTTAACAATTTTTCAAAAATCTTCTAGCTCTAATACTACTGAACAGAATTTAATGAAACTTGGTATGATTGATCCTTAGGGTGTCCTGCACAAAGGTTTCAATTTTTGATCCAGCAAAAACATTGCCGCCGTTGCTTAAAATAGACAATTGGGGTCAGACTCTTGTTTTAGGCTTGTTAATCAAAACGTATATTAAATAGAGATCTAGAGAATCTGTTGCAAACTATGGTCTTCAGCATCTAAAGATCTACAAAAGTCTTCTTAGTTCGAAGATTTCAGATGACTCCTTATAAGGGGGGGGGGGGTCTTGGCCCGTTTAAGGTCAATATAACATTTTTGATGTTTTTGCCATATACAATGAAACTATTGCAGATAGAGAAAAATCGCTGCTTGCTTAAACCTTCAGCTCATTTAGCTCTACAAAAGTCTCTTTTTGGTCGAAAATGTCAGATGAAAACTATCACAGATAGAGGAAAGCTGTTGCTTGCTTAAACCTTCAGCTCATTGGTCTTTTCATAAGTCTAAACTGGGTCAAAGATGGCAAATGACCCCTTATAGAAATAATAGCCCTTTAAGGTTAGTGAGGACACATGTCACGTGACCAAAAACAAGAGGCTCCCAAGAGCCTGAATCGCTCACCTGAACTACACAGATGCATATATTTGTAGATATTATTGTGCTTAACCATATGCGATTTAAATTTCTGAATTATCTTGGTTAGTTTTTTTAGATATTGGGCTTAATAAGTGCAAATTTGGCAAAAATTAGAAAAAAGAACAATAACTCCCACATCCTGAAATTTCAGGACAGGTAAATCTTAACATACTGATCACTTTTGATTCTTGCACAATTTTGATATCTGAAACCATTTTTCAGTATATTATGTTCTATTTTTAGCCATGGTGGCCATGTTTTCTTACGAATAAAAAATCTAACAATAGAGTTGTAGCATATAAGCTATTAAACAATGGAAAATGATAAATGTTTACGCTTTAAGGGCAATAACTTCAAAAAATGGTTCTACAGCTTTGACCTAATTAAATGAAATGTAGATCTTGATGTGCTTAATCATATGCTATTTGAATTTTGAAAATATCTTGTATAGTTTTCAATATATAGGGCTAAATAAGTGCAAAAATTTCAAAAAATCCAGAAAAAGGGCAATAACTCCTATGTCAATTGTTGGAGGATCTTCTTGAAAATTTCAGAGCAGGTAGATCTTGAGATGCTGATCACTTCTGTATCCCATCAGAATTTTGATATCTAACTATTTTTGAGTAATTAGCAAAAAACTGCAATTTACCCCTATGTTCTATTTTTAGCCAAGGACATTAAGCAACATTATGCCAAGTTTGGTTGAAGTTGGATGTATGGTGTAAGACAAGTTAATCTTTGAAATTCAAGGGGAAAAGAATAAAAATGGTAAATTTTGACCCTTTAAGGGTCATAACTCCTAAAAGAAATAGTTCTACAGCATTGACCTAATTACATGAAATGTAAATCTTGACGTGCTAAATCATATGCAATTTGAATTTTTGAAATATCTTTTTCAAGATATAGGACTAAATAAGTGCAAAATTTTGAAAAAATCCAGAAAAAGGGCAATAACTCCTACATCGGTTGTTGGACCTTTTTGGAAATTTCTGGGAAGGTAGATCTTGAGGTGCTGATCACTTTATCCCATGCCAGAATTTTGATATCTGTGACCGTTTTTGAGTTATTTGCCAAAAAAACTGCGATTTGACCCCCCTATTCTATTTTTAGTAACAGCGGTCATGTTTTTTGACGTATCAAAAATCCCAACGCAACTTTTTGCACAATACCCTAAGGAACAACCATATAAAGTTTGGCTGCATTTGGCCAAGAAGTTTCAGAGAAGAAGATGTTTGAAAAAAAGCTAACGGACGACAGACGACGAACGGACGACGGACGCCAAGTGATGGCAATAGCTCACATGACCCTCGGTCAGGTGAGCTAAAAACTAGAAATGCGAAAACATGAGAACAGGTCACAAATAGTTTAAAATTGTGTTAATTATTTTTATCTAAGAAAACTAAATCAAAATAAAATAATTTTTACACAAGTACATCAACCATTCCTTCATAAATATAATTTTCAAATAAAACAAGGGAGAAAATTAACATGAAAAATGACCAAAAATATACAAAGATTTGTTTTGTAGACAGAGAAATAAGCTGGTGATCACCAGTTTTTATTGTTTTATTTCAAAATATATTGTATTTTATTGATTTTTATCAAATAAAATAAAATTTAAATTCGTAGATTTTTTCTATGACAAGATTTTATGCTATTTATTTGGCCTTTCCTATACAAACTCTGAGCTTAAATTTTGCGAAAACAAGCCCGGAAAGGGGGTCCAATATTTTTACAGAAGATAAAGTATATTCTTAATACTAATATATCAAAAAACTGGAAATTTTAAATTCGGCATCATTTTTGGGATCAGGTGTCCTCATTAACCTTAAAACATAACATTTTTTCATGTTTTTGCCCTGCAGAATGAAAACTAGTACAAATAGAAAAAGCTGTGGCTTGCCAACACAAACAGCTCGTTGAGCTCTACAAAAGTTTCAATTGGGTTGAAGATTTCGATGATCCGTTATAGGGGTTTTAGCTCATGGAAGACATCCTGAAAGCAAAAGGACGAGGTGAGCGCTTCAGGCTCCTGGGAGCCTCTTGATAATATTTCTATAAATGAAAAAAAGAGGTTATACAAATGTGACAGACATAGACGAAGGATAAAAAATACCTATTTCCATTAACTTAAAACGTCTTTATAATGTAGCACAAAATTTAACATTTCACAATCACTCAAATAGAACAAGTGATTTTTGCTTAGACTAGAGAAAAGGTAGGATTCAGCTTTGATTTTCGTGCATTTCCGTTAATAAGTCCGTGCTTCAGGCATTTTTGTTGGTGGTTATAGTTTTCTTTTGTCTTCCTTGTAATCCTTTTTTCTTCAATTAGAAAAAACAAAGCATGATTTTATAAAAAGCTTTATATAAACATAAATTCAAACATTTAAACAAATTTGGTCCCTTTTCAAGTCCTCTATTTAAAAATGTGCTGAACTGATTATTTTCTCTACATATTATGTAATTGTCTAGATAGCCTACGAGTGATATATGAATATTACTTAAAAAAGCATAAAAATGCAAATGAATATTAAGTTAAAGGTTATTGACTTCAACCAAATGTACATACAAATGATACATGTATCAAATGTTTTTTGCGAAAATTCTGAATATTTTTAATTTATTGTTCTCTAAGGAGTATCTCATCTGAAATGCTATTTACAAAGATGTGTTGCGTTTTCTTTATGCTGTTCAGTATACATTTAAGAGACGTACAGATAGCTAAACTAACCATGAAGGAAGGCAAAGGGCGCGGGTACACGACATCGCATCATGGAATCATCATTATAGCCCGGAACGTCACTGAAACATCGAAAAATAAAATAAAAATGAATAAGAAACACTTTACAGAGAACGTTTCGAATGTTCAAGAAAATAAAATTCTTTCGATACATATAATATTGATGTCTGATGAAGTATACATTTTTATTCCATAAATAATAAGTCAGACCTTTCGGAATTTTTATTGGCATACATGTACATGTAATTAGGTATTCAAAACTGTTTCAACGCTCACATGAAACACATTTGTTATTCGAACTAGTATTTTGAATTTATCATTAGAACTGATTATTTTTCTGAAATAAAATATCATGATTTTTGACACTTCTTTGAAAATATACACAGGTGTAATATGCTTGTCATGAATATAAGTTATACGTACATGTAGGTACATGAATGGTATTCTTAATTCATCAAAATATTTAGGGATGAATATAAAAAATTCCAATGCAAAATAAACAACAGTTCTATTAGTTTAGACGACTTGCCAACAAGAGTAGATTGAGAAACTCCTATCGGCCTACCCTCTGGATCTAAACAAATACAACAGAGAAAAAAACTAGATCTTAAAATATTAGTCAGTCCTCTTAAACAAAACAATCGATCGTTTTAACTTCACGTTCCATTATATTGATGATGTCCTTCCAGTTAATTATTCTCGATTTCTCAATTGTCAGATGAGTGCGGTGTTGGTTTGTTATGGGGTTTGTTATCGTAATCCTTTACCAGATTCAACACACTGGGCTGGCAGGCAGAGCGACGGGTGTGTTGCGACAGGTAGAGTTCCGCAGATATCCATGCCTTTTTTGTTTGGGAAAGACCCTCTTGACATAAATGATCTGAAGCGATGCAACTGGCATAGCTTTTAGTAAAAATCGAATGGTTAATTTTTCGTGTAAATAGGGCCATTTTGTATATTAAAAAAGTAATTAAGCGTTATACTGTTGCCATGAAAACAGCAATGATTCGCTTTCGAAATATGTTGACGTTCTATTAGTTTCCTTTAGAAAATATGGCAAATTTTCAGAAAGATAGCCTCAACCAGGGTCATTGCCATTTTATTTTCTCGCTATTTTGAGGGTCATAACAAGTTTTAATTTTATAACTGTTAAAATTACTATGAAAACATACTTCTTCCTGTTTACATCAAAATTAATGTATACAGATGTATTTGATTCTTTTACATCAATCGATTAATGTTTCTAAGCTAGTTGTCAGTAACTTCGGGTGTTTTCAAGAGAGTTCCTCCGTGTCTTGTTGTTTTCGTGCGGTGTTTTGTCTTAGGTTCTCTCTTGTTGAGTTGGGCTTTTGTCGATTGAGGTTTACAGTGTGTTTTGTGTGTATGCTTTGTGCAAACTTATCAATGGGGGGAAGGTTGGATCCAAAAAGGTAGTTTAACCCCGCCACATTTTATATGTGCCTGTCCTAAGCCAGTAAACTTGCCAAGGCCTTTGTTTGTCCTTGTCATTCTGTGTTGGCTGTTTTGTGTCAAGAATTGGGTCTTTCGATGATGATTTAGGGATTGGTTTTGAAGCTTTTGTGTTGTGTTGTAGGTCTTAGGCCGGTGCGGGACGGTGGGCGGTGACCTGTGGTCATGTTGAAGACTGCTTGCTGTTTTCTGTTGTAATTTTTTGAATTACTGTTTTTGTTTGTTGTGTCCCGTACACTTATTCCACATCTCAATATCGTCTATTATATAAACATAGCAACAATTTTTAGCTCACTTGGCCAAAGACCATGTGAGCTTATGCTATCACTATGCGTCCGTCGTCGTCCGTCGTCTGTCGTCCGTTAACAATTTCAAGTTATCTTACATCTTCGACCCTATGGAGACATTTGTAGAGCTAAATGAGCTTCACATTTAACTCTACAATGTCGATTGAGGTTTACAGTGTGTTTTGTGTGTATGCTTTGTGCAAACTTATCAATGGGGGGAAGGTTGGATCCAAAAAGGTAGTTTAACCCCGCCACATTTTATATGTGCCTGTCCTAAGCCAGTAAACTTGCCAAGGCCTTTGTTTGTCCTTGTCATTCTGTGTTGGCTGTTTTGTGTCAAGAATTGGGTCTTTCGATGATGATTTAGGGATTGGTTTTGAAGCTTTTGTGTTGTGTTGTAGGTCTTGGGCCGGTGATTTATAACTATTCAAGGTTCATTGTCTACTCGCACATGCATCATTTCTGATGGCAACTGCATTAACCTCACTTGGTCAGCATGGGGTTAATGCAATAGTACGTATGGTTTCGGTATTATATCAAGGAAACGCGATATCTGTTGTGAAAAATAAATCGATGGATGTAAAAGCTGCAAAGCTTATTGGCATCTTAAACAGCTTGGCAAGTCCGTTAAGGAGACCAAGCAATGTATGGGAATCTGTCATAGTAATCTTATTTGCAAGATTACTAATCTTATAAATATATTCATTCGAATCCGCTTTGGTACTTTTATGGAGCTTAGTAATTTTCGTGTCTGAAACCACTACACCACTTTACATGATTTAAACTGAAACTTTACAGGAATGATATATGACATGTTGGCAACAAACGATCCTTATTTTAAAATGATTTGTCCTCATTTTAAAATGATTTGATAAAAAACATGGCCGCTGTTAATAAAAATAGAACATAGGGTAAAATCACTTAAAATGGCTTATTACTCAGCAACCATAACAGATAGAAAATTGAAGGAATTTAGGCTCTTCATAATCAAAAGCTCTACAAAAGTCTCCATTGGGTCGAAGTTGTCAGATGACCTTTGATAGGGTTTATGGCCCTTTTAATGTCAAAACTAGCATTTTTCATGTTTTTGGCATATGGTATGAAAACTTTTGCAGATACAGAAAAGCTGTTGCTTGCTTAAATGTGAAGCTCATTTAGCTCTACAAATGTCTCCATAGGGTCGAAGATGTAAGATGACCCCTTATTTTCAGCCCCTTATAGGCGAAAAATAGTGTTTTTGGCCTATAGTATGAAAACTTTTGCAGATAGAGAAAAGCTGTTGCTTGCTTAAATGTTCAATTCATTTAGCTCTACAAAAGTTTTCATAGAGTCGAAGTTTTCAAATGACCTCTTTTAGGGGTTACAGCCCCTTAAAGGCAAAAAATAGTGTTTTTGGCCAATAGAATGAAAAGGATTGCAGATAGAGAAAAGTTGTTGCTTCCATAGGGTCGAAGTTGTCAGATAACCCCTTACAGGGATAACAGCCCCTACTGTTGCAGATTGAGAAAAAAACTGTTGCAGATTGAGAAAAGCTGTTGCTTGCTAAAATGTTCAGCTCATTTAGCTCTACAAAAGTCTCCATAGGGTTGAAGTTGTCAGATGACCCCTTATAAGGGTTATAACCCCTTTAAAGGTGAATAATAGCGTTTTTGCTTATTTAGAATGAAATCTATTGCCGACAGAGAAAAGCTTTTTTCTTGCTTAACCATTCAGCTCATTTAGCTATACAAAAGTCTTCATAGGGTTGACATGAAGACCAGGTGAGCGATTCAGGCTCCTGGGAGCCTCTTGTTTTTATATCTTCAACCCTTGCCAAATATTGGAAACTAACACCTATCTGTGGAGAGCAAGCTTAAGCCGGAAGCTTTTTTGTCAGTTTTTGTTTTCGTAACATTTAGAATATTGCGATTAAATTGCACAAAAAGTGTCGAATTCTGACAACAGAAAGCGAAGTAATGCTTTCTTTAATATGCAAGACCCGCTTCGGAAAATTCCTATTTTTAGTCTTTTTCTCTTTTTTCAATTTTTCAGATACATATTGGATCAAGACAGCTTTTAGCTCACCTGACCTTTAGAGGGCCATAACCCGAAAAGGGGACAGCTTCGACCCAATTGAGACTTTTGTAGAGCTTAATGAGTAAAGAGATGTGGAATTAATGAATGTGATACAACCAACATTAAAGAAACGGCAATTTAAAAATCACAATTGAAAACAGCCAGTAGCCTTCAACATGACCAGAGGTCACTGCTCGCTGTCTTGCATTGGCCCAAGACTAAAATTACAATACATAGGATTCAAACAAATCCCTAGATTATTAAAGAAAGGCCCATTTCTGGACATTCATTTTAAGGCCTTTTTTGGCTATTATATGGATACAAAGTACATCTTCACAAAACTGAAATTTATTATTGTTTACTGCGGCCAAAACCTTAATTAATCCTTAAATTTTTTCTTTTCTTTTCTAATAATTAGCGCTTAAGATAATAAGCCGAAATATTTATTTTTTTTTGTTAGATGGGATGAAGGTACGTACATGTATGTGCCAAGGGGGTACCTTCGAAAAACGCCATTTTACGTCAGAGGGCACCACAATTTTAACCGATGACAAAATTTTTTGGGAAACTTAATAATCAATCAATCATTTTTGACAATCTAATTCCATGTGACAGGTTTGTCAATTAAACCAAAAAACTAAACGCCCTTTTCTCGTTTTCTCACTCTACTTTTACATTTGGTTTAGGCCCCAAGAATTTAAGCCTAAGGGAGCTGATCTTCTTGATTTGTTTTCTTATATTTGTCATTAACGAAACACAATAATTTGATTTAACGCATGACAGATTCCCATACATTGCTTGGTCTCCTTAACGGACTTGCCAAGCTGTTTAAGATGCCAATAAGCTTTGCAGCTTTTACATCCATCGATTTATTTTTCACAACAGATATCGCGTTTCCTTGATATAATACCGAAACCATACGTACTATTGCATTAACCCCATGCTGACCAAGTGAGGTTAATGCAGTTGCCATCAGAAATGATGCATGTGCGAGTAGACAATCAACCTTGAATAGTTATAATTATCAAACTGCTTAAAAAAACATAAAATGTAACACATCTTAGCATCTATGTTGCAGTGTATGTCCCGTTTGGGTAAACTTGTTTTACTGTTGGCACTTTGGCAGACGGAAGATTACTAATCTTATAAATATATTCATTCGAATCCGCTTTGGTACTTTTATGGAGGTTAGTAATTTTCGTGTCAAATCATTCTTCGGTTACTAAGTATTATAGGTCGCAGTATCACAAACTTGTATCCTTAAAGTTACTTGTAATATTAATGAAGGGCACTTTATTGGCGGTTACCTTTCATTTTGAAATGACATGATGTTTAATTAAGCAACGACTTTATTTCATAACTCCTGCAAAAGATGTGTGCTGAAACCGTCACATTTGTGTGAAAAAGGCATTTGTATTTCAAAATACATCATATTTTTATATTGCAATGATAACGAATTCGTGAATTCAGATAAATGAATTCACAGAAAATTAAGTGCCAAAAAATATAAATATACCATGCATTGAAGTAAGCGTCTAAACAATTATAAATTGGTTGCCTCACAAAACGTTGTATTACCCACTGTGATCATCGAATGTGCTATGATAATCTTATTATATTTGAGTGGTACAGTTAGGTCCCTTGCACTCTATTTACACTTATGGTGACTTTTTGAATGGGTGAGGGAGTAGGATACAGGGTAACTCCAGGTTAGAATGTACTTTTAATTTCCCTAAGACTTAAGGTCAAACCATGTGGCGACAACTATTGCTTTCGCCTCTTTTAAATTCGTTCCTATTTCATTATATCCGACATACACCCTAACCCCAAATCCTATAACTCTTACGTTATCTCTAACCTTTTTTTATTTGTTTTTTTTTTTTTTTGTTTTTTTTTTTTTTTTGGTTCCTGTATTGTGGTTCTTCAATTTGGATGGCTTATAATTGTTTATTTTTGTCCTTGATGGGCGTTTTGCCCTTAATGGGTTTATCGCTATTAGTCGTATCTTTGTTGGATTTTTTGTGTGGCTCACTGCCTCCTCTTCTTCCGACCTCCTCCTTGTTTTTGCGCCTTAATTTTTAATAAAATCTCGAGATAAGGTACAACTTTTATTAACAAGATTTAATTGAAAATAATGAGATGTGGAATAAGTGTTCGTGACACAGCTCACAAAACAAGCGGTAATTTTGAAAACCCAAAATGGACAACCGCTTCTTGTATTTTATATAAGAAACCAAATTAAAACCTAAAAAAGGATACTGGCTCAGGCGTCGCCAAGTAGGAAAAGGCCTGGACTTAACGACACTACGGACACGGCGTCGTTTCGTAATGTAGGTGTCCAAAATATCCCAGTTTCGTCAAAGATTTCATATACCCAGTCTGATAATCCTGAACTTCAATATAAAAGCTCTCGTTCTAATAATAACTGTAATCTTGGAAGACGCTTTATATTTTGAAAATATTAAATCTTATTGCACGGTGGATGCAAATGTGGAACTGAAAATTGTACAACTTGTACGATCTTGATCACTGACACCAAAATTAAAAGCAATTTAACGAATCGATCATATAACATTAACACATGGAAGGATTTAAATTGGACATCTTTAAATCTCATTTACGGACTAAAATGCACTCTCTGTGGATTGATCTATGTTCTGTTCGTGAGACAAAGGGAAGACTAAATGCTCATATGTGTGGCCACAGGTCATTTGTAAACAACGACAGTTTTCCTTTTGTCTACCAACATTTCAACTAACCAGACCATTCCATTCGCATTCTAGAGAAAATTTACCATACAACGAACAAATTCACTTTGAGTACACCTTTCCGGAGAGAAAGAGAAGAGTTCTGGTTAAATGACTGGGAACAGCACTACGTTATGGGTGCAACGATAGCATATGAAGTATTGGTAATGTGTCTAGCCCTAGCTGGAATGGTGTGAATGTAATGAATCTCTTCGAAATAACAGAAAGGCGGAAACGCAGTCGTGGTCATCGTAAATACGATGCATCAAATCTCTGCGTTGTTACAATTAATGTATTGCTACTGTTTGTCCAAAAACAACTAGGGATTCATCACATTCGCAATATATTGTATTCTCTACCTCTTTCGAAACTTAATACCTTGTGTAAACAATGTCCTAAAAATCCAGTCACTGACCCAAATTCCAACCTTTACCGATTGACCGCTATTGTTCTTAATATCGGTTACAACCGCCTATTCAAACCTGTCGGAGTTCCACATGAAAATAATAAAGACAACCGTTCTTTTTTCTCACTTCCCTTTTTTAACAAAGGTTTTGATGCCATTAATTTAGGCAATATTCTACATCATAAATCTGTTAAGGCACATATTCCTCCTTATTTTATGTATTTAAAAGACAAAAGTATTCCAATCATCTCGTATACCTAAACTTCCACTGTTGCACCCAAGGTTTTCAATTACAAACAAGAGGCTCCCAGGAGCCTAATTCGCTCACCTGGTCTTGATGTTAACTTTTATTTTGTAGAGCTAAATGAGCTGAACATTTAAGCAAGCAACAGTTTTTTCTTTATCTACTATAGTTTTCATTCTTTATGCCAAAAACACGAAAAACCGTTATTTTAAGGGCCGTAACCCCTATAAGGGATCATCTAACAACTTCAACCCTATGGAGACTTTTGTAGAGCTTTATGCGCTGAACATTTAAGCAAGCAACAGCTTTTCTCTATCTGCTATAGTTTTCATTCTAAAGGCCAAAAACATGAAAAAGGTTATTTCAGGGGCTGTAACCCCTATTAAGGGTCATCTGACAACTTCAATCCTATTGAGCTGAACATTTAAGCAAGCAACAGCTTTTCTCTATCTGCAATAGTTTTCGTACTATAGGGCAAAAACATGAAAAAACGCTATTTTTCACCTTTAAGGGGCTGTAACCCCTATAAGGGGTCATCTGACAACTTGGACCAAATTGAGACTTTTGCAGAGCTTTTGATGCTGAAGCAGTAGGGTGGCATCAGATTTTATCTATCTCTTATACTTTTTGATTTACAAGCCAAAAACAGAAGTCTGACCCCCTGGTCTATTTTTAGCAACGGCGGCCATGTTTTTCGACGAATCAAAAATCCCCACATCAGTTTTGTGGGGGATACCCTAAGGTACCATCAGACCAAATTTTATTCGAATCTGTTTAGCCGTTTCAGAGGAGAAGTTTGAAGAAAATTTAACGACGACGGACGACGACGACGGACGCCAAGTGATGGCAATAGCTCATATGGCCTTTGGCCAGGTGAGCTAAAAAAATGTTGCTGGATTTCCAAATCAATGACCTCAAAGCAAAACCCCCAGACTGCTCTTGTAAAAAGTCCACATTCAATTATGGTCCCTCTGGCCATGTTATCACTGGTGACATGAACATAGTGGAAAATGAATTACTCCCCGATGTTTTGGCCAAAGGACCAAAATATAGTGAGCCTAGACGCATCAACTGGAACCATAATTTTTAAAACAATTATGGATTCAGTTGAAGACTTTGGCAAAAAACGGGCCAAGAAAGAACAGGAGAAAGAAAATAACGTTTTGTCGGAGTGGGTTAAAGCTGTGAGGTCATTGATTTTGAAAACAATCAATTCTTTGAAGGGCACAATGAGCACTAAAGCAACATCCATTTTTAACAAGGCTCGTGTTGCAGAAACACTGTCGACCTTACATGACAAATATGTTGTTGTACCTGCAGTTAAAGCACCAAATAACATCATTTTCGTGTGCAAGAAACATTATATTGACTGCTTTACAGCTGGATTAGGGGTTGGTTGTTCCAGCAATAGCACCACATAAACAACTTCAACACTGTCTAAGGAGGAAATAGTTCAAGCTCTCTGTTGGTACTGACTATGATGACATTCAATCCCTGTATTAGATTCCTAAATTACTTAAAAATCCATACAAAATACGCTTCTTTGCAGGGTCATCGAAATGTACCACTAAACCTCTTTCAGTTCTGTTGACTTTAATACTAACGGCAATTAAATCCTCCAGAAATATTTCGATTGTTATATATTCTAGAAATGGTGACGATCAAAGACCCATCAAATGTGGATCCTGAAGAATTCTAAAGAACTATTGGAGATTCTTAGTTCAAAATCAGTTTCATCTTGCAACAGCATCAAAACTTTCGATCTCTCCGCATGAACAACTCAAATAACGATTGGCACAACTGATTAAACGCAGCTTCTTCAAAAAGAATGGAAAACGCAGAAGACAAAATATTCGACATGCTCAATTTTCTTATCGACAACATATTTGTTCGGTTTGGTGGAAGTGTTTTTTTTTCAGAAAACAATAGGGATTAGGCACTAATTGTGCACCTTTGCTTGCTGATTTGTTTTTACATTCACATGAAGCAGACTTTTTACAATCTCTTCTACACAAAAAAGATCATAGACTAGCTCTCTTTTAATATCACGTTCCATTATATTGATGATGTCCTTTCACTAAACAATTCTCGATTTGGCGACTTTCTCCATCTCATATATCCTCAGGACACAACGGATTCTAGGAAGTCTGCTTCAAATTAAGGTCTACATCTCGAAATTGACTCTCAAGGAAGACTTTCATCAAAGCTCTGTGACAAACGTGATGACTTCAACTTTCCCATGTTGTGTAGCAACATTCCGTCCGTTCCTGTTTATGGCGTCTTCGTATCACAGTTGATTCGTTACTCCAGAGCTTGCGGGAACGACATCGCTTTCCTTGGCAGAGCGTCACATTTGACACAGAAATTACCGACGCATGGTTATGTTGCTCAACGTTTGCTGTATTCGCTCAAGAAATTATTCGGTAGACACCGAGGACTCGTGGACAAAAATGGGATTGTATCTCTCAAATGAGTGCTGCTGTTTGTTTTGTCTTCATTTACCGGATTTGACACATTGAATTGAAAATTAGCAACACGTCGGGTGAGCTATAGCAAGCAGGAACCGTTTACTCTTCCAGAGCACCTGAGTTCACTTTTGTTACGACTGGAGTTCGCGTCGTTGATTTCCGTGCGGTTGATTTTGTGTTTCTTTATGTTGTTTTTGTTCGTGTTTACCGGTTTTGTCGTTGCGCTTTCGGACTATTGACACTCGATTGGTGCCTGTTTGCTTCGTAATACAGATAGACTGATCGATTACCATACAAGAGGCTCCCAAGAGCCTGAATCGCTCACCTGAACTACACAGATACATATATTTGTAGATATTATTGTGCTTAACCATATGCGATTTAAATTTCTGAAATATCTTGGTTAGTTTTCAAGATAGTGGGCTTAATTAGTGCAAAATTGAGCAAAAATAACGAAAAAGAACAATAACTCCCACATCAGCAGTCAGCAGGTAGATCTTAATATGCTGATCACTTTTGATTCTTGCACAATTTTGATATCTGAAACCATTTTAGAGTTATTAGTAAAATAATGCAATTTACCCCTATGTTCTATTTTTAACCATGGCGGCCATGTTTGTTTACGATTAAAAAATCTAAATTATAGAGTTGTAACATATAAGCAATTAAACAAGTGTGCCATGTTAAGATGCAGTTGGTCTTACCATGTCAGATAAGTTAATCTTTGAAATTCAGGGGAAAAGTAATGAAAAATGGTAAATTTTGACGCTTTATGGGCCATAACTCCTAAAAGAATTGGTCCTACAGCTTTGAGTTAATACATGAAATGTAGATCTGGATGTGTTCAATCATATGCAATTTGAATTTTAAAAATATCTTGTATAGTTTTCAAGATATAGGGCTAAACAAGTGCAAAATTTCGGGAAAAAAAACAGAAAAAGGACAATAACTCCTATGTCGATAGTTGGATCTTCTTGAAAATTTTAGAGCAGGTAGATCTTGAGATGCTGATCACTCTTGTTATCCATCAAAATTTTGATATCTGTAACTATTTTTGAGTAATTAGTAAAAAACTGCAATTCACCCCTATGTTCTATTTTCAGCAATGGCGGCCATTTTTTTACGAATCAAAAATTCGAACGATAGAATTGTAGCATTTATGCTATTAAACAACTGTGCCAAGTTTGGTTGAAGTTGGATGTATGGTGTCAGACAAGTTAATCTTTGAAATTCAGGGGAAAAGTAATGAAAAATTGTAAATTTTGACGCTTTAAGGATCATAACTCCTGAAAGAAATGGTTCTGCAGCTTTGAATTGTAACACGAAATGTAGATCTTGATGTGCTTAATCATATGCAATTTGAATTTTTAAAATATCTTGTACAGTTTTCAAGATATAGGGCTAAACAAGTGCAAAATTTTGAAAAAAAATCAAGAAAAAGGGCAATATCTCCTACATTGGTTGTTGGAACATCTTGAAAATTCAAGGGCATGTAGATCTTGAGGTGCTGAAAACTTGTACCCTACCAAAATTTTGATATCTTTAACCGTTTTGGAGTTATTTGCAAAAAAACCGCGATTTACCCCCTATGTTCTATTTTTAGCCATGGCGGCCATGTTTTTCAACGAATCAAAAATTCACACGCTAGTTTTATACTACCTATGCTAACAAACAACTGTGCCAAATTTAAAAGCCAATGAATTTATGGTGTTTGAGGAGTTAACCTTTGAAAAATGTTAACGACGACGGACGGGACGGACGCCAAGTGATGGCAATAGCTCAAATGTTCTTGGACGCAAAATTGGTGGTACAGGAGCGGGCTAACCTCGGGGAATTAAAACTCTACCATCAGCATTAATCTTTACGGGTGTTTGGTATTTGTAATTTAGAAATTTAAATGACAAGAAAGTTCCAGAGAGTACATTTTGCTACGCCTAAAGCGCGCTTTGTTGGAGGATTTTGTCCAAAAACTGTTCAGGGATTGGAAGAACGCGTTAGGTGATAAGCGAGGGCGACTTAAACTACATGCACAAAGTGAACGACATCAAAAGTCGTTGGAAAAGAGAGAAAATTTCTTGGCAGTATCGAATCAGGAGAAAAAATATGTTATTCCAAGTTTAAGTAGGGCTTATGATGATAAAATAACAAGAAATCGGGAATCCTTATTATCCATAATTTGCATAGTTATTACTTTAAGTATAAGAAACATCGCTTTAAGAGGAAACTGGAATAAAGAAATATCGAAAGAAGACGGAAATTTTCGTTACTTTATAAACTGGAAGGCCCAATTTGATAGCGTTTTTAAAGAACATATTTACAAAAATAATCCTTATGGTAAATATTTATCCCATTAGCGCAAAATGAGTTTATTGAATGTTGTGAAAAAAGAAATAAGTGGGAAATTATTGTTAGAAGCACAGAAACACCGGTTTTTAGTGTTATGACCGACGAATTTGCCGATTGTTCTAATCAGGCACAACTGTCTTTTTGTGCAAGGCATCTGTGATGAGAATACCTATCAAGTTACGGAAGAACCAGAGGTACCAATGGGGCATCCGAATGTCAAAAGTCCGAAAGGACAGAGACAAAACTAGTAAACACACACAAGAACGGGACAAAAACAGACAACATGTAAAACATTGAAACACAAAATAGCTGAATATCAATCAACAAGAACCAAGAGTGAACTCAGGTGCTCCGGAAGAGTAAGCAGTTTCTGCTTGCTATAGCACACCCGTCGCGTTGCCATTAGTCAATTCAGCGTGTCAAATCCGGTAAAGGTAGACGAAACAAAACCCTATGACAAATCAACATTTGCACTCATCTGAGAGATCGAAATCCCATATTTGCCTATAAGTGCGTGAAGTCTTCCGTAAAATTTATTGAGTGAAGACAGCAACCGAGGAGCAACATAACCCTGTGTGAGTAATTTTTGCGTCAGACGTGTCGCTCTGCTAAGAATTCGATGTAAGTCCCGCACGCTCTGGATTAACGAATCAATTGAGATACGTAAACTCCATAAGCTGGAGCGGACGGAATGTTGCTACACAAGAAGGGAAAGTTGACGATTGGAAAGTTGAAGTCATCACGTTTGTCACAGAGCCTTGTTGAAAGTCTTCCTTGAGAGTCAATTTCGAGATGTAGATCTTAATATGAAGCAGACTTCCTAGAATCCGTTGTGTCCTTTATCTCAAGCTCCGGGGGATATATGAGGTGGAGAAAGTCACCAAATCGAGAATTGTTTAGTGAAAGGACATCATCAATACAACGGAACATGAGGTTGAAAGAGAGAGCTAGTCTACGGTCTTTTTTGTCTAGAAGAGATTGTAAGAAGTCTGCTTCATATGAATGTAAAAACATATCAGCAAGCAAAGGTGCACAATTAGTGCCCATCGGAATCCCTATTGTTTGCTGAAAAACACGTCCACCAAACTGAACAATTATGTTGTCAATAAGAAAGTTGAGCATGTCGATTATTTGGTCAGAATTTCTTAAACTCATTGGTGACAAAGTAAGTCTAAGTATAATCGACTACTAGATACTTGTACCTGCGTTTTCCATTCTTTTTGAAAAAGCTGCGTTTAATCAGCTGTGCCAATCGCGATTTCAGTTCTTCATGTGGAATAGAAGTGTAAATTGTGGAGAAATCGAATGTTTTGATGCTGTTACAAGATGAAACTGATTTAGAGTTTAAAATCACCATCAGTTCTTTCGAATTCTTCAGGATCCACATTTGATTGACACAATTTCTAGAATAACAACACTCGTATTATTTCTGGAGGCCGGATTTTATTGCCGTAAGTATTGAAGTCAACAGAACTAAAAGTGGCTTAGTTGTACATTCGGATGACCCTGCAGTATGGATTTTTATGTAATTTAGAAATCCAATACAGGGATGGAATGACGGAAGATTTTGCGGCTTTATAGATCTTAAAACAACCAATGCAAAAAATATATCGAATTTAATTCTATCAAGCTTACGTGAATGGGTTTTGTTATGTCCAAGCATAGAGGACGCGGTTATGATGGTCGCTCAACAATGTGAGGCGAGGTGTCGGGCTATATCATGTGTTTTGGTTCAGGCAAGACTTCTAGTACAGCTCTGAACGAAGTAAGACAAAACAGCAATGAATCTTTCAGCCAGTTGTTCAAGCGAGCAGCATCCATTGCAGAAGGTAACGAAAGCAATGTATCCAAACCTCGTACATCTGGTAGACAAAGACATCGTGCAAACGCTGCCGCTGAAACCACTGAGGACCACTTCAGAGTTAATCTTTTTCTCCCTTTTATAGACCATGTTTTTTCTCGTTTAAACACTTGATTTCCAGAGGATTTGAAGACCCTTCATTATGTTTTTTTTGGAATGCCTCTTTACATTCATAAATTAGATGACAATATAATTCCAATCTTAATTCAGGAGTTAGTACAGCACAGATTTACCAAGCCCAGATGATTTCCCTCAGGTACAGTTTCTAAACCTACCACACTTGAATCAGCACTTCTGCAGGCTTCAGACCTCTTTCCAAATGCAAGGCGGATACTACAATATCTGTTGTGCATCCCTGTATGTTCATGTTGCTGTGAATGTTTTTTTTTCAGCTTTTAGACGGCTGAAAACGTGGAATCTTTCCTCAATGACAGAATCAAGACTCTGTGGTCTTTCTATGTATACATGTAGAAGTGATGAAGTGGGTGATATAAAGCGAATAGACGTAATAAAGCGATGGGATGCGACCAGACACTGAAAGATAATGTTGGCATTTGATAAAAAGTAACTAATCCGAGTGAGACCCAGTCTTGAGTGTATTTTCAAACTGACAGTCTAAACCATCTAGTTTGGACATGGTTCTGAATTTAACAAGTTAGTTTTGTGTTAATTTCTTATTTGATAAAAAAAAATCATATTCATATAGTACACTTTATTTAACTTGTATCACGAATAAACATCAGATAAAATCTAGCAGCAATGTAAATTCGCAGTGAAAAACTGCAATCATTTCACAATTCATGGTATAAGACCAGTGCATCATGTGTCTCCTAATGAAACTTTGCAACATCATTTTTTTTCTAAAAGTTATTTTGGTCCGTTTGTATGTCTATCTATCTCACTCTGGTTGCTGAATAAATAATTGTCTGTTTGATTTGTTTTTGGTGTAAAAACTTTGCAATACTAGTTCAGGAGATGATATGTTTCAAAGACTTAATTGGCTTTTTTTACATGGCACTTTATATTAAAATATTTCGTATCTGTACGTGATTTTTCTTTATATACTGACGGCCAAAATAAAGGATACACATTTGAATGCTCTCTGAAATAAGGTAAATAGTGCAAAGTAAAAAAAAATTGATAGAAACATTTTAGAATTGTTTTAAATCACCCGATACTTTAGAGAAAACATGTTGACGTGACTTTATTTCTAAACATCAGACATGCAAAGACGAAAGCAGGAAATTTTAAATTCACATTTTTTGAAGTGTATTTTTTTACTGACGGGAATGGGTATCTGAGTACCTTTCAGTAACTTTTTTCTGACAGCCAGGGTAGTGAAGATTGGAACTGTTGAAATTTTCTATTGATTTGAGCAATCACTTCCGGTTGCAAGAACAGCCTTAGGAAATCACAGTTTCGATTTCAACCGGAAACAACCTTGATTCCGGTGAAAATTTTTGTCTTACTAACGATAACGTGAACTGCGCCTAAATTTGTGGAAAAAAACCTTGTGCAATTCTGAAACTTCCAAACACAATGAACCCTTCATTTGACCTTTCCGTTAAAAATCATTAAATTTTTAATACGAAATTTTGATTTTTACGGTTTTTTTCAGATTCAAAATGACGGTTTATCTCTTCATCAAGATTCCTGATTTTTTCACGCCAAACCTTTTCACGGACAAGTTTTATTAGGATAAATCAACGAAATTATGACAAATAATAAAAAATTGATTAAACACATTTTTTCTATGTGAATCATTTCTTTTTTCCGTCAGTTTATTTATATGATAAATTCTATAAAAAAAACACTCACTAAAACTTTACTGATTGTACCATTGCTCATTTTACCCGTATTTCCTGCTTTCGTCTTTGCATGTCTGATGTTTAGAAATAAAGTCACGTCAACATGTTTTCTCTAAGTATCGGGTGATTTAAAACAATTCTAAAATGTTTCTATCAATTTTTTTTTACTTTGCACTATTTACCTTATTTTACCCGTACCGGTACTGTTTTTTGGTTCCCCAGTTTGGTATTTTTGGTTATACTGTTCTATGCTCTTCATATTCATACAGTGTTTGGCATTTTCAATATTTTTGGTAGAGCGCCTCTGATGAGTCTTAAATAGACGAAACGCGCGTCAGGCGTAGCAAAATTTATTGTCTGGAACTTTGTTGTCATTTGTATTTCATAACAAAAAAACCTGAAACCATCAAAAGGTGAAAATTCGACCACCTACATATATTTTCCATTAGCGTTTCATGTTCATTTAAGGGAGCATACGCTTGATTTTTATTGAGGCTATGGAGATATCCTTTGACCTGCTTTTTTAGCTCACCTGGACCAAAGGTCCATATGAGCTGTTGCCATCACTTGGTCTCCGTCGTCGTCTGTAAGCAATTTTTATCAAAAATCTTTTCTGAAACTACTGAACAGAATTTAATGAAACTTGGTATGAATGATCCTTAGGGTGTCTTGCACAAAACTTGTGTTTCGATTCTTGATCCGTCAAAAACATGGCTTCCGTTACTAAAAATAGACTAGGGGGTCAAACTGTTTTTCCTTGTTTATGAAAAAGTATAAGAGACAGGTGAAATGTGTTGCCAGCCTACTGCTTCAGCATAAAATGTTCTACAAAAGTCTCTATTTGGTCGAAGTTGTCAGATGATCCCTTATAGGGGTTACAGTCCCTTGAAGGTGAAAAATAGCGGGGTTTTTTTCATGTTTTTGGCTTATACATTGAAAACTATTGCAAATAGAGAAAAGCTATTGCTTGCTTAAATGTTGAGCTTATTCAGCTCTACAAAAGTCTTCATAGGGTCGAAGTTGTCAGATGAACCCTTATAGGGGTTAGAGCCCCTGAAATAAGTTTTTTTCATGTTTTTGGCTTATAGAATGAAAACTAATTTAGATAGACAAAAGCTGTTGCTTGGTTAAATGTTCAACTCATTTAGCTCTACCAAAGTCTTCATAAGGTTGAAGTTGTCAGATGACCCCTTATAGTGTTTATGGGCTCCTAAATGCGAAACATAGTGTTTAAGCCTATAGAATGAAAGCTATTTTAGATAGAGAAAAGCTTTTGCTTGCTTAGATAATCAGCTCATTTAGCTCTACATAAGCCTTCATAGGGACAAAGTTGTCAGATGACCTCTTTTAGGGATAACAGCCCCTAAATGAACGTGTTTTCATGTTTTTGGCCTATAGAATGCAAAATATAGCAGAATGAGATTGCTTGTTTCAATGTTTAGTTCATTAAGCTCTTAAAAAGTCTCCATAGAGTCAATGTTGCCAGATGAACCTTTAAAGGGGTAACGAAATGCCCTTAAAATAACATTTTACATGTTTTTTGCCTACAGAATGAAAACTATAGCTGAAAGAGAAAAGCTGTTGCTTGCTTATTTAGCTCTTTCAAAGTTTCCATAGGGTCGAACTTGTCAGATGACCCCTAATAGGGGATACACCTTAAAGGTGAACACTCTTCATAGGGGTTACGGTCCATTAAAGGTAAAAAAATGTTTTTTGCTTTAAGAATGAAAACTATTGTACATAGAGAAAAGCTATTTCCTGCTTAAACATCCAGCTCAATAAGCTTTAACAAAGTCTTCATAGGGTCGTAATTGTCAGATGACCCCTTAAAGGGGTTATGGCCCTCTAAAGGTAAAAATAGTGGGATTTTTTTGCAAATAGAATGAAAACTATTGCAGATAGAGAAAAGCTTTTTCTTGCTTAAACATTCAGCTCATTTAGCACTACAAAAGTCTTCATAGGGTTGACATCAAGACCAGGTGAGCGATTCAGGCTCATGGGAGCCTCTTGATTTATGTCGGAAAAAGCTGAGTCTGGATTTTTTAAAGCTACTATTAATTTTTCAGCTAAAAGAACCCTTCTGCCTTTTTTCTAATGCATTCAAAGCACTAAACAACCTGCCTTTTAATTTCTGGATTTTTGCCATCCTGCTTTTTTTATTTCAAATTTTACTAAAGCACCCCCGCCCCCCCCCCCCCCCCCCCAAAAAAGATCAAATAGTCGCTCCCTTATATACTCCTATCCATACTGTTTTTTTTTCGATTTTGCATACCATAAAAATGAAAATTCACCCCCATATAATTCCCATTATCATTTGATGCTCATTTTATCATCTGCTTAATGTCCATCGCCAACATATAACGTATTCAGTTTTCCCTAACAGAACATTAAACATATAAAAAAATCAAAACAAACAAAATGATAATAAAATAAGATAAAGTACACGGAGTTATTTTGGTTGTACAATGTTTGAATCTTTCCGTCATTAATAGTTCTAGTATGTAATCCTAAACATGTATTGATAGTTAGTTAGTTAGTTATTGCTTTACTCCCAAGCAGCGCGATTTCGGCTATATCAGGGAGATGAACATGAAAGTGGTGATACAATGAACATGAAATGATGATGAAGTGGGAGAAATGGGGACACAAGGCCAATCGGGTAGGAGAGTTTTGACTGCCACTGGAAAAAAGAGTGATGGGTAGGGACGGGAAATTTAGTCTCCTGCATGGGGATCCTACGTGTCCTACTCTTACCGAGACCTGCAGCAGTGTTCTTTAACGTGAGAGGAACGTGACATTCTTCCCAACACGGTGCACCACTATGATTTGCGGTCAGGTTTTCCGCATTATCGCCTGACGACCCCGCATCTCTCGATGTCAGGGCTGCCCCATTCAACCACCTGGGGCACACATCCCAGTCGCTTTGTGGGCAAAGCGGCCTGACCCCGATGTCAGGTTTCTGAGCGCTCTTTAGTGGACTTTTACCGACAAGCTTAGCGCTGCTGTGGGCCTATTCGCCTCCCGGGTCCCGCACGGGATAACAAGCATTGAGCATGTGTGACAACTTATAAGCTCCGAAAAGGAAACGGTCTTCGGAATTTGTTATTTTCACAAAAATCGGCAATTGTTATAGAAAATGGTGGTTTTAAAGTCAAATTCTTGAGAAAAGAAACACCAATTGTATAAGTCATATTTCAAATATTTTTTTCATTTTCTATGGTTTCTGAGGTTAAGTGGCTCAAAGAATTCAGTCTCTTAATTTGGTATTACAGATATACCAAAACGGGAAGTGTATGAGTTATTTCTTTAGAAATATTTTCAAAAGTAACGAAAATTCAAAAATATAAGCAAAACTTAAAATCGATGGCACTGACCCTTAGCTGGTCTGAAAAGGCAAAGACAAATCCGTTAATATACGACAGAGAACAACCAAAAACCACAACACATGTAAAAGAGAACTTAACTGTAGAACTTTACTGTTATTGGTATGGCGAATAAAGACATAATTCTGAAATGAAAACTAAAACAGATTTTTTTCATGACAGGTAAAATAAAAGTGCATTAAAAAAAGCAAAACCAGAACAACATTTGTCGTAAGCTTGTTACGAAACTTCAATTCGTGTAAAAAGAAAGGAAAATAACACAAATGACTAAAAACTAATATATTTAAACGAATGAAACGGAAGAGTCAAGATACAATCAATCAAGTTTTCCACATTATGAGTTTCTGTATGTAAGATGTCACATCCATGCATTTTTTCTCATGGAGTTGGTTTTCTTTTCCTCCTTCTTTCTCCTCAAACTACAAATTAAGAGCTAAGCATTAGAGTAATTTGTATACTTGTTGCATTAAAGTATATATTTTTGGTACGTTCTCAAATGTATAAAGTAAAGATTGAAAATAAAACGAACACTTCAGTTAAGTGATGATTAAGAATAATGGAATAAAAGATACGAAACAATCGTCATGTGATTTTTCTATCTTGTATATTCTATATTTTTTACTCTTTATTCTATACTTTTCAATATCTCAACTAACTGGACGTATCATGTATATGTAACAAAGAATATGAATAAACGTGTCAAAAATCTAAATTACAACTTGTTTGTAGTAGTAAAAACATTTATGAATATTTGTTTTCTGTTATATAAGTTATCTTACCATGATGGAACAAAGAAATAACAACAACAAGCTAAAAGCAGCGCAAGCAGTAATCCAGCAGCTATTGTCAAAATTGACCAGGTCTTCACTGTAAGTTAAAAGAAACAATTGCTCACATCTTAAATTGGTAATTCTTGAGATACGTACTTTAGTTTTTTTTTCAAATTACTCAAAAAACATAAATGTTTGGTGCACCATAGTCATGATTTTGTCAAAACATACAGATTAATACATAGGATATCAATGCTGCCTGATTATAATCATAAGACCATGTCAAAAATGTAGAAGGGTCAAAGGGATAAACATTAGTTCAACATGGGAATACTGAAGTATAAAACTTTTTATTTAATACTTTCAATTGCATCTTGTAAGCACGGGTTATTGCCAGTTAGTATGATTAACACTAGAAAACTGATGACGATTCAAACTTAAAAAAGAAGTTTGTTGTCTGCCATTTTCTCTCATTGTCCCTTTTTAAAATTACACCTTTAATTTTATTGGACTGTCTCCAGATTTCACACGTAAACCATACGTAAATATCCATCAGGTTTATATCGCCATCATTAATTTGTTATTATATTTGACATTCGGTTTGTGCGGGTTTTTTTCCATCAGACCGGAAGTATACGTGTGACAACTAACAAATCGCTAATTGGTCTGGTTTATTGTTTTTTTATCATTATAGACACAAAAAGGTTGAATTATAAAATTAAACGTTTTTGTCACAGCTATAGTGATGTTTAAAGAATTTATTGACTTGCCTTTAATACTTATGACTTTTTTTTATTTTCAGCATTTAAGTAAGTACGTGAAAAATTCCTTAATAAACTGTAATGAAAATTTGAAAAATCCCTTTCTTTGCATGTCTGTATAATGCCAGGAATATTAGCAGTTGTGGTCGGCTATTGTCTTGAGACATAAGTAATGTCTGTTCTTAATTTATGTTGTTGTCTTGTATAGGTCGTCTTTAGGAAATATTGTTGTTAAAGGTTTGTGCAGTTGTTTTCTTACATGGTATAAACGAACAATGTGTTTATTGCAATCTTATTATGCTACAATGTATGTATATAAGAAATGAAAATAACATCAGATAGATAAACGATTTCAAGTTTGAAAATTAATAGTTTGTGTCTTCAAAATGCATCTTTCGATGAATAACGTCAAGTAAAACACAAAAACGTAAAGAACTAGAAAATCAGTAGTATCTTTAGTGGCCGCTATTAGCGTTTATTATATAGATATAGGTGAAATATCGTGATTTCCGAGTTAAATAAATTTCTAGATTTTCACAGAGTTAATTACAGGATTTATCTAACTCGCGTGCGAATTTATCTAACCCTCGTGAAGTTTCCCGCGAAAAATACATAGATTAGTGCGCAATACACAATTCATCAATCAATAACTTCTTATGTTTTCATTATTTTGAGGTGACGAAACACTATTTATCCAATTTAATGACACTGTTAAACTTGAATTCTTATAGTATAACTAATGAGGGGTGGCGAATATCAATTTTAATGTCACTCGTGTCGAATAACGCTAGGGGATTCAAATCATGCGCGGCAAGTTCCGCGCACTTGTTGAATCCTGGCGTTATTCGAGACTCGATATTCGCCACCCCTCATTAGTTATACTATAAGAATTCAAGTTTAACAGTGTCATTAAATTGGATAAATAGTGTTTTGAACTTGAATTGACGACATGTTGGTCTACTCTCCCGTAAGTGCCCGTTTAAGATCAGGTGGCGTTGTGGGGCAGTTGTTGAGCATCCGTCCTAATTCATCATAGCACGTCTTTTGGTGTCAACGAAAACCATGGTAAAACAAAGTGTTAATTGTTTTAAAACTAAAACTGAGTAGACTGTCTCATGGTGTGTGGACGGGCATTACCCTGTTTATAGACCCTATAGTCTGGATGATTTTGAAACATTTGTTGGAAATGAGCTGTTAAAATGTAATCTCTGTACTTCTGTGCATTAAGGTTGTTGTAACGAAAGTCCAAAATAGAGCGATAATGAAACGACAGTGATACCTACATGACCACTCTTTCGCCACCACAACAAAATTCATGTTCACCCGACGGTGCAAACCGTTCGTGACGTCTGCTCCAAATGTGTATGCGACCACAGACAATGAAAACGACATCATGAGCGTGACGTGTCCAGGGAAGATGACGTCGTACCCATTCCATTTTTTTACGTTATGACGATAGGTTTAAGCCTTTCAAAGCAGGGTGAGCATTAAGTTATTTTCACGCAGAAGTCTACGATCAGTTTGACAGAACATCCTTTGTTTTTTGTGCCTAAGGGTTCCCTGGCAGAATGTGTAGCAGTCTGGACGCAATTTCTGAGATGTTGTCGAATGAACTTGTCTTGATGTTGCGTTATTTTGTTTATCCAAAACAAGAGTTGTTATTAAAAGTGTTGGTTTTGTAGGACAATGGTATATGTACTGTGGTGACAGTTAAAAAGATTTGAACCAATCGGCGTTGAGAGTCCGGCAAGATAGGCATCTCAGAGAATTTGTCCGTTTCAATATAAGTAAAAATTTTAGATATTCCCTTTGCAGCAAACGTTCTCATACTCACCAAAACAAAATTGAATTTTCGTAAAGTGAGTTTGTCACGTGCATGATTCATGTTTGTTTTTTTTAACTCTGTGGTTTTTTTTTTTTTTTTTTTTTTTTTTTTTTGTTTTTTTTACGGTCGGTCAATAAATTTAGCAAGTACATAATCTTAAAAGGGAACTGATTACATGATAAGATAAACAATACCAACTTTTATTGCAGGTTGGGCCTGTGTACAAAAAGTTGCATTCACACTCAAATGAATTCAGTTGGTCTATGCATTTTCCATGCATACACTGATCTTTTTCGCATTCATTTATCTCTAAAACGAAAAAGTTTATAATTTGTTACAAGTCGTCTGAAATTAATTTGTTAGGGTTTGAATCTTTTTATTCATGAATATGATCAAAGTTTAAATTTAAAGAAGATGATAATTAGTGAGTTTGATATCTTTGTAATGTTTTAACACCAGAAACTAATACATACATTTTTAGCTCACCTGGACCGATGGTCCATGTGAGCTTTTATCAACACTTGGCGTCCGTCGTCGTCGTCGTCGTCGTCTGTCGTCGTCTGTAAACAATTTTTAAAACGTTAATTTGTCCGACAACATAAGTCCAATTGCAACCAAACTTGGTACAGTTGTTTAGTAGCATCATGTGTACAAAATTATCGTTCGGATTTTTGATTCGTAAAAAAACATGGCCGCCATGGCTAAAAATAGAACATAGGGGTCATTACAGTGTTCTGCAAATAACTCAAAAACGGTAACAAATATCAAAATTCTGGCGAAAGTAAAAGTGATCAGCACCTCAAGATATACCTGCCCAGAAATTTTCTAAAAGATCCAACAACGGATGTAGGAGTTATGGCCTTTTTTTCTGGATTTTTTTTTAATAATTTTGCACTTATTTAGCCCTATATCTAAAAAACTATACAAGATATTTAAAAAATTCAAATTGCCTATGATTAAGCACATCAAGATCTACATTTCATGTAATTAGGTCAAAGCTGTAGGACCATTCCTTTTAGGAGTTATAGCCCTTAAAACGTCAAATTTTCCCATTTTTCATTACTTTTCCCCTGAATTTCAAAGATTAATTTGTCTGACACCATAAGACCAACTGCATTTAAACTTGGTACACTTGTATAATAGCATATATGCTACAATTCTGATTTTTCTGATTTTAAATTCGTCAAAAAACATGGCCGCCATGGCTAAATATAGAATATAGGGGTAACTTGTAGTTTTTTGCTAATAACTCAAAAATGGTTACAGATATCAAGATTGTGCAAGGATCAAAAGTGATCAGCATATTAAGATCTACCTGTCCTGAAATTTTTAAAAAGATCTAACTGCTGATGTGGGAGTTATTGCCCTTTTTGAAATTTTTTTTTCAAAATTTTGCACTGATTTAGCCTTATAGCTTGAAAACTATACAAGATATTTCAAAAATTTAAATTGCTTATGAATAAGGACAATAATATCTACAAAATATGTGTATCTGTGTAGCTCGGGTGAGCGATTCAGGCTCCTGGGAGTCTCTTGTTTAATTTAACATTATGCTTTTGCCATTGCTTATATTAAATATTGTATTCATAGTTGTGTTGTCTTTCTGTCTATTTTATGTTATTGCCTTTTCATTAAGAAATATTACATGAAATGGGCTGCAGTTTCAAAGCTTTGATTTTACCTTTTTGGCAATTTGTTCCTTCATATCCCGGATAACAATTGCAATAGTATCCGTTAGTAATCGGAATACATCTTCCACTTACACACGGCATTTGTAAACATTGGCCAATGTCCTGTTTATTCTGGTTGACTGAAAAAAAATACCAAACATGCCTTTTACCTAGTGTTTAATTAAAAAAGCACAGCAACTACCTAAACAATGCACATTACTGTTTTTTTTTTCATTTCTGAATCGGCATGAAAAATCTTCACCAAGTGCATTGAAAAAGTAAAAAGCTTAGAATACGTGTAAGTATTCTCTATTGCTGTATTTCTTTACCCATCTAGGTGTATGCCCTGTTTTATATCATTTTAATTTGATAATTATAGATTCCAATATTATGGTTTTATTATTTTTCGTGGGTTTTGAGGGTTGCATTCAACCGACAGGCGTATATTAAACGCTAGTTCCTCCAAGGAACATCTTCAAAGCACGAAATTAAAAATTCAACGAGATGTCTTTTTTGGTAGCCATGAAAATTCATACCCATGAAAATGAATAAATCCAAAGTTTTAACAATCAGTTATTTAGTGTCAATAATTTAAAATAATTCCTAAAACATTTCTTAAATTTATTCCGGATAATTAGTAAATAACAAACTAGGATGATCCTTCTGACATGTTTAAGAAGAAAAAGACAAAAATGCAAAGGCATAAAAGATAAAGTAAAATGCTCTTGATTCTTGTACATTCATAAATTTAATCGAGGTCAAATGATTTACTGGTTAAAACAATCTACGAAGACAACGAACGTTCAACTCTTGTCTTGGTAATTTCGACACCTTTGTAAATTTAGACACGTGAAACGAAGCTATAAAATGATGATGTGTCCGTTTAAGGTAGTTTGAATTCAATTTGAAGGAACTGCTTCAGAAGCTAGGATTCTGCGAACTAGAGTTACCTTGGATGTGTTGTGGATAAGGTGCAGTTTGCATTAGCACTGAGTACTTAGAGGTTGTTCCACCAAATGTCAAGTAATAGGGCATTGAATTTGAAACTGTTGGGTTGGACGTGAACCAAATTTTCAATGGAACTTGAGTTGAAGAGGGATGTTTGATTGGTGTTCTTTTGATTTGGTATGTTGTTTGCGGGGGTACGGTAGTCCTTTTCAGGGCGGAAGGCGATGTCGTTGTCGGTGAGGTTGTAGGTTTCTGTGAAGTCGCTGAAGCAATTGACAAAGACTTAATTGTAGGAGGTCTAAGAGTTGTCGTCGTTACTGTCGAAGATTTAGTTCTTAAAGCTGTCGTCGTTTGCATGGGTGAAGGGTGTCTAGAAGATATCGTTGTAATTGTTGACGTAGCTGTCGACATTCGAGATGCCACTTTGACGCTTGATGAAGACGAAACTGTTTCTGTACTTCCATCAAGCGTTACAATCTGTGTTAGTCCTTCCGATGTTGTTTTTGTGTTTTTCTCAGTGCTCACTGTTGATATATAAGTTGTTAGCGGAGGACAACGTGTGGTGTTATCTGGAGTATCTACAACCATAACGTCATCTTTAGTACTTTAGCCCCTCAAAGCCTTCTTTTTTTATCAAAATGAAGCTTGAAAATCAAATATATATGGTAAAAAAATGATATACTAGTATATCCATTTCAGTGAAAATACATATATACATATTAGAATATTAGAAGAAAAAAAACTAATAGCTGACTGCAGTTCTTTGTGAATGAAATAAAGCAATGGAGAGCAAATGAACATTAATTTTAATGGCTTTATTCGTCAAAAGTCGAGAACTTTTACTTAAGATTTCTAATATTTCAACATACAGATTTTAGCGACGAAGTCCCCGCGAGAGCGGAGAGCTCTACGGCAAGTTCCCGCGAAGAATTTGCCTAATGCTGATCTTGATTTTTTTTCGTCCGGATATGCTTCTCACAGTTGATATAGGTCGGTGTGAATTTGAAAATAACTACCAATTTTGCTAGTCGCCTTCCAAAAATTATCTGTGTAAGGACAAACAAAAGGGAAAATTTTCTTACGACGATGAGTTATTTCATCTTTTAAGTCAACAAATTTTATTCATTCTTCGCCCAATGCACGTCGTCCCAAACGTAACATTCTAGAAAATGAACTAATCAAAATATAAATAACATTTGATCTTATTTGACTCCTTCGATTCAAATCAAACTTTTATTCGTTCGTGAAGAAAGACTAAGACGCTAAAATTTACTAACATTGTGTCAACGGTTAACATTTGTATCAAACGTATCCACGTCTTTTCCAAGGAAGCCTAACCGTTTATCGAGGCATTGTGTCCGTTACGTGTTTCTACCATAGGTTAACATTACGGTTTTGTCCGTTATATGTTGCACGAGGCAGTCCGTTAAGTAGTTTTATTTAAAAAAATAATTTATTTTTTTACGAAATTAAATCTGAGGCTAATATATAGTAAATAAGTGAAACTTGTGATAAATGTGTCCAAATGGTTTTCATCCACAAAAAAAAACTTCCCGTAAAAACCATTTTGATTTGATATGACAATTCTTTGCAAAACGAAAAGGCGGGGACCTACCCTCTGCAAAAATGTATCCTTATAATGACGAAAAATGCATTAAAATACGTTATTTTCGTCCTTGAAACATTTTTTGTAGTAAGTCTTGTGCTACTTGCACAATAAAAATCATAAGAGAAGAATTTTCTGGACCAAAATATTAATATTGGGACAAAAATGCCAAAATTGGTATTACTTTGAGAAACATGGCCCGTTAAGAGGCACGTGACACTTTTAAGGTCCGTTTATGATGCATGTCTCACATTTTGAAAATGTAGGTCTGATGGCAATAAACCTTAATATAGCGAATCCCAATTATTAAAATTGGCAAAATCGGTGATATCTTTGTCAGAAGATTGTATTGATTGGTTTCCCAGAATTATTGTATTATTTTTAATATAATTTGCCGTGAAATAGAATTTTGCCGAGTGATCAAAACTGTTTCGTTGCCTTGAACGGATATTGCATGAGAGTTGTAGTTGTTGATGCTCAAAATCGTAAATTGTCGCAGAAAAGAAGAAAGCATATGTTCTGAAAGTCGAAGATTTTGTTTGCCACGAGTCGAAAAATGTTAAGAGGTATGCTGAAAAAGCCATTGATCTGCAATTGGAGTATCACTTCAGGCAGTAGTGAGTGTATTTCTTGGACGTCAGTTTGTATGTGTGGAGTTTTGAAAATTTCGTCCGTTTCAGAACGGTCTAAAGTTCCAGAAAATGTGTCTGTGGTACAAATCCCTTCATATTTAGATATTTTTCTTTCATATTTTTTATTTCCATAGTTTTTGCTCTTTTTTCTTTTCATTGCCTAAAATAAATAACCAAAACAGTCTGTATTGAACTGTTTTCATTATGTTTATTAATAATAAGTAGCTTATTGCTTCTTTAATATATGATATACACATGTATTGTATGTTTTCAATACCGTTGTTTCGTAGAATGATCTAGAATGGTGTTACATGTAAAACCTTTTGACAACAATGGTTCATTTTTTGACGTGCATTTTCAAATGCATGTATTTTAGTTTCGATAAATCCACATGAAATTTGTCTTTTCTTCTGTATACTAGCGTTCAGTCCTTATAGTAAAATTATGATATGTCATATCAAACAAAACTATTTTAATCTTCTATCTATTAATGATATTTAACGGACATAATATTTTGTCACTTAACAGACCAACTTAACGGACAAAATAATATGTCATCAGACCTTAACGGACCATTTTTTATAACTTTTCCCCTATTACAAAATTATCATATAACATAGAGAATTGAAAATTAAACAGAATGTTGATACATTATTGTACTTTCTATGGATATCAACCAAAACATATGTTTTGTTATATAAAAAGAGAAATTGATAAAAGTGAGGTTAACATGTTTACATTTGCGACCTTTAAAATACTAAGGAGCCACACGCCTTTTCATTTTATGAAGTTTTATAGAACTCTTTTTACACAAATGCAAATAGTATCGAACAGTCATTCATTTTCATTTTGACAGATGTAATTTTTATAAATCTAACATGCGTATTAAATATGATATAACAAATTAACTACTGACCTTCAGTGTTTTTTTCTCAATTATACCTGGTTAACGGACTGTCACGGCGACTTTAACGGACCACAAAAACCGTGAAACACCTTTTAACGGACCATATTTCTCAATAAACGGTTAGGCCTCCTTTTTTTCGGGAATGGGGTCCTTTAGATTTTTTATTCTGAATTTTAAACAAATTTATTCCTCAATTGAGACGCCAAACTCCGTCATAAGAGCGAAAAGAGGATCCATATGTGCTGTCTCATGTTGTATGGGGGAAGCCCTTTTCAACTTTATTCAAATTATAAAACTGATCAACTGCATTTGTGCTGTGCTCGCATTTAGGCATTGCCTTTTATATATTAAAATTGCTTCATATACAATTTCTATATTTTTTTATTTTGCACTAGTAGCTGGAGTTGACATCCTTTATCATCTCTATTTCGTTACAAATAATTCCTTTTGTAACATCTGGTTATCTACCTATAAGTTTTAGTTTCAATGCTAAAGGCAAGAGGTTTACTGGTACTCACTTCGGCATTTATTTTTACTTACAAGTCTCACAGATATCTCCAGAGTAACAAGTCATACAGCGACACGTAAAGTTACTTTGTCTCATATAACAGCGACCTCGATTAAGGCATGGGTTACTTACGCATCTATTGACTGGAAAGAGAAAGTACATATTTATGGTTAAGATTCATTTTCAACAGAACCAATTTTAAAAAGACAAAATCACTGTTACTTGCATGTAGCTAAGGTTTACTTTCATCGGCACTTGTGGTCCAATGTTGATTTTATGCTGTTAAGCATCACCTTACACAAGTGTCCATTTTTATTTCATATTTTACTTCAGTACAATATCCTTTACATACTTTAATTCTGCTATATATACAGTCAGGGGACCAACTTGTACAAGTCAGAATGATCAGATTCAATCTTACTTGTACAAGTCAGATTAAACAAACTAGAGTTATCTTCTCCTTATTTTTAGAAATTTCAATCTGACTTCTACGAGTAGAATATACTAGAATGTCTTTTTATCAAAGTCTCTTATCCAGAGATATTCTCTATGGTTAAATTCCTTTTCTATATACTGAGATCTGTTTATAAATCTTACAAAATAGTCATGGGTTTGTAATTTAGATTTTTTGTTTTTATATCATTCTTACTTGTACAAGTCAGAATCAAAATTTTACTGCCCTCCTTTGGCAGTAAATTTCTCTACTTTGGCGGTCGTGAACACCATGGTCTTTAATTATGCTTAAATCATTAAATAACAATTATTTATCTAGTATAAACCACATTGGTGTTCAAAACCGTGGATATAAATGACAGTCTTAGATAATTAGCTATGAAATTCTTTGATGATAATTGAAACTTTACAGTCAATCTGTTTCCTATTTGCTCACGATTCTTTCATCCTAAATGCAGGATGTCATTGTTGACCTTGTGAAATAATTTGAATAAGATTTATTGGTTTTGAGAAATGTTATTTCAAAAACATTGAATATTGGAGCAAATTTAATAGAAACAATTCTTACTCTAACAAGTCAGATTCATTCTGACCCATAGAAGTCAGAATTGGATCTGACTCTACAGAGTAAGAAACCATAAATACAATCTTACTGGTACAAGTAAGATCTATTCTGACTTCTACAAGTTGGTCCCCTGACTGATATAGGTGATGCAGAATGAATATACACAAGAGCTTGACATCCAACAATTTTATATTTGTTGATAATCTACAACTTGTTTATTGACCTAACATTAATGTTTTTGTTGTTGTTTATTAAACTTATCTCAAGTAACTTCCGCTTTTTTATAAAGTTTCAGACCAATTGAAAAGTACCGTTTTTAGTACATTTGTCACAATCACATGCAACATATCTTCTTTCCGAAACGAATTTTGTCACATAAAATGGTAGCTTAACATCACATCATTTTATAAAACCATTTTCGCAACCATTACATACCATTACCATTACATTATATGCAACCATAGTATTAAGTTCTATATTGTTCTTTAGGTTATAAGAATGTCGCTGAATTATTTTTTGGTCCCGTGCGGGGCCCGGGAGGCGAATAGGCCCGCAGCAGCGTTAAGCTTGTCGGTAAAAGTCCAATAAAGAGCGCTCAGAAACCTTACATCGGGGTCAGGCCGCTTTGCCCACAAAGCGACTGGGACGTGTGCCCCAGGTGGTTGAATGGGGCAGCCCTGACATCGAGAGATGCGGGGTCGTCAGGCGATAATGCGGAAAACCTGACCGCAAACCATAGTGGTGCACCGTGTTGGGAAAAATGTCACGTTCCTCGCACGTTAAAGAACCCTGCTGTAGGTCTCGGTAAGAGTAGGACCCGTAGGATCCCCATGCAGGAGGCTAAATTCCCCGTCCCTACCCATCACTCCATTTTCCAGTGGCAGTCAAAACTCTCCTACCCTATTTCCTCCACTTCATCATCATTTCATGCTTATTGTATTAACAATTTCTTGTTCATCTCCCCGATATAGCCGAAATCGTGCTGCTTGGGAGTAAAGCAATAACTAACTAACTAACTGAATTATTTTTTGAGGAAAAAGTCACAGGTAGTAATGTGTCATATCGTATAATGTTTGTTAAAGGGATTTTGTCATGGTATGGTAAAGGGAGGTCATGGTTTGTCCCAAGGATTTTTTTTCTAAATTTTATAAAAATACTTAAATTTTAGAATCAAATCGTGTGGAGAGCTGAAAGGAATGAACATGACAACAAAGGTTTTTTTTTTTGTTTTAACTTTAAATCTGCTTAGTTGCGCTTATTAACCAAATTAAAATTTTGTCATGGTTTGGCAAAGGGAACAGAAAATTGTCATGGTTCATACCATTATGTCATGGTTTATCAAATTTTCTTAAGTTAGGAGATCGTGCAAAATATTAGGTTTTTTCTGCTGCTCTTTGTGTGTGTGTGTTCTGTCTTTCTTAATACACATCTTTACCCCTGCTACCAAAATATACGATACTCGTTTCTTGGAATTTATAAAGCGAAACTTTCAGTATTTGCATACAACAAATAAATTGTTTTAATTATTTATATCATTTAAACTTTTGCCGTTATTTAACTTTTGCTATAGACCGCA
Source organism: Arcuatula senhousia (assembly GCA_963971305.1). Lineage (NCBI taxonomy): Eukaryota > Metazoa > Mollusca > Bivalvia > Mytilida > Mytilidae > Arcuatula > Arcuatula senhousia. Next base: position 22,583,637 of record OZ020303.1, on the reverse strand, counting down.
ACTTAGCCAACAACATATATTTACCATAAACATCTACAAGCTATATCCCTTAATGATGATATATGAAAAATCATTATGACTAGAACGAACGTTTCTGTGATGCAACAAACACCACCGTTGCACTGAATACTAGTATTATGGATAGAACAACATATACTTGAGATGGAAGAATATGTCCCCTTTGCACTAGTTCTTTTGGTGATGAATATCATTTAATTCATGGAAAGTATTGATAGAGAGTTCTTAGTTTATATATAAGCGACAATAAGCAAAATTCTGCATTAATTAAACCCAGTCAATGTTTTCCTGATACCTTTGTATCTATTTTGACTAAGAGTTTCCATATTAGAATCCATATCAGTTCTCGAGTGATGTTATTGTCTCTGCTTATGCCTCCATCTTAAATGGGAGTCTCAAAATTATATGAAACCTGATATGGAAAACTCTGTAAAATAATCTTTATCTCATGATTACTAAAACTAGTCTTATGAATGGCATACAAACATTGAAATTATAAAGAATATCTCCAGTGGCATACGTTATTATGGTTACATATATATGTGACCGGTTTAAGGTATAAAACATGACTTTTTGCTCATATGATTTTTAAGATTTAAAAAATCATTTTTAAATACCCCTTGACCAAACCATGACCACCTTACACGAAACCATGACGTCCCTTGTACAAACTATGACAAGTAAAAATCTGTATTTTTGCGATGTATGCTTTGTAAGCGCTTCATTACACTGAAAAATGTGTAAAAAGGTTGTATGCATAGTGAAAGGTTGTTATGGGGCAAAATTTGGCCTTTACTTATGCTTGAAACATAAAATGATGTTATTTTATCAATTGAGCAAAACTATTTTTCCTGGATGATTAAGCGAATATATTTCATTATATACATGTGCCATATTTTAGTATAAATACACCCTACATTTTAAATGCCCGAAAAAGTCTTTTGGGTCCGGTCAGATTATGGTTTTATTTTTGCAGACGACATTATGCAAATTTCCCTTGTACAAACCATGACGCTCTCGACTAAACCATGACAAAATCCCTTTACCAAACATTATACGATATGACACATTTATACTACCCGTGAAAGTGGACTTGGTAATGTGGGTACGCTGAGTAAGTACTGGTTACCGCCCCCTCGTTTTTCATCATCTTACACTTACTGAATTCACAATGAGTCCCATAGTAACCTGACTCACACCTGCATCCAGGTCCATTGAGATATAGTCGGAGACGGTAGTTATATGTTCTTCTATTATAGCAAGTTCCATTATTTTGACAGTCAAAAGTGTCGCAGTAATCTACAATTAGAGAAAATCGGATAAAGAACATTAAGACGTATACCAGGGAGAAGTACGAATAAGATCAATGCAATAAAAAACAGAAAGATACCACTGGGATATTCAAATTTCAAAAGTCTCAAAGGACAAAGACAAAACCAGTTAACAAGGCCGATAACAACACGAATGAACGATAAAAATAAAAAAGGTCACAACCAATTTTATATGGATCTGTAGTAAATATAAAAAAAACGTTAGCGTAAATTCTTTATTAAGTGCAAATAACGTAAAAAAAACACAGAGAAAGCAAATGACGTTGACCTCCAATTTTTATCAAGACTAGTTTTTACTAATTGGAAAGACCAATAAACCTTGACTTTTGACAAAGTGACATCAAATCAATTATTACTTATTAACCAAAAAAGTCTTGTTAAAAATATCAACCTAACGTGAACAAAACAGTGCCACGTATTCGATAAAGCAGGAGACTTCAGAACGCCTTGATCCTACACATGGTAGCGTATGAGGTAAGGCAGAAACTTTTGAATTTGAGTGTCAATAAGTTATACAGCATAACCAAATTAACAATTTTATACCCGTTTTAGGTATTGCATTTCAATATTATGGTTATGGTTAGATATTTCAAGATCTTGGTGAATGTGCATTTTTTTTCCTTTTTCTTTCTTATAAAAAGAAGAAAGATTTTGAAACCATATTTAACAGATCCTTACGATTTGAACAGTCCTTTCCGTTAAAGCCTGGTAGACATGAACAGTAGGGAACATATGTGTATCGCCCTCCGACTAATTTTCTTGAAGGAACGCAGTGTGAATTGTTCCCACACGTAAAATTGTCACAAACGCCTAAAACAATAAATATTATAAATAATAATAAAATTAACTGTTACAAATTAAAGAATTTTCTATATCGTAAAAAGCATTACTGCATTTGCATCTGAATGATAAGAAACTAAATTGGAAAAACAACCATTAACTGGTGAAATTTAATATAAAAAAAAAAGAATCATAACAAATATATCCTTTACCTTACTTCTACTCATTTACTCACTAGACATTATTGTATTTCTGAATCATTGGACATCTTACAAAAGTCTCCGGCAGAATTTGAAAATGAACGTCACTTACCAGTTTCGCATAATTTACCAGAATACCCAGCATAACAGCTACATCTGTAACTAAACAGCTGATCCATACAGCGACCGTGATGACAAGGATTACTTCGACATTCATTCTCCTCTGCAAATATATATATATAGATAACTTCTCATCTTATAAAATAATGTTTGCTATTTATTTAGTTAGTTAGTTATTAGTTAGTTAGTTAGTTAGTTAGTTAGTTAGTTAGTAAGTTAGTTAATTTTGGCTTTTCCTAAGCAGCAACGATTTCGGTTATATCAGACAGATGTATGAAAGAGCGATAAAATGAACCTGAAATGATGATGATATACATGTATGGGGACGCAGTCAAGTCAATTGTGGATCAAACTTGATTGCCATCGGAAAAGGCGTGATGGGTGGGATGGGCATAATATTAATTACATGGTCATTATAATATTAATAACGTGGTCATTTCAAATCCAAGCACCCCAAATCACGTTATTAAAATTATACTGAAGTAGCCTCCAGCTTTAGTTTCCTGGTTTTAGTTACTGTATTGAGAATCATTTATTCGACGCCATGAAAGTTCGTTCGCGCCACCATTTGTATACTGCGCCATTTTAAGGTGGGACGATACCAAATGGCATATATCCATATTTTAATGAAAATTGGCAGACACGTAGATCTCAATAATATACATCCATATATGAAATAAAAAATGGGGGTCACGGACCTCGTTTTTTAAATAAATGCACTTGAAAACTGCAATTTTGGCGGAAAATTAACAAAGACATATAGGAAGAAAAGAGTTTTTACACCATTGAAATTTATTTTTTATACACAAAAATAGACTAACGATATCCAAATTTTGACAAAAAACTAATATTATATTCCGAGGAAAATTTGCGATACATTGATGTAAAATAAAGGATATGTCACGGACTTCGTTTTTAAGGTACGGTTTCGTAAACATTGCCTATACGTGAAAAATGCAATAGAATCTAACTAAAATTGACGTCCCGTTTCATGACGTTCAGACGGATTTTTCAGTGTACAGGTAAATTTTATCGGTAACGTCGTTTTTAACGTAACGTCCCACCTTAATACATTATTGAGTAAATTTGCAGTCGAAACACTTTGGAAAGATCCGCCTAAGACACTTTACATGCTGTCATTAGTATTTTGAGAGTTTTTCGAGAAAATGGAGAGCACAAGAACTTTTTGGACCAAAAAAAGACTCTAAACTTTATGATTTTAGACGTTCTTTAAGTGTTCGTAAGACTGAGTTGACGGCAAAAGGCATAGCCAATCACCTATGAAACAGAAGACGTTTTATGGGAAAAGGGTCTCCTTAGAAACTCTTCTTCAAAGTCTACGGTCAACACTGTGTTATATTACAACAGTAAGTTATTTGGACTGAGAGGTGTCGACAAGCAAATGAACTTATCAGTTGACCTGTTTGAGGTGGGAAATGACAAAATTGGAGATTATTTAAAATTCTCAGGGAGGGCTAACAAAACATACAAAGGTGAGATTATTGATAACCTATTACTTATTCATTTAAACCAATCAAATTTTTACTTTAAAAAGTTTATATTTATTTTTCCGTGTTTTTTGTGTTTTTTTTATTTTAATATTCTTCTTTTTAATTTAGATTTAAATTATGTCGACTGCTAAATTGGATGCTTTCTTAGAGGTCCGTGATGCTGATTTCGTTTTCTCAAAAAAATGGATGCTTTCTTCGATGTCCGCGTCCCGCATACTACTTTCGTTCGTTGGTAATATCTAATGCAGATTTTAAACATAAAACACACTTTTGCCTTAAAGCTTAAAGTAATATCTAAAAAAATTAAAGATTACATATTATATCGTTCAAGGGCTTTAGGAGGGACAGCTTTTTGTCGTAGCTCTTTTAGATTTCAAGACAACAGATTACAAGTTTGGTGCTCAACCAATCGGAGTAAACAAACTCTCCACTTGATTCGGATGCTGGTATAGTTGGATATTTTACCAATCACTCGGGGGAAAAAGAAATGCTCAACTAGGTTATACCTGGCTGGAGTACCAAACCAAGAAATCATGAACCGCACGGGTCAAAGATCCGTTAAGAGTGTTAGAAGTACAAGCGCGCATCAAGTGAGGTGCTGAAAGGCATTTCAAATGCGTTGGAATCAGGAAAGGCAAATTCAAAATACGAACCAAAGCGTATTAAAATTTCCATCGAAAATGTGAGTTAGTACATGAGTGAGTGAGTTGGTGTTTACGCCCTTTGAACGCTATATAGGTTATTTAAAGACGATGAGCATGAAAAGGGTGACATAATTAACATGAAATGATGATGATAAATGAAATATGGGATGGGTGGAACACAAAGGAACAGTAAATTTTGACGTCCACAGGAAATAGGGAGAGATGGGTAGGGGCAGAAAATTTATCCTATGTGGTGCACTATTTGGCGTTCCACAAAGGGGTGTTTGTGGGATTGGTGGCGTGGTAAGTACTTCGCTGATAAAAATACGTGTGTATGGTTCAACATGTATTGGAAAGACTACTTGACTTGTTTACATAGATACGTTACGTAACTAAGACAATATGAGTTACATAGACAATTGTTACGTTAGTAACGTCAATAACGTTAAAGTCATTGTTCTCAGTGCCGAAATCCTTGACAGGGTTTTTACTTGCATGAAGCATGGCACTCTCCACACACGTTGGCCCACTATGGTCAGCGGTCAGGGTTTCCGTATTATAGACCTGACAACCCCTGCGGACGAGAGCCACCCTATTCAGCCACCTATGGTACACACTTGGTCGCTCTGTGGGCTGAGCACTAACCCGACGTCAGAATCGCAAGACCCTTAGTCGCCTCTTCCGACAAGCTAGACTCTGCTGCGGGCAAATTCTCCACCCGGGCCCCGCACAGGACCCGTCAAAAATGTAAACTTCCTTACTTCATGTAATTCGAGTGAAAATCTAACTTTGCTTCCGGCAGTATTCAGTTTTCCAAGTGTTATTTGTACTTTTCAAAGTGACAAGATAATATTTCAAGTTTCAGCTTAACTGTAACGCTATTACGAGTTTGGTTTTATGAAATCGGCTGTGTGACATTAAGGAGTTTAATCTCAATGAGCTTTACAATTCTCGTATGCTAAGTTTTCCTCTAGCAGTTACAGTTTTCAAGATAAAGTCCAAAAACTGTGAAAATGGTCAATTTTGACGATTAAGAGGAAATAACTCCTTTAAGGAGTCCTTCCAACTCTTTGACTTAATGGAGAATTTTGCAGAGCGTTGGTGCTGCAGCAAGGAAGTTGCTTCGAATTTTCTCTATCTCTTATACTTGTTGAGTTATAAGCTAAAAATAATGGTTTGACCCCTATGTTCTATTTCAAGCAACCACGGCCATCGCCATGGTGGTTGGTCGGCATGTGCATGCACAAATTTCACAAACTTTGTAGTGGACATCATAAAGATCAAGTGTACAAAGTTTCAAAGCAATCCCTGCAGTGGTTTCAGAGAAAAAAAATATTTAAAGAAAAGTTAATGGACGGACGACGGACGCTTAACGATTACAATCGCTCACCTGACCCTCTTTGGGTCAGGTGAGCTTAATAACAATTAAACTGGATACTAAATGTTCTAATATTTGAAAAACGGCAACATTTATATTTCCCAAACCAAACTATTTTTGCCATTTCCGATCATTTCTAGAAATCATCCTCTCAAAACGGAATTACTCCTCCGAAATTTAGGGAGAGATACGGAAAAGGAGCGATATGTATGAACACTAAAGTTACATATTTGCTAGGTTGTTTGAATATCTATTTTTAACACTTGTATTTTGAATACTATTAAGATAGTAACCTGTCATCATTTACATCTGTATCAATATTATTTAGATTTCGCAAGATTACAAACAAGCTTACGTTGTCGACAACATTGTCCCCAAGTACCATTGATACAATCACAAGAGTAGGTAGAAGCATTGAAAACACCACGATTGTAACATCTAGTCCCACACTCGCCAACCTCCGAAGTGGCATTTGTAAATTCTTCATGTGTGAGATTACACCGGGTGATGCACTCATCTAATGACTTAACCTGGTTTACGTCACAACAGATTGGTTTCTGCCTCTGCCGAAATCCTCCACCACAGGATGCATTACATCTTTCCCAGGGTTGCCATTCGCCGATATCGCACTCTGTGAACTTACTTCCACAACCTCGCCTTATGCAACTTACTGATATAAAACAAGCAAAAAACACAAAAAGAGAAAGCAGTTTAAGAGAATCCATTTCACGTTGTGTTTTGCGTTACATGTCTGTATGATTACAATGCGTTCTTTCATATGAAAACGAATTGTTTCGGAAACAAACCTTATACTGATTTCGTTTCTTTATAGCACATGGTGATTGGCAAATGTATAAGTCACAAAGCTTAATTATGTCCATCAAACGTTTTTGTATCCTGGTTTAACAATGGTTCTGTGATAAGACCACGCCAAATCCCCAAAATCATATTGCATTGTGTTTATAATACTCATACAAATATAACACGACTTTCCGCGTTTGTAACAAACTCGGTTAATATTTTAAAATAAATGTCAGTCTTATCTATTTTATTTATTGCAGACCAATAGATATTTGAATAATTCCCATTTTAACCACCACTGGTGAGGTAAAGGAAGGATACTAGTCGTTTTTTATTGAAAATGAAATGATGGTTATCGTTACTATACAAGGATTAACACTAGTTTCGATTTTAATCAAACATGCACAGTTAGAGAGTAAAGGGTTGGCGATTGACCTCTATCAACAATATACATAAAGGCTATGTAAGGGCGTTGAACATGAAGAGAATGCAAAATGAACATAAAATTGTGATGAAAATTATAGGTGAAAGAACAGAACAACAAATTTTATAGCCCACAATTGGATAGAGACAGACAATTTAGCCTAATGCACTACCTAGCGGTCCACAGAAAAATTTTATACGTTCATGAAACCTGACACTCTCCTCATAGATTGGACCATATGGTCAACGGATATTCTAGACTTAACAACCCTCTCGGGCCTATTCACCGCCAGGACCAAGCTTCACCTCACTGTGCCATAGTAAATCAGCTTTTTGCAATTTTGAGTTTAGGGATATTTAGAGTTACCAAAAACCTAACAATGTTGCATGCACACGCTCACTTTTTACCACAAAACCCGATATCTTATTCGAGATTCAAGCTTTTTTCCGACAAAAAGTTTGATTATGTGAACTCAAATTTTGTATGAAAAACATGGAAGGAAAATCTTATAACTAAATACATTGACAACTTCTAACTGTATGAACATCATAATAGAAAATAATGAGAGTACGCAACACAGCTTACAATTAAGCGGTAATTTAGAAAACCCACAATGGACAACCGCCAGCAGCATTTAACGAGGCCATTTTGGCACTGCTCGCGGTTCTGCAATTGGCCCATGGTCTAAATAAAATGCACATAACTCAAATCCAGTCCTGAAATAGTCACAGATAGACCCCCCTTCTTAAACAAGGAACAGAAAACATCAAACGAAAGCTTTGTCAAAGATTCCTGGCTTAGGGCAGGCACATATAATATGTGGCGGGGTTAAACTAGTTTTTTGGGCCCAACTTTCCCCCTATCAATATTCCAAGACATAGCACAAAAACTAAACACAAAATAAAAATCAAAATTCCACTAGAGAGAGCCTAAGACAAAAACAACAAGAACAAACAAAAGGACGGTAAAGGGACTCTCTATAAAATACTCGCTGTTACTGACAGCTAGCTAAGAATCATCAATTGACTGATGTGAAAAAAATCATTTTAAATCCGACACAACACTTCAAACAATAATGAATTAGTGAAGTGTCATCACACAAAACCGACATGCTAGATCGCTGTAATGCTTAAAAATGACAATAGTAAAAACTTTTATGGAAGTTTTAAAGTAAGTATCAAGTTATCAATATTTCTGCCAAAAAACACTAAATTCAAAGATTTAACCAAAATATTCAATTCATATCCTTTCCGTAATAAATGTTGAAGCCATTTTTTTCATTTCTAATGGATTGTTTTTAAATTTATGAGCTTTATAAAAACATTACCATAAAATTCAGGATGTGATATTCCTTTCACTATCAGAAGACGACGTGTATAATTATTTTTTTTTCAATAAGAGATCGATACTTGTGGAAGAATTTAGAAAAAGATTTTACTAATCTGTGGTATCGATAACCTTGTTTTAAAATTTTTCAGTAATAAAACTTTTTTTTCATTAAAATCAGAAACACCACTGCAGATCCGGGCATATCTTACTATGAAATGTAAACCCCGTATGACGGCCCTAGTGGAACATCTCCTTCAAGAAAAGGAAAATTTAAAATAGGGAAGGTAAAGTCGTCACGTTTATCATAAAGCTTCAAAGCGATACACTTGCTATAAGAAAATTGTATAGAAACTCGGAACGGTAAAGATGATCATTTTTAACTAGTAAAAAAACGTTAATTACGAGCATCCAAAGCCTGTGGGGGATATAAGAATTCGATAAATGGATCCTGGTATGTGACATTAGGCAAAAATGAATGATTCAATAAAATAAAATATTTATTGGTTACATAGATACATGTACACACAAGAAAAGTTGCAAAAAACACACGACATCTTTAAAAACTATTTGAAATGTTCTGATTATTTTTTCGTGGAACCATAAAAAACAGTCAGCAATTGCTGGTGATGGAGTGTGTTTTACATTTATCGTAAGTCTAGTTTTGTGTAAAAGTGAAATAAAAAGAAACGGAAAATAAATGATAACAGAGAAAAAGACATAGTCGAAATATTTAAACACTGATGTTTTTCTTCTGTTTTTATTTGTGCAAGATGTCAAGTCCATGCAGTTCTCCTCAATTCGTTTGTTTCATTTTCTTCCTCCTTTCTCCTTGTGCTATGAAATTAGAAAAAAACTGCACATTGAAATATAATTCTACTCGATAACTTATAATTACTAGTTTTTAACGCTTATTTTTTAACATGTATGAAATCGCAATTACATATACAAACACATCTAAAAAAAACAGCCGCTTTTTATAACTTACTACACCACGGCAGGATGTTTAATTGATTGCATAAACAGAAAATTAATGCAAGTTGCATATTTATTTTTTTTATCCTTGAAAACAGTCTCGCACATTAATATTTCAATTATGAAGTACATGTATATCGTTTCTTAAGGTGATCAATCATATCTTTTTCCCCATATTATGCTGCACGAATATTCATTGTTTTAACCCAGGTCCCTAATCAAATTATTGCGTTGAGTAAAAATCATTTCCCTGAAAGGGACATATGACGTTGATTGAGAAATCCACTCTTTATGGTAAGTTTCACATTAGTATATTTCGAAGAGGATGCGCCTTTGAGCCATTGTAGATTCTTTTATACCGGACTAGTTTTCACGAAAAATAATTTAAAAAATCTGTCCTTTGCGATTTTGAAATAGCGTCAATTGAGCAGAAGTAATCAATTATCAATCAAACAAACTTTGTGAGATATATCTGATAAGTCATTACTTATATCCGTTCTTTTTGTGGGATATAACTGATAAGTGTTCAACCTTCAAAAACACGTCTCTGTATCAGCTTGATCATTTAGGTTTATGCTATGTAAGTTTTTTTGGGGGGTAATTTACCACACCGTTCGTAAGTTATTCTAAAATCCACTTTAAACTCAGCGCAGAGATAAAAATAGGGCATCTTATAGGCCATAGAATGACACCCTGCCACATTATATATATATATTTGAAATAGAAAAAAAGAGTTATCTTTCTTTGAACGAAATGAGTATCTTTCTCAAAGAGAAATGAGATCTTTCTTAGACCAGAAAATTTCAGCATCGTCAACATTTAAAAAAAATTAAAAAGTCACATAACTTTATAAATATTTTTCGAATCATCCTGAAAATTGAAATTTATTTGAATTTTAATGTACTTAAAAGCAGTGAAAACTATCAATTGAATCCCTTGGCGCGTTTTTAAGTTGTAATCTGGAAACATTGGGGACGGACGAACAACGAACGAAACGGTATCACATAATACCTCACCACTTCATGTGGCGGGCCATAACAAGAGTCAGATAAATAACTGCATACCTACCTATTACATTTGTAAAAAAAAACAGGAAATTTTTGCCATAAGTGATCGATTGCAAACGGTTTGATGAGGTATATGTTCAGAAATATATTGATCAATAACAGCATTCTACGCAGTTAAAACTAAATTGATCTTTTATTTCATAATCTTACCATGAAGGAATACATAAAATACAACAGCAAGCCATAAGCAACACAAACACTGATCCAATTGCTAATGTCAAAATAAACCAGGTCTCCACTAAAACAGAAGGAAAAGTTACCTTAGTCTGATTAGAAGACTGATCTTATCCTGCATCTGTTACTACTGTGACAGTTACGCTTAAAATGGAGGTACTACTTTTTTGTGAAAGAATCTTCATTTCAGATAGATGAAGTAAAACTTTCAGCATATGCAGAAATATTACAAAAAATCATATGAAAATACAATAACAAGCAATTACTGTCTCTTGATTATACATGCATTTCATTTTCTTTTTTTTTTGACACATCCCCAATTGTCAATTTTGTTGCAAATTTATTTGGTCATTGTGAGCAAATATAATTATGTACTAGTAGTATTTTCAGTTCCTGTTTTTGCTTTATAACTTTACAGTCAGATATCTTATGAAAAACCATGACCTTTGAAAATGATGATGTTTCATGACATTTCATCTTTTTCAGTCAGTACTATATTTGTCTGATTTCATGAAAATTTGAACTGTCCTTACAGATTTTTTGTATGTCCCGAATCTGAACTCGGTTAATCTACCTCTTTTTGACATTTGACCCATTTGTTGTCGCCTGAAGTAACGAAAATCGCAAAAACCTACAAGATCAGTGGTACAAATTGTGTACAAGAATGACTTTTTTTCGCTTTATTTTACCAAATTCTTCCAAAACCAAGTCGATAAAGATGTTTATAAATTATTCAAGAACACATCTACAGTTCAAGATTTGAAGTTACTCGAAATTATATTGAGTTTCTCGACCATTTTCTACCTAGAAGTCTTTCATGTTTAACCGTACGTTTTGTCACGGTTTTTCTAAAAAAAAATAGTGAAAAGTCATAAAAAATCATGACTTTCTGATTTTGTATGATTTTTGAAAATGATGATTTTTCATGACTTTGTAACATCTTCAAGTCATGAATTTCCATCACGAAAATATAATTAAAAGATTATGGATTTTCATGACTTTTTTTTTACTTTATATGAAGTCATTGGTTTTTCGTTACAATTGTTTTATTTATATGTCATGAAAAATCATAATTTTACAAGGTCATGGTTTTTCATAAGAAATCTGACTGCTTAAGGTCAAACTTAAATTTGGGAAGAGCGGTTGGGTTTTCGAAGGTTGGGGTAAAAGACAAAAAGAATGTTAAAATGACTGTTATGCTTGTCGACACTGATCCAATTGTCATAGTCCAGGTCTCCACTAATCAGAAGAGAAAGCTACTTTAAATGGTAACAAGACTGATTATCTTGTATCTGTTACTACGATGACAGTAACGCTTAAAAATAAGGTACTGTATAATTTTGAATTAAAGAACGTTAATTTCAGATAACAGCATATAGGACAAGAGAAAGAGTAAAGAATTATCAATTACGGCTACGCTTGTCGACGTGGTTTCAGACCTATGTTAAGCTTTTATCAGATGTGAGTGATAGCTAATCGCTTTTCTTTTTTAAACGCTTTCTGACATTTGTAAACTTTTCTGAAGCCTATCCATCTGCCTATAGAGTGAAAATTGTATTCTATAAACGTATAATTTTATTTTCAAAATACCAATAAACTTATACCAACTTTTATTGCAGGTTGGACCTTTGTACAAAGAGTTGCATTGACACTCAAACGAATTAAGATGATCTATACATGTTCCGTGCATACAAGGATCCTTTTCACATTCGTTTATCTCTAAAAAAAGAAAGGTAAGACTTTTGCAACATGCCGTTCTATGCGAGATTTAATAACATTTTGCAAATTAAATATGCTAGCTTGCTTTAAACAATTCGAAGTTTAGATGCTTTATTTTTATAAGTACATATTAAAAAAACAGAAAGAACGATTTTTAATGATGATTATTTTTATAAATATCATACCTTAACAATACTATAAATGGAAAAAAAAAATGTATTCATTCGTTTTGCTTATTGCATTTTCATAACGAATCATTTAATTACTAGAAAGGATAAAGCATCGGATTAACCTTGTTCACAATTTGTTCCTTCGTATCCCGGATAACAATTGCAATAGTATCCGCTATTTATCGGAATACATCTTCCACGCACACACGGCATTTTTAAACATTGACCCATGTCGATGCCTGAAAGAGGATATTATTCAATCATGTTTATTGACTCTTGTTAAGAGTAATCAGTTAACCAACACAACTGTTCATGCGATGAACAAATAAGTTAAATGCAAAAGTTGTCTCTCCTTGATACAGCAATGGTTTTTGTTTGGATACAATAATAAAATTTCATTGAAGTGTTATTCATTGTGGTCTTTTTAACTTGCCACTTGTTTATGTGGGTGTGTTGCGTACACTATTACACATCTCATTTTATTATATTTATTCACCACTGATGTATTGTTGTATATTGTATGGGTTGTCTGTTGTACTTTTGATTTTGTATTTTGTTGCTTTAATAAGTTTGTAGCTTTTCTTTAGTTTTAGAGTACTTTATTCAAGACTTTATCTGTAATAAAATAGGCTAAGATATACGATATTGAGATGTGGATAGCCGTTAAGGCGTATCTGGTTTTGATTTTCTTGAATATTACATGTACTAATGTTGATACGTTTGCGATGATGCTAACTTTTGAAAAGTCGTATTTCCATGAAGCTTGTTTTTTTTCAATAATAATTCTTATCAACTATAAATCAATTTCAACCCGAAATTTATCGTTTTGATTATTTATTTTGTAACCTTGGATGTTGTATGTATAGGGTACAGGTTGTATTACAACTGAAGACTTAGATGATCTCCTATAGCTAGTCGTTGATCCTACAAATGTCAAGTAGGAAGGCGTTGTATTTAACACTGTTGACTTTGGCACAAACCAAACAGTAGTTGATATTTGAGTTGAAAGTACAGCCTTGGTTGATTTGGGTGATATTTGAGTTGAAAGTACAGCCTTGGTTGATTTGGGTAACTTCAATGATGTTGCTGTTGACGTCTGAATAGATGTAAGGGGTCTTGGAGAAGTATTTGTAACTGTTGGTAAAGCTTTCGACATTGATATCAACTTCACGTTTGACCCCCATGTGTTAACTTTTGATAGCGCAATATGGGTTACTATTTTAGGTGTGATTTTTGTGGTTGTTTCGGTAACAATGAAGGAACTCCGGGTAGATAAATCCGTTGTTAGTGGAGGACATCGTGTTGTGTTATCTTGAGTATCTAAAACATAACGTATAAAGGGTATTAACTTTAAAAAAAAAACACTATATATACTATTATATAACACATACAAACACGCTCCTGTGTATTTCAAAAATTGTATTATTTATCTATAAGTATTAACTTTAGTTTTTGATGAAAATGGCTTTAAGACACATTGTCAGAATGAAAATAATGACAACATTTACAAAAAGAAAGAAAATGAAATGCACAGCAATAAACATTATTTTCTATTTCCATTTACAGTTATTTTAAAGTACATTAATGCGCCTTCAAAGTAAAACACTCAATTTATAATAGAAGTTCTTTATATATGAAATAAAGAAATGAAGAGCGGCAAATTATATAAGAATACAATATTTAGATACCTTTAACAATTCAAAAATGCGGGAGTCTTTAAAAATTATTAGAATTCACAAAAAATTAAAACGGAATATTTTTTTTTCTATTTAGACTTGTAACTTTTAAAACACGCAAGTTTCTTTTCTTGTTCTGCTCACACTTAGGACTGCGTTTGACTCTCGTTGTCGATTGTATTCGTTTACTAGTAGAATATTAAAAAACATTAATACCTACAAGTCTGACATAGTTCACCAGAGTAGCAAGTCCTACAACGGCACATAAAGTTACTTTTTTGAACTTGACAGTAACCTCCATTAAGGCATGGGTTACTGGTGCATCTGTTGACTGTAAAAGAAAACAAACAGATAAACAGTCAGGTGTTCAATTAAAATCTTAGCAAAATTAAAGCCTATTTTGTAATCATAATTGTACATTATCTGCACATGAAGAGCATTATCCCATGACTGCCAGCCCAGAACGCCTATATATCTCTTTGATCAAACCATTATTTTTCAATAAAAAAGATGAAATAATTTTTAAGAGGTTCTCCAGCAACTACCAGTAAGTAATTGTGGTGTATCAATTCCTATCAAATTCATAAGAAATCTAATAAAAGTTTTGAGATAGTGGTTTATCTTATAAACTTGATATAAGATATTTTATAAAAACATTTTTATGAAATATCTAATAAAAACATGAGATTTCTAATAAATTTTATCGGATTACTTATAAATTTTACTGATTATAAGATATTTTGTTTATTATAAAAAAAAAAACATTTTATACACGTTATGTAAAATTTTTGAAACATCAGAAGATAATGAGGTGTATGCGACATAGCCAACATTTATAAACTGACCCCAATGAAAAACAGCCAGTAGCCTTAATAAGATCAGTAGGCGCTGCTAGCTGTCTTGCAATTGGCCCGAGGTCAAAATTAATTACAAACAACTCAAATCCAGTCTTGAAATAGTTTTTTAAAAAAAACGTATAGTAGACATCTTGTTGTAAGTTGACGAGATGTCATTTATATTTTTGTAGAATTAAAAAGATATATGCAAAATTTTATTAGATATCCTGTATATTAATGAAATATTTTACAATATTTCACGTTTATAAGATATGTAGTAAAATAATTAAGATATCTCCAAAATATATTAAAGAGATATAAAATAATTTTTTTTTTAATTTGAGAAATCTTGGAATAATATAAAACGGCTTGCAATAAGTAATTGCACATTTACTTTATGTTTACCGACAGTCTTTTTGTCAACAATTGTGACCAAAGGTTGAAAATTGTCTTAACTATTTCACCGACAACTTCTACTTCCAGCAACTTAATTCTATCCAGCTAGTGAAATTCCTTATATTTGTTAAGTTTTCATAAATCACACAATACGAGGTCCAATATCCTAATTACAAATTTTAGGGCAGTTTCACACGAATTGTCCCCTTCTGTAGCTGTTTTTTAGCGACAAAAATCATTTGCTCAAATTTGATATGATAATTTAGTATGAGGTACGATATGCCAGGGCTTGTACAATTTTTTCTGATTTTTTTATATGACACAGCTGTCTCCGTGACCGACTCTTAGACCAATGTTACAAGAAAATGCATCTCATATGGTCCCTAAAAAAATTCTTCCTTCGTTATCAGCCACTTGTGGAAAAATTCAAAATTAAGTTGAAGGTATTGTCTAGTGTTTGTTTTGATTAGTGTTTTGCTGATTGTTGTACTGAGATGATATTTTATTACCCCTATTGTGTCTTCACAACCGTGTTGCGTTGTGTGTTACTACCGGTCTCTAAGATCGCAATGGAAGAGGGAGGTTTGGCGCGCCATAAAACTTGGTTTAACCCACCATTTCATTTGAAATGCTTGTACCAAGTCAGGACCATTGCAATCTATAAATATTCCGGTGTGTCTTACATGTTTTGTCTTTTCTCTTGGACATTGAGATTGATCCTCCAAGTTCGGTAATTTTGTCATTACCTTTATATGATACAAACTTCACCTACTGAATTCACATTGAGATCCATAGAATCCAGACTCGCACCTACACCCGGGTACATTGAGATATAATCGGAGATCGTAGTCGAATGTTCTCATATCATAGCAAGTTCCGTTATTTTGACAATCGAAAGTGTCACAGTAATCTACAATAAAGAGAGACTTGTAACGTTATTTATATATTTAATATTCTAACTGAAAGAAGTGAAGGAGAATGTTGGTGTTTTAAGCCCTAGTAACACTATAGGCTATTGCAGGGTGAAGAAAATAATACTATGGACAAGAAATGTTAATTAAAAATATGAGGTGTTTTAAAAAAAAACAGAATATTTTGAAGATCACAAAAAATGAAGAACAAGAAGTGTGGAAAATTTTGCCTATGTAGTGCACTACGTTTGTGGACCACAAACGTATTTTTTACGTAAACGAACCGTGGCGTTGGCCTTTTATGGTCACCGATTATGCTTTCCGGATTGTGACTAGACTCCCTCGGACATGGGTTACACTATTAAGCCACTTAAGGTACAAATCTTGGTCGTTTTGTGGGCTGAGCACTAACCCAACGTCATAATACTACAATCTTTAATCGCCTCTTGCCACATGCTAGGCTCTGTTGTTTGCCTTTTCGCCACCCGCATTGCCTTTTATGAAGTTTGTTTTTACAATTGTTTAAAATAAAAAAAACAGAGATTTTATTTTTGGAAGTACTTTAAAATCATTACCAAAGTTGACCCAGAGTTTTAAAAAAGTTGTATTAGCTTTTACATATCCCTACGGTTAGAACAGTTATTTCCGTTAGATCCTGGCGGTAAACACACACAGAAGGGATGGTATGTGTACTGTCCCCTGTAAAACTTTCTCTTTGGAACGCAGTGTGAATTTGTGCCACAAGTATAGTTATTACAAACACCTAAAATGATAATAAAAACAGTTTTAAATAAATGTTTTAATATATATGTTTTGTCACAAACTGTTATTTGTATGTTTATATGACAATAAAATTATCATTGATATCATTCATATATTATTTCAACTGAGCCACTTGTGCCTGACCTGGCACAAAGGGGATAGGTGGGTTTCTTCTTAAACTTCAAAAGACCGGTAGTGTCATTAGTTCTTTCTCATTTCTCGATTGGAAAAAAGGAGGTACCGTTGGGGCATCTAAATGTCAAAAGTCCGAAATGGCAAAGACAAAACTAGTAATCACAAACGAGAACGGAAAAAAAAAACAGACAACATTTTAAACATAGAAACAAAAAATAGGGCATCTAATGGGACATTAAATGATACAAATGACACAGAAAAGAAATGAGTTATCTTTCTTAAACAAGAAAATTTCATCATTTTAAAATTTGGAAAATTTATTAAGTCGCATCTTCATTTTTCATATCATCCTGAAAATTTAACTTGGCCTGTATTTTATTGTACTCAACAGCTGTGTAAAATATCATTCAAATCCTTTGACGCGTTTTCAAGTTATCACTCGGAATGCTTCGGGGGCGGATAGACGGAGGGACGGACGGAGGGACGGACGGACAGACACCGAAGGAAAGTAAGGGTATAACATAATACCTCGCCATTTCGTGTGGCGGGTATAGACCGGTATAAAACAAGAGGCTCCCAGGAGCCTAAATCGCTCACCTGGTCTTGATGTTGACCCTATACTTTTGTAGAGCTAAATGAGCTGAACATTTAAGCAAGCAACAGCTAATCTCTATCTGCAATAGTTTTCATTCTGTAGGCCAAAAACATGAAAAATCGCTATTTTTCAGGGGCCGTAACCCCTATTAGGAGACATCTGACAACTTTGACCCTATGGAGAATTTTGTAGAGCTAAATGAGCTGAACATTTAAGCAAGTAACAGCTAATCTCTATCTGCAATAGTTTTCATTCTGTAGGACAAAAACATGAAAAATCGCTATTTTTCAGAGGCCGTAACCCCTATAAGGGGTCATCTGACAACTTCGACCCTATGGAGAATTTTGTAGAGCTAAATGAGCTGAACATTTAAGTAAGCAACAGCTAATCTCTATGTGCAATAGTTTTCATTCTGTAAGACAAAAACGTGAAAAAACGCTATTTTTCAGAGGCCGTAACCCTTATAAGGGGTTATCTGACAACTTCAACCCTATGGAGACTTTTGTAGAGCTAAATGAGCTAAACATTTAAGCAAGCAACAGCTAATCTCTATCTGCAATAGTTTTCATTCTGTAGGCCAAAAACATGAAAAATGGCTATTTTTCACCTTTAAGGGGCCGTAACCCCTATAAGGGGTCATCTGACAACTTTGAACCTATAGGCCACACAGAATTAATTTCTTGTTCTTTGGATTTTGACTTTTAAAAAAAGGAGCGAGCGAGCGAAATTATTTTTATTAATTTTTTTTCTGAAAATAAATCTGATTTTTAGGAGCGACTGATTTTTTTTAGGCGAGCGACTTGTTTTTAAATTTTTAAAAAGTTTTTTTTCTGGTTTTTAATGTAAAAGTAAGGCGAGCGAGCGATTATTTTTATTTTTGAAGAAAATAAGTGAAATATTAAAAAAATTCTATTTAAAGTATAACAAATGCTTGTTCTCAGTGGTTTATGGCTTTTCCAATTGATTAATTTATTATTTAAGCAGGAAATAGTTGTCTTAAGGATGTTTGCTGGTCAGTTTGAAATTAACAAGGTATCTAAATTTATGTATTTGATGGATAGACCATAGTTGAAGGTATAAAATAAGCCTAAAAAATTAATAGATTGCTGAACTCGTTTTCGAGAAAATAAGCGTTTAAAATTTGGCGGGAAAAGGCTTTCTCTGACTTTTTCATAGGTTTAACATTAGACTTGTTTTAGTGTAAAAACCTATGAAGAAATACCAAAATTTTTTTAAAACTTTGTATATTTACTCCTAATGACTCAATAAATAGTATTATAAAAAGAAAAAAGGGGGTTACTGGGCAAAAATATTATCTGTATTTTGATGGTAAAATCCAGAGGATTCCGAAAATCTGACAGAAATCTCAAAAACTGACCAGCCATCATCCTTAAGTTGTTTTTTTTTCTCTGAAGAGTTGCTGTCTTGTTTTACTATCAATAGCCACAAGCAGACCAAGAGAAAGTCAATTACACCAAACAAGTATGACTATGTCCCAAAATCTTGCTGGCAAGGCATAATTTTAAGATAAAATATTAAAAAGAAAAACAACTTCCTATCTTTATTCACAAAAAAAACATAAAACAACAATTATAACAATTTGTAAATATTTATTTAAAAATATTACAAAACAATCCTTGGTCAATGGTGAATTGGATGTTCATAGATGGTGTCATTAATATCCCATTGTTGTCCTTACACATAAGTTAGGGATTTTCCTTAATGTTTTCAATTTGAACCATGTTGTTTTTACATGTATAACTGAGGTCATCCGAGGAAAAATACCACAGGAACTTGAATCTATCAATAAAAGGGGTCGACTATACATCGTATATGAAATTCTTTAAATGCTATGAATGTTTTTTAATAATTCAATGTAAGAGTCTTCCATTTGACATGCAATTGCCGTATTTTGTAACAATACTTTTACTTGGTGGCAACAGATTTCATTGTTTTTATAGGAGTGTTTTGTTTGAGGGGAACGAAACGTAGCTTCAACCGTTTAAGTTTAACGTCTTTTATCCTGAATGTATCTCCAATATTGGAGCACTAAACTTAACTAACCAGCGATTAGACAATTTATAAGAGTACATGGTTGAAAATCGACAATTTTTGGCTGTTTACTTTTGCAAAAGACAAATATTTTTCAAACGCGGAGATAAAAAAAAATTTGAACACAACTTCCGGCTCCGGACGCGGGCGGAAGAAATTTATATTTTTTTCTTAAGGAAACAATTTCACATGCGGGCGGTCCGACGAACAAGTAATTAATTCGGCGTGGCCATAGAGACTTTTGTAGAGTTAAATGAGCTGAACATTTAAGCAAGCAACAGCTAATCTCTATCTGCAATAGTTTTCATTCTGTAGGCCAAAAACATGAAAAAATGCTATTTTTCACCTTCAAGGGGCCGTAACCCTTATAAGGGGTCATCTGACAACTTTGACCAAATGGAGACTTTTGTAGAGCTTTTGATGCTGAATCAGTAGTGCGGCCTCAGATTTCCTCTTTCTCTTATACTTTTTGATTTATAAGCCAAAAACAGTAGTCTGACCCCCCTAGTCTATTTTTAGTAACGGCGGCCATGTTTTTTAACGGATCAAAAATCAAAACACAAGTTTGGTGCAGGACACCCTAAGGATCATTCATACCAAGTTTCATTAAATTCTGTTTGGTAGTTTCAGAGGAGAAGATTTTTGAAAAATTGTTAACAGACGACGACGACGACGACAGACGACGACAGACGACGACGACGACGACAACGACGACGGACGCCAAGTGATGGTAATAGCTCACCTGGACCTTTGGTCCAGGTGAGCTAAAAAACTACTGAATACATGTATCAACTTACAACGCGAACTCTAGTCGTAACGTGAGTGAACTCCCGCGCTCCGGGAGAGTAAGCAGTTCCTGCTTGCTATAACACACTCGTCGCGTTGCTAACAGTGTGTCAAATCCAGTAGAGCGACACAAAACAAAACTCTATGACAAACCAACATATGCACTCATCTGAGAAATCGAAATCCCATATTTGTCTATAAGCGCATGATGTCCTCCGTAAAATTTCAACATAACCCTGTGTGAGCAATTTTGTGTCAGACGTGACGCTCTGCTAAGGAAATCGATGTAAACCGCAAACCCTGGAATAACGAATCAATTGAGATACGTACACTTCATAATCTGGAACGATCGGAATGTTGCTACACAAGAAGGTAAATTTGACGATTAAAAAGTTGAAGTCATCACGTTTCTTACAGAACTATGTTGACAGGATATCATCAATATAACGGAGAGTGAGATTAAAAGAGAAAGCGAGTCTACGATCTTTTTTGTCTAGAAGTGATTGTAAGAAGTCTGCCCCATATAAATGAAGATACAAATCTGCAAGCAAAGGTGTACAATGAATGCCCAGTGGAATCCCTATTGTTTGCTGAAAAACACGTCCACCAAACTGAACAAATATGTTGTCAATGAGAAAGTTGAGAATGTCGATTATATGGCCTTCTGTTAATTTGTTCTTTTTCTTAGGCTCATTGATGACAAATTAAGTCTTGGTATAATCGACTATCAGATATTTGTACCTGCGTTTTCCATTCTTTTTTAAAAAGCTGCGTTTAATCATTTCTGCCAATCGCGATTTCAGTTTTTCATGTGGAATAGAATTATACAGTGTGGAAAAATCGAAGGTTTAATGCTGTTACAAAATTAAAATGACCAAGCAGTGTTGTAAACGCACCAACGGTTAAATCATTTGAAAACCGATTAGACAAACATTGGACCAACGTAGAATTCAAGTATGATTATAGAGCAAAAGCTGACACTGGAACCGGATCAGAAAGTTTTCAGCAAGATACAGAAGATCTGAGCATAGTGGTGTAAGCCAGCGCTCAGTACAGACACTGTAAGAAGAGTTAAGAATCTCCATCAGTTCGTTCGAATTCTTCAGGATCCACATTTGATTTCTAGAATAACAACAATTGTAATATTTCTGGAGGCCGGATTTTATGGTTAACAGAACTAAAAAAGGGTTTAATGGTTCATTTGGATGACCCTGCAATGAAGCACTATGTATTTTTATGTAATTTAGAAATCCAATTCAGGTTTGGAAAGTCATCATTATTGGCACCAACAGAAAGGCCGAAGGAGAAAATGACAGATATGTGGAGCTACAATTGTCATACTTTAAAGTTGACATTTCTCAGTTCCAAGTTGACATTTCTCACTTCCAAGTTGACAATTCTGACTTCAAAGTTGACATTTCTTTATTTCAAGTTGACATTTCTCACTTACAAATTGGCATTTGTTATTTCCAAGTTGACGTTTCTCAGTTCCAAGTTGACATTTCTTAGTTCCAAGTTGATATTTCCTTCTTCCAAGTTGACATTTCGCACTTCAGACTTGACATTTCTAACTCCCAAGTTCGAACTGAGAAATGCCAACTTGGAATTAAGAAATGTCAACTTAGAACTGCAAAATGTCAACTTGGAAGTAACAAAATGTTTACTTTGAAGTAAGACGTGTCAATTGGCAGTAAAAAATGTGTGGCTTCAATCGGGCAATGTCTAATTACGAATGGCACTACTGGTCTTTTTTATAAAACATATGTTGTAGATAGAATTTCAAGTTCATGTCAGTGGTTGTACGTAGGGACACCTGTTCCATTGACACATTCTTTTTTTTTCAGGAAGTATTTAGATTGCATAATTATAGAGATAATTTTATTTCTACTAAATTGCTTATTAATTTTGTTTTACTTTTAACACATACAATCCATAGAAAAACAGGGAGCCTGATTGTTACTTACCTGTCTCACATAATTTACCGGAATACCCAGCATAACAGTTACAGCTGAAACCAAATAACTTATCCTGGCAAAACCCGTGATGACAAGGATTACTTCGACATTCATTCTCCTCTGCAAGCAAAAAATAAAACTTCCTTTTATAGAAAAAAAGAATTATTAGAATGATTCATAAAACCCCTGAAGACCGGTATTAAGTCTAAAGAGATTACTATTCCCGTCAAGATTTTTAAACAAAGACTTGAGGCCAAACACTGATTTGTTCCAATGGATATTAAGATAGTGGCTCGCATACTTTGCAAATGAGTTTTGTTAAGCAATTTTCTGTCCAAGCATCCAAATAGAGTTATGAAAAGTATACTACAATTCACGTGAATATAATGCATTAAAGAGTGTGTTTTAACCCGAAAAGATGTGTCATGTAAATCTGTGGTTAATTTCCATTGTGTACATGTACATGTATTACTTTGAGTTTGCCAGATTCTGCTTAAATTGAATGTCATTATAATATTATTATATCAAATGTTAACAAGCATACAAACAAGCTTACGATGTTGACAGCATGATCCCCAAGTGCCATTGATACAATCGCAAGAATAGGTAGAAGCATTGAATACTCCATTGTAGTAACATCTAGTACCACACTCTTCAATCTCTGTAGTGTCTTTGGTAAATTTGTCATGAGCTAGATTGCATCTGGTAAGGCATTCATCTAATGATTTAACCTGGTTTACGTCACAACAGATTGGTTTCCGTCTCTGCCGAAAGCCTCCACCGCAGGATGCATTACATCTTTCCCAGGGTTGCCATTCACCGATATCACATTCTTTGTACTTGCTTCCACATCCTCGTCCGATGCAATTTACTGATAGAAAACAAATGAAAAAAACAAAAAGAGCAAATAATTTATGAAAATCCATCATACGTTCAGTGTTGTGGTGCGTGTATTTATGACTGTATGTTCTTTCTAATAGAAAGGAATTGTTGAAGTATATATGTACTTTTTATCGTGGAACATGGTGATTGGCAAATGTGACTTAATCATGTTAATAGGACCAAGTGCGTGTTTGTCACACAGCTTTTAGAATAACGTCCACAAAACACTTCGTATTTTTGTTAAGCAATTATCATGTCAGAGACCTCTCCGAATCCCGTAGTTCACAGTTGCACTGTGTGTATTATTATTCTGGGATTAATATTAATACGAGAAACAAATATAAAATGCCTTCTTGCATGGGAAATAAAATCTTTTTTAATTAAACTTTTGGTCTGATGTTTATTTTTTTTGACATTTTAGTCCATTATACATTTGCAAATACTCTTTGAAATTTAAAAGAAAGAGAGAGATATGATTGGCAGTTCATTTTTTCTGTATCAGCGTAAATTTTAGCAGAGATATGGTTGGTGATCCTATTATTTAATAATTTTACTTTGCACTGTATTAAGATTAGGATGTCTTCTTTCTTGTTTAAGATTATGACTTGCTACCACTCATCTATCATGAAAAGTTGGGAAAATGCACCAGAAATGATGATGAAGAGGAGGGAAAGGTGACACAAGGCCAATTGGGGATGAGTGATTCGACTGTCACTTGAAAAGGAGGGATAGGTAAGATCGGATAATTGAGCCTCTTGCATGAGAACTCCAATTGATACCTGTTTCAATGAACGTGACATTTTCCCAACACGGTCATGATTTCCTTACGACCCTGACGTTAATTATGACAGGGCTGCCCAATTCAACCACCAGGTCCAAGCCGTTTTGTGGGGAAGGCGTCCCGTCCCAATGTCGCTCATTGGTATTATTGAATGGTTAAAAGGTCATAATGCTTCATGTGTAAAAGTCGTAAGTTGTTACATCTCTGCAACATGAAATTATGAACGCTACAGTTTATAGAATGTCTATTTCGTATTAGGATTTAATTCCCTCAAATAACATTCAAAGAAGACGTTCTACATCATACATAGAGGTTCTCCTTCAGTCAGGAGTGGATTCAATTATTTCTCCTCACCAATATAGTTACTTTTTTAAATGTTGAAATAAAAAGGTAACTATCGAAAGGTGGAGAAATCATTTTATTCAATTTCATGACTTTTCTGAAGGAGAACTTGTTAGAGAAAACATCTTAAATTCAAAATGGTGAGAAAAAACATGTAAAAATTTAATATGATTTAAGTCGTTAGAACTTAAATCAAGTTATCGTATATGGTTGTATCATTTATCTATTATTACTTATATCTTCGTGACAGAAGTCCTTTACTTATTTAATTGCACAAGGGAGATAAATACCTCCTTCTTTCCGCTAATTTCATCGGCAAGGTATGACAATTATTTCGCACCAAAAAATGAATTTGCATCCTTTAACATCTGACCTTAAATCGGTCAAGAAATGCATTAGTTTAGTGCATATGCATTTGTTTGGTATGATTTATGATGAGATGCCATTTAAATCGTTCATATTTTATGTTGAGCCATCGGCATTCACGGCATTGTTGTAAAGCAATGCGTTTGCCCACATGTACATGCATGTACAGCATCATGAGCATTGTAATGTTGTTTGAAATATTTAGATGTTCGAACATATTTCCGAAATGATTATTGCTGCATTTTATCAATTTTGTTCTTAAAGCCGAAGCACTGAATTTTTATTCAAATGATATGCGGATTGTCTTTGTATTCGTTTTTTACCCCCCCCCTTTTTTTTCCATGCTGTCAGTTCATATTTGGTCGATGATGATCCTTTGTTTTTTCAAATTAAATTATTTGCTCTATGGATTGATAATTTTTTACATTGTTATTCATGTAGACGTACTAGTATGTCAGTTATAAGTTTCTTCACATCTGCAGCATTTTTACTTCCTGGATTTTGAGTTTCTATTTTTGTAGTTTTGTTTACATGCAAATTTAAATAGCGGTCATAGCCTATATTCGTGTTCTTCTATGCATACATTTTCATTTGTCGAAGCTTTTCCATTGCAACAATGCAACATTATTTTATTTACTACATGATTTTGTCACTCAAGATATTTTCATGTACTGTCAGACATTACATGTACATGTATATATATGCTGTAACAAGATGCTAATACATTTGAACAACATATAGAAATTAAAATTTCTAGACAAGTCACAAAGGTACATGCGTGTATTTGCTTAGATCAGCTCTTTGAAACATATCAAACACAGTCTTGCAGTAAGGTTGAAGAGTATGATATATATATGCAAATTGCATATATGCAGGTTTATTGTATTAAAATGGTCTAAAATCATACACATCACACATATCACATACAATTTGTACTTTCAAAATACAGTTTACATGTACATTTTGTAAATAATGTTGATCAAATTGTTTGAATGCCTATTAAAACAAATATTTATTTGCCTGAGTTTCAGTTAAAATGCTGTGCACATTGATCCAGTCGAAGGGCAAAAGTGGAATTGCCTGTATCAGCCTGTGCATGCTGAAAGTTGATGTCCTGTGATTTTGGAGCATAAGCTACAGTTGCACATTGTTCAAACATCTAAAGGGCAGGAGAAATACATTGTATCTATGAAATTTAGCACTCCTTTTATGTGTTTTGTAAAGAACATGAAAGCAATATTTTACATTGACCAAGAGTGTATGTTTGCCTAATACAAGTACAACATAAGTGATCATAAGTGTCAGCTTGAATCCTAGATATACAAGACATGCAGACGCAGTATTATAGTTTGTCAAAGGTAATGTTTTGAATGCAATCCTGCTCATCTTACAAAATAAAATATTTATAATGTCTTTTGATAATTTTGCAAACATTGCTAATTTTTCATATTTACAGTATGTAATCAATTTTCACTTTAATAGTTGAAGGTGTTATTATATGGCAAACACCTATATATTTTGTACACTTACAGTTAATTTCATAGTGTTGACATTAAAAGTTTAAAAAAAATACCCAACTACAATAATGTTATATAAGAAGAAGGTATATTTTGTTAATGCCAATGAAAATAGCATGTACATGTGCACCTAAAACATTTTCTTTTTACAATGTAACAACCACTTTGTGAGTTGTCATAGGCAACAGAAACTTTTATTAGAATATTTTAGGTTTGATTATGTTAATTTGGTTTTACTTTCTGTGACATAAAAAAAAAAAATTAGAAAAATTCATGGTTTTCAAATGAATATAACCTTATAAAGGTATGTATGGCTAATCAATCATCTGTCCGTTAAAGGATGAGTTGCACAATACTCGGTCAGTTAAACGATAGCCAGTGAAGTACTCAATACGCATAATTGTTATCTGTTTTAATCTGTCGTCATTGTAATCTTTTAAGATAATTCATCCTCTGCTTGTTAAAGGCTTGGTTACTGATAACTCAGTCCGTTACTTTGTTAAGATAACAAGGCTTATATTGATTGAAAATAAATAAGTCAATTAAATGAAGTTTGTAATTCACATATTAACAAGAGTTATTAAGCATTTTAGGTTCTTAAAACACATTTAAAAGTGCATGTACAGTAGTTGAATGCTTATTTCTATATATAGATATTTGTGCATGTGCCATTATGATAAATATCGACAGTTTATTACTTCATTTTCTGTTTATTCTGAGTTTCAGTGGCACTGTTTAGTTATGTGAAGGAGATCAAAACAGACAGTAGTCTGCAACTATAGGAACCCAAATTTAAGGTGTAATGTTAAAAAGACAAAAGGTAATGTAACTTAGAACAGGATGGATGAAATATACTATGCTTATGCCTTATGAAATCAAATTAAGCAAGCTAATGAGTATTATTCATAAAAGATTATCATTAAATAACAACTCAAATATGATCTAAGACAAAGAATTTGCAATTTTAAAAGGATCTAAACATGCTAAAGACAAGTTAAGACTATCCAAGGAATTGAATTACATTTTTTTTTAAAATAACTTATTTGAGTTAAAGCAGTTTATAACATGACTGCATTTGAGATATTTCACATCAGGTATAATTGAAGAGGGAGCCTACCTACACTGATTCTTACCACACACACGCATACATATACACACACACACGCACACACAAACAAAGCAAACAATTCAGTATATTGCTTTGACTGGTATTTGATAAAAGGTTTATTTTTTATGGAACTAAATTCTAATATATGTAACACAAACACATATGTCCACACACAGGCATGTACACATCTGAGATCACAACACATTTCTAAGTTTAGACTATCCAGGCGAATCGAATTGAAAATTACATTATTAGAATAACTTATTTGAGTTAATCATATTTACATGAATGTATTTGAGAAATTTCAGATCTAGTTTAATTGAAAAGGCAACCTACACTGATTCGCATCACACACACACATACACAACAACACACACACCACCACCACACACACAAATACACACCACCACACACACACACACACACACACACACACAAATTCATTATATTGCTTTAACTGATATTATTTAAAAGGTATATTGGTTATAAAATCGAGGCCTGATTTGCAAAATATTTTATAACAGGTTTGTACAACATACACTCGTATATACATACTCACAGGAGACCTGTTTTACAAACTATAATATATTCCTTTTTGAATAGGTCTTGCTTTGGGCTGATACAAAACAAAAATCCATGCATATGTCCTTAGGAACTTATTTGTTACAGTTTCAATATTTTAGCCATAATTTATACATTATTATGTTTAAATGCATTTTATCTCATCGGGGGATATAGGTTATATTTTGACAGAACATGGTGATATAAACGTAGAACATAGAACATGGAGGGGAACTGAGTTTAACAATACAACTGGAATGTTTGTGGTGGGTCTCCTCTCAGTTCTAACATGTCTAATGACCGTTTGGTTTTCTCAGTTGTAGTTAGATGTAGATTTTTGTTATTTTTTCTGTTTTATTTATTATTTGATTCGTAAATGTTGTAAATTGTTGCAAAAGGACAGTTCAAGTGTTGAGGTTATTTAATTTTTCTTTTAACATTCTCATGATTCTAGTAAGAGGTGTGACTCGTTGTCAAGGCTGTTACATTTAGCACATAGTGTTAAACTGTTTGTTTGCTGGGAGGTTTTTCTATGCAGCAGCATGCCAAATTCTCAGTCATTAGTTCGAGATTATTTAGTCTAAATAAAGATAAAAGGGTTCTTGACTTTGGTTTTTTTGTGATATGAGCAATAGTATTCCATTTAATTTACATTATCAGGATTTGGTTTTGCTGATTTATAAATACAGTTCTTATTTGTTTAGTTCATTGTGTGGCTTATTAAAAAATTTTCAATTTACTTTAATTATTTAATGCTGTTGTTTAACTCGTTTCAGGGTTTGACACTTGTTTAAAATGTCTAAATCTTATTCAGATTACAACTATGCTGACCTATATGCATACTATGTTTGGCAAATGTTTACCAAGAATATAGTTCAATAACCCCTTTTGATTAGTTTGAATGCCTCCTTAGAGATGGTTTACATTCTTTGACATGTGTGCCAAACATATTATACAAGTCACCTTAACTAGTGCATTACCAAGATCTGCTTTGTATGATTTCATTGAAACTACTACATTTTTTTTTGGAAGTCATGGTTACCATTTATTCATTTATGATTTTGCATTTAATTGGTCATCTTGAATATTTTATCCTAGTTGAGCATTTGTTTTTAATTTCATTTGCGGTACTTGGTCCATTTAAGATCCAGCTCATTCCCCCATTGTTATGGCGGTTGACTGTAAACTCATTTCGACTTGTTTACAGTCAATTTGGCATTATTCGCTGCATCTTGTATACAGATTTATGCATATATAACTTTAAATAGGGAACCTTTCGGTGTTGTTGTCTGTGTATCCCACGGCAACTCTAAAAAATTCCATAAGAGCTGTGTGTCCCACGCTCGTATACATTTCTAATTTCATTGGTTGCCATTATTTTGCGGTAACCGTCATTTTCTATCATTGTCATTTTACTCATTTATATCATTGTCATTTATATCATTTATTGCATTGTAATATTTTATTTATAGTAAAGGCTATGGCCAAGTACCGCCATTTGAGTATTTTTATTACAAAAACCATATGTCGGGATAATATGATTTAAGTCGTTAGAACTTAAATCAAGTTATCGTATATGGTTGTATCATTTATCTATTATTACTTATATCTTCGTGACAGAAGTCCTTTACTTATTTAATTGCACAAGGGAGATAAATACCTCCTTCTTTCCGCTAATTTCATCGGCAAGGTATGACAATTATTTCGCACCAAAAAACCCTCCCACCATCCCATTTAAAACAATGATTAATTAATATGAATGTTTGATTTTATTATATGAATTAATCAGGTTGATTGTTTGCAGCTTGCAAACCCAGTTGTCAAGTTTTCTTTTTAGCTTATTTGGAATAAACAATGATTTATGAATATGTTTCTGCTGTTTTTTAATTTTTTTATAGGTTAGTTGTTTGCAGGTTTCAATCCCAGTTGACAAGTGGTTTTAGCTTGGTGTAAACAAAGGTGTTTTAGCTTAAATGAATGAAGCAATGCCAATGCTTAGTTGAATGTGCTCTGCTGTGTTTTTTTATTTTATTTTACAGGTTCGTTGTTAGCAGCCCAAGTTAACAAGTGTTTTAGTTTGAAATCAATGAAGCATTACGATTAATGAATATGAATGGGCTTTGCTGGGCTTTTTTTATTTTATTTTCCAGGTTGGTTGTTTGCTGTGTATTCCCAGATTACAACTGGTTTTCAGATTGATATGAATGGACTTGTCGAAACATATTGGAAGGATCAGATTGAAAGGACTCAGATGCGCATCTACTTAATCTACTGAACTGATCATGACATTAATTTGAAAGTTATTTTCAATTAACCTCTGGAAATTTTAAACAAGCCATGGAAACTGATTGTTCTTTAAATCGCTAACTTCGGTGTGAATCTACAATTTTAATGTCACAATGAAGTCATCTACCTTAATTGTGTTAATGGAACATTCAAGTACGGTTTATGTTATTGGAACCTTCATAAACTACATGTAGATTTACACGAAAAATCGTTTCAATGGAATTTCGTAACCATATCACATATAGATGATCTACAACTCTGGACCAATTATTTTCGTCTAGTAGCCTGTGATTATTCGCTGCATCTTGTATACAGATTTATGCATATATAACTTTAAATAGGGAACCTTTCGGTGTTGTTGTCTGTGTATCCCACGGCAACTCTAAAAAATTCCATAAGAGCTGTGTGTCCCACGCTCGTATACATTTCTAATTTCATTGGTTGCCATTATTTTGCGGTAACCGTCATTTTCTATCATTGTCATTTTACTCATTTATATCATTGTCATTTATATCATTTATTGCATTGTAATATTTTATTTATAGTAAAGGCTATGGCCAAGTACCGCCATTTGAGTATTTTTATTACAAAAACCATATGTCGGGATAATTATCACCCGTAGATTATGTTTGCACGTACAATTTTACCACTTGGATACCGTTGTTGTGAATGAGAGAAAAACGTGGCCCGACATCAGAAAAAAATTAGACTTTTACCATCCAAGTTAAATGCTTTGTTGGAACTTGTTCACCACCTTTGACCCGAACGGATGGAATTGGATATAATGTAAGGATTTTTAAAGCTGACAAACTCTATGACTATACTAGAATTATTATTTAGTCAGCCATTTGAAAAATGTTGTGGTTAGTTTGGGGGACTATCGGTCTGGGCATCACTAACACAACCATATTTTTTGTTTTATTGTTGTGTTTTGTGTGTTACTTCGTAATGTTGTCTTTGGTGGATACTTACTGCTTTTTATGACTAATTACATTGTACTTACATGTACCAGCTTCCAATTCTACAAGAATAAAACAAGAAATAAACTTTAGATTGATTGATTGATTGTTGTTTGCTTTGTGTCTTGTCGGCGATCTTTCAGCCATCATCAGGACAAAAACAAATTACAATATTTAGATAAAGTTTGGATATAAAACTTAAGCTAAAAGACCAAGGATAAAACAAAAGGGAACAAATTATTAGATAAAATCAATAGTTAAAGTCAAACATTCAAAGACTAAAAACAATAAACAAATTAGAGAAGAAAAAAAAACAGTAAAAAATTTATTAATAAGATCAAAAAGTAGATCTAACGCTTACAACTTTGAATACAGTTTAACCTCTTTTAAAAAAAAATGATGAAAATGAACTTTAGAACTGAACACGATTTGCTGACGTTCTAGTTCTGTGTACCTAATGTTAATTGAAAGAAACTTATTTATTTATCTTAATCACTGATTTAATTTTTGGCCGGATTTCACTAGTGAAAATCCGGGTTATAAAATGGTGAATGTCGGGCGGGCGGTGGGCGGACGGCGGGCGGGGAAAATACTTTTGTAACAGTTTTCTCAGCAACTGTTAATCACAGCCTCTTGATATTTGGTATGCAGCATCAGCATGGGCTCCCATAAGGTGGGATTCGATTTCAGGTCTGTCACTCACCTACTTCCTGTTTACCGACTTAGTTAATTTTGACATAAATGTCCAATTATAGAAAATTTTCGTAACAGTTTTCTCAGCAACTACTAATCACAGCCTCTTGATATTTGGTATGCAGCATCAGTATGGGCTCCCATAAGGTGGGATTTGATTTCAGGTCTGTGGCTTACCTACTTCCTGTTTACCGCCTTAGTTAATTTTTGACACAAATGTCCAATTATAGAAAACTTTCGTAACAGTTTTCTCAGCAACTACTTATCACAGCCTCTTAATATTTGGTATGCAGCATCAGTATGGGCTCCCATAAGGTGGGATTTGATTTCAGGTCTGTTGCTCACCTACTTCCTGTTTACCGACTTAGTTAATTTTTTACATAAATGTCCAATAATAGAAAATTTTTGTGACAGTTTTCTCAGCAACTACTTATCTCAGCTTCTTGATATTTGGTATGAAGCATCAGCATGGGCTCCCATAAGGTGGAATCTGATTTCAGGTCTGTGGCTCATATACTTCCTTTAAAACGAAATCCGGCCATTTCTGTCTTTGACCCATTTTTTTGTGAATAACCCCGTCAATATCTTTATTAAAAATTCACACATGTTTTACAGTTTATGTTCTGGTTGACGCAGAACACACCAGAATTGTCAGCGAGATTAATCAAGCAAACTCTATTTTTTAGTATTTCAAATTTTAAAGAGACACATTTTGTTTTCTTAATGCAAGCCATCATCAAAATAGAAAACGCAAAAACCTATTTTAACTAAACTTAAATTCGAATAATATCAAAATCAATGATTCTCAATATTTTTTTCATTATCAATTTCCAAAATTAAATTGTTTGACCGAAATAGGGCACGTAACGGCCTAAGAGCTTTGTTCAACAATGGGTTTGATTGACAAATTATTATGAATAAAATATAATTAAAGGAGTCTCACGTCATCTTCTTACATGACATGGACGGATATCATATTAAATTCCTTTCTTGATATTAATGCACTTGTCACAAATGGAATTATTGAAGCCATTATTTCATAACAAGTAACTGTCAGACATATTCTTTAGTTTTTCTCTTAACCCAAGTAAATGAAATATTTTATTTCTACTTTTAATATTTTTATCCAGATGTCAATTATTTTACAGAATGCTACCTTTTGTAGTTTGTATTGTATCAAAATAGCACAAAAGAACTTTTACTGCAGTTTTTAATTTATTAAGACGTATTGAGAATAAACACCAGTAGATGAGTTGGTGTTTTACGCCGTAAGATGAAATGATCTTTAAAACCAACCAAAGTTTCCTTTTTGAGGTAATAGGAAGTTGTCATGTTGATGTTATACATTATACACTCTTAGGTCATATCAGGATGGTGAACCACAGGCACTTGAAAATGGATTTTATATATAAATAAATAAATAAACACCCCTATTTCAGACACATAAAAAATAGGTCCATATATATTTACATAGCATTATTCTATCTTATAAATGATATGATATGAGTATCACAAAAATGAAATAAAAATTATAAGTTAATATATATAATTCGGTAGATCAGCTTTGCAATAACTTTGAAATTCACTATTCAGTATAGCAATAACTAAATTATTATCAGAACATTTCAACCTTCTAAATTAACTATACACAGATTTCCTTATATATTCTTTAAAAGATAAGACCCTATTTGTAACAAACATATTAGAAGCTCTGCAACTGTATTCATAACCCATGATAATTATAAAAGCATTATTATACATAACTTGCATTTTTTCAATGAAGAAGCAAGGTAAGTTGACCACAATGAAACGCAATATACATTCATACAGTATGACTGAAAAAGCTGAATTTTAACATCAAATGAACATTATAAAATTTTCGTTTCAACATATTAACCTTTCTGCATATACTTTGATATTGCCTTTTAATGTCACAATCACCATTCAAGTAATTATAAATCATATGTCATAAGTATTTAAACTGATCAACAAATTCTAAAAGATTTCCACTTAAATAAAACTTAGGTGCATTATAAATCTTCATAGTTTTAGTCTTAAAAATCATACACATAGACTTTTTAGCATTAAAAAAATAATATCATGTTCAACAGCATTTTCTTCATATATTGTCAAAATTTTCTAGATGGACTTATCACACACATGTCTTCAGCATAACTGAAGTTTCTCATTGGGGAACCATTAAGCTGACAACCAACATTGGCATCAGCTACTAGTAATTTAAAATTTAAGTTATTTATATAAAAATTAAATATGAACCCCCCTTTTGTACTATCCAAAATTTTAATCATTGGCATACATAAAGCGCTTTATGAATACCAGTAGGTAACAATTTTGGATAGTATAAAACAACACTTTTTGACATAATATGTTAGGAAATAACAAGAAATGACATATTAAATCATTTTTCCGAAATTATATTTTAGAGGAAAAAAGGGGGCCATATATAAAATCCATGCTCCAAGTGCCTGTGTGGTGAACACGAAAGTATTATTAAGTCAACATAAAATGAAGATGAAAAAAAATGGTTTGGGATTGGAAACAAAGGAACAGTGAATGTCTTAGACCACTGGAAAAGGGAGCTAGGGGTAGTCGCGAAAAAGTGGCGAATACGCCCACAGCAGAGCTTTACTTGTTGTAAGAGGCGACTAAGGGTCTTGGGATTCTGACATCGGGTCAGTGCTAAGCCCACAGAGCGACCAAGTGTGTACTCTAGGTGGCTGAATAGGTTGACCCTCGTCCGCGGGTGTTGTAAGGTCTATAATTCGGAAATCCTGACCGCTAACCATAGTAGGCCAACGTGTGTGGAGAGTGCCACGCTTCATGCACGTAAAAGACCCCTTTGTGGACCGCCAAGTAGTGCACCACATAACCTAAATTTTCCGACCCTACCCAACTCTCCCCTTTTTCTGTGGTTCTTCCAAATACCGTTCCTGTGTTTCCCACCCCATCCCCATATTTCATTTATTATCATCATTTTCATGTTCATTTTATCATCCTTTTGTAAATACTTATTTAGGGTTGCACGGGCGTAAAACACCAACTCACTCACCAAAAAATAAAATGAAAAAAACAAGAAAAACACTTATTTTTAAAATTAGGAAATATCTGCTCTGAAAGCAAGCTTGGTACAAGGTAAAAATGGCTTCTCGAAGCGCGAAGAGGCATAGCCTATCTTATCGTTAGAGGCGTTATGAGCTTTGGAAATTCTGATATCGAGTTAGTGTTCACTAAGTGCATGGAAAGTGTAGTCGACGAGTCCTACTCTCCTCGAGACCTGAATCAGTGTTGCAGGGCATACGTGGCAAATATGCCCACAGCAAAGCCTAGTTAGTTAGTTATTGCTTTACTCCCAAGCAGCGCGATTTCGGCTATATCCGGGAGATGAACATGAAAGTGGTGATACAATGAACATGAAATGGTGATGAAGTGGAGGAAATGGGGACACAAGGCCAATCGGGTAGGAAAGTTTGACTGCCACTGGAAAAAGGAGTGATGGGTAGGGACGGTAAATTTTGCCTCCTGCATGGGGATCCTACGGATCCTTCTCTTACCGAGACCTGCAGCAGGGTTCTTTAACGTGCGAGGAACGTGACATTTTTCCCCAACACGGTGCACCACTATGGTTTGCGGTCAGGTTTTCCGCATTATCGCCTGACGACCCCGCATCTCTCGATGTCAGGGCTGCCCCATTCAACCACCTGGGGCACACATCCCAGTCGCTTTGTGGGCAAAGCGGCCTGACCCCGATGTCAGGTTTCTGAGCGCTCTTTAGTGGACTTTTACCGACAAGCTTAGCGCTGCTGTGGGCCTATTCGCCTCCCGGGCCCCGCACGGGACACTTAAGTTCATTAAATTATAGCATCGGATTAGTGTTCAGCCAAATGTGTACTCTAGGTGGCTTAATATGGAGGCCCTCGCCTGTGGGGCTTGTCAGGTCTTTGATATAAGATTAAACGGATGCGTTCAACTTTGTCAATAGACTGGAACATTCCGGTCAGATTGTTTAATGGTCCATACCCAGAACTGGGATTCGAGGAGGAGTGGGTTGTTATCACTCTGTTTTATGTACATCTCCGTAGTCTTAGTGGGGTACAGTTTGTCGAAGCAATTTAAATCAAATCTTCACAAATAATACGTAGTAGGACAAATGTCTCTCAACTTCACATTCATTATATATCAGCATGGTCACGATACAAAACAGATGAAAGCAGATACCTTACCTGTACTTTACAATCAATATAAAAAATTGAAGTTTTGTACCTATCCATAACAAAATCAACCGAATATATTCGATTCTTTACTTGATCATCAGCATTAAAGATTTGAATTCTATGCACGAGTACTAATCGACTTAGAAAACTCTTAAAAAGACATACGTACAGCTTAGTTTTGTGGTTTAACTTAGTAGTTGCTGCTTTACTGCAAAGCAGCGCCATTTCAGCTATATTTGTGGTATGAACATGAAATAGGTGATACAATGAACATGGAATGATGATGATGAAAAGAGGAAAGAGGGACACAATGCCAATCGGGGAGGAGAGTTTTGACTGCCACTCGAAAAAGGAGTGAAGGATAGGGACTGGCAATTTCGCCTCCTGCACGGAGGTCATACAAATCCTACTCTAACCGAAACCTACAGTAGGGTCCTTTAACGTATGAGGAATGTGACATTTATTTCAACACGATGTACCACTATGGCTCGCAGTTAGGTTTTCCGCATTATAGCCTGACGATCCATGTATTCATTATGACCGGGCTGTCCCATTCAACCACCTAAGGCACACATCCAAGTCGCTTTGTAAGCACAGCGGCCGGACTCGATGTCAGGTTTCTGAATGTTCTTAAGGAGGCTCGCGGGTCTTAATTTGCGCATTTTTATTTTTATTTTTATTTTTTTTTTGCGAAGCGGTATGATATCGGTAAATCCCTCTAATGTCAATAGAATCGTCACTGATTACATTTAACAACACACCTTCTGTGCAAATTTAAAGAAATTATATCTTTCGGTCATTTCTGTATGCCGTGTTTTACATAGAAATCCCCATTTTCTTTATATTTTGTGTGAAAAATTGCCTAAATTCCAACAGTATTTTTAATTTCATTTTTTTATTTGCACGGTGACCCCCATTTTTTATTGATTCAATTTGAAGAATGCATTAAAACACACATTATTTGCAAATTTGAAAAAAATCTGTCCTTTAGATTTTTTTCTATGTCATTTTAGGCTTTAAATTATCATTTTTCCTATATTATCTATATAAAATAGATCGGAAATAGCCTATTTTGAGAACCTTAATAGCAGTCTTATATGAATTGTGACCCCCATTTTTTATTGCATATTTTTAATCCATACACAAAGGACTATAAGTGTGCCAAATTACAGAAAAATCTATAATTTCAAATTTAGACCCTCGAGTCCCTTTAAGTGGACTTTTGCCGACCATCTTAGCGCTGCTGTCGGGTTTTTCGCCTATTTGGCCCTTTGCAGATGTCATCTACTTAAAGGTAACCATTATTTTGAGCAATAAAAAAAATACAACTTAGAAATTCTTCGTTAGAGAAGCTACAACATACCATGAAAAGAGAGATAAATCTAGCAAACACAAATTAAATTTAAATCTTTCTATCATTTTGGTTTTCACGCGATCCGATGAACAACTTAAACAATAAAATGGGAACACACACTATGTTGCATTTTTACTTGCTTCGTTCCAACGTGATGGAAGTGTAACATTAA
Organism: Arcuatula senhousia; assembly: GCA_963971305.1. Classification (NCBI taxonomy): domain Eukaryota; kingdom Metazoa; phylum Mollusca; class Bivalvia; order Mytilida; family Mytilidae; genus Arcuatula; species Arcuatula senhousia. Next base: position 22,545,642 of record OZ020303.1, on the reverse strand, counting down.
ACCATTTTGATTGTAAAGTTAACTTTGCTACGATCGTTAAACTGTATAACTTTTGAAGATGCAAAATGAACACATACACCAAAAAACATTGAAATCAACAAAGCAAACAAGTAAATCTGTGAGCTAATGCTCACTAGTGATACCCCCGCTCCCCAAATAAAGCAACGCATACAAGTTTAAATACTCGGTAAACAGGAAGTAGTTGACCTATTTATATAGGAACATAAAATCTAGGGTCTAAAGAAAACCAGAAAACTCTTACTAAACCGTCGAGAAGCAGACTGGATCGAAAACGATGCAAAGTTATTAAAAAACTGGTACAATAAAATCGGGGAATAACAAAACAGTCGGGCGATAAGGTGTTAATACTGGGAGAATCTTTCCACAAAGGAATTTTCAAGCACGAGCGAGATGCACATTGTCCATCAAAGGAGGGCGTACGTCATTGATTTGTTATTCAAAATTCAATTTGGACTTCCAACACTTTAGATCCTAGCTTCACTGAAGATGAGATAACTTCTCGAAATGGCCACATGGACTTTTGACTTTTGACTTTTGACTTCTATATGACTTTTGACTTTTGACTTTTGACTTCTATATGACTTTTGACTTTTGACTTCTATATTTGATAATATATAATAAGTAAATTGAATGATTTATATAGTAAAAACCTGTATGTGGTTTTTTTTTCACATCATTTCATGTTCATTTTATCAGGCCCGTCGTGTTCATCTACGGCCTTGTTTAACTTTATATATTTCAATGATGTACGCCCTCCTAAAGTGCTTGAAAATTCCTTTGTGGAAAGATTCTCCCAGTATTAACACCTTATCGCCCGACTGTTTTGTTATTCCCCGATTTTATTGGAACATAAAATCGCTATACACCATATGGAACTATAGGATAAAGGTGTATACAAAATATCAGACCCCTTGTCTCATGTAGTTGCTTGGGAAATTGTGAAGGAAATTTTTCATTTATGTTCATTATGTGTAAAAACTTAAGTATTAGGTAAACAGGAAGTAGACTACCTATAGGAGCATAATATCAGTATACACCATATGGAACTATAGGATAAAGCTGTATACAAAATATCAGACCTCTATCTAATGTAGTTGCTTAGGATATTGTGACGGAAATTTAGCATTTATGTCCATTATGTGTAAAAACCTAAGTATTCAGTAAAGAGGAAGTAGACTACCTAGGAGCACAAAAGTGGTATACACAATATAGTACTATAGGATAAAGCTGTATACAAAATATCAGACCTCTATCTCATGTAGTTGCTTGGGATATTGTGACGGAAATTAAGCATTTATGTCCATTATGTGTAAAAACCTAAGTATTCAGTAAACAGGAAGTATACTACCTAGGAGCACAAAAGTGGTATACACCATATTATAGTACTATAGGATAAAGCTGTATACAAAATATCAGACCTCTATCTCATGTAGTTGCTTGAGAAACTATGACGGAAATTTTGCATTTATGTCCATTATGTTTAAAAACCTAAGTATTCGGTTGGCAGGAAGTAGACTACGGTACCTAGGAGCATAAAATCGGTATACACCATATGGTACTATGGGATAAATCTGTATACAAAATATCAAAACTGTATCTAATGTAGTTGCTTAGAAAACTGCGATGGAAGTTTTGTTACGGATGGACGGACGGACATACGGACAAGGGTAAAACAGTATACCTCCCTCTTCTTCGAAGCGGGGGTATATTTATCATTTTTTGTTATTTTGCATTTTCCGCTTTTCCAGAAGATTCACATGGAGATAAATTAATTATTAATAAAATGATAGTAATATAAATGAAATATATCCACAAGGTCATTTGGGTGTAGCCACAGCGGCGCCATCTCAAATCCAAACTGATTTGAAAGAGATGATATAATGGTAGAAACCCGTCATTGATACCCAAAATACTACGCAAGTTGCATGTGACATGCTTTTGGACGGAGGTCACGTATCCGTTTATGTGCCTCTTATTTCACTAACATACATGTAGATGCTATCCACCCAAAAAATAAAAAGCTGCACCAAGAGCGCATGATACACAAGTCGTGCCTTACCTTATAATGATTCTAGGAGTGAGTGAGTGAGTGAGTTGGTGTTTTACGCCCGTGCAACGCTATATAGGTTATTTACAGGCGATGAACATGAAAATGATGATACAATGAACATGAAATGATGATGATAAATGAAATATGGGGGTGGGATGGGACACAAAGGACCGGTAAATTTTGAAGAACCACAGGAAAAGGGAAGAGGTGGGTAGGGGCGGAAAATTTAACCTATATGGTGCACTACTTGGCGGTCCACAAAGGGGTCTTTTACGTGCATGAAGCGTGGCACTCTCCACACACGTTGGCCCACTATGGTCGGCGGTCAGGGTTTCCGTATTATAGACCTGACAACCCCCGCGGACGAGGGCCACCCTATTCAGCCACCTAGGGTACACACTTGGTCGCTCTGTGGGCTGAGCACTGACCCGATGTCAGAATCCCAAGACCCTTAGTCGGCTCTTACGACAAGCTAGGCTCTGCTGCGGGCCTATTCGCCACCCGGGCCCCGCACGGGCCAATGATTCTAGGAGGTCCGCTTCATATCTGGATCGTCCCGTGCGGGGCCCGGGAGGCGAATAGGCCCGCAGCAGCGCTAAGCTTGTCGGTAAAAGTCCACTAAAGAGCGCTCAAAAACCTGACATCGGGGTCAGGCCGCTTTGCCCACAAAGCGACTGGGATGTGTGCCCCAGGTGGTTGAATGGGGCAGCCCTGACATCGAGAGATGCGGGGTCGTCAGGCGATAATGCGGAAAACCTGACCGCAAACCATAGTGGTGCACCGTGTTGGGGAAAAATGTCACGTTCCTCGCACGTTAAAGAACCCTGCTGCAGGTCTCGGTAAGAGTAGGACCCGTAGGATCCCCATGCAGGAGACAAAATTTCCCGTCCCTACCCATCACTCCCTTTTCCAGTGGCAGTCAAAACTCTCCTACCCGATTGGCCTTGTGTCCCCATTTCTTCCACTTCATCATCATTTCATGTTCATTGTATCACCACTTTCATGTTCATCTCCCGGATATAGCCGAAATCGCGCTGCTTGGGAGTAAAGCAATAACTAACTAACTAACTAATCATATCTGGATCTATTTCTCGAAATTGACACACAAGGAAGACTTTGTACAAAGCTCTATGACAAACGTGATGACTTCAACTTTCCAATAGTTAACTTTCCCTTCCTGTGTAGCAACATTCCGTCCGCTCCAGCATATGGAGTTAACGTATCACAATTGATTCGCTATTCCAGAGCATGTGGGGAGTACAACGACTTCCTTGATAGAGCTACATGGCTGACAAGCAAATTGTTAACACAGGGGTACGTTGCTCCCAGGTTGTTGTCATCACTCAAGAAATTTTACGGACGACATCATGTGCTTGTATACAAATACGGAATTTCTATCTCTCAGATGAGCACAGATGTAGGTTTGACATAGAGTTTTGTAATGTCATCCTTTCCGGATTTTACCAACACTTAATCGATCTTTGGCAACGTGACGGGTGTGCTATAGCAAGCAGGAACTGCTTACTCTTCCGGAGCACCTGAGTTCACTCTCGTTTCGACTTGAGTTCGCGTTGCTGAATGCGGTTTTGTTGTTATGTGTGTGTGTGTTTTATGTTGTTATGTGGTTTGTTTTGTTGTGATGATTTTTTGTCTGCCGGTTTTGTCTTTGTCTTTACGGTTTTATGATACTGATTACCCCTTTGGTACACCTTTGCTTCTTATATAAATGGCATATGAAAAATATCACATACATTATTTTGGTTTTCAAAACAATCCTGCGGTCATATATTTAACACAATTTTATCCATCAATTGACAGTTTTTAAGTCTTTTTAAGCAATTGTACCATATTTACAGTGCATGGAGGAACCAATTCTATTTTCTGTTCTATGACCTTTCAATGAAACAAACCAAACATCAAAAAGAATATAGAGAAAAAATAGCAATCAGAGCGTATCTTTATAATAACTTTACAATGGAACACCCGTCATTCGGGGGGGGGGGGGCGTCACCGTTTTTAATTATATTTCATTCGTTTTTTGTTTTGTTTCGTTTTGATAGATCCCGATGTCTGCTCTGGAACGCATCATTCGGACCTAGAATATTTTACTCTTTTCACCGCAGTGCAATTTACATTTGAAACTTGGCGGCGCTTGTACTTTCAGATTGGTAATGGATCGCTTGTCCAGATAGATTAATTAGGGGTGCAAAATTAGAAAACAAATGCATCAGTTACAACATTTTTTTTTTAAACTACAAAATGGACCCACAGTTCTGATATATAAAGCTTGTCCGTCGTATTTAAACGACAACCCGGCTAACTCATTATATAAGTAGGATAGATGGGTGAGTTTATGTTTTAAGCAATAGCAACACGTACATGACCTAAGGGGTTACTAGTATATGAGGGTGATAAATAAGTTAAGGGTGACTCCATGAACATGAAATTATGTCAATACAACTATGCAGATGGGATTAAAATTCAGGAAACGTTAATTTTTGAAGACCACTGGAAAAGGGATCAGATATTTGCTCTACTCCAAAAGCGATTTTGGCTACATGTATATCCGAAAGATGAACATGAAAGGGGTGAAACATGAAGGATAAGGAAATTGCAAATCTGGGAGAAGAGTTTTACTGCCATTGGGAAAAAGGAGTAATGTGTAAGGACGGGGATCTGGTGGGTAGGAGCGGAATATTTAGTCTAAGTGATGCATGTATTCGGGTCGACAAAGGGGTCTGTAACGTGTTTGAAACTTCTTTAATCTATTAAGTTTTTGACCATTATTCTTTTTTTCTTTACAGCTCATCCACAACTCATTATGAGATCTGAAAAAGCCTGAATCTTCGTGTCTTCAAAAGTTATATTGTAATTTCTTTACTCCAAAGCAGCACGATTTTGGCTTTATCAGCGAGATGAACGTGAAGAAGGTGATGCAATGACCAAGTAATGACAGTGAAAGAAATGGGGATACATAGTCAATCGGGGAGGAGAGTTTTGACTCCCATTGGAATAGGGGATGGTCAGGAACTGGGAGTAAAGCCTCTTGCATGGAGATCCTGCTGGTCCTACTCTAATCGAGACCTACAGCAGGGACCTTAAACATGCAAGGAACACGTTTAACCGTTTGCTGTCCGGTTTGTTTACGTTATAGCCTGACAACACATGCATTCATTTCGATAGGGCTGTCCCATTCAACAATGGGCACATATCCCAGTCACTTTTTGGGCAACCCGCTCCAAAGCGCTCTTCAATGGACTTTTACCAACCTAAGCGTTGATACGTGCCTATTCGCAGAACCTTAAATTAATCCGGAATTTCTCGGATGACGTCAGGTTTCCGATAAGTGAATGAAAGGGTGTGTTAAATTATCGGAAGAGGACATGATAAAGCTTTATCAGTCTCGAAAGATGACATCAAAGCTTTATCATTCACGAAACATGAAACCTCGAATAAATATCTCTTTATGAACAACATGCAGGTTCATCACAAAGTGAAAAAAAAAAATCTTTTATTTAACTATTAGTTTATGATTATTTGTCACAGCACATGAAAATGCATAATTCTACTTTCAAGGTCTATGATGGATGACTTTGAAAAAAAAACAAGAGGTTCCAAGATCCTGTATCACTCACCTGGTCCTTGCCACGACTTTAGAAAGTATCACTATCACGCCTGGGAAACTCACAAGTCGCAACCAAATAGTGTTACCCGGAAGTTCATTGCATACTTAGTGAAAGAACACTTTTTGCAAGAATCAGAGAATGTCACTCCATGTGAAATTGTCACAGATCTTAAATATACAAAAAATGATTGTCAGTAAGTCTGTATTTTAAGCCAGAAATCGTTTTTATATTGTAAAGGCGATTCTATTAACCAGGACAAGTCCGGATTTAAGGAAAAATGTTACTTAACGTTATTAATTGAACAAAATAAACTGTTTTTGCTTTATTTACAATTATTCAACAAATATACATGGAGTGACATTATTCGTTTCTCTTTATTACATTAAATGTAAATCACAAAATTCTGGTACCCGGAATTTTGGTTGCGACTTTCGAGTTTCCAAGGCGTGTGGTTGTGTTTTGACGACCACTCTAGTTGTACGATAAATATATAAATATAATTACTCACCAAAGAATACTGATTTAAATTAAATTGAAAAAATGCATAAAATGTCTTTTCATTAAAACGGCTATATTTATTTCAAAAACAGTTTACAAAGCCATAAACGACTACTAGGAAAACACACTCAAGACCAATGCCAAAACAAAGTCAACTCTGAACACAGAATGGGAACGGAAATTGTACAGTTTCCGGAAGCGCCGTTCGCGAAGCGAGGAAATTTTCTAATACAGGTAGCGCCAAATTCAAAAATGTCAAAATACGGGAATCAGCAGTCATTTGCAAGCACAATATGAAGGAAAAAATAATAAAATTATAACGAAAATAGTTGCAGGTAAGTTTTGTACACAGTAAGGCTCATAACATTGCAATCAGCCATGTTTTTGACGATCTAATTCATCGCGAACATTGCATGAGAAGTAGACGAAAAATGTGACACTGTGTGTCTTTTTCGGGGTCTGATGTGAAATCGGTTTCAATCTGGACCTAGTTTAATACACAAATCCACAGATCAAACAAATAAGATTCAAACCATTATAAAAATGTTGTGTAATTTTTGTGTTTTACTTGTATAATTGCATTTTTCATACCACCCCTAAATTTCAACACTTGAACGGGGAGCGCCCTGTGTATTGAACAGGTAGCTCCAAAATTCACATTTTTTTTAACGGGTAGCTCACACTAAAAAATATATACAATTTATTTGAATAGCGCATTTAAACATAAAACAGGTTAGTAATGAAACATAAAAATGAACTAACTACACCAAATTGATCATATCAAATTTGAATACTCTTTTTGAATTCAGTAATTGCTAAATTAAACATGCTAAGAACATGAAGAAGAAACTTAAAAAAAAAACACGAATTAGCCGACCTTTAGGAATTGGTGAAAATACCCTAGGAACATCATATAGTTTATTAGCAACATATGCTATGATATCTATACAGAGCAATACACATCTCTTTTACTTACATTCAATCATTATTAGAATTGCCCTGTGGTCGCGCGTTTCATTGTAAAAAAATTATTCTTATGCAGCATCTTTAAACATCAGCAATTTAATAGCAACGTTCTGAGCACTGAACAGATTTTCAGATACTCCGTAATCCTCCGCCATAAAGACTGCCCTCCCTTTTGATTTATGAAGGCTGGTACCCCGCTGTTATCTGAAGAGTAGGGAGCCAGTTGCCAGCTTAAGATTTATGTGCAACGAAAAGAACGTAAAACAATTACATTGACCCACCCACTGACCTTGTGTTTAGTGCGTCTCTAATGAGTCTTAAATATACGAAATGCTCGTCAGTTATAAAATCAAGTGCCTAGAACTCTGTTTTTGCTTTCCGATAACCATGAAAGTTAGTTCTGCTGACAGTTTTACTGAATCCCGAAAAAAGACCACTTTGGTACCTACTCCTTTGAATAAGAGATACATCTACTCTACCGAGAGAAAGAACAAAACAAGACATACCAGAGAAATTGGTGACCGCAATGGTTCTAAAGAAATGGTAGGTTAAACTAGGTTAACGGCACCACCTAAGTCGAGCTAAGGATACCACCCTACTGATCTGGGCGGGGCACGTTATAACGCGTCGTAAAAATCTGTGCATCAAACTTTGACTCAAACAATTTATTAGAAGCGAAGAAATTGGTTTACAATTTTTTTCTATTTAAAAAAGTCTAAGCCGACCTTGGGCAGGTAACTAACAAACCAAGTTTCATACAGTTGGAGAACACCCGTTTTTGTAAATTAAAAACGGAAGTCGAACACCAGCTAAAAGTTGATCGGCTAGTGATCAATAGTGTGGTATTTGAACCTGAGCCTTTAACCACTCGGCCAACCAGGCCCCGAAAGTAGATATGCAACTGATCTGAAAAGGGGGCACAGTACAACTCTGAAGCCGTGTACCAAATTTGAAACAAATCGGTCGATAAATCTGTTACGATGTTTGTAAGGGACGGACAGATGGACAGACAAGGTGATTCCAATATAGCCCCCTCTCTTACGAGTGTGGAAATAAAAAAGATAAAGCAAATAAAGCATTTTTTGCGTCTACGAAATATGGAGTTGTAAAATGGATGTGCACCATAGAACCTCCATAAGTCAGCTGTTATTAAAAAAAGCACAATCCATACAACCTTTACAAGTCAGCTGTTATTAAAAAAAAAACAATCGATACAACCTCCACAAGTCGGCTGTTATTATAAAAAAAATCCATACAACCTCCACGACAAACATTAAACATCAAACTGTTAATCAATGGCAGATCCATAAAAAGAGCCAAAGGTTTTCATATAAAGCCCAAGGTTGCCAAAAATCAAGCAGATAGTAATAAAAGTTTAGTTGATATGGGGTTCGAACAGACGAGCAACCTCTTTAGATCCGGCACTGAATATACAACAAAACCAACAAGCATAAAACAAACAGAAAAGGCAAGGCAAACATTTTTTTGCACCTCTTTTTATAGAAAAACAAAGAAGAGACTCCCTCGAACCTAAATCCCCCACCTGGTACTAAGGATACAAAGGATCTCGTTTGTATGGGGTCATCAGACAATCTTCGTCCAAAAGAGGCATTTATTGAGCTTAAACAGCCGAATGTTTAAGAAAGTAAAGCTCTTCCCGGAACAAAAACATAAACAAGAGGCTCCCATGATCCCAAATCGCTCACCTGGTCTTTAGGGCCATATTTGGGATCATCTGACCATTTTAATCCAAAAGAGACTTTTTAGATCTTTAAGAAAGCTGTAGGTTTAAGCAAGTCACAGCTTTCATATATAAGCAATAGTTTTTATTCTTTAGCATAAACATGAAAAACACTATTTTTTACCTTTAAAGGTCCATGACCTCTTAACCTCTATAAAGGGTCATCTGGCAAAATCATCCCAATGAATACTTTTGTAGAGCTTAATGAGCTAAAGGTTTAAGCAAGCATATGCTTTTCTCTATCTTCAACACTTTTCATTCTATGGACAAAAATATGAAAAAACGCTATTTTTACCTTTAGAAGCCCATAATCCATAGGTGGTCATCTGACAACATCGACCTAATAGAGACTTATGTAGAGCTTATGATTTTAAAGACACTTCTTTTTATCTGATATAGTTGCTGGATTATAAAAGCCATTTTAAGTGATTTTACCTTATGTTCTACTGTTCTACTTTTAGTTACAGCGGCCACGTTTTTTATCAAATCTTTTCAAACTAAGAATCTTTTTTTTTTTTTGGCCAACATGCCATGTATCATTCCTGCAAAGTTTTTGTTAAATTGGATCTGTAGTTTCAGAGGAACTGAGGATTTTTTAAATTGACGACGGCGGACGGATGACGCATAGTGTTGGCATTTTAAATAAGCTCAATTGACCCTTAGCAATGTGAGCTTTTAAGGATCACTACTAGTACTTGACGTGTTGCTTGAAAAAAAAATGTCGTGTGTAAAGTCTTCAATAAACATTTATCTAGTGGTTTAAGACGAGCAGTTGGAGCTGAAAGAAACGGGAGTTTATTTGTATTACAAAATATAACACCCCCCCCTAAAAAAAGAACTGAAAATATAAGACACTAAAATTAAAGATAGAAGAAAATGAGATGTGGAATAAGTGTACGCGACACAACCTACATTATAAACGTATATTTTAAATATCCACAATGGAAAACAGCCAGCAACCTTCAATATCACTTAGAAAAAGGGTACAACTGATTAGACCGGGGAAATGGGGAAAGGGTAACCTCACAAGGCTTAAGATATAGACTCGGAAATTAGTTGCACAACTTAATGCCACAAAGTCAGGAATAGAGTTACCAAACGCTAAGTTACATCTAATGAATTGTTATGTATATTCCTAGATCGATTAGTGATGAGTTAGAGAGATTGTATGTATTTTTTTTACCCAAAAAGAAAACGTTTAATTTCGGCGCTACCTATTCATACATTTTTTCTTACCTTGACGCTACCCGTTCACTTTTGATTTCAAGATTTTGAGACAATATCATAAATTATCACTAAATAACTGATTTCTGCTCTAAAAATGCATTTGATTTTTAATGTTCAATATTAAGAGGCTACAAAAAATACAATTCGACATTGGTTCAATGTGTGTTTTCTTTGAAAACGATCGAAAAAAGATGGTGGTCCTGTCTTTTTGAGATGTTCGAGCTACCAATTTTGTTAGAAAATCCATGCTTAAACGCGAACATACAAATAAAACACATTTAATGCAGATACTTGTCACTACATAAAGCTTACATGTGCACTTTATTGATAGCAATGGTGGAACGTTATTGTGTATTTGTTTTATTAAAATTTTGAATTTATCAATTCAAACTTTTACTATAACAACTAAAAGTTTGAATTGATAAATTCAAAATTTTAATAAAACATATTTAACTAAATAAGAAGTACTGTTATTAACGAGTCCGTGGGATTTGAACTTGGAGCTACCTTTTCCTTGTCATAAGAACGGCGCTTCTGGAAACTATTCAATTTCCGTTTCCACCCTGTGCTGAAGTATAAGGCGAATTAAATGACGTCATAAGTGCGCGCGGGCCTTGATATGGCCGTGTCAAAGCCTCTTGCAAGCACGCAATGTCATCATATGGCATACCAGGTACCTGGTCAAAATATTGATCGGGCACATTTTGCTGTCTCATCCGGGCAAATTTGCGCTCTAAACGCATATATAAAAGCATGTATTAGTGTATATATATATGAAATAAAAATGTAACAGAACTTCTGACCAGACGTCATTTTTCTTTCCTTGCTACTAATGTGTAATGAAGATATCAATAAAGATCTTACCAAGTATACCTTTAATAAAACACTACAAAAGTTTTGTCAATATCATAACAAAACAAAAATGAGGTTATGACTTAATCCCTCTTTGTTTCCAATTGCAACATATTAATTGATCAATTAAACATTTGAAACTTCAAAAAGAATCATTATTTAATTTCATGGTTTGATATATCATAAATTAAACTTATATAGAAACTTATTTTGATTGATACAGTAATTTAAATGATATCTCAATTAAATTGTCAGATCGATTTACAATATAAGATTCGGGGGTAAATATTGACCTTGTCAAAATATTATAAATCGAGACTTACAGGCTGTAATTCCAAATTTCATTTAAATCTTTGAAGTAAATTCTTGTTCAAATTTAGTTTCTAGTAATTTACAGTGATATTTGACATTCTATTTGATTTATCTTTCAAACCTGCTGTTAATAAAACTTTGTCGGTAGAACGTTATCTTGCTATTAATTTTTAGATACAAGACATTATTATATGAATAAGTCAAAACAAGTGACTTTTAGAATTAATATACCACTTGTCACTCGGTGGTCTTAATGATATAAAATACAAACTCAAAAGCTAAAAATTAATTAAATATGTTTCACATAAGATAAAGGTCTTAGTACCTTTAATCCCAAATTATCAAATAGGTACGTAACACTCACTCTCTCATGGATATTAACGGAGAAAGGGTTACGTTATCGTAACTATCAAATAGTGTGAGATGGTCAAGGTCAATATTTACCCCCGAATCTTATATTGTAAGATTGTATATAAAAAACAGTTAACATAAATTCGACCAAATACAAACATAAGCTTTGATAAAGATTCCTGGCTTAGGACAGACACATTAAAAATGTGGCGGGGTTAAACTAGTTTATTTGGCGCCAACCTTTCCCCTATTGATAATCAATAACAAAGCACAAACTAACACACAATAAAAATCAAATCGATAGAAGTTCAATTCAACAAGAGAGTATCTGAGACAAAAGGACAACGACGTAGAGATACTCTCTTGAGAACACTCGAAGTTACTGGCAGCTAGCTAAGACGCATCCATCGACTGATGTAAAAAATCAAGTTTGTCGATTTAAAATCCGACACAACACGTCAAACAGTTCATGATTTGATAATGCTTAATCACACAAAACTGACACACTTGACCGCTGTAATGCTCAAAAATGACATAAGTATAAAAAGGCAATTAACATTTTATAGTAAGTATCAAATAATCAATATTTTTACCAAAGAAGACTTAATTCAAAGATTTTACTAAAATTTCCATTTCATCACCTTTATACAATAAAGTTTTAAGCCAATTTTTCATTCCCAAAGGATTGTTTTGAATTTATTTGCTTTATAAACAACATTACCGTAGAAATTGGGATGGTATATTCCCTTTACAATCAAATTTCGACGTGTACTGTTAAATTTTCCAATAAGGTATGATATCTATGATAAAACTTAGTCAACGACTTCACTGATGTGTGGTAACGATATCCTTGTTTTAGTAATTTTTTTGGTAATACACCGGTTTTTATCATTAAAATCAGACACACCTCTGCAGATCCGAGCATATCTTACCAACTGTGAAATATATACTCCGTTAAAGATCTCTTGGTGTGGACCGCCAATTAGTTCACCACATCGGCTATAATTTTACAACCCATACTCACCTCTGTTCCTTTGTTTTCTATCCCATCCCCATATTCCTCATCATCATTTCATGTTCATTTTGTCATCATTTTTATGTCCTTTTTAAACCTACTAGTATATATATATAATAGCTAGGGTATAGCACACCAATTTACCCACTCGATCACTCATTCGATTTTCATACTTTAAACTATAGTAAATTAATTATTTTAGCTAAAGCTTAAATTTGAAATTCAGACAGTGCGAGTTCGGCTACATCAGGGATATGAATAATAAATGGGTTATAAAATGAACACAAAATGAAGATATGAAGTGTGATGGAAACTCAAGACCAAAAGTAAGCATACCTGTCTTTATATTTAAAGTTATTAGATTTCATGAAGTCTGCTTCATATTTAGATCTACATATCGAAATAGACTCTCAAGGATACCTTTTGAACAACGAAGCTCTATGGCTAACGTGGAGACTTCAACTTTCCAATCATGATCATAAACTTTCCCTCCTTGTGTAGCAACATTCCGTCCTCTCAAGCTTATGGAGTTAACGTATCACAATTGATCCATTATTACAGAACTTGTGGGATGGGACTTATATTGATTCCCTTGGCTGAGCGTCACGTCTTATACAAAAATTGCTTACACAGGGTTATGTTGCTTCTCGGTTGCTGTCTTCGCTCAAGAAATTTTAAAGACATCATGCGCTCATAGACAAACATGGGATTTCAATCTCTCATGTGAACTGCAGATGTTGGTTTGTTATAGGGTTTTGTTTCGTCTTCCCACGCTGAATTGACAGGTGGCAGCGCGTTGGGTGTGCCATAACAAGCAGGAACTACTTACTCTTCCTGAGCCTCTGTGACCCTTACAATGAGCATGAAATGATGAAGTGGAGGAAAGAGAGACACAGGGCCAATCGGGACTGCCACTGGAAAAAGGAGTCATGGGTAGGGACGGGGAATTTAGCTTCTTGCATGGGGATTCCACGGGTCCTTCTCTTACCGAGATCCTTTAATGTGCGAGTAACGTGACATTTTTCCATTAATGGTTCACCTTATATTATACATTATAGCCTGACGAGTTAGGGCTTTCCCATTGAACAACCCGGGCCACGCATCCCGTTTGCTTTGTTGGCAATGCGGCCTGACCCGATGTCAGGTTTCTGAGCGCCCCGCAGTGGGCTTATACCGACAAGCAAGGAGTTACCGCGGGCCTATTCGTCACCCGAACCCCGCACGGGTGAGTAGAAGTTTAAATAAACTGCAATTAAAAACAACCAACAATATTAATGTAGTACGGTTGTCACTGCTAGTGGTACATCTTGCAATGTCATAATTTACCAAGAGCAGAAGTCGATGAAGGGTCGTCCATTACCAGCAAATCAAAGCTAAATATAAATTCGTATCAAGAACATTGTGTTCAGTAAACATTTGATTCGAAAACGATTATGTTAATTATTTCTATTTACTGCTACTTGAAGTAAGTTAAGGTTATAATAATTTATCACTGGGGTGTTAATTGTCGTGCATGTAGGTATTATTAAGAAGTATATGTTTTGACTTAAATGAATTTAACAATTTAAGGTCTAACATGGCTTATTGGATTTCTAATGAAGTCGTTTAATACATGTAAACGGGTCATATTGCAATAGAAAGTATTCAATTAGTGCCAAATGATTACCTAAGACTGGGTCAGGTGGACAATTGCAGCTTTTGACGAGGAATAATCTTATAATTAAGGTTAAATCAATCTAACTTTTAAAGACTTTTGTTTATGGGCATTCATGAAGAAGAATTTAGTTTAAGGTGTAGAACCTGTTGAAATATGACACACGATACTGATTAGTATCGATATTGGCATAGATTCCAAAAAGCGGAATATCTAACTGATAGATCTTTTACGGGTTCACAATTGGAAATTTAAATAAAATTTGTAAACAAGAAATGAATGAACAGAATTGTTTCTTTTAAAGTGTGTAAATTTAATGATTTAAACCTCAATATTTACTTTCTCATTCTTCAGTTTGAGTAGTTCTTAATTAAGGCTGTATTTGCTAAGACAGCATTGAAAGCTTGATTTTGACGCCATAGTCACGTACTGGGAGAGACTGGAAAGAAGTGCGTCAAGCTTGTTTATATGGTAAGAGGTGTTTCGTTTTATAATTGTAAAGTATATATGACACTCAATAGGTATGAGATACTTTATTTCTTGTTTTGAAAATTATATCGTCATGCAATCATTTTACAACATGAAATATTGAGGTAAGTCTAGATAAGATAGGTGTCTTTAAAAATTTTAAGATGTTGTTTTGATTCAGGAAATTAAACTTCCTTCTTGATTGAGTTTGTTCTTGAATTTGATTTATTTTTATAATTTGATCACCTTTTTCTAATTTGATTTTATTAATTGGTATACTTCGACGATAACTCTTTATTACATATAAAAGGAGTACCCTAAATATAAAAGTAGGCTAATTAGTTAGTTAGACCCCCAAGCAGCACGATTTCGGCTATATCCGGGAGATGAACATGAAAGTGGTGATACAATGAACATGAAATGATGATGAAGTGGAGAAATGGGGACACAAGGCCAATCGGGTAGGAGAGTTTTGAATGCCACTGGAAAAAGGAGTGATGGTTAGGGATGGAAATTTAGTCTCCTGCATTGGGATCCTACGGGTCCTACTCTTACCGAGACCTCCAGCAAGGTTCTTTAACGTGCGAGGAACGTGACATTTTTCCCAACACGGTGCACCACTATGGTTTGCGATCAGGTTTTCCGCATTATCGACTGACGACCCCGCATCTCTCAAAATCAGGGCTGCCCCATTCAACCACCTGGGGGCACACATCCCAGTCGCTTTGTGGGCAAAGCGGCCTGACCCGATGTCAGGTTTCTGAGTGCTCTTTAGTTGACTTTTACCGACAAACTAAGCTCTGCTGTGGGCCTATTCGCCACCCGGAACCCACACGGGTCTCAGTAGGCTAAACACCGACTACAATACAATACTCCCGTGCGGGACCCGGGTGGCGAATAGGCCCGCATCATAGCCTAGCTTGTCGTAGTCTTGGGATTCTGACTTCGAATCAGTGCATGCTCAGCGCACAGAGCAGCCAAGTGTGTACCCTAGGTGGCTGAATAGGGTGGCCCTCGTCTGCGGTGGTTGTCAGGTCTATAATACAGAAACCCTGACCACTGACCAACGTGTGTGAACAGAAGAGTGCCAAAAAGACCCCTTTGTTGACTGCCAAGTAGTGCACCACGTAGGCTTAATTCTCCACCCCTAACCACCTCTCCCCTTTTTCTGTGGTTCTTCAAAATTTACTGTTCCTTTGTTTTCTATCCCAACCCCATATTTCATTTATCAGCATCATTTCATGTTCATTTTATCATCCTTCTCATCATCGCCTGTAAATAACCTATATAGCGTTGCACGGGCGGAAAACACCAACTCACTCACTCACTCACTCACATTACAATAAGGTATCTTATGGTGGGCTTCTTATATTTTCCAATAGTCGTACATGTAATACCGCAGAAAGCTACATGTTTGTCGTCCCAGTAAAGACCCTTAATGTTATCTGATGCAAATAAAAAAGATGCAATTTGACCCAATATAATTTAAATATGGTCCAATTGTCTTTAGCTTAAACTCCGAATCCTCCTACAATAAAAAGATAACCAAGTCATCTTAATGTTTATTTGTTAAGTCCACTGTTAAACCCTTATTGAATTTTTATCATTTCAGTAAGACATCCTAGTGCTAAAAATTCGGCGTTATTGATTGAGGAATTTAGTATTCTGTGATAAATTATTTTGTAAACACTTTTAACGTATATATCAAGACAGTAACGATTATTATTTACAACCGTATACATGTTCTGACTTTGTTTATTACAGGGAATTGATTTTGTCATTCGGTGTCCAAACAATGGATTAAGTTTCAACTTACTCTAGATGTAATATGTGACGTTTAAGTTGTATGGAAGAAAGACCTTAAACAAATATGTAAAATGGTAAGATTATACTTTTGTTAATTGTAATGTATATTGAAAGTAAAGGTGTTACTTTAAACTGATTGAAAAAATGAAATACCACTATTAAAATAAGATGAAAACCCTAAAAATTTTCACCACAAAACAAGATCAATCGCATAAAAAGGTGTTTTTTTTTCCTTTTTTATACATTTATTTTTTAAAGCAGAATAAGTCGAAATGTTCTCTCAAACTGACTTGACAATTCACTTTAAACAACTTTTTGACCATATTCCTCTTTGTCTTGTTAATGGTATATCCTCTTGCGTGCTTGAAAAAAATCTTTGATGACATTATCCTATTGCGAACAAAGATTCTTAAGCCACGAATCTTTGTAAAAGTTTTCAGCATTCACTGTCCTCTTTATGTCCAGAAAGTTATCGAGTCTTAATTCATGGATCAATGCAACAAAATCATGAAAAAGGCAGGACGGTGTTTTGGCTGTATAACTTATTAAAATAAATAGAGAAGTAATATGTGATGAAACACAGATACCCCCGAAAGGCCCAAAACATTAGTCTGACAGGTCTAAAAGTCTAAAAGTCTAAAAGTCGCTTATAAAGGACATACAGTGTGTCATACTAAACCACCCTATCAAATTTCAGGTCATTCTCGTGTATGGTGTCTAAGAAAAGCTAGACGGAAATTTTCATATCGGCACAATCCCAAACAGGAGGTAGAATCCAGCAGATATGAAAGTCGCTTAGGACTCACAGTTCGTCATACTCTACCACTCAACCAAATTTCAAATCATTCTCATTTGCAGTTTCTTAGAAAAGCTCGACGGACGTACGACCAGACGGGCGGACAGGGGTAAAACTATATATCCCCTGACATGTCGTCGCAGGGGCAAAAAAATGATATGAAATACTAGTAGGCATTGCCTAACTGCAAGCACGGCATAATTCTAATAATTAAAGGTTGACAAATAGGTTTCTGAATACATGTGAAAAAAAAACTCTCCACATTACAACATGAAACAGAACAGATGGATTCTCTAATGACCGAGTTCCACGCCTCAGTTGAGGAATAAAATCTTTTAGAAATCAAAATATCCATCTAAAGAACCACATTCCCGCAAAGAAGTGGACACTTTGATACTTAAACATTTGTTTACTAGTCATTTGTTTACCTAAAAGTGAAAACATGTGCGAGGTTCGTTTTGATAAATTTCCGAGTTAACCGATTGAAATATTTTGATTGACCAATTTTTAACAGATGACATATAAAGTTAACGTGTTTAAAGTGTCATTGTAAACATTTTTTTAACGAATAAAAAAAATTGATTTCGAATCGATGCAGTGATATATAATCTGAAATCATCGTAGTTTTTTAATTTAATTTTTTTTTTTTGGTGCATTTTCTAGAACGTTCAATTTGGGACGAGATGCTTGGGGCGATTGAACGTAACATAGAAAGTAAGAAAAAAATCTATTAAAATTTGGTTACTACAAAAGATGAAGCAACTCATCGTCATCAAAATATTTTTCTCCTTATAATCTATTAACATAAATATTTTTTGGAAAGCTACAAGCAAAATGGGTAATAATTTTAACATTCACTCCGGGTTCCTTTAATTTGAGAAGCATATCCGGACGAAAAAAAAAATTAATATTAGCATTAGGCAAATTTTTCGCGGGAACTTGCTGTACAGCTCTCATGCCCGCTACGAGCTGTGCTCGCTATTAATGCTAAACTTTTCTTAAATTGAAAGCAAGGAATGAAAAAAGGTCCAAAGCCCTCCCCCTTTCAAAATTAAGTGGTTGCTCCCATAGATATATGTTATGTTGCTATATTTTTTTTTCAAACGTATGCATGTAGATTCTAATTAATGTTTAAAAAAAGTAAAGTTAAAAGTAAACTCTGAGTATATATTTCACAATTGGTAAGATTGGCTTAAAACTTTATTAGAAAAAAGTTATGAAATGGAAATTTTAGTGAAATCTTTAAATTTAGTCTTTTTTTGGTAAAAGTATTGATAATATATGTTCTTATATGCGATATAATAAGTCATGGTCGATATCCTCGGTGCTTGATTCAGCTTTCTTGTTGTCTTTTTAGACGTTTTGGAACTCTTGTTTTCAACCTTCCAATGTTTTAATAATGCTGCTGGTGAGAGAAAAGCGCTGAAATACGCATATACATGTACAGTAAAACCAAATTAACCGTCGTGTTTTATACCGTTATGGATTTTGGTATTTTAAAACCACTGGGTAGATTACCGCTGCTGGTGGACCATAGTCCCCGAGTAATCACAAACTTGGTAGTCAGACTACTCTGATACGAATTTACCAATATGTTTTTTAATTATTATTGATTTCCGATCGTTAGAATTTAAAATGAATTAAAACACCGGGTTTCTTTTCTTGTATTGCACATGGTCGATATGTTCGGTGCTGGGTTTGTCTTTCTCGGCACGTTTTCGGGTCGAGTACTTTTCCTTCAATAATCTTGGTGTATAACCAAATTAACCGTATTTTATACCGCTTTGGTATTTTGTATTATGTAACTCCTGTGACATCTTTAAAATGTGATTAAGCGCCCAACGAAATATGTAAAGGAGCTACATTATTGTAGATAAAAAGAACGTTCACTGCTGCACGTCTCGGTATGAGAAATATCCAAGGGATCACCTGCAGTTTGCTAGATTGCACGACCTCACCCGTCTGGCCTTCAAAATTCTTTTCTACTATTGGCCTCATGTCCCTATCCTACTTCATACTTCATCATCGTTCAATGTTCATTATATCAATTCTTGTGTGTTCAGTGCTTTGACATTGTCAAATTTGCGTTGCATGGGGGTACTTATTCAGAAAACGTGATACATTTTTTATCTATTCTAGAGTATCACAAATAAAAAAGAATCATCAAATAAATGGATATATATTTTTAGAGCCTAGATTTAAGTTATTAGAAAAAGTCATGCCAACTCGTTAATGACAAAAAAAAATTGGGTTTTTTTCATTTTATAGTTGAATGAACTTGAAATTCTGAAATAAGTACCCATATATGTAATTTTCTCAACTAAGAATGTAATATATTGATATGTAATAAACAATTTAACGTGTCACATATTTTAATAGTATATTTTGTGCTACTTACATTTCTTATCATTTCACGTTCATATACGTTATTTACAATACTTAACAACACTTAAATCGTAATAACACATAACATTTGAGAAGATTAGTTCAATTTCATGGCCATCTTCGTGTAAATTGAATATTAAAAACTTGCAACATGTAAATAAATTGCTTTCTTTTGCAGAGCTCAAAACCAACTATTTAAAATCGGGATTAGGTTTTCTATTGAACAGAATGAGTACGGACGCAATAAATGAGATTTCTAAAGCTTATAATGACTTAGATATCCATAAAAAGTTACATGTTGTGGATAAATTTGTACCCCGTGGATCTCAGGAATTCCGGGAGGCAATGTTAGAATGCCTAGACAGTGATGATGACGGTCCTCGGCAAAGGGAACGTAGCCATACCATCGATTCAGCCTATAAAAGACCACACCATAGTGTCCATTTCGCCTCAAATCTTGTAACACAGTGTCCAAAAACAAGCAGATCGAAAGACGACATCCATACGCATGGAATACTACGCCATTCAAGGGAGAGAAGCAATACTTTTGATGGAAGTGTGCAAAAACCTCGCATTACTATACATGTGCAATCACCTCTTTGTAAGGAAAATGACAATGTTGAGCCTGGGGATAATGATTCAACTGAGGAGAATCAAATACAAACATCCACTAGTAATAGGAAAATATTAGTAGATGGAATTGCTGCTGAAAAGAAGTTATTATCAACTTTATCTCAATCAAAAAGTGCACGATCAAATAGCTTTTCCCCTCAAAGAAATGGGAATCCCAAATCAAAAGAAGAAAGCCCAAAACCTATACGAAAATCAAAAGCACATTAATTGATTTCAAATTATTATTATTTTTTTTTATTTTAAGAAAAGAATATATTTTTATTTACGGACATTTGAAATAGAACTGGTTAGATGCATTCGCTGTCTAAAAAAATACCATCATGCATAAGAGTTTAGATATAAAGCACCAAAGATTTTCGCATCTCAAAATTTGTTTTGTTTAGTGAGTAAGTTGTTGTTTTACGCCCTATCTATAAAGCAAAGCTAGCAAATGAACATCAAGAGGGTGGTAAAATGAACATGAAATGATGATGAGAAATATGGAGTGAGGTGGGAAACACAAGAACAGTAAATTTTGGAAACCACTAGGAAAGAGGAGAGGTGGGTAAGGTCGGAAAATTTAGCCTTAAATGTTATGCACTTCTTGGTGGCCCTCAAATGGATCTTAGACGTGCATGAAACGGGACACTCTCCTAACTCAGGCCACTGTATGGTCAGGGCATCACGACAGGATGACATTTAATCATATTGAAATATTAACAAAGCAAGGGAGGACCAGTCGGCAAAAAAATGAGGTCTTCCAAAATACTCAATGGGTTTACATAGCATTTTAGTATGCGAATCTTCATAAAGTACCTAATAAGTTAAATTTCAGTTCCCCTTTTTGTTTAAGATTTGAATAGTTCACCCCCAAAAAATATGTACAGATGGATGGACAAAGTGAAAAGAATATGGCTTCCTCATTTCTCAGAAAATCTTATGTTATTGATAGAAAGAAACAGAACAAATTACTATAATAAAAATAG
Organism: Arcuatula senhousia; assembly: GCA_963971305.1. Taxonomy (NCBI): domain Eukaryota; kingdom Metazoa; phylum Mollusca; class Bivalvia; order Mytilida; family Mytilidae; genus Arcuatula; species Arcuatula senhousia. The sequence goes on along the minus strand of OZ020303.1, from coordinate 22,524,276 downwards.
GCTGAATATTCAATTTAATATGGGTAACCGTCCAATCATTTCACAAGTTATGCAAAATAAAACAGGTCAAAAACGGTAGACTACGTCGGCAGATCAATTAATTTTAAAGCACATTCAACCTGGAAGTTAAAAGCAAATAACAATATTATGTACAAAACAATATTAGACCAAAGACATTTTTAAAGAATGCGGACTACAAATGAAAACTATTCTGAAAATGATAAAATTGATTAGTCGTCATGAGGCAGAGAAAAAAATCGGAAGTGCGTTCGGCTTCACAAGGTCTCAGATCGGAAGTGATCAGAAATGGTCGATTTCCCATTTGTTCTCTGTATCTCAGTAATTCAATAATGAACATGCCATTTAAGTGAATGTTCTTATTGAAGTTGATATTCAAGTACATAACGGGTTAACATTGATTTTATTATGTTCCATGCTATCTTAATTACCACAATCTTTAGAATCGTACAAATCGTGATTGTTATCTCACAAACAAGTGGGGTTAATGGCTTCTCTTTTCTCTATTAGAGTAAATTAACTTTATACAAACATTCCCTATATGTACACGAATAAATGTAAACATAATAACGTCAATGGAAAGTGTGACGTATTTCTAGATACTGTAATAGCCTGAGTGGTCTGAACCGAAGTTTCACTTCGTGAGTCTTATTGCAGTCGTAACCTTTACTGTTTTTAACTACGTCATTGAAAACTTTTTTTTAAATATTATTAAGCGGTGCGTCCCCATGTTGTTAAAAGGAAAACACTCTGTGAGAAAATTCCGTTAAGTCATGTAAGTGATACGAAAAGTCTACACGTAGGTGCATTAAGAAAGTCAAGAGTTTGAATATGAAGATGCCACAAGATTCCACCACAGATGACGTTATTTTTTCAACCCTATCCAACCTTCCTTTTTTTCGAAAAACCATCAAATAAAAATGACAACAAAGTTACAGACAAATAATTTTGTTACGCCTGACGCGCGTTTCGTCTATTCAAGACTCATCAGAGGCGCTCTACCAAAAATATTGAAAATGCCAAACACTACATGATGATGAGGAGCATAGAACAATGAAATAAAAAATACCAAACTGGGAAACCAAATTTTTACTAAGATGATCAACCTATGTCTTGGGTAGGAAGAACCTTAGAGTTTAGACAATTTTGAAATTAAAACGGATAATTTAAAGCTTTGGTGTGTTCTCCAACACAAAAAGTGTTGGTACCTCGGGGAATTAAAACTCCACCAGCAGTGCTAACCTTCACGGGTGTTCGAAATAAAAATGACAACAAAGTTCCAGACAAATAATTTTGTTTAGCCTGACGCGCGTTTCAAGACTCATCAGAGGCGCTCTACCAAAAATAATGAAAATGCCAAACACTATATGATGATGAAGAGCATAGAACAATAAAATAAAAAATACTAAAAAATACCAGTTTCCCAATCCTTTTCAAAGATAATAGGTTTTCTTTTTAATTATCTTGACCATAATATAGTGTACTGAACATGAAAGGAACAACAAAAACAAAAAATATTCAACAAAGAAAAAATTGTTAGGAGGGGCAGTTTATATTTAGCTTATTCAATGCCAATATTTTTTCTGAAATGTACTTGTAAAGTGCGGTATTCAGCAGTTTGCATAAGTATCTAATCAAAGTCCGTCCGTCAAAATGATTGTAGGTCCCGAATGCCGAATAACCCCGCAACAGCACTGTCAGTGAACGTTACAGTAACCTGATGACGGATCGATAGCTTAATTTAACCAGTTGTTGGTCGTATGTCGAGGCAGCTGTTTTAATCTTTACTCAATATTATAAAAATACAGAATGGCCTGGTCGTGCACAGTGGCGGCTTGTGCAGTTTGTATGTAATCAATATGTGTCAAAGGTGCCTACTATAATAGTAAGGTTAAACCCAACTTCCGTCCAGATAACTGTGAACAAGTAAAAACTATTTTATTTGGCCCGAACAAATCAACTTCCGATTTCTAAAGTCATCATATATCTCGATGAAGATGAATTTTAAGGTATTTAATTTAGAAAATTTAGTCGAAAGGTGATATATACTTCTTCAAAAACAAATAAGTGCTTTGAAGGTTCAGGGTTAATAGAACGTCATCAATATAATGACAACAACTTTAAATTTCTGTAAAATGTAAGGTATAGATCTGTGTACCGTTTCAATCTGGTCATTTTTTATATTTTTTCCTACTACTATTAATGTCATATCCTATATAGAATTGAACTTATTCATTATTCAAAAACCTATCACACTATATGTCAAGATATCGAATTACATTGTACTACGATCTTCAAACAGAATATAATTTGTCAGAGTTCCCACGATAAGATGAAGTGTTTTGAATTGGAAAAAGATTTTTGATTCGAACAACAAACATTAAATTGGGTTCAAGATTAGCCCTCTTCAAAAATGATCAGGTCACCTTCCGATTAAAACCTAAAATAGTTTTACTATGGTTCTAACTATAACACGTTTTTTTATTGCAATTTTCGAAAGTTATATTCAAAATTGTTCAAAACACCAGGTTTCTTTCCTTGTCCTGCACATGATCGATACCCTCGGTGCTGGATTGGCTTCCCTGTTCGATCTTTTTTTGTACTTTTCGTACAATACTTTTGGTTTTTTATCTTCCATTGTTTTGATTCAAATGCTGCTGATGGGAGGTTAATCCTCAAAATATTAATATTCAGCATAACCAAATTCACCGTTGTATACCCGCTTTATAGCTCACCTCACTTGGCGTCCGTCGTCGTCGTCTGTCGTCCGTTAACAATTTTTCAAAAATCTTCTCTGAAACTACTGAACAGAATTAAATGAAACTTGATATGATTGATCTTTAGGGCGTCCTGCACAAAAGTTGTTTTTCGATTTTTGATCCGTCATAAAACCTGGGCGCTGTTGCTAAAAATAGACCAGCAGGGGGTCAGATAGCTGTTTTTGGCCTGTAAATCAGAGAGTATAAGAGATAGAGAAAATCTAATGCAACCCTCCTTCTTCAGCATCAAAAGCTCTACAAAAGTCTCCGTTGGGTCGAAGCTGTAAGATGACCCCTGAAAGGGGTTATTGTCTTTTAATGGTTAAAAAAAACGTTTGTTTCATGTTTTTGTCCTATAGAACGAAAACTATTGCAGATAGAGGAAAAAACTGTTGCTTGCTTGAATATTCGTCTTATTAAGCTCTACAAAAGTCTCTATTTGGTTGAAGTTGTCAGATGACCCTAGGGGTTACGGACCCTTAAAGGTGAAAAATGGCATTTTTTCATGTTTTTGCCTTACAGTATGAAATTATGGCAGATAGAGAAAAGCTGTTGCTTGCTTAAATGTTCAACTCATTAAGCTCTACTAAAGTCTCCATAGGGTCGAAGTGATCAGATGACCCCTTCTAGGGATTACGACCCCTAAAATAATGTTTTTTCATGTTTTTGGCTTATAGAATGAAAATCATTGCAGATAGAGAAAAGCTGTTGCTTGCTTAAATGTTCAGCTCATTTAGCTCTACAAAAGTCTCCATAGGGTCGAAATTGTCAGATGACCCGTTATAGGGGTAACAGCCCCTTAAAGGCATAAAATAGTGTTTTTGGCCTACTGTATGAAAACTATTGCTGAAAGAGAAAAGCTGTTGCTTGCTTAAATGTTAAGTTTATTTAGCTCTACAAAGATTCCATAAGGTCAAAGATATCAGATGAGGGGTTATGGCCCCTTAAATGTGAAAAATAGTGTTTTTGGCCTATAGAATGAAAACTTTTGCAGATAAAAAGCTGTTGCTTGCTTAAACATTCAGTTCATTAAGCTGTACAAAAGACTTCATAGGCTTGAAGTTGGCAGATGATTCCTTAAAGGGTTTATGGCCCTTTAAAGGTAAAAAATAGTGTTTGTTTTTTTTGCTTATAGAATGAAAACAATTGCAGATAGAGAAAAGCTTTTTCTTGCTTAAACATTCAGCTCATTTAGCTATACAAAAGACTCCATAGATTTGACATCAAGACCAGGTGAGCGATTCAGGCTCCTCGGAGCCTCTTGTTGGGTCAAACATGACACTCTGCCGAGGAAATCGATGTAATTAATTGTTAAGAAGAATACAATTGGCTGTATATGTTCATGATCCCATCCCTTTTCTCTCCTGAGTTAATCAATCTGTCTCAACCATTGCAGGCCATTCACTTTCCTGTTGTTGTTGGTTTTTTTTTTTTTTTTTTTTTTTTGGGGGGGGGGGGGGCTGCAGCAGTATGAAACGTCAGGGTCTGTCTCAAAACACACATGATATGAAAAGATCTAGTTATATTCATTCACTTCATTTTGACGACAAAAAGCTAAAGGGCATTGAAGGGTAATAAATGTGAGGGTTTTTTTTTTTGTGTTTTTTTTTTCAGAATTCACCATGTAAGGGAACTGTCATTTTTATCATTTTCGAGGCGTATGGCCCGTAGCAAAGCCTAGCTTGTAAGAGGCGGCTAAGGGTCTTGTTAAGATTCTGAAATCGGGTTAGTGATCAGTCCACAGCGGCAAAGTGTGTACCCTAGGTGGCTGAATAGGGTGTTCTCATACGCGGGGATTGTTAGGTCTATATGATTCGGAAACCCTCACCGGCGACCTTAATTGAGAACACGTAAAAACCCCTTTGTGGAATGCCAAATTGTGCTCCATTTAAGCTTAATTTTCTGCCCCTACCCACCTCTCAAGGACCTTACTGGAAATAAGCTTTAAGCTTTGTAGGTTATCCTAGGTAAAGGGCAATTGTTGGGATACCGCTAAAACTTATCATTCATTTTAGTGATATTATTTTTCTTTTTCGTCCAATCATGTTGTCTCTTTTTTGTAAATCTAAAAGGTGCTATTTGTGCTTTACTTTTGATATTTTTATTGTCGTTAATTCAATGTTTTATAATAGTCTTGTGACTATATGCATTGTAAATTGTGGGCCTATTATTTACCTGAATTAATAGCGAGCATCGCAGATGCGAGCCCTACGGCATTGTGCATGTTTTGAGATGTGCCAGAAATATACTGACGATAAAACCGGAACAGGTTTACTTTTACGGAGTGAAAAAAAATAATAGGCACGGAGCAAGTAAAACAATCAACCCTCTGGGCTAATAAAAATTACATCATATTCTGTTATGCAAAAATATAAAAATTGAAATTCAAAAACAGTGATAAAACCCTCATCCATCCACTTGTTTATTTTTACACACAGATTTTTATTTAAACACCATTCGGTCTTTTCCGCTGAAAAACGATTTTCCGGAAATTACCGAGCTAGCTTTTTGCAACTTCGTCCCATTGACTGGTCATACCAAATGCATGTTACTGACCAAGCTTTGTTAAATTCTAAGTAAGATAAAATAAGATTAAGAAATACATAAAGTTACTGAATAAAACCTACTCTAAATCATAATAATAAATAAAAGGTTCTTACCTGAAAATGAAAGAAGAGTCATACTCTGACAAGAAAATGACGACACGTAATCCATAAAATGGATAATTTCGTCCCCGCTTAATGTCGTCCCAGAATGTTACAGGATTTATTATTTGCACAAATAATTGAATTGTTAATAAGTAGTTATTGATCCCAGATATTTTAACAACAACTTTCTCAAGTGCATATGATTTGGGTTGGGTGGGGTCAGACTTTGCTACTATTTAATTCCTTTTTTAAAAGTTCCATCTTTACGTTAAACTTAGCCGGTCGAGCACATGGATTTATTTTTAAAAGGTATATAGATTTTCGATGCTCGCTTAAAAGGCAGGGCCTTAATCATATTATTATTATTATTATTATTACTCTCCCCTTTTCATGTGGTCTTCAAAATTTATTGGTCCTTTGTTTCCGACCCAACACTCATATTTTTCATTATCACTACATGTTCATTTTATCATCGTTTATAGGGGAAATTTATTTTTACAAGATGTCTTATAAAAATTACCAAACCCTCCCTCCAATGATAAATAATGCCTTTCTTAACGACATGTTCACGTTCTTTTTTTTTCTAGACAAGACTTCCTAATGACAGAGTCATTATATTAGAGCGTCTCGAAAAACGTCCCGATCTTGACAATATTCTTTCGAAAAAAAATACGGATGCTCTGGTCACAGTGCAGACATTGCTTTGTACAGAACGAATGGGAAAACATTTAAAAATAATAAGAATTTTCCTCATGGACAACGAACTTTTTACTTCTAAAGCAAGATTTGTATGCAAATCATGCTTAGAGTATGCAAAACTGAAGGAAGCTAAACAGTAACACATGTTGAACAAACCACTTGTAGTTGAAATTATAAAAATGGTTACTTACAAATGAAAAAAAAAACATGATAAATTAACATCTGAAATAATAAGATTAATTCAAAGTAACGAATTGTCTGAATTTGTTGTGCAATTGGCCATGGGTCGCAATCAGTAAATTTCAAGACTTCAAGAAATGTCATATCAACCTATATGAAGATCATAATCAATTAAATAATTAAAATGCAAGGATTTTTTTAATGGAAGACCATGGCCTTTATTGACTTTGCGATATAATCTCTAACATCTACTAATTTTGATTCTGATGAAAAAAAATATTAAATGCCTCGTTTTACTTCAAGAACAAATCTATGCGTTAGAAACCTAAATTCTATTGGTCGTATTTCCGTAACCCAATTCTTGTCAAATGGTCCTTTATGGAAATAAGACTTTACACTACATTGATGGCTCTAGTAGTTAGAAGACTAACTAGTCCTAAAAAGGTTATGAATAATGCCTCAGATGTCTCAAATACCTGTGGTGAAAAAGGGATAAAGATGTGTACTTAACAATACTCAGCATGTAGGGAAAACAGGAAGAGTAAGGCAAAATGATGTTAAACCAATGAATATTGCAACATCCAAAGTAACAATCACTTAAATATAAAAGAAATTGAAGAACTAAGCCTGGGAATTGGTTTGACAAAAATATCCCATCACAGGAAATCAAAAACCTGGAAAATAATTTTTAAAAACGTATAAGGAGCCCGAAAGGATATGAACTTTAAACAACCATTTGACCAAGTAGATGATAAAATCTGGTATCAGGATGAATCTGAAAAAACATAAGGATCACGTGAATATAAGCAATGTACTAGCACCAGCCAACTCGGACAATTATATTTGTTCAAGATGTTGTAGATTGAATGACACCTGTAAATTGCAAATATGAGGGAAGCACTATAACTGAACATGGTACGCTTTACCATGTGACCATTTAACTGCCAAACGATCCACTTTCAAACACATCAAAAGCGTCAGGGGAAGCCTAACAGCGTCAAACATTTCCTTCAAGCAGTTTCTCGAAGGTCTAAGTGTATTCGTGTTGCAACTGATGGCATACCATATAATATTGCTCTTATCTTCCTGATATACTATTCAGAAGCTATGTATAATTTGAACTTGACTTAAGAGATCAAACAATAGATGAACATTTCTAAAAGTCAAAAATGGTTTAACACTTTTGTGAATTGTGCATATTGCATCTTTCTTATCGTTCCAGGAGAATCATAGAGTTGAATTTGGGGAAGCATTTTCTCTTTTAAAAGACATATATTTATGGGTAAAAATAGTTGACATGTTAGGATTTACTAGCAAAGCGGTCAAAGAATTCATCATTAATTGCAGAAATCGTCATATTTCTTGGTACCCAGCGGGCACTCAACGTTGTTTCAACGTTGAAAATAGGTTGAAATAAAGTTGCAACGTCGGTCAACCTATTTTAAACGTTGAAACAACGTTGATAATGTAAACGTTACAACTCAACACGTTGATTCCACGTTGAAAAGAAGTTGACAGTTTCAACGTTTACATAGGTTAAACTATCGACGTTGAATCAACGTTGATGATTAAAACGTTACATTTCAACACGTTGATTCCACGTTGAAATAAAGTTGACAGATTCAACGTTTAAATAGGTTTAACGCCCGACGTTGAATCAACGTTGATGCTTTAAACATACCATTTTAACACATTGAATCCACGTTGAAATCAGGTTGCAAGTTTCAACGTTGGGAATATGTTAAGTTATCGACGTTGTAACAATGTCGACAATTTCAACGTCGCGCATACAATGACGAATACACGTTGCAATTTGCTTTGTAGCTAACCATTTTAACGCATTGCATTAGATGTAGAGAAAAACTATTTTCTAATTCTTTTATATTCAGGAAGCACAATCCCGAATGAGACTATCAGAGAAAAAAGCACCACATATATACACATTTTTTTTAAATATTTTGAACTTTAAAGAGATGATTGGCGTTCGAAAAGAAGTAAGAAGGGGGCAAAGCAAAGATGAAAAATCAGCTTAAACTATATGCAAGCTCTTTTCCATTGCGATTTTTTTCCCTAGTTGTTGTTTGTGTTTAGTTGTTGAGTTCACTTTTTCCTGTATGTTGTTTGCCTTGCCCATACATGTTAAAGGTACATTTCTTGACTTATTTAGTTTATGCTTAATTCGATTTCGAGCATCCTTTGATATCCTTGCTTGAAAAGTCGCGGGGGTATAAAGTGATAGGAGTGTCCGTGTGTCCGTCGGTCCTTCAGTTACATTTCGGGGTACCAATCTTTATCATCAACACCTCCTAAACCCCTTGAACAATTTTTATGAAACTCTTATCTTTGTGACATAATGTAGATGTGCACCTTCTACGTATTCAAAAATTTGATCCGTATTATTTTGGCTTCCCAAAGCAAAACATGGACCTGTCTGCGTGACTTAAAAGGGTACCCATTTCTTATCTGCAACTCCTCCTAAACCCCTGAATGGATTTCTTTAATAAACTTTCGCTGTGACATATTGTCAAATTGCCATGACTTCTTATAATATTAAATGTCTTCCGTTTTAGGGGCAGGGTTATTCATTAGCGAGCTGTTGCTCACAGTTTTTTTTTCCTTGTTTATTTTAGACTGGTCATATATTAATAGCGCAGAACTTTGCGGTCTGAGAAACTGTGGATATAATATGATATTAATTAATCGATGTGTGTGTGTGTTTTATGTACGTTGTTCTTCTCTGGTTTGTTTAGACCAAATTGATGGAATTTTATATAATGAAAAAGAAATTCGTGATCGTTTTTTTTCTTTTCCTTAAAGCTTGATAGGAATCCCTGTCAACTTGCCATTGTATTGGGATTTGATTAATGTAAATATGACAGATACTTCGGGCTACTAACACCGAGGTTCGTGGTTCGATCCTCGTCAGGGGTGAAAATTTCATGAACCAATTTTCCGACTCTCTCTTGACACCATTTACGAGGATGGTCTCAAAAATCGATGCTAGTCCTTCGGAAGGGACGAAAAAAGGTTGTCCCGTATATAGGAGAGCAATACCCTATGCATGTTAAAAAACCCTTTGTAGAGTTCGATAAGAGCCTAGGCTCAATCGGGGTCGCTACAAAGGCCACACTCGCAATCTGCTAGCTGGAGAGGGATCTATATAAGTATTAAGCTTGTTTCCCAATCCAGGGTAAATTAATATGTTTAAACTAAATAGGACAGATATAGGGGTATCTTTCCTCTTTAAATAAAACATTCGAAAACACCATGTTGCGTTTTTGTTTTTGTTTTATTTTTTATAAAAGGACTAGCTGTTCTGCCCTTTTATTTCAGTTTGACAATACCCCTCCCCCCAATTTTTATATTTGGAACTTTGCCAATATATCCGAAAATGATCAAACAGTCCCCCCTTTTTATGTTTTTTAACTTTCTGTATGCAAATAAACATTTGTGTCCTGTCTGGACCCCCCCTCGTTGAATATTGAACAGATTTACTGTTTATAGAGGTTAATATTTTCGAATCCCCCCTTTTTGTCATCGCGTAACATTCGGATCCCCCCTTTTAGTGTAATAGATCGATGACTAGAGTCGATAATATATAATTATATGCAAATACAAAAAAAACTCCGAATTAAATACATTTCATTAATTATATTCATTTCAAATAATTATTATATATATGGAATAAACAAAACTAACAATTTAAATTGGTTTTATTGGGAAACCACGTGACTTTCTGTTTCACATTCCACACTCGCGCACGCGTATTCATAGAATACTCGTGCATTTCCCGCGCGTCCAGAACAAAGAAAATCAGACATCAACGGCTCAGAATTTCAATCAAAAATTTCAGTGTGAAATCAAGTAAGAAAGGTAAGATATCTTCACAATTTTACAACATTATATTTATAATTTATTTATTTGATTATGTGTTTGAGACGGACATGTTGCGAGGCCTAGCGAGGCCCTACATGAATTTTTATCATAGTTTTGTGTGTTTTGACTGAATTATGCATACATGTTTTTGTTGTTTCGTGCCTTTATGGGGTCTTTTCTCGTCGACCTGAATAATCAATTTTGCCTCATTGGACCTACTGTTAATCTGTTAACCATGTACATTATGTGTTTGTGCCAATAAATTTGATTTGATTTGATTTGGTGACCCCCTCCTTTCTTAAAAGAAATAATGACCATTCATGAAAGTGTTGGCCAAACCAGGGATGTCCAAAAAGTGTTTTATTTAATCCCTGGCCAAACTTGGCTACATCAATCAGGGATGTCCAAAATCAGTTTTATTTCATCCCTGGCTACATGTAAAGATCAACTTAAGCAAGACAATTCTTCAGATTCTACACAATGAAAAGATAACATTAAAAAACATACTGTAACCAAATAAGCTTGAAAAGTGTTAAATGTATACCTAAATAGACGTACATGTAGTATTCACCGGTATTATTGATATACAGGTCAATGATACGTACGTTGACCATTTTTTCAATTCAACAAAGAATGAGAAGGAATGACATAAACTTGACTACACTCCTACAAAATACCACATATCCAACCCCCCCCCCCCCTTTACTGGGGAAAAAAATTGGTGTGACATATATAAAAGAATTGTTGAAGCATGAACAAAGTGGACCCCCTCAGTCTGTCAGTACCCCCCCCCCCTTTTGGAATTATCTGCATCTACATGTACAATGTATCACTATAGAGTACATAATATCTTTATTTTACATGTATATATACCCTTCATATACATTACATTCACGCACCTACACATAGCTTCACTTGGGGATTTTATAGAACTAAATGTAGGTACATGTACATGTTGATGCATATCAATTAAATATAATCATATGTATGTATGTCAGATGAGCTTCGTTCCTTTGGATTTGGAAAGGTAATCATTTGCCTTTGACCATTTCTTCAGCTGAGAAGTGAACTTGACTGCATTCTAGAAACATCACATTTATGGTCATTTATAAATCAAATAGCAAACTGTTTTACATGTGTACATACTGTAACATGCATGTCTTAATGCAGTTACAAATTCAAGAAAAATGACAAACAATGTTACACATGATACACTTAACTTCATTCCTACAAGATATTTCATATCCCAGCCCTTCCCTCCTTTTTTTTTTTGAAAAATTTCATTTTGGTTGGATATATAAGAATAATTGAAGCAATCAATTTAGTTGACCCCCCCTAGCCTGTCAGTGGGCCCCTTTTTGAAATTACTGTATCTGTCACTTTAGAGTACATGTACATATCTTCATTGTACATGTACATGTATAAATACTTTTCATAAATAAAATTTTCATCTGCACCATCAAAATTTTTAACTTACATGTAGCTTCATTATGGGATTTTCTGAACTACATGTACACGTACATGTAAATATGAATTAAATCTATCATATGTAATTATGTCAAAGAGCTTCGTTCCTTTGGATTTGGAAAGGTAATTATTTGCCTTTGACCATTTCTTCAGCTGAGAAGTGAACTTGACTGCATTAAAATTAAAATCAACAGTTATTTTTAAACCACTTCAGTCCCCCACATCATATATCCCCTATTTTATCCACATGTACATGTAACATGTTCTACATCATGTTCAGGTAACATTGTTTTTTCTTGAATTCGATCTTGCCTTCATATGCATTTAACTGTCTTATAACCTATTGTACAATGTATGCGCATTCCCAGCACTTGTTTGTCCATCTGTCAGCAATTTCTTGATGTTACAGCCAGGTTACAGGTAAAACACTCATCTCATGAACTAGCTGTCTTGAAAAAGATTGATTCTTAAATTTAATACAGTTTCTGTCCATACATGTATGTAAATTTCAAGTACATTGTAAATCCATGCATTGAATTATTTTCATAGACCAGGATTTTTTGTTGACAGGGCCTTCTCTGACTTTGTAAAATCTTAGTTGTGCCCCACTACAACAGTCACTGATAATGTGTTGGATGTGTTTTTGTGCAACATGATTTCATAACAAATATCTTTTTATTTGGTATGCAGCTTCAGGAAGGATGTCATTTTATGGGATATGTTTTTTAGGATAAAAAAATCATGTAGATACAAGGTGGCTCCCGCAGGGTTAAAAACGACCTGCAGCTGAGGGCTTTTTAAGGGCGACTTCCGACCTACACTTCATAAAATCGACCTATGCCAAAAAAAAACGACCTGAGATCTCTGCCAAAATATGCCTTTTAAAAGCGACTTTGCGACCTGAGGGGGGGGCACCCTGCGGGAGCCCCAACAAGCCAACCTAGAATTTTTTAACTTATTAATGGGTTGAATATTTTATTAAAATGTATTAAATTTAGAAATTAATTTTTCAGCTATTCAATACCCCTTCTGATTCTTTTGTAAAAGCAGCTTCAGATACAAATGTACATGTACATGTAATCACATACATGTATGGTGGAATGGTTTCAAGTCTTTTACTATTGTACAACCATTTTATTCTGATTGGAGGCCTGACAGTTTTGGTGGTCATACTAATTACTGTATGTGTGATATCATTGATTCTGAAGTATTTTTCTCTTTTACCGGACATACATGTATCCTGTAATCATGTATATTGCAATGGAAAAAGTCAAAATATTTTTCTGGACCAAGTGAATTTTTTTCCACATTTGTCCAGTGTCCGGCGGATATTTGTAATGACTGTAATATGATGATAATACATGTACCCCTTGAAACAGTTTGGGAGGTACAATATATATAGGTATCACCCTGTCTGTCTGTTTGTCTGTCCTCATACCTTGTAAGCGCAACTCATGATGGACATCCTAAACTGCTCGACACATTTTTATGAAATTTTGCACAAAGGAAGTAAATCATAGGAAGATGTGCCTAATAAAGAAATTTTGTCACTTTGAGATATATATCAGGGGATATAATTGACTTTATACATTTGTACAATGTATATATACGTATTAATATACATGTAACAGAAGGATTACAACAGCCCATTGTAAAAAAGATCTAAAGATTGACTAATACATATAAATATTTCTTGTTTGAAATAAACAGTGTCATGAATGTAAAAAATTAAATGGAAATTAATACATTTACCTCATAATGCTGTGCTCGGCGTAGCTTTTTATTTTCCCATATATCATATTAGCTTTTACTGCATTTTTGTCCCCCCTCCCCGTCTTGCAACTGAACATCTACTTCCTATTTAACAAGCAGATGGACCTATAATCTGTTCTTCCATATATTTAAAGTACATGTACATGAATGTGTTAGGTTTTATAAATAAAATGTAAATTTGGACATCTATATATACGTATTTTTTCACCAAATATTTTGTTATGTTTATAAGATCTCAATTTTTACATTTTAGGATTTTCAAAGAAGGGTTCTACAAGTACAACCAAGAGACCTACTCAGAACTCTTATCAATAACTGCCAACAAACTGGTAATTATGGAAGAGTTCCAATTGAATATGATGGAAGAGCTAAGCCAGTTCAACAATACTTCAGAGTATGAGAATGTTCTAAACAAAATTATAGGTGAGTTTAAGTGTGTTTTTATAACACATGGTTGACTTTAATTGGATGCAACTATTTCATCTTTAAGCCACATTTTCATGGAGTTTTGTTGCAAGTTTTTCTATTTATTGTAATGTGTGAACTAAAAACTTTTCCTTTCAGTTACTAAATCAAAAGAATCGTATGCAGTAAATGTAAAATTCAATTGAAAAAATACTTAAATGTACACAGATTATTATCTCATTATCATCTAGATTATAATTGTATCATTTATTATATACATGTATATAATTTTTATTTCAGAAAAGTATTATAAAGAAAATTGGTGGTGGGACAAAAGGGGGGTCACATAAAGAATGTGATGAAAGGGTAAGTGTTACTGGTAATTTTCTACAAATTTAACTCAAACATAAACAGGAATTGTACATAATGGTAATAAATAAAAAAATATACATGTAAAAATGTATTTGGTTATGATTTCCTACATATCCATAGTCTTTTGTCCATGTATACAGACATTTCACAAATAACTCGAGGTTCAAAGAAATAGATTGAATAAATATCTATATCCAATATATATTGTACTAGGGTCTAAAAAAACCCAGAAAAATCTTACTTGTCAGAAAGCAGACGTGCCATATTAACATCCAAATTTCTGTAGCCTATAGCTCCTTACATTTGCTTTCGCCTTCAACTTTTGACTCATATATTTGTTAATATTATTAGTAAATTAGATAATGCATACATTTATAGTGAAAACCTGCATGATTTTTTTGGCTCATAATCATTGTCTTATGTTCATTATTTTACTATCATCATTGACCTTGTTTAATTTTATGTGTGAAAGTGTTGTACACATATGCACCATCCCGGAAAGATTCTTTCAGTGTTACACCTAATGGCCGACTATTGTTATTCTTTTTGACTTTGTTATATTCTGCTAAAATTCTTATCTGATATTGTGACACCCAATTTAGCTTGCTGTACTCCTTTTACAAAATTAAAAGATTAAGCACAAACAATATAATTATACTTTGATATATTTTAATTTGTAATTTAGTTACAAAAAAATGTAGCTCAAGCCCATCGATGGACCTTAGTCCATGTACCTTACAGATTTCTCAAGTACTGTGAATAATTAAATTCAAAGAATTAGCTTTTAGCAAGTTCATTATTTGAAATCAATATAAATTTCTTATTTCTTTTAATTCCTGGTTTTGTCATCTCCTGGACCCCCATAAAAAATAAGACTTTATCTTTATATCAATATTAGATTGGGATAAAAAATGTTGTATTTATTGTGTGAGCAGCTTTGAAGGCAGTGGTGTAAATGTCGCTGGCTTTGGAATTAAAAAAAAATCAATTTATTGTATAATTGGTGTGACATGTAGAGTTGTCATTTTTTTTACAGATGTTTGAATAAGGAGTTAATATGTTACTTAGGAGCCAAGATGAACGTCAAAGGAAAAACAACAAAATTTGATTTGCAACAACTTCCCTTTTCAAGACAATAAAAAGGTAAATATAAGTAATGAAACTTGACCATGTGCTTTTGAATATACAAACAGAGTTCGCAATCTTGAAAAATATCTTCGTCAGACAAAGGTCTTTTGTCGGACCTTTTTTTTTTACTGGTCCTACAGAACACTCAGAGAGGATTGATTCTCATACTCTGATTTCAGTGTCCAGTGATTCACAGAGTTTCACAGAGTAAACTCTTAAAATTCTCCAAGGAATTTCTCCCACCTGGGAGAAATTTATTACCTTTTTCGGAGTATTTTGGAGTTGATTATTACCTTGTGTATTATAATCATTTTCACCTGACAAGAAAGACAGGAAATAGGTGCTACTTCAAAAGGTTTTCAAGGCAATAAAAAACTCCAAGCACGGAGTAATTTATGACCCTTTGGAGGGAGTACTCCTAAAACCCTCCAAGATTTTTATGGCTTTTCTTGGAGTTTCCTGGAGTAATTAAAAAATTTCTCTCCGAAATCAGAGTATGAGAATCAATCCTCTCTGAGTGTACTGTATCTATTACAACCTTCTAAAAAAATACTAAAATCTACCAGACCTGTTGTAACTTTACCAGTTAGGTCTGATATGTCCAACACATTTTGAGAACTCTGTACAAATGTATAGATATACATGTACATGTATCTAACAAAAATATCAAACATTAATATTTTGTGAATTTTTGTATTCCCTTCAAAGTGTAAGGTACATGTGTGCCACTGTCGTGACTTTGAATGTATATGGTAGGAATATTCTAGAGAACAGATTTTATCATATTGTTTCTTAACAAGAGCGGAGAGCTCTACGGTATTTGTTTCCGCGAGAAATTTGTTAATGCTGATTTAGATTTTTTATGGTCAGGAAAGGGTTATTATTTTTACAGGACCGGAGTGAATGTTAAAATAATTTACAAGAAAGGAAATAATGCTTAAAAAAATAATTAATAAATTGCGCTTTTTACAAGAAAATAATATTCTTAATGTAATGAATACACATAAGCTGCTCGTTTCGTCTTGGTTATATGCACGTACGAAACTAACGTGTCTCGAAGCTTAATTGCCCCATACCATCTCGCCCCAAATACATTATATAAACAAAACGAAGTCCCTTTTAGCTATGCTCGCATTTAGGCAATGCCTACTCCATATTATATATTAGAGATATATTGATTTCTTATAGAAGCATATTTAATGGGGGAACATTTTTTCTTGCAGAAGTAATTATTCAAGTTCATTCAACAGCCACTGTTGCTATTATTGAGGATGAAATGAGTCATTTCATGAAATATGCTTGAGTGGTAGACCGAAAAAAGTAACACTGATCAACCAGAAGAACGACAGTCAGAGGAAATAGTGCAACCTCAATATTCCGATGAGAGTGAAGAACAATGTTGTTGGAGATTAAGGACTTCGTTTATAACCAGCTACAATTTTGTAATTTCTATGCCCAATTTAGAAATAGATGTACTTGTAAATAATAATAAGAAATTTTACATATATAATGTAAGGTTAACATGAAGTTTCTTTTCTTTATGAATTTGAGTTTGAAGAGTTTGATCATTTGTCATTATCTATTGAAAATATTTTGATTTATTAAGAAGTACAGATAGTAAAGCCATTAATCACAAGTTAGATAGAGAAAAAACATGTGGAGCACCTATTCCCCACAAAAAGGGTCTATTGATTTGAATTATTGTATTATTGCATCACCATCCCTTTATTAGGACAGCAAATGACTTGAGTATTAATTAAGTGATTATTGAGAAATGGGACCATATGCATCAGTTTATTTTCTTATAAAAGAACTTTTTTTGAAAGAAATGTATACAAAGATTTAATTGTGTAACCCAGACAGCCAGAGACATTAGTATTTATGAACTCATTCTTTATTTCATGGACAGATTATACATGTTCATCTAATTTTTATGGACAAAACCTTTTGTACAATGTAAATGAATGTATAAATATATGTTTGATAAACTTTTACTTGAATTGTGTCTTTATTGATATATAATTATGTCCTGTGAATCAGAGATAGATAGGTTTTGCTTTCTTTGCAGAGGAGTTTACTCTCAATGTTTCAAGTTGTATGAGTATCTTTATATCAGAAGGTTGAATAAACTTGCTCCTTATCATCATCTGTCCTTGAGCTTGTTTTTTTTCAATTGAGTGACTGATCATTTTCAATACATTACAATAGCAGTATAAAAGTTTTATAAGAACTTTTTATTTCTCAGGAACAACAAGTCTGATGATCATAAAATTTTGTGGACTTTTTCATTTGTGCTTTACTAGTACATTCACCTCATCTTGAAACCTGAAATTGTATAGGTGGTTCAGGAGGAGTTTTAGATTTTGTTGAGACATCCATCAGTGTTAACTTTTTTTCTAAATGATGTTGAAAACTTTTTAATAAAAGTGGGACCGTTTCCAGTATCTTCAATATGAGTGCCTCATAATTAAAATTGCTGGTTCATTGTTATATTTTTTACCAGAAGATGCATGATAGGTTCTGGATTGGTAATCTTTAAACTATGTCAGTCATGGACTTGAAACAACAATAATAGTCAACGTTGAAACAACATTAATTGTCAACGTTGAAATAACATCGATTATCAACGTTGAAACAACATCGATTATCAACGTTGAAACAACATTAAGTGATCAACGTTGAGACAACGTCAGTTTTCAACGTTGCTGCAACTTTCACATGCAACCTAAAATCAACGTTGATTCAACGTATTGTCATGTTGAACTTCAACGTTGATTAAACGTTGAAAAAACGTTGAAGTGCCCGCTGGGTAATTACTTCAAGTTATTTTAAATCTTTGTTTCCTTGGAAAAGTTTCAATTAAATGTGGGTCCTATAATTGAATATAAAGATCTGATCGACAATCTCCAGTCTCAATCATTTTCATCTTGTTACAGCAAAAACATTTGCTTTTTTCAAATCTTAAAAAAAAAAATTAAAATCAACCTTAACTTTTTTTCGGACCCCCTAAATCATTCCATTAGCTAATATTGATCCCCCTTTTAAAATAGTGAACAAAAATAAGAACGCCCTAATTTAAACATGTTGAAATATTTAGCCTCTCAAATGATGAGTCGTTGAATGATGCTGCCTATTATATATCAGAGATAATAGGACATAATAATTTATTTCGGAAGAAACAAAGACAGAATTGTATTAATTCAAGAAATATGTTTAATATTCAGGAACAAGCCATAATGCTAAAAGCAATTCCAAATTTTGTAACACATGTAAATTTTTTGTTGTTGTGTCTTTTAGACATATCGCTATCAATCATTTACTTTAAACATATTTATTTATCCTGGATTAGGATACAAGCTCAATGCTTTGATAAATCCCTCTCCAGCTTGCAGTTTGCGAGTGTAGCCTTTGTAAACGGCCCCCATTGAACATATTCTTATCGAACTCTACAAAGGGGTCTTTTCCTTTCGAACGACTAGCATCGTTTCTTGAGACCATCCTCGTAAATGGTGCCAAGAGAGAGTCGGAAAATCGGTTCATGAAATTTTCACCCTTTACAAGGATCGAACCACGAACCTCGGTGTTAGTAGCCCGATGCGTTAACCACTACACCAATTCTCCAGTATGACTGATTCGTTTTTGTCATTTTCTCTGGACTATGAGATTGATCATTTAAGTTCGGTAGTTTTGTTATTACCTTTATTTTCATGTTTGCTTTTTTTGCACCAATTTTCAGCTTTCAAACTGGTGTCTTGCTTCGTCTCTTTTCTGATATTTTTTTTTGGTTTCGTAGATCTGAGTCAGCTAAATGTTTTCACAATTCAAGACTCACAGATTTCTTGGTCAAATATTTTTACAGATTAGACACTATTTCGATTCAATATGTCTTTTTCAACACTATACTAACTTTTCAACCGAGATACGATTAGTGTTAATCAATGTTGTCACAACATAGTTAATGGCTTATAAAGTTGTTCACCATCAAAAAGAAATATTAGCAGAAAACATCTTAAACAAATTAAAGCAAGGCAAGAACAAGATCCACTCATGAACAAAGTTATAGACAACTGCAATGCACTAAAGACAGCTACAAATTTTCATTTGTCTGTCAAACCATAAAAGATTGGAACAAACTACCTTCACATATTGCAACCATAGAATCCACTGACAACTTCAAGGATGCACTTACTTACCAAGTGCTCCTTGATACATACACCAACCTCAAATAAACCACTTCATGTTTTTATCTTAGTTAAAAACAAATGAAAAATTGAAATCCCAAATAAGAATTTTATTTTCCCTTGTTTTAAAAGACAGCAAAAAATAAAAACAAACTCTTTCAGCATGCACCGGAGAGTAATCTTTACATGTGATGGTTTTTCCGCAACTAGAGAAAAAGAGATACTATTCTGCACATCAAATCAAGACTGAAAATTTATTGTCGGATGGACTAATTTTCATTAGACTTAAACAGGAACTTGCAGCCATTAAGAATTCTGCATCCAAATTTATTTTTTTAATGAAGTCATAAAAAAAAATGTTTGCAATAGCAAGTCTTCCATGTCAACATCTAAGGTGTTCAGTGTCTTAACTACCCAAGTATAGTGGAGACAGCCTAGGGCGTCGCTCTTTTTTTTTACAGGTCAACGGTTGTAAATCTCTTATGCTATTTTTTTATTATTATTTTTTTTTTGCAGATTTTGGAATTGTATAGTACAAACAGATTCTGTAGCTATTATCTTTGACGTCTGGCATAGATGTAGGTGTCACAGCAGCAACATATTCCATAGATTTGGGTCTTAACTATAGATACATCAAATCTGAAATGAAGCAGGTCATTGTCCCCGCCGCAACGCGACGGAGGGACCTAGTAATGGTCTTCGTCCGTCCGTCTGACTTTATCGACTTTGTTCATTTTAGGTCATACGAACACTTTGTGAGCGCAACTTCTCTGAGACCACTCAACAAATTTTGATGATTTTTTTAGGATTGTTTGTCATGATATGTAGTTGATCAAATCGCAATGCCATATTGATTCGACAAATTTTATAGGAGTTATGGGACATTATCACCTTTGTTCATTTTAGGTCATAGGAACATTTTATGAGCACAGATTTTGATGAAATTTTGTACGATTTTTTGTCATGATTTGAAGGTTATCATATCGCATTGCCATGGCATTTTAAGTCTTCAAACTTAAGTTAATATTTAATCTTAATGCGACGGTGGGGGACATTGGCTACGCATAGCAACCTTGTGTAAATTGTAAAACCTAAGATTAAACTCCCTCCATTGTAGTTTTGTCCTTAGCTATATATCCACTTGGACAAAAGTTAGGGACCATCAGAAAATCAACAAAATTTTCAAAGTCATAAATTTATATTTGAAACATAAAAAATATAATTAACCAAGGGCTATATGGAATTGCCATCAACCCAACTTTAGATTGAATCAAGAAAAACAGAAATTATTCTTACAAAAGACTGGCAATATGCAATTGATTTGACTAGGTAAAAATAGGGGGCATAATTTTTTCACAATATATATATTATATGTGAAAATTTGAACGAGATCCAACTTGAATGCTTTTTTCTATTGTAAAAAAATGGTAATTTTTTACGTTTATATCATTTCTTACACAATCAAGAACAAATTCATAATTACAGATAATTTTAGCTGCAAACTTTTTTTCGGATTTTTGCTGTGTAATTTCCCCAATGTTCACAAAAAGCCAACTGTTGGTCACAAATGTAATGGTTTCATGACAACAAAACATTTAAACATTAGCGGACATATTAGTCTTTTTCTCCATGCAGGTTTTTGATCAGATTTATATGCTTCTGGACTAAATTAAGAAAACAAGACTGTTGAAAATTTAAAAAATTGGTGGTCCTTAACTTTTGTCCAAGTGTTTATATCTGGATTTCGTTTGGCTTAATGCATTTTGAACATCTTTTGAATTGTGGATTTCTTTTGTTTGGGATCTAGTGCTGATGATGAGGAATAATTTTACGAAATGGCCATACAGTTCATAAAATTAATTGCAGTTGGAGTTAACATATGTGTTGTGGTCTCATGTTCATTTATTCCATATCCTTTCTTAAATCATTTGTTATAAAAACCCGATAAAACCAAATCTTTCGAATTATTTTTCATAAACATTTACCATTAAAAGTCACTCCCGTACACGTCAACGACGAAAAACGTTGCAACCTCAAAACCGCCATTTTACTCATATCCGTGCTCGAAACTGGTTCAATTTTTGCACAGCTTATATGTTGAACTAACACCAATTATGAATTTGATTTCAAAAAGGCAATCTTTTTGTGCCTAGTATAAATACATATTTGCCTTTTCAACATTTTGGTAAACGTTCACGTTTGTACGAGTCGTAAAGCAGTCCGTTGCATTTGATTCCATTTTTTAATAGCTCACCTGGACCTATTACCATTACTTGGCGTCCGTCGTCGTCGTCTGTCGTCCGTTCACAATTTTTTCAAAATTCTTCTCCTCTGAAACTACCGAACAGAATTTAATGAAACCAGATATGAATGATCCTTAGTGTGTCATGCACCAAACTTGTGTTTTGATTTTTGATCCGTCAAAAAAACATGACCACCGTTACTAAAAATAAACCAGGGGGTCAGACTACTCTTTTGGCTTGTAAATCATAAAGTATAAAAGATAGATGAAATCTAATGCCACCCTAGTGCATCAGCATCAAAAGTTCTACTAATGTTTCCATTTGGTCGAAGATATCAGATGATGCCTTACAGGGGTTACAGCCCCTTAAAGGTGAAAAATTGCGTTTTTTCATGTTTTTGGCTTATAGAATGAAAATTATTGCAGATAGAGAAAAGCTGTTGCTTGCTTAAATGTTCAGCTCATTTAGCTCTACAAAAGTGTCCATAGGGTCGAAGTTGTCAGATGACCCTTTATAGGGGTTACAACCCCTAAAGGCGAAAAATAGTGTTTTTGGCCTATAGAATGAAAACTATTGCAGCTAGGGAAAAGCTGTTGTTTGCTTAAATGTTCCACTCATAGAGCTTTACAAAAGTCTTCATAGAGTTGAAGTTGTCAGATGACCCCCTCATTAAGCTGGCAACCGGCTCCTTACTGTTCAGATAACAGCGGGGTACCAGCATAACCCCTCATAGGACTTACAGCATCTTAAAGGGCGAAAAATAGTGTTTTTAGCTTATAGAATGAAAACTATTGTAAATAGAGAAAAGCTGTTGCTTGCTTAAATGTTCAGATCATTTAGCTCTACAGAAGTCGTTAAGGGTCGAAGTTGTCAGATGGCCCTTTATATGGGTTACAGCCTCTTACAGGCGAAAAATCATATCCAGAAATTTGATGCATTTTTTTAATTTGCATATTTTTAATATCAGGAGCGGTTCCGGTCCAAAATTTTTATAGAGGAATAATAGCAACTTATGAAATTTTCAAAAAATATCGATAAATATGTGTTACAGACACGATTCGCATGTTAAATTTCAACCAACACACAGGTTTCAATAATTTGAGACCCCTCTTAACAATGTCGGCTAAAATTTCAAGGTTCCCTGTTCATTTAAAATTTCGAAGCGTAGCACTCTTCACAAAGCAGTATAAAGTCTTTGGAAAAATGGCTGATATTGTAGAAAGTCCAACATTTATCTTGAAATACATGTAGTTCAAACTGACTCGCATGTGAACAAGGTTCGCGTATTGATTTCTAGAGATAAACTAAGGTTAAACAAGACACAATAAGGCATACAAACCTTATCTTTAAACTGTAGGTTCCTCGGGCGTACAAAGATTGCCTTATTCCTCACCTTGAGTTCAAAAGACTCAGAGAATTTAATCAAATTTGTTAAAAATAAGTTTGTTTTTAACCGCCAGGAAACTTTAGGAAGTTCATAAAAGGTTCTAATTTACATCTGTGACGGATGAGAACCGAATATTTTCCGTATTTTTAATACATGCTTTAAGAACAAGGCAATGCAAGGCGAGGGGGATTTGAAATGTCACGTGACTTATATTTCATTTGCATACATGAATAATATGAGGCAGGTAAAACCTGTTACGCTCCCGAGGTTTCAATTAATTTATTTTTATGGTTCGAAAATAATATGATGCAGGTTAAACCTGTGACGCTCCCTAAGTTTGAACGTATCCTTAAATATTTTACAAGCTAAAATAAGTTTTCAAATGTTTATTGGGCAATAAATTGAAACAAATTCTTATTCGAAAATAAAAACAAAGTAGCTTTTCTTGTTGGTCCTGTGTGCGCTTAATGACGTCAGGAATTTTCAAAGAAAAAAGCGTTAAAAAGACGCAGAAAGTCCGGGAAACCGCGCGTGGTTTACCGGACGTTGAAGGAAAATTGAGCCCATAGTACAACTAGAATATTGACATTTCTACCATTATCGCTCCCGAAGTAAAAACAAACTAGCTTTTCGAAAATAAAAACAAACTAGCTTTTCTTGTGGGTTACGTGAGCGTTTAATGACGTCTAAAATTTTCAAAGATAAAAACGTCAAAAAGACGCCGAAAGTTCGGGAAAACAAGCGCGTGCTTTACCGGACGTTGAAGGAAAATTCAGCTCATAGTACAACTAAAATATTGACATTTCTACCATTATCGCTCCCTTCGGGAGCGTATTAATTAGGCAAAGCACTGTTGGATATGTAGTGTTTTTGGCCTATAGCAGATAGAGAAAAGCTGTTGCTTGCTGAAATGATCAGCTCATTTAGCTCTACAAAAGCATTCATAGGGTTGAAGTTGGCAGATGACCCCTTATAGGGATTAAAGCCCCTGAATTAACATGTTTTCATGTTTTTGGCTTATATAATGAAAACTTAAGCAGATAACTGAAGAAAAGTGGTTGCTTGCTTAAATGTTCATTTCATTATTAATTTAAGCTCTTAACAAAAGTTTCTATGGAATGAAAGTGTTCAGACGGCCCTTAAAATAAAATTTTGCACGTTTTTTGACCTACAGAATGAAAACTTTTGCTGAAAGAGAAAAGCTGTTCCAGTTGCTTGCTTTATGTTCAGCTTATTTTTGCTCCGATAGGGTTGACATCAAGACCAGGTGAGCGATTCAGGCTCCTGGGAGCCTCTTGTTTATTGTTCTGTTGAAAAAGCACGATGTTTGATATAAACATGATTAAAAAAAAAGTTTTGGACCATTCTATCGAGTAGTGATGGTTTTAGTGGTTACCGGAATTTCTCCTATCCTTTTCAGTTGTTGTTCCACTTTTAGTTAGCTCATTGCTATTTCCGGTTATTTGGAGGAAAAATTTGAAAAACCGAAAAAGTTAAAAATCTTTTTTATCATCAGTTTGACAGAAGAAAAAGAATTCTCAAATATAGAACAAACCACTCGCTATCGCACTTGTGTATGATAATTAAGAAACTAGGTACATGTACAAAAAGAATAGAGATTTTTCTCTTCCCTCATGCTCAATATTCAAGATATTTTTCTTTAAAATATGTTGTATTTTTATTCTAAATAACCAAATGTTTCATTTGAGACCAAAATATATATGCAACAATGATGATAAAGTTGCTTAATTTATCTTTGAAGTGCACAACAAAACTGTTGTGCTAAATCCTGTGTTTTTGATATGGAAGGAGCTCTGACGTCCCACGGCACCAGCTTGCTGTAAAAATGCCGAGGACGTCAGAGCTATCTCAGACTATCCTGTTGGCAATGGTGTCACTTTGTTTATTGTGGTGAAGAGTTAAGCCCCTTTACTTTGTTTATTGTGGTGCAGAGTTAAGCCCCTTTAAACATAATTTTTCAACAAAATCAGGAATTCTAAACATATTTTATTGCAAACTGACCAGTAATTTACTTAAAAAGATAGATCATGTAAAGACATAAAGTTTTTAGTAACATTAGATGTAAATAATACCCGGATCGCGAGTTCCAAAATAGCCGCCATTTTACCTCGATTTTACTGGAAAACTTGTACCTACTCTGTGATAAATCAAACAGGGAAACCTTATCCTGTCTCTCCAATCCCTTGGAAATGTTTGTTTTTATATTTCTTTAACCATTACAAATTGATGAACAAAACTTTTTATTCAATTTTCTTTCAAATTTTCCTAAAATATATCGGTAAATATGTTGCTTCCATTGCTCCCAATGTTCTGACGTCAGATCTTACCTCAGTTGACCTTTGACATTTGGACATTCTAATATCCGGAATGTTCCGGAATGGATTAACTCGCGATTGGTCTATTTCAATTTGTCATTTTGCTTTTATAGATCGATGCACCTTTGCTTACTTAGCCTGTCAAAACTAATGGCTGTTTCCTTGAAATCATGAGTCATGCAATGAAAGGAAGCTTAGCATGATTAGAAATTCTAATACCAATGAGTAAATATGAGAATATGTCACTATTATTACTATTTGAGCACTAACAATTAATAAAAAGTGCTTTTCACTGAACACAGTCAGATTCCTGTGAAATATTTACACCATTAACAAATCAAAAACAGGAATGTAGAGTTGTTACAGTAACTGTACTTGAAAAAGACATTTATAGTTACCCTTCACTCTGAAACACGTGCTAAAGTGCCCTCGTTCTGCTCCCCTCTATTTTCAGATCCTAGCTAGAACACTGGGGTCACTTGCTATATATTGGGTGGTGGGGAGGTTCTGACAAACAGGGGTATTTTTTTCGTATTTTCATCTACAATGGGGTATGTAATTTTTACTGCTCTGTAATGGGGTTATAATAAGCTGAAAAAAATTAAAACTATGCATTTTCTCAGTAATTAGCAAAGATCATTCATTTGGTTATGATTAAATCTAAATCATATCAGGTCAGCATCTTTATTGGATTATAACAGTTCCCTGGCGTTTTAGAGCTTATCTAATACTCATTATATAAATTGCATCCCTTATCAAATTCCCTATATATTGCCCAGCAGGAAATAATATCTGGAACAAACAAATCATGGGGCGTATAATTTTGTATGACGGTCTCCAATGGGGTTACTAAAATGCATGAAGTCTACAGTTGGGTTGCGTTTTCAAGAAAAAAGTAAAAAAAGTAGTTTGCCAAGGGGTCGGGGTTCAAGACCTCTATCTGAGCCCCCCCAAAAAAAAATTTTCAAACGCTTGCGTGCATGGGACCGTCTGTCATACTCTATTTCCTAACAATTTTCTCAGCAACTATTATTTAAGGGCACCACATTTCAGGATGACAGGGATTGTCTGAGTCAAATAGGGAGAAGTGACAACAAATATTAAATATTAATCATAGGCTTCCGATATTTGGTATGCAGCTTGAGGTGGGGGGGGGGGGGGGCCATATGGTGGGATGTGTTTTCATATTTGTTATTTGATCGGACTTAGATTTTTTCCCACTCAACAGACGGGGACCAAGAATCTGTTCTTGTTTTAATTGACAAATTTGTGTATCTTTAGCATGTTTGGGGATTAGTTTCCAAATGAGTAACTACATGTATATTTTTTTACTCCTTAAATGGTTACATGAAGCGCTTTTACACGCCTGTGACAAAAAATCGCAGAAGGTGAGACATAAAGGTACATGTATTACTTTCCGATGGCAACTGTACATGTGGCGTAAACTTTTTTGTAAGACTTTTGTGGACAGTGAATTGCTTGAAAAGTATAATAGCCAGGCATCTGATATTTGGTATACAGACAGTTGAGGTATTGGTCTACGCAACAGTCACCATGGCATTTGACCCTGACCCCATTTTCACGCTCCAGTGACTCTGTGAAATTAGGTCTTTTTCAGACTGTTAACTTTTTTGTCAGACTTTTGTGGACGATAAATTGCTTAAAAAGTATAATACATGTAGTTAGGCATCTGATATTGAGTATACAGACAGTTGAGGTTATGGTCTTCGCAACTTTTACCATGCCATGTGACCCTAACCCCATTTTCATGCTCCAGTGACTCTGTGAACTTAGTTGTTTTTTCAGGCCTTAAACATGTTAAACTTTTTTGTAAGACTTTAGTTGAAGATGAATTGCTTAAAAATTATAATAGCTAGCCATTCAATATTGGGTATACAGACATTTTAGGTTATGGTCTACTCAACAGTCACCATGCCTTGTGACCCTGACCCTATTTTCATGCTCCAGTGACTCTTTGAACTAAGGTCCTTTTTTCAGGCCTTAAACTTATTGGTAAGACTTTTATGGACAATGAATTGCATGAAAAGAATAATACCTAGGCATCTGATACTAGGTATACAGACAGTTGCTGTTATAGTCTACGCAACTATCACTATGCAAAGTGACCCTAACCCTATTTTCATGCTCCAGTGACTCTGTGAACTTACATGTAGGTGTTTTTTCAGGCCTTAAACTTTTTTGTAAGACTTTTATGGAAGATGATTTGCTTAAAAAGTATAATAGCTAGTCATTTAATATTGGGTATTCAGACATTTGAGGTTATATGGTCTACTCAACAGTCACCATGCCTTGTGACCCTGACCCTATTTTCATGCTCCAGTGACTCTGTGAACTTAGGTCCTTTTTTCAGGCCTTTAATTTTTTGGTAAGACTTTTGCGGACAATGAATTGCATGAAAAGAATAATAGCTAGGCATCTGATACTAGGTATACAGACAGTTGCTGTTATAGTCTACGCAACTATCACTATGCCGAGTGACCCTAACCCTATTTTCATGCTCCAGTGACTCTGTGAACTTAGGTGTTTTTTCAGGCCTTAAACTTTTTTGTAAGACTTTTATGGAAGATGATTTGCTTAAAAAGTATAATAGCTAGGCATTTAATATTGGGTATTCAGACATTCAGACATATCCAAATTTACCGTTTATATACGCATTTTGGTATTTGTAATTTTGAAACCACTGGGCGATAACCGCTGCTGGTGGACCAGAGGTCCCTGAGGGTAATCACAAGCCTGGTCGTCAGACTTGTCTGACATGATTTACCATAAAATTTCTAATATATTTGTCACTGAAATTTCCGCTTTTTAAATTCAAAATTGTTTTAAACACCAGTTTCTTTCCTTGTAATGCACATGGTCGATATCCTCGGTGCTGGATTTGGCTTCCTTGTTCGAATGTTTTGGTTTTGAGTACTTTTCGTTTTTAACAGTTTTGGAATATGACCTTCCAATGTTTTGGTTCAAATGCTACTGATGAGAGGTTACTCTATATATACAGTCACCATGCCTTGTGACCCTGACCCTATTTTCATGCTCCAGTGACTCTGTGAACTTAGGTCCTTTTTCCAGGCCTTTAATTTTTTGGTTAGACTTTTGCGGACAATGAATTGCTTGAAAAGAATAATAGCTAGGCATCTGATACTAGGTATACAGACAGTTGCCTTTATAGTCTACACAACTATCACTATGCTGTGTGACCCTAACCCCATTTTCATGCTCCAGTGACTCTGTGAACTTAGGTGTTTTTTCAGGCCTTAAACTTTTTTGTAAGACTTTTGTGGAAGGTGAATTGCTTAAAAAGTATAATAGCTAGGCATCTGATATTGGGTCTACAGACATTTGAGGTTATGGTCTACGCAACTGTCACCATGCATTGTGACCCTGACCCTATTTTCATGCTCCAGTGACTCTGTGAACTTAGGTCCTTTTCTCAGGCCTAAAACTTTTTGGTAAGACTTTTGTGGACAATGAATTGCTTTAAAAGTATAATAGCTAGGCATCTGCTATTGGGTATACAGACACTTGTTGTGCTTATATCAAGAAATGAAAGCTTAGATAGTTGATTTTGGTGATGGTGCAGGCAGGCAAGACATACCTTTAGTGGCTACACTTGTTTAATTTGAATAAGATTTTTTTTTACTCAAGATGGCACATGTTTATATAAAATTGAGTTACTTTTTCAAAAGATGTGTATGAATATATCTTATTAGAAAAAAATGACATTTTGTACATGTACATCATGTACATTGACTATGAACATTGATTAAAATTCCACATTTCAAAGGCCATAGAGTTTTACAAAATTGAAAATAAACATGAACATTTTGCACACATTAGTAAATCTGTTTTGAATTCATTCCCCAATTCATTCACTGTGTCCATAATGTGTTAAGATTTAGTACATTCTAAAAGTAACATAATAGTACGTAGCAAATATAAATGTATGTACATCATTCTTTTTTTTTTACATGAAGCTCTACCTGTGCTCTCCTTGATATAAAAAACTTTGAAAGGTTTTAAAAAATGTTGAAAAGACCTTAAATTTTGGTAAAACAAGAGAGCTTAACCCAATGTTGAAGGAATTCATAGGGCCAAAACAAATTATAAATTATGCTTTTGGGGTAACATCAGTTACAAAGTCAGGTAGGGTGGGTAGGAATTTTTTTTTACATTGGAGTATTAGGGGGACATCTTGGACTTAAACAGTTCTTGTTAAACATGTTAAATAGGCTTAAAAACTTTAGGGTGGACATTAAATTATAAATAGGGTTGGGTTGCCAACACACAGGTCAAGTACAACAAAAACATTGACTTCTCTACTGGTTAAATACCTTTGAGAGAGTAATAACCAAAAACTAGAGATATTATGGAAGAGATTAAATTCCATTTTTGGACTTTGCAAAAGTTTGGCAATAGTTGTACCACCTATATCAAAAGATATTATACCCCCACTCATAAGAGAGGGGGCTATATTGTAATCACCTTGTCCGTCCGTCTGTCTGTCTGTCTGTCCGTCTGGTTAAATTTCTCTGCTTCTACTGGATGGATTGGTTTCAAATTTGGTACACAGCTTCAGCATGATGAGTTACACCTTGCCTCCCCTTTCCAGGTCAGTCCATCATCTACTTCCTGTTTTCCGAGCCGACTTTTTAGGGAAAAAAATTGAAATGTGAAATTTTTCGTAACAGATTTCTTGGCTTCTAATGGATGGATTGGTTTCAAATTTGATACACAGCTTCAGCATGATGAGTTATACCGTGCCTCTCCTTTCCAGGTCGGTCTGTCATCTACTTCCTGTTTTCAGAGCCGACTTAGACTTTTTTAGGGAAAAAAATTGAAATGTGAAATTTTTCGTAACAGATTTCTTGGCTTCTAATGGATGGATTGGTTTCAAATTTGATACACAATTTCAGCATGATGAGTTATACCGTGCCTCCCCTTTCCAGGTTGGTCTGTCATCTAATTCCTGTTTTCCGAGCCGACTTAGACTTTTTTAGGGTAAAAAATTTGAAATGTGAAATTTTTTGTAACAGATTTCTTGGCTTCTACTGGATGGATTGGTTTCAAATTTGGTACACAGCTTCAGCGTGATGAGTTATACCGTGCCTCCCCTTTCCAGGTCAATCTATCATCTCCTTCCTGTTTTCCGAGTCGACTTAGACTTTTTAGCTCACCTGACCCGAAGGGTCATGTGAGCTATTGTCATCACTTGGCGTCCGTCGTCCGTCCGTCGTCCGTCGTCCGTCGTCCGTCGTCCGTCCGTAAACTTTTTAAAACGTTAACTCCTTTGACACCGTAAGTCCAATTGAAACCAAACTTGGTATGGTTGTTCATTAGCATTCGGTGCTTAGAACTGATGTGGGGATTTTTGATTCGTCGTAAAACATGGCCGCCATGGCTAAAAATAGAACATAGGGGTAAAATGCAGTTTTTTGCAAATAACTCAAAAACGGCTACAGATATCAAAATTCTGGCATAGGGTAAAAGTGATCAGCACCTCAAGATCTACCTACCCTGAAATTTTGAAGATAATCCAACAACCCATGTAGGAGTTATTGCCCTTTTTGTGGATTTTTTGCAAATTTTGCACCTGTGTAGCTCAATATCTTGAAAACTATACAAGATATTTGGGAAATTTAAATTGCATATTGTTAAGCACATCAAGATCTACAAAATATGTAATAGGGTCAACGTTGTAGAACCTTTCCTTTTAGGAGTTATTGCCCTTAGAACGTCAAAATTGAGCATTTTAACAGCATTTCCTTATTACATTGAAAACGTTAACTCCTCTGACAGTTCAAGTCCAATTGGAACCAAACTTGGTATAGTTGTTTATTAGCATTAGGTGTATAGAACTGATGTGGGAATTTTGGATTGGTCGTAAAATATGGCCGCTGTGGCTAAAAATAGAACATAGGGGTAAATGGCAGTTTTTTGCAAATAACTCAAAAACGGTGACAGATTTTACAATTTTGATTGGATACAAAAGTGATCAGCACCTGAAGATCTACCAGCTCTGAAATTTTGAAGAAAATCCAACGACCCATGTAGGAGTTATTGCCCTTTTTGTGGATTTTTGGCAAATTTTGCACCTGTTTAGCTCAATATCTTGACAACTTTACAAGATATTCGAAAAATTTAAATTGCATATTGTTAAGCACATCAAGATCTACAAAATATGTAATAAGGTCAACGTTGTAGGACCTTTCCTTTTAGGAGTTATTGCCCTTAGAACGTCAAAATTTAGCTTTTAAAAAGCATTTCCTCATTACATTGAAAACGTTAACTCCTCTGACACTTAAATTCAAATTCGAACCAAACTTTGTATTGTTGTTTATTAGCATAAGGTGTATAGAATTGATGTGGGGATTTTTGATTGGTTGTAAAACATGGCCGCTGTGGCTAAAAATAGAACATTAGGTTAAACTGCATTTTTTTGCTAATAACTCGAAAAGGGTGACAGATTTTTAGATTTTGATTGAGAACAAAAGTGATCAGCACCTTAAGATCCACCATATTGTCAGATGACCCCCTTATTAAACTTATGACCCTTTCAACATCAAATAGATTTTGCCTAAAAACCTTTACTTCAGGCACATATATCAGGTGAGCGATTCAGGCTCCTGGGAGCCTCTTGTTAGGGTAAAAAATTTGTAAAGTGAAATTTTTTGTAACAGATTTCTCAGCTTCTACTGGATGAATTGGTTTCAAATTCAGTACACAGCTTCAGCATGATGAGTTATACAGTGCCTCCCCTTTCCAGGTCAGTCCATCATCTACTTCCTGTTTTCCGTGCCAACTTAGACTTTTAATGGGTCAAAAATAGACAATTTTTTGTAACAGATTTCTTGGCTTCTACAAAAGGGATCGATTTCAAATTTGGTATACAGCTTTAGCATGATGAGTTGTATTGTGCCTCCCCTTTCCAGGTCAGTAGGTCATCTACTTTCTGTTTTATGAATGGTTGAGTGGGGGTATGCTTAGCAGGACTAAGTGCAACCCCTTGTTTTTGCTTGTGCTGCTTGTAGATGGCACAACTAAACAATTCTCTGAATACTAGATCTCAAAAGGGATAAGGACGCAAGTTAAAGTATTAGCAGTATACATGGTATACATGTACATGTACATTGAATGATGCCATAATGCAATTACTGAAGCCAGGTCCAAATAACATGAATTAAGATTGATAATTATAATGCAAGTATACCTTTAGTTATTAATCCTTGTATATTTCTGTCAAATCTGAAAACTAGTGTAAAGTGGGGATGAATTTTAAACATTCAATGTGCATTTAAAAATGGAAGATGTCGTTAATAAAAACAACAATTGTTTTAGTTTTTACATTGATTATTTTTTGTATGCTTATAGTTTTTTTTCATTTAGGGAATTTTGATGAAAGGACAAGATATGATGAGTGCTAAATTTGGCCCCCTAATTTACCATTTTTTAAAAATGATTGAACTAAAATTGAATTATTCTAGATCCTTTCTTAGATAAACAAGGTATAGTAAAATGACATTAATTTTAACTAAAACTTGTTTATTACGTCACAGTGACGTCATCACATTATGTGAAAAAGACATTTTTAGCTCACCTGGACCGAAGGTCCATGTGAGCTATTACCATCACTTGGCGTCCGTCGTCGTCTGTCGTCGTCGTCGTCTGTCGTCGTCGTCGTCGTCTGTTAACAATTTTTCAAAAATCTTCTCCTCTGAAACTACCAAACAGAATTTAATGAAACTTGGTATGAATGATCCTTAGGGTGTCCTGCACCAAACTTGTGTTTTGATTTTTAATCCGTTAAAAAACATGGCCGCCGTTACTAAAAATAGACTAGGGGGGTCAGACTACTGTTTTTGGCTTATAAATCAAAAAGTATAAGAGATAGAGGAAATCTGAGGCCACGCTACTGATTCAGCATCAAAAGCTCTACAAAAGTCTCCATTTGGTCAAAGTTGTCAGATGACCCCTTATAGGGGTTACGGCCCCTTAAAGGTGAAAAATAGCATTTTTTCATGTTTTTGGCCTACAGAATGAAAACTATTGCAGATAGAGATTAGCTGTTGCTTGCTTAAATGTTCAGCTCATTTAACTCTACAAAAGTCTCCATAGGGTCGAAGTTGTCAGATGACCCCTTATAGGGGTTACGGCCCCTTAAAGTTGAAAAATAGCCATTTTTCATGTTTTTGGCCTACAGAATGAAAACTATTGCAGATAGAGATTAGCTGTTGCTTGCTTAAATGTTTAGCTCATTTAGCTCTATGAAAGTCTCCATAGGATCGAAGTTGTCAGATAACCCCTTATAGGGGTTACGGCCCCTATAAAATGGCATTTTTTCATGTTTTTGGCCTACAGAATGAAAACTATTGCACATAGAGATTAGCTGTTGCTTGCTTAAATGTTCAGCTCATTGAGCTCTACAAAATTCTCCATAGGGTCGAAGTTGGCAGATGACCCCTTATAGGGGTTACGGCCCCTGAAAAATAGCGATTTTTCATGTTTTTGGCCTACAGAATGAAAACTATTGCAGATAGAGATTAGCTGTTGCTTGCTTAAATGTTCAGCTCATTTAGCTTTACAAAATTCTCCATAGGGTTGAAGTTGTCAGATGATCCCTTATAGGGGTTACGGCCCCTGAAAAATAGCCATTTTTTCATGTTTTTGGCCTAACAGAATGAAAACTATTGCAGATAGAGATTAGCTGTTGGTTGCTTAAATGTTCAGCTCATTTAGCTCTACAAAAGTCTTCATAGGGTCGAAGTTGTCAGATGACTCCTTATAGGGGTTATGGCCCCTTATAGGTGAAAAATTGTGTTTTTGGCCTATAGAATGAAAACTATTGCAGGTAGAGAAAAGCTGTTGCTTGCTTAAATGTTCAGCTCATTTAGCTCTACAAAAGTATAGGGTCAACATCAAGACCAGGTGAGCGATTCAGGCTCCTGGGAGCCTCTTGTTTGTGAAAAAGTGTTAAAATCATGCAAATTTTGAGTAGTTTTTGGTAAATATAACATTGAGCCACACCGAGTACCACAAAGATATTTTTGTGGTTTGCTTTTATATTAAAAATGATTATCTACATGTACATAAATTATTGTAGTGGTACTCTGTGTGGCTCATAGTTAAATTTGCTGAAAACCACATCAAAATTGCAGGTTTATTGCAGTTTTTCATCAAATCACGATTTTAAAGCCACTTTGGGTAACTGTTTTAACATCATAATGGATCACTTTAAACAAAATAATGCTGATATAGTAAAGTTGAACTAATCTAAAGTATATATCACATACTTATAGCTCATTTTAATAATTTCAAAATTGGGGGGCAAAATTGGGCTCTTATCATATCTTGTCCTTTACAGAAGCAGAACTTTAGTGTCCCTGAAGAAATACATTGATTATTGTGCCATTTGTGGTTATTTTAACATCATGTAGAAAGTTATAAGTGATGATAAATATAATAACAATTCAATTCACTCTCCAATATTTTCAGATCCAGCCTAATGTTAATGGAGAATGGGAGTTCAGTTATTGACTTGACAGATTCACCCCCACCTATAGACAGGAAGCGGAAAAGATCAGAGGTCAGCAGTGTACAAAAGGTAAAAGGTCTTTGTTAATATTGTATGAATTATCAAAATCTCCACCAAAATGACTCTAATCTTCAGTTCTTTGTAGCATATAAAAGTAATATGTCACGTTTATAATAAGCATACATGTGATTCTCTTCCTGCCAGGGAGGCAAAATCTTCTGACTTTTTGTGTAATCTACCGATTTTTCAAGACTTTTCAAAACTTTCATTTATAGGCATATTAATTATTCAGTTCAAAAAACATTTCTGGTGTTTTAAGGGTATGTCAATTAGCAAGACGTTTATTTCACAGGTAGAGGTGTTGATTGAAGGTTTATTGTCTTAATTGACCCAATGATTGTATAAACAGTTGGACATCACCCGCTATTTTGTCCAATTTCCAGCTTTGTCATGACGGATCCATCACATCTATGAATAAATAAAAATCATACAGATCTACTTCAATATCTGCCCAGATATCTTCATAAGACTCCTTTATCTGCCCAGGCCCCAACACCACAAAACTTTGAAAAATTCTAAGGTTTTAGAATATTCTCAACTCTTTGTGTTTACAATGTAGTTTACTGTGGAAGTTGAGAATATTCTCAGCCAGACTTAATTTTTTTCATTTTTTGTGGCCCCAGGGCCAGATCTAGAGGTCAGGTGCCTCTGAAGAATATACATGTATCTTGACAGATATGGTTTTATATATGAATAATATTTTGTTTGCCATATACATGTAGTTCATTTGTTGTTTCAATTACTAAAAAGGTTTAAAAGAATTAAAATCTAATCAAGCAAAAAAATTGTTCAGTTTTTGCACATAATATCTGCTAATTATTGCTGCATTTTTAATTATAAAGATGTCAAAATTACTTGTATAATTTTTCAGAAACCTGTAAACAAATGGGTGACCTCTGCATTTGATGATTTTATAATCAAAGATGACTCCAGATCAACCAAAAAACCTACTAAATCCACATGGTCCAGAAAGAATTCATCACAAGACCTAGATCAAACAACCAAAAGTTTGTCACAAGTGAAAGATTTTGATAGCAAAAACTTTTCAAAGAACAAGAAAAGGCCAACAGTGGAATCAGATTTATGGTCTGATAAATATGCACCAAAATCACAGGTTTGAATATTTTTTCTATCTTAGCATGATTTCTGTAAATGTTCTTATTTTCACGATTTTAGAATTTTACTCAAGTTCGCGGGTACAGGTACTTAAGATCGTGTTTTCTGGTTATTATTCTATTCATTGAATACAAAATATTTCTTTTGGTGGGTGTTAAAGGACAAGGTACAGTAATGCCCCTATTTGGCCCCCTCTTAGACTAAAAAATAGAAAACTATATAATTATTATGATTAGATGAAAGATTTCATATAAGGTAGTAAGAATATAATATAGATTATTTTACTTAATTGTAAGTTTTGGTTACACTTCTCACATGTCTTTGATTGAACTTGACTTTAAAATGATAATAACAATTATTTTTTTGCCAAGTCAGATATAGAAATCAGTCTGTTTGTCCTCATTTCAGAAACACAAAATACCTAATGGTTGGAATGGATTTTTATGAAACTTGATACAATAGAAGTACATATATGGAATATATGCATGAAGAAATTTTATATAGCTCCTGGATATTGTTCAGAAGATATAATTGAACATATTTTTTTCATTATAGATTTCAATATGCTATAAATATCCTCAGTTCTAATTTCCAATGATCCAATCAATTTCTTTAATTTGATTCAGGTTGATCTAGCTGTACA
This sequence comes from Arcuatula senhousia, assembly GCA_963971305.1. NCBI lineage: Eukaryota > Metazoa > Mollusca > Bivalvia > Mytilida > Mytilidae > Arcuatula > Arcuatula senhousia. The sequence goes on along the minus strand of OZ020303.1, from coordinate 22,487,435 downwards.
TAAAAAGAAGATTGAAGAAGTTCAACATTGGTTACAGAGACACCTCACTGTGTATAATACGGTATGTCATGTATGTGGTATCAGTTTTTGTCATAGAATGATCAAATATATGATCAAATAACGCTGTCATGGCAATTTTTAAAAAAAAACTGTGAGTTAAGAAACTTTTACATGTGAGTTTTAAAGCAAAGTTAGTATCGCAAGAATATTTATTACATAAAAATATCCCACACCATATACATGTTTAAAAATAAATTGATGCAGTTCACCATGGTTGCTTAATGCACCATCTGACTGAATAGAAAATATGAGGTGTGGAGTAAGTGTAAGAAAGACAATCTGCATAAAACAGCATCAATTTTAATTCCACAATAGAAAACAGCTAGCATCCTTAAATGTGACCAATCGTCTTTTTTCGCAGTCATGCAAAGTTTTATTGTATACTTTTTGGATGATCATTTTTAAATTGCTTTTCAACTCATTGTGAGACATGTAGTACAAAGTGCATGTTTTAAAGAAAATATAAATGTTAATTGTTCTTTACAGCTACCACCTATACTGCTACTGACTGGTCCTGCTGGGGGTGGAAAGACTGCTACCATCCAGGCTTTATCTCATGATATGAACTACACAGTCCAGGAATGGTTCAACCCATTACCAACTGATATGCAAGGTCTAGCAGATGAATCAGGCGAGCAACTTTAATATTACCCAGAGCCTTTTATGTCCCCACTCGTTAGAGAGAGGGCTGTATTGCATTCACCTTGTCTGTTTATCTGCCAATCAAAAACTTGTATTTAATATTTCTCTGCTTCTACTGAAGGGATAACATGGGGCCCCATATTGTGGACCTCAATTTAAGATCTCTGTTGATCACCTATTTCTTATTATAAAAAAATCAGCAATTTTCCTTGATCAAATTCATTCTTTAAAACAGAGTTTTAGGAGTTTTGATTTTTTTTAAAGTTATTCCGTTAAAATTCTAAGAAAGGATTAATTAAAACTTCCCCATTGCTACCATGGCACATATGTTCTTTAAGAAAGACACAACACATATTTTTTATGACTGTTCACCTTTCATTTATATTCTCTCCATCATGCTTCAAAAAGAAACAGAAGGAGGGCAAGATACGGGGTCAAGGGAGTACGAATCATGGGGACTAGGAGCAGGCAACCAGGGGATGGAGAACAGCACAAAAATGTGATTGTGAGATAAGAACAAAGAAAGGGAAATAAGAACAAAGAAAGGGAACAGGGGAGTGGGGTTAAAGGCTCCCTGTCAAGTCCCCATATATTCTTCACACTATTTTGCTTTTCACAACTGTTTAAATTTCTCACTTTGTTTTGTAGATAAAAGGTTCACAAAGTATGTGCCTTCAGAATCCCAGATGTCTTTATTCCAGCAGTTTCTTCTTAGAGCAAACAAGTACAACTCTTTGGGAATATTTGGAGAGGAAGTTACAGCAAAGAAAGTTATACTTGTTGAGGTAAAATATTATACCCCCCAAAAATTGGCATTTATATAGTTAAACAGTTTAATTAAACCTTGTTCTTCAATTTTTTTTCTCAATTTCACTTTTTCTGGAAAAGTAAATCTTGAACAGGCAATACTTGACCAGTCAAAGGGTGTTAGAGTCAATGTCATCTTTTGGTACTGTTCACCATCAAACTGTTTATAATAGCTTTCTTATGTCACAAAAAAAGAAAAAAAATCATTGATTGTCAAATTATAAAGGGTGAATTTTAGACTTTGAAACTTATCAAAATAGTCAAAATGTTGTTAAATATTATGTTATGTACAATCCATATTTGCTACTTTTGCAGGAATTTCCCAATGCCTTTTACAGAGATGCAACAGTATTTCATGACATTATCAGGTAGTATATATATAAAGTGTACTGTTTGTATTGATCTTGTAACAATTTCACTATATTTGAAAAAAGAATATTTGATTTAAAGGACAAGAGCCATGAACCCCCATAATTGACCCTGTTAATACTCAAATATAAAAATTGGTTTGTTTTACACCAAACTTTGTGTATGTATAGCTGGATGTCTGTGTTAAAAGAGAAAAGATTTGACTATGGTGTATCAATGAATTTTCAAGTACCCTAACCCTTCAAAAATAGCCTTAATTGGTGAATTTTCACTTTTTTGCCAAAATGACTTGTTTTTCAGTCACAATTTGTGATTTTCTATGTGGCGCCACCCCTCACCCATCAAACTTTATGTTGAAATATAAAGAAATTAATGTATTTATAAAATTTAAGCAAAACTATTTATGGGCGAGGGGTGGCGCCCATGTCATTTTCACCAAAAACCAGGTGGAAAATTTTGAAATTTAGCTGAAATTAGCATATTTCACTTTTAGCATCACTTTATGACGTCAATACAACGTCACAAGTACAGAAAACTTTAGAATTGATTTAATTTTATAACAAGTAATCATTCTAGACTACATGGACACAAAAATCTTATCTTACAAATGAATTTGAAAAAAATGGCCCGATTTAGGGCCAAATATGAGGGTTCGTGGCTTTAGTCCTTTAACATGTTTTAAAAAGTTCATTTATTAGGATAAAATCTTACTTTTGTCATGATTTATGTTAACTGAATCTGTTCCTTTAGGTTACATTTATTCAAATACAGGTATGAATTTTGGTTTATTTTGAAAATGTGAATAATTGAAAATAGTTTTTTTAAGCCAAATAAATGAACTTGTGGACAGATTAAATAAACACTCACCCCTTACAATTTGCAATTGAACCAATTTTGAAGGACAACTCTAAAACATAAAAAAGATTTCTTAATAGCTTAAATCAAGATTATGTTCTTTATACCTACAATGAGGGTGCAGGTTTAACTTATCAGAGATCAGCTTCCATTGATATACATCAATAGGAAGATTAATTACAATTACTCCAAAGATTGTTAATGAGTTGGTGTTCATTTTGGGGTAGAGTAACAATTTATTCACTGTAAAACAAATACTTTGTCTTTATAGGACAACCAATTTAACTTTTATTCTATTAACTTTGTTTTTCATTATTTTATTCTAGGAAATACAGGAAGGTTGGCAAATGTCCTTTGATATTTATAATCAGTGATTCCACCAAAACAGATTCCAATGAGAGGCTATTGTTCCCTGTAGATTTACAAAATGAACTACAGATAGACAATATTAGGTAAATATTCATTATAGTGAAACCTGTCTAAATAGAACCACTTCAGGACTTAAAGAACTGGTTCTGTATGGATAGGTGTTGACTTTGAATAGTATACAAACATATGAAGTTTAAACAAAGGAAGTAAAAACAAGTTTTTTTTTTAACACAATTTTGGTATACTTAGGGTTTGTTAAGACAGGTTGTATAAGCTCAGTATAATACTGCTATTTGTATGCCTCTGTTCTATTCTATAAAGCTGTTTAAAAAAACATGTTAATTTTGTAAAGGTTCCATTTAATATTCTTATATGATCAAATGAAGACAACAGTATACAGAATCAAAGGACATGGTACGGTAAGGGCCATATTTTGCCCCTTATTTTATGAAAAAATAAATCTTAAGTCAATTATTTAAATGCACTTTATATATGGAGCAAGGTGGTTCAAATTTATGAGTATGCCTTCAAATTCTAATAATCTTTTCGGTTTGTCAATTTTATAGGGACCTAAAACAGTAAAGTTAACAAAATCGAGAAAATGCTGATTTTTATAGGACCGCAAAAAATTTGCGGACGTATTATGGTATGATGTTGTCGTCGTCGTCGTCATCGTCATTGTTATGTCGCCTGCAACGTGTTGCAGAATGACATATAGGGGTTACTTTGGCACAATCCGTCGTCTTGCGTCGTCCTGCGGCGTCACAAAAATTTCCGTCGCAGTTTTCCAGGCAACTACATGTCACAGCCTCTTGATATTTGGTATGTAGCTTCATCACATAGTACTTTAAGGTGTAAAGCGATTTTATGCACAAAAAATAACTACTTCCTGTTTGACGAATACTTAAAGTTTTATATATAATGGACATAGATGCCAAATTTTCGTCACAGTTTTCCAGGCAACTACATGCCACAGCCTCTTGATATTTGGTATGTAGCTTCATCGCATAGTACTATAAGGTGTAAAGCGATTTTATGCCCGAAAAATAACTACTTCCTGTTTGACGAATACTTAAAGTTTTATATACATGTGTATAATGGACATTGATGCCAAATTTTCGTCACAGTTTTCCAGGCAACTACATGCCACAGCCTCTTGATATTTGGTATGTAGCTTCATCTCATAGTACATTAAGGTTTAAAGCGATTTTATGCCCGAAAAATAACCACTTCCTGTTTGACAAATACTTAACGTTTTATATATAATGGACATAGATGCCAAATTTTGTCACAGTTTTCCAGGCAACTACATGCCACAGCCTCTTGATATTTGGTATGTAGCTTCATCGCATAGTACTATAAGGTGTAAGGCGATTTTATAGCTGAAAATTAACTACTTCCTGTTTGGCAAACAAACATAGATACGCAGGCGACATATGCCTTCCGGGGAAGGCTCCATCTAGTTGTTGTTGTTGTTCTCTGTTAACTTTTTAGTGTTTCCACAATAATTTTATTTTCAGTTATATGATTGCTATGAAACTTGACAATGATGTTCCTTACCATAAAAGGGTGAATGGGATTGATTTTGGGGGTCCTCCCATGTTTCGTTTAGAAATTAGGGACCAAAAAGGGCCAAAAATACTACTTTTTTGTTTGTTTCCACAATAACTTTAGTCCTAGTTATCCGATTGCTATGAAATTTGACAGTGATGTTCCTTATCATACAAGGATGAATGGGATTGATTTTGGGGGTCCCCCCTTTTTTTGTTTTGAAATTAGGGGCCCAAAAGGGGCAAAAAAATCAAATATTTTATTTGTTTCCACCATAACTTTGGTCCTAGTTGGCCTATTGCTGTGAAATTTGTCAAGAATGTTTCTTACAATTATAGAATGAACCTGATGAATTTTTGTGCCCCCTTTTTCCCTGTTGTGTAATTAGGGGCCAAAAGAGGCCAAAATAAAAACTTTTTTATTTGTGGTCTGATTTTGAAAAATTTTTTTGCATGTTTGTTCTTGTCAAATAGCAGATACAAAATTAAGAATGAATTTTTGCGACCCCCCCTTTTTTTCTCCCTATAACGTAATTAGGGGCCAAATGGGGCCAAAATCGAAACTTTTTTATTTGTGGTGGTCCGATTTTGAAATTTTTTTTTTTGCAAGTTTATTCTTGTCAGGTAACGAATCCAAATTTGAGAATTAATTTTTGCAACTATCCCCTTTTTCACTTGTTTAGAAATTAGGGGCCAAAAGGGGCCGTAATCAAAACTTTTTTATTTCTGGTTTTTGTTTTTGAAAAATTTGTTAGCGAATCCAAATTTGAGAATTTATTTTTGCGACCCCACCCCTTTTCACCTGTTATGTAATAAGGGACCAAAAGTGACCGAAATCGAAACTTTTTTAATTCTTGTTCGATTTTGACAATTTTTTTACTGTTATGTTATTAGGGACCAAAAGGGGCCAAAATTGTAACTTTTTTATTTCTGGTCCGATTAAAAAAATTTTTTTACAAGTTCATCCTTGCCAAGTAGCGATTCTAAATTTAAGAATAAATTTTTGTGACCCCCACCTTTTTTCGCTCATTACCTAAGGGGCCATAATCATAATTTAAAAAAATGTTCTGGTTGGATTTTTAGTTTTTTCCCCAAACATTATTCTTTTCAAGAGTAGAATACAAAATTGAAAATTTATGTTTTTACCCCCTGGGTTGAAAGTCCATCAGAGAAGCATGTGTCAAAAACCTTTGTCAGTCCACCATGGGCTGCATGTGTCCAGAGCAATAGACTATCCACATTGGGCCTAAATTGTACAGGGTTCAACATGTTGCGGTCGTATCATGCTGCGCTTGGCTAAGCTTTTTATTAGAGCTTACATTGTTATTTTTAAAGGCCTCCGCCTATATCACCCAGAGATTTCCTGACTGATTTAGACTTTTATTGAAGTCAGTTTTAAAGTTAATTTACAAAATGTCTGGGTCAAGAAGTCAGCATCTCAAAATTGAAAAAAATGACCCAAATTTGTCCATTTTCAGCCAATTTGACAGGAATCTTACAATTTGGTTTGTTTTGACATCTTATTTTTCACCAATGTCAGATGCTATGCTTAAAAAATTATTAGAACAAGTTTGTTTATTCACTTGAAGAACAAAATAGCATAAGAATTTTTTTCCATTTCAATTTTGTAATTTTGAATCAAAGAGGAGGCCAAATATGGGCCTTAGTGTACCTTGTCCTTTATGAATCATGATGACTTGTAATATACCAACTTTGAAGTCTACTACATAAAAATGAAAATGTTTTATTTCTTTTCTAGCTTCAATGCAGTTGCACCTACCAGTATGGTTAAAGTTTTAACAAAAATAGCTACACAAGAATCCTCTCAGGTATAAAGAGGTTATCAGAGAATTATGTATTTTTTACCTGCATCATCAATAGTAGAAACAGGTCAAGTAGCCCCTCTTCTCCATCTGTTTATTAGTAGCTCTGTCCATCACAAACTGTGTGTAATCTGTAACCAATGAAAATTACTGTTTTCAAACGTTGCAAAGTGATTCTGTTCACATTGAAGATGTATATCTTTGAAATTTTTAAGGAATTTGTAAAATATATACTGTTACTGAATTTTGCATGTTTGTCAAACTAAGCCATTCTTGATAATACAAAAAAAGGCTGACACAGATGTAAACATTTATGTTTTTTGTCTTCTTCTCTGTAAAATGAGAATTATTTCAGATAGAGATAAGAATTTGCTTGCATAAATATTTAGCTCTTTTAAATAAAAGCTTATTTTGGTTTCATCAATTATCTATTGGTTTTTATTGACATTTTCATAGAAATCATAAATTTGAGACCTTTGATTGATTTTGCTTACGAACAGGTGAGGCCAATTCGGGCTTCTGGTAACCTCTTGTTAATATGTAAATCATTAATGTTTTCATTTACAGGGAAGTCATAGATTTAGTATCCCTTCTAAGACTGTGATAGAATCCATAGCCATGTCCAGTGCTGGGGATATCAGGGGAGCTATTAATGCTTTACAGTTTGCATGTGAAAAAGGTAGGAAAAGTTAAATGGAAATGTTAAAAGAATTATTTTTGCATTTAAAGGTGTCCTTACTCCTTTATGACAATTGTGTAATACAGGGGACTACACTTTACAATGTTTAGCTTTTCGGTCATTTCAAGAGGCATGGGAATAGCAATGGGGCATTCCAATTTTGTAAGTCTTAAAAAACCCAGACAAAATAGGTAGACAATAAAGACAAGACAGATTTAAAAATTCTGTATGAATACATTTTGTTTAAATAAAAAATATTTAATTTTGCAAATTAGGCCTATGAATGTGCTCATTACAGATACTGGTGATTTGGTTGCTGGGGGTAGAATGAAAGGGAAGACTTCAATGAAGAAACAATCTAGTCGTACAACCAAGGTCAAGTCAAAGTCATCTGGTCCCCAGTCAGGCCAGCAGGACAGTGAACTTGCAGCCATTGGTGGCAGGGATACATCATTGTTCCTGTTTAGAGCATTAGGGAAAATTCTGTATTGTAAACGTAAGTACTATAGTAAAATTATAGTATTTTTGTATAGCCATTTTCATTATGTTGCCTGAATTGTGTTGGAAAATGACATAAAGTTGTCACTTTGGCACAAGACATCATCTTGCATTGTCCTGCAACCTGTGCCATCACAAAATATTTCCGCTACAGTTTTCCATGCAACTACATCTGTAACATGCCACATCCTGTTGACATTTGGTGTGTAGCTTTGTCCATAGTACTGCAAGATGTATAGTGGTTTTATGTCTGTAACTCATCTAAAGAACAATAGTCTTAAGTGCACAATATTTGTTACATTTCTGCACTACTACATGCCACAGACTCTTCATGTATTACATTTATTTGAATTTAAGAATTTGATTTAAGAAAGTTTTCAATCTGCTTCTTGACTGTTAGAGTTTTTCTTTTTTTGTGACCTGGGCATAATGTTTATTATTGATACTGCTTTACATTCTAATATATGATATTTACAGGAGATGACCCCTCTAACTATAAAGACCTACCTCGATTGCCTCTTCATCTGTCAGAACATGAAAGGGACCCTTTAATCATCAATCCAGAGGTAATATACATGATATAAATTTATAAGAAAGCAAATTAAAAATATCAGACATTATATGGTATGATGCTTTGGTCTGTGTCGTTTTCTTTTAAGTAGTAGTCCACCTTAGAATCATGCAAAATTGAAGATAAGTGATTCATCGATAAAAAGGCTACAGTGGTTTATTTTTTAACAAAAGATAGTTCAAAGTATATAAAATAAGAAATAAATAATTATTTACTCATAACTGCCTGGTCCTGGGAGAAATCTTGCCATTTTGTTACAATGGTTTCTATTGAAATTAGTGACAATTTTAAGAGTTATGTCCCTTTCTTACATTTCTCCAATGCATTCTATATATATTTTTTTTTCTCTCAGGACCAGGGCTTGTTTGAAAAAAGAGCACAAAAGATCTAAGCAGAGTGCTAGTAGGAGTAACATATCAAAAATAAATTGGTGTAGGCTTTCCACCCATGAATCATGATTCTTATAAAAAGTGGTACTAAACAGGAATCTACAATGTTTAGAATAACTTGAGAAATATCTATACAAAATGCATGAAATCATACATGTGTACAAATATTTTAACATGTATTGTTTCTCTTATCCAGGAAGTGATTGAGAAATCCCATCTTTCTGGTGACTACTTTACAGCATACCTGAATCAGAATTACCCGGAGTTTTACACAGACATTGATGACCTAGTAAGGGCCACAGAGTACCTTAGTGATGCTGATTATCTTACAGTGGATTGGGCTGTAAGTTACAACTTTGTTAGATATTCAGAGAAAGTTACATTCTCTAAAAAAATTTGTATTTTTCCAATCAGTGACATCGTTGCCACAATGGAAAAAATATGCCTGTAACAACATAAACAACAAAACATGCACTATTGTACCCAAAAACAAAGCAACGTCATGTTCATTTCTGTTGCTTTTATTTTCAAATAATGAACATAAACTTTCAAATTATTACATAATGCTTCATGTTTTAATTCCAGTATGATTAAATAAATACAAAATTCTTTATGAAATTGACAAAAGCAAAAAATATTTGACCATGTTAATTGTGGCATTTTATTTCAGTCCAGATCAGTGTTACAAGACTATGCAGCATCTGTGGCAACAAGGGGAATAATCCATGCTAACTCCTCTAGAAAAAGACATGACGTTGGAGGAACAGGACTAGGGTGGAAACCTCTTCACAAACCACAGTGGTACACTGCTAATAAAATGGTAAATAAAATTTTGAAAAAGGCAGATTTAAAGAGTAGCAGCAGGTCTACTTTGCCTGAGTTAGTGCAGACAGTGACAAAAATAGAAGTTCTGTTCATCTGTAGGAGTGAATAAATTTGCATTTCAAATATTTAGCTTTGTATATAAGGAGTATGTATTCATTTTCAGACTTTTATAAAATATTTAAAAATAAATACATATATAATGTATTATGCATATTGATACATATTCATATACAATTGAAATAACTGTCTTTCTTTTCATCTTATTTGTAAAAAAAAATGCATCTTCTATTAGGATGTTGATTTAAACAATCTATTGTGGCTCTTCTATGAAAACACCAGTCTGATATGTGTATAGTCAAATAACATCATTTACAAAAACAGCTTGTTAATATGAAAATATGATTGTAAGTTAAGTTAATATACATCATATGATACTGACAAGAATCTGACTACCAAAACAGAATTTTTACACTGCTGTTAACTGGTTTTGTTTACAGGCAAAACAAAGTGCTGAAAATGCCAGGAGCTTGTTCAGAAGTACATGTGAGTTTTAATCTGTTCTATTTTAGAAATAACGCATTGAAAACTTGCGGTCAGATGTTTTAAGAATTTTATAAAATGATACAGAAGAAACAACTATTAAAAGTGTTTTATTTTATTCTGCCTAGGAAAACAAATCACACACATCTTTTACTTTATTGTTATAATCTAGAGATGGTTCAATCATATAATTTCAAAATTTTAAGGGAGGGGGGGCAAGCTGTTTAATTGTACTAGTTACAGATAATAATGATGTAAAAGGAATGTGAATTAAGTTAATCTTCATGTAAAAAATGCTCCCTTTGTTAAATAAAATGGAGATGTTATATTATATATTTTCCATAGGTCATGGTTGTCCACCAGTGGTGCTCCAAACAGAAATACTTCCTTATCTGTCTCTCATCAATATTCCCTTACACAATCCAAGTAAGTATTAACTGAAACAAGAGTGGTTAGGTATAGCAAGATTTATTTTAGGTACATTTAAGTTTAAAATCAAGTCAAAAGACAACCCAAGCTTTATGACAGCTTTTGTTATTGACTGCCAGGCTTGTGGTAGAGGAAGGTAAGATATTTAAGGCAGGGAATTATATGTAATTCCTTGTTTAAGGCTTTTAATTCAGTGATGCCACTGACATGATTTAGTTTTGGATGATGCATATGACTGGAAATGCTGTCACTTGGACGGCTCCAACCCATAGGGTTGATAACCTTATCATTTAAAGTGTACTTGTTTGAAAGAGTGAATAAGAGTTGTGACTTTCCAACTTTTGAATAGGTCTCCTTTTTTTTACCAGGGGCTTGGGTGGTCACTACTTCTGTTTGTTTAGTAAACCACTACTAACAGGATAATCTTTGTCTTACAACAACCTTTCTGGGAGCTTCAGATTATATTGAATAATACACAATTTTGTATGAAGTCTTGATTTCAAAACATTATTATAAAGAGAAGTAAAATATGTTTCTCATCTGGCCATAAAGTGTAAAAAATCAGTATTTATATGTATCTTACAGTATGATTAATGTAATATTCCGTTGTCTTCTTTCAGATCAGATATCATTTCTACAGGATATATGTAGATTTTCCAAGACTAAATCATCTTTAAGGTCAGTTCACATTTATTTCAATTGAATCTCATCACCATCATGATATGCAGCCTTTAGATATATTGGAGGTGGCATATCATCTTCCTGTATCATAACTGTCCACACTGTGGCACATAATAAACTCAGAAAAGGGCCTGCATAGATGATTTTATTTATCCATCCCTCCACCCTTTCAAGAACACTGAAAATCCATTAGGGCTGTTCCAGAACTAATCGTTCCAGGGCGGGGGGGTCGGGAGGAATTCTAATACATATATGGTGGCCCAGGGTGGTAGGTGTTTTGGAAATATTTTGGGAAGAAACAATGATAAAATTAATTATTTTTTATGGATGGTGGGGTAAAGAAAAAAGTGCCCCCAACCTCCCCTCCCCCACACATTTAATTCTGGAACAGCCCTAATTATATGGGTTACAGATCTGAAATCGTACAAATGATATAGTACTATTGGATGATTAGCATGCTAAAACTCCATGTGATTCTGTAAAATAGTTTGGAAAATTTAATTTTTATCATGTTTATATGTCCCTAACTTTTATTGTCGGAATTCTAGTACCTGTAGAAAATATTTTCTTTTACCTGACATTAAGGAATCACAAATTGAGAAGTATTTTGGTGACTGGTCCCTCCCTGACTTTTGTCTAGTATCTCTAGTAAAAAAATTGCAATGACCTAATTGAGCTGAAAGTAGAAATATTTACATTTCAGGAAGCATGCATGAGAAAGACACATGTATAGTCTTAAGCTATTTTCAGACCAGTCTATTCACTGTTTCATTCGATATGAAAATTTCTTTCTTAAATCTTCATCTGATTTATAAACCTGTCACCTAGTTGTGGAAAAATATTTTTCTCCTCTAGAGATAATTTGATCCAAGCATAATTGCACATGCATTTGATGATCAACCTATAGCAAGTTTTTACCTAAAGATATTAGAGAAAAACCATCTACCACTAAATTCTCGATTATTATGGAATTTCTAACATTTCTTGAATTTGATATTTTGATCACCCAGGAAGCCTCACCATTAAAATAATCAAATTTGTTTCCCTTAATGTTGGAAATTCCATAATCAAGACTATCAAGTTGATCGGATTGTAGAAGCTTATATGTCAAGCTTTTATCATGTGTCTGTGTTCAAAATTGTGTCCAACATTTTTTTAGCACTACATGCTTTGGAAATGTTCAGGTTTATTTTTCATATACTGCAAGTTGTGAGTCATTTCAGTCAATAAACATCAAAACATGTTTGGCAAATGTTAGATGGTTATATGCATGATATTCTATATTTATATATATACTCTTCAAAGAGGCCTAAAACTGTAGTGTGCACTTGATTTGAAGTGGATTTGATTATATTTTTAATAACTAAAAGATGAAAATCCTCTTCCCCATGAAATTTATGATTCTGAAATAAAAAGTTAAAATTTTGGGCCCTCGCACCATGTTTTTGCCCCCAAAAAACAACAAATCAGGAATCAAATTGGAGTGGCCTTGTTTTCTAAATCTTTTTTCAATGCCATTTGCAACTAATGGTTTTCAAAAATTAATTTAATCAATGTTACTCCATACTCTGTAAGGAGTTCTAGAAAGTGTGTGACTGATATATGCTCATGGGAGTCCTATAGTTTAAATACCAATAAAGGGTTATCATGTTGACAGGCAGATTACATCTATGAAAAGATAACATGTACATGTATGTATTACATGTATATTCATTTTTGACCCAATTTTGTCTTCAAATTTAAATGGTTGATTTAGGCTCTATGGAGCCTCTTGTTTAAAAGATATTTTTGATTTTAATTTCTATAAGAAGCTTTTTCTGAGTGACTTGGGGTTTTTAAGTGGCAGATAAACAGAAGATAACTATGATTTACACTATACCTAACCAACTCTTCACAGATTTGTCTTATTATTGGTCTCATATAAACATCTTTTTTGTTTGAATAATGATAGTTTTGTAGGTCGTGTATTGGTTTTAAAATCAATCATCTGTATAGTGTCAATACTGACTAGCTATCTCTAGATCTCGTTGAAATGTGTCATATATTATTTCAGTTGTAGACTTGACATTAAATGCCACATAATCTAAGGATAATCTTCACATTTAAAAAATTCAGCCTATTTTGTTGACATAAATATCTTGGTTATTCTTTAGTATGTAAGAACTTAAACATTAGGCTTAGATGAAAGCAGTTATACCTACCTTTACTAACTTGTGTCCAAGAAGGTGAAATCAAGTCTTGGAGTGGTATCTTTCTTTTTATCTGTCTTCCCTTTTTTTGGCCAGATTTCATGGAGCGAAAAATCTGTATTATAAAATGGTAAATGGTGGGCAGGCGGGAAGTTATTTTTGTAACAGTTTTCTCAGCAACTGCTTAATATCCCAGCCTCTTGATATTTTGGTATACAGCATCAGGGTGGGGTTCCATGACGTGGGATTCAATTTCAGGTCTGTCACTCACCTACTTCCTGTTTAACGAAATCCGGCAATTTTTTACTTTGACAGATTTTTGCATAATAGGGTGCTTGTTTTTAGGATCTCCCTTTCTGTCATTCCACATATGTTGTAAGCACAAATCACAGTATTCCTTATTTTGTCACCATATAGCACAAAATATGGTGTGTAAGCACAGGGTTAACAAAAAATTCAATTTAATTTAGGTCAGAAAAGTTAGATGAGAAGGATGTAGAAACTGATATAGAAAATGGCTCACAAATTGTTCCATTCAAACAGCAGACATCTGTTACCATGGAAAATGATGATGTCATTAGCAGCAGCCAATCAAAAATTGAAACCTCTCAAGATGAGGAGGAGGAAGATGAATATGACATTGAAGAATTTGACTTTTAAGAAAATGTTGTTGATAATTTAAAATGGTGTATATCTTATTGTTGGTATTTTTATTTGTGTATAAATTTACAAACTGACATTTTGGTGCTCCCAGTCGTAAGATAATTGCTATTTATATCTGCTATTTGTGCACTATCATCTGTTGTTTTCAGTCAATTGTGTCTTAAGACTTATATTCAGGGTGAATTTATTCAGTTCTAAATTTTTCAGTGATGATCACAAGATCTACAAATGTTTCAGCCAACAAAGAATTATTTTGTGCTGCAAGCTACATTGTTTTAATTGTTTAACATGGGCTTTAGTTTGATAAGTTCATCCACATATTTTAAGGTTTCCAAACTCTTTATCTCCAGAAGAATGTATAGTTTATTTTGAATAATCTTTTTGTGATAATAGTTATTATGAATCTCATTATTACTTTGTTATCTAATGAATTAATGTTTGTTTTTCATTTGATTGATATGTTTAAATTAAAACACTGGATTCTTATTGTTTTTTTCAGAAATAATCTTAGTATTTATTTATAATTGCAATCTTTGAATGAAAAAACCTTGAAACACAGTTTTTGGTTGAACTAGGATCTTTCAAATATCTATGCCATTGTATGTAGGTTTAACATAGGGTTTATTGCTCTTAAAAAGATAATACATGTACATGTAAAATAACCTTAATAACCAAAAACTAGCACCCTCCTTTTGTTTGCTCAGGTGAAAAATATATGTTTGTTTAACTTAATGAAAAAATGAACATTAAATTTATTTCTCAAGTATTTTGATATTGCCTTCCAAGCCATTTGTTAGTTTATTTAATGGCCCTTATAGGTATCCAATAATGAGATGTGGAATAAGTGTATGTGACACAACCTACATCAGCAAATGTCAACTTTAAAAAAATCACATTATGGGAGAAGAAATACTTTGGCTTTAAGACAATAACCCCTTTAAATCAAAATTGTTAATTATTCTTTATTAGGAATCTGACTGCTACATTATGCCCTATTATTAGCTCACCTGGACCGAAGGTCGATGTGAGCTATTACCATCACTTGGCCTCCGTTGTCGTCTGTTGTCCTCGTTGTTGTCTGTTAACAATTTTTCAAAAATCTTCTCCTCTCAAACTATTGAAAAGAATTTAATGAAACTTGGTATGAATGATCCTTAGGGTGTCCTGCACCAAACTTTGTTTCGATTTTTGATCCATAAAAAAACATGGCCACCGTTACTAAAAATAGACCAGGGTCAGACTACCAGTTTTGGCTTGTAAATCAAAAAGTATAAGAGATAGATGAAATCTGATGCCACCCTACTGCTTCAGCATCAAAAGTTCTACAAAAGTCTCCATTTAGTGGAAGTTGTCAGATGGTCCCTTATAGGGGTTACAGCCCCGTAAAGGTGAAAAATAGCGTTTTTTCATGTTTTTGGCTTATAGAATGAAAACTATTGCAGGCGAGAAAAGCTTAAATGTTGAGCTCATTTTCCTCTACAAAATTCTTCATAGAGTATAAGTTGTCAGATGACCCCTTATAGGGATTACAGCCCCTTAAAGGCGAAAAATAGTGTTTATCGCCTATAGAATGAAAACTTTTGCAGATAGAGAAAAGCTGTTGCTTGCTAATAAATGTTCAGCTTATTTAGCTCTACGAAGTTCTTCATAGGGTTGGCATCAAGACCAGGTGAGCGATTCAGGCTCCTGGGAGCCTCTTGTTAAATGACAGATTTGAAAGTAAAGTTCTTTTTTATGCAGCTTGATCGTGTCAAGAAATTACACAATCTTCCAGATATAGAGTTAGCTCAAACTCTCTGCTTGACGAAACAGCTAGTATCACTTCTATATACAATTAAAATTAATTTAAGTTGTGGAGGTGGTCAACACAGGTAAGGAGATGGCACCTAGCCCTGCTCTGAACTGGTAAACTGCATTGTCTGAGGTTTAGTGGCAGGTAGTTCCAAGTCTGGATTGTCCTCAGGAAGACTGAGTATTTATATATATAAGTCCTGGAAGAAAAGTGTTCAGCACCTCTCAATTGACCTGCCCTGTAAATGTGAAGAAGATCTTGCCACCCATGTAGAATTTACTGTCTTTTTTGCATTTTTTTTAAATGTTGCACTTATTAAGCCCAATATCTTAACAAGGTTACAGGATATTTAAGAAATATAAATTGTTTATTGTTAAGTACTTTAAGATCTACAAAATTTTTAGCAGGGGCAAAGTTGTATGACCATTCTTTTAGGAGTTAGTCCCCTTGGAATATGGATATTGACCATTGTCACAGCATTGATTTTCCCCATTGTATTGCAAACTGTAACTGCTAGAAAAAAACTTAAATTACAATATTGTAAAGTAAGTTAAGCATTACAAAAACTTTATATGATGGAAGATTTTATTTACTCTTTATTGGAGTTGTAGTCACTTAAATGTCTATAACTGTTATGTCTATAGCTGAAAAACCACTGAAAATAATTAAAACAATCTCTTATTGCTTAAATGTTCAGCACATTGAGCTCTACACTTTAATGCATTAGGTTAATTGATGTTGTAAGATGACCACTTATTAAACTTGTGGAGTTTTAAATATAAAAAAAGTTGTTTAATAGCCTAAGAATTCGGGCATTAATTTATGCTCTTTGGAGTCTCTTGTTGTTTAATTACAAACGTGATGATTGTTCTGTCCTGCATGATTCCATGTTGAATATATCATGATTTGCTTGATAAACGTCGTATGTGTTTGACAAACAATAATTTGCTAAGACTAAGTTTTAAAACTCCTCGGAAATTGACTTAACTCTAGCGATCACATGCGCTTAGACAATCCACACATTGGCTTGCCGTCCTTTACGGTATATATACCTACACTTAGATGGTCGTTTGCATCGTGAGGGATGTGTTATAACAAACAATTACTGTTAACCCTTCCCAACAACCTTTGTTCAATTTTTTTCGAAGTTATATTGCTTGCTGCTTAGGATTTAAGTCGTATTATATGTCTGTTTCATCTATTTTGCTTTGTTTTGTGTCTTAAATCTTTTTAGTCAACTCGTTTTGTCCTGGCCTTTCTGGACTCCCGACATTTGAATACCACGCTTTATCAGTCGGATTTCGGATAGAAAATTCAGGGTAATAAAATTGTGAATGTGGGGCAAGCGGGTGGGGAAAATATTTTCGTAACAATTTCCTCAGCAACTATAAATCACAGCCTCTTGATATTTAGTATGCAGCATCAGCATGGGCTCCCATGGCCTAGGAAATGATTTCAGGTCTGCGGCGCACCATCTTCCTGTTTACTGTCAGACGTTGTAAAATTTTTGACATTAATGTTTAATTGAAGAAAATACTCGTAACTGTTTTCTTAGCAACTACTAAATCCGGCCATTTCTGTCTTTGATACATTTTTACTTGAAAGGTTTCATAGTAAAAAGGGGGGAGTAAGTCAGCAACCATTTTCTTACGGAGGTGTTCAAAAACAAAACATTGATTTCTATTTTGCCTAAAAAATGTTTGGCAAGGTAAGAAAAAAATAATTTGTATTCAGTTAAGAAAAAAATACTTTGTGTTTGTCTGCAAAAAAAAAAAATCACATAAAGTATCATATCCCATCCCCTTTGAAATAAATTGGTTGGTGTCTAAAATATGTATGTGCGGTGAGACAGGGTGCAAGCCAAAACCCTAACCTCTGGGTATTTCCGAATCGTTAAGCTGTATCCGTTTCCATTGTTTACAAGACGCCAATGGATCTGTCTAAGGGACGGACCATTTAACTTGAAAGGGGGGGGGCTTGGTTTTTTGTTTTGATCAGAAAAAAAATTTCCACGCGGACAAAATATTTTTTTTTCGAAGGCGTCGCGACAGAATATTTTTTTTCATTATCAGCATTATTTTTTATAGCAGAAATCCTTCTTCAGAATATTTTTTTTCTTACCCTCAGCTGCCAAAATATTTTTTTCATCAAAAATAATTTTCAGAGTATTTTTCTAGGAAAAAAACCAAGCCCCCCCCCCCTTCAAGTTAAATGGTCGGTCCCTAAGATATTTTGGGAATGGAGTCAGTAGTCTGAAGTAAGAGGTCCGAAGAATGAAGATATCTCCCGCTTTCCGTATATAAACCTCTTTGCTCGAATGTCTGTCCATCCTTTACTTCCTGTTTTGATCTGTATAGTAGTGATCAACAATGATAAGGGTAATGGTAACTGTCTCGCCGCATACATATATTCTACAGTCAGTTGTCGAAGTATCTTTAAATCTATACTTCAGTTGGCTCAGCGTGTTATTATAAAGATTCAGTTCGAAATTCATGAATAATGGTGTTTACATGGGCAGGTTCAACCACTTTATTCTTTAAACCAGGTATTCTTCATATAATAACAGGTATTGTAAACAGTTAATGTTAAGACGCATATAAGTTATAAATTATGACCAATATCCGGCTTGAAATATAGTTTTTGTACAAAATGATGTAAATTGTATACACACGAACATAATGAAGGTAAGATAATTATGCACATTTATCTTGTGCTGCTTAATTCATGTAAGAAAGAGGTTAATGAATGCTATGTTTAGCTTTTTGCATCAGTAATACATGTAAATCACATGTACCAAAGTGTGCTATATTTATATAGAAAAAAAACAAAAACAAAAAACACATCTTTGAGTCGAATTCGCGACAAAGAGCTCTGTCATGTCTGTATAAACGCACTCTTAGTTCTCGTTTAAAACAAGTTATAAAGTGATAAGAATATAATGCAAAAGGCCCCGATTGGTTTAATTTAATGCTCAAACTAAGTCCTCTTTCGCAATATTCTTTGGTTTTAAAATCTCTCCTTGTATAACGATGTCCCTGTTTATCATTGTGAATTTTTTTGTTGTGTAGTATGGCTTTGGACTGCCACATCTTCGCTTGACATACAGAATATTTTATCTCTTCCAGGTAGATCGTAGGTCATTAGCTTTAGTTCTATAGATTTTCATCTTTGCTACACAAAACTACGGAGACGTATAATAGGAAAAGTTAGAGCACTTTCACCTTCAAATTCGATGATAAGGTTAGAATTTTAGTTTTGACAGATTTTCAAATTTTTGTACTCTTAAACAATGGGCAAACACGTGAGCCCAAAAAGAGTTGCCATTGTAGTGGTGGTTATTATTGTATTAGTGGCCATTTTAGCTCCTGTGGCTTATTATGCCACCAGGGATGACAAGAGGAAGGATACAGGGGTACCTCATTCGAATCCCCTCCCTCAACCACCGGAAAAACTTACTCAAAGAATAGACTGCTACCCCGAATCAAATATTGTGACCGAACAAAAATGTAAGGAACGGAACTGTATCTTTGAAAAACAGGCGTCACAAACTAGTGTTCCTTCGTGTTTTTATCCTGGTAATAAGGACTATGGATTTTCTGCCGATAAGAACAGCATTGATACTCAGTTGGGCTATAGAATCAAGCTTCATCAAAAAGGCAAGGGACCCTTTGAAAACGCAAGTCCAAAATTTACGGAGCCTACTTTTGAAGTGGAATTTTTAGAAGAAAATCTTGTTCGTATAAAGGTATGTAAAATATGCTTCTTTGACGTTGGGTGCAGAAGAAATCCCCTCTTATTCAAACAGAGAGAAAATGGTTCGGTAAATGTTAAATAGAAATATAATGGTCTCAAAAGCCTATTTTAAATTATAAGCTTGAGACTTGGTGTAACAAGAAAACAAGAACAATTTTTTCTCTTACGTGGGTCATTTGCTTAAAATGCTATGTACAATGTTGAAGGCGTATATGTATACTAAAACTAAACTCCAAACACATGTACACGATAAAAAGCTATGACGCTTACCTACGGGTAGAGAAAATTAAAATCCCTCAAGCTTTCTGTTTGGGACTTGGTTGATATGAACATTTCCGTGAAGCTTTTCTCACGAACCTTACATGAAAATGATTTGAAATGTTTCCTCAAACTTGTCCTCAACTCAAATATTGACCAATGAAATTGCAAGAAATCTGAGTTGAGGAAGGATTTATTTTTTTAATGAAACTGGGGCCAGACCTGTCGAACTTTTACTTCATGTTTGGGGACATTCTGTGCCCCAAGGACACATTCCCCCTTTTATGTGTTCTTGTCTTATCAATATTGATTATTCGGTCATTCTGTGTAATCTGTGATACGTCTTAGATTGCTATGAATCATTTGCATGATAGTTTTCTTTTGGAAACACCACAGGGTGGAGAGGAACGACCACAGTTTTTATTTTTGTAAAGGGGATGGTTTTTTATTCAAATATTTTTCAGCATATTTTCTAAAATGTGATTAAAGCAAACTGATCTCCTACATTTTAGAAAATAGGCTGAAAAATATTTGAATCAAAAACCATCCCCTTTACATTTTATTTTAAAAAGCTTTTTGTTGTTTGCATTGCAGGCATGTCGTTGTTTCTTTTGCTGAGATCTCGTGTATAATTATGCCAAATCTCATTTTATTATATCTGCCGGGGTATACTGGTTTACATCTGTGCGTCCCGGATTCGTATGCAACATAACTGTCGTAAATTTCCTCAGCAACTTCTTATTTCAGGGACAAAAAATTAACGACTTAAGGTCGGTCACATATCTACTTCCTGTTTACCAACTTAATTTTCTTTACGGTTTTCTTTGCAACTAATAAATTATTGTAGAAAATTGAAATTCGAAGAAGCATTACTGCAGTATGAGGACCTTTGTCGCGAGTGCCGGTGTTCTATTGTAGATTTTCCCCCATGCCAGTATTTCCGGGGGGAAATCGGGACCGATCCAGTTTTTCCCCCCGGAAGAATAGGATCGATCCAGTTTTTCCCCCGGGGGGAAGATAGGATCAGTCCAGTTTTTCCCCCTTTATAAGCCAAAAGCTCAATTTCCCCCCTTATGATGTAACGTCACCGACGTAACGATAAAATAAAAAATCGATATTTCTATGGATCAAATTACAAATGAAAACAAAGTTCCAGACAATAAATTTTGTTACGCCTGACGCGCGTTTCGTCTATTCAAGACTCATCAGAGGCGATTAAAGAAGAGCTGTGCTTTTGAGATAAACACACAGACTGGGTTGTTAATATATACTACCAAACTTCCACATTGGAAAACAGCCAGTAGTTCTGAATGTGACCAGTGTTTGCTGACCGCTGTTTTGCAGCTGGATCTAGACTCAAATATTTAATATAAGATTCAAAACTTAACATTAAATGTCAAAGAAGACCCTTATAATCCTTGATAAAGACAAATTATTCAATGAGACGTAAATTTTGTCCCGTAAACGACACTAAACAGAAATGTTTAAAGGTTTATGGGTCTAAGCATCTCCTAACACATATTTTGCCATATTGATCAATCTTTAAAAAACAAATCATTCTTTCTGCGAATCTGGCAGTATTTTTTATACTTACGGACTTAACACTTAATGCCCTATTCCGACATGTCGTCGTTGGAACATTCAAACTTATAATAAAAGCTAGTGTACATAACACAACCTACATGTACTATATAAACGACAATTAAAAATCCGCAATGGAAAAAAAAAACAACCAGCAGCCTTCAATGTGACCAGTGGTCGCTGCTCATTTTTTGCAATTGGCACTGTATTGTAAATACAACGTTATGATTTAAGGCTAATCCTATGAAACCAAAGTAAGACCCCCCTTCTTAGCAAAGAACAAATAACATTAAGTCGACAAACACAAACATCAGCTTTGATAAAGATTCTGGCTCCGAACAGGCACATATAAATATGACGGGTTAAACTAGTTTTTTTTTGCCCAACTTTCCCCTTATTGATAACAAAGCACAAAATTAACACGTTCATGCATAGTAAAAATCAAATGAAGAGAAGATCAATTCAACAATAGAGAATCCGAGACATAAAGACACCAGAAAAAAAAAACAGGACGAAGAGGAAATCTTTTGAGCGCACTCGAAGTTACAGACAGCTAGCTTAGAAGCACCTTTCGACTGATGTAAAAAAATAATGTACGACGATTTCAAATCCAACTCAACACTTCAAACAGCTAATGATTTGGTGATGCTCATCACACAAAATCGACAAACATGGTTGCTGTTATGTGAAAAAACAAAACAAAAAAGACCAAAAACAAAAATCAAAACAAAACACAAGGCAAATAACATTTTCAAGTAAGCATCAATTCATCAATATTTCCAAAAAGACTAAATTCAAAGATTTTACTAAAATTTCATATCCTTTACTTTTAAGTTTAACGCCTGTTTTGTTGTTGTTTTTTTATTATTCAAAGATGCTTTCAATACTGAATCCCTCCCTAAAATATTCATATGGATAAGACTTTAAGAGTTGGAATGAATGAAATTATTTATAAGATAATAGATTTATATATTTTTTTTCACTTAAAAGCGTATAAATCATATTACAGCTACATTTTTCATAAAAAAATACAGACTGGAAGCATGTATTCACTTAAAAGCAAAAAAAATGCTTAAACATCAAGGGGGAAAAACTGGCATGGGGGAAAATCTACAATATGTATACGTGTTGTCAATTTTCTTGGGGGAAAAATGGCAATGATCCAGTTTTTCCGGGGGAAAAACTGGCACGAGGAAAAAATGGCAATATAACACTGGTGTTCAATTGTAGATTTTCCCCCATGCCAGTATTTCCGGGGGGGATCTGGATCGATCCAGTTTTCCCCCCGGAAGAATAGGATCGATCCAGTTTTTCCCCCCGGGGAAAAATAGGATCAGTCTAGTTTTTCCCCCTTTATAAGCAAAAAGCTCATCCCCCCCCCCCCCTTACGATGTAACGTCACCGACGTCACGATGAAATAAAAAATCGATATTTCCATAGTTCAAGCGATTTAAAGGAGTTATGCTTTAATACGAGATAATTAGACAGACACACAGATTTGTATGCATGGGTACAAAAATATGCAATGAAAAGCAGCCAGCAGTCCTCATTGTGACCAGTGTTTAATGCTCGCAGTTTTGCAATCAATATTTATTGCAATATTAATCACAAAATTAGGGTTGTGAAAAACATACACAAAATTTTAACAGCAAGTATAAACAATAACCATATGAACCAAAAAATTAAACATATGTTTATAGGTCCCCTGTCCTTGGTGCTATGGACTGTTTTAAGAAGGAACTAGTGTTTTCTACTTGCCGAAAGATTGTCACTTTGGGACAGAGTGTACTTAAATTTTACTTATTTCCTTCAACATATCAAAATTTAAAAGATTTATTTTCTGATTTTTTTCTTTTTCTATATATGTTTTTTTCGTAATTCTAAATTTCAATTACAGTCAAGTAAAACATTATTTTCATCCCCGATCATATTACATATCGGACATAGACGGTTTTTCTTGGGATTTTTATAATATCTACTTTTTCTATTAGAAGGTAGATAATGCATAAGGCTCAAAACTTACCATGAAATATCAAAGAAGAACGATTTGGTATTTTAAAGATGAAATTATGGCATTTTAAAAGATGGTAGTACTTTCTATACTGAATCCGTACCTCAAATATTTCTTACCATATTAATTACCTCAAAAGTGTAAGAGCTGAATATAAATAAAAACTATTTTTAATATACTAACTTTAAATATTTCATTTTCATAAGAAAAGCGTAAAAATCATATTACAGCTGCATTTTTCATAAAAAAATAACAGACTGGTATTACTCTATTTTATTGACCGGGTTGGTCACGGGTAAATTATTTCGAGATTCTTCATTTAAATCCTACCTTAAAGACCGAGAAAATTAAGCTCCGCCCAACCTTGCGAATAAAATAGAGTAATAAGCATATATCAACTGAAAAGCTAAGATATGCCAAACATCAAAGGGTGGAAAACTGGCATGGGGGAAAATCTACAATATGTATACGTATTGTCATTTTCCCCGGGGGAAAAACTAGATCGATCCAGATTTTCCGGGGGAAAATGGCAATATAACACCGGTTTTAGGATTGTCGTATACCGTATCTACTTCCACTTGACCGTTTTTGCCAATTTCGGGGAGCTGGGTTGAATGGGTGGTGGCTCCCAGATTCCTAAATATTATATACTCATATAAAAATCTTTATTGTGATTCGCTTAGATGTTGTCACGTGACATGTGATATTTCGCTGGGTCAACCGGTAATCGTTGGGTTGCATGGTAAGGTCACCCTCTCGTGAGAATTTGCACGTGAGCCCATGATTTTTCTTCAACATTGTATTGACTGTAGTTTCTCAATGGAAAAAGGGTCAAAATGTCCGAAATATGTTTGAAATTTAATATTAGATTGTTTCAATTCAATATTCGTTATAATATAACAGTTATCACCCTAGATGATGTTTGACCCGGCGATTTCTTTCCCATCGAAAAGTAAGGTCACCCTCTAGGCAAGCCCTTGGGTGACCTCACTTTCTCGGGGAAAGAAACCACCGGGTCACACACCAACTAGGGTGATAATTGTATACTATCTATTCTACAGTTGGCGATATTTTCTTGCCGTATCCTTATTTCGGCCATCTAGCTTCTTGGCATTGACTTCATATATCACTAAGACTCCATATCGTATGTTTATATTTTATCTAAACTGTTATATCAATTTTGTTTGCTTGTTTGCATATAAACATTTTTAAAAGATGGTAAGTTAGTCTACAGTTGTTCAAACTTGTTAAAGTCTAGCCATATAGATGGGGGTTAACGTTATGAGATCGTTAAGCTTAAAAACTATTTGTTTTGTTATCTTATATAAAAACTTTTTAAGTTAACGGATGAGTGATAAATTAGCGTTCAGTGTCCCTCTTCCATCTAAAGCGGGTGCTTGAGTTTATGTCATTTATATCTATGAAATGAAAGGTCGTTTTTTAAGCAGATACAAATGCATTCGGTTGCCAAAATTGTAGGTATTTTAGGCTAATTTTTATTTTTTAAAGGTTGATATCAATGACCAATTTCCCATACGAGTGTCCTCTACGTTTTACTTTATTATTCTTAACTTTGAACTTCTGACTAGAGAGTCTATGGTGAATCTTTTATCAACTCATGCATAGTTTGATATGGCATTAGTTGTTTAATTGACCAGTCGTAAGAAAACAAGAGCCATTGTTGTCTTCTGTGTTTTTTCGTGTCTAGAAAGATGGGATTTGCAAATTAATAATCATGAGATGAGCAGGTCATTTTTAAATTATTTTTCGCAATTTTTCACAATCTATCATTTCTTTCGAAATTCATTCCTCTGCCGCGTGAAAATGCATACTTTATTTTAATATTAAAGATTTATTTGGGTTTATTTTTTAATTATTTCTTAACTGCTCAATAGCAATAAAAGTGTTTCTACCAAGATAAAGTACGTGGTTTTCTTTTTGGGGCTGGTTACATTTACAGGGCTGTATAAAATAACGAAAGTTTTTAAGTTTACAAGGAAAAGTAAATTAGGCTTACAATTCATGATTCGGATATACATTTCAAGATTTGAGTATATATGTAGTCACATGTAACTAGTCTGCATTGCATTAATCTTTTTAGCTCACCTTACCCGAAGGGTCATGTAAGCTATTGTCATCGTTAGGCGTCCGTCGTCCGTTAACTTTTCTTAAAAAATCTTCTTCTGAAACCACTAAAGGGATTGCTTTCAAACTTTGTACATTTGATCTTTAGGATGTCCTCTACCAAGTTTGTAAAATTTGTGCATGCCGACCAACCAACATGGCCGCCGTTGCTAAAAATAGACCAGGGGGGTCAGACCATAGTTTTTAGCTTATATCTCAAAAAAGATAAGAGATAGAGAAAATCTGAAGCAACCCACCTTCTTCAGCATCCAAAGCTCTACATTGTCAAGCTCTATGTCGGTATAAAAGCTCTACAGAGCTTATGTTTATTGTTACAAACCCGACTTTAAATAAAAACTTATCTTATCTTAAAACTCTCTTTTTAATCGAAGTTGTGGGACGACTCCTTATAAGAATTATTTCCCTTAAATCATCAAAATTGACCATTTTCACAGTTTTCGGGCTTTATCTTTTAAACCGTAAGTGCTAGAGGAAAAGTTAGCATTGCAAAATTGTTAAGCATGATATTGAGAGCTAAAAAATTGATTTAGAGTCAAAAATGTCAGATCAACTGTTTAAGAGTTAGCTCCCTTTAACAGTTTTTTTTATCAATTTTAATTGATTTTTAAAAATCTTCTCTGAAACCACTGAAGGGATTGCTTTCAAACTTTGTACACATCTTTAGCTGCCATTGCTAAAATAAAACAGGGAGGTCAAACCATAGATTTTGGCTTATAGCATAAAAAGTATAAGAGATAGAACATAGCCAGAAATGGATATCACTTTTCCTCATTAATATTCATGTATGCAAATTAGATTACTGGTCACGTGATAAAACTTGTTTAATTAGTAACGGGAACATGCTTTTAAACTTTTAGAAATCCGGAATATTTTAGGGTGTTACCCGTAACCGATATGGTTTATAATAATAAATTGACTTCCTCAAAGTTTCTTTGGCGGATAAAAACAAACATTTTGAATAAATTTTGATGCGAATTGGACGTCTGACAGAACCGACGACTTGAATTTTACCACTTTTGTGCTTCGTGGGAACCTAGAGTTTATCAGCTATGGTTTTATGGTTTGTTTTGTGTAATTATTTGCTGTTTGATGCATAGAATTCAACCCCCGCAAGTTGTTTACATTTTGTTATTACTTGCCCAAAAATATATCCAAAACCGAAATTTCTTCATTTTGTACTATTATCCGCCATGTTTTATATAGCTCATGAAGGACCCCACGCCTCAAATTTTCACACAGCTGAGGAACCTGGAAATTTTAAAGCCCAATGTCCAGGGGTGTCTCAATATAAAACCCCAAAACCATTGATATGTACTTCCAAAATCAACCCCCGCAACCTGTGTGCAAGATATTTTTGTTGAAATTTATCCAATATAGAAATCATATCCATTTGCTCCTATAGAAAAAATTATGACCGTAAACGTTTCTGATATTATAATATGCTAATTAGCAAATTGATATAGATTTCTGGATATGAAAAATCCGAAGCAACCTTCCCCATTCTGCATCAATAGCTCTACAAAACTCTCATTGAGTCGAAGTAGAGGGACGACTCCTTATTGGAGTTATTTCCCCTTAATCGTTAAAATTGACAATATTGACAATTTTTGAACTTTATCTTAAAAACCATAAGAGCTAGAGGAAAAAATAGCATTGCAAAAGTTTTCAGCTCATTCGGAGATCTACGAAAGTGATTTCAGGTTTAAAATTGTCAGATCAACCTTTTAAGAGTTATCCCTCTTAAACTGTTTTCAATCAATTTTAGGTTTTTTTTTTCGAATGGAAAACTTTGTAACTTTGTATTTTTGATCATAAGAGTGTTTTCTATCCTAACTAGTTTCTTTTATGTAACCAAGTACATGTAGACCATGTTGCACACTAGGTAAGAAGCTTTAGCATAAGAGATCAGGTGAGCGATTCAGGCTCCTGTGAGCCTCTTGTTTGTTAACTTCTCTATGTGCTTTAGCGTAAATGATAATAATATTTTGTCTCTCTAGTTCTATGACAAAGCGCAATCCCGATATGAAGTCCCAACTGGGTTGAACTTACCTAATCGGCAGTCAGAAACCCTTCGTCAGAATTATGATGTCCTGGTTTCCGATAGAGACAATTTTGCATTTCGAATAGTGCGAAAATCAACAGGAACTAAAATGTAAGTTGAAGCAGTATTCTGTATTAATATCTATGACATTCAAGACGGAAAATAACCTTTTTGCTCATAGAATTGTCTATACCTAATATTGGTCCTTTATATTTGTTGCATAACAGAAGCCTGCTTCCAGCGTGTTAGGACCAAGAGTCACTATGAAATCAAGCAGAAAAGCGCGAAGTTTAGTATGACACTAACAAAAATGTCATTTTCACGATATTTGAAAATTGCAGGAAACCGCAAGTTTACTTCGTTAAGGTTATGTAATATATGACTTAAGTGTGTTAATCATATTCCTGTTCGTTTCATTTATGTCTTAATCAAGTCTGGGTCATATAGAAATGGCCTTGATTACCCATAAACGCAGCAATAGAAATTTTGTAGGGCCTACGTTGCAGCAAAAAAAACAAAAATAAAAACAAAAACAAGATCGTAAATAGTCCTCAAGCACAGAAAATCATCGATATCATCACTGGAACTTGCTTCTATCAATATTTTGTTGGATTCAATGTGCCACATGGAAAAAAAAATAAGCACTTCACTTTTTGTTTTTAGATTCGACTCCAGTGTTGGAGGATTATCATTAAGTGACCAATTTCTACAAATATCAACCCAGCTTCCATCCTCAAATATTTATGGATTTGGAGAAAATAATCATAAAAGCTTGACGCACAACCTAAATTACACAACCTGGCCGATGTTTTCAAGGGATGAAAAACCAGGAGACCATGTAAGTATTTAAAATACATGTTTCCAATTGTAACACTACGGTGTAACTAAGACATAGTGTGGCTTTGTTCGTGTTACAAGAAAATTGGTTTCTATCCTCTATATTTCATGCCCCACTTAGAGCTTATTCATGCAGCCAAAAACAACTTAAACAAGTGCTAATTTTATAATTATGTGCATAACAGGATCAGTTCTTGTGGACATAGCTATTAATTTTAGTGTATTAGAATAATGGTTTGTCAGAAATGAAAACAATATAACATACATATATGCAATTATTAAATTGTAGGGATCTGTATTATGAGCACAGGCACTTGTTTCTATCAATAATGGGGGTAGAGTATGTATACAAGAAGGAGCTTCTTTTATACATACTCTACCCCCATTATTGATAGAAACAAGTGCCTGTGATTATGAGGCTCCATTTTACTATTTATTCACTATTTTATATATCAAGAAATCTATTTTTGATATCACGAAATGCATTTTCTGATATCAAATAATCAATTTTCTTATATCAAAAAATGCCTACAGATTTTTTATATCAAATAATTCATTTTCTGATGTCAAATAATACATTTTCTGATATCAAATATACATTTTTTTTACATAAAAAATTTGAATTCTTGATATCAAAACATAGATTTCTTGACATCAAAAATTCATTTTCAGAAAATATTTTTTGATTTATTCCTACTTTATCAGGAAATGGCAAACTTGTATGGTGTTCACCCATTTTACACCTGTATTGAGGATAAAGAAGGAAATACACATGGAGTCTACATACATAACAGTAATGCTCAAGGTAAATTGGATATTACTAAATAAAGTCTTTGAAAATTATCTGTTGTAAATTGATTTTTTTTTAAATTTGAGCCATGCAAAATGTAGTTGGTTGATTTCAATAATATTAAATATGGTTTCTCATATCTGCATATTGTGATGTAATCATGTTTATAATGAGATTAAGTTCTATAGCTCTCTCTTCTTATTGTGACTTCACTACCCCCTGTCTCTGTATTGTTCGATCTTCCATTAAAGTAATAAATTACAACCTATATGGGAGACTTGATGTTATTTCCAATTGATATGGAAATTTTTAGTCTTAAGTCCTTAAGTTGTCACTTTATTGATAATACATGTACTAGTCATGCTCATTTTTATTGTTTGTATAAATGTATGTTATTAGCATAAACTTGCTTCCTTAATAGAACTTAACATAGGATAACATTCAGAGAAATAGCGCGGAAGATACTAAATAGATCCCAAGTTTTTTATTTCTTTTTTTGTCGTATATGTATTGCTTTCTATGTTTACCAAGAACAAAGTAAGAAAAAAATGGAATGAGGATGCGCTGAATATTATGGGTTTTTAGCTCACTTGACACAAAGGGTCATGTGAGCTAATGTCATCGTTAAGTGTCCATCGTCCGTCCGTTAACTTTTCTTCAAACATCTTCTCCTCTGAAACCACTGATGGGATTGCTTTGAAACTTTGTACACTTGATCTTTAGGATGTCCTCTACCAAGTTTGTGAAATTTGTGAACATCGACCAACCAACATGGCTGCCGTTATTAAAAATAGAACGGGGGGGGGGGGGGGTCAGACCATAGTTTTAAGCTTATAGCTAAAAAATATAAGAGATAGATAAAATCCAAAGCAACCTTCTTCTTCAGCATCAAAAGCTCTACAAAACTCTCCATTGAGTCAAAGTTGTGGAATGACTCCTTATAGGAGTTATTTCTCCTTAAGTGTCAAAATTGACCATTTTCACAGTTTTTGAACTCTATCTTGAAAACTGTAAGTGCTAGAAGAAAAGTTACCATTGCAAAATTGTTCAGCTTATTGAGATTTACAAAAATGATTCAGGGTCAAAATTGTCAGATCAACCGTTTAAGAGTTATTCCCCTTTAACTGATTTTTCTATCAATTTTAACTTGTTTGGTCTTTTTTTCAAATGGAAAGCTTTGTAAACTTAGTATTGTTGATCTTAAAAGTGTTTTCTATCCTAACTAGTTTCTTTAATGTTACTTACCAAGTACATGACCATGTAGGCTTTAGCATAAGAGATCAGGTGAGCGATTCAGGCTCCTGGGAGCCTCTAGTTTTCAAATGGAAAGCTTTGTAACTTTGTATTCTTGGTCTTAAAAGTGTTTTCTATCCTAACTAGTTTCTTTAATGTTACTTACCAAGTACATGTAGACCATGTTGCACACTAGGTAAGAGGCTTTATCACAAGAGATCAGGTGAGCGATTCAGGCTCCTGGGAGCCTCTAGTTAATTATTAAAAATGAGGATGCACTGAATATTATGGGATTTTAATTATTTTAAACATGCCTTTACCTTATTTTTAGAGTATTCTTTCACCCCTTTGCCAATGTTGACCTATAGAACTATTGGAGGTATATTAGATATGTTTGTTTTCCTTGGACCGTCACCAGAAAATGTCATCCAGCAGTATACACAGGTGATTATTGCATAGTTTTAGGCTAATTGTAGATGCAAAATATGGATAAAAAGAACAACAAATAAGGTTTTAGGAAATGTAACCAACTTTACTAATAAAGACAATCCATTAAGTTTTGTCAACATTTCAAGAAAGGTGAGATGGATCATAACCCTTGGTTTATAAGTTGTGGGAAAATATTTTTTTAAAGTGCTTCAAAAATATAAGCAAAATGATTAGAGTTATTTCAAGGGGAATTAATCTACTATCTAACTAGGTTTTTTAATTTTAAAAGGCTTTGATAAGCAAGCAAAGCATTGCTCTTGTAGCATGTCTTATTCCAGGCAACATGTAGATGGCGACCAAAAGTCAAAATATGATGGACAAAATAAACTTTCTATCACAGATTTTATGAAGGTTCTGTCTCAAGCCGAAAAACTATCCATATATTTGTAGTTGATTGGCAGACCATTCATGCCACCATACTGGTCCTTAGGTTTCCATCTGTGTAAATATGGTTATAAAGATTTAGAAGATATCAAGACAGCAGTGGATAACACAAAGAAATATGATATTCCTCATGTAAGATAGAATAGGAAAAAAAAAATACTGATAAGATATATAAGATGTTACAGCTGAATTGACTCACAATAAATATGGCATTCCTAGTGTAAGATTAAAAAAAAAACAGACAAAAATGACTGATAGATACTCATATTCCTCCTATATGTTTTTAAACAAATATGTTATTAAGATTTTATAGGACTAGTAATTACAAATACTGTAAACCAACTCATTTTCACAAGCGATTAATTTTTGCGTATTTTGCCAGGAACAGAAACATGCGAAAATAAATTGTGGCGAATATACTCATTTTTAGAGTAATATTATGAATTGTTACAAAGACTCCCGAAATCGCCCTCTGACATAAAAACATGAAAGAAAGTTGAGGCGAAAATAAGTTGGTTTACAGTAGTTTTCATCTTAAATCCATGTGCAGAAACATCGTGTAGGATCATCAGATGATACATGTAATGACATGTGGAAAAAGTGTATGTGCAATAACCTACATAAATAGGTGTCAATTAAAAAATCCACAATGGAAGATTTTATGGGCTAATATGGTTTTTGAAATAAATATTTTCATCACAAACTATGATTTCTACACATGCAGAGGTATTAAGATTCGATATAACTTCTTTAAAGTACTACTAATCACAGCAACTTGATATTTGGTATACAGCATCAGAGTGGGGTCCCATAAGGTGGGATTCCTTTCAGAGTAGCTCTGTTTGCATAATATTTGCTTTAATTTTATATAGGATGTCCAATATGCTGATATTGACCACATGAAGAAACAGATGGATTTTACTATTGACTATGACAATTTTGGTGGACTTAATTCCTACTTTAAACAACTACAGAGTGAGGGCATGCATACTATTATCATACTGGTAAATAATCACATTTCATTATCATGTATTGTATGAAGTGATATTTTTGGGGAAGATTGCCAGTCTGGTAAAAATAATGTTATTACTTTATTTAATTGACCAGGTTGGTCAGGGGTAAATTATTTCTGAATTTTTTGTGTTTAAATCACCAAAAAGTTAAGAAACTTATACTCCATGTAATCTTGCGAATTAGAAAGAGTATTCTATATTTTAAGCAAATAATGAGGCTCCTAGAAGATCAAAAATGACATTAACTATTTCAGGACTGCATTTGAATTATATGCATTTTATTTAGACCATGGGCCAATTTCAGAACCGCGAGCACCGTCTACTGGCCTCGTTGAAGGCAGCTGGCGGTTGTCCATTTTGGTTTTTATCTCACCTCCGAAGCAGAGCGGGACATAGGTGTTACTTTACTGGCGGCGGCGACGGCGGCGTTAACTTTTTGAAAAAGTTTTATGAGCACCTCCATATCTCAAGAACTATAGGTCCTGGGTTGATGAAACTTGGTATGCATATGCCCCAGTAGTAGCTTAGCACAGTTGCATCCCCATCTTTTGACCTTGACCTTGATTTTCCGGTTGAGTGACTTTGACAATTTTCAATACATATAATAGCAATGGAAAAGTTTTGCGAGCACCTCCATATCTCAAGAACTATAGGTCCTAGGTTGATGAAACTTGGTATGCATATGCCCCAGTAGTAGCTTAGCACAGTTGCATCCCCATGTTTTGACCTTGACCTTGATTTTTCGGTTGAGTGACTTTGACAATTTTCAATACATATAATAGCAATGGAAAAGTTTTGCGAGCACCTCCATATCTCAAGAACTATAGGTCCTAGGTTGATGAAACTTGGTATGCATATGTCCCAGTAGTAGCTTAGCACAGTTACATCCTCATCTTTTGACCTTGACTTTGATTTTCCGGTTGAGTGACTTTGATTATTTTTATTGCATATATTTGCAATGTTTAGGTTCTATAAACATCTTTTGATCTCAGAAACTGAAAATCCATGTAAATTCAAAATATAGTGGAAGTAAGAAAGAATAATTGTTTCTGATGGTGCCGGCAGGGGAGACATATTTTAGTGTTAACTCTTGTTCTAAATTGTCGCTTGATTGTGGGCTGTGTCGCGTACACTTATTCCTTCTATTGAACCTGAAGGCACTCAAGAGTGAAAATTTCATTCTAAACAACCTGTGACTTTTGGAAAATATGATTTAAAAGCCCCTTTAAATGTTTTAACAGCTACTTTGGGGCCTAAGGTAGGTACCCTGCAGGTGCCTCATAAATATATCTCTATGTCTTATATCTACATCTACATGTATGTATATATACATATTTTAATTTGGTCTTTAAAGAGTCATTTACTCCTTTAAGACTTCCATTTATTTTTTTTTAATCAAGGATCCCTGTTTCATCACCAATGTGTCTGGATATGAACCCTATGATAGATTGAAGGGTGTGTCAGGAGCTGTTATGTGGCCCAGTGATTTACAGGGGGTGGATCAATATAAAGATGTGGATGGCGCTATGCTTGGATATGTAAGTATTATGAAATTATATGTCTAGCACTACAGTACAGACTTGCTAGATTCATTGTGGGGCCTGCTTTCAAAATTGACTCTAAAACTTTCATTGTGGGAGCTAGCATCTGTGCTCTAGTGATATTTCCCAGTGGTTACTGAGATCATCCTGGACATTAGCTGGGATAATAAATAAACGTATGGCGTTAATGTCCAGGATGATCTCAGTAACCACTGGGAGTAGAAAGATGAAACTTGGGTCATTGATTGCATTGTGGGTGGGGACTGTGCCGAAGGTTTCGGAATTTTGATATGGCCCCTAGGGGCTGGGCTGCATAGGTAGCCTAAGGGCTCATTATTCCTTCGTCACGCAACTCCTCCCAGGTTATTGGGAATACAGAACTGAAACTTGGCTCAGTAGTTGCACTATGGATGTAGATTCTGCTGAAGGTTTCGGAATTTTGATATGGCCCCTAGGGGCTGGGCTGCATAGTAAGCCTAAGGGCACATTATTCCTTCCTAACGCAACTCCTCCCAGGTTATTTGGAATACAGAACTGAAACTTGGCTCAGTAGTTGCACTATGGATGTAGATTCTGCTGAAGGTTTCGGAATTTTGATATGGCCCCTAGGGGCTGGGCTGCATAAGTAGCCAAAGGGCACATTATTCCTTCGTCACACAACTCCTCCCAGGTTATTTGGAATACAGAACTGAAACTTGGCTCAGTAGTTGCACTATGGATGTAGATTCTGCCGAAGGTTAGGGAATTTTGATATGGCCCCTAGGGACTGGGCTGCATAGGGAGCCTAAGGCACATTTTTCATTGGTCGCGCAACTCCTCCCAGGTTATTTAGAATACAGAAGTGAATCTTGGCTCAGTGGTTGCACTATGGATGTAGATTCTGCTGAAGGTTTGGGAATTTTGATATGGCCCCTAGAGGCTGGGCTGCATAGGTAGCCTAAGGCACATTTTTCCTTTGTCGCACAACTCCTCCCTGGTTATTTAGAATACAGAACTGAAACTTGGCTCAGTGGTTGCACTATAGATGTAGATTTTGCTGAAGGTTTCGGAATTTTGATATGGCCCCCAGGGGCTTGGCTTCATAGGTAGCCTAAGGGCACATTATTCCTTCGTCACTCAACTCCTCCAAGTTATTTGGAATATGGAACTGAAACTTGGCTCAGTGGTTGCACTATGGATGTAGATTCTGCCAAGGGTTTTAGAATTTTGATATGGCCCCTAGGAGCTGGGCTGCATAGGTAGCCAAAGGGCACATTATTCTTTGGTCATGCAACTCCTCCCAGGTTATTTTGAATACAGAACTGAAACTTAGCTCAGTAGTTGCACTATGGATGTAGATTCTGCTGAAGGTTTTGGAATTTTGATAATGCCCTTAGGGGCTGGGCTGCATAGGTAGCTGTCAGGAACGTTGCGCTACACAACGCATTGTAATTTGCTGTAATTTTGTATTGTCGACGTCGATGTTTCTTATGACGTCGGCGTGGGCGGAAGTAGATTATTGTTATTAAATGGTTGAACGAAAGATAGTTGCGTCTCTACGATAGAACCAACATAAAACCCCTTCTGTACATGGTGCCGTGACCAGGATATGGTTTTGTCACAATTTCTAATGTTTAGCGCTCCTGTGAAATCCACTCCTGTTGCGGTGAAAGGTGGCGCATCTTGAAGTCTCATTTTCGGTAACGGTGCGGTTTCTGTTTGAGGATACGGTCTTCCCATTATTTTACGACAGGTAACACATTTACGCTGAATTTTTCTCTCTATCTGGCGAATGGCGGGAATCCAATATTTCTGTCTTCGCATTTACTCCCGAATGCAACGATCGGTGATGAGTGTCTATAACGATCAACTCGGACAGTCTATGATTTGACGGTAGAAGATACGGGAACTTAGTAGAATTCGGTAGTGGCGCATTGTGAATCCGTCCTTCACATCTTAACAGGTTTTCCTCGTCAAGAAATAAGCGCAACTGTACTATACGTGGAAAATTCTGCTTTCTAACGTTCGGTGATCTTAATGCGTCTATTTCATCGCTAAATGCATTCTCTTGGCAATTTCTAATCCATATAATTGACGAATTTGTTATCTTGGTACTTTCCAGTGGTCCGTATTTTCTCGATTGTCCGTCGCTTTTACAATTATCTATAAATCGTAAAATATACGCTGACAGGCGAAGAAGATGGTTATACGATCTAAATCATTGTATGTCCACAATTTTGTGTATTCCCGGTTTCGATTCGATGGTAGTCGGTTCTAAATCGTTTTCTTCGTTTTCCTCGACCAGCAGTGATACGCAGGGATCAATACATTTATCATCTGGTATAACGATCGATGGATCGGCTAAAAATGTAGGTCCTCTCAACCACAAGCGGTTCGACATGAGTTGTGTATTTGAAATTCCTCGAGTCAACAAATCTGTTGGGTTTTCCGCTGTTGGACAATAGCTCAATTTAAAACTAGGGATCAGATCGTGTATTTCTCGGATTCTGTTTGCGATAAAGCGTTTTAACGGTTTAGTACTTTTGATCCAGTGTAGTACTATTTGGCTATCCAACCAAAGATTGGCTTCCTGTAATCCAAACGACACTAGTAAACGGTTAGTAAGACGTGCTCCTAAAACTGCTGCCATCAATTCTAATTGTGGTAATGTTAAGGCTTTAACAGGTGCTACCCGATTCTTTGCTAAAACGAATGATGTTTCTTGTCCGTTGCAGATATACGCTACTGCTCCATACGCCTTAACGCTGGCATCTACGAAAACTTGCAAGGTTGTGACCTTTTCGGTTGACTCTTCCGTAAAATAACTTCTCGAAATTTTCATAGTTGTTGCTTGTTCAATATCTTTCGCTATTTCTATCCATTTATCACTGACATCTCTCGGTAATGGCTCGTCCCATTGTAATTTACTCTTCCAAAGATCCTGAAGAAGTAATTTAGCTTGTACTGTAACTGGGGTTAACATCCCTAACGGATCGTATATCCTTGACGAGTGCCGTAAGATCTCGAGCTTTGTAACCATGTCTTCTGTCGGTAAGATTTCTCGTTTCGGATATCGAACTTCATCCTTTTCTGCATCCCAAAGCATTCCTAAAATCTTCGTGTTTTCGTCTTTGTCCAATACACCTTTACTTTCGGCTAATTAGCCGCCACGAGGGCGATTCATTTAGAAGTCGTTACAAATTTATCAGAAGAGTCGTTTTTGCAAGCCTTTAGAAGATTCACTAGTCGGAAGTCAGTACCGAAAATCGTAATGAGCGACAATGCAACTACGTTTGTTGCCGCAGCCGAACACTTGCAACAGATTTTCGCATCCGAAAGAGTTCAGCGAGAACTTACCAACAGAGGAATCGAATGGCGCTTTATTCCCAAGCGAGCACCCTGGTTTGGAGGGTTTTGGGAAAGACTAATTGGACTGACAAAAAACTGTCTACAAAAGGTTTTAGGAAATTCGCTAATTGACCTCCAATCGCTACAAACTATTACCACCGAAGTAGAAAACATATTAAACGACCGTCCGCTAACTTATGCCTCAAGTGATATTGATGACGAGGAACCGTTAACGCCAGCACATCTTTTATACGGAAGGAGGATAATTGCTGTACCAAATCAACAAAACATGGACTTTGAAGGTAATCAAAGCAAACTTAGTGATGTTTCAAAACATGCTAAGAGACACTCTTTATTATAACAACATTTTTGGGAGCGGTGGAGAAATGAATATTTGACGTCGCTAAGAGAGTACCATACTACCGGGGGAAGGACCGACATCAACATTAAACGAGGAGACGTTGTACAGATTGAAGGCGACGGACCGCGCAATACTTGGAAAATCGCAATCATCGAAGAAGTTGTGCGCTGAAACGACGGAATTCCGAGATCTGCAACTCTGAAGACATCAAACGGAAGGACAACAAGTCCAATCACGAGGCTATATCCGTTGGAACTCAGGAGCGAGGATTACTCAGACGAGGAACAGACTTCACGCATTCAGCCACGAGATGCAGCATTGCGTGCCCGGACGAAGATCAAAGAATGGACGACAAAGAATTAATGGACTGTTAAAGTGATCTAATCTAGAGACTGTTTAATTTCTAAGCGATCACTCAGAGACTGTAA
Organism: Arcuatula senhousia; assembly: GCA_963971305.1. Taxonomy (NCBI): domain Eukaryota; kingdom Metazoa; phylum Mollusca; class Bivalvia; order Mytilida; family Mytilidae; genus Arcuatula; species Arcuatula senhousia. The sequence goes on along the minus strand of OZ020303.1, from coordinate 22,449,512 downwards.
TTGTGAATTCGAATTTTATTATTTTGAAGTACGTCATTTTCTTATTTCAATTCGTAATCGTATTTTTAATGACTTTAAAGTTTCGATCATTGTGTAAAGTTTCACTTTTGCGGCCCAGAGAAATGTCAGGAACGTCGCGCTACACAACGCATTGTAATTTGCCGTAATTTTGTATTGTCGACGTCGATGTTTCTTATGACGTCGGCGTGGGCGGAAGTAGATTATTGTTATTAAATGGTTGAACGAACGATAGTTGTGTCTCTACGATAGAACCAACATAAAACCCCTTCTGTACAGTAGCCTAAGGGCACATTTTTCCTTTGTCATGCATAATTCTTTACATTACTATCACTCCTACTACCAGGGAAAAGTCTCATTTTAATACATATACATTTTATAGTACTAGTCATGCTCATTATAGTCATAGTTTATTTTTTTTAAATTATTTGCCCTTATACTATCAAACACCAAAGTAGGGCGGGGATATGCAGCGTGGCTGCTTCCACTAGTTGTTGGTTGTGTTGCAATGACAAATTTTAGCAATTGAAATATTTAATTGCCTGTATGAATAAACTTAACATTAAAATCACCTAAATGACTCAATTGAATACCAAATATCAAACACCAAACACCAAATACTTCATATTGAGCATATAGGAATTAAATCATGTTATACTTTTTATTACTCTGTTAAGCTTCTCTTTTTATTAGCTCACCTGGACCAAAGGTCCATGTGAGCTTTTACCATCACTTGGCGTCCGTCGTCGTCGTCGTCTGTTAACAATTTTTCAAAAATCTTCTCCTCTGAAACTACTGAACAGAATTTACTGAAACTTGGTATGAATGATCCTTAGGGTGTCCTGCACCAAACTTGTGTTTGGATTTTTGATCCATCAAAAAACATGGCCGCTGTTACTAAAAATAGACCAGGGGGGTCAGACTACTGTTTTTGGCTTGTAAATCATAAAGTATAAGAGATAGATGAAATCTGATGCCACGCTACTGCTTCAGCATCAAAAGCTCTACTAAAGTTTCCATTGGGTCGAAGTTGTCAGATGACCCCTTATAGGAGTTACTGCCCCTTAAAGGTGAAAAATAACATTTTTTCATGTTTTTGGCTTTTAAAATGAAAATTATTATAGATAGAGAAAAGCTGTTGCTTGCTTAAATGTTCAACTCATTTAGCTCTACAAAAGTCTCCATAGAGTCGTAGTTGTCAGATGACTTCTTATAGGGGTTACAGCCCCTTAAAGGTGTAAAATAGTGTTTTTGGCCTGTAGAATGAAAACTATTGCAGATAGAGAAAAGCTGTTGCTTGCTTAAATGTTCAGCTCATTAAGCACTACGAAAGCCTTCATAGGGTCAAAGTTGTCACATGACCCCTTATAGGGGTTACAGCCCCTTAAAGGCAAAAAATAGTGTTTTTTTCCTACAGAATGAAAACTATTGCAGATAGAGAAAAGCTGTTGCTTGCTTAAATGTTCAGCTCATTTAGCTCTACAAAAGTCTTCATAGGGTCGAAGTTGTCAGATGACCCCTGATAGGGATTACAGCCCCTTAAAGGCAAAAAATAGTGTTTTTGGCCTATAGAATGAAAACTATTGCAGATAGAGAAAAGCTGTTGATTGCTTAAATGTTCAACTCATTGATTTCTACAAAAGTTTTCATAGGGTCGAAGTTGTCAGATGACCCCATATAGGGGTTACAGCCCCTGAAAGGCGAAAAATATTGTTTTTGGTCTACAGAATGAAAACTATTGCAGATAGAGAAAAGCTTTTTCCTGCTTAAACATTCAGCTCATTTAGCTATACAAAAGTCTTCATAGGGTTGACGTCAAGACCAGGTGAGCGATTCAGGCTCCTGGGAGCCTCTTGTCTTTAATATAAAAGGTTTGGCCAGAAGGGAAGGTGGTGTTTCCAGATTTCTTTAAAAACAGGACCAGGGAGGTATGGACAGAGTTGATTGTGGACCACAGGAAGAACATGTCATTTGATGGACTCTGGATTGTGAGTATGCATAATGGAGATTACTTTGGCAATTTTAGTACACTTTTAAAAAAAAATTTGGCTGGGGTCAGATAAAAATAACATCTTAGCAGGCTCAATTGATTTTTGTCTTGCCTGCAAAGCAGAGCAAGACATAGGTGTTACTTTACCGGTGGCGGTGTTAACTTTTTGGGTAAGGTTTATGAGCACCTCCATATCTCATGAAATTTAAGTCTTATGTTGATGAAACTAGGCATGCATATGCCCCAGTAGTAGCTAAGCACAGCTTCATCCCCATCTTTTGACCTTTAACTTCATTTTCCGATTGAGTGACTTTGACAATTTTCAATACATATAAAAGCAATGGTAAGGTTTTGCGAGCACCTCCATATCTCATGAATTATAAGGATAAGGTTGATAAAACTTGGTATGCAAAAGCCCCAGTACATTTTAGTAGCTTAGCACATCCCCTTTTTAGCTCACCTGGACCGAAGGTCCATGTGAGCTATTGCCATCACTTGGCGTCCGTCGTCGTCCGTCGTCCGTCGTCGTTAACATTTTTCAAACGTTAACTCCTCTGACACCATAAGTCCAATGGCTTTTAAATTTGGCGCAGTTGTTAATTAGCATAGGTAGTATAAAACTAGCGTGGGGATTTTTGATTTGTTGAAAAACATGGCCGCCATGGCTAAAAATAGAACATAGGAGTAAATTGCAGTTTTTTGCAAATTACTCAAAAACGGTAACAGATATCAAAATTCTGGCATAGGTTAAAAGTGATCAGCACCTCAAGATCTACTTGCCCAGAAATTTTCAAGAAGATCCAACAGCCGATGTAGGAGTTATTGCCCTTTTTCTGGATTTTTTCAAAATTTTGCACTTATTTAGCCCTATATCTTGAAAACTATACAAGATATTTTAAAAATTCAAATTGCATATGATTAAGCACATCAAGATCTACATTTCATGTAAGTAGGTCAAAGCTGTAGAACCATTTCTTTTAGGAGTTATGGCCCTTAAAGCGTCAAAATTTACCATTTTTCATTACTTTTACCCTGAATTTCAAAGATTAACTTGTCTGACACCATACATCCAACTTCAACCAAACTTGGCACAGTTGTTTAATAGCATTAATGCTACAATTCTATCGTTCAGATTTTTGATTCGTCAAAAAATATGGCCTCCATGGCTTAAAATAGAACATAGGGGTCAAATTACAGTTTTTTGCAAATAACTCAAAAACGGTAACAGATATCAAAATTCTGATGGGAGACAAAAGTGATTAGCATCTCAAGATCTACCTGCTCTGAAATTTTCAGGAAGATCCAACAAACGACATAGGAGTTATTGCCCTTTTTCTGGATTTTTTCAAAATTTTTCACTTATTTAGCCCTATATCTTGAAAACTATACAAGATATTTCAAAAATTCAAATTGCATATGATTAAGCACATCAAGATCTACAATTCATGTAATAAGGTCAAAGCTGTAGAACCATTTCTTTTAGGAGTTATGGCCCTTAAAGTGTCAATATTTACCTTTGTTCATTACCTTTCCCCTGACTTGTCTGAAACAGTAAGACCAGCTGCATCTTAACATGGCACACTGTTTGATAGCTTATATGCTACAATTCTATCGTTCAGATTTTTGATTCGTAAAAAAACATGGCCACCATGGCTAAAAAAAGAACATAGGGGCAAATTTCATTTTTTTGCTAATAACTCAAAACTGGTTTCAGATATCAAAATTGTGCAAGAATCAAAAGTGATCAGCATAATAAGATCTACCTGTCCTGAAATTTCGGAAAAGATCAGACTGCTGATGTGGGAGTTATTGTTCTTTTTCCTAATTTTTGCCAAATTTGCACTTATTACTAGTACAAGCCTAATATCTTGAAAACTAACCAAGATATTTCATAAATTTAAATCGCATATGGTTAAGCACAATAATATCTACAAATATATGTATCTGTGTAGTTCAGGTGAGCGATTCAGGCTCTTGGGAGCCTCTTGTTTTACCTTGACCTTGATTTTCTGGTTGAGTGACTGATAATTTTTATTGCATATTTTAGCAATGTTTAAGTTCTTTAAACACCTATTGATCTCAGACACTGAAAATCCTTATAAATTCAAAATATAGTGTAAGTAAAAAAGAATTATTGTTTCTGATGGTGCCGGCAGTTTGAGACATACTTTAGTGTTAACTCTTGTTTTAGGAAAATTTCATGATTCATGGCTCATTAACTTAAATGACCAATATGAAACATCTTTCTTCTCTTAAGACATCTAATTGGCAAACCTGTTGGTGTAATTAAAATCTATTAAAAATGGTACCACTATTCCGAAACTAAGTATAACATGGAGTCTAATATGGAGCAGGGTTATCCTCAGTCAGCTTACTCACAGACTGAGTTATCTTTAGGTCAGTTCATAGTTTGCAATTGTATATGTTTTTGGCTTAGAGAAAGAATAAGCCATTAAGACAAAACTTAAATCAAGTTCCCCACAAATTTGAAATTGAACCAGATGTTTTTTTTCAAAGATTATGATAGATTATCAAAGAAAAAAATAGTTAAAAATTGGGAGTGATCTTAAAAATGACTAACACCATAGAAGATTATAAATGAGATATGGATAAGTATAACAATTGTCTAATGCATAATTGACGATTTTCTAAGGCTTTATTTTCTGTTACTGCATTATTTATTAAAAAAATAACTTTTAATTCTTCTTCTTAAGGATATGAATGAGCCAGCAAACTTTGGAACTAATGAAGAAAAGCCATGGAACTGGCCTAAGGATGCTACATATGATTGGAGTTTGCATTGTCCAGATAGTAAACATGACAACCCTCCATATCAGACTAGTAAGTACTTAGAGAGTATAATTCAAGAGTAGGTTCAAACCTTACACAGAAGTGTAAATATAGTTTATAACTAAGTTCTGTGATTTTTATCAGTTCTGAATGTAGTCATAATGATTTGCTTAATAGAGTAACATTAAAGATGCAGACACCATTGTTTCTGTATCCATCTGTCAACAATATCTTGTGAAAAGTTTTAAAAATCAATAACTATTTATAGTATTAGTCTTACTTAACCTTGTACAGCTTTATATGTAGATGTGCATAATTTTTAATTTCATAGAAATCTGTGAACTATTTTTAGGATTAATTTGGGTTTTTTTTATTTTAAGTTACAGATTTTGAGAATTTATGTTTGTCAATGCTAAAATTAAAAAACTATGAAGTACAGATCTTAAGCTTTACACAATTACACAGCACTTTCTAAGGATAAGCAATTAGAATAAGATTATAAAAAAATTTCGCAAATCTATCAAATATTTCTAGTTAGATAACTAAGCTAGATTTTTGCTGACAGAACCATTTCTGACTAACTTCATTGGTCAGTTTTATTTAGGAACATTAGAATCTTGAATATATTTAAATTTTGATTTTTGATAAATCATTTTTTGCAAGGAGGTGGTATTATATAAAACCTAACATGAAATAAAGTACTGAATTCCCTTTTTTGTCAATCTTTATTTTAATAGAGGCAGTTTATGTGTATGGAATTGGAAAGAAGATATCAGATAAGACCCTTTGTATGGTGGGCAGACAAGGTGATGATAACAACATGCTCCATTATAATGTCCACAGTTTGTATGGCTGGAGTCAGTCAGAGCCAACATTGAAGTAAGTTCATGCTCCTTACAAAGAACTTGGGCAAATGGGGTTATTTAAACATCAATTTTGATTTCAGAGTACTTCTGTTTAGAAAGTTTTTCTACCAACCAATTGTTTGATTTAAATAACTCCCTTCAAGAGGTTATAACAAATAATTGTTATGATTCTTAGTTTCAAGACAAAAAACTCTAATATAGAATGGTAATCAGAGGAATGCATACTTGTAACATGTAAACAAAAGAAAAATTTAAGACTTTCTTCTAGTTTCAAACAATCTGTAATAAAGTTTCATCAAACAAGAGAAGGTGTGTCTGGCTAGCTAAATTTCTACATCTGCCTTTGCAAGAATTTGTTGTGTTTCCATAATATTTTTGCCAATCTGATTCACAAAATATGTGTTTAAATATTTATTTTCATTCTCAGAGCTGTTCAAAAGGCCACTGGAAAAAGAAGCATGGTGTTATCTAGGTCAACTTTTCCTGGTAGTGGGAAATATATAGGTCACTGGTTAGGGGACAACAAAAGCAGATGGTCACACATGAGAGAATCAATTATTGGCAAGTAGATTTACAAATAAGACTAAAGGGAAGACATTTCAACTCCTTCTGCACATATTTTCTGTCTATTTTTTGCGTTGGTAAAAGTCAAGACTATTTTGACTCATTGGATGTATTTTAAGGTCATAATCTATATATTTTTTACCTTTCTGTTATTTAACCTTTTGTGTCAATTATATGCATAAACTTGACAGTCACATTATTCATAAATAAATCTCCCAAAAATTAAGTGAATCAAACATGATGTGAAGTCAAAATGAAAAATATGTTTCTTTAAATATTACAGGAATGTTGGAGTTTAATTTGTTTGGTATACCATTTGTAAGTATAAATATGAATACTATGAAATGTTTTAAAACTTTTGAAAATTCTTATATTCTTCACGACAAACTACTGTGTAGATTAAGTCATAATATTGACTTATGTATGCTGTTTATTATTAAAATATTAAAGTTTGAAATATTTAAAAACTCAGCTCTGAAATGATTTCTTGTACAATTATAAATTTTGATTGATATAGATAATTGGTTTGTTTTAATGAAATGGTATAGATCTTTTGTGTTTTAAGCTAGATTTTATTGATTTGTACAAAGTGGACATTTTTTGATACAACTTTAAATTCTCATATTCTTCATATGTTTAAGATTGGTGCAGACATATGTGGATTCTTTGAAGACACTACACCAGAGTTATGTAAGAGGTGGATGCAGCTTGGAGCCTTCTATCCTTTCTCTAGAAACCATAATGGTATTAATCAAAAAGTATGTACAAGGCATAATCATGATAATGGTTTTCAAAGGTCTTGCTCATTCTCCCTTTATCCATCTTTATTTAGAGGGATAAGTGCATGTATGTTCTATAAGACTACTCACTTGTAATCTGGGGTAAAACAAGGGATATAAATGTACATGTATAGTGTTTAGATCTGTCTGTAATTCCGTCCAAAATCAGGATTAATCTTGGTTTAAGTTATTTTTTCTTTAAAAAGAAGTTCGTTATTTCAAAACTGTATATGCATCAGAGTATGAACAAGCATAAACCTCTCACATTAACTTCATGGTTAAGTAATAACAGAAAAAATGGTGCAAGGTGGGGAACACATCTTTTAGAGATATTCTTCAATGAATCAAAAGTTGCTTAAAGACAGACATTTGAAAATAATTACAAAATTTATGATAAAAACAAAAACAGAAATGACTGATTAAAAAAGGATGACCAAAATGATTATACATGTATAAAGTCAAACTTGTGTTAAATGTTAGAAACTGATGCACATGTAACCTAACAACATATTGGTTTTAAACATATAAAAGATAGTTTCATTATTGGATTTGTTTGGCAAAACTCTAATGAACAAGAATATGTCAATAAGACAGAATGCTCATCTCGCATGAAAATAAATTAGTATGAAAAAGTTAACAAAGATATATATTTACAGGCCCAGGACCCTGGTGTGTTTGGAGAGGAGGTGGCGAGTGCTGCCAGGCATGCCCTGGAGACCAGATACTGGTTACTGCCCTACCTCTATACTCTGTTCTATAGGGCTCATGTCTATGGGGAAACAGTAGCTAGACCACTTCATCATGAGTTAGTTCATGTATTGATTATATTTTGATTAAGCTTGTACATGCCCCAATGTCTTAAGAAACATCAGTGCAGTATGTAACTATAAATGTTTCATGCCAAACTCATAGTTTTAGGGAATAAGTGTTTTTAAGTGTCATGTACAGGCAATGAGGAATTAGTAAGTTGCACCAGGTTTAACAGTTTCTCTTCCATTGGAATTTCCAGTCCACCAGTTATACAATGTTGTTTTGTTGTACAATAGATGAAGAGTTGGTTATATATAACCACTATATAAATTTATGTAAATTCTAAAACCGAAGGTTAAACTCCATCCATCATAGTTTTGCCCTTAGCTATATATATTTGGATTTCGTTTGGCTTAGTGCATATTGAACATCTTTTGAATTGTGGATTTCCTCTGTTTGGGTTCTAGTGCTGCTGATGAGGAATAATTTTCCGAAATGGCCATACAGCTCACAAAAATTAATTGCAGTTGGAGTAAACATATGTGTTGTGGTCTCATGTTCATTTACTCCATATCCTTTCTTAAATTATTTATCTCAGAACAGCTTACTTATAACTTGCTAAATCAGTCTTAAAAGTAAAAACTTGGTAGAACTGTCATTAGTTATATCCTCTGTTAGCATTTAGAATCTTCTACTATTAATTGATACAAGTTGTAACTTCATTTTTTACTCTTTTACAACAAATAATGTACATACATTCATCACCCTATTTCAAGTTTTTATTACATTTTTTACAGATTTCCTACAGATCCAAAAGCTTTGTCAATAAAGGAACAGTTCTTATGGGGATCATCTCTAATGATTTCACCTATGTTGTATAAAGTAAGATGCCTAAGCTGTAAATTGATATATAATGCAAAATAAGAAATTAAAAGTCTGTTTATGTTTCATTAGAGTTCCATACAACCTTTCATTGCCATGATTTTTCTGAATTTGAGATAGGAAACATGTACCAATAAAGTTTCTATGTACAAAATAAGTCAGAAAAAAATGGTCGGTCCTGTAATGCAGAATCAATCTTACAGTTTTTTAACACTTCCATACCTCAAGAACTAAAACTTAATAGTTGATGAAACTTGTTATGCTTATACTCCAGAACCAGCTTCCCATCTTTAGACCTTGGCCTTGATTTTATTATTAAGTGACTTACAGTAGTTATGGAGCATATTAAGCATACCAAGTTTGATGTTTTAATAAAAGTTTATACATTGATGAGAATATAGAAGAATCAACAAGAATTATATAAAAAAAATTGATGTTGCCAGGAGAGACACACTTAAGTGTTAACTCTTTTGTCTGTTAAAATAGTTTTCTGTGTCAATGTTCAGTCCTGATGTGTTATTTCTTTACTTTACAGAACCAGACAAGGTTAGATTATTACATTCCTACAGGAAGATGGTATAACTTTTTTGCAGTAAGTACAATAAAATATTGCATATAGTCTGCAAAATCATCAGCAAAATGATATTTTTACTAATCGGTCAGCATCTTGACCCAAAAAATGCAATACACTGATCGCTTGTTATGGTTAAATGTTTTTTCAATGCAGTCTAGGATTTTTAATTTTTTTTAGAGTTAAAAAATGGCTTTATACCAAAGTCAATAAGTACAATGTCAGTCTTTTGTGTATTAGACATACAATCAAAAAAATAATAGTTGCGAAAGATTCAAAATCAATCTCAAATTATAAGCATACAAAATAGCTGTGAGAGTATTATATATTGTGGAGTACTAACTTTCATTGTTTTTGTTGGCCAGGCAAACCATGAAATTTTAATTCAAGGAATGAAAATGTAAACAAAGATTTGTATAATGATTTAAAAACCACAAATTCATGAATCCACAAATATGCAATTTATTCCCAATCTTTAAAAATTGATGTCCACAAACTTGAGTACTTTAATAGTATATACTGTAAAGGAGTATAAAGTATTAAGTTGAACTTATGTAACAATACCTTTATTTTATTATAGGGGAGAATTTATACTGGACCTGCTGACAAATTGGTAATACAGTGTGATTTTAATGATACTTTAGATGTCCGTGGTGGTAGTATTTTACCCATGCAGGAACCAGATAGAAACACCACTTACAGGTATATTTCAATGCTTCAAGATTGGTTATGATGCTGTAGTCAGTGTAGGAGTGAATCTGTATAATTCATTGTGATGGAAACACTTAAACACCCTTTAGAAAGTAGATTTTATAAGGGAATGAACATGAAAAGGATGAGAAAATGAACCTGAAATAATAATGAGAAATATGGGTGATGTGATTTGGACAAAGGAAAAGAATATTTTGAAGACCATTGAAAAATGGAAGCAGTAGGTAGGGGGAAATTTACCCTATGTGATGTGCTCATTGATAGTTTACAAAGGGATTAGCTTTTTTATGCATGAAATGTGACAATCTACACATCTTAACCCAGTATGGTCAGCAATCTAGCTCCCTGTATTATTACCTGCTTAACTATACAGTGACCATCTGTTCAAATAATCTCAAGACCCATAGTCACTTATTATTATAAGCTAGGCTTAGCTAATACTTCTCAATAATACCATTTTATGCCACAACAATCCTCTGCATTTTCGAAATAAAGTTTCCACTTTCATCATAAACGCTGTTGATTATCAAATTTGACAATTACATAACAGTACAGTGGAATTTTAATTAATTTTTTTCAGTCGTAAGAAGCCATTAACAATATTGGTAGCTTTAGACAATGATGATGACAAGGGAGGCAAAGCAGAGGGAGAATTATACTGGGATGATGGAGACACTATAGGTAAAAATCTTAATAAATGGCAAATGTATGGAAACTGAAGGCTAAAACCTTTTTAGATAAACATGTCCATATATAACTTAGATTTTACTTTGCATGATCAAAGAGAGAGTATATAATTTTTCAGTTCAACCAGAACAAAAATAGTTTTTGAAAATGTGCTGAGCAAATAAATGAAAAGATATGCTGAATATCAGGCAGCATTTTTTTTAATTTATAGATATTATTATTAAATTTCAGATACATATGAAAAAGGTCAATATTATGTGGCTCAGTTCAAAGCAGAAGGGGTAAGATGCTTTTCTTTATATATAGAAAAAAATCAATGGATGAAGAAATCTGAATAAATTAATTTTTCCAAAGTCTAGATTATATTGTTAAAACAAATTGAGTTTTTCTTTTTAATTCTAAAGAATAAAGTTTGTGATACCATAACATTAAAAGGTTGTCCAATGTGTATGGAGGGTAGTAACTCCATGCACGTTAAAGACCCCTTTGCAAAGTTTGATAATAGCTAAGGCACAATGAGAGCGCTTCAAACTCAAAACTGCAAGAGGATTCATATAAGGAAAAAGCTTGTTTCCCAATCCAGGATTAATGAATATGTTGAAACTAACATTATTAAATACTAGGGGATGATTTTGATTCTTTAATGCTGCATGCATGATGTAGCATCATAAAATTCATATTTTACATAACTTTCAATTTCAATTTTCAATTTATTCAATTTTTTTTGTTATATTATGTTTTTAACCTGATTTTATGGTTTGATACCATAACAGTTTTCTCTGCAGCTATTATTAGTACTTATCACAACTTACCATATTTGGTATGCAGCATCAAAATGGTAACTCCTAATGTGGGAAAATATTTTAAGTTGCTGTTATTACTTCTAGATGGAAGAAAATCTTCCATGATGCTTTGACCCATTTTCATATTTATTGGCCGGTTTAATCCTGGTCATAAAATGGTGAATGTTGGGCAGGCGGCGTGCGGGTGGAGAACAGTTTTCTCAGCAACTACTAATCACAGCCTCTTGATATTTGGTATGCAGCATCTGCATGGGCTCCCATAATGTGGGATTTGACTCAGGTCTGTCGCTCACCTACTTCCTGTTTACCGACTTAGTTAATTTATAACAGTAATGTTTAATAAAATAAAATTTTCGTAACAGTTTTCTCAGCAACTACTAGTACTGATCACAACCTCTTGATATTTGGTATGCAGCATTAGCATGGGCTCCCATAATGTGGGATTCCATTTCAGGTCTTTGGCTCATATAGTTCCTGTTAAACAAAATCCGGCAATATCTGTCTTTGACCCACTTTTAATCTTTATATTGACATGATGATTTTCAGAACAAAGTTTGGTCAGAGAAGAAGAAAGGCAGTGATGACATGGTAGATGACCTTGTGGTTGATACCATTAAAGTATATGGTGTGAATACTGATGTGACCACTGTGACAGACCTAGATAATCTACAGACTGTTAGAGATTTTATCTACAATATTTCTACTAAGGTAGGCATTTCACAAAGATTAAGAAAGGCATTTTGGTTCTGAGATTAATTTATCAATAGAATTGTAATCCCCTATAGGGCAAACTTGATATGTAAACCCATGATAAAACTGAATGAAATAAAAAGGATTTGAAACAAAGAGATTTGACAGTATAATATTTAATCAGAAAGTGTTTTGTTAAATATGTGGGAAAAGTAACTTTTTTCCAAAAAGCTCAAAATATGTTAAATTTTCATATGTTTTTTTAAAAAAGAAGTATTAGTGAACCTGTGTCCCACAGAAATGTTTAAACTGCCGGTACACTATCACTATACTAATGTTTTCTGAAAATATCTTTGTGGGTCACTGATTGGCTCATATTTATTTCTCACAACAACTGCATAAGTTGTAGTTATTTTTAGCATATTTTGTCAATTTTGCTGGTTTTACAATTTTGCACACATGCATAATATAGCGATTCAGTTCATTTTCTAAAAACAAATGTCTTTACAATGAAATATAACATTTTAACTACAAAATCCTACAATTACAATGAAATATTCTCAAAAAGTAAAATATGCTTAATTAAGGGGGCCAATTTGTTCACCTAACTACCTTGTTCTTTATAATATATTTTTTTTTATTACAGATTGACTTAAAAATAATTTTTTGCAGGTTCTTATAATTAGTGGTTTAAACAAGAAGTTAAAGGATTGGTTCAGTTATTCCTGGACAAAGTGAGTAAAGGATTTTAATGATTTATAACTACAATTGTGTCTCCCTCCACTTGTGTGGGGTGACATATTGTTTTTGTCCTTTCCATCTGTCTGTCACAAAGTTTATCAGCGCAACTCCTCTGAAACTACAGAACCAAATTCAACGAAACTTGGTATATAGGAAGCACACCTTATGTAGTTGTGCATGTTACCAGGAAATTTTTATCCTCAAATTTTTGTTGGAGTAGTGGCCCTTTGAACTTAGAAATTTGCTGAAAATCCTCAGTGTCATTTTGTCAGCCCAACTCCTCTGAAACTACTAAACCGAATTCAATGAAACTTTGTATATAGAAAGGACACCATATTTTGTTGTGCATGTTACCAGAAAATTTTGATCCTCAAATTTTTATGGGAGTTATGGCCCTTTGAACTTAGAAATTTGGTGACAATCTTCATTATCACCTTTTCAGGGCAACTCCTCTAAAACTACTGAACTCATTTTAACGAAACTTTGTATGTAGGAGGGTGACCTTATTTTGTAGTACATATTACCAGGAAATTTTGATTCTCAATTTTTTGTAAGATATATGGAGCTTTTGAAATTAGAAATTTGGGGGGGGAACTGGGGGAGACATCTTTGCAGGCAAAAACAAACTTTGATAATATAAGTTTTTGGCTTTTTCCATTAAAAAGTCATTGTCTGATCAACCTTTATTTGCAAGTCCCATGAAAATGACATATATCTTTCATTATAAGGCATAAAGCTATCAGTCAATTATCAAAAACCAACTGAATGATGTTGCAAAGAAGAGTGTGACATGAACTTGTATCACAACATGATGGCAACAGCAATGCAATATGAAAGAAAGTGACTTCAACATTTTGCTTCTGAAAGTTGAAGGCAACGTAATTCCATTATACAAAACTGACCTCATGGTGAATCTAAATTCACTAAATAAAAGACAGACTATTTAGTTGATAGTGAAAATCACAATGGTCTGACTTGGTATAGTTATTTCTTTAGAAAATGTGTTAAACAAGGCTTTATGGTTTCAAACATTCAACTTTCAATTCAGCAAAAGAAACATTGTTTGACTTATACAAATAGAAAATGATGTTATTTCCCAATACATTCATTATACATAAGTAAATTAAAACAATCACAAACCAGTTTTGTATTATAAAGACTAATGTTATCAGTTATAGTTGTTTCCTTTCAGAGACAGTACAGATGAAGAGAACAGTCGTATTGACTGTTACCCTGAGAGGTTAGGTAATGTTGACCTGGTCACCAAGGAGAAGTGTGAGGATCGACATTGTATCTACGATCCTACCACCTCTCTAGCTCCACCCTGTTATTACCCAGCAGATATTGGGTACAGGTTGGCAGGACAATACCAGACCAAGCTGGGTATGGACTATAACTTGACATGGAGAGGGAGTTCTCCATTTGGGAATGCTATAAGGCATGCCATATTGAGAGCAGAGACCAGAGAAACTAATATCATTAGAATTAAGGTAATGATTGAATGCAAGTATTAAGATTCATATAAAACTCTTCAAGGTTTACATTTTCTTTGAAAATTTTTACTCTCCATGTTACAAAAAATGTGCAAAATATGTTGTAAAATTTTCCGATTGTAAGATGTAACATGTTATAAAAATAAATCTGGGACTAAATTTAAGATAAATCATGTAAATCATTAGGGCTATTCCACTAAAAAGTAGGTACCAGGGTCGGAAGGCAGAAAATAAAATTCCTGTAGGTTCTTGTTGTTTGTGTTATTTTGGGGCAATTTTTATTATTTATTCCCCTTGGTTTTTGGGGTATTAGAAAATTGCCTTCCGACCCTGGTACCTTCATTTTAATGGAATAGCCCTTAGGTTTACTGCACATTTAATTTCTTAAATGCTTCAAAAATATGGTTTTTTTTAGAAAATGGCATTTGTTTATTTTTTTGTGCTTTAAATAATATAAACTTTGCCAATTTTTACCTTAGTTATTTGATGCAGAGAATGACCGCTATGAAGTTCCATTGAAAGTTGACATTTCCGATGACAAAGCAATACATCTGTGGTATGAATTCAAGGTCATCAGTGATGATCCATTCCACTTCCAGGTGATCAGGAAGGGTCTGGGAGCTGGCAGTGTTCTGTAAGTATTTTCCACAACATGGGTTGTATGTTTTAGGTAAAACTCTCTTTATCTATTCATGTGTTTGTTCATTTAGCTCTTATTCCTATCTGATTCTAACTTACTTGATGGTGTTTGATGAAATATTGTATGAAGAAAATCTATCCAAAAAAAAATCATTTCTCCAAGATATCTTTAAGGGGAGATTATTAGACTAAATATGAGATTACTTGGATGTCACAGAAATTGTTTTACATGTGCCTTTTGTGAAAGTTTTTCCTTAAAATGGAATGATATTAAGGTATGTCAAACTTGCTATTAATTTTGTGTGAAAGCATCATTATGGACATGTTTCTTCTGTTTTACTAAGAAATAAAAACAAATATTTGTACATACTTTAGATTTGATACCAGTGTTGGAGGTATGGTATTTGAAGATCAGTTCCTACAAGTTTCCACTAAGCTTCCCTCTAACAATGTCTATGGATTTGGTGAGAACGTCCATGGATCACTGATGCATGACCTTAACTGGAAGACCTGGCCAATGTTTGCTAGAGAT
The DNA here is from genome assembly GCA_963971305.1 of Arcuatula senhousia. Taxonomy (NCBI): domain Eukaryota; kingdom Metazoa; phylum Mollusca; class Bivalvia; order Mytilida; family Mytilidae; genus Arcuatula; species Arcuatula senhousia. The sequence goes on along the minus strand of OZ020303.1, from coordinate 22,434,006 downwards.
CAGCCTACAGGCCCTACTGTGGTTAGTATATACAGACCATATGTCTATCATCAGCAGTTTGTCTTAGGCATTCCACATTCTTATGCAAATAAAATTAAATTCTTATATAACCAACATGATAGAAATCTTGAGTGTTTTAAGACCAAACAAACAGACTCTCAGAAAGTTATAAGTAAATGCTTTACTTGACATTTTTGTTTGAAATTTTATTTTACCAGTACTAGTTAATAATATGTTATAAAAGAACTTTTTATACCCCGCCACACGAAGTGGCGAAGTATTATGTTATACCTTCAGTATCTTTCGGTGTCTAAAATGTTGGTCTAAGAAAGACAACTCATTTCTTTTCTATCTCTATATAGATGTATAATATATACAGTATAGTATACACATATATTTATTATTATTAACTATTGATCAATATCAAGGCGGAGTATCATTAAATGTCCTATTAGATGCCATATTTTCTAATGATTTTAGAACTACCAGAACCACTATGGAGTCCACCCTTTTTACATGTGTCTAGATAAACCAGGCTATGCTTATGGTGTTCTTATTGTCAACAGTAACTCACAGGGTAAGGTCAAATACATTCTAGTAAAGTTCTTTGACTCTGGCATAAATGTGAAATAGTCAATTTATGTTAAAGATATAAATATTTAAATCTTTTTCATTGAATACTTGGACTAAAAGTGATTTTCAAAATGCAAAAATGAAAATGAGAGCAATATTTTGAAGCAGAAATTTGATATTTTTGTACAACCTTATTTGATTATTAAAATTCTGTACCCAGAACTATGCATTTTACCCAATTTTGTTCATTTTTTGTTTTGTTTATTTTTTTTTCAGAATATTCCTTCTCTCCCTTACCAATGTTGACCTATAGAACCATAGGGGGTGTGTTAGATATGTATATCTTCATGGGATTGACACCAGAGGGAGTTGTATATGACTACATGAATGTGAGTTTAATTTAGAATGAAAATGACTGCTTTACATTTCTGACTCAGTGTGTGTGTGTGTTTTAATGAAATTTCCATAAGATATCTTCTAAGTACCAGTCTTTCTAAAAATCATGCAGAGGGTGATTCATGGTAAAAAATAACACATGGTTTTGAACATGGTTTCTAATACAGAATGGTCACCTATTAACAAAAACAACAGCCATTTGTTTCTATGATGTTGGTCATAAGAGATAAAATTTACCTAGATTGCATTAAAAATATTGTAAACAAGGGAGATAACTCTTTTCTTGCTATGCATTTCATTATAATTCAAAACAGTGATTTCTCCAATGACCAAGACCTTTGTGGAAAACAGACTCGATTTTCAACAATAACACTATATCTTGATTCAGAAAATGTAAAGAAACCCATGTGTTATTTTCTACCATAAATCACCATTATCATAAACCCTGCATGATTCTTAGAAAGACAGATACTTAAGTTTATAAGACTTTTCTTATACAGTTTATTAATTATCTCATATAATTTTCTTTATAAGATATCTTATATACTCTATAACACATTTTCTAAAGTTAATATAAAGATACATGTACTTTATAAAGACAATTGAAAAATAGATTTACTTTTTATTTCCTCCTATGCCCCAGATTTGCAACTATTTCACTCATGAAACAAAAACAAAAACATAATAACCATGACATGCTTTAACTCTTTACCGTTTGGATATTTTTATAGAAAATATTGCTTCAAAATGGTGTCTTTCTTTTTTATACTTGCATACAATCAAATACCAAGGAAATACCAACAGGTTATACCTTATTGGTCTTGGGTGATAATATTGTTTCATAATTTAGGTCAATGTTGAAAAATTGAACATGTTGGTTACCATGGCAACCATCATTAAGTAGATATTTTAATGATATTTATGCCCAAAATTAGTGGTTGTTCATTTTCAATTGCAGATAATATAAAGATAAATGTTGAAATAGAGTCAGATTAGTTTTTATTTAGGTAGCATATATTCCTAAGTTTACTTTTCAAACAAAGTTTGGTAAAATTGTCAAGGATAATAGCTTTTAATCGGTTGCTAGGCAACCACTGTAATCTCCAAAAAATATGGAAAAATGCTATAAACCTGAATATTTTTTGGAAGTTGTGCCATTGCTACCTTATAAATGCATTATTATAAAAATGTTTAGTTGTTGTGATAAATATACAACACAAAACAGCCTTAGCAACCATGGTTGCTATGGTAACGGAGCAAAATAACTCTGTTGATTTAACCAAAATTTGAAATTAACGTTACTTTTCCAAATATTTTAATATTTAATTTTTCAAAAAGCTTAAATAAGATTGATGGTATGTATATTGTTGACATGGTCAGGTATTGGTCAATGTCTACAACATCTGACCTTGATTATTTATCCCCAAGGTCATATGAATTTTAACCTTTACGTTACCTAAAAGTGCACGATGTTTTGCGTAAAAAAGTGTACCATACTGAAATGGCACTGCATATACCTTCAACGTTAGATTTTCTTAAAACGCGATATCATTAACCTGAAAATGATTTTGTTACCATATGAACATCTGAGTCAAAGCAACACTATGGGTAAATGATGATGATGAGAAATATTGGGTAGGAATGGGAAACAAAGAAACAGTAGACCACTTGAAAGCGGGAGAGATGAGTATAAGTGGCGAAAATTGAGTCTGAGGCTACTTGGCAGCTCACAAAGAGATTTTTTTATGTGGCAGCAGCTCGACACTCTCCAAACGCGTTGGTCAACTAGGGTCAGCGTTAAGGCTTTCTGTATTATGACCTGATGCGGATGATGCCTCTGTGGCAACAGCCAATTAGGTTACACACCTCGGTTATTCTCTGGGCTGGGCATTGACGTCAAACCCAGAGACGCTTAGTCGCCGCTTACTTACACTAATAAACGAAAAGCAAAAACAAATAAACGAACAAACTACACAAAAACAACAGGAGACACAAAAGCACTTTAACATTGACAGTACTTAAAATGTTCGGGCAATATATGTATATTGTTACAATGACATCTATAATGTGTTTGTGACTAGTGTGTGAGGCGTCAGTATTGGTCCTAATATGTCACTGCTGTAAAAATCAGAGAGGTACCAATGGGGCATTCGAATGTCTAAAGTGCGAAATGGCAGAGACAAACCCAGTTAAAACAAACGAGAACAGCACATAGAAACACAAAAACATATAAAACAAGTGAAAGTCAACCAACAACGTGAACCCAGTTCGTAAGAGGAGTAAACTCGCGTGTATGGAAGGGTTAGCAATTTCAGATTGTTTTAATTCAGCATGGCAAGCCTCTGTGCTCTGAGAGAGGTAGAAATCCCAAAAGCACATGATGTCTGCCATAACATGTTTTAGTTAAGGCAACAAATGAGGAGTAACATAACCCTGTGTTATCAATTTGTGTGACAAGTGTGGCAGATGTATGTTCCATAAGTTTTGGAATATGAAAGAATCATGCAGTTGCGGTTTGTAAACTTCATAAGCCGGAGCGTAAAAAATGTTGCTACATGTGCTACACAGGAAGGTAAAGCTAGAGCGAACGAAATGTTGCTACATAAGAAGGTAAAGTTAACATTGCATATTCAGAATAACTTCATTAACTGTATTATTGACATCACTGTGCTTCTTGGCAGGTGTGACAGAAACAGAATGTTAAAATAATACTGTCTATCTGATTGTGTTAACAAAATACGTATTTGCAGTCAGATCCTGAGTGAATGATACCCGAACAATCCTTTTATTTTTTTTTTATAAATTAATAATTATTTGTTTATGCATGACTATTTGCCCTATATGTGATATTACATTACTTTGGTTTGCGGAATTTGGCAGTAAAATCACCAATACACCTGAAATAAGAATATGTCCAAACGACATAATGCCCCATCTTGCAACATTTATTTTTTCCGCAATCACTAGGTCACCTACCATAACAAAATGGTTTCTATTGCACTTATCAATAAGACGAAATGGACTTGAACCATTCTTCTATAGGTGGTCATTCATGCAGAAAATATAGGTCTCAGCCAGCTTCTGAAGCATACATTGTGCTAAGCATTAGTAGGTGCACCTACCATACCAATATAGTTGATGTGGCATATGTCAGTAAGTGGGAATAGACTTTATCCCTACTTCTGTAAGTGGTCATTCATGTGGAAAATATAAGTCACATCCAGCATCTGAAGCATTCATTGTGCTAAGCATCACTAGGTGCACCTACCATACCAATATGATTGATGTGGCATTTGTCAGTTAGTGGAAATAGACTTTAACCATTCCTCTGTAAGTGGTCATTCATGCGGAAAATACAGGTCACATCCAGCATCCGAGGCATGCATTGTGATAAACATGACTAGGTGCACCTACCATACCAATAAGATTAATGTGGCATTTGTTAGTAAATGGGAATTTGGAAATATTGGGATTAATGACGGACGAACGGACCCGAACACTATATGCCCCCTCTTCTTTCGTAGATGGGGCATAAAAATACTATGTGCATGCATGCTACTAGTATCATGTTGCTGTAGCATACCCCCCCTGCTGTTTTGACTGTTATTCCCCCATTTATAATGATTAAGTGCTAGAACAAGAACAACACAAAACTACGTGTATAGATCCTCCAAATATTCTTATCTTATTCAATGATTTAACACAGGATTAGAAATCCCTCTGAATAGTCTTTTTTTTTTTCAAACAACGCTGTCCCTCATATTCATACGTATGTAAAAAAACTATTTTCTTTTCTATTGTCAATTTCATCTCATATTGTATAAGAGTGGACACAGTTTCGTTTTTATTAAAGTTTGACACAACTTTGAGAAGCAAACTAAAGCACAAACAGACCATTGTCCCTAATGTACTTTTCTTTCCTACATTTAAATAACAATTAAAAAAAAAGATTTGAATGAATCATTATGGGCTATAAGCCTGCAGATTGGATCAATATATAATAAAAGTACTGTCGGTCTTCATCTTTTTAATTGAACCTCTTCTCTTCGCAGTTATTTAGTCTATTCCATATTGTGAAAGTATAACCTATTTCATAAAATTCAGACTTGAAGTAAATCCAAATACTATATATGTCAACCATCACTATTATATTATATTATTATATCTGTGACCCAATTGGATTGTAAATTACGTATACCTACATGTATAACATTGTATTAAATTTTACATTTGTTATCAATAGTTATGATTTTCGTCCCCCGCTTCGTCCGTCACAGTTTTGTGAATTAAACTTTTCCGAAACATCTGGTCAAACAGATAATAAAATGTTAATTTAACCTTGAAAAAATGTTCAAACCTTATAAACATGTAAACCATGTACATTGTGATGTTTTATAATTTACTCTGACTATATCCCCTTCCCAAAAGACAAAGCAAATTGGAAGAAGAAGCAGGACAATGATAATACCGGCTATTGTTTCCACAGTGACTTGAGAAAGTTTTACATGTGCAAAATCGTATAAAAAGGAAAATATGGGGAAATTGTAGACAACAGTCTAATTCTAACCTGTTGTCTACAAACTTCTTCTATGTATTATCCTTTTCTTTGTAAAAAATCTTACACCGTTATCTTTCGGACTGTCTTCAGATTTCCAGTGGTTAACAATAGCGGTAAACGATAGCGGTAAAACCCTGCGAGAATGCAAAATAATAGAAAAATATATACATATATGTTCGAATTAATATTAGCACACGGATAGCCACGCGTGTAACTGTTTACTGATAGCATATTAGATTCATATTTTATTTATTTACCCTTCCGTCATTTAGGAGTTTAAATTTCCTTTCCTTCAGAACAACATAGCCAGGAATAGATAGGAAAAGCAAACAATAAATATCGAAGAAATTTTGTTATTTTGCGTAAGACATTAAAATTTAAAAATAGAAAAAAATCATTTCTAAAGTTATTAAACTGAAATTCGTAATTCTAATCAAAAGGGTAAAATACAATATATTCGTTTCCTTTGCTATAACACTCACAAAACGGCACCTGAGGCTGAAAATTCCACGTTTTGTTTTTCACGTCCACATTTTAGACAACGCTACCGCAACGTCCTAAATATTGACTTTGACTCGAAATATCGCCAACTTTAAACGATCGCTGGAAGTTTATTACATAAGCTAAAATTATGCATTTTATATCAAATGAAAGCTAATTTTCTCCTTAAAATTTTGTTCGATTTACTTTTTCCTATTTCAATTCTAGAAAAAAGTTATTCGTCGTCAAGTAAAAACATTAGAGAAAAACGCGATTTACTTCCGCAACTGAAATCGAAAGTGAAAAACAATTGTTTACAGTTATTTATGAGATCGGTTAAAATATAAAATTCCAACACTTTTAGATAGAGAATTTTGCTACCTTTTAAGACATAAATTTCTTTTTTCTATAGATGACGAAATAATCATACCGCTGATGATTTTGTCTCGGACACCGATTTTTTAAAGTTGAAAAAAATTACGTCATTTTTTTACGGTCTACATACTTTAGTTTTTATAAAATAAATCATTGATTATTATATATTTACAAAATAAAATTTATATTTTTGTAAACTAGAGGAAATCAGCTTTATTGTCATATATAACACTTATTATTTCAACCATGTTTTGATAGTTGCATCTGACTTCTAAGTTATGCGACCCCTGAAAAAACGCTTATGACCCGAATTCGGGTCATAGGAACGGTAAAGAGTTAAAAGTTCTTAAAAGAATAAACAAAGACACATGCTTTTTAGCTCACATGACCGTCACTTGGCGTCCGTCGTCCGTCCGTCCGTCCGTAAACTTTTTCAAACGTTAACTCCTCTGACACCATAAGTCCAATTGAAACCAAACTTGGTGTAGTTGATCTTAAGGGTATGGCCTACAAAACTGACATTCAGATTTTTGATTCGTAAAAAAACATGGCCGTCATGGCTAAAAATAGAACAGGGGGGTCAAATTACAGTTTTTTGCAAATAACTCAAAAACGGTAACAGATATCAAAATTCTGGCATATGATAAAAGTGATCAGCACCTCAAGATCTTCCTGCCTAGAAATTTTCAAGAAGATCCAACAACTGATGTAGGAGTTATTGCCCTTTTTCTGGATTTTTTCAAAATTTTGCACTTATTTAGCCCTATATCTTGAAAACTATACAAGATATTTTAAAAATTCAAAATGCAGATGATTGAGCACATCAAGATCTACATTTCATGTTATTAGGTCAAAGCTGTAGAACCATTCGTTTAGGAGTTATGGCCCTTAAAGTGTCAAAATTTACCGTTTTTCATTACTTTTCCCCTGAATTTCAAAGATTAACTTGTCCGACACCATATATCCAACTTCAAACGTTAACTCCTCTGACACCATAAGTCCAACTTCAACCAAACTTCGCACAGTTGTTTAATAGCACATATGCTACAATTCTATTGTTCAGATTTTTGATTCGTCAAAAAATATGGCCGCCATGGCTAAAAATAGAACATAGGTGTAAATTGCAGTTTTTTGCTAATAACTCAAAAATGGTTACAGATATCAAAATTCTGATGGGAGACAAAAGCGATCAGCATCTCAAGATCTACCTGCTATGGAAGTTTCAAGAAGATCCAACAACTGATGTGGGAGTTATTGCCCTTTTTCTGAATTTTTTCAAAATTTTTCACTTGTTTAGCCATATATCTTGAAAACTATACAAGATATTTCAAGAATTTGAATTGCATATGATTAAGCACATCAAGATCTACATTTCATGTATCTAGATCAAAGCTGTAGGATCATTTCTTTTAGGAGTTATTGTCCTTAAAACAACAAAATTTACCATTTTTCATTACTTTTTCCTGAATTTCAAAGATTAACTTGTCTGACACCGTAAGACCAACTGCATTTTAACTTGGCACACTTGTTTAATAGCTTATATGCTACAACTCTATTGTTCAGATTTTTGATTCGTGAAAAAACATGGCCGCCATGGCTAAAAATAGAACATAGGGGTAAATTGCATTTTTTTGCTAATAACTCAAAAATAGTTTCAAAATTGTGCAAGAATGAAAAAAGATCAGCATATTAAGATCTACCTGTGCTGAAATTTTGGAAAAGATCTGACTGCTGATGTAGGAGTTATTGCCATTTTTCCTAATTTTTGCCAAATTTTGCACTTGTCAAGCCCAATATCTTGAAAACTTACCAAGATATTTCAGAAATTTAAATCGTATATGGTTATGCACAATAATATCTACAAAATATATGTGTCTGTGTAGTTCAGGTGAGCGATTCTGGCTCCTGGGAGCCTCTTGCCATGTGAGCTATTGCCATCACTTGGCGTCCGTCGTCGTCGTCGTCCGTCGTCGTCGTTAACTTTTCTTCAAACTTCTTCTTCTCTGAAACGGCTGCACAGATTCAAACCAAATTTGGTCTGGTGGTACTTTAGGGTATCCCCCACAGAACTGATGTGGGGATTTTTGATTCATCGAAAAAAATGGGCGCCGTTGCTAAAAATAGACCAGGGGGTCAGACTACTGTTTTTGGCTTATATCACCCTACTGCTTCAGCATCAAAAGTTCTACACAAGTCTCCATTTGGTCCAAGTTGTCAGATGACCCCTTATAGGGGTTACAGCCCCTTAAAGGTGAAAAATATCGTTTTTTCATGTTTTTGCCCTTTAGTATGAAAACTATTGCAGATAGAGAAAAGTTGTTGCTTGCTTAAATGTTCAGCTCATTTAGCTCTACAAAAGTCTCCATTTGGTCTAAGTTGTCAGATGACCCCTTATAGGGGTTACAGCCCCTTAAAGGTGAAAAATATCGTTTTTTCATGTTTTTGCCCTTTAGTATGAAAACTATTGCAGATAGAGAAAAGTTGTTGCTTGCTTAAATGTTCAGCTCATTTAGCTCTACAAAAGTCTCCATTTGGTCTAAGTTGTCAGATGACCCCTTATAGGGGTTACAGCCCCTTCAAGGTGAAAAATATCATTTTTTCATGTTTTTGCCCTATAGTATGAATTGCTTGCTTATATGTTCAGCTCATTTAGCTCTACAAAAGTCTCCATAGGGTCGAAGTTGTCAGATGACCCCTTATAGGGGTTACGGCCCCTGAAATAATGCTTTTTCATGTTTTTGGCCTATGGTATGAAAACTGTTGCAGATAGAGAGAAGTTGTTACTTGCTTAAATGTTCAGCTAATTTAGCTGTACTAAAGTCTCCATAGGGTTGAAGTTGTCAGATGAATCCTTATAGGGGTTACGACCCCTAAAATGATGTTTTTTCATGTTTTTTGTCTATAGAAAGAAAACTATAGCAGATAGAGAAAAGCTGTTGCTTGCTTAAATGTTCAGTTCATTTAGCTCTACAAAAGTCTCAATAGGATCAAAGTTGTCAGATGACCCTTAATAGGGGTTACGGCCCCTAAAATGACCTTTTTCATGTTTTTGGCCTATAGAATGAAAACTATAGCAAATAGAGAAAAGCTGTTGCTTGCTTAAATGTTCAGTTTATTTAGCTCTACAAAAGTTGCTATAGGATCGAAGTTGTCATATGACCCCTTATAGGAGTTACGGCCTCTAAAATAACGGTTTTTCGTGTTTTTGGCCTATAGAATGAAAACTATAGTAGATAAAGAAAAACTGTTGCTTGCTTAAATGTTCAGCTCATTTTGCTCTACAAAATATAGGGTTGACATCAAAACCAGGTGAGCGATTTAGGCTCCTGGGAGCCTCTTGTATAATAGCTCATTGGATGATTACTTGACATATTTATCTCAATAGACTATTGGAAGACCACATATGCCACCTTATTGGAGTTTGGGATTCCAGTTGTGTCGCTATGGTTACAACAACATCACTAACTTAAAGGCAGCTGTGGATAGAACATTAGAAGCTAAAATTCCATTGGTAGGTTTTATAAAGTTTATATATTGTAATATGACAACAATTTTTGTCTTGCCTGCGACTTCAGTTGCTGAAGGCTAGACATAGGTATTACTTTCCGCCGGCGGCGGCAACGGCATAAACTTTTTTGTAAGATTTTTGTGGAAAATAATTACAAGAAAACTATAATAGCTAGGCATCTGATATTTGGTTTATGGACAGTTGGGGTTATGGTCTACGCAACTGGCACCATGCCATTTGACCATGACCCCAATTTTATGGTTCAGCAACTCTGTGAACTTAGATGTTTTTTCGGGACAAAAAAAAAACCTTTGTAAGACTTTTGTGGAAAATGAATTACAAGAAAAATATAATAGCTAGGCATCTGATATTTGGTATACAGACAGTTGGGATTATGGTCTATGCAACTGGCACCATGCCATTTGACTTACCCCAATTTCATGATTCAGCGACTCTGTGAACTTAGATGTTTTTTTTTTCAGGCCAAGAAACCCCTTTGTAAGACTTTTGTGGAAAATGAATTACAAGAAAAGTATAATAGCTAGGCATACAATATTTGGTATACAGACAATTGGGGTTATGATCAATGCAACTGGCACCAAGCTGTTTGACCCTGACCCTAATTTCATGGTTCAGTGACTCTGTGGACTTGGATGATTTTTAGGCCCAAAAACCTCTTTGTAAGACTTTTGTGGAAAATGTATAATAGCTAGACATCTGATATATGGTATACAAACACCTGGAGTTATGGTCTATGCAACTGAGACCATGTCCTGTGACCTTGGCATAATTTTCATGGTTCAGTGACTCTGTGGACTGAGATAATTTTTGGGACAATTACAACTTATGTGAAAAGTAAATTAAGTTGTAAGTATAATAGAGTAAGTTGTAAGATAATAGGCATCTGATATTTGGTATACAGACATTTATAGTTTCTGTCTACACACCTGACACCATGTTGTGTGACCCTGACCCCATTTTTATGGTTCAATGACTTTGTGAATATAGATCCTTTTTGGGTGGAAAATGAGTTAAGTGAAAAGTATGATAATATAGCTTAGTGAGGCATCTGATATTTGGGGATTATGGTATACACAACTGACGTCACCATGTAATGTGACCTTGACCCCACTTTCATGGTTGAATGACTTGGTGAATGTTGGTCTTTTTTAATTGTTACTCAATAACTCTGGTACATGTATCTAGAACACACTTCATACATTTTTGTGATGGTTAAATGGAATTCTGTCATCTGTCACATGACCTTGACCTTAACTTTTCTGAAAGCCCAGCTAGACCTTCAATGAGTTCCGTGATAGTGCCGACAGGCGAGACATACTTTAGTGTCAACTCTTGTTTATCTTTAAGAACACTACATAGAGTTTCATTCAGAAAGATGTTCCATGCTACTTAGTTTTTGTACAAACTTATGTATTTTTGTCTTTGCACTTTTGACCTTAGGATGAATAATGAAATGTGGAATTAGTGTAATACAAAGCCTTGAAATAAACAAAATACAATTTATGTTGTGAGCATTGATTAAACATGTATTATATTTGTTAGAATATTATTTACATTACCATAGCTACATTATACAGTGGCGTAGCTTCCATTGAGGCAATGAGGCAGTTGCCTCACTTTTTTTTCGTCAAAAAAAAAAAAATGGCCGTAAAAAAAAAAAAAAAAAACCTGGACTGAAAAAAGGAAAAGACAGATACAGTAAAGCTTTTTGTGTTAGGGGTCATTAAAGTCGAAGCGAATTGTGTTTATCATTCAGTATTATCATTCTCATTTGTACATTTCTATAATCTCCCTTCTTATACATGTTATATAAAGTTCGTTTTATTATTTCGAATTTCATGTGCACTTGCTTTCAAAGCTTCCAAGAATAAAAAAAAAAACATCATGTCAATCAAAATTGAAGAATTCAAGTTTATTTAAAAAATGTAACATCTAAAACACACATGTGTCAGTTCTGCTTCCCATCTACTACGATCCACCAACCATCTAAATAGTATATGGCAGTTATTGTTTCATCGTTTTCACGTAAAACATGCTGCTGCAATTTTTTGGGCGCATTTTAGTACCAAAAGAGGGACAATTTTAGCTAATCGAAATTTAAATATACATTTCATTAAAGAAATCGTAGCCTAAGGATGTAAGCATGTTGAGCTAGGAACCAAAGGTCCAATCACCAGCACTTTCGGTTGGTTCCTTTTTTTCTTTGATTTGTCAGTAACAAGTTTCACTATGATACTTTTCTTGCTTTTAAATAACTTTATATTTCATGAAGAGAACCTTCGGTCGACCCATCTGCAGATAAATATATAGTTGGGTAGTGATTGAAATTGCTTATACAAAGCTGTATCTAAATGAGAAAATTTGTTTATTAACACATTATAACCAGAAACATTTTCAGACATCTAAATCTATGCGATCTCGGCATTTACAAGAAACAACAAATAGTAAAACAAAGTACTGCTCTATCGTACCCGTCCCGTGCGGGGTCTGGATGGCGAATAGGCCCGCAACAGAGTCTAGCTTGTTATAATAGGTGACTAAGGGTCTTGGAATTTTGACATCGTGTTAGTGCTCAGCATATAGAGCGACCAAGTGTGTACCCTAGGCGGCTGAAAAAGAAGGCCCTTGTCCGCGGGGGCTGTCAGGTGGGCCAACATGTGCAGAGAGTGCCATGCACGATTCATTAACGTAATGATCTCTTGGACCGTCAAGTAGTACACCACATAGGCTAAATTTTCCGCCCCTACCCATCTCTCCCTTTTTCTGTGAACTTCGAAATTTACTGTTTCTGTGTTTCCCATTACACTCCATATTTCTCATTATCATTTCATGTTCATTTTATCACTCTCTTCATTTTCATCGCCCTTTATAGTGTTGCTAGGCTGTAAAACAACAACTCACTTGCTCACTCGCGCTACCATACCTAGCAAGAGCATGCATGCTTTATCACGAAACGCAGTTTATAAACTAGTCGACACAATACGAATGTCAAAGTTGTGGGCATCGGATTAAAAAAGCAACTTAAGTAATGGCATTCAATTTACGAATTGTCAAAAACTCAGGGATATAGCCAAAATATGCTCAACTGCTATCATAATTTTAAATGTCTTAGATCAACTTATGCCCTGACTGGGATAGGTTAAACAATTTCGAAATTCAATGTAGATAATATAATGAATGTTTTCTTTAGACACTTGTTCAGTTATAAAAAAACCAATTTTTGTCAATACAGAAAATCATGTTGTGGTTTTGTTTCTTTTTAGGATATACAATATGCAGATATAGACCACATGGATGAGAGAAAGGATTTTACTGTAGACAATACAGCTTTTCCAGGGTTAAATGACTACTTCAAGTCCCTCCAGGGGGGTGGCATGAAAACCATTATTATTTTGGTAGGTGCATGGTTTATGTTATCCTGTAAGAATAGGAGTTAAAATTGAGAAAGTATAGCATTTACATCTGGTAATAAATTCTGTTAAATTATAAATGTAGAATTAAAATGAAAAAAAATGCAGATGGTATTTTCAGTTAACAATAGTCTTCTATATGTCTTACCATTACAAAAATGCTCTGTTTTGCATAAAATTATTTGGGCCCCACATCGAAGATGCTGACGCTTTATAGTTTTCACTTTTTCTGTCTGTCTGTCTGTCCATTCATCAACAATTCTTGTGAACACTAAAACTCTAAAACTATTGACAATATAATACAGTTGTAAATCTTTGTATAGTTGCTATGTAGCATGTCATAAAGTACATATTAAAATTTCCTACAAATTACTGAAGTTTTTTTTGAGGGGGGGGGCTTAAAAAATTTATAGAAAATACAGATTACCGGTATGAAAATTTGACCTTGTGAACACAAAACTCAAAAACTATTGACAGTACAATTCTGATATATTGCATAGTTGCTATTCAGTATGTCATAATGTGCTATTTAAATTTCATGGGAATCAGTTGCATGATTTTGAAAACTCAAACAGGGCCTTTCTGTCTTTTAATTTATATCTCTGTTTCCATTGTGATATTGAACTTAATAAGGTAAGACATTTTGGTAAGGTGAAATCTGGGAAACCAAAACCTTTTTTTAGGTTTGTAAAAAAAAAAATTGTACATATAAAAACTGATTTAAATAATTATAAACAAGAATATGTCCTAATGACATAATGCCCCATCTCACAATTGGGACGGATGAATGGACAGGCAGACAAACAGACCGGAAAACTATATGCCCCTCTTTGACTATGCTTTGGAGATAATGAATAAAAAGACGTTCTAGGTTTACAATCTATATTGTATCTAAACGTTCCATACAAGTGTTGTCGCTTCCGGTGGCGATGTTATTATTGTTATGTTACAAAATACATGAAAAACAGGAAAGACGTTACATTATTTGATAGGGAAAATAAAAGATAATTGAAATAAGAAATAAAGAAAACTATTCACAACACCCTACTTTCATAGATGGAGCATAAAAATATTAATTGAGGTTTTTTCTGTAAGATGAGCCAGTGTATTTATAATGTAAAAATCCCATTTTCATTTCAGGACCCAGCTTTGATTAGTAATGAGACACAATATGATCCTTATGATAAAATGAATGCAGCTGATGCTAACATCAAGTGGCCAGCTAACTACCCTATACCAGCAGATAGTTCTAATGAGAAAGGGGCATTACTTGGATATGTAAGTGCTCTACAGAATAAATGAATTGAACAATACCTAAAAAAAATTTCAAGTTAAAAAAAGGATTTCTTTCAACAGGAAGAGTGACAGACCTGAAACCAAATCCCACCTTATATTGGCCCCAACCTGATGCTGTATACAAAATATCAAGTAGCTGTGATTAGTAGTTGCTGAGAAAACTGTTACAACTTTTTTTTCAAACCACCCACCATTCACCGTTTTATAACCCAGATTTTTCACTGTGAAATCCGGCCAAAAAGATCATTAGCAGAAACTATTATGTACAAGCATAAGATATAAAGATTCTGAAACAGAATAAACTGTTTATACAACACATGTAGCTTAAAGTAAAATAATGCAAATAATTCAGAAAACTCTTTGGTTATTTGCTTTGAATAAGAATACTAGCTGTTAAATTTTACATAATTTATATACCTTTGTAAAGAACATTACTTATACAATGTACATGTGCAATTTAAATAATTTATACCAGATCTCAACCAGATTAACTATATTGTAGGTCTGGCCAAAAGGGAAGGTGGTATTTCCTGACTTTTTAAAAAATGCTACAAAAACAGTTTGGTCTGAGTTGATAAAAAAGCACCATAATACTACTCTGACATTTGATGGACTATGGATTGATATGAATGAGCCTGCTAGCTTTGATACAAACAAGGATAGAATTTGGAACTGGCCTGTCAAAGACACACCCTATTGGAGTCTCAAATGTAACAAAGGGGACAAATATGAGGACCCTCCTTATAGAACGATGGCTGCATATCTATATGATGACAGGAAATCTAACTTCCTCAATCGTATCTCAGACAAAACCATATGTATGGTGGCCACACAGGGAGAAAATGCTAAGTACAGACACTATGATGTTCATAATCTATATGGTTGGAGTCAGTCTGAACCCACATTAGATGCTCTACAAGGGGCTACAGGCAAACAGGGTGTGGTCATATCTCGTTCAACGTTCCCAGGCAGTGGGCAATATGCAGGACATTGGCTGGGTGATAATTCTGCCACATGGCAAGACTTAAAACTGTCTATAATTGGTCTCTTAGAATTTAACATGTTTGGAATTCCATACATTGGTGCTGATATCTGTGGATTCTTTGGTGATTCAAGCCCAGAACTTTGCAAAAGATGGATGCAGCTTGGAGCATTTTATACCTTTAGTAGAAATCATAATGGGTTTGGTCAAATAGAACAAGATCCAGCAGCACTTGGTCCTGAAGTTGCAGAAGCATCAAGAAAGGCTCTGGAAACTAGATATTGGCTTTTACCATATTTATATACTCTGTTCTTTGCTGCTCATACCAAATTCTTCAACTATGGGACAACTGTTATAAGACCATTACACCATGAGTTTAGTGATGATCAAGAAACTATTAATATTGATGAACAATTTATGTGGGGACCAGCCATATTAATTTCACCAATCCTACATGAAGCGCAGACAACTCTTAAATATTATCTGCCACGTCAGACATGGTATGACTGGTATACTGGGATTGAAGTTAACAAAACTAATGATAATTACTACGAAATGGACATAAAACCTGATACACCAATACCTCTCCATATCAGAGGGGGATTTGTCATACCCATCCAACAACCTGCAAATAACACTCACTTCAGTCGTAAAAACCCCATAACACTTCGAGTTGCACTGCAGAAGGACCAGTCATTTATTAACTATGCATCAGGTATTATATATTGGGATGATGGAGAAGGAAAAGATAATATTGAAAATGGGAAATACATGCATGGTGTTATTGCATGCAGAGCCAACAGTCTAAACATGGATGTTTACACAAATACAACTACCGGAACTCATGGAGTCATCATTGATACCATTGAAATCCTTGGTATTGCAGATGATTGGGACAAACTTTATTTCTACCTGAATGGTACTGAACATTCTCAGGGTTATATCAACTATACCAAGCAATACCATATGGCTACAATACGAAATCTCAACTTACCTTTACATAATGGTTTCTATGTAACCTGGACAAATAAAAAGCAGCCATCAGATGATGTGGCACTAAGAGTAGATTGCTATCCTGATATGGATGATAAATCTTTACCTATCGTTTCTAACGAAAATAAATGTAAGTCCCGAGGATGTATTTGGGGTCCAGATTTAGACACTCCTTCAGCACCATATTGTTATATAAATACATCAAACTATGGTTACACAAAAACTGGGTCCAACAAATCTGGACAGAAAGAAACAGTTGATCTGCAATGGAAAAATCAGTCCCAAATGTTCCAAGGTGACATTGATAACATTCAAATGGTGATCACCAAACATAATGCTAAGGTCTTACAGGTCAAGTTTACTGATCCAGCTAAAGATAGATATGAGGTTCCTGTGAACTTTGATCCAATTCCCCAAATAGAAAGGGAAGGTACTGAAGAATATGATGTTACTCATAGTAATGATGGAAATGGAATCTTTTCTATAAAGGTGACAAGAATCAGTACAGGGACAGTTATCTGGGATACTTCAGTAGGGGGATTGACATATGCTGACCAGTTTTTACAATTTGTAACCAAGCTTCCATCTAAAAATGTTTATGGCTTTGGAGAGAACAGACATAAGAGTTTTAGACATAATTTTGACTATGAAAGATGGCCAATGTTTTCAAGAGATAATGGGGTGAATTGGGGTGATGATGCTAACCTCTATGGTGTACATCCATTTTACATGTGTGTTGAGGAAGATGGTAGTTCACATGGAGTTTTACTATTAAACAGCAATGCAATGGAGATTGCTCTTTCCCCCTATCCCACCTTGACATATAGGACAATTGGAGGAGTTTTAGATTTTTACCTTTTCTTTGGTCCCACTCCAGAAGATGTGATTCGGCAATATACAATGTTGATAGGAAAACCATACATGCCTCCATATTGGGCATTAGGATTCCAACTTTGTAAATATGGTTACAATAGTCTTGATACATTAAAAGAGGCTGCTGAAAGAACAATAGCAGCTGGGATTCCATTCGATGTGCAATACGCTGATATTGACCATATGGATGAGAGAAAAGACTTTACCATTGACAGTGCCAACTTTGCTGAACTTCCTGACTATGTCCAGGAACTACAAAGCAAAGGAATGCATTTCATCATAATATTAGATCCAGCTCTGATATCAAATAATACTGGATATGAACCATATGAAAAAGGATTGAAAGAAGATGTATTTATTAAATGGCCTGATAACACACATGATGATTATAGTGAATATAATAACACAAACATGTTGGGATATGTTTGGCCCAAAGGAAAGGTTGTCTTTCCAGACTTTCTTAACAACAGGACACATTCTTACTGGAAGGATCTTATTGTAACACATCATAAAACTATTCCATTTGATGGTCTATGGATTGATATGAATGAACCAGCAAATTTTGGTACAAATGAAGAGAGAGCATTCAATTGGCCAGTCAACACTACACCATACTGGACTCTAAAATGTCCCCAGTCACCATTAGACAACCCACCGTACAAGCCTAGAGCTATATATGGCACTATGTTATCTGATAAAACTTTATGTATGGTAGCTTTACAGAACGATGGCATGTACCAACATTATAATGTACACAGTCTATATGGGTGGAGCCAGACAAAACCAACCTTAGATGGTCTTAGACAGGCAGTAGGCCATAATAAAAGAGGGATGGTCATCAGCCGATCAACCTACCCGTCAAGTGGACGATATGCTGGTCATTGGTTAGGGGATAACAACAGTCAATGGCCAGATCTTCATTTTTCAATAATTGGCATAATGGAGTTTAATCTTTTTGGAATTCCATATATTGGAGCAGATATTTGTGGTTTCTTTGATGAGTCTAATGCAGAGCTCTGCCAAAGATGGATGCAACTTGGAGCTTTTTATACCTTCTCTAGAAATCACAACACTATAGGGATGAAACCTCAGGACCCTGCATATTTCGGCCCAGAAGTGGCTGAATCTTCTAAACATGTTATGGAAATTAGATATTACTTGCTACCATATTTGTACAACTTGTTTCATCTCACTCACAAACATGGTGGGACAGTTATTAGATCACTGGTTCACAATTTTCCTTCAGACCCGAAAACTTGGGATATAGATACTCAGTTTATGTGGGGAAAAGAACTCATGTTTGCTCCAGTTCTTCACAAAGGCAAAACTAATATTGAGGTATACTTCCCAGACAGTCGGTGGTTTGACTATTACAATGGCATGGAAATTCTGCCAGTCAGTCAAAAGCATTTAGTAGCAGCACCAAGGGACATAATTCCTATATTTATCAGAGGTGGTTCAGTTATTCACACTCAACACCCTGCTAACACAACTGTTTTCAGTAGAAAACAAGGAATGGGTTTACTTGTAGCCCTAGATCAAAATGGATCTGCAGCAGGGCAACTGTACTGGGATGATGGGGAGACCATTGATACTTTTGAAAATGATGAATATTTTGAAGCCAAGGTTCAAGTCTCCAATGGTCAGCTTGATTTCATAATTACCCACAATACAACTAGTGCTATCAATGGATTAGTGTTTGATCATATTACTATGTATGGCTTAGATAAAAGACCTTTAACTTTGACAATAAATAACAATGGTGACTCTAACATTGAGCAATCATACAGAAGTAAATATAAACTGTTCCATATATCCAAGCTTCAACTATCCATTGGATCAAATTTTACTATAAAATGGACATAATTTTAAGGTTTCAATCAATTCAAATTTCATCAATTAGCATTTCTGCAGAAAAAAAAGAATAGTATGCAAGATCAGTTTAATCATTATCAATATTCATTCACTTACCCTCTTCACATGCTTGACCTTTATGGGTTAATTACCTGTACCTATAATATGATATAATTAAGTGTTGACAGATGATATCAGCTATTTTTCTGTTGAGAATTTTTTTTACATGTTATTTCTATTGGATTGTTATTGTTGTTGACAGATTGAGGTTTATGTTTACTACTTCAATGGAGTTGGAGGGGGGTTCTAACAATCTGACATAAAAAAAAAATTCAAATTTTCATAGGAAAAAGACATTGGTATTAGCATTGTAAATATACAATAAAAACAGTATGTCATGGTGCTTATTTCTGAAATAATTAGGTTTTTTGAAATCTTTAAGAAATTTGTATAGCTTGCATAAGAAAAATCCTCAAACATTGTCAAAATGAATATATATTTTTAAATCTGACATTTAATTTTGTACAAATTTGTGTCAAATAACAAAAATAGGATATATTTTTTATTTCTGTTATACAAGCGTGAGGTCATGGTACTACTTTTCGAGATATTTAAGGAAAACATAAATTTTCTTTAATTTTTTTTTTTAGAAATTAGTCACACACATTATTTTTGCTAATTATCTCCCCTTCAAATGAGATTTAAAGAAAATGCTTAATGAGTTTCAAAGTGTTTAGCTTGTAATTTCTTTTCATTAGAATGAAATAAAGATTTTTTTTATATAATTTATGCTAACAAGTCTTCAACTGAAATGTAGGTTAAAATTTTGCAAGATGATTGAAAAAGATGCTCTGTTTTTCTTGACAGAATTAAACGGCTACTGTTTAACCTTTTACTTCAATTATTTTTATGAAAAACAGAAAAACAGAAATATTTATTGAAAGAAAGCTCATAAATGAACATGTATATAAAAGTTACAAAGATATAGGGACAACAATATAAGAAACAATACAATAATAAAATATTAATCCATAAGATTAAGTTTGAGTTCCAAGGGGGACAACTCCAGTATAGTATGCCCAATAAAAATGATAAAATATGACTAGAAATACAAACAGTTACATAGCAGCATAACAGTCGTGACAGTAAAGTACATTTGTACACAAAAATAAAGCAATTTGTTAGTTTGTATTTCTCAGTAAAGAGCAATTGTTTATAAATTTTGCAACATTTTTACAAACTAAAGAATCTTCATTGCTAAGTAGCCATAAGAATTTTGATTCTGTGCTTGAAAGGACTGGGACATTATTATTAAAACATTTATCTAGAAGTTCTTTTCTACTATCGTTAAATTTTGGACAATCAAGGAGAAAGTGTTTTTCATCCTCAATAAGGTTCAAATTACAGTTTTTGCAAATTCTATTTTCTACCTCAGTTTTTGGTGTAGTATATCTACCAGTTTCTATATGAAGTTTATGGCTACTAGTTCGAAATCTAGACAAACTTACTCTGTCCATAACAGATTTTACTAAAGAAAGGTATTTTTCAAAACCAAAGGCTCTTTTAAATATTTTGTAAGACCTTAATTTATCACTTTTATCTAAGTTTTGAAGCCAATTAATATGGTACATAGTTTGCAATTTCCTTTTAATATCTGACAACATTTTGCCCTTGATTGCTCTTTCAGTATTAAAAACATATTAATAACCAAGTTTCTCTAAAATGAGTTTTACACAACCAAGCCAGCATTGTTGGCTATTTTTTACCATAGAAATATTTTCATTTAAAGCTTCATTTAGTAACTTATCTTTAGGTTTGTCATCATAAAATCTAGACCAAAATTTAATCATTGACATCACAGTGTCTATATATAAAGGATAGTGACCTAATTCCCCATACAGGGCTAGTTTACAAGTCTTCCTATTAACATTTAGAACATATCTACACATAGCAAGGTTGACCTTTTCTATAGGGGAGGATTCATAGGTTTTCTCAAGTAAATTTTTCTCATTGCATTTGTTCGCTTTTTTAACATCAAAAATACCAATAACATCTGAGGCATAAAGAGCCACAGGTTTAACCATGTGGTTAAAAACATAAATAAAATTTTCAACAAAGCAAGGAAAGTTTTTGAATAAACTACTGAGCTTAAAAAATGCTTTTTGTGCTCTTTTTGTAAGATCCAAAAGGGCAGTCTTGAAACCCCCATTTAGGCTAAGTTGAACACCTAGGTATTTATAGTTACGAACAGATTCAATCTCTTTGACACGTCGCTGCAGACCTATATATAGGTATAGTCACGACGTTAAACTCCCCAGTCAATCAATCTCTTTGGAGCGCATAGTGAACCTATAAGACAAAAGCCGACCACATTTGTTGAAGACCATTGTCTTTATGTTTCAAATGTCATTTTTTTTGTCTAGTAATTCCTGTTGACAGATGGATGATTATGTTTGTTTACATGAGAGGGTTAAATGTGCTGCTGTTCCTGCGTACTGATTAAGTTTAGGCACAGGATACGGTTACGGCAAATTTGGGCAAAACCGTAACAATAAGAAAATCTTATTGTTACGGCAAAGACGAAAATCGGAAACGGATGACGGAACGGAGACCGAATCATTTACGACCGTAACAATAAGAACTTTCTTATTATTACGGCACTTATCTTTACGGCAAATCGATCTTGAATAAACAGTGGCATAACATTTTATTTTTAGCTCACCTGGACCGAAGGTCCATGTGAGCTATTACCATCACTTGGCGTCCGTCGTCGTCGTCTGTCGTCGTCGTCGTCGTCGTCGTCGTCTGTCGTCGTCTGTTAACAATTTTTCAAAAATCTTCTCCTCTGAAACTACCAAACAGAATTTAATGAAACTTGGTATGAATGATCCTTAGGGTGTCCTGCACCAAACTTGTGTTTTGATTTTTGATCCGTTAAAAAACATGGCCGCCGTTACTAAAAATAGACTAGGGGGGTCAGACTACTGTTTTTGGCTTATAAATCAAAAAGTATAAGAGATAGAGAAAATCTGAGGCCACGCTACTGATTCAGCATCAAAAGCTCTACAAAAGTCTCCATTTGGTCAAAGTTGTCAGATGACCCCTTATAGGGGTTACGGCCCCTTAAAGGTGAAAAATAGCATTTTTTCATGTTTTTGGCCTACAGAATGAAAACTATTGCAGATAGAGATTAGCTGTTGCTTGCTTAAATGTTCAGCTCATTTAACTCTACAAAAGTCTCCATAGGGTCGAAGTTGTCAGATGACCCCTTATAGGGGTTACGGCCCCTTAAAGGTGAAAAATAGCCATTTTTCATGTATTTGGCCTACAGAATGAAAACTATTGCACATAGAGATTAGCTGTTGCTTGCTTAAATGTTAAGCTCATTTAGCTCTACGAAAGTCTCCATAGGATCAAAGTTGTCAGATAACCCCTTTTAGGGGTTAGGGCCCCTGAAAAATGGCATTTTTTCATGTTTTTGGCCTACAGAATGAAAACTATTGCAGATAGAGATTAGCTGTTGCTTGCTTAAATGTTCAGCTCATTGAGCTCTACAAAATTCTCCATAGGGTCGAAGTTGTCAGATGACCCCTTATAGGGTTACGGCCCATGAAAAATAGCGATTTTTCATGTTTTTGTCCTACAGAATGAAAACTATTGCAGATAGAAATTAGCTGTTGCTTGCTTAAATGTTCAGCTCATTTAGCTCTACAAAATTCTCCATAGGGTCGAAGTTGTCAGATGACTCCTTATAGGGGTTACGGCCCATGAAAAATAGCGATTTTTCATGTTTTTGTCCTACAGAATGAAAACTATTGCAGATAGAGATTAGCTGTTGCTTGCTTAAATATTCAGCTCATTTAGCTATACAAAATTCTCCATAGGGTCGAAGTTGTCAGATGACCCCTTATAGGGGTTACGGCCCCTGAAAAATAGCCATTTTTCATGTTTTTGGCCTACAGAATGAAAACTATTGCAGATAGAGATTAGCTGTTGCTTGCTTAAATGTTCAGCTCATTTAGCTCTACAAAATTCTCCATAGGGTCGAAGTTGTCAGATGACCCCTTATAGGGGTTACGGCCCCTGAAAAAAGCGATTTTTCATGTTTTTGGCCTACAGAATGAAAACTATTGCAGATAGAGATTAGCTGTTGCTTGCTTAAATGTTCAGCTCATTTAGCTCTACAAAAGTCTCCATAGGGTTGAAGTTGTCAGATGACTCCTTATAGGGGTTATGGCCCCTTATAGGTGAAAAATGGTGTTTTTGGCCTATAGAATGAAAAACTATTGCAGGTAGAGAAAAGCTGTTGCTTGCTTAAATGTTCAGCTCATTTAGCTCTACAAAAGTACAGGGTCAACATCAAGACTAGGTGAGCGATTCAGGCTCCTGGGAGCCTCTTGTTTTATAATACAAGCGGGCAAAAATATAATCTAAATTTAAATTAAAGATCATGAAGATATTATGATAAATCATGGCACATGCGACACAACAAATAAATGGTTGTCTGTTTTTTTTTTTAATCCTGTACCATTCAAGGCACCTATCACAGATGATGGTAATGATACGTCAACTTCTGTTACTTTTGAGTATCCAAGCCCGGTATATGACAATAATCGTGATCCGGTTCGTCCATTATTCATATTTTTTTTTAAGTATTATATAATTCTTAAGAACATATAAAGGGATGTATACAGTTGGGGAGTTCTTTATTCGGGACGCTTCCTACAGCAAAAAGTTTTATTCAACAAATAATAAAGAGAATGTTTATCAAATATCATTGAACTGTCGATGGAATGAATCTGAGAAAATTATATCGAAATTAGTTTATAATTATCTCAGAATGAATGTATTCTTTATTATTGTTGTTTACTTATTACTATTTTACTTACTATTTTAAGCGGAAGAATTATCTCTTCTGCATAATATTTTCATAAATAAATTTGCCGTAACAATAGTTGCCATAATAATAAGAATAATTCTTAGTGTTACGGTCGTAAATGATTCGATATCCGTTCCGTCGTCCGTTCCCGGTTTTCGTCTTTGCCGTAACAATAAGAATTTCTTATTGTTACGGTTTTGCCGTAATCGTATCCTGTGCCTTAAGTTTATATGTTATCTCATGTTTTATATGTAAACTACTTCAAACAAGCTATTAATTTTATTCTATTAATGAAATCCAATGAAACTACATTACTAAGAGTCTAGCTTTTTTCTCACCTGTATAGCGACCGAGACATAGGTGCTGCTTTACCAACATTTGCTTTCAAGTTTCATGATTACAAAGTACGAGGCCTAGGCTTTCAATATCTGGTATATATCTGCTCTTCTATATTGATATGCAAGATACAGACAACGTGCAACTGGTTAAGCATTGTGTAAATGGTTTAGACTCAGAATCAATAAATATTGCATGTGGTGTCCCCCAAGGTAGTATACTAGGCCTTTATTATACCCCTGCTTCGAAAAACTAGAAGGATCGTTGTCCGTTCGCTCGTTCGTCCGTTTGTTCATCCATCCGCCCGTAACAATTTCCGTCACAGTTTTCTCAGCAAGGTCTGATATTTTGAATATAGCTTTATTCTATAGTATAATATGGTTTATACCGATTTCATGCCCATATGTCATCTACTTCCTGTTTATCTAATGATTATGTTTTTACATATAATGGACATAAATGAAAACAAGAATATGTCCAAAAGACGTAATGCCCCATTTCGCAACATTTATTTTTTTCCACAATCACTAAAGCATCAACATGGTTGCTATTTAAGCACTTGCCAGTCAGAAGGAATGGACTTTAACTTAACCATTCTTCTATAAGTGGTCATGCATGCGGAAAATATAGGTCACTGCCAGAATCCGAAGCATGCATTGTGCTTATTATCACTAGGTGCACCTCTCATAACAATAGAGTAGATGTGGCACATGTCAGTAAGTGGGAATGGACTTTAACCAGTCTTCTTTAATAGGCAATCCATGTGGAAAATATAGGTCACATCCAGCATCCGAAGCATGCATTGTGCTAAGCATCACTAGGTGCAACTACCATACCTATTTGGCTGGTATGGTACTTGTCAGTTAGGAGGAATGGACTTGAACCATTCTTCTATAAGTGGTCATGCATGCGGAAAATATAGGTCATTGCCAGCATCCGAAGCATGCACTGTGCTAAGCATCACTAGGTGCACCTACCATACCAATTTGGTTACTATGACATTTGTCAGTAAGAAGGAATGTACTTTAACCATTCTTCTATAAGTGGTCATTCATGTGGAAAATATAGGTCACATCCAGCATCCGAAGCATGCATTGTGCTTAGCATCACTAGGTGCACATACCATACCAATATGGTTGATGTAGCACTTGTCAGTTAGAGGGAATAAACTTTAACCATTTTTCTGTACATGATCATTCATGCAGAAAATATAGGTCACATCCAGCATCCGAAGCATGCAATGTTCTTATCATCACTAGATGCACCTACCATACCAATATGATTGATGTGGCATTTGTCAGTAAGTGCAAATTTGGAAATATGGGATTTGGGACGGACATCCGAACGGACGGACGAAGAGACCCGAACACTATATGCCCCTCTACTTTCGTAGATGGGGCATAAAAATCCGCCAATAACAGTTTTCTTAGCTACTACATGAGGTAGAAGTCTGATATTTTGTTTATAGCTTTATTTCATAGTACCATATGGTGTATACCGATTGCATGCTTCTTGGTTATCTACTTCCCGTTTACCGTATACTTACTTAAAAGTTTTTGGTTTTACACATAATGGATGTAAATGAAAAAAATCTGTCACAATTTTCTGAGCAAGTAAATGAGGTAGAGGTCTGATATTTTGTAAATAGATTTATTCGCTGGTACTATATGGTGTACACCAATTTCATTCTTCTCGGTGAACTACATCCTGTTTACCGAATACCGCTAAGGTTTTTATGATAGCTTGAAAGCAGGTGTATCACTAGTAAGCATGAGCTTACAGATTTACTTGTTATTATTATGTTACATGAATGACATTTCCTTCAGTGTTCGTTCAGATTACAAACTATTACTCTATGACTTTGACACTACTATAATCTCGCTCAACAACCCTGATGAAATTTCCCTCGAGCTGTACGTGGAAAGAACTCAAATATGTAACATTGTCATGTGCAGGATAATGTTATTATGTCGCCTGCAACGTGTTAAAATCGACATATAGGAGTCTTTTTGACACTATTTCTCGTCTTGCATCGTCCTGAGTCCAGCTAGTTTCCTGTGCCGTCACAAAAATTTTCGTCGCAGTATTACGGGCAACTACATGTCACAGCCTCTTGATATTTGATATATAGCTTCCTCCTATAGTACTATATGGTGTGTAGCGATTTTCTTCCCGTAACTCATCTGCTTCCTGTTTATCGAAATATTTGCAGGCGACATTCGTCTTCCATGGATGTGGTTTCTTGATCCCAGTGACAACGTAGATATCCCTAGATAATTACATGCTGATATGGCATCATGATTGTCATTTGCAAGGAACCGTTGATATGTCTTTAAGCAGATTTTTTTCGGAAATGAAAGCAAAATATCCGAAAAACAATGTATGCTTATAAATTCCTCTTATGCTAAAAACACTGTTATGGGTTGTTGTAAAGGTAGTTTACATAATTGTGCAAAAATAGTTATCGTATCTCTCTTTCAATTCTCTGGGTTGTTATAATCAAACATCTCCTCTTCAAAAATTGCCCAAATGTTTACCTACTTTATACCCATGTGTTCAATGGTTCTTCAATGCATAATAAATCAGAATATGAAGGTCACCTGAGTGAGCATGTGCAACTGCGTATTGCTACAACATGATGTTGGAGTCTGAATTATTTTTAGTTTTGTGCGTTGCTTCTCTTTTGACTTTTTAGCTCACCTGGCCAAAGGCCAGGTGAGCTATTGCCATCACTTGGCGTCCGTCGTCGTCGTCCGTCGTCGTCGTCCGTCGTCGTTAACTTTTCTTCAAACTTCTTCTCCTCTGAAACGGCTGCACAGATTCAAACCAAATTTGGTCTGGTGGTACCTTAGAGTATCCCCCACAGAACTGATGTGGGGATTTTCGATTCGTCGAAAAACATGGCCGCCATGGCTAAAAATAGAACATAGGGGTAAAATGCAGTTTTTTGCAAATAACTCAAAAAACGGCTACAGATATCAAAATTCTGGCATAGGGTAAAAGTGATCAGCACCTCAAGATCTACCTACCCTGAAATTTTGAAGAAAATCCAACAACCCATGTAGGAGTTATTGCCCTTTTTGTGGAATTTTTGCAAATTTTACACCTGTTTAGCTCAATATCTTGAAAATTATACTAGATATTTGAGAAATTTAAATTGCATATTGTTGAGCACATCAAGATCTACAAAATATGTAATAGGGTCAACGTTGTAGGACCTTTCCTTTTAGGAGTTATTGCCCTTAGAACGTATAGTTGTTTATTAGCATAAAGTGTATAGAACTGATGTGGGGATTTTTGATTGGTCGTAAAACATGGCCGGTGTGGCTAAAAATAGAACATAGGGGTGAAATGCAGTTTTTTTGCAAATAACTCTAAAACGGTGACAGATTTCAAAATTTTGATTGGGAACAAAAGTAATCAGCACCTCAAGATCTACCAGCTCTGAAGTTTTGAAGAAAATCCAACGACCCATGTTGGAGTTATTGCCCTTTTTGTGGATTTTTTGCAAAATTTGCAACTGTTTAGCTCAATATCTTGAAAACAATACAAGATATTTGAGAAATTTAAATTGCATATTGTTAAGCGCATCAAGATCTACAAAATACGTAATAGGGTCAATGTTGTAGGACCTTTCCTTGAGGAGTTATTGCCCTTAGAACGTCAAATTGAGCATTTAAAAAGCATTTCCTCATTATATTGAAAACGTTAACTCCTCTGACACTTTAAGTCCAATTGGAACCAAACTTGGTATTATTGTTTTTTAGCAATAGGTGTATAGAACTGATGTGGGGATTTTTGATTGCTTGTAAAACTGGGCCGCTGTGGCTAAAAATAGAACATTAGGTTAAACTGCATTTTTTCAAAAATAACTCAAAAAGGGTGCCAGATTTGTAGATTTTGATTGAGAACAAAAGTGATCAGCACCTTAAGATCCACCATATTGTCAGATGACCCCCTTATTTATCTTATAACCCTTTCAACGTCAAAAAGATTTTGCCTAATAACCTTTACTTCAGGCACATATGTCAGGTGAGCGATTCAGGCTCCTGGGAGCCTCTTGTTATTGTTATACCCCCACTCGTAAGAGAGGGGGCTATATTGTAATCACCTTGTCCGTCCGTCTGTCTGTCTGTCCGTCCGGTTCAATTTCTCTGCTTCTACTGGATGGATTGGTTTCAAAGGAGAAGGCGCGGTAAGGGTCAATTTTGGCCTGCAATTTTCCGAATTTAGACAGAAATGTATTTTTAAGAGTGTTAATTTACAGGAGAATAATGAAGAATACTATATCTAGATTATTTTTTGCCAAATTCTGCATACAGGTCTGGAGATTCTACCATTAAATGTGCCGAATTTGAGCAAATCTTCGTTTTTAATATATTTCTGTTAAATTTTCGGAAGTTTTTGCTAAAAACAAACGTGGGCGCATGTATGTTCAACAAAGATCTTTATATATATGTTGTAACTAACTGTTTTACACAAAATATATGAAGATGAACAATGAACACGCATGCGCCTACTGTTAAAAACGTTAAAAACTTGCCAAAATATGAAGTATTAAGTACTTATTTACAAGTTTCATTTGTTTTATCCGATTTTGCGTAGATTTTGTGATCACAGATGTTTACTATTATGCGAAAAAGAAATTGAACGAACAAAAATATATATTGAAGAATGTGAAATACATCTCGAAACGACGTACTTTTAGCATACCTCGAAATTTGAGGCCAATATGCCACCTTATCGGACCAACTCCTTTGGTACACAGCTTCAGCATGATGAGTTACACCTTGCCTCCCCTTTCCAGGTCAGTCCATCATCTACTTCCTGTTTTCCGAGCCGACTTAAGACTTTTTTAGGGTAAAAAAATTGAAATGTGAAATTTTTCGTAACAGATTTCTCGGGTTCTACTGGATGGATTGGTTTCAAATTCTGTACACAGCTTCAGCATGATGAGTTGTATCGTGCCTCCCCTTTCTAGGTCAGTCGATCATCTACTTACTGTTTTCTGAATGGTCGAGTGGGGGTATGCTTAGCACGACTTAGTGCAACCCCTTGTTGCATGTTACTTTATCTTGTCATGTCCTTTTTAGCTCACCTGGATCAAAGGTCCATGTGAGCTATTGCCATCACTTCGCGTCCGTCGTCGTCGTCTGTCGTCGTCGTCGTCGTCTGTTAACATTTTTTCAAAAATCTTCTCCTCTGAAACTACTGAACAGAATTCAGCGAAACTTGGTATGATTGATCCTTAGGGTGTCCTGCACTAATGTTGTGTTTTGATTCATCAAAAGATATGGCCGCCGTTACTAAAAGTAGACCAGGGGGTCAGACTACTGTTTTTGGCTTGTTATTCAAAAAGTATAAGAGATAGATGAAATCTGATGCCACCCTACTGCTTCATGATCAAAAGTTCTACTGAAGTCTTCATTTGGTCGAAATTGTCAGATGATCCCTTAAAGGGGTTACGGCCCCTTAAAGGTGAATAATAGCATTTTTTCATGTTTTTGGCTTATAGAATGAAAATTAATGCAAATAGAGAAAAACTGTTGCTTGCTTAAATGTTCAGCTCATTTAGCTCTACAAAAGTGTCCATAGGGTCCAAGTTGTCAGATGACCCCTAATAGGGGTTACAGCCCCTTAAAGGCAAAAATAAGGTTATTGGTCGTATGTCTAATGTCTATAGAATAAAAACTATAGCGGATATAGAAAAGCTGTTGCTTGCTTAAATGTTCAGCTCATTTAGCTCTACAAAAGTCTCCATAGGGTCAAAGTTGTCAGATGACCCCTTATAGGGATTACAGCCCCCTAACGGCGAAAAAAAGTGTTTTTGCCCCTAACGGCGAAAAAAAGTGTTTTTGGTCTATAGAATGACAATTATTGCAGATATAGAAAAGCTGTTGCTTGCTTAAATGTTCAGCTCATTTAGCTCTACAAAAGTCTCCAGAGGGTCGAAGTTGTCAGATGACCCCTTATAGGGATTTACAGCCCCTTAAAGGCAAAAAAAAGTGTTTTTGGCCTATAGAATGAAAACTATTGCAGTTAAAGAAAAGCTGTTGCTTGATTAAATGTTCAGCTTATTCAGCTCTACAGAGTTCTTCATAGGGTTGACATCAAGACCAGGTGAGCGATTCGGGCTCCTGGGAGCCTCTTGTTTGTCTCGCCTGCGAAGCAGAGCGGGACATCGGTGTTACTTTACCGGCGGCGGCGGCGTTAACTTTTTGAAAAAGTTTTATGAGCACCTCCATATCTCAACAATTATAGGTCTTGGGTTGATGAAACTTGGTATGCATATGCCCCAGTAGTAGCTTAACACAGTTGAATTCCCATCTTTTGACCTTGATCTTGCTTTTCCGGTTGAGTGACTTCGACAATTTTCAATACATATAAGAGCAATGGAAAAGTTTTGCAAGCACCTCCATTTCTCAAGAACTATAGGTCCTAGGTTGATGAAACTTGGAATGCATATGCCCCAGTAAAAGCTTAGCACAGTTGCATCCCCATCTTTTGACCTTGACCTTGATTTTCTGGTTAAGTTACTTTGACAATTTTCAATACATATGATAGAAATGGAAAAGTTTTGTGAGCACCTCCATATCTCAAGAACTATAAGTCCTAGGTTTTATGAAACTTCGTATGCATATGCCCCAGTAATAGCTTAGCACAGTTACATCCCCATCTTTTGACCTTGACCTTGATTTTCTGGTTGAGGGACTTTGAAAATTTTCAATACATATGCATGTAATACCAATGTTAAGGTTTTGCAAACACCTCCCTATCTCAAGTATCATTGGTCCTGATTGATGAAACTTGGTATGCATATGCCTTAGTAATAGCTTAGCACAGTTGCATTCCCATCTTTTGACCTTGACCTTGATTTTCTGGTTGAGTGACTTTGACAATTTTCAATACATATGCATGTAATACCAATGTTAAGGTTTTGCAAACACCTCCATATCTCAAGTATCATTGGTCCTGATTGATGAAACTTGGTATGCATATGCCTTAGTAATAGCTTAGCACAGTTGCATCCCCATCTTTTGACCTTGACCTTGATTTTCTGGTTGAGTGACTTTGATTATTTTTATTGCATATATTAGCAATGTTTAAGTTCTATAAACATCTTTTGATCTCAAAAACTGAAAATCCATGTAAATTCAAAATATAGTGGAATTAAGAAAGAATAATTGTTTCTGACTGTGCCGGTAGGCGAGACATACTTTAGTATTAACTGTTGTATTGGTCCGTTATTAACGATGTTGGATATACCAATACTAGTAAGTGTGGCGTAACGTACCAAAAGCCTAAAAATTTGGAACATAGCGTACCGCGTACCACACCTTGGCGACCGAATACCCTTTAAAAAGCATGGGATACCGCGTACCAAAAGGGCTGTCACACCCTCAAGTGTTTGGCTGTCAAATTGCTAGAAACTTAAATAAGTCGATCATATGATGTCATGTCCAAGTCTACACGAGGAGGGAAAACCCCAAGGAAAAAAACTCTGAAATCACTTGAAGTATGAAATATGAATCTGTCTTGTTATTCCATTTAATTTCTGGACCTTTCAGTAATTACATGTACTTTTTTTTATGATTCATAATAACTGTAAGCTAAGTGTTTTTTTAGCATATTGAAAACCAATAATCATTACAAAATTTACAATTTTATTTTGACAAAACATCTTATTAACAATCGTTTAAATTAACTAAGTTGTCTAGGTCATTGTGGTAGGACATCATCCCTCCCAAAAGACAATGCACGGATCAGTAAATAACATGCCGTAATATCAGAATTAACTATAAAAACTATAATGCAAAGTCATGCAAATGGTCAAAGGAGATCAAGCTATAATTCAAAACTTAAATTAATGGTTCCATACGGCCAACCTATGTAACAGAGGATTGGATTTGGCGACACATGTATGCAATGTGCGAAGTACTAAGAAAAGGCAGATTCCATAATTTATCAATAAAATGTCAGATTGACCTGTTTGAAAAATTAGTTAAACCTACATGTATTTTACTTTATGGGTGCGAAATAAATATAGATATACCAGAAAAAGTGTAGCGAAAAATCTACAGACTTGTTCTACGTCTAAAACCATCAACTCCTAATGACGTTGTCTACGGAGAAGTAGGGAAATGATTATTGACATTGAACATTTATACCCGAATGATATCATTCTGAACAAAGATTCTTTAAAGCAAGGAAAATAAAATTTCCGCCGTTATTTTAAGATACATGAAACACTTACACCATGAGTCAAATTTCTGATCTCGATGGACGAAAAAAAGATATATTCTTGACAACGGTGGACTGTCTTATCTTTGAATTCATCAAAATACTACGGAAGCCCGTCAGTGCCAGGTGGTGATTTATTTTTAAGTCGTTATAACGACTTAGCTAACTCGTTATAACGACTTAGCTAACTCGTTTTAACGACTCAGCTAACTCGATATAACGACTTAGCTCACTCGATATAACGACTTAGCTAACTCGTTATAACGACTTAGTAACTCGTTATAACGACATAGCTAACTCGTTATAACGACTTAGCTAACTTGTTATAACGACTTAGCTTACTCGTTATAACGACTTAACTCACTCGTTATAACGACTTAGTTACTCGTCAAAACTACTTAACTTACTCGTTATAACGACTTACTGGAACGAGGCTATAAGACGCCATATTTTAAATTCAGACCCACGAGGACATCTTTCAAAAGGCACGGAGTTCTATAAACAACCGGTAAATTAACCTCTATATTATTATATTACCTTTTCTGTCATTTGAATTTTTACCACAATAAGGTAAAAGCTTTGACATACTGTATACATGTACAACTATTTTTTGCGTAAATCATGGAGTATTGTAGTCCATAAAAAAGAATAGAATAGAGTTTATTTCCAAATCAGGAGCCCACAAGGAACAAAAGGAACATGTCATGCATGTGCATACATGTATAACATCAAGATGGAAAGAACTTACATAGATAACAAATAGTCACATCAACATAGAGAGAGCTACATTAAAAAAACAAATCACATATATATGATATAATTGGAAACCCACGGCTGACTCCGATGCGTACCTGTCTCCGTCCATGATGGAGTCAGCCGTGCGTTTCCGACGATGAACTTAGAAAGGTATATCAATGAACCTGATAAGACATTTACCAGTAACTTCTTGTAGATAAATACACGCGGGAGAAACTGATAGAATTATTTTGTTGGTAAATGGCTTGTTAAGCTTTGAATTTTTGGCAAACGTATCAATTCGGCTCTAATAAAATGCATTTTAGACATGAAAATGATTACATATGAAAATTAAATTATATGGAAGCTTTGGGTAATAACTTGTTAAAGGTAACTGGTTAAACAGGGAAAATCTTGGTCAATTGGTTAAACAGTGAAACAAGGACAAAGGTTGCCGAGACACACACCTAAAAGTAAATTTATAGAAATTTATCATTTTTGAAGTTGCCTAAGGTATATTTTATATATGCAATGATTTTTGTGACGGTTGTTGATTGCTTTCACGCAAATTATATATACATTATATTATCTATTGAACAATAAAAC
Source organism: Arcuatula senhousia (assembly GCA_963971305.1). Taxonomy (NCBI): domain Eukaryota; kingdom Metazoa; phylum Mollusca; class Bivalvia; order Mytilida; family Mytilidae; genus Arcuatula; species Arcuatula senhousia. The sequence goes on along the minus strand of OZ020303.1, from coordinate 22,399,890 downwards.
AAGATAAGCATAATAAATTTGGGAAAAGCCATATTAAGCCCATAGGATATGGACAACGGATATTCATGTTCTAGTCCACCACCGTGAGATTTATAAGATTCATATTAATAAATGGTACATTGCTGCACCACAACAGAGGGACTTAGAATGTCATCTTTTCTAGACACATTTGCTTTGAATCCGTTCAACGGATTTTGCTGAATCATATGTGGTTGTTAAATCTGCTGTTTTCTGCCTTTTAATTGCCTCCTTCGTCATTTCAAAGATTATGCAATGTTGACTGATGTGCATGCCCAACTTATCCTTAATATCGAAAATTACAGGCTAAGGGGTCTTTAAATACATGTGGATGATTTATTCTTGTTTACACAAAACAATAAATTGGAGACAGCACTACTATTAATATTAAAAAAAATAAATTGTTTAAAACTATTTACAGGTGAGTCTGACGGTTCATTGATTGATTGTTGTTTGTTTAATGTCCCGTCGGCGATATTGCAGCCATAATTGGGACATTAGACATGTTGTTCACATGGACACTGTCTTAGCTTCGAAGTTTTCAAAAGTGTCCAGTTCTACAATGTCAAGTGGTAGTGCATTCCTAGCACGAACTGTTATGTGGAAGAAATTAAATTTCGATTCTGCTGTTTTCTATTTGAAATGCTCTGCTGTTGCTTGTTCGTAATGTTCTTAGGTGTGGCGTTAGCCTGTTGAGTTTAAGTACAAGTACAGCCTCAATTTGATTTTTATTGTACTGTTTGTATAGGTCAAAACGGTACTGGCTGATTCAACTAGGAGTCTGTCAAGTTTAATGTATGCCTTTTCTTTCAATCAATTAATGATATCAAATTTCTGCATATGAAGCTATTGGTTTTGTTAGATTTGTTACAGGTGTTGTTTGTGTGCTCTTGCCAAAGTAGTTGTTGGTGAAATTGAGCCCAAGATATTTTGCTAATCTTACTGCTTCTAGTTTTAAAATATGACCATGAAGTTGATTGTTTGGCTCTAATGTTTTAGTTTTCTTTTATAAATGATAATTCGGGCTGTGTATTTATCAGGCTGGAACTTCATGCAACAGTCTTCTTCCCACTGGTCTAGTTGATTAAGGTCCTATTGTTTTGCTTCCGCATCTTGAGCATTTGATATTGGCAGGTATAAATGCAATCGTAGCATCAGCGAATAAGCGTATTGTGGAGCTAAGACGAGACTGTAGGTTGTTGATATAGTAGATGAAGAGTCTTAGTCCTAATGCTGAACCTTGGGGACACCAGTGTCTACACTGACTGCATTGATCGGATGTTACTCCATCTACTAGTATTACTGCGAGCTGTTTACGTTCTGAAAGTCAGCTTTGGGTCCAGTTTTAAGGTATTGTTAACAATGTCAAAATGCTTAAATTAATGTATGAGAAAACTAGAATTAGTTTTATCGAATGCCTTTGCGAGGTCTATAATGAGTATGTTCTGTTGTTTCGGTGTTGTAGAGTTTAAAATATGTCATCAACCAATTACCATTTTATCAGTTTGGTCTCTATCAGGGGCTTATGTGTTTAAAACCGTAATGGAGAAGATAAGATATGTTTTTGGATTCTCCATGATTTGTGATGCTGCTGGCTATGCTGTGTTCTAGAATCTTACAGCATATCGATGTGAGGGATATGGGTGTATAATTTTCTGCTTTGGTTTTAGATCCTTTCATGTATGCTGGTGATACGTTAGCTGTGCGCCAGTTAGCTGGTACTTTGCTGATATCCAGAAACAGATACTAGTATACATACATATATAGAGGTTTTGATGCAATTTTTTTTGGTAATTCTTGAGAATTCTCAATATGTAACCTGGTCTCTGGGCTTTATATTGGTAAAGTTGATTGAGTAATTTTGTTATTCCATTAGTTGTGATGGTAAATTGATTCATCTTCAGATGGTTCTTATAGGTTAATATTCTGTTGGAGTAAGGTCAGTTGTTATCAAAATTAATATGCAATGATGATAAATGCATATGCATACTAGTACCAAATATGTATGGTGTCCGATAACTGTTTGTATTTCGTTTGAAATGCCTGTACCAAGTCAGGACCATTGCGATCCACCAATTCTCCGGTATGACTGATTCGTTTTTGTCATTTTCTCTGGACTATGCGATTGATCATTCAAGTTCGGTAGTTTTGTTATTACCTTTATTTAACAGACTTAAGAAAAAATGGTTAACATTGGCCGAATCAGGAAAAACTTTCAAGGGCCAGTAGACCGTGACTGCAGTGACATACAAATAGATTGCTATTCATCTGTACTTATGTTAATGTAACTGCATACAAGATCTTTTATATCAATATTAATGGTCTACCATTATTTGATCGCATAAAACAAACTAAAATATTCAAAAACTTTAACTATTATCAACGCCAACGCCAGCAGAATGAATCATTTTCATCTTTCGCGACATCTGTCAAAAGCGAGTCAAAACGTAACTACATGCATGTAACTTTCCCCAAATCTTAGCGGCTTATTCCAAGAATTTGCCACCAGATTTCTGCTTATACCGTCATAATTAATGAACTTTCAACAATGTAAATAAGCAAACAGCCTGATTGTAAGTATTTGTTCATTTTTGTATTATAAATACATAAATTTGACACTTGGGGGCTTGTAATCTATTTGTTTTTTAAATATTTTGACACATAGTTCAGAATTTCATCGTAAAACTCCACGTTTGTCCGCTTTTCACGAAAATTACAAAAATCAATTTGAAAAAGTGCCTACACTGGACAAATCTTATAGCCGTTCTTCGTAGAATAGGCATAATTTGAATTGAATTATTTGAGCCGCTAGTAGTAAAAAATAAAGAAATGTCCTACCTTGTCATGACTGAAGCGGTTGTTTTGTACGGTTTCCAACAGTGAGAGGGCTTAGTTCCGGAGTAGCCGGATAAATTATTCTATCAGTTTCTGACCCGTGAATATAATACTAACTATTATTGATAATAAATCTAGAAATGAGTGTCTTCATTACTGAGAAGAAAATTTAATTAACGTTGATTCATTACCGAATTCATTACTTAAATTTGAAACAAAAATGGATATTTTACCTTCACATTATTATACAAAGCTTTTTTTTTCACTTTCATATTTTGGACAAACACATAAAAAATGAGTTTCACTTTCAATTTCGTTCAGTGTACACTTTTAACAGCCGGAAACGCACGTCAGACACAGTGTTATATTTCTTTGCCTGGAACTTTGTGAATTCTAGAATTTTGATTTGTAAATAACTAACGTGGTATCAGAATCTCTTATTCAGCAAAAGATGAACAAGAATACTTTTTCCATGCATAAATCGAGAGCAGTTACTTTTAAATTACACCCAAACTGAAATCATGACATTCTTTGCTATCTACAGTCATGACTAGCAGTCCAGTATTTATTTGACAGTATTTATTTGACAAGACTTGACATGCTTGAGGGAACCTAATTGCACATATTTTTTTTTTTGCTTTTTTAGCTGTTAAGTTGAGGTCACATGACTAGACTTATGTCAATTAAATAGAGTATAATTTCAAAGATGTTGCGAGATAGTTTACATGTGCATATTCTTACCTGTATTAAGTCTAAGAAACAAAACTGTAGCAAATTTGTGTCGATAAAATTTCCAGTAAAATATCCATTATTCTTGATATCCGAAAGTATGTCAATCCAAAATTGACTACACTGTCTTCGAAAAAAAGACCAGAACATTTGAATACGCTGGTTTCCAGTGCTTTTTCCATAAATGAAGCTTCCTTCGCGACCAGTTAAAAAATTTTTATGAACAATTCAAACAGACATGGCATGGTAATATTCAATCATACCCAAAACTACAAAGTATCGCCGCAATACGAGGAAATTTGCGACTTTGAAAGGTTTATCTCCATAAGCTCAGCGATAAAGACATTGTAACAATTACAAAATTCAGGACCACAAATACTCAGCTTCCAATTGAAACACATATACCAAGAGATGAAAGATTATGTCCCCTTTGCAATAACTGAATTGGTGATGAATATCATTACATTATGGAATGTGCCTCTTTAAATACAGACCGGAAAAAGTTCATTGATAGGAAATTTTCGATGAACTGTATATTAAGTTTCAGGGGCGGATCCAGAAATTTTCGAAAAGGGGGGGTCCACATACTGAGTTCTGTGGGCCGAAAGGGGGGTTCCAGACCAATTTTGCTGAAAATCTACACAAAAAATTAAAAATTTCCGAGGAAAGGGGGGGGTCCGACCCCCGAAACCCCCCTCTGGATCCGCCACTGAGTTTAGATATATAAGGGGACATATAATGAATCAACAGAAACGATCTAAGCTTAAAAAACTATGTCAATTTATTAGGACTATTAACAACAAATTGGATTCTCTCTGATATGTAATACCTGAAACATAGCATGCTCTTTTACTTGACATTAACCCCATCAACTGCACAATGTTAAAATAATTATGCAAATGTTCTTCTATTATCTTTGTACCAACATCGGTGAAATCAGAATAAATAAATAGATCCCGGGATATGTATAGATATCCTTGATGATCAAGCAACATATACACACTGAATCTCCAAATTAGGCCTACCCATCTTTTAAAAAGGTCCTCCGTCACCAATAGAGGGAACAATTTAAACACATTGATGAATTAACATGTAAATTATCTATATATATATGTTACAGTAAATTCGTGTAATCAGTAAATACGTGAATTTCCTAAAGATGTCAGTAAATTCATGTATTTACTGGGCGATTTAGGAAATACATGTATTTCCTTAGTTGACCAGTAAATACGTGTATTTACCGATTTTTCTTGCACATTTTACACGTATTTACTGGGTATGGTTGGTGACAACAACTTTAATCTTTAGGTGTAAAACATCAAATTTTGTTCATGCTTAACATTTATTAAGGGCTTAATAAGATTTTACAAGCTTTTTGGTAATAATACTAAATATATTTTTATAGTAAGCTTTGTGAAACCTTTTTTAGCTCACCTAGCCAAAGGCCATGTGAGCTATTGCCATCACTTGGTGTCTGTCGTCGTCGTCCGTCGTCGTCGTCGTTAACTTTTCTTCAAACTTCTTCTCCTCTGAAATGGCTTCACAGATTCAAACCAAATTTGGTCTGGTGGTACTTTAGGGTATCCCCTACAGAACTGATGTGGGGATTTTTGATTCGCCGAAAAACATGGTCGCCGTTGCTAAAAATAGATCAGGGGGTCAGACTACTGTTTTTGGCTTGTAAATCAAAAAGTATAAGAGATAGATGAAATCTGCTGCCACCCTACAGCTTCACCATAAAAAATTCTACAAAAGTCTCCATTTGGCCCAAGTTGTCAGATGACCTCTTATAGGGTTTACAGCCCCTTAAAGGTGAAAAATAGCGTTTTTTCATGTTTTTGCCCTATAGTATGAAAACTATTGCAGATTGAGAAGAGCTGTTGCTTGCTTAAATGTTCAGCTCATTTAGCTCTACAAAAGTCTCCATAGGGTCGAAGTTGTCAGATGACCCCTTATAGGGGTTACGGCCCCTGAAATAATGTTTTTTTTTCATGTTTTTGGCCTATGGAATGAAAACAATTGCAGATAGAGAAAAGCTGTTGCTTGCTTAAATGTTCAGCTAATTTAACTGTACAAAAGTCTTAATAGGATCGAAGTTGTCAGATGACCCTTAATAGGGGTTACGGCCCCTAAAAACCTTTTCATGTTTTTGGCCTTTAGAATGAAAACTATAGCAGATAGAGAAAAGCTGTTGCTTGCTTAAATGTTCAGCGCATAAAGCTCTACAAAAGTCTCCATAGGTTCGAAGTTGTCATAATCAGGTTAGAAACTCAGGTGGCACTCTCCACAAACGTTGGTCCACTATGGTCAGAGGTCACACTTTCCGCATTATAGAACTGATAACCGCTGCGGACGAGTGCAACCCTATTCAGTCACTTAGGGTACACACTTGGTCGCTCTGTGAGCTAAGCGCTAACCCGATGTCAGAATACCAAGAACCTTAGTCGCCTCTTACGACAAGCTAGGCTCTGCTGGGGACCTATTCCCCATCCGGACACCACACGGAACTATTAACCATAAAGCTATATATAATATGTAACAGAATTGAAAATGTTTAAAAAAATGTACAATTCACAAACATGTCAAATTGGTGAAAAATAGTAAAAACATTGTTTTTGTATTAACTTTATGACAAACTTGACACAGAAAATTATAATGTACAAAGTTTTATCTTCCAAAATAAGTATCAGTAAAAACGTGTAAAATCTCTTCAAAAGTTTAGGAAATTCGTGTATTTACTGACCATTTTTAGTAAATACACGTATTTACTGGGTGCCTTAGTAAATTCATGTATTTACTAAATTTCAGTAAATACGTGTATTTACTGATTACACATATTTACTGTAACATATATATGACTTTCTCTTATAAACATAAACGGGCCGAAACGTGTTCTCTTCGTTGTCTTGGATGTCGTGCCCCCCCCCCCCCCCCCAAAAAAAAAAACCACACACACACAAATGATCACATTCAGCAAGAAAACGTAACTTATAACCATCTTAGCTCGCGAAATAGAAAACATCCCTTGAAAAAAATTGCAAATAAAGGACCGTTACTCCTACATGTCCTATACATCTATTGACAAACTGAAAGTTTGCTGGTAGATGACATCATACCGATCATTTCATCAAGCAATTTTTTTTCATTAACTACTATGATAAAATTTTCCCAATGCAAGAACATAAAAAATGCATTTTTTTGTCATTTAAGTGCAATAATTCCTATGAGACAATAATTAAATTCGATATGATTTTCTCAGAATTCCTATAACGACTATAACGACTTATCTGTAAAATTGATCCAAGTGAGATTTTCGCGGCAAAACTTTTAAAATTGCAGAGCCTCATATCCATTGTTCTACCTGTTCTAGTTTTTGAGTTTTAATCTTTTGATATATTCTAGCTGAGAAAATCAAAACTGAAGTTTATTTATTTCAGATTATATTAATTCTACACAAATTTTCAAAGAGTTTGTGAAACTTAAAAAAATATATATATTATAAGGGGTCCCAGAGATCATTTATCAATTTCAAACGATTTGACACCTTCTGTAAAAAATCTTGCTGGGAAAATTATAACAAATCTTGCAACTGGTGCCATAGACCTGTATATAAATTTAATATACAGGTCTATGCTGGTGCCCAGGATTTTATAAGTCTTATTTCGGTACTTTCTCGAAAATGTCTTCGGGGTTTTGATTTATCCGAACAATGGCGACCTCCAGCTTTGAGTTACTTTCCAAAATCAAAAAGGAATTTTTCAATGAAGTTGCAAACGAAGCGTTTTTTATACGACCAGTATTTTTTGGTTCACTCGTCATCAGACATTGCAATGGTATGGGACCATGTCCGTTTAGCGATGCAACGATCTTTTGTGAAAGGGAAGGAAATAATTACCCTGTGTACCTTTGGTGGGAAAATGTTGTTGAATACATTGTGAAGGAACTCTCCAGAATTGATAGTCTGGAGGCGTTAAAGCAGAAAGGGACGACAATGATCAAAAAGTTTGTTGATGCCATTACATCTATGTCCTGTAAGTACTAGTATCACTTGGTGTCCTTTGTCTTCGACATTAACATTTTCTTCAAATGTTAACGAAGCTACCTTTATAACGAATACTAGTTCATTTGTTCCAAACATGTCCAGCCTAAGGTAGGTCTGTCCTTGGTTGATCCATCTCTAAGCTGGTCTGAAAGTACCCTGTCTTACCCTAGTACAGATCTGTCTTTAGTTGCGATAACGTAAAACCCCGTACATTACTTTTCCTCACAGGAAAGTAATCACTGTCGACAAGCGGATTATGGTAACTGTAATTACGACGATCCCAATATGGCGACGGGAAACCCCCGTAAAATAAACATTTCTTTTTTAGCTCACCTGGACCGAAGGTCCATGTGAGCTATTACCATCACTTGGCGTCCGTCGTCGTCGTCTGTCGTCTGTCGTCGTCTGTTAACAATTTTTCAAAAATCTTCTCCTCTGAAACTACCAAACAGAATTTAATGAAACTTGGTATGAATGATCCTTAGGGTGTCCTGCACCAAACTTGTGTTTTGATTTTTGATCCGTTGAAAAACATGGCCGCCGTTACTAAAAATAGACTAGGGGGGTCAGACTACTGTTTTTGGCTTATAAATCAAAAAGTATAAGAGATAGAGGAAATCTGAGGCCACGCTACTGATTCAGCATCAAAAGCTCTACAAAAGTCTCCATTTGGTCAAAGTTGTCAGATGACCCCTTATAGGGGTTACGGCCCCTTAAAGGTGAAAAATTGCATTTTTTCATGTTTTTGGCCTACAGAATGAAAACTATTGCAGATAGAGATTAGCTGTTGCTTGCTTAAATGTTCAGCTCATTTAACTCTACAAAAGTCTCCATAGGGTCGAAGTTGTCAGATGACCCCTTATAGGGGTTACGGCCCCTTAAAGGTGAAAAATAGCCATTTTTCATGTTTTTGGCCTACAGAATGAAAACTATTGCAGATAGTGATTAGCTGTTGCTTGCTAAAATGTTTAGCTCATTTAGCTCTACGAAAGTCTCCATAGGATCGAAGTTGTCAGATGATCCCTTATAGGGGTTACGACCCCTGAAAAATGGCATTTTTTCATGTTTTTGGCCTACAGAATGAAAACTATTGCACATAGAGATTAGCTGTTGCTTGCTGAAATGTTCAGCTCATTGAGCTCTACAAAATTCTCCATAGGGTCGAAGTTGTCAGATGACCCCTTATAGGGGTTACGGCCCCTGAAAAATAGCGATTTTTTAATGTTTTTGTCCTACAGAATGAAAACTATTGCAGATAGAGATTAGCTGTTGCTTGCTTAAATGTTCAGATCATTTAGCTCTACAAAATTCTCCATAGGGTCGAAGTTGTCAGATGACTCCTTATAGGGGTTACGGCCCTTGAAAAATAGCGATTTTACATGTTTTTGGCCTACAGAATGAAAACTATTGCAGATAGAGATTAGCTGTTGCTTGCTTAAATGTTCAGCTCATTTAGCTTTACAAAATTCTCCATAGGGTCGAAGTTGTCAGATGACCCCTTATAGGGGTTACAGCCCCTGAAAAATAGCCATTTTTCATGTTTTTGTCCTACAGAATGAAAACTATTGCAGATAGAGATTAGCTGTTGCTTGCTTAAATGTTTAGCTCATTTAGCTCTACAAAATTCTCCATAGGGTCGAAGTTGTCAGATGACCTCTTACAGGGGTTACGGCCCCTGAAAAATAGCCATTTTTCATGTTTTTGGCCTACAGAATGAAAACTATTGCAGATAGAGATTAGCTGTTGCTTGCTTAAATGTTCAGCTCGTTTAGCTCTACAAAATTCTCCATAGGGTCGAAGTTGTCAGATGACCCCTTATAGGGGTTACGGCCCCTGAAAAAAGCGATTTTTCATGTTTTTGGCCTACAGAATGAAAACTATTGCAGATAGAGATTAGCTGTTGCTTGCTTAAATGTTAAGCTCAATTAGCTCTACAAAAGTCTCCATAGGGTCGAAGTTGTCAGATGACTCCTTATAGGGGTTATGGCCCCTTATAGGTGAAAAATCGTGTTTTTGGCCTATAGAATGAAAACTATTGCAGGTAGAGAAAAGCTGTTGCTTGCTTAAATTTTCAGCTCATTTAGCTCTACAAAAGTATAGGGTCAACATCAAGACCAGGTGAGCGATTCAGGCTCCTGGGAGCCTCTTGTTGCAGTTTTTGGACTATATCTTGAAAACCGTTAGAGCTAGAGGAAAAGTTAGCATTGCAGAATTGTTAAGCTCATTGAGATCTACAAAAATGATTTCAGGGTCTAAATTGTCAGATCAGCCGTTTAAGAGTTATTCCCCTTTAACGGTTTTTTCCATTAATTTTAACTGATTTACAAAAATCTTCTTCTCTGATACCACTGAAGGGATTGCATTGATACTTGGTATACTTGATCTTTAGGATGTCCTCTACCAAGTTTGTGAATTATATACATGCTGACCAACCAACATGGCCGCTGTTGCTAAAAATAGAACAGGGGGGTCAGACTATTGTTTTTGGCTTATAACTCAAAAAGTATAAGAGATAGAGAAAATCTGAAGCAACCTTCCTTGTTCAGCATCAAAAGCTCTACAAATCTCTGAATTGAGTCAAAGTTGTGAAACAACTCCTTATAGGAGTTATTGCCCTTTAACTGTTTCTTCTATTAATTTGAACTGATTTCCAAAAATCTTCTCTGAAACCACTGAAGGGATTGTTTTGCAACTTTGTATACTTGAAAGTTTGTGAAATTTATTCAAACTTTGGCATAAGAGATCAGGTGAGCGATTCAGGCTCCTGGGAGCCTCTAGTCTTAAAAGAACAAGGTATGATAAGGGCCCAATTTTGCCCCTAACTTTTGAAGTTATTAGAATTAGCTAAAAGTATGTGATATATACTTTAAATTAGCTATAGTCGTCCATTATGATGTTAAAATAATGGCCTTAAGTGGCGTACATATTGTAAATTGTTGAAAAACTGTAAAAACCTGCAAATTCTGAGTCACAGAGTACCACTACAATAATTTGTGTAAATGATCATTTGTAATATAGGGACAGACCACAAAAATATCTTTGTGGTACTCCGTGTGGCTCATAGTTAAATTTGCCAAAAACTACTCAAAATTTGCAGGATTTTATCACTTTTTCACAAAAATGTCATTTTCAACTAATTTGATGAGGTCACTATGACGTAATAAACAAGATTTAATTAAAATTAATGTTATTTTACTATACCTTGTTCATCTAAAAACTGATCTAGAATAGTTTAACCTCAGATTAATTACTTTAAAAAAATGGTAAATTAGGGGGCCAAATTAAGCACTGATCATATCTTGTCCTTAGTGTAGAGCGCATTCCTCAACAAAATTAATTCTTTGTCCATCTATTTGTCTTCTAAAAAGAAGCATTTAAGCACAAAAGTGTTTTTGTTGACACATGCCCTCTATGTTGAATTTAGAGATTTCTTACCAAAAAACTCTTAAATTACCAAAAGTCTTTTAATGTCAAGAAATCATATGATTTCTAGCCCAGTTTTCTCAAAGCTACTGAATATTTTGAAGCTCATTTTTTAGTTCCTTAAATGACAGCATTTCAAAACCTATTAGGCAGTAATTTCAGAAAGTTTACAGCTGAGTTGAAATTTTGGGCCAATTTTGGTTCTTACCGAAACCTACTCCTTTTGTAAGATTGTTTGTTACTTTTGCAATTGTTCATATTTCCACTCCATTTGACTTTGTGTCAAAGGAACATTTTTTGAATGCAACTGAAACAACTGAAAAAATGTTGTTGAGATTATGGAATGAAAATCCTTGTAACAAAATAATTTTATATGTCAGAGAAAGAGAGATAAAACATTAACTTTATATCAGTGTATTTTGATTTTTGATATGACGCATTGGCACAGAGAATTCATTATCTGGTCTTGAGGTGAACTACTTCCTGTTAACAAAATCCTGTCACATTGTATATTGTTCTTGATCTCTTTATGATGGCGCATGTTCCTCCTTTTCATAATGAAACAATGAAAGCTAGAGAAAAACATTTTCTTGCTATAATGTTCAGCACCTACGTGTACCTGTAAAATAACCTTCATTAGATCACAAAATTGTCAAAGGAATGCTGATTGGAACAGATAGATGAGTTTGTTTTTACGATGGATATATAAATGTTTGTTAATACAAGATACCACAGCCGGTATCAAAACGGTCAATTTGGTTTTGCTGTATATGCATATTTCAAGGGGTAATTTTCATCATCAGCATTAGAATCAATAAAAAGCATCGACCGCAACACATTCGAACCCTGTACTTTTTAGGCCCAATCTGATAAATAATGGCCATGGACACCTGCAGTCCATGGTGGATGGACAATTTTTTTTGATACATTTAGCCTTTGGTTGACTCTTGTCTTCCACATTTCACAAGGAATTCATTTTAGCTCACCTGGACTGCTATTACCATCACTTGGCGTCCGTCGTCGTCTGTTGTCTTGTTAACAATTTTCAAAAATATTCTCCTCTGAAACTACTGAACAGAATTTAATGAAACTTGGTATGAATGATCCTTAGGATGTCCTGCACCAAACTTGTGTTTCGATTTTTGATCCATCAAAAGACATGGCCGCTGTTTCTAAAAGTAGACCAGATAGAGAGAAGCTGTTGCTTGCTTAAATGTTCAGCTCATTTAGCTCTACAAAAGTTTCCATAGGGTCAAAGTTGTCACATGACCTCTTAAAGGGATTATGGCCTCTTAAAGGCAAAAATAGTGGTGTTGGCCTAAAGAATGAAAACTATTGCAGATAGAGAAAAGCTGTTGCTTGCTTAAATGTTAAGCTCATTAGCTCTTCAAAAGTCTCCATAAGGTCAAAGTTGTCAGATGACCCCTTATAGGTGTAACAGCCCCTTAAAGGTGAAAAATAACATTTTTTTCATATTTTGGCCTATAGAATGAAAACTTGCAGATAGAGAAAAGCTGTAACTTGCTTAAATGTTCAGCTCAGTTAGCTCTACAAAAGTCTCCATAGGGTCAAATTTGACAGATAACCCCTTATAGTGTTACAGCCGCTTTTTTGTCCAATCTCCAGCTTTGTCATCAAGGGGCCGTCGCATGTATGTTAATAAATGTTCAGCTTATTTGGCTCTACAAAAGTTTCAATAGGGTCAAAGTTGTCAGATGACCCCTTATGGGGGTTACGCCCCTTAAAGGTGAAAATCATGTTTTTGGTCTATAGAATGAAAACTTTTGCAGATAGAGAAAACCTCTTGCTCGCTGAAAGATTCAGTTTATTAAGCTCTACAAAAGTTTTCTTTGAGTCGAAGTTGTCAAGTAACCCCTTAAAGGGGTTGTGGCTCTTTAAAATTGAAAAAATAGTGTTTTTAGCTCACCTGACCTGAAGGGTCACAATTACACAAGTGATGATATTGCCATCACTTGACGTCCGTCGTCCGTCCGTCCGTTAGCTTTTTCAATCGTTAACTCCTCTGACACCATAAGTCCAATTGCAACCAAACTTTGTGCAATTGTTTATTGAATATGTGCTACAAAACCATCGTTGGGATTTTTGATTCGTAAAAAAAACATGGCCGCCATGGCTAAAAATAGAACATAGGGGTAAATTGTAGTTTTTTTTTCTTATAACTCAAAAATGGTTACAGAAATAAAAATTGTGCATAAAAACAAGGTGTGATCAGCATATTAAGATCTACCTGTCCTGAAATTTTGAAAAAGATCTGACCGCTGATGTTTTTGCCCTTTTTGTAATTATTTCAAATTTTGCACTTATTTAGCCCTATATCTTGAAAACTATACAAGATATTTCAAAATTTTAAATTACATATGAATAAGCACATCAAGATCTACATTGTATGCAAAAGGGTCAAAGCTGTAGGACTATTCTTTTAAGGAGTTATTGCCCTTAAAACATCAAAATTTATCATTTTTCATTACTTTTTTTTTAATTTCAAATATAAACTTGTCTGACACCATAAGACCAACTGCAACTTGGCACACTTGTTAATTAGCATATTTGCTCTATTTCTGTTTTTCGGGTTTTTTTTTTCATTCGTCAAAAAACATGGCCACCTTGCCTAAAAATAGAACATAGGGGTAAATTGCAGTTTTTTGCTAAGAACTCAATAACGGTTACAGATATCACTAGAAAAACTGTGAGCCGCAGCTCACAAACAAATACCCCCCACCCCCCAAAAAAAATTAATCAGATAAAATTTAGAATAGAAGATGCACATCTACATTATGTCACAAAAATTGTGTGTAGGTTTCATGAAAATCCATCAAGGAGTTGCGGATAAGAGATGGGCACCCCCATGTAGTCGAATGGCTGAGTCCATGTATTGCTATGGGAAACCCCAATATCATTCTGATCAAATTTTAAAATAGTAGGTGCACATCTAAATTATGTCACAAAGATTGTGTGTAAGTTTCATGAAAATTCACCAAGGGGTTTAGGAGGAGTTGCGGATAAGAGATGGGTACCCCCATGTAGTCGAATGGCTAAGTCCATGTTTTGCTATGGGAAACCCCAAAAATCATTCTGATCAAATTTTAAAAAATTAGATGCACATCTACATTATGTCACAAAGATTATGTGTAAGTTTCATGAAAATCCACCAAGGGGTTTAGGAGGAGTTGCGGATAAGAGATGGGTACCCCCATGTAGTCGAATGGCTAAGTCCATGTTTTGCTATGGGAAACCCCAAAAATCATTCTGATCAAATTTTCAAATAGTAGGTGCACATCTACATTATGTTACAAAGATTGTGTGTAAGTTTCATGAAAATCCACCAAGGGGTTTAGGAGGAGTTGCGGATAAGAGATGGGTACCCCCATGAAGTCGAATGGCTAAGTCCATGTTTTGCTTTGGGAAACCCCAAAAATCATTCTGATCAAATTCTAAAATAGTAGGTGCACATCTACATTATGTCACAAAGATTGTGTGTAAGTTTCATGAAAATCCACCAAGGGGTTTAGGAGGAGTTGCGGATAAGAGATGGGTACCCTGAAGTGTAACGGAAGGAAGGACGGACGGACGGACGGACGGACACCCCTATCACTATATACCCCCCACTTTTGAAGTGGGGGGTATAAAAATTGTGCAAGAATCAAAAATGATCAGCATATCAAGATCTACCTGTCCTGAAATTTTGAAAAAAGATCTGACGGCTGATGTTGGAGTTATTGCCCTTTTTCATTTTATATTTTTTGCCAAATTTTGCACTTATTTATCCCTATATCTTGAAAATAATACAAGATATTTCAAAAATTTCAATTTCATATTGTTAAGCACAATAATGATATCTTCAAAATTTGTGTATCTGTGTAGTTCAGGTGAGCGATTCAGGCTCCTGGGAGCCTCTTGTTATTCATTCATTACACAACGACACACAACCAAACTTAGCCACTGCATAGGTCTTTTGGCTGGCGATATACTGTAAATATGATTTGAACCAATATTCATCCGTTTGGGAGAAATACACAACAGAAAAATGTGGCAAGATCATCGTAACTCGAATATTTTTCAAAGAAAGATTATCGTAACTCGGGTTACTGATTATGGTAACTCGGCTATATATCGTTCGTTAAAAGAAAACAATTTTACAAAGTTAGGCATTGATTATTTGATTAGCATGTCAGAGATAGAAATCAGGCATCAAAATCACGGCCGAAAGTCTTATTCTCATGCTTGTTGGTTGTATTAAATATATCGTCGTGTCCAAAATCTACCTACTGTGCAATATATAGACACGTAATAATAGTTCCAATAAAAATAAATGTCGTTATAGTATTAATGTGTCCTTGGCCGCAGTATGCTTTTTCACATCTGCCTATTTTACTGATTCCTTCGTTCGAAAGATTTTTTGTTAATTAAAAGTATTTCATAATCTATCAGTTAAGATAATTCGATTCATACGAACTCAGCCGAAGTTGCGAGGAGTGGATTAATTTTAACTGTCACCTTTCCGTGACCAGTTTACACAAGGCAAAAGCGTGTTCTTTTCGTTGTTCTGTAGTTCCGTCCCGCATTTGTTTACTCATACATGTAATTCATCTACTTTTAGTCATAGGTTGTTCTTATTTAGTGACAAGCGTTATATGGACATGATGCATAGTGGGATATGTTTTAGGTTTCATCTATGCATCAACTACATTTTTTACTTCCTGTTTACCGAAATCTTGAAAATTTTCCGCCACACTTTCATTTCCGCTTTTCATTTGCTCCAACTAATATTCCTAGATTGCTGATATTTTGTAACAAGCTTGACATGCTTGATATTGGCATGGTGTATTGTGGGATACGTTTTTGGATCCATCGGACATCTTCTTCCTGTTTACCGAAAACATTTTTTTTTAAATTCTGTTATACTTTTCATCTACATGTACTTATATACAACTACATGTATAACTCAGTAACTATAATTATTTCTTTGTTGCTGATGTTTGGTAAAAAGCTTGGTACGGACATGATATTAGATCAAGCATTTACTTCTTGTTTCATGTAAACTTTATATTAAACACAAGGCCCGGCATACTAGCAGTAGTTGTGAAAGCGGGGATATCACTAGTCATTGGCTCGAGATTTCTTCTGGCTTTTTTCAATTTAAAATACTGTATCAAATAAATATTAAAAATATTGAGAAACAATTTTCATGCATTCAAAACCTTTCATTGTTCGCCTCCTCGCGATTTTCTTACGTCAGGGGCAAGAATATTACATAAAACTGCATCATCAAGCATTCAATGGTCAATTTCAACTTAATGGGTGAGTGAGTAATAACTATTTTTTTTCCATAGAAACACTTAAAAGATTAAATAAGGACAATGAACATGAAGAGGATGATAAAATGAACATAAAATGATGATGAGAAATATAAATATGGGGTGGGAGACAAAGGAGCAGTAAATGTTGAAGACCACAGGAAAAGGGGAGGATGGGTAGGGCGGAAAATTTAGTCTATATAGTGCTCTACTCGTTGGTCCACAAATGAATATTTAACTTGCATAATTCGTGGCACTCTCGATGCACGTTAGCCCACTACTGTCAGCGATCATCAGGCTTACCGTATTATAGACCTGACAATCCCGCGAAGAGGACAAGCTTATTCAGCCACAAAAGGTACACATTTGGTATATCTCACAAAATGGACTGATTTCCATTTGCACTAGACTAAACATAAGCTTAATATAAAATGAATTTATTGACTATGTACATGTATGTGTTATTGGCTTTTTTTTCGGTTTCAGCTACAATCAATTAAAGTAGATGTACCAAAACATTAAAAGAGGAATATTTTTGTTATTCTGTCAGTTTAAGAATATAAAAGCAAATACATACATTTTAAATGGATTTTCACTTGAATACTTCTATAAATTCTTATTATTAGATTTAAAAATATCTTTTTAGGATGAGAACGTATTCTTATGAATGCATTCAGATTCAGATTCTTTATTTACACTCAGACACATGTTATGTGTTACATGAGGAAATCATACATACAAAATATATTACAAGATGACAGAATAGACAGATAAAACAGAAATCAATTATCTAAAGCAGAGAACATAACTGCTTTATAAACATGGCAATATTAAATAATAATTTTTTGTTACAGTATAATAACATATATTTCATTTTTTCTATAGAAGGATATTGTGTATAATATGAAGGAATAAACCTTTGCCTCAAATTAGTCATGTTTGGGCTTTTACAAATGAAAAAAATAATGATACTCATCTCCGATTAAATGTTCGTTACAAAAAGTACAAAGTCTGTCTTCTTATGGAATATTATACCATCTTCCCTTTTCTAATGGTATATTTATATTACAACAGCGTAATTTTGAAATCCAAATTCTTGAATTGTTCTTAAGATTTAAAAGATATTTTTCCATACCAAATTGAACTTTAAATAAACTGTAAAAATTGCCTCTTGACGAATCGTCAATAGTTTTGAACCATTTTTGTATAAATTGATCTCTCAGAGTTTATTTAATAACAGGTTTAAGTAAAGAGATATCAATATATTGCTGATTATCATAAACATAGCTTAATCCACAATCGTCAAAAATAGACTTAACATACGATATCCATTTAAAAGTACATATATTATTAAGGTGAAGATTATGAATCAGTCTAAACATTATACTGCTAAGCTTGTTTCTATCTTTGATCATTCTATTATAAAAAGAAATCATTCTTATTTTGATATTGATATCAAGCGGGTATCTGCCAAGTTCGCCATATACCATAAAATTTGGTGTACTTTTTCTAAGGCCTAAAATACGCTTACAAAATTGAAGATGTACCCTTTCTATCTTCTCATTATTCTCATATCCCCATATCTCAGAGCCGTATAGTAGGATAGGCTCAACAAGACTATCGAAAAGGCTAACTTGAATATCTAAGGGTAAGTTAAGATTTCTAATTTTCGTATACAAGTATGCATTCATATTGAAGTAACCATTTGCACCCCTCCCGTCAGTGAAGCTTTAATAGCTAGTTTTAATAGGATACATTACATGTACCAATTAAGATACGGTTTGGGTGAAAGTTGTAACAAGTGTTGTAATAAATATTTTTTTGATATTTTTTCTGTATTTTGCTGTAGGAATTGGAATGCAACGATTTTATTTTTTTAATTTCATTTGAGTTACGATAATCATTTTAAAATAAATTTTGAAGTTACGATAATCTGGCATCGGCGTTACGACGATCTTGCCGCATTTTTCTGTTGTGGATTTCTCCCAAACGGATGAATATTGATTCAAATCATATTAACAGTATATCGCTATCCAATAGACCTTTTTAATGGCCAAGTTTGGTCGTGTGTCATTGTGTATTAAATGAATAAAAAGGGATTGTTTATTGTATGGGGGTTTCCCGTCGCCATATTGGGATCGTCGTAATTACAGTTACGATAATCCGCTTGTCGACAGTGAGTAATGGATAGATGGTAACATAATCATAACTAAACCGTCCTTAATCAAACATGCTTATGTTAGTTTCAGTTTATTTATTCTACATACAGTCAGAGATCCCACTTACACAAGTAAACTTTCTTTAAATGTTTACATTATCTGCTCTGTGGTCCATTTAAAAAATTCTGATGCACATGGCTGTCTTCATGGTGGGCATGGCCTTTGAAAATTGCACCCCTGGGACAATAAACATGATAAATGTTGATAATTTCTCAATTAACTGAAGATAACAGATAATCCTAGTCTGATACAATTAGCCATCTAAGACTAAATAATCATCATACCTGGGGGCAGTTGCATTCAAAAGCAATTAATAACATTCATTGACAATTACAATTACATTTTTTTTAGTTAAATCACACATTACATTATCCAAAATTTTTAATTGCAAAATATGAAAAGTAATGCATTTCAATTACAAGTAATTAAAATTTGCCTCAATTACACATTACTTTCAATTACATGGAAAACATGTAATTAATTACAGCTAATTACAATTACTTTTTTAATTACCCCAGGTCTGATAATCATGAAATATGAAAGTAAATTTCATGGTTAGATAAAGATAATTAAGAAAAGAATGATTTTTTATCATTTAACGTACAAGTAAATTAGTGAAAGTCAAATAAAGGGAGACAATTTTAACTTTTTAAAGTTTACATATACATGTAGAACTTAAAATCTGTTTACCTGTAGTGTACAAGTGGGATCTTTGACTGACATAGATCATTCATGAGTATACATGTAGAAGTATTTTAATGTGTGGCCTTTACTGTATATAGTAACTTACAGGCTCAGTTACATGTATTACGTGTTTAAATTGCATGTTGTGATTGGACAACTTGTCACGATATTATATACAGGTCTATGATTTCAATTAATAAAATGTTAAAGTTTTGAATTGTTGTGGCATACATGTACATGAATACTTAAATTGCAAACTTAAGTTTTCACCAATTAAGTAATGATCATTACACTTGTATTACATCAAAATTTTGTGCCTGTGGGGTGCATCTTTTTCATACATACAATGTATGCTTTCTGAAATTTTATTTTTAAAACACTTTTTACCAGTCTGTTGATGACAGGAAAAAAAAACAATCAACACCTGTCAATACACTGATCTAATTAATAAAAGCCACTTACATGTACAATGTAGCAAAAGTGAAATTAACAGTTTGGACAATTGAGCCGTAATTCTTTTCTTGTTAGATTATAATTATATGTTTTTGAGAAGAAAGATCACTTTTTCATCATATTTTAAAATGGGGATGGACTGTCTAGGAACTAGGCGGGATCAACTAGGAGAGAGATCTAATGTGGATGGATCATCCTACATGTATGACCGTGTTGGCTTGCTGGAACTACCCGATGGATTTCAATCTATGCTGGCTGGTCTCATGAACTATTCTATCTTCCCGATTTTAGATAATCATAAAAACATTGCTACTTTACAAAAAATAGAATATAGCCTCAAAACTTCCCTTTGCATTTCTTAAAAAATAAAGTAACTGTCATAGTTTTGGTTATATTTTAGGTAAAAATGATCAAAATGATAAGATCTACTTGCGTACAAGAAACTCCATTATAGGATAATTGGAGTTATTGCCCCTGTTGATTTCTTCAAATGTTAACTCTTCTTACCCTACTGAATAGAATTTAATCAAAGTTGGCATGATTGGAGTCATTAGGGCAGACAATTCTTGATGTTATGATTTAATAACAAATGGTTGTGACTTAAATGACTGGCTATTGACATGATTGATAACTTTAAAATCTTCTTTATACATCATGTACATGTACAAAACAGTACATAATTATAACAACTGAGCAGAATGAAATTTGGTATTCCTGTTCAAAAGGTGAAGATAAAAAATTTCTTCATGCGGCCAGTTTGTGAAAGCCAGAATTTTCTTGCTCCGTTTTCAATTTCACTGGCTAGTGTTGATATTGTAAGATTGTGACTTAGGTTTCAAGTATCCATTCAGGCTCCTGGGAGCCTCTTGTTAGAGTGGTAGACCCTACTGATTTTAATTCAAATGGAATTATGAATTTATATTGAGAAATATAAAAAGGTTATGAGCTTTTTAAATTTACTGTGATTGCCACTCAACATGGTGGTTTCTCCTGGTATGTCTCCTATACTGTACTGTATGGATTCAAGCTTAGGCTTAAAGCTTTATTTTGCTTGCTGCTTTTCAATAGATAGTGGTAATATTTTTTCAGTAAATCATAGTTTTCCAGATGGGTGATTCTCAGAGTACTACAATGTTTATTAAATTTTATTCTTCAGATAAACATGAGAAGTGTCTAAATCTGTTGCTAGAAGATGACAGTTTAACTGAAGAGAAAATCAAGTGTATTCTAGCTTTACACTATTTCAAGCCTTTGTCTAGTGATGCTGATTATTGTGTAGACTCAAGTTCTGGATGTGAGGAATGTCCCTGCTGTAATGCTGAAATAAAAACTGATCAGAAAGCTGCCACATTTGGTGAGTTTGCGTTTAAGGTCCATTAGAATGATTTTTTAGAAATGGTCAATATTTCAACATCTTTTTAGCACACCTCGCCAAAGGTCATGTACAAGGTAAGATATAGGCGGAGGAATGAAACGATTTATCAGAAGTTAAAGTAATGCCAAATGTGTGTACTTGGGAAAATGATAAGATAACATACATTGGACCCAATATCAATACAATACAGGAAGTATCACAGTAGTTTAAGCCATTTTATGGTTACCTTTAGCAATTAATTCCAATTTAACTGAATGCAAAATGTCTATAGACTTTTTTTTCATAGATAATAAATCATTACATTCTTGAATTTTTGTGTAAATTTTGAAAATTATGCTTAACTGATGCTGTAATGAGCAGGTTATCAACAGGGACGGATTCAAGGAAAGGCGTACCAGGCGTATGCCTCCCCTAAAACTGGCAAAAATTATGTTTCTTTGCACAAAATCCATGTAAAACCTCGTAAAACAAACAGCACAGAAAATTTTGGGACAATCAATTTTACGCCTCTTCTAAACTTAAATCCTGGATTTTAGTTTAGATCCCTGATCGATGTCCTTATGGGCACACTTTATAGTTCCTTAGTATGTCCTGCTAGTATGTCCTGCACAAAGAATTGCATTTGACGATGATTTGTGACTGTTAATGATCAAAAATACTATGTAATGGCTGCAGTTACAACCCATCCGATTTAACTATGGACTTACGATAGTAGCGTAAAGGGAAGTATGCAAACACAACAATGAAAATTTACGTCGTCATGAACAAGCCAATCGGTAACAAAAACTGCAAAACGTCACAGTAAGAAAAACCGACGTCAGCCGACTATTCATCAATATCCAATCAGATTTGATGTTTGCACGACCCATTCATTCAATCATGTATTTTTATGTAATCAAATGTAACAATTTGTGGTTTTTGTTAACGTTTGGCTTTGTTCATGACGATGTAAATTTTCATTGTTGTGTTTGCACACTTTCCTTTACGCTACAATCGAAAGTCCATAGTTAAATCGGATGGGTTGTACTAAAATTAGAACAAAGGGATGTGATATCTGCAACTGATGCGATACAAGTTGTTTTCATCTTTAGATGTTAAGTTCTTTTCTGACATCCTCTTGTTTTATACTGATAAATTACTTTATATGCATACATTTTTTTTTTTTTTTCTATAGTCAGGCTTTTACAACAAATACCCCTTACACCACCACCTGACCAGGGTGTATAGAGGTTATATATTTTCAACTGACCTATATATCAAGACTTGCTTTAATAATTATGAAATAAAAGTTAGAAATAAAAGAGATGTACATTTTAAGATGGGAATATATCATTAACTGGAGCCCAAAAAGGTACACATTTATCAGAATTGGTTTTCCTCCCATTATATAAATCTAAAGTTCTATAGTGAAATATTTTTTGTTTCAAGCCAATAATTTTAGGAATCTTATATGCATACATTGTACATGTGCATTTTTTTCATTTTCAGGAAACAATGCTGTGTGGTATGGCCAATCTGACATATTTGTTAAAAGGAGCATTGTGAAAATTGATAAAGATCCACTTGGTATGCTTGGTGCTTTGTCAATAGATGACTATGATGAAGAGCTAGAATTATCTTTTTCTTCCAATATTGTGGATGTCGAGACAGAAGATATTAAAAAGAAATTAAAATCTTTTTATCAGGCAATTGCACAAACAATTGTAAATGCATTTGTTGAATATGGTAGGGATAATTCTCTTTTTGACAAATTTATTCCTTCATTTTTAGCTACTGAAAAGACTGTCCGTATCATCATGTATAATTGTAAATTTGACATACTTCTAGTTAGCGATGAATTTGATATTTGGAATTCAGACCGCACCTTAAACCTGGAAACCATGATGCTGATCTGGGTAGCCATGAACAGTAATGTGGATGACTCATTTGAAACTACAAAGCATCTTTTACAAAACACAGCTGAATCCAAATTTAAAGAAGCAGTTGGAGAAGCTTATCAATTTTACTTAAATGGTGTTACTAGGCCTGTCAAAAAAGTTAACAAGAATAAATTAGCATATGTCAATACGTTTAATCAACCCTTCAATAAGTTTGTAAAAGACAATGTGTACATAGTAAAAGCAGGTATCAAGCTGGCTCAGACTGTTGAAGATATTACTTCAGAACACATTACTAAGTAAGCTTCAAGGTTGATGTGTTGCCCAGTAAATCCCAGATTTTCCATGGAATTTCCTACTGTTGATCTTAACATACTTTAGATTGTGATACCATTGCGTGACAGTTTAGCTACATGTACTGCCGTTGAGTATTAACTAATGTATACTATTATAGTTTTGAGACTTATGCACATGATGCACAACCATTGCAACTCAGTCAAAAAACTACCACATGAAAGTCACATGACAATTGTGAAATGGTCTCATGACTAACTATAAATCCGCTTTAAGTGGTAGGATCTTGTAACTTCTAATACTGAGCATAGGTAGCATGGACCAGTCAATTTCCTGATCCGTAATAATACAAAGACAGGATAGGGAGTTAATGCCAATCAGGCACCAAATTAACACCAATTTACAAATGTCTGACATGTAGACAGTTATACACATTACTCTACATTGGAATTCTACTGTTGTGTGGATGGGCTCACATTTTGTAGTGTGTGTCCAATGCAATAAAGCCAATAAGCTTTGTCATATTCTATCTTTGTTGATTTTTGTTTATGTTCTGTGTCATATTGCCATGGATGTTGTATTTGTATATCCATTGATCAGTGTGACATAGACTTTTTTCATCCTTAAAGCCTGTCTATAGTTCTCTGTATTCAACTTTTTAGCTCACCTGACCCGAAGGGTCATGTGAGCTATTGTCATCACTTGGCGTCCGTTGTCCGTCCGTCGTCCGTCCGTCGTCCGTAAACTTTTTAAAACGTTAACTCCTCTGACACCATAAGTCCAATTGCAACCAAACTTGGTATGGTTGTTCATTAGCATTCGGTGCTTAGAACTGATGTGGGGATTTTTGATTCGTCGTAAAACATGGCCGCCATGGCTAAAAATAGAACATAGGGGTAAAATGCAGTTTTTTGCAAATAACTCAAAAACGGCTACAGATATCAAAATTCTGGCATAGGGTAAAAGTGATCAGCACCTCAAGATCTACCTACCCTGAAATTTTGAAGAAAATCCAAATACCCATGTAGGAGTTATTGCCCTTTTTGTGGATTTTTTGCAAATTTTGCACCTGTTTAGCTCAATATCTTGAAAACTATACTAGATATTTGAGAAATTTAAATTGCATATTGTTAAGCACATCAAGATCTACAAAATTTGTAACAGGGTCAACGTTGTAGGACCTTTCCTTTTAGGAGTTATTGCCCTTAGAATGTCAAAATTTAGCATTTTAACAGCATTTCCTCATTACATTGAAAACGTTAACTCCTCTGACACTTTAAGTCCAAATGGAACCAAACTTGGTATAGTTGTTTATTAGCATTAGGTGTATAGAACTGATGTGGGGATTTTTGATTGGTTGTAAAACATGGCTGCTGTGGCTAAAAATAGAACATAGAGGTAAATGGCAGTTTTTTGCAAATTACTCGAAAACGGTGACAAATTTCAAAATTTTGATTGGGAACAAAAGTGATCAGCACCTCGAGATCTACCAGCTCTGAAATTTTGAAGAAAATCCAACAACCCATGTGGGAGTAATTGCCCTTTTTGTGGATTTTTTGCAAATTTTGCACCTGTTTAGCTCAATATCTTGAAAACTATACAAGATATTTGAGAAATTTAAATTGCATATTGTTAAGCGCATCAAGATCTACAAAATTTGTAACAGGGTCAACGTTGTAGGACCTTTCCTTTGAGGAGTTATTGCCCTTGGAACGTCAAAATTGAGCATTTTAACTGCATTTCCTTATATTGAAAATGTTAACTCCTCTGACATTTTAAGTCCAAATGGAATCAAACTTGGTATTATTGTTTATTATTATTAGGTGTATAGAACTGTTGTGGGGATTTTTGATTGGTTGTAAAACATGGCAGCTGTGGCTAAAAATAGAACATTAGGTTAAACTGCATTTTTTTGCAAATAACTCAAAAAGGGTGACAGATTTTTAGATTTTGATTGAGAGCAAAAGTGATCAGCACCTTTAGATCCACCATATTGTCAGATGACCCTCTTATTAATCTTATGACCCTTTCAAGGTTAAATAGATTTTGCCTTATAACCTTTACTTCAGGCACATATGTCAGGTGAGCGATTCAGGCTCCTGGGAGCCTCTTGTTGTGGATTTTTTGCAAATTTTGCACCTGTTTAGCTCAATATCTTGACAACTATACAAGATATTTGAGAAATTGAAATTGCATATTGTTAAGCGCATCAAGATCTACAAAATTTGTAACAGGGTCAACGTTGTAGGACCTTTCCTTTGAGGAGTTATTGCCCTTGGAACGTCAAAATTGAGCATTTTAACTGCATTTCCTTATATTGAAAATGTTAACTCCTCTGACACTTTAAGTCCAAATGGAACCAAACTTGGTGATATTGTTTATTATTATTAGGTGTATAGAACTGTTGTGGGGATTTTTGATTGGTTGTAAAATATGGCCGCTGTGGCTAAAAATAGAACATTAGGTTAAACTGCATTTTTTTGCAAATAACTCAAAAAGGGTGACAGATTTTTAGATTTTGATTGAGAACAAAAGTGATCAGCACCTTTAGATCCACCATATTGTCAGATGACCCGCTTATTAATCTTATGACCCTTTCAAGTTAAATCGATTTTGCCTTATAACCTTTACTTCAGGCACATATGTCAGGTGAGCGATTCAGGCTCCTGGGAGCCTCTTGTTTAGATTACAATACACATGTTCTTTGATTTTTTTTTTTTTCACTAAAATCACTAAATCAGTTGTGCACTATATTTTACAGAATTTCAAAACCATTTTGAAATTTTACATGTGTTTTTACCTGCGTCTGTCCGTACGTCTGTCCATCCGTCCCATTGATTACAGATATATTGAAGATGTGCACCTCTTCTTTTGGGGTCATTTTTAGCTCACCTGGACCAAAGGTCCATGTGAGCTATTGCAATCACTTGAGGTCCGTCGTCCTCTGTCGTCTGTCCTCTGTTAACACTTTTTCAAAAATCTTCTCCTCTGAAACTACTGAACAGAATTTTATGAAACTTAGTATGATTGATCCTTAGGATGTCCTGTACTAAAGGTGTGTTTCGATTTTTGATCTGTGAAAAAACATGGCCGCCATGGCTAAAAATAGACCAGGGGGGGTCAGACTACTGTTTTTAGCTCACCTGACCCGAAGGGTCATGTGAGCTATTGTCATCACTTGGCGTCCGTCGTCCGTCCGTTGTCCGTCGTTTGTAAACTTTTTAAAACGTTAACTCCTCTGACACTATAAGTCCAATTGCAACCAAACTTAGTATGGTTGTTCATTAGCATTCGGTGCTTAGAACTGATGTGGGGATTTTTGATTCGTCGTAAAACATGGCCGCCATGGCTAAAAATAGAACATAGGGGTAAAATGCAGTTTTTTGCAAATAACTCAAAAACGGCTAAAGATATCAAAATTCTGGCATGGGGTAAAAGTGATCAGCACCTCAAGATCTACCTACCCTGAAATTTTGAAGAAAATCCAATGACCCATGTAGGAGTTATTGCCCTTTTTAGCTCACCTGACCTGAAGGGTCATGTGAGCTATTGTCATCACTTGGCGTCCGTCGTCCGTCGTCTGTCGTCCATCGTCCGTCGTCCGTAAACTTTTTAAAACGTTAACTCCTCTGACACCATAAGTCCAATTGCAACCAAACTTTGTATGGTTGTTCATTAGCATTCGGTGCTTAGAACTGATGTGGGGATTTTTGATTGGTTGTAAAACATGGATGATGGCCGCCATGGCTAAAAATAGAACATAGGGGTAAAATGCAGTTTTTTGCAAATAACTCAAAAACGGCTACAGATATCAAAATTCTGGCTGGGTAAAAGTGATCAGCACCTCAAGATCTACCTACCCTGAAATTTTGAAGAAAATCCAACGACCCATGTAGGAGTTATTGCCCTTTTTGTGGATTTTTTGCAAATTTTGCACCTGTTAAGCTCAATATCTTGAAAACTATACTAGATATTTGAGAAATTTAAATTGCATATTGTTAAGCACATCAAGATCTACAAAATATGTAACAGGGTCAACGTTGTAGGACCTTTCCTTTTAGGAGTTATTGCCCTTAGAACGTCAAAATTTAGCATTTTAACAGCATTTCCTCATTACATTGAAAACGTTAACTCCTCTGACACTTCAAGTCCAAATGGAACCAAACTTGGTATAGTTGTTTATTAGCATTAGGTGTATAGAACTGATGTGGGGATTTTTGATTGGTCGTAAAACATGGCTGCTGTGGCTAAAAATAGAACATAGAGGTAAATGGCAGTTTTTTGCAAATAACTCTAAAACGGTAACAGATTACAAAATTTTGATTGGGAACAAAAGTGATCAGCACCTCAAGATCTACCAGCTCTGAAATTTTGAAGAAAATCCAACAACCCATGTAGGAGTTATCGCCCTTTTTGTGGATTTTTTGCAAATTTTGCACCTATTTAGCTCAATATCTTGAAAACTATACTAGATATTTGAGAAATTTAAATTGCATATTGTTAAGCACATCAAGATCTACAAAATATGTAATAGGGTCAACGTTGTAGGACCTTTCCTTTTAGGAGTTATTGCCCTTAGAACGTCAAAATTTAGCATTTTAACAGCATTTCCTCATTACATTGAAAACGTTAACTCCTCTGACACTTTTAGTCCAATTGGACCCAAACTTGGTATAGTTGTTTATTAGCATTAGGTGTACAGAACTGGTGTGTGTATAATGATTGGTTGTAAAACATGGCCGCTGTGGCTAAAAATAGAACATTAGGTTAAACTGCA
This sequence comes from Arcuatula senhousia, assembly GCA_963971305.1. NCBI lineage: Eukaryota > Metazoa > Mollusca > Bivalvia > Mytilida > Mytilidae > Arcuatula > Arcuatula senhousia. The sequence goes on along the minus strand of OZ020303.1, from coordinate 22,371,849 downwards.
TTTTTTTGCTAATAACTCAAAAAGGGTGACAGATTTTTAGATTTTGATTGAGAACAAAAGTGATCAGCACCTTAAGATCCACCATATTGTCAGATGACCTCCTTATTAATCTTATGACCCTTTCAACGTCAAATAGATTTTGCCTAATAACCTTTACTTCAGGCACATATTTCAGGTGAGCGATTCAGGCTCCTGGGAGCCTCTTGTTATGGATTTTTTGCAAATTTTGCACCTGTTTAGCTCAATATCTTGAAAACTATACTAGATATTTGAGAAATTTAAATTGCATATTGTTAAGCACATCAAGATCTACAAAATATGTAACAGGGTCAACGTTGTAGGACCTTTCCTTTTAGGAGTTATTGCCCTTAGAACGTCAAAATTTAGCATTTTAACAGCATTTCCTCATTACATTGAAAACGTTAACTCCTCTGACACTTCAAGTCCAAATGGAACCAAACTTGGTATAGTTGTTTATTAGCATTAGATGTATAGAACTGATGTGGGGATTTTTGATTGATCGTAAAACATGGCTGCTGTGGCTAAAAATAGAACATAGAGGTAAATGGCAGTTTTTTGCAAATAACTCTAAAACGGTGACAGATTTCAAAATTTTGATTGGAAACAAAAGTGATCAGCACCTCAAGATCTAGCAGTTCTGAAATATTGAAGAAAATCCAACAACCCATGTAGGAGTTATTGCCCTTTTTGTGGATTTTTTGCGAATTTTGTACCTGTTTAGCTCAATATCTTGAAAACTATACTAGATATTTGAGAAATTTAAATTGCATATTGTTAAGCACATCAAGATCTACAAAATATGTAAAGGGTCAACATTGTAGGACCTTTCCTTTTAGGAGTTATTGCCCTTAGAACGTCAAAATTTAGCATTTTAACAGCATTTCCTCATTACATTGAAAACGTTAACTCCTCTGACACTTTAAGTCCAAATGGAACCAAACTTTGTATAGTTGTTTATTTGCATTAGGTGTATAGAACTGCTGTGGGGATTTTTGATTGGTCGTAAAACATGGCCGCTGTGGCTAGAAATAGAACATAGGGGTAAATGGCAGTTTTTTGCAAATAACTCAAAAACGGTGACAGATTTCAAAATTTGATTGGGAACAAAAGTGATCAGCACCTCAAGATCTACCAGCTCTGAAATTTTGAAAAAAAATCCAACAACCCATGTAGGAGTTATTGTCCTTTTTGTGGTTTTTTTTCAAATTTTGCACCTGTTTAGCTCAATATCTTGAAAACTATACAAGAAATTTGAGAAATTTTAATTGCGTATTGTTAAGGGCATCAAGATCTGCAAAATTTGTAATAGGGTCAACGTTGTAGGACCTTTCCTTTGAGGAGTTATTGCCCTTGGAACGTCAAAATTTAGCATTTTAACTGCATTTCCTTATATTGAAAATGTTAACTCCTCTGACACTTTAAGTCCAAATGGAATCAAACTTGGTATTATTGTTTATTATTGTTAGGTGTATAGAACTTTTGTTGGGATTTTTGATTGGTTGTAAAACATGGCCGCTGTGGCTAAAAATAGAACATTAGGTTAAACTGCATTTTTTTGCAAATAACTCAAAAAGGGTGACAGATTTTTAGATTTTGATTGAGAACAAAAGTGATCAGCACCTTTAGATCCACCATATTGTCAGATGACCCTCTTATTAATCTTATGACCATTTCAACGTTAAATAGATTTTGCCTTATAACCTTTACTTCAGGCACATATGTCAGGTGAGCGATTCAGGCTCCTGGGAGCCTCTTGTTGACTTGAAAATCAAAAAGTATAAGAGATAGATGAAATCTGATGCCACCTTACTGCTTCAGCATTAAAAGTTCTACATATTTCTCCATTGGGTCGAAGTTGTCAGATGATCCCTTATAGGGGTTACAGCCCCTTAAAGGTGAAAAATAGTGTTTTTTCATGTTTTTGGCTTATAGAATGAAAAGTATTGCAGATAGAGAAAAGCTGTTGCTTGCTTAAATGTTCAGCTCATTTAGCTCTACAAAAGTCTTTATTAGGTCGAAGTTGTCAGATGACCCCTTATAGGGGTAACAGCCCCTTAAAGGCAAAAAACAGTGTTTTTGGCCTATAGAATGAAAACTATTGCTGATAGAGAAAAGCTGTTGCTTGCTGAAATGATCAGCTCATTTAGCTCTATAAAAGTCAACATTGGGTTGAAGTTGTCAGATGACCCCTTATAGGGGTTGCAGTCCTTTAAAGGCAAACAATAGTGTTTTTGGCCTATAGCAGATAAAGAAAAGCTGTTGCTTGCTTAAATGTTCAGCTCATTTAGCTCTACAAAAGTCACCATAGGATCGAAATTGTCAGATGACACTTTATAGGGGTTACAACCCCTTAAAGGCAAAAAGTAGTGTTTTTGGCCTATAGAATGAAAACTATTGCAGATAAAGAAAAGCCGTTGCTTGCTTAAATGATCAGCTCATTTAGCTCTATAAAAGTCAACATAGGGTCGAAGTTGTCAGATGACCCCTTACAGAGGTTACAGCCCCTTAAAGGCAAAAAATAGTGTTTTTGGCCTATAGTATGCAGATAGAGAAAAGCGGTTGCTCGCTTAAATGTTCAGCTCTACAAAAGTCTCCATAGGGTTGAAGTTGTTAGATAATCCCTTATAGGGGTTACAGCCCCTCAAAGGCAAAAAATCCTGTTTTTGGCCTATAGAATGAAAACTATTGCAGATAGAGAAAAGCTGTTGCTTGCTTAAATGATCAGCTCATTTAGCTCTACAAAAGTCTCCATAAGGTCAAAGTTGTCAGATGACCTTATAGAGGTTACAGTCCCTTAACGGAAAAAAAATAGTGTTTTTTGCCTATAGAATGAAGACTTTTGCAGATAGAGATAAGCTGTTGCTTGCTTAAATGTTCAGCTCATTTAGCTCTACAAAAGTCACCATATGGTTGAAGTTGTCAGATGACACCCTATAGGGGTTACAGCCCCTTAAAGGCAAAAATAGTGTTTTTGGCCTATAGAATGAAACTATTGCAGATAGAGAAAAGCTGTTGCTTGCTTAAATGATCAGCTCATTTAGCTCTACAAAAGTCTCTATAGGGTCGAAGTTGTCAGATGACACCTTATAGGTGTTACAGCCCCTTACAGGCAAAAAATAGTGTTTTTGGCCTATAGTATGAAAACTATTGCAGATAGAGAAAAGCGGTCGCTTGCTTAAATGTTCAGCTCATTTAGCTCTACAAAAGTCTCCATAGGGTTGAAGTTGTTAGATAATCCCTTATAGGGGTTACAGCCCCTTAAAGGCAAAAAATCGTGTTTTTGGCCTAAAGAATGAAAACTATTGTAGATAGAGAAAAGCTGTTGCTTGCTTAAATGTGCAGCTAATTTAGCTCTTCAAAAGTCTCCATAGGGTCGAAGTTGTCAGATTACACCATATAGGGGTTACAGCCCCTCAAAGGCAAAAAATCGTGATTTTGGCCTATATGATGAAAACTATTGCAGATAGAGAAAAGCTCTTGCTTGCTTAAATGATCAGCTCATTTAGCTCTACAAAAGCCTCCATAAGGTCAAAGTTGTCAGATGACCTTATAGGGGTTACAGTCGCTTGATGGAAAAAAATAGTGTTTTTACAGGACCGCAAATTTTTTGCGATCGTATTATGTTATGGCGATGTCGTTGTCGTTGTTGTCGTCGTCATTGTCGTTGTCATTGTCGTCGTCTGTAGACACTTTGGTTTCCGGCCAATAACTTTAGTTGTAGTTAACCAATTGTTATAAAATTTTGATATGATGTTTATAACCACTAAAGTAAGGTTGGTATTGCATTAGGGGTTTCTGGCCCCTATCGTATTAGAAAAAAGGGCCAAAAGAGGCTAAAACGGGTGTATTGACAAAACGTCTGTAGAATGTTTAATTTTCATCCGATTTTGATCATTCTTTTTTTATTGTATTCCTCAATAAATTCTGTCAACAAATGTAACAACACCTTTGATGTATCTTGTACCGTTACATTGCTATAAGGGGTCAAAAAGGGGCCACACCCAAAAAATCGACTTTTTTATTTGTGGTCCGATTTTCAAAAAATTAGGGGTCAAAGGGGCCAAAAACGCAATTTATAAAAGTTTGTCCAGGCAAATAGTTTTAACCAATATTAAGTTGTAGTGGGCCAGCCAATTGTTATGAAGTTTAAATATGATGATTATATCCACTAAAGGAATGTTGGTTTTGTATTTGGGGTTTGTGACCCTACTGTTTTAGAAAAAAAGGGCCAAAGGGGCTAAAACAGGTGTATTGACAAAACTGTTGTAGAATGTTCATTATTCATTCAATTTTGAACAATCTTTTTTTGTTGAAGTGCTCATAAAATTCTGTCTACTAAATGTGTCAATGATTTTGATATGTATTTCACCATTACATCGCTACAGGAGGCTAAAGACCGGCCACACCCATAAAGTCAACTTTTTAAATTTTGTCCAATTTTCAAAATCTTTTTTTCATTGGAATCCTTGTGAAAATCCCTGGCTGCATTTTTCAACCAGACTTGCAATATCTCTTACCGTTTTCGAGAAATTAGGGGTCAAAAAACACCAATTTTAAAAGTTTGTCAAGGCAAATAGTTTTATACTTAAAATTAAGTTGTAGTTATTACATGTATATAAATAAGACTTTTTGTATTAGATGTTGATGTAAATAAATATGTGCCAAAAATGCATTTTTAAGTCCACCACAGGATGCATGTGTCAAAAAGCTTTGTAAGTCCACCATGGGCTTCATGTGACCAAAGCAATGGACTATCCATATTAGGCATCCAACGTACAGGGTTAAACTTGTTGCGGTCGTATCATGCTGCGCTCGGCGTAGCTTTTTATTGGCCTATAGAATGAAAACAATCGCAGATAGAGGAAAGCTGTTGCTTGCTTAAATGTTCAGCTTATCAAGCTCTACAATAGTCACCATAGGGTCGACGTTGTCAGACTACCCCTTATAGGGGTAACAGCCCCACAAAGGTAAAAAATCGTGTTTTTAGCTCACCTGGCCAAAGGCCATGTGAGCTATTGCCATCACTTGGCGTCCGTCGTCGTCGTCGTCGTCGTCGTTAACTTTTCTTCAAACTTCTCCTCTGAAACAGCTGCACAGATTCAAACCAAATTTAGTCTGGTGGTACTTTAGGATATCCCCCACAGAACTGATGTGGGGAATTTTGATTCGTCGAAAAACATGGCCGCCGTTGCTCAAAATAGACCAGGGGGGTCAGACTACTGTTTTTGGCTTGTAAATCAAAAAGTATAAGAGATAGATGAAATCTGATGCCACCATACTGCTTCAGCATCAAAAGTTCTACTAAAGTCTTCATTTGGTCCAAGTTGTCAGATGACCCCTTATAGGGGTTACAGCCCCTTAAAAGGTGAAAAATAGCATTTTTTCATGTTTTTGCCCTATAGTATGAAAACTATTGTAGATAGAGAAAAGTTGTTGCTTGCTTAAATGTTCAGCTTATTTAGCTCTACAAAAGTATCAATTGGGTCAAAGTTGTCTAATAACCCCTTATAGGGGTTACGGCCCCTAAAATAACGTTTTTTCATGTTTTTTGCCTATGGAATAAAAACTGTTGCAGATGGAGAGAAGCTGTTGCTTGCTTAAATGTTCAGCTCAATTAGCTCTACAAAAGTATCCATAGGATTGAAGTCGGCTGATGATCCCTTATAGGGGTTACAGCCCCTAAAATAACTTTTTTTCACGTTTTTGGCCTATGGAATGAAAACTATTGCAGATAGAGAGAAGCTGTTGCTTGCTTAAATGTTCGGCTCATTTAGCTCTACAAAAGACTCTATAGGGTCGAAGTTGTCAGATGACCCCTTATAGGAGTTATGGCCCCTAAAATAACATTTTTTCATGTTTTTGGCCTATGGAATGAAAACTGTAGTAGATATAGAGAAGCTGTTGCTTGCTTAAATGTTCAGCTCATTTAGCTCTACAAAAGTCTCCATAGGATTGAAGTCGTCTGATCGGTTACAGCCCCTAAAATAACGTTTTTTTCACGTTTTTGGCCTAATGAATGAAAACTATTGCAGATAGAGAGAAGCTGTTGCTTGCTTAAATGTTCAGCTCATTTAGCTCTACAAGACTCCATAGGGTTGAAGTTGTCAGATGACCCCTTATAGGAGTTATGGCCCCTAAAATAACATTTTTTTCACGTTTTTGGCCTATGGAATGAAAACTATTGCAGATAGAGAGAAGCTGTTGCTTGCTTAAATGTTCGGCTCATTTAGCTCTACAAAAGACTCTATAGGGTCGAAGTTGTCAGATGACCCCTTATAGGAGTTATGGCCCCTAAAATAACATTTATCATGTTTTTGGCCTATGGAATGAAAACTGTAGCAGATATAGAGAAGCTGTTGCTTGCTTAAATGTTCAGCTCATTTAGCTCTACAAAAGTCTCCATAGGATTGAAGTCGTCTGATCGGTTACAGCCCCTAAAATAACGTTTTTTCACGTTTTTGGCCTAATGAATGAAAACTATTGCAGATAGAGAGAAGCTGTTGCTTGCTTAAATGTTCAGCTCATTTAGCTCTACAAAAGACTCCATAGGGTTGAAGTTGTCAGATGACCCCTTATAGGAGTTATGGCCCCTAAAATAACATTTTTTTCATGTTTTTGGCCTATGGAATGAAAACTGTAGCAGATAGAGAGAAGCTGTTGCTTGCTTAAATATTCAGCTCATTTAGCTCTACAAAAGTCTCCATAGGATCGAGGTCGTCTGATGACCCCTTATAGGGGTTATGGCCCCTAAAATAACGTTTTTCATGTTTAGGGCCTATAAAATGAAACTATAGTAGATAGAGAAAAGCTGTTGCTTTTCTCTATCTACTATAGTTTCATTTTGTTGCTTTTCTCTATCTATTATAGTTCATTCCGTAGGTCCCAAACATGAAAAACGTTATTTCATGTTTTGGGCCTACAGAATGAAAACTATAGTAGATAGAGAAAAGCTGTTGCTTGTCAGCTCATTTAGCTCTACAAAAGTCTTTAAAGGGTCGACATCAAGACCAGGTGAGCGATTCAGGCTCCTGGGAGCCTCTTGTTTGATACGACACCGCTGTCTCCGTGACCGACTCTTAGACCAAGGTTACAAGAAAATGCGTCTCGTACGGTCCCTAAAAAATTCTTCCTTCGTTATCAGCCACTGGTGGAAAAAATCAAAATTAAGTTGAACGTATTGGTTAGTGTTTTGCTGATTGTTGTTCTGAGATGATCATCTTATTATCCCTATAATATCTTCACAACCGTGTTGCGTTGTGTGTTACTACCGGTCCATAAGATTGCAATGGAGGTTTGGCGCGCCTGCCATAAAACCTGGTTTAACCCACCATTTCATTTGAAATGCCTGTACCAAGTCAGGACCATTGCGATCTATAACTATTCCGTTGTGTCTTTCATGTTTTGTCTTTTCCTCTTGGACATTGAGATTGATCCTCCAAGTTCGGTTATTTTGTTATTACCTTTATCTTCTAGAACTCCGACAGGATTTATTGATAGCTAATTTCACAATATATCAAGAAGTTGTTGCTTCAATGTGGTTTTGTTAAACCTCAATATACAATAGAATTTAAACCACTTGAGAATTAAATCCAAAATCTGACTTGCAAATTTAAAATTTTAAATGGAAATATGAATTAGATACAACAAGTTGAAAGAAGGTAATTAAGTTGGTCAGCATTAGCCCGCATTAAGTTTATACACGTTGTTAATTAATCGACACTCGAATATTAATCTTTCCTTTATTTATATTTAAAACGGAATAATTCTTTTGTGAATTAATTCTCATGACCAGATGTGGTATTTAAAAATGGTTTTGAATGTCCCCACAAGTTCTTTTGACGTGTGATCGTGTGTTCCCCCTATAGTGTTCTGAGCTGGTGATTGACAACACGGGGAAACAAGCCGACCACATGCGTCTCTAAAGATGGGAGGCTGATAGGGAATTGTTTGTGGACAAAGGGTATAACTTGACATTCTGTGGACCGTCAAAGACTAACATCAGGTTTGAACTTATCAGATATACATGAATTTAAAAAGACAAAAGGAAAACGATTTTGTATTGGACGAATATATTGTATTCTGATCTAAAACAAAGATTAAATCAGTACTATAAATATTTGAATTGTTTATATGATATAAATATTGATATTTACTTAGTTTATACTTAATTCCTATGCTAAATGTAACATGCCATTAGGATAGTTGGAATTTTCATTTAATTGCACGTTGCTTTCATGGTTATCCAAATGTACATATAAATGACAATTTCTATTACTTGTGCTGTGTTTTATGAGTGCTTTACTTAAATCACAACTATTGTTTTTAAGGATGTAATCTACGAAACAAGACTTCACAAATAAATTTCACAATGAGTGGAGGGACTAAAATCATTATTACCGTCGAGGACCAGTATCCTTCTGACGCTGATATTCAGTTCATTCCACCACCAAAATCAAAATGGCAGACCAGACAACTTCAGGACCTTATAAAACGAACAAGTGTTGTTGGACGAATGCTTACAAGCACGCCAACGCGAATGCTCCGAAGAGACTCCGATGATAGATTCCAAAGTGCGCGTTCTCAGATTTCATCCATTGTGAGCAAACAGCAGACGACGACTTCATCATCAAGTCGGCCGCAGACGGCAGGATCTTACAGACCGGATGTGAAATATACTCCTCAGCCTCTGAGACCGCAATCAGCCTACCAATCACAGGAAGTGAAACGTAAGGGCAAACCAGCCGTTGGTTTGGGCATGATTCATAGACTGTTTGAAATATGGGAACCACAGCTATCAAAGTCATACCGTAAGCCAGCTGTTCAAGGCGAAGACGACAGATACTTTAAGAGACGACGTAGAAGACAAGCCAAGGCGCGACTAGCCACCGCGGTACACTTAGGACTGCTGAGAAACAAGAATCGATCTATGTCAAATGCTAGTATATACTCAAATAACTAATAGGATATTTCAATTATATTTCAATTGATCAAGCTGCTTGATTGTTTACTTAAATTTAAAAAATTCATATTGAAAGTACATGTATTTAAATGTAATTATTGCAATGAACACTGCCGATAGGTTTGCACGTTGGTATTATACATATGTCCAATTGTTGGTACAACATTTGTTAGTTAAGATCATTGTTTTCATCATAAAAACAGAAAAAAACAAATCTACTTTCAAAGTGTACTTTTATACTTGATTTGTTGATATTTGTACTTTTGTTGGTACAAAAAAGTTTAACATCCAAATTTTTGCCATAATTTCCTGTATTAGCTTGTACTGAAACAGATCCTACAACATTAACAACATTAACAAGCTTTACTACCAAGAGAAATGGTCATAGATCAGTGGCGGATCCAGGGGGGGGGGGGGGTCCGGGGGTCGTAACCCCCCTTACCTCCGAAATTTTTAAAATGTTGTGTAAACATTTTAGCAAAATTGGTTTGGAATCCCCCTTTGGCCCACAGAACCCAGTATGTGGAACCCCCCTTTCGAAAATATTCTGGATCCGCCCCTGTAGATATCATGATAACCCATTATGATAAGACCGCAAAAAGTTGCGGACGTATAATGGAATGATGCTGTCGTTGTCGTCTGTTACCTTCAGTTTAACCACGATAACTTTAGTTCTAGTTAGCTGACTGCTATGAAATTTGATAATCATGACCTTGCCACAAAAGGATGGATTGGATTGCTTTAAGGATCCTCGCTAGTCTTGTTTTGGTATTTCTGTCATTTTTTCGGAATCCTCTGGATTTTACCATCAAAATAGGGTTAAAAAATTTGCCCACGAACCCCCTATTTTCTTGTTATTAATGTCTTTAATATGTCATAAAGAGGTTATAGACAAAGTTTTATCAAATCCTATTTATTCTGTAATGGGTTTTAACAGCTAAATAGTGCTAATGCTAAACCTATGAAAAAGTCAGAGAAAACCTTTTCCCGCCAAAACTTTAACATCAATTATCTTGAAAACAAGGTCACGAACCATCAAATTTTTTAGCTTATTTTATACCTTTTACTATTATCTTTTCATTTAAGGCATCAAATTTGAAACGTATTTATTTTCAAAAATAGTAGCGAACATCCTTAAAGGCTATACCCTTTTTAGCTAACCTGTACCGAAGGCATCCATCGTCGTCTGTCGTCGTTTCTTCTCTGTTTTCAATAATCTGCTCCTCTGTAACTTCTGAACAGAATTTTATGAAACTTGGGATGATTGGTCCTTAGGATCAAAAGCATCAAAAGCACTTCAAAAGTCCCCATTGGGTCGTAACTTTCAGATGACCCTTAAAGGTAAAAACTAGATTTTTCAGAATTTTTTCGAATGAAATCTGATACAGATAGAGAAAAGCTGTAGCTTGCTTAAACCTTCAGGTCTTTGAGATCTACAAAAGTTTTCATTGGGTCGAAGATGTAAGATGACCCCTTAAAGGGGTTATTGCCCTTTAAAGGTGAACAATAGAATTTTTAGCCTTTTTGGCCTTTAGAATGAAAACTATTACTGATAGAGAAATTCTGTTGCTTGCTTTTACCTTCAGTTCATTAAGCTCTTCGTAAATATCCATTAGAATAAGCTGTCAAATGACCCATTATAAAAGACATTGCTCTTTATTGTCAAATTTTGAACTATTGCCTTGCAGATAAAACCTATATTATTTTTTTTTTATATTTTGCTTAAATGTTTGGCTATTTGCACAGGTTATCATAAGCATTCATATGGGTATAGGTGGAAGCCATATGATGTTTTCTCCTCAGATGCCTGAAACATTTTCATTCCATCAGTCATTGAATTCAAGTTAGCGATTCAGGTCCTTGGGGCCTCTTATCACTTGAATGCCGGGATAGTCCAATAGTATAACAGTCATATGTATTCCATTCCGGTGGCCTCCGAAGGTATCTTGGGGCTAAAAAAATTGTCCCATATATCCAATAAAAATAGAGCTAACTTGAAACCTCATGCATGCTTATGCAAGTAAAATATCCCATCGGCAGAGTTCGATAAGTGGAGGCACATGGACCGTTGCCGTAGCTTAATTGTCCATGGGGGTCATATACGTCCAAATATTATAATATCAGTAACCCCATATGGATAGTAGATACTGTTTGATGGTAGATTTGCATATATTTGACATGTGTAGGAGTGAAAATGAGAAATGTAACAGAAAAAATGAAAAAATAATCGGTTTTGAAACAAGAGGCTCTCAAGAGCCTGAATCGCTCACCTGAACTACACAGATACATATATTTGTAGATATTATTGTGCTTAACCATAAGCGATTTAAATTTCAGAAATATCTTGGTTAGTTTTCAAGATATTAGGCTTAATAAGTGCAAAGGCAAAAATTAGGAAAAAGAACAATAACTCCCACATTAGCAGTCAGATCTTTTCCGAAATTTCAGGACAGATAATTCTTAATGTGCTGATCACTTTTGATTCTTGCACAATTTTGATATCTGAGGTCGCAGGGCGTTTTTTGGCATAGGTCGATTTTATGAAGTGTTGGTCGGAAGTCGCCCTTAAAAAGCCCCCAGGTCGCAGGTCGTTTTTAACCCTGCGGAAGCCACATTTATGAGTTATTAGCAAAAAAATGCTATTCACCCCTATGTTCTATTTTTAGCTATGGCGGCCATGTTTGTTTTTAAATAAAAAATCTGAACGATAGAGATGTAGCATATAAGCTATTAAACAAGTGTGCCATGTTAAGATGCAGCTGGTCTTACCGTGTCAGTCAAGTTAATCTTTGAAATTCAGGAGAAAAGTAATGAAAAATGGTAAATTTTGTTGTTTTAAGGATAAATACTCCTAAAAGAAATGGCCCTACAGCTCTGACCTAAATACATGAAATGTAGATCTTGATGTGCTTAATCATATGCAACTTAAAGTTTGAAATATCTTGTATAGTTTTCAAGATATAGGGCTAAATAAGTGAAAAATTTTGAAAAATCCAGAAAAAGGGCAATAACTCCTATGTCGATTGTTGGATCTTCTTGAAAATTTCAGAGCAGGTAGATCTTGAGAAGCTGATCACTTTTCTTTCCCATCAGAATTTTGATATCTGTATTTTTGAGTAATTAGCAAAAAACTGCAATTTACCCCTATGTTTTATTTTAGCCATGGCGGCCATATTTTTTTTCGAATCAAAACTTCGAACGACATAATTGTATCATTTATGCTATTTAAGAACTGTGCCAAGTTTAGTTGAAGTTGGATGTATGGTGTCAGACTAATTAGTCTTTGAAATTCAGGGGAAAAGTAATTAAAAATGGTAAATTTTGACGCTTTAATGGCCATAACTCCTAAAAAATGGTTCTACAGCTTTGACCTAATTACATGAAATGTAGATTTTGATGTACTTTATCATATGCAATTTGATTTTTTAAAATATCTTGTATAGTTTTCAAGGTATAGGGTTAAATAAGTGCACAATTTTGAAAAGAATCCGGATAAAAGGCAATAACTCCTGCATCGGTTGTTAGATCTTCTTGAAAATTTCTGGGCAGGTAGATCTTGAGGTGCTGAACACTTTTACCATAGACAGAATTTTGATATCTGTAACGTACTACAATTTACCCCTATGTTCTATTTTTAGCCATGGCGGCCATGTTTTTCAACGAATCAAAAATCCCCACGCTAGTTTTATACTACCTTTGCTAATAAACAACTGTACCAAATTTAAAAGCCATTAGACTATGGTGTTAGAGGAGTTAAAGTTTGAAAAATGTTAACGACGACGGACGCCAAGTGATGGCAATAGCTCACATGGATCTTCGGTCCAGGTGAGCTAAAAAAGGGGGTGGGGCACCATATGGGTTATCCTGTATACAAGTGCCTGTGATACACGGCACGTCATTTTAAAGGGTTCAACAAGGAAAATCGCCTTTATTTTTTTCTGGGAATAATCATCAATGATACATTATCCTTGGCTTAAATGCCATTTTTGTCTCGCCTGCGACGAATAGTTGCGGAAGGCGAGACATAGCTTTTACTTTCCGACGGCGGCGGCGTAAGCTTTTTTGTAAGACTTTTGTGGATACCATGCCGTGTGATCCTGACCCCATTTCACGCTCCAATGACTCTGTGAACTTAGGTCTTTTTTTTTCAGATCTTAAACTTTTTTTATGTAAGACTTTAGTGGACGATGAATTGCTTAAAAAATATAAGAGCTAGGCATCTGATCTTGGGTATACAGACATTTTAGGTTATGGTCTAAACAACTGTTACAATGCAGTGTGGCCCTGATCCCATTTTCACGCTCCAGTGACTCTGTAAACTTGGGTCTTTTTTAGGGCTGTAAACTTTTTTGTAAGACTTTGGTGGACGATGCATTGCTTGAAAAATATAATAGCTAGGCATCTGATATTGGGAAAACAGACAGTTACGCAACTGTCACCATGCCTTGTTGCCCTGACACCATTTTCATGCTCCAGTGACTCTGTGAACTAAGGTCCTTTTTCAGGCCGAAAACTTTACTGTAAGACTTTTGTGGATAACGAATTGCTTTAAAAGTAAAATAGCTAGGCGTCTGATATTGTGTAAACAGACACTTTTTTGTGTTTTCACAAGAAAAGAAAGCTTAGGTAGTTGATATTGGTGATGGTGCCCGCAGGCGAGACATACTTTTAGTGGCCACATTTGTTTATAGTAGCATTTCCTGCAAAACATTTTTCAAAGACAAACGGTGCTCGCCGTCTTATATTGGCCCAAGACTAAAAATACAATACATAAAATTCAACCAATCCGTAAATTATCAACGAAAGACCAATTTCTGGACAAAGAACAAACAATAAGCTTCGTACGGATAGCTAATAACAACGTTTGAATTTCGATGCTTTTAAGTGACCTTCTAAAAATTCTGGTCTTATGGAAATCCGGGCATCTTAATTAATAAATTGGATTTGTGCAAGCGCTGACGCCTAACTGCGTAATCGGACATATTAGAAAAGAAGAGTAAATTGTGTGTGATTGAAATCTGATATTAAAATATTCCACGCAACGCTCTTCTGAATCTGGGGATAGCAGTTCGGGTACTGTCTTGCAAGCAAACTTATTGACAGAATTCTTAACGGCATGTGCCTTCTATCTTCAGTTTGATTAAATTTCAGCAAATAAAGTGACCGTGGTCCTTCTGCGATAACCAAGTTGAATTTTTATTGATATTTCCACTACTGATGACAAAAAAACCCGCTACTTTTATACGCTAAGTAATTTTAAAATTTTCTTTTTTGAGTGAGCATATTGATATGGGTTATTTTCTATCTCAAAAGTGGCTTGTATTCGGATCTCAGGGACAAGGCACGGGAATTGGTTAGTTTCATATCTGCTTTAAGTGTTTTGAATCGAATTTATAAGCGATAAAGATATTTTGCTTCATGTTGACAATCATTCTGCAGAGTGCTTTAGGCAGGTAGTGCATGGATTTAAATGAAATAAACACCAATCGAACGAATATGCGGACCACTTCATAATTCAAATTATTTAACGAGAAGGTGATCAATTTTTTATATTCATTTTTCAACTCGCATCTCGCTACGGTATGTTATTCGCACGCATGAAAATTGATTGTACCGTGTGATAAAATTTGTAACAGATTTAGCTCTAGCTGCATATGTTGCGGCGAACGGTTGCACCATCGTTTTATTACCTGAGTATTTAAAAAGGAGGCATACGCCCCGACAACGCCCGCGGCCGGGACTTCCGCGCAGAAATTTATTTCCCCGAGAACAACCGCGGCCGGGACTTCCGCGCAGAAATTTATTTCCCCGACAACGCCCGCGGCCGGGACTTCCACGCAGAAATTTATTTCCCCGACAACACCCGCGGCCGGGACTTCCGCGCAGAAATTTATTTCCCCGAGAACACCCGCGGCCGGGACTTCCGCGCAGAAAAATAAAAATACATATAAACAAAACATGTATCAAGAATTTGGTTACGTAAAAGATGTGTCATAGAGTAATTGTGACAGACAACAAGGGGTTTTCGGGCAGTGGATAAAAATTCATTGGCTTTTTCCATTATATTCAATGAACGTTAAATTCATGGACTTGTCTTGAATTTAGGTGTGACTAGCGATTAATGAAACAAATCGGATACTATTGGAATCTTATGGTTTATGTGTTTACCATAAACAGAACATTAATCCTTATCCTATTGAACAAAAAACATGTAAGACTCTTTAGAATTTTATTGTTTGTGTTAATTTAATCTAAATTCCACTAGCGCCATTAATTCGTTTTGAAATTATGTAAATTTTTAATCCGTTGAATAGGTTGCAATTATAACACAATGGTTAGCATTTCCATAATTTAAGTATTTGTGCGATACTTTAGGTAAATAATACGGGTAGGCATGCTAGCTGTTTGTGTTAGGTTATTTTCTTAATTGAAAAATAATCAACAACAATAGAAAGTGAATCCTTCATCGACAAATAGAGCTCGCCTTTAAATTGAAATTGGATCTGACATGAATATACGAAAAATTTGTGAAAAACAGTGAAAAATCAAAATTTGACAATCTGTGATAATGGTGAAACAATACACAAACCTGCAACAAGGGACCGTGTCCCCCATGATGAGGATAGGAGAAACTTTCCCTAGAAATCGTCCACAGACGTCCGGACAACGGAACAATCAAAGAATAGACAGTGCAGTGTTTCCTATTTCAAAACAAAGGATACGAACAAGTATTGGTTGTAGAACTAATTCAATCTTATCAATCACTTTTAAGGAAAGGCCAAATGATATGTGGGAAAGGACTTCTACGGCCGGAGAGGATGTTCCTATGAAAAGAAGACTTGATTATAGAGACATACTTCATCATCTTTTGGATGAATGGGTGCCACAGCTTTGTGACAATTACAGACCATTCGCCGAATATATAGACAGAGAAGATACTTTAAGTGTGCTAACTGCCGTTTCTGTCAAGTCTACGGCCAGTCGTAGCAGGCCTTCTAGCAGGAGCAGTGCCGCTGGGTCAGCAGTTAAGTAGCGAATGACCATTGCAACAATATTATAGGGCTCTTGTTTAAACAGCATGGTATTTACCTCAGGGAATGTTTAAACTTGCAATCAAACTTGTATATGTATAATGTTTTTTGTTTTGTTTTTGTAAAAGATTGTTTAAATCATATTAAAGTCTTTTCACATTGACTTTGTCTACTGGTTTGTATCTTTAGCATCATCTGAATATCTCAACCCAATCTATATGTGGTACTTCTTTTTGAAATCTGGCAATACTGACTGTTTCTCCATTTTCTTTTTCATAAACTCTAAAGCATGTTAATTTGAGCTTACATTGTAGGTACAAACTTATTATTTCTGGTTATTATCAGTTAATGATTTTAACACCCAAACATAAAAGGTATGTGTGCTATAGACAAGTACATACAGAACAGAACAATTTATTAAAGAAAACGCATTTTCAAAATTCTATTACAACAGTTGACCATCTACATGTATTACATCATATTTGTCAGTTTAACAAATTCTTATAATGGTTAGTTTCCTTGTTTAAGAAGGGGTCTATCTGTGACTATTTCAGGACTGGATTTAATTATATGCATCTAGACCATGGGCCAATTGCAGAACCGCGAGCAGTGCCAAATGGCCTCGTTGAAGGCTGCTGGCGGTTGTCCATTGTGGTATTTCTGAATTGCCGCGTGATTGTGGGCTGTGTCGTGAACACTTCTTCCACATCTCATTATTTTCTATAGTTCACAATTTCAACATATGGATGCACAATGTAATCGAACAAAACTAAATAGTCTTTCCATATCAACACAAAGTCTCTATAATCAAGTCTTCTTTTCATAAGTTAGCCTGACAAATGAATTGGGTAGAATTTTCTAACACTTCCAAATGAACAGGGTAAAAAACTTTCTATCGATGATAATCCACCAATCCCATATTAATATTCAGACACAAATGCAATTACATTCCGAAGTAGATAGTTACTCAGTTAGTTATTTAGCTAGTTATTGCTTTACTCCCAACCAGCTCGAATTCGATTAACATGAGGGGTGATTAAAATGAATATGATAGGGTGATAAAATGAACATGAAATGATGATAAAGTGGAGGAAATGGAGCACAAGGCCCAACCGGGGATGGAAGTTTTTACTGCTACTGGAAAAAGAACGGAGGGTAGAATCGGAAACTTTAGCCTTCTGTATGGAGATCCTACGGGTCCTACCCTTTTCCAAACCTGCAGTAGGCCTCTTTAACATGCGAGTAACGTGACTGTGCACAATTTTGGTTTGCCTTTAGGTTTTCCACATTTTAGCCTGACGACCCCGGCATTCAATATGACAGGGAGACGGGTCGGATCGCTTTGTGAATCGAGTGGCATGGCCCGATGTAAAGTTTCTGAGCGCTCTTTATTTGTTGACTTTAACCGATAATAAGCTTAGCGCTGCTGCAAGCATATTCGCCACCCGGACTCTGCACTGGTGACATCCCGGAGTAAAGGAAATTGCAATGATCCGGACTTTGTTGTATGGCCAATATTCTTTTTGAATATATAAAGTTCGGGACGATAGTCACGTCCATGACAAACGGGAAGATAAAGACTAGTGCTCATTTCATTCTTCATTTGTTTGTCTGTATTTTTTTCTTTGTTCTTTTTTTTTGTTTTTAATTGTTTTTCAATTTCTGGTACTTGTATTTTGTTTTTTGAATTTCAACTTGTGTTCTTTAGTTTTCCCTTTTTATATGATTCTGTGCGATTTACCCTTGAAAAAACTGTGAAAAAAACTTCAAAGTACAAAAAATTCAAATCCTTATTGATGTAAATAACCCATAAAATTAATTGTAAATAAAGTTGAAAAAGGGCCTTATTTGAATTATACGGTTTGCTTGGATATATGAAGTTATACTGAACAACCTTTATTAATACTTTGGAAAAGCCTAAAGCTTTTTTTACAAACAATGCGTATATCAAATGGTGCTGTAATGCATTATGTTAAAAGTGGTAAATAAACAACACTAGATACCATTCTTATGTTCGAGTTGTAAGGCCTAGATACAAATGTTTACAAGTATTTAATTCATTTAATCGATTATGGACAAAAATAATTAAACGAACAAATAAAGTATTTTATCAGGGTTCATTAGGGATAACAAAATAAAAGAGCTGCGATAATCAAACTATCGAACCCCAAAAATTAAACAAAATATTAACAACAACAACATCAACAAAAAACATGCACCAATAATGTGTGGTGACAATCCCTACGGTCCAGTCGAATGCTTGTCACTGTTTGGAACTTGACTGAACTCATGAAATGCTCCAAAGCCTCATCAACATATTAAAATACTAACCAATATCAACTTATTCTTTTAAACTCGTGCAGAGTTTTTTTTTTCATTTATCATGTTTATTAGGTATAGATAAACTGGATTTAGCTGCCATAAAATTCACTTTTAAATAGTACATACACGATGACATTATGTCACAAAAATATATTAAGCGGTCAAGGAGGGGGGTTTACGGATAAGAGATGGATACCCCCTGTCGTCCTATGGCCAAGTCCTTCTTTAACTATATATGCCAACCCCAAACGTCAAACAAATCAACTTTCAAAACAGAAGGTGTACATCATAATATTGTCACAAAGGTTGTGTTAATTTTATGAAAATCCATGCATTCAGTGGTTTAATTGTGATGATCTGCAAACAAACGACAGGTGCCTAGAGATGTAGATGACGGACGGATACCACTACACTACTCTCAATTTTCAAGCGGGAGTATCAAAATGAAAAGGATTTATTTGCATGCTATTCGGACCCTCTCTGTTTTTTGTTGTTGTAGACCTGTCTAAAGTTAGCTTTGCAGTGTTCTTTAAACCTTTTGGCTTTGTCTGCCTGCTATAAAGCTTCGAAACGCATGTTTCCTTGATTTATTATTATGTGATTTCACGAACCTGTGTTATTGATTGTGGTATTTCCGAGCTATCCATATTCTCATGGAAAGTTATGCCATGCAGGAATGCACAAAGTATTGTTGAAAAGGTCTAATGAGAACATCTGCATCATGTTTCTAACAAAGCAAAGAAAGGTTGTAGTAGCAAGGCTAATCATAGTCTGCAAATATATATTCAGTAAAAACGGAAACTTATAAGACCAAAATTTGCAAAAATAAAAATAGTAATAACTATAATGCCGAACTGAGATTATCAATCTTACATGTCTAAGAAGAAAGACATAACAAGACTATGATCGAAATTGTCCTGTCTTGGTATGTGCATTTGAAATAAATATGGAAATAGTCCTTACTTTTTACATGCAGGCATTTCAAAAGAAATGGTGTTTTAAACCAGGTTTTATAGCGCAAAATCCCCTTTTCCATTCCGATCTTAGGGTCCGGTACCACAAAACACAACACAGTTGTGAGAGAAAATATATAAGAAAATTACGTCAATTTTCAATTTTGAACAAAAACGCATTATTTATTGATATATAGCGACGAACAACATATATCACTTAGCAACCTAAATCATGCAAACTGTTGAATGAAAAAAAAATAGGATACGGTTTGGAATTCAATGCATCTCTTATTCGGTTCAAGGTTTTCAATTTACATGAAGCAGAACTTAAAAAGCCTTAAGTGATTTTCGAGGTCAGACTGCTGCTGCAAATCTATGATGTAAACTCTGGTCTGGCTTTCGGTTTTTAAAGCAGGTTTGAATTAAACAAGTATGTATTGTTCTAATGTAAAACATAATATTGGATTGCTGTTTCAAGCGAAAAGGATTTCTCTAGATGAAAGAATTTCCCTGTTCACAACAAGGATTTGATTTTTGGATTAAAGTGATGACGGATGATGGAGATGTGATATAAAACGCTCGATGAGAAAAGCAAGCTATAAGAGGAATTAATGGAAGATGGAGAATGCTGATGAAGTCACTCCACCAAGCCATGTTTTTCTTCGTCGTTTATTTGATTGGTGGGGGCCGCAGTGTACATCATCATACAGGAAAGGGGCCACGCCCAAGCAACTAGCAGACGGCCAAATAAATGTCGAAAACGCGGGAAATCATTGTGTTGAAAAATTCCGTACAGCCGAAAAAGTGATTGAGACCGTGAACATTTTCAAAAGGAATGGGACAGGAAAGAAGACCCAATAACGTGACATTTACAGGGCAAACTGTTCATACTATATATACGAACATTCACGGACAAAAATCTTTACATTCAGATTGAAAAGAAATTTTTATTTAACAATTAATGTTAGAAATGTTTATGCTAGCCTGATCATTTTGGTGAACGCTTGAAAAAAAAAACTACTATCAGGAATACCGAAAATAATTATGATCTCGAGAAAGACTATATTTTCTGATGTGTTTATGTGATAACTCATTTGACAGTATATAAAGGATCTTGCTTGGACACCTTAGACGACGATCTTTCACCGAAGTGCTGCGAACCTTTTGGCAAAGAAATTCAATCGGTATTCAATTAAGTTACTATGATCTTGTTTAAAGGATATCATTTTTAATTACGTGTAACGATGGAGAATATCAGACACTTGGCTCTCTTTTCTGAAAAAAAAAACATAGCAGTGTGTCATAGACGTAAGAACAAAAAGCGTGCTTGTGAATTGAACTGAGATGTAGATAACTGGGTCATTCCCATTTGAGAAGAAAAGAATATTCAAACAGAACCAAGAATATGATTGAATTTAGATGATTTGTTACGTAACTTCTTTTTCATTCCATCCGTCCGTCTGTTCGTCGATTTAACTGTCCCTGATTGTCTCGAGATGATAAAGTGGAAACACTTTTAATGAAATAAAATTTCTGAAAATGGGAGTTTAGTCCGATCTTCATTCTTTACGAAGGGCGACACACACACAAAAAAGTCGTGTTGAAAATAAGATTTTTTAAGCTCAAGGTAAATTTTACAGATATTCGACAATTCTTATATGTTTATGTAGAATTTGGTCTCAAAATGTTATCAACAACAACAGGGACTTGCTCCTCTCTATCGATATTTTGTTAGTCATTGGCTCTAACAAAATATTGATAGAGGGGAGCAAGTCCCTATGCGACAACTTCAGGTGAAAAGCTAAAGGTATAAGAGTTGATCATTCTTAACTATGTAATACAAAACTGGTCTTTAAAACAACTCTAGCATTGGCCAATTTAAGTAATTAGTTTGGCTTTCTAAATGTAATTTCTAACTTCATGATGTTTTAGCTTTATAGGAGCGCAACAAGATATTTATAAAACTGATGTTGAAACCAGATTCACTAACTATCAAATCTGGCCATTTTTAATGGGAATAATGTAAAACTTGGTTTATGTTAATCAAAATTGCTGGCATATTATCTTAAATATATATATATTTTATAAATCTAAAGCAATTATATTGATAACATCACTGTATTGTAGGCTGTGCTGTCATCAAAATTATCAATATTACATAATTTGAAGAAAATTGCCAGAATGCACACATTTTTTCTAATTTTTTGCACTTTTAGAGGTGGTGCCACGTTTTCTATTTACAATGTAATTTTATATCAAATACAATAAGATCAATATATATAAAGGCGGTACCCAAAACCTATCCCAGAACTTGTTATTTTTTATGATTTTCATCAAATTGTCTAAAATTACATCTTTGAAATTATTCTAACAAGAGGCTCCCAAGAGCCTGAATCGCTCACCTGAACTACACAGGTACATATATTTGTAGATACTATTGTGCTTAACCATATGCGATTTAAATTTCTGAAATATCTTGATTAGTTTCAAGATATTGGGCTTATAGCAGTGCCAAATGGCCTCGTTGAAGGCTGCTGGCGGTTGTCCATTGTGGTTTTTCTAAATTGCCGTTTAATTGTGGGCTGTGTCGCGTACACTTATTCCACATCTCATTATTTTCTATTAATAAGAGTAAATTTGGCAAAAATTAGGAAAAAGAACAGAATTATGATATTTGTGACCGTTTTTGAGTTATTTGCAAAAAACTGTAATTTGACCCCTATGTTCTATTTTTAGCCATGGCGGCCATGTTTTTTACGAATCAAAAATCCGAACGATAGTTTTGTACACATAATGCCATTAAACAACTGTACCAAGTTTGATTGCAATTGGACTTATGGTGTCGGACAAGTTAACGTTTGAAAAATTGTTTACAGACGACGACAGACGACGACGACGACGGACGCCAAGTGATGGTAAAAGCTCACCTGGGTGAGCTAAAAAGATAGGGATACTAGAAATATTATTATTATGACTACTTATAGCCACAAAATTTGTTAATTAAAGCAGATTTAATTTGTTACCTCATCTAGGGCCAAATATGTACTTAATGTACTTCATGTCTCGGGTCCTTTCATATGAACACTATGGTTTACTTTTAAGAAGAAAGAAGTAAACCAATGGGCTAGGCATTCGAATGATGTTATTAGTTAAAAACAAAAGGTCAAGATACAATCAGTTGACACAAAAGACAACAAACACACACAATGCGCAACGTAGCAAAACACATACAACGACCAATCGAAAGTACAATCAGCGGAAGCGAACCTCCCACGAACAAAACAGCGAATTTAGGTGTTTCGGAAGGGTGAGCAGAACGCAATTGCGTTGCAAACGATCAATTTGGTATAGATGAATTCCAGTAACGACAATACAAATACTAAAGGCACATATAAGCGATATGAGAAAAGTGAAAAGTAAAAAGCAAACACAAATATAAAAGAAGCACGTAGGGTCATAAGTTCAAGCAGGCAATTAAACAAGATCATAGACAATTAAACAAGATCATAGAAACGAAACAATTCGAGTAACAATTTTAAGATGAAAAAAATAGCATGACGATAGTAGAAGTTTGTAGTTTTGTACTATAGGAGGAAAAGCAGTTTCTGTCTTTATCACAGTTGTGACCAATAAAACGCTGGCAAAACGTAAACTGTAACATTTTGTAGTTAAGATCAAGCCCTATAGAACGACGAATTAGCGTGCACATTAAAAAGACAGTAAATGCGTTTGTCAAAAAAATGTCTTCCCAAAAGAAATGAAAAAGCAATCGGACTAGATATTTTATTGATATTCATTCATACAAAAACTACTAATTTCTTTCTTCACCACTATGTCAGTAAACACATCTACCTTCATTATACATTTTGCACTTTGCAACTCTTGTTTTTTAAAAATGACATTTTAAATAAAATCAATATAATATATCAACACATACTTGGAGTTTCGTTATTCATCACTAAGTTCCGAAAACACCATTTGGTTTTTGAACACTTTAATGAGCATCGTCAACTTTTTCAACAACATGCAATAAAATATGCACTGAAATAAAAAGAATACATTCAAATAAACAGTATTTCAATAGCCTTAAAGTATTAATCCGAGATACGTTTACGTGAATTGAATTCGCACTTTATGAACTGGTTGAAGTTTGACTGACTGTCCTCTTGATGCTGGTTTTTCGAGCACCGGAACTAGATGGCGTAACACTGTCCATACTTCCGCTTACAGAACTCAGTCTACTAAGACTAACTTTGCCTGTCCTTGACTTTTGCATTAAGTTAATTGTCTCGACAACAGTTTCGGCGGCTTTTAACTTAGATGTCTTCGACTTAAGTTTCCCGGTTTTGACTTCTGGTTCTGTATTTGGTCTCGGCTGACACGCTCCGTTCCGATACGAGGGTGTGAATTGTGGTTCCCAAAGCTCAAATAGTCGAACGAGAATATCCCGATGTGAAAGTCTTATCTTGTGGCCATTTTGGGATTTGAAATGTCGAGTCATGGTGTTAACTTTTACATATCAATGTTACTTATCTTTTTATATTACGTTTTTAAAATTCGTGTCAATATTTAATTTTTTTCACGTTAATAGATACTTCCGCAAGTTTTCGTAAAAGTTTAATGAAGCGTAATTAACATTTTGTGTTCTGGCCAGATCAAAGAATCACTGACAATATGAGTTGTATAAGTCTTAGAGAATAGTTCCAGGATACAACAAACCACATCGATTTTCACAAGTTATTCAATACTTAAAGTTTACTGGATTCAGACTTCTTTTCCGGTACTAAGTTTTCCGTTAATCTAACTTCACTATTTGATCATAATTCGGTGTAATTACGTTCTCTTTACGGCTCCAACATCAATATTCCACCCATAACCAAGAACAATTGTCAATAATTAAAAGTTCGTATAAACAATATTTATTTTTCTACCTTTCCATTACAGAAATCCATATGGCAAAACATGTTTCATTCGCATTACAACATGGGCTTTTTGGACTTGGTGCACTGTTGCTGTTTTTTAGTCAAGCAGCTGGCAAACAAAACATCATGACCGTTCTGTCAACATTTATCCAATATTTTCCAATTATAAATTAATTTTTCACTTTCCTATAACCATTCTCCAGTATTATCGTTGTAATTTGAAGGTACACGGACGAAAAATCGAAATTTAATAAGCAATGTTGTGTAATTATTTTGCTTCTTCAACGAAAATGATCCGTAATTTAAATGGCATTTTTTTGTTCGTCTCTTCACCGCTATTGTCAAAGAGAAAGGTTTAAATTAAACATAAAACATATACATCGATCAGGTAGCAGAAATGAAATTGATCTTAACATTTGTACTTTTTGCAAGTCCTTATTAAAACATTTTTGTATTGTCAAAAAAGTATAGAATAAACGTATCATATTAATAAAGAGTTTATAAAATATGAACATCATAAACACAGGTGAATTAAACATTCAATAAATTAAATAATACAAAATTTACCCAAGGAATTATCGACTCTATTCAAATTCATGTGTCTGGCATGAGGCTATTTTTCATAAAGCTTTTTAATTGCACCCCACCTAAAGGTGCAAAAAATAGACGTGCACATTTCCTACTCAACAGTAGGACATTGACGAGATTCTTGCTTAATTATCATATTACCTTTACTTTTTGTTCATAACTACATTGAATTTCATATTTAAAGGTTTGTGTCTTTTTGTCCCCAGCTGCAACATACAACGGGGACATAGAAATACCGAGGGTTCGTCCGTTTGTGTGTGTACGCCTGACATTATTTCTTCGTGACAGATTTCTTAGGTAATAGTATTCCTATGTTTTCGAAATTCCGTATGCATATTTAGGGGGGGAGTCTTACATCAAGACAGACATTTTAGGTCTATCTCTGATCTTCGCCTGTTCACATTCCGGTTTTTTCGATTGGTGTGGGGGGCTAAAACTTGAACACGACTAGCATTTTTTATCAATGGTGATTCCATTTTTGTTTATTCTAAAGATTTCGTCCCAACCCACCTCTTCTTTTTTACCACTGGTCTTCAACATTTATTGTCACTCATCCCAAGGTTTTCATAATCATTTCATGTTCATTTTATCATCCTCTTCATGTTCATCGCCCTTAGTAATGTTAGGGCGTAAAAACGCCAACTCACTCACTGACTAATCAAGAGATCTATGAGCAATTATATATTAGCAGTATACAGGTTTTATATAGTTATAACAGTACTTTCGAATCTACTTACTCCACGTTTTTCTTTGATTTGCATCTCGAATTTGATTCGAGTGGTCATCTCTGTACAAAATAAACGATAAAAGAGACAATTTTCTCACCTGAAAAGTAAAATACTTAACTCACCGGCCAATGGGATGCATATTTCACAATTCACGATATGCCAGCGCTTGAAAATTTCTCTATTTTTTTTACCCGAAACCGCTGTCTCGTGATAGGCATTTAGACCAGGGTTATAAGAAAATACGTCTCATATGGTCTCCAAAAAAGTTTTTCTCTTTATATCATACGAAAGCCCAGAAGGCTCATACGAGATTCGAGATTCGAAATTCGAGATTCAAAATATACACCGTATGAGTTGGGTTTTTTTTTTGCGGGAGCCAAATTCGCGATTTCAAACACAATGGAAGGTATTTTTTCGAAGAATTCAATTTTCGTTATTATTTGTATGGATGCATATACTGAATATATCCTATTTACGATATTTTATTTTCGCGGTTTTTTGAACGATCACCAAAAAAAAATAAAAATAAAAATACCCGAGAAAAATAAAACACGTGTCATCAAGTTCGCCAGTTTTGTTTAACTTCGCAGCTACTCAAATGGATGATTCATTAAGTGTGCCTTATGAAAAGATGATAGGTGATATATATTGAAATGGTTTGCCCATGGGCGTCTGCCGAAGACCATCCAATAGTAGGAGAAGGTTCATGGCTCTGGTTCAACTGTAACTTGAGTAGCTAACTATGGTGGTGGTGTGTCATGAGTTGGACGACTTATGTCACACAGCGAGTATTAAAGTAAGCAGTTGCTATTTATACATGTAATACTAGGGATGTTTTGGCATGATATAGCAAAATTTTTGGGCTTGGTGCCGAAATTTCCGCGCTACTTTTTTATAACCAAAAAGAAAGGGAGGTTATTCCAACTACGAAACCCTTCCTGAATCTGCCTCTGCAGCATTTGATTAAAACAGTCAGATTAAAATTGAGTCAGGTGATTGGAAATAAACATTAATAATTATACAAAGCCGACCAAGACTCATACGTGGTTTGCCAAATATAAGGAATACACTGTTGAAATTTGGGTTTTCTGGAATTTGATGGTAACCTATTTGGTTGGTAATTAGTATATTGAATTTTGAGTTTCGAATCTTGAATCTCGGATTTCGAATCTCTAATCTTGAATCTTGAATTTCGATAATTACGTCTTTAAAAGAACTATTTTGATTGGTACAGGGTTATAAAACAAGCAATCTAATTGGTTATAAGAATATTCAATTTCGAATCACGAATTTCGAATTTCGAATCTCGAATTCCGAATTTCGTATTTCGAATCTGGAATCTCGAATGAGCCTTCTGGGCTTTCGTAATATCAGACATTTTAGAAAAAATCAAAATTATGCGGACGAAATGATTCGTGATAGATTAAATTATTTCAGCTGTTTGTTATACTGAGATGCCCACTACAGTATCCCTATTTTGTCCCACAGCCGTGTTTTGTTACCGGACCCTAAGATAGCAATGGAAAAGGGATTTTTTTACTAAAACCTTGTTTAACCAACCATTTCTTTTGAAATGCCTGTACCAGGTCAGGACCATTGCGATCTTCAATTTCTCCGATATGTCTTTGCCTGTTTTTTTCTTTTTCTTGGGCATATGAGATTGATCACCCCAGTTCGGTAATTTTGTTTTTTCGCCTTTATTCAGAACTTTGCTTTCCCAATACTATCACTATTCCTTTTTGTAACTATAACGATCTATAACGCTGAATATAAACGCATACATTGTAATCCTCGTCAAGTTCATGTTTGTATTTGTATTGATAAGTACCATCAACAATTCTAAAGAATCGAAAATTCAATATAGTTTATAAAGTAATATTTGCATAACCATTCATAGCCTTAAATTAAAACATAATTATATTACACTTTCAATTTGTATAAAATTTTAACGCTATCATAATCACGCGGGAGAAACTGATAGAATTATTTTGTTGGTAAATGGCTTGTTAAGCTTTGAATTTTTGGCAAACGTATCAATTCGGCTCTAATAAAATGCATTTTAGACATGAAAATGATTACATATGAAAATTAAATTATATGGAAGCTTTGGGTAATAACTTGTTAAAGGTAACTGGTTAAACAGGGAAAATCTTGGTCAATTGGTTAAACAGTGAAACAAGGACAAAGGTTGCCGAGACACACACCTAAAAGTAAATTTATAGAAATTTATCATTTTTGAAGTTGCCTAAGGTATATTTTATATATGCAATGATTTTTGTGACGGTTGTTGATTGCTTTCACGCAAATTATATATACATTATATTATCTATTGAACAATAAAACAAGATAAGCATAATAAATTTGGGAAAAGCCATATTAAGCCCATAGGATATGGACAACGGATATTCATGTTCTAGTCCACCACCGTGAGATTTATAAGATTCATATTAATAAATGGTACATTGCTGCACCACAACAGAGGGACTTAGAATGTCATCTTTTCTAGACACATTTGCTTTGAATCCGTTCAACGGATTTTGCTGAATCATATGTGGTTGTTAAATCTGCTGTTTTCTGCCTTTTAATTGCCTCCTTCGTCATTTCAAAGATTATGCAATGTTGACTGATGTGCATGCCCAACTTATCCTTAATATCGAAAATTACAGGCTAAGGGGTCTTTAAATACATGTGGATGATTTATTCTTGTTTACACAAAACAATAAATTGGAGACAGCACTACTATTAATATTAAAAAAAATAAATTGTTTAAAACTATTTACAGGTGAGTCTGACGGTTCATTGATTGATTGTTGTTTGTTTAATGTCCCGTCGGCGATATTGCAGCCATAATTGGGACATTAGACATGTTGTTCACATGGACACTGTCTTAGCTTCGAAGTTTTCAAAAGTGTCCAGTTCTACAATGTCAAGTGGTAGTGCATTCCTAGCACGAACTGTTATGTGGAAGAAATTAAATTTCGATTCTGCTGTTTTCTATTTGAAATGCTCTGCTGTTGCTTGTTCGTAATGTTCTTAGGTGTGGCGTTAGCCTGTTGAGTTTAAGTACAAGTACAGCCTCAATTTGATTTTTATTGTACTGTTTGTATAGGTCAAAACGGTACTGGCTGATTCAACTAGGAGTCTGTCAAGTTTAATGTATGCCTTTTCTTTCAATCAATTAATGATATCAAATTTCTGCATATGAAGCTATTGGTTTTGTTAGATTTGTTACAGGTGTTGTTTGTGTGCTCTTGCCAAAGTAGTTGTTGGTGAAATTGAGCCCAAGATATTTTGCTAATCTTACTGCTTCTAGTTTTAAAATATGACCATGAAGTTGATTGTTTGGCTCTAATGTTTTAGTTTTCTTTTATAAATGATAATTCGGGCTGTGTATTTATCAGGCTGGAACTTCATGCAACAGTCTTCTTCCCACTGGTCTAGTTGATTAAGGTCCTATTGTTTTGCTTCCGCATCTTGAGCATTTGATATTGGCAGGTATAAATGCAATCGTAGCATCAGCGAATAAGCGTATTGTGGAGCTAAGACGAGACTGTAGGTTGTTGATATAGTAGATGAAGAGTCTTAGTCCTAATGCTGAACCTTGGGGACACCAGTGTCTACACTGACTGCATTGATCGGATGTTACTCCATCTACTAGTATTACTGCGAGCTGTTTACGTTCTGAAAGTCAGCTTTGGGTCCAGTTTTAAGGTATTGTTAACAATGTCAAAATGCTTAAATTAATGTATGAGAAAACTAGAATTAGTTTTATCGAATGCCTTTGCGAGGTCTATAATGAGTATGTTCTGTTGTTTCGGTGTTGTAGAGTTTAAAATATGTCATCAACCAATTACCATTTTATCAGTTTGGTCTCTATCAGGGGCTTATGTGTTTAAAACCGTAATGGAGAAGATAAGATATGTTTTTGGATTCTCCATGATTTGTGATGCTGCTGGCTATGCTGTGTTCTAGAATCTTACAGCATATCGATGTGAGGGATATGGGTGTATAATTTTCTGCTTTGGTTTTAGATCCTTTCATGTATGCTGGTGATACGTTAGCTGTGCGCCAGTTAGCTGGTACTTTGCTGATATCCAGAAACAGATACTAGTATACATACATATATAGAGGTTTTGATGCAATTTTTTTTGGTAATTCTTGAGAATTCTCAATATGTAACCTGGTCTCTGGGCTTTATATTGGTAAAGTTGATTGAGTAATTTTGTTATTCCATTAGTTGTGATGGTAAATTGATTCATCTTCAGATGGTTCTTATAGGTTAATATTCTGTTGGAGTAAGGTCAGTTGTTATCAAAATTAATATGCAATGATGATAAATGCATATGCATACTAGTACCAAATATGTATGGTGTCCGATAACTGTTTGTATTTCGTTTGAAATGCCTGTACCAAGTCAGGACCATTGCGATCCACCAATTCTCCGGTATGACTGATTCGTTTTTGTCATTTTCTCTGGACTATGCGATTGATCATTCAAGTTCGGTAGTTTTGTTATTACCTTTATTTAACAGACTTAAGAAAAAATGGTTAACATTGGCCAAATCAGGAAAAACTTTCAAGGGCCAGTAGACCGTGACTGCAGTGACATACAAATAGATTGCTATTCATCTGTACTTATGTTAATGTAACTGCATACAAGATCTTTTATATCAATATTAATGGTCTACCATTATTTGATCGCATAAAACAAACTAAAATATTCAAAAACTTTAACTATTATCAACGCCAACGCCAGCAGAATGAATCATTTTCATCTTTCGCGACATCTGTCAAAAGCGAGTCAAAACGTAACTACATGCATGTAACTTTCCCCAAATCTTAGCGGCTTATTCCAAGAATTTGCCACCAGATTTCTGCTTATACCGTCATAATTAATGAACTTTCAACAATGTAAATAAGCAAACAGCCTGATTGTAAGTATTTGTTCATTTTTGTATTATAAATACATAAATTTGACACTTGGGGGCTTGTAATCTATTTGTTTTTTAAATATTTTGACACATAGTTCAGAATTTCATCGTAAAACTCCACGTTTGTCCGCTTTTCACGAAAATTACAAAAATCAATTTGAAAAAGTGCCTACACTGGACAAATCTTATAGCCGTTCTTCGTAGAATAGGCATAATTTGAATTGAATTATTTGAGCCGCTAGTAGTAAAAAATAAAGAAATGTCCTACCTTGTCATGACTGAAGCGGTTGTTTTGTACGGTTTCCAACAGTGAGAGGGCTTAGTTCCGGAGTAGCCGGATAAATTATTCTATCAGTTTCTGACCCGTGATAATGACTGTTATTTGTAATATAGATATAGGTATAATAACACGTCTCTTTTTAGTTTACATTTAAATCGATGTCATGAAAATTATTTAGAAATGACTTGAGTTTTGCGCATTTTCATTATAATACTTAAGGTTCTTAGACTGTGTAAACCCAAAAAGTATTTTATCCGTAAGTTTTTTTTAAAAAAAACAAAGATTCTTGAAAACGCTCTATGAGGAAAATATTACTACAGTATTAACGCTGCTAGTTTGAGAAAGGCAATAGTGAGTGAGACGCCATTGCAACACTGTATAGGTTATTTGAAGGTGATGAACATGAAAATGATGATAAAATGACCATGAAATGATGATGATTTGACATATTGGGGGTGGGGTGGGAAACAAAGGAAACAGCAAATTTTGAAGCACCACAGAAAAAGGGGAGAAGTGGGTATGGGCAGAAAATTTGGCCTATGTAGTGCACTACTTGGCCCTCCCCACACACGTTGGCCCACTATGGTTTGCGGTCAGGTTTTCCGCATTATAGCCTGACGACCCCGGCATTCATTATGTCCATTATGACAGGGCTGTCCCATTTAACCACCTGGGCACACATCTCAGTCGCTTTAGGACTAAGCGGTCTGACCCGATGTCAGGTTTCTGAGCGCTCTTTTTCTGTAGTGACCCACTAAACAAACCAATAGAGAGGGCAAAAGTTGTCGAGCAATTGTCCCCTTTATGTGCGTCTGTTGGTGATGAGAAAAATAGTGCTCTTTCTTCCTTACATTCAAAACTTTTAAAAACAATGCTTTTTTGTGTCAAAATCATTAATTTTCCTTTTCAGAATATAGAAAAGGATGCATCATTTCAGATTTTTCAGATTCAAAAATGAAAAGGAATGTCGAAAAAGATTTTTTTTTCATGCATGCATCCATAAACTTGTTACCTATATTTATATGCATTTCGAATATCGAAAAAGATGCATCATTTCAGATTTTTTTGATTCGAAAATGAAAATGAACTAGAGGTTCCCAGGAGCCTGAATCGCTCACCTGATCACTTATGCCAAAGTTTGAATAAATTTCACAAACTTTCAAGTATACAAAGTTGCAAAACAATCCTTTCAGTGGTTTCAGAGAAGATTTTTGGAAATCAGTTTAAACTAATAGAAAAAACAGTTAAAGGGCAATAACTCCTGTAAGGACCTTTTGATGCTGAACAAGCAAATTTGCTTCAGATTTTCTCTATTTCTTATACTTATCGAGTTATAAGCCAAAAACAATGGTCTGACCCTTGTTCTATTTTTAGCGATGGCGGCCATGTTGGTTGGTCGACATGTATATAATTCACAAACATGGTAGAGGACATCCTAAATATCAAGTGTACCAAGTATCAAAGCAATCCCTTCAGTGGTTTCAGAGAAGAAGATTTTTGAAAATCAGTGTAAATTAATGGGAAAAAAACAGTTAAAGGGGAACAACTCTTCAATGGCTGATCTGACAATTTTAAATCTGAATTCAATGTTGTAGATCTGAATGAGCTTAACAATTCTGCAATGCTAATTTTACCTCTAGCTCTAATGGTTTTCAAGATATTGTCCAAAAACTGCAAAAATGGTCAATTTTGACGATTAAAGGACATAACTCCTATAAGGAGTTGTTTCACAATTTTGACTCAATGGAGAGATTTGTAGAGCTATTGATGCTGAACATGAAAGGTTGCTTCCGATTTTCTCTTTCTGTTATATCTTTTGAGGTATAAGCCAAAAACAATGGTCTGACCTCCCTGTTCTATTTTTAGCAACGGTGGCCATGTTGGTTGGTCGACATGTATATAATTCACAAACTTGGTAGAGGACATCCGAAAGATCATGTATACCAAGTATCAATGCAATCCCTTCAGTGGTTTTAGAGAAGAAGATTTTTGAAAATCAGTGTAAATTAATGGAAAAAACAGTTAAAGGGGAATAACTCTTCAATGGCTGATCTGACAATTTTAAATCTGAAATCAATGTTGTAGATCTGAATGAGCTTAACAATTCTGCAATGCTAACTTTACCTCTAGCTCTAATGGTTTTCAAGATATTGTCCAAAAACTGCAAAAATGGTCAATTTTGACGATTAAAGTGCAATAACTCCTATAAGGAGTTGTTTCACAATTTTGACTCAATGGAGAGATTTGTAGAGCTGTTGATGCTGAGCATGAAAGGTTGCTTCCGATTTTCTCTTTCTCTTATATCTTTTGAGGTATAAGCCAAAAACAATGGTCTGACCTCCCTGTTCTATTTTTAGCAACGGTGGCCATGCTGGTTGGTCGACATGTATATAATTCACAAACTTGGTAGAGGACATCCGAAAGATCATGTATACCAAGTATCAATGCAATCCCTTCAGTGGTTTTAGAGAAGAAGATTTTTGAAAATCAGTGTAAATTAATGGAAAAAACAGTTAAAGGGGAATAACTCTTCAATGGCTGATCTGACAATTTTAAATCTGAAATCAATGTTGTAGATCTGAATGAGCTTAACAATTCTGCAATGCTAACTTTACCTCTAGCTCTAATGGTTTTCAAGATATTGTCCAAAAACTGCAAAAATGGTCAATTTTGACGATTAAAGTGCAATAACTCCTATAAGGAGTTGTTTCACAATTTTGACTCAATGGAGAGATTTGTAGAGCTGTTGATGCTGAGCATGAAAGGTTGCTTCCGATTTTCTCTTTCTCTTATATCTTTTGAGGTATAAGCCAAAAACAATGGTCTGACCTCCCTGTTCTATTTTTAGCAACGGTGGCCATGTTGGTTGGTCGACATGTATATAATTCACAAACTTGGTAGAGAACATCCTAAAGATCATGTATACCAAGTATCAATGCAATCCCTTCAGTGGTTTTAGAGAAGAAGATTTTTGAAAATCAGTGTAAATTAATGGAAAAAACAGTTAAAGGGGAATAACTCTTAAACGGCTGATCTGACAATTTAGACCCTGAAATCATTTTTGTAGATCTCAATGAGCTTAACAATTCTGCAATGCTAACTTTTCCTCTAGCTCTAACGGTTTTCAAGATATAGTCCAAAAACTGCAAAAATGGTCAATTTTGATGATTAAAGGGCAATAACTCCTATAAGGAGTCGTTTCACAACTTCGACTAAGAGAAATAAGAAAAGGAAAGGGAATGTCGAAAAAGTTTTTTTTTCTAAATTATGTTTGCATCCATATATGTTTTCCTATATTTATATGCATTTCGAATATCGAAAAGGATTCATCTTCGAAAATGAAAATGAAAAACAAACGGAAAGGAAAGGGAATGTTTAAAAATTATGTATGCATATGTTACCTATGTTTATATGTATTTCGAATATTGATAAGGAAAAAACCAAAATGGAAAATAACAATTGTGTTAGGAGTTATGTTTCTTCGTGACTGTTGTCTTCACTTAAAACATTAACAGGAGCTAGACCCTGTACATGAACACGTAATTTGCATTGGTTTGTCATGGAGTTTTTGTTTGTCGTCTTTCACCGAACTGGACCTGCAATATGCATGTCGTTGAAAATGGGACTTGTGTGTTCCAACAAGCGGGAACTGCTAACCCTACCAGGGCACTTTCGGTTTGACTTTAGTTGAGGCTTAGTTGTTTGTGTGTGTTTTATGCCCTTTATTCAATTGCCCCATCAGTATTCCTTTTCTTCTGGCTTCAAGTTAGAGCGCAAGCGAAGTTGGCTTTCTTCCGATCGGAATCAAAAGCAAAAGCTATCGCCATTTTTTATCATATGGATAACCCATTAACATGCAATCTAAGTGGGGACTTTGATATTTCTGATTTGGACAATACATTTTACGCTCACCTGGACCGACGATTAAGGTCCATGTGAGCTATTGCCATCACTTTGCGTCCTCGTCGTCTTTTACTGTTACTTTAACAAAAATCTTCTCTGAAATTTCTGAACATATTTTAATTAAACTTGGCATGATTAATCCCAAGGGTGTCCCGTACAAACACCGGGTTTAGCTTTCTGATCCGTCAAAAACATGATCGCCGAAGCGGTTTTTTGTTTTCATGTTGGCCTATAGAATGAAAATATTGCAGGCGAATAAAAAGGTATTGCGGATTGAGCTCTACTTATAAGGGTCCTTTTGCTGAAACTTTGCAGGAATGAAAAGTGACATGTTGGCAACAAACGATCCTCATTTTGAAATGATTCGATAAAAAACATGACTGCTGTTACTAAAAATAGAACATAGGGTAAAACCACTTAAAATGGCTTATAACTCAGCAACTATAACAGATAGAAAAAATCCGAAGGAACATGGGCTCTTCAGAATCAAAAGCTCTACAAAAGTCTCCATTGGGTCGAAGTTGTCAGATGAACCCTTATATGGGTTATAGCCCTTTAAATGCCAAAAATAGCCTTTTTTCATGTTTTTGCCCTATAGCATGAAAACTATTGCAGATAGGGAAAAGCTGTCGCTTGCTTAAATGTTCAGCTCATTAAGCTCTACAAAAGTCTCCATAAAGTCGAAGTTGTCAGATGACCCTTTACAGGGGTAACAGCCCCTTAAAGGCAAAAAAACAGTGTTTTTGGCCTATAGAATAAAAACTATTGCTGATACAGAAAAGCTGTTGCTTGCTCAAATGATCAGCTCATTTAGCTTTCCAAAAGTCATCATAGGATTGAAGTTGTCAGATGACCCCTTATAGGGATTACAGCCCCTTAAAGGCGAAAAATAGTGTTTTTTGGCCTATAGAATGAATACTATTGCAGATTAAGAAAAGCTGTTGCTTGCTTAAATGTTTAGCTCATTTAGCTCTACAAAAGTCTCCATAGGGTCGAAGTTGTCAGATGACCCCTTACAGGGGTTACTGCCCTTTAAAGGCGAAAAATAGTGTTTTTATCCTATAGAATGAAAACTATTGCAGATAAAGAAAAGCTGTTGCTTGCTTATATGTTCAGCTCATTTAGCTCTACAAAAGTCTCCATAGGGTCGAAGTTGTCAGATGACCCCTTATAGGGGTAACAGCCCCTTAAAGGCGAAAAATAGTGTTTTTGGACTAGAGAATGAAAACTGTTGCTGATGGAGAGAAGCTGTTGCTTGCATTTATAATGATCAGCTCATTTAGCTCTACAAAAGTCATCATAGGGTTGAAGTTGTCAGATGACCCCTTTTAGGGGTTGCAGCCCCTTAAAGGCGAAAAATAGTGTTTTTGGCCTATAGAATGAATAATATTGCAGATTAAGAAAAGCTGTTGCTTGCTTAAATGTTCAGTTCATTTAGCTCTTCAAAAGTCTCCATAGGGTCGAAGTTGTCAGATGACCCCTTACAGGGGTTACTGCCCTTTAAAGGCGAAAAATAGTGTTTTTATCCTATAGAATGAAAACTATTGCAGATAAAGAAAAGCTGTTGCTTGCTTATATGTTCAGCTCATTTAGCTCTACAAAAGTCTCCATAGGGTCGAAGTTGTCAGATGACCCCTTATAGGGGTAACAGCCCCTTAAAGGCGAAAAATAGTGTTTTTGGACTAGAGAATGAAAACTGTTGCTGATGGAGAGAAGCTGTTGCTTGCATTTATAATGATCAGCTCATTTAGCTCTACAAAAGTCATCATAGGGTTGAAGTTGTCAGATGACCCCTTTTAGGGGTTGCAGCCCCTTAAAGGCGAAAAATAGTGTTTTTGGCCTATAGAATGAATAATATTGCAGATTAAGAAAAGCTGTTGCTTGCTTAAATGTTCAGTTCATTTAGCTCTTCAAAAGTCTCCATAGGGTCGAAGTTGTCAGATTACCCCTTATAGGGGTTACAGCCCTTTAAAGGCGAAAAATAGTGTTTTTGGCCTATAGAATGAAAACTGTTGCAGATAAAGAAAAGCTGTTGCTTTCTTAAATGTTCAGCTCATTTATAGCTCTACAAAAGTCTTCATAGGGTCGAATTTGTCAAATAACCCCTTATAGGGATTACAGCCCCTAAATAAACATGTTTTCGTGTTTTTGGCTTATATAATGAAAACTATAGCAGATAAAGAAAAGTGGTTGCTTGCTTAAATGTTCAGTAAGTACATTCATTAAGCTCTTAATAAAAGTCTCTATAGAGTCAAAGTGTTCAGACGGCCCTTAAAATAACATTTTGCATGTTTTTGGCTTACAGAATTGCTATTGCTGAAAAAGATAAGCCGTTGCTTGCTTAAATGTTCATCTTATTCAGCTCTACAAAGTTCTTCATAGGGTTGACATCAAGACCAGGTGAGCGATTCAGGCTCCTGGGAGCCTCTTGTTTTTATTATTAAGAGTTGTTATTTATACCAGTTAGAAAACTTAGTTGGTAATAAAAGTAGTTGGGGTTTTCAGCTTAAACAATTGTTATGTCATTTAGGTTTACAAGATTTTTGGATCAACCAAGAAAATTTAGTATTAGAAAACAACATTTTACTTTTTGTAAAGGAAAGGATATATGATCAGGCTAAGCAATTTTTGTTTGAAATGCTTAATAGTTCACCAAAATGTTATTTATTTAAGCATGTTGTTGATAATATATGTCTTCAAAAATATCTTACAAAACCCCTTATTTATAGAAAATTTCTTACTAAACTTCGATTGTCATCACACAATTTATTTGTTGAAACGGGACGTTATTATGGCATAGAAAGAGCTAACAGAAAATGTAATTTGTGTGTTTTAAATGTTATAGAAGATGAATATCATTTTGTGTTACAATGTCCTTGCTACTCTGATTTCAGAAAACAATATTTAAAGTCTTACTTATTATAAGAAGCCATCTACATTTAAACTTGTCCAGTTATTGTCTACTGAAAATGTTAAAGAGTTGCATAATCTATGTAAATTTATCTATCATGCATTTAATTTAAGGTCAACTTTAATTGTTTGAAATGTATCAATTTCTCAGATGTAACAAATTCAAATATTGACATTATTGTTCACTTTTTGTACACTGCTTTATATTATATATTGTATACTGATGAGCCTTGTTGCTTAAAGTAATAAAGAATTGAATATTATTATTAATTTTATTAATTACATTAGATGCACACCACTGTGATTCTCACACGCCACCCAGGATACCTAGTTAATTAATGTACAAACGATGTTTATAATTGAATATTTATTTAGAAATAATTAGATATTAATCCATTACCATGGCAACTACATAGTTCAATGTGTCACAACAGGTGTCAAAGGCCACAATCAATCAATTTGTTTACATAACATTACAGATCAGAGGGTGAAAGGTCAAATTAACAAGTCCTTGCCTGACCATAAACAAAGTTGTGTCATTTTTGTTTGTATTTGAGGATGGAAGGGACAGAACAAGTAAGAATTTTTTAATTTAGATATTTTACAATTTATATTGGTGAAAAAAATGTAACCAGGAAAAAATGTTTTTAGACAATTTTTTTTTTTTTTTATCGGTTTGGTCGGTCCGTCGTCTTTCTTTTTTTTTTATTTTCACTTTATTTTTAATTTATGATATGTCATCATAGACCTGTATATTTAATATACAGGTCTATGATGTCATGTATGTAGAATGTTTATCTTTGTTAATGAATAAATTACTTATTGGTAAGTTAATCTATAAATACATGCCACATTATAATTTATTATGTAGCACTCGCATAGACCTGTAGGTCTATGGCACTCGTGACTGAAATTAAAAATAAAAACAATATTTATTTTTAACTTTTATGATCGAAGCAAACAAGTTTCTGGTAAATCAAAGTATTCTTGAATAGAAAAATAAAACTATGGTCGAAAGATTAGACGATTAGATAATAAAAGGAAATATAAATTTATTTTAATTTTGCAATAATTTAATTGTTTTTTTTTATAAACTATATAGATAAAGATTAACCCTTTAAGCTGTTTCACTTTACATGTACATACTACTTATTTAAAGAAAACAAGCGGTTTAAATACAAAGCTTTATACATGGTTATGCAATTTATCCTGATACAGTTATTTAAATACATTTTTAAATACATTAAAACCACATTAAATTGTATTGTTTGACAATAACCTGAAGCATGGGAAAATGATTAACATCGGTAAAGCCTTCGCTTTTTTGTCTCAAAATATTTTTATGAATATAATGCGGCACGTACATTTGTTTTGAGAAAGCAACCATAAATAAAAACAATATGTTAATAATTGAACCAATACCCCCGCTTAAATAGTTTTTTTTCTTTATTTCTACAAAACGGCTGAAAATAGCCATACGCCTCATACGTGTACCAAAGTTTCAATCAATGTCATTGTTCAATCGCTTTTAAAAATGTCACGAAAACCTTCATGTTAAGCAGTTAATAATTGCAAAATTAACAACAACCGGTAAACGGGAAACATAAGTATGCACGAAGCTTGTCCAAAACATCAAGAGAATTATCAAAGCTAAAAAATGGTTAATTCCACTGTTTTCGAATACCCTTTCACAGAATTAAATGATAAATTCCTTCAAAATTAAAGTAGTTAGAGTAAGAGATAGAACTTTCGGAATATGGGTTTAAAAAAAACTTACTTGAAGCAGAGATTAAACGAGATTTATATGGATTTTTGTGCAATTTATGTATCCAGTACATAGTAAGTAACTAATAGTATGTCAGGGAAACTTGAAGTGCTGTGGTTGCTTTGATATGATCAATAATACCTGACTCTGTGGATTGCACGGGAACGAAAGTGTTCGAATTTTCGAATAAGAATGTCAGGAAAACCTTTATGTAAACATGCAGTTAATATAATTGCAAAATTAACAACGGCCGGTGAACGGGAAACATTAACATGTACGTGAGACACTCACAAGCGCGATTGCATATTTATAAAGTCATTGTAATTCAAAGTTACGAAAATATATGTTGAAAACGAACCGAAGACGAACAGTCACATTCAGTTAAAAAATATAAATGTTAGCAAGGTTAATCATATCGGACTAATTTGTACATGTGCCTCGTCCCGTGCGGGGCCCGGGTGGCGAATAGGCCCGCAGCAGAGCTTAGCTTGTCGAAAGTGGCGACTAATTAAGGGTCTTGCTATTCTGACATCGAGTCAGTTTTCAGCCCACAGAGCGACCAAAAGTGTACCCTAGGTGACTGAATGGGGTGGCCCTCGTCTGCGGGGTTGTCAGGTCTATAATACATGAAATACGGACACCCTGAACGCTGACCACAGTGGGCCAAGGTGTGTGGAGAGTGTCACGCTTCATGCACATAAACTATAAAAGACCCCTTTGTGGACCGCCAAGTATTGCACCACATAGGTTAAATTCTGCGCCCTACCCACCTCTCCCCTTTTCTTGTGGTTCTTCAAAATTTACCGTTCCTTTGTGTTCCATCCCACCCCCATATTTCATTTATCATCATCATTTCATGTTCATTTTATCATCCTTTCATGTTCATCGCCTGTAAATAACCTATATATCGTTGCACGGGCGTGAAACACCAACTCACTCACTCACTTTACTTGTATCCCATTTTCGTCATAAACATGTATGAAACTTTCAGTTCAAATTCCTTTTAAGCCTTCTCATAATAATAATAAGATTAAAATGCTGCTGATGCTGTTGCAAACCAAATTAATAATTTCATTGATACCCACCTATATGATGCTGATAGAAAGATGAAATATTATCATTAGCTTTCGTTTTCAAAACACCGAAATGTACGTGAAGTACTCACAAGTACAATATTATACTTTCTTTTTTCTTTTTTTAGACCCAGACAGTTCCACAAGTAACCATAACAACGATGCAGAAACTAGTAAAAGCAGAAATGTGCGGCAGACGACAGCTTGATGTATTAAACATTAGACTAAATGAGATTGATAAAAGGCTGAAAATGTGTAAAGAGAACGGACCAAAATCACACAGATACACTCTAAGACAAAGAAGGAGGATTATAGAAAACGTCCGAAATATGTACGGAATCTATGTCAGACGAAAAACTATGGCGGTCGCAAGAATGATACTGACGAACTTTTCAAATTCAATAAACTTATCAAACGGACCAGAAACTCAAGAAGAAACAGGGATATCCTCTACTGAACAGTCAAATGCTGATGTATCTACTTCATCCAGTTCCAGCTCGTCTGATGAAAGCATGAACGAAGTTTCAGACGAATCATTTAATACAGAAACGACGAGATGAGAGAAAAATTAAGAGATAGCACAACTAATTGCTACATCATCAAGCAAGTCTAGGCTCCCTAATAGTGCTTACAAGTGATGGCGATCTAAAAAAAATAACAAGGATTGATTGAGAGGTCAAACAACGAACAATGCATCCGCATTTAGTCAGTCGGTTAAACAGCATATAATTACAATGAAAATGAGAAATACCAACAACTTGTTGAACAAACCACTTTTAGAACACTCGGCAAAAAACAACCAAAACAGCGATTT
The DNA here is from genome assembly GCA_963971305.1 of Arcuatula senhousia. Taxonomy (NCBI): domain Eukaryota; kingdom Metazoa; phylum Mollusca; class Bivalvia; order Mytilida; family Mytilidae; genus Arcuatula; species Arcuatula senhousia. The sequence continues at coordinate 22,330,649 of OZ020303.1, read as the reverse complement.
CTTTCAGAGTGTTTCTTAAATACTGTTAATACTTTTGTTTTGTTTTTATAAATTTATGTTATAAGAATTCTTATATTTGTTGTTATGGATAATTAAAACTGTACAATGGTCAAAGTTTTGTCTTATCTGCAACAGAAGTTGAAAAAGATGAAATGATGAAATATGTATAGAGACATCTTCTTTACTTCATTTCAAGGTGGAATGATTCAAAGATTTCCCCGCCCTAGTTGCATGCAATTGCTTTTTGCTGTTTTAATTCAACAACATGCGAGTTTCAAAAAGGAATTTCCAAATAAATCGAAAAACACGAAGAAACATATTACATAAAATAAAAATAGGGCATCTAATGGGACATTAAATAATACCCCGCCACGATATTCATGAAAAGTTAAATATATGTGTATACTATACTGTATATACTACTAGTATACATCTATATAGAGACAGAAAAGAAACGAGTTATCTTTCTTAGATTAGAAAATTTCATCATTTTCAAAACTGGAAAATTTATAAAGTGGCAAATCTTTAATAATATTTTTCGGATCATCCTGAAAATTGAACTCGACCTGTATTTTATTGTACTCAACAGCTGTGCAAAATATCATTGAAATCCTTTGACGCTTATTCAAGTAATCACTTGGAAACCTTCGAGGAACGGACAGACGAACGGACAGACACCGAAAGAAAGTGAGGGTAGAACATAATACCTCGCCACTTCGTGTGATGGGGTATAAAAACACACTATAACAACGAAACTGCAACCAGCAATGCATTTCAAGTTGTAACATGAGTGAACCAAGGTGCTCCGGAACGATAATCTCTTCCTGCTCGAAGCAACAAAATGGTCGCATCGCCAACGATCAATTGAGCGTGTTAAATGAGAACAAAACAAATCGGCAACAATGTCACAGCCATAAAAAAAATTGACGTACAGTGCTACAATATCCTGCCTTGGGAGCCATCAAAAACTATTGTTTCGATCGAACTTTATCCACATCTTTTTCATGCCAAATTGCAAAAGTAGAAATAAGCGGAGCAATAGAAATCACACACGTTTCTTATTCGAGCATATGGTTCTTCTTGGCTTGTGAGTGTGTTAATAATTGTGAAATTGTGAAGAAAATGTGTCCTAATCGAATTTCGTATATCCGAAAAGGCAAAAAAATATCAATAGATATTTAAACATCACAACAACCCTTTTTAACAGTTACCTCACCCTTTTGTGAGACAAAGATAGTATGAAGAGGTTTTCAAAATGTACAAAATTTCAACTGTCAATGTCGTGACTATACCTAGATATAAGGTCTTCCGAGACTTTTAACTTTTCAACAGGATATTTACCATTTGTGTTTTTGGTGGCATGATATGAGATGTCAACATGTCTTAATGTTGCAAAACGTCAAAGTAAAGTATTTGCTTTTTAGTAAAATTTTGTAGGGCTATACGATGATATATAGAGTAATAGCATGTAACGTATGTTGGCATTCCGAGTAGTCTTAAAATGCGTGTTTCTCTATATTCTTTGCATTAACAAAGCTGCCTTCTTGTGGTTCTACATCGTATAACTATTACCATAGACCTGTTTATTCTGATACACAGATCCATGCCATTAGATGATTACTCATGACGCATTACGTATCTTCTACAAATGGAAATAAGATGGACAATAGCAAGCACTGTGTTGTAAAACTAATAGTGCTTGTCCAAATTCGAAGTCAGTAAATCGTGTTTTTTTTTCAGTTGTCGTTTTAACTTTGCACAATTTAAAACAACAACAAAAACGTCCAAAACAATTCAGTTATTGTCTCAACATTATGTAAATTTGTCCCTAGAAACTTACGGGATTGGTTTAGCAATAAAAGAAATCCCGTTTCCTTCACGCCAAATATATTCGTTTTATTGTCCTATGCGAGGAAACCAGACACAAAATTGACAAAAAACATTGCCCCTCACTTGATTACAACTAATCGTCGGACAATTATTAAAGCTGTAAAACCTCTGTGTGGATTCCTTGTAATCATTGTTCAAATCTTTGTCCATTTATAAATGAAGGTATAATTTGTCAATGAAGTTTAGTTTGGTAACAATTGAGTTGGAAACGTTCTCTTTATAGTCGCATGTCAATTCCATATGATTGCGCGATGATAGCTCTCCCCGGTGTTTATAATAAAAGTGAATTTCCGCAAATAAACATTGATGTGCATTGGATTTCAACTTGATTTTTTTAATTTCGAAGAGGGAACTGAGGATCGTTTTGAATTGCATGATGAAATAGATAGCTGGACCAATTTGAGATAATAGGTGTACTTAGTTATTTTGAAAATATTCTGCTGAACGATTTTTGATGGCATTTGATGAGCTTTATTTCCTTTCTTTGTTTCATTCGAAGAACTTTTGTTTTGAAGTGTTCTAGTGTTGAAATCGATACAATGAAGGCGTAATATCAAAACAATTAGAAAAGACCGTTTTGTTTATAACATTGATGCTCACTTACAAGCTGCTGTTAGTTTTTAAGGCAACCATCATGGAACACAAATTTCACAATCATTCGCTAAGAAAAAATAGTTTGATAGAAGAACAACTAAGAGCTGCGCTTACTCGTCTGGAGAAGGAAAAACATGAGAAACTTGACCACATATCTACAAAAAGAAATCAGTTTAAAAAGTTACATTCTAGAACATGCCTGAAGAAGTCACTGGAAATGGATTGTGAGCACTATCCTCATTCAGTAACAACAATTTCGGATTTAGATCTTGTGAATGATTCCAAAAGATACCCTAGCGATCCGGACCTATTTGTCAAGAGAAGCAACTCGTTTGATTGTCACAGGAAACATGTGTTACCAAGTGTCAGTTCTTCCAAGTGCTTATCGTTCAGAAAGCTCCGACTTTATGGCAAACCGTCGACTCATGCATCGTCCGACTGTCTGTCACTTGAATCTGGAATAGAAAATTGTGGGACTGACAGTCATGGGAGTTCATGTTCTGCTTCTGTGGACGATATTCACTCGAGCCATCTGTCATCGCCAATTCTTGCCTTTCCTTTAATCAATCATCATGAATCAAAACGAAAACATGCGAAGATGCAATTATCAAAAGCAATGAATGAACGAGTAACATCCCAAGATGGGTGGAAATATTTGATGACAAATGTGTTCAAGAGATTAAACGAAAACCCATACAAGCACACTAAATCGGAGACCCAATCTGTGCATTCAGTGAGCATGGATGACGTAGCTTTGTGTAGATATCTTCGGGTGCCATTGAAAAATCAACACAGTGAACCAGAAGTTGACAACCATGGAGATAACTTGTTGGAACACAAGACATGAAGGAAAATTCAAAGTTTCCGGAAACCAGGAGGGTTCAAAATATTGAGGACAGAATGTCGAAAGATATATACTTTAATACCTATATCTTACTATACATTAGTTATATCCATGTGCAACATTATGGATACATTGTGTTGTTTGCGATTTTATTGATATTTTACAATTTCTTTGATTGAAGGGTTACACAGTCAAATTTTCTGTTTAAGGATACATTAAAAAAAAACTTAAAATAATTCATGGATAGGATTAAGATATTCGAAAGCTAATTCGTCTGTTGTTTAAGACTAAAAGTTTCATTAGAAACCACCATTTATTAACTTTTTAATTTGTTTGCTGACCTCACATTGTACATTTAATGCAGATTATAAATCTAAATATATATTTGTAATTAAAAGATTTATAATATACGATATAATTATAGTTTTACAATTCTTCGCCAAATAGTAAATTAAAATATATCTGATTAATTTAGTAATATGTAAAGGCGTTAGTTCGTAAATAAGAAGAAGCAGTATACAAAATAGAAGTAACTAGTATGCATTACTTATAATGTATTAGAAACATGGAACTTACAAACGGCGATTTCATGGGGACCAATTACAAGAAACTCTACTTTAAACATGTGCACGAACATTTTGTTCTGAAGAAAGAGATGACATTGCTGGACAGTGAAAAGGAACACAAACAAAGGGAATTTTTCGAAACTCAAACGAACTTTCTCAACAAGTACCAAAAACTACTATCTGCTAAAAGAAAACCTAAGAGAAGAGTCTCGTGTAGCGACATTCATAGACTTTCCGGAGAAGCGGACACAAGTAACACTAAACAACTGTTTCTGACTCAAGCTAGGAGAGTGTCGCTCCCACAAACACGTTACCGCCGAAAATCAATTGGCGAGGTCAAACGGAACAATTATTTCGAGCCTCCGGTAGATTTTCCCTACTCGTTACCGGAGTGGAACTACCGAGTTGATAACGGCTCGTTTAATGACAATGGTGAAATTGATCCAAAAGACTCACACAAGGAGCATGTAATGAAATCACTGGATAAATTTACTGAAGAAAATTCGTGTGCTAATAAAGAAGTCGAAAGTGGTTCGTCATCGGATAAGCACAAACTTTTAAATAGACAATCTGAGACAAATACACTGGAAAAGATCGCCGAAGAAATACAGACCTTGCCAGAGATACCAACAAGAACTAGGTCGAATTCTTTGAAGCTTCCTATAATAAGGCAGACAAATTCTAAAAGCATTAATTCAAAATTGCCAAGACCCCATTCTTTTGTAACAAATTCGAAAAAGGTACATTTTAAGACGGAAAATGACATCATCAATATACAAGATATTGATAAGCAAATTTTTCATCTGGATATTATTTAATAAAATAAATATTAAACATTAACTTATTTTAAATATTTGTTTATAACATGTACCAATTAGATGTGAATCGCAACCGTCATAGGATACTTATGACCCGCAAACGAAAGTTGCAGGATATATTATATACTAAGTGGTTGTTCAATCTGTACGTTCGTTTGTAGGTATGCAGTTTTTCTTTTATCCTTAGATTTGATTTGTTGTTTTGTTTTGTTTATTGACCTTTGTGTTTAACGTGTAAATTATTTGAAACGCAAGTCGGATTTTTATGAAATTGTGTGTACACACTTACTACCATCACAAGAACGGCATCAAATATTATGCATGTTCAATAATAATATGACAAGCGGGTTACATTAGCTTGTTTCAGCTTTGGTTTATAGTAGAAGTCTTTTTAAGAAGACTATACATGTGACAAACTAGTATATGTCAACTTTACACTTGAGTAGTCAGGCGAATGGTCGGATGATGATTGGCTTCTTGTTGCTTGAAGATGACAGGAAATAATTGTTTTGAACATTTTTTGTCAATTTATAAAAACTGAACATAACGAATAAAAATAAACAATGAAAATTGGCACATTTACTAGTATGCCCAAAAAAAGCAAAAAAAAAAAAAAACCCGAAACTTATATCTATGCAATATTTAATACCGCCAGCCTTCATTCTGATAAACGTAAATGCCTTTGAACTTTTTTGCAAAGGGGGGGGGGGGTGCTAATGATTCAGAAGTTTTATATTCAAAATTTGCCCAGTAATACTAATTAGTGATGCCGGTTGCATATATTTTTTGTTGAGCTGTATTGGCTAGCCTGGAACTCTTAGCAATTGCAAGTCCACCTGTACATGTTCAATGAAATTGAAGCCCGTTTAAAATCATTAGTCCTTTGCAACCTACTGATCCTTTTCTTGGACATATATAAATATAACGGATTTGTAACTGTTTTTGGAAGGTACTTCGTCATTAAAAGATTATGATATTAAAACTTCTGAATTGGAGATTGATTCTTCATTGATTGATAATGCTTGAGGATACTTTAACAACTAGAGGCGCACAGAAGCCTGAATCGCTTACCTGGCCTTCGATGATACTTATCAGCTTGTAATATAAAGGTCTACTGGTCTGTGAAATGGGTAATTTTAATGTTCTTAGGTAAGCAACTCTTAAAAGGAATGGTCCTACGACTATGACCCTGCTTCATAATTTGTAGATCTTAATGTCCTCAATCGTTTTCAATTTAAAGTTTTCTAATATCTTCTATAGTTTTTAAGGTCTGCGTCCAAATAAGTGAAAATAAAAAAAATATCAGGAAAAAGGGTTATAACTCTTACATCGGTTGTTGGATCCTCTTCAAAATTTCATGACTGGTAGATCTAAAGGTGCTTTTGCTCCAAACATAAAAATGAAATCTGTAACCATTTTTTAACTATTTACCCCTATGTTCTGTTTTAGATATGACAGCCATGTTTTTGCCAAACATCTCAACGATATTTACTGGAAAACAATTCTATTAAGTTTTTCATATTTAGTCAAGCGGTTTAACACACTAGGTAAACGCTGGCCGCAAGAGCAAAGATATTTCGCGTTTTTACTGTACGGATATTTCGGGTTGTTGTTGGACACCAGGACTGAAATCGGTGTTTGTGTTTACTATATGAAGCATGGAATTGTATATGCTGACCCTATGTCTTTTTAAAAAAATATATTTCCATCTCCTTTCAGTTTTAATGAAATTATCTGGTACTTTATCAACACCACTTGTATTTTTTATAAGATGTATGGTTTAAAAAAAACCCGATAATATACCTATTTTTTCTATTAGTTTAAATGAAAGGCGATTCAAAACCCTTCAAAGTAAGATTGCTATTAACCGTAAATCCATTTACACCCCTTCTTCCTTATTATAAATCGTAGAAAATGCTCATACCGGAGAAATTACTGTACTGATATTTCCTGTTCCGATTGGCTGTCAAAATCTTACTGTACTGTTATTTCTAGACTGTTTAAGACTAAAAGATTTTTTAAAAAGTGGACGTAAAGTTGTGAAAATGGTCTACGTTCTAAGGGGCATAACTCATAAAGGAGGGTCAAAGGAATGCTCATACGACTTTGACTCTGTTACAAGTTTTGTAGATCTTTGATGTGTTAACCATATACAATTTTTTTCTTCAAATATATTATATAGTTTTTTTTAAAGATTCTAAGATTCTACATTAAAGAGGTGCGAAATTTGACGAAAAAAAAATCAATAAAAATGACAATATTGAATAACATGAGCTGCAATTTACCCCTATGTTCTATTTTTAGCCACGGCAGCCATGTTTTTGTAGAATTAAAAATCCGAACGATGGTTTAGTAGAGGGCATACTATATACCAACCCTACCAAGTTTTGTTACATTTGGCCAAGCAGTTTCAGAGATGAAGATTTTTGAAACGTTGACGGACGGATGACGGACGCCAAGTGACAGCAATAGCTCGTCAGGTGAGCTAATAAACGGGATTATAAACTCTGGTACTTAAAGTAAAGCCACTTAACGAATTTCTCACCTGTCTGCACTAACGTGAAACTATTTCAAAGTCTATTTTAGGCCTTTAGTTCTTGAGATAAGATGGACACTAAAGGCAGGTGACAGACTAAAATCTAACTACAAAGAAGAACCTGTAGGTTAACAAATAACGAACACAAAAGTCACCCAAAATATACAGAGTCATAAAAGTGTAAACATAGGCGCCATGTCATGTCTAGGTATTTAGTATAAGACATTTCAAGCAAATCATTTTCCACAAAAGACTTACAAAGAAAACAAAGTTCACAAAGTTATCGAAGCATCAAGTTAGGCCAAAGTCATATGGCATGATGACAGGTGTGTAAACCATAAAACCCAAATGTCTGTATACCAATTATCAGATGCCAAAGCTTCAATTAATTCATTTTCCACAAATCTTACAAAGAATTTTGCACCCAGATAAAATACCTAAATCACAATAGTTTTTAAAGTATAAACGCGAGTCCATGGCCAGTTGCGAGACCATTTCCCCAAGTGTCTGTATACCAAATGTGACCGTCAGATGCATAGGTATAATTGTTATTCAAGTAATCCATTTTCCACAAAAGTCACATAAAGAAGTTTTAGCCTTGAAAAAAAGACCCTAGCTCACAGAGTTGGTGAAGCATAAAAATGGGGTAGTCACATGGTGCCAAATGCATTGATCACATGCAACCCCAATTGCCCGTTCACTGAATATAAGATGCTTAGGTATTATACTTTTCTAAGTTAGTTATTTCCCCAAAAAGATTATGTTACTGCCAACATATGTTAGGCCAACATAAACAGACCAAATTTTGATGACATACCAAAAATACATCGTACCCATTCATGTACCTTATCATCGCATGGAAATAGTATACCATCTGACCCGGAATCATCTCTAATGTCAGAAATTCATGAACAACAATCATCAACAGGAAACACCCAACAACAAGAAACATCAATAATAAATCCATCAAATAACTCACCTCGACCCCAACTTCTTAGACGCTGAAATTCGGCCATATGGCATTCCATCTGAACACCAATATAAAGTGTTTAGGAAAGACAGGAAAGAATTAATCGAAAAAGGAGGTGGTGGGGTAATCGTAATGGTTAAACCAATATATGAGTGTGAGGAGTGCCCAGACCCAGACACAGATTGTGAAATTAAATGGGTAAAACTGACATCACCGAAGAAAGACTCAATACTAGCAGGTGCATAATACAGAGAGCCAAAATCAAGGAAAGACACACTGGAACAACTAGACATATCAATATATAAAGCAACCAACTCTAGCAAATGCAACAAATGCAAAGTCTTTATTGGAGGTGACTTCAACTTAGGGGGCATTAATTGGAGTGATGGAGGCAGCGTACCCACAGGAGCAAGAGCCAAACAACACTGTGACAAACTCATTTCCATCCTCAACTGTCATGGACTCGAGCAAGTAAATCAACTAGAAACAAGACAGGGACGCTTACTAGATCTTTTAATAACATCTCATCCTAACCTCGTTCAAAAATGCCATACATGCCCGCCAATTGGACTCAGAGACCATGATATATTATCAGTGAAAACCCTCATTAGACCAGGGAAGCCAAACAAAACCTCAAGAACAGTGTACAACTATAAAAAGGCAAAGATGGATTGAAAATTTTCTGAGCGACAGGAAACAGCAGGTCGTGATTGATAACGCAACATCAGACACCAGTCAAGTAACATCATGAGTCCCACAAGGGGCGGTGCTAGGTCCTTCTCTCTTTCTCATATATACATCAACAACATAACGGACTCAACCATCAGGCTCTTTGCTGATGACAGCGTACTATATAGAACAGTAAACAACGCTGATGATAACTCCACCTTACAGAAAGATCTTGATTATTTAGTACGATGGTGCGACTTATGGCAAATGGAGTTCAACGTTAAAAAGTGTGCGATTATGCAGTTCACAACATCGACGAAGAAAAAACCAGCCGTCTACACCATGAGAGGAGAATCGCTTGATACAGTCCACCATCACCCATACTTAGGAGTGGAACTTAGCGATACCCTGAAGTACCATCTACACATAGCCAAGATATTCAAGAAGGCATCAAGCACACTTGGATTAACAAGAGAAATCTAAGGCACTGTCCCCAAAAGGTAAAAGAGAGAGCCAGAAAATAATACATATTTCGCGCCTCTCACGACTATTTTTTGCAAGTGAGACTAAAATGATAAAAAAATAAAAATAGTTCCCTTAAAGTCCAAAATTCATTAAATTACAAGAGGTTCCAAATCCCTAAATCACTTAACTTTGCTTTACACAGGGATCTCTTCTATGAGTTATAACCTCTTAAAGGGGACACATGACAGCTTGGGGACTTTTGTAGAGCTAAATGAGCTGAAGGTTTGAGCAAGCAACAGTTTTTTTGTCGTTATTATAATTTATATTCAATAAGGGTACAAATATTGAAAACCCTATTTTAACCTTCAAAGGACCAAAAACTCCTAAAAAAATGCAATCTGAAAACTTTCGCACAAACAGAGACTCTAAGAGAGCTAAATGAACAAAAGAAATAAAGCAAGCAGCTTTTCTTTATTTGTAATAGTCACAGTACATAAAACAAGAGGCACCAAGGGACCTGAATCGCTCACTTAACTTCAATGAATGATAGTATAAAAATGTGTTTGGGCATTTGAGACGAAAGACCCTGATAAAGGTTCATCTTATAGACAAACATTTAAGCCATCAAAAGCTTTACTAAACCAAAATCTTGACAGTTGATAGGAGCCATAACTTTTATAAGCCTGGTTAGGGGTAATCTGCCACTTCAGCTTGCTGGATATGTTTGAAGAGCTAAATGAACTGAAGGTTTAAGCAAGCAACAGCTTTTCTCTATATGTAACATTCTCTCTATAGGCAAAAAAAACCTCACAAAACATCTGCTATTTTTCACCACAATTTCTATAAGGGGGCTTTTGACAACCTCGGCCCAATGGAGATATTTGTACATTTTAATGAGCTGAAGATTAAAGCACGTACTAGCTTTTCTTTAACTGCAACAGCTTACATGCTAAAGCCAAAAACATAAAAAATGCCTTTTTCCACCTTTAAAGGGCCATAACCCCTATAAAGTGCCATCTGACAACTTTATAGACAAACTAGAGGCTCCCAGGAGCCTGAATCGCTCACCTGATCTCTTATTCTAAAGCCTTTTACGTAGTGTGCAACATGGTCTACATGTACTTGGCAAGTAACATTAAAGAAACTAGTTAGGTTTTAAGATCAAGAATACAAAGTTACAAAGTTTTCCATTTAAAAAAAAAGTTTAAATTGATTGAAAACACTTAAGGGGGGGATAACTCTTAAAAGGATGATATGACAATTTTGACCCTGAAATCATTTTTGTAGATCACAATTAGCTGAACAATTTTGTAATGCTAACTTTTCCTCTAGCTCTTACCGTTTTTAAGATATATTTCAAAAACTGTGAAAATTGTCAATTTTGACGATTAAGGGGAAATAACTCAAATAAGGAGTCGTCCCACAATTTCGACTCAATGGAAAGTTTTGTAGAGCTGTTGATGCTGAAGAGGGAATTCGGATTTTCTCTATCTCTTATACTTTTTGAGATATAAGCTAAAAACTATGGTCTGACCCCCCCTGTTTTTTTTTAGCAACAGCAGCCATGTTGGTTGGTCGGCATGTACAAATTTCACAAACTTGGTAGAGGACATCCTAAAGATGAAATGTACAAAGTTTGAAAGCAATCCCTTCAGTGGTTTCAGAGAAGAAGATCTCTGAAGAAAAGTTAACGGACGACGGACGGACGACGGACGCCTAATGATGACAATAGCTCACATGACCCTTCGTGTCAGGTGAGCTTAAAAGAGACTTTCGTAGAGCTTTTCAAAATGAAAAAGGAAGGTAGCTTCAGATTTTCTTTATCTATTATACTTTTTAACTAATAGCCAAAAGCTGATATCTGACCCACTGTTAAATTTTAGCAATGGCCTACACATTTTTAGTCGACAGTCACAATTTTTGCAATTTTGGTAGAGGACATCCCATAGATGATGTATGCAAAGTTTCAAAGCAATCCCTTCAGTTGTTGTAGAGGAAAAGATTTAAGAAGAATATAAACAACAGCAACGACCATGACAAACCACTTTTTAAACAAAGGGTTAAGTGATCTAAACAAGAGGCTCCCAGGAGCCTGAATCGCTCACCTGACATATGTGCCTGAAGTAAAGGTTATAAGGCAAAATCTATTTAACGTTGAAAGGGTCATAAGATTAATAAGGGGGTCATCTGACAATATGGTGGATCTAAAGGTGCTGATCACTTTTGTTCTCAATCAAAATCTAAAAATCTGTCACCCTTTTTGAGTTATTTGCAAAAAATGCAGTTTAACCTAATGTTCTATTTTTAGCCACAGCGGCCATGTTTTACAACCAATCAAAAATCCCCACAATAGTTCTATACACCTAATAATAATAAACAATAATACCAAGTTTGGTTCCATTTGGACTTAAAGTGTCAGAGGAGTTAACGTTTTCAATGTAATGAAGAAATGCTGTTAAAATGCTACATTTTGACGTTCTAAGGGCAATAACTCCTCAAAGGAAAGGTCCTACAACGTTGACCCTATTACATATTTTGTAGATCTTAATTGATGTGCTTAACAATATGCAATTTAAATTTCTCAAATATGTTGTTGTTGGATTTTCTTCAAAATTTCAGAGCTGGTAGATCTTGAGGTGCTGATCACTTTTGTTCCCAATCAAAATTTTGAAATCTGTCACCGTTTTAGAGTTATTTGCAAAAAACTGCCATTTACCTCTATGTTCTTTTTTTTAGCCACAGCGGCCATGTTTTACGACCAATCAAAAATCCCCTCATCAGTTCTATACACCTAATGCTAATAAACAACTATACCAAGTTTGGTTCCATTGGGACTTAAAGTGTCAGAGGAGTTAACGTTTTCAATGTAATGAGGAAATGCTGTTAAAATGCTAAATTTTGACGTTCTAAGGGCAATAACTCCTCAAAGGAAAGGTCCTACAACGTTGACCCTGTTACAAATTTTGTAGATCTTGATGCGCTTAACAATATGCAATTTAAATTTCTCAAATATCTTGTATAGTTTTCAAGATATTGAGCTAAACAGGTGCAAAATTTGCAAAAAATCCACAAAAAGGGCAATAACTCCTACATGGGTTGTTGGATTTTCTTCAAAATTTCAGAGCTGGTAGATCTTGAGGTGCTGATCACTTTTGTTCGCAATCAAAATTTTGAAATCTGTCACCGTTTTAGAGTTATTTGCAAAAAACTGCCATTTACCCCTATGTTCTATTTTTAGCCACAGCGGCCATGTTTTACGACCAATCAAAAATTCCCACATCAGTTCTATACACCTAATGCTAATAAACAACTATACCAAGTTTGGTTCCATTTGGACTTAAAGTGTCAGAGGAGTTAACGTTTTCAATGTAATGAGGAAATGCTGTTAAAATGCTAAATTTTGACGTTCTAAGGGCAATAACTCCTTAAAGGAAAGGTCCTACAACGTTGACCCTGTTACATATTTTGTAGATCTTGATGTGCTTAACAATATGCAATTTAAATTTCTCATATATCTTGTATAGTTTTCAAGATATTGAGCTAAACAGGTGCAAAATTTTCTAAAAATCCACAAAAAGGACAATAACTCCTACATGGGTCGTTGGATTTTCTTCAAAATTTCAGGGTAGGTAGATCTTGAGGTGCTGATTACTTTTACCCTTTGCCAGAATTTTGATATCTGTAGCCGTTTTTGAGTTATTTGCAAAAAACTGCATTTTACCCCTATGTTCTATTTTTAGCCATGGCGGCCATGTTTTACGACGAATCAAAAATCCCCACATGAGTTCTAAGCACCGAATGCTAATGAACAACCATACCAAGTTTGGTTGCAATTGGACTTATGGTGTCAGAGGAGTTAACGTTTTAAAAAGTTTACGGACGACGGACGGACGACGGACGCCAAGTGATGACAATAGCTCACCTGACCCTCTGACCCTTCGGATCAGGTGAGCTAAAAAAACCAACACTATTTATCAAGGACCATTACCCCTATTTGAAGTCTTCTAAACCTTTTCACTTTTGTAAAGCAACAGCATTTTCCCATCTACAATATTTTCATGTTATAGGGCAAAGTAATGATAATAAAAAGCTACGCCGAGCACAGCATGATACGACCGCAACAAGTTGAACCCTGAACATTGATGGCCCAATATGGATAGTCTTTTGCTTTGGTCACATGCAGTCCATGGTGGACTTATAAAGCTTTTTGACACATGAATCCTGTGGTGGACTTTAAAATGCATATTTGACACATATATATTTACATAAACATTTAATAGAAAAAAATCTTATTTCTATATTCATTGACATTTCTGACACGTTTTAGCCCCTTTTGGCCCCTTTTTTATAAAATGATAAGGACCACAAACCCCAAATGCAATAAAAAGCTTCCTTTAGTGGATATTATCATCATATTAAAACTTCATAACAATTGGCTGGCCTACTACAGCTTAATTTCTTGTGTAAAACCATTTGCCTTGACCAACTTTTAACAATGGTGTTTTTTTGCCCCTTCGACCCCTTATATCTCAAAAACAGTAAGAGATATTGCAAATCTGATTGAAAAAACGCAGGCAGGGATTAACACAAAGATTCCAATGAAGAAAAAAAGATTTTGAAAATCGGACCACATATAAACAAGAGGCTCCCAGGAGCATGATTCGCTCACCTGGTCTTGATGTCAACCCTATGAAGACTTTGTATAGCTAATTGAGCTGAATGTTTAAGCAGGAAAAAGCTTTTCTCTATCTGCAATAGTTTTCATACTATAAGCAACAAGAGGCTCCCAGGAGCCTGAATCGCTCACCTGACATATGTGCCTGAAGTAAAGGTTATTAGGCAAAATTTATTTGACGTTGAAAGGTTCATAAGATTAATAAGGGGTCCATCTGACAATATGGTGGATCTTAAGGTGCTGATCACTTTTGTTCTCAATCAAAATCTAAAAAATTTGTCACCCTTTTTAAGTTATTAGAAAAAATGCAGTTTTAACCTAATGTTCTAATTTTAGCCACAGCGGCCATGTTTTACAACCAATCCCCACATCAGTTCTATACACCTAATGCTAATAAACAACTATACCAAGTTTGGTTCCAATTGGACTTAAAGTGTCAGAGGAGTTAACGTTTTCAATGTAATGAGGAAATGCTTTTTAAAGGCTCAATATGGACGTTCTAAGGGCAATAACTCCTCAAAGGAAAGGTCCTACAACGTTGACCATTACATAATTAGTAGATCTTGATGCGCTTAACAATATGCAATTTAAATTTCTCAAATATCTTGAGTTTTTAAGATATTGAGCTAAACAGGTGCAAAATTTGCAAAAAAATCCACAAAAAGGGCAATAACTCCTACATGGGTTGTTGGATTTTATTCAAAATTTCAGAGCTGGTAGATCTTAATGTGCTGATCACTTTGTTACCTATCAAAATTTTAAAATCTGTCACCGTTTTAGAGTTATTTGCAAAAAAACTGGCATTTTCCCTTATGTTCTATTTTTAGCCACAGCGGCCATGTTTTACGACCAATCAAAAATCCCCACATCAGTTCTATACACCTAATGCTAATAAACAACTACATCAAGTTTGGTTCCAATTGGACTTAAAGTGTCAGAGGAGTTAACGCTTTCAATGTAATGAGGAAATGCTTTTTAAATGCTCAATTTGGACGTTCTAAGGGCAATAACTCCTCAAAGGAAAGGTCCTACAACGTTGACCCTTTTCATATTTTGTAGATCTTGATGTGTTAACAACATGCAATTTAAATTTCTCAAATATCTAGTATAGTTTTCAAGATATTGAGCTAAACAGGTGAAAAATTGCAAAAAATCCACAAAAAGGGCAATAACTCCTAAAATTTCAGGGTAGGTAGATCTTGAGGTGCTGATCACTTTTACCCAACGCACAATTTTGATTTCTGTAGCCGTTTTTGAGTTATTTGCAAAAAACTGCATTTTACCCCTATGTTCTATTTTTAGCCATGGCAGCCATATTTTACGACGAATCAAAAATCCCCACATCAGTTCTAAGCACCGAATGCTAATGAACAACCATACCAAGTTTGGTTGCAATTGGACTTATGGTGCCAGAGGAGTTAACATTTTAAAAAGTTTACGGACGACGGACGGAAGACGGACGCCAAGTGATGACAATTGCTCACATGATCCTTCGGGTCAGGTGAGCTAAAAAACACTATTTTTCACCTTTAAAGGGCCATAACCCCTTAAAGGGATCATCTGACAACTTCGACCCTACAACACTTTAGTAGAGCTCAATAAGCTGAACATTTAAGCAAGCAACAGCTTTTCTCTATCTGCAATAGTTTTCATTCTGTAGGCCAAAAACAGTTTTTTATTTTGCCTTTAAGGGGCCGTAACCCCTATGAGGGGTCATCTGACAACTTCGACCCTATGAAGACTTTTGAAGATTTAAATGAGCTGAACATTTAAGCAAGCAACAGCTTTTCTCTATCTGCAATAGTTTTAATTCTATAGGCCAAACACACTATTTATTGCCTTTCAGGGGCCGTAACCCCTATAAGGGGTCATGTGACAACTTCCACCCTATAAAGACTTTTGTAGAACTTGATGAGCTGAACATTTAAGCAAGCAACAGCTTTTCTCTATCTGCAATAGTTATAATTCTATAGGCCAAAAACACTATTTTTTTGCCTTTAAGGGGCCATAACACCTATCAGGGGTTATCTGACAACTTCAATCCTATGAAGGCTTTTGTAGAGCTAAATGAGCTGAACATTTAAGCAAGCATCAGCTTTTCTCTTTCTGCAATAGTTTTCATTCTATAAGCCAAAAACATGAAAAAATGCTATTTTTTACCTTTAAGGGGCTGTAACCCCTATACGGGATCATCTGACAACTTTGACCATATTAAAACTTGTAGAACTTTTGATACTGAAGCAGTAGGGCAGCATCAGATTTCATCTTTCTCTAATACTTTTTGATTTACAAGCCAAAAACGGTAGTCTGACCCTCCTGGTCTATTTTTAGTAACGGCAGCCATGTTTTTGAGGGATCAAAAATCGAAACACGAGTTTGGTGCAGGACACCCTAAGGATCATTCATACCAAGTTTCATTAAATTCTGTTCAGTAGTTTCAGAGCAGAAGATTTTTGAAAAATTGTTAACAGACCACAGACGACAGAGGACGACAGATGCCGACGGATGCCAAGTGATGGCAATAGTTCACATGGACCTTTGGTCCAGGTGAAGTAAAAAGTTGATTTTTGGGGGTGTGGCCTGTCTTTGGCTCCCTGTAGCAATGTAACAGTAAAATATACATCAAAACCATTAACACATTTAGTTGACAGAATTTAATGAGGAATTCAATAAAATAGAATTTTCAAAATCGAATTAATAATAAACATTCTACATCAGTTTTGTCAATATACCCATTTTAGCCCCTTTTGGCCCTTTTTTTCTAAAACGGTAGGGCCCACCAACCCAAAATACAATAGAAACCTTCCTCTAGTGGTTACAAACATCATATCAAAATTTCATAACAATTGGTCAATATTTATTTCAGTTATCGCACGGAAACCAAATGTCTAGACGACAACGCTGACGACAATATCGCCATAACATTATATGATCGCAAAAACTTTGCGGTTGTATCAAATTACATTTTTTGACCATAGCCAGTACCAAGGATCATCTGCCATCTTTCACCAAATTAAGTCTTTAAGCCATCATTGCCCTGATTGTTTAAGCAAGGACAGTCTTCTTCTACCTGCAATAGTTTTCATTTTATGGAAAATCCATAAATAAACACTAATGTTCGCCTTTTAAGAGACCAGTACCCATTTAATGGATCTGCTGTGACCATACCTTGCTCCCTACATCACCCTATCACTTCCCATTTGTATAATGACAAACTTCCTTAGCTTCACTTTGGTATTCATTTATAAGACTTGACTGAAAACACAAAACATTGTTTATTTTTTTCATCAAGTAAAACCATTAACACAGAGATCTAGGTAAACAATAAACATAATATCATAATCATTGTGATTAGGTCAAAACACTGATTCATACATACATGACATAGATAATACTAAGTAATGCCTCTAAAACATGTTACATGTAAATGGGATAACATGAATTATACAATGTATCTGTAAATGACCTATTATCATGTAAATGCAAGTTCACAAAACATGCAGAAAAAATCTGTCAAAGTCAAAAATGGCCGGATTTCGGTAAACAGGAAGTAAGTGAGCGACATACCTATTTCGTATCACACATAATGGGACCCCACCCTGATGCTGTATACCAAATATCAAGTGGCTGTGATAAGTAGTTGCTGAGAAAACTGTTACGAAAATTTCTTCCCCGCCCGCCTGCCGCCCGCCATTCACCATTTTATAACCCAGATTTTTCACTCCGTGACATCTGGCCAAAAATGAAATATAAATATTGTGCATATCTGAAAGTAAGGTTGGTATTATCAAGTACATTGTATACCTAATCAGAGTATTAGTATACACAGTATACAAAAAACATAAAATAAAAACATAATTTTAGTCATTAACATTGAAAATTAATTTTAAGGCCAAAAAATAAAGGAACTAGTTGTGCGACTATTTAATTCATCAGGTTGGGCAGAATCCATTCTTTCACAATTTTTAAGTAAGATTTATATGAGTAAAAATTTTAAAATAATATACCCATAAATTGACCAATTGTGTTATTTTATTTTTAATTGATAATTTACATGTCATTTTTTTTCAAAAAAAATCATACATTTTAAGAACTGGTTAAATTGTTTTGAATAGAAAATAAATTAAAGGAAAGGAAGATGAAGAAATGATACATCATTGAATTTATAAGTTGACAAAACTTTATGAAGACCTAACTAATTGTTTTCACGAAAGGTAGACCTTCATGTGACAGACTTAACTAGATGCATAGTGTTGTTAAATAACATACAACATGTATCATAAGGTTTCTTGTTATAAATTGGAACAAACAATAAAAATGGTAACTGTATTCAAATTCACTGTAAAAAAGAGAAAAAATCTATGACAAAAACAAAATAAAAATTCAAATACTCCTTAACAAACATAAAAAATAAAATAATCAAGACTGGCAAAAATAGCAATGTGGTCTTCCATGGAGGACCTAAATCACCTGATTTTTTTGTAAAATTTGGTAAACAGGAAGTAGATGAGTTATAAGCATAAACTGATTTATTACATAGAGAAGCTAAATTCAAAATATTAAGAGGCTGTGGGTTATAGTTTCCCAGAAAACTGAAGGAAATGTTTGTGACACTTTAAGACAGATAGTGACAAAGTGACTCCTATATGTCGCTTTACACTAAGCTGCAGGCAAGGTGACCTTAAAAGTTGAATCTATACAATGAGCATGATAATATACAATTAAATAAAGCAAAACCAACACGTAAAAAGAGCAGTACATGTAAAGCAATGGCAGATCCAGTCAAAAATATCATGAATCCCTGTAAAATTCAGATCATTGATAATGCAAAGATTCGTTATTGAGAAATCTTCCTGAGACAAAAGGAAATTGTCCATTTCTGTAAGCACATTTAACATATTTACTTCACCAAAACAGCTGATACAAAGACATTAACAGCAGACAGTTAACTGTGTTCTCCCTGAGCCCATTTACATGAATGGAATATTTAAACTTGGTATACATATTGGTTTGAATTGCAAATTCCTAAAAAAGGAAAATCACTGTCATGGCTGTTGAAAAATAACTAAATTTGACATATGAGAATTAAAGAAGTTTATATCTATATCCTTTTTCAGGATCTAGAAAAGGAACAATGCTTTACACACAATAAAAATATTGTTCAAAGCACCAAGACATAACCAAAATTTACAATTTCTAACATTTATAAATGTTTTATATATAAAACATGATATTAGTACAATGTTGACCACTGTGATTAAAGCTATGTCCTATGGTCAAAACCAAAACATTTATAAAAAATACATCATAGTCATCTCAATTTTAAAATACATTGAAACTAAACAAATGTCAAAACCAACTGAAAAGGACTACAGAATTAGGTGTGGTGTATAGCTCCCCATGACAGGTACTTGTACTTAGCAGACAGGGCTTTGTAGACCTCCTCTGCATGCTCTTCATCACGAGTCTCAATTACACATTTCACCTGTGAAAATTACACAATATATTTATCTATATCTAAAAGTATCTTTTATTAGCTATTCTTAATAAAAAAAATTGATATTCATTATAGTTAAGCAGATAATTTACGAGGTTCTAAGTTACTTTATCTTTGCATTGCATCAAAATAGAAACTGAGTTAATTTGGTTTCAACAATTGCTTTCAAAAACAATTGAAGAACACCAAATTAATATCATCTAAAATCAAACACCTTATTGTTTTTTTTCAAAAGAAATTGTGCATCAAAGAAAATAACATTTACCAATTTTGGTTTGCTTAGTTAGCTTGTTAGTTGGTGTTAATAACCCTTTTCAACGCCAAAGGGCCATATAAGGCAGCCAGTTTTAATGATGAATAAAACTATTTACTCATGCAAATAAATTATCTGCTTAATACCAGTAATGACAGGTTTAAAGAGCTGTGACAGGAAAAGATAGAATTATTTCAAAAAAATATTTTGCTGCAAATGTTAAAGGGAGAGTTCATGAAAATGATATCTTCTGCATTTTCTAAGTCAATACATGTACATGTAAATCGTTACATCATAATTTAATAGTAAACAAGGGGTTGCACTAAGTCGTGCTAAGCATACCCCCACTCGGCCATTCAGAAAACAGGAAGTAGATGACTGACTGACCTGGAAAAGGGAGGCATGGTACATACACTCATCATGCTAAAGCTGTATACCAAATTTGAAACCAATCCATCCAGTAGAAGCCGAGAAATCTGTTACGAAAAATTTCACATTTCAAATGTTTTACCCTAAAAAGTCTAAGTTGGCTTGAAAAACAGGAAGTAGATGATGGACTGACCTGGAAAGGGGAGGCTCGGTATAACTCATCATGCTGAATCTGTGTACCAAATTTGAATCCAATCCATCCAGTAGAAGCCAAGAAATCTGTTACGAAAAATTTCACATTTCAAATTTTTTTCCCTAAAAAAGTGTAAGTCGGCTTGAAAAACAGGAAGTAGATGATGGACTGACCTGAAAAGGAGAGGCACTGTATAACTCATCATGCTGAAGCTATGTACCAAATTTGAAACCAATCCATCCAGTAGAAGCAGAGAAATTGAACCGGACGGACAGACGGATGGACAGACATACAGACAGACAAGGTGATTGCAATATAGCCCCCTCTCTTACGAGTGGGGGTATAATAATCTAAACAAGTCTGAAAGTAACTAAACTCACTTGTACAGAGAAAACATCTGACTTCAACCAGGCTCTCTCGTGGAAGATATCTTTAATACTGAAAAAGTAAAAGGTTAATATTATACTTTGTGCTGTTCAGGCATAGGATAATGCCAATGTGTGATGGTAATGCATTGCAATGTATTAAATTATTTTCAAGAAATTCAATGTACAGTACCTGTATGGTAAAAGCTTCCCTTTCTCCCCATTTACCATCACACCATTTACCATCCCCATACACCATATACTATCTCCATCCCCATACACCATGTACCATCCCCATCCCCATCCCCATACACCATGTACCATTTGCGTCCCCATCCCCATACACGATTTACAATCCCCATCCCCATTTACCATTCTATATTCCCCATACCCATAATGCAATTGTTTATTATTATCGATAATACATGTATTAATTTGTTTTAAGGCAATTATTACGATATTTAATAGACTAAGTTTAAATATCTAATATTATTTTTTATTTAGTTTACATGTATAAATAACATACGGGTGACATAGAAATAATAACTTTAACTTATTTTCATAACACAAAATTTACTATTGCATTTTATTAATATTTTCAATATTAAATATTAATTGAAAATGTTTCATTTTAGTAATTACTAAAGCTGTTATTATCATCTTTTAATGAAACCATGTTATTCAAAATCTAAGTTATAATGTCTATAATAATAATTATAATATATTAAGCAACTTTTTAGTAAAAATTGATCTTGAACTTTTCTAATTACATCCAATGTATGGCATATAGGTCTAGGCATAACCTGTATAAAAGTCAACATATTTATATTTTTAGTTTATCTAAACATATATGTTTCAAATCTAATGAAAAAACTTGTTTCGCAATCAATTTCTTGTCAGTTTTATTAAGCCGGCATATAATTTGGAGCTCAAATATCAGTTTTTACTTGAGTAACTAATATTTTACATATAACAATTGCAAGTGTAATCTAAATACTCCTATGCAAACCAATTTTCATTATAGTTTCTTAACTATGAACCTTATTTTGAAATAATTGATCCAATTTATGCATATGGCAATGTATATTTTCAACTTATCTTAGCATATATGTTTCAAATCTAATGAAAAAACTTGTTTCGCAATCAATTTCTTGTCAATTTTATTAAACCAGCATATAATTTGGAGCTCAAATATCAGTTTTTACTTGAGTAACTAATATTTTACATATAACAATTGCAAGTGTAATCTTAATACTCCTATGCAAACCAATTTTCATTATAGTTTCTTAACTATGACCCTTATTTTGAAATAATTGATCCAATTTATGCATATGGCAGTGTATATTTTCAACTTATCTTAGCATATATGTTTCAAATCTAATGAAAAAACTTGTTTCGCAATCAATTTCTTGTCAATTTTATTAAGCCGGCATATAATTTGGAGCTCAAATATCAGTTTTTACTTGAGTAACTAATATTTTACATATAACAATTGCAAGTGTAATCTTAATACTCCTATGCAAACCAATTTTCATCATAGTTTCTTGACTATGAACCTTATTTTTGAATTAATTGATACATTTATGCATATGGTTATGTATATTTTCAACTTATCTTAGCATATATGTTTCAAATCTAATGAAAAAACTTGTTTCGCAATCAATTTCTTGTCAATTTTAATAAGCCGGCATATAATTTGGAGCTCAAATATCAGTTTTTACTTGAGTAACTAATATTTTACATATAAAACTTGCAAGTGTGATTTTAATACTCCTAAGCAAACCAATTTTCATGATAGTTTTTTAACTATGAATCTTATTTTTGAAATAATTGATACATTTATGCATATGGCTATGTATATTTTCAACTTATCTTAGCATATATGTTTCAAATCTAATGAAAAAACTTGTTTCGCAATCAATTTCTTGTCAATTTTATTAAGCCGGCATATAATTTGGAGCTCAAATATCAGTTTTTACTTGAGTAACTAATATTTTACATATAAAACTTGCAAGTGTGATTTTAATACTCCTATGCAAACCAATTTTCATGATAGTTTTTTAACTATGAATCTTATTTTTGAAATAATTGATACATTTATGCATATGGCTATGTATATTTTCAACTTATCTTAGCATATATGTTTCAAATCTAATGAAAAAACTTGTTTCGCAATCAACTTCTTGTCAATTTTATTAAACCGGCATATAATTTGGAGCTCAAATATCAGTTTTTACTTGAGTAACTAATATTCTACATATAACAATTGCAAGTGTGATTTTAATACTCCTATGCAAACCAATTTTCATTATAGTTTCTTGACTATGACCCTTATTTTGAAATAATTGATCCAATTTATGCATATGGCAATGTATATTTTCAACTTATCTTAGCATATATGTTTCAAATCTAATGAAAAAACTTGTTTCGCAATCAATTTCTTGTCAATTTTATTAAATCGGCATATAATTTGGAGCTCAAATATCAGTTTTTACTTGAGTAACTAATATTTTACATATAACAATTGCAAGTGTGATTTTAATACTCCTATGCAAACCAATTTTCATTATAGTTTCTTGACTATGAGCCTTATTTTTGAAATAATTAATACATTTATGCATATGGTTATGTATATTTTCAACTTATCTTAGCATATATGTTTCAAATCTAATGAAAAAACTTGTTTCGCAATCAATTTCTTGTCAATTTTATTAAGCCGGCATATAATTTGGAGCTCAAATATCAGTTTTTACTTGAGTAACTAATATTTTACATATAACAATTGCAAGTGTAATCTTAATACTCCTATGCAAACCAATTTTCATCATAGTTTCTTGACTATGAACCTTATTTTTGAATTAATTGATACATTTATGCATATGGTTATGTATATTTTCAACTTATCTTAGCATATATGTTTCAAATCTAATGAAAAAACTTGTTTCGCAATCAATTTCTTGTCAATTTTATTAAGCCGGCATTTAATTTGGAGCTCAAATATCAGTTTTTACTTGAGCAACTAATATTTTACATATAAAACTTGCAAGTGTGATTAAAATACTCCTATGCAAACCAATTTTCATGATAGTTTTTTAACTATGAATCTTATTTTTGAAATAATTGATACATTTATGCATATGGCTATGTATATTTTCAACTTATCTTAGCATATATGTTTCAAATCTAATGAAAAAACTTGTTTCGCAATCAATTTCTTGTCAATTTTATTAAGCCGGCATATAATTTGGAGCTCAAATATCAGTTTTTACTTGAGTAACTAATATTTTACATCTAAAATTTGCAAGTGTGATTTTAATACTCCTATGCAAACCAATTTTCATGATAGTTTTTTAACTATGAATCTTATTTTTGAAATAATTGATACATTTATGCATATGGCTATGTATATTTTCAACTTATCTTAGCATATATGTTTCAAATCTAATGAAAAAACTTGTTTCGCAATCAATTTCTTGTCAATTTTATTAAGCCGGCATATAATTTGGAGCTCAAATATCAATTTTTACTTGAGTAACTAATATTTTACATATAAAACTTGCAAGTGTGATTTTAATACTCCTATGCAAACCAATTTTCATGATAGTTTTTTAACTATGAATCTTATTTTTGAAATAATTGATACATTTATGCATATGGCTATGTATATTTTCAACTTATCTTAGCATATATGTTTCAAATCTAATGAAAAAACTTGTTTCGCAATCAACTTCTTGTCAATTTTATTAAACCAGCATATAATTTGGAGCTCAAATATCAGTTTTTACTTGAGTAACTAATATTCTACATATAACAATTGCAAGTGTGATTTTAATACTCCTATGCAAACCAATTTTCATTATAGTTTCTTGACTATGACCCTTTTTTTGAAATAATTGATCCAATTTATGCATATGGCAATGTATATTTTCAACTTATCTTAGCATATATGTTTCAAATCTAATGAAAAAACTTGTTTCGCAATCAATTTCTTGTCAATTTTATTAAACCGGCATATAATTTGGAGCTCAAATATCAGTTTATACTTGAGTAACTAATATTTTACATATAACAATTGCAAGTGTGATTTTAATACTCCTATGCAAACCAATTTTCATTATAGTTTCTTGACTATGAACCTTATTTTTGAAATAATTAATACATTTATGCATATGGTTATGTATATTTTCAACTTATCTTAGCATATATGTTTCAAATCTAATGAAAAAACTTGTTTCACAATCAATTTCTTGTCAATTTTATTAAGCTGGCATATAATTTGGAGCTCAAATATCAGTTTTTACTTGAGTAACTAATATTTTACATGTAAAACTTGCAAGTGTAATCTTAATACTCCTATGCAAACCAATTTTCATCATAGTTTCTTGACTATGAACCTTATTTTTGAATTAATTGATACATTTATGCATATGGCTATGTATATTTTCAACTTATCTTAGCATATATGTTTCAAATCTAATGAAAAAACTTGTTTCGCAATCAATTTCTTGTCAATTTTATTAAACCAGCATATAATTTGGAGCTCAAATATCAGTTTTTACTTGAGTAACTAATATCTTACATATAACAATTGCATGTGTGATCTTAATACTCCTATGCAAACCAATTTTCATTATAGTTTCTTAACTATGACCCTTATTTTGAAATAATTGATACATTTATGCATATGGCTATGTATATTTTCAACTTATCTTAGCATATATGTTTCAAATCTAATGAAAAAAACTTGTTTCGCAATCAATTTCTTGTCAATTTTATTAAACCGGCATATAATTTGGAGCTCAAATATCAGTTTTTACTTGAGTAACTAATATTTTACATATAAAACTTGCAAGTGTGATTTTAATACTCCTATGCAAACCAATTTTCATTATAGTTTTTTAACTATGAATCTTATTTTTGAAATAATTGATACATTTATGCATATGACTATGTATATTTTCAACTTATCTTAGCATATATGTTTCAAATCTAATGAAAAAACTTGTTTCGCAATCAATTTCTTGTCAATTTTATTAAACCGGCATATAATTTGGAGCTCAAATATCAGTTTTTACTTGAGTAACTAATATTTTAGATATATAACAATTGCAATGTAATCTTAATACTCCTATGCAAACCAATTTTCATTATAGTTTCTTGACTATGAACCTTATTTTTGAAATAATTGATACATTTATGCATATGGTTATGTATATTTTCAACTTATCTTAGCATATATGTTTCAAATCTAATGAAAAAACTTGTTTGGCAATCAATTTCTTGTCAATTTTATTAAGCCAGCATATAATTTGGAGCTCAAATATCAGTTTTTACTTGAGTAACTAATATTTTACATATAACAAATGCAAGTGTGATTTTAATACTCCTATGCAAACCAATTTTCATTATAGTTTCTTGACTATGAACCTCATGTTAGAAATAATTAATACATTTATGCATGTGGTTATGTATATTTTCAACTTATCTTAGCATATATGTTTCAAATCTAATGAAAAAAACTTGTTTCCCAATCAATTTCTTGTCAATTTTATTAAGCCTGCATATAATTTGAAGCTCAAATATCAGTTTTTACTTGAGTAACTAATATTTTACATGTAAAACTTGCAAGTGTGATCTTAATACTCCTATGCAAACCAATTTTTATTATAGTTTCTTAACTATGAACCTTATTTTTGAAATAATTGATACATTTATGCATATGGCTATGTATATTTTCAACTAATCTTAGCATATATGTTTCAAATCTAATGAAAAACCTTGTTTCGCAATCAATTTCTTGTCAATTTTATTAAACCGGCATATAATTTGGAGCTCAAATATCAGTTTTTACTTGAGTAACTAATATTTTACATATAAAACTTGCAAATGTGATCTTAATACTCCTATGCAAACCAATTTTCATTTTAGTTTCTCAACTATGAACCTTATTTTTGAAGTGCATATATACATTTATGCATATGGCTTGTATATTTTCAATTTTTCTGGGCATAAAAGTTTTTAAATCTAATAGAAAAACGTATCAGGTGTAATATCGTTGCTTTTTTCTTAAATGCTATATATTATTATTTATTATTCAATATTAACTCAAATACTTAGAATTAAAATCTTAATGTAAACAATTTTTCATTGTTTTCATTATACAAATATATATACGGCGAAATGTACGTCACAATTTATTTGATCTTGAACATTTCGTTTATAAAATTCTTTTATATATTTATTTCAGTTATATATCTTATTTTTATAATAGTTGTACGTATTCAAATAAAAGATACATGTAAAAATGTATCGTAAAATGCCGTTATTTAAATTGTAATATGAAAAATGTCTTTAATCAAGGAATTCTTTGCTTTAATGTATAAAGTTATTTTCATAACCTCAACAAACAAAACAAATATATATATACGTTAATCGTCCTCGTGTACACGTAGTAATATAAATATATTCGTTTTATATATTTAATGCAACAGACATCTACCGTATCATCTACAGTTAAAATGACCAAATAAATTTACAATCATTCTATTATTATATCATTTACCATCCCCATTTACCATTTGGTAGACCAATCAAATTCGATTTACCATTTACCATCCCCATTCCCCATTTACCATCCCCATTTACGATCCCCATCTCCATACACGATACTCTTCCCCATACACCATCCCCATACACTGTACTATTCCCCATATACCATTTACCATTCACCATCCCCATCCCCATCCCCATTTACCATCCCCCCATTTACTATAGATTGGGAAGCTTTTACCATTTAGGGACTGTAATGTGTAATTATGCACCATTTTTTGCATTACATGTAATGATTATTCAATGCATTTCTTTCACAAAAATACATGTAGATCATGAATTACAATGAAATACACTGCATTTCTATTATCCACTGTGAAAAACAGAGAAGGATAAGCCTACATTTCAAACAATTAATAGTGAATTCTGAAATCATAAAAAAATTTTTCTGAAGATTCTATAAGTGAACAAAATGAAGTCATACAAATGTGTGTGTTTGTTAGGGTTTAATGCCCTTTTTGATGCACCTGGGCCATATATAGGGCAGTCAATTTAATGGTGGTGGACACAGGAGCACCTAGAGGAAACCACCATAATTACATTTACAATGTATTATGTATATACTGTTGTAAAAACCATTCTATCAACAATGTCAAAGAACTATTGGTTTCCAGTAAAGATTATACTTTAAATTAATTCTAATTTGTAGTACACATGTATGTAATTTTAGCAACAAAAAAAACAAACATAGGAACCTGAATTAGAAAATTTAAAATTCCCTAATTATAACAGATATATTGTTTAAGATGAAATAAAATAATAACGGATGGTGTAATGTGATTTAAAAAATATTAATTTAAAAATTTAAAAATATGCAAATGAAATAATTCAATGATAGGTAAAACCACATTTAAAAGACAAAACCTAAACAAAAATACAACATTTAAAGACTAGAGGTTCCCATGGGCCTGAATCACTCACCTGACTTGAATGATGGAATGAAAATAATTTGGGGTACCTGAGGTGAAAAACTCCAATAAATGATCATCATACAATTTCCACGTCATAATGAAGGCTTTTGTGGAGCACATACAGCCAAACATTGAAGCAAACAAAAGTTTTTCTTAATTTTTTGTAGGTTTAATCTGCAAGGCGATAACCCAAAACTTGACAAATAGGGGCCATGGCATTTAGAGGGGTCATCTGACAGCTTCAGTGTGAAAAACTCCAATAAATGACCATCATACAATTTCCACGTCATAATGAAGGCTTTTGTGGAGCACATACAGCCAAACATTGAAGCAAACAAAAGTTGTTCTTAATTTTTTTTAGGTTTAATCTGCAAGGCGATAACCCAAAACTTGACAAATAGGGGCCATGGCATTTAGAGGGGTCATCTGACAGCTTCAGTGTGATAGATATTTTTGAAGAGCTAATTGAACTGAAGACATAAGCAAGCAAAATTTTTTTCTATCTATAACAGCTTTCCTTCTATAGGTCAAATACACGAAAAAGCACTATTTTTCACCTCTTAAGGGCCATACCCCTTATAAGGGGTCATCTGACCATTTTGACCATGAAATCATCTTTGTAAATCTCAATGGGCTTCACAATTCCCAAATGCTTACTTTTCCTCTAGCACTTACAGTTTTCAAGATTAAGTCCAACAAGAGGCTCCCTGGAGCCTGAATCTCTCACCTGATCTCTTATGCTAAAGCCTCTTACCTAGTATGCAACATGGTCTACATGTACTTGGTAAGTAACGTTTAAGAAACTATAAGGATAACACCCCCAAGATCAAGCATACAAAGATACAAAGCTTTCCATTTGAAAAACCAAACAAGTTAAAAGGGGGATAACTCTTAAAAGATTGATCTGATAATTTTAACCCTGAATCCATTATGTAGATCTCAATTAGCTGATCAATTTTGCAATGCTAACTTTTCCTTTAACACTTACGGTTTTCAAGATAAGTCCAAAAACTGTGAAAATTGTCAATTTTTACGATTAAGGGAAAATGACTCCTCTAAGGAGTAGTCCCACAACTTCGACTCAATGGAGAGTTTCGTAAAGCTTTTGATGCTGAAGAATAGTGGGTTGATTTGGATTTTCTTTATCTCTTAAAATTTTTTAGCTGTAAGCCAAAAACTATGGTTTGACCCCCGTTCTATTTTTAGCAACTGCGGCCATGTTTGTTGGTTAGCATACATAAATTTCACAAACTTGGTAGAGGACATCCTAAAGATCAGGTGTACAAAGATTGAAAGCAATCCCTTCAGTGGTTTCAGAGCAGAAGATTTTTAAAACTCAGTTCAAATTGATAGAAAAAATAGTTAAAGGGGGATAACTCTTAAACGGTTGATCTGACAATTTATTTCACTGTTAGCATGGTTAGTAAAGCTGTTCCATAGAATTAATTCAGATTTGTCCTTCATGTAGTGTATAAGTACTGGTCTTGAAATATTAAATTTGTGTTTACTCATATAACATTCATAAGGAAACTATTGACCCTGCTTATTAAAAATTTTCAAAACATTCATTCATATATGAAATATATGAAAATCCCACTTTGAAAAAAAACATGCATGTCTTATAAAGAGCAATTTTTTTACTTTCAATGATTATATAAACCTATTTTACATATTGTAATTGTTATACATATATTTAAAAAAATGAAAATTAAACAAGGGGTTGCACTATGTCTTGCTATAGAGGATACCTCCACTGAAGATATCATTTGGTAAACAGAAAGTGGATATCTGACTGACCTGCAAAGATGAGGAACAACTAAAGGTGTGTACCAAATTTGAATAATGAATTCCCTCAGTGGAAGCCAAGAAATCTGTTAGGAAAGTTTGTAATGGATGGACAGACAGAAAAGGTAATTGCAATATAGCCTCCTCTCTTACGAGTGGAGGTATGAAAAATCCATAAATAATAATAATGATTGCAGAAAGAAATTTCTCTGTAATATTTGATAGAAGTTTTTGTGGACACCAGACTCCAGAGGTCATTGGATAACCATATGTGCACACTGACCTCTATTTGTTGCTTTGCAACACATCATATGCAAAATAAAGAAATGTTAGAAATACAATTTATATAACTAACCTTGCACCATTAGATGATAGTAATTTGGCAAGTTCTGCTATACCTCCAGGTCTGTCACTTACGGTCACCACAAATCTAACCAATCGTCCATCTACTGCCAAACCTCTCTCTATAGCACGTCCAAGTATAGTGGTATCTATGTTACCTCCACATAGTGGTATCACTACTCTAGAATAGAAAAAGTATATATGGCCTGTGGTACCACAACAGAACTCATTAAAGCTGAACCTAGACTTTTAAAAGTCTAACATTAACCATGCTATTGTAACGGGGTTGCTCCCCTTCGTACATGAATTAGTAGGTTTAATAGCCAGCCTTTATCCCTGAACAAGGGAAGTACTTCTTTGGTTCAGAGGTAGAGCGCCTGACTGTAAACCTAGAGGTCTCGGGTTCGATTCCCAATGGTGGACATGTCGATTTTGTGAAGTAATTCATGCTCTCCGGTTACACTTGTTAGTTAAGGTCAGGTTTAAATGATAGGGATGCAAATATGTCTTACACTATTACTAAAAAATCTAAATATCAAGTTTATAGATAACCAGCAAATGTTTATCAACAAAATCATTCATATGGACGAGGTCAAGGTATTGTAGCATTTGACAGATTGGCATTTAATTATCATGACCAAATATATGGCAGTTCTCATTATCATAGCACTCTACTTAAAAAAAAGACAAAACCTTGTAAAAACTGAAGGTGAAAATTTTACCTTCAGCACCCAGAAAAGCAGGGGACAAAAAAATCATTACAGTAGTCCCCCTCTTGAGAGACCACTCTATTTGCAACAGAGAAGTGGTCTTACAAAAGGGGTGGTCTCTCAAATGAAATTGAGCCAAACAACATTGTTCAATACAGATGTACATATGTACTGTATATGTTTTGACCTATGTGTAAGTTCCATATGATGAGCTATGATGTGTTTTGATTTGTTACATATAATGTATTTTCACACTTTGTTATTATTTGATTTGAAATAAAAGACTTTTTATTAAAACTTCTTTTTATTTATAACATTATTTATTAAATACATGTACACATATAAAACAAAAACTTGCATGAAATCATCTTAAAAATATTATACATTGTACATGCAAGACATAAAAAGATGGGCATGGAATAAAAAACTTTAAAAACATGCATGGCAGTTTATCACAGGTTTTTACATATCACAGGTTTAACTAGGTTTAAAAAATGTGCAAATAGAAGATTGTTTCTGGTTGTTTATTTGTTTCATTTTGTCCCTTTTTAAAACATCTTTCACTTTGTTCATTAGATCTACCAGTTCAGAATTATTGCTTTGTAAAGCATAGTTCGATAAACTTGAACCACTCTCCCATGCTGAAGATAATGTCACTTTACATGTATCTTCAAATTCCTCATTGTCTGAGTCAGAATCAGAACACTGATTAGATTGAGCATCAGGGACATCAGACCGATCATAAGTTAAAAGTTCATCTACCATGTCTACATCATTTTCAAGTGGTTTTTCTGTTACTAAATTGTCATCAATGTTAATAAAGTCTCTCAATGATGTTCCTTGTGGAAGTAATGGTAACAGATCCTCCTCATCCCAGTCCTCATCATCATTGTCAAGGGGAACAGCTGAAATAAAATTAATTTATTTTAAAAAAAAATGCAAGCAAAAATATACATGCACATGTCAATCAATAATTAGTAAACAATCAACTCAAGACAATAAAAGGCAGATCAATCAATAGCATTCATTGTGCCCCAGGTGGTTTATTGATTCACTGTTGTTTACACCTATACCAACTGTGAAAACAATTAATCTTTAAACATGAAATAAAAAATAAAACAATACATTACCTAGGTTATCTTTATCAAAACCACACTTTCTAAAACACTTCTGAATTGTCTCTGGATCCATGGACTCCCAAGCAGATATCAACCAATTGATTGCATCAAGTATAGTCACTTGTTTGGAAATTTCAGATGCAGTTGATACAGTGTCCATCAGAAAAAGAACATGTCTGAGAAGTTTCTTTCTATAATTCATTTTAATTGTTTGAATAATGCCTGCATCCATCGGCTGCAACCTTGATGTGGTGTTGGGCGGGAAAAATTTAACCTTTACATTGCTAAGGCTAATGTCTGGGTGGGAGGAACAGTTGTCAACAAATAATAAAATGTTTCTACTTGTAATCCTCATCATGTTGTTGAGTTTCTTAAGAAAGTTAGTAAAAATTGATGTTGTCATCCAAGCCTTCTTATTGTGTTCATAAAATACTCTAAGGTTATTTTTGTGTTAACCTTTAAAGCTTCTGGGATTTTCTGACTTTCCTATCACTATTGGCTTGATTTTTTCCCCAGTAGCACTGGCTGTCAATAAAACTGTAATCCTCTCTTTTGCCTTCTTTCCTCCATGACAAGTTTCATTTTTTTCCACTAATGATTTGTTGGGTAACAGTCTATAAAATAACCCGGTTTCGTCACAGTTGAAAATGTCACATAAGTCATAACCCTCGCATATCCCATGTAGTCTCTTTTGCCAATCATCAACAACTGCTTGATTAACCTCATTGGATTCACCACTAAGAACTGAGCTTTTGATATTATGCCTATGCTGAAAGCGATTGAGCCAACCATTGCTAGCAGAAAAGTCATCATAATTCATTTCCATTGAAAGTGTTATGGCCTTCTCCTGAATTAATTTCCCACTTATTGGAATGTTTTTAGCTCTAGCAGCACAAAACCAGTCATAAACCTTTTGGTTAAGGTCTGGATATAATTCCCGACGAGCCTTTAAAAAACGACAATCTGCCTCAAGAGTTCCATTTTCCCACATCGACAAAATGCCTTCCTTGTTCTTAACAATATTTTGAATCTGTGTTTTTCCAACTTCAAATTCCGCTGCCAGTTTCCTCGCACTGTCGCCTTG
Source organism: Arcuatula senhousia (assembly GCA_963971305.1). Lineage (NCBI taxonomy): Eukaryota > Metazoa > Mollusca > Bivalvia > Mytilida > Mytilidae > Arcuatula > Arcuatula senhousia. The sequence goes on along the minus strand of OZ020303.1, from coordinate 22,297,386 downwards.
TTCGCTTAGATTGATCACTTTTATTTTATTTTCAAGCGTAAGAACTTTTCTTTTCTTTACCGCCGCCATGATTTATTTTGATTACACAATTACCTAGGTAAATTCCGGAAATCGACGAGAACTAACGAAAGATCGAGATTAATATTTAGGACTTCCGGTAAAAAAATGTAAATAATAATGGACGACCTTGTGGTCGTACAAAAGGGGGAAAATTAATAAATTTGGCTTGAAAAGGGTGGTTGCTGGTCGCGTTTAAGGGGTGGTCGTCCAAACGGGGTAATTTTGTTAAGAAATGAGTTAATGCACGAGAAATGTGGTCTTTCAAAAGGGGTGGTCGTTCAAATGAGTGGTCGCCCGAGAGGGGGACTACTGTATATCCCAGTAATTATGGTCAGTTTGCTTCTAAATAATGAAATATGGAATAAGCACAAATGACACAACTACCACAAGTCAACAGCAAATTCAATCTGCAATGCCTAAAACTTACTTTTTGCCCTTAAGTTCTGGTAGTAGATTCTCCAGTATAGCTGCCAGACCTACAGCTCCTGCTCCTTCTACCACAGCCTTTTCTAATTCCACAAGCCTAAGTATAGCTAAAGCTATAGATTCTTCTCTACAAAAGAAAATGATCATTTGGTTAACTAAAAGACAAACAATTTACAAGTTAAAATAAGAACTGGGTTCAAGTCTCCCCCCCCAGCAAAAATTGTAACCTAAACCTTTGATCAAAAGACATTTCAATAATAAGCTCACAAGCTTTAATGCATCAATCTTGGTGTTCAAAAGTTTAATTTCTTTTGAAATCAATACATTATCTGTTCAAATTTCTAATTTTTCAAAAACTTGTAACCTTCACCTATGACCTATTGACCTCAAAATCAATAGAGTTAAATTTTCTTGATAATTAAATTAAAAGCTTTTATTTGTGACATTTTCATGAAGTTCTAATAAGACATTCAAAGTTTATGCTCCTGAAATCAATTATGAAGGAATGGAAAGCTCAATTCTATACATTTTGTTCTTTTATCAACATGATCAAGGGTTAAAGTAAAACATTAGAAACTGCTTTTAAATGTTTTATTACATTCTGTTGATTTTTTCATAGGGTCAATATCTAAATAACGTTAAGGCTAAAAGGCATAATACATTTGTAGTTCAAGAAAACCTACTACCAACAAATGCTAGGCTTCAATTATGCGACAAACAAGGTACACAACATATTCTTTATAGCCTATTTTGTGCGTTCTTTTCCTTTCATCATTTATTTATTTATAAACACATTAATTTTAAAAGATTACTTCTATAAAGAGTAACCAACATCCTTAAAGGGTATTAATATTTTTAAATATAATATATATAAAATCTTTAAAAAAATCTTTTAACAAAATAAGTAAATAAGAACTGTAAATCAGTAAATCTTAAAATTAACAACATTAACAACAGATAGCCAGTACTTACTTGACTGTTTTACAATCATCTACATAATGTCTGGCAGTTTCAAATGCATTTACTCCAACTACTGACACGGCAAGACCTGTAATATCGACTTTATGTTAAAATCTTTAAGAAGAAAATGGTATGCAAGGCATTATAGTATCATCAAATAAGAATTAAGAATACTGTGAGCTAGCTCATAAACAGAAACCCATTACTGCCAATCTAACTCCATATGGGAAAAATAAATTATCTCCCCTGAATGATGTCCAAGAACAATGCACAACTATCCACATAATAAACTTCATTCAAGTCAAGTTTAATCAATTTGGAATTTGGAAACTTATAAAAACCGTTTAAGAAGAGTTGCACTAAGGAGATGATATGTGGACAAACAGATAGATGATTTCTATGTACCCCTAAACTTGGTTTGCATGGGATATTACATCTCCACAATGAAATATTAAGAGCACAAATCAAGACAGCATTTGTTTCTACACAAAATTTTAGGCCTGACCATCTGTCAGTTCATTACATTTGGATTAAGCTTTTGGTTAAGGTCCATAATATATGTGGTTCCAACATATGCATGCATGGAATAACAGGCAGGCAATCTGATGTCTCAATACAGTTTTTACATTTTTATAAGCAAACATTACAACATTTCAAACTGAAATCGATTCTTACTTGTTAACTTAAAGTAAAGCTAAATATCTCTAGTGTTATAGAAAACATACCATCAGCTAAAGTTGATAAAGACTGTGTAAATACTGGTTTTCCAGCTTTCATTGCATTAGAAAAGCTAGGACAATGCTCTGACTCAACTGCCTACAAAATATCAAGTAAATCTCTTCATAATCTAGTTATTTTGGCCTTGCAACTTTTTATGTCTTGTTTAAATTCTGATGCGCCTTAAGAGACCATATGCACATAAGACAAATTAGTTTGACTTACTATAACTTTAACATTAGGTTTGAGTGATTTAATGGCTAGTGCTGTTCCAGCCAGTAGACCACCTCCCCCTACTGGTATCACACAAGCATCCAAATCAGGGACTTGTTCTAAGATCTCCAAACCCATAGTTCCTTGTCCAGCTATTATGTTCTGGTGATCATACCTTCAAAAACAAGATTTCATGAATGGAAGCATACATGTATATTCAATTTGAATTATTATTATTATTAATTTCAATTTAATCATATTATTTGTCATACTAACTTAATCTTATATACATTCCTGTGTTTGGATTTACAAAATACAATTGTCCTTCGTTGCTAGTCTCTTTCCTGTTTTCAGAGTAAAATTAGCCAATTTAAAAAACAGTTATTTCCTTAGTAATTAGAACTTTTATTTAGAATGGTACACAAACAGCTGATATTTAACCAATAATGATACAATTAACACTATCTACATGTACTTTTGGTGATGAAAACCACTTTTTTCTTGTATGTCAGAAGATCAGATATCATATACATGTAACATGGTTTAACTCATGCATGGTGCGGCAATCGTGTGGAGACCAAATAAGAGGCTAATTAATAACATTGTTATACTAGTAGTTACCTACAAGGTTAATATAATTTAAATCACTTTTTCTTACCCATTTATGTACATCTTTCCACTTTCTTTTCCTAATTTCATTGCATGTTGTCTACTCTATAAAAGATGCTTTAAATTAATCTGTAGAATATACATGTACATACATGTATGTTTTATATCACTGGAGTAAAGCAATAATTTTCTGTAGGACAAAAATAAGTAAATCTGTCTCATAAATGGTAAAGACTCAGAACAAGATATATTCTATAGTACATAAAAACTTGGAAAAACTTGACTGGATTTTGTTAAAAGCAGTAAAGCAGGTGAGCAACAGAACTGAAATCAATTCCACTATATAGAACCCCATGTTGATACTGTATAGTGTACCAAATGATAAGAGGCTGTGAGGCACAGGTTATATGTGCCTGTCCTTTTAAAGATAGGAATCTTTGACAAAGCTTTTGCATGTACTTGTCTTGGTGGTCTGCATTTTACAAAAATCAATGTGATGAGAAAACTATTTCATAAAATTCCCCCTAGTAGATCAAATGGAGGTGAAAAGTGGCCAATAAAAAGCCACTAGGTTGTAAGTCTTTCTTATAGTCTTACCTCATGAAGGCTTGGTCCATGGATAATCACTTCAGCACCATATGTTTTACAGTTCTGGACTTTCATTAAGGGGGCTATTATTGGCATCACCACGGTTACTGGGATACCAAGCTCACTGCCATGGTAACACAAAGCTAAGGCATGATTTCCAGCACTTGCTGCTATCACGCCAATCTTTTTTTGCTCCTAAAAAAAAATTGGAGGTTTTTAAGTCAAGGCACACATGAAAATAAATGTTAAGAAATAGGCACGATCAGCAAAACAATGAATGATGAATGTTGAATGAAAATAGGGGAGAAAGAAATGTGTCAAACAAACACTCCCTTTCTATTTGTTGAAAAATTAATTCAACCTGTAGGTAAACCTGATGATATACCTTATCAAGGCAAACAAATGAACCGAACACTTTTGCACTTTATATTTTCTTTAAATTTAGAAAAATATACTTTCCATTAACTTTCAATTTTTTTTAATTGTTTGGGGTTATATATGGACATTAATGACCTTGAATACTGTGAACGAGGTCATTTTCGTGGGGTGACTTTTTAACATTCTTTTGTGTGGGGTATAAATTGGTGTTTCTTCTGATATTCATATATTCTTTTTAAAGAATCATTTAGTTGGGGCTATTTTTATAGATATTTTGTTATCAGGAATATGAAGCGAAAATACCCCTCCTCCCCCTCCCTCATACACAAAAACTTCCATGTTTACTACTGGTAAATTTTATACTTACTGGAGAGAGCATCATTAAAGAATACCTAGCCCCTCTTTCTTTGAAGCTAAAATACAAATAAAACATTCTCTATTAGCCTGTAAATCACACAATATTGAATATGAATATTTGAAAAGTTTACTGTTTGTAATTTATCATAGGAAATGTTTAAAAGAATATAAAAGCTTTAAAAAAGCTTTCTTTTTACTAATAAATTCAACTCAAACCATAAATTCCACTTCACCAAACTTTTAAATTAACAAAAAATTCAAAGTTATGAAAGCTTAAAATTCAAAGTTAAAAGCAATTATGAGTTACTTGAAAACATCATACATGAGTATTTGGGTCATAACGGCAAGTAGCGCCTACTGGCCACGTTGAAGACTGCTGTCGGTTGTCCATAGTGGTTTTTCTGAATTGCCGCTTGATTGTGGGCTGTGTCGCTTACACTTATTCCACATCTAATTATTTTCTTTTTATAGTATATTTTAAAATGTGACTGATTTTAATGTTGCATATACATGTATACCTTCCTGTAACTTGAAGAAATTCTTTTTTGAAATACAACTGCATTCCACATTGAGATGAAAGTCTGGATTTCTGCAATAAAATTATGGTTCAGACATTCGTTAAAGGTGTTAATTTTTTTTTTTTCATTTATGATAGATCAAGTAATTATTTGAAGAAAACCAATAAGTACCAATATGTCATTGTTACTGCTTTATGTAGTTATAATATTTTACCATTAATAAATGATTAATTATAATAAATTAATAATTACAAAAAATATTCAAATCATTCTACATGTAAAGTTGACTTTTATTGGATTCTTACATGGATTTATTGTATTGGATTTGCTAACTTCATGAACTTTTTAAAATTAAATTTCAAAATATATTCCAATTTTTTTACAGTTTCTTTATGAATTATAATACAATGTATCAACTTACCGTGCATGGAGTTATCTGTACACCACTCTTGATTTTATAGGCAGCAGCACTGACATCTTGGAACTGGACTTTAATTGGATGATCTGGGTCGCAGAATTCATCTTTTATTAGTTCGTCAGAACTGCTAGTACTGGAGGAAGGTGTTGGAGAGGATTTCTTGGATTTTTTCTGTGGTGGTTCTGATTTAGGCGATGCACTTCCCTCGCCATTAGCTAATCTACCTGATAATCTTTTCTGGGTAGATGAAGTACTCTATAAAAATGCAATAATTATCATAAAGGACTTGGAACATTTTTTATACATGTAGATGAAGTACTCTATTAAAATGCAATAATTATCACAAAGGACTTGGAACATTTTTATACATGTAAGATAACATGATAAACATGATAAATTCAAACTTGGTGAAAAAAACTATGAAATAAAATATATTTTGTTATGTAAAAATGACATTTTGATGATTAAAATTTCCATACAAAATCAAGGGGAGATAATTTATATAAAATGTATAAGAAAATCATTAAAAAATGGATGACATGGATGATGGGTATAATTTTTAAGATTAGTTTTAATAAAAGTTTTGAAAAGCTAGGGCTCTTCTTCCTACTGATTAACATGATGACCATAATAAAATAATTTTCTATTTTTAGGGAGCTGATGGGGATATTGTCTCTTTAAACACTCTCCATGAAGAGTGCATGACTCCTTTTTAGATTTTTATATTTGATATTTTGTACAAAATGTATCTATTAATATCTTTATACATTGTATCTAATTTGCTGAAAATGAACAACAAAACAAGAGGCTCCCAGGAGCCTTAATTGCTCACCTGGCTCTTATTAAAGTTATAGGGGTCTATTCTATAGGGAGTCATCTGACAAATGTGACCCAAGGCAATGGAAACTTTTGTAGAGCTCAATGAGCTAAAGCCTTAAACAGGCAACATATTTTTCTTTCTTCAGGTAGTTTTCATTCTAAAGGGCAAAAACATCAATAAAGTATATATTTTCTTTCACCACACCCATAAGGAGTTGTCTGCCTACATCAACAATGGAAACTTAAGTAGTAGGCATGAGCTGAAGGTTTAAGCCAGTAACAGCTTTTCTCTAACTCCAATAGTTTTCATTTTATAGGGCAAAAACATGAATTAACATGCAAGCTATAGCTTTTCTCTATCTGCAATAGGGCAAAAACATGAAAATCACAATTTTTTATCATTAAGGGCCATATCCTTTAGGTCTCAATTGGTTACCTGACAACCCTAAGCCCCCGCCCCCAGCTTTTTATGCTGAAGAAGGGTTGCAATAAAATTTCTCTAACTCCTATACAAGCCAAAAAAATGGTAATCTGACCCCCTGGTCTGTTTTAAGCAAGAGAATCCATGTTTTTGACACAAATTCTGTGCAGGATACCTTAAATCATACTAAATATCATAAAATTCTGTTAATTATTTTCAGAGGAATTTTTTTTTGAAAAATTGTAAACATACAGATGCATGACAGATGCCAAGTGATGATAATAGCTCACATGGACTTTTGGTGCAAACAATAATAAAATTCAATTCCTCATGACACCTAAAAGATATTCTAAGTACCTGTATTAATAATTGCATTAATAGGATAGTTAAGCATTAGCTTGAAATGGTTAGCACCATGCAAATTCTTTTTGGTTTTCATATAAGTACATGTATTTTCATATTCTATATTTAATTTTGGCAAAAACATCTCTAAAGAGCCTTTTATGATCTTTTATAGAAGAAACATGTGACTTGTTAATATATGTTGTTATATTGTTTTGACAGCTACAAATTTAATACCATATAAAAAATGTTGTTGAATATGTAAACAAAGTAATGTGCATACATGGCATAGCATGGCTATATTGTCAAAAAGTATTTAACAACAGAATTTTAAACTATACAATGATGACAGGTTTATTCTGGTTTAAACCTAAAATACATGTATCATGTGTATTAAATAAAATATTCTTTTATATTAAGTGTGTATAAAGGGTCCTTTAGAATGCATTTCAATTAAGTAACTAAATAGTAATGTCTGATCATAAAATGCTTCTTCATTTCTCTAGTTTATTAGTATCTGATTGATAATTTTATGTGACCTGCCAGGAAATCTAAATTATTTAGAATTTTAAAAAAAATACCACAAGATTAATGATAAAATATCATAATAATTTGATATTTGGGGTCTCAAGGTGATAAGACATGCGATAACAGTTTTTTTTATTATGCACAATATACTTTTTAGATCTTAATCACTTAAAACGTATTGGTCTGTAACAGTGACAATGCATCAACTTTAAAAAAATACAAGTTTATGAAGTTAAAATCATTTGTGAACGATTAATTTTTCCTCAATCGACATAAAAAAATACAAATAATTTTAAGATAAACCGTGTAATCATAGTTAAGTGAATAAATTCCTTTACAAATCATACTAACCATGTTGTTTTCGACTTGTTTCTTCGTATTTATCAGCTGTCAATGTGCGTTCTGGTCAAGGTCGATGATGTACGGTGGGCTTTTCGAATCATAAACTACTTCGTTCCAGGCAAAACAAACCACGCTATGGATCTTGTGTCAAATATCACATATGATTTTAAACCAGTTGATAGAAGTTCTTTTCAAATAATAAAAAATGTAAATAATATTTGCAAATAATCAAAAATTTGAAAGGTTGCTATGATGTCATGATTTGGTGGGTGTGTTAATGTTAGCCAATCAGAAAGCGAGCTGATTTCAGAACTATGGGAGTCCATATTAGCAAAACAGAATAAAAAGAAGTAAAACAAAGATTGAAAGAGAACCCAAGATAAAAAAACAGTAGAACAGACAAAGAGGTAAAGACCAACATTTGAAAAGATAGAAAAAAATGGGCAGAAGATAAAAGTCGTACAAAAAAGTTTACAGCCTCAAAAGAGACCGAAGCTCACAGAGTCGCTGGAGCGTGAAAGTGGGGTCAGTGACACATGACATAATGACAGTTGCGTGGACCATATTCTGAACTGTCGGTATACCAAATATCAGAAGTCTAGCTATTATACTTTTCAAATAATTCATTTTCCACAAAGTCTTACAAAAAGTTTATGCCGCCATTGGAAAGTAATACCTATGTCACGCCTTCCGCAACTTTTCGTCAACTACATGAAAATGCAAAACAGGTTGGCCTTAAAATAAACACCACCACACAAGACTCAGTAAGAATAGATGATCAACAAATAGATGTAGAGACTTTTACTTTTAGGGGGCAGAAGGAGCTTGGTTACCGATCAGGATATGAGCAGTAGATTAGGAAAAGCAAAACAACAATTTCGACCTAGAAAGAAGATTTGGAACACCTCAAAATTTTGAATTCAAACAAAGATACGATCGTTAAACTGCTTGGTTGTATCAATACTCGCCTACGGAAGCGAAACTTGGAAAACAACAGAAAGAGACAAGAAAAAGTTGAACACATTTTAAAACAGGTGCTTGAGAAATATATTTCGAGTCAGATGGCCAGATAAAATAACAAATAAAAAACTACACGAAAGAACAAAAACCATAAACATCAGTTCAACCATAATGCTGAGAAAGTGGAAATAGATTGGGCATTTCCTCCGATTCAACAGCAGTTTGAGAATATCCACAACAGACCTAACTTGACATTCGGAGGACAAAAGGAAGGTCGGTCGGCCAAAGAAAACACGTAGAGCAGGAAAGAGGCAAGAGTGGCAGCAAAAGACAGGCCAAACTTGAGATGTATCATGACCTTTTGTAGGTGAGGTGCTGTACCGCCCATGACCCTTTATATGAGCCTCTTCATACCTGATATCTGGGGCATTTTAAAAAGAGTCATTTTTTAGTGATTAATTGATTCCAACGGGATTACCACTTTTTGAAGATTTTTTTAATGATGAGATAATGATTACCAAGTATCCAGATAAAAAAGAGGTCATACGGTCTTTAAGATTGTCATTTCATTTCATTTCGTTAGCTTCTCAAAATGCTGCTGAAATTTCTTCCTGTCGTTGATTTTTGTGTGTTTCTATTCCTTGCGACAAGAATTTAACAAGATAAAAAGATGTAAAAGAAAGAAGATGAAAGTGTGGGTTTATGCATGATACCCTTTAGTTTTTACCTTTTTATCGTGTGTTTTTAACTGATGCTACTTTTTTTTAACAGACAAGGGTCTTAGGGTTGTTTGCTAGAACGATGCTGTGTGTATAATGGATGTTAACTAGTTTACATGTATTTCATTCATTCAAAACACGTAACTCGATCATCAGAAACCACTACACAGATAACTAATGTTGGTATCATGCACTTTTGTTTAAGAGCGAAAGGTGAGCTTATATCATGTATATTGCGTAGTGCTCTTTTGTCAAAGATTCAAATTTATGTGGATAACATTGCTTGTAAATAACCTGGGGTTAATGTATTGTAAAAATCTAAAGCAATAAAACTTATTACTAACATTACTTTCAATTTTAAGTAATGGTTTATATTTCAGAATTTGGAGATAATTTGCCAAATGCACTCAAACTTGTTTAGTTTGTAGCGCTTGGGTGTGGAAGAAGCAATGGGCACCAATGGGACAGTCTAGTGTCAAACTGAAAAAAAAAACCGGTTAACACGAAGAAGAACAGCACGAGGAAATTCAAATTATATTAAAAAAAAACACAAAATAAACCGAACAAAAATCAACAACGCGAACTCAAGTCGTAACAAGAGTGAAATCAAGTGTTCCGGTAGAGTAATTTAAGCGGTTCCTGTCTGCTATAGCACATCCGTCGTATTCAGTGTGTCATATCCGGTAAAGGGAGACAAAACAAAACCCTATGACAAACCAACATCTGCACTCATCTAAGAGATCGAAATCACATATTTGTCTATAAGCGCATGATGTCTTCCGTATTTCTTGAATGAAGACAGCAACCAATGAGCAACATTACCCTGTGTGAGCAATTTTTATGTCAGACCTGACGCTTTGCTAAGGAAATCGATGTTAGGTCCGCACGCTATGGAATAACGAATCAATTGAGATACGTAAACTATATACCAGTAAGCTGGAGCAGACGGAATGTTGGTACACAAGAAAGGAAAGTTGACGATTGGAAAGAAGTCATCGCGTTTGTCAAAGAGCTTTGTTAAAAGTTTTCCTTGAGCTAGAGTCTATTTCAAGATGTAGATCTAAATGTAAAGAAAACTTCTAAGATCCGTATTGTGCTTTATCTCACGTTCCTGTGGATATATAAGATGGAGAAAGTCACCAAATCGAGAATTGTTCAGTGAAAGGACACCATCAATATAACGGAAAGTGAGATTAAAAGAGAGAGCTAGTCTACGATCTTATGTCTAGAAGTGGTTGTTAGAAGTCTGCTTCATATCAATGAAGTAAAAAATCAGTAAGCAAAGGTGCACAATTAGTACCAATTGGAATCCATACGTATTGTTAGCTGAAAAAAACACGTCCACAAAACTGAACAAATATGTTGTCAATGATAAAGTTGAGCATGTCGATTATTTGGTCTTCTGTAAATTTATTCTAGGATAATTTGTGTGACAAAGGAATTATGTAGCCAAGCCCATAGGGGCGTTATCAAAATTCCAAAACATTTGTCCCAATCTACATCTATAGTGCAAACACTGAGCCAAGTTTCACTTCCGAATTCCAAAAATCCTGGGAGGCGGTGCCTGACAAATGAACAATGTGCCCTGAGGCTACCTTTGTATACCAGACTGCAGGGTCATAGTCGAAATATCGATACCTTTGGCACAATCTACATCCATAGTGCAATAACTAAGATAAGTTCTAGTCCCGTATTCTTAATCACCCGGGAGGATTATAGTTACTAAGTGGTAATGTACCTTATGCTACTTATGTCGCCCAGCCCCTAGAGGCGTTATTTAGAATTCTTAAATCTTCGGCACAATCTACATCTTTAGTGCAATTACTGAGCAAAGTTTCAGTTCCGTATTAGAGAAAACCTGGGAGGGGTGCGTGACGAAAGAACAAAGCGCCCTTAGGGTACCTAGAAGGCCAAGCCCCTATAGGCATCATAAAAATTCCGAACCCTGGGCACATTTTACATCCATAGTGCAGTAATTGGGCCAAGTTTTAGTTTCGCATTACAAATAATCTGGGAGGAGTTAATTGCCGGCGTGACAAATGATAAATGTGCCCTTAGGCTACCTGTGCAGCCTAGACCCTAGGGGCATTATCAAAATTCCAAAAAACGTTGGCACAGCCCTCTTCCACTTGGAACCAATAACCAAAGTTTCATCTTTCTACTCCAAGTGGTTTCAGAGATAATCCTAGACATTATCGCAAAATGTGCGTACGTACACCGAACGGCAAGAGCAGGGATAATAAATACACAAAAAGAGGTTGCCGAGTATGCAATCTGAATCCTTTAACACGTCTCCGCATTTCATTTTAAAGCAAGAACTAACTAAAGCTACATGTAGTAAACCATTTGAAGAAAAAGAGAAATAATGCGAAAAATACTTATACGTTTATTAAAGGCTAAGACTTTAGATTTTAATCTTTTTATTAGACCTAGGTCTGGACACTCTTTATGTCATCGGAATACAGTGATCAAAGATATTGCAATACAAAAGACATACAATGTACATATTAGGGATACATGTTTTATTGATGTGCATCGCATGTCTACGGTTTCCGTACATGCCGGACTAAACTATAAACTAAACTAAACTATAAGCATAACGCATACATACATCCTCGTACAAACATGCCAAGAATTTCGGTCTGAAAATATATTATATTATTGACTAACATAAAAATATTTGTCTAAATATGATGAAAACAGCCTATACTATATAAACACAAAACTACGCCAATATGTAATTTATCCGTCCAATATGGATATTGGACGGATACCGCCAGTCCAATATGGCATATTGGACTAGTCTATATGGCATGTCAGCCATATTGGACTCAGGTTAGTCAATAAAGGTATAATTGCGTAAAGTTATCCATATTGGCTGAGTTATTGGTCCTCGGCTAGCCATATTGGACTTCGGCTTCGCCTCAGTCCAATATGGCTAGCCTTGGACCAATAACTCAGCCAATATGACAAACTTTACGCAATAATACTATAATAGTATAATTTCTAACCAATGCAAAAACTATACGTACTTTAAAATCAAATTATTTAGATATTTTGCTTTTGAAACATCTGTTAAATTATAATAAAGGGGTGGGGTATTTGTTGTAAAAGTAGTTTTCCACAAAAGGTAAGTTTGCTGTAACTGTTTGTGGAACTGTTCGAAACTCGGGAGGGGGGGGGGGCACTTCTAAACTTTATTTAAAGGGGATACCGCTGGGATTTTGAAACTCGACATTTTTCATATATTTTGAATTTGAAAGTTAGACACCTTATAATATGTTTTACCCCAAAAAACACCCTTTTCCCAAAATTGACGCTGGGAACTTAAGATAAAGGTTGATATTATGTGTTTTTTAAAAGCTATTCAAAGTTGGTTATAATTCTTAAAAAAAATACACATGTATACATATATTTTAAAGAAAAGAATTAAGCACAAAGAGGATTTGAGAAAGATCTTTAAATTTGATTCCTTATTCTGCTTTAAAGTACGACTAAGATTGTCATATACAATTAGCAATGTAACTATAATATTAATGACTATTATTGGTTTCCAGATCTAATCACATATTCTCAAGCTGAATATGGTACATAAATCCAGCGGCACGTCCTATCACCTTCTATATTGGAAGTGGTCCCCCTAGGTTCGAAACAATTCGAAGCAATTAAGATTTGTATTTATTTTTATATGCATTAGATTTTAATGAAAATATGATTTTTTATGGCAAAGCTAGTTTCCTGTAATATTTAATGCACAAAAATATAGGCCGTTTCTGTTAACTTAAGTACTCTAGTTCACCGTTAGTGGGTGTAAGTAATCATCGAGTTCGAGTTCGAGTTAAAGTTCGAGTTACGACTCAAGTTCGAGTTAAAGTTCGAGTTAGAGTTCGAGTTATTTTTCGAGTTCGAGTTGAAATTTGAGCTAACTCGAAACAGTAATTTTTATGGCAATAATCGAGTTACTACTCGAGTTCGAGTTAGAGTTCGATTTGAATATTTACTTTAGCGCAATTACATGAATGACGTCAAACATATAAAACACTTGTTGGTGTTTACTGGTTTTGTCTCTGCCCTTTCGGACTTCTGTCATTCGGATACCCCACTGCTTCTTTTAAACTGTTTAAGGTTGTCGCCTTGCAATATACTAGTACTCATTTTATATAAAGATATGTGTAGATATGATTAAAAACCAATAAATGTACATATTAACGTAATGTCACAAAAACTGTAGACAAGAAGCAAATATGTACTAATGTGGTAATCTCCCGCCTAATTTACAAGCGGGGGTATAATATAAACTTGGTATACATATTCTCCGTGGACCAACACAGTGGAATCCCCGTCTTTTGTCTTTGAATATCTGAAAATATTATACCCCGACTCGTAAGAGAGGGGGCTATATTGCAATCACCTTGGCCGTCTGTCTGTCCGTCCGTGAGTTGTACCGTGTCCCCCTTTTTCAGGACAGTGGTGCATCTACTCTCTGTTTTCTTAGCGAACTTAGACATTTAAAGGGTAAAAAATAGGACAATTTGTCGTAACAGATTAAAGCACCCGTCCATTCTTTGGGTCGCCCTTCCGTAATTTTCTAAGCAACTGTATGACGTAAATTTCTGTTTTTTTATATGACTTTATTCTATGTATACCTCCTGTTATACTTTACCGATTACTTTTTAACACAAGGCATTATTTTGGGAGCGGGCGTATCACTTGTGAGCAATAGCTCACAGATTTACTCGTTTTCTATCAAGTTTCTTGAAAGAAGACAACAACAATCGAACAGTAAGGGAACGACCATTAGATTTTTAGATGGTATGGATATTTTGTTCGTCCCGCCTTTTTATGGCCCGACCACGTATGTGAATCGGACATATAGTTTTACCCTTGTCCGTCCGTCCGTACGTACGACGTACGTCCGTCCGTCCGTCCGTAACACTTTGGTTAAGTTCTTGGTTAAGGTCCATTACTCGGATACTAGATGTTGGGGGTCAACGATATTTCACCACCAGATGGGTCTTGGGTAGGGCTACACCACCCACTAGAAATTAGGTCACTGTGACCTATATTTTATGCATGAACGACTTCGGTTAAGTTCTTGATTAAGGTCCATAACTTGGATACTAGATGTTGGGGGTCAATGATATTTCACCACTAGATGTGTCTTGGGTAAAGTGACACCATCCACTAGAAATGAGGTCATTGTGACTTATATTTTACGCATGAATGACTTTGGTTAAGTTCTTGGTTAAGGTCCATATCTTGAATACTACATGTTAGGGGTCAATAATATTTTACTTCTCGATGAGTCTTGGTACATGGCACCACCCATCAGAAATAAGGTCACAGCGACCTATATTTTACACATGAACACTTTTGATCAATTTCTTGGTAAAGGTCCATATCTCAGGTAATACACACTGAGAGTCAATGATATTTCAAGAACGGGAGGGCCATCCTGTGGCTCATAGACACATTATCTAGTTATTTATGAAAAATCCAAGCCTATAGAATTTTTGTTTTGCGCACATTTTTTATTTTCATTTTTAAAATTAACATAATCTTTTTCAGACAGAAACACCATCCTGCCTTTTTTTAATTCAGATCGATCACCGCACCGCCCCCCCCCAAAAAAAAAATCTGTGTTAGATTTTTTGCGCCAGAACCATTTTAATAGATGTCCGATGTTTCAGAAGAAAAATAAACATCCGATGTAAATATATTTCCATTGTAGTCGGGTTTTTGTCTGTAACCACATTATTAATATGAACCAGTACCTTACTAAGTTAGTATCTCAAAGTACATTGCTGGTTACATGCAGTTGCAAATATAAATGATAAAGAAAGTGTGCAAAAAATAAATATACAAATCGTCTTCTAACTCGATCTGTAACTCGAACTCTAACTCGAACTCGAGTCGTAACTCGATTATTTTCATGAAAATCACTGTTTCGAGTTAGCTGAAATTTTTAACTCGAACTCGAATAATAACTCGAACTCTAACTCGAACTTTAACTCGAACTCTAACTCTGACTCGAACTCGATGATTACCCACACCCACCGTTAGTAGAGTGAATTTCTAGATATAGTTTTTAGTTTAATTAACTACTCTAGTTCACCCTTTATAGAGTAAATTTCTAAAAAAAATAGTTACGTAGTTCACCTGCTACTCTAATTCATCCATATAAATAGAGTAGATTTCTAAATATATATACATGTATAGTTCACCAAGTTCAGTTCACCCTTAGTAGAGTAAATTTCTAAAAATAGTTATGTAGTTCACCTACTAATCAAGTTCACCCTTAGTAGATAAAAGTCATGTGTCCTCTAGTATTGGGTTCACTTCGGGGATGAACTTCCTAAATAAAGGTGTACGTAGATCTGTGTGATACAGGTACTTTTTAGAATTTATATTCAATTGGGTACAGTTTTACGACAGTTTAATATAAGAATGGATATCCTTTTTATTTATTTTTCAAATATGGTTTCATAGAAATATTGGTCATATTTTGTCCATTATGATTTAGATATATCATTTGTAATTATATATAACATTATGTTTCCTTTTAACATTTGCTTCTACTTTATGTTTTTATTAGCCCCTACAGGGGAAAGCCTAAGGGGACTATAAGTTTGCACTCTGTCCGTCTGTTTCGCCTCAGTTTTCCGCACTTTTTTCTAAATCTTTTTATTGGTTTGTGAGTTTACCATGATTTTACATGATGAGTTACATATCAAGTTTAAGTTTCGTGCCAGTCCGTATTTTTTTATGGGAGTTATGACCGTTTGAACTTTTCCGCACTTTTTTCTAAAAAACTTATATATCACGAAATGATCAAGTTAATTTTTCGTGCAGTCTGCATTTTTTACAGGAGTTATGGCCCTTTAAACTTTGAAAATTCTGGCGTTTTCAACATTTTTATTTCTAAACGCTTTCAGATAATCAACAGATTTTTGTATGTGAGTCTATCATGATTGGGTTATAGATCACTTATAAGTTTTGTCACGATTCGTAAATTTTTCTGGGAGTTATTGCCCTTTGACCTTTGAAAATTCACTGGAATTTCTGGTATCCGCACTTCTTTTTCTATATGCTTGTTGATAGTGAACTGATTTTTGGTGTGCGAGTCCGTGAATTGCAGATCAACTTTCGATTTTAGTTTCACTCAGTCTGCAATTTTTTACAAAAGTTATTGACTTTGAACTTTGACTGAAGTTTACTTTTCTGTACTTTTTTATAAGTGAACTTATCATCAAGTTTGATATGTTTTGTTTCGTTTCACAATATTGACTTAATTTTATTTAGATACTGAAAAATGAGGCCGGAAGGGGACTATGTGTTGTTTTGCAATACTCTCAGAATGCTTTTTTTATTTTATTTTTTTTTTTGTTTCAGTATATACATGTATATGCATGTAACTAAGACATTCTTTAAGTTTATTGAATATAAAATGAGTTATGAAAATTGTCAATTTGGTCATGAAAACACGACATTTTAAATAAATATGGGTATTAAATTCAAATCTAAAATGGCACATGCCCACCATAGACGATACCAAGACATCCTCGGGTTAGCTTTTTAACTTTTTGCCAATAAAAAAGATACTCTATTGGGTATACCCATGATCTTTTTGTCTATAAAACAAGGAACTCTTTGTGCAGAATACCAGGCAATACGACAAAAAATTCATATTATTCTAAAACTTCAAGATTAATTATACAGAGATGGTTATATTTCACAAAGCAAACTGATGACAATAAGATGTATATTGAACAAAAAATAAATAAATAAATAAAAATAACGCATGTTTTTTTTTTATAGATATTTGCAATTGTGTTCTATTAATCCTACAACTCCATTTATCAAATAATTGTAACAACCAAATTAATGGTATCATTATATAAAATAAACTGTTAACACAGAGACATGTCTTAACTGATGCTTAAGCAGCTGCATACCAAATATAAATGGTGAACCATAACTGCTTTATATAGAACACTCATGACATAAGTAAAAAGTTAAAAAGTGTAAAATCTCAAAGTCAGTAGACTGTGACTGCAGGATCATACAGATAAAATACTTTTGATTTGATCTGTACTGATGCTAATGCAAGTGCATACCCAATATCAATGATGTACCATAACTGCTTCATGTTAAACAGACGTAAGAAAAAAGGTTAACCTCGGCCAAATCAGTGTAAGTAGTGGTGTAATAGGTATAAGCGCACACTGGCGCCCTGGCGCTATTGTATAGAAAGTCTATGTAAACCAGCAGGGTGGCGATATAGAGAGTGGCGCAGGGTGGCGAAAGGCTATATAGAGGGTTTTAGGGCCTGTCTTACGGTCTGTAACCTTTTTTTTTTGACGCAAGCTAATAATAGAGGGTGGCGAAAGGTTATATAGAGGGTGGCGAAAGGCTATATAGAGGGTGGCGCTCGAGTCTTACGCTAGAGTTTTGAGTGTTGAAAATCGTGTGGTTCATATGTTTGGTTTTATACATTTTTTGTGCAAGCACGAGTATTTTTTTGACCAAGAGTCTGAAGGATGTCTTGAATCTAATCTGTTTACCCTCATTTTATGGTAATTTTTTGCGGTTAAAGCGTTTGATAAAATAAGACCACAGGTCGCTCCTTTATGTCTTCTTTTTAACGAGAAAAGACATCGTTTTGGCTAAAGCGTTTCTCTCTGAGATGTCAGAAAACTTGAATTTAAACCTTGTAACACATTGAAATGAAAAGGGTTTTTATTTTACCTAGAGCGTGTCTGTGAGTCTTGAGGACGTCAAAACTCTAACTGTTTAACCCTCTTCTAAACTACTTCCTGATACCTTTTATCTATGTGTGCAAAATGTGGATTGTGGCGTGAGTATTATGTCTCCCCCCACTTTTGTGGGGAGACATATTGTTTTTGTCGTGTCCGTCCGTCCGTCTGTCCGTCACAAAGTTTGTCAGCGCAACTCCTCTGAAACTACTGAACCGAATTCAACGAAACTTGGTATATAGGAAGGACACCATATGTAGTTGTGCATATTACCAGGAAATTTTGATCCTCAAATTTTTGTGGGAGTTATGGCCCTTTGAACTTAGAAAATTGCTGAAAATCCTCAAATATCATCTTGTCAGCGCAACTCCTCTGAAACTACTGAACTGAATTCAACGAAACTTGGTATATAGGAAGGACACCATATGTAGTTGTGCATATTACCAGGAAATTTTGACCCTCAAATTTTTGTAGGAGTTACGGCCCTTTGAACTTAGAAAATTGCTGAAAATCCTCAATTATCATCTTGTCAGCGCAACTCCTCTGAAACTACTGAACCGAATTCAATGAAACTTGGTATATAGGAAGGACACCATATGTAGTTGTGCATATTACCAGGAAATTTTGATCCTCAAATTTTTGTAGGAGTTACGGCCCTTTGAACTTAGAAAATTGCTGAAAATCTTTATTTATCATCTTGTCAGCGCAACTCCTCTGAAACTACTGAACCGAATTCAACGAAACTTGGTATAGAGGAAGGACACCATATGTAGTTGTGCATCTTACCAGGAAATTTTGATCCTCAAATTTTTGTAGGAGTTACGGCCCTTTGAACTTAGAAAATTGCTGAAAATCCTCATTTATCATCTTGTCAGCGCAACTCCTCTGAAACTACTGAACCAAATTCAATGAAACTTGGTATATAGGAAGAACATCATATGTAGTTGTGCATGTTACCAGGAAATTTTGATTCTCAAATGTTTGTGGGAGTTATGGTCCTTTGAACTTGGAACTTTTTGGGGAAACGGGGGGAGACATCGTTTTTGTAGGCAAAAACAAACTTTAATTTTTTTTGTAATGAACATTTAGATATCATATTTCTGTTGACACTTCACAACCATTGACTGTGAGAAACTTTGGAAAGAGGCTTATGATGTCAGTGATAACAGACTAGTCTTGGCAAAAAGAGGATTAGGTTGCATCATTAGAGTTAAAACAAATGACTTATGATTTCATACTTATCAAAACAAAGCTTGGAACATAATTAAAATTGAGAGCTTATTGGGAGGTATAATCAAACACCAAGTGATCAGAGATCTATAAGTAATAAATACAAGAAGGCTTCAGTTTAAAATTAAATATTTATTTTATCATAATATATGCTTAACATCAAAGTGTCAAACATTTAAAACCTGAGTATTTATAAGTAACAAAAATTCAACATAAAAGTATCCCTTAAGCACCAAATGGATTTCATGATATAAAACATTTTAATGTATCATAATATAAAACTTGTCATCAGTTAAAACCTGAGTATTAAAAATTTAACATAAAAGCACCAAATGGAATTCATAAAATTGAACATGAGACATGTAGATGTTTGTATAACAATATCACAACCCTGATTAATGAAATGTTCAGCAGTGTTTTAATTTCATAAACAAAAAAAAATGCTTTGACTGAGCATATACATGATGTATTATAAAAACTAACAAACAATCATTCATCCTCACATATACTAAAACATTCATCTAGGAATATAAAAACCAAACATTAAAAGTATTCTGTTATAAAATATTAGCACTAGTCATTTTCATTATTAAAGCAAATTTAGATATTCACAACCAATACTAGTAAATACTTGCTAAATTGTAAAGATTTGGAAAACATTTCATTATGAGCACCAAGCATTGAAAATCAGCACTAGTATTCATTCACACATATACTGTTTTATGTACATTTATACAAAAGCAAAGCAACTTGTTATATGCTCTAGCACATTTACAATGCTAAAAATAGTTGAACAATAAAACTTATACTATACAGCAATATATACACGTAAATACTGAATAATGATGTTTATATGATTTGTAATAAATGCAACTGTAAAAGTTTATAAAAGTTATTCAAAGAGATAAATATCTAAAGGACTATAGCCAACATGTATATTTTGATTATAGTAAATAAAAATGTAAATACTGAATAATGATGTTTATATGATTTGTAATAAATGCAACTGTAAAAGTTTATAAAAGTTATTCAAAGAGATAAATATCTAAAGGACTAGCGGTCCGTGTAACACTTAACAATTTAAAATTCTAAATTTGTAAAGCATTTTTAATGTTTGAATTTTTAAATAAAAAGTTAAAATTTAAAATTTCTAAAATGTTAATATTTTGAAAACTTATTCAAAAAATCAAATTTTCAAAAATTCAAAACTAGTTACAACTTTAATCTTTTTACCAAATTTTCAAAAATAATGAATTCGATTCATTTTTAAATATTTCAAATTTTGAACGTTGGAAATTCGAATATTTGACTAAAAGTAAATAAGTGAAACCAGGGAATCTATATCAGTTTCTCAGCTCCTACTCTACTAAAGGGATTGATTTCAAACTTAGTAAACAGCTTTGACATGATGAGTTGTACTGTGCCTCCCCTTTCTAGGTCAGTCAATAGGCTACTTCCTGTTTTGTAATAGGTCGAGTGGGGGTATGCTTAGCATGACTTAGTGGAACCCCTTGTTAGGCATTTTAGGCCGGATTTCACGGAGTGAAAAAT
This sequence comes from Arcuatula senhousia, assembly GCA_963971305.1. Taxonomy (NCBI): domain Eukaryota; kingdom Metazoa; phylum Mollusca; class Bivalvia; order Mytilida; family Mytilidae; genus Arcuatula; species Arcuatula senhousia. The sequence goes on along the minus strand of OZ020303.1, from coordinate 22,276,474 downwards.
CCGGGTTATTCCAATGTCGGGCGGCAGGCGGGCGGGGAAGAAATTTGCGTTACAGTTTTCTCAGTAACTACTTATTACAGCCACTTGATATTTGGTATACAGCATCAGGGTGGGGTCCCATATCGTGGGATTCAATTTCAGGTTAGTCGCTCTCCTACTTCCTGTTTGCCGACTTATTTAAATCAACAATAATAGTCATATGTACAAAATTTTCGTAATGCTCCAGCGTCATTCTATCCCGATTTAGACCCCGATGGAAACACGATTATGGATATTTTCAAAATCGGGACTGATCGTAACCAGATCGCGCTATTCTAGTCGCCATCTTTTTCCATCGTAGCACCTTCTGTGGAATTTTTCTGACTTCGGGGTAAACTTCGTACTGCCTCTGAAATTTTCTAACATGTTAAAAAACCTCTGAAAGTTCGTGCAAAGGCCCTTTTTCGTGTTGTGTTTATTAATCCATCCTTTCTATCGTAATGCATTCGTTATGCTGGCGTCACACTGTCCCTATTTTGACAAACGATGGACACACGAATGTGAAAATTTCAATTTCGTGCGAAGTTACTCCCGAGGTTGCTAAAAATCAAAATCAAAGCCGAAGGATATACCATTAGAACAGATGGCTTAACGATTAGAAAAGTAGCAAATACGAATGGCTGCGAACCGATTACGAAGTTGATACGATGTTATCAAGATTAGTCGAGGTTTCTTACTTTTGGCATAAAGTACAACAATTTTAGCTTTTGCAAACGATTCTTGAACAAAACGTGCTAACCTAACCATACATAGTCCGATATCTAAAAGTCCAACGGTCTCATAAACATTTGCGGACCAAAACGGAACGTTAACTTGATCTGTAACCCGTAATGATGGACTGGCATACAGAAGCAGTTTAATAACTATAAGGGTTTAGAAAAAAGTGTGAGAAATTGAAATTTCAGTGAATTTTCAAAGTAGAAAGTGCCCTAACTCCTGTAAAATTTGCGGACCGGAACGACACGTATACTTGATCTTAACTCATCATGGTATACTCATATACCAAATATCTATATATACATGTATAAGTTTTTCAAAAAAGTGCTGAAAACTTTTTGTGACAATGAGAGGGCCGGGCCGGAAAGACACACAAACGGGCAGACGGAGTGCAAACCTAAAGCCCCTCTTCTGCTTTTGTCGGTAGGGGATTGATAAAAACTGAAGTAAGTTTAAAAATGTTTAAACCTTTATTTCTTATATTGAAATTTAAGTATTAAAAGATGCCACCATAGCCTGGAGAGGGTAGCGCCTGGCAAAAAAGAACAGGACGAAAAGGAAAGCATCAGAATGTTCTAGATCATGACTGTCTTCGCCTTGTTTTGTCTGGAAAGCGCACTTATCCTGAAAAGCTAAAATATCGCAAATATAAAAAATGATGATCAACATTATAAAATTAAAGTTAATGTGTCTAATTCATAGTACACAGAAACGATGACCAAAAGATTAAATAGATGTCCGTCCCTTAATCTTCATCTATTCAATTTAGTGAAAATTACGAAAAAAAGTTCTTGTGTATAAAGAAATAAAAGCCCATTAGGCTCATTTCGGTAATCTAAAAAAAATAATATAACGCGCTTTTATCAATTTTCCCGAAATAACACGCTTCTATTCCATAATAACGTGTTACATTCGCGTTATAACGGGTTACTCTCGCGCAACTTACTTAAGACTTTGAAAGAGCTTAATAAATCAAGAAAAACATAAGTTTTCTTTGCTATCTTCAGTCTCTACATTTAGATGCATCAACTCTTACTTGTCGACATCACGGACATTCAGCGTGGGTATACTTAGGTCTTTTATCCATGTATACCAAGAATAAGAGCAACGGACAATTGTAGACTGAACTATAATTTTATTGCAAAACGCGTTATTACAATTCACACTTTATTGCAAAACATGTTGTCCTATTAAACGCGATTTGCAGTAGCAATGTATGCGTTATTGTAATTTTTCTACTTAGTTACAACATATATTTGCTGTTTTCAGATTATGAGTGCTTCAGTCAACTCTCACAAGGCACGAACAAAACAAGATAAAGCAAAAACACCTTTTTCTGTTCTATCTTAATAGCCTTTACATATTTGCTTTAGATCAAATGTCTCATCTACTATTACTGATCGACATCAGGGACAGCGAGGGTATATTTGGAGAGCCTTCGTTTTTTACTTGCTATGAAAGCAGCAAAGGACAATTTATATACAATAAAATATATAATCTTATTGCAAATCGTGTTATTACATTTCATACTTCGAATACCCATCGGAATGCATCGTAGACCCATCGTATGCTAAACACAACGTCGTACAACCATTGTATAACTCCGTTTCTCCGAATCTAATTCTCGACTAATCTTGATAACATCGTATCAACTTCGTAATCGGTTCGCAGCCATTCGTATTTGCTACTTTTCTAATCGTTTAGCCATCTGTTCTAATCGTATATCCTTCGACTTTGATTTTGATTTTTAGCAACTTCGGGACTAACTTCACACGAAGTTGAAATTTTCACATTCGTGTGTCCATCGTTTGTAAAATAGGGACAGTGTGACGCCAGCATAACGAATGCATTACGATAGAAAGGATGGATTAACGAACACAACACGATGAAGGGCCTTCGCACGCACTAACCAACATGTTAAAAAAATTCGGAGGCAGTACGAAGTTTACCCCGAAGTCAGAAAAATTCCACAGAAGGTGCTACGATGGAAAAAGATGGCGACTAGAATAGCGCGATCTGGTTACGATCAGTCCCGATTTTTGAAAATATCCATAATCGTGTTTCCATCGGGGTCTAAATCGGGATAGAATGACGCCAGCATTACGAAAATTTTGTACATATGACTATTATTGTTGAAAATTTAACTAAGTCGGCAAACAGGAAATAGATGAGCGACAAACCTGAAATTGAATCCCACGTTATGGGACCCCACCCTGATGCTGTATACCAAATATCAAGTGGCTGTAATAAGTAGTTACTGAGAAAACTGTAACGCAAATTTCTTCCCCGCCCGCCCGCCCGCCGCCCGACATTCGCCATTTTATAACCCGGATTTTTCACTCCATGAAATCCGGCCAAAAATGCCTAACAAGGGGTTCCAATAAGTCGTGCTAAACATACCCCCACTCGACCAATTACAAAACAGGAAGTAGCCTGTTGACTGACCTGGAAAGGGGAGGAACAGTACAACTCATCGTGCCAAAGTTTGAAATCAATCCCTGTAGTAGAAGCTGAGAAACTGATATAGATTCCCTGGTTTCACTTATTTACTTTTAGTCAAATATTCGAATTTCCAACGTTCAAAATTTGAAATATTTAAAAATGAATCGAATTCATTATTTTTGAAAATTTGGTAAAAAGATTAAAGTTGTAACTAGTTTTGAATTTTTGAAAATTTGATTTTTTGAATAAGTTTTCAAAATATTAACATTTTAGAAATTTGAAATTTTAACTTTTTATTTAAAAATTCAAACATTAAAAATGCTTTAAAAATTTAGAATTTTAAATTGTTAAGTGTTACACGGACCACTAGCCAACATGTATATTTTGATTATAGTAAATAAAAATGTAAATACTGAATAATGATGTTTATATGATTTGTAATAAATGCAACTGTAAAAGTTTATAAAAGTTATTCAAAGAGATAAATCAATCTAAAGGACTAGCCAACATGTATATTTTGCTTGATTATAGTAAATAAAAACTAGATTACATTGATAACAAATAATCTTTAATATCTTTCATTATCAATGGGGGTATAGTTTAAAAATTGGCCTTTATGGCTTAAACTCAATCATAATGAGTATTAAAACAACAATAATAGTTGTGCGAACTAAACTATTAAGCACTAAAATTCTTCTACATCACTATTATATGAAAATCATTTAAAACTATAATACAACAATAATAATTTTGGAAGAGATTATATATCTCTGAATTTTCACATGAAATGTGATTGTATTTTAAGATACATGTAATATATGAGCTAATACTTAAATTGATAAAAATATCAAACTTTGGTTAAGTACACCTAACCTCTAACTTATTAAGAATTCACATCATGAATATAAAGATGACTAAATAAATGTGCGAACTAAACTATTAGCACTAAAATTCTTCTACAACACTATGAAAAACATGTAAAACTATATTGATACAGAAATCAAAGTTTATATCTTTGAATTATCACATGAAATGTGATGGTATCTTTTAAGAAACATTCTTAAATAATATAGCAATATATGAACTAATACTTTTGCTAAAAATAACATTAACTTCGGTTAAGTACACCTAACCTCTAACTTATTAAGATTTCATGAATATAAAGATGACTAGACTAAATAAGAACAAGAAAGTTGGTTAAGTACACCTAACCTTATATTATTAAGAATTCACATCATGAATATAAAGATAACTATTAGACTAAATAAGAGCAATAAAGTTGGTTAAGTACACCTAACCTCTACATAAATTTGAGAATTCTACATCTCTATATAAGAGAACTATAAATAAGAGCCATAAAGTCAATATTTTAGTAGAAAAGAAATCTACCTGTCTTATGATGAAGAAAACCAGAGATTAAAAGCTGTGTTAATTATTCTTTTGAAGTAATTGCTTAATAAGTACTAAAAAAATGATTTCATATTGATTCAAACAACCTTGATTAACTAGTCTCTACAATTTTTAATTCTCATAATTAATATAAACATTTTCTTTAGATTAATAATTCAAAGACTGAGTAAGTGCAATTAAGTATACACAAGGGATTACATGCTGATAAGATAAACACTTAAAAAAAACCTCCAAAAAACAGTCATTAGTTTAAGAAAAATCGAACAAGTTAACAGTCTATTTTTTTTATTACATTTGTGCCATGGAAGCTGATGATTTTTTTGCTGACATTTGCAATCGTTTAAATGCCTATGCAGAGGCGGATCCAGAGATTCTGAAAAGAGGGGGCCCACTGACTGGCCTAAGAGGGGGCCCGGTTTGGTCACGCTTCAATGATTTCCTATATATTCAACCAAATTTTTCGGCCAAAAGGGGGGGCCCGGGCCCCACAGGGCCCCCCCTGGATCCGCCTATGCTATGGAATAAAACAAGAAGACCTTCCCTGCTTTAGGTGCTACACATCACCTAGAATTCAGCAAGAGATGGTTTTATGGAAGAGCCGTCAACCCACACATAGGTTTAATGATACATTGATGGAAATGTATTCCTTATATCACAGTTTACTACACTTGGATAGGGAGAGTAAGAAAATTGTCTTGGAAAATTTATCAAATGACTGGTTGATGGAGCTGAGGTTCCAGTGTATACGAGTGCAGTCTAGGAACTCAAGCAACATTAGAGAAATGGTAGAAGCAATCATTAAAAGCAGGTAAATATAATTAAACTATAAAAAGCAGAAAAATTGGGAGGTTGTCTGTTTCTTTGGCTTCTTCTGACGGGTGGTGCTGGGTTTTGGACAGGTTGTGGATCTGGTTGTGGAGTAGGAATGGCGGCAAGTTGAAGAAAATTCACTATTGGAGGTGGGTTTCTAATAATTCTTAAATATTGTCGATATAAATTATCCAAAACTAAGGCGATGGTTACAATGCTCATGAAAACAATTTCTGAAAATAATTAAAAAAGAAAAAAAATTAGTCTCTTAATGAAAACCAAGCGGCATTGTATACATGTATATCGTCTTGAGAACTTGAATTTGATGTAGTATTTCTTCTTTTTTTCCAAATGACTATAATTCCACCAATAAATAAACATAATGCTGAAAAAAAATTAAATACTAAATTTCAAAGAAAAAAAATTATCCAAATTTTAAAATCAAGTAGAAAAAAAAGTTTTTAATGAAGTACCAAAGTTTCAAAAGCTCTACCAAAATTTTTTAGGGTCATTCACTGGTACTTCCTGAAAAGGAATACCCCCCCTCCAAAAGTGAACTTCTGTTCTTAGACTTTCGGCACTTTCTAACACCCAAAATTATTACTAATACAAGGAGAACTACAAGAAAAAAACATAAAAGTTTAAGAAAATTCTTGATTCAAATTATTTCCTAACTCAATCATTTCTGTACATTTTTTCTCTAGAGGTAAATATTTTACTTGTTTTGACTTGGAACAGTACACGATTACAAATAACACAAGAACAACCGAAATTATTATACACAACAAGGATAAAATGATTTTACCTGCTGTTGAAATAATGGCCGTCACAACCCATGGCAGCTTGTCAGTGTCTGTGTTTGTCTGCAAAAAAAAAACCCAACATATAATAACATAATAAAATAAAAAAAAACTAACAAGTTAATATATGCATCATTATAGATTTAAATAATTATACGAGATAATTTAATTTTCATAGGGCAGAACTGCACAAGATTATACCAGTACAACAAAACAAATCTACAAGGGAGATTGTAGAAAGCGGAGAAGACCCACCTCAGCCTCAGAGTGATGATGCTGTTGCCGTGTTGACGACTCTGACGGTGATGGAGATTGGTCCATCCTTCCCGTCACCTCCTCCGTCGTATGAGCAATCTGAGTTGCAGCAGGAGTAAAACTTGTCTTGGGTGGTGTCACTGTTGAAGTAGTCTTCTTGGATCCCACAGATGGTGTTGTAGTTTGATCCTGAAAACAAAAACAATGAAAACATGTACTTATTTGACTTTGATGTGCTATAACATTCTTACAATTATGATAAATGAAATATTATACATGTTTGAATCTAGCTTATTTCTTAACTAAGTTGTTGAGTGTGAGAATGCTTCATGGGTACCCCTTCTTTCACGATTATAGTACTTATTACAAATCTCTCCGTTAACAAAAACCCTGGTTGAATATGTTTATTTCTTAAACAAAAGTGTGTGTCTCCCCCTTTCGCTTTAAGTTTGACAAGAAACATACAAATCGTGTGTAAAACAACTGAATACATAGAAATGTCATTGTAAAAGAAATAAAAAACTTACACAAATCTCTCCGTCGACAACAACTTTAAGGCTGGGGGCTGCTGAAACGTGACTACACGATCCTTCGGCAATCTCAATGGTTTGGAGGGAGGTGGGCATCATGACTTGAAGGAAACTGTCGTCCGGTAATCGATCTAGTGTCAGCCTTTCAAACGTCTCCGTTTGAATCTGGTAAAGCCCTGCTCCTTGGAACTGGCAGGCAAGCTCTTTCGGCACATATTGGCTGTCTTCTATCACCTTGCATGATTTGCTATCTAGTACATATCCATAGGATATTACCACAAACACGAACAACATCATCACCACTTGGTTAGCCATTTTGTTTTTTCTCATTCACAATAAACAAATCCTAATGTGCATGCTTGTTTGTTTGTTTGTTTGTTTGTTTGTTTGTTTGTATGTCCCTCCTCTAATTAGGAGCACCGCCATATAGCATAATATATAGGCGTAGACTCAGTACCGTAGAGTGGAACATTTAACAAATTGCACCAGTGCAATTAATGTGAGCATTGCCTTCCCCAGTTCCCTAACCTGGCAGGAATTGGACCTTACACTTACCTAAGAGGTACAGACAAAATGCAAATAAAAGTGAAAATAATTGAACACACACAACACTCGCTCATCCTCAAAAAGGGAAACAGTGAACAAAATACAAAAAGTACTCTAGGCAAGAAGTCCCCCCTAAAAGCCAAGGCAGAACGAGAACCGGTTAGGACAATACTCTATCCAAACCGATGACGTTAAATGCTCAGTTGTGTTAAAGGTGGAGGAAAGCGGAAAACCTGCAATTGCCGATCTCCGAAAGAAACCACCGAACTGTCAGGGGAACAACCAGACCCCACAGACTAATAATTTTCCGCGTTTCGAAGTATAGAGGAAAATTATTGTACTAACGATTCATTAGATCATGTGACTTGGTATGTAAGTGATGGTCAGGTGACCAGCACTTAATGCGGGAAATCGTCTCATGAATTATAATCATTCTCTACCCAACACCCGAACTGTCAAGATGGATGCCGCGTTAAGTAGTCCTATTAAGAAAGCAATTTCGCGTGAGGTATCGAATGCTATTTCCGTATCCCAACAGCAACTGCTCGACAACATAACTACCATAATGGATAGCAAGATGACCAAACTACAAGCAAATATTCAGAAGACCCAGACTGAAATTTCCACTTCTCAAATGGCTAGAATGGAGGAAACTTTAACGGATAACTACACATTTCAGAGGAAAGGGAACGAAAACCAATTTAAGCACGAGGTGAAGGTGTTGACCAAATTGAAGGAGGCAAAAACTACACTGGAGGCACAAGAATTGACAATTGATTCGGTACAGAGTGCAAAAGACAAGATAACTGAAGGTATTCAGATAGTACAAGAGAGACAAAAGCTTATAAAATTAGCAGATTCGTCACAGTTAGGCTGGAAAGTAGTCAATGAGTATGTGGCTAACCCGATAGCAGATGATTCAGAAGACGAAAAAAGGATGATTCGAGCTCAGGCCAGAGCAGAGAGGAAAAGCAAGAGTGAAAGAACCAAAAAGAGGAGATTTACGCCTTACCAAAAGAAGACAGACAAGCCTGACGAAGTTTCATTTAAACCTGGCAGATGCTACAGTTGTGGAAAAAGGGGGCATTGGGCCGATGATTGTCCAGATAAAAAGTCTAAGATAAGTAGCAATTTTATTTTAAATTGTTCTGATTTGAACTCATTAGTAAATACTCAAGTCATTGAGCCATCTGTCAATATTAGACAAGAAAAAATTGATAATTTCAAAACAAGCGAAACCATTGATAAACTTCCATTATGTGACACAAAATTAAATGCCTCTGTTTATTTACAATCAAATGAAAAACCGGTTAGTCCGGTAGGTAGGCTTAAAGGGTCAATTAATGAATGGAATCAAATAACACAAAATTCTTACATAATAGAAGTCGTTGAAAATGGTTACAAAATACCTTTTAAAACAGAACCTGAGTATATAGTTATTAAAAATAATAGGTCAGCTATGCAAAACATTGAGTTTACAACATCAGAAATACAAAATCTTTTGTCAAAGGGTTGTATATCAGAGGTAAATGAGAGACCATTGGTGGTTAATCCATTGACCGTGGCGCACAATAAATCGAGCAAATTAAGATTAGTTTTAGATTGTAGGCACATTAACCCACATTTATTTAGATTCAGACATAAATTCGAGGATACAAAAGTAGCCAGAGAAATTTTCAATAAGGGTGACTTTTTGTATGGCTATGATTTAAAAAGTGCATACCATCACATCGAAATTTTCGAGGAACATAGGCAATATTTAGGATTTTCTTGGGAAATCGAAGGTGCAGTCAAATATTTCGTATTTAATGTTTTACCTTTTGGTTTAGCTACAGCTGGTTACATATTTTCTAAAGTACTAAGAGAAGTAGTAAAGTTTCTAAGAGATAAAGGTCATAAACTAATTATGTTTTTAGACGATGGTTTAGGCGGAGATAGCAATTTTGAGTCCTGTTTAAAAAGCAGCTTAGATGTTCGCTCTTGTCTTGAAAAATTAGGATTTCTAATTGCCCATGAAAAGTGTACATGGGAACCTTGTCAAAATTTGAAATGGCTGGGTTATATTTGGGACACAAAACAAGGAAAGATTTCGGTTTGTAATGAAAGAGTAAAAAAGGTAGAACAATGCATAGACGATTTGCTTTTCGAAATTAAAAAAGGAAAGCTTTTGATTAAGGCTCGTACTTTAGCGAGAGTTGTTGGACAACTGATTTCTATGCAAATAGTTTTAGGAGATCTAGTAAAATTAAGAACAAGATTTTTGTACTTTTGCATAAATAGCAAGGCAAGTTGGGATGCCCCTGTTAAAATAACAGTCGATGCTATTAGAGAATTAGAGTTTTGGAGAGGTTCATGTAAAATTAAGAATGACGATGGAGTTGATATAAGCTCTGTGAACTTTTCTGATCATTTTGACATTGAATTGTTTTGTGATGCCTCAGATGTAGGCTTTGGTGGTTTTTGTTCTAACCACGATCTAGACGAAGTCATAGGTAGCTGGATAGCTATGGAACCTTTTGAGAGTTCCACATGGCGTGAACTTGAATGTGTCAAACGAGTTTTGTTTACTCATGACACTGTTTTAGCTAACAAAACTGTAAAAATTAACAGTGATAATCAGAACGTAAGTCGTATTTTGAAGATAGGTAGCAAAAACATTGGTTTGCATAAAACTGCTTTGGATATTCACGAAACTTGTACAAAAAATAGTATTTCAATCCAAAGCAGTTGGATACCTAGGTGTGAAAATAAGGTAGCAGACGAGCTAAGCCGACACACAGATCATGACGATTGGTCAATCAATTCAGAAATATTCGATTTATTGAGTCAGTATTGGGGAAAGTTCAATGTTGATAGGTTTGCTACTCATTATAACACACAGTGTTTAAGATTTAACTCTCCAATTTGGTGTCCAGGTACAGAAGCTATTAACTGTTTTACACAATACTGGGGAAATGATCATAATTGGTTAGTTCCGCCACCTACCTTGATTGCTAGAGCGTTAAACAAAATGAAAAATGACAAAGCAAGGGGTGCTTTAATAGTACCTTTCTGGAAGTCTTCGGCCTTTTGGCCTTTAATATGTAAAAATGGCATATACAAAAGTTTCATTACAGATACACTGTTGTTAAACAACATATGCAACAAACCTATTGTTAAGGGAGCAGGGAAGAACGGCATTTTTACCTCTAAGTCATTAAAATTTGACATAATAGCTTTACACATAGAGTTCTAATTCATATTATTGTGATTTGTAGGCTTAGGACTCAAAAAGCATGTAATGGACGCAGTAGAGGACAGTGGTATCGAATGTTCTGGTGAATTTCAAAATCTTGCAGAGAAGATGGCGAACTTTCTTGTGGGATCCAGAAGTGACAATACAGCAAAAAAGTACTTTGCTTCTTTCAATCGTTGGAGATCATTCGCTAAAAGCCACAGTCTTCCTGAACTTCCAGCAAATCCAGTTCATGTTGCTTTGTATATAACTTTTTTGATTGATCATAACTCTTCTCCATGTACTGTTAATTCAATTATTTACGCTTTAAAATGGGTTCATCAGCTTTATAATTATGTAGATCCTACAAACAATGCTTTCGTTCAATCTTTAGTAGATTCTTGCAAAAGATTAAACAGTAAACCAGTTGTAAAGAAAGACCCTGTTAACACTGATATGATTTTGGAACTTTGTACCTCTCATAAAGATTCAAAAGATTTACTTATTGTTAGGGATCTCTTGATGATTTTGATCGGTTACTCAGGATTTTTGAGATTTGACGAATTAAGTTCGATTAAGTGTAAAGACATAACTATCTTTGATGATCATATGAAAATTTTTATTCCAAGATCGAAAACTGATCAGTACAGACAAGGCAATGAAATTTTGATTTGTAAAGGGAAAACATTAGCTTGTCCAATAGAAATGTATAAAAGATACACTGTATTAGCAGATTTAGACGTTAAGTCTGATAATTTTTTGTTTAGACCGATTTTTAGATCAAAAGGATCAGCTAAACTGATATATAAAAATAAGAAGTTAAGTTACACCACAACAAAAGAAAATATTGTTCGCAGGTTAAAATCCGTCGCCCCTGACCTTAATTTGGGTTTACATTCCTTGCGTTCTGGTGGCGCTACTGCAGCGGCCAATTCTGAAGTTAACGAGAGGTGTATTAAACGTCACGGCCGTTGGAAATCCGACTTCAGCAAAGACGGTTATATTCAAGATTCTGTTGAAATGAGAATGTCTGTTTCTCAGGGACTCGGTTTATAGATATACAGCCCTTTTCAACCCTTTCTTTGGTATCTCTATATACTGTTGGGCAGTCGGCAAATGAAGATTTGTGTTGTGTTTTATTTAGCTGTTGTAAGAATTCAGAGTTAATAAGAAACTCTTAGCCAACAAGTTATAATGAAACTTGGTATGTAGATAAGTACAGTGTGTACTAATAATTTTCCGCGTTTCGAAGTATAGAGGAAAATTATTGTACTAACGATTCATTAGATCATGTGACTTGGTATGTAAGTGATGGTCAGGTGACCAGCACTTAATGCGGGAAATCGTCTCATGAATTATAATCATTCTCTACCCAACACCCGAACTGTCAAGTTTCATGTGTTTATAAAGTTTCATATGCAATATATTTCATATACAGATATGATATTTGGTATATATTATTTGAAGATATGTAGTGCTTATGATGTGGTGTGATTTAGGTTTTTATTTTATTTTTTACATCATTCAAAATTTATTTTTTATAAAAATTTTCTCTTTCTTTTCATTTTCGAGATATTTTATTATTTTCTCAGTGCAATTCATTTGTAAAATAAAGTTTACACACATTCAAATGTGTCAGTGCAGGTTTTCACACTGTACTCCTAGACGGTCTGTCGAAAGGTATTTTTGCCATGAAAACACAGGTTTCCAGTGTCAATTTATCCCAAAGAGGTTTTAATCTCTGGTTTTTCCTGGGCGTGCCTTGGCCGTTGGAAGGGGGTAAACTAAACTTTATTATTTTTCCATCTCTTGATTTTTTATATTTATGTATTTGATTATTACTTGATCATGCATTGTATACAATTCATATGCTGTTATATTTGAATAGTTTCTTATATAAACTCCGGCGTCCATCCTCTATATACTGTTGGGCAGTCGGCAAATGAAGATTTGTGTTGTGTTTTATTTAGCTGTTGTAAGAATTCAGAGTTAATAAGAAACTCTTAGCCAACAAGTTATAATGAAACTTGGTATGTAGATAAGTACAGTGTGTACATCATGTAAATGAGAGGTCTGTCCGACATTCCATAGTATTCAATGTGAACCAGTATGGAAGTCGACCAATAGTCCCAAGTTTTCCATCATCGAGAGAGTAGACGTCCAAAAACAAATATAAATCCAAAATAAATGCAAATATGCATAATCCTGTGTTAAAATCCATCAATTTTAAAAGAAAAAATAAAATGCGCGCGTTAAAACTGATGATGTGGGGGTTACACATTTCATGAAAGGGGCTACTCCGTAATTAATTTTTAATTAAAATTTATTGTTTTAAACAAGGAATAATTCCTTGTTTTATTAGCTCACCTGGACCGAAGGTCCATGTGAGCTATTGCCATCACTTGGCGTCCGTCGTCGTCGTCTGTCGTCGTCGTCGTCTGTCGTCGTCGTCGTCTGTTAACAATTTTTCAAAAATCTTCTCCTCTGAAACTACTGAACAGAATTCAATGAAACTTGGTATGATTGATTCTTAGGGTGTCCTGCACCAAACTTGTGTTTTGATTTTTGATCCGTTAAAAAACATGGCCGCCGTTGCTAAAAATAGACTAGGGGGGGGGGGTCAGACTACTGTTTTTGGCTTATAAATCAAAAAGTATAAGAGATAAAGGAAATCTGAGGCCTCGCTACTGATTCAGCATCAAAAGCTCTACGAAAGTCTCCATTTGGTCAAAGTTGTCAGATGACCCCTTATAGGGGTTACGGCCCCTTAAAGGTGAAAAATAGCATTTTTTCATGTTTTTGGCCTACGGAATGAAAACTATTGCAGATAGAGATTAGCTGTTGCTTGCTTAAATGTTCAGCTCATTTAACTGTACAAAAGTCTCTATAGGGTCGAAGTTGTCAGATGACCCCTTATAGGGGTTACGACCCCTTAAAGGTGAAAAATAGCCATTTTTCATGTTTTTGGCTTACAGAATGAAAACTATTGCAGATAGAGATTAGCTATTGCTTGCTTAAATGTTCAGCTCATTTAGCTCTACGAAAGTCTCCATAGGGTCGAAGTTGTCAGATAACCCCTTATAGGGGTTACGGCCCCTGAAAAATAGCGTTTTTTCATGTTTTTGTCCTACAGAATGAAAACTATTGCACATAAAGATTAGCTGTTGCTTGCTAAAATGTTCAGCTCATTTAGCTCTACAAAATTCTCCATAGGGTTGAAGTTGTCAGATGACCCCTTATAGGGGTTACGGCCCCTGAAAAATAGCGATTTTTCATGTTTTTGGCCTGCAGAATGAAAACTATTGCAGATAGAGATTAGCTGTTGCTTGCTTAAATGTTCAGCTCATTTAGCTCTACAAAATTCTCCATAGGGTCGAAGTTGTCAGATGACCCCTCATAGGGGTTACGGTCCCTGAAAAATAGAGATTTTTCATGTTTTTGTCCTACAGAATGAAAACTATTGCAGATGAGATTAGCTGTTGCTTGCTTAAATGTTCAGCTCATTTAGCTCTACGAAAGTCTTCATAGAGTCGAAGTTGTCAGATGACCCCTTATAGTGGTTACGGCCCCTGAAAAATAGCGTTTTTTCATGTTTTTGTCCTACAGAATGAAAACTATTGCACATAGAGATTAGCTGTTGCTTGCTTAAATGTTCAGCTCATTTAGCTCTACAAAATTCCCCATAGGGTCGAAGATGTCGGATGACCTCTTATAGGGGTTACGGCCCATGAAAAATAGCAATTTTTCATGTTTTTGGCCTACAGAATGAAAACTATTGCAGATAAAGATTAGCCATTGCTTGCTTAAATGTTCAGCTCATTTAGCTCTACAAAAGTCTCCATAGGGTCGAAGTTGTCAGATGACTCCTTATAGGGGTTATGGCCCCTTATAGGTGAAAAATGGTGTTTTTGGCCTATAGAATGAAAACTATTGCAGGTAGAGAAAAGCTGTTGCTTGCTTAAATGTTCAGCTCATTTAGCTCTACAAAAGTCTTTATAGGGTCAACATCAAGACCAGGTGAGCGATTCAGGCTCCTGGGAGCCTCTTGTATTATTCTGTTTAAATGATTTATACGAGCCCTATAAAAATTCGAAAAAGTATGTACAATAGAAAGTTCAAGATTTAGGAAAGGTTGGCGGGGAGGTTAGGAGAAAGTGATAAACACGCCCTATAGATAACGATACCCTCCTTTTAAAACCCTTTTGTCTTATCTATTGAAACTCTCATCAACCATTGGCGAACATTATTTGCTGTTTGAAAATAAACAGTAAATTCTAAAGTATAAAAATCGAACACAGACTTCAACTCCTTGCTTGCACAATTTTCAAAACGATGTCTTCTGAACCAGTTTTTTCACAAAGCGTTAATAAGTATGGAAACATTGAGTTTTCCACAACTTTCGGAAGGGGGCAGACAAAGTCCGTCACTTTTAAACGATCTAAAAGGGGTTATTTTTATGTCGACATAACCAACGGGAAAAATACTGTCAACATTGGACTAGACGAGTTGGATGGTCTATTCAGCATGCGAGGACATCTTAGTAGAAAGTCTCACAGCTCGTTTTCCACAGGTATGTAACAGCATAGAACCTTTTATAACCTTTTTTTCCTTTTAATGTGTAAAAGCTTATTATTCTGATCTTAATTTTATGACAAGATAATCCGACCTGATTTTATGTATGTTGGTACTTTTGAAGCTGACGCGTATGTTTTTTTTTTCAGAAAGAGAATGTTCCAGCAGAGCCGCCGGTACTGACTCCTCACACATTGACAGAACCATTAGTAAGTTTTTTTTTAAAGTTGAGAACTCGGAGGGAAACCTTTTTCTGTGTTTCTAAAGGGAAGAACTCGGGGAAACCTTTTTCTGTGTTTCTAAAGGGAAGAATTCGGGAAAGCTTTTTTTTGTGTTTCTAAAGGGAAGAACTCGGGGAAACCTTTTTCTGTGTTTCTAAAGGGAAGAATTCGGGAAAGCTTTTTTTTTTGTGTTTCTAAAGGGAAGAACTCGGGAAGCTTTTTTTTGTGTTTCTAAAGGGAAGAATTCGGGAAAGCTTTTTTTAGCTCACCTGACCCGAAGGGTCAAGTGAGCTATTGTCATAGCCATCCGTCCGTCGTCCGTCCGTTACTTTTTCAAAAATCTTCTTCTCTGAAACCACTGAATGGAATTATTCAAAACTTGGTCCAAGTATTAATCAGGGCATGATGTTTAAAAATTGTGTTCGGCTTTATGATTTGATAACAAACATGGCCGCTGTTACTAAAAATAGAACATAGGGTAAAATCACATTCAAAGACTTATAACTTGAAAACTAGAACAGATAGAAAAAATCTGAAGGATATTAGGCTCTTCAGAATCAAAAGCTCTACAAAAGTCTCCATTGGGTGGAAGTTGTCAGATGACCCCTAATAGGGGTTATGGCCCTTTTAAGGTCAAAAATAGTGTTTTTTCATGTTTTTGCCCTATTGAATGAAAACTATTGCAGATAGAGAAAAGCTGTTGCCTGCTAAAATGTTTAGCTCATTAAGCTCTACAAAAGTCTCCATTGGGTCGAAGTTGTCAGATGACCCCTAATTGGGATTTTGGCCCTTTTAAGGTCAAAAATAGTGTTTTTTCATGTTTTTGCCCTATAGAAGGAAAATTATTGCAGATAGAGAAAAGCTGTTGCCTGCTAAAATGTTCAGCTCATTAAGCTCTACAAAAGTCTTCATTGGGTCGAAGTTGTCTGATGACCCCTAATTGGGGTTATGGCCCTTTTAAGGTCAAAAATAGCGTTTTTTCATGTTTTTGCCCTATAGAATGAAAATTATTGCAGATAAAGAAAAGCTGTTGCCTGCTAAAATGTTCAGCTCATTAAGCTCTACAAAAGTCTCCATTGGGTCCAAGTTGTCTGATGACCCCTAATAGGGGTTATGGCCCTATTGAGGTCAAAAATAGCGTTTTTTCATGTTTTTGCCCTATAGAATGAAAACTATTGCAGATAGAGAAAAGGTGTTGCTTGCTTAAATGTTAAGCTCATTAAGCTTTACAAAAGTCTCAATAGGGATGAAGTTGTCAGATAAGCCCTTATAGGAGTAATGGCCCTTTTAAGGTAAAAAATAGCGTTTTTTCATGTTTTGCCCTATAGAATGAAAACAATTGCAGATAGAGAAAAGCTGTTGCCTGCTAAACTGTTCAGATCATTAAGCTCTACAAAAGTCTCCATTGGGTCCAAGTTGTCTGATGACCCCTAATAGGGGTTATGGCCCTATTGAGGTCAAAAATAGCGTTTTTTCATGTTTTTGCCCTATAGAATGAAAATTATTGCAGATAAAGAAAAGCTGTTGCCTGCTAAAATGTTCAGCTCATAAAGCTCTACAAAAGTCTCCATTGGGTCCAAGTTGTCTGATGACCCCTAATAGGGGTTATGGCCCTATTGAGGTCAAAAATAGCGTTTTTTCATGTTTTTGCCCTATAGAATGAAAACTATTGCAGATAGAGAAAAGGTGTTGCTTGCTTAAATGTTAAGCTCATTAAGCTTTACAAAAGTCTCAATAGGGATAAAGTTGTCAGATAAGCCCTTATAGGAGTAATGGCCCTTTTAAGGTAAAAAATAGCGTTTTTTCATGTTTTTGCCCTATAGAATGAAAACTATTGCAGATAGAGAAAAGCCGTTGCCTGCTAAAATGTTCAGCTCATTAAGCTCTACAAAAGTCTCCATTGGGTCCAAGTTGTCTGATGGCCCCTAATAGGGGTTATGGGCCTATTGAGGTCAAAAATAGCGTTTTTTCATGTTTTTGCCCTATAGAATGAAAATTATTGCAGATAAAGAAAAGCTGTTGCCTGCTAAAATGTTCAGCTCATTAAGCTCTACAAAAGTCTCCATTGGGTCCAAGTTGTCTGATGACCCCTAATAGGGGTTATGGCCCTATTGAGGTAAAAAATAGCGTTTCTTCATGTTTTTGCCCTATAGAATGTAAACTATTGCAGATAGAGAAAAGATGTTGCTTGCTTAAATGTTTAACTAATTAAGTTTTACAAAAGTCTCAATAGGGATGAAGTTGTCAGATAAGCCCTTATAGGAGTAATGGCCCTTTTAAGGTAAAAAATAGCGTTTTTTTCATGTTTTTTGCCCTATTGAATGAAAACTATTGCAGATAGAGAAAAGGTGGGGCTTGCTTTAATGTTCAGCTCATTTATCCTCAGGAAAGTCTCCGTTGTGTCTAAGTTGGGACTTGACCCATTAAAGAAGAGACTGTTATGCCTTAAGGACCAGGTGAGCGATTCAGGCTCCTGGGAGCCTCTAGTTTGTGTTTCTAAAGGGAAGAACTCGGGAAAGCTTTTTTGTTTTTGTTTCCAAACTTAAAGAACCTGGATTCTGTTAATTCATTATATTATATTTCAGACACCACCACCAACTCCTGCTACGACGAGGACGATGAAGAGACCTAATACTTTTGATGGACCTATTGATGTGTTACAGCCTCAACGACCAAGACTCCTATCACCGCCCTTCTACGAACTGAATAATGATGAAATCTGTGCAATGTTTCAGCAACCAATGTAACAATGGACAATAGAATTTTTATATCTTTGGACTATCAATTTAGATACGGTCAGTTTTATATATTTATTAGTAACAAGTGTGGACTCTAATGCATATTGCCTAGCAAGCCGCTATGGACACAAAAAGCAAAGGTCTGCTTTAGTAACATAAAAAATACTTTATTATTTCTAGGTCCTGCTAAGGTTTATTGCTCAGTTGAATTCTATATGTAGCCTTTGCTGTACACATACTATAAAATCGATCTAAAATTAAGCCATGTCGATGGATCTAAGTCATGTAAGTGTTTATCCCAAACATTATTTGTTTTTAGATCCAGTATAAGCATTGTATTATCTCCTATTTAGTTTAAAATAATTGCATCTAAGTTTGGTTATGTTAGTGGAGGAAATAGGAAACTATTGCAGATAGAGAAAAGCTGTTGTTTGCTTAAACCTATAGCTCATCGAGCTGTACAAAAGTCTCCATTGGATCAAAGATGTCACAGTCTGTTGCTCATATATACTTATAAATCAGCTTAATGTTAAAGTTTAAAAAGATTTCAATCTTCAAATTATTCTGAGAACAAAAGCTACCAACGGGATTCTGGGAATACCGAAGAAGAAAATCAAACATATATTTTGCGCCTAGAAATTTTTATAATTTTCGTTTTATAATATTATTATTTTCAACATTTAGTAGCATTCCAAGCATGAGGAGATGTAAAAAAAATGTACATTTTTGTTATTTTGACTTTTTTCTAAGTGTGACCAAAAAGGAAACTGGACTCATCCTCTTTTGTATTTTTGTCTTGGGCCAATGCAAGACGGCAAGCAGCGACTTATGGTCATGCTGAAGACTGTTGGCTGTTTTCCATTGTGATTTTTAAAATTCACGTTTCTTTATGTTGGTTGTGTGGCGTACAATTATTCCACATCTAATTATCGTCTACTTTAATGGTTATCATTTGTCAGATCAGCCTATGATTTTGAAGTATATAATATTATATGAAATAACTTTAAACCCAATTGTAGATCTCTTTATGAAAATTTGCAATGCATGTATGCCTTTAAAATTTTTACGTCTAATAGCAATAAATTATATTATAACTCAAACAGTGCCAGATCCAGAAATTTTTGAAAGGGGTTGGTCCACATAAATTCCGCTGTGGACGAAGGACGGAAAGGGGGTGGTTCAAGACAAATTTTGCAGAAAACCTACACGATACTTGCAAAATTTTTGTCGGAAAGGAGGAAAATTCCAACCTCGGACCCCCCCCCCCGGATCCGCCGCTGCTCAAATATTTTTGATTGTCAC
Source organism: Arcuatula senhousia (assembly GCA_963971305.1). NCBI lineage: Eukaryota > Metazoa > Mollusca > Bivalvia > Mytilida > Mytilidae > Arcuatula > Arcuatula senhousia. The sequence goes on along the minus strand of OZ020303.1, from coordinate 22,256,878 downwards.
CTATTCAAAGATTGTCCCTCCCTTTATGATAGAGACTAAAGCAAACTTATACACGAACGTTGCAATCCATGTTCCGCACACAGGGGCTTGGATTCTGGTCATTTATATTGACTTTTAAGTCGCCTTCCCCCTACTCTTTAATCCAAGCCCCTGTGGTTCCTTTGGTTATTTTCTGACATGTTTGTAGTTGTGGCGACATTGGTCTCTGTGTGGTGAATCGACAAAATTATCAAGCAATGATAACATTTTCGAACAACCAATAACTTTTGAAAAATAAGTTTATTTTTCCGTATCCCGCAATAGCTTTGTGAGAAATAGATAAAATTATTTATCCTTATTAAACTGACCTAGATCAAGACAATGTGGCTATTTTGTCACTTTCAAGAAATCAATAAAATGCTTGAATTGTGTGTGTCTGATTGACCTATTTTTGCATAAGCATTATTTCTGTCTGTGATAATAAACTTTATTCAATGAATTAACATTTTGCAGTCAAAAATTTATAAGAAAGTACGCTTAAACATGTGCACAATCTGATAAAGTGACTACGCCATGTACGCTACATGATCTAGTTGAATCGCATTGTTGCTTTAAAACACCGCCACATAAAAGCATGAAAAACGAAAATGCTGTGTACAATTTTTTTGCATGATTAACTTATTTTTGGTGTCCGAATAGTATTTTTGTCCTTTAAACTTTATTCAATCAAGTAAATTTTCGCAATCCAAAATCAAATATCCATTACGCTAAAGCTACGCAAGATATGCTACACTGACTAAAATATAATCCGAAGCGGAACACATAATCTACTGGTCGCGGCCATATTGTCTTGATGGAAATCCGAAGATTGAGAATCCGAATATAGCCCCCGAGTGAAAAGTGAAAGTATGTACATTGCAAAGAGCTTTTGTAAATATAGAAACGACGGAAACAAACGACCTAATTGATGTATCGCTGCCAATCTTTTTATAATAGGTAGTAGTAATAAAATCAATGACAATCAATCTTGTAATGTCCATAGGCATAACTTTCAACGGCATTCTTCCAATAGCGTTTATCGTCAAAGCTACACAGTCCTTTTTTCACAACATTGTCTATATAAAGTTTGTGGTTTTTACTCCTGATACACGTCATAGAATTGATTGTTGTTGTTTCATTGTCCAAACATTGTTTATACATATGATGGCGTAGAGTTCGTTTTATTTCTGTTTTTGATATTCCTTTAGCAACTTTCTTTTCCATTGTGCGAATATCTCCGGATTTTGTTGATTCGTCGTACAAAAGACTGTACATTTTTGGCCTCAACCCCACAAATTCTTTCAAGGGTGTTCCTGAAAAAGAAAAATCACATGTAAACATGTTCGAAAAACGGGAAAAGTTGTGGAACATTTTTAAAGTGTAAGAAAATTTTGGTGAAATTTTCGGAAAATAGAAAAAAAAGTTTGAAAAATTTTAAGAAAATTTTGGTGAAATTTTCGGAAAATAGAAAAAAAATTGTGGAAAATTTTTAAAGTGTAAGAAAAATTTTGTGAAATTTTCAGAAAATAGAAAAAAAAGTTTGAAAATTTTTAAAGTGTAAGAAAAATTTTGTGAAATTTTCGGAAAATAGAAAAAAAAGTTTGAAAATTTTTAAAGTGTAAGAAAATTTTGGTGAAATTTTCGGAAAATAGAAAAAAAAGTTTGAAAATTTTTAAGTGTAAGAAAATTTTGGTGAAATTTTCGGAAAATAGAAAAAAAAGTTTAAAAATTGTTAAAGTGTAAGAAAAATTTTGTGAAATTTTCAGAAAATAGAAAAAAAAGTTTGAAAATTTTTAAAGTGTAAGAAAATTTTGGTGAAATTTTCGGAAAATAGAAAAAAAAGTTTGAAAATTTTTAAAGTGTAAGAAAAAATTGTTGAAAATTTTTAAAGTGTAAGAAAATTTTGGTGAAATTTTCGGAAAATAGAAAAAAAAGTTTGAAAATTGTTAAAGTGTAAGAAAAATTTTGTGAAATTTTCAGAAAATAGAAAAAAAAGTTTGAAAATTTTTAAAGTGTAAGAAAATTTTGGTGAAATTTTCGGAAAATAGAAAAAAAAGTTTGAAAATTTTTAAAGTGTAAGAAAAAATTGTTGAAAATTTTTAAAGTGTAAGAAAATTTTGGTGAAATTTTCGGAAAATAGAAAAAAAAGTTTGAAAATTGTTAAAGTGTAAGAAAAATTTTGTGAAATTTTCAGAAAATAGAAAAAAAAGTTTGAAAATTTTTAAAGTGTAAGAAATTTTCAGAAAATAGAAAAAAAAGTTTGTAAATTGTTAAAGTTTAAGAAAAAATTGTTGAAAATTTTCGGAAAATAGAAAAAAAAGTTTGAAAATTGTTAAAGTGTAAGAAAAATTTTGTGAAATTTTCAGAAAATAGAAAAAAAAGTTTGAAAATTTTTAAAGTGTAAGAAAATTTTGGTGAAATTTTCAGAAAATAGAAAAAAAAGTTTGTAAATTGTTAAAGTTTAGGAAAAAATTGTTGAAAATTTTCGGAAAATAGAAAAAAAAGTTTGAAAATTGTTAAAGTGTAAGAAAAATTTTGTGAAATTTTCGGAAAAAAGAAAAAAATTGTGGAAAATTTTTAAAGTGTAAGAAAAATGTTGTGAAATTTTCAGAAAATAGAAAAAAAATTGTGGAAAATTGTTAAAGTGTAAGTGTAAGTGTAAGAAAAATTTTGTGAAATTTTCGGAAAAAAGAAAAAAATTGTGGAAAATTTTTAAAGTGTAAGAAAAATTTTGTGAAATTTTCAGAAAATAGAAAAAAATTGTGGAAAATTTTTAAAGTTTAAGAAAATTTTGTTGAAATTTTCGGAAAATAGAAAAAAAAGTTTGAACATTTTTAAAAGTTTAAGAAAATTTTGGTGAAAAGTTTTAAATGTGTTGAAATTTTCCAAGAAAACAAAATTTCTGATAACAAAAGATTACTCACCACCTAATTCATCTTTAAATTTTCCTGGAACTTTCTTATTTTTGTTGCTGAAAAGATGCTTTGTTTTGTCGAACGACCCATAATTTGAAGTATCAAACAGGTCCGCCATGTCTCCCAAGTCCCTATAGACGTCGTCGGTGTGTATTTCATAACACAAGGAATCCGTGTCGGTAAACAGCAAGTTGATGGTTTCACCATACTTTCGCTTCATGACTTTGTAATGAAACTCATACATCAACCACTTTGATAGATCCAAAATGACTTGTCCCGCATAGATTGGTTTGTTGAGGGTGATGTTGATTTGTTGGTTGTGTACGCCGGCGAGGTCTTCGTTGAAAATTTGACACCGGATAAACGATGGTTTTGCTACCAACTTTTTCAGTTTTTCCTCCGAATTGGTCAGTCTCAAATTCATCCGGGCTCGGATGGATTCCATACATTTTCCAAATACACTACAAACAAGAAAACAAAGACTCTAACTAGCACGTTCGACTCATCATAGAAACTCTAGTCAAAACGTCATAGAAACTCTAGCCAAAATTGGACTCATAGAAACCAAAAAGTTTTATCAAACTCAATTACAAAGAACATACCTGTTGCACATCAGTTTGAAAAAGTCCTTTTCAAAGTCGTTCTTTGCTTGTTTCCGCATGTTACTGTTGAAATCTATGTAGGTTTTCAGCCAAGGCATCTGATGAAAGGCTAATATTCTATGAATTTTGGTGATTTTCATTCCCAATTCCGTATACAACTGCAAATTTCGATAATGTACTACATAGTTTGTCTTCTTGTTTAACGTTGGAATCAATTTCTGTGTTTTAATTCTTGGTTTAACTCTCTTCTCCCCGCTCAAAGTTGTTCCAGAATTCAATTTTTCCCATAAATTGGTACTGTATTGAGACAAATGTTCGTCTGCAACGGACAAATGTTCAGGAGCCAAGGGGTAGTCGCTATGTTCATCGTGTAGATGTTCGGGGTATTCCAAGTCTACTTCTAAAATATAACCCTCTTTTGCATCGACTTTTACTGTACACAATTGAAAATTCTCCATTTCGTCTTCATCTAAAAAATGGAAAAATCCATAGGGTAATGGTTGACACATTGCCCAGCCGTACAGATTGTTGGCATCCAGGTACATGATGTGCTTTTTCTCGTCACAGTCGCTATTCACGTATTGGTGTTGAGCTCGGCTGTATTTTTTGGTCACCATACTCACTCCCCCGCGGATTCCTAGCTCGATCATGTTGTACATGAGAGGGTCGGTAATCAAATCCAAACATATTCCACTCATTTTCAAGGCTGCTTGCCACGCTAAACCCGGGCTGGTAAAAAAATGACTTGCATCCAACTTGTAATATTCGAGGGTCATGTCTCTAAATCTCTCAAAAACATCGGCCAACAGCAGCGTATCTGTCAAGACGTAAAGGTCGTGAAAATCTCCCAACGTTTTCATGTCAAATGTTTCCCAAACCTTCTGAGCATGTTGATATTTTTCGTGCGATATGGGTTCTTTAGTTAATGAATTATAAAACGCTTCTTTCGGAGGAAGGCACGGTTCGTCAAATTTCTCATTACAGTCCACGTAATCGTAACAGTATTCGTTTTTCTGCAACAAAAGTTTGGCATCTTCTTCTTTCGGGAAAGCTTTTCGAAATTGTTTAAAGTTCTTGAGTCCATCCGCGGCTAAATTGGCAACCAAAGTCTCCAAAGAGCTACCCATGCATTGGTATGTGTCCAGGAACCTCAGTTGTCCAATGGAAAAAGAGACATATTTTTCCATATTGTTTGGTATGCATGTTAATCTTTTGTGTTTGAATTTACTGGCCCCCGACAACAAAAGGTGTGCGTCAAAGTTCCGCAAATTGTGAAAATAAACGGGAATGAAATTGGGGTATTTGAGCATCAAGTTGCATCTCTGACAAGCGGCTCCTCTGTAGTTGCTGTAGTTGGTAGGAGTGTCATTGTTCCCTAAATGGTCATGATCACGAACTTTGATGATTTTGTTCGAAAAGGGTTGGTTACACACATAACAATTGGTAGCATTTCGAAAGTGTGCTTCAGTTTCCGCGTTCATGATCAATTCTTCATAGCTGTTTGTTAATAAATCGTCGATATATTCTTCTTCCATCAAAATGTTGTCAAAAAAGTGCTCGACGGCGTCCTCTCCCCTGTATACGACGGCTGGCTTGGAGTATGTGTCGTTGGAACTAACGACTACATAGGAGTAGCCGCAGGGTGTGAATTTCGTTAAATGTGTCGTAGAGGGTTCGTCGGGATTCGGTTGACATGTATCCATCTTCTTAGCAAAACATTCAAAGTCTGCATAAATGACGAAAGGAACACGCATTTGTTTTTGAAAATCCTGAAACTCTAAAAACGCCTCCCCCTCTTTCGGATAAGTCACTTTTTGAAAATCAAACTTGTTACAGTATGGTCTGTGCTCGTCCAATAAATCTTGTCTGACAAAACCATGTAAACATCGTCTGCAATAGAAGCGTTTCGTGTGAAATCTCGTCATTGCCCCCCAAAAACGATCCAAATTCTTTATCCAACAGTAATGAGTCTTTCCATTTGCCGATAAATGCAACACATCCACTTCCATAGACCCATTTTCGATTTTGGTTAAATATAAGGGGAAAACTTCTTCATTTTCGTAGCCAAACACATTGATGGACATATTATTCTGCTTTTCAAATTTCTCCATCTTTGAAAGAGGCACGGGGTACTCGATATCTCGCATGTTGATCTCATGTTCGTATGGTGCATATTGCGCTGCACGCTGTGCATTGTGTTCCACTGGATGTAAAGCTGCCAAGACAGACCAAAGAAAGCACTTTTGATCGTCGTTCCTGATGTTGACGATTCCACCCGTATTCCTGATCTCCTTGGGTAATTCCATGTAACTAGAGCCTGCTATGGGTGAGTATGGTAAAGTATGTACTTCAAGACATGTAATCTTATTCAAAACCCAGTTGCTTCCCTTATGGATAAATTCCTCCATGGCTCTGTTCACCGCTTGGAAAGCTTCATTCAAATTATATTCATGTCTACCATTTTGAAGAGAAATGTAACTCTTGCTGCGAAAGTGGGGGTGGGCTTTTCTTGTTGTCCGTCGTCTACATCTCGAACCATTTCCACACGTGCATTTACATACCACTTGATGTTTCGTTGCTTCTTTTGATGCAATGCAAGTATGTTTTCCACGTCGGCTCTCACGTTGGCTAAAAATTGTAGTAAATCGTATTTCTCATTTCCTATAGGCAGCAGGTGTGTCCGGTTGACCGATTCGCTGATGGCTTTTTTCTTAAAATGAAACCGCTTTATTTTTTCAAGTTCTGGTTGCACGATCCTACCACCGCTTTGAGGATGATTTTCAGCAACATGGGTGAACAATGAATCTACATCGTTAAAGACAGCATCACAGTGTTTGCACGTAAGTTTATTGGACGATTCAGAACATCGACTTTCGTGTTTACTTAAATTATATTTCCGTGTAAACGATTTTCCACACTTTCCACATTGATGTTTTAACGAATGAGCTTCAATGTGTCTAGACAACGACCTTTGATGATTAAATGTCTGATCGCATATCATGCATGCCAATTTCACCCTTTTCGTTTGTTCATCACCACATTTTCTCTTGCGCTTCAGTTTATTCTCGGTGTCAAGGGCTACATTCACTAACATACCGTCATCAGAAGAATTAAAATGTAAATCGTTGATCTGGTTCTGCTCCACCCCATTGGGATTTTGTTGCAACACATAGTCGATGTATGACTGAGCCATGACTGATAACACATCCTCGATTTTGTTCGTTTAAATAGGTATGATGACGTCATATTTGGAAAAATAGCCATTTTTTCTTTTGTTTCTTTTGTAGATTCAACATTTTTTGAGGTGGCATGGTGATGTATCTAGACTGGGTAAGTTTTTTATTGGGTAGTTCAGGTGGGGTGGGCTCTTTGACAGGCGCTAAAGGTTTGAATTCAGGCTCTTTGTCTGGTTTCGGGGAAGGTTTTTCCGATTTTACCAACTGTTCATACTTCAGTTTCGGAATCAGAATCATTTCGCGAGACATATTGGAGATAGGCTTTCAGGAAAACCGGTAGTAGTTTGCTGATATTCAACAAGTATACTCTTCTCTGAACACGTGTTGTCTCTTTGGATAGAATTTTACGCATGAGGGTCTTCTTTTTGACAAGCAACGTTTTATCAGCGTTTGAAATGGGACATACTCCTTGCAAGACATTGTGTATGATTTCAACCAACCATTGTAGTTGTTCTTTGTTCAGTGATTTGATGGTTTGAGAAATCTGTTCGGGTGTAGCTTTCAACAGAAAGTGGGCTAAGTAATCCTTCATTCTCTCGGCTGATAGACGATAGGTGTCTGTCCAACTCCGCGGTCTGTTGTCAACTGGTAGGTTTTGTCGGTGTGAGGGTTTAAATCAATGATTAATGGGCGGTACGACAAGGATGTCGCCTTCTTGTAGGCATCTATAAAGAATTTAGACTGTCCGAGAAAAATCTGTTTACCAAGACTTTGAATTTGCAATTGGTCTCTGTAGTTTCGAAATAAAACAAAGTAATGACAATTCAGGGAAGCCGTTCTCATGCTTTTTCCTTTGCAATACAAGTTGTGTAAAATCTGAATCAATGTGATTGAATGGTGGTGAATGCCTACGGTTAAAAGGTGGATCAGTTCTTTACTGTCGGCCGATTCCATCATCAGGTCGTCCAAAACAATTATTTTGTGCCCTTGTAATTCTCCCCACGCCGACAACACATCCATGCTGGGGAAACCTTGGTAAAACTCTATGTTACTCATCGTGGATTGCATCTCGTCGAAAAGGGGTTGCCAGATACTATAGCAATAGAATATTTTAGAAGGAGGTGTTTGAAACATGCCATCTGCATGCTCGAGAAGGTTTTTCGTGTACACCGTTTTCCCAGAATTAGAGGGACCAACGATAAATATTGAAGTTGGACTCTGAAACTTGAGCAAACTCTCCGTCTCCCACCAATCAACCATCCTGTCTGAAGGTTGCAAATGAAATGCACTTTTAGACTGACCTGGTCTTATAAATAACAACAGTATATATTATTCATTCTTTTATTTTAATACAAGATTGATCATGACAAACATGACTCATACAACAATGAAAACGATCGTCTATAAAGGAATATACAAAATTGTCATTTAATCGATAGTCTTTTGAAAACATGTCTGTAATCTGTTCCATGGAAAAGCCTCTCACGCGGCACATCAGATAAAACAAACAGTATTGTCCACAAACAACTGTGTCATTGCTTTGCAGTCTTTCTTTGTTTAAGTGAATGTATGTATAATTCTGCATCATCCGAGCTCTTTTTCAGATTGTCCAAACGAGTCAAAGACTTCCAGAGTGTTCCTGCTCGTGCAGAAAAAAGCTACCCAATGCCTTCCTGGTAGTCCTCTGGCATCGGTGTTGGCTATCGCACCCATTCCCGGCAGAAGATAAGATAGTTCGTCAGACGAGAACACACCGAGGACGGATCGTTGAAGATCAATGTCGGAATCGATGGCACACTGTAGCTGGTACGTATTCATTCTAAAAGAACGTTTCTTTCCTGATTGATCTCGAAATAAGCCGGGAACTCTGCATACACGACGCAAGTGGTAGCTTTAGGTAGAGGTGTGTTGAAATTGGCTTCTAGAGAACAAGTGCCCTGCTGTCCCTCGTCGTTGAAATTGGGCTCTATATCAAAGCAATACAAGGCTTTTGTGCGTGCGCCGTAATAACGGCAGGGTTCAGACGAACTTTGCACACCTTTAAGCTGATGTCTTCAATCACGTTTTGATAATTGAGGTTGCTCTCCTTGGTCATCAAAGCAAACTCCGGTCTCGAGCGGTAGAGTTTCACATTGACCGCTACTTGATTCAGCATGTATCTGTCTAAACTGCACAAATCATGAAACAAAGGCCCCTCTAAATCACACACTTGACTCTGGGTGAAATATTGAGCCGGTTCGTACAAAGAAGTGTTGGTACCACTTTTTACGTCGCTGTCATCAAAATGTCCAGGCTTGTCTTTATTCCACAATTGACTGGTTAATTGGGACTCTTTAGCCTCCGTTCCATAGGACAGGAGGGTCTGTATCATCGCCTTATACGGATAATGCGTGGTAGTCGAAGTCACCAACTTGTTCTGTAATGTCACGTCCACTTGGGAAAACATCGAGTGTAGGAAATTATTAACGGGCCCAACATATTCGGTAGGCTTCAGACTGTCTCCATTTGTATGCTTAATTCTCGCTTTCACGCATAGTTTGGTTTTTCTGAGGGTATGTATTCTAGTGAATTTTGCGCAGCGATGTTAAATTCGATCGGTGCAGTTCCACTCAACTGTGCTGTTGATCTATGCTCGTCATAATACAAAGAATCGACCGCTGTCTGAGTGGGCGGCAACGAGAACAGGTCCAACCCGCTGGGTTGAGCTTCTTGGAAACCGTCTAACGATAAAGCTGCCATTCTATCCTAGAATATCTTTCACCTTTTTGATCTTCTTGGACTGTTTTCTAGGGGCCTTTTTCTTGAACTGTTTTCTGGGTGTCTTTTTGGTAGGCTTGGGTGGCTTAGTAGACTTCTTAGGGGTCTTTACTGTTCGACGTCTTTTAGCAGAACTGACACGTCGACTACTCGGACGGCTTTCTTTTTAAGGTAGCCCTTTCAACCAGGTCTTTAGCCATCTCGTCGGTTTGCTGAACGGGGGAAACGAGTTGAATTTTTACTTTCTCGTCTGAGGCTGCTCTGACAGGCGTGCCGATAGGTGTCATGAACGATCTTGGAGACCCAGTTAAAGAACCACCGCCTATTTGTTTTTGGCCGCTGTAATGATGCCGCTGATCCTTTAGCTTCTCGTAATAATTGACCCAATGCCCTACATTTGGTACATACATCTTGCTCATTTTTTTTTCAAAAGAACGGGAATGACTTGAAATGCAGTGTCACCGTCGAAGGGATGTCTAAAAATGAGGCCGGATTGTTTTGACCATCTGTTATATACATGTCAATGCTAAAGAGCTCTTTTATTTTTACAGGGACGTACTGTGGAACTTCGAAAACGCTCGACCAGTTTCCCATCGAGACGGCACTCAACCTTCTGAGCAGGGGCTTCTGTTCCCCGTCGACAATGGATTCGCCGCATATATTGGAGTACAGGTAAATAGGCTCTGTTTTAGATACACTACTGGAAATGTCTGCTTCCACTAAGGCTACTCTCCATTTAACAGTAAGGGTAAATTTAGGTGAGACAAAAACTTGTATTCGTTGTTGTTTGGGAAATATTCCAAAGATTTGTTGCTGCTAAACGTGACGTAGACGCTCATCTTCAAGAATCGTTTATGATATCATCCTCATCCATCCATTGATTATTATCCATTATCCATATTATCCATTGTCCGGCCATCCTTCAAATTTCACCAACCACTGCACGCGCCCCTGTCGCTTACGTTTTCTGATTTTCTTTTCTACATACCACAAGGCGTCGTCAGTCTTGTCCACTTTGAGCATCTCAGACTCGTAAAATAAACCCTTGATGGGGGAACCATCAAATTCCACTATTTTGTACACGGGTATGGCTTGCATGCGAAACCTCTGACTCACTTTAAATATCTCGCGTGTGAAGTGCTCATGGTATGCTCGATCAAATAGCATGCTTAGGTGGGAAATTCTAACCAAGTCTCCCTTCTTAAACAGATATTTCCTAGCTTTCAAACGTATGGGCTTCGGCTTCAAGTACATGTAAGCCCAAATGTCTGCCTCGTTGTCCTTGTTCACATTGATGGGAGCAATACCGTGAAGACTTCTATGGGGGGTTGCGTTGTAGGAGGTCACAAGGTCTTGGAGAACATCAAGATATCTATGTGACCTATGCTCTGTAAAGTACCTATACATCTTTGTTTTTAGAGTTTTTAATACTCTCTCCGCTACATTTGCCTTCGTCTCGGAATTCTGAGTCGTAAAATAGTATACGTTTTGATTCTGTAAGTTGGATTTCATCATGTTGTTGTTAAACTCTTTCCCTTTATCGGTGCGAATTTTCGTAGGCACCCTACCATTTTGAAGGACTCTCTTTAGAGCCTCTAATACATCTTTCGCTGTTTTATTTTTCAGAGGCTGCACCCACAAGAACTTGGAAAAGATGTCGATGACAACGAGAAGGAACTTGATGCCGTCGTTTTCGCTTGCAATATTCGTGACATCGGCAAGATCCATGTCCCATTCATTATCAATACCAGAGACTACAACCCGTGCCCGACTAAACGACTTTCGAAGCTCCTTTCGTAATGTGTAGGAGTCTTGACTGCCTAAAGTACGTTTGATCTTGGCTTTTCCAATGCCTGTGATACCTTGACTTTTTAATAATCTGTATATTTTGTCTGGACCAGCATATGTATTTTTATATGTGTTTAAAATTAAATCTTGTGTGTTCATCTTGGATTATTATTTCACTATGGCAGGTAAGACCTTTTTTTCATTGTATTTATTATCGGTCTGGTATGTCTTTTGAAGCAAGTCAAGGAGTACCTTGGTTCAAATGAAATACCAAACGGATACATTAAAGAAAAACAAACATGTACAGAAAATGAATATTTATTGAGATAATCATTGTTCATCTAGTAAATGCAACAGAGGCTTTATCAGCAGTGGTATCACATTGTGGTGGATCATCAATATTCGTCTTTTCCTTCTCACATTTATTCTTCCATTGGCTAATGATTTAATGTCATCTTGTATTGTTCAAGTCGTCGTTGGTGGTGCGGACATGTCATCAGTATTCCGCGGTAAATTCTATAGGCTATGTCCGCAATCGTCTCAATTTGGTCGTCCGAACATTCGCGTATCATCTGTTTTCTGTTTCTCGCTTGAGTATGATAAAGTTCTATTAAGAAGAAAGAGTTGCGAAAAATACGACTGTTCATGTCTTCTAAAATCTGCCGTCTAACGCCAACATATCTTTGCACAAGTCATATATGTCCTCCGCACTTGGTTTATGCTGCAAACACCAGTCCTCCAAATTCAATTTTAAATCCTCCTTCTGGTCGTCGGAAATATCCAACCTTCGAGTCTTGCCATTACATCCTTCTGACAGATTTTCTCGTAAGCTATATCAAAGTAGGTGTCCAAATGCTCCATCTCCGTCCACATCAAGCACGTATGGTGTACTTGACTTGGGTGGTCCACCTCACAACCATAACAACATGCCGTAATAATGTCGGGAAGAACGTCTAAAATCATCCTACCATACAAAAATTTCAATGTGTGATGCAACAATCTCTGCACTTGATCCATTGTAACTGGTAGTCTCTACAACTGGGGGACGATTTTATACCTTATCAAGTTCTGACGTCATCTCGAGGGTGATCAGGGATTTACTCGATACCATTTTAGCAAACAAACAATTTGGCTCCCACTTGATGTGCTCAGTTTCAATATCGTCATTAGCAGTCCACTGTTTCAATGTAATATCACAATAAAAACAAGTGACGCGGTCGCCAACATCACAATAAAAAAATCCATTCCTTGCCAAATCGACTGGTTTTTGTACCAATTGTTCGGGCCAATTCCCATAAGATTGTTCTCTACTGTAAAAATACATCATGTCCTGGTGAACGGGTCTAAAAGAGAAGGGACTGTAAAAACAACACACCGTATCCATTATCTCACGATCTCTCTAATGAGCTCCAATTTCCAGTCCTCTATATCACTCGATGTGTCATACAATTCTCGAAAAAGATTGAAACCAAACTTAAATAACAACAAATATATCTGACTGTTGGTTGTCGCAAACAAAACTAAAACATGTAACTGCTTCACCCCCATAACACTCAATATATTTCTCTATATAGCCTTTCGCCACCCTCTATATAACCTTTCGCCACCCTCTATATAACCTTTCGCCACCCTCTATTATTAGCTTGCGTAAAAAAAAAAGGTTACAGACCGTAAGACAGGCCCTAAAACCCTCTATATAGCCTTTCGCCACCCTGCGCCACCCTCTATATCGCCACCCTGCTGGTTTACATAGACTTTCTATACAATAGCGCCAGGGCGCCAGTGTGCGCTTATACCTATTACACTACTACTAGTGTAAAATTTCAAAGTCAGTAGACCGTGACTGCAGAAGCATACAGATGAAATGCTTTTGAAATTGATCTGTACTGATGCTAATGCAAGTGCATTAGCATTATCAATGTTGAACCATAACTGCTTCATGTTAAACAGACTTAAGAAAAAAGGTTAACCTCGGCCAAATCAGTGTGAAATTTCAAAGTCAGTAAACCGTGACTGCAGAAGCATACCTGTAGATGAAATGATTTGAAATTGATCTGTACTGATGCTGATGCAACTGCATACCAAATATCAATGGTGTAACATAACTGCTTCATGTTAAACAGACTTAAGAAAAAAGGTTAACCTCGGCCAAATCAGTGTAAAATTTCAAAGTCAGTAGACCGTGACTGCAGGAGCATACAGGTGAAATCCTTTTAAAAGTGATCTGTACTGATGCTGATGCAACTGCATACCAAATATCAATGGTGTAACATAACTAGTTCACACAAAACATACTTAAGCAAAAACTTTAACCAATTGTGGACGCCGCCGCCGCCGCCGTCGCCGGAATCACCTTCCTAAGTCTCGCCTTTTGCGACATTTGTCGCAGACGAGACAAAAAGCAAGAAAAAAACAAATAAGCATTTTTTATACAATTTTGCCAGCAACAAATTGCGTTATCTCTGAATGGCGAGTGTACCTTCGAGTTCGAGTTAAAGTTGGAGTTGATATTTAAAATAACACGTTACAGTGATTTTAATGACATTGATCGAGTTATGAATCAAATTCCAGTTATAGTTCAAGTTACAAATCCATTCAGTAAAGCTCGAGTTACAAAACGAGTTCATGGAGTTGGATTTTCATTTTTAGCACAATTTCTTTTTGACAGATGGCAATTTTATAGATTATCATCAATACGCCTTATAATTTTTATAAAAAAATAAATATTGAAGGTTTATTGAAAAAGGTCAGAAGATGGCTTATCAATCATAAAGAATTTGAATTCTAAATGAGAAAACAACAAACATATCTATTGGACATTCTGAGGGCTTGACATCCTGATGTTGTTAAACGACAGGTACCTTTCGTTGTTTTCATAAAATGGTAAGAAAGGTCAAAGACCACATATAAATTATATATACATTAAGATGACACAAATTATTTTACGTAAAACAAGATTGATTGATAGTCGACATCCCAGTGAACAATATATTTGATAAAGAACACTTCACGGGAAGCAAGGTAAATATCTTTAAAGAACTTTTCCTTATTATTTTGAATTAGCAGGAGTTGAGCCTACTCTGTCTGCTGAAATGAAACTATATTACTTCCATGGGTTTATTTACCTTTATATCACACAGAGGGCCAACTTTTGCCATATTACCCCTTCCTCCAAACACCTACTAGTATTTCAAGATAAAGTGCAAAAACTGAGATAAAAATTAATTCCGGGGGTAAATTTTTACGATTGAGGGAAATCAACTTGATCATAACAACTTCGACTTAATGAAGATTTTTGTATAGCTTTTAATGCAGATTTTATATCAGCTATAATTTTTTAGCCAAAACTAAGTTCTGGTTCCTGACATGGCTAAGAACGTCCTTAAGGCCAAACTAGCAATCAATGCCTTCAGTGGTGTCAGAGTAAAAAATCTTTGAGAAAATCTAACGAACAGACGACAGCCCAAACGAACGGACGACCGATTCTAAATGAGGGGAAAATGGTTGTCATTTAACCACTTACTTTTTTACATATCGTGTCATGGGTAATTATTTATAATTTACGAATGTGTCGAATTTATTACATCTAAATCATTGCACAAGTATTTTTTTATGAAATGCTCTTTTTTTCCTGTAAAACTATGAAGTATACGTTTAGTTTATTTTCTTACCACAGATAATCAATACAGTTTGATACCATAATGAAATTGTCACTAGTCTCTGCCTTCACATTCATCGTTTTACTGGACATTATTTTCTGCCAAGGGGGTGGAGGGGGCGGGGGTGGCGGAGGAGGAGGGGGAGGAGGAGGGGGAGGTGGTGGTGGGGGCGGAGGAGGTGGCGGCGGCGGTGGAGGGGGAGGAGGAGGAGGGGGAGGAGAAAATAAAGTTTTACCGAATATAGGAGGTGTAGATAACGGTTGGGACCGCGGAGGAAGATGGAATCGACAGGATCGATGGAGAGGAGGTAGGAGGCAAGGAGGTAGGAGGCAAGGTGGTAGGAGGCAAGGTGGTGGGAGGTTCTCAGGAGATTGGAGGCAAGGTGGTGGAAGGCGACGAAATGGTGGCCAAATCTTTGGGTAATAATCCGAATATATGGTACGTTATTTTAAAGGAAGTAGTTTATAATATCAAAGGGGTATGCGAATCCCAAAGTCTTATTTACAAAAAAAAGTCACTCGAGAAACAAAAGCAAGAAAACGTCAAACATGTAATAGCACACTTAAAGTTTAGACAAAAGCAACAAAAACTCATGACGAGTACACAACGAAATAAAAGGAAGGTGATATTAAAGTATGAGTTTTTTTCAAGATAGATGATAAAATAGGATTTTATTACTGCGCGCTATGGTCGAATTTACCTTGTTATCTCACTGGTCTAGCAAGGCAAGGTAAAAAATCTATGTTTTTAGAGAAATAGTGTGTTTTCAATTGTAAAAATATAAAAGATGATTTCTTTTTAATTTTGCAGGTGATTGCAATCAAAGTCCAGTGAAAATAACTTAATTTCGTCAACCAGTGAATCTCAAATCTCAGTCTGTTATCATTTATTTTTATAATAAAAATTACCTTTTACATATTCATATCCTTTGATAGGTGAATGGGAAAATATAAAACTTTGCATCACATTTAGTTTGGTTCTTTTGATCTCATTTACTAGTATATCTTGAAATTTATACAAACAATTACAATTTATAACTAAATATAAACCAACAGACAAAAAAGCCAAACAAATGCGCCCTAATTTACTCTCTGCTAGTTCGTTTACTTTAAGGATTCCAAACATAAGTAGGCCTACAATGTATTGAAATTATTTATTTTATTAATTAGGATTAAAACCCTTTTTACCGGCGGGTGACCTGCTTTTTCTCAAGGTTAGACGGTTTCAAGAGTTTTCTTTCGGTATCAGCTTTTAGCAGAAAAAAAATTATCACCAAAGCATTTATATATAAATATTTTTTCTTCTAAAGACTGACACGGAAAGAAACCTTTTGTAACCGTCTAACCTTTATGTAAAGAGCCTACGATATTTTTTAAGGAATGATAGCATGTACATTCTTAATTCCTTTTATTGATAAAAAAAACATCCCCAGCCGATACCTACTCATTGTTTCAAGATATATAAATCAGTAATGGGGCCTTATACTTTTTACCAGAGCAGACTTCGTGAACGAGGCGATTTAAAAATATATTCTAAGATAATCTAAAAAAGGAAATGGCAAGATTTAGGGTAAGATTACTATTTTCGGAAAAAATCACATCCCCATCTCTGAAAATCAGTTAACCTGTTTTAAAAGGGTACGAAATCAGCGAAATTAGCATGTTTAGTCAACAAACATATTTAAGTGATAATATGTATGGTGTTTGTGTAGTTCTTTAGAACGTACCTTAGCGACCCTTATATGACCCTTTTATATTCAGATAAGAATATAACCTACGTATTGACAGATTAACAAGAATGTAAGTCAATATTTTGTACTATTATTTATAGATTTTATATAAAATAATGTTATAAACAAATTACTTCCTTGAATGATAAATATTGTGAATAGATTGTCATATATTTAGTATAATATCAAGACATGATATACTATATACAGTACATAAATGGCATTTATGTGAACAAAATGTTGAGGGTCACAATAAGTATTTTGGTATAAGTCCCATGTCTTCCCCGTCGAATTAAACGTTTGTGTTTCAAAAACACGTTCAAAGGGGGAGATGGGCCAGAAGACTTTAACACGAACCTCTTCGTTTATATTGAAAAGATTATTCACAGAACAATATCAATTAAAAAATCCATAAATTTAGCATGTATAAAAGGTTATATGATTTTACATGTAGAATATATTTAAATTAAGAATTAAAAATGCAAAAACAAAAACAAAAATGCGATCTCGTCTGTCGGCACCACCGAGAAAATCATTCAAGGTCTATCTGGGCCTTTAGTTTTTGAGATAAGGGCGTTTTTCAATAAAAGTGAGATTTTAGGCCCCAAAACATTTCGAAAAGAAAATTTAAGTATGTGAACTTTTTTCTTGAAACCAAACTTTCCAATATTATTACAAACAAATTTTAAAATATGCAGTCTTAATGCTAACAATAACTTACTGAAAAATAAAATAAATATGAAACGCTATTAAAAAATGTCAACTACGAAATGGCTAATTTAGCTAAGATTGATAATAGGAAAAAAATGAAAAGAAACCTATTTTACCTGTTGATTTGGCACTGAATTTGACAAAATTGATACATAAAATGTAATAACTTTACTTAACCTTTCTATTGTGTTTATTGTAGATTTTATTCATCATTTATTATCAAAAATACTAAAAATTAAGAAAATCATACCCTTTCAAATACAAATATTCTTAAGTGGACCTTTTAAATATAATTTTAACACAGCAGTAATATATGCTTTGAAGGGTTTGAAATGTTTCTTAATAGGTTCAAAAATAAATAATGTGTTAAGAATGAAAAAAAATATTTCAATATTGCGTTGCGTAGTGGACAAGTTTCGTAGTGGACAAAATCGTTTCGTAGTGGACAATGCTGCATAACTTAAGATAGAGTTAAAAATATGATATCATAATCTTGTGTACAAAATTGCATGAAAATGTGATTGAAAGTTCCTGAGAAATTAAAGGAAACTTAAAGTGTGACGGATGAAGGTAGTTTTTTGGTAAATTCCTCCAATATATGGTAAACAGAGGTGAAAAGAACACCTCCATAACAGGCTATATATATACATGGTATGTATTTATCTAAAATACTTTACTTAATAAAAGGGTAGACGGGCTGACCAAAAACTATACCAGTATACCTCGCAATAAAGTTGGTGGAGTGATGAAATATACAGGGTGTTTCTTATGAAAGACTGTCAACTACGAAACGATTTTGTCCACTATGAAACGATTTTGTCCATTACGAAATGATTTTCTCCATTACGAAACGTTATTGTGTTGTAGTTGACCATTTCGTAGTGGACATATTTGCCGAAAAAGATGATTTTTTTGGGTCACTTACAATACAATCACAATTTTCTTTTTTTATTCTATGAGGGCAACAACATATGTACAAAATCACCGAAACTTGAGAATTTTAAGCATTTGCATGGTTGTACAAATTTCCGTTTCCTAGTGGACAATTTCAAAAATACGGGGTATCCTTTTACTTACAAAATGCAAATATTTTTACATTTTTTCATTGACACCCCCGCCAGTGTAACATTTTGTTTTTAGGATGTATAATAAGTAGATTGACACATTTTTAGAAACACGGGTTGCAATTACAGGTTTATATTGGTGACAAAAGTACAATCGTTTCGTAGTGGAAAAAAGTTTGGGGACACTTAAAAAAGTGAATTTTTACATAACAAAATGAAGACAAAGAGATAAAAATTGTTGCTATAATGTATCTTTAGTATCTCGTTATGACCAGAAATGATGTGTCATTTACACTCGGATCCAAAATGAGTCACATTTTAAGTGTACGTTATCTGTTTTTATTATGGGGACATGTAAAATAGGCCAATTTATACCCTTCAAATACAGAATTTTGATAGAAAACCTTCCAAACTTGTTTTTCGTGCTGTTGTTTTTTGTATATTGGTTCACAACATATTCAACAAGGTAGAGATGACTCCCATATTTAGTCAGATCTTCACAGGATCTTTTCAGGACAGGAATTTTCACTTTTATTGAAAAAAGCCCATAAGATTAAGGACAAAGGCGGGTGAGAGAATGAAAACTAAGCACCAAGAAGATTCAAGAATCTACAGACCAACTATAGTGGTTCTAGATTTAAGCGTGAACAAATATCAGATTTTCTGAGTCGTTGAAGCGTCGAAATCGGGTCTAGGTCATATGACATGGCGACATCCGCGTAAACCACAGACCAAAATGTTTGTATACTAAATACAAGAAGCCTGTGTACTTTCATTTTCTACAAAAGTCTTACAAGGAAATTTAAGCCCTGAAAAAATACTTATTAAGTGTGCCTAAGTATTATTCCTTTCAAAAAGTTAACGCCCCAAAAGACAAATAAGTTTACAGAGCTGCTCAACCATTAGAATGGGGGACAAGATCACAGGAAAAGGTTACAGTAAGTAAGCTGTGTAACCCAAATCACAAAAAGTGATGGTTCACCAAATATCAGATGTCGAGTCATATAACATTTCAAGTTATTCATTTTCCACAAACGTCTTACAAAAAAAGTTTATTTAAAACCACAAAAAGTCGTTAAACCATTAAAGACTATCAAATTTGAGAGAGAAGATTACGCGACAAGGCAACAGTTGAGTAAACAGCAACCAGAAGTGTCTGTATACCAAATATCAGATCCCTTGGTGTAATTCTTTTCAGTAATTCCACAAACGACTTAAAACAAATTTAAGCCAACAACAAAAGACCAACGACTCGTTGAACAACACAATGGTATCAGGGTCACGTGTCATCGTGACATTTGCAAGGATGTCTAAACAAAAAATATCAGAAACCCATCACATGAAATACTTTTTAGGCCATGGTTATTCAGCCGAAGCCGGTGATGGCAAATCCATGATGGAAAGGCTATAATTCAACCGTTCCGGACGAATATGTAGAACGTGAGGCTATTCAACCACCGGGCTCGTTGAATAGCCATGTCAGGCCTATTTTTTAAGTATCTCATTTTCCACAAAAGTCTTACAGAAGCCGCTACTGGAAAGTAATACCAATGTCTCTTTCATGCATAGTCACGAGACAAGGAGACAAAACCAGTTTGTTATATAAGTATCACCACGACTTGTAGTCGTGTGTTGCGTTAATAAAGTATTATGATTCTACATGCATATTATTAGTTTCACCATCAAATACAGTTGCACTAATCAAGCGAGTGAGTGAGTGTTAGGGTTTATGTCCTTTTCGACCTTGGCATACAGAGCGGTCAGCTTTAAAGGAAGAAACTACAGTGCCCGGTGATTTAGTAGGTAACTGACAAACTTAATTACATTAAGGTATCAAAGCCAATTGTAAATTTGACTCGGACACCTGCATATGTTATTGACTGATAGTGATCGATGGCGTCGTACGGAAGCAGCGCCTTAGATCACTTGACCACCAAGACCTATAGCTGCATGTTTCAATGTGTTTGAAATTAACCAGATATGCAACCACCTTTTTAGTTGAGAGGTCATGGAAGTTCCTATTACAGAACAGTGTAATCCCATAACAACAGCCATAGATACAGCATCACCCGAAGGTAGGAAAAAATGATATAATACAATCTATTGATTTAAATTGTGACTCCCAACTTTGCCCTATCTTATACTTTCTCTTGTAATAGTTAAACATCGTGAAAACAGCTTCTTGGATATTATCTATTTAAAGATGTAACAGCTTTGTGATTGGTTAAATTGAAACACTTTCGTTCATAAGCCCATGTTACCATGCACGACTGTTATGTCATCAATTTTGTTTCCAAAATATCAAACGCACCTATTCTACATTTTTTGCAGGCATTGTTCAGATGCTCCATGACTGTGATCGGGAAATATTCAACGGTTGGAAACAACACAAGGTACAGAAAGTCTAAATGGTGTATGTGGAATAGAGGCAAAATAACAATAAATTTGGCCGAGTTTTTTTTTATAGCCACATATAAGAGCGTAAAATACATAGAATCAAAAGAACTTGAGCTGGGTTATGTCTTTAATGCAAAATAACATTAAAAAAAGCAACCAAAGTTTAGCGTTTGAGCAACTTTTAATACCACGACTGCTAATTGTTTGTATTTCCAGGGATTATTTGATCAAGACACTATATCCACTATTGAGGAAATTTCTTCGCTCGCTGTGGAAATTCTCAAGGTAAGAACGTACACTATCATTTTGGAAGAGTATAAATGTGAATGGTAGTTTAAAATCATAAAATTTCGCATCAGGAATTCCTTAAATAATAACATAGAAATACGCTTCACTAGACGACACCCCACGATGACTTTCTCGTCGTTTTTGTTGTTCGTTTGCGGCACATTGACTATGACAAGATATTGATAGAAGCCCCGTGGAAAGACTGAATTTATTCTTCAATTTCTCTTCTTTTGTTTTCCAACGATGAAAATATCCAATCTTAAAACTAGAACGAGATGTGTTAAATACCAATATATGATTTTTTTTCTTCCAGAACCCAAATGAAGGACTTATAGTCTTGAGTGGATGTGGAACTTCAGGACGACTAGCGTTTCTAGTAGCGGTAAGGTTTTAAAAAGGTATAAGGTTATCACGTTAAAGATTATCATTTTAGATTAACTAATACTGGTCTGTTAATACCGGATGAACCTTTTATGTCAGCATATTTTGCTCTCCAAAGAACATTGCCATATCTATGATTATGTATTTGTTTTCAGAGAGGCTTTAATAAAGTATTGGAGGAATCTGGCAAGCAGTCATGTTTCCAATATCTTATAGCTGGAAGAGACAAGTAAGAATATTTTTTTAGTAAAGAACATAGCACGTCTATTTTGTAGAAGCTAAAATCATGGTTACGGTACAACAGATGGTCTTGACAGATTCTGATAAAAATACCAAAAGATATACGTTGTATTAGTTAGGTACAAACAAGTTTCAAAAAGTTTAAAGACTTTGTTCCCTATCCATTCCCATGTAATGAATGACAATTGTTTTGATTTAAACTGATGAAATGCATTGTGTTGCAACATCTAAATAATTTGGTCGGAAAGGTTGCAATGATTTGAACGATGAATGATTTATTTTTCCTGTTGATTTCGATTGCTTGTTATGACTGTTTGTAGCTGTATTTTTCAGAGCATTATTTACATCACAAGAAGCACCTGAAGATGATCCACAGGTCGGAATTGAGATGTTAAAGGAGGTAAGCAAATTGTAGTCTTTCACCAACATACCCTTACAGGTTAAACATCTTAAACATTGACGTATAACCTAATATTGAATAATAGAGATCGCTTGCCAACACTTTATAACAGCAGAGATCATCAGCTACTATGAGTGTATAGAAAATCCAATTGTTCTTAGAACAGGGTTCCCACTATTTTTTGGACACAAAATTCCAGGGTTTTTCAAGGACTTTTCAAGGGTATTGAGGTCATTTTCAAGGATTAAATTTAAAAAATCCAATATTTTTTCGGCCTTTTCTCATCGGTCAATAAATCTGCATTTTTCCAAATTCCAGGGTTTTTCAAGGATATTTGATAAAATTCAAGGATTTTTCCAGGTTTTTGGACATTGAAATGAAATTCAAGGACGTTTCCAGGTTTTCTTGAATTCAAAGATGGCGTGGGAACCCTGTTAGAAAAAAATCATGTAAGGATTAATATTCAATCACTTATATATGTTCTGGATTTGATCTAGGGCAAAACAACTAGCTGCGACCACTGGTCACATTGAAGTTTGTTGGCGGTTTTCAATTGTGGATTCAAATTGCCTCTTTTCATGTAGGTTCTTTCGCGTTCACTTATTCCACATCTTGTTATCTTTCCTATTTTCTATGTAGGTTCTGTTGCGTTCACTTATTCCACGTCTCGTTATCTTTTCCTATTTTCTTCATAGGTTGTGAAAGGCAAGAAAAGAGTACTATTCATTGGTATAACATGTGGATTGTCAGCACCGTATGTTGCTGGTCAGCTAGTGTACTGTTTAGAGAACTTGGAAATCTTTACTCCTGTTCTATTAGGATTTAATCCAACACATTTAGCAAGGTATTAAAGACTATATTAAATTTACTTTGTTCTTCATATAGGTTCAGGAAGAAAAACAATTATACAGTTTGTTATTTTCATTGCAATATATTTGTAGATTTTTTGATACAATGATTGCCCGACATGTACATTGCAACTGGGACACAAATGGAACAATATTCCATGTACTATATACATGTCCAGTGCTTTCAAGTTGTTATTTGAATTTGGAATTCTCAAATAATCGTAAGGATCAAAGAAGATTTCTTAGATTCATCAGGTAATGGCCGTGACAGATAATTCAAATCAAATACTAACACAACTTTATTTCATTTCTACTTTTAGAAATATAAAGATTGAAAAATGGGACAAGACCTTTCTGGATGGTATAATAATTGTATTTTAAAATTTCCGAAAGAAAATGTGAAATAAAAATCCATAAGAATCTAGCTATATATCCTTCCTATGCTCGAGATAAGACTCCATGCTCCTTACTGTCAGATTTATCGCATGCTATATGTGTTATTTTGGCTTTATTTAAATCCCAAAGTAATGACTATCTAAATAGAATTGCAGGAGGCACATTTTCTTATACATTCAACAAAACATTAAAATTAAAACTAACAAAGGTGAAAACCCTCATTAGGGGTCATCTCAGTGAGATTTTTGTATATGGGATTACTATCTCTAAAAGAAGGCTTACATGTTTGTTGTTTTTTTTTCACTGCAAAGTTTCAAATTTCTGTTATAATTTTTTTATTTCTCAGAATATATACATTTATTCCACTTCTTTTACTTACTATATTTTAGTTGTAAAGCTATTAGAAAATAAAGTAAAAGAGAAGAAATGTTTCATATTAAACCCTATAGTGGGGGTAAGTACATGTATAGAAAGACTAGTCCATAAACTCAGTTTTAATATATTTTATTTAAATTTGATTTTCTGGAGGAGAAATCTTCATCTGACACTTTTGGTTTTATATACTTCCACTTTAGTGTTCACCAAAAGGTTACTTCTGGAGATAGCTCAATGCATAACTTTTGATGACATCCACTTTGAATGTTCATAAAACAGACCAACTAAATATACTGTGAAGACTTTAAACATTACTGTACAACGGTATTCAATGTTTTATAATCCTATGTTTCTCATCTATTCTCATATCTCATCTCAATCTATATTGAACTTTCAATGTAACCACATACAAAGTCAAATATTTTCCTTTTAGCCAGAGCCAATTACAGGGTCAAGCAGAATGAAAAGTGGAACAGCAACAAAAATCCTGCTAGAAACTATATTTATATCTAGTGTGGACAAATTCCTCAGAAACAAACAAAGGTACCATAGAAAAATTAAGTAGAATGGATTACTAAAATGAATGTAAATGATTTTCCAGATAAGTCTCTTCTATCAACCTGACACTTAATTTACTTGTCAGAAAAAAAGGTAATGACAAAACTACCTAACTTGGAGGATCAATCTAAAATGTCCAAGAAAAAAGATAAAACAAGGAAGAACAAAATTTATTGTGACTTTATGAAGTGATGGACATGAAGACAAAGTAATAAACGTAATACACGTTAACTTAAAACAAAAGCCAAAATACATTCCAAATATATTTTGCAGTAATGTAGAACTGCTCTTGAAGTCTTATCAAGAAGTCTGTGAGTTTGTCTACACACAATCTGCTTGTATATCCCAAATCATACAGCTATCTGGTAATAGGTAAGTACAGCAAATTGTTAGATTAGGTTTCTTATGAAAATTTCTTTTGCAGAACAAATAATAAACAAGATAATATTTCTAAGTTTCATATTAAACATATGAAAAGTTTTATAATTCTATGAAAGGTTATAAAACCTTCTTTCTGGGAATTCATATCATTCAAGACTAAATGAAACACAGTTTTAAAATTTGGACAGTCTACCTGTTATGGGAAAAATGATGCTACAGAATGTTGTTTTTCTGTCTGAAGTCTGGAGGTTCTGTACACTGTTTAGAATGAACCAGTCTACAGAGTGTAGGAATTGATGATGCTACAGAATTTTGTTTATTTTTTCAGTCTGAAGTCTGGCGGTTCAGTATACTATATAGGTTGGGACAGTCTAGGTATTGTAGGTATGATTGATGCTTCAGAATGTCCACCTACATACGGTTCATGTAAGTATCATTTAAATATAGCCAGAAAGGAAAGTTATACATTGACATTATAACAAATCTAAACGTTTATAGACAAATAAATTTATAGCATAAATGCAGGTAACCAAACAATCCAATTACCATCTTGTAAACCCAAAATTTTATCCAAATCTTGAAATGTCAGAACTTTATATTGTGATGTGAAATTTAGAGAAAAGGACTACAGCCACGAACCCCCATATTTGGCCCTGTTAATACTCAAATATCAAAATTGGTTTGTTTTACACCAAAATTTGTGTATGTATAGCTGGATGACTGTGTTAAAAGAGAAAAGATTTGATTATGGTGTATAAATGAATTTTCAAGTACCCTAACCCTCCAAAAATAGCCTAAATCAGTGATTTTCACTTTTTGGCCAAAATGACTTGTTTTTCAGTCACAATTTTGTGATTTTCTATGTGGCGCCACCCCTCGCCCATCGAATTTTTTGTTGCAATATGAAGAAAATAATGTATTTATAAAATTTAAGCAAAAATATTTATGGGCGAGGGGTGGCGCCCATGTCATTTTGACCAAAAACCAGGTGGAAAATTGTGAAATTTAGCTGAAATTAGCATATTTTCAATTTTAGCATCACTTTATGATGCCATTACAATGTCACAAGTACAGAAAACTTTAAAATTGATTTTGTTTTGTAACAAGTAATCATTCTAGACTACTTGGCCACAAAAATCTTATCTAACAAAAGAATTTGAAAAAATGGCCTGATTTAGGGCCAAATATGAGGGTTCGTGGCTTTAGTCCTTTCAAACCTGAAAGAAATTGTGTTGTTACATCTTGAAACATTGAATAATGTGACAATCCTTCATATTATTTAACAGCATTAAGTGATATCAGAGGTTTTATAGAGACAGGATATGCACTTCTAAGTAACAGAGAAGGAGATCTGTCAAATATGGTAACTCAATAGTATAAAAAGACAACTTCAATATTGGTGGTAAAGTACTGATTCTCATTAAAAATATAATGGCAAATACACTTGGCCTTTTCTTTATTTTAAGATTTGGGGCAATTTTGTAAACTCAATAACTTTTTTCGATCAAAACAGAATTTTGCAGAATTGAACATGTGCTTGAAATGAAAGAATTTGAAAGCAATATTTCAACATGTCAGGAAGTCTTTTTGAGAAGTTGGTTAAACTGATTTTATGATGTTGCCTGTTTGTTCAAATTCTGATGCATATACATGTACATTTCACAATTGTAACATACTTCCATCTAAACACTAAACATGACGTTACACCTGATTTGGGGCATACAGGTGATTATATGGGATCCTCAATATTTGTAACAGATCATTATCATTTTACAGGGAAAATACTTCAGAATCTCAATACAAGACTTTTATACAGATATAGTGCCCACGCTGAAAGACACAGATCTTATTGTCTTCCTTGTAAAAGGTACATAATTATTTTGTATGCTTTTACCTTAGACATGCTATTTAAGTGAACAGAAGATAAACAGGCATCAAAACAAAACTTAGAAAACCAAAATAAGCAATATCACTTTCACAATTTGATTAAAATAAACATTATCAAGGCTCATCTGGAGAAGAGAATTGTAAGATAAATACCCTATATGTTTAACATATCACAACATCCTTTCAGTTGATTTCATATAAAAGAACCACAAGCCTATGCTTTAGATTTAATTACGATACACCAAAGCTTTTTTTCTTTTCATTTAAAAACAACAAACTTTCACTTCTTTCTATAATATATAACTTAAGCTGATTATTTTCAGATAATTTAGAAAGTGTTACAGAGAAGTTGTGGCAAAGTTCATGTAAAAAGACATGCATATGTTTCCAACAGAGAGACAAGGTATGTTTATGTATCTAAGGGTCAACTAGAAAAACTGTGAGCAGCAGATTACATAATAAATACAGCCATTCCCCCCAAATCAATCAGATCAAATTTTAAAATAGGAGGTGCACATCCACATTATGTCAAAAAGATTGTGTGCAAGTTTAAAAAATGCATCAAGGGGTTAAGGTGTTGTGGATAAAGAATGGGTACCCTGAGATGTAATGGAAGGACAGATGAGGACTGACACCCCTTTCATTATATACCCCACACTTTTCAAGTGGGGGTATAAAAATAAATGGACAGCAACAGTGCAACATGTTTTCATTTGGTCAAGAATTTCCAGGAAGTTTTGAAGATGTTTTATTTAAGAACTGGTTTCAGATGATGCAATATGAAAGTTCTATAAATCAGATATAGATTGAAAAATTACTTGAATACAGACAGGATATAGACAAGGCAGGATTGCCCCTGTCAGCATAAAATGTTTTAGGTTTTCCAAAAATATTCTACAGATTTTTATGAAATCTTAATATGCAATTCTTACAATGGAGCTTAATCACAGTTGAACATTTCAAATGTGTACAATTCATAGTTTTGAATGTAAGCATTTACAAAAAATGATGACAGACAAGAAGACAGCAGACAAAACTATAGGGCTTCTGTATCCTAGATATTGGGCCATAAAAATGGCATGCATGTGTACACATAACAACCTTTGATACTTTTTGCTTTCTTCAATCTTTCTTCCTTAAGAAGATTTAACCATTTTTAAACAAATAAACAAAATTTATATGCTCTGATAACAAAATGCCAAATAGATTTGCCTATTTGTATGCTCTGATAGTGATATGCAATGTAAGTTTTGGATACAGTGCTAAATCTGTAAAATAAGTATACATGTATTGACATTAGTTTTTTTTCTTTTCAACAGACCATGAACATATCAAAATATAATTTAGATGCATCTGTGTCACTAGATATGACAATGTTAAAGTTTAATCAATCTCTTGGAGCTGATCACATTGAATCATGGTTACATGTTTACAAGGAAATAGCCACCAAGTGGATCCTTAATGCCACAACCACTGGTGCACACATACTCAAAGGAAAGGTCTATCAGAACATCATGGTGGACGTTAAAGTCAGGTACCATAGCATTTTCATTCTTTATTGAGTTTATAAAATAAGTTTCAATAAAAGTTGACAAACATATCCCCCTTATAAGCTTGTAATACCACTCCTATATTATGTTTGATATCTATGAACCTCTTCAGAGGCATTAATGGCATAACTATAAGGATGGAAAATTTATCTGAAGGACATAATAAACAACTAAAAGCATTAAAGTGGATTCAATAAAAGAAAATTCAGTAGAACTTCTGTTGTAAATCTATTTCATATATTCACTGTAAAAATTTCCAATTCTTTAAGGGTCTGAAGCTGCAGATAAATGAATAACACTTGTGGACACTTAAACTTGAAACAAATGATCCAATAAACTTTTTTTCTGTATTCCAGCAACAATAAGCTGTTTTTCAGAGCAGTTGGAATTTTACAGGCAAGTATTCCATATCTATAAACAAACAAGATATTAAAGCGAATCAGTTTTAAGAATTTAAAATTAAAATTTCTTCAGCTTCTGTATTTGTTTAGAAATGAGGTTTCTGTCACCATTTTTTTTTTCATTTCAAGACAAGAGATCTGAAAAAATGTGCTTTTGATCAAAAGAAAAAAAACAAGAGGCTCCCAGGAGCCTGAATCGCTCACCTGGTCTTGATGTCAACCCTATGAAGAACTTTGTAAAGCTTAATAAGCTTATCATTTAAGCAAGCAACAGCTTTTCTCTTTCAGCAATAGTTTTCATTCTGTAGGCCAAAAATGTGAAACATGTTATGTTAAGGGCCTTTGTTGAGAGCTTAATGAACTGAACATTAAAGCAAGCAACCAATTTTCTTTTTCTGCTATAGTTTTCATTATATAAGCCAAAACATGAAAACATGTTAATTTAGGGGCTGTAATCCCTGTAAGGGGTCATCTGAAAACTTCAACCCTATGAATGCTTTTGTTGAGCTAAATGAGCTGAACATTTAAGCAAGCAACAGCTTTTCTCTATCTGCAATAGTTTTCATTCTATAGGCCAAAAACACTATTTCTCGCCTTTAGGACTAAAACCCCTATAAGGGGTTATCTGCAACATTAACCCTATGAAGACTTCTGTAAAGCTAAATGAGTTTAACATTTAAGCAAGCATCTGCAATGATTTTCATTCTACAGGCCAAAAACACTATTTTTTGCCTTTAAGGGGCTGTAACCCCTATAAGGTGTCATCTGACAACTTCGACCCAATAAAAACTTTTGTAGAGCTAATTGAGCTGATCATTTAAGCAAGCAACAGCTTTTCTCTATCTGCAATAGTTTTCATTCTATAGGTCAAAAACACTATTTTTCGCCTTTAAGGGGCTGTAACCCCTATAAGGGGTCATCTGACAACTTCGACCTTATGGAGACTTTTGTAGAGCTAAATGAGCTGAACATTTAAGCAAGCAACGGCTTTTCTTTATCTGCAATAGTTTTCATTCTACAGGCCAAAAACACTATTTTTTGCCTTTAAGGGGCTGTAACCCCTATAAGGGGTCATCTGACAACTTTGACCCTAAGGACACATTTGTAGAGCTAGTTGAGCTGAACATTAAAGCAAGCAAAAGCTTATCTCTATCTGTAATGGTTTTCATTTCAGAAGCCCAAAACATGAAAAAATGCTATATTTCACCATTAAGGGGCCGTAACTCCTACAAGGGGTCATCTGACAACTTGGACTCAATGGGGACTTTTGTAGAGCTTTTGATGCTGAAGCAGCAGCGTGGCATCAGATTTCATCTATCTCTTATACTTTTTGATTTACAAGCCAAAAACAGTAGTCTGATCCCCCTGGTCTATTTTTAGCAACGGTGGCCATGTTTTTTGACAGATCAAAAATCGAAACACAAGTTTGGTGCAGGACACCCTAAGGATCAATCATACCGAGTTTCATTGAATTCTGTTCAGTAGTTTCAGAGGAGAAGATTTTTGAAAAATTGTTAACGGACGACGACGACGACGATGACGACAACGACGGACGCCAAGTGATGGCAATAGCTCACATGGACCTTTGGTCCAGGTGAGCTAATAAGTGAGATATATCATATAAAATGGTAGAATTATTTATAATGGATATAACCTTGCTGAAGATTTTAATCATATAAATGTTCCGAATGCTTCATTTAAGTTTAATCATAGTCAGTTAATATAATGGTTTTTTTTACATATAAAAATCACAGGCGTTTGGGTCCAGGATTTTATTTTATTATAAATAACGTGTATATAAAAATTTTCATTTCGTCTATATACTATTTCCACAAGGCAAGAATGTTTGAAAGTTCTAAAAATAGAAATGACGGAAACTCCCTTTTTTCTTGTAGAAATATTTTTTACCATAAACAACTAGAACATTCTATAACTCCTTTCAGCTGTAACTCTCTTTAGGAAGCAAAAATAAAGCATGTCAGTATGTATAAATCTCACATCGGGTCTTTTTTCCTACGAAGCGAAACAAAAGATCGCCATGGACGGAAGTGGCCAAAGATTTTCAAGGGAAACAATATCCCGCCAAATAAAAGGACTTCCGAGTGACACTACAGTAAGGTAAAATCTGGGCGAGTTCGAACAAATCATTTGGCGGAAAATGTGGACTCAATTTTATTTGAAATATTTTTACTGACGAGTTGGTAGTATAATAAAACGTACATACAAACTAGGACTCGATGGGTGTTCCATAAATTTTCAAAAAGATGTTCAAGGATAATAAATACGTGGTTATTTCATTTCAATGATAAAATTGGAAAAAAGTAGAAGAATATTGTCTCCCTTTAAAATTTTAAACTTCTTCCGTCCGTGGTGGTTTGTTTGGCTCGCTTCAGTGGAAAAAAGATTAGATTCAAAGTCATTGTGAATTGTTTCACGATAAATGTGTTCCCAATTGTGAGATTAAACTGAAAGGATTTAGAGAATCACCAATATTTCATGTAAAACATTTGATTCTATGAGAAAATATGGGGGTTTTCCGCGAGTAAATTTTATTCTATTTTTAGAACTTTCAAACATTCTTGCCTTGTGGAAATAGTATATAGACGAGATGAAAATTTTTATATACACGTTATTTATAATAAAATAAAATCCTGGACCCAAACGCCTGTGATAAAAATTTAACCAGTTGACAATATCATTAAAAATTCATCATTAATTTTGTAGAAATTTTCAAATTTGCCAAAGGAGACCTGTCAGGAATATTTACTAAGGTCTATATACCAGACTGAGGACCTGTCAGATGTACAAAGGTGTGCTCAGATTCAGGATCATATCTTTACTGCTACACCTATGGACAAGGTAAAAACATTGTTTCACTTCAAGAATAAACCCAGCATGGTGCAGAAATTAGTAAATTCAAAAGGTTCCGTTTGTGAAAATCTCAAGAAAGTATCTCAAATAAACCATTTTGAATGGATAGGCAAAAACATAATTCTATACAATCCTGCTTTGGAAAATAGGCAGTGGATAATAAAAAAAAGATGTGACCTGATAAGATAATAAACATTTATAAAAGTAATTTAAAAGTGTAAGACAATAAGCTTTAATAAGGCAAATTTATCCTTAGAGTGAAGAATAAACATACCAATAAATATATACACTAACAACAACAATGTAGGTCTGACACTTAACTTTTCCCTTTAACATGTATTTTTAGGTTGTCCCTACAGCCCTTGTAGCAACCATTTTAAAATGCAGTATAGAGGAGGCTAAAAGAATGTTATCAGAAACACCAATTATCAGGACAGCCATCTCAAATATACTAGACAGAACATAGATTATCTTGAAAAACATTAGATTTTTATTACAAAAAGTAGTTTATCCTTTGCCCTTTTAGGTAAAAATAAAATGTTTTGCTAAGAAAAATTCAGGATAGATGACAGAATTTGAAATTAAAATGACAAAAGCTTAAAAGAAATGTGATAATGAGATGTAGATAAATGTACAAGACACAAATCACAGGCACTTGTTGACACAAATCCTGAAAGCAACAAATATTTAAAATTCTGCAATGAGAACAACCAGTTGCCAACAACATAGACCAGTTCTCATTGCTTGCTGTTTTGCAATTGTCCTCAGAAAAAATATATAGTGCAATTGTTTCAATAATGATGTTAAAATAACGACAGCCTCCTTTGAATTTGTGAAATTTACATTAATGAAACGAGTACAAGTAAAGTTTAGGACAGACATATGTATAATAGTGGCAAAGTTATAATTATTTTATGGGTAACTAATTCCCCAACTGGTAAAAAGTTATTTTACATCTGAAAATATACGACGAGGATGTTACTTCATTATATACATAGAATACACAAACAGCATGAATATTCAAGTATAATGCTTGTCTTCTTCTTTTAAAACTATTTTGTCACTTTCAGAATCCACAATAACCTTTAACAGTCAATTAATTCTCTATAACCTCTAGCAATGTTCATTGGAATAAGCTTGTCGTTCACAAATATGGAGTACCAAACCTGCCATCCTAGTTTTTCTGTTCTTCTCTAACAGCATTGCATTGAATAAAGCTCCTTTAGTGGCTGACATTAGTTTGATCAGTAAATCCTGGATGTAAAAAAAAAGAACAATGTAAAAATATAGTTCTTAAAAAAAATAAACGTAATGATTTAAAACATGAAGCTGCAAGTCAGTTCTGAAAAGATTGCACAAACAAAGGTATCTGCTAAACAAAACACAGATTTCATAACAAAAGAAAAGTAATTGAGATCAAAGTAACACTGTAACAAAGTAACAATTTTTTTCAATATAAATATTTCAATAACTATAATAATTAATATTTTGAATTGAGAACTATTGTTTTTACAACATACATGTGGTAACACTAAGGTATCCTCCTGTACATCTTCTACAGAGATAATTCTCTGGTCCCAGTCCAGTCCTACCAGTCCCTTATGTCTCAGAACCCTGTACTTGGAAATAACATTCAGTATTATGTCATTTTCTAGGTAGAGTGATTCAAGGGCTGAATAATCTCCCTCTGTAATGTCCTGGAAGAAAATAAGACAAGAAAGTTAAGCCCACACTAAAAACTAAAAAGATTATTTTAAGGGAGTACGAGCCTGAGATTTTTTGTAATTGAAAGTTATTTAAAATAGAAAATTGGGAAAGAATAGCTCAAAATAGCTAGACTTTATGAAAAAAGTTTTCAAAACCATGGAGCCGTTTTTAAGATATAAGCACCGAAAAATATGGCGGGAAAAAATCTTCTCTGGGTTTTTCATAGGAAATACATTGAAAATTCTTTTTCTGTTTTAACATAGAAATAATAATTAGAATTGGTGGAAAATTTCAAAAGGAGTTTATTAGGACCTTCTCTAATTAGTAATGAACAAATATTAGGAAACCATGATGGAAAATTTTTAATGCATTTGAATGGATAAAAGCCGAGAATCCCGAAAATCTTCAATTTCTGAGGCTCGTACTCCCTTAAACAATATCTTAAGTAAAAAAAAAAATCATCATGAACTGTATACCACAGAACAACTACAGCCGTATGAAGACTGACTACAGTTGTTCTATAACTTTGAATTTTTCGTTTAGGGGATCCATGCAAAAAAACAACAGTTAATAGTAAGGCCACTCAAAATCAATTCGTTTATTCGTCAGAAAACCTGGGTCTTGAAATTGTCGGCAAGAAAAAAGGTATAAAGTAAAAACCCTGCTTCTCGTTAGGATTTCCCTGCGTCTTGTCCAAAATTATATCAATTTTTTAGAACCAGATGGTTTGAAAACTAATTTCATGTTTATTTTTCATGGATATAACAGTTTTAATGTTGTTAGAATTCAAGTGTCAGTAAATATATCATAATACATGTGCATTAAATGTTATATAGTTTTGAATATGCATGATATAATATATTAACATTTTAAATATACCCTATAAAGAGGGTACAATTTAATGCTCCTTGAAGTAGATTTTTTTTTTATAAAAAAAAGGTTGCAGATTGCTAGGTGAAAATTTTCTTCCCTTTGAAACTGATGATACTGGAAAAACTGAAAAATCTTAAAATGGTTTAGCCAAAAATGTCTGACTAGGGTGGAATTGATATGGAGTGCCTTAAGGGTGGTTGGCTTAAGATATGCTTACAGAATAATAATAATTGAAGATGATAAAAACAATATTACGCCTTAAACAAAATTAAAATTGAATTTTGGGACATTATTAGTTATATATGGGGCTCCCGCAGGGTACCCCCCTAAGGTCGCTTTTAAAAGGAGTCTGAGGTTGCAAGGTCGCTTTTAAAAGGCATATTTTGGCGGAGGTCACAGGTCGCTTTTTGGCATAGGTCGATTTTATGAAGTGCAGGTTGGAAGTCGCCCTTAAAAAGCCATCAGGTCGCAGGTCGTTTTTAACCCTGCGGGAGCCACATACATGTATATATTTTTTGGTTTCAGGCTGATTTGGTTTTCAGTGTCAAATTCATAATAAAATTTTTTAAAGATTCTAATTAAACTTTTGACTTTAGTTATACATACTTGATCATCTTGTATGACTGTGACAACTTTCTGGGTATGAAGCCTGAAATGTTGTGTGGCACTTATCTCCAGGGCTTCTTTTAAAGTTGTAGACTTGCTAAAAAATAATATATATTGGATTACACTGATTCTTTCCTTTGTTTAAATTTTGAAAGAATAACTGAAGGATAAAATCTTGTAAGGGACAGAAGTAACATAGAGGTGTTTTCATTGATAATTTTACGATTGGTATTAAATCATTTATAATTTATTCTTAATCTAAGGCCAATGTAAGAGCAATGGTCACATTGGTCACATAAAAGGTGGCTGGCTGTTTTCTATTCTAGCTTTATTTAAATTACTGCTGATTTATGTAGATTGTTTCATGTACACTCATTATCTTCTATTGACAACATACTGGGGTTTCTTTATTATTTGTGGGGTACCAATTTTTAGTGGTTTTCGTAGGAAACAGTCAACCACGAAAATAACAATCTAACATAGTGTTATTTTTACATTGATTCCTCTAAGCAATGGCAATAAACCACAAAATTAAGAATCAAACGAAACGTCTTTTGGGGGTAAACCATGAAAATTGACACCCATGAAAATAAATAAATCCACAGTAGTAATTTCTTTACCTGTCATATTGTACATAGGTCAGCCTCACGTCAGTTTTATCACAGGTCTGTAGAAACCTGACAAAGGTATTTATACACGGCAAACAGAAGTCATCGTCGCTGTGTTTGAACAGAACGATCACTATATCGAGGAGGGCTTTAGATGATAAGCTTTCTTCAGAAGGATATTTTACATCACACATTTCTGTTAAAAGAAGAAAGATGAATATGCTAGGGAAAAAAAGATATTATATAGATAATTTTTATGTTTTCAATATACACAGGGAAATTTTATTCCCGTGAATTTTACGTGAATTTCATGTGAACAAAATTTCCCTGTGTACCTTGGTCCCATAACATACTGAGACACCCATATTAGGTTGATGCATTTGCCAAGACTTCTATCAAGATCAAAATTATAAAGTTTAATATATAACAATATTCTGGAAAAAATCTTTTGACACAAATTATCCCTAGGTATCCCTAAAATTTTAATCCACAGATTATGGACATTGTATAAATAGTTCAATATATAACAATATGCTGGAAAAGACTTTTTTGACACAAATTATCCCTAGCTATCCCTATAATTTTAATCTGAGATTATAGACAAACCTAACTGACTTGAAGCATCTATTTTGACCCCAGCGATATCACATTTAGAGATGTAAGCATGTACTGATGGACAGATAGAATGAGGCATACAATTCTTCACTCTCTCTTCACAGGATTTCTACAATTAAATAGTTTCATAACCATAGAAAGAAAAGCTTTACAAAAATGGGTCAAAGACAGAAATGGCCGGATTTCGTTATGCAGGAAGTAGACAAGCGACAGGCCTGAAATTCAATCCCAAGTTATGGAACTCCATCCTGAAGCTGTATACCAAATATCAAATGGCTGTAATTAGTAGTTGCTGAGAAAAATGTAACGAAAATGCTTTACTTTTGACCATCAATGTCAAAAATTAGCTAAGTGGGTTAACAGGAACAAGATGAGCGACAGACCTAAAATCAAATCCTAGGTTATGAGACCCAACCCTGATACTGTATACAAAACATAAAGTGGCTGTGATAAGTAGTTGCTGAGAAAACTGTTACAAAGATTTTTTCCCTGCCAGCCCTCTACCTGACATTCACCATTTTATAACCCAGATTTTTCACTCCGTGAAATCTGGCCAAATATCTAA
Source organism: Arcuatula senhousia (assembly GCA_963971305.1). Lineage (NCBI taxonomy): Eukaryota > Metazoa > Mollusca > Bivalvia > Mytilida > Mytilidae > Arcuatula > Arcuatula senhousia. The sequence continues at coordinate 22,220,512 of OZ020303.1, read as the reverse complement.
TTGTCTAATAAAAGGTCATGTTCAAATTTCACTAAGATACATTTGATTCTACAAAAAACTTTAAATTTTTATGGTCAGATCAATGTTTTTTTTAATTTTGATTGATCATGGTTACATTTTGAGAAGCATTTAATAAACGACTTGTTTGGAGATATTTTCTAATACAGCAATCTTGACTTTTAGCAAAACTGCAGCAACCTACTGGCCTCGTTGAAGGCTGCTGGCGATTGTCCATTGTGGTTATTCTGAATTGCCGCTTGATTGTGGGCTGTGTTGCTTACACTTATTCCACATCTCATTATTTTCTATCAAATTGAAATATTCAAGGAGGAAAATGTACATATTCTTTTAAGCTTACCAAAAATGGTGCTGATTCTACAATGCCAAAACACTTAGCAAGAGGTGAGTCTGCATTGTTGAAGAAAACATCACAAGTCTGGTGCAGGTCAACACACGCTGGTACCTCACCCAATCTATCGTCTGTAGAATTACACGATGATGATTGCAGCTCATATTTAGATGTAAAATCTTGTATATTTGGGGTGATATGTCCCAAGGGTGTTTTAAAATCATTGCCCATTTCTAGATCATTGTTTCCCATTAGTCCTATTGTCTGATTGTGGTGGCCTTTGAGTCTTATGTTACAATGATCCATGTTGATATCACATAATACTCTTAAATCATGGTTGACGGAGATATTTCGAGAAACATTTTTCTTAGTGACCTGTATATCTTCCCCTAAATAAGGTAGAGCTCTACAATTCAAGAATTTTAAGCTATTAATACTAAACAGAATACACAGACCATTCTCAATACAAATCTTGTTACAAATTGCTTAGTTTACTTATATGTAGCTGGGATAATGCTTGCATTGCTTACCACCTATGTTTTTTTTTTATTAACCTTTCTTTTTTCTATCAATTATTGGAAATGTTATTATGAGGATGACTCCCTTGTTCAAACTTGAACTCCAAAGGCTGTTTAAAATGCTAGAGGTTTCCTTGATATACACAAAACATTAGGAAAGTAGGAAAACAGATAGTTAGCATCCCCTCCTGGTTTGTATTAATACACTCTGTTGGGGCTAACGCCTAGTCATTTAACAAAATGCCTTAATTAAGAAAATGACTGTAACATATAAATAATAAATCACAACATCAACTTACATAGGTATATTACACTTGTTGAGGAATACACGTCCACCTGTATGTAATGACACCATGGATTTTCTTGTTATCACAGTCAAGCCTTCCTGAGAAGAAACAACAGCAAAATCGGCATGCTTAGAATCAGCAGTCAGCAAACGGGGACAGGAACTCTCCTCTGTAAAGATACAATTTATTATTATACTTCCGTAGATTTTTTCTTTATAAAATACAGGTAACATCTTGAATTTGGTAATATTATTTCCATAGGGTAATAGTATTATAATAATTTTCACTGGGCTTTTGTATGATTGGCAGAAGGTGTGGCTTAATTAAGTTAATAAGTTTAACGATTCAGTAAAATAAAACAATTGTTTACTGGTTAGGAGGAAAACAGTACATTTGTTTCTACGCACTGAGGAAAATGGTATAAGTACCTCATGGAAACAAATGTACTGTTTTCCTCCTGACCAGTAAACAAATGTATACTATAAATCCCATCTTAAAGAGAATAAACAGTATTTCTTTTTTTGGCCCCAGATGAAAATTAAACTTGCTTAACAATGCCATATTCAATATGTGCCTGTCATAAGCAAGGAATCTTTATCAAAGCTTATGTTTGTAACAGTCATCCTTATGTAAGTTGTTCCATGTCCATCTTTAACAATTTGGTTTTGAATCATAGGCAATGTGTTTTTCAACTGAGGATAATTGCAAAACAGTGAGCAGCGGCCACTTGTCACATTGAAGACTGGTCAAAATGTCCAAGAGGTAAGAAAAATCTCCTAAGAAATTGACGATTGCAATTGTTTTACTTTTCAAAAGAAATGGTTGGTTGAACCAGGGGTTTTGTTTAAAAGTTAGGACAAGGTAATAACCTCTGACTCTTTTCATCATTATATAGAATTATCGGTAATCATTACCTTTTTCCTTTGATGTTTGCCGCTGATAAACCCTGTATCGTGAACAGGTGTTTATCATCGAAATTATCGGGTCAGTACGGTGACGTAGCACATTGTAGCACGTGTTTTATCAGTGCACACACAAAAAAGTTCCTTACAAAAACATAAAAAAAAACCTTTTTTACGAAAAAAAAAACACATTTTGTTGCTCGGGGATTACTGATAAAGAGAATATAGGACTTTTTAAATCTTGAGATCGAGTTTATCACTGGTTTATTGGTTCACCCTTCGGGTTCACCATAAACCAGTGATAAACTCGATCTCAAGATTCAAAAGTCCTATATTCTATATTTCTCACCTGTAATCTGGTACAGCTTGCCATCATAGGTTAAGATTTCACTATTATCATAGAGAAGTGCTGTATTAACATCACTAGTCTTAGACAAGGGCCGAAGTTTTGATTGTATAAACCTTTTCAGGTGTTTCTGTCCACTTGTCAAAGATGGCATAGACTGAAAGTAATAGAATGTACATTAACACACGCTGTATTATGTAAAATAGTAATGAAAAATACAAGACGATGTGATCATCAATATCTTTATTCTGAACCTTTTTAAAATCGTCCCATTTATTGAACTGTTTTGCAGGAAAAACTATTCGATTTGATCATTTTTATGCAACTGGCATTTGTGTTATTAATATTGCTTATATGGTGACTAAAAAAAAGAAAAGATACAGAGAAACAATGCATGATACAAAATCAAAATAAAGATATTGTGACAATATAATATACATATCTAACTGACCATATTTGATATGGACCTGTCCCAAGCCATGAAGACTTGTAAAAGCTTGTGTTTTTTTCTGCCCTTATTGTCAAGTAAACATTATCTTGGATAAGTCATGCTTTTATAATCTACATGTTGACATTGGATTTATGCAGTACACATAATTTTCATCAGATTCAATCGAAGGCAAATTTTCATAGTTATACTGGATTCATAAATTGTCAAGGTCACCAATATTTTTTGTTTCCTCAAAAGACATTTCATTGGATTTTCAATATAGATATTTACACATGTTGCTGAAAAGAATTTGTATAAAATTAAAACTATGTTGTATTCATATTTTTGTGGTTAATTGTCACCCATCATAAACCATGAAAATAATAATGAAAACAGTTATCTTTATAAAAAAGCTTACTATGAAATGCTTCCACTTGAGTAAGGTAGGGTGGGTAAATGATATTCTGCTAGACTGTAAAGCTTTGTGAAGGTTTGGTTTTATAAACTTTTGCAAAACATGTTTTACAAGAAATGGAGGCTCTTTCATGGACTCTGCTAAATATTTTATCATCTTTGCTTCAATCTTCATAATCAACTTCAGTAAACTCTCAACTGAAATAAAATTGCATATCCAAAAAGCACCGGTTTATTATTTCAAAACTAGATGGAGCCTTCCCCGGAAGGCATATGTCGCCTGCGTATCTATATTTGTTCACCAAACAGTAAGTAGTTAATTTTCGGGCATTAAATCGCCTTACACCTTATAGTACTATGCTATGAAGTTACACACCAAATATCAAGAGGCTATGGCATGTAGTTGCCTGGAAAACTGTGACAAAAATTTGGCATCAATGTCCATTATATATAAAACGTTAAGTATTTGTCAAACAGGAAGTAGTTATTTTTCTGACATAAAATCGCTTTACACCTTATAGTACTATGCCACGAAGCTACATACCAAATATCAAGAGGCTTTGGCATGTAGTTGCCTGGAAAACTGCGACGAAAATTTGGCATCTATGTCCATTATATATAAAAAGTTAAGTATTTGGCAAACAGGAAGTAGTTATTTTTCGGGCATAAAATCACTTTACACCTTATAGTACTATGCCATGAAGCTACATACCAAATATCAAGAGGCTGTGGCATGTAGTTGCCTGGAAAACTGCGATGGAAATTTTTGTGACGACGACGCAGGACGACGCAAGACTACAGATAGTGCCAAAGTAACCCCTATATGTCGCTTCTGCAACACGTTGCAGGCGACATAATTAATAAAACAGAAATATGCTTAAAGCAAACAAAGACAAAAATCGTGGATTTTAATTTACAGGAAGTAGGTGAACAACGACCTGAAACAGTATTCCCATTTATGAGATCACATGCTTATCTTGCATGACAACCAAGAGTCCTTGCTGAGAAAACTGTCTTTCTGTGATTAATCAACCATGAGGTTGATGACACAATTACTTTATGGTGATTTTTGTTCATTTTCTAATATATTTTAGCATAAAGTTTCATGACATATTCAAAGCAAGCTTATGATTCCACATGCACTTCTGTACCGATTCATTTTTTATAATAAGTAGACATTTCCCTTATGTCATATTAACTGTAAACTAAGAGATATGTCTAGCCTGTCACAGCTGGACACAGTATAAAATGTGTGTGTGTGTGTGTTGGTGTTTAACGCCCTTTATCGACGCACCTGGGCCATGTAGGGCGGTCAGTGTTTAATGGTGGAGGAAACCGGAGTACCCGGTATAAAATGAAGTTAAAATAAAATTAAATGTTATAAGTGACTGCAGTACTGGCAATTACTCAAGAAATTGATCTGTGTTGATGCAAATGCAGCTGTACACCAATTATCAATGGTGTACCATTACTTGTTTACATAAAACAGACTAAGAACATTAACATCTAGCCAAATGAGTATAAAATTTCAGTCAGTAGACCATGACTACAGGAGCATACAAACAAAATGCCCTTAAAATTGATCTGCACTGATGCTTATGCAATTACATCCCAAATATCAATGGTATCCCATAAATACTTCATGTTAATCAGACTAAAGAAAAAAAGTTAACATTGGCTAAATCAGTATAAAATTGAAGTCAGTAGACCATGACTGCATGAGCATACAGATTAAATCCCTTAAAAATTTATCTGTACTGATAGTGATGCTACCGCAAACCAAATATCAATGGTGTACCACAGCTGCTTTATGTTAAACAGACTAAAAAAACCATTAACATTAAGTCAAATCAGTATAAAATCTCAGACACTACACACAAAATGCCCTTAAAATTGATCTGCACTGGTGCTAATTCAACTGAATACCGAATATCAATGGTATATCGTGACTTTTTCATATTAAACAGACTTAAGAAAAAAAGTAAACATTGGCCAAATCAGTATAAAATTGCAAAGTCAGTAGATTGTGACTGCAGGAGCATACAGATATTTATTTTAGGAATTGAATTGTACTGATGCTAATGAAACTCCATACCACATATCAGTAGTGTACCATAACTTAATCACATAAAACAGACTTAATCAAAAACTTTTAACAATTGTGGACGCCAATGCCGTAGCCGGAATCATCATACCAAAGTCTCGCCTTTCCTGACATTCATCACAAGTGAGACATAAATGACTCTTACCTATGTAAAGAATTCCATCATCTTTTTTCTCATCAGTATTTTTTCCATTCTTTACCTGCATTTTACCTGGCAGTATTGATGTCATTAAAGACCTTCTGAGTGGCAAGGGAAGATAACTCAATAATGGTTTAGCTACCATGCTGACATAGTGCTGAAATGTCTGCGTAAAGAATCAAAACAAAACAGGTTATGATAATTACTAACATAACATAGGAAGATAGAATTGGTGTTCAACTGAGTGAATCTGGACATTAAACCCATACTTAACTTTGTCAAACTTTCAAAAAATACAATGTACTGTGCTACCAACAATAGCGTATGTCTACATAACTTTGCTTGGTACTTTTTGTAAAGATGGTTCTGCCTTTTCTTTTTTTTACAAAAATATATTATACCTTAAATGTAAGCACTGCATGTAGAAAATAAGCAAAAATAAAAATTGAAGTGTATCTTTGGATCAATTTTACCTTTTCCTTTTTTCTTTTTTTTTTGACTGACAAATACAATGTAAGAATAATAAACACTTTTCTCAATTAACATTAAATTAATATATATATCATAAATCCTACAGTACCTGATTAGTTATGGGAACAACCATTGTCATCAAGCTTCTATCCAAATTTTGTGTGAGTGTTCTACTAGTATACTGCAAAGCTCTTGTTAACCCATAGACATGGGCCTTTATAATGGGGAAAAATTTACGTGCAAATCCTGGGTTCCATTGAATTGTATTAGACTGAGTTGTACTGCCTATCAACTGCATTATCCAATTTATTATAAATATTTTTGGAAAATGACCCTGTAAAATAAGCAAATACATGTACTATACATTATAACCAAATTCAGTGGTCTCAACAGAAAGGTTAAATGATTCATAAGTTTGAAAGAGATTGTAATCATCTTCCTGATAATGGTCCTTCAATACATGTACAAGAAACATATGGTTATGAAGTATCAAAACTTTCCATTCAATATTGCCATTTACTTTACATGTTGTTTGTTATACAAACATCTTGAAAATGAAATGGCAAAGGAGTATGTTCGGAAAGGGCCAAAAACGGCCCTAAATTTCAAAATCGAGACAGCTACAAAATAATGCTGCTAGAACAATCATAAGACTCTTTACTTTATAAAATGTCATAAATTGTGCATGAATTGTTTAATCTTGTGAACAACAGAGACCTTAAAAGTTAGTGAATTTCTTTTAAAAATCGCTATTTTGGACATATTTAGCCTCTTTTTCTGTAAAAAATGATGAATATAATGTTGGCCGCATATTCTGACCAAAATTATTTTTGTTGTTGAAATATTCACTTTTAAGTAATAAATTAATAAACAAAAATCTATGTTGGTCAGAGCATGCGGCCACATTTGATTTTGGCACAATAGTGGTGAAAAATTGACAAAAATGAAGATTTTCCTAATTTTTCTAATATTTCGGGTGTCATCAAAGGAAACAGCACAATTTTATCATTAGAAAACTATTCTATTTGTAAAATATAGGTATTCTGTGGGTTATTTCCAAAGCATTCATTTAGCTTTCTTAAACATGAAAAATCAGCCCAATTACAGGGCCAATTATGGGCCTTTGTGAACATACTCCTTTGATATTGTACTAGTAAAAACTTTCTGGGACTTCTATCTCAAATGATTAGTTATGTTTTGATAAGTTTAAAACTATCTATAATGGTTCACACTAGCAGAAATGATTTCAGACTTCTAAGTTAGCCTGGTATATCAGCTATTTTTGATACACCAGATTACATATGTTGTTGAAAACAAAATGATTGCCATCCTACCTGTTTGATGGACACTGAACTTTCTATAACCCATGGTGTTCTTAGCCAGATGTCTAGGATGTAGGCTGTCTTCTTCTTACTTAGCTGTATAGAAGCACTAGAACTAGATACTTTAGATAGAATAGCATTGGTGGATATGTTGGTTCTGCCAAGTAGTGCTGGATGCTGTAAAATAATAAAATACTGGCATAGCCAGAAAAGTCCCTCTCTGCAAGAAATTCTTAGTGTTTTCAAAATTTATGAAACGGATTAATATGAAATTTAAATATGCACACTCTGCACATAATGCTGAAAAGCAACTGAACAAAATTCTGTCAATAGTTTATGAGTGTACTGTAAATAGTTTATGAGTCTAAGTGTTCACAAAAAATTGTTGACAGACAAAGTGAACCACAATATCACAGTGAATACATCTTAATACATATCAAAACAATTCTAAATACTCATTTATGTAGCTTTTTGTATCTTAATAATAGACTTTCTGAAAAGATTTTTTCTAATATTGTAATTGACAATAATAAATTACTTCAAAACAAGAAAATGTGCCATGCCTTTATATTAATCAAACATAGCTAGGTAATCTATCAATTAAGAAGATCACCTTGTTACATCTTATTGTCACTAAGCAGGAATTGACTCAGAATTATTTCAAAATTTTAAGTGCTCATTCATGCAGAAAAAGATAGTCAGTCAGCATTTGAACAATTATCTTGCTTAGCATCCCTAGATGCACCTACCAATCCCATATGTCAATAAGCAGGACTTTGGGACTTTGGGGAATGAAATCTTTTAAATGAAGAATTGATCAACAACCATGATTATTAAGGCTTACCATTAAAAACAATATACAACCGCACACTCACCTTAATATTGATATATCCATCCTGTTTTAACATTGCTGTTACATTGTCATATGTAAACTTGCTATTCAGGTTTGCATCCAACAGCATCCACACTGCATTTAGTGTGTGGTTAAGTTCATACACACTATAGCTTGATCCTATGTACACCATGCTGTAGTACTCTGAATTATTAAGACAAGTTATGATAAGAACTGTTTAATGGATCTTATGTGAAAGCATAAAATCTTGTGTTCAAGACAATTTCAGTCCCAGCAAACTCAATGAGTTTCACTGAAACTTTACATGAAGGAAGTACTTCATATATAGATTTGCATGAATATTTTTTGTCCTTATCAGATATAGTTCAGGGGAGATAATTGTACTTTTTAACACAGTATTCAATGGGAGACCATTCAAGTGCAACTCCTTAACAGCTTGACTGTTTAGAACTTAACATGAAAGAAGTACATTATATGCAGATGTGCATGAGTAATTTTCATCACTGTTAGGTATTCTTTTGTGAGCTTGCTCACAGTATTCCTTGTTTTGTTATCAAACTTCGATGCAACTCTCTTTTAAACAACTAGAAACATAATGCTGCACAATAGTATGCTTCATCATTCAAAATGCTCCTGACAAAGAAATTTTATTCCTACCTGCATAATCAAAGTTGAGAAAAGGCCAAGAAGATGTCATGTGACAAACCACAGAATTCTTTGCTGTATTATTCTTATGACGTAGAAAATGTATGGCATATGACGTGTTCAGGACTGGAGCATGAAATGAAAATACAAAGTCAGCATGCTTATGCCAGGAGTAGGAAATCAGAAAGTCAAGGCCAAACTTCTTCTGTGGTAATCTTTTAAACTCTGGCATAAAGTCTGCTCTAAACCAGTACCTGAAAGCAAAGATTAACTTAAGGATTCTTTTTCATTATATATGAAAAGTATTTGCAATAGTGGTCATGTGTTTATATATAGCCTTTTAGATACACCAAAAATATATAAAAATTCAAAATACACCGAAAAAAGCATTAAATGGGACCACTTAAGTAAAGAATTTTTTAAAGAGTCATCTCATGTGTTAATTTAAGTCGTTATTTTCACTAGAGCCATATTTGTTAAGACTAAGCGAGTTCGTCGTATATACATAAGTAGATTCCAAACATGTAACATTAAATTTCCCATAGAAATGGGTAGATGGAGAAACATTCCTAGGGAGGATAGAATTCGTAATCTGTGTATGAACGGTCTTGGAGATGAATACCACTTTGTTTGTTTATGCACTAATATCAATGTACTTGAGCTAGGGCGAAATTACATACCTAAGTATTATGTTGAATATCCAAATAAAGAAAAGTTTTTTGGATTAACAAGTTTTGTAATGTTAGTTTATTAAACTAGAGGCTCCCAGGAGCCTGAATCGCTCACCTGATCTCTTATGCCAAAGTTTGAATAAATTTCACAAACTTTCAAGTATTCAAAGTTGCAAAACAATCCTTTCAGTGGTTTCAGAGAAGATTTTTGGAAATCAGTTTAAATTAATAGAAAAAACAGTTAAAGGGCAATAACTCCTGTAAGGACATTTTGATGCTGAACATGAAAGGTTGTTTCTGATTTTCTCTATCTCTTATACTTTTTGAGTTATAAGCCAAAAACAATGGTCTGACCCCCCTGTTCTATTTTTAGCAACGGCGGCCATGTTGGTTGGTTGACATGTATATAATTCACAAACTTGGTAGAGGACATCCTAAAGATCATGTATACCAAGTATCAATGCAATCCCTTCAGTGGTTTTAGAGAAGAAGATTTTTGAAAATCAGTAAAAATTCATGGAAAAAAACAGTTAAAGGGGAATAACTCTTAAACGGCTGATCTGACAATTTAGACCCTGAAATCATTTTTGTAGATCTCAATGAGCTTAACAATTCTGCAATGCTAACTTTTCCTCTAGCTCTAACGATTTTCAAGATATAGTCCAAAAACTGCAAAAATGGTCAATTTTGATGATTAAAGGGCAATAACTCCTATAAGGAGTCGTTTCACAACTTCGACTCAATGGAGAGATTCGTAGAGCTTTTGATGCTGAACAAGGAAGGTTGCTTCGGATTTTCTCTATCTCTTATACTTTTTGAGTTATAAGCCGAAAACAATGGTCTGACCCCCCTGTTCTATTTTTAGCAACGGCGGCCATTTTTTTTGGTCGACATGTATATAATTCACAAACTTGGTAGAGGAAATCCTAAAGATCATGTATACCAAGTATCAATGCAATCCCTTCAGTGGTTTTAGAGAAGAAGATTTTTGAAAATCAGTGTAAATTAATGGAAAAAAACAGTTAAAGGGGAATAACTCTTAAACAGCTGATCTGGCAATTAAGACCCTGAAATCATTTATGTAGATCTCAATAAGCTTAACAATTCTGCAATGCTAACTTTTCCTCTAACTCTAACGGTTTTCAAGATATAGTCCAAAAACTGCAAAAATGGTCAATTTTGATGATTAAAGGGCAATAACTCCTATAAGGAGTCGTTTCACAACTTCGACTCAATGGAGAGATTCGTAGAGCTTTTGATGCTGAACGAGGGAGGTTGCTTCGGATTTTCTCTATCTCTTATACTTTTTGAGTTATAAGCCGAAAACAATGGTCTGACCCCCCTGTTCTATTTTTAGCAACGGCGGCCATTTTTTTTGGTCGACATGTATATAATTCACAAACTTGGTAGAGGACATCCTAAAGATCATGTATACCAAGTATCAATGCAATCCCTTCAGTGGTTTCAGAGAAGAAGATTTTTAAAGAAAAGTTAACGGACAGACGGACGACGGACGACGGACGACGGACGCTTAACGATGACAATAGCTCACATGACCCTTCGGGTCAGGTGAGCTAAAAAAACAGTTAAAGGGGAATAACTCTTAAACGGTTGATCTGACAATTTTGACCCTGAAATCATTTTCGTAGATCTCGATGAGCTTAACAATTCTGCAATGCTAACTTTTCCTCTAGCTCTAACGGTTTTCAAGATATAGTCCAAAAACTGCAAAAATGGTCAATTTTGATGATTAAAGGGCAATAACTCCTATAAGGAGCCGTTTCACAACTTCGACTTAATGAAGAAATTTGTAGAGCTTTTGATGCTGAACAAGGAAGGTTGCTTCGGATTTTCTCTATCTCTTATACTTTTCGAGTTATAAGCCAAAAACAATGGTCTGACCCCCCTGTTCTATTTTTAGCAACGGCGGCCATGTTGGTTTGTCGACATGTATATAATTCACAAACTTGGTAGAGGACATCCTAAAGATCAAGTATACCAAGTATCAATGCAATCCCTTCAGTGGTTTCAGAGAAGAAGATTTTTGAAAATCAGTGTAAATTAATGGAAAAAAACAGTTAAAGGGGAATAACTCTTAAACGGTTGGTCTGACAATTTTGACCCTGAAATCATTTTCGTAGATCTCAATGAGCTTAACAATTCTGCAATGCTAACTTTTCCTCTAGCTCTAACGGTTTTCAAGATATAGTCCAAAAACTGCAAAAATGGTCAATTTTGATGATTAAAGGGCAATAACTCCTATAAGGAGCCGTTTCACAACTTCGACTCAATTGAGAGATTTGTAGAGCTTTTGATGCTGAACAAGAAAGGTTGCTTCGGATTTTCTCTATCTCTTATACTTTTCGAGTTATAAGCCAAAAACAATGGTCTGACCCCCCTGTTCTATTTTTAGCAACGGCGGCCATGTTGGTTGGTCGACATGTATATAATTCACAAACTTGGTAGAGGACATCCTAAAGATCAAGTATACCAAGTTTCAATGCAATACCTTCAGTGGTTTCAGAGAAGAAGATCTTTGAAGAAAAGTTAACGGACGGACGACGGACGGACGGACGACGGACGACGGACGCTTAACGATGACAATAGCTCACATGACCCTTCGGGTCAGGTGAGCTAAAAATGTGTCTATTTTTATTCAACAAGAGGCTCCCAGGAGCCTGAATCGCTCACCTGACATATGTGCCTGAAGTAAAGGTTATAAGGCAAAATCTATTTAACGTTGAAAGGGTCATAAGATTAATAAGGGGGTCATCTGACAATATGGTGGATCTAAAGGTGCTGATCACTTTTGTTCTCAATCAAAATCTAAAAATCTGTCACCCTTTTTGAGTTATTTGCAAAAAAAAATGCAGTTTAACCTAATGTTCTATTTTTAGCCACAGCAGCCATGTTTTACAACCAATCAAAAATCCCCACAACAGTTCTATACACCTAATAATAATAAACAATAATACCAAGTTTGGTTCCATTTGGACTTAAAGTGTCAGAGGAGTTAACATTTTCAATATAAGGAAATGCAGTTAAAATGCTCAATTTTGACGTTCCAGGGGCAATAACTCCTCAAAGGAAAGGTCCTACAAGGTTGCCCTATTACATATTCTGTAGATCTTGATGTGCTTAACAATATGCAATTTAAATTTCTCAAATATCTTGTATAGTATTCAAGATATTGAGCTAAACAGGTGCAAAATTTGCAAAAAATCCACAACAAGGGCAATAACTCCTACATGGGTTGTTGGATTTTCTTCAAAATTTCAGAGCTGGTAGATCTTGAGGTGCTGATCACTTTTGTCCCCCAATCAAAATTTTGAAATCTGTCACCGTTTTAGAGTTATTTGCAAAAAACTGCCATTTACCCCTATGTTCTATTTTTAGCCACAGCCGCCATGTTTTACGACCAATCAAAAATCCCCACATCAGTTCTATACACCTAATGCTAATAAACAACTATACCAAGTTTGGTTCCATTTGGACTTAAAGTGTCAGAGGAGTTAACGTTTTCAATGTTATGAGGAAATGCTGTTAAAATGCTAAATTTTGACGTTCTAAGGACAATAACTCCTAAAAGGAAAGGTCCTACAATGTTGACCCTTTTACATATTTTGTAGATCTTGATGTGCTTAACAATATGCAATTTAAATTTCTTAAATATCTAGTATAGTTTTCAAGATATTGAGCTAAACAGGTGCAAAATTTGCAAAAAATCCACAAAAAGGGCAATAACTCCTACATTGGTTGTTGGATTTTCTTCAAAATTTCAGGGTAGGTAGATCTTGAGGTGCTGATCACTTTTACCCTAGGCCAGAATTTTGATATCTGTAGCCGTTTTCGAGTTATTTGCAAAAAACTGCATTTTACCCCTATGTTCTATTTTTAGCCATGGCGGCCATGTTTTACGACGAATCAAAAATCCCCACATCAGTTCTATACACCTAATGCTAATAAACAACTATACCAAGTTTGGTTCCATTTGGACTTAAAGTGTCAGAGGAGTTAACGTTTTCAATGTAATGAGGAAATGCTGTTAAAATGCTAAATTTTGACGTTCTAAGGGCAATAACTCCTAAAAGGAAAGGTCCTACAACGTTGACCCTGTTACATATTTTGTAGATCTTGATGTGCTTAACAATATGCAATTTAAATTTCTCAAATATCTAGTATAGTTTTCAAGATATTGAGCTAAACAGGTGCAAAATTTGCAAAAAATCCACAAAAAGGGCAATAACTCCTACATGGGTCGTTGGATTTTCTTCAAAATTTCAGGGTAGGTAGATCTTGAGGTGCTGATCACTTTTACCCTAGGCCAGAATTTTGATATCTGTAGCCGTTTTCGAGTTATTTGCAAAAAACTGCATTTTACCCCTATGTTCTATTTTTAGCCATGGCGGCCATGTTTTACGACGAATCAAAAATCCCCACATCAGTTCTAAGCACCGAATGCTAATGAACAACCATACCAAGTTTGGTTGCAATTGGACTTATGGTGTCAGAGGAGTTAACGTTTTAAAAAGTTTACGGACGACGGACGGACGACGGACGACGGACGACGGACGGACGACGGACGCCAAGTGATGACAATAGCTCACATGACCCTTCGGGTCAGGTGAGCTAAAAAGTTTGTATTATTATTGGACTATTGGAGTAGTTATCATATTTGTGTTGTACTGTTTTTTTCCATAAATCAATTGTGATAAAAATTATTTGTATGTACATGTAGGTATGTAATTAATTGTATGTATTGCATTTATATTGGTATTGTATTGTAGTTTGTTTAATTGTGCTCCTGTTACACAGGTTCTGCGACTGAGCTCTTTCTAAATAATGTATTCTGTATTCTGTAATTTTTAATGATAAACTTTAACATTTACCTTGTCAGATCAACTACAAGATTTAAGGGAAAATCATGCAGCATGCAGTACAAGTAGTTACTTAAAGTTAGTCTTGGTATTTCTCAAGTAGCTTCCTATAGCACCATCAGACTTAAGATGACTTTGTTCTTTACAACCAGGGTAAACCAAGTCAAGATCCCAGACAAATTCCATTCCTGTAGGTCTTAATTGTCCATGTAAAAACATAGGTTTGGCATTTATATCAAGTTGAAGACTCATATTCCAGGTTTCCATGGTCCACATGCTGCATGTTTTGTCATCTTTGTGGAGAGCTGGACCTGCTACTGATTGCATACTGTTGGATTCTGTCTAAAATATGATCTACATCTGCATTATGCACATTCATGAGAGAAATGGGCCTGAATTATATTCATGTCTTTTTGTAAATGAAAAACTAAAACAGCACTTTCATTTTAAAAGAACACCATTAGTATAAAATGATACTACATGTATGTGAACAATGGTCTCTGTGAGAGATTGTTGTTGTTTATTATTCCTTATTACACATCTCATTGCTATCAATGTATGTATGTATGTAATACAGATTCAAGACAATAGATTCTTTTCAGAACACAAGACTCCTTAAATTTAGAACATCCAATTGTCAATGTCATTAAGACCCTAATTATTAAAATAGATTATAAATTTTTTACTAAGGCCACACAGAATTAATTTCTTGTTCTTTGGATTTTGACTTTTAAAAAAAGGAGCGAGCGAGCGAAATTATTTTTATTAATTTTTTTTCTGAAAATCTGATTTTTAGGAGCGACTGATTTTTTTTTAGGCGAGCGACTTGTTTTTAAATTTTTAAAAAGTTTTTTTTTCTGGTTTTTAATGTAAAAGTGAGGCGAGCGAGCGATTATTTTTATTTTTGAAGAAAATAAGTGAAATATTAAAAAAACTTCTATTTAAAGTATAACAAATGCTTGTTCTCAGTGGTTTATGGCTTTTCCAATTGATTGATATATTATTCAAGCAGGAAATAGTTGTCTTTAGTTGTTTTTTCCCTGAAGAGTTGCTGTCTTGGCTTTTTATCAATAGCCACAAACAGACCAAGAGAAAGTCAATTACACCAAACAAGTATGACTATGTCCCAAGGCAAAGCATAATTTTAAGATAAAATATTAAAAAGAAAAACAACTTCCTATCTTTATTCACAAAAAAAAACATAAAACAACAACAACAATTTGTAAATATTTATTTAAAAAAATATTACAAAACTATCTTTGGTCAATGGTGAATTGGATGTTCATAGATGGTCATTAATATCCCATTATTGTCCATACACATAAGTTAGGGATTTTCCTTAATGTTTTCAATTTGAACCAGGTCATCCGAGGAAAAATACCACAGGAACTTGAATTTATCAATAAAAGGGGTCGACTATACATCGTACATGGCATTCTTTGAATGTTATGAATGTATCTAAATAAATCAATGTAAGAGTCTTCCATTTAACATGCAATTGCCATATTTTGTAACAATATTTACTTGGGTGGCAACAGATTTCATTGTTTTCATCTGGGTGTTTTGTTTGAGGGGATTGAAACGTAATTTCAACCGTTTAAGTTTAACGTCTTTTATCCTGAATGTATCTCCAATATTCATGATATTGGAGCACTAAACTTAACTAACAAGCGATTAGACAAAACAGAGTCAAGTTTATAAGAGTACATGGTTGAAAATCGGCAATCTTTTGGTTGTTTACTTTTGCAAAAGACAAATATTTTTCAAACGCGGAGATAAAAAAAAATTTGAATACAACTTCCGGCTCCGGACGCGGGCGGGTTTCCTGTAAATGCGGGCGGAAGAAATTTATATTTTTTTCTTAAGGAAACAATTTCACATGCGGGCGGTCCGACGAACAAGTAATTAATTCGGCGTGGCCTAAGGCCATGATAAAATAATTCCTAGATTCTCATCCAAACTTCTAAAAAATATGGAAGGCAGGCAAATTTTTTAAAATATTTTTTATCCAATATGATATGCTTCCATTTTATTTTAAAGAAATTGACCAATAATTTACATAGTTTGCCAAAAAATCAAAATAAAATTTATTTGAGGGGGTTGAAAAAATCGAGGCGGGAGGATATGAGAATCTAGAATATTTTTTATATTGGCTTAAATAACGCGCACTAAGTCAATAATGATGAGCAACAGACATGAAATTGAATCCCACATTATGGGACCCCATGCTGATACTGTATACAAAATATCAAGGGGCTGTGATAAGAAGTTGCTGATAAAACTGTAACGAACAGTTTTTCCACACTTACAGCCCTTTGCTTCTTTACTATGAAATTTTATACTGTATTTCAACAAGCAGTGACAAGAATACCTTCATTTTCTTCTGTTTGAAATGTATGTCTGTCTGTATAGAGATGCTCTTTCTTAAACTTCCCAGTAAATGACCTTGAAGGTCAATGTCATATCTATTTTTATGCTCCAAGGTCATGTGATAACAGAAATGGTTAGATGTGGCATTGCTTTCATTTTTCACATGAGCATTCATCTCAATAGTCTCCTGTCAATGAAAAAAAGTCATAACAGATTAAGCCATTGTTCAAAACTTCTGGGTCCAGCTAGTTGTTTAAAAGTGTCGTTAGGCTAACACAGACGTATCAATTTCAGTAGTGTACCAATAATTTGTGGTTTTCATGGGTTGGGCAAACCACTTAATTGGATTCCAACATTGATGAAATTTTGCATTGATTTCTACTAAGAACTGTTAAAACCACAAAATCATGAATCCAGGAATGTGCATTTTATTCCCAATCCATGAAAATTGATGCCCACGATACATACATAAGGATACTGCAATATAAGTCCACATAGTTATGTTTTATAAATACATGTTTAACTTGCCTCAGTGCTGTCTGCTCCTATGTAGGTTATAACAGTTCTCCTATGAGCATGTGTGATGTTAGCTAGCATGTCATTAGCTAATGTAAACTTCTGCCCTGAAAATATACACAAGTGTGGCCACTAAAAGTATGTCTCGCCTGCCGGCACCATCACTAAAATCAACTACCTAAGCTTTCATTTCTTGATATAAACACAACAAGAGGCTCCCAGGAGCCTGAATCGCTCACCTGGTCCTTAAGCTGTAAGGACTTTTCTCTGGAAAGTAATACCTATGTGTTGAGTTTCGTCGAAGGTAAGACAAAAATGAGGTCAAGGCCAGATGACATGGTGATAAACCCAAACACTTTAATCTAATCCATCAATATCCAAATTATCAGATGCCTAGTTATTACAATTTTTTAAGAAATTCATTTTCCATAATAATCCTACAATCAAAGTTTACAGCATGTAAAAAAAAAAACTAAGTTCACAGTCATTGAAGGGTCAAGGTCACATGTCATTGTTATAGCTGCGTAAAGATTTTCCCAACTGTCTGTATTTAAAATATCAGATGCCTAACCAATATACTTTTCAAGCAATTCATTGTCCACAAAAGTCTTACAAAAATGTTTATGGCCTGTAAAAAAGACCTAAGTTCACAGAATCACTGGAGCGTAAAAATGGGGTCAGGGTCACATGGCATGGCAACAGTTGCGTAGACCATACCCTCAACTGTCTGTATACCAAATATCAGATGCCTAGCTATTATACTTTTCAAGCAATTGATCGTCCACAAAAGTCTTACAAAAATGTTTATGGCCTGAAAAAAAACCTAAGTTCACAGAATCACTGGAGCGTGAAAATGGGGTCAGGGTCAAACGGCATGGCGACAGTTGCGTAGACCATACCCTCAACTGTCTGTATACCAAATATCAGATGCCTAGCTATTATACTTTTCAAGCAATTGATCGTCCACAAAAGTCTTACAAAAATGTTTATGGCCTGAAAAAAAACCTAAGTTCACAGAATCACTGGAGCGTGAAAATGGGGTCAGGGTCAAACGGCATGGCGACAGTTGCGTAGACCATACCCTCAACTGTCTGTATACCAAATATCAGATGCCTAGCTATTATACTTTTCAAGCAATTCATCGTCCATAAAAGTCTTACAAAAAAGTTTACGCCGCCGCCGTCGCCGGAAAGTAATACCTATGTCTCGCCTTCCGCGACTATTCGTCGCAGGCGAGACAAAAATAGATCATTTGATATGTTAGCTAGCCACAGCTTGATATATTCTTCTGTCCTAGAAGTAAAGAAAGCATCGCATGTGTCCTATCCTGTAATGGTTGCTTTTTTACTTCTAAAAGGAGCAACATATTTTCAATTTTCTCTGGCAATGTAGAAACAAGAGTTAACACTAAAGTATGTCTCGCCTGCCGGCACCATCAGAAACAATTATTCTTTCTTACTTCCACTATATTTTGAATTTACATGGATTTTCAGTTTCTGAGATCAAAAGATGTTTATAGAACTTAAACATTGCAAATATATGCAATAAAAATAATCAAAGTCATTCAACCGGAAAATCAAGGTCAAGGTCAAAAGATGGGGATGCAACTGTGCTAAGCTACTACTGAGGCATATGCATACTAAGTTTCATCAACCTAGGACCTATAGTTCTTGAGATATGGAGGTGCTCGCAAAACTTTTTCATTGCTATTATATGTATTGAAAATTGTCAAAGTCACTCAACCGAAAAATCAAGGTCAAGGTCAAAAGATGGGGATGCAACTGTGCTAAGCTACTACTGAGGCATATGCATACTAAGTTTCATCAACCTAGGACCTATAGTTCTTGAGATATGGAGGTGCTCGCAAAACTTTTTCATTGCTATTATATGTATTGAAAATTGTCAAAGTCACTCAACCAGAAAATCAAGGTCAAGGTCAAAAGATGGGGATGCAACTGTGCTAAGCTACTACTGGGGCATATGCATACCAAGTTTCATCAACCCAGGACCTATAGTTCTTGAGATATGGAGGTGCTCATAAAACTTTTTCAAAAAGTTAACGCCGCCGTCGCCGCCGCCGCCGCCGCCGCCGCCGCCGCCGCCGCCGCCAGTAAAGTAACACCTATGTCCCGCTCTGCTTCGCAGGCGAGACAAAAACAAAACTTTCCAATATATAACATCTAAACGTCTGACAAACTTGTTGCCCATTAAATGTAATATGTGCTTAAGCATAATGTAGTTTCCATGCAATACAGGTGCCCCTGCGAATGGCCCTAATCAGGATGTTAAAGTCCTAGAGGTCTGAGCCTCAATTAAAAGACAAACATTTTGTCATATTGAACCACACTGAAAAATATCAATCCATTCCCATGTTCAGTTTTTTGAAAGTTGAATTGAATTTTCAAATCAGTCGGCTCCAAAACATGAAGAAAGTGTTCAACATATCTGAAAGCCAATTAAAACATATAGTTTGTCATAATGAACCATCATTACAATGCTTAGTTTCAAATCATTACCATATATGGTTTTTGAGAAAAGCTAAATAAAAATTTTGTACCAATGAATGTTCAGACATGAATGAAGTAGTTCAGTTTAACAATTTTAGCAACTTGATAAGGGTTTCATAGAACGAAAATACCAAACTATCACATGAAATATTGTATGTTAACCTGGATAAGATAGAAGCATCCTATCCTCAGCTACCCAGAGTTTAGAACCATCCACAATCTGGTACCCTATGACTGCATCATTTTCAAAGTGTATTTGACTGGTATCATTGTTGTCCTCTGCAATCTGTGGTCGGAAGTGCAACTTGTATAGATGTTGGTAATATTTTGAACTGTAAAAGAAATAATGAACTCTTCAACAAATATTCAATCTTAGAGTAAATCAAAAATTACAGAAACACAATAAAGTTAAATTGTAACATTGAAATCTCTGTTTGGAAACTACCAGCATCATTCTCCTAAATATCCTATACATTGTAATAACATATGTTTTAAGCTTACTTGAAATTTAAATTGTTTGTTTTCTTCAAATTACATCTATAGGCACTGTCACTACCAATGCAGAGAATCTACTGCAAATAAGCAGAATTTATCTGTCCTATTTAAAGTATCATCAAATAAAATGTTTTAAAACGTATGTTTCATCATTTTTTAAAAACATTTTACTGTTTTTTTTTCTTGCTTTCTTTCCAAATGAATGTAAAAAATTCTCAGCACTTATACTGTTCACTGAATTTCTCGCTTTATGTTGTATGGTTAAAGAGAATCCATAACTTTCGTTTGTTAAACATAAGTTCTTACCAGTAATACTTTAAATGAAACTTTGTATTGATGTGTGTAGATAGCTGCTCCTTAAGATTGTCAAAGTTAACATCCAGACTGATTTGTGGGGCAGCTAATGATAGTTTTGTCTGTACATCTGTCCTATTTCCAGCCACAATCCCACCAGACTTGTGGTCAAACACATTCTCTTTGGTCACATTAGTTCTTGTCTGCAATAAATCAAAGCTGAACAATATAATTAATAAAAGCTAAATGTATATCAAAATGTTCAAAAATGTCACCCTTAATTAGTTTAGATTACCCTAACCTAAAACAAGGAATATGTGAGCAACTGCTCACTCAGTATACCTGGCCTCCACCAGAATCAACTATGTCGGTAAACAGAAAGTACATATATCTGAAAGATCTAATTTCAGTAAACACGATGAAGGACCTCATACTGAAGCCATCTACAAAAGTTCAAGTCACTGTGATTTGTTGTTTCTAAAAATAACTGTTACAAAAATTTTCAACAACTGACTAGTAATGTTGAAAATTGACTGTCATTAACAGGAAGTAGATGACTGACAGACCTAATTACCATACTTGTGATAAAGGACCTCCTACTGAAGCCATATACTAAATTTCAAGTCACTGTGATATATGCTAAGAATTTTTTTTTCAACAATTGACCAGTAATGATGAAAATAAACTACGTCGGTACACAGGAAGTAGATAACCTACAGACCTATTTATATAGACCTCACACTGAAGCCTTATACTAAATTCCAAGCCACTGTGATGATCAGTTGCTGAAAAAAACAGTTCCGAAAGTGATGGTGCGGAGGGAAGGACATACAGACAGAGGTAAAGCTGTTTATCTCCCGCTTCCAAGTGCGGATATAAAAATATGGAAAATCCTCCCTTTTTTCAACATAGAACTTATTTACATATGCTACTAGTTGTTGAAACTTGTTAGTATTAAGAACTTCAGAGCAGTTGATCAACAAACACATGCACTTTGCTATTACAAAATTCAGAATTGCAAAAAGAATGTGCATCATACCTGTATTAAGGCTTTAAACATTGTCATATTCTTCATCTGTAACTGGACCCTTCCCATGTCGATGGAGTAGAGACCCTCCAGATTGTTGTCCTGCCGTACATTCTGTTTGACGATTGTAAATTCCACACCAGTTTCTGGCATTTCAATGGTCACTGTAGTATTACCTGGCTTTGTTCTATGATCTATATCAATGTTGATGTGTCTGTGTAATTTATAACCTTTTTAAATAAAATAAATATTTTCAAAATCTTCTTTATTTGACCAAAATTACACTAAGTTCATATCATTACACTGTTGTTGTTATATTTCATCTTTAAATAAAAAGCTATGCCGAGCGCAGCATGATACGACAGCAACAAGTTGAACCCTGTACATTGGAGGCCCAATATGGATAGTCTATTGCTTTGGTCACATGCAGCCCATGGTGGACTTACAAAGCTTTTTTACACATGCAACCTATGGTGGACTTTAAAATGCATATTTGACACATATATATTTACAATAACATTTAATAGAAAAAAAAAATTATTTCTATATTCATTGACATTTTTGACATGATTAAGCCCCTTTTGGCCCTTTTTTAAAAAAAGGTTAGGACAACAAAATGCAATAAAAAGCTTCCTTAAGTGTATACAATCATCATATTTAAACTTCATAAAAATTGGCTGGCCAACTACAGCTAAATTTCTTGAGTAAAACCATTTGCCTTGACCAACTTTTAAAAATGGTGTTTTTTGCCCCTTCGACCCCTTATATCTCAAAAACAGTAAGAGATATTGCAAATCTGATTGAAAAATGCAGGCAGGGATTTTCACAAGGATTCCAATGAAAAAAAGATTTTGAAAATCGGACCACAAATAAAAAAGTTGATTTTTTGGGTGAGGCCCGTCTTTGGCCCCCTGTAGCAATGTAACGGTTCAATATACATAAAAACCATTTAGACATTTTGTTGACAGAATTTAATAAGGAATTCAATAAAAAAAGAATTTTCAAAATCAAATGAATAATAAACATTCTACAACAGTTTTGTCAATACACCCATATTAGCCCCTTTTGGCCCTTTTTTTCTGAAACAGTAGGGGCCACCAACCCCAAATACAATAGGAACCTTCCTCTAGTGGTTACAGACATCATATAAAAATTTCATAACAATTGGTCAATATTTACTCAAGTTATCGCAAGGAAACCAAATGTCCCCAGACGACAACGACGGCAATGACAATGACAACGACGACGACAGCATCATACCATTATACGTCCGCAATTTTTTTGCGGTCGTATAAAAAGACATACTTTGTTTTACATTCTATCATATATCATTGAAATATATTTTTAAGAATTTCATAAATCAATAGAAGTTTAAAATCATGTGATTTCTGTGAAACTTTAGGGACAGACAGACCAAAATAAGAGATGCCTCCTTATCTTATACTGGTAACATATTAAAGCATTGTGGTGTGATGAAGTTGTGGGTAGTGTCCAACATCTTTTGGTTACCAGTATTGGAATATTCAACTGTATAATCTGTTATCTTCCGTAAATGGCTATTTTCAAAGTGAAACGACCAGGTTGAGATGAGAGCACATGCAGCGATATCACACTGTTCAATTAACCAATTAAAACCATCAATACTGATATTGATTGATGACGTCAACCAATGATATGTAATGTTATTTAAAACTTTCGGTATTTAGAATAAAGCCTTCTAGGGATTGAGCCTATAGGAAATTAATTTTTACGGAAGAAATAGATACTTACACGGTTCTTGGAAAACGGGCAATGATCTTTCACTCGTGATAGAATTTTCCGGATCTTTTGGCTCGTTCCACTGTGCTCCATTCGCAAAATGACTGAAAAGTTCTATCACTTGTGAAAGATCAGCCAGTCTTTTCCAAGAACTTATGTAAGAACCTATAAATCTTTATTTCAGAACAGAGCATTTTTTTTATCATACCAGGTGCTTTGTATCTGACCATTAATTTCCTGAAAGGTCCAATGCCATCACTGCTTATCAAAGCTGTGGATTTCATGCTGAGCTCATTCACAAGTCTAAAATAGAACATCAAAATATTATGAGAAAACTTGAGTAATCTTTCAGTAGGTAAAGATTAGTCTGGTATTGGTTTGGAAATTTTATCAATTATAAATTCACTGTCTGTAAAGGGTAGTCTGGATAACAGATCTTAAAATCTTGAAATTGTTACTAGCACCTTTGAAATGTTTGCCATTTTTATCTTTGCGCAACAACCTGACAAAATTCACAAATAAAAAGCTACGCCGAGCGCAGCATGATACGACAGCAACAAGTTGAACCCTGTACATTGGAGGCCCAATATGGATAGTCTATTGCTTTTGTCACATGCAGCCCATGGTGGACTTACAAAGATTTTTGACACATGCATCCCATGGTGGACTTTAAAATGCACATTTAACACATATATATTTATATTAACATTTAATAGAAAAATCTTATTTCTATATTAATTGACATTTTTGGCCCGTTTTAGCCATCTTTAGGCCCTTTTTTTTTAAAGGTTAGGACCACAAACCCCAAATGCAATAAAAAGCTTCCTTCAGTGGATATAATCATCATATTTAAACTTCATATCCATTGGCTGGCCCACTACAGCTAAATTTCCTGTGTAAAAACATTTGCCTTGAGCTACTTTTAAAAATGGCGTTTTTTGCCCCTTTGACCCCTAATATCTCAAAAACAGTAAGAGATATTGCAAATCTGATTGAAAATTGCAGGCAGGGATTTTCACAAGGATTCCAATGAAAAAGAGATTTTGAAAATCGGACCACAAATAAAAAAGTTGATTTTTTGGGTGTGGCCTATCTTTGGCCCCCTGTAGCAATGTAACGGTTCGATGTACATCAAAACCTTTGACACATTTTGTTGACAGAATTTAATGAGGAATTCAAAAAAAAAGAATTTTAAAAATCAAATGAATAATAAACATTCTACAACAGTTTTGTCAATACACCCATTTTAGCCCCTTTTGGCCCTTTTTTTCCAAAACAGTAGGGGCCACCAACCCCAAATACAATAGGAACCTTCTTCTAGTGGTTAGAAACATCATATCAAAATTTCATAACAGTTGGTCAATATTTACTCAAGTTATCGCACGGAAACCAAATGTCCCCAGACGACGACGACGACGACATCGCCATATCATTATACGATCGCAAAAAATTTGCGGTCGTATAAAAAGAGTAAAGAAATGGCTTACCTCTAAGATAAATGAAGCAAAATCACTTTACCCCCTAGTTTTCCATTGTAAATGGCATCAATTGAGGGGGGGCAAATTGTCAATAATCACTTTTTTTGTAGAATTTTAGAATGTCATTCAGATCACAGAGATATTTTTTTTACCTTTAACTGTATTTAATGTTATATTCTTTGATAAATTGCATTTGAAATGGCATTTCAAAGACTGATTTGAAATGTTATTTAGGAATTTGGTTTAATTGTTTCTCAGTTATAAAACTGAGAGGTTCTATGGTAAACAAAATATGCTTAGTAAAACAATATAGTATATGACGGTTACTAAATATCTTAGGGAGCGTGGTGGCGGTGTGGTTAAGGCACTGGACTTTAAATCACAGTTCTACACCTCTGTGGGTTTAAGCCCACCAAGTGTCCAGGTTTCCAGGCACCTACTGTTGCTAGTATGTTTCACAGATTTTCAAGCTTATATTATTGGGCTTTCCTCCCGCACATGCCTGGCGACCATGCAAATTCATCATATAACCAAACAGTCATTAATCTTGCCATCGTTCATAAATATGTAAATTGTTTGACTGTGTACACACTGACGTTAATTAAAGCTTACCTTTACCTTTTACAAGCAGTGATTTTCAGTAAGGTTTTCGAAATTATGTGAGTTTTTTTAATTAATAATTGTAGTCATACAGATTTACATACTTGTCAACTCTTGATAAAACAAAATCTGCAGAAAAAGGTCCAGATAAGGGAAAATAGGCATGAGTTGTAGAATCCTTCACATCAGGGTAGACAATTTGTGCACAGAACTTGTTCCCGGTAAGTAACATCATAGGGATACCAGTACATTTGTTGACTGTCGTCTGCACTGATTTGTCAGCAGGTATCTCTGTCCAGGTGTCATGGAAATGGTAGAGTTTACTCCTTAAAGAACAAACATATTTCTTTTACATTGAACATATCTACCACATCTTAACTTTTGTATTCCAAGCTGGTTTTTTTTACACATAACAAAACTGATCAGAAATTAAGCTGATTAATAAACAAAACCTGAAAGTCTAAGGATTTTTATACATATAAAGCATGTGTTTTTTTAAAGTTTACCTTGTCCTTGTTTTTTTTAAAGTTTACCTTGTCCATTCTTTAGTTATGCATGTGTTATCAAAATATGCAAACTACAATGTATATCATTTATATGCATAAGAAAAAATATACAACTTCCTGCTTTACAACAACAACAACAAAAAAGTAAAATTTCATTGGAGTCTGAGTAAAAAAAGTACCTTATATGACCAAGATTATAACTTCCATCAACATTTTTCATTGAAAGTGTCAATGTTTTGTTTAATGGAGTAATCCTAGATCTACTGCCATCCTCTAGTGATACTGATCCTGACAGTTTAGCTTTGACATTCACGTTAGAAATCATCCTCATTCCTGCCTGTGCATCCTTGCCTAATTTGATGACCATCTGACCAAAAAATTCTCCTGAAAAACTTAAAATAAAGGACACAAAACTTAAATATGCCATTGCAATCATTCAGACTTTAAGTTAAAATAAAGCTTTGCATTAAATAGACATTCAAATTAAGAGAACTAAGTGCATTGTAAAGGTTGTCTGGTCACAAGTTAAACATTATTGCTTTATCTGTAAATGAATTATAAATTATTTTAGTTAGACTATTTTCATCCAAGTGCAATAGTTTTCCATGTCATAGACAATATTAATACAATGCTGAATAACAGTTTTATAAAAATCACCCTTCCTTTTATTGTAAGTAACATTACTGTAAAGTTTCATAGCATTTGGTCTATCAGAACAAAAGTTATTGTGGAAACAAATAAAAAAGTTTTGTTTTTTTTTGGCCCCTTTAGGGTTCCTAATTTCTAAATGGAATTATAAAATGATCTCAAAGGGAGTTTTATAAAAATCACCCTTCCTTTTATTGTAAGTAACATTACTGTAAAGTTTCATAGCATTTGGTCTACCAGAACAAAAGTTATTGTGGAAACAAATAAAAAAGTTTTTTTTTTTTTTGGCCCCTTTAGGGTTCCTAATTTCTAAATGGAATTATAAAATGATCTCAAAGGGGGAGGTCCACATCTTCCATATAATTATGAGGATTTGGGACGAACAGACCCAAACACTATATATATGCCCCTCTACTTTTGTAGGAGGGGCATAAAAATATACTAGGCACAATTATGGAATTACTACTAGTTTAAACATTCATGTATTTATTAGAGTTCCAATCATGAGAGAATGCTACCAAAACTAAGTACCCTAAGAATATGTCTTTGTCGACCTGTGGTGCACCTCTTTTTTCAGTATCATCAGTGGTATCCTCTATGCTTGATATGTTTATACCCATGGATGATGTCAGTAAAACAGTCATGTTCAACGAGGCTCCAGAAAGGGTTGGCATAACCTTTGTCAGATCTAAAACTCTGGCTGATCTGAAAATTATAAAACTGTGCAGTAGGTATAAACACACAAAGAACAAAAATATCAATTTCTAGGTCCACTTTCAAACTGTTTTTAGGGATCAAATGGGCATATCTTACACAAAAACTGTTGACTAATATACTGAATTTCTTACTTGTGCAACTGTACAAACATTATTATGTAACTAGAATACTGACAAATACAATACATAGGATGATGTTCGCAAAAATGTATATTTTTTCCAAGTAGTTCTGTATAAAATAACAATATACATATTCTTCAATGGTACTTTTCACTATGTAAAATTTCAGATCTGTACTGCTTACATATATAGTTTCTGAATTTAAGCATTCACAAAAATTTTGGATTGACAGACAGACGAAGTTATAATTATAGGGTTCCTGCATCTAGATGCAGATCCCAAATAAAGTCTATTTTTTTCCCCAATCCATTGAGAAATGTAGATGTACCAGCTCTAACAAGAGTATGACAGACAAAACAAATGCACACATAAAATATTCATACACACCCTAACAGACATTATATTTCTATATCCAACAATATTCACACTATTATGGAGTATTTAAAGCAGTCTCAAATAAATAGATGCAAGAAAATTATAAATTAAGCTATTGAATCAAAACATAGAACTTTTACTTTATTAAAACCCCTTATTACTTATCAATATCAAAACAAGGAAATGTGTCAAGATGACACTGATGCTCCACTGGCAAATAAAATTAAACTGTTATTTCTACAAAATTTGCTAAGTTCAAGGACCTTAATTTAAGTCAAAATCAGTGGACCTGAACGAAACTCAAACCTGTTACTCATCATAGTAGACTCATATACTAAAAATCTTTTGAATATATGCAAGGATGTCGAAAAAAAGTGCGGAAAACTGTTATTTTTACAAAATTTGCTAAGTCCAAGTGCCGTAATTTAGTTCAAAATCAGTGGACTGGAACGAAATTCAACTTGATCTGTAACTCATCATGGTAGACTCACATACTAAAAATCTTTTGAATATATGCAAGGATGACAAACAAGAGGCTCCCAGGAGCCTAAATCGCTCACCTTATATTTTGTAGAGCTAAATGAGCTGAACATTTAAGCAAGCAACAGTTTTTTCTTTATCTACTATAGTTTTCATTCTATAGGCCAAAAACACGAAAAACCGTTATTTTAGGGGCCGTAACCCCTATAAGGGGTCATCTGACAACTTCAACCCTATGGAGACTTTTGTAGAGCTTTATGCACTGAACATTTAAGCAAGCATCAGCTTTTCTCTATCTGCTATAGTTTTCATTCTAAAGGCCAAAAACATGATAAAGGTTATTTTAGGGGCTGTAACCCCTATTAAGGGTCATCAGACCACTTCGATCCAATGGAGACTTTTGTAGAGCTAAATGCGCTGAACATTTAAGCAAGCAACAGCTTTTCTCTATCTGCTCTAGTTTTCATTCTACAGGCCAAAAACATGAAAAAACATCATTTTAGGGGCCGTAACCCCTATAAGGGGTCATCTGACAACTTTGACCCTATGGTGACTATTGTACAGCTAAATTAGCTGAACATTTAAGCAAGCAACAGGATCTCTCTATCTGCAATAGTTTTCATTCCATAGGCCAAAAACATGAAAAAACATCATTTCAGGGGCCGTAACCCCTATAAGGGGTCATCTGACAACTTTGACCCTATGGAGACTTTTGTAGAGCTAAATGAGCTGAACATTTAAGCAAGCAACAGCTTTTCTCTATCTGCAATAGTTTTCATACTATAGGGCAAAAACATGAAAAAACGCTATTTTTCACCTTTAAGGGGCTGTAACCCCTATAAGGGGTCATCTGACAACTTGGACCAAATGGAGACTTTTGTAGAGCTTTTAATGCTGAATCAGTAGGGTGGCATCAGATTTCATCTATCTCTTATACTTTTTGATTTACAAGCCAAAAACAGTAGTCTGACCCCCCTGGTCTATTTTTAGCAACGGCGGCCATGTTTTTCGACGAATCAAAAATCCCCACATCAGTTCTGTGGGGGATAATCTAAGGTACCATCAGACCAAATTTGGTTTGAATCTGTTGAGCCGTTTCAGAGGAGAAGAAGTTTGAAGAAAAGTTAACGACGACGACGACGACGGACGACGACGACGGACGCCAAGTGATGGCAATAGCTCACATGGCCTTTGGCCAGGTGAGCTAAAAAAAGTGCAGAAAACTGTTATTTTTACAAAATTTGCTAAGTCCAAGGGCCGTAATTTAGTTCAAAATCAGTGGACTGGACCGAAATTCAAACTTGACCTGTTACTCATCATTGTAGACTCACATACCAAAAATCTTTTGAATATATGCAAGGATGTCGAAAAAAATGCGAAAAACTGTTTCTAGGTCATAGACCTGTATATTAAATATACAGATCTATGTCTAGGTCAAAATCAGTGGACCGGAACGAAACTCAAACTTGACCTGTAACTCATCATGGTAGACTCACATACCAAAATTTTTTTGAATAGATGCAAGGATGTCGAAAAAAAGTGCAGAAAACTATCTGTGACTTTTTCAGGGCTGGATTTGAATTATATGCATCTTATTTAGACCATGGGCCAATTGCATAACCGCGAGCAGTGCCAAATGGCCTCGTTGAAGGCTGCTGGCGGTTGTCCATTGTGGTTTTTCTAAATTGCCGTTTATTGTGGGCTGTGTCGCGTACACTTATTCCACATCTCTTTATTTTCTATAAAGTGTGATGGACAGAAGGACGGACGGACGAACAGATCGAAAAACTATATGCCCCCCAACTTTGTTGGCGGGGCATAAAAAATATTGATATTATTATTATTGAAAATGATGTAACTTAGCTGTTTAGCAAAAACTAGCATGTGAGACCAGTTTATACATTTGTCTGCCTAATACAAATTGCATTTGCAATACCTTGTTTTAATGATCTTGTTCCCTTCATCATTTTTACTTTGTCCCTGATGTCTCATTGCACCACCCTGTTTACTGCCTCCACCCATTATACTGCTGGCTACTTTCATCACCAGTGACAAAATGTCATTTATCTCTATATAGAATACTTCATAACCTGAAAACATAAGATAAATTCCTCAAATTAGACCAACAAGTCTGTGCTTTTTTACAAATTGTTTTCCATTTGGGAAGCTGTTTATGTTGCAGTATAAAAAGACAAAAAGTTGTCTAAAGCCTGAGTTATCAAACAATGAAAAAAAAACATAAGTTTTAATTTTCAAGAAAATGAAAATTAAAAAAATACACAATGCAATGAAAGAACCTTAGTGAGCATGCTCACATACCCCATGCATTCAACTATTGGACTATCAATGTTATCCTTGAGAAATTAGTATCGAACTACAGGAATCAATAATATTGATTGATTGTAAAAGTGGATGTGCAAGCATTTGAATATCATAACAAAGTTATATCAGATTTTTAAGTCCAAAGGGCCATAACTCCCACAAAAATTTGCGGATCAAAAACTCCTGATAATATGCACAACTTCATATGGTGTACTTCTTGCATACCAAGTTTCGTTAAATTCTGTTTAGTAGTTTAAGAGGAGTTGCGATCACAAACTTTGATCACAGACGGACGGACGGACGGACGTATATATTGAAACTTAACAACTATTTTCTCAATTCTTGCCTATTGAAATTTGAATTATATTGGTTTCACTTTTTTAACTTGCGGGGTACCAATTTGTGGTGTAGATGACAGTCAGTCTAGAAAATAGGAATCCAATGAATGAATCTCATTTTTTCTACTTAACATTATTATATCATGTACATGTATAAACCATGGCTTTAAAGATTCTACAGAAATATCAATTTAAAACCAATCAGTACCCAAGAAATCAACAGCATTTTAAAATATCAAAATGTTATTGATAAGCTAAAATTTAACATCACAAGTGATCGCAATACAGCCCACTCTCTTACAAGTGGAAGAAACAAAAGTTTTCAGCCCTTTTGTTTGCACTAGGGAATATTACTATAAGAGTATTATAGTATTACCAAAAAGTTTAACAGTCAACATGTCTTCAGGCAGAGTAAACTGTGGATGGTTGACAAGTCTGATGATTCTGTTTAACCAATCCGACAAATTCTTGTTAAAATCTGCAAACTGTGGATTAACTCCCTTGTCTAGATTTTTCTTTGCATTGGCAAGATATGACAATAGATGAAATAATCCTTTTCCTTCACTGCTGTAGAGTATGTCCAAAACTTGGTCCAGACCTGTAAAATATTTATTGTTCTTGTTATATGGATATTAATTATCTTAGGAGTGTCATTCTTGAACTCTGCAAACAATGATAACAAAAAAAGTAGCAAACTGAAATAATTAATCTTTTTATTTTGAAAAGAGTTCCTTTACATCTCGTTGTTTCTTGTATAGTACTCTTGTCTCAGGTTCTCTCTTGGTGAATTGAACTTTTATCGATTTGATTTTTAAAGTGTATTATTTGATATGTGCCTGTCCAAAGCCGGGAATCCTTGTCAAAGCCTTTGTTTGTCCCTGTCACCTATCTGTTTTTTGTTCTATGTACAGATATGGAATTTCGTTGGTAATCTAAGGATTTGTTTGAATCTTATGTATTGTATTTTTAGTCTTGGGCCAATGCAAGAAAGCGGGCAATGACCACTGGTCATGTTGAAGACTGCTTGCTGTTTTCCATGGTTGATTTCTAAAATTGCCTTTCCTTTAATGTTGGTTGTGCCAGGTACACTTATTCCACATCTCTTTACTGTCTATTATGCGTCCAAAACGATTTAAAAGTTTAAACAACCCAGAGAAATGAAGATTTCAATGGTCCCGACTTGGTACAGGCATTTCAATATAAAAAGTGGGTTATAGTAGGCATGCAATTTTTAGCTCATCTGGCCAAAGGCCATGTGAGCTAATGCCATCACTATGCGTCCGTCGTCGTCCGTCGTTGTCTGTCGTCCGTCATTTGTCGTCCGTTAACAATTTCAAAAATCTTCTTCTCTGAAACCACTGAACCAATTTAACTGAAACTTCACAGGAATGATATATGACATGTTGACAACAAACAATCCTCATTTTAAAATGATTCAATAAAAAACATGGCTGCTGTTACTAAAAATAGAACATAGGGTTAAATCACTTAAAATGGCTTATAACTCAGCAACCATAACAGATAGAAAAAATCCAAAGGATCTTAGGCTCTTCAGAATCAAAAGCTCTACTAAAGTCTCCATTGGGTCGAAGTTGTCAGATGACCTTTGATAGGGGTTATGGCCTTTTAAAGGTCAAAAATAGCATTTTTTCATGTTTTTGGCCTATAGAATGAAAACTATTGCAGATAGAGACAAGCATTCTGAGAGTATTGCAAAACAATACTTAGTCCCCTACCGGCCTCATATTTCAGTCACTGGTAACAATTTGTCAAAAAAATGAATACCTAAACTTGATAAGTTTATTATCTACAAGGAACAATAAAAAAGTTAAGAAAAGAAAATTGCAATAGATTTTCAAACTTCAAAGGGCCATATCTCCCATAAAAATTTGTGGACCGGCACAAAACTCAAACTTGATCTGTAACTCATCAAGGTAAACTCACAGACAAAAAATCTGTTCATTATCTATAAGCGTTAAGAAAAAAAGTGCGGAAAACTGAAATTTTAGTGAATTTTCAAAGTTCAAAGGTCCATAACTCCCATAAAAAATAAAGGACCTGCACGAAACTCAACCTTGATCTGTAACTGATCAAGGTAGACTCACATACCAAAAATCAGTTCATTATCTATAAGCGTATAGAAAAAAAGTGTGGAAAACTGGTATTTTAGTGAATTTTCAAAGTTCAAAGGGCCATTACTCCCATAAAAAATTGTGGACCAGCACGAAACTCAAACTTGATCTGTAACTGATCAAGGTAAACCAACATACCAAAAATCAGTTTATTATCTATAAGGGTTTAGAAAAAAGTGCGGAAAACGGAATTTATAGTAAATTTTCAAAGTTCAAAGGGCCATAACTCCCATAAAAAATTATGAACCAGCAAGAAACTTAAACTTGATCTGTAACTCATCAAGGTAAACTCACATTCCAAAAATCAGTTCATTATCTATAAGCGTTTAGAAAAAAAGTGCGGAAAACTGAGGTGTGACAGACGGACAGACAGACAGACAGTCAGACAGACAGACAGAGGGACGGACAGAGCGCAAACCTATAGTCCCCTTCGGCTTTCGCCGGTAGGGGACTAAAATGCTGTTGGGGTCAAAGTTGTCAGATGACCCCTTATAGGGGTTTCAGCACCTTAAAAGCAGAAAATAGTGTTTTTGACCAATAGAATGAAAACTATTGGAGATAGAGAAAAGCTGTTGCTTGCTTAAATGTTCAGCTCATTTAGCTCTACAAAAGTCTCCATAGAGTCAAAGTTGTCAGATGACCCCTTATAGGGGTTACAGCCCCTTAAAGGCAAAAAATAGTGTTTTTGGCCAATAGAATGAAAACTATTGTAGATAGAGAAAAGCTGTTGCTTGCTTAAATGTTCAGCTCATTTAGCTCTACAAAAGTCTCCATAGAGTCGAAGTTGTCAGATGACCCCTTATAGGGGTTGCAGCCCCTTTAAGGCAAATAAAGAAGGAATGTGTCCATGGGACACGGATGGCCCCTGCTTGGCCCCATACAATAAGTTGATGTCTGACAGACCTGAAACTCACTTAGGACATACAGTTTGTCATACTTAACCATCCTATTAAGTTTCAAATCATTCTCATGTATGGTTCCTGAGAAAAGCTTGACGAAAATTTTCACAGTCATGTTCACATATTTTCACATTCGCCTAAGTCCAAAACAGGAAGTAGATGTCCAACAGGTCTGAAAATCGCTTAGGACGTACCGTTTGTCATACTGAACCATCCTACCAAGTTTCAAATCATTCTCATGTATGGTTCCTGAGAAAAGCTTGACGGAAATTTTCAAGTCACGTTCACATATTTTCAAATCGGCCTAAGTCCAAAACAGGATGTAGATGTCCGACAGGTCTGAAAATCGCTTAGGACATACCGTTTGTCATACTGGACCATCCTACCAAGTGTCAAATCATTCTCATGTATGGTTCCTGAGAAAAGCTTGACGGAAATTCCTACCGATGAAAGGACGGACAGACATGAGTAAAACTTAATGCCCACCAACATGTCGTCGCGGGGGCATAAAAATAGTGTTTTTGGCCTGTAGAATGAAAACTTTTGCAGATAGAGAAAAGCTGTCGCTTGCTTAAATGTTCAGCTCATTTAGCTCTACAAAAGTCTCTATAGGGTCAAAGTTGTCAGATGACCCCTTATAGGGGTTACAGCCCCTTAAAGGCAGAAAATAGTATTTTTGGCCAATAGAATAAAAACTATTGCAGATTGAGAAAAGCTGTTGCTTTCTTAAATGTTCAGCTCATTTAGCTTTACAAAAGTGTCTATAGGGTTGAAGTTGTCAGATGACCCCTTGTAGGGGTTACAGCCCCTTAAAGGCAAAAAATAGTGTTTTTGGCCAATAGAATGAAAAACTATTGCAGATAGAGAAAAGCTGTTGTTTGCTTCAATGTTCAGCTCATTTAGCTCTTTAAAAGTCCCACTAGAGTTGAAGTTGTCAGATGACCCCTTATAGAGGTTACAGCCCCTTAAAGGCGAAAAATAGTGTTTTTGGCCTATAGAATGAAAAACTATTGCAGATAGAGAAAAGCTGTGGCTTGCTTAAATGTTCAGCTTATTTAGCTCTACCAAAGTTATCATAGGGTTGAAGTTGTCACATGACCCCTTGTAGGGGTTACAGCCCCTTAAAGGTGAAAAATAGCGTTTTTTTTTGTGTTTTTGGCCTATAGAATGAAAACTATTGCAGATAGAGAAAAGCTGTTGCTTGCTTAAATATTCAGCTTATTTAGCTCTACAAAAGTCTCCATATTTTCGAAGTTGTCTGATGACCCCTAATAGGGGTTACAGCCCCTCAAAAGGTGAATAATAGTGTTTTTTGCTTATTTAAAATGAAAACTATTGCAGATAGAGACAAGAGGCTCCCAGGAGCCTGAATCGCTCACCTGACATATGTGCCTAAGAAGGTTATTAGGCAAATTCTACGTTGAAAGGGTCATAAGATTAATAAGGGGGTCATCTGACAATATGGTGGATCTTAAGGTGCTGATCACTTTTGTTCTCAATCAAAATCTAAAAATCTGTCACCCTTTTTGAGTTATTTGCAAAAAAATGCAGTTTAACCTAATGTTTTATTTTTAGCCACAGTGACCATGTTTTACAACCAATCAAAAATCCCCACATCAGTTCTATACACCTAGTGCTAATAAACAAAAATACCAAGTTTGGTTCCAATTGGACTTAAAGTGTCAGAAGAGTTAACGTTTTCAATATAATGAGGAAATGCTTTTTAAATGCTCAATTTTGACGTTCTAAGGGTAATAACTCCTCAAAGGAAAGGTCCTACAACATTGACCCTATTACATATTTTGTAGATCTTGATGTGCTCAACAATATGCAATTTAAATTCTCAAATATCTTTTATAGTTTTCAAGATATTGAGCTAAACAGGTGCAAAATTTGCAAAAAGAAACACAAAAAGGGCAATAACTCCTACATGTGTTATTGGATTTTCTTCAAAATTTCAGAGCTGGTAGATTTTGATGTGCTGATCACTTTTGTTCTCAATCAAAATTTTGAAATCTGTCACCGTTTTAGAGTTATTTGCAAAAAACTGCCATTTACCCCTATGTTCTATTTTTAACCACAGCGGCCATGTTTTACGACCAATCAAAAATCCCCACATCAGTTCTATACACCTTATGCTAATAAACAACTATACCAAAGTTGGTTCCATTTGGACTAAAAGTGTCAAAGGAGTTAACGTTTTCAATGTAATGAGGAAATGCTGTTAAAATGCTCAATTTTGACATTCTAAGGGCAATAACTCCTAAAAGGAAAGGTCCTACAACGTTGACCCTATTACATGATTTGTAGATCTTGATGTGCTCAACAATATGCATTTTAAATTTCTCAAATATCTAGTATAGTTTTTAAGATATTGAGCTAAAAAGGTGCAAAATTTGCAAAAAATCCACAAAAAAGGCAATAACTCCTACATGGGTTGTTGGATTTTCTTCAAAATTTCAGGGTAGGTAGATCTTGATGTGCTGATCACTTTTACCCTGCCAGAATTTTGATATATGTAGCCGTTTTTGAGTCATTTGCAAAAAACTGCATTTTACCCCTATGTTCTATTTTTAGCCATGGCGGCCATGTTTTACATTGAATCAAAAAATCCCCACATCAGTTCTAAGCACCGAATGCTAATGAACAACCATACCAAGTTTGGTTGCAATTAGACTTATGGTATCAGAGGAGTATAACGTTTTAAAAAGTTTACGGACGACGGACGGATGACGGACGGACGATGGACGCCAAGTGATGACAATAGCTCACATGACCCTTTGGGTCAGGTGAGCTAAAAAGCATTTTTCTTGCTTAAACATTCAGCTCATTTAGCTATACAAAAGTCTTCATAGGGTTGACATCAAAACCAGGTGAGCAATTCAGGCTCCTGGGAGCCTCTTGTATTAAAATTGTCTTCCATAAAAAAATATTGAAAGTTTAAGATTCTGATGAAGACACAAAAACTATGACTTCTGAAAAATAAGCTTTATCACAAAGGTAAATGGAGCAGTTGTGCATGACAGCTAGTCCCCTCACCCATTAACACAAGGTTGTAAAGGACAGAAAAACTAAAAAATATGTATGTCCTTAAAAATAAATTTCTGGCCCAAAAAATTGTAGTAATACAGATTTTACAAGCTAGGGAATTTAAAACTGTTTACTTGCCAAAATCTTAGTGTTGTACTGTAACACTTTCATTTTTAGTATAATATTTATTTCTCAGTGTAGTAAAAGATTTTCAGAAATTTTGATATTTCACTGCTATCTATGTAATAAACCTTTGTAATCCACAGTTACTTCTAGCAGATTGACTTTTCCATCATTATAATAGTTCAGTCTTATTACAACTGATTGTATGTACAGGCTGGCAGGATCATGGACTAAATCAAACTCTATCTGTATGCCATAGTACGTCATAGAAAATGGAAGTCTGAAACATAATGTTAATAAGTACTTTTATTACACTTGAAAAAAAATTTAAGCCACCAAAACTTATTTATTGCTGGTAAAACTTTTTTTTTTTTTTAATAAAAAGACTATTTATAAAAAAATGAAACATTAAAAAGAAGAATTAGACATAATAAATTTCTTATTAAATTACCAAGCAAATTCAAATAATATTTTCAGGGATACTTACGATACATGTACCAGGTTAAATTGTGAATTTTCACAAAAATATTCAACATTTCTGACTTTATCAGTTTTGGATACCTACTTGAAGTATCTTGACAGTTCAAGATATCTGGTTTGTTCTTGTTCATCTACATCGGGCAGTGGTCGGCCATCTTCCCTGATAGCTTTCTGCCATGCCCCTCTTTGTCTGAAAATATATGCATATTCAAAAATTAACTACTTTTTTAACAATCTATGCTCTTCATCTTTATATATTTTGTGTTTGCCATTTTCAACCTCTTTGCAAGAGACTTCTGATGAGTCTTGAACAGATGCAACACTTGTCAGGCCTATCAAAATTTATTGGCCTGAACTTTGTAGCAACTTTTATTATCACTTCTTAACTGCAAAAGCCAAAAACTAACATAATACATACATTCCAAAGCTCTATAAAGCTCAGCATTTAACCAAGCAAATGTGTGGCACAATTTTCTATGGTACACAATCTTTCATGTACAATCCAATATTTTTGGCATTTAATGGACCATAACTTGTATAATGGTCATCTGACAATCTCGGCCTAATGATAATTTTGTAGAGGTCAATTCGCTAAACATTTAAGCAAGCAAAACCTTTTTCCTATCTTTTATGGTTCACAATCTATGAGGCCAAAACCTCTATTTTTTGGAGTTTAAGAGGCCGTAACCCCTATAAGGGGTCATATAACAATTTCAACCTAATGAACAATTTTGTAGAGCTCAAGCGCTGAACATATAAGTTGGCAAAACCTTTTCCCCATCTCCTGCTGTTCACATACTATAAGGCTATAATCACTACTTTTGGCGTTTAATGGGCCATAACCCCTGACAATTTCAACCTAATGCACAATTTTGTAGATCTCAATTAGCTAAACGTTTAAGCAAACAAAACCTTTTCCCTACCTTCTTTCATTCACAATCCATAAGGCTAAAACCACTATTTTTTACATTCAAGGGGCCATAACCCCTATAAGGAGTCATCTGACAATTTTTAACCTTAAGGACAATTTTGTAGAGCTAAATTAGCTGATTATTTAAGCAATCAAAACCTTTTCCCTATGTTCACAATCTATAAGGCAAAAACCACTTTTTTTGGTATTCAAGGGGCCATAACCCCTATAAGGGGTCATCTGAAAATTTCAACCCAATGGACAATTTTGTCAAGCTTACTTAACTAAATGATAGGCAATTGAAATAACTTCAATATCTTTTATAATTCTTGAGATGTAAGAAAAAATAAGTGCAAAACGCAGAAAAAAATCAAGAAAAGGGGCAATAACTCTGACACAGTTTGGTCTAATTGACCCCTTCCGGGTCAATTGGTCCCTCCCTCAAATAGTCCATTAAAAATAAAAAGTGCAGTGTTATTGTTTGTAATTGTCAAAGTTTTCTTGGATTAACAATGGAATCATGTGTACAATCAAATCAAACCTAAAGATTCACTCATTTTAAATATCCTTGATTCATTTTTGACAAGTGTATGAATTTTGTTTACATGGCTGTGTGAAAATGCTCCATGTGGAAGACCGGAAAGCATGGTAAAAAGGGTATTTTGAGCATTTTGTAAACAATCCAACTTTGCGAAAAAAGTAATCCTTGATGGTGAAGGTTTTATACCAGCATCAGACAGCAAACTTTATTAGCTTCGCAATGATATATAACATGTATACCATCTTACCCGTATTTGTTCAAGCAAAAATTTAGAAAATGCAGATTTTAAGCTGAAAATGAATGTGAACGTCAAAAGGGTTATTTGAGACCTTAAGAATACAGCCTATTTGTGTCTTCTGTAGGCTATCCTGGTAGATTCACAATGGTACCCCCTTAGCAACCATTGTATGTTTTGCTTTTTGTCACTGTATTTACCCTCATACATGAATAGAAATATTGTTTGATGCATATTTTTTCCAAACCTCACTTTTAAACAGAAATTTAGACTCGAACGATTGAAAATAGAGAGATTTTCTTGCTCGCGACACGACAAAATGTTGATAATTTCATATGCTGATGCCTGTTTTTATTTTTTCGTAGAGTTGCCTGCCCTTAGACCATTTAAATAAAGTCACTGCAATGTTACTCTACCTATAAAAAAATGTTTTAATTGTAAGAAAGTGAATAGAGTAAAGTCTTTGCCATTTAACATAGAAAATTTTATGCGACATCAACTTTTTAAGGTTTTCTCATGGTACACCCCTATTTCAAACGCCCATAAAATCAAAACCGCACAACTCCTTGGCTTGCATGAGGGCTTAATAAATTCAAAAAATCTTCCTTTTTTTATTTTCATATTCAAATATGATTATCTGGTGCATTGTGTTATTTTAAGAATACAGCCTATTTGTGTCTTCTGTAGGCTATCCTGGTAGATTCACAATGGTACCCCCTTAGCAACCATTGTATTTTTTGCTTTTTG
This sequence comes from Arcuatula senhousia, assembly GCA_963971305.1. Classification (NCBI taxonomy): domain Eukaryota; kingdom Metazoa; phylum Mollusca; class Bivalvia; order Mytilida; family Mytilidae; genus Arcuatula; species Arcuatula senhousia. The sequence continues at coordinate 22,180,537 of OZ020303.1, read as the reverse complement.
TCACTGTATTTACCCTCATACATGAATAGAAATATTGTTTGATGCATATTTTTTCCAAACCTCACTTTTAAACAGAAATTTAGGCTCGAACGATTGAAAATAGAGAGATTTTCTTGCTCGCGACACGACAAAATGTTGATAATTTCATATGCTGATGCCTGTTTTTATTTTTTCGTAGAGTTGTCTGCCCTTAGACCATTTAAATAAAGTCACTGCAATGTTACTCTACCTATAAAAAAATGTTTTAATTGTAAGAAAGTGAATAGAGTAAAGTCTTTGCCATTTAACATAGAAAATTTTATGCGACGTCAACTTTTTAAGGTTTTCTCATGGTACACCCCTATTTCAAACGCCCATAAAATCAAAACCGCACAACTCCTTGGCTTGCATGAGGGCTTAATAAATTCAAAAAATCTTCCTTTTTTTATTTTCATATTCAAATATGATTATCTGGTGCATTTTGTTATTTTAAGGTCTCATTGACCCCTTCCGGGTCAATTGGTCCCTCCCTCAAATAGTCCATTAAAAATAAAAAGTGCAGTGTTATTGTTTGTAATTGTCAAAGTTTTCTTGGATTAACAATGGAACCATGTGTACAATCAAATCAAACCTAAAGATTCACTCATTTTAAATATCCTTGATTCATTTTTGACAAGTGTATGAATTTTGTTTACATGGCTGTGTGAAAATGCTCCATGTGGAAGACCGGAAAGCATGGTAAAAAGGGTATTTTGAGCATTTTGTAAACAATCCAACTTTGCGAAAAAAGTAATCCTTGATGGTGAAGGTTTTATACCAGCATCAGACAGCAAACTTTATTAGCTTCGCAATGATATATAACATGTGTACCATCTTACCCGTATTTGTTCAAGCAAAAATTTAGAAAATGCAGATTTTAAGCTGAAAATGAATGTGAACATCAAAAGGGTTATTTGAGACCTTTGTTGGAATTTCTTCAAACTTTTAGGGTAGGCAGATCTTGATGTGCTGATCACTTTTACCTTATAAGCCAGAATTTTGATATCTGTCACCATTTTTGAGTTGTTTTTTTTTAACTTCTGTGTTAACCCCCTGTTCTATTTTTAGTAACAGCGGCCATGTTTTTCATTGGATTAATTTAAAATGAGGAACATTTGTAGCCAACATGTCATATCATTGCTGCGAAGTTTCAGTTAAATTGGTTCAGTGGTGTCAGAGGAGATTTTTTAAATTGTTCACAGGCGACGACAGACACATAGCCATGGCTTTAGCACATAGAGGGCCAATTAAAGAACTGTACTATCTTGTCCTTTAAAAAAAACCCAAGGGGCTCAGAAAACAGGAAGTAGATGATTGACTGATCTGAAAAGGGGAGGCACGGTATAACATATCATGCTGAAGGTGTGTATTAAATTTGAAACCAATCCATCCAGTATAAGCCAAGAAATCTGTTACGAAAAATTTCACATTTCAATTTTTTTACGCTAAAAAGTCAAAGTTGGCTCAGAAAATAGGAAGCAGATGATGGACTGACCTGGAAAAAAGAGGAGGCATGGTATAACTCATCATGTTGAACCTGTGTACCAAATTTGAAACAAATCCATCCAGTAGAACTTCCGAGAAATCTGTTACAAAAACATTTCACATTTCAAATTTTTTGGCCTAAAAAAGTCTAAGTTGGCTTGGAAAACAGGAAGTAGATGATAGACTGACCTGGAAAGGGGAGGCATGGTACAACTCATCATGCTAAAGCTGTATACCAAATTTGAAATCAATCCCATCTGTACAAGTGGAGAAATCTGTTACGAAAAATTGTCTATTTTTGACCCATAAAAAGTCAAAGTCGGCTCAGAAAATAGGAAGCAGATGATGGACTGACCTGGAAAGGGGAGGAGGCATGGTATAACTCATCATGTTGAACCTGTGTACCAAAATCCATCCAGTAGAAGCAGAGAAATTGAACCAGACGGACAGACGGACAGACAGACGGTCAAAGTTATTGCAATATAGCCCCCTCTCTTACGAGTGGGGGTATAATTACATAAGAAACTCAAGACTGTTTATTCCAAATTGTAATAAGATTATTCCAAATATTGTAAGAAAAAATTCAATATTTACCATTAGAATTTTTTTTTAACAAAGTTTAAGTTCAGTAAGATTTTTCTAAGCAATCCTTATCATGTAAGGTGTCTTTGACTAAGTGATTAAGTCCAGAATAAAAAAAGCTCACAAATATGTCTGCAAAATGAGGGACCATAATTTTACTTCAAAGTTTATTGAAGGTTTATTTTATTTCATGTCAAAATCAATATTATTGATATACTATTGATTTCATGTAAAGCTTTAGTGATACCCATTTCTATAAATAGCTGATCATGATAGGATATGTTACCTTTGATAACCTAGTTGTTATGTAAAGCAGGAAGTTAAAACTTTGTAAACCATTTAGGTGTGTCTCTTTCACAATGGATATTTATATCTATCTAAATGGATAAATTCTTATTAGAATGGAGCTTAAAACTTGCTAACTTTAAAGAATGGCCTCAGGGAACCCTGATGACCCAGCACAAATTCCTGTCAAGTGTCAGTTTTGTGAGGTTTCTGATATTAAGATAAGATGTTTCCAGTGTGACCTATATCTGTGTCAGCAGTGCTCCTCAAAAATTCATTCTAAGAGTAAAGCTATCAAGGATCACTTTATTATAGACCTTAAGGATCTTGGCAGTTTAGATTCAGCTGACTTACAGCGTAAATATGACCTTGAGAACATAATATGTTCCACCCACCAAGGTCAGAGGTGTGTTTCCTATTGTATCAATTGTGTTAGAGCAATATGTATGAAATGTATCAGAGACAAATGTAGAAGTCATAATCATGAGGATTTGTATGAAAGTTATGAATCAAAATATGCCAAAATCAAAGAAATTGGAGAAAAAATAAAAAATGACATTCCATTCTATGACAATGAAGAAAAAAAACTTGAAAAATCTTTATCTGAATCCAAACAACAAAGTGACGAGCTCTGGAAACAAATTGAAGACCAGGAGAAAGAACTGAAAGCAGCCATTGCTAAATTCTCACAAAATCTACGGCAGAAAGTGGATGCTGTTTATAGTCAAGGGCAGGCTGAACTCCAAGATGAACTCAACAGAATTCAGAAAACAAGAGACAACTTAAAGGAACAAAAACAAAATATTGACAAAATACTTTTATCATATCAAGCTTCTGATGTGTTGAATGAAGTTTATTCTCAAGAAATAACATTGCCAGAGAAAGTGCCCACTGACATTGAAACACCTCAGGCTAAGTTTATTCAAGGTGACCTTACTAATATTCCTCTTGATGAAGTATTTGGAAGCATCCATAGAATCCACGAGTTACAGTTGGCTCAATCATATCAGACAAATCTTACAAGTGTATATAGCATTGTACATTCTGATCAAGATATGAAATTCATTGGAAGCTTTACTGCTAAAAAGCTACAAAAAGTAAAGGCTAAACATGACAAGTTAGAATTGGTTATGGAAGAGGACATTTCAGCTAATGACATGGGCACTATGAATAATGGAGATCTAGTAATCTCATCAGGTGGATCAGAACTTAAACTGTATGCAAAATCAGGAACATTACAAACATACAAAACATTCTCTACCTTGCTAACTTTAGGTGTACATGTAGATAAACATAATGGGGTATTGGTGGGTCTAAAAGAATCCTCCTCCTCTACCACATGGCCTGTATGTAAGGATAGTATCAGGCAGGTTGTAGTCCTTAACCAGTCAGGCAACATACAACATACATATGAGTATGATAAAAACAATCAAAGACTTTTTACATTTCCATTTAGAATTGTGACTTGTGGGGATAAAATATGTGTTGTTGATGTACTGAATGAATCATGGGAGGGGAGGGTGGTGACAATTGATTATTGGGGTAAGATTCAATGGGTCTACAATGGGTATGATAGTGGTAAAGAAAAATCAAAGTTTTACCCACGTGGCATAGTAGTGACCTCTACTGATATGGTTCTGATTTCTGATCTTAGCAACCATGCCATACATGTACTGAACCCTACTGGAGAGGTTATTGTCTGTCAAAATGTTAAAGATTTAGGTATAGGGTCCCCTTTCAGTCTGGCTATAGACAACAGTGGGTTGTTGTGGGTAGGTAGTGGTATATTAAATGATGATTCTCCAGCTAAAGTTCATGTAGTCAAGTTTTTGAACTAGTGTAGTTGAATAATACCTTCCCCATTCTATTTTTGTATAAACAATAAAAAATTTTTGTATAAACAATAAAAAGTTTAACCAATGACAAACTTTTAAATACCTAGGGAGGTGAGAAATTTTTCTACAGCTTTTATTCAATGTCACGTCATAACACACCTGTTGCTAGTTAAAAATGATCTAAAATTTGATTTAATTAGAAAGTCACTTCTATTGGATAATACTGTAGTAAGTTCATTCAAAGAAGTTTTGTCCAATTTTTACACTCAATTCACCATTTAAAATAATTAGTTACTCATATTAAATTCAATTATAATATAAAGTTATTGTTACTGACAGAAATATAGGTAAATTGTAATGATATAAAGAATAGTGATATGCTAAAACAAAATCTTGTTCTTTATATAATATTGATACTTGTGCAAACTCCAAACTGTTTGGATATTTTGATAACAATTTCTTTGTATAAAATTGTAAAACTTAGGTCAACATCAAAGAAGAAGAATGAAATTTTAAATCAATATTTAACTTGTATCCAAATATCTTAATTTATACATTGTAATTGTCAGCATGCTTACTCAGCAATATATTTTTCCCTTCACTTCCACAACTATCTGTGCATGACATGCTAATAGACAAAGTATATAACTAAGGCTATTTATTTAAAAAAATACTGATATTTTGAACTGTCATGTCTAATTTTCATTCCACATAAACAATAGGAAAGGCAAGAATTTTTAAAATATAAATTATAAGAATCAGTATCTTCTTTTAACACACATCCTAAAACTCCATGAACTCAGTCATATTCTTCTAAATATGTTTAATACCTGTCATCATGTGGAGCATGGTAATGACAAAATTATCCTTGACTGATAGAAAGAATAAGACTGAGCATCTTTCTTGCACATCTACCATAACTTTGAATTTCATTATGCTTCTAATTTTTGATTGGCTTCTTATGAAGAAGGTGAACTTTAAAATTGACAATAATATCAAAATATAGGAATACTGCATTTTACATGTATAATATGCATTAAATAGGCATCCACTTTTTCATGGTGAAAATTCGGGGGGGGGGGGGGGGGGTGTTATTTGTGTAATAATCTTTTATTAATGACAGAGAAACAAAAAATGTCCTTTCTGTACAAGCATATAGACCACAGATTAAGATTTTTTTTAATGAAAATAAAATAGTTTTGTAATTATTTGTGAAAATAAAAAATACCTGTAACACTGTTGTTTTAAATTACAAAAGATTGTGAGATCATTTTTTAATAAAAAAACAACACAAACTAACACATGCTAACATCTTTTGCTGAAAACAATAAAGGTGTCAACCACAAATGATAATTCAAACAATCATGAACATTTGCAGTTGAATGGCTTTCTTTTTACAAACATTCAAACATACAGACTTTAGTAAAACTTAATCGCCCAATGACAAGTCATTGCTGGGGCATAAAAATCAATTAAATAATTTTGTTAATTATTAAAAAACAGACAGAACAAAACGTATGAAGGCCCCAAATATGTTAACAGTGAGGGTATCCAAAATTGACTATCAGAGTATATTGTATTAAATAAACTGTTAACACAGAAACATGTCTCGCCTGTCGCAACTGAACATAGTATCAAATGAAGTAAAAATCATCCTTTTACTGATCTTAACTGATGCTTAAGCAGCTGCATACCAAATAAAAATGCTTTATATAAAACACTCATGACATAAGTAATAAAAAGCTACGCCGAGCGCAGCATGATACGACTGCAACAAGTTTAACTCTGTACATTGGAGGCCTAATATGGATAGTCCATTGCTTTGGTCACATGAAGCCCATGGTGGACTTACAAAGCTTTTTGACACATGCATCCTGTGGTGGACTTAAAAATGCATTTTTCACGCATATATATTTACATCAACATCTAATACAAAAAGCCTTATTTATATACATGTAATAACTACAACTTAATTTTAAGTATAAAACTATTTGCCCTGACAACTTTTAAAATTGGTGTTTTTGGCCCCTTTGACCCCTAATTTCTCGAAAGCGGTAAGAGATATTGCAAATCTGATTAATAATGCAGCAAGGAATTTTCACAAGGATTCCAATGAAAAAAAGATTTTGAAAATCGGACCAAAAATAACTAGAGGCTCCCAGGAGCCTGAATCGCTCACCTTGTATTCGATGATACTTATATGCTGGATATTTATTAAAGGACTGCTACTCTGTGGAATTATCAATTTTAATGTTCTAAGGGAAACAACTCCTATCAAGAAAGGTCTTACAACTTTGACCCCATTACATAATTTTTAGATCTTTATGTGCTTAACCATATGCAATTTAAATTTTTCAAATATCTTGTATTGTTTTCAAGATATAAGCCTTAAAAGAGCAAAATTTGAATAAAAAACAAGAAAAAGGGCAATAACTCCTACAACCATTGTAAGATCTTCTTCAAAACTTCAGGGCAGGTAGATCTTTATGTGCTGATCATTATTATCCAAATAGAATTTTAATATCTATTACCATTTTTGAGTTATTTGCAAAAAACTACAATTTACCTTATGTTCTATTTTTAGCCATGGCGGCCATGTTTTTTGTCGAATCGAAATTTCGAACGATAGTTTTGTAGACCACATACTATTGAACAACCCTACCAAGTTTCATTTCATTTGACTAAGCAGTTTCAGAGAAGAAGATTTTTGAAAAGTTGAACAAAAAACTGTGAAAATGGTCAATTTTTACAATCCAAGGGGTATAACTCCTAAAGGAATGATCCTACAACTTTGACTCTGTTACAACTTTTGTAGATCTTGATGTGCTTAGTCATATGCAATTTAAATTTTTGAAATATCTTGTATAGTTTTCAAGATATAGGGCTAAATAAGTAAAATTTTTGAAAAAAATCCAGAAAAAGGGCAATAACTCCTACATCGGTTATTGGATCTACTTGAAAATTTCTGGGCAGGTAGATCTTGAGGTGCTGATCATTTTAACCCTATGCCAGAATTTTGATATCTGTTACCGTTTTTGAGTAATTTGCAAAAAACTGCAATTTACCCCTATGTTCTATTTTTAGCCATGGCGGCCATGTTTTTTGTCGAATCAAAATTTCGAACGATAATTTTGTAGAGGACATACTACAGAACAACCCTACCAAGTTTCATTACATTTGGCCAAGCGGTTTCAGAGAAGAAGATTTTTGAAAAGTTGAACGACGGACGACGGACGACGGACGCCAAGTGATTGCAAAAGCTCACATTGCCTTCGGCAAGGTGAGCTAAAAAAGTTGATTTTATGGGCATGGTCTGTAGCAATGTAATGGTGAAATACATGTCAAAATCATTGACACATTTAGCAGACTGAATTTTATGAGCACTTCAACAAAAAAAGAATTTTCAAAATTGAATGAATAATGAACATTCTAAAACAGTTTTGTCAATACACCCGTTTTAGCCCCTTTGGCCCTTTTTTCTAAAACAGTAGGGGCCACAAACCCCAGAAACAAAACCAACATTCCTTTTGTGGATATAATCATCATATTTAAACTTCATAACATTTGGCTGGCCCAATACAACTTAATATTGGTAAAAAAGTATTTGCCTGGACAAACTTTTATAAATGGCGTTTTTGGCCCCTTTGACCCCTTATTTCTTGAAAACGGTATGAGATATTGCAAATCTGATTGAAAAACCCAGGCAGGGATTTTTACAAGGATTCAAATGAAAAAAAAGATTTTGAAAATCGGACCATAAATAAAAAAGTCGATTTTTTGGGTGTGGCCCCTTTTTGACCCCTTATAGCAATGTAACGGTACAAGATACATCAAAGGTGTTGTTACATTTTGTTGACAGAATTTATTGAGGAATACAATTAAAAAAGAATGATCAAAATCGGATAAAAATTCAACATTCTACAGACGTTTTGTCAATACAGTAGTCCCCCTCACGAGAGACCACTCATTTGTAAGACCACCCCTTTTCAAAGGCCACATTTCTCTTGCATTAACTCATTTGTGAACAAAAGTACCTCATTTGGAAGACCACCCCTTTAACCTGACCAAAGACCACCCTTTTGAGTAAATAATGATCAATTTCCCCCTCTTTAAAGACCACTTTTTTAAAGTATATATATATTATATACTAAATACTACAGAAAAAATACCCTTTATAGTTATAATTTTTTGACACAATATAAGAAGGAATAAAGACATTTTATTTTCAAAATGTAGATATTGCATTTCTATAAGAAACTAAGCTTTCAAAAGTGACTGTAGCCACATTAACCTTCTTTTTGATTTAAAAAATATTTTTAAAACAACAAACTTCATTGTCCAAGCTGAGGCCCATTACTTCCCCAAATAACAATTGGTGACAAATGTAAGTTAATTAATACAAATAAGGCCTTCATATTGTTTTCTTTTATGAAAGGGGATATTGAATGGCTTCAATTAGCTAAATAAACAGTTATGACACTTACTGATGACAAACCAATAAAATTTTACATAAACAGGTGATATAACATGAAAATACATGTACATGTACACACACAGAGGTACATAAAACAGATCTAAAAAGAAAATGTTTATTTTCTTTATAATTAATTTTATTATCAGCCATATCAATATATAGCAAAAAATTATAAACTAAAATAATTAATAAATTTAATTTGCACCCATACAATTACCTTAATACACAAGGTATACAATCAATATTGGGAAGTTACTTTTTCTTTGAAATGTTCAATTCCTTTTGAGAGACCACCCCTTTTGTAAGACCACTTTTCTTTTGCAAATAGGGTGGTCTTTCAAGAGGGGGACTACTGTACACCCGTTTTAGCCCCTTTTGGCCCTTTTTTCTAAAACAGTAGGGGCCAGAAACCCCAAATGCAATACCAACCTTCCTTTAGTGGTTATAAACATCATATCAAAACTTTACAACAATTGGTTAACTGCAACTAAAGTTATCGCACGGAAACCAAAGTGTCTACAGACGACGACGACAACGCCAACGCCAACGACAACGACATCGCCATAACATAATACGATCGCAAAAAATTTGCGGTCGTATAAAAAGTTAAAAAGTGTAAAATCTCAAAGTCAGTAGACCTTGACTGCAGGAGCATACAGATGAAATGCTTTTGAAATTGATCTGTACTAATGCTAATGCAAGTGCATACCCAATATCAATGTTGAACCATAACTGCTTCATGTTAAACAGACGTAAGAAAAAAGGTTAACCTCTGCCAAATCAGTGTAAAATTTCAAAGTCAGAAGACCATGACTGCAGGAGCATACAGATGAAATGCTTTTGAAATTGGTCTGTACTAATGCTAATGCAAGTGCATACCCAATATCAATGGTGAACTATAACTGCTTCATGTTAAACAGACATAAGAAAAAAGGCTAACCTCGGCAAAATTAGTGTAAAATTTCAAAGTCAGTAGACCGTGACTGCAGGAGCATACAGATGAAATGCTTTTGAAATTGATCTGTGCTAATGCTAATGCAAGTGCATACCCAATATCAATGTTGAACCATAACTGCTTCATGTTAAACAGACGTAAGAAAAAAGGTTAACCTCAGTCAAATCAGTGTAAAATTTCAAAGTCAGTAGACCGTGACTACAGGAGCATACAGATGAAATGCTTTTGAAATAGGTCTGTACTAATGCTAATGCAAGTGCATACCCAATATCAATGGTGAACCATAACTGCTTCAGCTTAAACAGACGTAAGAAAAAAGGCTAACCTCGGCAAAATAAGTGTAAAATTTCAAAGTCAGTAGACCGTGACTGCAGGAGCATACAGATGAAATGCTTTTGAAATTGATCTGTACTTATGCTTATGCAAGTGAATACCCAATATCAATGGTGAACCATAACTGCTTCATGTTAAACAGACATAAGAAAAAAGGTTAACCTCGGCCAAATCAGTGTAAAATTTCAAAGTCAGTAGACCGTGACTGCAGGAGCATACAGATGAAATGCTTTTGAAATTGGTCTGTACTAATGCTAATGCAAGTGCATACCCAATATCAATGGTGAACTATAACTGCTTCATGTTAAACAGACATAAGAAAAAAGGCTAACCTCGGCAAAATTAGTGTAAAATTTCAAAGTCAGTAGACCGTGACTGCAGGAGCATACAGATGAAATGCTTTTGAAATTGATCTGTGCTAATGCTAATGCAAGTGCATACCCAATATCAATGTTGAACCATAACTGCTTCATGTTAAACAGACGTAAGAAAAAAGGTTAACCTCTGCCAAATCAGTGTAAAATTTCAAAGTCAGTAGACCGTGACTGCAGGAGCATACAGATGAAATGCTTTTGAAATTGGTCTGTACTAATGCTAATGCAAGTGCATACCCAATATCAATGGTGAACTATAACTGCTTCATGTTAAACAGACATAAGAAAAAAGGCTAACCTCGGCAAAATTAGTGTAAAATTTCAAAGTCAGTAGACCGTGACTGCAGGAGCATACAGATGAAATGCTTTTGAAATTGATCTGTGCTAATGCTAATGCAAATGCATACCCAATATCAATGTTGAACCATAACTGCTTCATGTTAAACAGACGTAAGAAAAAAGGTTAACCTCAGTCAAATCAGTGTAAAATTTCAAAGTCAGTAGACCGTGACTACAGGAGCATACAGATGAAATGCTTTTGAAATTGGTCTGTACTAATGCTAATGCAAGTGCATACCCAATATCAATGGTGAACCATAACTGCTTCAGCTTAAACAGACGTAAGAAAAAAGGCTAACCTCGGCCAAATCAGTGTAAAATTTCAAAGTCAGTAGACCGTGACTGCAGGAGCATACAGATGAAATGCTTTTGAAATTGATCTGTACTAATGCTAATGCAAGTGCATACCCAATATCAATGTTGAACCATAACTGCTTCATGTTAAACAGACGTAAGAAAAAGGTTAACCTCGGCCAAATCAGTGTAAAATTTCAAAGTCAGTAGACCGTGACTGCAGTAACATACAGATGAAATGCTTTTGAAATTGGTCTGTACTAATGCTAATGCAAGTGCATACCCAATATCAATGGTGAACCATAACATCTTCATGTTAAACAGACGTAAGACAAGAGGCTCCCAGGAGCCTGAATCGCTCACCTGGTCTTGATGTCAACCCTATGAAGACTTTTGTATAGCTAAATGAGCTGAATGTTTAAGCATGAAAAATCATTTCTCTATCTGCAATAGTTTTCATTCTAAATAATCAAAAAAACACTATTATTCAACTTTTAAGGGGCTGTAACCCCTATAAGGGGTTATCAGACAACTTCAACCCTATGAAGACTTTTGTAGAGCTAAATGAGTTGAACATTTAAGCAAGCAACAGCTTTTCTCTATCTGCAATAGTTTTCATTCTATAGGCCAAAAACACTATTTTTTTCCTTTAAAGGGCTGTAACCACTGTAAGGAGTCATCTGACAACTTCAACCCTATGAAGACTTTTGTAGAGCTAAATGAGCTGAACATTTAAGCAAGCAACAGCTTTTCTCTATCTGCAATAGTTTTCATTCTATAGGCCAAAAACACTATTTTTCGCCTATAAAGGGCTTTAACCCCTATAAAGGGTCATCTGACAACTTTGACCCCATGGAGTCTTTTGTAGAGCTAAATGAGCTGAACATTTTAGCAAGAAACAGCTTTTCTCTATCTGCAATAGTTTTCATTTTATAGGCCAAAAACAATATTTTTCGCCTTTAAGGGGCTGTAACCCCTATAAGGGGTCATCTGACAACTTTGACCCTATGGAGACTTTTGTAGAGCTAAATGAGCTGAACATTTAAGCAAGCAACAGCTTTTCTCTATCTACAATAGTTTTCATTCTATAGGCCAAAAACATGCAAAATGCTATTTTTCACCATTAAGGGGCTGCAACCCCTATAAGGGATCATCTGACAACTTTGACCCTATGGAGACTTTTGTAGAGCTAAATTAGTTGAACATTTAAGCAAGCAACAGCTTTTCTCTATCTACAATAGTTTTCATTCTATTGGCCAAAAACACTATTTTTTGCCTTTAAGGGGCTGTAACCCCTATAAGGGGTCATCTGACAACTTTGACCCTATGGAGACTTTTGTAGAGCTAAATGAGCTGAACATCTAAGCAAGCAACAGCTTTTCTCTATCTACAATAATTTTCATTCTATAGGCCAAAAACATGCAAAAACGCTATTTTTCACCTTTAAGGGGCTGTAACACCTATAAGGGATCATCTGACAACTTTGACCAAATGGAGACTTTTGTAGAACTTTTGATGCTGAAGCAGTAGGGTGGCATCAGATTTCATCTATCTCTTATACTTTTTGATTTACGAGCCAAAAACAGTAGTCTGACCCCCCTGGTCTATTTTTAGTAACGGTAGCCATGTTTTTTGACGGATCAAAAATCGAAACACAAGTTTGGTGCAGGACACCCAAAGGATCATTCATACCAAGTTTCATTAAATTCTGTTCAGTAGTTTCAGAGGAGAAGATTTTTGAAAAATTGTTAACAGACGACGACGACGACGACAGACGACGACAGACGACGACGACGACGACGACGACGACGGACGCCAAGTGATGGTAATAGCTCACATGGACCTTCGGTCCAGGTGAGCTAAAAAAAGGCTAACCTCAGCAAAATTAGTGTAAAATTTCAAAGTCAGTAGACCGTAACTGCAGGAGCATACAGATGAAATGCTTTTGAAATTGATCTGTACTAATGCTAATGCAAGTGCATACCCAATATCAATGTTGAACCATAACTGCTTCATGTTAAACAGACTTAAGAAAAAGGTTAACCTGGGCCAAATCAGTGTAAAATTTCAAAGTCAGTAGACCGTGACTGCAGGAACATACAGATGAAATGCTTTTGAAATTGGTCTGTACTAATGCTAATGCAAGTGCATACCCAATATCAATGGTGAACCATAACTGCTTCATGTTAAACAGACGTAAGAAAAAAAGCTAACCTCTGCAAAATTAGTGTAAAATTTCAAAGTCAGTAGACCGTGACCGCAGGAGCATACAGATGAAATGCTTTTGAAATTGATCTGTACTAATGCTAATGCAAGTGCATACCCAATATCAATGGTGAACCATAACTGCTTCATGTTAAACAGACGTAAGAAAAAAGGTTAACCTCGGCAAAATCAGTGTAAAATTTCAAAGTCAGTAGACCGTGACTGCAGGAGCATACAGGTGAAATCCTTTTAAAACTTATCTGTACTGATGCTGATGCAACTGCATACCAAATATCAATGGTGTAACATAACTAGTTCACACAAAACAGACTTAAGTAAAAACTTTAACCAATTGTGGAAGCCGCCGCCGTCGCCGGAATCGCCATACCTAAGTTGCCTTTTGCGACATTCGTCGCAGGCGAGACAAAAATGACACAAAAAATGGGTCTTACTCTTTCATATCAGGCTGGTCATTCTCCATTAAGCCCTGTATTGATGTCACCATATAGTTCTTCATGTTTGCCATCTGTTCAGAGTGTACCAAGCTGATCAGACTGTCAATGGTGCTTCTATCCCCTTTACTTAGAAGGATGGAGAAAGCCTTGGTACGGATAACAGAAGGATGGTTAATGTCTGATGTAAGGAGCATCAGCTTGCTCTGAATAATCTCAGTCATTCTCATATTCTCTAAAACCTAATGAACAATATGAGAAACCAAAAAACAAATTATCATTGGGATTATTCCATTAAGCATATATTTTTCTAACTAACAAGAAGCAGATATCATAGAAAACCAAAATACAAAATACTGGAGCAAAAGAATGATTTTGACATTAAAATTTATAGTTGCACAATATTTTTAAATATCTGTTTTAAGCATTAAAATAAATAAATGTGCAAGATCATGAATCAGCATTACAGAAAAACTAATTTAAAGATCACACAAAACTTTATTTGGGAGACTCTCAAATGTGATACAGTGTATCCCTCTTCATTAAAGTGGGGGTATAACAACTTATAACTAGCTGATCAATCTTATTGCACACCATAAAGAAATTCTTACATTTTTAAATGAAATATACTGATAAATATCATGGATTGTACCAAACAAACATGACAGATGACCTTCCGTTTTAAAAATTATTTAACTTAAGTTTTGTACTGACTTTTAGCCCAAATTCATGCCTAAAATTTAAGTAGGAACAAAGTATAAAAGTCATGAAAGTAGTATTACCTGTAGAGCTGCTTTAAACACTTTATATGGGACTTTCTGGTTGCTTAGTAAACTACAAATGGTGGAAATTAATGTTCCTTCAGTGTCATAAACTGTCTGAATTACAGCTCCTATATTTCCGAGGGCCTGTAAGTATATTACTATAACATTAAGGAACAAAGTTGGAAATTGTAAAAGCTGGTGAGTGACAAGTCTAGACAATCTGAAAAATATGCATTGACACAAAATTATTCCTACTCTTTCTTGAAGATTTTGAAATTGTTGAAGCAAGTCAAGTATATCTAGCTCATTGTAAAAATAGAGGAGTCATAGAGCTGTTATTTAGATTAAACAAACTGGGGTCATTAAACCATTGTACAGGTATTGAAACAAGACCAGTTGATGTTTAAACCTGTGTTACACATTTAGCAGTTTAAGAGGGTTGCACTTAGGACAACAGACAAGATGTTCCTTGTATACCCCAACAAGTGTGCTATTTGTGAGTATGTGACTATGTTTGTATGAGAGGTACAATAATCTGTAAAGATATATATATATATATTTATAAAGCATACCTACCTTTAGAATCCTAACAGAATCTTTCACTTCTTCTGGTGTAAGAGTATGTCCATTCTGGTGTATTGCATCGAGTCCTCTATGTAAATTCAAAATTGTTTTGAATATCATATCCTACAAAAAGAACAAAACCTCCAATTTCTAGTGCAATTCATCATTACTTTAACAACATAAACTACAGAATATCCTCTTGCAAATAAAACTCTCCATTATTTTGTATTTGGTTTTAGCTATGTAGTTTCAATAGTACTTCGAAAAAGAAAGACACAATTTTAAAAAACAAGTTCATGCAGCATATTTTGATTTACTAACAAGAGCATAGGGTAGGTACCCAGCTTGTGATTTTTACCTTTGACCTACAGCCCCAAATCAATTGGTATCACCATTAGCTCGACACAACCTTAAATGTGTGCAAGTTATCAAATTAGTTGTACCACAGGGCAGAGGATATGTTAAAATAATTGCACCTAGAATGTGTAGTACAAAATGTTTTGGGATTCCAGCTAAGAAAGTTTTGAATCTATAAAATTTTACCTTATTAAGCTTTTTTTATCTATTAAAGTGCAGCTGCTGTTCTAAAAATGTACAACCTTAGCATTATATTATTCAATCTCATTCACAGTATTGGACAGAGCCTAATACTATAGTTTCATTATTATTCGTGGGGTATCAATTTTCGTGGTTTTCGTGGGTGGCCCTGACCCACGAAATTTTATACCCCACGAAAAGAAAATTTTACATTGATCTTCATGCTGCAGATTTCAGAACCACGAATATTAAAATCCATGAATTGGTGCTTTTCATCAAACCATGGAAATTGGTACCCACGAAAATAAATGAATCCACAGTATTCTTTTTTGGTAGGATTAAATAAACAAGTAAAACTGTTAGCGAGCTCAGGGATACCCCAGCTTCATATTGGACTCTTATTATCTCTCTTCAATGATATTCGAGAGCAATGAAAATTCTTCATGCACATCTACATATGATGTACTTCTTTCATGTAAAGTTTCATCAAATATGTTGAGTGGTTAAGGAAAAGAAGCACTTATGAGGTCTCCCATTAAATACTGTATTTAAAACGTCCAATTATCTCCCTGAATGATATCTGAGAGCTATGAAAATTCTTCATGCACATCTACATATGATGTTCTTCCTTCATGTCAAGTTGCATCAAAATCCATTGAGCGATTTAGGAGGAGAAGCGCTTACAAGGTATGTGGACGAATGGACAGACAGACAGACAGAAAACTGGGTGATTCCTATATACCCCCCAAAACTTTGTTTGTGGGAGGCATAATAAGTCAAAAGAATAATTTATCCTTAGCCAATCGAGTGAATAATTAGATTAATACATTGTAGCTTCTCAATTTTTACCTTCTTTGGTTCCGACAGAGTATCTGAATGAGCCATCTTATTTATCACAACACTTAATGATAGCCAACAACCTGTACTGTTAGAATCAATACAAATATCCTACAAAAATAAAGAATATCAGTAAAGAATTACCCAATTTATTTTTTAATCAAGAAATACATCAGAAGAATGTTACAAGAGGGCTTGATACATGCTTTAGTCAAATAAGTTGCATGAGAAGAAACACCTTACAAAAGATATTATTAAAAGAGTCTATCTACCGGTATATATGGACTGTTAAGAAGTTTATCTCTGTGTTGCATCATGACCAATCCATCTTTAGAACAAGAGCTAACACTAAAGTATGTCTCGTCTGCCAGCACCATTGG
Organism: Arcuatula senhousia; assembly: GCA_963971305.1. Lineage (NCBI taxonomy): Eukaryota > Metazoa > Mollusca > Bivalvia > Mytilida > Mytilidae > Arcuatula > Arcuatula senhousia. The sequence continues at coordinate 22,163,824 of OZ020303.1, read as the reverse complement.
AATAGCTACCCGGTAAGTATTCCACTATTCATGCATTAATTTATCAATTGTCGAGAAATTATATCTGTACTCTTACATTCTATGCCTCGCTCCGCTTCACAGTCAAGACAAAAACTGGTTCAAGTCCAATTATTATTAGAATCTAGGATCTGGTTGGTCTTTTCTCATACAAAATTGAATTCAATTGATAGAGAACATTAAGTACAGAAGTAAGATTTATTTCCTTTTATCTTCAATTTGCAAATTTTTGAACTATTTCAAAATTTTCTTTATTATTGTCACAGAACCTATACTTCTCATTCTAACTTGAATCTTACAAGGATCAGTGCAACTGTTTCTAGGTTTGGTTGATGATTGAGAGCCAGATCATACAGAAAGTATCTACTGGTTAGCCAGGATATATGGTCATCCTTTATACAACTGGAAAATACAGCAAGACAGGCATCCGTAGCACAGGACAGCAGACCATCAACAAAGTACTCCATTTCTAGGGTCTGGAATATACAGAGAAAATTGCATGATGTAATAAATTATTGAAGTCTACACAAGAAATAGAATAGGTCATCTAATTAGGCACTTAATGAATTAAGCCATTCTTTTAATTTTCATTTTTTTTATTTTGCTGCATTCACAATTGAGCTTAATATATATTGATGTGCAGTTTTATTAAAATATCTTTTGGAAGTGCTTTTAAGTTTTATCTGAAAACCATGGCAGGGGAGATAATAAGATAGTAATGGACACTCATATCTTGTGTTGCCTAAAAAATTCAGAAAATTAGAAATATTTTTTCATATCAAGAAAAATAATTTCAAGTGATCTTCATAACTAGAATACTGACTTTTTTTAGTTTTAGTGTTCACAAAGTCCAATTCTCAAAATCTGTGATTTTCAGTAAAAATGAACTTTTTTCCAAAAATATTAAACAGATTTGCACGAAATTTTAATATGCAAATCATGACATGCTACTTAACAGCTGTACAAAGTTTCAGAACTGTATTGTTAACAGTTTTTGAGATTTAGTGTTCACAAAGTCCAATTCTCAAAATCTGTGATTTTTGATAAAAAATGAAGTTTTTTACCAAAAATATTTCACATTTTTGCATGAAATTTTAATATGCAAATAATGACATGCTACTTAGTAGCTGTACAAAATTTCAGAACTGTGGTGTAAATAGTTTTTGAGTTTTAGTGTACACAAGAACTTAATACTTAACAAAGATAATACATGTACTATAAATTAAAATACACATAATAAGTACTGGAGACAGATTTATAAGCTGCCCTGTAATAAAACAGGTGGGACATAAAACCTACCTTTCTTTCTATATCACAAGATTCATCTTTATTACCATGGCAACTTTGAATACTCTCAAGAGCTATATGTAAATCATCTTTTGTAGAATGTCTCATGAACCAAACTAAGTTCCTGTACAACTCTGGCCAAGACAATACATTCATCTCCCTGTATGACTTGACAAGTTCATGTAACTGATTCTGAAGAACAGCACTCTGAACTGCTAAATTCTCTTCATCTGAATATTGGAAGAGGAAACTTGTATTTTTCAGGTCATCTTTTGGTGGCAACTGCTCATTCTGTTCCATTGGAGACAAATTAGTCAGAGTATAGGATTGTCTGGAAATGAAGGAAGATTATAACCAAATAGATATTTATTAACAATACACACTAAAACAATGCTTTTGTTCAACCCCTTTTATCTATTCTTATAAATCATAAAATCATTACCTTGAAAATGTTATTATAAGAGTAAATTACTAAATGTGTTCATAACAGTTTTTCCCAAAAGTTTAATTTTGATGAAAATGTAACCGTAACACAATAAATTTTCGATGTCTATAAAATCTCGAGACTTTTGTGAGTAAGTTGTTTCCCGAAAAGTATATGTTCAGAGTAACACACTTTTACCTGCAAATGCTAAAGATTACCGTAAATTGTAAAATTTTTTATCTTGAAAAGGTCAATTAAGTTAAAATCAAGAACCTTCACAGGCACAAAAAATAATATGGTGTATATTATATATCTTGTCTTTCTTTCATATCCTCATTCAACTCTGTGCATAAATATAAAGCCAACAAGGTATACTGTGAAGGAGCTCACAAAAGTATACCTCCTACTTCATATTGTACTATGTATTGGGAAAAAAATGAAGTTCAATTATCTGTCCTAAATGATTTCCAAGCTTGATGAAAAATGTTAATGCACTACTCCATTTGATGTACTTCCTACAAATTAAGTTTCATCAAAATCCATCCAGCAGTTTAGGGGTTTACGATATACTACGCAGATTGACAAACAGATGTACAGATGGACAGACAAACAGGATAATTCCTTTATAATGATCATATGGATATAGTTACAATTCCATTTTCCAAATTTCAAACATATGTGTAAACCTACTGTATTTCTGAGACAGCTGTGGCATACACACTGCCATTATAAGCCGTTGGTTTGAAAGCTTGTTGTTGTACACAGTCAACAGACTGTATCCCCTGGTCTTTCAACTTGTACTGACATTCTAATGTAGATTTGAATGGATAAATTGACTGAAATAAAAACAAAAGAACATAATTTTTTATTTTTAGCAATAATAATTCTTCTCTAACTCTTTTCATAGTTAGATCACTTTGTAAGGACCTAATTACTGGTTTGGTTTGTTGTCATCTCCATGTTCAGTCAATAAAATCAAATGTGGGGTTTTTTTGGTTTTTTTTTAAGTATTTAAAATCTTAACTTAAAATTTTGCAAAAGAAAATAGATACTCACATCACTGATCTTTTACTTGTGATAAAATTTTTGAGTCTTTTGGCTCACTGATATATATTTTAAAATTCATGCAAGAACCTATAAATCTTTTTAAACTAACATTGATAAATAACCTTCAATGTCCAAACATTTAAGACTAGCTCTATTATAACGTGTTTGACCATGGTAATGGACATATCAAACTAGAATTTTAAAGAAAAATTAGTCTAAACAAGTAATACTGTAAGCAAGCTGACAAAAGGATACCCCCGCTACATATTGGACTCTGTAGTGCCAAAAAAAACTCAGGTCCAATTAACTCTCCTGAATGATATCCTAGAGTGATGAAAATTCTTCATGCACATCTACATATGAAGTACTTCCTTCATTTTAAGTTTCATTAAATATATCCGAGTTACCCGAATGAAATATTTTAATTGATTAATTTTGAACAGAAGACATATAAAGTTAACATGTTTAAGTGCCATTGTAAACATTTTTTAATGAACGAATAAAAAGAGTTGATTTCGAATCGACGCAGTGAAAAATTATCTGAAATCATCATAGTTATTTTTTGGGGGGTTCATTTTCTAAAACATTCGGGTGATTGAACATAAAAATCCATCCAGCTGTTTAGGAGGAGTTGCGCTTACAAGGTCTCCCATTGACATGATTGAATACTATATTTAAATATTATAAGTCCAATTATCTCCCCTGAATGATATCCAAGAGCAATGAAAATTCTTAATGCACATCTACATATGAAGTACTGTGAAAGTACTTAAATTCGTGGGTATCAATTTTCGTGGTTTGACCAAATTTTGCTAGTTCGTGGATTCATAAATTCGTGGATTTTTTATTTTGAAGAAAAAAAAAATGTTGGTATTTGGTGATCTGTTTACGATTTCAGCACATGAAAGTGAGGATTTTATTTGCATATTAAATATAACTTTTCTTTCTTAAATAAACATATGGCAGTTAATTTTCATCCTCATTGTGTAATTGCCAATGATTAATGTGTTAAAGAGCTTGATTATCTTATTAATTAAGCTGTAAAGGTGTGAAATAAACCTGGCAAGACTTAATTGATTTATGATGGTCAAAGTGATTAACATTGTTAAAATTATCCTAAGGGTGTTTGTATAACGGTTTGGAACTGTTTATGGCTTCAGGTGACAGGACATGTTTATGGTTAAGACAATTTTGAATTCATTTCAATTATTATGTTTTTATTTACTATTATTTTTTCCAATGTACATATTCAGTACATAAGAAGAGTGAAACTGAACACTTTACTACAAACATTTCAATAAACCGGAAGTGTATTTATTCTTTTAAAAACTACAATAAAATCGTTTGAGTTTTACCAAATAAACATTAAAAAAACTTTTGTAAGACATATTTTATGATTGATTAGCTAATATCCAAGGTATGTCTTCTCCCCCAATAGCTTGAAAAACAATTAGAATGAACTTTAGTGATATATAGCATCGGTCTACAATGTAAATCTCATCCAAGGTTTTTACAATAAAAGAGCAATTCCAACAACTTATTATTTCGTTGGATTCTTAAATTCGTGGATCAGCCTACCCACGAAAACCACGAAAATTGGTACCCCACGAATAAAAAGGAATTCACAGTACTTCCTTCATATAAAGTTTCATTACAATCCGCCAAGTGGTTTAAGAGGAGTTGCGCTTACGAGGTCTACCATTGAATAATGTATTTAAAAAGTCTTAAGTCTAATTATCTCCCCTGAATGATGTCCGAGAGCAAAGAAAATTCTTCATGCACATCTACATATGAAGTCCTTCATTCATGTAGTATTATCAAAATCTGTTGAGCGGTTTAGGAGGAGTTGTGCTTACGAGGTATGTGGTCAGACGGACAGACAGGGTAATTCCTATATACCCCCGAAATTTTGTTGAGGGGGGGTTATAATAAATGCATAATATTTGTTATCTTCATTGACAACTGCATCATTGATTAAAAATATGAAAATAGAAGCAAAACTGCAGTTACTTCCCCCTTTCTAACCTCAGATGTCTCTCTCTCAGCATATCCTCCTTGAATTCTCTTAATAAGTGAGAAGAATCTCATCTGTAGTGTATAGATCTGTGGCATCTGACAAAGCTGAAGGTCCCTGCTGGTAGATATACTGTCTGGGGCATCTTTATCAACACTGTACACCACTGGACAGGAACCAAACAGGTCAATCTAGAAATAGATGAAAATAATTTGTTACATCAAAGCTGTGTCATTTGTTGTCATATTCTTCTGAGTTTTCATTAATAACTCAAAAAAAATTGAATAAATATGTTGGTCTTAGATATTTCTTTGGGACCAATTACACCAACTCCAAATAAATGACTGTGGGTTTATGATATTTATTAATAGGATACTGTTTTAAGAAAATGTTAACTGTAGTAAACTTGTGATTTCCAAATAATGAAATAAAGAAAATTAAGAATTTTTTCTAAATTTATTCTAAACTTAAAATCATTACTATGCTAACACTGCTTTTAAGAAGCATACAGAAGATAGAATTTTGTGTGTAACTCTTTATGGCAAATTGTTGCCCCCACCATTTCAACAATGAATATGGTTAAGTAAGGTGTAAAACCTTAGAATCAATGACACATATTAAAATTTCAATGTACTTGATAATCTTATTCCTATTTAATCCATATATTGCTGTTTCCTATAACACTTTACAGCATTTACTTGATCTTGTGATCTCATGCACTTTCAAAGTTGACTGACTTCCCAATGGATGAACCTTGTAGTACAGTGAAGTCAACAGACAGGAATTCATGTATCATGATTACCGGTATGCAATTATTTTATGAATGAATTGTGGCAGTACCTGCATGGGGTTCAATGTGACAGTGAGCCTTTAGACAGGACAAGACTTTAATTAAACTAATGGGAGCTATTTTACAGAAGTCATGACATGTTAATTGTTCTGGTTCAATTTTATAGCCTAGATCATTGCTTATTGCTGCAACTAAAAACATGCATTAAGGTTACAAAAGAAGGTCTTAATAATCTATGTAATTAAGATACCTGCTTAACAGTCTTTTGTTTCTCCTCTGCTGAAAGGGGCTCCAGTTGCAAGGAGGACAGAATACCCCTCTTAAGGTTGACAATATAAACTGCATCATCAGGATGAGTCAATAAACTATCTGCCTTAACCTGAGTTCCCTCAAATTTAAAATGCACAGGATGTCTACAACAAAATTTGAACATGTGTCAAACTTTAAGGTCTACTAAAAGAATTATTGTTCAAAGTGTACACATCTTGCAGGTTTTTTTTAATAAAAATGAAATTATAAAGAAATAGGTACAATGGAAGTAAAAAAAGACATTGCCTTAATTTACAACAAAATATAGTAATGATGGTCAATAATAATATAAAGATATGATAGTCATCTAACATGGCAATGAAATTTAAAGAACAGGCCTGGGTATCATAGAACATCTTTATAAATTTGAGTTTTGCTCAAATTAACAAATAATTCTGAGAGAGATTTTGAGTTGAGAAAATCCTGGCACTGATTTATCATTATAAAGTAACAACCGCAATAATTCTTCATCAGTAGTGTCAAGTATTAAACTTCATCAAATTTGCATCTAAATGCATTGAATTAATTAAATTTTAATCTTATCATTCATTTTCTTCCATTTAAATAAAACCCGTAAACATTTATAGTTTACCTGGCCACATCAGTAGAAAAGGCAGAAGAAATCTCTTCATATACCTCTGATGTTGATTTAATCCTATTGAAGAGTTTGCAATTTTCAACCTGAATATAAAAAATTGTATGCATAAAATAAACAAGAACATATTCTACCTCCCCGCCCATGAGTGGGAAAAAATCTAAGTTGGCTTGTTAAACAGGAAGTAGTTAGCGACAGATCTGAAAAGGCATCCCACTATATGGGACCCCTATCTTAAGCTGCATACCAAATACCGAAAGCCTATGCCTAATAGCTGCTGAGAAAACTGTTATGAAAAAAAGTGTGACAGACAGACGTATGGACACCAGCATTTCTATTCTATGTCCCCCTAGGTGTTGCAGTACTATCAGGAAAAGTAGTCCATAAAGATAAAATTAAATGGCCTATGTTAATATTTTAACTCCCCCTCCAAACCCATCCAAATGAAAAACAAAACCTAAAGAAAAGCAATCTACAATATAAAATTGAGTAACTCAAACTTGGATTTCTCAAAGCCTAAATAATTTTCTAGGTCCATGTACTGACTTTTTCTCATTAAACATATCTTACATGATTCTTGATTTTTGAAAGTTTATATGAAGTTGTTGGTAGCTTTTCCTTATGCAATACAAAATTCTTGGTTTGTACCATATCAGTCTGCGAAAATAGCACTTGCCCGCTAACCCCTGGCCAGTAAAAATCCTTTCGGGCAAGTGAAATTCAGAGGAATTTTGTATTGGATAAATAGAACAACTAGAAAAATTGTGAGGGGCAGCTCACAAAATACCCCCCGCCTCCAAAAAAATCAATGGCCACAGATAAAATTTTAAAATAGGAGATGCACATGTACATTATTTCTTAAAAATTGTGTGAAAGTTTCATGAAAATCCATCACAGGGTTTAGAAGGAGTTGTGGATAAGAGATGTGTACCCCCTTATACACATGAAGTCAAACAGCTAAGTCAATACTTGCCATGGGAAAAACCAAAAATCATTTTGATCAAATTTTAAAATAGGAGGTGCACATATTTATTTTGTCACAAAGATTGTGCAAAAGTTTGATGAAAATCCATCAAAGGGTTTTAGGAGGAGTTGCTGATAAGAGATGTGACATCCTTATAGTCAAACAGCTAAGTTCATGTTTTGCTATGGGAAACCCCAAAAATCATTTTGATCAAATTCTAAAATAGGAGATGCACATCTACATTATGTCAAGAAGATTATGTGAAAGGTTCATGAAAATCCATAAAGGAGTTTTGGAGGAGTTGTGGATAAGAGATGGGTACCCTGGCTGAGGTGTAACGGAAAAATGGACGGACAGACACCCATATCACTATATACCCCCACTTTTCAAGCAGGGGTATGAAAACTAACAAGAGTTAACACTAAAGTATGTCTCACCTGCTGTCACCATCGGAATACCTAGATATTCAAATTCATTAATTCTCGACATTTTCCTATGGACCAATTAAATTAATTAGATAGATATCATAGTCATTGACAAACAGACTAAACATAAAAGACTGAACACAAAAAAAAAATTAACAGTCATATTGTGTAGAAATGAGGTCAAGGTCAGATGACATGGTGACGGACCAAAAAAACCTTATTTAATTTATTGATATCCTAAAGATCAGATGCATAGCTATTATACTTTTCAAGAAATTCATTTTCCACAAAAGTCTTACAAAAAGGTATACGCGGCCGCCTTCACTGTCACCAGAAAGTAATACCTATGTTTCAATTCCGCGATTATTCGTGGCAGGCAAGACAAAAACCAAGTATTCAGGCAAGTGAAACTTAAATCCTTATTTCTTAGACTGCCATATTGTTGTTTTAAATCTATACTGCTAAATCATATGCATTGTACCTTTAAAACAGATTCCAGTCCAGAATATACTCCTATTTTCAGTTGACATGTATACCTAAATCCAGACTTTGAAGGAACTGTACCAACAAATGCACTTTCTGTCTTAGATGCATAGGAATAAGTATACCAAAAGTTCTCTTTGAAGTAATGACCAGCTGAAATGAGCAGGATAATTCCAATTCATGTTGATTTAGTAAATCTAGCATTTCATTTTAAGAGGCTTAGTATCAAAAGCCTGTGCAATGAAAGAAAATTGTCTATTAAACTACTTTTTCTATTCAGTTTTTTCAATGACAATGTAGTCTATGTAACATCCTGGAATACCTGAATACCTTAATTTTAAATAATAATATATATGGTGTTAATGCTCTTAACAAAGTTGTACAAAACATGCCAAAAAATATAGAATTTCAGTCCCTAACATAAGGACAACCTAGAGTAGATCACTGATTTAAAAAAAAATATATGGTTTAAAATGACTCATGCTGTGAATTATGCAGAACAACAAATAAAATTTATATGGCCCTTACCTATAGTTTCCTTTTCATCACTGCACACACATACAATCTCTGAAAAATCAAGATGAAACAAATACATTCTAAGAAAACATAACAGGATTAAACTAAAATTGGTCTGTTCTGCTTAACATTGATTTTTTTTCATTTTGTAATACATGTACATGTATTAAAATCTTTATCAGGATTGATGCAATAAGCCTATGAATTATCAGAATTATGGTATTTTCCACATGTTCCAGTATATTTTGTATACTATAAAGAGTAAAATTTGTTTTAGTATTGAAGGTTTATATATGCAAGCTTACATTTGTAGCAAGCTCTCTAATGTCATGAATGTAGAAAATCTGCAAAATTGCATGATGTAATATCTGAGCTATTCTCTGAAAGTATTTTACACACTTTTGTACTATTATTCTCTACTATCATGACTATTATTATGTTATGTTGCTATGACATACACTATATATCTTGAGTTGAGTTAACTATTAAATGTATACTGTCTTCTGGGATATTTCATTGGCGACGAGGATAGGATTAAAATCCTCGATATTTCACACGATACTTTAAATTCTTTAGAGGAATCATATTTCTGCCCCAGAATTATTTGGAACTCTCTGAAGTTTTCAAAAATGTCTGAGCATGCAGAAAAATGTGGGAAAATAGAAACACATCGCCAAAAATTATCTCCTCCCAAAGGCTCCCATTGATCCAAATATCAATGGAATGGATTTATTTCTATCTACTTGAGCTTTATAGGCAATGTCTTTCTCATGAAAAGACTAGAAAATGTGTCTATGAGCCACAGGATGGCCCTCCCGTTCTTGAAATATCATTGACCCTCAATGTGTATTACCTGGGATTTTTACCTTTACCAAGAAATTGATCCAAAGTGTTCATGCGTAAAATATAGGTTAATAAAATAAGTAGGTTGGTTAAACCACACATAAAAGGTAAAAATATCAAATATAAAACTAATATAAATTAATAAAGAATACATCTAAAATCTAAAAAGCCCATATTTTCGGCTTTCAGCCTTAGCAAAGAAAAAAATCACGACCACCACGGTCTGAGGACAACCAACAAGACTTGTTGGTTGTCCTCAGACCGTGGCGTTCGTGATTTTTTTCTTTGCTCTGCCCCCGACGAAGGCTGAAAGCCGAAAATATGGGCTTTATAGATTTTAGATGTATTCTTTATTAATTTATATTAGTTTTATATTTGATATTTTTACCTTTTATGTGTGGTTTAACCAACCTACAATGTACTTATTTTATTGTCTCCATTTTAACTTGCCACACCACAACATTTATTAATCTAAAATATAGGTTGCTGTGACCTTATTTCTGGTGGGTGGCGCCATGTTACCAACTCATGGAGTAGTGAAATATTATTGCCCCCTATCATGTAGTATTCAAGATATGGACCTTAACCAAGAACTTAACCAACATCATTCATGCGTAAAATAAAGGTCACAGTGACCTCATTTCTAGTGGATGGTGTCACCTTACCCTAGACGCATCTACTGGTGAAATATCATTGACCCCTAACATCTAGTATCCAAGTTATGGACCTTAACCAAGAACTTAACCGAAGTCGTTCATGCATAAAATATAGATCACAGTGACCTAATTTTTATTGGGTGGCATCATTTTACCCAAGACACATCTAGTGGTGAAATACCATTGACCATCAACATGTAGTATATGAAATATGGACCTTAACCAAGAACTAAACCAAAGTCATTCATGCGTAAAATATAGGTCACAGTGACCTACTTTCTAGTGGGTGGTGTCACCTTACCTAAGACACATCTAGTAGTGAAATATCATTGACCCCCAACATCTATTTTCCAAGTTATGGACCTTAACCAAGAACTAAACCGAAGTCATTCATGCATAAAATATAGGTCACAGTGACCTAATTTCTAGTGGGTGGTGTAGCCCTACCCAAGACCCATTTGGTGGTGAAATATCATTGACCCCCAACATCTAGTATCCGAGTTATGGACCTTAACCAAGAACTTAACTTTAGTGTAACGGACGGACAGACAAGGGTAAAACTATATGTCCGATCCACATACGTGGTCTGGCCATAAAAAAAACACAGCCTTATAAGCTCAGCTGGGCGTGTTTATTTTTTTTTCAAGATTTTCCTTTCAAAAGATCCTTTGGGAGTGACCCTTAGATAGGGTGAATCTACCAGACAGGTAACGGGTAACAGGTATACCATTTTAATGGTCGATCTACCACCTACCGATTTATCAATTTTTCTACCGCTTTCAAATTTCTCAGATTTTAAAATTTCTAACATAATATTTTTTCTGTTTTCTGTACGTGTCAGAAACTTTTGACACAGGTGTTCTCTCGTGTACTGTACGATCACTCGCGTGTAAAATTATTTTTACATATAAAATAAAACTAAAAATCGTATTTTTTTTTGTTTTTAATTGGGCATATTTGCGTAGGGGAATGTAACTGCCTTTCTATTTAAAGGTCATTCGGCGGTGCCTAAAATGTGTAACCCGTACCCGTGTCCGCACCCAGATTTGTCAAAATTTTACAAATTCGCTTCGACTGTAGAGAAAACGATGTCAATCATTGTGATATGTTCAAAACACAGAATCGATCAAAAATTAATTTTGTGTCCGTGTGTCCGGACACAAAATGCATGCCATATAAATCTTGCACCGAAATTGTGCCACTCAATGCCATCCCTTTCGAAACCAACATTGAAAATTTACCCGTACCCGATGACATACAGGGCCTTTTGAATTTCTGACCAAATAAGAAGCATATTTGTTTTACAGGTGACTTAAAAGTTAAAAAAATATATCAGCAATATGTGTATGAAAGTTTTATTTAAAATCAATAACTACCCGGTTTTTTTTTCCTTGGGACGCATCGCGATTTTATCCAATGTTTACAAATTACCCGTACCCGGCGAAAATCCGGGCCAAAGTTTTGATAATTTCTCATGTCAAAATTAAGATTAAACAGATTCATACAAGTGTCAATTTACAAAATATTCGCTATTAACATTTAATATAACATTGAACGTTTACTGGGATATGGGATATTGATACCCCCCTATAAAAAGCTCCTGTACTGAGAGGATCACCTCAACATCCCTTGTTAATTCACAACCGTGTTATGTTTGTGTAATTACGTACCGGACCCAAAGATCGCAATGGAAGGGGGGTTTGGCGTGCCATAAAACCTGATTTTACCCACATTTTTTCTTGAAAGTCACGACCATTGCGGTCTTCAATTTGTCCTGTAAGTTTTCCTTGCTTTGTCTTTTCTCATGGACATTTGAGATTGGTCCTCCAACGGTTCGGTATTTTTTATTACCTATTTTCAAGGGGAAAATTGGAGACATTTTTAGGTATAGAAATGTAAATAAAAAATCAGTTTTTCTTAAAAATCTAGAAAATCATTTTTAAAAGCTTGTATATGTTACATTAAATTTGTGTAATCAGGAATTTCCTGAAATTACTGAAAATTCAGGAATTTTATGTAATTCCTAAAATGCTTATTAATTACTGATTTTCATCAGTTATTACATGAAATTACTGAAAATTGTAGGGAATTTTACACACATGTTTACTGAAAACCAAATCTTCAACTATAGTTGATTTATTAATATGCCGCGTAAAAGAAATTGTAATGTAGTATTCTAGAAAGGTTTTTAAACTAAGGTAAAAATAAAAAAAGCCAAAAAAAAATTGTATCAAACCATGCAGGTTGGTGGCATATGTCTTCATTCCAATATCTATGAACTGTGTTCTTGTGCTCATAATCAAACATTGTACATGTCATTCTTGGACATAGAGATCGAATTTCAAAGGTTGATAAATGAAATTTCCCAAAGTTGTACAAGAGGTAAATATTTAATAGTGACATTTATGGTAAAAATAAGATGGACTAAACCAAGCTATAGACAATGTTCCTATTTATCGGCTGGCAGAAAATTTAATATGAAAAAGAAATTTAAACCAATTTGTGTTATTTAGAAATAGAATGTTGCCAATTTGTCAAGTCTGTATTTACTATTTCATGAAAAACGGATGCACATTCATGGGTACCAATATACGACAATAAACATTCTTCAATTTGTCTTTTATGAAAAAAAAAATACTTTTCCTTATTTTATGCCCATGCCACAACATGTCGATGGCATTGAGATTTCCTCATGTCCGTACGTCTGTCCGTTCGTAAGATTTTCGTCAATATTTTTATTTATGAAACTGTATACGTATATTAGAATGATTTGAAATTTATCAGGGTGGCTTAGTATGATAAATGTATGTCCTAGTGTAAGCAACTTTCAGACTTAATTTACTTTCTGCTTGGGACTAGGTCGATATGAAAATTTATTTTCAAATTTCCGACAAGCTTTTCCCAAAAACCATACATGAGAATGATATAAAACTTGGTACAAATGTAGGATGGTTCAGTATGATGTCCTAAGCGACTTCTTGTCAGATTTCAAATCATTCTAATATACGTATACAGTTTCATAAATAAAAATATTGACGAAAATCTTACGAACGGACAGACGTACGGACATGAGGACAGACTTGTCAGACTTCTAATTCCTGTTTGGGGCCTAGAGGGGCAACATATATTCCTTCTTTATTTTCTAAATATTTGTCATACCCATTCAGATGTGTAAAATTTAACAATGGAAAGATATTGTTTTAGTACAGGCGAGTTGGAAACCTGATTTTTATACGACCGCAAAAAATTGCGGACGTATAATGGTATGATGCTGTCGTCGTCTGCGTCGTCGTCGTCGTCGTCTGCGTTGTCTTTTAACTTAGTGTTCCCACAATAACTTTAGTTCTAGTTATCCGATTGGTATGAAATTTGACAGTTATGTTCCTTACTATAAAAGGATAGATGGGATTGAGTTTGGGGGTCCCCCTTTTTTCGTTTAGAAATTAGGGGCCAAAAGGGGCCAAAATGCTACTATTTTGTTTGTTCCCACAATATCTTTTGTTTTGGTTTATCAAATGCTGTGAAAGGATGAATTGGATTGATTCTTGGGGTCCCCCTCGATTGTTTTACAAATTAGGGACCCCAAAGGTTGGCCAATTGCTATGAAATTTGACAATGATATGCATAACCATTAAACCAAATGTGGTAGTTTTCGTATTTTTGATTTAGAAATGAGGGGCCCAAAACGGGGGAAAAATGCAACTTTTTTATTTCTGGTCCGATTTTGAATTTTTTTTTTTTGTTAACTTAAGTCTTGTCAAGTAGCCAATACAAAATATAGGATAAATTTTTGCAATCTTCTTTTTTTCTGAGATGAAGTTAGGGGCCAAAAAGGGCCAATATCGAAATTTTATTTAAGTCCCATTTCAATTTTGTTTTTGCTCATTAATTCTTGTCAAGTAGTGAATAAAAAAAAATGAGAATTGATTTTGTGACACTCCCCTCCTCCTAATTGTTGTTAGGGGTCAAAAGGAGCAAAAGTGAAAGGTAGCAAATATGTTGTTAGGGGCCAAAAGGGGTGATATTTTTGTAGTTGTAATTTATTTTGGTCTGCTTTTGAATAGGTTTAAAAATGAATTCCTTGTGAAATGTGGATGGAAAGTCCACCAAAGGCTGCATGTGTCAAAAAACTTTGTCAGTCCACCATGGGCTGCATGTGTCCAGAGCAATTGACTATCCATATTGGGCCTACAACGTACAGGGTTCAACATGTTGCGGTCGTATCATGCTGCGCTCGGCGAAGCTTTTTATTTATCTATCTTTTTGAGCATTCAAGATTCCTCTAAATAGTTCTTCATTTTTATTCATATTTTTGCATATTTCTTCATCATTTGATAGCAAATTTATGTTTAAAATGAAGTCAGTAAATGTGTGTAAATTTCATGATTTTTTTCAGTCATTTCATGTAATTACTGGAAATCTTAAGAATTTCACGTAATTACTAAATGGCCCAGTAATTACATGAAATTCCTGAAAAAGTTTGTAATTTCACGTAATTCCTAATTACACACATTTACTGTAACATATATATGGCTTGTCATTTGTGGAAATATTACTAGAATATGATGGGTTTCTAGCTCACATTGATCCTAAATAACTTTTTCAGTTTATAGTCTTTTGAAAAACAAAACTTTAGGTCACAACTTTGCAAGATCATAAATCTGTAGAAAGGTTTTTTTTTTTGCATTTTTTATGAAATTTTAACTCTGTAAAATAAAATAAAAAATCTGATGGACATTGCTCAAAGGCGGAAATAGGACCGGCATACCGGGCACGTGCCCCCTCGTTTGACAAAAAAATTGGTTATAGGAACTGTATGAAACAAGAGGTCCCAGAGGGGTTTTTTTTATAATTGCGCCCCCCCCCCCCGTTTGAAAATTTCTGGATCCGCCACAGTTGCTTATACCCCCGAAACACCATAAATTATAATACAAAATGAAGATGTAAAGTGGTGGTGGGGGGTTTAATCGGAAAAAATTAGACGGGGTGAAAATAACCATGCAATATTTTGTAATAATTTTATAACACAACCGATTACGGCAATAGTTTTATTCTACAGGACCAAAAATGAAAAAGCATTATCTTTTACCTTTAAAGTGCCTTAACCCCTACAAGGGGTCATCTGACAGCTTCGACCCAATGGAGACTTTTGCAGAGCTTAATGAGCTGAAGGTTTAAGCAAGCAACAGCTTTTCACTGTCTACTTTAATTTTTATTCTATAAGCCTAAAACATGAAAAAATAACATTTTTTTACCTTCAAGGGACCATAGCCCCTATAGGGAGTCATCTCATAATTCCGACCAATGAAGACTTTTGTAGAGCTTTTGATACTGAAGAAGGAAGGTTGTATCATATTTTCTCCATCTTTTATACTTTTTGATTTACAAGCCAAATTTAAAACAGTAGTCTGACCCCCAGTCTATTTTAGCAATGACGGATCAAAAATCGAACAACAACTTTAGTGCAGGACACCCTAATGATTAATTGTACAAAGTTTCGTTAAGTTCTGTTTAGTAGTTTGAGAGGAGAAGATTGTTGAAAAAAATGTTGACGGACGACGACAAACGCAAACTCAAGTGATGGTCCAGGTGAGCTAAAAAGTAAATTTTGTCCTTAGTGATAATGATAGTTCAAGCTATTGAGCTTTAAGACGGTAATACGCACACACACAAACACGACGACTCTGGTATCAAGGTTTGTTTTTGTCAATCCTTGTATTTATTTAAAATCAACCATGTTAGCACATTTTGTACCGTAATTATACTTTTTAAAGGTAAAATTTGAACGGAGTAAAAATGGACAAAAAGATTTAGCTTTCGTAGAACTATCTTAGGAAAAGATAAAGGGAGACGGAAAAAATGATTACTGGTATTAGGAACTTTTGTTTTGCGAGGTTTCGAAAAATACCTGTATCTTCCAGCTTGTGTTAGTACTCCACAGAGCACACATTATTGTGGATTCAGATTAAAAATATAGAAAAATACGCGTCGTTAGCTACATGAATATGGTAAAAGGCTGCATATATTCATTTCTGGTGGCAATTCTTCTTTTCTTTCCCATTCAATCAAAAGAAGAAGTACACAAAAGTATCTGTCGATCATTTTCAGGTATACACAAGGCAAAAACAAAAGTACTTACTAGTAGTGCAATCTTAACCTTTGACAGAATTTCTTAAATATTTTAAATTGGAATCTTTCCTATGTAACAATACTCCGAAATTTCATTAGAATTCCTTGAAATCTGCTGTCTAAATTTATTGAGCGAAAACCATTTATTTCTGCGCAAACGTCTTTTTTAATTCTTTAAACGGAAATCACCGAAAAGCGATAGGAATGTTGCTTATCATCTGATTTGAAGATATTCCAAAGACTTAAAGTTTCATCTGAATTGACACCATTTTAAGGTATCTTGCAGAAAACAGATTGGTAATGCCCACCCTCCGTCAGTATCACAATATTCGAATAAAAAGAAGAAAAATCCATGCACTTACCTAGGAAAAGAAAAACGAATATTAAATTATTCATGCTATCTCCGTCTAGCTTCTCTGGACTCAATACATTCTACTTATACTGGAAAACAAAACCTATTTAACTACTTAACTAGAACAAGAGGAACACTTAAGAAGTTTTAATTCACCCATTGACCTTTACTCGGATTTTTTAAAATATATATATTTTATCATGTAAACTAAGATAACTTCACCAAAATACTTCAATAGATGCTTCTGTTCTTCATCTAAAAGAACACCCAGATAATGTATTGTTTTGATAATGTGTTTTCAGTAATCGTGGATTATTAATGGGTTGATCGTAAAAGTAAGTTATCAATGCTCTAAAACATTATAAGATTGTCTCTAAATTTTGGCAAAAAAAATGAAAATTTACAGTACGCATTCCACCCTAAAGCAGATCTGCAGTTTGGATGTCTTTGTCTAAATATTAGAACGATTACAGTATAAAGTTACCAAAGTTATCTTACGAACCAAAGGTAGTTATTCTATATGTGAGTTGGTAGACATTGGTAGATACATTATTCAATACTAATTTTCATTGAATTGAACTTTTCCCGTGCTATTGATATTTAGCAAATGTAATGTCCTTTATACATATGAGATAGAGCTAATTATTTCTTATAGATATATAAACAACAAATTGGAATGAACAATTTAGAACTATCTCTGTCAGTCTACAATAGTTAAAACCAATCAGTCAACCAATCGACATACACAAGCAAAGTACATGTCATCCTTTGACATTTATATAAGAACACCTGGCAACTCCGACCCAATCCGGGAGGCTTTTGGAGAGATTAAGAGCCGAAGGTTTAAGCAAACAACAGCATTTCTCTGCCTGCAATAGAGAAAAAAGAATGATTTTTTACAATAAAAGGGCCATAGCTCTATAAGGCATCTGACAACTTCAAACCCATGGAGACTTTTGATTCTGAAGAGCCTAAGATCTTTCAGATTTTTCCTATGTCAGACGCCTACATGTATTCAGGTGACTGACGTTGAATCCTCATAGGGTCAAGGTTATATGGCATGGCTAGTCGCGTAAAGCATAGCCCAGAGTGTCTGTATACCAAATATATGAGATCTGTGTATCATATTTTTAACTTTATTCATTTTCCACAACAACAACAAAAAAGAAAAGAAAACTAAAAGCATGTCTATGAGAAAAATGTGCATTTTCGTACTTACCAAATTCTTGTCCAAAAGACATTTTTTGTTTGGAAATAAATACTTTCATACTTCTAACAAATTTGTTGGAAATATGGAATTTTCTGGCAAAAAATGGGACATGCTCCAGTTCTAAGACTTGTAGCGATTCCAAAATTCATTTGCAAAACAGTTCCTTTTGCGATCTTGTTCTTTAATACATATATTTTCTGATACGGAATTCCTTGGTACCCCGCCGAGCGCAAAAATTCAAAGTAATCTACACAGGAAGTAGGTAAGCGACGGACCTGGAAATGCATCCCATCATATGAGACCCCTACCTGAAGCTTCATACCAAATATCGAAAGTCTAGAAATAAAAGAAACTGAGAAATCTGTTACGAATTTTATTTTTATTTTTGACCCTTAAAAAAGTCAGCTTGTTAAACAGAAAGTAGGTAAGCCTTAGCGACAGACCTGGGAACAGACCCCACCTTATAATACCCTTACCTGAAGCTGCAAACCAAATGTCAGAAGCCTAGGATTGATAGCAGCTGAGAAATATGTTACGAAAAAATGTGTGACGGACGCACGGCATTTTAATGTCTCCACTCCGCGTTGCGGCGGGGGACAAAATGTTATTTTTGAGAAACGATAATGTTTGAAATGGAGCATTTTGATGCTTTTGAAGAATTTGGAAAGTTGCCCATATCCCCAAAAATAAAAAAGTTGATTTTTTTTCGGCGTGGCATGTCTTTGGCCCCCTGTAGCAATGTGAAGGTGCAATATATTTTAAAACCATTGACACATTTAGTTGACAGAATTCAATGAACAATTCAACAAAAAATCAAATGAATATAATAAACATTCTCGACAGTTTTGTCAAAACACCCGTTTGAGCCCCTTTAGGACCTTTTTCTACACCGGTAGGCACCACAAACCCCCAATACAGTACCAATCTTCCTTTAGTGGATATAAAGATCATATTAAAACTTCTTAACACTACAGCTATTTTTTTGTGTTCATCAATTAGCCTGGACAAACTTTAAAAATGACGGTGTTTTTTTTTGCCCCTTTGAACCCTTATTACTCAAAAATGGTAAGAGATATTGCAAATCTGATTGAAAAACGCAGGCAGTGATTTTCACAAGGATTCCAATGCAAACAAGATTTTCAAATCGGACAACAAATTAAAAAGTCAGTTTTTGGGATTTTGCCCCTTTTTGGCCCACTGTTGGTCACTGTTGATATGTAACGGTGCAATATATATCAAAACCATTCACGTTTAGTTGACAGAATACAATGAGAAATTCAATAAAAAAGAATTTTCAAAATCAAATCAATAATAAACATTCTACAACAGTTTTGTCTATACACCAGTTTTACCCCTTTTTGGCCCTTTTTACTTAAATGGTAGGGGCCACAAACCCAAAATTCAATACCAACCCTCCTTTAGTGTAACTAATATCATATCAAAGTTTCATAACAATTGGTCAATGTTTACTCAATTTATCACACGGAAACCAAATGTCCGTACAGACGACGACAACGCCAACGACATCGCCATAACATTATACGATCGTATAAAAAAAACACACAAAAAAAACAGTTATATTGATTGCCTAAACCAGTTATATTGATTGCCTAATGCCCGTGTGTCAGCAACCTTAAATTATAATACTCGAAAACAAATAATTTCGAAAAGAAGTATGGCAAGCCGTTTTTACATTTATTCTTCTTTATAGATATCTCATAAACTTTATAAGATATCTCATAATCTTTAAAAGATATCTCACATACTTTATAAGATATCTCATAAATTTTATAAGATATCTTATAGACTTTATGAGATATCTTTAAAAAAAATAATTTATAAGATATCTTATATATTTTATAAGATATCTTATAAAATTTATGAGATATCTTATAAATTTTATAAAATATCTTATAAAATATATAAGATATCTTTAAAAGAAAATGAGATATCTTCTTAATGTTTATAAGATATCTGATAAAGTTTATAAGATATCTCATAATGTTTATAAGATTTCTTATAAAATATATTAGATATCTTATAAATTTTTTTATAAGATACCTTATAAAGTTTATCAGATATCTTATAAAGTTTATCAGATATCTTATAAATTTTATGAGATATCTTATAAAGTATATGAGATATCTTATAAAGTTTATTAGATATCTCATATACTTTATAAGATATCTTATTAAATATATAAGATATCTCATAAAAATGGGAGTTTATAAGATATCTTATCAAACATATGAGATATCTTATAAAATATATAAGATATCTTATCAAACATATAAGATATCTTATAAAGTTTATTAGATATCTTATAAAGATTATGGTAAAAACTGATGGTCTTCTTAGTTGACTATATATTTTTTTTTTTTTTTTTTTTTTTTTTTTTTTTTTTTAGATAAAGATTTTATATTTTAGCAGATTTTTTTCCCTTTTTAAGTTCTTTAATATTTTTTTTTTATCACTGTCTATACGAAAAATAATTGTTACTATTATTTGCGATAATTCCAATGATTCTAGTTTCTATTTTATATATTTTACCATTTATACTAATATAACTGTACATTTAACTCTTAATATTATTGTAACTTTAACATTGCCAATATGTTTAATTCTTAATATTTTAAAGTATGTTTGTAATAGGTATATTTGTGTTCATATTTTATTGTTCGCTATTTGATTTTATGTTCTGTAAAGCGCTTAGAGTAATGTCATTTTAGATAAGCGCTCAATAAGTGTTGTAATAATAATTATGAGATATCTTATATAAAATAGTTTATAAGATATCTTTTTAAAAGTTATAAGGTATCTTATAAAGTTTATAAGATATCTCGTAAACTTTATGAGATATCTTATAAAAAAATAACTTATAAGATATCTCATAAAATATATAAGATATCTAATAAACTTTATGAGATATCTTATAAAATACTAACTTATAAGATATCTCATAAAATATATAAGATATCTAATAAACTTTATGAGATATCTTATAACCTTGATAAGATATCTTATAAACTTATATATATTAATAAGATATCTTAAATCTTATAGATTTTATGAGATATTTCTAAAGAGGAATAAATATAAATATGGCGTACCATAAAGAAGTCTTGAAGGTGGTGCCTTTAGTTGTAAATCTTGGAAAAAATGGATTTCGCATGTTTTTCTCATAGACACGCACGTAATCTGAAAGTCCAACGGGTCATAATGTAATTTTGTTGTTGTTGAGGAAAATGGATAATATTAAACACTAGTCGAAGCAGCCACGCTGCATATCCCCGCGCTACTCTGGTGTTTGATAGTATAAGGGCAAATAATTTAAAGAAATAAACTATGACTATAATGAGCATTACTAGTACTATAAAATGTATATGTATTAAAATGAGACTTTTCCCTGGTGGTAGGAGTGATAGTAATGTAAAGAATTATCCATGACAAAGGAAAAATGTGCCCTTAGGCTACCTATGCAGCCCATCCCCTAAGGGCATTATCAAAATTCAAAAACCTTCAGCAGAGTCTACATCCATAGTGCAACTACTGAGCTAAGTTTCAGTTCCGTATTCAAAATAACCTGGGAGGAGTTGCGTGACGAAAGAAGAATGTGCCCTTTGGCTACCTATGCAGCCCAGCTCCTAGGGGCCATATCAAAATTCTAAAACCTTTGGCAGAATCTACATCCAAAGTGCAACTACTGAGCCAAGTTTTAGTTCTGTATTCCAAATAGCCTGGGAGGAGTTGCG
Organism: Arcuatula senhousia; assembly: GCA_963971305.1. Classification (NCBI taxonomy): domain Eukaryota; kingdom Metazoa; phylum Mollusca; class Bivalvia; order Mytilida; family Mytilidae; genus Arcuatula; species Arcuatula senhousia. Next base: position 22,142,010 of record OZ020303.1, on the reverse strand, counting down.
TGACGAAGAAAAATGTGCCCTTAGGCTACCTATGCAGCCCAGCCCCTAGGGGCCATGTCAAAATTCCCAAACCTTTGGCAGAATCTACATCTATAGTCCAACAACTGAGCCAAGTTTCAGTTCGGTATTCAAAATAACCTGGGAGGAGTTGCGTGACAAAGGAACAATGTGCCCTTAGGCTTCCTATGCAGCCCAGCCCCTTGGGGCCATATCAAAATTCCAAAACCTTTGGCAGAATCTACATCCATAGTGCAACTACTGAGCCAAGTTTCAGTTCTGTATTCCAAATAACCTGGGAGGAGTTGCGTGACGAAGGAATAATTTGCCCTAAGGCTACCTATGCAGCCCAGCCCCTAGGGACCATATCAAAATTCCGAAACCTTCGGCAGAATCTACATCCATAGTGCAACTACTGAGCCAAGTTTCAGTTCTGTATTCCAAATAACCTGGGAGGAGTTGCGTGACGAAGGAATAATGTGCCCTTAGGCTACCTATGCAGCCCAGCCCCTAGGGGACATATCAAAATTTCGAAACCTTCGGCACAGTCCCCACCCACAATGCAATCAATGACCCAAGTTTCATCTTACTACTGAGATTATCCTGGACATTACCGACCGCAACAAGTTGAACCCTGCACTTTGGAGGCCCAATATGGATAGTCTATTGCTTTGGTCACATGAGGCCCATGGTGGACTTAAAAAGCTTTTTTGACACTTGCATCCTGTGGTGGACTTTCAAATGCATATTTGACACATATACATTTACATCAACATCTAATATAAAAAAAAGCCTTATATATATGCATGTATTAATTGACATTTTTGGCCCTTTGAGTGACCCCTCATGTCTCAAAATTGTACGAGATATTGCAAATCTGATCCAAAATAAGGCAGGGACTTCCTCAATGAAAAAAAAAGATATTTTTAAAAAGTTGATTTTATGGGCGAGGCCCGTCTTTAGCCCTCTATTGCAATGTAACGGTGCAATATATATCAAAACCATTGACACATTTAGCTGACAGAATTTAATGAGCAATTCAACAACAAAAAAAGAATTTTCAAAAATTAAAAGAATAAACATTCTACAATAGTTTTGTCAATACACCAGTTTTACCCCTTTTTTCTAAAACGATAGGAGCCTCAAACCCTAACAACCTTCCTTTGGTTGTTACAAACATCATATAAAAATTTCATCACAATCGGTCAATATTTACTAAAGTTATCTCATGGAAACCAAATGTCCACAGACGACGACGACGACTTCCTCATATTTCAACCTTGACAGTTGAGTTAGTTTGATAGTTTTCATTCAGGAGCGGATCCAAAGAAAAGCATACCAGGCGTACCCCTCCCTAAAACTGACAAAAATTTTGTTCTTGCAAGAAACAACCACAAAATATTGTATGCCTCCCTTAAACAAAATTCCTGGATCTGCCCCATCATTTGTATTTTGTTTGTATTTTGTTAAAAAGTGAGTTCAGGGTTGATTTTTTCTCAACAATGAATAAATAAATAAATATACAGTGGAATAACTAGGTATCCTGCTGGTGTTGGCAGGATAGTTAACTCTTGTATATAAGTGTGTTCAGTTTTTATCTATTTATCTAGTCAAACATCTTGGTTTTTTTATATACTTTTATACTGAACTTTTATTTATATATTACAACTTAAATTGATATCCCAATTTATATGGCTGAAATATGGCCAACAATACATTATGGTTAAACAAACCAATCAAAAGGGACATTACTCCAGTAACAAGGGGCTCCTTGGAGCCTGAATCGCTCAACTGGTCTAGATGTCAAATCTATGGAGTCTTTTGTATAGCTAAATGAGCTGAATGTTTAAGCAAGAAAAAGCTTTTTTCTATCTGCAATAGTTTTCATTCTATAAGCAAAAAAAACACTATTTTTTCACCTTTAAAGGGCCATAAACCCTGCAGGGGATCATCTGCCAACTTCAAGCCTATGAAGACTTTTGTAGAGCTTGATGAACTGAATGTTTAACCAGACAACGGCTTTTCTTTATCTGCTAAGGTTTTCATTCTACAGGCCAAAAACATTATTTTTCACCTTTGAGGGACCATAGCCCCTATAAGGCGTCATCTGACATCTTTGACCCTATGAAAACTTTGTAGAGCTAAATTAACTTAACATTTAAGCAAGCAACATTTTTTCTCTTTCAGCAATAGTTTTCATACTGTAGGCCAAAAACATGCAAAATGTTATTTTAAGGGTCGTTACCCCTATAAGGGGTCATCTGACAACTTTGACCCTATGAATGCTTTTGTAGAGCTATATGAGCTGAACATTTAAGCAAGCAACAGCTTAACTCTATCTGCAATAGTTTTTATTCTATAGGTCAAAAACAAAATTTTTCGCCTTTAAGGGGCTGTAACCACTATAAGGGGTCATCTGTCAACTTCCACCCTATGGAGACTTTTGTAGAGCTAAACGAGCTGACCATTAAGCAAGCAACAGTTTTTTCTATCTGCAATAGTTTTCATTCTATAGGCCAAAAACACTAAGTTTTGCCTTTAAGGGGCTGTAAACCCATAAAAGGGGTCATCTGACATCTTCCATCCAATGGAGACTTTTGTAGAGCTGAATGAGCTAAACATTTAAGCAAGCAACAGCTTTTCTCTATCTGCAATAGTTTTCATTCTATAGACCAAAAACACTATTTTTCGCCTTTTAGGGGCTGTAACCCTTATAAGGGGTCATCTGACAACTTCGACCCTATGGAAACTTTTGTAGAGCTTAATGAGCTGAACAATTAAGCAAGCAACAGCTTTTCTCTATCTGCAATAGTTTTCATACTATAGGGCAAAAACATGAAAAATCTGTCAAAGTCAAAAATGGCCTGATTTCGTTAAACAGGAAGTAGTTGAGCGACAGACCTAAAATCGCATCCCACGTTATGGGACCCCACCCTGATGCTGTATATCAAATATCAAGTGGCTGTGATTAGCAGTTGCTGAGAAAATTGTTATGAAATTTTTTCCCCACCCCCACAACATTCACCATTTTATAACCCGGATTTTTCACTCCGTGAAATCCGGCCAAAAATGCTATTTTTCACCTATAAGGGCCGCTTAAGGGGTCATCTGACAACTTCGACCAAATGGGAGACTTTAGTAGAACTTTTGATCCTGAAGCAGTAGTGTGGCATCAGATTTCATCTATCTCTTATACTTTTTGAATTACAAGCCTAAAACAGTAGTCTGACCCCCCCTTTCTATTTTTAGCCAGGGCGGCCATGTTTTTTGAAGAATCAAAAATCGAAACACAACTTTTATGCAGGACACCCTAAGGATCAATCACACCAAGTTTCATTGAATTATGTTCTGTAGTTTCAGATGAGAAGATTTTTGAAAAATTGTTAACAGACGACAACAACGACAGGAGACGACGGACGCCAAGTGATGGCAATAGCTCAAATGGACCTTCGGTCCAGGTGATCTAAAAATTAGAACAGCAAGACTACAATGCGAATTTTATCAGTCACCCACAAACCAAAAATCATTTTTATATCAAAAAGGTTATAATAAAATGGATATCTGACAGTAAATTGGCAATAACTCATGTAAAAATTATAGCAGAGCAGTACAAACCATCAACTGCAAATCATCATGCTAGACTCGCATACCGAAATCTAATATTATATAGATGTGTCAAGAAAAAAGGTGGGATAAACTATGTGCGACAGACATGGGTGCAAACCTATAGTCTCCATTTTGCTGGTAGTGGACTTTAAATTGAGTGACCTGGTTATTTGACCTACATTATACTTCTGATCTAAACAATCAATTAGCATCTTTTTTTACCTCATCAGCTTATTAATATGCAAGTTTCATTAAATTCTATGAAGAAATTCCACTGTTATGCCCCAGGAATTTATTTTAGAGTTGCCAAGAGCTTAATTCTTCATTCTCAATCCTTTCATAAAGTCACAAAAGGCAGGACATAATAAAATATTTATCTAGATAGAATGAGCAGATTGAACAGCCTAATAAATGGAACTATGTTGTTGTTATATAACCAAGAAGACTATGGCATAACATTTTAAATTAAAACAAAATAAATATAAATTACTTTTATTTGTTTTTTCTTAATAAACCTTTAACATCATAAAAACCAACCAGAATACTCAATTTATGAATATATCTAACAAAATTATAAAATAAAATAACAATCAAATTCTTCAGGATGGTCCTTTGATTTAACTATGATCTTCATAAAAAGTTTCTAAGCTATTTCCATTTACACTTAAATAATAAAACTTAAGACATAAAAAATAATAAACTGTGAACTCTGGTTGAAAACTGTGTAGATCTTTGCATATACCAGGTACTTTTACACACCCAACATTTCAACAACTCTCTTGATGAACATAACATTTATACACACAAAGCATTCACACAACTATCACACACATGATAAAATACACATTTCAGTTACACCTCAACATTTGCGACACAACCCCCAATGAAATTAAATGTCCCAAAATCTTGATCACATGATAGCCTTGTCAGTATGAGGATGAAATAATTACAAAATCCTAAAACATTCTGTTTTATAACTCATCATGGTCATGCTCATCCTGAAAATAGAAGATAAAAATAAATAAATACAATGTATATCAGTTTAAATAAGAAGCAAATTAGGGAGGTATTTACATATTAAAGCATTAAGCTTGTTTTCAAATGGAGGATACAATAACATAAAAGAGTTTAAAAGTAAAATAGTTTGATGTGTACATTTTCATTTTTGTATTACTTGTAATAAGAAAACCTTACATGTGAAACTGAAAGTAAAGAAGTATAAAAAATGATAATTTAACAGGACAAACAAATGCCTGTTCTTTTAACACTACATCAACAATGTGGATCATATGTTAAATTTTTGTTGTATTGTGCTTTATGTGCGAGTGAGCTAGTGCCTTTTTGTGTGTGAATTTAAACTGATCAATTCTGCATGGTAATATTTAGTCACCTTGTTTCAATTAACATTGTACTTACTGGTTCTTCTTCATCATCACCGCCTTCCTCTTCCTCTTCTTCGTCATCATCTCCATCTTTCTTGTTGGCTTCTGGATAAAGTATTACAAATTCATATTAAAATACAGTTATATCATCATAGTGTATTTTTTTTATATCATTCACTAGCTTAGAAACAGTGTCTACTTTGTACAATGCTTCATCAAACTTGGTCATAGGACATTAAAGCCATAGCATCTTAATGGTGTTGATAATGTTTTAAATATTCTTGGGACGACAAAACAATACTCTTTACACAATGTTATAAACTGCTACTGTGCATTGATTTTTGTTTTCTTAAAATTTAAGATTAAATAAAAGAATTGTTCCTAAGCTTGTTTGATTATTGGATCAACAACTTTTCCCAAAAGTATAATCAAACCAACTATTGCAAAACAATAAATTATTAAAATATCAAATAAATCCCTATATTTATTATATTTGATTTTTCCGTCATGCATGATAAACAATATTAGCATCTTGCAGTTACATTTAATTGCAATAAAAAAATGGAAGATTGTGCTGTGTTCTTTATGAACATGTAACAAGACTTTGTATTTGTTAACAAAATACAAGTACATCATGACATGTAGAATTGTTACTTGAAGAAAACCATTGAATGTTGAATAAAATTAGATCACTCAATTCATAAAAATCTGCTATTCATGTGCTGAACTTGCATGAAAAAAAACAACTACATTACAAAAATTCAAATTCTTTAAGTTTTACCTTCTTCCTTCTTTCTTTTCTCTTCTTCTGCTTCTCTGACTTTTCTGTCTTCTTCATCTTGTGCATCTTTCATTTTCTTCTCGGCATCTCTGGTTACTTCCCAAAGTTCTTTTCCAACTGCTTCAGCCTTGCTTTCATCATCCGTAACTAAAAGGTTGTCAAAAATGGTTCCTGATTTTACCTGAAAATAGAAAAATGTTTAAAGTCATTTCTGATCAAATACATGTAGAAATATTGTTGTTTTATTATGCAACATAAAAAAAAACATACAAAACACACAAGCTTTTAATAAGTGTGTAGTAAGAAAACTTTTGGACATAAACAATGTAAAAATTTTGACAAAATATCTTTGTCAAGTTCTTTATGAATTATCAGACATTCATCCTGTCGTCATGTACAAGCTTTCCTGCCCAATCGCTTTTTCCCCTTGTATATATTGGTTAAGTCTTCTGAACTGGGGTATAACTTCTCTCTATAACATTTGAATTCTAAATACATTTACAAAGTAAAAGATACATATTCAAGTGTGGTACATTAACAAAGTTTTACTCAGAGTCAACATCATGTATCCACCAACCTGCCATAAATCAAATCCTACTGCTCCTATATCTGTGTATCTGTATAAATTTTTATCTTCTACATATTCTGGATTATCAATTTCTGGATGAACCCATTTTCCTTTGTAGTCAGGGTTGTCTATCTGTTTTGGCTTCCATTCACCCTATTAATAGATTAAAGTTTATTAAGAATACCACAAAACAGATAGAAATCAAATTATTATTTTTTTATTTATTATAAATTAATGATAATCAGCTGTTTACCTTACTTTTGACATTTTTCTTAAAACTCAATCTATATTCCTGTATTTTAAGAAAATAATGCAAACAAGAATAATATTTTTCAAAACATTTTCAGTCTGATGTGTTTATGGTGTTAACTGTTATTAGCTAGATTTACACAGAAAAGTCTGACAGTTGGCAGCAAATCAATCTTTATGATAAAATAATTTTTAATTTGGACCAAACAGTCCTTTCATTTGAATTTATTTTAGGTTTCAAGATAAATTTTGACTAATTCTATTAAATTCCATGATAAAAGTGAAGTGTAGTTTGTCAAATTTTTACATGGAATTCAAATTTAATGTTTGTTGACCTACTTTGTATTCTTTGTTGACCTACTTTGTATTCTGGGTTATCAATTTGTGGTGGTTCCCATTCTCCATCCATATCATCATCCCAATCTTCAGGTTTTTTGGCGTCTGGGTCAGGGATGTGTTCTGGCTTATCCCAGTCTTCTGGTTTTTTGTCCTCTGGGTCGTCAATCTTTTCTCTCTCATCCCAATCATCAGGTTTTTTGGCTTCAGGATCCTTCAAATCATAATTTGAAAATTGTACATACATGTACATATTGACATCTTTATAATAGATTTATTAAAATCTAAATGGAAGTTTGACATGGTTTTCATATCTTTATAGATCTTCAATAACAATAATAAGACCCACTAGGTGTCACAAGGTCAAAACATTGTAACTTCAACCATGTGGAGTTTCTGATTTAAATGTGAGTGCATGTCACAATTTACTTATGTGAAAGATTAAAGGTACATTTGTATACAGATAAGGTATATATTTCGAGGTTGTTGATTGGTTACTTGCAAAATGATTATTTTTACACCACCACCTTACTTAAAGCCATAATACATGTACTTCTATAACATTGTTCATACCTTGATTTTCTTTGGTTGAAGAAACTCCCAGTCTTCTTCAAGTGTTCCACTTTCAACTTTAGCATTATCTATTTTGACTTCATATGTGTTGTCTGGTCTAACAATCAGTGTGTACAAATGGGTAAAAACATCATCCTGAAAGTTCAGTTTTAACATTTATTCTCTAGTATGCATATTCAATGATTTCTACTTGGCTATCTGACCAATCATACAAAACTAAAAGATAAGTGACAGACGAGCTTGGAGGTGAATTATAAAATAATTTCCCTGCAGACGAATTCTCAGTTAAAACAACGCTGATAACAGCTAGAGAATAAATCAGTAATTCACTTCAGTTTATTTAAGTCGTTGGGCTACGCCCTCCTTTTAAATAAACATGAAGTGAATTACTAATACTTATCATACAAATCCATGTGTTCATAATTCACTAAAAATTAAAATAAACCCAGAATTGATTTATAATGATTGATGCAAAAATTTAACTTTTTGTCCATCAAAACCATATATAAAATTTACTCTTGTCAAAACAGTATCTGAATTGGATTTTAGTCTGACATGTCTGAAGAGTTTCACAATATCTACATTACAAAGAAAGCATTTATACAAGTAAGTAAAAGAATAATACCTTGCATCTGATTTCTTTCTTGGTTAACAAATTCTTTCCCTTGTAATTGAAGATAACATGGACTTTCTTGGTTCCTGGTCCACATATATCTGGGCCTAAAGTGAATAAAGAAAATCTGATACACAAAATACTCTATTAGTTGGCTCACATTTATTTCAAATTTTAGCAAAAATTTGTGCTCTCTATGTTTCCCCAACTGTTTCAGAGCAGCTCAAACATATTCTGATGACGTAAAATATTCCAGCTATTATATTTTCATTCTAACATTACTGTACATGTATATAAACTTAATGCATAATCATTAATCAAGCTTCAAATTTGAATTATAAATTATTAGCATACCAAACATAATGAGATATGGAGAATCTCCATGGAGATTTTTCTGGTCAAGGTCACTGGGATATAGCTTCATGTATCCACCACCACAGTCAATGTTCTGTTCATGTTTAACTGTGAACTGGATGACTAAGGTTTTTCCTTCATTGCTGAATGGTTTCTCCAGTTTACTAGAAATTCCATAAAACTTGGCATCTTGTGATGTCTGAATACCTGCAACATTCAATAAAAAAAAATATTTTTCATGTAAGACTCAAACAGTTTTCTACTTATCTTGCAATTAAAGAAAAATCTTCTAATCAGTGATAAATGGTTACTTCTCTAAATATATGCTTCATCAGCCAAGCAAATTGAAGTTTAATTAACAGTCAACTGCATTGGTATTTTGTATATGAAGTGTACCACCCGACATGATGATGTTAGAATGGAACTAAAGTATCAATTCCATAATATACTTGACTATCTTGATATAATTTATTTGTCAAGCTCAATGACCATTATGGCCATATGGGTGAAATAAATTTTTGGTAGCTTTGATGAATTTTGGTATACGGTACAAATTATGAATGAATCTGCTTTGCAGGATTTCACGTATAAAAAATCAAATCCTATGCACAATTATGCCAATCCTAGAATAAATCTGGATTGTTAAATGCACCAGATATCAAAAGATTCTGTACCGGTTAAACAAAATTAACATTACAAATATACCTTTGTCTAAATCAGCATCACCATAGAATTTGCCAGCAGTCCATTCAAATTTCCCTTGATCGGCTCCCTTTTTGGTTGACTCAACCCATCTGCTTCTCCAATCATCTAAAAAATCAAATATGCTTTAAAAAATATTTTTACAGTAAAATTTTTGTAAACCAGTTCAGCACTAAACATTTGTTTGCAATCAACCTACTTTTTAAGCTGTCAAATTTGTCCAGAGGTTGAACTTTTTAAAAATGGTACATGTACTTCTGAACATCAATATGTTTATGAATTTAGAAGGCACAATGTCTTTTAGATGAAAATTATTAGCCTTTTGTAGAGTTCCTGGTAATAATGAAGCACTTTTGAAGACATGCCTGCAGCTGCCTAAGCAGTGTGTCTAAAGAAAGTATTTTAAACATATTAATCCAAGAGGATGCCATGCACCAAACTTTGTACAAAGGCATACACTACCACTTTGTATATGGACTATTTAAATAAAGAAGTTATGGTGTTTTGTTAAATGCAAATCAAGACTTGGTCAAAAAATCTGTGACAGGACAGTCATGTCATGCAAAGAAATGTAATTTTTCTTGGTCTTATGAAAGAAAATAACTCACCATTTGAGAAGCGCTCTTCAAAGTAAACTGTTGGTTCAGAAAGTGCCGCGCCAAGTAAGGCGAGTAACGCAAACAGCGCAAACATTTTGCAAGTTTTCAGTTTCCTTCACTTGCTGGTGGTGTTTGTGTTAGATAGAAGATGCCGGTACCCACGTGACCATTACAGATGGAATCAAATGATTGGTGTACGGAGAAAGCAATAGACCAATGGATTTCTACCACGCGCCCGGCTATTTACGGATATAACTTCGTTGTTATTCGTACTGTCACGAAGTTTTACGAAACAAAGTTACGGACATTTATCCAATCAAAATTCGACAGCATAATAGGAAAAAAGGGGGGTAGGATGTCCAATGGTAAATTGACAGCATATGATTATTTATAACTTTGAAATTAGTAATGGATTTAAAAAGTCACTGCGTGTTCATAAAAAGGGAAAGTTAATTATTTTCGAGATTAAAATTGGTACTTTTTCTTCTTCTTTTTAACCCAGTGGTCCTCATTTTTTGTTTTTGTTTAATGTCGTCTAACTCTGAACCTTCTTCTTCTTCTTTCGTTAATCTGCAACGGTTTCCCATCACGCAGATGCCGAGTCATCTATGAGTGCAGGTGCTGTACATTCAGTCTATATACAGGTTAAAAACAAGTCTGTGCGGGTTAAAAACAAGATGATGCTGGCGTTTACTTCGTCTCTCTGGTCTCCGGATGGAGGTGAGACCAGAGGTGCTCCTTGAAGGTGGTAATATCGGGGTCCGTTGCTATCGAATCAGGTAGATGGTTCCAGTCCCGGATGGTTCTCGGGTAGAAGCTGCTGTTATATTCTGTGGTGTTGCATTGTGGCTGCATAATGCTGGCTGTATGGCTGTGCCTTGTTCTTCTTGTAGTTGTGAGATAATATGGTGGTATTTCAGTTGTACATGGTGGTAGATAATCTTGTGAAATATTATGAGTCGGTTTGCTGTTCTTCTAGTTTCAAGTGTTGGCCAGTTTAGGTTGTGAAGTATAGCTGTCATTGATCCAGGATGGTATTGGTAGTTGTTGGTAACAAATCTGGCTGCTCGATGTTGAATGTTCTCTATTCTGGCGGTGTCTTTTTGCCAGTGGGGGTCCCATACAGAACTGCTATATTCCAGGTGTGGTCTTACTAGAGCGAAATAAGCATGCTCTTTTATCTCTCGTGGACATCGGTACAGATTTCTTCTGATAAAGTTGAGTTGTTGAGTGGCTTTTGTGACTTTATTGTTCATATGATGTTTCCAATTGAGTTTGCTGTCTATCTCAACGCCAAGGTAAGGATTGTGCTCTTTTACTTCTAGTGTTGTTTCATGGAGTTTGTAGGGTCTTTCAATTTTGTTGTTGATGTTGTGGGTCATCTGTAGTACATAACACTTTTTGGGGTTGAATGTCATCTGCCATATCATAGACCACCTTTCTAATCCGGTTAAGTCTTTTTGTAGTATGTTTGTATCATTGTGAGTCTTGATGTTTCTGTATATTAAACAGTCATCAGCAAATAGTCTAATGCTAGTTCCAGGTGTTAATTCATCTCCTATGTCGTTGATGTACAGTAAGAAGAGAAGGGGACCTAATACAGTTCCTTGCGGTACACCAGATGTTACTGTAGCCGGTTGGGATTTGCTTCCATCTAGAAGTACTGTTTGGGTTCGGTGTTGAAGCCAGTTCTGTATCCAGTTAGTTGTGAAGTTGTCAATACCTTTGTATCTTAGCTTATGGACTAGCTGTCGATGAGGCACGGTGTCGAATGCCTTACTAAAGTCGAGGATAAGAATGTCGGCTTGTCCTTTCTGATCTCTGATTTTCGCTAGGTCTTCGATGGTGTTGATTAACTGTTGCTCGCAAGAGTGATTCTTTCTGAAGCCGTACTGATATGATGATAGTAGTTTGTTGTCGTCCAGATGTTTCATGATGCTACTGAAGATAATGTGTTCCATTATCTTGCAAGGTACAGAAGTAAGAGAGACTGGTCGGTAATTTGCCGGGTCAGTTTTGTCGCCTTTTTTGAATATTGGGATGACATTTCCGGTCAGCCAGTCAGATGGTACTATTCCTGATCTCATGGAATTATTGTAAACAATTTCTAGGTATGGTGCTATTTCTTCTGCGCATTCTTTAAGGACTCGGCAAGGTATTAGATCGGGTCCTGTTGCTTTACTTGGATTGATGTTCATTAGTTGTTTAACTATTCCTGGTGTTGTCGTGTGAATTGGCTTCATTTTCTTGCCTTTCGGTGGTTTAAGTTTAGGCAGTCTAAATTCTTCATCTATGAAGTAACGAATGTCTAAGTATTGGTTGAAGTCAATATCTGAGAAGACTGATTGGTATTGGTGATTGAGCACATTTGCTTTATCTTTTGCATGTATAATGTCCTTTCCGTCTTTACGAAGCATACTAATAGTGCTGCTGTCCTTTTTCATACCCTTGATATAAGACCAGAATTTCTTAGTTGTTGCATAGATTTGTTCCCTGCAGATATCGGTATTTGAGCTGGTTGGTACTTCCGGTGTTATAATTCCTTTGATATAATTATCATGATCAGATTCCAGTTGATCTTTCACTTTTTGTCTAAGTGCTTTAAAGTCGGTCCAGTGTTGTTTTTTGTTCGATTTTTTTGCCTTGTTATATAGTCTTTGCTTCTTTCTAATCAATTGTTTAGATGATGTTGTAATCCAAGGTAGGTTCCATCTTGTCGATGTTAGTTTTGACGTGATGTTCTTCTCTATTGATTCATTTACTATGTTTTTGAATTTTGTCCAGATGTCTTCCATAGTGCTATTCTTACTGTCCTGTCTAAAATGGTCGAATTTCGTTTTCAAGTCAGATCGCACTCCTTCTATTTCTCCTTTCTTATATAAGTATACTTTTCTTGGAGGTTTTTTATGAATTTTTGCCTTAGTGTTGACAGATATTTTGACAATGTTGTGGTCACTCATTCCGGGTTCAACTTCGGATTTCAATATCAAATTAGGATTGTTCGTAAAGCATAGGTCAAGGATGTTCTTTTCCCGTGTCGGTTCTTTTACGACTTGTTCAAGGTTGTATTCATTAATTATTTCTAACATCTTCTGGTTTATTTCCTTACCGTATTGAGGAGATGGTTTGATTGTTCCATTTTCCCAGTTTATGCTTGGAAGATTGATATCGCCCATCAGTATGACATTGTTATTGTTCATGTCAATTTTACTTAGTGACTCTTGGAGGTTATCTAAATCTTGTAAAGTTCCTGATGAAGGATTTCGGTAAAATGACCCAATATATAAGTTTTTACTCCCTACAATTTGGGCTTTAGTCCAGATGATTTCGCATGATGTTTTCAAATTTGTCTGTTCATTACATATTAAGTTTGTTTTGTTTGCGATCAAAACACCTCTATCACCATCAGTTCTATTTTTAATTATTTCATAACTGTCAGTTGGTAAGATTGATGCATTCTCAAATTTGTTGTCGATATTTGTCTCGCTGACACATAATATATCCGGTTCATGTGTATCTACCAATGATTGGAAGGCTAGTCTCTGTTTCATAGAGAGAAGGCTTGATGTATTGATGCCAATCAGTGTTAACGTGTTGTTTCTAATACGTTGATTTCGGTTCATGGACTGACTGGTTAATTGTTCGTCCTCATCAACAGAGGATAGCGAGCTGAATGAATTGTTTATACTAATATTTTGTGATGAATTGAGAAAAGATGTACTCACATTGGGAAAAAGGCAATTATAGCAACTCCAGTAGAGTTTTTCATTTTTCTGAAATATAGCATATTCGCTCTCACTCATTTGCCCATCGCATTTAATATGTGTCCACTGATCGCACTCATCACATTGAAGAGCAGCATGCTCATCAAGGACAGATTTGTGACAAAGGGTACATGGGTGGTCTGTTGTTGTGCTCGGGCCAGGGTTTGTTGCTGAATTTGAGAATATGATTCACGATATTATCGTGAATTTATTTATCACAACATATGATAAGCTTATATAAATCAAATCAAATCAAATCAAATCAAAGTTTTATTTAGAGTCGGTACATTACATAACAAGAAAACACAAGCTCTAGCGAGCTTTTAACACCGACATATAAATACAATAAGACACACATACATGACATATATACATAGTATAAAACAACACATTCAAACATAAAACAAGACAATAAGACAATACACATGCTAAATGTAAGCTAGAAAGCATAAGCATAAGACAATACACATGCTAAATATAAGTAAGAAAGCATAAGCATAAGATAAAAATGCAAATTAAGCTTAGAAATAGTGTTCATGCCATAAATAGTTAAGACAGTCAAAAGGATAAACTAAAAAAATGCCAAAAGCTGTATAACTAAAAAACTATAAAAAAAAGAGAATCATATTCATGCGCTGCACTGGCATGAGCCACCATCTGGATCCCAAGTCTGAACAATTCTTTTGAATTGTTCAAAGTTGGACTCCTGTCTACAATGATTGGGCAACTCATTCCAGATTTGCGCAGCATTGAATCTAAAAGATTTTTTACCATACTTTGTAGTTCTGACTCGTGGTATATCTGTTGTGTTTTTTGACCTGAATTTATAGGATTGTATTTTTATGTCAATAAGATCATGTAAATATTGTGGACTTTTTTATGAATAATTTTAAATGTTTCAATTGCAATAGTTCGAATGCGTCTAACCTTTAGTGATGGTAGTTTGGATTTTTCGAGTAAATGTTCATAAGATGATTCATAGTCCTCATATATAAAACGTAAGGCACGTTCTTGAATTTTTTCCATTTTACGTGAGTTTTTTTCTGAACAATAATGCCAAGTAACAGGGCAGTAATTAAAATTACACAGTATAAATGAGTAGTAAGCTGTAAGTCTTCCCAATTTGTTCATATATTTACCAAATATCTTTAAAATATTTAATTGCCTGGAAGCCTTTCTACACATGTCAGCAATATGAGTATCAAAATTTAAATCAGAGTCAATATTAACACCCAAAAGTTTGACATTTTCCTCACATTTTATAATGTTTCCACTCAGATTAAAAGATAAATTTTGACTTTTTGTTTTTTTTCCTATAGCTATCGCCTGGAATTTATCTATATAAAATATGTATATAAAAACGTTTCCTCAAATTCATGTTCAAATTGTGATGTAGTGCCATCTCTTGGCGTCAGCCGTCAGCTTTAAATGTTCTTAGTAGTAAATCAAAGCGCTAAAGCGTTTAAAAGCAGAGCTAAATGTAAGCACTAAAATAAAGAACGATCTGTTTTCCAGCAAATTTTGTTCGTTTGCTCCGCCCACTTAAACATTTGTTATGAAATCCGTAATTTGGCTCAACCCACTTGAATAAATATATATGACGTATTGATTAAATTAAAGGTAAAAGGTCAGCAACGCTTAAGTGTACATCAACTTTAGTGTATCGATATGTGAAATGTAGTCCACATTTATATCGTATTTATTATAGGGGTATAAAGATGTACCTCTTAGTTAAGACAACCTGTATAACATTAAATCATTGAAACAATAATTATACACGATGAATATTCTATAATGGATCCTCTGGTAGGAATATTGCCTGACCGATTTACCCTGTCTAGACGGAAAAAAAACGCGAAAGTCAGATAGCTATATAACTACATAGAGCTCTGCTCAAAAACTCTCTATTGGATGAAAAATTGAAAGACAAACATTGTTATTGGCTTACAGCATGGCATGATTGCAGATAAAGTTGATTAAATGTTATGTCTTTGCATTATCTATAGATTGAAAAAAAGTGCAGTTTGATGCTCAGAAAAAAGACCTGTAAAGACCAACAACATTCTTCATGGTCTCGAATGTGAACATATGTCAATGACAAAATATCTAAGTGTCTCAATCACATCAGATGTTTAAGATATAACTATCACATTGTATTTCTAAAATCGGCAAGACAGCAATCAGCATTATCAGTTTTGCAAAAACGAAACCTTAATATCAGGAATGGAAATATAAAATAATTATTTAGGCATACAAGTCACTGATGAGACCTTAGAGTATGTATGTTCCACCTGGGGCCTATACTTGAAGGGAGACAGACAAAAACAAAACATGGTACAGTTAAGTGCAGCTAGAGATGTGACCAACAGCAGTACATCATCTGAATCCCAAATGCTTTACGATCTTAATTAACCAACACTGGAAGAGAGGTGAAAAAAAAGACTTACCCTCATGCATAGGATCACCAATGGTTTGGTTCAAATCAAGACCACCGGTAGAAGTTTGCCACCAACCAGAATGACTCGAAACACCTTTCAGGTGCCAATTTATAACGCCATGGTAGAGACGGAATCATTCTATGCATTCAAAGACTTTATAAAGGAATAATTAGTCCATTGATGTATAACAACCTCTAAATAATCGAGCTGTGTTATGACAGGGGAATTTTCTACCACTCGTGCACTTTCGTGGTCATTTCTCTCTATTTAAATTCTTTGAATGATTTCTTTTTATTTCTTTTATCTCAATATTCCATATCCCCAAAATCAATCAGAATATCTCATATCCCCAAAATTAATTAGAATATCCCATATCCCTAAAAGTTTTGCTTCAAATATCCCATATCCCAATATACCCTAAAGAAGCCTCAGATTCCGTGAAGACTGCATGCAAATTTATCAAATTAAAATATATAGCTTTATATGGTAAATATTCAAAATATATAAGAAAATATGAAATACATGAGAAAGTACAAATTTAAACAGAGATTGTGATAAAAATTTCAATACACAATTTGCACTAGTTAAAATCCAGGGCAAATCAGAATTCCAAATTGCCCTAGGAGGATTTCGGATTTCATTGGATTCCAATTTGCCCTAGGCCTGTAACATATTATATGTATATTTATTCGACCTCGGCGGAGGTTAAGAATCATTAAGAACGTCGATCGTCACCTTATTTGTCAAAGAACAATTCAGACAAGTCACGGACAAACAAAAGATTCAAGGCACAAGAATTCTGGGTAGACCGACGGGAACAAATCCTTAAAAAAATGTAGCATTTTTATCCTTTCCGAAAGATAATCGGCTTGTAATAGTTTTCCGAAGAAAAAAAGAGTGTTGCACAGAGACTTGCTTCTTTCTATATCAAATGTGCCAAAAGATGTTCCATATGTCTCTGTTCCTGCATGTGTATTGTCTAGGCCATTTATATAAACAATATAGGTGTAGATGCTACAATTTCAAAGTCGTAATTTCTTAATTCCAATTTACTTATAAGCTGACTGAGTTATAGTTCAAGAAAGCATTTCAACTAAGCAGTTGACTGTGACCATGCACTTGTCACTTGTCACATTTAAAGTTGCTGTTTTAGAAGCATAAGCCTAGAATGGTCCACTTAGTTTTTATGTATGACCCGATATAAACACTGAAATTCAATTTGCGACGACTATATGCAAGAACCTCTTGAAATTTATCGGGAATCATTACGGTTGATTGATTGATTGATTGATTGATTGATTGATTGATTGATTGATTGATTGATTGATTGATTGATTGATTGATTGATTGATTGATTGATTGATTGATTGATTGATTGATTGATCAGTTTATTTTCCGAAACGACACTGATAGAATTTCTTCTTTTTCGTGCTGCAGAAGAGTACTGCACCTTGACAAGCACATCCACAATATTCTTTTAATTTGGAAGCAGCAATGTTAAACATATAGTCATGCATACTTATTTCACGACGAAATGTCACAATTCCTTTCATCGGGAGCGTTTTGACCTATAAATCCTTTATGAATCTAGCCTGGGTTTTGATCCCGGATACTGAAAACCAATAAAGCCAGGCCTATATTTAAAAAAAAGTTCAGTTGAGGTGTAAATTAATTTAGCTAGATTGGCAAATGGGAAAAAAAGGCCTTATAGACTCGAATATTCCAATCATGCTATATGCCTTGCTGTGTAGCATATACTGGTGTTTGTCCAACGGCATCGTCACTGTACTTTGCTTCTTTCTTTTAATGTGTATTTCATAATATTGGACAACGGATTTATTTTCGCTCATCTTATCAATCCTTATTGAAGTTATAATTATGTTACTTGATGCTCTTCTATCATTCAAATACTATGCATGTCTCAGACTGTGTTCAAGTTCGCTCATAAGGATAATTGATATACCCTCTTATAATATAGAAAAAAAACTATGTAACTTTTTTTTACATAGGCGAGAACCAGAATATTTCTATGACACCAAATTAAAAATCTATACAAAAAAATGACCCCGCCGTGACCTGACCGATTGAAACTGGACGTGTGGCCCTAGATATAGCAAAACAAATTTTAGTAATGAAATTGTTGCAATAAAAAATACAAATAATTATTTGATAAGCACCACACATTTAAAGTCAAAAGAGGGGGAGGCGGAAAAGGGATCGAGGTAAATATTTGAATATATATATAAGAGCAATTTACAGAATATGTAAAGTCAGGAAATTAGTTCTTGTGTTGTACACGATTTTAATTATATGTTCTGTGACTTTATTTTGCTTTGTGATTTAATTGCCCGGGGGATACAGGGACGTGCAGCAAATTCGGGTAGTAGTTTTGAAATTTCTGGTATTTATTTGGTCTTATTTGGGTTGCCATATTTACCTTCTTGTATTAATTAAGGTTTGATTTTTTTATCTACATTTTAATTCTTGGTAATAGATTAGTATCCATTTCGGTATATAAATTCCTGAAAAAAATAGCCCTTGACTAAACAAATAGATACATGCATGGATTTAGATAACGTCACATGTATAATTTGAAGATATCATTTAGTCCTACAATATTTTGGGGGAGCTCAATATGTGAAAAGGGTGGAAATTTCAGAGTGGTGCTTATATGATAAGGTGTACCTTTCGCAAATGTCATATATCAATTGAACAACACTGAGTAGCCCAGCATCCACGTTTTGCCTCCTTGTAACCGCTAACTGTACATGCCAAGATTTGATAACTTTTACCATTCAAACTTTGTCCATTGTGGTTTTTCTAAATTAACGTTTAATTGTGGGCTGTGTCGCATACACTTATTCCACATCTCTTTATTTTCTATTTGAAGCAGGCGTATATATTAATGGGGTGGGTATAGATAATTTCTGGGCCGCACATCTGTACCCTAAAATACTTGGAGTTACCCCCGTGAGCATGTGCTTTTGCTGTAAAATAATGCTGGTATGCTTAAGGGGATACGTTACTTTGGTCGACCATCTTACTTTTCAAAACAAATTTGCATAATGAATGGTAATACCATGACACATTGAAATATTCATTTGAAATATGGGGTCATGGGTCGATTTTTCAAGTTAATTCACTTTGAAATTATCGGTTTTGGCGGGAAATTTATATAGAAGTAATGGGAAAAGATCCAATATTTTCAAAACTTTGATATTCTCCATTGATTAAAACAAAATTTTCTCATTACATTCCAACCAAAAACTAACACAAGAAAGTTCAAATCTTTCTCTAAACAACCGTATATATTTTGTCATAGGTCATGGACCATCTTTTTTCAAGAATTTACATCAAAGATAAACAATATCGTTAAAGTACAACGCTGTTCAAGTAAAATTGACGTTGCGTTTCAAATCAAAAATGAACGTTTTTTCTGTTTCACAGGTAAACTTTATCGATAACGTCGTTTTTAACGTAACGTATCCCCTTAAATATCCGGCCTATATTTTTTGTTGTGGGCAATATCTTTGAACTTGAGTTTCATTCTATTTATTTGGGTATCAAAATCCAGAATGTCATAGTATTTAATCGGGTACCATTTTTAAACCTGCCGCCGTGCTGTCCCGGAATAAGAAAGTAACCCCGGGTAGTTACCGGGGCGAGGTGATATGAGACCATTCGACTTTAAAATATTTTGACTGTACCCCCCTTTTTCTGAAGAAAAAAAATCACGTGATCAAAATACTACCACAGCTGTTCAAGATGGCGACAACAAGACCAATAGAACTTTTGTTTATTTATTCAATTTTGTCAATTTCTTCAGCTATCGGGGTGTTTGATAGAGTTTTGGATGATATAACAACCTGTTCAGACCAATGCTCAAATACATACACACCTCATACGTTTGAAAAGGTGAAGTCAAAGTCATGAAATACATCTCTTTTTCTTGTCACAATTGATACCTGCAAGTACATTGTGATACTCAGATAGTGCATTGAATTACATGTAGCATTGAACTGCAATTTTAACATGTATGATTAATGATTGTAAAAATCTCTATTCTTTTTTCAATTTTTAGCTTTGTCTTATTACCGATCCATAACAAAATCTTGTATTGAAAATAGTTTTAGGTGTACCCTGAAATCATATAAAATGTAAATGATAATTAAATTGCTTTATCATTGTTTATAATAACATTAGATATAAGGAGAAGTCTTTCATCCAAACTTTGTTAGGCCATTGATGAATTTAATGAATGGTGATACATTATTATTGATCAATTTACTTTAAAAATCGTAACTTACATATGTACAAATCAATAAAACAATGTTTTATTTTTGAAAGTTCAAATTAAAGGTTCAAAAAGAAGGTACATGTATAACAGTATAAGATAAATCATTATTTATGACACAAGAATTATAAAAGTTAATTGTGCTGTAGGCTATTCATTGACAATATGGGACAATCATGGGTGACTTAAGCTGCTAAACAGGAATTACCTGTAAAGCAGGATGTCCTGTTTTTATCTTAAGGCTGTCTGTCTATAAAGTTATTTATTTGAAGGATTTATTTTAATAACAATGAAAGATAAAGTAAAACACTGGAGGTCATTATATTCTTTGTGGCATTTAGCAAATGCTTATTGACTAATGTGATTTTGTTTGATCTGAAAATTAACATGATTAATGAAGTGACAAATTGAATTAATCTCAGGTTTTTACTAAGAAGCTCACCAACATGCATAGTAAATCCGCAACATCCAGCATTAAAAGTAAACTTTTACATACTCTGCATAACATCCAGCATTAAAAGTTGACTTTTTACATACTCTGCTTCCACAAGTTTTCAAGTTGGACCCAAATTATTCAACACCATTGCCAATCAGAAACATAAACATGTTTAAAGACATACAAAAAAAAAATAATATGAACTTTGATTTATAGACTGTAGTAGGACTGTCTAATTGGACAGTCCATTTCAAATGTGAGAATGTATTTTTGGGCCAAAAAAGCAGTGATATGTTATATGCAGATTAAAACTTGAAATGAGATTTTCTTTATAACAAAACAACATGGTCAATACAAATAAAGTTGTAATGCAGTACATGTGTATTGACTGGTGAGATTTACTGTACATGATACTGTAATTTGAAATAAATTTCCTATCATTAAAATTAATGCATGTAACAATGTAGTAAGCATATATAGCATGCAACATATAGCTCACAATTGTTTTATTGTTCTTTGTATTTTTTTTTCAAACAGAGCTTTTTGGTGGATGTTTGCAAGAGAGGATGTAGATTTCACACCATAATGGAATTGATATATAACCATGAAAATCCCAATATGACAATGAAAGGCTGTTCATCATGTAAGAAAATTGCAAGGTTACTTTTACTTAAGCTTGTACAATATATTCTTAAAATCACATGAACAATGTATATTTTATATACATGTATTACAGGAGCATAAAATATTCCTTAAAGGCTTTGTTTGGGTTGAATACAAAAGAAAAGACACCCATATGAATATATTACAATGATAATTACAGATTACTCAGTCTGGACTTAATAACCACATGTATGAAATAACAAGCAAAAAAATCTAATGACTAAAGGCTTTGTTGTTGCTGGCCTAATATAAAGTTGTTAAGATTTTGTTATTGGCCAAAACAGCTTTATTGATATTCATGAAATTTTCTAAGAATCACTGACATATAAATGTAGATATGCACCTTCTATTTTGAAATTTTATATGATAGATTTATTAAGGTTTACCACAGTATATTAACATGGACTTGCATGTTCAGTAGCTACATGTAGCTGCTCATCTGTCCACAACTCTTCCTAAACCTCTCAATGCATGGTATTTCATAATAAAAAAACCAGATGTTACAAACTATGCTAGTATTCAATTGTATCAAAGTAATTAAATCTAATATTCTTTCAGCCTGTGAAGAAGCATACAATACCACAGAAGAAGAAAACACATGTATATTTGGCTGTAAAAGTCAAGTTTCTAAGCTAAAACAGTTCAACTTAGAAGAGGTATACAAGCAAAAGTTCTAGTTGAATTTTAAACAGATTATACATTTACATGGATAAGTAAACATAAGATGAGATGGCTGAATTTTAAACATTTCCAATTCATCATATACATTTATGTTTTTATGCCCCATCTACAAAAGAAGTGGGGCAAATAGTGTTTGAGTCTGTTCGTACGTCCGTTCCAAATGTTGGGAGATGAGGCATTATGTCTTTTGAACATATTCTTATTGATAGCATAAATATTAAAGGGTACTAATTCCATTTCAAATACATAAACCAAGCCAAAACAGTAATGAATCTCAAAATTCAAAGACTATACTTATAAAAAAGGACACTCTTACTCCATACCTTGTGAGTTGATCATCTAAAATCAATGCTTAAATTAAAATGTTTTATTGAAGACTTATCAGAGAATATTAATTCAGCAGGCTTAAGTGAAAATGATTTTGTGAAGCACAATGAAAACTAAAAATCTAGCGCAGAGTGGTAGTAATGAAAAAAATTAAAGACTCCATTGACTAAAATATTTTGATTATGTTTAACTATTTTTGTAGGATCCATTTGACACCCTTAACATTCATTTCATCAATCCATTCATGTATGTACACAATATGTACAGTAACATGGTAGATAAAGTGTGGAATGGTTTATCTGTTAGATGGTCTTTCTACATGAAGAACCAAGATGGATCTGTTGTTGTGGTCAGATCAGAACCGCAATTTACACCGGAATTTGATTCAGTTGAAAATGATGATGGTAAAGTATTTCATGATGATAGTAAAGCATTTCTCTACTTCATTTCTGTAAAATTTTGAAAAAGATGCATTTTATTTTTGATCTAGTCTATGTAAACATAAGACTTAAATGTTGAGATGGATAGCTCACAGTAATATAAAGATCAGTAGTAGGTCTTAACCTTTCTCTGATTCAAGCCAAATTTACCAATTTGCTAGTACAATGTAGCCTTTATATATTATTTAGTAGCTTTAGCTTAAACTTTGCATTTTAAAGGATATGAATAATCAAGAACTTAGTAGTAAAATTACACTTAAATGGTAATCTTATGCAGCCTTCATAGTAGCTAGAAGCAAACCATAATCCAATGATTTCGTCAGGTATGGTGAACTGTTTCCCTTACAAGAACTGCAAGTCATTTGCCACATCATCAACCACATTATGTAAATGTAGTTTAAATATCCTAATAAGACTTGTGTATCATAATGTACATGAATGCTAATCATTACAACTTTTAATGGAACTTATGATATAAAAAAGTTACTTTTACAGACTACAACACAGTCCACTATCTAGAAACAAACCTGGAAGAAGTAGATAGATCAGCTACTCCAGTCCTGAAGCGATCCCAAATGGATGCTGACGAGTCCATGATAGAGTACAGTGCTCAAGATGGTAACATGGTGGGCTCCAATGATTGGCTCACATGTGTTTCAAAGAAAACAGGACTGTCCCGTGTCTTCCTTAGTATGCTGCTGTTTATGTCTGCCATGATGATGATTTGGTTATGTCTCACGGCCATTGTCACTGCTCCTGAACAACGTATAATAGCTAGTAATCAAGTATGTTTACTGTATTTGAAGTTCATGAAATTTGATGTGTATTTTTGCTACATGTCAGGAGTTACAGTACTTTAATAATGATAATAATAAACCCCTTTATTCTGACAGAATGACCTGTTTAGTCCAGAAACTTGTTTACAATATGCTTCTGTATATACAATATTTACACCATTAAATGAAAAAGTAAAATAAATGCTGTAAGAAGTTAAATTTCAGTTTCCCGTTTATTAAAATATTTTGTTGGAATAGCAGGGCTGTCCAGTTTTTATGAGCTGCTTGTGTGAGATTTGACGAAAACTGAAAAAATTAAAGATCATAGAAATTTGCTGCCAAATTGCTGATTAGATGTGTGAGTCTCATGGCGATTGCCTGAGACTTGACAGGTCTGGAATAACTATGATATTATTTTGTCATCAATTTATTTTTTACAGAGACTAAGTATTAATGGAGATCTAGACCACATTAAAGAGATGAAAGCTTTAGGGATGGAAATTACCTACCCTCAGGTCATTTGTGATGATGCAGGACCACTTCCTGTCAAGGTCAAAGTTCAAAGGCTATAAATCTATGTGTGTGGATTTTTAATGTGATATTAGTGGGACAAACTACATTTGGATTGCATTTTATAGCTGTATGGGATATTTACAAATATTGTCATAACAACATCTTTTTCATTGTTGACAATATGCATTTTAATATTATTAGTACATGTACTATATTTGTATTGAATTGACATTTATCTATCACAGTTTTATAACTACTTCAATTATATGCTTTGGCAATAGTCTCATTTATTAAAGACTACTTACAGAGTTCAGTTTGTAAAATTTTTTTCCAATAGGCAACTCTAAACCTGAAATTTGTGTTATATTATTCTTTTATTGGTGTTAATGCTTAAGCACAAATATATATGATCTAATTTTATATGACTGTTTTTGGTACAATATTTGTATTTGTTCATTTTTATTTAATTTGCCTTTTTTTTTTATAAAGAAATATTTTGAAATATTTATTCTGGATTTATGGAAGTAATTTTGCTTTTGCCTGTCATCAGTCTGTTCATGGCATCTGTTCCTATTGTTTACATGTAAATAGTTAGATTTTGTGATGGACCTCATGATTTCTACTGTCATGAAAGGTACTCTGATAAACTTTCTTTTCTATATCTGATGTTAGATAGTTGACAACTATTTTCTTATATTTTAATATTAGCTTAGTGCTTATAAGTGCTACTTGGTAGAATTCCAGTTGATATGTGATATCGTATTATTTTAATGTAAGTGTATTTGTACTGTGTTGTTTGTAGATGATGTTTATTATTATGTCAATGTTCAGATAAACAGTTTCTAAGCATTCAGGGTGTTTTAAAAGAGTGCAACATTTTGTTAGATAAACAGTTTGTGAGTTTTTGCTAAAAAATAACTTTTTGCATTTGATTCTATAACGCAAATGTACATATCAAACAGTATCCATTATTTTGAATGGTTTAAAAATTCTGAAATAATTTTCACATAACAGATTGTATTTGATATATTTTTTAACGCAATGATTTACCTAACATGCATACATTATTTCAATCATATGAGGATGTTCATGAGCAATGGCTTTAAAACTGCACCCAGGTCTTATATTATTGTCATATTATTGTGGATAATCATATTGTCAGTGTTTTCTTGCTTTTACTTTGGCAAAGGTTTCATTTCTATTGCTTAATTGATAGTAAACAAACTATTTACTATTTAGGTGAATAATCATTCATTGTGGCCAATTTTGTATCTATTTTATTCCCTTAATGTACTTTTTATTACATGTTGGTTTTACTCAGTAGACCATTTAATTCTAAATGTCTCAATGTTATTACATGTTATGTTACTTAGATTACGCATGAGTGAGAAATAAATTGTAAATTCTATGTTAGGTCTGAGTGTTAAATGACTTAATTGTCCCTTTTTGATGTGCTAGTTTATATTGAAAGTTCTTTGTTAATTTTTTTGGTCAGTCTTGGATAAAAAGTCTTGCATGCAGACATAGTATATTTTCAACTTTGTTATTACACTCAGAAATAGTTACCAATACTTAGTTTTTCCCATAGATTTTCACCTTTAAAAATTGGGTGCACATAAACTTTTAATCTTTGTATTAAATACTTTCGAAGAACTTTCATTATAACGTAGATGTGAATTTTCTTTTGCATATTATATTGTTGTAAGAAAGATAACTGTGTTTTAAGGTGTCAAAACACGCACAAGTTCTACCAAAAGTGGTAATAAACGGGATAGCTATATATAATTATAGTAACATGGCGAAAATTACATCAATATTTGTACTACATCAAGAAGAGATTATAAGAGTGTTTTAGTATGGTAATGTTGTGAAATGTACTTTTAAAATACATGGCAAATTTAGCAACTGTGAAATTAATGTTTTCAGTATGTGTTTTCTTAGGGCTGTTTAAACTTATTCATAAAGAGGATTAAGCTCATGAATTTTTCTGGTCAATGTGGATTTGATTTTTTATTCAGATAAAAAGTGATAGTTATAACAGTAAATGTTTCTTTTCATGTCCTTTTGACGATTCGATACTACGGTAACACCTTTCATACAAAGAATAATTTTTATGTTACACTGGTTTGTCTTAAGAAGTTAGTGAGTTTTCAACATATATTTATTAGATTTTAACAATTCCATTTCACATGTTTACAATTAACACTCAAGTGATTTTTTTTTGTATTTTGAAAGTACATTTTACATACAAAAATTGAGCTTTGTATGGTGTATGTTTGTTGAGAGAGAGAAAGAGATAAAGGAAATATAATAATTGTTTGTAAATATATTAATTCCACAATACTGGGTTAAACGTTTATTTGGGAGAAGGAAATCTCTTATAATATATTCAATATTTGGTTGTTTTCTATATAAAAAACAATGGTAAACTTTCATTAAAGAAAATTGCTTGTAGCATTACAGATTAATGTCTTGTCATTGCTGCCTGATGTGTACTTGGGATATACAATAAAACAAAAGTAAAGTTTAATTTGTGTTTTTTATGGTACGAATAACAATCTGTTCTGGCCCACTGAACTGCTGCGATGATACAAAACTTCTACAACATGAAAACAAGAGGCTCCCAGGAGCCTGAATCACTCACCTGGTATTGGTGTTGACCTGATAAAAACTTTTATAGAGCTAAATGAGTTGAACATTTAAGCAAATAACAGCTTTTCTCTATCTACTATAGTTTCATTCTGTAGCCAAAGGCCCAAATCATGAAAAAATGTTATTTTATGGGCCATAACTTCTATAAGGGGACATCTGTCAACTTCAACCCCTATGGAGACTTTTGTAGAGCTAAATTAGCTGAACATTTAAGCAAGCAACAGCTTCTCTCTATCTGCTATAGTTTTCATTCCATAGGCCAAAAATATGAAAAAACGTTATATATTAGGGGCTGTAACCCTTTAAGGGGTTATCTGACAACTTCGACCCTATGGAGACTTTTGTAGGGCTAAATGAGCTGAACATAAAAGCAAGCAACAACTTTTCTCTATCTGTCATAGATTTCATTCTATAAGCCAAAAACATGAAACAAGAGGCTTCCAGGAGCCTGAATCGCTCACCTGGTCTTAATGTCAACCCTTTGAAGACTTTTGTATAGCTAAATGAGCTGAATGTTTAAGCAATAAAAAGCTTTTCTCTATCTGCAATAGTTTTCATTCCAAAGCAAAAAACACTATTTTTCACCTTTAAAGGGCCATAACCCCTTAAAGGGGTCATCTGACAACTTCGACCCTAAAAAGACTTTTGTAGAGCTAATTAAGCTGAACATTTAAGCAAGCAACATCTTTTCTCTATCTGCAAAAGTTTTCTTTCTTTAGGCCAAAAACACTATTTTTTGCCTTTAAGGGCCTGTAACCCCTATAAGGGATCATCTGACAACTTCAACCCTATGGAGGCTTGTGTAGAGCTAAACGAGCTGAACATTTAAGCAAGAAAACAACTTTTCTCTATCTGCAATAGTTTTCATCCTAAAGGCCAAAAACTCTAATTTTTGCCTTTAAGGGGCCGTAACCACTGTAAGGGGTCATCTAGCAACTTTGACCCTATGGAAACTTTAGCAGAGCTAAATGAGCTGAACATTTAAGCAAGCAACAACTTTTCTCTATCTGCAATAGTTTTCATTCCATAGGTCAAAAACACTATGTTTTGCCTTTAAGGGGCTGTAACCCCTATAAGGGGTCATCTGACAACTTCGACCCTATGGAGGCTTGTGTAGAGCTAAACGAGCTGAACATTTAAGCAAGCAACAGCTTTTCTCTATCTGCAATAGTTTTCATTCTTTTGACCAAAAACTCTATGTTTTGCCTTTAAGGGGTCATCTGACAACTTTGACCTTAAGGAGACTTTTGTAGAGCTTAATGAGCTGAACATTTAAGCAAGCAACAGCTTCTCTCTATCTGCAATAGTTTTCATTCTATAGGCCAAAAACATGAAACAAGAGGCTCCCAGGAGCCTGAATCGCTCACCTGGTCTTGATGTTGACCCTATACTTTTGTAGAGCTAAATGAGCTGAACATTTAAGCAAGCAACAGCTTTTCTCTACCTGCAATAGTTTTCATTCTATAGGCCCAAAACACCATTTTTTACCTATAAGGGGCCATAACCCCTATAAGGAGTCATCTGACAACTTCGACCCTATGAAGACTTTTGTAGAGCTAAATGAGCTGAACATTTAAGCAAGCAACAGCTAATCTCTATCTGCAATAGTTTTCATTCTGTAGGCCAAAAACATGAAAAATCGCTATTTTTCAGGGGCCGTAACCCCTATAAGGGGTCATCTGACAACTTCAACCCTATGGAGAATTCTGTAGAGCTAAATGAGCTGAACATTTAAGCAAGCAACAGCTAATCTATATGTGCAACAGTTTTCATTTTGTAGGCCAAAAACATGAAAAAACGCTATTTTTCAGGGGCCGTAACCCCTATAAGGGGTCATCTTACAACTTCGACCCTATGGTGACTTTCGTAGAGCTAAATGAGCTGAACATTTAAGCAAGCAACAGCTAATCTTCTATCTGCAATAGTTTTCATTCTGTAGGCCAAAAACATGAAAAATCTTTATTTTTCAGGGGCCGTAACCCCTATAAGGGGTCATCTGACAACTTCGACCCTATGGAGAATTTTGTAGAGCTAAATGAGCTGAACATTTAAGCAAGCAACAGCTAATCTCTATCTGCAATAGTTTTCATTTTGTAGGACAAAAACATGAAAAATCGCTATTTTTCAGAAGCCGTAATCCCTATAAGGGGTCATCTGACAACTTCGACCCTATGGAGAATTTTGTAAAGCTAAATGAGCTGAACATTTAAGCAAGCAACAGCTAATCTCTATCTGCAATAGTTTTCATTCTGTAGGCCAAAAACATGAAAAATCTCTATTTTTCAGGGGCCGTAACCCCTTTAAGGGGTCATCTGACAACTTCGACCCTATGGAAAATTTTGTAGAGCTAAATGAGCTGAACATTTAAGCAAGCAACAGCTAATCTCTATCTGCAATAGTTTTCATTCTGTAGGACAAAAACATGAAAAATCGCTATTTTTCAGAGGCCGTAACCCCTATAAGGAGTCATCTGACAACTTCGACCCTATGGAGAATTTTGTAGAGCTAAATGAGCTAAACATTTAAGCAAGCAACAGCTAATCTTTATCTGCAATAGTTTTCATTCTGTAGGACAAAAACATGAAAAATGGCTATTTTTCACCTTTAAGGGGCCGTAACCCCTATAAGGGGTCATCTGACAACTTCGACCCTATAGAGACTTTTGTAGAGTTAAATGAGCTGAACATTTAAGCAAGCAACAGCTAATCTCTATCTGCAATAGTTTTCATTCTGTAGGCCAAAAACATGAAAAAATGCTATTTTTCACCTTCAAGGGGCCGTAACCCCTATAAGGGGTCATCTGACAACTTTGATCAAATAGACTTTCGTAGAGCTTTTGATGCTGAATCAGTAGCGTGGCCTCAGATTTCCTCTATCTCTTATACTTTTTGATTTATAAGCCAAAAACAGTAGTCTGACCCCCATAGTCTATTTTTAGTATCGGCGGCCATGTTTTTTAACGGATCAAAAATCAAAACACAAGTTTGGTGCAGGACACCCTAAGGATCATTCATACCAAGTTTCATTAAATTCTGTTTGGTAGTTTCAGAGGAGAAGATTTTTGAAAAATTGTTAACAGACGACGACGACAGACGACGACGACGACGACGACAGACGCCAAGTGATGGTAATAGCTCACATGGACCTTCGGTCCAGGTGAGCTAAAAATGCTATTTTTCACCTTTAAGGGGCCGTAACTCCCATAAGGGGTCATCTGACAACTTCAACTCAATAGAGACTTTTGTAGAGCTTTTGATGCTGAAGTTGTAGCGTGGTATCAGATTTCATTTATCTCTTATACTTTTTGATTTACAAGCCAAAAACAGTAATCTGACCCCCCTGGTCTATTTTTAGCAACGGCAGCCATGTTTTTCGACGAATCAAAAATCCCCACATCAGTTCTGTGGAGGATACCCTAAAGTACCACCAGACCAAATTTGGTTTGAATCAGTGCAGCCGTTTCAGAGGAGAAGAAGTTTGAAGAAAAGTTAACGACGACGACGACGACGGACGCCAAGTGATGGCAATAGCTCACATGGCCTTTGGCCAGGTGAGCTAAAAATGCTATTTTTCACCTTTAAGGGGCCCCAACTCCTATAAAGGGTCATCTGACAACTTGGACAGAATAGAGATAATAGTAGAGCTTTTGATGCTGAAGCAGTAGCATGGCATCAGATTTCATCTATCTCTTATAATTTTTGATTTACAAGCCAAAAACAGTAGTCAGACCCCCTGGTCTATTTTTAGTAACGGCGGCCATGTTGTTTAGACGGCGGTCACCATTTGTGCAATCTTGGTAGAGGACGTCCCATAGATGATGTGTGCCAAGTTTCAAAGCAATCCTTTTATTATATTCAGAGGAGAAGATTTTTAAAGAAAAGTTAACGACCACGACGGACGCCAAGTGATGGCAATAGCTCATATGGACCTTCGGTCCAGGTGAGCTAATGATATTTTGATAATGAAATTTTTATAGTTTTATTATTTGCTTACTTTTATACTGTTGTTTATATTTGTGCTGTGTAAGTTCGTTTTTCAAAATCATGGAACTTTGTACACACTCACATTAGGACACTAAACAAACTCTGTATAATTGGGTGATAATATATGTTAACCTTTTTACACCCAAGTGTTTATTGCCTTTATGTGGATAATTTGAAGACCAGTCAGATCGTACATTTAACCTTTTGATTTTGATGTGAAGTAAAAACAGCTATAATGAAAATGAAGGGCTCCTACAACTATGCGCATTGATGAAATCTGAGTGTCCTAGGTCGACTATGTCGGGAAACAGGAAGTAGATATCGGACAGACCTAATTTGGGTACTCACAATAAAGGACCTAACACTGAACTCTTATACCAAATTTCAAGTCACTGTGATATGAAGTTGCTGAGAAAAATGTTATGAAAATTTTCTACAATTGACTAGTAATGTTGAAAATTGACTTAGTTGGTAAACAGGAAGTATATAGCCAACAGACCTAATTTTGGTACTCACAATAAAGGACCTCACACTGAATTCATATACCAAATTTCAAGTCACTGTTATTTGTAGTTGCTGAGAAAACTGTTACAAAAGTTATGTAATGTTAACCAGTATACCCCCCTCTTCTTCGAAGCAGGGGTATAAAAAATCATACCTGAACTCCCAGAAAACCAATGAAAACTACCAAAGTTATTCAACTTGAAATCCAAGGTCAAGGTCAAATGAAGATGATGCTGTAAGTCTAGCACTGATAAAGAAACCAAGTTTTATAAACCTATGACTTGTGGTACCCCCTCTTAAAATGTTAACATTGCTATTATATTTATTAATATTATAAGTCACTCAACAGAAAATTTGAAGGTCCAAACATCAGAAGCAACTTGTGCTAAGCTACTACAGGGACATATGCATACCAAGTTTCACCAACCCTTGACTTGTAGTTCCTGAGATATGGCAGTGCTCATAAAACTTTAACATTGCTATTATATGTATTCAAAATTATTAAAGTCACTCAACCAGATAATCAAGGTCAAGGTCATAAGATGAGGATGCAACTGGGCTAAGCTTCTACTGGGACATATGCATACCAATTTTAATCAATCTTGGACTCCTGAGATATTTAAAAGGTGCTCATAAAGATTTATCATTGAGAAGCTGCTGCCGATGGTTAAGTAACACCCACATCTTGCTCTGCTTCCCAGGCAAAACAAAAACGCTCATCTGTACAAACAATAAACAAATTCCAACAAGATTGACACGTTATAAAAATCCAAACATTTTAAAAAATATAATTTATTGTTGAATATTTGTCATGATGGTGGTTGAAGAGCGGCTTGTTTAAAAGATTCAAATAAATGGTATAAGCTGTGTTCTGAAGATGTTTGTCCATATTCTGCCTTTAATTTATCAAAATTTGCTCCCAGGTCATGAGACAATAAAGCTGATCTTCTTTCTTCAGCAGCATCTGAAACTTCCTAAAATGGAAAACAATAATAGTTTAAAGTATGTAGTCTCTTTTATCAGGACTTACATTTGATACTTATTTGTATTTTTCAGTTTTGTTATATCATCTTGTATCATATAATAATCTTTACGAATGCTCAGTTACTGTATACATACTATTGTAAAACTGTATTTCGGGAGGACTATCTAAGTAAGTTTTTTACTTGTGTCCAACCCCATATGCTTTTATTGGCAATAAAATATGTTTAAACTAATTTGATACTTATTCAAATTAAGTCAATGGGGCATTCCAGGAAAACTTCATTCATAATATGGTGAGCAGAAAGTAGATAAGACATATTTATGACATCATTTGAATTTCTACCGGATTTAACTTTCAGAAAAATATGTAAAGCTCATGTACAATTAAGTTTTAGCCAGCTTTAATAGAACTTGAAATGACATCACTAAAGTAGACTGAATAACTAATTGATGGTCATACACGTAATTCAGTATTATAAGCTATTTTTTGTCTACCCAGTAGATTACCTTAATGATTGTTGCTTTCTGCTGCTTGGCTGAGTCACCACTAACTAGGCTTGTTATATGTGGAGCATTATCTACGACTTCCAATCTGACTGACAGTGAGTGGGTTCTGGAGTTGTTCAATGAAATCCTAACCTTAAAAACAAGAACAGATACCTTACACACTGTACCTTACTAAGTTTAAAGTATAATATTTGTGACCAGGGGATAAGGGGTGTCAACCATTAGTAATAGCTGTGTAACTACATGTATAAAATAATGAACTTTTAGGTCCATAAAGTGTTGGTCGAAATGTTTGTAGCAAACACAGGCGTTTGGGTCCAGGTTTTATAATTTTTATTTATTGTGTGTATAAAAAAAAAAATCTGACCCTCGCTATTTAACTATTTCCACAAGGCAAGAATGTTTGACAGTTCTAAAAATAGAACAAAATTTACTCGCAGAAAACCCCAATATTTTCTAATAGAGTCAAATATTTTACTGTAAATATTGGTGATTGTCTGAATCCTTTCAGTTTAATCTCCCAATTGGGCACACATTAATGGTGAAACAATTCGCAATGACTTTAAATCTAATCTTTTTCCCCCCAAAGCAGGCCATACAAACAACCACGGACGGAAGTACATTAAAATTTTCAAGGGAGACAATATTCTTCTACTTTTATTGAATATGAAATAACCACGTATTTTTGTATCCTTGAACGTTTTTTGGAAAATGAATGGAACACACATCGAGTCTTAGTTTATAGGTACGTTTTAGTATACTACCATCTTGTCTTGCCAATAAAAAATATTTCAAATAAAATTGAGACCACATTTTCCGCCAAATGATTTTGTTCGAACTCATCCAGATTTTACCTTACTGTAGTGTAACTCGGAAGTCCTTTGATTTGGCGGAATATTGTTTCCCTTGAAAATCTCTGGCTACTTCCGTCCGTGGTGATTTTTTTGTTTCGCTTCGTAGGAAAAAAGACCCGATGTGAGAATTATACATGCTGACATGCTTTACTTTTGCTTCCGAAAGAGAGTAAAAGCTTAAAGGAGTTATAGAATTTTCAAGTTGTTTATGATAAAAGATACTTCTACAAGAAAAAAGGGAGTTTCCCTCATGTTCTATTTTTAGAACTTTCAAACATTCTTGCCTTGTGGAAATAGTATAGAGACGAAATGAAAATTTTTATATACATGTTATTAATAATAAAGTAAAATCCTGGACCCAAACGCCTGTGGTTGCAAAATGTAAAATGTTCATAGGATTTCATTCAAACATTTGTATGGACTTATGGATCACAGACTGCTAGTTGGTTGTTTCATGGAAATTTTAGTTCATAAGGGTTTTCAATGAATACTTAGAATTAAAGACATGTTAAAAATCCACCAACAGTATAGCAAATGTTCAATCAAATTCCTAAATACTTTGTGATCTTTCTTTGGTAAGATAGCCACATCACTGTGCTGTCATTCATTTGTATGGCAAAGAAAGCTTTTATAAACATTTAGGTAATTTAATTGTGAATATTAAGCACTTTTATTTCCTTTTAGATGACTTTGTCCTGGACATTTATCCCGACTGCTCTTTTTACAACTTACTGTGATATGGTCTAACAATGTGTAAGTCTGTGTATCATACATATTATTAACAATGATAGAGTGATCAGTCTTCTGTATGGTACCCCCTGTCCACTCCGGCTCCACCCCGGCTTGTACATAGATCACTTGTCCATCTTTACTTCTTAAATAAACTGGTCCTTTTATACCATATCTGAAAAAGTAAACCATGATCAGGTGGTATTCACTCTTTACAAACACCTGTAAGAGGGCAATCTATGTTTAATGTACCGTATTTTGCCGTGTATAGTGCGCATTTATGTACAATGCGCACCCCCTTTTCATGATGAAAATCTGGGGAAAAAAAGTTTTGTGTAAAATCGGCGATCTTTTTCTATGACAGAGAACCCTGAAAATTTGTCTCTTTTTTTCAGGTAGAAAGACTACAGATGAAGATTTTTTAATGAAAATAAAATTGTTTTGTAATTATTTGTGAAAATAAAAATAAACTGTTATATTATTTGTGTATTTTATTTTGACAGCAAGATCGTTAATCCTGGTAATGGTCCCCCTTTTCAATTAACAAACAACAAGTGTTAACCCAAGCTCAAATCTTTTGATGAAAACAATAAAGGTGTCAAAACAGTAATGATCAACAAATTACTATTCAAACAATCCTGAAGTATTACAGCTGAATGGCTTTCATTGTTAATTGTCCAAGCCAGTTCAAATATCGATGTTTTGTCCAAATTATGAGGTCAAGCTAAAGTGTCAAAACAAATAATTACCAGTAAATCTAAATTATCTCCAGCTTGGGATGAGTATTTATTCACAAAACAATAAGAAAATGGTTATATCTTACTCAAGTTGCTCAAATAATTACATGAAAGAAAATACACAACAATGTAAACAAATATTAAACCATTCTATTTTTAGAATTATTTAAATGAGGTAACTGAGGGGAATACACAATATTGATTCAGAAAGGAAACAAGTAAAGGGAGAATGAATAAATAAATTAGAATCATATTTTATTATTCTTATTTTGAATAAAGAAGTTTGACAAAAGTATTTTTTTATGAACACAAATGTTTTTACCAACTTGTTTCAAAATGGTGCTCCGAAGTCAACGGAGGAATTTACCCACTACAACAACAACAACAATGGCGGACAATATGAAAATGAAATTAATAAACAAACACATTAAGACACTGGAATTAAGTTTTTATTCGATAAAAGCATGATAAAATTTATTCAGAGATACTAATAATGAACAGGATTCAATAGAAACCATGTGAGTTATGATTATTGTGTTCAATCATGGATGAATCTTGTGTCCAAAGTCTGACAAACATCGATCTTTTGCCGTTGCCGATGTTCATGAAAATGTATGAAAATCTCGTATCGGGATGTATTGTGCGCACCCCTATGTTAGAATCAGGAAAAAAATGTAAAAAACTGTGCACTATACACGGCAAAATACGGTACATGTACTATTAACTTGAGTGGATTGATTCATACTTAAAAAGATTCTCAAAACAGCCATTATCATACATCATACTAAATACACCTGAGGATTTTTAAGTCTGTTTCAATATCAGTACTCTTTATGTAAACATTTGTAAGATATCCCTATGAATTGTACAATAATACGGTTCACTAGGTCTTGTATGAGTAGCCTGTCAAAGCTTGTAAAGTCAATTAGACAAAATTATTTAAATAAGCTGACCTCCCCCTCCTATGTACCATTGAACATGATGCATTTAAAATGAAAGGCATGTAAGTAACCCTGCGTTAAGAACTGTTATGTCATACTCTTTTTAGATTTAACCTCATTTTTGTTGTTTTTGAAATCAACAACTTGTGTTCAACCCCTTGTACTTTTTGGAAGTTTCTTATACATGTCATATAAAGAGAACACAAAAAACTTTCCCTTATTTTCAATACCTTGGAATAAAAACAAAAACTCCATTATTTCTCAGCTGATAGATTACTGCATCCACTATACAGCAATCATTATTATGATCCTTCTCTTTAAAGTATAGACACTGAAAAAGTTCCTGAGAATCCCTCTGTGCATTTTGCGAAGCCTACAAAATAGATACATATAAAATCTGTCAAAGTCAAAAATGGCCAGATTTTGTTCACTTACAGAAAGGGGAAAAGTCTAAATTAACTATAATCTGAAAACCACAGAATATTTGTCTTGTAGTTTGGTCTGTTTCTCAATTTCATCTGACCTTCAGGAGCAAGGACAGCGAATAGTTACAAGACAAAGATGTGATTACACACATCAACTTACCCTATGTTTCAGATTGATGTGATAACTAGATGATTTCTTTAGTTCTTTGTTTCCTAGAAGACCCTCATTCCTCATTACAAGACAAAAATGTGCATTGTTATGTCAACCTACCCTATGTATTTGATTGATGTGATCACTACAGAATCCATTTAAATCTGTTAATTGTAGACCATCATTCCCAGTCACAGTGAGATGTGGTTTATAGCTAAACCAACCTACCCTATGTTTCAGATTGATGTGATTACTAGATGAGTTCATTTAGTTCTTTGTTTCCTAGAAGACCCTCATTCCTCCTTACAAGACAAAGATGTGGCTAGTTATGTCAAACCTATCCTATGTTTTTGATTGATGTGTTCACAAAGTCCATTTAAATCTGTTTCCTGGTAGACCTTCATTCCTCCTTACAAGACAAAGATGTGGCTAGTTATGTCAAACCTATCCTATGTTTTTGATTGATGTGATCACTGAGATCATTTAAATCTGTTTCCTAGTAGACCCTCATTTCTAGTTACAAGACAAAGATGTGGTTTCCAGCTACACCAACCTACCCTATGTTTCTGATTGATGTGATCACTGAGTTCATTTAATTCTTTGTTTCCTGGTAGAACCTCATTTCCTGTCTCCCCAACAGCTGCCATTAACTGTCTGTGTACCTGATAATAATACACAAATGTTCTTTTCATGTATTTAAAAGTTGGCTTTGCACTAGTTGGCCTAGTCTTAGTATAACCTTTAATTCAGAGTAAATATTTCATATAACTAAAATTCTTTACTTCTACAAAATTAAGAAAATAAATGCACTAAGACTTTGACATATGTGTAGATTCTATATTTTCTCTTCTAAATGTCAAATTAGAGAAGAATCCAAAAACTTTAGAACAGTCTGATTGATTCCAAGTACAGTTCCAGATTAAAAGGTGAGTCCAAACATATTTTGGATATTTTTTTAATAAAAATCTGCATGAAAAATCAAACAAAAATTTCTCAATGAAAGGGTTAGATAAAGGTAATAACAAAATTACCCAACTTGGAGGATCAATCTCAATGTCCAAGAGAAAAGACAAAACATGGAAGACACACCAGAATAGTTATAGATCGTAATGGTCCTGACTTGGTACAGGCATTTCAAATGAAATGGTGGGTCAAACCAGGTTTTATGGCGCCTCCCTCTTCCATTGCGATCTTATGGACTGGTAGTAACACACACCGCAACAGGGTAGAGAGGATGTTTGCATCAAACCATTGCCTTAGCCTTGAAGTATAAGTTCAACAGAAGATGGTCATATACAAATGCCCAACAGTTTTTAACCAAACTGTATTAACACGTCTATTTGTGGGGGTGTATGATTAGTATGCAGGTCCAAGTTCTTATAAAATTTCATGAGACAACTGCCCAAATTCTTACCAGTACATCAGCATATCTCCTAATTGGTGACGTAAAGTGAGTATACAAGTCTAGGGCTAGTCCGTAGTGAAAGAACTGATCTCTTGCCAAACTGCCAGTGGAGAAATAGGCTGCATTGGACATAGCCTGTGTTGCTAAGGTTCTCAGTAACTGAAGATAAACAAGGATTAAATGAAATCAATATTAAACATTTGAGAGTTGTGTAAGCAGAGAAAAAGTGATCACACATAGACTGTAAAAATATTTCTGATTTTAAATTCACTGTTTTATATTTCTATACCATAGTATCATTTTTTTTTTTTAGAGTAAATAAATGTGCTTGATATGTACTTTTTATTTGAGATATGTTAGCTATACAAGAAATTTAATTTACAGCATAACCAAATCATTTTAATACCATTTTGGTATTTGTATTTTTCAACAAGAAACAAACCTTTCAAGGTGAAAGTCTACATAAAAGTGACCTATTGTTGATACACAGCCTTAACATATATGCATTCACATTTATAAAGTATAAAAGTCTCAAACCTGCACACCAACTGACCTTATTGACAACTTCATCTTTAGGGTCCACACATTTGTCCAATGAATCAGCTAGAGTCTTATTTGATGAGGTCTCCACTCTGAAGCCCTTCACATTAGCACAGTTCTTCAGGTTAGTGAACTGGTCATCTCTTGGTAAAGGGTGGTGTCTTAACTGAAGAAAAATAAGATTTAATGCCACATCTATTTGCAAAAAATATTCATTAAGCTTTAAAATAATTATCAATTATGGACTTTTAATGAGGTCAAAAATTATATATGGTAATATGGACCTGTTAGGCATATATTGACCAAGGACAAAGTCTGAGGTCAATATATTCCTAACAGGTCCATATATAATGTATTGACAGAGTCAAAAGTCCATCATTGTTATATAACATATGTTGTTTTTTGTCTCGCCTGCAACAAATAATCGCGGAAGGCGATACATAGGTATTACTTTCCTGCGGCGGCGGTGGCGTAAACTTTTTTGTAAGACTTTTGTGGATCATGAATTGCTGGAAAAGTATAATAGCTAGGCATCTAATATTGGGTAAACAGACAGTTCAGGTAATGGTCTACGCAACTGTCACCATGCCTTGTGACCCTGACCCCATTTTAATGCTCCAGTAACTCTGTTAACTTAGGTCTTTTTTTAGGCCAAAAACTTTTTTGTAAGACCTTTGTGGACGATGAATTGCTGGAAAAGTATAATAGCTAGGCATCTGATATTTGGTATACAGACAGTTCAGATTATGGTCTATGCAACTGTCACCATGCCTTGTGACCCTGACCTCATTTTAACGCTCCAGTGACTCAGTGAACCTAAGTCTTTTTTCTGGCTGTAAACTTTTTGTAAGACTTTTGTGGACAATGAATTGCTGGAAAAGTATAATAGCTAGGCATCTGATATTGGGTATACAGACAGCTGAGGTCATGGTCTATGCAACTGTCACCATGCCTTGTGACCCTGACCCCATTTTAATGCTCCAGTAACTCTGTTAACTTAGGTCTTTTTTCAGGCCGAAAACTTTTTTGTAAGACTTTTGTGGACAACGAATTGCTGGAAAAGTATAAAAGCTTGGCATCTGATATTTGGTATACAGACAGTTCAGATTATGGTCTATGCAACTGTCACCATGCTTTGTGACCCTGACCTCACTATCAAGCTCAAGTGACTCAGTGAACTTAGGTCTTTTTTCAGGCTGTAAACTTTTTTGTAAGACTTTTGTGGGCAATGGATTGCTGGTAAAGTATAATAGTTATGCATCTGATATTTGGTATACAGACATTTCAGGTTATGGTCTACATAAGTGTCACCATGCAGTGTGACCCTGACCCCATATTCATGCTCCAGTGACTCTGTGAACTTAGGTCTTTTTTCAGGCTGTAAACGTTTTTGTAAGACTTTTGTGGACGATGAATTGCTGGTAAAGTATAATAGCTAAGCATCTGATATTTGGTATACAGACACTTTTAGTGTTTATATCAAGAAATGAAAGCTTAGGTCGTTGATTTTAGTGATGGTGCCTGCAGGCAAGACATACTTTTAGTGGCCACACTTGTTTTAATTAGAATTGAGCCAATTGCTTTTTTATTGTTTCTGTATTTCTTAGGATTGGTGCAAGAGTTTTTTTTCACGATTTTGCTGTTGTGCATCATATTTGATTACAACGATGTGTATAAAATATGTCTGTAACAGATGAATATCTGGATCTAAATTTAGTAAGATAGTGTCAATATAGGTAAAAATAGAAACATAGCGTCAATATACTAAAATGGCACAGTTTTGATTTTCAAAGTAAAGAAATACACTAAATATCCATAATATCACATGACCAAATAATCCAATGAAAATGTAAGAATCATAAACCATATTTAATATTGTTACTTATCATGAAATTTTAAAGCACTATTAACCTATCCCATCGCTGGTTCTCTACAAAAGTTTATAAGCATATAAAATCAAACAATTAAGTTATTTAAATTTACTTCTTGGCAATACTAATGTTGGTAGAACATTCAACAATTTAATCTTATGCTAAAGTACATGTATAGTTTAAGGCAGCCCTTAAAATATATTAAAAAACTTACCATATATGATTTATCATTCCTGGGGTAGCAATTTTCGTGGTTTTCATGGATGGCCTTTACCCACGAAATTTGATACCCCACGAAAAGGAAATTCAACGTTGCTGTATATGCAGCAGTCTTTAGACCACGAATTGAAGAATCCAGGAACTGATACTTTTTCATCAAACAATGAAAATGATACCCACAAAAATAAATGAATCCACAGTATTCAGTAACATCATTACATTCCTATAAAAACTGATTTATCAATCTGTCAACAATATGGATTTTTTTTCTTTTTAGTAATAATCAAGGTGAAAGCTTGAAATTTATAAAAATCTTACCAGGGCACTTTGTGAAAATGTCTCAGCAATCTTTTTTGCCACCCAGTGATTGGCAAATATCATACACTCAGCAATAGTATCATGTATTTCCATATGCTAAAACAAAACATTATACACTATGAAAGAATATGGAATATGTGCCAAAAAGACACGATCCACATATTGAAATGATTTTAATAAATGTACAAAAGCAAAATTTCACTGCGTGTGAAGCGCTTTTCTGGATTAACCTTCATCAGACACGCTAGGAGTAGAAAACTTGGAAAACCAGTAGAATATTAAATTTGATAAAAAAAGAAATGCCAAAAAAATATTACAACAATGACCAAACAGATAAATTTATCAATTTTAAAAGAAACAGCCAAACGTTGTCAAATGTTGGAAATATGTAAACTGTGTCTTTCCAACACATATTCCAGTACTCGAAAATATATAAGAGCATACAACTGAAGCACGGGGAAGCTTTCTACGGCCTCCACACGGCACTAAAGCCAAACTCTGAAATAATATGAAAGAATATGGAATATGTGCCAAAAAGACACGATCCACATATTGAAATGATTTTAATAAATGTACAAAAGCAAAATTTCACTGCGTGTGAAGCGCTTTTCTGGATTAACCTTCATCAGACACGCTAGGAGTAGAAAACTTGGAAAACCAGTAGAATATTAAATTTGATAAAAAAAGAAATGCCAAAAAAATATTACAACAATGACCAAACAGATAAATTTATCAATTTTAAAAGAAACAGCCAAACGTTGTCAAATGTTGGAAATATGTAAACTGTGTCTTTCCAACACATATTCCAGTACTCGAAAATATATAAGAGCATACAACTGAAGCACGGGGAAGCTTTCTACGGCCTCCACACGGCACTAAAGCCAAACTCTGAAATAATATGAAAGAATATGGAATATGTGCCAAAAAGACACGATCCACATATTGAAATGATTTTAATAAATGTACAAAAGCAAAATTTCACTGCGTGTGAAGCGCTTTTCTGGATTAACCTTCATCAGACACGCTAGGAGTAGAAAACTTGGAAAACCAGTAGAATATTAAATTTGATATACCTGTATATAATACAAGTTAAATTCATGCCAACACTGTTTTAATAGGGAATGTATGTCCTTTCAAATCAATAAAAGGCATCGCGAAGCACAGTATGATACGACCCCAACATTCAAACCCTGTACGCTTTAGGCCCAATATGGATAGTCTATTCCTCTGGACACTTGCAGCCCATGTTGGACTCACAAAATTTTTTGACACATGTGGCCTTTCCACCAACATTTTACAAGGAATTCTTTTTTTTTCAAATACAGACAAAAATAAATTACAGTTTAACAAAAATATTACCCTTTCATTTTTGCCCCTTTTGGCCCCTAATGGCAATGAGGAGGAGCAGAGTGTCACAAAATCAAATTTTGTTTAAATTTTGTAAATTCACTATTTAGCCCCAAAAAATTGAAATCCGACTAGAAATAAAAAAGTTGCGATTTTGGCCCTTTTTTTATAACGGAAGAGGGGGGTGCAAAAAGTTATCCCCAATTTTGTATCCATAACTTGACCAGACTTAACCTGCAAAAAAAAAATATCAAAATTGGACCAGATATAAAAAGGTGCAATTTTTGCCCCTTTTGGGCCCCTAATTTCTAAATGAATAAAAGGGGGACCTCCAAAATCAATTCCATTCAATGATTCATCCTATAGTGGTATGAAACATTTTTGTAAAATTTCACAGCATTCAGTATACCAGAACGAAAGTAATTGTGGGAACAAACAAAAAAGTTGCATTTTTGGCCCCTTTTTAGCACCTAATTTCTAGACGAAAAAAAGGAGGACCCCAAAAATCAATCCCATCCATCCTTTAATGGTAAGGAACATCATTGTCAAATTTCAGAGCAATCGAATAACTAGAACTAAAGTTATTGTGGGAACACTAAAGCTATTGTGGGAACACTAAAGCAGACAACGGTTGTATAAAAAAATCATTTTTCATTTCAAACAAGGAATCTGTGAGCTACTGCTCACTCAGTATACCCCTGCTACCCCTAAAATGAACTATGTTGGTAAACAGGAAGTAGATATTAGACAGACTTATTTCGATACTCACAATAATGGACCTCATATTGAAGCCATACACCAAATTTCAAGTCACTGTGATATGTTGTTGCTAAGAAAAATGTAACGAAAATTTTCGTCAACAATTGACCAGTAATGTTGAAAATTTACTTAGTCGGTAAATATGAAGTGGATATCCAACAGTCCTAATTTTGGTACTTGCATTGAAGGACCTCATACTGAACTCATATCATACCAAATTTCAAGTCACTGTGATATGAAGTTGCTAAGAATACTGTTACGATAGTTATGTTGCGGACGGACAGACGGACAAAGAGAGGTAAATAAGTATACCCCCTCTTCTTAGAAGCGGGGGTATAAATATGAACAATACTGAGTCCTGAAACGTTTGTTCTGTGTAAGTCCTAA
Organism: Arcuatula senhousia; assembly: GCA_963971305.1. Classification (NCBI taxonomy): domain Eukaryota; kingdom Metazoa; phylum Mollusca; class Bivalvia; order Mytilida; family Mytilidae; genus Arcuatula; species Arcuatula senhousia. The sequence goes on along the minus strand of OZ020303.1, from coordinate 22,098,605 downwards.
ATCCAATGAAAAATCCTGTATGCCCTTAAAAGGTAATGTGATCCTTCTAAAAACAAAGAGAGCATGAACAATTTATTGCACTATTACTATTTTGGATAACTCTTTGTTAACAAGATTTATATATAAGCAAAAGAAGCAGCACCAATATGGAATTGAGCATTTTCTGGACAACTGACCTTGACCCCCCAAACTTTATTTTTGCACCCCCCCTTAATATGACTTTCAAACTTTATTTTTGCCCTCCAGAACAAGTTAGCTCCCTCTATAACCTGGGCGATACTCCACCTTTTGATTTTGAAACTAATTAACCCTCCATGAGCATCTTAACTCTTACTACAGGGACTTACATCTTTAGGAGTTAAATCCTCTACACTTTTAGTCTCTGTTAGTTGCACTTGAACTTCTACACTCTCAAGCTCTAGGGCTCCCCCTTTCACCCTCTTCCTCTTAATCTTTCTTGCAATCGACATCAGCTCATTGATGGCATCTGTTAGTTCATTTATGCTTAAATATAAAAGAATTTTAAAATATAATTTTTAACTAGATTCAAGCTATTTATTTCTTGATAATCTTTGATGGTCCTGTCCCTTGCAGGACCTTAATTGGTAATAAATTATGTCATATGTCTTTTAATGATAAAATATAATCATAACTGAAATGAAACATGTTAATGTTTAATTAAAGTTTGTTTTTGCCTACAAAAACAATGTCTCCCCCCATTTCCCCCAAAAGTTCTAAGTTCAAAGGACCATAACTCCCACAAAAATTATAGGATCAAAATTTTCCTGTAATGTGCACAAATACATATGGTGTCCTTCCTATATATATACCAAGTTTCATTGAATTCGGTTCAGTTGTTACAGAGGAGTTGAGCTGACAAGATGATACATGAGGATTTTCAGCAATTTTCTAAGTTCAAAGGACCATAACACCAACAAAAATTTGAGGAGCAAAATTTCCTGGTAAAATGCAAAACTACATATGGTGTCCTTCCTATATACCAAGTTTCATTGATTTCGGTTCAGTTGTTTCAGAGGAGTTGCGCTGACAAGATGATAAATGAGGATTTTCAGAAATGTTCTAAGTTGAAAAGGGCCGTAACTCCCACAAAAATTTGAGGAGCAAAATTTGCTGGTAATATGCACAACTACATATGGTGTCCTTCCTATATATATACCAAGTTTCATTGAATTCGGTTCAGTTGTTACAGAGGAGTTGCGCTGACAAGATGATACATGAGGATTTTCAGCAATTTTCTAAGTTCAAAGGACCATAACACCCACAAAAATTTGAGGAGCAAAATTTCCTGTTAATATGCACAACTACATATGGTGTCCTTCCTATATACCAAGTTTTATTGAATTTGGTTCAGTAGTTTCAGAGGAGTTGCGGTTGCGCTGACAAACTTTGTGACGGACAGACGGACGGACACAACAAAAACAATATGTCTCCCCACAAAATGGGGGGAAGACATAATTCTCTTTAGTAAATGTTTTATATGCATATAGGTAACTGGCATTTTCAATGATTCAAATGATTTTATTGTGGCAAAATGATTATCTCCCTTTAAATAACAAATTAATCAAAATTTTGGCATTCAACATTAAAACTTCACTATAATCTCACAAAATATTTAAAAGATAAACATCTATTAACATATTTCCCACAAATTATAATAAATTACCTATTTAAATTGCATTTCACCAAAAATAAGTAAAAGCACTACACCTTAACATTTAAATTCCTTTTCATTAATGGGTTTGAATTTCTCACATTAAATAGCTTGTCATCAGGTAGAGTTAATTCTTACCTGTTGGGCATTATGCCCTTCAGACATATGATGACCTAGGGTGATGATCTTCATGATTTACAACCCACAGCTTCTCTGGGACATGCAACGCTCAGAGAAGCTAGTCTGATTTCTACCTGATGAACACTTACATAAAATTAAAACATACAAATAATGGACAGGGAACTTGCACAGCAAGACTAAATTGAACATGAACAAAAAAATTGTTCATCACTACCAAGCAGTTCACTTTTTGTCATCAAATTTACAAGCTTCCTATTTTCAATGAGTCCAAAAAAGTTCTTTCACCTTCTTTGTTTCACCATACCTACCATTTAATGAACAGTCATATATGGTTATTTCAGACTAACCTTTTGTCTAGCTGCTTTCCAGTCAGTCCTTGCAGTTCAGGTACATTATCTATAATAACCTCACATGATGCCCCATCATGTATTTGTTGAGCCATCTGCAAGAAACAAAGTTGTCCATCGTGGTTTTTTTCTGAATTGCCGCTTGATTGTGGGCTGTGTCGTGTACACTTATTCCACATCTCATTATTTTCTATTATAAATTACAAACTTCTTATTAAATGATTGATTGTTATTGGGCTAATTTCCCATTGGCAATATTCCAGGCATAATCAGGGAAAAAATGTATGCTATAAGCTTATTACCTTAAACTATAAGACAAAAATATCACATCAAATTCTACTTGTTTTCTTTTCAAGTAAATGAATTAAAAGGGTATGATTTACTTGGAGTGGGGGTGGGGGTTAGGGAGTTAAGAGAAAAGACATTAAAAGCATCAATTTTTTGGCAAACATTCTCAAAAGCTTTGCCTATCATGGACAGGTTACATCTTAATAGCTCAAAAAGGACTGTCATTTTTTAAAAAGAAAGTAAAACAACCAAATACTTAAATCAATGTAAATTACCTACCTCATAAAATAATTTGTACTTGGACTTAATGATTGTTTTCCCATACCACACATTGACCACCTCACAACAGGAATCCAGCTCCCATATTACACTAACAGCATATCTAAAGAATGAAAATACTTTCTCACAATGGAATATCTTTGGCACCACAAACTCAATCAGATCAAACTTTAAAAGGTACTAATTTACATTATGTAATGAAGATTGTGTGAAGTTTTATAAAAGTCCATTTAGTAGATGAGCACTCACTTTCATCAAATGACTTAGTCCATGTTTTGCCATGGAAAACCCAAGTGATCCCAACCCTACTGTCTGTAAAGGGTAGTCTGGAGAACAGAAATTCTTAACGTTTTTCTTCATGTTGATGCTAGAATTTTTGAAATGTTTGCCATTTTTATCTTTGCAAGAAAATGTAACTAAATTCACATAAAAGAGTAAAGAAATGGCTAACCTCTTAGATAAATGAAGCAAAATCACTTTGCCCCCTAGTTTTTCCATTGTAAATGGCAGCCATATTTGGGGATGCCAAATTGTCAATAATCACTTTTTTTTTAGAATTTTAGAAAATCATTCAGATCACAGAAATATTTTGTGATCAACTTGTTTTTGTTTACATCTGGGAGTGCACTCTGACGTCATATGACGTCACAATTAAAATTGACAATTTTTCCCGCCATTTTTTTTACAATGGGAAATCCCCATAGGCTTGCAAATATCTGCATTTTTTGGAATTGATTTAACTTTCTGTAAAGTTGTTATATTTTTTAACTACGTCTTTTTGATACTAATAAGATTATGTAAACAAATTAAAGCAAAATTATTTTAGAAAAAAATATTTTTGATTTTTCCATTCTCCAGACTACCCTTTACAGACAGTAAGGTGTGAGACAGACGAACAACCCTATCATTATATTCCCCCAACCCCTAACTGTCTTTAACTGTAAGATTCTAAGATTTATATCCCCCATTGAAAGTTTTATCTTCAAAACTCTGACAATTACATTAATAAGAGAAATAAGAGAAACAATAAAAAGAATTGGGGAAACAATACTGCAATATATGCTCACTTACCTTTCAACTCCACTGATCAGAGAACACAAATTAGCGCTTAGAATTCCAGGTAACATGTCATATCGTCTGTCAGCCAGGTAAACAGTCGTAGATCTATTTTTAGCTTCCTGGTCTGTTAATGACCCTGGTCTTACAAAGTGGGTTACATCAGCAATATGGACTCCCAGTTCTGTGTTGCCATTGTCCAAATGTCTGTTGAAAATTTATTTTATTTTACTTCAAGATAGAGATTGTAATAGTGGAAATCAAGATTGGATAATTCTATCAGTGCTTAAATAACAACAAAAATATTCCTGACGCAATAAATATAAAGAACAGAAAACCAATCATTTGATAAGCAGAAATGTTTACAAAAATTTCACAAAATATATTATCTAGCAGAAATGATCATCAAGTTTTCAGTGCTATTTGACAGCCTATACTATTCAGATCTGACAGGTTAAACTACTGTTTTCACATAGAAATGAAACTATTCATAAACATACAAACTATTTCTTAATTATGATTTATGATGCATTTTTTATTACTCTAAATGAAATAAATGTAGCAAGTATGTACTATATAGCTCTGTCCATGTTTCATTAGATGGTTTGAATAAATATCATCAACTTAAAGTTAAATTTCAACATTTAAGGTAGGACCATGAGTGATAAAAAGACACAATCAATAGGGGTTTGAAAAATAAACTAATTATCTCCAGGATTTCCTTTCTTTTTACCTGACTGATAAAGTGTCATCTACATCTTCACACCCTTTAGGATCTATACTAAATATAAGATGGCTGTCTCGTAAGTCACGTCTCTTCTTCAGCTCAGCCTCTTCTAATGTCCATGGATTTTCTTTTGTATCAATAGGAAGCTCTTTCATCTGTTTTTTTTTTTTTTTTTTTTTATAAAAGTATGATACTTATTTACCAATTGATAATATAGAGGATTTCTTAAATAAACAATGTCAAACACAAAGAACATTTTCATTGAATGTTTTTTTTTAAATATTGTGTTGCCAAGTAACATGCATCAAAATTAATTGCATGTAAAGCCATTAGGCCAAAACAAAATATATGTTTGTTTCCTGCTTCCTACTCTTGAAAATTAGGGTAGGTAGGTAGGAATTTTTTTTTTTTTTACCAAATTATTTTACATTGAGTCAACTTTAACGGTGCTTGTCCCAAAATGCCAATAAAAACTTAAGGGTAGGGCCCAACAAATATATAGGGTAGGTAGGGTAGCAGGAAACAGACATATATTTATTTTTGGCCTTATTATTGTAAGATAATTGACATGATTAAAGGAAATGATATTTAAGTTAAATTTATTTTGAATTTGGACTGCAACAGCTAGAACACATCAAAACCTGCAACCTCAAAAAAATATTCTGTTTTATGGTATGTTCATTAACTTTGTTTGCATGGTGGTTGTATAAATAAAAATTCTATACATTGAAACAAATATTTCTTCAATAGAATAAATCTAATTTAAAATTAATCAATAAATGAATATTTTACCTGAGCATCTGAGAAAGGAGGCACAGTGATATTATTTTCATTAAGTATAGCAGCTACTTCTGTTTCCAGATCTCCAATTTTCCCTAGACTTCTGACAAAATGCCCATTAGGATACTGTGAATCTATTTCCCAGGAATCTATCCGTACAATGAATCTGTGGTCCTTTAATTGTTCTACCTGTCTGGTACTTATCCTGATCTTAGGGATTCTATAGTCCCATGGAATAACTAGGACTTTTCCTCCTTTCTGACTGGTTTTCTGTGAATGGATACAAAAAAACTCATTAAGTCCACAGTTCAAGCCTAAATGCATTTTTTTCAATTAATGCTTCTTCTTTTGCAAAACAAATAACTCCCATGAAAGTCACAAATATTATACAATTACTGAAGATATTGTATAGAAAATGGGTCAAAGACAGAAATGGCCGGATTTCGTTTAAAAGAAAGTATAAAGTATATGAGCCACAGACCTGAAATCAGATTCCACCTTATGGGAGCCCATGCTGATGCTTTATACCAAATATCAAGAAGCTGAGATTAGTAGTTGCTGAGAAAACTGTTATGAAAACTTTCTATAATTGGACATTTATGTCAAAAATTAACCAAGTCAGCAAACAGGAAGTAGTTGAGCAACAGACCTGAAATCAAATCCCACCTTATGGGAGCCAATGCTGATGCTGAATACCAAATATCAAGAGGCTGTGATTAGTTGTTGCTGAGAAAACTGTTACAAAAACTTTCTATAATTGGACATTTATGTCAAAAATTAACTAAGTCGGTAAACAGGAAGTAGGTGAGCGACAGACCTGAAATAGAATCCCACCTTATGGGAGCCCATACTGATGCTGCATACCAAATATCAAGAGGCTGTGACTAGTAGTTGCTGAGAAAACTGTTACGAAAACTTTCTATAATTGGACATTTATGTCAAAAATTAACTAAGTCGGTAAACAGGAAGTAGGTGAGTGACAGACCTGAAATCGTATCCCACCTTATGGGAGCCCATGCTGATGCTGCATACCAAATATCAAGAGGCTATGATTAGTAGTTGCTGAGAAAACTGTTACGAAAGTATTTTCCCCGCCCGCCGTCCGCCCGCCCGACATTCACCATTTTATAACCCAGATTTTCACTAGTGAAATCCGGCCAAAAATGATTCTAAATTTTGTAATTTGTAATCAAATGTCGAATATATAATTTGATTAAATTTAGTTTTATGTTCTTTTTAATTTCTAAAAGAAATGTTGCCATATCAAATTAAATTACAGTGAGTTTTCATCCTTCTGAAAAAAAAAAGAACCTCTAGAAAACTCCATGTACGGCACATTCTAGGACCTTTCATTTTAGTAAAGATTTCAGTAAAATCAAATTTTTTAATTTATCTTTAGTATATTTTTATATAAGTGTCAGCAAAAAGCTATACAATTTTTGTGCAAATAGTTATCAAACCTCGTCTTCAGCAAATGCTGCAACATATTCCCTCCAGTTTCTCTGTGTTATTCCGACAACATGACCTGTTGGCATCACATCTTCTGATTCTTCTTCAGTATCATCTTCATCTTCTGTTTCATCAGACTTTTTATCTACAAACAATTTCTAAATATGTTACTTGATTTAAAAATTCATAACTGAATAATGCCAATTCATTTATTTTTGTTAGTATCAAATTTCTTGGTTTGCACTAGTTACTACATGGTAAAGTAATTACTGTGGTTTAATAATTATTCGTGTGGTATCAATTTTCATGGTTTTCGTGGGTGGTCTTGATCCACGAAATTTGATACCAAATGGAAACGAAATCTTATGTTGATCTGTATGCTGCAGACCACAAAACCACGAATTTAAGAATCCACAAACTGGTCCTTTTCATCAAACCACGAAAATTGGTACCCAGGAGAATAAATGAATCCACAGTAATAAAAAAAAGTATCTCTTTGTTAGATTCTTATTTTCGAGGCAAATTGTTATCTATCAAAACCATGAAATTGGTACCCCTTGAATTTAAGTGAAACCAGTGTATTATACAATGTATTCATGAAATTTTTATTACTTTAAGCAATGATATTTTTTAAAAGAAGCAAATGTCTATTAGATGTTTGAAGGAGCTTTTTATTCACAGCTGGTCAAGTTTTATGAAGATCTAATTTATTGTTCCCTAGATATCAATTTGAACATTTCTCTAACAAGCGAACTTTATAATCCATTTTTGTTTACAGGAATATAGGTTTAGATCTTCTCTTTAACCTGCCTTTATTCATACATCCTTTTAGTATTGAGAAGGAGGATTGACTACATTCCTATTTTCAGATTCGATTGTACATATCCGGTATTTTTTACAACATCTATTGCTTACTGGTAGTAGACTCGGTTGTATCTCTGATGACATTTGACCTTCCTCTCCACTCTGACCTTGGCAATAGTTCGACAATCACCACGTCACCATGAACTGCCCTGTTCCGACTGGTCATTCCATGGATCAATATGTCTGATCCTGTATCAGCATCATTGTCTTCCCTATTCAATAGTCAAATACAATGGTATATTGTGTCAATGCTTGAAATCCTTTTTAGTTCAACACATTTGAACAAAAAAATATCAAATTTTCAAATATATCTAATAGATAAAATGTGAATCCTCATATGCCGATATGGTATTTAATCACTGTTAATCTAATAGATAAAATGTGAATCCTCATATGCCGATATGGTATTTAATCACTGTTAAACTTCAGATATGTACCTCTTACAATTTTGGAGCTAAAGCATTCAAAAAAAATTTGGACAGACGGACAAAGTCAAAATTAAAGGGCTTCTGAATCCTTGATGCTGGGCCCTTACATGATAAAGCATATAATCATATAAAATTTCTAAATTAAAAGGAAACAAGAAGAAGATGTGATAAAAATTTGAACACAGTTTGCCTTATTTGTTGTTTACCTTTTCCTTCTAACAAATGCCTCTTCTCCAGCATTGTTTCTGTTCACATTGATATGGCCTTGAATATATTTTCCTGTTTTCAACCCAGCTTCTAATATATCTGCTGGTAAATATCCACAGTAGCCTTTATCTGGAGAAGAAATTATGGAAAGAAGTTATTAAAACAAGAATGGTGGTCTTCTATGGAAGACGTATGTTGCCTGCATCTTAAAAAATATTTGGTAAACAGCAAGTAGATAAGTTATGGGCATAAAATAACTTTACACCATATAATACTATAGGAGGAAGCCACATACCAAATATCAAGAGGTTGTGACATGTAGTTGCCCGGAAAACTGTGACAGAAATTTTTGTGATGCCGCAGGACGCAGGATGCAAGACCACAGACAGTGTCAAAGTGATTCCTATATGTTGCTTTGCAACACGTTGCAGGCAACATAATAACATTAAGATAGCATAAAAGCAATGGAATATAATCAAAATTTGCATTACAGGACAAATACTGGTATATTTCTTACAAGACAATAATGGTAATTGAACTCATACATATATATATATATATAACAGATAGAATCATATTTATAGCCATTTGGTTGGTGGGTTGTTTGCATTTAAAAAAAATTAATAATACACAGAAGTTAAGACTTGAGTTGTGTTATTGATTGCTATTCATTTGTTTTTGTATTTTTGTGTTGTCGGTTTCTTCATGCTGTTCTTGTTCGTGTTTACTGGTTTTGTTTTTGCCCTTTCAGACTGTTGACATTCATATGCTTATTGGTACCTCTGCTTCTTTTCTTAACCCCATAGGGAGAACAGTTGATAGTAGAGGAAATCAAAAGGTGTAGAGAAAACTGCTGACCTTGGTCCTTATTTAAACATAAAGGTGATCTATTACAATACAGTTCTCAAACAAATGCAGCTTTGGTAACTGACTTGTGAATGAGAGTGAGGTATTTAATGCAGCAACTTGGACATTTTTGCCAACCAGACTTGAGTTACAATCCTAAAAATATCTTTGCTGGTGCAGACTGCCATAAATGTGATGGATAAGGAAGCATTTTTTTCAAAGTGTGTTTGGTTTGAAATCTAATATCAAACAATTTAAAGTGTATATATCTTTATTTTTGCTGTTTAAAAGAAACTGTTATGAAAATATCTAAATTAAAAACAAGCATTCTGAGAGTATTGCAAAACAAAACATGTCCCCTACCAGCTTAATATTGGTAACATTATCTATAAGTGTTTACCGTAGAAAAAAAGTGCAGAAAATAAAATTTCAGTGGATTTTCAAACTTCAAAGGGCAATAACTCCAGTAAAAATTTGTGGACCGGCACAAACTCAAACTTGATCTGTAACTCATCATGGTAAACTCAAATACCAAAATCAGTTCATTATCTATAAGCATTTAGAAAAAAGTGCAGAAAATAAAAAAAATTCAGTGGATTTTCAAACTTCCAAAGGCCAAAAACAAAATGCGCAATACTGAAATTTCAGTGAATTTTCAACGTTCAACATTCAAAGGGCCATAACTCCCATAAAATTGTGTGGACCCACACGAAACTCAAACTTGATCTGTAACTCATCATGATAAACTCACATACTGTCATTCATTATCTATAAGCGTTTGGAAAAAAGTGTGGAAAACTGAGGCGTGACAGACGGACAGACAGACGAATGGACAAACAGACGTTAGCCGGTAGGGGACTAATAATTGGTGAAAATTATAGCAATAATTTAGGTTAGTGGGCAAAGAAACCAAAAGTTTTTTTTTAATTTCATTTTATGCCTTACTTGAACTTTTGGTCCGTATAGATGAAGTAAGAGAATGGTACAACTCCATAAGACTAGGACATGTCTCTTTCCAGAATGTCTTTAAATATTCCTCCAGTCTCAACACAAATACATTGATGGTCTTTGACTCATACTCCTGTATAATCTAAATAAATTGATAAGGAGCAAATGTTTCATTATTTACTTTCTGTAAATTAAAGTCTTAACTGCCATGTTGTTGGTACTATATAGGGGCTAAATTTAGCAATTGGTAATCATAAGTGGGCTAGCTTATATAAAGGGCCATTTATTTCCACATGTCTTGAATCTTATAAAGGTTACGTAAATTGTAAAAAAAAAAAAAACTTAAGGATTTTATATTTTATAATGACCATGTACATTTTGTACATGTAGCAAAGATTAGAAACTTACAAAATTACCTTTTAGTATGACAACACTACTGTATAAAGGAATTAATCTATGGGAATTAAGTCCATATACCACTGTAAGAGGGCATTTTTGTCTGGACCTAACACTAATATGGATATACAATAAATTCATCCTCTGACATATAATTTTGGTAATTTTCTATTTATGCAAGGGCAAAAAAACTATTTTACCTTTTCGTTATTGGTAACCATAACAACAGGAATTTGTCCAGCTAGATGATTAAAGTACCAATCTGCAGCTTTATATGTACTCCTAAAAATACAATCCATCTTTAGAACATGTTGTAGTTCTTGCAACAGATAGCTACACATTTTGCCAATTTTTGGTCTTTTTTTAAGAGTCACAAACCCCAAGTTAAAGCAATACCAATTTTCCATAATAAGTCTTAAAAAAAATAATTTCAAAATTTTATAACAATCTGCCAAAGTATGTTCAATCTATGCTGCTGCCCCCATCAACATTGCCATAACATAATACAATAAATAAAATCAAAACGTTAGATTTGCGATGAGTTTTAGGTCGCAAATGGGTCTTGAAGGACAATGGTTACTTATTGATCATCCATTGTATACCTTGACTGCCATTCTGACAAGGACTCTCCTGGTTGTCTGTCATAGTAACAGTATTTCTGGAACTCATTGTGGAAAAGTACAGCTCCTTTTGTCTTATCTTTCACCATCTTCTTCAATCGTTTATGAAGATTTCTACTTCCTTCATGTTGTACCTGCATTTCACAAGAACATCATGTTTTATATCAAAGTCAATATCACAACACAGATGATGTCCTTATAACTAAATGTTTAAATAGATTATAATGAGATGTGAAATAAGTGCATGTGATATTACCTACTGGGTACATAAACCGATGTGAAAAGTCTTAAGTAAGAGTTTTTCAAATTAGTTAGAGCATACTTAATTCTTAAAAGTGTCAGAATCAACCCAGTACTTGTCCTAGAGATGGGAATAAATTACCAGCTGTGCTCATTTAGATTTCTGATTTAATCTGACACTAAATTGGTCGGTGACAATGCGAACGTTGTTTTATAACAAGCAGAAACTGCTAATTGTTCTGGAGCACTTTAGTTCACTCTCTTTTCACTTTTCAAAGTTTATCTTTCTGAATGCAGTTTTGTTGTTTTGTGATTATTTTTGTTATTTTGAGCAGGTTTTTTGTTCATTTGTCTTGTCTCTCCTTTCTACTGGTCTCTGCCTTTCTGGACTAAGTCCGACTTGCAATGTTCAAATGCCCAATTGCTCCTCAGCTTCTTTGAGAGTAAAACATACACTATGCTCTGCAGTCTGTGTAAATATTATTCCATGGATCTCAGGTGTTTCAAAGATCTCTAGATATTCTCTGGCAATCTGACAGTCTGGTATAATGTAATGGGTAACATTAGACGTCAATAGGTCCAATTCATCTGTTGAAGAAAAAAAACCCAAAACATTTCTTTCAGCATGCACTTGTACATGTGTTTATACAAAACTATCTTAAGAATGTAAGTAGAAAAAGACTCCTGTTTGTTTGTAGGTTCAAATAAAAATTCATGTTAAAATCATTTCATTGATTGAAAAGTGCTTATAAATGTACCAAAGGTACAAACTAGAAAAATTAAATGCAATTCATTGACCGTGAGCATGCAGCTGATAATAAAGATTATAAAACAGTAATAGCAATATAATGCTTAATCAGATATACATGCATTTTTAAAGAATATTCATATAAGGAAGGCTGAACAGACAGTATTCAATCCCAGTCTCTGATCTTCTGGTTCTCAATTCCCACCACTAACTCTGGCTTTCCTCACTTAGGGGGTTTTGAATGATATCCTCCCCTGCAAATTGTCTTCTACTTTCTTCCCCTTTGAACTTTTTTTAACTTTATCTCTGTACATGCATTTTACCAACAAGATTGCTACATGTAGCCAATGTCCCCCGCTGCCCCATTAAAGTTGAAAATTTACTAAAATTTGAAGAATTAAAATTACAAAGTTTCATTAAAATCTGCAGTCACAAAGTGTACCTATGACCTAAAAATGAACAAAGTTGATAAAGTCCCATTATTTCTATTAAATTTGTCAAATCAAAATGGCAGTGCGATATGATCAACAACATATCATGACAAACAATCCTACAAAATTTTATTAAAATCTGTTGAGCAGTCTCAGAGGAGTTGCGCTCACAAAGTGTTCCTATGACCTAAAATAAACAAAGTCGATAAAGTCCAATAACTCAGGACTATAAAATTTGTTATATCAAAATAGTGGTGTGATATGATCATGACAAACAATCCAACAAAATTTCATCAAAATCCGTTGAGTGGTCTCAGAGAAATTGGGCTCACAAAAGTGTGACCGATGCACAGACACACGCACTGAGGGGGCAAGGCCATTAGTAGGTTCCTCCGTCGTGTTGCAGCGGGGGACAATAAAAATAGAGGCACTGTAGGTAAGATAGACAGATCTATTTTGACTTAAAGATCTTGTTTCATCATTGTAGTTTAGCGTCTAAGATAAATTACACGAAGAACTTGGACACATAAAAATCAAAATCAGTAACAAAGACCTTATTTCTTCCTTTTTACCATTTATAAATGTAGATTGTTACCTGTTCCAACATTGCAGTCCCCAAGACACAAAGAACTCTGACAAGGTATATTATCTCTCCTATAAACTTCTCTTACAATGCTGACACTTTTTCCTTGGCTATTTTTTAAACGGATGAATCTGTTGTCCTTTACTAGATGTTCTGTTCCTCGTTCAATCACCATCTTAGGATCTCAGTAATTCATTTCTACAAACATTTATATTTATGTACATATACATGTGAACGTTAAGTATCAAACACACTACTGTGTCAAACATTACAAAAATAAATGTGGCAACATTTTGAATTCCAAGACTTTTACTTTAAAATAAAGGAGCAAGTAAGCAAACATTTTTTTTTTCTGAAGTTCTGGTTTTTTGGAGCGGAGGATTTTTCTTCAGGCAACCAACAATTCACATGGTTTTTAATTTTTTTTTTAATTTACGATTACTCGGCTAACAATAAGATTTTTTTTGTTACTGACGAGGAATTTAAATGGAATTGATTCTGGATATGACACCTTTTCAATCCAGAATCAATAAAAATAAAATAAGGATTACTTGCCTTATTGTTGCTTGCAAAATGAGAAATAAAATACAACAAAAATATGATAAATTTATTTTAAATGACTTTTAGACTTTTAAGTAACCAAAACAGATAACATGGATAATAAACACTTTCATCATGTTCATATTATTGTACATCAATATTTTAATTTTATCTAATTTATGATGTTTTATGACACTTCAGCACAGCAAATATATTGTTTTTGGTGGTGCCCAAGTCCAAAGGCATTTTAAATTGTGTCAATCCAAGCCTCTGTCTGAGTGTCACAGACAATGGATGAGTCAATGTGGGCATCATAGCCACACCTCTTTCACAACTATTCTGCTTCATCGCTTTCAATCATAAATTGAATATTTCTCCACATTTAAAATTGTGATCCATTTCTTCCGACATTTTTGATCAGTTTATTGATCTTTTTCAGTTTTTGTAAAATTTTGTCACAAAATACTAACTTTTGTTGCCCGTTATACATTAATATCAACAATTTATTATGCTTTTATTTTTGCTACATTTTCATTCTTTCAGAGTACTAACAATAAGTTGAGTTATTATCTTTTTTTTTGTTTCTTGTGAGATTCCGGTCTGAAAAGTTATGGTTTCCGGAAACTGTTCCCATTTTAGTCATGCACATAACAATAAAAATTTCTTGTTATGCTTGGCGAGTAATTGTAGCCAGTCTGTTAAATAAAGTATGATCATATATTCTTATGTAAACCACTGCTGTTATTATATATTGCAGTCTACACAGTTAGCCACTAGTCCAATGCCCCTGACTAGTAAAAATTTGTTCGGACTAGTGAAAAATAGCCAAGATTTTATATAGACATTTAAGAAAAACCTTTAAAACTTGTTGTCAGATTAGTTGTTGAAAAAGTTTTTGGTGCAGACTGATATTGTTCATTGGGCCCGTGCCATTATTATAATGTGCTTGTGTCAATAAAATTATTCTTATTCTAATAAACATATATAATGTGTGTGTGTGTGTCCCGGGTGTGTGTGTTGGTGTTTAATGCCCTTTATCAACACACCTGGGCCATGTATAGGCGGTCAGTTTTAATGGTGGAGGAAACCAGAGTACCCAAAGAAAACCACCAACCTTGGGCAGGTAACTGACAAACCTAATCACATACAGTTGGGAAAGTCCCTTTTTTGTTAAATACAAACGGGACTCGAACACCAACTGAGAGGTGATCGGCTAGTGAACTGATCAATAGTGTGGTATTTTAAACCAGTGCCTTAGACCACTCAGTCACCCAGGCCCCCATATATAATTTGAGTAGATCTAATCAGAATAAACAAATGCCATAATCATAGAATAATGCATGTATTACAGATTTTATACGATCGCAGGTGGTTCCGTCCCCAGGTTGATCCGTCCTCGGTTGATCCGTCCACAGTAGATCCGTCCCCTAGTGGAACGATTATATATATTACTTTCAAGTTTTAAAATTTTAAGAAATGGTAATTATCTAAAAAAGGAAGAGAATTTTGAAAACTATATATGAACTAATTTAACTTTTCGCTAATTGTCTTTATAAAATTGGATCAGTGTTTTGACAGGTCAGTGTTGATTATGCCCTGTCACCAACATGACCAACATTTGTTTATTCAACAAACCGTTGTAAAAACTTTAATTATTATAATAAATTCCCTTGACATGAGCTAGATCTGTATGGTTTCTTTATCACTACATTTCGGAACATTCTATTTTCCTTTTGAAGTTGAAATAGGATACAATTCAAAGTAGTCATTTCATTTTTTTTTACATTTACAATCGGAAGGGACAATATAGATAAAAACAGGTGCATTGTTTTTTTGACAATTGCTATTTCTTTTGCGCCAAATATATATTCACTTGCGCCACAAATCATGCTTCACGCTAAAAGTTCAAACCTAAAAATATAATGCAAAAATGATCATTACTTATTGATGAAAAGCAGAGAGAACCTAAATTTGCACGCATTTATATATCAATTGAAATCACATTTATAAACTGCTTCTCCAAATTAACAAGTTAACTTGCAATTTAAACACATAATTAAGTTACTATATATGCCGCACAAAAACATGTGCCTATAATACCCATCCACTATTAACATGTATAACAAATACATTTTATATGTTTTATTGGGGACGGATCTACTGGAGGACGGATCAACTAAGGGACGGATCAACCAAGGACGGATCTACTTGGGGCCGGATCAACTAGGGGACGGACAAGTTTGGGGACGGATCCACTAGAATTCATTTTATACTGGTCTCTGCACTGTTCCTTATAATAACGTATAGACTATAGTTGTCACAGATACAAATGTACATGTATCATATTCAAATTGAAAAAAAAATTTATAAAGATTGACATGATTGATATTGCACAACTACACTGGCTTGTCCTATATACTATTCATTTAGTGAACATGAAAAATGAAGTCATCCTTCAACGCTGTCTTATCATACATGTATGTTATTGTGACAAACACCTTTTCAACGATAATATTGCTTCCAGTTAGTCTTGTTTTTGTTATGGTTTGTTTCCCGCAATTTTTACTGGACTTATTTCCCTTTAGCAAAAAGGCCAGGTCTACTACTACGTGACTGTGGAAAAGTATAACAATTTTTAATTGAACTTTTTTCCGCTTCATTTTCAGGACACCAATTGCCAAAGGTGGATTTAAAACCGTTGTGCTGCATAGGCGCACGACCCCGTTTGACTAGAAAAGGACAAGGTACAGTAAGGGCCATATTTGGCCCCCCTATTTAAAGAAAATCAAATCCAAAGTAAATGATTCAAATATCATTACTAAGGTTTCAAGTAAGATGATTAAACTTTTTGACAATGGTAAACATTTTCCATCATCTACTCTAAAATGAATTTTATAGAGGCTTAAAGTAGTGAAAAAGTATCAAAATCGTCGAAATATGTCATTTTTCATGCTTATTTTGATATAGTTTAATGACCAGCGACAACGTAGACCATGGATTTCTCAACTGATTTATAATCATTTTATAGTGCAAATTAAAGTTCATAAACAATAACTGTTGTCTAAGTAGTCGCTGGCATCTAAAAATTGAAAATATTACCCAATTATTGTCCATTTTCCGCGAATTTGTAAGAAATCATACATATTCACCATGTTTTGACAAGCAATTTCAAATAATAAACATGAAAAATTCTGATAAATTTAGTTGTTTTATTACTCTATTTTATTCACAAGGTTGGGCGGAGCTTAAGTTTCTCGTTCTTTTAGGTAAGATTTAAACGAAAAAGTCCGAAATAATCGACCCGTGACCAGCAGTTTTCCCGCTCTTCGTGCAGAGTGGACGTGTTTATTTGGCTCTCCAAATTTTATGTGTTAAAATGTTTTGGACTCTAAAATGTGCTTTTATTTTATGTTAAATTGATGGATTTTAACACAGGATTATGCATATTTGCATTTATTTTGGATTTATTTTTGTTTTATGGACGTCTACTCTCTCGATGATGGAAAACTTGGGACTGTTGGTCGACTTCCATACTGGTTCACATTGAATACTATGGAATGTCGGACAGACCTCTCATTTACATGATGTCTGTGGGGTCTGGTTGTTCCCCTGACAGTTCGGTGGTTTCTTTCGGAGATCGGCAATGGCAGGTTTTCCGCTTTCCTCCACCTTTAACACAACTGAGCATTTAACGTCATCGGTTTGGATAGAGTATTGTCCTAACCGGTTCTCGTTCTGCCTTGGCTTTTAGGGGGGACTGCTTACCTAGAGTGCATTTTATTTTGTATTTTATTCACTTATGTTTTTTTTACATTTTGAGAGTGAGCGAGTGTTGTTGTGTGTTTATATTTTCACTGTATTTATTTGCATTATGTTTGTACTTTTTAGGTAAATTTAGGTCCAACTCCGGCCAGGTTAGGGAACTGGGGAAGGCAATGCTCACATTAATTGCACTGGTGCAATTTGTTAAATGTTCCACTCTACGCCTATATATTACGCTATATGGCGGTGCTCCTGTCTGTTTTTGTCCCGTTCTTGTTCGTGTTTACTGGTTTAGTCTCTGCCCTTTCGGACTTTTGACATTCGGATACCCCATTGGTACCTCTGCTTCTTCCTAATTAGAGGAGGGACATACGAAACAAACAAACAAACAAACAAACCAGCCCGGTCAATAAAATAGAGTAATATCTTCTTCATTCACTTGACTTAATAAATAACAAAAGAACTTTTCTCAAGATCAGTTTTCTATTCTTCAGTCTAAGAGGGGGCCAAATACGGGCCTTACCGTACCTTGTCCTTTGGTTAGGAACAGCTGAGATGAAATTCATTTTCTCAGGGAACAGTACGAAACAAGAGATCACAGAATGATTACGTGCCCCAGGGGAGGTAAAAAAAAGGGCGGATACTCCATAAATTTTCCCGTACATCGGGGTTGTAAAAACATGCAGTATTTTAATGGGGCGTAAAAAAATAAGTAATTTTTGTTGTTATTTAATTGTGTGTGTTATACAGTCTTACACCCACGGTAAAATCAGAGCTTAGATCTAATTTTCACTATAATGGTCAGAACCAGTCGGGGTTGGGATATAACTTGTCAAGTAACTCTGAGAAAATCATATCGATATTAATTATTGTCTCAGAGTAACTATGATTCATAATTGAATGCAAGGCAGATTTTAGATCTTGAAATTTTATCTAAAAAAAATGATTGTTTTGGAAAACATTTGTTTATAAGATACTGTGGCGAAAAGGACAGGCCGACCACCAAGACTGAATATAGTAAACCACCAGGAAACTCAATTTTGTAACCTCAAAGTGTATGTGTCATATAAATTTATTCCATAGGACCTTATACTACTCCAGTAAGCTGCTGTCTGTACAATGACAACGTGTACTTAGTGATGACACCATTACAGAATATAACACATCCGAGAATTGGTAGCTTGTGTTAATCCTGGCTACAATTTTATTTGTAGATCCTCAGTGTTTTAGATATAAATTAATGAACAGAAACTCGAAGTCGCTAATAAAGTTCAAATTGTATTCAAAAAGATCATATGTAAAATTTACAACAAGTTCAAAAGGATCAACACTCACCCAAGCTCCCATCCAGCGACTTCTCTCTCTCTCTCTCTCAATTTCTCACCTCTTAAATAGCACCAGTACTGCCCGGTTAAAAGACCTTGAAATACTGCCAAATGACCAATTTACAATAATATAAATAGAAATTAAGTAATCGGGCGAAAATATGAATCATTAGGACTTTAGATAAAAATAGGTAATTAACAAGAATCTTATTAAATGATAAAAATAGCCAAAGATAATAACTGAACAAAATTTACAGATGGGATAATTAAACTTTAACTTTTACTAGAATTTTGTTACAATACATTTATCCTCTCACCCGAAAAATTTCCTAACCCTCCTCCAACAGGGATTTCAGAGCGGCTTTGGTTGCCTGACAGCTTATTATATTTTTAACGAAACAATACATCATAACATTGAGCTACATAGTAACACTTATTGTGCTTTTCTTGACAGCCGCAAGGCTTTTGACACCGTCTGGCGTAAAGGCCTTATGTATAAGCTCTTTAAGTTAAAAGTTAAAGGTAAAATTTGGTGTTTGATCGACGATCTTTACTCTAATACTGTTAGTGCAGTTGTTATCAATCAATGTAAATCTAGATAATTTCATGTAAATGAAGGTGTACGACAAGGTGGTGTTTTATCTGGTTTGCTTTACCTTGTTTATATATAAATGAATTGATCTGTAAACTTGAAACATGTAATACAAAAATGGGTGTTGAAAATATAACCTCTTGCGCACCATGTCTTGCAGATGATATTCTATGTTTAGCTACTTCACCAGCAAAACTTCAACAAATGCTTGACGTGTGTACTGACTATGCTAATAAATGGAGATTTCAATTTAGTGCGCCTAAATCCTTCATAATGTGTTTTGGTAAAAAGAAATCTAAGCCGAATTACCCGTGGATGATCAACAATCAATGTATTCCGCTAACTGAAAACCATACTTATCTTGGAATGGATGTGTCTGACAATTTAAAATTAACTTCGAAAATTAACAATGCTTGCAGAAAAGGTCGGAACTCATACTTCGCCATATCTAACATTAGAACTGAAAACGTCAATCCCCTTGCACTTTTAAAACTTTATAAATCCGTTGTCATACCTACCTGCTTGTATGGCTGTGAATTCTGGTCCCAGCTAAAGAAACGTGACATTATACAAATAAACCGTCTTCAACACTTTGTTGTAAAAGACATACAGAGATTCCACCCACAAACACGATCCGATATGTGTGAGAGTATGTTGGGACTAAATCCTCTTATTTGTGAAATTGAAAAACGCAAACTTTACTTCTTCGGAAAACTTTGTAGAATGAATTCAGATAACTTACCAAAGAAAATCTTTTTGCGACGTCTCTTTAGATGTTTACCAGACGTCAGTGGTAGAAATGGATTCCTTCCTGATATCCTCTGCATCGTTCAGAAATACCAACTATGTGAACACTTGACTACTTACCTCAATTCTGGTGTTTTCCCTAGCAAACCTCAGTGGAAAAAAGTGGTGACAGCTGCAATTAACTCTTGTCAACATGATTCGTGGCTTGCGAGAGTATCTTCAGACAATGACTTTAAATTGTTCAATCAGATTCATAACAGCGTAACTGCTGCTGAAATATGGAAATGGCCTTCATCCACCACCGAGATGCGAACTGCATTCCTTATTGCAAAACTTATTGTTACACCACCAGCACGTGAAATCAATAACTGTCTACTTTGTCTTCAAAATTTCTCAGATGTAATGACACACTCATCATGCGACTGTCCGTTCACTGCTCACTTAAGAGACACTTTCTTCGATCTGGTCATTGAAAATTTTCATCTTGATGTTTACATTGAACTAAGCCACTGTGATTCGACAGCTCTCTACTGTGTTCTCCTTGGAAAACCGCCATCAACCCCGCTCGAAATCTCTGAGTTATCGAACTTGCGTTCCCTATGCTACACTCATGTTATTCGATCGTCAGCACATTACAACCGTTTAGCAAGGCATGGTGTTCAAATGTTATCCCTTACTTTTTAATTTATTTTGTGTATGATCTAAATCTAAACTGCATGTTATATTGTTTATATAATTTATGTTTCACTGCTTACTTAATTAATATATTCTCCTTGTAAATATACCCTTGTTATGTAATGTAATCTCTTATCAGCAAGAGGAAATAAAGAATTGATTGATTGATTGGTCAATGATAAACAAACCAAGGAATTATATAGAATTCAATATATATTTATATATATAATTCCTTGAACAAACTTAACAATTCCCAAACAAATGACATAGACAATATATCAAATAAAGAAGAATTTATACAACATTTTGAAGATATTAATAAACATTGTGATAATATTCCAAATAGTGAGTCCCGTGCGGGGCCCGGGTGGCGAATAGGCCCGCAGCAGAGCTTAGCTTGTCGTAAGATACGACTAAGGGTCTTGGGATTCTGACATCGGGTCAGTGCTCAGGACCAAGTGTGTACCCTAAGTGGCTGAATAGGGTGGCCCTCGTCCGCGGGGGTTGTCAGGTCTACAATACGGAAACCCTGACCACCGACCATAGTGGGCCAACGTGTGTGGAGAGTGCCACGCTTCATGCACGTAAAAGACCCCTTTGTGGACCGCCAAGTAGTGCACCACATAGGCTAAATTTTCCGCCCCTACCCACCTCTCCCCTTTTCCTGTGGTTCCTCAAAATTTACCGGTCCTTTGTGTCCCATCCCACCCCATATTTCATTTATCATCATCATTTCATGTTCATTTTATCACCCTTTCATGTTCATCGCCTGTAAATAACCTATATAGCGTTGCACCGGCGTAAAACACCAACTCACTCACTCACTCCAAATAGTGACTTCCACAATTCAATAATTGACAAAGAAAACAAATCACTCAGTATTTTGAATAAAAAGGATACAGATAAAACACACCTAGAACCAATTCAGAAAGATGAAATACTTAAAGCTGTAAAAACCCTTAAAAATGGCAAATCAACCTCCAGCGATTTGATATCGCATGAAATGATTAAATATGGAGTAGATCGACTTCTTGACCCCCTATTAAACCTATTTAATCTTATCCTTAAAAATGGAAAATTTCCAAAACTATGGAATGAAAGCTACATCTCACTTATCCATAAGAAAGGTGACAAATCAAACCCATCAAATTATAGAGGCCACTCCTTAACATCAAATTTAGGAAACTATTTAACAAAATTATTTGATCAAGAATTATGAAATCTAGGAAAACTAACAATCTTATTCATGAAAACCAAATTGGATTCAAAGAAAAGTCACGAACCAGTGATCACATTTTCACAATGAAAACAATCATTGAAACATATAAATAAAAAAAATTAAAAAGTTTTTGCAGCCTTTATTGATCTAAGAAAGGCATTTGACACCATATGGAGAGAAGGACTATTTTATAAACTATATATAAATAATTTCCCACATTACATTATTAGAATTATCCTTTCTATGTATGAAGATCCCAATTGCATGCTTAAGTTCAAAGAAGGCCTGAGCAAATGTTTATTTCCAAATGTGGAGTAAAACAAGGAGAGGTGCTTAGACCTATATTGTTTAACTTGTATATTAATGATCTTGTTGATAATCTTAATGAAGGACAAACAGATCCAATTATTTTTGGTGATATGACAATAAACTCCCTTTTATATGCAGATGATATTATACTTTTGTCTAGTAGTCAGCAAGGACAACTAAAATCTCTTGATATTCTCCATAAATTCTGCTCATCCTGGAAACTAGAGATAAGTGAAAAAAAAAGTAATTGTGTTTAACTCGAATGGTAAATCTCATTAAAACTGCTTTAAACTTAAACAAAATTACATTGAAACTGTGAAATCATATTGTTATCTAGGAATAACCTTTAAATATACATGTACTCTAAACTCCTCAAGCCAATTATTAATGGAAAAAGGTCGCAAGGCCTGGTTTAAAATAAAGAAATCTATAGGTCTTGACAATCCATGCAGCTTATTAGAAAAACTTTTTGACACATTAATAAGTCCAATAATTTTATATGGATGTGAAATTTGGGGTGCTGACAACAAATTTATAGATACAGACCCTTTTAAACATTTACATACTAAATTTATAAAAGAAATACTTGGTGTACACAGTAAAGCAACAAATGCAGCCTGTCTATCCGAACTAAATAGATATCCAAAAATATTCCAAAAAATGACAGAATTTGCCTTAAATGTACAAATTCTTAAATTGAGAATGAGGAGCACTTTTTTTATAAATTGTCCATCCTTTATAAACTTTAGACAAGAATTTCTCCTCAAAATTAAAAACCAACTGAATAAAACATCAGATCTATAACTAAAAACAACTTGGTTTTTTTTTGTTTTTAATAGTAAATCTCTGATTTTACTTAAATCTCTAATTGAATATATTAATAAATGTCAAGTTGTTTCAAATGTCACCGGCACTCCAGAAACCTGAAACAATAAGTTTCAATCTACTATTTGTGAATTTGTTATTATTAACAGTATTGTACATTGATTTAACTTTTCGTTTGTTATAAACTACATTGTAAATGTAAATGTGTTTAAACAAATAATATTGTCTATTTTCTTTATTCAACCCCTTGGTGTCACCTTCTAATTTAAAATTTGATGATGGGGGTTCCCATAGCAAAACATGGACTGGCTTAGCCAAAGGGTAGCTGATAAGGGGAGTGCTAAATCTAAGGTCTGATCTTTATCATGGGTGTAAGACTGTATATGTATACTGAAATCTCAGAATGAAATGGTAAAATTATATCTTTTATTTTCTGTTATTACACATGCAATACTCATTGGGTTCATTTATTAATGCTTTATGTATTATTAATATTAATGCTTTATGTATTAATAATATTAATGATTTTGACTTAACAAAATGAATTGATCTTTTATATAACATGTATTTTTCAATCAGGTATTTTTTCGGGCGTATTTGACAGCCAAGTATTTTTGGGTGTATGATGTGAAAAGGGCGTAAAACACCAACTCACTCACTCACTCACTCACTCACATGATGTGAAAAATTTGTATTTTTGGGGGGTGTTCGAAATTTACTCTGCCGAGCCTATGTACAGTAGTCTCGAACCCAAACTCATACTACCAAGGTAGTGAGTCTGGGAAAACACCTGTTGATTTCTCGTAACCACTAGTTGGCGATCGTTATACCTTTTAACCTTTACCACGTGTGTATATGACGTGTTTAGCATACAAGATTTATTTCAATCTGAAATGAACCAACTTTAAAAACTCAACGTTTCATTGGTCTTCCTTGGTTTTTGACAACTGGTTCTGCAAAATCGAGAATAGGATTGGTCAAACGTGCATGGTTCTGTAATCAAGAATGTCCCAATTTTTAACTCCAATAAACATAAACAATTTCCAAAACCAGGTGGACGCCCGTGAGTACAATTTAACGATAAAACGAAATTTTTTTATTGTTAACAAAACCAACTTGTTTTCAAAAATGTAAAATAGGATGTCTTATTGTAAAATAAGAAATATTATGTTTTAAGAGAACAAATCACATCAATTGGAGAAGTTATCTCGCTATTGCATTTGCATAAAATCACTGAACCATATACACAGAATTCTGAACATACGGTTGAGTGATTTTCGTCGAACCTTATGATAAAGCCTGAAAGTACTCCGAACGTACACATAACAAAATAGGTAATGGGACTGTCCCAGACTCTTATCATCTATTGATAAGCGTCTGGGTGATCGAGACTATATGTACAGGTGATATTTGAGAGTACCCCCGGGTTGAGCGAATTTCTGGATCTAGTGCCTATGTTGAACCCCATAAATAACAAAACTAGTAGCTAAGAGACAAGACAAATCAAAACGAAACAAGACAAAACTATCAACATTGATGTAAACAGAACTGAAAGAGGATTAGTAGATGACCCAGCAATAGAGCGTTTTTTTCTACGCATCTTTGAATAACTGTGAAATCCTATGTACGGGGATGGAATGTCGTCATTCTTTTCGCCTACAAGAAGACTCAATGAAAAATATTAGTTATAAGATTGCTAATTATTTCATCCTTGTATAGACAGTGTTGTTGATTAATGATTTTGCTTGTACAACAAACCCCCGGCCCGAATTCAGCTGTTTTAAGCAGTCAGTATATAATGTTTTTCACTCAAAAATGATGTTATACTCCATCAAATCATTATATCATTAATTGTTTGAAGTGTTGTGTCTGATTTAAACTGAGCGATAGGTTTGATTTTTTACATCAATCGATTTATGATACTTAAAGCTAACTGTCAGGAAAAACGAGTGTTCTTTAGAGATCGAGTTCCTCTATCGTTCGTATGTTCTTGTTGTCTTTTTTATAAGGTTCTCTTTAGTGAAATTGAACGTTGATCGATTTGATTTTTATTGTGTGTTAATCTTGTGCTTTGTCTGGAATTATTGATAATGTTAGGTTGGGCCTCAAAAACTAATTTAACCACGCGCCACATTTTATATTTGGCTGTCCTAAGCCAGGAATCTTTAACAAACTTGAAAGCTTTTATTTGTACTTGTCTTTTGGATGTTTTTTGTTTCTGGTTTAAGAAGGGGTCTGTCTTTGACTGTTTGAGGATTTGTAATATGGAGTAGGCATTGCGTAAATGCGAGCATAGCTAAAAGGGACTACGTTTTGTTTATATAATGTATTTGGGGCGAGATGGTATGGGGCGATTAAGCTTCAAGACACTTTAGTTTCGTACACGTACACGTGTGTATATAACCAAGACGAAACGAGCAGCTTATGTGTATTTATTATTTTAAGAATATTATTTTCTTGAAAAAAGCGCAATTTATTATTTTTTTAAGCATTATTTCTTTTCTTATAAATTATTTTAACATTCACTTCGGCCCTGTAAAAATAATAACCCTTTCCGGACCATAAAAAATCTAAATCAACATTAGCAAATTTCTCGCGGAAACAAATACCGTAGAGCTCTCCGCTTGCGAGCTATGCTCGCTACTATGTGCATTTAATTGAGACCTTGTACTGATTGCAGAACGGCCTACTGGCCTCGTTGAAGGCTGCTGACGGTTATCCATTGCGTTTTTTTCTAAATTACCGCTTGTTATATGAGCTTTATTGCACCACGGTACAGTTATTCCACATCTTATCATTTTTTGTGGCGCTTTTTCTGCAGATGGACAATATATATATGTCATAAAAAGTGGATAGTGTTTTGATAGCAATTGTTGTTGCTTTAGTTCTTATTCAGCCTCTTAAAGATTTTTTTTATCAAAAACGCCACAGCCTGAACCAACTCTGAAAGAGTGTTACTTTTTCCTCCCCCTTTTTTCTCGTATAGTTTTCTATATTTTAAAGTAATGCTTCCAGTTGATCGACTTTGGCAAGTGATACTTTGGTAATTTGACCGAAATATCACGGAGAACGCCATATTTGAACCAGAATATAGGCCTGATGCAAGATAGCTGCATGGTGGTATTATGAAACACACAAAAAAAATGAAAAGACATTAAGACTCCTGATCATTCAATTCACAAGTTAAAAATCCAACCAAATAACTTTATATATATATATGTAAATTTTGGAAGAAAATGGGATATGATTTTTATTAAATTGTAAATTTCAATAATAACAAAAGTAAAACAAAATAATAAAAAAGAAATAAAGAAACATATAATAGCTCACCGAGTTTTTGTAACACATAAATCAACAGACTTTATACAACACGGAAAAATCGACAACTCCCAATACTATAGGTAAAAATGTTTGACACACTAAAAGTTAAAAATAAATAATCAAAGATTTCGTTTCCTCCCCTCTTCGAGTCGACATTGATATAGAATCTTCTTGGAATTTTCTCCGATATCGTCGCTGACAAAGCCATGAGCCTTTCATATAAGTGCCACCAGGCAGCACTGTATCAGACTTTGGCCATTTCTCTCAGAATGTGTTGTAGAATTTCTGATCCATTCGGCAACACTCCTCTGTTAATTTTCTGAAGCGTGCATTTGATATCCAAGTCACCATTTCGTTGCTCCTTTTTAAAAACGTTTTTATTATTGATATTTTCCAGGAACTTCTGGTGTTCGATGAGCAATAACCTGCTCTCCAGAAAATTGTTATGCTCAGTCGTAATATATTCTTCTTGCGACATTTTGGAAATAAAAAAAAATCTAAGCGAGTTTTAGTCTGCAGTAGTGGCTTCCAATTGATCGCACCAACAGTATTTACCCTTCTTATATAGTAGTATGGAGATAAACAAAACGGAAAGTACTGGTTTCATGAGGTCATTGTCACACCTTCTGTTGATCTTAGGGTTAACAGCACAGAGGTTAAGTGAAAATAATATTTAAAATTGAAAATTCAGATGTTATTCACCCATTGAGAACTAAGACTTAAATCAAATATAGACTAACCATTTTAGTCTGAAATCAAATAAACTGGATATATAAAGGTCCGTGTTTATTTGGAAAAAAGGAAACTTTGTTTTCGTTGGACTTTCAAATGTAAATAAAGGAAGAACAGAGTGTATGTCATATGTGTTAAAGTGTACTTGATTGGAATTCAGAGGGCAACGGGAGTGTCTGTTTACATCCTTATTTTCATTTAATTAACGATTTTCATGCGTAAAAATGTGAATTTCTACCAAGCAGTAGCTGAATCTCCATTTTACAGATAAATTTCTTGGTTTTACTTTCAGAGAGGTGTTTTAGTGAATTTAAAATGATATGTTAGAATCACAAATCACGATTGGCACAACCATGGATATATGATATAGATCATATCTCCATGGCACAACTGAGTAAACGCATTAAAAAAGGATGGAAAAAGCAGGTACACATATCTCGTGGTCGATTATACTAAGACTTACTCTTCAAGAAAAAGAACAAATTTACAGAAGACCAAATAATCGGCATGCTCAATTTTCTTATCGACAACATATTTGTTCAATTTGGTGGACGTATTTTTCAGCAAACAAAAGTAATTTCAATGGGCACTAATTGTGCACCTTTACTCGCTGATTTGTGTCTTCATTCTAATGAATAGGACTTCTTATTATCTATTATAGACAAAAAAGATCGTAGAATGTCTCTCTCTCTCTTAACCTCACTTTCCGTTTTATTGATGATGACCGTTCACTGAACAATTCTCGATTTGGTGACTTTTTACATCTCATTTATCCTCAGGAACTTGAGATAAAAGACACAACAGATTCTAGGAAGTCTGCTTCATATTAAGATCTTCTTCTCGAAATAGACTCTAAAGGAAAATTTTTAACAAAGCTCTATGACAAACGTGATGACTTCAACTTTCCAATTGTCACCTCCCTTTCTTGTGTAGCAACATTCCGTCCGCTCCAGCTCATGGAGTTTACGTATCACAATTGATTCGTTACTCCAGAGCTTGTGGGAATTACATTAATGAATTAATTTTCTAATTGGCAGAGCGTCACGTTTGACTTAAAATTTTTTATCACAAGGTTATGTTGCTCCTTGTTTGCTGTCGTCACTCAAGAAATTTTCGGTAAACATCATGCACTCATAGACAAATATGGGATTTCTATCTTTCAGATAAGTGCGTATGTTTGTTTGTCATAGGGTTTTGTTTTGTTTTTCTTTACCGATTTTAACACACTGAATTGGAAATTGGCAGCGCGACGGGTGTGCTATATCAGACAGGAACCGCTTACTTTTCCGGACCACCTGACTTCACTCTCATTACGACTAGAGTTCACTCTCATTGCGACTAGAGTTCGCGTTTATAGATATTCATTGGTTTTTGTGTTTCCGTGTTTTATATATATGTAGTTTGTTTTTTCGTCCTGTCCTTGTTTGTGTTTACTGGTTTGTCCTTGCCCTTTTTGACTTTGACATTCGGGTGTCCCATTGGTACCTCTGCTTCTTAGAAAATATATACGATATATTCTTTTTAGAAGAAAGGAAACAGTTAATGAAGGTTAGCTCTAGGCCAGGCCTGTATGTTAAAAAATATGACAAAGCGTCATATGAATCTTGATCATGAACAGGAAAAATATATATATAATTTATGACTGTTAGAAGATATATATTTTCTAAAAAAAAATATCTGCAACAAAGTTATAGGCAAAAGGTAACACACATATCTGTTTCCTCTATAAAAGACCGAATAAAGACCATGGAAGAAATCTCTCGGCTTTGGAATAAAACAATATAAACTGACCAATCAACAACTGACAAGACAAGCTTTTTCAGCAAACAAAGATGATAGTGAGATATGGAATAGTTGTGCGCGACACATCCTTCAATCATATATCGACGGACATGCACTACATTTTTAATTATTGACGCAACACAAGACTACATGTCTTGGCGATGCAAATCACTGAACATATAAACATACACATTATAACAGTTTAATAATCTAAGACTTATCAGGGTATTCTTTTCTCAGTTCTAATGACTGATCTATAAAAGACGATCCAGCCTTAATTTATGTTGGTGTTGATGGGTTTAAGATGATATCTATTTTATTATAACTAGAGGCTACCAGGAGCCTGAATCGCTCACCTGATCTTTTATGCTAAAGCCTCTTACCTAATGTGCAACATGGTCATGTACTTGATAAGTAACATTAAAGAAACTAGTTAAGATAGAAAACACTTTTAAGATTCAGAATTCAAAGTTTACAAAGCTTTCCATTTGAAAAAGAAAACAACAGAAAAATCAGTTAAAGGGGAATAACTCTTAAACGGTTGATCTGACAATTTTGACCCTGAAATCATTTTTGTAGATCTCAATAAGCTAAACAATTTTGCAATGGTAACTTTTCTTCTAGCACTTACAGTTTCAAGATAAAGTCCAAAAACTGTGAAAATGGTCAATTTTGACGATTAAGGGGAAATAACTCCTATAAGAAGTCATTCCACAACTTTGACTCAATGGAGAGTTTTGTAGAGCTTTTGATGCTGAAGAAGGTAGGTTGCTTCGGATTTTCTCTATCTCTTATACTTTTTGAGCTATAAGCTAAAAACTATGGTCTGACCCGCCTGTTCTATTTTTAGTAACATCAGTCATGTCGGTTGGTCGACGTTAAAAAAATTCACAAACTTGGTAGAGGACATCCTAAAGATCAAGTGTACAAAGTTTCAAAGCAATCCCATCAGTGGTTTCAGAGAAGAAGATCTTGAAGAAAAATTGACGACGGACGACAGACGACGGACACCTAACGATGACAATAGCTCACCTTCGGGTCAGGTGAGCTAATAACCAAACTTTCAAAATTTTCATGATCATTATTAAAGTTTAAATGAAAATTACTTCTTATAATTTCATTATGTTAAGAGTTGAGGAAGAAATGTATTTCATCGCCAATTTTATAACAAAGTTTACATATTCTGAGAGAAAAAGGACTTTTTTGGTATCTTCCAAGTTCTATCATAAGGGTATGATCACTCATACGAAACTTTGCAATAACAGTTGTCTTTTAAATTTATTTGGGTGATGAAGATATTTTTCACACTCAAATTCTTTACTTTTAATAATAATCAAACAAAAAAGTAAAGAAAAAAATGTTCCTTGAATTTTTTTATCATATCAGTTAACATATGTTCTCATGGTAATGCAAAACTTTCTTTTTAATGGTGTTTTTGCATTTTGTAACTTAATTTTTGTTATTAAATTTTTTGGTTACATTAAAGCCAAATATACAAGTATCTGAAGATTGTTTTACAAAAGTGTACCATGTATGAATTACTTCTTCATATTGATCTTTATTTATTTGAAAAGATTCTTTTAATAAAGGATTAGTATCTGCATTGTCTAATCTAATTAAATAATTGAGATATTGTATAAGAAGTCTTCCAAGATCAGTTCTTTGAGGAACTTTTTTTTTGGTCCCCAAAATATTTTACAAAATGAAAGATGTAGTTTTTCAATCGGTATTTAATTAATAAAACCATAATGAATTTCATTCGCATTTTAAACGTGAATTACTGTTATCTTTATCAGCTCTTTTTTTAGACCTATTTTATTAAATATTAATCTAGGACCGAGGAACGACCACCCTTCACAGTGAAGGCTGCTGGCTGTTTTCCAATCGCGGATTTCTAAATGTAGGTTGTGTCGGATACACTCACTTATATATCACTATCTTCTATTATTAATGATGGAACAATATTAATGTTGTTATCACTTAGATGATCATTACCATAATGCAAGGGCTCCCTTGGTGCAAAACTATAAGTACAATATTCCACAAAGAAAGATTATTAAAAATTAAAAATGATTGTTTTATTTTAATTATATTATTATTGTGACAATAATGTCAAATAAATCAAATCCTTCATTCAGTGATGAGGATTTGTTTAGCAAATTATCTAGTTTATATGCTGAATACTGTACTATGAAAATTGTACACGAACACAACTGCCCATTTCAGTAATATTCCCACAACAACGTTCGGTTAAAATCTTGAGGATTGTTCGTGGTATCACCCCTTTACTGGATGAATCTTTCTGATATCTCTGTTACTAGAAATGGGGTGGGCTAAAGCTCTCTTTGATGAATTTCAGATGTAATATAAAAAGTCTTGGAATATCAATATCAAATGTCCGAGTAAAAGACAAAACAAGGCAGACATGCCGGAGAAAATGAAGACACAATGACTCTGACTTATTGGTAAAGGTATTAGCAGAGTGTTCGTAATAGGTGTTTAAGTGTATTTGATAAGTCAGTTTATTTGTTTGGAGCTCAATAGGCAACAGGGGTGCATTTTTATATTATTTTTTATTATATTGTATAGACATTTGTTAACTTACTTAAGTGGCAAATTATAATTCAATAAACCCACTCCCACCGCGAATCTAACTCGGTTATTAGAGGACTTCAATCAAAAGTTTCTCTAACTTGAAGTAAAATTCAAAGTTGTCAGTAGAAATTAAACAGTGAAGCATGGTAAATACCACATCCACTCGTGACTTCAATAAAATGGAAACCAATATTGATTGCCTTGTTAGTTTAAATATATCTATTCATACTGGATTGGGAAGCAAGCTTATTGTTTCTATAAATCCCTCTCCATTTTGTAGAACTTTAGGCTCGATGTGACCTTTTAACGGCCCCACTGAGCCTACTCTTTTCAACTCTACTTAGGGGTCTTTTAACGTGCACAGGGCATTGCTCTCCCCATACATGGGACAACATTCCGAAGGAGTAGCATCGTTTCTTGAGACCATCCTCGCAAATGGCATCAAGAGAGATTGCCTTGTTGTATAGACCAAAAGCATTTCCATCCAGTTTTGAAGCTGGGTATGAGTTTTTATATACAAGTCCCCACAATACATTATCATTGACACTTTTAATTGGATATTGGCAGCGCGACGAGTGTGCTATAGCAGGCTGGAATCGCTTATTCTTCCGGAACACCTGAGTTCACTCCCAATACGACCAGAGTTCGCGTTGCTTACTGATATTTTGCAGTTTTGTGTTTCCAAGTTTCATATGTGTTTTATATGTTGTCTGTTTTTTCATCCTGTCCTTGTTTGTGTTTGCTGGTTTTGTCTCTGCCCTTTCGGACATTCGGATGACCCATTGAAACCTCTGTTTCTTGTGTACAACACGTACGTATATCCTTAGGAAAAAGGAGAAGATTATTTGGATTATGTAAATTTTTTATATCATAACAAAAACAAACAAAATGATAATAAAAAAGAAACAAAGAAACATATAAGATGTACACCGAGTTTTTGTTTCCACATGTGTATAAAATAAAATAATTTAACAGACAAATGACACGAGAACATAAAACAACCCACGATGATATATATAAAATGTTTGACACAAACAGCTCAAAATAAATGCCAAAGATTCCAATAGTCAACATTTCATTTAAACTGTCATTTTAGAATTTGTGCCATCTCTACGTCAGGAGAGCCATCTACTTGCAGGCTGAGTCATGAACATAAAGTTCAAATGTAACCATCACCGTCAGACTTTGGCCATATCTCTCAGAATGTGTTGTAGAATTTTTTATCTATTCGGAAAAACTCCTCTATTTATCTTCTGAAGCGTGCATTTAATATCAAAGTCACCATTTCTTTGCTCTTTTTTAAAAAACGTTCTTATTATTGATATTGTCAAGGAATTTCTGGTGTTCGATGAGCAATAACCTGCTCTCCAGAAAATTGTTATTCTCGGTTGAGATATAATGTTCTTGTGACATTTCAAACGTCCGTAAAATCGGAGAAAAAAATTGAAGTGATCTGTAAAAAGTGTCCAATCGATAGTATCAACATCATATAACCTTCTTATATAGTCGTACGAAGAAAAAACAAAAAAGGAAAGTTGTTTAATGAGGTCATTGTCACACCTTCGGTTGATCAAAGGGTTAAAACCACGCAGGTTAAGTGAAAAAAAATATTTGAAATTGAAAATTCAGATGTTTTTCACCCATTGAGAACTAAGCCTTAAATCAAATATATAGAATAAGCATTTAGTGTGACATCAAATAAATTGGACATATAAAGGTCTGTTATATTAATGTGAACTTTTTTTTTCGTTGAACTTTCAAATGTAAATAAGGGAAGAACAGAGTGTATGTTAGTAGGTGCTTAAGTTTATTTGGAAAATAATCTTGATTGGAATTAAAAGAGCAACGGAAGTGTGTGTTTGCATCCTTATTTTCATATTTCTGTAACAAATTCCATGTATTTAAAAACTAATAAATTCGTAAAATTTTAAAAATGTTTGTCACTGTTCAAAAATTCCAAAGCCGACGGTTCCTTAACCTCCATTTCACTGATGAATTGATTCTACTTTTCAGAGAATTTTTTCGATAAATGAAATAGACAAATAATGCAAAAAACAATTTTGGAACAAACAATTGCATGTGTGTACGTTCAGATAATTGTAAATATGTACGGCTTTTTAGCGTTATCAAACTGACAAAGCCTTTTTTCTTAATACGAAGAAAGGAAACAGTGAGTTAATGTTTCCACTAGCTTGGGACAGGCCTGTATATCGGAAACTGAGAATAACGGCTAGGCTAAAACAAAATGATGAAAATATATGATAAGGTGTAATATGAACACTTTATAAATAACGTTCATAATCCCATCATATGTGAGACCCCTAACTGAAGATGCGAACCGCTAAGAAATTTGTTATGAAAAAAGTGTGACGGTCGGACGCACGCACCCAAACATGCACAAACAGACCTCCGGAATGTCTTTGTCCACGCTCTGCGTTAAATTCTGCTACCAAGTTTCAGAAAACAAGGTGACACGCCTGCCTGATTCGTCTATAAAACTATAAGACCTTAGTTGATTAATTAAGACCTTTTTTAACAATAACTACATATGTAAATAATGAAAAAGGGAGATTTATGGAACGCCATAGCTGCCTTATGATGATGTGTTTCATTATGTGATGATACTTCTTCATTATGTGATGGTACTTTGTCATTATGTAATGATACTTCTTCATTATGTGATGATACTTTGTCATTATGTGATGATACTTCGTCATTATGTGATGATACTTTGTCATTATGTGATGGTACTTCTTCATTATGTGATGATACTTTGTCATTATGTGATGATACTTCTTCATTATGTGATGATACTTTGTCATTATGTGATGATACTTTGTCTTTATGAGATCAAAGTTATTATTATGAACAGCGTTAAAAAATTATTCTTTTCTTATGACAAATATTTTGTTCGACGCGTAGTTTTTCTGTGTATCCCCCCCCCCCCTCCCCCCCCAAATTTTTTCTCTCCAAATGATCGGTTTCTCGAATTTCAAATCCATAATCAATACATAATTTATTATATATCAAAACTTTGTAAACAACATTTTTCTTCTTTAGTGGTTTATTACTTTGTTTTTTAACTAGTGTTGATAGACGCGACCTCTAGTGATAGATTGTATACATGTATATTTTTTCTTTTATTTTTGAATGAAAGACGCTAAAATCCGAACAGTTTAAAACATAGATTTAAATCCCGAGCTAAAAATAAAGACCTAAAAAAACATGTTAATAAATCTTTAAGTAAAACCACATGAAAGAAGAAAAATGTCGTTTACAAAGTTTTAATATATAATAAATTATATATTGGTTATTGATTTGAAATTCGGGAAAGCGACATTTTGGAAAGTATTGTTTTTATTTATTTATTTATTTTTTTGGGGGGGGGGGGGTACACAGAAAAACTACCTGTTGAACAAAATAAGAAATGACTATTTTTTTCAGCGCTGTACATGATAATAAACTTTGATCTCATAAAGACAAAGTATCATCACATAATGAAGAAGTATCATCACATAATGACAATGTATCACCACAAAATGACAAAGTATCATCACATAATGAAGAAGTATCATCACATAATGACAAAGTATCATCACATAATGAAGAAGTATCATCACATAATGAAGAAGTACCATCACATAATGACAAAGTATCACCACATAATGAAGAAGTATCATCACATAATGACAAAGTACCATCACATAATGACAAAGTATCATCACATAATGAAACTCATCATCATAAGGCAGCTATGGTGTTCCATAGAGATTCGTAGGGGAGACTGAATTATTATAACATATGAACTAATCCATAAAAAATCTAATTTCGTTCTTACTGCACGTTTTGCGCACAATAGCCCGGCTTGTCATTTAAACTGTATCATTTATTTGCAAAATCTTGTTGGGTTTCTTTTACAAGGGGATGGCACTTTAAGTTATTTATCAATATCCGGCATGTCTCTGATGAAATTAGAAATTTCGTCGCAACCACAAGAACTCTTATCTAGTTACGGCGCATGAGACATATTTTTATCACATGAGATATTGTTATTACCAATAAGAGCAAAACGTAAGGTATTAGTAACTCAATTATTACACTGATTTGTTTGTTCCCACTTTTTGTCTTCCAAATCGAAATCGAAAAGGCTAGAAAAACTAACACAACGACACCTTTTCTTAAAATAAGATGCGATTTAAGAGGACGAGTTTGCCATTATTATATACCAAAGCGACAAAATAATTTGATGCAATGTCCTTCAGTTGATAAAAACTACGTTCGCTAAAATATGTAAAAATGTACAGAAAAAGCAAGCAAACAAATCATATATTTTCTGAAATTGTTTTGTAAGTTTTTGGTTTAGAAAATTAATGATTAGCACCACAAAGCAGCAACAAATAAAATAGGCTGAAGCAATAGACAAGGGTAGTATTGGCTCTTTGGATACTCCTCTAAAGTGCCAAAGGTTATAAAAGGAATTTTAACACATGTAAAATCTCAAAACATTTAAAAATTGTTGTAAAAGAATCATGTCAAAATCTTTTATGTGTTTTTTTTTTTGGAGATATTACAGTATAAAGTTGTAGATTTCAAATTGTTTATTTGTACGAAATCTCGTTTAATTGCGTGAGATATTGTGAGATTTCACCAATTTGCAAATCCATTCTAATATACAGGTCTTTCATCTTTTTGCCTAGAGTGCCTCTTATGAGTCTTGAATAGAAGAAAGGCGTGTCAGGCGTAGCAAAATGTTTTATTTATAGCCCGGAACTTTGTTGTAATTTTTATTTTATTCACAGCTAAACGTTGTATTATGAACATTACCGAAATTTGTAAAATAGTTATATTCAAACGCGCGTCAGGGGTAGCAAAATTTATTGTGTAGAACTTTGTTGTCATATTTATTTCGTGTACGATATTCAGATAATTATGCGTTCATCACTGAATATGAAGGATTTGATTTATTAGACTTTAATCAACTGTCACGATTTAAAAAGAAATATTTTTAATAACCTCTCTTTGTGGAATACTGCACTTAGTTTTCCATCATTGGAGTCATGGCATAAAATAACAATGGTAATGATCATCTAAGTGATAACAGCACTAATATTGTTCCATCATTAATAATGGAAGGTAATGAAATGTGGAACAAGTGTACCCGGCACAACCTACATATATCAATGGCAATTTAATAATCCACAATGGGAAAACAGCGAGTAGTGCCTGTGAACAGTGGTCGCTTCTCGCCGTTTTGCAATTGGCACTACAGTAGATTAAAAATAAAATGCAATGCCGTTGATATATGTACAAAATGTAGGCTCTGTCGCGTACATTTATTCCATATTTCATTATCATCTTATTTTGCTGAAAGGCTTGTCTTCTCATTAGTTGGTTTGATATTTATATTGTTTTATTCCAAAGCAAAGCAACCGACAAACATTCATCGTGACCCAAGAGATGAACATGAAAGGGATAATGACATGAACACGAAGTGAATGAAAACGTTTGAAATTGAAACAAGAGGCTCCCATGAGCCTGAATCGCTCACCTGAACTACACAGTTACGCATATTTTGTAGATATTATTGTGCTAAATTATATGCTATTTCTGAAATATCTTGTTTAGTTTAGATATAGGGCTTAATAGTGCAAATTTTGGCCAAAATACGAAAAAAGGGCAATAACTCCCACATCAGCAGTCGAATCTTTTTCAAAATTTCAGGACAGGTAGATCTTAATATGCTGATCACTATTGATTCTTGCACAATTTTGATATCTGAAACCATTTTTGAGTTATTCGCAAAAAACTGCAATTTACCCCTATGTTCTATTTTAAGCCATGGCGACCCTGTTATATGACGAATCAAAAATCTAAACAATAGAATTGTTGCATATATGCTATTTAACAAGTGTGCCAAGTTTAGATGCAGTTGGTCTTATGGTGTCATACAAGTTAATCTTTGAAATTCATGGAAAAAGTAATGAACAATGGTAAATTTTGTCGCTTTAAGGGCAATAACTCCTAAAAGAAATGGCCCTACAACTTTGACCTAATTACATGAAATGTAGATCTTGATGTGTTGAATCATATGCAATTTGAATGTTTGAAATATCTTGTATAGTTTTCAAGATATTGGGCTAAATAAGTGAGAAAAAAAAGAAAAAAATCCAGAAAAAGGGCAATAACTCCTACATCGGTTGTTGGATTTTCTTGAAAATTGCAGAGCAGGTAGATCTTGAGGTGGTAATTTCTGCTAATTTGCACAATTTTGATATCTGTAACAATTTTTGAGTTATTAGCAAAAAACTGCAATTTACCCCTATGTTCTATGTTTAGCCACGGCGGCCATGTTTTATGACACATCAAAAATCCGAACGACAGAATTGTGGCATATATGCTATTTAACATGTGTGCCAAGTTGAGATGCAGTTGGTCTTATGGTGTCAGACAAGTTAATCTTTGAAATTCAGGGGAAAAGTAATGAAAAATGGTAATTTTTATGCTTTAAGGGCCATAACTCCTAAAAGAAATGGTACTACTGCTTTGACCAAATAACATGAAATGTAGATCTTGATGTGCTTAATCCTATGCAATTTGAATTTTTGAAATATCTTGTATAATTTCAAAATGTAGGGCGAAATAAGTAAATAATTTTGAAAAAATCCAGAAAAAGGGCAAATAACTCCTACATCGGTTGTTGGATCTTCTTGAAAATTTCAGGGCAGGTAGATCTTGAGATGCTGATCACTTTTATTCTGTCAGAATTTTGATATCTGTCACCGTGTTTGAGTTATATGCCAAAAAAATGCAATTTACCCCTATGTTCTATTTTTAGCCACAGTGGCCAGGGTTTACAAATCAAAAATCCAGACGCTTCGTTGTATCAAGAATGCTAATAAATAACTGTTTTAAGTTGGACTTATGGTGTCAGAGGAGTTAACGCTTGAATCAAGAGGCTCCTAGAAGCCTGAATCGCTCACCTGAACTACACAGATACACATATTTTGTAGATATTATTATGCTTAACCATATGCGATTTAAATTTCTGAAATATCTTATTGATAAGTTTTCAAGATATAGGGCTAAATAAGTGGAAAATTTGGCAAAAATAACGAAAAAGGGCAATTACTCCCACATCAGCAGTAGGATCTTTTTCAAAATTTCAGGACTATAAATAAGCTGATCACTTTTGATTCTTGCACAATTTTGATATCTAAAACCATTTTTGAGTAATTAGCATAAAACTGCAATTCACCCCTATGTTCTATTTTTAGCCATGGCAGCCATGTTTTTTTGACAAATCAAGAAACTGAACAATAGAGTTGTAGCTTATATGCAATTAAGCAAGTGTGCCAAGTTAAGATGCAGTTGGTCTTACGTTGACAGACAAGTTAATCTTTGAAATTCAGGGGAAAAGTACTGAAAAAATGGTAAATTTTGTCGCTTCAAAGGCAATAACTCCTAAAACAAATGGTCCTACAGCTTTGATTTTATTACTTGAAATGTAGATCTTGGTATGCTTAATCATATGCAATTTACATTTTTGAAATATCTTGTATAGTTTTCAAGATATAGGGCTAGATAAGTGAACAATTTTGAGAAATCCAGAAAAAGGGCAATAACTCCTACATCGATTGATGGATCTTTTTGATAATTTTAGAGCAGGTAGATCTTGAGGTGCTGATCAATTTTGATGAGGCACAATTTTGATATCTGTAACCATTTTTGATATATAAGCAAAAAACTGCAATTTACCCCTATGTTCTATTTTTAGCCATGGCGGCCATATCTTTTGACGAATCAAAAATCCAAACGACAGAATTATGGAAGATATGCTATTGAACATGAGTGCCAAGTTTATATGCAGTTGGTCTTATGGTGTCAGACAAGTTAATCTTTGAAATTCAGGGGAAAAGTAATGAAAAATGGTAATTTTTATGCTTTAAGGGCCATAACTCCTAAAAGAAATGGTACTACTGCTTTGACCTAATAAACATGAAATGTAGATCTTGATGTGCTTTATCCTATGCAATTTAGATTTTTGAAATATCTTGTATAGTTTTCAAGATATAGGGCTAAATAAGTGAAAAATTTTGAAAAAATCCAGAAAAAGGGCAATAACTCCTTCATCGGTTGTTGGATCTTCTTGATAATTTCAGGGCAGGTAGATCTTGAGGTGCTGATGACTTTGCACCTTGCCAGAATTTTAACATCTGTCACCGTTTTTGAGTTATTTGCAAAAAACTGCAATTTACCCCTATGTTCTATTTTTAGCTACAGCAGCATGTTTTTTTACGTATAAAAAATCCAAACGATAGTTTTAAAGCACCCATGCCAATAAATAACTCTACCAAGTTTGGTGCAATTGGACTTATGGTGTCAGAGGAGTTAACGTTTGAAAAAGTTAACGGACGACGGACGGACGGACGGACCAAGTGATGGCAATAGCTCACCTTACCCTTCGGGTCAGGTGAGCTAAAAATGCTAACGGACGGACGATGGTCGCCAAGTGACGGCAATAGCTCAACTGACACTTCGGGTCAGGTGAGCAAAAAAAAAATCAGATGGGGTTTTTAATTTCATGTTAAGCTTTTTATCAAATTGGTTCCAGACAACGAATTTTTCAACGCTGATTCGCATTTCGTCTACTAGTATCTAAGACTCATCAGAGGCGTTATACCCAAAATATTGGAAAAAGCCAATCACTATATTATTATGAAGAGCATAGAACAATAAAACCAAAAATACCAAACTGGGGAACCCAATTATATCGATCATCATCCTATGTCTGTTGTAGGAATTAAGAACCTTCGGGTTTAGACAATTTTGAAATTTAAACGAATAATTTATAGCTTTGATGTGTTCTCCAACACAAAAGTGTTGATGCCGGAGCGGGCTAGCCTCGGGGAATCAAAACTTCACCAGCAAGTATAGGAAATTAAAATGACAACAAAGATGTAGACAATAAATTTTTCTACGCCTTATGCGCAAAACCAAAAATACCAAACTGGGGAACCCAATTATATCGATCACCATCCTATGTCTGTGGTAGGAAGAACCTTCGGGTTTACACAATTTTGAAATTAAAACGAATAATTTATAGCTTTGATGTGTTCTCCAACACAAAAGTGTTGATGCCGGAGCGGGCTAGCCTCGGGGAATCAAAACTTCACAAGCAGCGCCAACTTTCACGAGTATAGGAAATTAAAATGACAACAAAGATGTAGACAATAAATTTTGCTACGCCTGATGCGCGTTTCGTCTATCTAAGACTCACGAGAGGCGCTCTACCCAAAATAATGAAAAAAGCCATTCCCTATATGATTATGAAGAGCATAGAACAGAAAAACAAAAAACAAAACCGAACTGGGGAACCAAATTAAAAAAAAGCAGAAGGATATTTTACGATTAATTGAAAAGCTGTTTTGCTATATTTGCTACACAGGGTTATGTTGCTCCACAGTTGCTGTCTTCACTCAAGAAATTTTACAGTAAACACCGTGCATTCGTCGACAAATATGGGATTTATATCTCTCAAATGAGTGCAGATGTTGGTTTGTCGTAGAAATCTGTTTTGTCTTCCTTTACCGGATTTGACACTATGAATTGGAAATCAGCAACACGACGGGTGTGCTATAGCAGGCAGAACCGCTTACTCTTCTGGAGCACATGAGTTCACTCTTGTTACGACTTGAGTTCGTGTTGTTGATTTCCGTTCGGTTGATTTTGTGTTTTGTTTTTCTTCGTGCTGTTCTTGTTCGTGTTTACCGGATTCAAAACACTACTTCAATAACATCACGTTGGTTGCTTATTGTTGTTTAGTTATCATATGCGTGGTTTCAAATATTCTTGATTTTTCGTCTTTTAGTGCTTTTTTATGTTGGCTGTATTGCGTACACTTATTCCACATCTCATTACAGTCTAGTGTCTTTCGTCTCAACGAGCTTCGTTTTTTGTCTTTCCACAATTTGGATATTTGAGTGTTACCCTAGATTTTTCTTTTTTTTAACATGAAAAATCACAATTTTTTAAAACTTATGCTTTAGAGAAGATTTTTTACAGATTTTTTTTCATGTAATATATTTTCAATCGACAAATGAGACACCGTGTGTGAAATGTATCATATTTATTCTAGTGGGGGGGGGGGCAAAAAACTTTATGGCTTTAAAGCTTTAAAATGGCTCAAAATTAATAAAATTGACGACCGGATTTTCCACCAAAATATTTTCATTGAGCACCACTGAGTCAACACAACCCATTTGGGATATATTTAATGGACTAAAATGCTCTATTGATTTATAAGAGTATAACTTGAGATGTTTTAGACTGTTTAATTATGTTAATCGTTTCGAATTCATTAAGAGTCATCTTTATTTGAAATCTTTAGACACACATTCCAATACCAGGTACAAAGATAAAAGGGAAAAAAAATATTTGGTAGTACCGCTGATTCAATTTATATTAAAGAAATAACAACGAAGAAATGAAGATAAGAAGTTTCTTTCAACAATCAATGTTACTGTCTGTTTTGTTTATCTTATCCCAAAAATAATCCAAACAATAGGTAAAAAATAAGCATATTTTATATACTCTTGAAAAGTAAAATGTACTGACATATACATATGCATATTATTCTTGGTAAGAGACATGCTAACTTGAACGAAAAGGGGCTTGGATTTTTTTGGAATTTTCGTTCGTGTAGATTGCGGATTAATCTTTTCCCTTTAAAAGACGTCATGATTTTTTTATCACTAAAAGTATTAATTTTATATAACAAAAATCACTCCTCAGATATTTTTTTCTTAACGTCTTTTACCAAAATAAGTTTTGAAAGAAAAAAATCTAAGCCCCCATTTTCAACTCAAAATTAGATAATTGACCTGATAACGTTAGTTTATTTTTCTTCAACAGGAATCAAAGCTGTCTTTATCATGCTGGTTTACAGTTACACTCTTGTAGTACCAGTGGCATTGTTTGAAACGGAATACACCTTTTTGTGAATCCTTTGACCTCTAATTATACAACGGCCCCTTCCACATGTTAATAGATGTAAAATTTTCATACGTACGTTCGGAGACAGAAGAGCATACAATATGGGATTAATACAGCTGTTAAGCTGAAGTAAGTAGCCCGCAACTGCAGTTGTCCAATAACCTGCCTTATACACAGAGATAAACTGTAAAAATCGCAACAGTTGCCATGGAAAAGGTAAAACTAGAAATGCCGCCACGGCAACAAAAACTATTCTCTCCATTTTTTTTAACTGTTTATCCTGTGATCTGAACTGGTTATGCCGAAGAGAACATATTTTCATCGAATGGAATATTATGATTACCAATAGCGGCAGTACGTAAGAAATCTGAAAGTCTGCTATTATACTGATTTGGCTGTTACTACTTTTTAACCTCCAAATCGACATCGAATACGATAAAACTACTGCAGCTACATAAACTAATACAACGACACATTTTCTTAAAATCAGATGCGATTTGAGAGGATGAACAATAATTATGTAACGGAAAATTGAGAGTATAGCAACAAAAGAGGTTGATGCAGTATACGACCCGGATAATACAGAGTTCGCTAATATATGTAAAAAGTCATAAAAAGTAGCAGGCAAACACGAGATGTGTCTTCTAAAATTGTTTTGAAAGTCCACGAAGCCTAGTTCAAGAGTAATCCATAAACATGCCGAAAAACAGTAGATAAAATCTGCTAAAGCAATAAGTGCAACTGTGGTATAAGTTACATTGTGTAACGATTTATGAACAACAATTACTAAAACAGTTATAGCATTGACTGAACTTCCTATCAGCAGAGTTATAAGTCTTATCCATTCGGTATATGGAAGTTCCCATGAGCAATCACTAGTTGTATTATAATATGGTGTAGAAACATTCCAAAACAATCCCGTAATGTTAGTGCTCACATCATATTCCGTAATTGTTGCATTCTGCATCTTGATTCACTACTTAGACTTTTGATGGAATCCTCACCACTCAATAGTTCTCACAGTGGACGTTATTTTTCATGATTGTCGTTTAAGTAAGTTTTAAAAAATCGATTGTCAAGCCATTATGTTTATCTTCTCTTTTTATCTTATTCTGCAATTAACTTTGCACCAGGAGAGTACTATTAGAATTAAAATCCATATATTTTTACATATTTATGTTGGTAATGACCATCATTATAATGTAGTTCTAAACATGTAGTCAGATTTTTCTTTTATTGCTGTAATATCTGATATAAAACGAAGCCTTTTGGCGTATATATGGTGTAACTTGTAACTGTGTAGTATAACTAAACGTGTTTTCCTGGATTGGCGATCGTTCAAAACATTTCATAAACACATCATTTTTTACATGTTTATCAATTTTTATTCCCGTCCTGTACACATATGGGCTTGATTAAATATTTAAGACTGAATTTTGTGATATTTCTTATGTAATTTGAGAGTCAACAATTGTTTCTTTACATATTTAAAATCATTAGTTAAACATTTTTTTTGCTAATTACAATATATTTTCAACCATGTGTATCATTGTATTATATCCTCCTCCTTGATTGAAATTTTAATTTCAATGGAAGCACATAACATTTACAAAGAAGAGTAAAATTACATGTA
This sequence comes from Arcuatula senhousia, assembly GCA_963971305.1. NCBI lineage: Eukaryota > Metazoa > Mollusca > Bivalvia > Mytilida > Mytilidae > Arcuatula > Arcuatula senhousia. The sequence goes on along the minus strand of OZ020303.1, from coordinate 22,054,506 downwards.
ACATTTATTTAGAAAAAAAAACACTATATATATAAGATTTTGTCAGTTGATTTGGTCAGGATTCCACTTTTCCTGAGTTATCTAAATCCTGTATCTGTAACTTATCTTCTTTGGGGTTTTTAGAGAATGAAATTGTTGAAAAGTTCTCTTTCCATTTGCTTGGTCGATGCTGCAAAAATAAACACATGTAGAATATTTTTTTTAGTTTTACTGAATATTCATACCAGAATGTAGTGTTTTTATGTCGTGCGTTTTCGTGGTATTTTCTTTTTCGTATTTGCTATTTCAGACACCAATCATTTGGTTTAGAAAATATATATTTGATTAAAAGAACATGACAAACATGTTGATTCAAATTTCAGGAAAATTGTTAAGATATGTCAAATGAACGGGTTTTCAGTGTTATATATGTGCCTAAGGAAAGATAATGAAATCAAAGGATCTCCTTACAATATAATGGCAGTCAGGATCCTTTGAATGTACAGCACCTTTAGTGTAGTGTTTCTCTTTCTCTATTGAATATTTTATGTAGATTTCTAAATACATTTGGTATTCTAGTTTTAAATTGCTGTCACTAGAATGTATCTGCTGATAGTTTACTCCTCGAAATTAATATGCATTCCCAACAAGATACTACGTTTTTTATTGACGCCCACTATGGCTGAGCACAATGGTCAAATTTAAGATACTCACTTTGATCAGCCATTGCCCTGATTTAGACGTAGGGTTTGCCCGTGCGTAGACAACAAAAAATACAATAAAGACGATGATCAGACCAACTGCTACAACCATTGGCACGACTATCGTTGCAGTTTTCTTAGCACCTAAAACATTAAAAAAAATGTCTTTAAAAATGACAGTAACGTATAAAGGAGTTAAAATCAACTGATATCACACTGAATCGTGTATTAAAATTTAATATTTTAGTACGAAACTAACGTATATATATGCATTATGATACATTACTGCTAAAGCAATCAATTATTTTAAATAATTTATGAAAGGATATGGAGTAAATGGACATGAGACCAAAACACATATGTTAATTCCAATTATTTTTTTATTATCATGCTTTTAAGCATATGCGTTATAACAAAACAGCCATTTGTGTTTTGATAGATTCGAAATGTCTGATTAAAGTATAAAAATATTGGCAAAAATCGGTAAGAAAAATAATTTGAAAGTGAAAATAAACAAAATAGTAATAATATACTGTGGATTTATTTATTTTCGAATTGGTACCAATTTTTGTGGTTTGATGAAAAAGGATCAGTTCATGGATTCTTTAATTCGTGGTTTTGAAGACTGCAGCATTGAAATCATTTAAAATTCCCTTTTCGTTGGACATAAATTTGCGGGGGTTAAGGCCACCCACGAAAACCACAAAAATTGACACCCCGCGAATAATGATGAAACCACAGTAATACAAATACAAGTTTTCCACTAGTTACCTTCTCTTTCTTCACTTTTTGAACTTTTTGTAAGACTCTGAAAATAATATAATTATATGTAAAATGATCATTAGATATAAAAATCAAAACAAGTTGAAACTAATATCTAAAAATATGGCTACTATTAGGAAAAGAGATAATTCACCAATCACAAAGATCCTAAATTAAGGCATATCAATAGAAATGATGATAAAACTAGTGTTTTGGCTCCAATTCTTATTTTTATATCGTGCAAATAAGATTTTAAAAGTTTTTTTTACTGTTCAGACGTTTAGTGTTGAGAATCATTTCAAAATATAATAATTAGTTATATGACTAGTTAGTATCTATTGCAACTGCACGCTTGTTAACTCTATTTGGATATGCAGTCCGTTTTACCTGCAGATATCATTACTCAGACAACATGGACCCATATGTCTCATATTATTATTTTTTTGCAACAAATTTGTTATATAGTACAGATTAGGAGCAAGCTGTCTAACATCCTACCTGATCATCAGAAGCTATAATATGATCTAGATTTGGTGCAGAGGAGGAACTTGAACTTGGAGGCTTCACTGTGGCTGTAGTACATTTACTGAATGAATCGACAGCCTTTAATAATTAAAGCAATAAGTAAGAAATGGAAAATAGTCCTAGGAATAAAAACATTACAAGATATACTTAAAAAATAAAAGATTTTCAAATGAAAATTCTTAGAAAAGTAATATTAAAGATCAATAATAGTTTCTGCAATTTCTGAAATAAAATTAATCGAACAAGTACAGGAAATGACAAAACATCCCCCCAAAATATACACAATTAATATGATGCAGGTTAAACCTGAAAAGCTCCCGCAGATAAAGTAAATTTCTTATATATATATAAATATATGGTGCCTCATACTTTACTTAAAGCAAGAACTCATTATCTTTATAATAACAGCAAGAAAGGCAATCATTTACATGATTTTGAAAAAAAAAAACGCGCTGCAAACAGAACAAGGAAGTTATATTCTGCGGACCTCGCCGAAGTCACCTTCTACTTTCATTTTCGAATGCACAGCCGGCTGGAGGGAAAATAACAAACACAGTTTGTTTATTGAGGACAAAGTAAATCTAATGACTGCAGGGAATGAAATTTGTCTGCTGAATTAATCAAGTTATTTGTTTTGGTTGACAATACACCGCTTTTTTGTGGGGGCTTGCTAATGTCAGGTTCCCGCGCTTCTGTCATTTTGTTTTGATGGACGCGACCTCTAGTGATAGAATGCATATGGACGCCATTATTAAAATATGCCGAAGTCCTAATTTTTTAATACAAATCCTTTACGTTTAAAGCATTTCATAGCTGGAAATACTTTAAATAATTATATTAATACAATAACTATGTTTATTATTTTTTTAAATTGAAAATTACAAAAAAAGAATTTAATTTTGCATTCCGTGTTATTGGGTGCGGATTTCTGACTAGCTTATACGTCTTCCGGTTTAAGGCATCATACTCAGTCAACTTAGCTCCCGCTCTGCGGGAGCTTATAAAAGCTTCATCGATATATGCGGTCAATCTGAACCAAGTAGTTCTTTTTTTTCTGTAAAGTAACTAAGTTATTTTAACAATTTGTTACAAAAGTGATAATAAATGTAATTACAAGAAATACAAAATAACCGAAGAGAGATAACCCATAGACGAATAAAAACATAAAAAAATAAATTAATGAGCATATCTTTAGACAATTATACTTGTTTTAGCCAAGTCTTACATTCGTAGTACAGTCAGATTGTAACCAGTCTTGTGTGTATCGGTCTATCCCATCAGAGCACCTTGAAACTGCATGGCACCATGAACATGAAAAATCCGTTTGAAGTGTTGTACAAGTGTTACATGTTGTGGCTAGATTGCATGCTGAAGATAAATAATGTGCTAACCAGTGACAATGGATACGTATACCAGACAACGACAGTTTTACATATCTTTGAGTGCGCAGGTATAGTCCTCATCAAAATAAAACAAACATAGCCAGGAGCGACAACAAAAGTTCCAGTTTCTGATTGAGGTGTAATTGTCATTTCCTCTAGCGTCTCTTGTTTCTGGTTTTATACTTTTTGTTGCAATTTCTGTTTAAAATACTGACTTTAAGATGTTACTGCTCTGAATTTTCTTTTTATAAACGTGAAAGGTTGACTTTCCATTCTACGTGCACGTTCTAGTTCACAGCTGTTTCACATAAGTTATGGACAAGCATTAAGGAAAATATGAGTATTTAACAGTAGATATTCTTTCATTTAAACATTGCCTCCGACATTTAAACAAACGTAACTTTGTTCATAATTGATGATTCCGACTTTCTTTTTATTTTCTTCTAGGACACTGTATATTGATAACCCCAGTCTGGTAGTTTTGTTCTTATGTGTACTGAAGAGCAAATACTTGTAACATATGCTTGACCTAAAATATCAACTTACTTGGCAGAGGATCAATTATAATAACCAAATTATCTTTCAAATCCGTAACATTAAACTCCACTGAGTGATACTTGATAATATAGCGAATTGTACCTTCAGATAGAAAAAAAAATGATTTGAACGCTTTTCGTTGGACTATCAATACTTTCAAAGGAAACACTATCAGGGTTCCCACTATTTTTTGACACAAAATTCAAGGGTTTTTCCAGGACTTTTCAAGGGTATAGAGGTCATTTTCAAGGATTTAAATAGTCCACAAAAAGTTTAAAAATCCAATGTTTTTGGGCATTTTTATCGAAAGGTCAACAAATCTGCATATTACAAAATTCCAGGGTTTTTCAAGGATATTTGATAAAATTCAAGGATTTTTCCAGCTTTTGAGCATTGAAATGAAATTCAATGACTTTTCCAGGTTTCCTTGAATTCAAGGACGGCGTGGGAACCCTGCACTATGACATGTCATTGTTACAAGTTTGGCAATAGGTACATACAAATGTTGTACTAAAGTAAGGTAAAAACTGAACACAAACACAGAAAACTTGAAGGTTTTAAGAAAGATAGAAAATAATAATGGATTTTCATGGCAAAATGTGAATAAAACTTTTAACATATACATTTCTTGCAAATTGCAAACATATTACGTTAAGGGCCTTCATGTAAAACGTAAATAAAAACAACTGGTTTACGTACTCGAATTTTATAATTTACTCCTTGTATGAATAACACAAATGCTTCAGGCAACATTTGTAGCGATTAATTTTCACCAATAAGGAGAACACGGATCCGAGGAATTCGTTTTTAACATGAAACAAATCGTAGGAACATTGCTTCGATAAAGACAAATATCTGAAAAAAATGTTTTTGAAAAGACAGAATATGTGTCTGTAAATGGATATTGATTTTGGTGTAATGGTTTATGGAGGCCGTAGATTTGTTTATTTCAACATATTTTATTCATGCAAAATACATGAAAAGAAATTGAAAGCAACACCAAGCCTATATATTTTCTCTCCTTAAATGGTAACATACATAATAGTCATACACATTAAAAATAATATCAGTTCAAGTAAAAAAATGAAGGCCAAGAATGAAAAGGTTCCCGAATTTGAGGAAAGGGATCAGATCTAAGACTAGAAACAGATGTGCGTCTTACTTGTATGCATACTCACCCAAAAACGTCACCATGTCATAGTAATAGGCATCTGATATTCCTATTTTTACTGGAAAATTCTCACTTGAAATATTTGTCTCTGGAATCTGTTAAATAGATATGTTTATCACTAAAGAAATAAAAGAAAGGAATTAATGAAAGAACTTTTTTTATATGTTAGATAATTATGTTATAATTGTATTATTTACAAAAATCAACAATGGGTATTTTTATGAACAATGAGATTTTCTTTGCCACTTGTATGGTAGTTTATTTAATGATGTAAAATGAGCATATTTTTTGGAGAATTACAAAATCAAAAACTTACTTCTTTGTAAACAAACATTATTGTTCCATTCTTGTAAAGCGTAGTCTGGAAAGTATAGTTTCCATCTAAAAAAAATAAAACAAATTTAAATTAACTAGTACTTAAGTAAAAGTAATTGTCATTTTGATGTTAATCTGCAAAATTCGAAAATCAAGGTTCATCTGTACCTTTCTTTAAAACATGGCGTTATTTTTAATCTATTTTCAGTATATGCACAGTCAAAACTGCGCATAAAATTGAAATATAACTGTAGCTGGACCTAGATATTATAATTCTTACCCTTTCTCTATGAAATCTTCCTGAAAAAATTCTTTATTTTAGAGATCTCTTTTTTCTCCGCTTTTAAAAACGCCCGATGTAAGGCTAATATCACTTTCACCCTTTCTTGGGGCCTCAAATTTCATGCAACTTTCAATAAGGGATTTAACTTAAAGTGTTTCATGTAAAAGGCACAATTGGGATAGTTTGTCCTTTTCAATTAAAAATCTGAACAGGAAAAAAAAGAGCTCTTTATTTTTAAGAATTTAAAATACAAAATTGATAGAAATTGAATAAGAAATTACCATATCTAAGTTCAGCTATGCTTTATTTTATTATTTTATTTGTAGTTTTTGTTCTGCATATACTAAAAATAGGTAGAAAGTTTTTGATATTTTTAACGAAAGGTACAAATGAACCTTAAAGATCTATAGTGCTAAATGAGAACATTTTTACTCTTAGCTCTAAACTATCCAGAAAACTAACTCATTCGACACACCTTAATGAAATAGCAGAGCAAAGTATATATGAAGTACTTACGTTCTTCTTGGTCGTTCAGGCCAACATTCCTCCATTCTATCACTAAACTGTTTCCTACAAGATCGAAAAAGAAACAGACATTATTAAACAGTGTTTTAGAGTGTTATATTTTTCTTTGAAAAAACGATATCTCCTAATAAATGAGTTGTAAATTTCTGAGTGTAATTTTGACAGTTTAGGAGTGAAATTTTTTTGTGCTAGAACTTTTCGATGGCGTGTTTGAGGAAGTACCAAACACTCGCGCGGACTTGTACGAATTTAAAGATGTAAACAAGTTGTATTATATGCAATATCGCAAAAGAAATCGTTACTAAGAGAAATTCCCTTGTTAACAATGAAACAACCAATTAACGATAACAAAGGTTACTTTTAGAGCTATTAACGTTTTAATTGATGACATGGTTGTTTTTCAGTAAAATTTGCTCTGAATATATTACTACTGCTTATAATATGATGTTGTACTTGTAGCATCTAAAATGCTAATCATATTACCATCGTCTTTGTACAGTATATCTGAGTGGTTTCCAATGGTATCAAAGTTGGCCATCAGAGGTGCTATATAATGGGTGTAGGTATAATCCAAAGAGGGATGGGTGAAGGAATGCATGTACAAAAATCCTGAAAATGAGGTAAATTAGATAAACAAAAAGAAAAATCGGAAAATGGAATAGTCGCCAGTTATAGTAACGATCTATAAATATGAAATTGTCCAAAATACTAGTAAGCGATTTTGCACTTTTGTTGAAAACGCTTTTGTCTGACATTCGGTCTATAAATACAATGTTTTATATCTCATAATGGACATGCTGATGATATAAAGCTTTTCATTTACCAGTATCTAGTATTTTATTTTAAAAGTGAAATTGAAGGCTATAGGTGAGAGACAATTGGTAGTTTAGAATCATAGTTATAGTTAAGAATAATAAAAACATATAAACTGCCGACTTGGGGTGGTCGATCTCATATGTCCCGTGAAGAAGAAAAATCAGAACTATAAAGGGAAAGTCTTTCATGAGAAATTGAAGACTACATTTCGACTGCATTGGTCCGAACTTGGTACATAGTATTTATTTCAAATCAAATGGTGGGTTAAATAAGGTTTTATTGCGCCAAACCTCCCTCTTCCATTGCAATCTAAGTGTGATATGTACTATATAACACAACGGTAATGATAATATACAATTATCACCCTGTTGGTGTGTGACCCGGTGGTTTCTCTCCCCGAGAAAGTAAGGCAACCAAAGGGCTTTTCCCGAGGGTGACCTTACTTTTCGAGGGGAAAGAAATGCCGGGTCACATATCAACTAAGGTGATAACTGTTATATTCGGGAATTACCGATAAAGAGAATATAGGACTTTTGAATTTTGAGATCGAGTTTATCACTGATCTATTGGTTCACCTTTCGGGTTCAACATAAACCAGTGTTAAAACACAGTTGTGACGTCATGCCATTGTTAATGCAGTGCTTTATTTTACCGATAAGTACTATTTAGTCTAAATATTGGACTGTTTTCTACTTGATATTGGATTGCTTTTATCTAATATTGAAAGGTCATTTATAGTATTTTTGCGACTTTAACATTTTCTAAGTTAATGATTGTAGGGAAAAATTCAGCAAGTATAAAATTCGACACATTTGTGACAATTTATGCCATGCCTGAATTCGAACCCCCAATCTTCCTCTCTTCAGGCAATGACATAAAGCCTGTGGCTACCGATTGCTTGATTCAAAAGTGTCTATTTGGGATATTTAAATCATTCTGATTGTATAAACGTGTATATCAAATTAAATCGATAACAAAAATTGTTTTGTCCATAGCTGGAATCGAACCCGTAGACTATCCCATCATAATTCACAACGCTATCCATTCAGCTATGGGAGACTTGACAAACAAGTGTTCACTTAGAGTATTTAAATGATCTGATAGTATTAATATATTTTTGATCATGTTACATGAATATAATAACTTGTATGGATAAACTGTGTTTTAAGTAAGATATAAGCCTTAAACAGTCCATTCGGTAAAATATAGGACAGTTCTTCGGCTGCGCCTCAGACCTGTCCAATATTGGGTGTAGGTAATCATCGAGTTCGAGTTCGAGTCAGAGTTAAAGTTCGAGTTATTTTTCGAGTTCGAGTTATTTTTCGAGTTCGAGTTAAATTTTGAGCTAACTCGAAACAGTAATTTTCATAGACATAGTCGAGTTACGACTCGAGTTAAAGTTCGAGTTAGAGTTCGAGTTACAAATCGGGTTCGAGTTAGAGTTCCGACCTAAAGAAAACCTATTTTTAGCAAACTACAACACTTTCCACGAGAAAAAATAATAATTCAGGCATCTATTATGTTGTGCTGTGGTTTAAGAAAAGAAAATATGTTAATTCTCCCAAGGACGAGACAATACTTTGAAATACCTTGGTTTATTTTGTTGCAAAAAAAGGCCGCGTTTACAGAAAAAAGAAAAAAAAAAGTTTTAATTTTTATCAAAGTCGTCAGTTTGGTTTTTAGGACAAGACTAAGGGGACGACCATTTGATTTTGAGGGGGGCTGTATTTGTTAATAAATATTCTGGCTTGGAAAAAGTTGGAAATAAAAATTACAATGCATAAGATTTAAAACCAATCCCTAAACAAACTAGAAAAACTGTTAGTCGTCGTGGCTTACTAATAAATACCCCGCTACCTCTTTCCTTAAAAAAAACAGATCAAATTTTAAACTAGAGTGCAAATCTACACTATTTCACGAAGATGGTGTGAAAGTGTCACTGACATCCATTGATGGGTTTGGGAGAAGTTGCGGATAGTTGAATAGCGAATTCCATGTTTCGCTTCCCCAAAATCAGTTTGATCAAATTTTAAAAGAGGTGCATATCTACATTTTGTCACACAGATCGTGTGAAAGTTTCATGAAAATTCATCAAGGAGTTTAGGAGGAGTTGTGATAAGAGATGGGTACCCTAAAGTGTAAGGAAGGCAGGACGGACGGACGGACGGACGGACGGACGGGACGATGGACAGACACGTCTATCACTATATACGCCCCATTTTTTCAAGAGGGGGTATAATGATGAACGAAAGACCAAATTCTTGACATAGAATAATGAATAATTTGTAACTCGAACTCTAACTCGATTTGTAACTCGAACTCTAACTCGATTTGTAACTCGAACTCTAACTCGAACTCTAACTCGAACTCGAGTCGTAACTCGACTATGTCTATGAAAATTACTGTTTCGAGTTAGCTCAAAATTTAACTCGAACTTTAACTCGAACTCTAACTCGAACTCGAATTGTAACTCGAACTCTAACTCGAACTTTAACTCTGACTCGAACTCGAACTCGACGATTACCTACACCCTCCAATATTTTACCGAATGGACTGTTTACGGCTTATATCCTTTACATAAACTCGATCTCAAGATTCATAAGTCCTATATTCTATATATATATAATATTTAAAGGAAAACAATTCAATACTAAATTTTTAATCATATTTCGGACATTTTAACCTTTTTCTATCCTCATACCAAAAAAAATCAAACCCATAAACAAACGTTGGGCTAACGTGCAAAATCTCACGAGAGGGTGACCCTACCATGCGACCCAACGATTATCGGTTGATCCACCAAAATATCACATGTCACGTGACCGCTTCTAAGTGAATCACAATAAAGATTTTTTTTATGAGAATATGATATACTAGTTTAACTTACCAAGAGGTGACATAGCAAAACTGTCTAATAAATGACCATAAAACGGAAACTCGAACGACATCGGCAAGAACTAAAATGAAGACAAACGATGGTAACATAGTTTTATTATTGGCAATATTTCAGATCATACCGTAACAAAATGTCCGTGAAACAAAAATAAATTGTCGTTTAAATATGAAAGATTAAAGTAGAGTGAAGTAAAGTAAGCGACAAACATATCGTTATCACAGAATCAAATACTAGTAATAGAATTCTTTAAGCAGTATTGTAATGAAGTATAGCAATATTTGTTAATGTGAACTTCGTTTGAAAACTATTTTTGGCCGGGTTTCACGGTGTGAAATTTCTGGGTTATAAAATGGTGAATGTCGGGCGGGCGGCTTGCGGGCGGGTAAGAAATTTTCGTAACAGTGTTCTCAGTAACAACTTATCACATCCACTTGATATTTGGTATACAGCATCAGGGTGGGGTCCCATAACGTGGTATTGGATTTCAGGCCTGTCGATTACTTACTTGCTGTTTAACAAAATCTGTCGATTTTTTAACTTTGACAGATTTGTGTAGTTTTTATTACATAAACTTTCTACATATTTGTTTATTAACTAAACGACTGTTTATTGGAATATTTTTGACGTTTCCTTTAACTTAATCTTACAGCTAGTATTTTGTGTTCGTCATCTGATATAGAATGTCTCGTATGACCTTGAAGTTCGTTCCAGTATAGCCCTTTAGGATCAGAAAACGTCCTGGAGCTATAGTATATATGATGGTCTGTGGTCTGAAAAATGAAAACAACAAAACATTAACCGTTGTTATAACCGCTCTATATTTTGTTTACTTTTCATTAGCCGTCTTGTAATAGTCTTCTACATGTATGCCCCATAATTGAAAGGTAGAGCTAAAACATATTCGTTTGCCGTAAAACGGCTGGTAGTATAACTTGTCATAAATTAAACTACAATTATAAGTTTGTCAATCGACGCATCGCTTAGCTTTACTGTAACTTTATTCGGCACCTACATTCATTGCATGGGATGCGATGTTTCAGCTACCGATTTGACCTCGTCCAACTGCCCAACGACAAAATATTATGCGACTACTTTACATTCATTCTGTGAATAAATCTATTGTACAAAATGCTGAACATATTACGGCTGTTTCTTAACGTCGCATCATTTATTGAAATTTGGATTAGATTTTTTCTAACGTGCTATATCTATATGTTGCAAAGCCATATCGGTATACGGTGTAGATCAAACATTACATAACCATGGTCTTCCATAAATCGTTATTCAAAGGCAAAGCGATATAGAGATAAGTTCCTTAAATTTCACGAGAAAAAAGAACAGTATATAGATGAATAAATACCATATTAATGACATCGGGAGCTCTTGTAGTTGTCGACTGTTCGGTCGCTGTGCTATCCTCGACAGTTGTTGCTGCTTGAGTCGTCGTATCATCGATAGATCTTTTACCAATGCCATGTTCGCTGTATTTTATCAAAACAATGGGATTTTTATCACCTTTTTGGTCATAGACTTTACAAATGCTGACTGAAAATGAATAGGAAAAGACAAATTGAATTGCTTTTATAATGTATTTAGATTTTACCAATATAAAATCCATTTAACCATATCTGAACACAGTATTTGTTAATTTATGCTGTGAATTAATAAGTTTTAAACCTATTTTGGTTAATGTTTCTTCTTTGTTAAAAATGTTACAAATTTATGCAACGAAGTTGGAGGAAATGATGTGAGAAACTTGTTTTTTTATCATGATTTGACGATTTTGTTTAAAAGTTATATATAAATTAAAGTCTTTTATGGCATATTTGTAATGTTTTCAAATGTGTTGAATTCACGTTACGTAAATTTTATATAAAATCATGGATATTTGCCAAATCAGTTACATGTTGATATATAAATATATCTTTTTAACAATCACTCCATACACCGGGAAGCAGGAACGTGATACTTGTATATAGTACTAAGAAAAAACCTTGTTTTATTCAGAAATAAGATATGCACGCATTTCATAATAATGTAAGAAAATAAACGAAAGTTTATGTATGCAATACGAAGAAAATATTATTAAACAAATGTACAAAAGATAACAAAGGCTTTTATGACAAAACTAATATTTTGACGTACATTCTGTTTAAAAACCAACTGAAGTCTTCTAAATACACATTACCGTTTTTAAAATTGCAAGGTACTACTAATAAGAAATTCGGTAGTTTTGTTCGCGTAAAAGATTGATGCGAACATCGGAGAAAAAGAGACAGCGTTCTATTTATTGAAAATTGTTAACGAGATGTATGTTACAATGGATTTAAAAACTGATTTTTTAATAATTGATGATGATCATTCTTCTAATATCAATAAATGCGTATACTAACCTACGTAAATCTATGTAAAATTCTTATCATAAATATTTCATAATATTGCAATTGATTTCTAATATAAATTTCATCGAGTTTCTGATTTCAAATGAAGGGATATAGATTATATATGCATGACAAATAAAATCACATTTTTAAGTAACACAAAGCAAAGGAACAGTGCTTTTATTGCTGTTTTTCATCCTGTGGTCGCAGAAGGCCTTGAACGAGGAGCTCTCGCCCGAACCCCAATGTAAGTTTAGGACACCCCCTAGCACAGTTTGAAACAGAATATTTGCTAAATATCTATATAATGTTTGAACCTTAATCTAAACATTAAATAAATAAGAATACTTACATGATATATAAATGATGAAGATGAAAACTTGAATCTTTTTTCTTTGCATACTTTCCTAGTCAATCCGGTAACCGAGGAATCCTCATCCTATCCACATGTTACAGGGTCAGTTGACAGAAGTAAATGATAACTCAGCATGGAATCAATTTCCACATATATTAATATGTTTTCAATTGTAAGATCTTTTTAAGTTCAGTGGATCAATGTGTCTAGTTCAATTTAAATAGATCTTTCTGATGTGGGTCATTGAATATGTACTAGGTATAAACATATTCCTATACAATCAATACATCTATTGTATAACCGGATAAATAAAATAAAAAAGCCATAAATTTTTGGGCGACAAGTGTTGGCAGTAAAAACATATCTTACCCGCCGCTGCCATATATACCCATTTTTTCTTCTCACGGGGGATAATGAGGGTGTTGAACATGACGCAATCTACATTAATCGACGACAATAAAAAAAAGTCGACAATGGAAAAACAGTCAGCAACCGTCTATGTGACCATCGGTTGCTGTTCTTTTGTATGTCATCAGATGCATACGATTCAAAACCGATCCATAACTTGCCAAAGAAAGACATTCAACACATAAACATGTCGATAGAGACATTCAACAAATAAATATGTCGATAGAGACATTCAACAAATAAATATGTCGATAGACACTAACGGTCTTGGGATTCTGACATCTGTTAGTGCTCAGCCCACAAAGCGACCAAGTTTAAACTTACCCTAGGTGGCTAAATAGGGTAGTCCTCTTCCGCAGGTCTAAAATTTCGGAAAGCCTGACCACTGACCACAGTCATGACAGTGGGTCAACGTGTGTGAAGAGTGCCACGCTTCATGCACGTAAAAGACCCCCTTGTGGATTGCCAAGTAGTGCACCACATAAGCTTAATTTTCTGCCTCTACCCATATTACATTTTCTAGTGGTCATCAATTTTTCCTTCGTTTCTCTCCCCACCGCTCCCATATATCTTATAATTATTTCATATTCATTTTGTCATCCTTTTTATGTTTGTAAAACACCAACTTACTCATTCACTCACTCACACAATAAAAGATCGATTCAATACGAGCGAATCGAAAACAGAAAGGCTAAAAAACAAACGAGATATGAAGGAAATTTCTTTAGAACGCTTGCTAATACTGACAGCTTGCTTAGAAGTTATTATCGGTAAATGAAAAAAAAAGTATGGATTACGAATCAGACATAACACTTCAAACAGTTAATGGTTAGGTGTAATGAATTCAATTTCAAGTTTTCTCAATGAAGATCATATGATTTGAGAAAACAATTTAAATCAATTTATAATTCTAAACCCCATAATTGAAATTGGAACCCCACCACATCTAAAACTACATCCAGCGGTAAATCACAAAAATTTATGAGGTTGTAAATAATCATCCGAACTTTTTATCCCATAAAACTATCTTACGCAAACAATTGATTTCGAATCAGGCACAACTCGTGGTTTGTCCGCTAGCGTTATTGGATGGTTGTTCATATTGTTGGTTATTAGTAATTCCAATTATCGATCTCGAATCAATAAAAATTTGCCGCCTTTCGCTTTCAGACGTCGAAGAGAGAGGTCAGGTTAACAAGCCCTCTGTTAAAAATCTAAAATTTATCCCACCCACGTATTATACACTCTCATTAATAAGAAATCAGTTAAGCGGTTTCTGCTGTTTTTCTTAATTTTCATTTCAGCCTGGAGAGTTGAAAATAGTTGCCTCTGGATGGTGCTAAGCCGGAGTAAATTGGATCTCGAGTCAAATTGAAGCTCACAATCTCATCTGTCATGTCTGTCAGGATCCTAACATGGTGCTCATCTGTTCTTTCTTCAAGATCTTACCGGAAGATTCATCTTCAGAATATCGCCATTTCCGTATCATGCAGGATTGCCTGTGAATTTCGCTGCTGTTATTCCTTAATTTGATCGAATTACAACATTATATTTTAGTCTCTGATACTCCAGGACTAAACAATCGCATGATCAATTTCGCTGCCGCTATCCCTAAATTTGAGTGAATTACACCGTTAGGTTTTAGTGGGGCTTGTTAAGGGGGGGTACCAATATCCCATTTCCCCATAAATTTTTAGCTCACCTGGAAGGTCCATGTGAGCTATTACCATCACTTGGCGTCCGTCGTCGTCGTCGTCGTCTGTCGTCGTCGTCGTCTGTTAACAATTTTTCAAAAATCTTCTCCTCTGAAACTACTGAACAGAATTTAATGAAACTTGGTATGAATGATCCTTAGGATGTCCTGCACCAAACTTGTGTTTCGATTTTTGATCCGTCAAAAAACATGGCCACCGTTACTAAAAATAGACCAGGAGGGTCAGACTACTGTTTTTGGCTCGTAAATCAAAAAGTATAAGAGATAGATGAAATCTGATGCCACCCTACTGCTTCAGCATCAAAAGTTCTACAAAAGTCTCCATTTGGTCAAAGTTGTCAGATGATCCCTTAAAGGTGAAAAATAGCATTTTTGCATGTTTTTGGCCTATAGAATGAAAATTATTGTAGATAGAGAAAAGCTGTTGCTTGCTTAAATGTTCAGCTCATTTAGCTCTACAAAAGTCTCCATAGGGTCAAAGTTGTCAAATGACCCCTTATAGGGGTTACAGCCCCTTAAAGGCGAAAAATAGTGTTTTTGGCCTATAGAATGAAAACTATTGCAGATAGAGAAAAGCTGTTGCTTGCTTAAATGTTCAGCTCATTTAGCTCTACAAAAGTCTCCATAAGGTTAAAGTTGTCAGATGATCCCTTATAGGGGTTACAGCCCCTTAATGGTGAAAAATAGCATTTTGCATGTTTTTGGCCTATAGAATGAAAACTATTGTAGATAGAGAAAAGCTGTTGCTTGCTTAAATGTTAAGCTCATTTAGCTCTACAAAAGTCTCCATAGGGTCAAAGTTGTCAGATGACCCCTTATAGGGGTTATAGCCCCTTAAAGGCGAAAAATATTGTTTTTGACCTATAAAATGAAAACTATTGCAGATAGAGAAAAGCTGTTGCTTGCTTAAATGTTCAGCTCATTTAGCTCTACAAAAGTCTCCATGGGGTCAAAGTTGTCAGATGACCCTTTATAGGGGTTAAAGCCCTTTATAGGCGAAAAATAGTGTTTTTGGCCTATAGAATGAAGACTATTGCAGATAGAGAAAAGCTGTTGCTTGCTTAAATGTTCAACTCATTTAGCTCTACAAAAGTCTTCATAGGGTTGAAGTTGTCCGATAATCCCTTATAGGGGTTACAGCCCCTTAAAAGTTGAATAATAGTGTTTTTTGATTATTTAGAATGAAAACTATTGCAGATAGAGAAATGATTTTTCATGCTTAAATATTCAGCTTATTTAGCTATACAAAAGTCTTCATGGGGTTGACATCAAGACCAGGTGAGCGATTCAGGCTCCTGGGAGCCTCTTGTTCATCAAATATCCTGTATCCCAAAAAATGTTTTTCCAGTATCCCATATCCCTGTAAATAAAATTGACAAAATATCCCATATCCCAATAAGTTTTGCCTCAAATATCCCGTATCCCACTAAGAAAATGTGTGGATATCCCATATCCCAATATACCCTAAACAAGCCTCTTTAGTCTCTGATATTCCAGATAGATCGTAGAACCTTCAATTAACATTTATAAGATATTATGGTTCTCGGCGACCATCATATATTTTCAAGTACTTTTACAGATATTATGGCCTGCCAAATCAGCTTTCGGCGACCATCATATATTGAATAGACCATATATATAGACAAAAAGTTAAAATATGGGATTTTGAAATTCAACAGATATCCATGGTTTGCTATGCCAGCTTCCGGCAACCATCATATACTTTTAAAGAGAATTTATTGAATTTTAGATTTTAACTATAGCCTCTGATTTCCAGGGCTATAATCACATAGATTCGAGTTTAAGGATGTTTCTTTTTTAAATGTTGTTATCTACATATTAAATATTAAAACTACGGCCAATTTCTGCCAAACCTTTAAATAAAGATAATAACAAAACTACCGAACTTGAATGATCAATCTCATAGTCCAGAGAAAACGACAAAAACGAATCAGTCATACCGGAGAACTGGTGGATCGCAATGGTCCTGACTTGGTACAGGCATTTCAAACGAAATGGTGGGTTAAACCAGGTTTTATGGCGCCAAACCTCCCTCTTCCATTGCGATCTTAGGATCCGGTAATGACCATAGAACACAACATTGTTGTGAGACACAATAGGGATATTGAGGTGATCATCTCAGTACAGCAGACCAGTCAAACACTAATTAAAACAATTAACTATCATATCTTTAAACTCAATTTTCAACTTTTCTACTAGTGGCTGATAACGAAGAAAGAATTTTTTTAGTGATCGTATGAGACGTATTTTCTTATAGCCCTGCTTCAAAAGTCGGTCACGAAGAAACCGGTGTCTGATCAAAAAATCTGTGAAATGTGTGCAAGCTCTGGCATATCGAATAAGTTGAGAAATATAAACACCGTATGCAGGATAAGTAGGTATATTGCTCTGTAGATTAGGAAAATTAATAATTTGAAAATTAAAATCGTCTCGTTTATCGTAAATTTTTGTACTGAGATGACCACCTGGGTCAAATTCGAGGTGCAAATCCAAGAAAGACGTGAAGCAATTAGATTCGGTGGTCTCTTTAATCTCCAATTCCGGAGGATATATTGAAGGAATCCAACTACCAAATGAAGTGTTATTGACAGAAAGGACATCATCAATATATCGGAATGTAAGATTAAATGACCTTGCCTCTTTCATCTTCTTGTTCTTTACGAGTCCCTGAAGAAATTCAGTCTCGTAAGAGTATAAAAACAAATCGGCGAGGAGAGGAGCGCAGTTTGTGCCCATTGGAATGCCGATTTGTTGTTGAAAAATCTCTCCTCCGAAGGTGACAAATATGTTGTCAATGAGGAAATCAAGCATACTGCAAACTTGTTCCAGTGTGTAACAAATTTTATCTTTGAAAGATGTTTTGGAAAAGAATGTAGAATTATAACCCAAAACAACAAAATTCCTTGAGTTTGAAAAGGCTTTTTCGAGAAGTTTTTTCAGGCGACATTTTAGTTTTTCGTGTGGCAAGGTAGTGTATAAAGTTGAAAAATCGAACGTTTTCAAAGAGTGAACCTCAGAAAATGATCTAGATTTAAAATGATCTAACAAATCTTTTGAGTTTTTCAAAATCCACATATGGTTAATTCCACTACGATTATAAATAGTGTCGCAGTATGCTTGTTGACCTTCTTTGACAGCAGACAAGATTTTAGTTAAATGAACGGACAGCTCTGTAGTTGAACATGATGAAGATCCAGCTATATACCTTTCTTTGTACGGATTTTTGTGAAGTTTAGGTATCCAGTACAAATATGGTAACTCTTTATGTTCCTCTTTCATTGGAATATTGAAAGAGGACATAAAAGAGCTATGGTTGGCTATGATTTCATCTTTGTTAAATGTAGTCCGTGTGTATGTAGCACTAGCGGAAGTATTACCATCAATGCCTAGTTCTTTTATTAGACAATTGTAATAATGTGCTTTACATACAAAAACTATATTATTGGAAGCCTTGTCTGCTGGCGTGACAACATACCTGTCATGTAAGGAAGAGAGACAATTGAGAGCTTCACGATCTCTAAATACAGAAGAAGGCCGGGGGTTCACACATTTGCGAAGTTTAATTGTTTGTTTTTATGTGGCTATCTTTAGATAATTTACATCATCTAAGAAAATAGTTTATGATTGGAATTGATTTACGAATGCTACTTCCGGTAAAATAAAAATTGTCAACTCATATCTTTTACTTAATATTTTTAGCTTTAGAATGAACAATATTTCTTAAGAATTCAGGATAATATATTCCTCTTTGTATTTTTCTTGTTCTTTTGAAAACTTCTGTAGTTGATGAAAATAACCCCTTTTATAGTAATCCTTTTTTTTTACCATCACTTGGCGTCCGTCGTCGTCGTCTGTCGTCGTCGTCGTCTGTTAACAATTTTTTAAAAATCTTCTCCTCTGAAACTACTGAACAGAATCTAATGAAACTTGGTATGAATGATCCTCAGGGTGTCCTGCACCAAACTTGTGTTTCAATTTTTGATCCGTCAAAAAACATGGCCACCCTTACTAAAAATAGACCAGGGGGGTCAGACTACTGTTTTTGTCTTGTAAATCAAAAAGTACAGGAGATAGATGAAATCTGATGCCACTCTACTGCTTCAGCATCAAAAGTTCTACAAAAGTCTCCATTTGGTCGAAGTTGTCAGATGATCCCTTATAGGGGTTACAGCCCCTTAAAGGTGAAAAATAGCATTTTTGCATGTTTTTGGCCTATAGAATGAAAACTATTGTAGATAGAGAAAAGCTGTTGCTTGCTTAAATGTTCAGCTCATTTAGCTCTACAAAAGTCTCCATAGGGTCGATGTTGTCAGATGACCCCTTATAGGGGTTACAGCCACTTAAAGGCGAAAAATAGTGTTTTTGGCCTACAGAATGAAAACTATTGCAGATAGAGAAAAGCTGTTGCTTGTTTAAATGTTCAGCTCATTTAGCTCTACAAAAGTCTCCATGGGGTCAAAGTTGTCAGATGACCCTTTATAGGGGTTAAAGCCCTTTATAGGCGAAAAATAGTGTTTTTGGCCTATAGAATGAAGACTATTGCAGATAGAGAAAAGCTGTTGCTTGCTTAAATGTTCAACTCATTTAGCTCTACAAAAGTCTTCATAGGGTTGAAGTTGTCCGATAATCCCTTATAGGGGTTACAGACCCTTAAAAGTTGAATAATAGTGTTTTTTGATTATTTAGAATGAAAACTATTGCAGATAGAGAAATGATTTTTCATGCTTAAATATTCAGCTTATTTAGCTATACAAAAGTCTTCATGGGGTTGACATCAAGACCAGGTGAGCGATTCAGGCTCCTGGGAGCCTCTTGTTCATCAAATATCCTGTATCCCAAAAAATGTTTTTCCAGTATCCCATATCCCTGTAAATAAAATTGACAAAAATATCCCATATCCCAATAAGTTTTGCCTCAAATATCCCGTATCCCACTAAGAAAATGTGTGGATATCCCATATCCCAATATACCCTAAACAAGCCTCTTTAGTCTCTGATATTCCAGATAGATCGTAGAACCTTCAATTAACATTTATAAGATATTATGGTTCTCGGCGACCATCATATATTTTCAAGTACTTTTACAGATATTATGGCCTGCCAAATCAGCTTTCGGCGACCATCATATATTGAATAGACCATATATATAGACAAAAAGTTAAAATATGGGATTTTGAAATTCAACAGATATCCATGGTTTGCTATGCCAGCTTCCGGCAACCATCATATACTTTTAAAGAGAATTTATTGAATTTTAGATTTTAACTATAGCCTCTGATTTCCAGGGCTATAATCACATAGATTCGAGTTTAAGGATGTTTCTTTTTTAAATGTTGTTATCTACTCTACATATTAAATATTAAAACTACGGCCAATTTCTGCCAAACCTTTAATTGTTTGTTTTTATGTGGCTATCTTTAGATAATTTACATCATCTAAGAAAATAGTTTATGATTGGAATTGATTTACGAATGCTACTTCCGGTAAAATAAAAATTGTCAACTCATATCTTTTACTTAATATTTTTAGCTTTAGAATGAACAATATCTCTTAAGAATTCAGGATAATATATTCCTCTTTGTATTTTTCTTGTTCTTTTGAAACTTCTGTAGTTGATGAAAATAACCCCTTTTATAGTAATCCTTTTTTTTTACCACCACTTGGCGTCCGTCGTCGTCGTCTGTTAACAATTTTTTAAAAATCTTCTCCTCTGAAACTACTGAACAGAATCTAATGAAACTTGGTATGAATGATCCTGAGGGTGTCCTGCACCAAACTTGTGTTTCAATTTTTGATCCGTCAAAAAACATGGCCACCCTTACTAAAAATAGACCAGGGGGGTCAGACTACTGTTTTTGTCTTGTAAATCAAAAAGTACAGGAGATAGATGAAATCTGATGCCACTCTACTGCTTCAGCATCAAAAGTTCTACAAAAGTCTCCATTTGGTCGAAGTTGTCAGATGATCCCTTATAGGGGTTACAGCCCCTTAAAGGTGAAAAATAGCATTTTTGCATGTTTTTGGCCTATAGAATGAAAACTATTGTAGATAGAGAAAAGCTGTTGCTTGCTTAAATGTTCAGCTCATTTAGCTCTACAAAAGTCTCCATAGGGTCGATGTTGTCAGATGACCCCTTATAGGGGTTACAGCCACTTAAAGGCGAAAAATAGTGTTTTTGGCCTACAGAATGAAAACTATTGCAGATAGAGAAAAGCTGTTGCTTGCTTAAATGTTCAGCTCATTTAGCTCTACAAAAGTCTCCATGGGGTCAAAGTTGTCAGATGACCCTTTATAGGGGTTAAAGCCCTTTATAGGCGAAAAATAGTGTTTTTGGCCTATAGAATGAAGACTATTGCAGATAGAGAAAAGCTGTTGCTTGCTTAAATGTTCAACTCATTTAGCTCTACAAAAGTCTTCATAGGGTTGAAGTTGTCCGATAATCCCTTATAGGGGTTACAGCCCCTTAAAAGTTGAATAGTTTTTTGATTATTTAGAATGAAAACTATTGCAGATAGAGAAATGATTTTTCATGCTTAAATATTCAGCTTATTTAGCTATACAAAAGTCTTCATGGGGTTGACATCAAGACCAGGTGAGCGATTCAGGCTCCTGGGAGCCTCTTGTTCATCAAATATCCTGTATCCCAAAAAATGTTTTTCCAGTATCCCATATCCCTGTAAATAAAATTGACAAAAATATCCCATATCCCAATAAGTTTTGCCTCAAATATCCCGTATCCCACTAAGAAAATGTGTGGATATCCCATATCCCAATATACCCTAAACAAGCCTCTTTAGTCTCTGATATTCCAGATAGATCGTAGAACCTTCAATTAACATTTATAAGATATTATGGTTCTCGGCGAACATCATATATTTTCAAGTACTTTTACAGATATTATGGCCTGCCAAATCAGCTTTCGGCGACCATCATATATTGAATAGACCATATATATAGACAAAAAGTTAAAATATGGGATTTTGAAATTCAACAGATATCCATGGTTTGCTATGCCAGCTTCCGGCAACCATCATATACTTTTAAAGAGAATTTATTGAATTTTAGATTTTAACTATAGCCTCTGATTTCCAGGGCTATAATCACATAGATTCGAGTTTAAGGATGTTTCTTTTTTAAATGTTGTTATCTACTCTACATATTAAATATTAAAACTACGGCCAATTTCTGCCAAACCTTTAATTGTTTGTTTTTATGTGGCTATCTTTAGATAATTTACATCATCTAAGAAAATAGTTTATGATTGGAATTGATTTACGAATGCTACTTCCGGTAAAATAAAAATTGTCAACTCATATCTTTTACTTAATATTTTTAGCTTTAGAATGAACAATATTTCTTAAGAATTCAGGATAATATATTCCTCTTTGTATTTTTCTTGTTCTTTTGAAAACTTCTGTAGTTGATGAAAATAACCCCTTTTATAGTAATCCTTTTTTTTTACCATCACTTGGCGTCCGTCGTCGTCGTCTGTCGTCGTCGTCGTCTGTTAACAATTTTTTAAAAATCTTCTCCTCTGAAACTACTGAACAGAATCTAATGAAACTTGGTATGAATGATCCTCAGGGTGTCCTGCACTAAACTTGTGTTTCAATTTTTGATCCGTCAAAAAACATGGCCACCCTTACTAAAAATAGACCAGGGGGGTCAGACTACTGTTTTTGTCTTGTAAATCAAAAAGTACAGGAGATAGATGAAATCTGATGCCACTCTACTGCTTCAGCATCAAAAGTTCTACAAAAGTCTCCATTTGGTCGAAGTTGTCAGATGATCCCTTATAGGGGTTACAGCCCCTTAAAGGTGAAAAATAGCATTTTTGCATGTTTTTGGCCTATAGAATGAAAACTATTGTAGATAGAGAAAAGCTGTTGCTTGCTTAAATGTTCAGCTCATTTAGCTCTACAAAAGTCTCCATAGGGTCGATGTTGTCAGATGACCCCTTATAGGGGTTACAGCCACTTAAAGGCGAAAAATAGTGTTTTTGGCCTACAGAATGAAAACTATTGCAGATAGAGAAAAGCTGTTGCTTGCTTAAATGTTCAGCTCATTTAGCTCTACAAAAGTCTCCATGGGGTCAAAGTTGTCAGATGACCCTTTATAGGGGTTAAAGCCCTTTATAGGCGAAAAATAGTGTTTTTGGCCTATAGAATGAAGACTATTGCAGATAGAGAAAAGCTGTTGCTTGCTTAAATGTTCAACTCATTTAGCTCTACAAAAGTCTTCATAGGGTTGAAGTTGTCCGATAATCCCTTATAGGGGTTACAGCCCCTTAAAAGTTGAATAATAGTGTTTTTTGATTATTTAGAATGAAAACTATTGCAGATAGAGAAATGATTTTTCATGCTTAAATATTCAGCTTATTTAGCTATACAAAAGTCTTCATGGGGTTGACATCAAGACCAGGTGAGCGATTCAGGCTCCTGGGAGCCTCTTGTTCATCAAATATCCTGTATCCCAAAAAATGTTTTTCCAGTATCCCATATCCCTGTAAATAAAATTGACAAAAATATCCCATATCCCAATAAGTTTTGCCTCAAATATCCCGTATCCCACTAAGAAAATGTGTGGATATCCCATATCCCAATATACCCTAAACAAGCCTCTTTAGTCTCTGATATTCCAGATAGATCGTAGAACCTTCAATTAACATTTATAAGATATTATGGTTCTCGGCGACCATCATATATTTTCAAGTACTTTTACAGATATTATGGCCTGCCAAATCAGCTTTCGGCGACCATCATATATTGAATAGACCATATATATAGACAAAAAGTTAAAATATGGGATTTTGAAATTCAACAGATATCCATGGTTTGCTATGCCAGCTTCCGGCAACCATCATATACTTTTAAAGAGAATTTATTGAATTTTAGATTTTAACTATAGCCTCTGATTTCCAGGGCTATAATCACATAGATTCGAGTTTAAGGATGTTTCTTTTTTAAATGTTGTTATCTACATATTAAATATTAAAACTACGGCCAATTTCTGCCAAACCTTTAATTGTTTGTTTTTATGTGGCTATCTTTAGATAATTTACATCATCTAAGAAAATAGTTTATGATTGGAATTGATTTACGAATGCTACTTCCGGTAAAATAAAAATTGTCAACTCATATCTTTTACTTAATATTTTTAGCTTTAGAATGAACAATATTTCTTAAGAATTCAGGATAATATATTCCTCTTTGTATTTTTCTTGTTCTTTTGAAAACTTCTGTAGTTGATGAAAATAACCCCTTTTATAGTAATCCTTTTTTTTTACCATCACTTGGCGTCCGTCGTCGTCGTCTGTCGTCGTCGTCGTCTGTTAACAATTTTTTAAAAATCTTCTCCTCTGAAACTACTGAACAGAATCTAATGAAACTTGGTATGAATGATCCTCAGGGTGTCCTGCACCAAACTTGTGTTTCAATTTTTGATCCGTCAAAAAACATGGCCACCCTTACTAAAAATAGACCAGGGGGGTCAGACTACTGTTTTTGTCTTGTAAATCAAAAAGTACAGGAGATAGATGAAATCTGATGCCACTCTACTGCTTCAGCATCAAAAGTTCTACAAAAGTCTCCATTTGGTCGAAGTTGTCAGATGATCCCTTATAGGGGTTACAGCCCCTTAAAGGTGAAAAATAGCATTTTTGCATGTTTTTGGCCTATAGAATGAAAACTATTGTAGATAGCGAAAAGCTGTTGCTTGCTTAAATGTTCAGCTCATTTAGCTCTACAAAAGTCTCCATAGGGTCGATGTTGTCAGATGACCCCTTATAGGGGTTACAGCCACTTAAAGGCGAAAAATAGTGTTTTTGGCCTACAGAATGAAAACTATTGCAGATAGAGAAAAGCTGTTGCTTGCTAAAATGTTCAGCTCATTTAGCTCTACTAAAGTCTCTATGGGGTCAAATTTGTCAGATGACCCTTTACAGGGGTTACAGCCCCTTAAAGGCGAAAAATAGTGTTTTTGGCCTATAGAATGAAAACTATTGCAAATAGAGAAAAGCTGTTGCTTGCTTAAATGTTCAGCTCATTTAGCTCTTCAAAAGTCTCCATAAGGTCAAAGTTGTCAGATGATCCCTTATAGGGGTTACAACCCCTTAAAGGTTTGAAAAATAGAATTGTTTTATGTTTTTGGCCTATAGAATGAAAACTATTGCAAATGAGAAAAGCTGTTGCTTGCTTAAATGTTCAGCTCATTTAGCTCTACAAAAGTCTTCATAGGGTTGACATCAAGACCAGGTGAGCGATTCAGGCTCCTGGGAGCCTCTTGTTTTATATAAAGAATTGCTATTCTTCAAACTTAGGTAAACACTTTTCTTCATGCTATTTTCGCATACAAGTACTGTTTTGTGGAGTGAAAATTGTCAGTAGATGAAAAAAAAAGAAAACAAATCAATATTATCTGATACAAATGACGTCGCGCACGATATTGGTACCACTTTCCGTAACGTCGTCAAATTGACATTGTACAAACAAATGAGATTGTGCTCATATAAATCCGTTTTGCTTCTTCCGATATTATATTATATTTTAGGTATGACTTTTTTTTCCATTCTAAACGTTTTAGAATATTTTTTAGAATTCAGTTTTATTTTATATTTTGCTTCTCGTGTCAGGTTTGTCATTTTCTTGTTTTATTATATAATACTAGTAATAACGTATTTATTTATATAAGTTTTCTTTGTTTATTTAACTTTTTTTTTATAAACACACACCAGTATGTCCACATCAAATGGGAATGAGCCTTCTCTAAAATAAAAATAAAAGGATGAAAAAAAATTAAAAAAAACAAACGCAGATAGTTTATTTAACGTGTATGATTACGTCGTTATGAATATTGAAAAACGTCAAAAATGAGCAAGCGTGGCATTCAAGTGCGAAATCGTACAAATCCGATGGTTTTGATATTTTTTATCATAAAATTCCGAAGCTAGTTCTACAACAAGTTGACCAAATGCACATTTTTAAAATGGTTTCAAAGTTTTAATCCAGAACAGTAAAACAAAAGATACATTGTCTCAAATATTGAAGCAAACGTAAAAATAGTAGTATTTTGTCTTGCTTTTCGGACGTGTGACATTTGTGTGAGAAATCGAAAAAATGTAAGTGCGTTTAAATATGAAGTAGTATATTTTCAAATTTTAGGATACATCTTCTTGAATAAATGCACATTCGAAAAATACAAGCAAAAATTTGTTTTAATTGCTCGTCTTTTTATTGGAGTTATGAGAATTTTGACAAAAAAGATTTCCGACGCCAAAAACGGCCATTTTTACGTCGTGTGACATTTGACTTGCTTGTTTTAAAACTGAGATCTTTACAAGAAGGAACCCTTAAGATGATTTCAAATTTCTTATCTGAAAAGGAATACGCTTGCAGAAAAACATATCTTAAATGCGAAAATAATAACATTCGACTTCACCTGATAAATCTATATAGTTCATGGACTAAAAAACTTGAAAACGTTGTTTTTCGTTTTTGTGACATATCCGTAAATTACTTTGTTTTCCGCGCCTGTTCAAGAAAATTCACACATGAAAAGTCCAAAAATAGTCTAAGTATCGAGAAAAATGTCTACACGTTTTGTACATTTGAGATCAGAACTATTGTCGTTGGTTTAATATGTTATTTAAGTGAAATCGCTTGTCGAAAAATAATTTTCGCAGCGTCTACATACTTTTTTCAAGAGGAAAATGGCGATCATAACAAAATTGCGCTCTATTTTGATTTTTCTCAGCCAAATTTTTTTAGTTGGTCGACAGGTCTCTGTTTGTAAAATATGACATAAATAACTCATTTTTTTAAAAAGTAACACCCAGAATACAAAAATGTTTGGTTGATTATGTTACGCGTCTACAGCACGAAAATGACGTATTTTCAATCTTCTCAGAACGCCCCTGTTTTTCTGCGTAAAATGATATTGAAAAGAGTTTTCAAAAAATATTCTACAGAATCTACACTTTAATTTGATATAAGCTTCTTATTTGTTATGTTTCCGGCAATGTTTCAAAAGTAATTTTCTTTAAACTTGGTTGACGCTTTTGACGATGGTATGAACATTGTGCAAGACGTCAAATAGAGACATTTTCAATTATAGAGCTTTTATCTACACTGTAGGTAATGAGACGTGGAATTAGTGTACGCGTCTGACGTCATAACCTACATATAAAAAAACCCCGCGGTAATTCAAAAATTCACATGGAAAACAACCAACAACTATGGCGCGGTATCAGGGTCAAAAGTAAGTTGTTATGTATATGCTGAAATCCAATTCTGTATATACTTAAAAGATTTAAGTATATGCTAAATTAATTTTGTATATACATAATTCAATATATGTATATACATAATTCAATATATGTATATACAAAATTCATTAAGCATATACTGAATTCTTTTAGCATATACAGAATTGGATTTGTGTATACAGATAAATCATTCTGTGTATACAAATACTTTTATGCATAAGCAAAATTGATATAATAAAACCAATCAAAAAAGACATTACAAATACTAAAAGGGACGACATTTAAAATATGGCGGATAGAAGTAGGAGGACAGATGGACATTCATTTACTATTTTTTTAAGTATTTGTGATCATACTGTTCAGGATGTTGTTCGTCTTTTGAAATCCGACCTTATCGATTCAGCAACGTCAAGGCTCTATACTGTAGCTAGAAATGTGTCACACATTTAATCATGATATCAAGAACTAGATGACTTAGTGCCCATTCTTTCAAAACTTTTTAGATTTGTTTATCTATTTCTACTTAATTCTGCAATCTTACTTTCTTTCAGAATAATAAAAATATGATGACATAAAATATTAATGCTACAATCATAACGAAAAGAGCAACGGTTTTGGTTTTAAATTAGAAAAAGAAAATTCTGTTTGGTAACGGACACTTTGTGTTATTGGCACAAGACACTTTATGATATTGTTTTTACCACTGTGTCGTACAATAACCATTTGTCAATTAATGGGGACTTCTAAAACGTAAAACGCTTTTGAACAATGGATGTCTTTTTGCACAAGACATGTACAAACTAGCAAACTAGCAAAATGGATTTACAGCAGCAGCAGACAAAAACCCCGAAATAAATATTAAAACCAAAGGAATACCTTAATAGCAATTCTGCTGCATTGCTTAGATTGCTTTGTTTGTATGATGCTTTACTCCCAGGCAGCACGATTTCGGCTATATTCGGGAAACAGGAAACGATGATGACATGGACGAAATAAGAATACAAGTCCAATCAAGACGTCGGTAGTTTTTACTGCATTAACAAGAGGCTCCCAGGAGCCTGAATCGCTTACTTGGTCTTGATGTCAACCCTTTGAAGACTTATGTATAGCTAAATGGGCTGAATGTTTAAGCAATAAAAAGCTTTTCTCTATCTGCAATAGTTTTCATTCCAAAGCAAAAAACACAATTTTTTCACCTTTAAAGGACCATAACCCCTTAAAGGGGTCAGCTGACAACTTCAACCCTATGAAGACTTTTGTAGAGCTAAACGAGCTGAACATTTAAGCAAGCAACAGCTTTTCTCTATCTGCAATAGTTCTCATTCTATAGGCCAAAAACTCTATTTTTTGCCTTTAAGGGGCCACAACCCCTATAAAAAGCTACGCCGAGCGCAGCATGATACGACCGCAACAAGTTTAACCCTGTACGTTAGAGGCCCAATATGGATAGTCCATTGCTTTGGTCACATGAAGCCCATGGTGGACTTACAAAGCTTTTTGACACATGCATCCTGTGGTGGACTTAAAAATGCATTTTTGACACATGATATATTTACATCAAAATCTAATACATAAAGCCTTATTTATATACATGTATTTACACTACACTCAGAGAAGATTGATTCTCATACTCTGATTTCGGAGGGAAATTTTTTAATTACTCCAGGAAACTCCAAGAAAAGCCATAAAAATCTAGGAGGGTTTAAGGAGTACTCCCTCCAAAGGGTCATAAATTACTCTGTGCTTGGAGTTTTTTATTGCCTTGAAAACCTTTTGAAGTAGCACCTATTTCCTGTCTTTTTTGTCAGGTGAAAATGATTATAATACACAAGGTAATAAACAACTCCAAAATACTCCGAAAAAGGTAATAAATTTCTCCAAGGTGGGAGAAATTCCTTGGAGAATTTTAAGAGTTTACTCTGTGAAACTCTGTGAATCACTGGACACTGAAATCAGAGTATGAGAATCAATCCTCTCTGAGTGTACTGTATTCACAATTTTGGCCCTTTGACCCCTAATTTCTCAAAAACGGTAAAAGATATTGCACATCCCGTTTATTAATGAGGAATGGATTTTCACAAGGAATCTAATGAAAAAAAGATTTTGAAAATCGGACCAAAAACAAAAAAGTTGATTTTATGGGCGTGGCCTGTCTTTAGCCCCCTGTAGCAATGTAATGGTGAAATACATATCAAAATCATTGACACATTTAGTAGACAGAATTTTATGAGCACTTCAACATTTTTTTTTTAATTTGAATGAATAATAAACATTCTACAACAGTTTTGTCAATACATCCGTTTTAGCCCCTTTGGCCCTTTTTTCTAAAACAAAAGGGGCCACAAACCCCAAATACAAAACCAACATTCCTTAAGTGGATATAATCATCATATTTTAACTTCATAACTATTGGTTGGCCAACAACAACTTAATATTGGTAAAAAACTATTTGCCTGGACAAACTTTTATAAATGGCGTTTTTGGCCCCTTTGACCCCTAATTTCTCGAAAATGGTATGAGATATTGCAAATCTGATTGAAAAATGCAGGCAGTGATTTTTACAAGGATTCCAATGAAAAAAAGATTTTGAAAATTGGACCACAAATAAAAAAGTCGATTTTTTGGGTGTGGCCCCTTTTTGACCCCTTATAGCAATGTAACAGTACAATATACATCAAAGGTGTTGTTTCATTTTGTTAACAGAATTTATTGAGGAATACAATAAAAAAAGAATGATCAAAATCGGAGGAAAATTAAACATTCTACATACGTTTTGTCAATACACCCGTTTTAGCCCCTTTTGGCCCTTTTTTTCTAAAACGGTAGGGGCCAGAAACCTTAAATGCAATACCAACCTTCCTTTAGTGGTTATAAACATCATATCAAAATTTTATAACAATTGGTTTACTACAACTAAAGTTATTGCACGGCGACGACGACGACGACAACGACATCGCCTAAACATAATACGATCGCAAAAAAATTGCGGTCGTATAAAAAGGGGTCATCTGACAACTTCGACCCTATGGAGACTTGTGTAGAGCTAAACGAGCAGAACATTTAAGCAAGCAACAGTTTTTCTCTATCTGCAATAGTTTTCATTCTATAGGCCAAAAACTCTATTTTTTGCCTTTACGGGGCCATAACCCCTATAAGGGGTCATTTGACAACTTCAACCCTATGGAGACTTTTGTAGAGCTAAATAAGCTGAACATTTAAGCAAGCAACAACTTTTCTCTATCTGCAATAGTTTTCATACTATAGGGCAAAAACATAAAAAAACGCTATTTTTCACCTTTAAGGGGCTGTAACCCTTATAACGGATTATCTGACAACTTGGACCAAATGGAGACTTTTGTAGAACTTTTGATGCTGAAGCAGTAGGGTGGCATCAGATTTCATTTATCTCTTATACTTTTTGATTTACAAGCCAAAAACAGTAGTCTGACCCCCGGCCTATTTTTAGCAACTGCGGCCATGTTTTTCGACGAATCAAAAATCCCCACATCAGTTCTGTGGGGGATACCCTAAAGTACCACCAGACCAAATTTGGTTTGAATCTGTGCAGCCGTTTCAGAGAAGTAGAAGTTTGAAGAAAAGTTAACGACGACGACGACGACGACGGACGACGACGACGGGCGCCAAGTGATGGCAATAGCTCACATGGCCTATGGCCAGCTGAGCTAAAAAGGGGATTTGCATGAAATTTATCCTCCTGCAGGGGATCTTATATGTCTTCTTATGGAGACCTGCAGCAGAGTTCTCCAACGTGCTAGGAGCCACTATGGTTTGCGGTTAGGTTTTCCAATAGGGATGCCAGTAGCAAAATTACTGTTCGAGTGACCGGAAGGACTTTTGAGTGAGTACTCTTACTCGGTAGTTGATATGAATGACGAGTTGCTGTTTTACACTATCGTCAGATGTTAGCTAAGACAGTATTTATAAGTACTTCAATTGTTATCATTCAATTTTGAAATGTCTATTTTTATTCATACGATAATGAAAAATATTACGATATCATCGGGTAAGCTGCAAAGCGATTACGTTTGATGCCAACTTCGAAGCTTTTAACAACGTGAAGAATATGAACATCACAATCTATCATGTTATCCCCCAGAACTCGTGATCGAGTAAAAAAAATGCTGCCCAGCTCGATACTTGGTCATGTCGGGCGATACTCAATTACTTGTTGACGTCCCTATTTTCCACATTATTGCATGCAATCAGACGACAACGCATCTCTTAAGCTAGAGTTGAAGGCTGCTGGCTGTTTTCCATTGTGGTTTCGAAATTTCCGCTGATTATGCATGCTGTGTCGCGACAGCTCATTATTTTCTATTGTCCCATTTTTCACCTGGGGCACACATCCCAGCCGATTTGTAGGCAAAGCGGCCTGACCGTACGTCAGGCATCTGTGCGCTGTTTAGTGGACTTTAACCGACTATAGCTTAGCGCTGCTACGGGCTTATAGACTGCAGCTGGAGACATGTTAAGCAAGATGAAACGAAAAGCTTAATACACAAAGAGATTCCTATATCGTCTATGCAAATGGCAGTACAATTTAAAAAAATTAAGAATATGGAATTCAATGTGTGCCAGAAAGACACGATCCAAATATTGACATTTTTTTATACATGATCAAATTTAAAACCTAAATTTCACTGCGCGTTTTAAGCGCTTTTCTAGATAAACCTTCATCAGACACGCTAGAGGTAGAAACTTGGAAGACCGGTGTTATATTGCCATTTGTCCCCTATGCCAGTTTCCCCCCCCGGAAAAGCTGGATCGATCTAGTTTTTCCCCCAGGGGGAAAAACTGGATCATTGCCATTTTCCCCCTAGGAAAAATTACATTACGTATACATATTGTAGATTTTCCCCCATGCCAGTTTTTCCTCCATCGATGTTTGGCATATCTTAGCCTTTTCAGTGGATACATGCTTATAACAGTCTGTGATTTTTTTTTATGGAAAATGTAGCTTTAATATGATTTATAATTATAATCTTTATTTGCAAAATACACCCATATGGGTCAAAGCAAAAACAAAAACATGTAAAATACAAAACATATACAGAAAACAACAGAGTATACAGAATATTAACATAATTATGGAGTTATAGTTTTGAGAACATTTTGACCAATGTGGACCCTATTTTCGTAGTACCAGTGACTGCTTTATAAAGTCGCATACAATTGGAATCAGTTCTATATCGGGATTCAAAATTCGTTGCATATGTATAATTTTATTATTTAAGTCGATGTTTTGATTTAAATTTAATTTATTAAACATAGTTCGTCTTAATTGTTTGTTATTGTTACAATACAGAAGAAAATGATATTCATCTTCAACAACTTCACATACAGAGCACAGTCTATTTTCTCTTTTAATATTTCTGTATCTTCCTAATTCTATATTTAATTTGTGGTCGCTGACTCTTAATTGTGTTATTAATTGTCTGTTTTTAAAACTTGTTTCTTTTAATAAATATTGTTCTAAACCAAATTCAGTCTTTAATTGTTTGTATAAAAATAATTTAGAATCATCGGTCAAGCTGGCTAATTTCTGCATTATTATATTTTTGTAGTTATCTTCTATTTTTTGTTTAAAATTACTTTTTAATTTATTTTTAATTTTCAAAAAGGGTTTGTCCAAATTCTCAAATTCTGTGATATCTAATTTACATTCTTCAAAAATTTTGGAAGCAAGGGTGTACCACGAGTACATTCCTTCATTGTGTAGATTTTTGTTTACAATATATGCTTCTTTTAACAAAGGGTTAATCTTTTCAGAGTTTAGTCTGCAAAAATACATCATTACTTGAGTTTTAATGAAACTTTCAATAGGCAATCTACCAAGCTCTGACTTTGATGAGATATTGCATGCCGTTTTTTTAAGTCCTAAAATCGATTTGCAATATCTGTTGTGTATTTTTTCAAATGAGGATCTATCTGCCAGAGTCAGAGTATCACAAATATTACCATTTCTACTGGCTCTATCTTTTGCTCTAGCTATAGGCAGATATTCCTCCATAAACCATATTTCACAGTTATATAATAAAATTGGTCTAATTAATAGATCGAAAAGTTTGCATGAGAGGTTTACGGGAAGAGACTGAAAATTAGAAAAGCTGCTCTTGACAGCAAACAGTGCCTTAAGTCCCTTTTTTGTTAATTCCTGTATAGACCTTTTAAATTTACCTTTATTGTCAATAATATTACCTAAGAAATTGTATTCAGTAGCCTCTGTTATTACCTGTTTTTTATAGTAAAATGAGGGTTCATTATCATATTTATTTTGAAAGATCACTACCTTAGTTTTCTTAACATTGACTGTTAGTTGCCAATCTTTACAGTAAGCTTCTAATTTATTTAATGCTGTTTGAAGACCTTTGTGGGTACTAGACACCAAAACTATATCATCAGCAAAACTAAGACTAGATATAAATGAATCATTTAGCTCCAAAGGATCACAAGAGTTGTCAAAAATTTTATGCAAATCGTTTATGTAGCAATTAAACAGAGAGGGTCTTAGGCTGTCACCTTGTTTCACTCCCCTCTCAAGATTAAAAAAGTGTGTGTATTCATTATTCACTTTGACAGCAGACTGGCACAGGTTATACATGTTGTCTATTATTTCATAAAATTTACACCCGATATTATTCTTAAGAAGTTTATACATTAATCCTTTATGCCATAAAGAATCAAAGGCTTTTTTAAGGTCTACAAAACAGGAATACACTTTTTGTTTCCTCTTGTTTAAGTATTTAGTAATTAATGTTTTCAATATAAAAATGCTGTCTGTTGTTCTATGATTGTGCCTGAAGCCAAACTGTTGGTTTGCATATATTTTCTCATAAAAACTATTAAGTCTTTCATTTAATAATGCACTAAAAAGTTTAGTTATTGAGTTTTGGAGGGAAATTCCTCTATAATTATTTAAGTCAGACTGATCTCCAGATTTGAAGATAAGTATAATATAAGATTTACGCCATGCTTCAGGATATTTTCCTGCATCTAAGATTAGATTGAATAATTTCACTACAGATTTACTTGTTAATGTTGAGCTGTATTTAATTATCTCATTAATTATGAGGTCAGGACCAGGACATTTCCTGGACTTTAATTTCTGAACACAGCTCTTTAGTTCTTTAATAGAAAAAGGTCTATCAGTAACTTCTTTTTCAGTTAAAAATTGTTTATAGAATTTAATATCATCATTAACTTGTTTACAAAAATTTTCATTACTTATATCTGGCTTTCCTTGACTTTTAATGTGTTGTTCAACTTCATATAAAGTTGAATTCATATTATTACTCTTGTCTTTAACTTCAGTATCATGACTTTTCAGTTCATTAAGATACTCCCAGTATTGTTTGGGATCTGTTTCTTTCCAATTCAACAACTTATCAAATAGTTCTTTTCTATAAAGATACTTTTTTTTCTTGATTAATTTTCTTAATTCTTTAGAATGTTTATAGAAAGTATGTTTTAATATTAAATTGTAGGGGTCTTCCTTCATTCTATGCCCAATTTGAATTACTGTATGTTTGAGATCTTTTACACTTTGGTCTACCCATGGCTTTTTCTTCTTTTTCTTTTGTTTTTTAACATGTTTTTTTATTCTGCAACATTTTTGTGCCAATTTTTCAAAAATTTCAGTTAGTCTTTCTGAAGCCTTATCAACACCATCTTGGTTATTTTCAAAATTCTCGTTTTCAAATGACACAACATCATTAACTGTATCTATGTCTGCCATAGCGTTAAGCAATTTTATTTTTGATTCTTTTTCCCATTTATAAGAATATTCAATTTTATTTTTAAATATAATTTTATTTTCATTTTTATCAGGTTTGATTTGACATTTCAAATGCACTGAAATTTGAGAGTGATCAGATAGATATGAAGGACTTAATATTTGAAAAAAAATTACTGACTTTATAAGGTCCACATTGGTCAATGCATAATCTACTGTACTTGCTCCATTTGATTTCATACAAGTAAAATTTCCAAATAAATCGCCCACAAATCTACCATTTAAAATGCGGAGCTGGGAGGCAATACACATATCTATCATATTTTGACCTTGTGCATTAAATATTTTATCCATGGAGTTTCTCTTTATATTAAAATCTGTATTATAATTTTCTGGTAAAATATTCTGAATCTCAAAATGAGGATCAGTTTCATTTTCAATAAAATCTGTTGCATTTGAAATTCTAGCATTTAAATCTCCAAGTATCAGAATATTACCTTTTCCTGATATCTTTGATATTTCAGTCTCAAGTTTTGCAAAATCATCATCATAATAAGGGGAACTAACTGGGGGTATGTAACATGCACAAATTATAAGATCATTTGAAAATCCAAAAAACTCTTTATCTAGCTTGAACCATAATCTATTTTCAGACTCAGTATTGTCTATAACAGATATTCCTTTATGCAACTTTGACTTATAAAGTATTATTATTCCCCCGCTAAATCTTCTTGATCGTTTTTTCTTTTTTCTACACTTTTGTAAAGATTTAAATTCAGAAAAATTGAATCTGTCATCTGAGCCTTTCCATGTCTCTAATAAAATATTTATATCAAACTTAATTTGTGACATAAAAAAATCATCATCATGTTTGTCTCCCAGCCCCTGTATGTTCCAGGATGATATAGTAAGATTATCTATGGTTTTCATTTTAGATTTTAGTTAAATAAACATTGGATTTGGTGCCAAAAATCACATTTTTTTTTATTCTTAGATGTGATACATATGATATGTATTATTGTTTAATATAATTTGATTATGCATACAGATAATAAATACAGCATATCTTGCACAATAACTTCTGTAAACCTACATTCATGTAAACAATATATAAATATTATACTAACATGATTAAACCACTTAGTTATTATAATTACATTCCCCAGTTGTCGGTGGCAACAATCTGCTATTTGAATCACAGTTAAATTGCATGTATTTATAATATAACCCAATATGAAAACAGACAGTGTAACAAATGCATCAATTTTATAATAATAATGTTTCTTACATTATTCATAGTAACTAAAAATAATAATGAAGTTGAACAATATATGCATTCCTTCTTAGGTTAAAACTTTTCATATCTAACTGCTATTTACAAGTTCAAAAATGTACCTTTTTTCTCTTTAAATTTCATATTAACATTCCAGGAAGGATAACTTTAATTGAAGATAGAAAAAAAGTAACTGGAATGCAATTTAAATTGGGGACTATCTAGGAATTAATCTCTAAGACAGAGAAAAAAAATCAAATTTCTATTTTGGGATTAACAACATACTATTCCAAGAAAGATAACTCTAATTGAAATAAAATTACTAAATGACATAAATGATCAATACATTTATATATAGGTAGAACACATAAAATTTCAGAACTGTAATGTATAACCATCAATTTTTTTTCTCACTTTGCATTTGATACATTTTATTTATCTATTCTAAGCCTAAAGCAATTCTAAGAAGTTTTACATTTATATGTTCATCTCTTTTAAACCCATTTTGCCTTTTTCTTATGGAAATAAAATACCTTATAAATAATTTATATTTATATTCAGCTCTTACACTTTTGAGATAATCTATATGATAAGAAATAGTTGAGGTACGAATTCAGTATTGAAAGCATTATCATCATAAAAACCATAGTTTCATCTTTAAAATACAAAGTCGTTTATGCTTTATTCAATGAAAGATAAGAAACAGTAGATCTCTTTGCAATTGACAATGACTTGGCTTTGTGTCAATATGAAATAGAAATAGAAATAGAAATATTTTGTTTGACCAATCATGGACCCACAGGGGGCAATGACATACATGACATTAATAATTGTAATACAATGTTCAAACAAATGACAGTACAAATATAATGATATATATAAAGTTAAATAAAGTTAACCATTTTAACAATATTATGTATATAGTTTGTATCAGATGAAGGATTGACATTTATCAGTATTTGAACAGAGATATCCAGCAGCACAGCCAAGGTGTGAGACAGTTTTAAGTACAGGCGTTAAAGTATTAGTAAATGTGTGTTCCTCTGCAAAGGACACCAAGGGACGGTGCTTAAGGAAATGCGATGATCAGTGTCATCTGCATTCCTCCTCGTGTCCAGTGCAGAGTCACCAACAGTGTAACTCCACATAGATTTAAATATTTGAGGATATATATAAGAGATATAAAGTGTCTGTATATGGATTTGTCCTGCTGCAAGGGTCACCAAGGGACGTTGCTCCAGGAAATGCGATGCTCTATATCATCTGCATTCCTCCTCGTGACCAATGCAAAAGGACAAACAGTACAAACCTTTATACCATATTCAATTAGCAAAATTAAGGACAAAATGTTTTAATAAATGTACATAATTCTTTAAGTACGGCTTCATTCTCACATGACATTAACCCAGTGTTCTCCCCAGGAATTTTGGATAGCATCACATTTTGCGTAAACAATATCAGGTGTCAGAAAGAAAAAAAAATCATGTCGATCGACGTTTCGCTATCAATTTATGATAAGTTCTTGACCATGTATCATGTATTAGTGTTTTATGATACCCCCCCCCACCACCCTCTTCCCTCCCCCACCCACCCCATTTGATGTAAGTCTACCTTCAAGCTATGGATACTATAGTTCCATATTAAGAAAGAGTTGGAGTAAAACTGATTGTAGCAATTTAACAATGG
This sequence comes from Arcuatula senhousia, assembly GCA_963971305.1. Classification (NCBI taxonomy): domain Eukaryota; kingdom Metazoa; phylum Mollusca; class Bivalvia; order Mytilida; family Mytilidae; genus Arcuatula; species Arcuatula senhousia. The sequence continues at coordinate 22,016,762 of OZ020303.1, read as the reverse complement.
CTAAAACTTGTTATCTATGAACTCTCAGTGAACTGCATCCAGTTACCAAGGATGGAAGAGGAAAAGACAGGCCTGAAAGCCATTTGCTTGGGTTTGAAGCAATAAAAAATAATATAAAATTAGCTTTTATTTTTGGCATGAATAAGTTCCCAAGTACAAATGTTTACATTTCATCCACACTGGTTAAGAGTCACTAAGTTGACAGAATCATATAGATGCCAATGGTTCTCCTGCCAAAAGGAGAAAATGCTAGATAAGGTAATGGGAAATTGGGAATCTATTTTTAGACTTCCTGTTTTGACCAAGGGTCAAACAATATATCTAGAAATCAATATTTTGGAATAACAAATGTAACAATTGAATTAAATCATGTTTCATGAAGGTAAAAAGCATTTTCTTTATTTTGGGAATGGGTTATGACCATTACTTTATACAATTCAACGACTCATATTCTAATAACACACCTGAATAAAAGCACGTGTGCATATGTTTGTTTTTGTTTTGGTGTAATCCCATTGGTCCTGGTTGATTGTCCAATAGAAATAATTCACTTCGTTAAAGGTGTTCACCTGCAATCTGCATGGCTAATCAGTTCAAAAATCGATATTTCCTAATTAATTGACAAGACCATGATCATTGATTTCTTTGTTAATTGGCTTGGGGTTGTAAATGTGTCAATAACTCAATGATCATCAATCAGTCAATGGCTTCATAAGGACGTCAACTCAATACCTTTGTATTTTTAACAATTTGAAATAGCGTCTCGGTAAAGACTGATAGCATCTCGGCAAATTACGATAGCGTCTCGGTCCCGAGATGCTATAAGGGCCTGGGGAGAACACTGATTAACCATATAAGAGAAGCAAAGGTGTACCAAAGGGGTAATCAGTATCATAAAACCGTAAAGAAAAAGACAAAACCGGCAGAAAAAAAACTCATCACAACAAAACTAACCACATAACAACATAAAATACACACACACATAACAACAAAACCGCATTCAGCAACGTGCATGAACTCAAGTAGAAACGAGAGTGAACTCAGGTGCTCCGGAAGAGTAAGCAGTTCCTGCTTGCTATAGCATACCCGTCACGTTGCCAAAGATCGATTAAGTGTTGGTCAAATCCGGAAAGGATGACATTACAAAACTCTATGTCAAGCCAACATCTGTGCTCATCTGAGAGATAGAAATCCCGTATTTGTAAACAAGCACATGATGTCGTCCGTAAAATTTCTTGAGTGATGACAACAACCTGGGAGCAACGTACCCCGGTGTTAACAGTTTGCTTGTCAGCCGTGTAGCTCTATCAAGGAAGTCGTTGTACTTCCCACATGCTCTGGAATAACGAATCAATTGTGATACGTAAACTCCATATGCTGGAGCGGACGGAATGTTACTACACAGAAAGGGAAAGTTAACTATTGGAAAGTTGAAGTCATCACGTTTGTCATAAAGCCTTGTGCAAAGCCTTCCTTGTGTGTCAATTTCGAGAAATTGATCCAAATATGAAGCAGACCTCCTAGAATCTGTAGTGTCCTTTATCTCAAGTTCCTTCGGATATATTAGATGTAAATAGTCACCAAATCGAGGATTGTTTAGTGAAAGGACATCATCAATATAACGAAATGTGAGATTGAAGGATAAAGCAAGTTTGCGGTCCTTTTTGTCTAGAAGTGATTGTAAGAAGTCTGCTTCATATGAATGAAGAATCAAATCGGCAAGCAATGGTGCAAAATTTGTGCCCATTGGGATACCTATTGTTTGCTGAAAAACACGTCCACCAAACTGTACAAATATGTTGTCGATTAGAAAGTTGAGCTTATTTTTAAAGTATAAACTTATTTTTGTCACAGAGATTAGCATATAGTTATCACAGTAGAGATGAATAATATTATTCAGCTGTTCTCTATGAGGTGGACAAGTTTTACATTAATATTGCATGTCTACTGCATGGTTCAATTTAACTCGTATTCATATTTACTTTGGGTTGTCTTTTAATATAGCTTTTATGTGCCAACGACAACGACATGTCGGAATAAGACATTAAATTTTAAGTCCGACCATGCGAAAATTACTACGAAAACCGCACAGGGAATGATTTGACAATTGGCAGGATTGTTTAGTATGACCAAATGTATGCCCTAGGGGGATGTTCAGCTCTATAGACCTTTAAAGATTTCTGTTTGGTGTCCTCTGTTGGATATCCATATCCCATAGATTAATTCTTCCAGAAGTCTTAATCAAATATTATTTGTACTCTATTTGTTCTTTATGAAGAAGGGGGTCTTCTTTGACATTTTATGATAAGTTTAGAACCTTAGGCATTAGAATCTACCTTCTAATAGAAAAAAGTAGATATTTGAAAATCCCAAGGAAAACCGTCGATGTCTGATAGGTAATATGGTCGAGGATGAAAATAATGTTTTACATGACTGTTATACGAAAAAAACATATGTAGAAAAAGCAAAAACAGAAAATAAATCTTTTAAATCTTGATATTTTAGATGAAATAAGTACAATTAAGTACACTCTGTCCCAAACAATCTTTCGACAAGTAGAAAACACTAGTTCCTTCTTAAAACAATCATAAGCGCCGAGGACAGGGGACCTAAAATCATATGTTTAATTTTGTGGTTCATGTGGTTATTGTTTATACTTGCTATTAAAATTTTTTGTATGTTTCTCACAACCCTGATGTTGTGAATAATATTGCAATAAATGTTGATTGCAAAACAGCTAGCATCAAATTCTGGTCACATCGAGGACTGCTGGCTGGCTGTATTGCATATTTTTGTACCCATGCAAACAAAGTTTGGGAGTATATAGAAGTCACCCAGTCTGTGTGTCTGTCTATTTATCTAGCATTAAAGCACAACTCCCCCTAAATTGCTTGAACTATGGAAATATCGATTTTTTATTTCATCGTGACGTCGGTGACGTTACATCGTAAGGGGTAAAAATGAGCTTTAAGCTTATAAAGGGGGAAAACTAGACTGATCCTATTTTTCCCCCGGGGTGAAAACTGGATCGATCCTAATCTTCCGAGGGAAAAACTGGATCGATCCAGATTTTCCCCCCGGAAAAACTGGCATGGTGGAAAATCTACAATAGAACACCGGTAGGTTATTGGATTTGGAAAAAAATTTATTCTTTCAGCCAAAAACATAACAGCAATGACTAAACAAGATACATTTATCTACTTTATTATAGATAGCCCAAAGTTTGAGATTAGAAAGCCAAAAACTGAATTTACAATTCTGGAAATATGAAAACAGTGTTTTTCCAACGCACATTCCAGTACTCGAATAATATAAGAGCATGCAACTGCAGCACGGGTAAGCTTTCTGCGACCTAAAGCCAAACTATGAAATAAATTTTATAAAGAAAGAATATCGACTATGTTGTAATAGATATGGTCGAGTCTCTGTGTTATAGGGAGAATTTTTTTCAAGTGGTTTCAGAATACAATACCAAAACGGGTACAATGTATGAAACTCGTATTTTTAACATGCAAGAGTTTGGAAGGTAAAATAAAATCTCAGCCATTAGTTTTATTGCACCTATAGTCGAGAATAATAAAAGTATGTTGCATATAAGTCATAAAGTGGCCGTTGCCAGAAAATGGCCATTGCCAGTGATTTTCTAAAAACCTTATTTTGAGTTATATTTTAATTTATAACCATTCCAAAACATGTTGGTATCTTTCATTTCACCAAAGGTTTTAAAACATTGATATTTTTTCATTTCAGGTATTAGGCATTCTATATTCTCTTTTCAGTATATACAACAATCAAACTTTTTTCATCATATAAGTTTTATTCAAAAAATGATTTTTAGCCAATCACACAAATCAATTGGATATTCCTTAAGCCTAATAATAATTGGTATATTGTCCTTAATAAGCTGTATTTTTCTGGTTTTTTTTTCTTCCGAGTCAATGGTACTATATATATTTGACCTGAAATACGCCATTGCACGATCATATTAAAGTTACCGTTTCTCCTGAAAGGGTCTGTAACAACTTGTCACAGTGTACATTTCGAATCCGGTTGGGTAAAACATGATTTGAATTCTTCAATTCATGATTGTAAAACATTTTTTAGATTCAAGAAAAAGAAACGCACCCCAGGAAGAAGAAGAACCTGAAAAAGGACCTGAAAAGAAAAAAAATATTTTGAAGAAGTTTTTAATTTCGGCATTTTTTTTTCCATTTCTGAATGGATTTTCTTCAAATTAAAATATAATAAAAACTCGAGTAATATTGATTTTTTAACGAAGTAGACGATATTGAGATGTGGAATAAGTGTACGCGACACAACAAACACAAACACACAACAATTCAAACAATCACAACGGAAAACTGCAAGCAGTCTTCAACATGACTAGAGGTCACCTCTTGCCGTTTTGCTTTGGCCCAAGACTTATAATACAATACAAAAGTATCAAAACCAATCCATAAACCATAAACGAAAGACCCAATTCTTTAACGGTTAACACAGAATGACAATGACAAACAAAGGCTTTGGCAAAGGATCCTGGCTTAGGACAGGCACATATAAAATGTGGCGGGGTTAAACTAGATTTTTTGGATCCAACCTTCCTCCTAGCTATTGATAAGCTTGCACAAAGCATACATATAAAACACACTGTAAACTCTGCAATCGACAAAAGTTCAATTCAACAATAGAGAACACTGTTCGAAAACAACAAGACGTGGAGGAACTCTTGAGAACACTCGAAGTTACTGACAACTTGCTTAGAAACATTTATCGATTGACGTTAAAGAATCAAATACATCAATTCTAAATCCGACACCCCACGTCAAAACAATGAATGAGTTAAAACCACACTGAACCGATATATTTGATCGCTGTGGTGCGTGTCTTTTTTTGCCGTAACCGGCATACATACATATGTATACACGCCTTTCTCATAATATCGCGTCTCTATTAAAACGAAAATAATGTTGTCTACCAAGAGATTCCATGCCATCCACTTTCTGGAATATCAGTTGTGATAAACTATAGCTAGGGACCCGAGGTTAGTTTTTGAGTATACGAGTATATATTATCTCTCTATACCTCAAAAATAACCTCGGTCCCCTGTGTGATAAACTTCGTAAAGAGATTTTCGAGCACATGTAGCCTGTAAGGAATAAAAAAGTACAATTGACCTTTAGAGTTGATACTATAAAAACAGATATAGAAGAGGTCACTTCCAACTGAGCATCCTGAAAGAACACTGTAAGTGCTACTTAGATACGAAATAAGTTTTGAACATAAAATTTACATTCCCAAATAGAAAAATTAATGCCAAAGAATGTAAAAAAATATTAGCATGTCTGACAACCATTCTTGTGATTACCCTATGGGAACGTGTAGTCCACCAGAGGCTATCAAATTTAGCATAAAAATTGGTTGAAAACCGATTCTTCAACAATTATATATCTGGAGACCTTCCCAACAATGTCCGAGCTTCAAAGGATGGGTTGCGATTAGACCCTTTTTCAGCCCACCGCGATAGTCAAAATTAAAAAAAAAAGGAAATTCTATCACAAAATGACTTGTTTGAAAGGTTAATATTTCTTTTTTTTTAAAACAAACGTCTGAAGTTGAACAGCTTATTTCATCTTTCATGGGAAAGTGGCGCAAATGAGTGATATATATCCTTCTCGGAAGTATAGCCTTGCACGCGGAACCAGCTCCATGTTTTATTCAAAAACTTGTAGTACTAAAACACAGAAAGTTTCAAGCTGGTTCCGCGTGCAAGGCATACTAAAAATTTAAAAAGACTATTATTTTTGAAGTTGTAATCAGTAGTTAAAAAATGTCCGAAATCTCTTCGTTTTCATCGTTTTTCTTGAGATTAGTGGTCATTTCGATTTCAAAATTGTTGTTTTAAGTGATGTATATATATGATGAACCTTTTATAGAATTATAAACACTGGCTTCAAGTATATTAGCACAAAATTTTGATTTATTGAAGCCCTACCTTGAAATTTTCTTTAAATCAAAACGAAATTTTCATTCAAAATTCGTCAGTTTTGAACCCGCTTTTTGAAGCTGTGTTCGTGCAAAAGTATTTAAAAGTAGTCTTTTACAACAGTACAATCATTTTGCTACACAATAAGATATTAAGTAACAGGCTTTGAAATACTTTTTTATTTTTCGTCTATAGATGGGCCAAAATAGGGCCTTATCGCGACCCATCTTTTGCACCTGCAAATTTTTTATCGTTTCCTCAGCGGGAGTCGAACCCATACTGGGCGGAACATCTAAGGCAGCACCGCCTGCACTATGTACAGCGCCCTAGATCACTCGGCCAGCTAGGCTATAAAAATAAACTTTTTTGCTAACCGAGTCATTGCCGCTGATAGTTGTGCACTTGGTAGCTGAATGGCACTTTAACAACGGCTCCCGAATAGCAGTAGGACCTGGGGCGCATTTGGATATGGTGAAGTTAAACCGTTCCCGCCTAGCACATGGATTTTTGCCGCAACGCGACATACACCAGTGCCCGGAAACGGACTTTGGACTTAACTGATCCTGCCTCGTATTCCAATCCAGTCCTCGCCAGTTGAGCTGTTGAGACATGGGGTGTACCTGGATCGGCGAGGTTATTCCTGTCCTGTTACGAACTTGGATCATCGCCATCGTGCAACACCAGTACGTTACAACGACATGGATTTAGCCAGACCAACCAGTTATACCAATCCTGTCTTATTGAATCGCCACAGTCAACCCAGCTTGCAGTTACCATCGACAGTCTCCGGTCTGATAGACTAACCTACCTGGCCCTGAAAAGCGCCGTTGTTAGCGTAAAACCATTAAAAAGAAATCTTATGTATCCTGCTCCTTCCTTCAACACTAGCCGGGCCAGGCTTCACGGAACTACGCACTTATACCACCAGGTGCCGTCGCTGCAGAGGCTTCCAGCCTATAGTCACGACGATAAACTTCCACAGACCGATAACCGAGTGATACCTCCTCGTAGATTATATCTAGGGTGTGTAACATAGTACATGATGTATGGTGGGAGAAGCTCGGCAAAGTGGCGTAGTTCAGAGGATTCGATGTCATTTTTGACAACGAATATGGCGCGGTATCAGGGTCAAAAGTAAGTTGTTATGTATATGCTGAAATCCAATTCTGTATATACTTAAAAGATTTAAGTATATGCTAAATTAATTTTGTATATACATAATTCAATATATGTATATACATAATTCAATATATGTATATACAAAATTCATTAAGCATATACTGAATTCTTTTAGCATATACAGAATTGGATTTGTGTATACAGATAAATCATTCTGTGTATACAAATACTTTTATGCATAAGCAAAATTGATATAATAAAACCAATCAAAAAAGACATTACAAATACTAAAAGGGACGACATTTAAAATATGGCGGATAGAAGTAGGAGGACAGATGGACATTCATTTACTATTTTTTTAAGTATTTGTGATCATACTGTTCAGGATGTTGTTCGTCTTTTGAAATCCGACCTTATCGATTCAGCAACGTCAAGGCTCTATACTGTAGCTAGAAATGTGTCACACATTTAATCATGATATCAAGAACTAGATGACTTAGTGCCCATTCTTTCAAAACTTTTTAGATTTGTTTATCTATTTCTACTTAATTCTGCAATCTTACTTTCTTTCAGAATAATAAAAATATGATGACATAAAATATTAATGCTACAATCATAACGAAAAGAGCAACGGTTTTGGTTTTAAATTAGAAAAAGAAAATTCTGTTTGGTAACGGACACTTTGTGTTATTGGCACAAGACACTTTATGATATTGTTTTTACCACTGTGTCGTACAATAACCATTTGTCAATTAATGGGGACTTCTAAAACGTAAAACGCTTTTGAACAATGGATGTCTTTTTGCACAAGACATGTACAAACTAGCAAACTAGCAAAATGGATTTACAGCAGCAGCAGACAAAAACCCCGAAATAAATATTAAAACCAAAGGAATACCTTAATAGCAATTCTGCTGCATTGCTTAGATTGCTTTGTTTGTATGATGCTTTACTCCCAGGCAGCACGATTTCGGCTATATTCGGGAAACAGGAAACGATGATGACATGGACGAAATAAGAATACAAGTCCAATCAAGACGTCGGTAGTTTTTACTGCATTAACAAGAGGCTCCCAGGAGCCTGAATCGCTTACTTGGTCTTGATGTCAACCCTTTGAAGACTTATGTATAGCTAAATGGGCTGAATGTTTAAGCAATAAAAAGCTTTTCTCTATCTGCAATAGTTTTCATTCCAAAGCAAAAAACACAATTTTTTCACCTTTAAAGGACCATAACCCCTTAAAGGGGTCAGCTGACAACTTCAACCCTATGAAGACTTTTGTAGAGCTAAACGAGCTGAACATTTAAGCAAGCAACAGCTTTTCTCTATCTGCAATAGTTTTCATTCTATAGGCCAAAAACTCTATTTTTTGCCTTTAAGGGGCCACAACCCCTATAAAAAGCTACGCCGAGCGCAGCATGATACGACCGCAACAAGTTTAACCCTGTACGTTAGAGGCCCAATATGGATAGTCCATTGCTTTGGTCACATGAAGCCCATGGTGGACTTACAAAGCTTTTTGACACATGCATCCTGTGGTGGACTTAAAAATGCATTTTTGACACATGATATATTTACATCAAAATCTAATACATAAAGCCTTATTTATATACATGTATTTACACTACACTCAGAGAAGATTGATTCTCATACTCTGATTTCGGAGGGAAATTTTTTAATTACTCCAGGAAACTCCAAGAAAAGCCATAAAAATCTAGGAGGGTTTAAGGAGTACTCCCTCCAAAGGGTCATAAATTACTCTGTGCTTGGAGTTTTTTATTGCCTTGAAAACCTTTTGAAGTAGCACCTATTTCCTGTCTTTTTTGTCAGGTGAAAATGATTATAATACACAAGGTAATAAACAACTCCAAAATACTCCGAAAAAGGTAATAAATTTCTCCAAGGTGGGAGAAATTCCTTGGAGAATTTTAAGAGTTTACTCTGTGAAACTCTGTGAATCACTGGACACTGAAATCAGAGTATGAGAATCAATCCTCTCTGAGTGTACTGTATTCACAATTTTGGCCCTTTGACCCCTAATTTCTCAAAAACGGTAAAAGATATTGCACATCCCGTTTATTAATGAGGAATGGATTTTCACAAGGAATCTAATGAAAAAAAGATTTTGAAAATCGGACCAAAAACAAAAAAGTTGATTTTATGGGCGTGGCCTGTCTTTAGCCCCCTGTAGCAATGTAATGGTGAAATACATATCAAAATCATTGACACATTTAGTAGACAGAATTTTATGAGCACTTCAACATTTTTTTTTTAATTTGAATGAATAATAAACATTCTACAACAGTTTTGTCAATACATCCGTTTTAGCCCCTTTGGCCCTTTTTTCTAAAACAAAAGGGGCCACAAACCCCAAATACAAAACCAACATTCCTTAAGTGGATATAATCATCATATTTTAACTTCATAACTATTGGTTGGCCAACAACAACTTAATATTGGTAAAAAACTATTTGCCTGGACAAACTTTTATAAATGGCGTTTTTGGCCCCTTTGACCCCTAATTTCTCGAAAATGGTATGAGATATTGCAAATCTGATTGAAAAATGCAGGCAGTGATTTTTACAAGGATTCCAATGAAAAAAAGATTTTGAAAATTGGACCACAAATAAAAAAGTCGATTTTTTGGGTGTGGCCCCTTTTTGACCCCTTATAGCAATGTAACAGTACAATATACATCAAAGGTGTTGTTTCATTTTGTTAACAGAATTTATTGAGGAATACAATAAAAAAAGAATGATCAAAATCGGAGGAAAATTAAACATTCTACATACGTTTTGTCAATACACCCGTTTTAGCCCCTTTTGGCCCTTTTTTTCTAAAACGGTAGGGGCCAGAAACCTTAAATGCAATACCAACCTTCCTTTAGTGGTTATAAACATCATATCAAAATTTTATAACAATTGGTTTACTACAACTAAAGTTATTGCACGGCGACGACGACGACGACAACGACATCGCCTAAACATAATACGATCGCAAAAAAATTGCGGTCGTATAAAAAGGGGTCATCTGACAACTTCGACCCTATGGAGACTTGTGTAGAGCTAAACGAGCAGAACATTTAAGCAAGCAACAGTTTTTCTCTATCTGCAATAGTTTTCATTCTATAGGCCAAAAACTCTATTTTTTGCCTTTACGGGGCCATAACCCCTATAAGGGGTCATTTGACAACTTCAACCCTATGGAGACTTTTGTAGAGCTAAATAAGCTGAACATTTAAGCAAGCAACAACTTTTCTCTATCTGCAATAGTTTTCATACTATAGGGCAAAAACATAAAAAAACGCTATTTTTCACCTTTAAGGGGCTGTAACCCTTATAACGGATTATCTGACAACTTGGACCAAATGGAGACTTTTGTAGAACTTTTGATGCTGAAGCAGTAGGGTGGCATCAGATTTCATTTATCTCTTATACTTTTTGATTTACAAGCCAAAAACAGTAGTCTGACCCCCGGCCTATTTTTAGCAACTGCGGCCATGTTTTTCGACGAATCAAAAATCCCCACATCAGTTCTGTGGGGGATACCCTAAAGTACCACCAGACCAAATTTGGTTTGAATCTGTGCAGCCGTTTCAGAGAAGTAGAAGTTTGAAGAAAAGTTAACGACGACGACGACGACGACGGACGACGACGACGGGCGCCAAGTGATGGCAATAGCTCACATGGCCTATGGCCAGCTGAGCTAAAAAGGGGATTTGCATGAAATTTATCCTCCTGCAGGGGATCTTATATGTCTTCTTATGGAGACCTGCAGCAGAGTTCTCCAACGTGCTAGGAGCCACTATGGTTTGCGGTTAGGTTTTCCAATAGGGATGCCAGTAGCAAAATTACTGTTCGAGTGACCGGAAGGACTTTTGAGTGAGTACTCTTACTCGGTAGTTGATATGAATGACGAGTTGCTGTTTTACACTATCGTCAGATGTTAGCTAAGACAGTATTTATAAGTACTTCAATTGTTATCATTCAATTTTGAAATGTCTATTTTTATTCATACGATAATGAAAAATATTACGATATCATCGGGTAAGCTGCAAAGCGATTACGTTTGATGCCAACTTCGAAGCTTTTAACAACGTGAAGAATATGAACATCACAATCTATCATGTTATCCCCCAGAACTCGTGATCGAGTAAAAAAAATGCTGCCCAGCTCGATACTTGGTCATGTCGGGCGATACTCAATTACTTGTTGACGTCCCTATTTTCCACATTATTGCATGCAATCAGACGACAACGCATCTCTTAAGCTAGAGTTGAAGGCTGCTGGCTGTTTTCCATTGTGGTTTCGAAATTTCCGCTGATTATGCATGCTGTGTCGCGACAGCTCATTATTTTCTATTGTCCCATTTTTCACCTGGGGCACACATCCCAGCCGATTTGTAGGCAAAGCGGCCTGACCGTACGTCAGGCATCTGTGCGCTGTTTATAGACTTTAACCGACTATAGCTTAGCGCTGCTACGGGCTTATAGACTGCAGCTGGAGACATGTTAAGCAAGATGAAACGAAAAGCTTAATACACAAAGAGATTCCTATATCGTCTATGCAAATGGCAGTACAATTTAAAAAAATTAAGAATATGGAATTCAATGTGTGCCAGAAAGACACGATCCAAATATTGACATTTTTTTATACATGATCAAATTTAAAACCTAAATTTCACTGCGCGTTTTAAGCGCTTTTCTAGATAAACCTTCATCAGACACGCTAGAGGTAGAAACTTGGAAGACCGGTGTTATATTGCCATTTGTCCCCTATGCCAGTTTCCCCCCCCCCGGAAAAGCTGGATCGATCTAGTTTTTCCCCCAGGGGGAAAAACTGGATCATTGCCATTTTCCCCCTAGGAAAAATTACATTACGTATACATATTGTAGATTTTCCCCCATGCCAGTTTTTCCTCCATCGATGTTTGGCATATCTTAGCCTTTTCAGTGGATACATGCTTATAACAGTCTGTGATTTTTTTTTTATGGAAAATGTAGCTTTAATATGATTTATAATTATAATCTTTATTTGCAAAATACACCCATATGGGTCAAAGCAAAAACAAAAACATGTAAAATACAAAACATATACAGAAAACAACAGAGTATACAGAATATTAACATAATTATGGAGTTATAGTTTTGAGAACATTTTGACCAATGTGGACCCTATTTTCGTAGTACCAGTGACTGCTTTATAAAGTCGCATACAATTGGAATCAGTTCTATATCGGGATTCAAAATTCGTTGCATATGTATAATTTTATTATTTAAGTCGATGTTTTGATTTAAATTTAATTTATTAAACATAGTTCGTCTTAATTGTTTGTTATTGTTACAATACAGAAGAAAATGATATTCATCTTCAACAACTTCACATACAGAGCACAGTCTATTTTCTCTTTTAATATTTCTGTATCTTCCTAATTCTATATTTAATTTGTGGTCGCTGACTCTTAATTGTGTTATTAATTGTCTGTTTTTAAAACTTGTTTCTTTTAATAAATATTGTTCTAAACCAAATTCAGTCTTTAATTGTTTGTATAAAAATAATTTAGAATCATCGGTCAAGCTGGCTAATTTCTGCATTATTATATTTTTGTAGTTATCTTCTATTTTTTGTTTAAAATTACTTTTTAATTTATTTTTAATTTTCAAAAAGGGTTTGTCCAAATTCTCAAATTCTGTGATATCTAATTTACATTCTTCAAAAATTTTGGAAGCAAGGGTGTACCACGAGTACATTCCTTCATTGTGTAGATTTTTGTTTACAATATATGCTTCTTTTAACAAAGGGTTAATCTTTTCAGAGTTTAGTCTGCAAAAATACATCATTACTTGAGTTTTAATGAAACTTTCAATAGGCAATCTACCAAGCTCTGACTTTGATGAGATATTGCATGCCGTTTTTTTAAGTCCTAAAATCGATTTGCAATATCTGTTGTGTATTTTTTCAAATGAGGATCTATCTGCCAGAGTCAGAGTATCACAAATATTACCATTTCTACTGGCTCTATCTTTTGCTCTAGCTATAGGCAGATATTCCTCCATAAACCATATTTCACAGTTATATAATAAAATTGGTCTAATTAATAGATCGAAAAGTTTGCATGAGAGGTTTACGGGAAGAGACTGAAAATTAGAAAAGCTGCTCTTGACAGCAAACAGTGCCTTAAGTCCCTTTTTTGTTAATTCCTGTATAGACCTTTTAAATTTACCTTTATTGTCAATAATATTACCTAAGAAATTGTATTCAGTAGCCTCTGTTATTACCTGTTTTTTATAGTAAAATGAGGGTTCATTATCATATTTATTTTGAAAGATCACTACCTTAGTTTTCTTAACATTGACTGTTAGTTGCCAATCTTTACAGTAAGCTTCTAATTTATTTAATGCTGTTTGAAGACCTTTGTGGGTACTAGACACCAAAACTAGATCATCAGCAAAACTAAGACTAGATATAAATGAATCATTTAGCTCCAAAGGATCACAAGAGTTGTCAAAAATTTTATGCAAATCGTTTATGTAGCAATTAAACAGAGAGGGTCTTAGGCTGTCACCTTGTTTCACTCCCCTCTCAAGATTAAAAAAGTGTGTGTATTCATTATTCACTTTGACAGCAGACTGGCACAGGTTATACATGTTGTCTATTATTTCATAAAATTTACACCCGATATTATTCTTAAGAAGTTTATACATTAATCCTTTATGCCATAAAGAATCAAAGGCTTTTTTAAGGTCTACAAAACAGGAATACACTTTTTGTTTCCTCTTGTTTAAGTATTTAGTAATTAATGTTTTCAATATAAAAATGCTGTCTGTTGTTCTATGATTGTGCCTGAAGCCAAACTGTTGGTTTGCATATATTTTCTCATAAAAACTATTAAGTCTTTCATTTAATAATGCACTAAAAAGTTTAGTTATTGAGTTTTGGAGGGAAATTCCTCTATAATTATTTAAGTCAGACTGATCTCCAGATTTGAAGATAAGTATAATATAAGATTTACGCCATGCTTCAGGATATTTTCCTGCATCTAAGATTAGATTGAATAATTTCACTACAGATTTACTTGTTAATGTTGAGCTGTATTTAATTATCTCATTAATTATGAGGTCAGGACCAGGACATTTCCTGGACTTTAATTTCTGAACACAGCTCTTTAGTTCTTTAATAGAAAAAGGTCTATCAGTAACTTCTTTTTCAGTTAAAAATTGTTTATAGAATTTAATATCATCATTAACTTGTTTACAAAAATTTTCATTACTTATATCTGGCTTTCCTTGACTTTTAATGTGTTGTTCAACTTCATATAAAGTTGAATTCATATTATTACTCTTGTCTTTAACTTCAGTATCATGACTTTTCAGTTCATTAAGATACTCCCAGTATTGTTTGGGATCTGTTTCTTTCCAATTCAACAACTTATCAAATAGTTCTTTTCTATAAAGATACTTTTTTTTCTTGATTAATTTTCTTAATTCTTTAGAATGTTTATAGAAAGTATGTTTTAATATTAAATTGTAGGGGTCTTCCTTCATTCTATGCCCAATTTGAATTACTGTATGTTTGAGATCTTTTACACTTTGGTCTACCCATGGCTTTTTCTTCTTTTTCTTTTGTTTTTTAACATGTTTTTTTATTCTGCAACATTTTTGTGCCAATTTTTCAAAAATTTCAGTTAGTCTTTCTGAAGCCTTATCAACACCATCTTGGTTATTTTCAAAATTCTCGTTTTCAAATGACACAACATCATTAACTGTATCTATGTCTGCCATAGCGTTAAGCAATTTTATTTTTGATTCTTTTTCCCATTTATAAGAATATTCAATTTTATTTTTAAATATAATTTTATTTTCATTTTTATCAGGTTTGATTTGACATTTCAAATGCACTGAAATTTGAGAGTGATCAGATAGATATGAAGGACTTAATATTTGAAAAAAAATTACTGACTTTATAAGGTCCACATTGGTCAATGCATAATCTACTGTACTTGCTCCATTTGATTTCATACAAGTAAAATTTCCAAATAAATCGCCCACAAATCTACCATTTAAAATGCGGAGCTGGGAGGCAATACACATATCTATCATATTTTGACCTTGTGCATTAAATATTTTATCCATGGAGTTTCTCTTTATATTAAAATCTGTATTATAATTTTCTGGTAAAATATTCTGAATCTCAAAATGAGGATCAGTTTCATTTTCAATAAAATCTGTTGCATTTGAAATTCTAGCATTTAAATCTCCAAGTATCAGAATATTACCTTTTCCTGATATCTTTGATATTTCAGTCTCAAGTTTTGCAAAATCATCATCATAATAAGGGGAACTAACTGGGGGTATGTAACATGCACAAATTATAAGATCATTTGAAAATCCAAAAAACTCTTTATCTAGCTTGAACCATAATCTATTTTCAGACTCAGTATTGTCTATAACAGATATTCCTTTATGCAACTTTGACTTATAAAGTATTATTATTCCCCCGCTAAATCTTCTTGATCGTTTTTTCTTTTTTCTACACTTTTGTAAAGATTTAAATTCAGAAAAATTGAATCTGTCATCTGAGCCTTTCCATGTCTCTAATAAAATATTTATATCAAACTTAATTTGTGACATAAAAAAATCATCATCATGTTTGTCTCCCAGCCCCTGTATGTTCCAGGATGATATAGTAAGATTATCTATGGTTTTCATTTTAGATTTTAGTTAAATAAACATTGGATTTGGTGCCAAAAATCACATTTTTTTTTATTCTTAGATGTGATACATATGATATGTATTATTGTTTAATATAATTTGATTATGCATACAGATAATAAATACAGCATATCTTGCACAATAACTTCTGTAAACCTACATTCATGTAAACAATATATAAATATTATACTAACATGATTAAACCACTTAGTTATTATAATTACATTCCCCAGTTGTCGGTGGCAACAATCTGCTATTTGAATCACAGTTAAATTGCATGTATTTATAATATAACCCAATATGAAAACAGACAGTGTAACAAATGCATCAATTTTATAATAATAATGTTTCTTACATTATTCATAGTAACTAAAAATAATAATGAAGTTGAACAATATATGCATTCCTTCTTAGGTTAAAACTTTTCATATCTAACTGCTATTTACAAGTTCAAAAATGTACCTTTTTTCTCTTTAAATTTCATATTAACATTCCAGGAAGGATAACTTTAATTGAAGATAGAAAAAAAGTAACTGGAATGCAATTTAAATTGGGGACTATCTAGGAATTAATCTCTAAGACAGAGAAAAAAAATCAAATTTCTATTTTGGGATTAACAACATACTATTCCAAGAAAGATAACTCTAATTGAAATAAAATTACTAAATGACATAAATGATCAATACATTTATATATAGGTAGAACACATAAAATTTCAGAACTGTAATGTATAACCATCAATTTTTTTTCTCACTTTGCATTTGATACATTTTATTTATCTATTCTAAGCCTAAAGCAATTCTAAGAAGTTTTACATTTATATGTTCATCTCTTTTAAACCCATTTTGCCTTTTTCTTATGGAAATAAAATACCTTATAAATAATTTATATTTATATTCAGCTCTTACACTTTTGAGATAATCTATATGATAAGAAATAGTTGAGGTACGAATTCAGTATTGAAAGCATTATCATCATAAAAACCATAGTTTCATCTTTAAAATACAAAGTCGTTTATGCTTTATTCAATGAAAGATAAGAAACAGTAGATCTCTTTGCAATTGACAATGACTTGGCTTTGTGTCAATATGAAATAGAAATAGAAATAGAAATATTTTGTTTGACCAATCATGGACCCACAGGGGGCAATGACATACATGACATTAATAATTGTAATACAATGTTCAAACAAATGACAGTACAAATATAATGATATATATAAAGTTAAATAAAGTTAACCATTTTAACAATATTATGTATATAGTTTGTATCAGATGAAGGATTGACATTTATCAGTATTTGAACAGAGATATCCAGCAGCACAGCCAAGGTGTGAGACAGTTTTAAGTACAGGCGTTAAAGTATTAGTAAATGTGTGTTCCTCTGCAAAGGACACCAAGGGACGGTGCTTAAGGAAATGCGATGATCAGTGTCATCTGCATTCCTCCTCGTGTCCAGTGCAGAGTCACCAACAGTGTAACTCCACATAGATTTAAATATTTGAGGATATATATAAGAGATATAAAGTGTCTGTATATGGATTTGTCCTGCTGCAAGGGTCACCAAGGGACGTTGCTCCAGGAAATGCGATGCTCTATATCATCTGCATTCCTCCTCGTGACCAATGCAAAAGGACAAACAGTACAAACCTTTATACCATATTCAATTAGCAAAATTAAGGACAAAATGTTTTAATAAATGTACATAATTCTTTAAGTACGGCTTCATTCTCACATGACATTAACCCAGTGTTCTCCCCAGGAATTTTGGATAGCATCACATTTTGCGTAAACAATATCAGGTGTCAGAAAGAAAAAAAAATCATGTCGATCGACGTTTCGCTATCAATTTATGATAAGTTCTTGACCATGTATCATGTATTAGTGTTTTATGATACCCCCCCCCACCACCCTCTTCCCTCCCCCACCCACCCCATTTGATGTAAGTCTACCTTCAAGCTATGGATACTATAGTTCCATATTAAGAAAGAGTTGGAGTAAAACTGATTGTAGCAATTTAACAATGGCTAAAACTTGTTATCTATGAACTCTCAGTGAACTGCATCCAGTTACCAAGGATGGAAGAGGAAAAGACAGGCCTGAAAGCCATTTGCTTGGGTTTGAAGCAATAAAAAATAATATAAAATTAGCTTTTATTTTTGGCATGAATAAGTTCCCAAGTACAAATGTTTACATTTCATCCACACTGGTTAAGAGTCACTAAGTTGACAGAATCATATAGATGCCAATGGTTCTCCTGCCAAAAGGAGAAAATGCTAGATAAGGTAATGGGAAATTGGGAATCTATTTTTAGACTTCCTGTTTTGACCAAGGGTCAAACAATATATCTAGAAATCAATATTTTGGAATAACAAATGTAACAATTGAATTAAATCATGTTTCATGAAGGTAAAAAGCATTTTCTTTATTTTGGGAATGGGTTATGACCATTACTTTATACAATTCAACGACTCATATTCTAATAACACACCTGAATAAAAGCACGTGTGCATATGTTTGTTTTTGTTTTGGTGTAATCCCATTGGTCCTGGTTGATTGTCCAATAGAAATAATTCACTTCGTTAAAGGTGTTCACCTGCAATCTGCATGGCTAATCAGTTCAAAAATCGATATTTCCTAATTAATTGACAAGACCATGATCATTGATTTCTTTGTTAATTGGCTTGGGGTTGTAAATGTGTCAATAACTCAATGATCATCAATCAGTCAATGGCTTCATAAGGACGTCAACTCAATACCTTTGTATTTTTAACAATTTGAAATAGCGTCTCGGTAAAGACTGATAGCATCTCGGCAAATTACGATAGCGTCTCGGTCCCGAGATGCTATAAGGGCCTGGGGAGAACACTGATTAACCATATAAGAGAAGCAAAGGTGTACCAAAGGGGTAATCAGTATCATAAAACCGTAAAGAAAAAGACAAAACCGGCAGAAAAAAAACTCATCACAACAAAACTAACCACATAACAACATAAAATACACACACACATAACAACAAAACCGCATTCAGCAACGTGCATGAACTCAAGTAGAAACGAGAGTGAACTCAGGTGCTCCGGAAGAGTAAGCAGTTCCTGCTTGCTATAGCATACCCGTCACGTTGCCAAAGATCGATTAAGTGTTGGTCAAATCCGGAAAGGATGACATTACAAAACTCTATGTCAAGCCAACATCTGTGCTCATCTGAGAGATAGAAATCCCGTATTTGTAAACAAGCACATGATGTCGTCCGTAAAATTTCTTGAGTGATGACAACAACCTGGGAGCAACGTACCCCGGTGTTAACAGTTTGCTTGTCAGCCGTGTAGCTCTATCAAGGAAGTCGTTGTACTTCCCACATGCTCTGGAATAACGAATCAATTGTGATACGTAAACTCCATATGCTGGAGCGGACGGAATGTTACTACACAGAAAGGGAAAGTTAACTATTGGAAAGTTGAAGTCATCACGTTTGTCATAAAGCCTTGTGCAAAGCCTTCCTTGTGTGTCAATTTCGAGAAATTGATCCAAATATGAAGCAGACCTCCTAGAATCTGTAGTGTCCTTTATCTCAAGTTCCTTCGGATATATTAGATGTAAATAGTCACCAAATCGAGGATTGTTTAGTGAAAGGACATCATCAATATAACGAAATGTGAGATTGAAGGATAAAGCAAGTTTGCGGTCCTTTTTGTCTAGAAGTGATTGTAAGAAGTCTGCTTCATATGAATGAAGAATCAAATCGGCAAGCAATGGTGCAAAATTTGTGCCCATTGGGATACCTATTGTTTGCTGAAAAACACGTCCACCAAACTGTACAAATATGTTGTCGATTAGAAAGTTGAGCTTATTTTTAAAGTATAAACTTATTTTTGTCACAGAGATTAGCATATAGTTATCACAGTAGAGATGAATAATATTATTCAGCTGTTCTCTATGAGGTGGACAAGTTTTACATTAATATTGCATGTCTACTGCATGGTTCAATTTAACTCGTATTCATATTTACTTTGGGTTGTCTTTTAATATAGCTTTTATGTGCCAACGACAACGACATGTCGGAATAAGACATTAAATTTTAAGTCCGACCATGCGAAAATTACTACGAAAACCGCACAGGGAATGATTTGACAATTGGCAGGATTGTTTAGTATGACCAAATGTATGCCCTAGGGGGAT
Source organism: Arcuatula senhousia (assembly GCA_963971305.1). Classification (NCBI taxonomy): domain Eukaryota; kingdom Metazoa; phylum Mollusca; class Bivalvia; order Mytilida; family Mytilidae; genus Arcuatula; species Arcuatula senhousia. The sequence goes on along the minus strand of OZ020303.1, from coordinate 21,996,772 downwards.
GTTCAGCTCTATAGACCTTTAAAGATTTCTGTTTGGTGTCCTCTGTTGGATATCCATATCCCATAGATTAATTCTTCCAGAAGTCTTAATCAAATATTATTTGTACTCTATTTGTTCTTTATGAAGAAGGGGGTCTTCTTTGACATTTTATGATAAGTTTAGAACCTTAGGCATTAGAATCTACCTTCTAATAGAAAAAAGTAGATATTTGAAAATCCCAAGGAAAACCGTCGATGTCTGATAGGTAATATGGTCGAGGATGAAAATAATGTTTTACATGACTGTTATACGAAAAAAACATATGTAGAAAAAGCAAAAACAGAAAATAAATCTTTTAAATCTTGATATTTTAGATGAAATAAGTACAATTAAGTACACTCTGTCCCAAACAATCTTTCGACAAGTAGAAAACACTAGTTCCTTCTTAAAACAATCATAAGCGCCGAGGACAGGGGACCTAAAATCATATGTTTAATTTTGTGGTTCATGTGGTTATTGTTTATACTTGCTATTAAAATTTTTTGTATGTTTCTCACAACCCTGATGTTGTGAATAATATTGCAATAAATGTTGATTGCAAAACAGCTAGCATCAAATTCTGGTCACATCGAGGACTGCTGGCTGGCTGTATTGCATATTTTTGTACCCATGCAAACAAAGTTTGGGAGTATATAGAAGTCACCCAGTCTGTGTGTCTGTCTATTTATCTAGCATTAAAGCACAACTCCCCCTAAATTGCTTGAACTATGGAAATATCGATTTTTTATTTCATCGTGACGTCGGTGACGTTACATCGTAAGGGGTAAAAATGAGCTTTAAGCTTATAAAGGGGGAAAACTAGACTGATCCTATTTTTCCCCCGGGGTGAAAACTGGATCGATCCTAATCTTCCGAGGGAAAAACTGGATCGATCCAGATTTTCCCCCCGGAAAAACTGGCATGGTGGAAAATCTACAATAGAACACCGGTAGGTTATTGGATTTGGAAAAAAATTTATTCTTTCAGCCAAAAACATAACAGCAATGACTAAACAAGATACATTTATCTACTTTATTATAGATAGCCCAAAGTTTGAGATTAGAAAGCCAAAAACTGAATTTACAATTCTGGAAATATGAAAACAGTGTTTTTCCAACGCACATTCCAGTACTCGAATAATATAAGAGCATGCAACTGCAGCACGGGTAAGCTTTCTGCGACCTAAAGCCAAACTATGAAATAAATTTTATAAAGAAAGAATATCGACTATGTTGTAATAGATATGGTCGAGTCTCTGTGTTATAGGGAGAATTTTTTTCAAGTGGTTTCAGAATACAATACCAAAACGGGTACAATGTATGAAACTCGTATTTTTAACATGCAAGAGTTTGGAAGGTAAAATAAAATCTCAGCCATTAGTTTTATTGCACCTATAGTCGAGAATAATAAAAGTATGTTGCATATAAGTCATAAAGTGGCCGTTGCCAGAAAATGGCCATTGCCAGTGATTTTCTAAAAACCTTATTTTGAGTTATATTTTAATTTATAACCATTCCAAAACATGTTGGTATCTTTCATTTCACCAAAGGTTTTAAAACATTGATATTTTTTCATTTCAGGTATTAGGCATTCTATATTCTCTTTTCAGTATATACAACAATCAAACTTTTTTCATCATATAAGTTTTATTCAAAAAATGATTTTTAGCCAATCACACAAATCAATTGGATATTCCTTAAGCCTAATAATAATTGGTATATTGTCCTTAATAAGCTGTATTTTTCTGGTTTTTTTTTCTTCCGAGTCAATGGTACTATATATATTTGACCTGAAATACGCCATTGCACGATCATATTAAAGTTACCGTTTCTCCTGAAAGGGTCTGTAACAACTTGTCACAGTGTACATTTCGAATCCGGTTGGGTAAAACATGATTTGAATTCTTCAATTCATGATTGTAAAACATTTTTTAGATTCAAGAAAAAGAAACGCACCCCAGGAAGAAGAAGAACCTGAAAAAGGACCTGAAAAGAAAAAAAATATTTTGAAGAAGTTTTTAATTTCGGCATTTTTTTTTCCATTTCTGAATGGATTTTCTTCAAATTAAAATATAATAAAAACTCGAGTAATATTGATTTTTTAACGAAGTAGACGATATTGAGATGTGGAATAAGTGTACGCGACACAACAAACACAAACACACAACAATTCAAACAATCACAACGGAAAACTGCAAGCAGTCTTCAACATGACTAGAGGTCACCTCTTGCCGTTTTGCTTTGGCCCAAGACTTATAATACAATACAAAAGTATCAAAACCAATCCATAAACCATAAACGAAAGACCCAATTCTTTAACGGTTAACACAGAATGACAATGACAAACAAAGGCTTTGGCAAAGGATCCTGGCTTAGGACAGGCACATATAAAATGTGGCGGGGTTAAACTAGATTTTTTGGATCCAACCTTCCTCCTAGCTATTGATAAGCTTGCACAAAGCATACATATAAAACACACTGTAAACTCTGCAATCGACAAAAGTTCAATTCAACAATAGAGAACACTGTTCGAAAACAACAAGACGTGGAGGAACTCTTGAGAACACTCGAAGTTACTGACAACTTGCTTAGAAACATTTATCGATTGACGTTAAAGAATCAAATACATCAATTCTAAATCCGACACCCCACGTCAAAACAATGAATGAGTTAAAACCACACTGAACCGATATATTTGATCGCTGTGGTGCGTGTCTTTTTTTGCCGTAACCGGCATACATACATATGTATACACGCCTTTCTCATAATATCGCGTCTCTATTAAAACGAAAATAATGTTGTCTACCAAGAGATTCCATGCCATCCACTTTCTGGAATATCAGTTGTGATAAACTATAGCTAGGGACCCGAGGTTAGTTTTTGAGTATACGAGTATATATTATCTCTCTATACCTCAAAAATAACCTCGGTCCCCTGTGTGATAAACTTCGTAAAGAGATTTTCGAGCACATGTAGCCTGTAAGGAATAAAAAAGTACAATTGACCTTTAGAGTTGATACTATAAAAACAGATATAGAAGAGGTCACTTCCAACTGAGCATCCTGAAAGAACACTGTAAGTGCTACTTAGATACGAAATAAGTTTTGAACATAAAATTTACATTCCCAAATAGAAAAATTAATGCCAAAGAATGTAAAAAAATATTAGCATGTCTGACAACCATTCTTGTGATTACCCTATGGGAACGTGTAGTCCACCAGAGGCTATCAAATTTAGCATAAAAATTGGTTGAAAACCGATTCTTCAACAATTATATATCTGGAGACCTTCCCAACAATGTCCGAGCTTCAAAGGATGGGTTGCGATTAGACCCTTTTTCAGCCCACCGCGATAGTCAAAATTAAAAAAAAAAGGAAATTCTATCACAAAATGACTTGTTTGAAAGGTTAATATTTCTTTTTTTTTAAAACAAACGTCTGAAGTTGAACAGCTTATTTCATCTTTCATGGGAAAGTGGCGCAAATGAGTGATATATATCCTTCTCGGAAGTATAGCCTTGCACGCGGAACCAGCTCCATGTTTTATTCAAAAACTTGTAGTACTAAAACACAGAAAGTTTCAAGCTGGTTCCGCGTGCAAGGCATACTAAAAATTTAAAAAGACTATTATTTTTGAAGTTGTAATCAGTAGTTAAAAAATGTCCGAAATCTCTTCGTTTTCATCGTTTTTCTTGAGATTAGTGGTCATTTCGATTTCAAAATTGTTGTTTTAAGTGATGTATATATATGATGAACCTTTTATAGAATTATAAACACTGGCTTCAAGTATATTAGCACAAAATTTTGATTTATTGAAGCCCTACCTTGAAATTTTCTTTAAATCAAAACGAAATTTTCATTCAAAATTCGTCAGTTTTGAACCCGCTTTTTGAAGCTGTGTTCGTGCAAAAGTATTTAAAAGTAGTCTTTTACAACAGTACAATCATTTTGCTACACAATAAGATATTAAGTAACAGGCTTTGAAATACTTTTTTATTTTTCGTCTATAGATGGGCCAAAATAGGGCCTTATCGCGACCCATCTTTTGCACCTGCAAATTTTTTATCGTTTCCTCAGCGGGAGTCGAACCCATACTGGGCGGAACATCTAAGGCAGCACCGCCTGCACTATGTACAGCGCCCTAGATCACTCGGCCAGCTAGGCTATAAAAATAAACTTTTTTGCTAACCGAGTCATTGCCGCTGATAGTTGTGCACTTGGTAGCTGAATGGCACTTTAACAACGGCTCCCGAATAGCAGTAGGACCTGGGGCGCATTTGGATATGGTGAAGTTAAACCGTTCCCGCCTAGCACATGGATTTTTGCCGCAACGCGACATACACCAGTGCCCGGAAACGGACTTTGGACTTAACTGATCCTGCCTCGTATTCCAATCCAGTCCTCGCCAGTTGAGCTGTTGAGACATGGGGTGTACCTGGATCGGCGAGGTTATTCCTGTCCTGTTACGAACTTGGATCATCGCCATCGTGCAACACCAGTACGTTACAACGACATGGATTTAGCCAGACCAACCAGTTATACCAATCCTGTCTTATTGAATCGCCACAGTCAACCCAGCTTGCAGTTACCATCGACAGTCTCCGGTCTGATAGACTAACCTACCTGGCCCTGAAAAGCGCCGTTGTTAGCGTAAAACCATTAAAAAGAAATCTTATGTATCCTGCTCCTTCCTTCAACACTAGCCGGGCCAGGCTTCACGGAACTACGCACTTATACCACCAGGTGCCGTCGCTGCAGAGGCTTCCAGCCTATAGTCACGACGATAAACTTCCACAGACCGATAACCGAGTGATACCTCCTCGTAGATTATATCTAGGGTGTGTAACATAGTACATGATGTATGGTGGGAGAAGCTCGGCAAAGTGGCGTAGTTCAGAGGATTCGATGTCATTTTTGACAACGAATACAGTCACACAAAGCATATACGTCTATACAATGTGGCAACTCTTTTTTCCACATGACATGACATCCAATGGACAGGTAAACCCAAGATTCCGTCCAGTATAGTTTCAAAGTAGAATACCTTAGGGGTCGAGGTTAATATGGGACAAAAGACTTGGACGGCTATGTGATTTGTAAGGCTTAATTCGATTGGTTGGTTTGATGTAATTTAGCATATACGATTTAATAATTTTGTACATGCAGAATTCGATTAAAAGAAATTACTATATACATAATCTTTTTCGTGTATACTTAATTTAATTTAAGTATATACCAAAACGATTTAAGTATATACATAAATCAATTATGTTTATAGGTAAATCATTTTAGTATATACTTAAATCATTTTAGTATATACTTAAATCATTTTAGTATATACTTAAATCATTTTAGTATATACTTAAATCATTTTAGTATATACTTAAATCATTTTAGTGTATACTTAAATCATTTTAGTATATACTTAAATACTAACTTTTGACCCTGATACCGCGCCATAAACGAATACAGTCACACAAAGCATATACGTCTATACAATGTGGCAACTCTTTTTTCCACATGACATGACATCCAATGGACAGGTAAACCCAAGATTCCGTCCAGTATAGTTTCAAAGTAGAATACCTTAGGGGTCGAGGTTAATATGGGACAAAAGACTTGGACGGCTATGTGATTTGTAAGGCTTAATTCGATTGGTTGGTTTGATGTAATTTAGCATATACGATTTAATAATTTTGTACATGCAGAATTCGATTAAAAGAAATTACTATATACATAATCTTTTTCGTGTATACTTAATTTAATTTAAGTATATACCAAAACGATTTAAGTATATACATAAATCAATTATGTTTATAGGTAAATCATTTTAGTATATACTTAAATCATTTTAGTATATACTTAAATCATTTTAGTATATACTTAAATCATTTTAGTATATACTTAAATCATTTTAGTATATACTTAAATCATTTTAGTGTATACTTAAATCATTTTAGTATATACTTAAATACTAACTTTTGACCCTGATACCGCGCCATAAACAACATTCAATCATTGAATGAGACCAGTGACCGATGTCCTTTGTAATTGGCCTAAGATAAAAATGGAATGCATAGGATTCAAAACCTATCCTGAAAAACCCACTTCTTGACATAGCACACTAAACATATAGACAACGAGTACAAACAGAGATGGGTGGATTTAAAAAAAATGTCCATTTTTGTGTCCACGATGTGTACATGTATGTTAAAATTAGATATTGAGTATATTTTAAGTGTCATTGTTTTTATTGTACTTTTAAATTGCGAAAGCAATAATATAAAGATCAATATGTAATAAGAAAATCTCAAAAATTAAAACAAAAGGTCACAAAACATCCTCTAATATAGTGTCCATATTAAAAAAAATATTCATTTCTTTACAATTCCAACCAATTTAGATCAGTTTTTAAAGTATTTAATGTTGAATATTTGCTGACTTACACTCATAGTTCAAAACAAATGTCTTAAATTTAAGCAAATCTCTACAAAAACGTTGCTATTAGCAATTTAGTATGTGTCCATGAAAGACGTGTCCACTTCGCAACAACAATAATAATTGATGTAAATCCAATCTTCCTTTATCTTGATTTAAATGTCTTTCCTTTTATATTCTACCTTACACCACTTTAGTTTATATGGCGACAAAAACTTAGTTGAAAATGCTGTTTTGTGCATGCATGAAGGCAGTTGGTATGACCTTTCACTATAATATTTTTGTTATTGTCCACTAAGCAACGTGTATTTTTTGAAGAATTTGAGCAGAAAGGCACTAAATATTTTGACTTTTATAAAGTAAAACAAAAGATCTGACCAAATTATGAACAAATTTAATTGTAAGACATTGAAATAAAACAAAAACTCGACTTATGTGTAAATATGTCCACTTTGCAACGGTCCACTGTGGAACATTTCGTTGCGAAGTGGACAAATATCGTTGCATATTGGACACATGCATTTCGTTGCATGGGGGAAATCATGTTGCTTAGTGGACAATCTATGCGAAAACTTGAATTTCACATAAAAAGATCATTAACAGCAAATAATAATGTATTTCACCACCTTTTCTAAACAATATTAAAATCGTTTAAAAGAGCCCAACAGTTGATCGCGCGTCTCAAAGTCTAAAAAGACAGAAAGTTGTGAAATAATGTCTACTATGCAACATGCAAATGTCCACTATTCAACATGCCTCAATTTTCAAATTATCAGAATTAAAATGATTTAAAAGCAAATCTTTCTCATTGGTGCTTTAAAGTTTGATTTGAAGAATCATTGAACTATTTTAAAACTATATTAAAACCATACGCCTCGAATTGTTTTAAGGGGATACGTTACGTTAAAAACGACGTTATCGATAAAATTTAACTGTGAAACAGAAAAACGTCCATTTTCGATTTGAAACGCAGTTCGTCAATTTTACTTGAACAGCGTTGAACTTTAACGCTATTGTTTATCTTTGATGTAAATTATTGAAAAATGATGGTCCATGAGCTATTACAAAATATATATCGTTGTTTAGAGAAAGATTTGTACTTTCTTGTGTTAGTTTTTGGTTGAAATGTAATGAAACAATTTTGTTTTAATCAATTGAGAATAACAAAATTTTTAAAATATTGGATCTTTTCCCATTACTTCTATATAAATTTCCCGCCAAAGACGATAATTTCAAAGTAAAATAACTTGAAAAATCGACCCATGACCCCCTATTTCAAATAGATATTTCAATGTGTCAAGGTATTTCCATTCATTATGCAAATTTATTTTGAAAAGTAAGATGGTCGACCAAAGTAACGTATCCCCTTAAGTATAAATGCACGTTTTTCTTAACGTTTCAGAAACCTTTGAACAGTTATTTTTGTTTATTTTTGCACTAAATTTTACAAGTTTTATAGTCGTATAATATTAATTGTGCTGAATTTTACATATTATGTAAAGACATTTTAATAAAGATGTAATTTGTTAAAAAAATGAAGTCTTAAAATATTGTTGCGAAGTGGACTTTTCCAAGTCCTATAATGTTTATCCATAAAACACTTCGATTTAAGGTAGCATATTGTGTATTCTGTCAATATACATGTTTAAGAAAATGTTGTTCAAATTAAAAGGTTATTTTATCAACATTGCATTTTATAATAAGCCATGTTAAAAAGTGGACATTTTTTGAAAACGTCCCAGGTTCGTGGCTTAGGACAGGCACATATACACAGTGGTCAGCGTTAGGCTGGCTTTTTGGTTCTTACTTTTTACTAATTGATTTTTTCTATCAAAGTACAAAAACAACACACAGTAAATATCAAATCTACTAAATTCGTTCATAAATATAGGTATCTTTTTGAAAAATTTAACTGTACACGTCGTTTTTTTTATTTGTAAAATGAATATCACATTCCGAATTCTATGGAAATGTAGTTTATAAGGCACGTAGATTCGAATTGGTTGGGCCCGAAAAACTAGTTTAACCCCGCCACATTTCATATGTGCCTGTCCTAAGCCAGGAATCCTTGTCAAAGCTGTTGTTTGTCCCTGTCAACTATCTGTTTTTGTTCTATGTCCAGAAATGGCTCTTTTGTTGATAATCAAGGGATTTGTTTAAATCTTAAGAGTTGTATTTTTAGTCTTGGGCCAATGCAAGACAGCGAGCAGTGACCTCTGGTAATGTTGAAGACTGCTGGCTGTTTTCCATTGTGATTTTTTCAAATTGCCGTTTCTTTAATGTTGGTTGTGACGCGTACACTATTCCACATCTCTTTATCGTTTATCAAATTGATAAAATTCCAATTCAACAAGACAGAACATCAGATATATAGACAACAACAAAAACAACACGAGAGAGGAACTTTCCTGAGAACACTCGCTGTAAGCGTAAAAGCATCAATCGACCGACGAAATAAAAAAAAAGTGTATCGATTTAGAATCCAACACAACACTTCAAACAGGTTTAAATGATTTGGTGATGCACCATCACACAAAACCGCTACACTTGATTTCGTTTATGCTGAAAAATTATACAAGGGTTAACAAAAACAAAAATTATGCAATTTTGATATTTCTTTATTATGTAAATTAAGAAATATGAAGAAGAAAAAAAACCTCATACATCATTACATGTGAGAATTGTAATTTAAATTATTTAAAACTATGAAATTATGAAAAAAAATCAGTCTTGAAAGCACTATAACTCAATTTTCTCTCTTGTTCTTGTATGCGTATTCTGTGGTTGGTTTTGAGATTTTGTCTTCTTGGTATTATCCTTCTCTTTTTGAGAAACCTTTTTATTCACTTTCCCCTTCTTCTTCTTTTTTGGTTGCTTGGATGCCTTAGTATTTTTCGATGCGTCGCCAGTTTCATCCTTTTTAGGATTTCCATCAATAAATTCGTGGTATTGAATTTTGTTGTCTTTATTTGTGTCATAAGTCTGGAAAAAGTTATTCTTAATATTTTCAACCTGGTTGATATTTAATATTGGCCCTCTTCGTAGATAAGCATCAAGCTACAAATAATTAAAAATATATCAATAGTCAATGCACCAAAAAAAAAGCATTCCTTCTAGTATTTCATTTGTACGGTAAAGGTATAATAATTCCACTGGTATAACATTATTAATATAACAAAATGGAAATGAGCAATTAGCCAAATAAATTTGTTCGATCTGTATATGTTATTAGCCAAATAAATTTGTTCGATCTGTATATGTTCAATCTAAGTCACATGAAACCTTTGCCAAATATTTGGTATTAATGTTATTTCTTATCGTATTTTAGTTAACTATTCAACATCCAAACATAACATTACTTTTGAGTCATTGGAATGATATATTTATCTTTACAGTTTGCCCACTTTAAGACGGAAAGCGGTAAACACTGGTCAATTGGAAGGTATTGGTGAGGCTTAAGTAAGTAAAAGAAAGCAATGCTTCTTTGCATAAGTGTTTTTATAAGTGGTGGATATAATTAATACGCCAACGTTCCCTGGACGGTTTCTGAACGACAACTAGATAAAAAGAACTTTGAACGTCAGACAACTACCTATTAGACAATCATGTAAACTGTTTTTTTGACACGGTGTTACCATATACACCTAACCTATAGGCAAAATTATTTAGAAAAACAATCTTACCTCTTCTAGTGAAACTTCTCTGTTTTTGTCACTGTCGATAAGGTTAAAAACATCATCTATATTTGGTAAAGGTCGGTCTTCACAGAATGCTATTGATACAAAATATGTAACAAGATACAAGACTATGGCACCAATGTTTTGCTTTAATTCCATATCGATGGGTTTAGTTCTACTCAATGTTTGAATGACAAAAGGGACACTACATGAAACACGTGTTAATATGAATCCTTCTTTAGAATATTTGAACACATGTTTCAGTATCATTTAGATTTTTTGTCTTGATATGCTTCGTTTTATTGGAAAATATTTGTAAGGACAACTGTTGTCTTATTATGAATTTTAATTTTGTCTTAAATGCAGATATTTTTGATATTTTGTACATAGTAGGGCTGTAGTTTTATTTCCTTTTTGTTATTAAAATTCAAAATAAAAGTTTGTTTTACTTTCGTCTTACACAATGAATGGCATGAATCAATATAAAACAAAAGTAAAATATAAATACAACTTAACTTTTCGATTCGAAACTAAAAGCCTTGTTAAGCAATACAATGAACATTGGCTCATATTTATGCCAATCACAAACCAAATTCCTTAACTGCAAGAAACCCCCAATAAAGAATTATATAGCTTTTATTCCCTCTTTTAATACACCTTTAGAGAAAATGTTAATAGAAATCCCGGCAAAGGTATTTTGACTGTAACGGCCCAAAGTACCAAAGCGCATATAAGATGGTTCATTGTATTATGTTGTATATGAATATTTCAAAAAGTAACCACTCATTAGCAATATTTCAATCAAAATATTTGAAAGTAAATAAAAACAAAACAAAGTGTTGAAAGATAAGTAAAATTTCTTTGCTTTGGAATATACTATAATTTATAAAACTGCTTTGCTTAACGTCACTTTAAGTTTAACCTTTTGTTTTATCAACTCAATCAGCCTCAGGGCCAGAATAATTTGATTTGAAAAAAACCTGATTTATCATTCTTTACAGAATCTACTGTATGATTCAAACACACAGAAAATTTATTCCCATCCTAAAGGTTTGTAATTGTAAACTTTAAACTTTTTTCCTTAAAGGCTGTTGTAGTGCAAATGCACATTTTCTACTAGGAATATAGTGTCCTCTAAATGAGAGAAAATAGATACATATACGTGTGAAAAAATGACAAAATAACATTTTTGTAAACAATATTCCATATTTATGAAAATAAAAATTTAACAGAAAACAATTTAACATGATTTTGATTAATAACTATGGCACAATGTTTCATATATAGAGTACATCAACAAAATATAAATTATAACGCTGTACTAAAAATGATGAATCTAAATATAAGGAAACATACAATCTATAACTTAACATATCTGAAAAGCTTACAAGGTACATACTAATAGTGCTCGAGAATTGATTTCACACTGTGTCATATTGGATACACAAATCAACTTAATGAGGAATCCTTCACACAGTGTTTTCTTATTTTAGTTACTTTGTTATGCTAAGTTGAAAAGTTTATAATTAGTAACTTCATGAACTTAAAATCACATTGGTCCATTACTTTCTGAGTCTGCACATATAAACATTTCGTTTTAAATGTGTTTAAACAATATACCTGGTTTAAAGATGGTAATAGTCAATGATGTACAAAGGAGTTAATAATAAGAAATGTGTACAGGACGGTAAATTAAAGACAAGCACTCTTAATATGTTATCCGATTATTGTTGTTTTTAAAAATATTAATCTAAGTTTTAAAATTTTGAGTTCATCTTTTTATCCAAGTTAGAAAAATAACAAAAACTGGGACTATAAAAAAGATCACATCTATCACTTTGCTCGTAAGAAATAATTGAAAGAACTTAAAAAAACCATTAACATTGATTAAAATGCTCCATACCAGTACATGCTGGATACTGGAAGACTTATATAATACAAAAAATACAGATTTGAGCAAGGTTCGATTAGTAATACAAAAGATTTCTTGCTGTTATAAGAACTATATCAAAGCACAGAATATATCATACGCCATAAAATTGAGCATGGCTTTAACAACTGCCAAAAACAATGTGTCGTCTGACTGCCAAGATTTTCAAAGCAAGAACAATATACACTTAGAACATATGATAAATTTAAACTGCTAAGCATTAGTCTCAGAATCGTGTGTTTCGTATTTCGCCTTTACAACTGATTTGCTGTCTTCCGACCCTTTAAAGAAAGACATGGCTGCTATCTTCTCTTTTATCCGTCGAGGAGAATTCTGAAACAGTGATAATCGCCATGACATTATGCACAAAATATGATTTAACAAAAAAAAACCAAACAAATAATACAAGAATGCATAAAATAAATAGACAATTAACTTTTCCAATGGAGATATTTGTAAAAAAAAATGTGTAGGAAAATTCTGTGTTTTTTTTCAATTTTAAGATGGTAACCCATGTTTTTATCATTTAGGTAAAATAAAAGAAGAAACAAAGAAACATAAACAAAATAAAAGAAGAAACAAAGAAACATGAACAAAATAAAATAAGCAAACGGTTTTAAAAAGTATTAGATATTTTTTATAAAATGAAATGAAATTGTAGTATCCTTTCTTATCTTCAAGAAATCAACCATTGTAATTGAAATATTGCAACAAACAAGTTTTTTTTTTGTAAGCTTTTTGTTTCATTTTTAACAAATATTTTACGATGCTTTTTGCAAAATTTGATAAAAATCTATCCTGCAAAATTCATATCATTTGACTATTCTAAGTAATATAATTTAGTCCAATATATTAACATAATCTACTCCTTAATTCTAATATATTTTCCATATATTACCTCTATCAACCATATTCCGGACCTTGTTGTAGGATGGGTCCGAGCATAGAATATCCATGCACCAACAAGTACAAAAATAACCAACAAAACAAGAACAATTGGTAACGCTACTGCTATGGCTGAATAGTCTAAAAATATGAAAAATTAACATTGTAAAATATTTCAAATACAATTGTACAAACAGCATCTTCGTATTACACAGCTTGTGCTTATTAAATGGACATTAACAGAGACGAAAGCTAATTGTAAGATTCAATGAAACCTAAACAGAACTCAAAACCATTCCCCCTCTCTCTCTGTAAGTGACTAAGATTGTTCTATCCCCATCGATCTAATTGTAGCCTATTTTCATATACCATTTTAGACAATTAGGGAACATCGTACATTTTGGACTGACCGGGATTCAAACCAAACATTCATTTTTTTAAAACAAAATTTATCTTTATGACAAACAGTAGGTCAAATAGTTTTACTTAATACAAGAACGCTTTAAAAAAACACATTTGAAAAAAGAAAAAGAAAAATTGCTTAAAAGTTTATAGAAATATTTTTAATTAACATGTCTTCAACTTACTATTTTGCGTCTGTGTCTGGGATTGCTTTGCAAAGCTTTGAACCTAAAAATAGATATGTTTTGTGATCTTGATCGTAAAAATGTCATTGACATATAAATGTATTGCATTAAAAAACCCGAGGGTTAGCAAACACAAACAAACAAAAACAATGAACATATAGTTTGTGACACAAATAAGCGTGTATTTGACCAATTTTTATATACAAGTTACATAATCTTGGATGTATGTTAGTCATTTAGCTTTTTGACTTTCTTCTTCACATTAATTTTTATTTAGATTGAACTTACATGGATGTTGCATCATGTTATCATGGATGTTTCATCATGTTATCATAAATTATTTCATAATCACAATTTTCTAGATATAGGGAGGTTTGGCAACATAAAACCTGATTCAACCCACCATTTCTTTCAAACTGCCTTTACCAAGTTAGTATCATTGCAATTTTCTACTTTTCCTTTGAGGCATTTGAGATGGATAATCCCAGTTTTGTAATTGTGTGATTACCTGTATGACATAATTGATGTCTGTTTGATTGTAACTTTGTTGAATTTCTGTTCAAATGTGCAAGTTAGAACTATTTTTTGTATTACACTGTTATATTATCTACCCTTGTTGTTGAGTTTGTTGTGGATGATGTCTCCTTTTCTGTTGATGATAATACGGTTGTCTTTGTAGTTGTTGTTATAAGACATTGGTCGGCATCTGAATACGACTGCGTAAGAAAGTAACAACGAAATAGTCAAATTGTTAATTCAATTTACACAAAAAAGAACAACAATAATATATCATACATACATACATGACTGAACGAATCAAGGTAGGTCTACTGAAATAAGGGTGGCAATAATTCTGATTTGATATGTATATTTATGGGATAATGACATGAACCAAAATAACCTCAGCAAATGTTAAAAGAAATATTCAGTGCTGTTATTTATCTACGCTTAAAAAAAAATGTTCAATGATATGAAAATCCCATTTTTTTTTATACAGCTTGAACATTTTTTCCAACCAACTAAAACAATTGATATGTTAATTCTCTACTTACAATTTTAGAGCACTCTGCTTCCAACCATTGTTGTGCAAATCTGTCTGTCCCATCAGAACACATTGATAGACTAGGGCACCATGTACAATTAAAATTTGGTACTCCTGCTATACAGTTTTCACACGTCTTCAATGTATTACAAGCTGAAAAATCCTTTTATTTGACTACATGTAAGCATGTTTTTTTTTCATTACAGAAATCATAAATATAGTCTATAAGCGTTTACTTATATACTTGTATGTATAAATGAATGCATTTTTGTGGATTTCTTCTAACTTATAACAAATACCCATTCATTTTGAAAATGGTAACCTTATGATTTTCTTGTAGATTTTCAATATGCATACCACTGTTAATCAGCGGCGAAACTTGAAAACATCTTATGTTTGGTTATGAATTTCTCGTGCAACTGTTAAATCTACTTATATTGGAAAAAGTATAACTGAATAGGTATTATAAGGATGAAGGTCGTGATTAGACGATAAAGAAATGTGGAATAAGTGTATGCGACACAATTGTCACTTGACCTGTTTTGTCACATACTAAAGGTGCACCCCAAATGGGGATGTCAAACGATTTTGTCATGGCTTTTGTGATATGTTTCCTTCGGTTGCCTCATAAGTACGTCTTTGCTTTTTGCATCATAATTTATTAAAGCTTCACAAATACACAGAACACAACAATTACTTAAAAATCATGATTCTAAACTATAAAATAACATCATTTTATTACTTGGTAGAGGATCTATAATGATGGCCATGTCATCTCCAAGAATTTCTACCTCTTTAGAAATATTATGGTATTTGATGATGTATCTAATATATCTGCCAGCTAAAAAATGAAAATATAACTCATCAATAAAGAGGGCCTTATTAGTATGATTTTTATGAGTCAAATCAAAAATTTCTTTGCATAAATAAAAACAATATTGTTTTAAACTAAGCAAAGCATCAAAATCTATAATTCCACTGTTGCACCCAAGGTTTTCAACTACAAAAAGGTGTTGCGGGATTTCCAAATCAATGACATCAAAGCGAAACCTCCAGACTACTCCAGAGAAAATTTCCCATTCAATTAATGCATCGTTATCACTGGTGTCCTGAACATCGTGGAAAATGACTTACTTCGCGGTGTTTTGTCCAAAGGACCAAAATATCATGAGCCTAGACGTGTCAACTGGAGTCATGATGTAAAAACAGTTATGGGTTCATTTGAAGACAAATTGGCCAATAAAGAACAGGAGAAAGAAAATGACGTTTTGTCGGAGTGGGTTTAAGCTGTGAGGTCATTGATTTTGAAAAGAATCAATTCTTTGAAAGGCTCAATGAGCACTAAAGCAACATTCATTTTTAACAACGCTGATGTTGCAGAAACAATGTCCACCTCACATGACAAATATGTATCTGCAGACAAAGCAAGAAACACTATATTGACTTCTTTACAGCTGAATTAAGGATTGGTTGTACCAGCAATAGCACCACATAGACAGCTACAACACTGTCTAAGGAGGAAATTCTTGACAATCACAAATCTGTCATTTCTTCCTTCGGGCTCTCTGTTGGTGCTGACAATCTCTTTCAGTTCTGTTGACTTCAATACTAACGGCAATAAAATCCGGCCTCTAGAAATTTTAGGATTGTTGTTATTCTAGAAATGGTGTCGATTAAATGTGGATTCTGAAGAATTCGAAAGAATTATTGAATATTCTTAGCTCGAAATCAGTTTTATCTTGCAACAGCACTAAAACTTTCGATTTCTCCACCCTTTACACTTCTATTTCGCATGAACAACTCAAATCACGATTGGTACAGCTGATTAAACGCAGCTTTTTCGAAAAGAATGGAAAACGCATGTACAAATATCTAGTAGTTGATTACAGTAAGACTTTCTTTGTCATCAATGAGTCTAAGAAAAACAAACAAATATACAGAAGACCAAAAAGTCGACATGCTCAATTTTCTTAATGACAACATATTTGTTTAGATTGGTGGCTTTCCTTTTAGCAAACAAAAGGGATTCCAATGGGCACTAATTGTGCAACTTTGCATGCTGATTTGTTTCTACATTCATATGAAGCAGACTTCTTACAATCTCTTCTAGACAAAAAAGATTGTAGACTAGCTTTCTGTTTTAATCTCACGTTCCGTTATATTGATATTGTCCTTTTACTAAACAATTCTCGATTTGGTGACTTTCTCCATCTCATATATTCACAGGAACCTGAAATAAAGAACACAACGGATTCTGGGAAATTTGCTTAATATTTAGATATACATCTCGAAATTGACTCTCAAGGAAGACTTTCAACAAAGCTCTATGATAAACGTGATGGCTTCGATAACATCGATTACATCGATTCATTGGCAGAACGTCACGTTTGACACAGAAATTTCTGACACAGGTTTATGTTGCTCAATGGTTTCTGTCTTAACTCAAGAAATTTTACGGTAGACACCGTGCACTCGTAGAAAAAATGGGATTTCTATCTCTAAAATAAGTGTAGACGCTGGTTTGTTGTAGAAATTTGTTTTGTCTTCCTTTACCGGATTTGACACTCTGAATTGTAAATCAGCAACATGACGGGTGTGATATAGCAGGCAGGAACCGCTTACAATTCCGGAGCACCTGGGTTCACTCTTGATACGACGATCGCGTTGTTGATTTCCATTCGGTTGATTTTGTTTTTTGTGTTTCTTCGTGCTGTTCTTGTTCGTGTTTACCGTTTTCGTCGGTGCCCTTTCGGACTTTTTGACTTTTTTCGAATTCCCCGTTGGTGCCTCTTTGCTTCTATCAAAATCTAAAACATATTCTAAAATATATTATGTAACAAAAATTTAAAGCCACAATAGGAAATACGATTGATGACGAACACGGAATTAAAATTCAAATTGATGTCAAATATTATTATTTTTTATTTCTACACAAATTTAAGCTCTAACATATATCCCTATTGTGTCTCACAAATATGTTGTGTTCTATGGTCATTACCGGATCCAAAGATCGCAATGGAAGAGGGAGGTTTGGCGCCGTAAAACCTGGTTTAACCCACCATTTCGTTTGAAATGCCTGTACCAAGTCAGGACCATTGCGATCCACCAATTCTCCGGTATGACTGATTCGTTTTTTGTCATTTTCTCTGGACTATGAGATTGATCATTCAAGTTCGGTAGTTTTGTTATTACCTTTATATGAATATATATTCTTTCGTTTTTAATAAATAAACAATGCTAAATCATCATGACTAACAATTGTCAGACAAATCAATAATGATCATTTCATTTTATGAAACTAATGCTCTGAGGACTTTCCGTCCATGAACAACCGTTCAGGGTTGTTTGGTCGACTTAGTATGATAATCTTACTTAATACGCTTGGAACGTCAAAGTAATATGCATCAGAAATTCCAACCTTTACTGGCCATTCTTCTCCCGATATATTTGTTGTAGGAATCTAGAAAGTTAATATAATTTGGGCGCTTTATAGATCTTTTCTTCAAACCATACAAGATAGACATTGATATTCAGGTGTTTTATTTGCTGAATTGCAATGTTAACTGTATCAACTGTTTCGGATAAATGGTCAGGTCGTTGGCTCATGAGATGTTTCAAGTGAAGTTTTATATTTCCGTCAGTTTGAGTATTAAGATGATACAATGAGTATAAACTAGTACACGAAAATATAAATAAACAAGAGGCTCCCAGGAACCTGAATCGCTCACCTCTTATGCTAAAGCCTCTTACCTAGTGGGCAACATGGTCTACATGAACTTGGTAAGTAACATAAAAGAAACTAGTTAGGATAGAAAACACTCTTAAGATCAAGAATACAAAGTTACAAAGCTTTTCATTTGAAAAAAAAAAACCAAACAAGTTAAAATTGATTGAGAACCGTTAAAAGGGGATAACTCTAAAAAGGTTGATTTTGACCTTGAAATCATTTTTGTAGATCTCAATGAACTGAACAATTTGCAATGCTAACTTTTCCTCTGGCACTTAGGGAGCGACCATTTGATTTTCATGGGGGGGGGGGGGGGGCTATGGTGAAATTTGAAATAAAAAGGCAGGATGGCAAAAATCCTGAAATATACTCTCTCAAAAAAGAAACGCAACATATAAAGATACTTAAAATACTATTGAAATAAAAACTAATGAATTTCAACTAAAAATTGACGTACGAATGTGAAATTTTGCAGAATCATTGAGAAATGGTTAATCTTACGTGTGATATAAACAAAATTCAAATTTACCAGCCAACAAAGGCGCAGCGCCAACTGAAGTTATACCGACTAAATGATAAAATCACGACTTCACTTGTGTTCTCTCTGTTTCTAAAAAAACGCTGCATACGATCTTCTGGCCCCCATTTTCACACATATTGAAGCCTTTGCTCCCATACCCCACGTTTTTAAAAACATCGGGTGGCGCAAGCGCTTGCGCTTATCCAACTTTGAAAAATCATAGAAATTGATAGTCTTATCTAACATCCACTAATTCTGGTAACCAATATGTGAAACGGTCACTTTTTTGGTTCCATAACCATGCGAAAATCTTCCTTTCTTTGATACCATCATTATCATAACGATAATCCCGTCTAAAGTGGTTAAAATCAGGCTCAACATGAGGCGTGAATTTCCCCTGCACACGACATATCGGTTGAAGGAGTTTTGAACAAGGGAATTCTCCTTGGATTATTCATCCAGAATCCAGAATGATATCAGCACCAAAACATTGTCGTAAACTAAAATACCAATTTTTACAAAGAAAGCTTCTGCTAAACATTCTAACAAATGGCAAACAATATGAGAAGGAAGGTTCAGAGATTTTGAAAAATTGGGTGGAGTGTTGTGCATCAAGAGTCAAATGGGAACATGAGAATCCTTACCAATAACATAACAAACGTAAAACACAAGACATTTTTGCTTTTTAAAGACTTTCTGAAAATTTTGATCTTATGAAAAATCGTTCATCTACTGATTAAATCGGATCTGCGCATGCGCTTACGCCTAATTGTGCAATCAAAAACCACGGAAAGAAAGCACAAACTTTTGGGTGATGAGAATCAGATATAGAAATCTTGTGCGGAACGTTCTTTTGAATATGGGGGTGGCAGTTTGAGTACTGTCTTGCAAACAAACTGCATGACATAATTCTGATTGGCATGCGCACTCAATTTGTAGACATTTTATAAAAAAAAATTAGCAATTAAAGAAAAAGTGGCCCCTCTACAATTGCCAAGTCAACTTTCATAATGATATTTCAACAATTGATTATATAAAACTCGACTTTAGTATGCGATGTAATTTTAAAATTTTTGCATGTTGCGTTTCTTTTTTGAGTGAGTATAAAAAGGCAGGACAGTGCTGTGAGTAAAAAAAAGCAGGTTGGTATTTTTGCTAAAAAAATTATAGTTGCTTTAAAAATAAAAAAAATTGCGCACGCAAGCGCGCAAAAAAAATCCAAGCTCGGCTTTTTCCGAAAATAAAAAGGCAGGACGCAGAAAATATCCATAGCCCCCCATAAAAATCAAATGGTTGCTTCCTTACAGTTTTCAAGATAAAGTCTAAAAACTATGAAAATGGTAAATTTTGACGATTGAGGGGAAATAACTCCTATAAGGAGTCGTCCCACAACTTTAACTCAATGAAGAGTTTCGTAGAGCTTTTGATGCTGAACATGGAATGTTGCTTCAGATATTCTCTATCTCTTATACTTTTTGAGCTAGAAGCTAAAAACTATGGTCTAACCCCCCTGTTCTATTTTTAGTAACGGCGGCCATGTTTGTTGGTCAGCATGCACAAATTTCACAAACGTGGTAGAAGACATACTAAAGATCAAGTGTACAAAGTTTGAAAGCAATCCCTTTAGTGGTTTCAGAGAAGAAGATTTTTAAAAATCATTTAAACTTGATAGAAAAAACAGTTAAAGGGGGGCAACTCGTAAACGGTTGATCTGACAATTTTGACCCTGAAATCATTTTTTGTAGATCTCAATGAGCTGAACAATTTTGCAATGCTAACTACCGGTATTCCTCTAGCACTTACAGTTTTCAAGATAGATTCCAAAAACTGTGAAAATGGTCAATTTTGACGATTTAGGGGAAATAACTCCTATAAGGAGTCGTCCCACAACTGAACATGGAAGGTTGCTTCAGATTTTCTCTATCTCTTATAATTTTTTAGCTATAAGCTAAAAACTATGGTCTGACCCCCCCCCCCTGTTCTATTTTTAGTAGCGGCGGCCATGTTGGATGGTCAGCGTGCACAAATTTCACAAACTTGGTAGAGGACATACTATAGATCAAGTGTACATATTTTGAAAGCAATCCCTTCAGTGGTTTCAGAGAAGAAGATCTTTGAAGAAAAGTTAACGACGGACGACGGACGCCTGACAATGACAATAGCTCACATGACCCTTCGGGTCAGGTGAGCTAAAAAGATATAATTCTAATTTGTGTAAGACAAAGTCACGGAAGTGGTTTTTCTCTACTGTAAAAGTAGACAAACCCTTTGCGTTAAAAAAGCAACTGAGACAATAACTCTATTTAAGGAAGCCCGCTGGTCTTGTTTTGGGAGTTCTATCATTTTGTCTTATTCCTCTGGTTTTTGCCATCAAAATAGGGTTAAAATGTTTGCCCTTGAACCTCCTATTTTCTTGTTAATAATGTCTTTAATATGTCATTAAATGAGTTATAAACAAAGTTTTATGAAATCCTAATTATTCTGTCCTGGGTTTTAACAGCTAAATAGTGCTTATGCTAAACCTTTGGAAAAGTTGGAGAAACCTTTTTCCGACAAAACTTTAACATCAATTATCTTGAAAACAACGGCACGAACCTATCAATTTTTTTTTTTGCTAATCCTATACCTTTTACTGTTATCTTTTCATTTTAGGCATCAAATCTGAAACCTATTTATTTTCAATAAAAGAAGCGAACTCTTAGTATCCTGATAAAATTGTTCCATTTTTTAATTACCTTTTTGTATCATAATATTATTCTTCATTTCAAATTACCTTTTTGTATCCGAATACAATTGTTCCATTTTGAATCAATGTCGTCTGGAAGGTAAAATTTCCTTCTGCAATTAAATTATGTAAGTTTTATTTTTTTTATTGTAAAATTTAATTGCGTAATGAAAATAGATGTTATAAAACTATAAGCCACCATGTATCAATATATATGAAAAAAAAAATACAAAAATATTCAAATTTTTCGATTTGACCCCAAAAAAGTAGAAAACAGGAAAAAAAAAATCACATTTATAAAATGAAAATGGACGTTATAAAAAACTATAAACCATAATGATACAATATATATGACAAAATTACAAAAAAAAAAATTTTCGATTTGACCCCAAAAAAGTAGAAAACAGGAAAAAATCACATTTATATAATGGAACCTACTAACACTCACCGCAAAATAACTTCTTTACAAACTCAGATCTTTCCACCGAGTTCGTGGCGCTGATTGCAATCTAGTTTCTTTATGTGTAGATCTGTTCTGCTTTCTATTTTTTTGGAGTCTTTTGTCCCCTAATTTTGTTTGGCCTAAATAAATTAACGAAATTCGAATCCCTAATTATTACTCCATTGCTTATTCTTTCGTAGTACACAGATAAATGTTTTCTTATTTTAAAAATGGACCGTCTTACAATATAACTCTATTGACTTACTTTCAGGCTGATCATTTAGAACCACGTCTCTCCATTCTATAACTACTCTATCACCTACAACAATATTCTTGCATTACTTTATCAAAAAAGTAATAGATGATGTTTTAAACTTTAATTAAAATTGCGAAAAAACAAAAGCCCAGGGTCATTTTTGTGAATTTTATCTTTTACTAACACAAAGATAGAGAAGGAACATAATGCTATTTACAATCATCACGATGATAAACCATGCTTAACAACACACTCCAACTAATCTGTCAGTTTACACATGCGGTTCGTGTAGAATATTGAGTTTAAGAATTACAGGTGATAGCGTTGAAGTAATGGTCCCCGCTGTTTATTTTTTCTGTGATTAATGTTTTTTTTAAAATAAACAGTAGGTGCTGACTATCAATGATTTAAGACAGTTTTTTTTTCGGTTTTTTCCGCTCTTCCTCTTGTTAATCATGTTCTCTTAACTGATCGTGGAAGTGATTTTTAGAATCTGTGCCGCATATTAGAAATGAATTTTTAATTACATGTAACAAATATACATTAATAACCGCATGTTCTTACTCAAACCTACCATAATCCGTCATTAATATTGAAGAATGTTGTCCAAGTGTATCAAAGTTCCCCATTAAAGGTGCTATATAATGAGAGAATGCCCAGTCAAGATCAGGATGAACAAAGTCACTCATGTACAAGAAACCTGTAAAACATTTGTATTGTCAATAATATTTTGAAACGTAGTAGTATTTCTAAAAACATTGTTTATATACAACAAACTGAAAGAAAAAGGACGCCCGAAAGGCATGATTTTGTGAGATGCTCATTTTTTTTTAGATATAAGTGTTACTATTTTTTCAAATCAGCCATAATGTGTCGGAATTGCAAAGATTTAAACTTCAAAAACTATTAATTAGCTGATTTAGTATTCGATTCTTTTTATTTACATGGGTAACTTATAGAAAAAATAGGCCATTTACTTTCGTAATTTCTGTTTTATTTTCGCTAAAGACAAAAGGACTCAATTTAACCTTATCATATTTATTATCGAATTTCCGAAATATTTTTGTACGACTATTTTTCACTCGATATTTTTAAATGCTGCTAATGCAAGGTATTAAAGTTACGGTTTACTTCTTAAAACGTGCATAAATACAGCACATCTAAATTAGCTGTTTTATTGTCATTAGCAGTGAAATAATAAATATTGTGTAAAAAACTACAAACCTTGTGTAGTTACCGCTATTCTGTTCATAGGGTGTCCATAGAATGGAAAGTCGAATGATAACGGAGTAAACTAAAACATATTTTGAGAAAAAAAATATTTGTTTTCATTAAGTTTGCTTGGTGTTATACAAACTCTGGCAAACGATAGTTCATGATGCAGACAAGTGGTGATCTGGTGACCCAAAGGCAAGGATAATCGCTGCAGGTACGATAAGCCAATCAAAAGCTACCTTATTGCCGTATCAATACACGCTCGCAATATAGTTCCTTTCCCAATATCCAATTACTACTCTTCTTTTATACTAAACATAAACAATCTTTCAAATATCAGCTACCTTTGCTCTTTGTTGGCAGTTGTTGTATTTTGTTGTTGCTGTGTACAGATATTCTTCATCAATTTAAATATATATTTAATTGTTGATAGACAAACAACTAGATAAAACAATAGTAAAATGTTACAAAACAGATTGCCGAACACAAGAGTTGTAAAAGTCACGAAGTAACACATCCTCTAGGCAAATGATTAACCTACCCAGTACTTAAGGTGGTCGTCTGACAAAACAGTTTTGGTGTGATTGACAAGTTCATCCCAGTACATGCCATCCGGGTCCTGAACCACCCTGGACGTGTAGTAGTCATGGTCATCAAACATCTGATTTAAAAAGGCTTAAAAATGTAATTAAGATTGAGGTATATACCTAGTCATGTCATGACCCACCCCTCATGTGTTAACAAACCTACATCACCGATGTTGTTAAACTGATCTCAAAAGTATGAACATCAAACGAGCTAAGATGTCTTTGGCAAGTTCATTCAGAAAAATATAAAGTGTTTTATGGCCAGACTTACACGTGTACCCTATTTCTCTATTTTGGTTTGATATAAACATGTACATATGAGGATACAAACAAATAGGTTGACCTTCAAATTGGCATTGCAAGTCTTTAATATGCTTAAAATAGATAACATTTTATGTCATGTGTCTTACCTGGTCTACCTCGTCCGGTGGTCTTACTTGTCTCTTTACTCTGCTGTGATCTTTGTAACCTATATCCAGACATTCTATTCCACCAAGAAAGACAGGATCTTAAAGTGATATAGACAGATGTAAGAAGAAATGGAATCAAGATTGTGAACTAGATATTAAAGTTATGAAAAGATATGGATTGGCTCTCTTTAAAATGAACTATAAAAATAAAAGAATGCAAAGAATTTTCCAAGAAAAATTCTGATTTCCTCAGACACAACTGGGCCATGCAGATTCATCTCAACTTTAAATCTTATTAGTAGAAATTTTCTGTATTAATACAAGTTGAAGATTATACCGAGTGTTGTTTTGTATGCTTAGAAGGCAACTGAGATGTGGAATAAGTGTTCACGACGCAATTTAAAAGTTCACAATGCAATACAGCCAGCAGCCTTCAACGCGATGAGTGATCGCTGGTCATTGCCGTTTTGTAATTGATCCAAGATAAAAATATAATGCATACGAAACTCAAAGCCAATTGTTTTGGTCTTATATTACTTATACTAGTATTCTACTGCCGCTGTTAGGTCCAAACCGTTTGGCTGAATCGATAGATTTCTAACTATGTAGAGTATGTTCACTTTTGATTCAAACTTTACCGTTGCTTTGATAAAGTGGTTTTAAATAATTTATTGGGATGAAAAAATGAAAAACGATCTTTCCATTTCCCAAATTACATAAAATGATTTTCGTCGCTATTTTAATACATTAATGTCTTATGATATAAGTGTCTACGTGACACTGATTTACATCAGTTAAATTTTAAATAGACGTAGTTCTTGTTATACCCGGATAAAATAAAAAAAGAAAACTCGCGTTTGTAATGTTAATGTTTGTTCAATACGTATATTTTCAACTAGATACCGCTGATTTAATAAATCAGATAAAATCTGCAAGCTTTTTTTTAAAACACAGATTTGCTTTTCTATATGTATTAGTTCCTCCTAAAAAGGACGTCCTTTAGTTACATGTAACTAATAATTTGTTTCGAAAATCGAATACTCTGAGTTACGAGGATATAGGTGTTTAAAGGACTTTGTAACGATATAATTTCTAAAGCTTTTGATTTTTTAACCTTTGTAAAGTAATTTTCATTCAAAAACTTCCTGGTCGGTGAAGTTCAATCCAAACAAATTGTTCTATTTGTATGTATTTGTTTCGGTGGTAAAGACTGTAACATTAAAAGGTTATGCATAAGTTGTAAGAAAATGATAAATTTCAGAGTGAAATATCAATATATTTTCTGCAATTTTATAGTGTAGTTCAGCTTTTGATATTTTTTTCATGTTAACAGTGTTATAATTAGGCTGCATTTTACGGTATTTTACGGAAGCGTATTGCTGCCATCCAATAAAACAAATACAGAAATAATTTGAGATGATAATTCATACATATGAGATATAACTCGTACGTACAAGATAAACTCGTACATATGACATATGTCATACGTATGAGATGATAAGCCGGGATAATAAGTTAATATATCATAAATATGATTATAACGTATGAGTTATAACTCATGCGTATGACTTATATGTAATACGTTCGAGTTAAATCTCATACGTATGAATTATTATCTCATACGTATGACTTATTTATGTATTTGTTTTATTGGGTGGCAGCAATGCGCTTCCGTAGTATTTCACTATATTGAGTTCACTCTCTTTCTTCTAAAATATACAATCAACAATTTCTTTTAGATATTCACTCCAAAAAAAAATAAAATAAAAACCCCAAAAACCATCCCAAAACTGGGAATATGGAATTATCTTATTTTCATGTGCTGGGCAGAATACGCACTTAAACGAGTTACTTTATCATGGTTACATCACAGAGATTTTAATGTCTGGAACTTTTTTGTTTACTTGTAGTTCTTTCTTGACAATAACAAAAATGATTGCCATTGAGGGTCATACAGCTTTCTAAACAAAATATACTTACATATAATGAGGAAGAAGTAAGGTAATATGGTTATCCTCATTTTTAGTTTTCAGTTCCTGATCAAATGTAACAACGCAGAAGATTTGTGCTTACTATATGGGATAAAAGTCATATCCTATATTTACAAACAACGGTTTTATGTTACGGGTATATAAATGCATACTTTACACACTTTAAATATGGAACATAAATTCATTGATGCATCAAAAAATACCTTTAAATGTTTATATGACAGTCACCGATCACTTTGAAAATAAAAAATAAAATAAAAAAAGATCGAGTCAAAATATGTAGGCTACATTACTTCATTATACAACCTCACAATAAATATGCAATTGATGTAAAAATAACAAGTTTAAACAACATCCAAGAGACGTAAAAAAAACGGCACTTTCTTAACGTATTTATATATGTGCAAAGGTCTCTTATACACTTTTCATATGTAGGTTATCTCTATTTAAATCTAAGATCTAAAGGATACGCTTCAGTGGTTTCAGATGAGACTTTTGAAATTTGTTTTCCTACGGACACCGGAAGACGACGACCGATTTCAACTGACGTCTAGTAACAAACGACATCGGACATTTAAGGATGATGGAGGGTCAGCTTTTAAGAGTTTTGACATTTTTTTGGAATCCTCGGATTTTTTCAATCAAAGTAAGGCAAAACATTTTGCACGGTAACCCCTATTTTTCTTTTGTGTAAGGCCTTCATTACATCATAAATATCTGTTATACAAATTTATTTCAAATTCTAATCACATTTTCATAGGTTTAAACAGCTTAACTATGCCAATGATAAAGCTATGAAAAAAACAGAGAAAACCTTTTCCCGCCAAATTTTGAACTCTTAATTATTATCTTTAAAACGAGCATGGTAAGCTATCAAAGTTTTTAGCTTATTTTGTATTTTTAAGTATTCCCTTATGATTAAAGACCTTTATTCCTAAACCTCATCACTTTCAAAGTCACCCTCAAACATCCTTAATGATTACAGACGCTCACATGGCATTTCCTCTCTGATCTGCGTAAAAAATATGGTTGGTAGATCTTACGGGGTGGTTACGCCTGGTCACATTCTGTTATTTGTAACTGACGTTTCGTGGATTATTTATTAGACAAGAGGCACCTGATTTCACTCTTGTTTCGACTTAGTTCAAGTTGCTTATTGCAGTTTATTTATTTGTTATAAATGTTGTGCGTTCACCACATTTCCAAATTGTTTTGTCTTTTAAAAAATTAAAGAATATACCATAGTTCCAAGCTTTTGTTTTGTCCTGAGATGATATTAAGTTTTGTTTATATTGGAGGAAGCAGAGGTACCAATGGGGCATCCGAAGGTCAAAATCCGAAAGGGCAGAAACAAAATTATTAAACACAAACAAAAACAGAACAAAAAAAAAAAAAAAAAACAGACTGAACATATAAAACACGGAACACAAAAACCACTGAATATCAATTAACAACGCGAACTCTAGTCGTAGTGAGAGTAAACTCAGGTGCTCCGTAAAAGTTAGCGGTTGCTGTCTGCTATAACACACCCGCCGCGCTGTCAATTTCCAATTCAGTGTGTAAAATCCGGAAGACAAAACAAAACCCTATGACAAACCAACATCTGCACTCATCTGAGAGATAGAAATTCCATATTTGTCCATGACTGCACGATGTCTACCGTTAATTTCTTGAGTGACGACAGCAACTGATGAACAACATAACCTTGTGTTAACAGTGTGTCAAACGTGACGTTCTGCCAAGGAAATCGATGTACTAGTAAGCCCCGCAAGCTCTGGGGTAACGAATCAATTGTAATTTTCCATATGCTGGAGCGGACGGAATGTTGCTTATTGAAAATTGGAAAGTTGAAGTCATCACGTTTGTTTTGTTGAAAGTTTTCCTTGAGAGTCTATTTCGAGATGAATATCTAAATATAAAGCAGACTTCCTAGAATCCGTTGTGTTCTTTATCTCAAGTTCCTGAGAGGAAATATGAGATGTAGAAAGTCCCCAAATCGAGAATTGTTCAGTGCAAGGATATCATCAATATAATAGAAATTGAGGTAAAATGAGAGAGCCAGTCTACGATCTTTTTTGTCTAGAACGGATTGTAAGAAGTCCGCTTTATAGGAATGAAGAACCAAATCAGCAAGCAAACATGCACAATTAGTGCCATTGGAATCCATATTGTGTGCTGAAAAAACACGTCCACCAAACTGAACAAATATGGTTATTTGGTTTTCTGTACATTTGTTCTTTTTCTTAGACTCATTGATTACAAAGTAAGTTTTAGTGTAATCGACTACCAGTTATTGTATTTGGAGACAAAGTATAAGCTATTTGAGTCTCTGTCCTGTTTGTGGTATGGGAAAGTGGCCATAGTACTGAGCAACATAGGGTCTACTATAATCGATTTTACAAAGGGGTTTTAAATGTGCACGGGGCATTGGCTCTACCCATACACGCGAAATCATTTTTTGTCCTTCCAGAAGGACTAGCATCATTGTTCCTTGAGACCATCCTAGCAAATGGTTCCAAGAGAGAGTCGAGATATTGATCTATGAACATTTCACCCTTGAGAATTTTAACGAATCCCGATGCGTTCAGTATTACACCACCTGCTCATCATTAGGTCGGCTTCGACATCGAAGCATATACACCTGGGAAAAAGTTAAACATCCCTAGACTGCTAGTATTTTTGGTTTATAATGATTTGACATAATTTCTAATAAATTCATGATTTTGGTCAGATTAATCAGTCTTCAGTATATGATTTAATGAGAGTTAGAATATTTTCGCCTTGAATAGCGGCAGATAACTCTTTAAGAAATTAGACGCCAAACTGGCAGCATGAGACCAAGGCTTCCGGCAGTTATTCGTGCTGAAGGTTGATATATTCGATATTGACACTTTGAAGATACAGTCAGGTGCGTTAAGGAAGAAGTGGATTCACAATGTGTTCGGTGAGGGGTCAAAATGCCGCTGAAAGCCCCCCCAGTGGGTCCATGGCAAAGTCCTGATAGAGTGTCCAGGGGGCGAAACCCCACCCCGGACGACCCTGAAAGATAACATTTTTCTCAATTTATCTCGAACGGTCACGATTGAGTTAAACAAATCTAAAGTTCATGTATCCTACACAATATACAAATTGGTATGGCAAGCAAGCTATAGGATTGTCCAGGATTAAAAACGAAAGAATATGGAATATGTGCCAAAAAGACACGATCCACATATTGAAATGATTTTAATAAATGTACAAAAGCAAAATTTCACTGCATGTGAAGCGCTTTTCTGGATTAACCTTCATCAGACATGCTAGGAGTAGAAAACTTGGAAAACCGGTAGAATATTAAATTTGATAAAAAAAAAATGCCAAAAAAATATTACAACAAAGACCAAACAGATAAATTTATCAATTTTTAAAGAAACAACCAAACGTTGTCAAATTTTGGAAATATGTAAACTGTGTCTTTCTAACACATATTCCAGTACTCGAAAATATATAAGAGCATACAACTGAAGCACGGGGAAGCTTTCTACGACCTCCACACGGCACTAAAGCCAAACTCTGAAATAATATTAAAAACGAAAGAATATGGAATATGTGCCAAAAAGACACGATCCACATATTGAAATGATTTTAATAAATGTACAAAAGCAAAATTTCACTGCATGTGAAGCGCTTTTCTGGATTAACCTTCATCAGACATGCTAGGAGTAGAAAACTTGGAAAACCGGTAGAATATTAAATTTGATAAAAAAAAAAATGCCAAAAAAATATTACAACAAAGACCAAACAGATAAATTTATCAATTTTTAAAGAAACAACCAAACGTTGTCAAATTTTGGAAATATGTAAACTGTGTCTTTCTAACACATATTCCAGTACTCGAAAATATATAAGAGCATACAACTGAAGCACGGGGAAGCTTTCTACGACCTCCACACGGCACTAAAGCCAAACTCTGAAATAATATTAAAAACGAAAGAATATGGAATATGTGCCAAAAAGACACGATCCACATATTGAAATGATTTTAATAAATGTACAAAAGCAAAATTTCACTGCATGTGAAGCGCTTTTCTGGATTAACCTTCATCAGACATGCTAGGAGTAGAAAACTTGGAAAACCGGTAGAATATTAAATTTGATAAAAAAAAAATGCCAAAAAAATATTACAACAAAGACCAAACAGATAAATTTATCAATTTTTAAAGAAACAACCAAACGTTGTCAAATTTTGGAAATATGTAAACTGTGTCTTTCTAACACATATTCCAGTACTCGAAAATATATAAGAGCATACAACTGAAGCACGGGGAAGCTTTCTACGACCTCCACACGGCACTAAAGCCAAACTCTGAAATAATATTAAAAACGAAAGAATATGGAATATGTGCCAAAAAGACATGATCCACATATTGAAATGATTTTAATAAATGTACAAAAGCAAAATTTCACTGCATGTGAAGCGCTTTTCTGGATTAACCTTCATCAGACATGCTAGGAGTAGAAAACTTGGAAAACCGGTAGAATATTAAATTTGATAAAAAAAAAATGCCAAAAAAATATTACAACAAAGACCAAACAGATAAATTTATCAATTTTTAAAGAAACAACCAAACGTTGTCAAATTTTGGAAATATGTAAACTGTGTCTTTCTAACACATATTCCAGTACTCGAAAATATATAAGAGCATACAACTGAAGCACGGGGAAGCTTTCTACGACCTCCACACGGCACTAAAGCCAAACTCTGAAATAATATTAAAAACGAAAGAATATGGAATATGTGCCAAAAAGACACGATCCACATATTGAAATGATTTTAATAAATGTACAAAAGCAAAATTTCACTGCATGTGAAGCGCTTTTCTGGATTAACCTTCATCAGACATGCTAGGAGTAGAAAACTTGGAAAACCGGTAGAATATTAAATTTGATAAAAAAAAAATGCCAAAAAAATATTACAACAAAGACCAAACAGATAAATTTATCAATTTTTAAAGAAACAACCAAACGTTGGAGTCTGCTTTACCGCATTTTTTCTCTCTATACAAATTGGTATGGCAAGCAAGCTATAGGAGTCTGTTTTACCGCACTTTTCTCTTGATCCGGAACCTCCTTAATATACCTGTTTACAAAACTGCTTTAATGTACAAACATATTACTTTACTCTTCGAACTATCATAACTCCATTAACATTTTTTTTTTATATTTTCGCGATTCTGTTTTGTAATTTGAATGGATATCACGTTGGTACAGTACCTGTTAACTGGTACCTGGGTCTGCAGTGCATATTGTGACATTTACGATAAGGTGGTGTCGATAACTATCACGTGACAAATAGGACAGTAAGATTAGGTGATCCACTCTGGCATCGCAGTCGGTACACAAAGGAGTTTATCGGTAAGCCCGGTCGATAAGGCGCTAATAGATCAGCATCGGAGGCCCAACGTGATATTAAAAAGACCAATTGGTGCTTATAAGAATAAGATAAGATAAGAAAGATTTATTTGAATTCGGATTTGCAAATAACAATAAACACAAGCTCTCAAGAGCTTTTTTCCGAATAATACATATAACTAATAAGAGCACAATACAATATAGTTAAGACATATACATTTACAAAGACTACATGCATGCAAAAGACAAACACAAGAAGCACATAAAAAGCATATATCATTCAAGCACTAAAATCAAACTAAGCAAGTGATAAAGCACAGGCAAGTACTAAAATGCTACAAGCTATATATGAACATGCAAAGCACAAATTAATAAATAATAATAACTTAAAACAAGACAAATAAAAGGTTATACGTGTAAAGCAGAAAAAGTTATCGACAGGCTGAGCAACGACATAATGATCCATTCCAGGACTGAATTAAACTTTTGAAATGTTGAAAACTATTTTCAGTTCTGAAATGGTTCGGAAGGTCATTCCACAGTCTGGCCGCTGCAAATTTGAAAGAATTTTTGCCATACCTTGTTGATCTAACATGTGGTACATCCAGTATGTTGGAATATCTAAAAGAATATTTACAGTCTTTAATATGAACAAGATCATGTAAACACACAGGTGCTATTTTATTCACTATTTTGTATGTTTCTAGAGCCATTGTTCTAATCCTTCTTATCTGCAAGGAAGGCACCTTGGCTTTTTCCAAAAGTTCCAGATATGAAGAGGAAAAATCTTCATAAACGAAACGAAGTGCTCTTTCTTGCACTTTCTCTAATTTTTGTGTATTTTTAACAGAACAGAAATGCCAAGCCAAAGGGCAGAAATTGAAGTTACTAAGAATAAAAGTATGAAAAATGGTTAATTTACTGAGTTTATCTAAATATGAGCCTAAACGTTTCAATATATTTAGTTGCTGAGATGCCTTCCTGCAGATTGTACTTATATGCTTATCAAAATTTAACTGGTAATCTATATCAATGCCTAAAAGTTTTACTGTTTCTTCGCATGAAAGTACTGCATCTTGAATATTTATTTTGATGTTTCTCTCATAAGTCTTTTTACCAACAGCAAGGACTTGGAATTTGTCAGGATTAGCTTGCATCTTATTACATTTAAACCATTCAATCAATACATTTGATTCTGACTCTAGTGTATTTATTAAGGTGTCAAAGTCTGGATGACCAAAAGACAAAGTATTGTCATCTGCATAATTATACAGAGTTCCTCTTTTTACAAAATAAAAAATATCATTTATAAATACGTTAAAAAGGAGTGGCCCAAGGATAGATCCTTGGGGCACTCCTTTTTGGATACCAGCCCAGCTACTCAGAATACCATTAACTTTGATTTGCTGTTTACGGTTAGACAAATACGATTTTAAAAGAGTGACTGAATTTGATGATAGACCATATGCCGAAAGTTTATCAAGAAGAATTTCATGGGGGAGACAATCAAAAGCTTTTGAAAGGTCCATCAGAACTGCTGCGACATAATAATTTTGATCTAGGGCTTTCCTCCAATCTTCTTAAAGTCTGAGTAGTGTGGTCTGGCAACCATGTCCTCTCCTAAAAGCACAAAGATATGGATTAAAAATAGTTTAAAAAAATTCAGATAATTGTTGCTCTAAAATCTTTTCAAAATTTTTGGAAAATATTGGCAGCACGCTGACTGGCCTGTAATTTGATTTCAGTAGTGGATCATTCTTTTTGAATAAAGGAGTAACCTGAGCTCTTTTTAGGTTGTCAGGAAAAATATTTTGGTTTATGGACATATTCAAAATTGTGGTAATTTGTGGTGCAACAATAGATTTACAATTTTTAATGACTTTTGCTGGTATTCCATCTGCACCTGTTGCCTTTTTAGGATTTATTGAGTGCATAATTTTTTCAACCTTCTCACAATTTACTTCTTTAAAAGCAAAAATATTTTCTTCTGTACATATATGGTTTTTTATTTCTTTAATACTTGAGTGGTTTGTAGGGTCATATACAAAATCTTTCCCAATATTTTCTGCAACAGTGGAGAAAAATGGTTAAAATGATCTGCTACATCTTTTTGATTATTAACAATTTTGTCAGATTCGCACAAAACAATTTTTTGTTCTCCACTGGTTCCCTTTTTAGAGAAAAATGGCTTAATAGTTTTCCAAAAGTCCCCAGATTTTGATCCCCCAGAGCAACGTTCTAAAAAATATGTTTTCATTGATTTTCTTTTAATTTTAGTAACTAAATTTCTCTGCTTTCTAAATTTTTCCCAATTTTTGTCGCTCTGGCATTTTGTATATTGAGAATACAGCATCTGTTTTTTGTATATGGCCTTACGAAGCTCTTCATTTATACAAGGTAAAGGTTTTTTTCTTTCGTACCTTGATTTAATAGGTGCATGATTGTCAAAAACATTTATAAACTCTCTGTCATATGCATTGTAAACAGAGTCAACTTCTTGATTACACTTATCTATTGTTATCTTTTGTAAGTCATTGCTAAATTCATTTACATCAAAATTTTTATAACTTCTATAATATTTTAATTTTCTGTTATCTAGTGCTACTGTGCCTTTGAACATGGTGGTAATAATGTTATGACAGTCACTTACTCCAGTTGGCACATTTAGAGTATTGAAACATAATGATTTTTTGTTTGTAATAATTACATCTACCAGTGAAGGATTACATCCCTTTTTGAAACAAGTAGGGTCTTTAACAAGTTGTGAAAAGTTGAAAATATCACAAAAGTCATTTAAAGATGTACACTTTTCTTTACTTAGTAAATCAAAATTTAAGTCACCAAGGATCAAGATGTTTTCATAAGTTACAAGACATTTATCAGTAAATTTGACAAAATTTTCTAAAAAGTCATTGTTCAGCATAGAGGGGGGTTTATATGCTCCTACAATCAGCCATTTTCTGTCATTTATATGAATTTCGAAACACATTGTCTCAATTTTTTCGCTCTCCAGGTTTTGTTTTCTGCTGGATGCATACTCAGATTTTATATAAGTGATGAGGCCACCTCCATATTGATCCCTGTCTCTGCGTTCCATCTTAAAACCTTCAATCTTAAACAAGTTGTCATTAAAAGATTTGTCAATTTTGGTTTCTGATATTATTAACAAGTCAACTATGTTATCAGATAAAAGTTCCTTAATTTCGTCAAATTTGTACCTTATACTATTGATGTTCAAGTATGCTGATAGAAAGTTTCTCGGGTAAGATTTCCTTACATCACGAAGTTCTTGGTACATTTGTGTATGGGATTTGGATACATCTATGTTAATGTTACTACCAGTAGATGTGTTGAGGTCTGGTTCGAAAAAGGAGTCTGTGAATTTGAATGATTCACAGTCTTTGCAAACCCATGGCTCTTCAGAACTACCAAGTATTTTATATTCGGCTGGTGTAATATTAGCACATTTGATATGTTGCCATAGCCAACACGCCTCACAAAGTACAGCTCTGTGATTTCTTGCCACTGGCTTAGAGCAGAAACCACATGGATTTTTTACAGGGCCTGGATTTGATGAAACGTCTCCACTGAGTGCAAGTAAAATCAGTGCTCTGTGCCATTTATGTTGAAATTTAATGGGCCTGGATGGTGGTGTAGATCTGCTGTGTTTTATGTGATAAAACAGCATTGAGTAGGTGTCAATATCTAGGTCGCTTGCGAGTGTTATTTGGAATGTAGTCGTAGATCGTGACATCTTACATGTTTGTATTTCAGTTTGTTTGTTTAGCTGCTGAATGTTTGTCTCTATACTCATGTGGGATAAAACCTTACCACTCGTCTCTATTTTTGATTTTAGCTACTTTTTTTTTCAAGTAGTAGCTCCTTCTATATATCATAACTCAATGGTTATGCTATTGTTAAGATTTTTTTAAAGGCCTAAGATTCCTTAAGAGCAATCTAACCCTGGACAAATTTGAAATCTTTTGTAAAAGTTAAGTCCCTTTGATAAAAATGTCCAAAGGCGACTCGGAGGGCACGGGTGCTGGTATTCTACTTCCTTTTAAAGTTAACTATCGTATGATCGTTTTTTTTCCCTTTGCACTATGAGTGAACCTTGTTTGTCCTAATTGAAAAAGTTTTACATTTACATTTATATTCACAGGTTGTTTACAGGTTTGTTGTAGGAGATGATCAATCAGCTGGTTCAGAATTTTTAAACTTCAGATCTGGTAAACTGTTTTACTATTCCCTCCGACAAGTAACTGTCAGAAAATAAAATTAACAACCCATAATAAAGACAATGAAATTGTCATAATCTAGTCGAGTTGCCCGAAGGTATATGTCATACCTATATCAATCTTCTGTTTTAACATTACCGAGAACAAGATGGTGTGAAAGTTAAGAGGAGATAAGAACTACATGACAGATAATATGGAGGATATCTGATGATTTTATCTTAATCATGGTGTAAAAATTAAATTTGGTAAGTTTTTTTATCCATTTAATCAGCAAAGCTGCAAGGCGAATAATGTGTATCAATTGCAGTTTTAGTGGAAATGAGCAACCAGGAGATATGCAAATCAACATCAATAATATTGAAGAAAGTTTTTTGATAACACGACCTAAAAATTGTATTAAACTTATATTCTAAGAAAATCATAATATGATAAGTGACCAGAATTTGCTTATATGTTTATCTATCAATTATGAACTGCACATATTGAAAATCAATATCTCAAAACGAAATAATCTATATTTTCGTTCAATTTAAAATTAAAACAAACTTGTTGCTGCATACTTCAGTTCGAGAAATACTAATACCGAAACGGATATAAAAACACCGCCAGAATGAGACATGCAAAGTGCTTCTGTCTTATTTACTTTTGGCATAAAATATCTATTGTTTTTTTTTTCTTTATTAAACGTAGTTTAATAAAATACAATAGAAAATACAGTTTGTAAATGCAAATGCACTTAATGTTCACGAAAATAATAGTGCAATCAATTTTGATTTTGGCGGACTGCCTTTTTTATGGACCAATATTACAATTTCCATTTGGTATTTGTCTAGGTTGTTTTTACATAAGTTCACATTTTATCGTCGGCTAGAGTCATTACACATATATTCATGTTTGTTCTTTACAATTAACTTAACCTTGCTTAGGAAACTTTAACCATGATGGATTGTAAAACATGCGCTTACAGACACATCACATAATCGTTTGTCAAAGGAATATGAACACGTTTTATTTAAAGTACGGAAATTGATACGACAAGGAGACCCTATATGCTATTGTTTGTTTCAAAAAGACATGTACTTCGAATGAATTTTCAAAAACCCAAGATTCACCTTTACATATTTTAAACATATGCATAATTTATGTGAACATTGCTTTCTAAAAAGTATCATGGTATATTGTAATTTATGCATAACAATAAATTATGTCTTTAAAAATGTCTCTGATGACACCCATTTGACAGGCCAGTTGTTTACAGTAAAGTCTCAATCCATCAAACTGACACAATACAATCAACTTCTTGTGCATCAAATGATATTTTAAGCATGTAGAGGAGTTTCTCTGTTTTTTTAAACACGAGACAATGTTTATGTATTTTTGTGTCTGTTGTGTATGACACACACACCGCCAAACATTAACTGTTTCTTTTTTGCCAGTGGATTGAACAACAGTATATGCTTGCTTGTTTTAAATATAACTTTCACATTTTGGCGGCTATAAGCTTTTCCTTGGTTCAATTTCTTGTCGGTAGCATTTAAAATACGAATCAAAATACAAGTGCTTAGACAAAAGATAATCATTCGCTTCCGAGGATACACTAATCTGAAAATAACATAAGAGTCTAGCGATAAGAGAATCTTTCCATAAAGGAGTATTCAACACGTGCAGGCCGGGGCGTGCATAATCGAAACAAATGAAATTTAAACAACACCGCATATGATATAAGTAGCTAGAACAGCCTTGATAAAATGAACATAAAATGATAAGGAAAAAAAATACTGGTTTCAGCGATATAAAACATAGATGAGTGCTTACAACATTGATTTCATAGTCAAATTTCAATCAGGATTTCCAGCATTTTAGATACTAGATTCACAAAAATGAGATAAGTTCTCGAAATGACCATGAAGCATTCAAATTCCCGAAGCTCCGAACTTTTACTTTGCTTTTTTTCAACTTTTGACTTCTATATTTGATAATTAATCAAGAAAAAAAAAATTCATATAGCTGAAGTCTGTGTTTTTCCTCATCAATATTTATGTTAATTTTACCAAGATTGTCATGTTCATCTGCGGCCTTAATTGTTTTAATCTCATGTTTCGCAGATGTTCGCCCTCTCATGTGCTTGAAAGTTCCTGTGGAAAGATTCTACCAGTGTTAAAAACCGTATCACCATAGTGCTTTGTTATTTTTAGACTTTGTTTTACGATATTTGTAATAACTTTTCATCTAGTTTTAGATCCGGTCTGCTTCTCGTCGGTTAAGAAAGAGTTTTCTTTAGACCCTAGAGTGCCCAAAAGTTTCAATTCGTGTAATTCGTGTAATCTGCAATTACTAGTATGAAACATTTTACACGAACTTGTAAAATTCCTTTTAGATGTGTCCGAATACTTATCTCAAGATTGTGATAAGTGGGTTCAAAAACCGGTACACACGGTCAATAAAAGCAGTCAATATAAACGTTAAATTTGCACATTTTGAGAAGTAACCTCTATTCAAATGTCATTCGACTAATACGATTGCAGATAAAAGAACCAAAAGGAGACGCACTCATTTCAAATAGAAAAGTTTAATTGTCTGTAGAAAATAATACGAAGAAAGAATTAATACACACTAAAAAAAAAAAAGAAATTAAAATACAGTTTCAAGTTGTAAAACTTTAATGCTTTGAAAAACAATATCAAACTCGGAGAGCAAGAAGTTTAAAAATATCAACAATATAACACTAAAAGTGTTTATAGCATGAACACAACAATAAAAGAGTGCATTCGTCGTGTTTTTAATCTATCTAATTTCTCAAATTTTTCTTTTTTGGTCTAATCATCCATGAATATTAACAAAAAGTTAGTATCTATGAACATAAAAAAGAAATGCAAACTTATCAAAAGGAAAATGCTTTAATCCCACCTTATCATTTCATAAAATAATAGTGTTTTATTTGAAGTGCTCATACTAAACAACAAACAAAATATAAGATACTCTTAACAATTTATTAAAATTTGAAAATTACAAGTAACTATTTAAAAAGTATTAATCAACATCAACATCCATATCATATACTTTTAATAGAATACCATGAAACATATAATACGTCAATTAATACATTTAAAATATTTTACAATCAGACCATCAAGATCAAGATGAACATCACAAACATATTAAGCAGACCAGCTGCTTTATACAATACGTGAATCAATACCAGCTTGTTCACATTAAAAGTTAAACCAACATGACTAGCTATCACAGCTGTTCTAATGACTTTAATGAAAAATCTACTTAAAACTTCTACACTAATCAATTCTTTATATAATAGCCTATTAGGCACTGCTATGTACCTACTTCATCTTTAGACTTCTTTCTGAAATCCATTAAGTCGATTACTTTGAAATAAGCTAATAAGCTTATAAAAAAGTTAAAAGGCCTACGGTTCAATCAGATTATAGATTTGCACTACAAGTATCTCAATCAGATTATGGAATTCTAAACTCAGAGAGCACTATCAAAGACTCATCTAAAAATTCTGATATATATTTAACTACTTCAGTTAATCATTGCATTGCTTTTATTAAAAAATGAATGCATGCCTTAATTATGACAAAGGAACAAAAAAAAAGAATTTTCAAACAATCATGTAGACTATAGACTAATTGTTGACGGTTAATTCTATATTGCTTTAAAATAAGGTACGTTTTCTCATTTTCATCCCGCTCCCAATGCCCCTCTAACCCACAGCAAATCTATGTTGTGACAATTTGAACAAGTAGCGGACTTCTTCCGTCCTACTTTGGTCTGATAACTAAACAATAGTCTAAATTATTCAGTTGACATTTCAGCTTAAGTTTATATTAAAAGTAAAAACATGGAAATCGATCGTGATAACAAAAAGAATGCAAAAACTTACAATACAAAGGAGACGAACATATTGATCTATCGCTATCAACGGAATATAAAATTCACTGATTACCACAGTTAAATGTCACGAATAAAACACAATAGGTTTTATGGGACTCCTGACATTAGGCTTCGGGATTTCATGAAAAATGTAACCACACAGTAACTTGGGGATATAAATGCAATCTTAAATGTTTTTATTACAGTATATAAAGTTTACTGTTTACTCGTATTTATTAACTTCAAAAAGTACTCAAGAAATACAATTTAAAAACAACAAAGCAAAGACTAAATTGAGAAAAAAAAACATCAAACAAACCATGTAATTTTGTATCAAATTGAAAATGAAATGAATGTTCTAATACATACATGTAATACTGAACACAGTCAGGGATTTACATAACAAATATCACAGGTTATTCTTTAACATGTCAAACAAGAACAATATAACATTAGAAACATCATGAAACAAACATATAAATTTTATAATATATTAATTTAGATAATTCTTTAGAAAAAAGAATATGTTGCACCTCTTTACATGAGAAAATTAAAAGTTTAATTATCTCAGTCTTTACATAGAAACATTACTTCAAACTTAAGACAATTTAAAGCTGATTATGGACGGACGGACGACCGGACATGAACATTATGTGTCCCTTCACTTTCGTAGGTGGTGCAACCATCTAGATTAGTGCATAAACCAACGATTAACATCAACTAATATAATACAGCTTAATGGAAAAGATAACTGGATTGGTGGTCTTGTATTAATATAATTTTTGCCAACTGTACATACTTTAATCTTAGAAGTGTTTCATGAAAAAGATACATTTAAAATATATTGTACATGAATTGCAAAACCCGAGTTGCGCAACCTATACGACGTACATAGTACTGAGTTCTACAAGTATCAAACCTATAAGAACAAACTAAAACCGTATCTTAGT
Source organism: Arcuatula senhousia (assembly GCA_963971305.1). NCBI lineage: Eukaryota > Metazoa > Mollusca > Bivalvia > Mytilida > Mytilidae > Arcuatula > Arcuatula senhousia. Next base: position 21,955,857 of record OZ020303.1, on the reverse strand, counting down.
ATCGTCTGGTGTTGTACATTGAGCATTATTTATAATTTCGTTGTTGCTAATGGAACTTTCTGGAAGCCCTGTTACTGTTGAGATCTTAGTCTTTCGGAATCTACGGATTTTACGCAACCGTCTCCTATTGTAATGCACAGCGACTAGAATTGGGATTGACACCAGAGGTACTAGAATCAGAATAATTCCCGCCGATAGTACTCCATAGTCCTTATTGTTGATAGAATACAGAGACAACAAAATCCCTGAAAAAAAGATATTTTTATAATAAGTCAAGTATATTCTTCTAGTTTTTCAATAATTTTTGAACACAATACAAAATGAAGCTATGAACTAAAAAAAATGATTGAAATAAACATGTAAATATTGGATGTAGAAAACCATAAAGTAAATCCGATAAACAGTTGATTATATATGAACAATAATTAATATGCAACTTCTACTAATTCAAAACTCCTAGTGATAATATTACTGGTATCTCGTACTACATTTGGTTAATGTTATTTTGTCATACCTGCTGTCATACTTTCCACGTTGTTTCACTTTATCGGTTAGATGCAGCTCTCCTTAGCATGTACATGTAACATATTTTAAATCCTCACATGCACTATTTTCCTTTAAATAAACTAACAACGATGTATATAAAGTTACCATACCCTACCTGCTGGAAGAACAACTATGTATATAAAGTTACAATACCCTACCTGCTGGAAGAACAACTTTGTATAAAAAGTTACAATACCCTACCTGCTGGAAGAACAACTATGTACATAAAGTTACCATACCCTACCTGCTGGAAGAACAACTATGTACATAAAGTTACCATACCCTACCTGCTGGAAGAACAACTATGTATATAAAGTTACCATACCCTACCTGCTGGAAGAACAACTATGTACATAAAGTTACCATACCCTACCTGCTTGAAGAACAACTATGTACATAAAGTTACAATACCCTACCTGCTGGAAGAACAACTATGAACATAAAGTTACCATACCCTACCTGCTGGAAGAACAACTATGTATATAAAGTTACCATATCCTACCTGCTGGAAGAACAACTATGTACATAAAGTTACCATACCCTACCTGCTGGAAGAACAACTATGTATATAAAGTTACCATATCCTACCTGCTGGAAGAACAACTATGTACATAAAGTTACCATACCCTACCTGCTGGAAAAACAACTATGTATATAAAGTTACAATACCCTACCTGCTGGAAGAACAACTATGAACAGTAAACCCAAGGAACACCCAGTCAGACATCCTGACATACAACATAGTCCCATGGGCTCTTCATCTAAAAAAACACAAATGTACAAAATATAACTATCATATGGTACAAAGCTGTTACCATTAGCCGAGAAAATTCGGAAATTATGTTCTTGAAAATACAGACAACAAACCAAATATGAATAGATGCGAACATTTCCTTTTAAAAACAGTCTGCAATTAGAAACAAGGGGTTGCACTAAGTCGTGCTAAGCATACCCCCACTTGACAATTCAGAAAACAGGGCATAGATGACCGGCTGACCTGGAAAGGGGAGGCACAGTACAACTCATCATGCTTAAGCAGCATACCAAATTCGAAATTAATCCCTTCATTAGAAGCCAGGAAATCTGTTACGAAAATTTTTCCATTTTTGACCCTTAAAATAGTCTAAGTTGGCTCGGAAAACAGGAAGTAGATGACCGACTGACGTGAAAAGGGGAGGCACGGTACAACTCATCATGCTGAAGCTGTGTACCAAATTAAAAATCAATCCCTTCAGTAGAACCTGAGAAATATGTTACGAAATGTTTTCCATTTTTGACCCTTAATTTATAATAGTCTAAGTCGGCTTAGAAAACAGGAAGTAGATGACTGACTGACCTGAGAGAGGGGCACGGTACAACTCATCAAGCTTAAGCTGTGTAACAAATTAAAAATAAATCCCTTCAGTAGAAGCTGAGAAAATTGTTACAATTTTTTCCCATTTTTGACCCTTAAAATAGTCTAGTCGGCTCGGTGAACAGGAAGTAGACCATTGACTGACCTGGAAATTAGAAAAAAATGTACATCTCATCATGCTAAGATGTCTACCAAATTTGAAATTATTCCCTTCAGTAGAAGCCGAGATATTGTACCGGACGGACGGACGGACATGGTGATTGCAATATAGCCCCCTCTCTTACGAGTGGGGGGTATAACAATCGAATTTGTTGTTTATAGTTGACGCCTATTACTCTATATAGCATTTTGTTATTTAAAAAATACAAATACCAAAACGAGTATAAAATGTGCTGTACATGCATGTTTCAAGGAGTAACCTATCATCAGCAGCATTGGAAGGTCAAAAATCAAACGTAAAAAACGAAAAGTACTCAAAACCAAAAAAGTTCGAATTCAGCACTGAGGATATCAACCATGTGCAGTACAAGGAAAGAAACCTTGTGTTTTAAACAATTTTGAATTTAACAATAGAAAATTGAGCCATGAATCCCACCCTATAAAAGATCGAACGCTATTGGCAACATATATAAAGGTCTGATCTCGATCTTTTGCTAAGGCGTAACTAGTTCAACTTTATAGTTCGCTTACTAATATTATAAAAATAATGGATGTTGGTTCATTTTATTTTCAGCTGAACATAATTGCACCCTTTTCCTTGCATCTAATAGTTATAGCTAAGCAACAAACCGTTCTTTTATCAATTACATAAAGAAATGTCATTTTGCAATTTTTAATTTTTCTTTGAAGAAAAAAAATCTGAAATAAGATTGGATAACGAGATAAACTGGGCTCGTAGACAAATACGTGATTCCGATCTTTTAAATGAGTATTAATGTGGGTTTGACATGGTGTTTTTTTTTTTAAATATTATGTCTGCCGTCAAAAGAATTGATTCAATATACAAAGAATTTGTTCAAAAAGATATGAGGCTTTAACTCGCTACAAGTTTTTTGTCAATATTAATGTATCATAAAGTTGATGATGGGGTATAACTTTTTATATGACGATTTACTTTGATAAACCGTGATGTATATTGTATAAAAATTTAAGATGAAATTAATCTCTTTTAGGAAAAGTATCTAGAACTTGAAGGTAAATTTTATTTAGGACAGACGGATGGACAAACGACTTAAAACACTTAATGTCCCTCTTTTTCCATAGCAGAAAGATATCGTACCATACCACATACCATACCAGTTATACAGTATGCCACCTCATATGGTCTGGTGTAAGCTCCTGAGTTTGATTTGTAATGTTTTTAATGAAAAGTTGACTTTTGATTTTTGTATTTAGATGGTTTAAGAAAGTAATTGATTTTTCTTAAAATAGTTTATTGCACCTCTATCCTGAAATAAATAACATTGGCATGACATGTAAGTATCTTTCACAAGTTTTGATTTAATTAAGATTTTTTGTTTCTTATCTCTGTTTCTTATTACTGGCTAGACGTGTTTTGTCTGAAATAATGAGGAAATACCTGTTGGATTAACTTGTTTATTGAGATAACGAGACCCTCTCAATCAAGTTGTTTGTATTGGTATAAATAATTCACCATAGACATGGTAGATACAGAGCATGGGGTGGAAGCATTGTTTCTGATCTCTTTTAGACAGTTTCGTTTTCGAGATAAAGTTTAAGCATTAAAAAAAGTAAATTGAAGTTGTCAGCAGCGGACCCAGTCAATAGACCAAATGGGGCCACTTAAAAGCTTTACCCCCAATCAGCACGAATGCGGCCATACAGAGATAAACATGAAATGGGTGATAAAATGGACATAAATAGCAAAGCGACCTGACCTGACGTCAGTTTCTGGGCATTTTTGCAGACTCTTACCAACAAACTAAGCTCTGCTTTGGGCATATTCACTACCTTGAACCCACACGGGGGAGATGATGCAGTGCTTCATAAATTATAAACAAAGTTAATAAAAACGATTCAAGATAAATATTATAGTTGAGAATATGAACATTGACACAGTTACAATTTTGTATGTGACTTGGCCAAAGACGTACAAGACTGTACCAAACCTCTTACAATGAATGTTTACATTAAGTTAGTCTAATCACAATAAAATCTGTTTTTCTACATTTTATTACAAGGCCCGGGTGTATAAATAAACTTAAAATTTAAATGCCTGTATACGTCAGCAAAGTTATTATTATATAATAAATGATACATGTTCCAACAATGTGTCCATAACCAGAAAATAAAGACATTATAGCAGCACTCACCTTCTTCTTCCTCATAATCTTCTAGTTTATCTTTGCTTCCAGAGTTTTCAGGATATCCCAATACCATACTAATAATCCATCCAGCGTTAAGGTTATAAGAGCACTCCTTCACTTTACATCATGTATTGTCTAAATAGCTTAGGTTCCGTCTTTGGTATCCTAGCTTAGGTTACTTACAAAAAAGCTATAGTCCCATAACAATATGAAATCAATGTATAAAATCTGTTGTCCAATAATAGAGTAATTTTGCCAATATGATATACAATTTTGCTAAATAAAAGTATTGACTTATTATTTTATTGATCCATTAACAACGATTAACTCAGGTAAACGTTGAAGGTAGAGGATTTTCACCTGTCTTATCGAAACTCTTCAGGGTTTTTCATTTAAATGCCATGACTACAGACAAATAAATTATTAACGCCAAATTCAAACATAGATTGATTGATTCCCAATAAACCATTGTACCACAATCATAATAAAAAGATAAATATAAATGTACATGTACATTACATTTTGTACGATAATCCGATTAATTTTTAATAACATTAATCATACATACAAGTTAATGGGGAAATTAACTTTGGACAAGAAATATAATTAAATCAAATTACAAAATGTGGACGAAAACATAACAGATTATAGCATCATTTCAATCAAAACTTAAATAAGCAAACAAGAGTGAATGTGTGACATTCCAGAAAATGGCACGGCATTTTACAATTTCATCAGACCTGAAAAAGCTATAGTTCTATACCTGAAGTTTTGCAGAAAAAAATAAACCAAAAGTACATTGCATTAAGAATATACACAATACATCTAGTCTTGTTTACTTTGTTGTAGAAACTTTAGTAAACCTACAGTGTTCTATGCTGGTGGTTATTTGTAAAACACGTTTCCAATAATATGAGTCTGAAAAAAAATTAAACTGCATGACGTAAGGGACGGACAATTTAACTTGAGGGGGGATGCCTTGGTTTTTTTTGTTTTTGTCAGAATTTTTTTCCCGCGCGAAATGCCGAAAAATATTTATTGTTTAAATGCGTCGCGACAGAATTTTTTTTTCATTATTAACATTATCTTATATAGCAGAAATCCTTCAAAATATTTTTTTCGTCCTATACTCCAAAAATAATATTTAACATTTGTTTTTCCAGAATGACGTCATGGATGCCCATATATCCGACAATACCGAATCGGGACAGGAAACTGAGAATACTGAAAGCTTTCACGACGAACGTCGAATTCCAAAGTCGAAAGACGAAGATAACAATAATGGCGATGCAGAGGAAGATTTGTCGAAGAATACAATTGTACAGTCTAAACGCGCCAAAAACCAGATAAACGGAAACATCAACGGAAATATAGGAGCATCAGAGGACGTAGAAGAAGATGATAGTTCTACCAGCAGCGACGAGAATGACAACGGAGAGAACAGATGCACAGAGAATCACTGTGGCGAAGAAAAGAAAGAAATGGATGACGATGAAGAGCATTTAAACAATGTCGATAACAAGAGAGACGAATCGTTCAATAAACAGGATAATTCTCTTGATGAAAGCTTAGAGACAGATGAAGAGGAAATTCTTAAAAACACAAAATTTGTTGAGAATGTTGACCCTAAAAGACGCCCGTCAAGATCTAGACGATCCGGGGTGGTTAATGATTCCCATTTCATCGAACGGATGCTATCTACAAGTTCTAACAACTCGCTTGAAGATTTAACAAGTGTCGAAATAGAAGATGTTGGACAAATAGAAGGAACCGACGATGCGATTAAAAGTGACGAAGATGACAAAAACGATGACAAGATTAACGAAAGTTATAGTCATTGTGAAATTGATGCCAATGATGATGACGATGATAAACAGGCGCATTTTTTCATTGGATCAAATACTCCCTCTCCAACGAAAACTCCAGACCTAAAAATTACCAATCTTGAATTCCAACAAGAAAGCGATAAGGAGCCAGATACACCAAATTCAGATGATATATACTATGAAGAAGGACCAAAGAGACTCAAAAGACAAGTTTTAGTCCCAGAGGATTTCACAGGGGCCAAAACGTACCAAGACAAAAACAAACTTATTGTAAAATATCCAAATAGAAAAGTCAGCTTTGAACATAGTATAATCAATTTTCCCGGTCATGACGACCAGAAAGCTTCACCACTGACAATAGATGTGGACTCAGCGTCGCCAAGGACAATTCTGAAATCACCAAAAAGACGAGCGAGTTACGAATCTCACATGTATCGACACATCCATCCGACGGGACATATCAACTATGGTTATCTACATGACGAATTCCTTGACAAACTTGAAAAAAGGAAAATAAGTATGGAACAACAACATATTTACAATCAAGAATTAGAAATGTATGATGAAAATGGATATGGTAGCGAAAAGACAATAGATTCGCCAATGTCTGACAGCGAACGCAATATTCTATTTAAACGAGATAGTGACATAGAAAAGGGAATCTTGGTTAAACGAGACAGTGATGTAGAAAGAGGAATTTTGGTAAAGCGAGAAAATAGGAATTCTAGCGAAGAAACATCTTTTCAAAATGGCGGTTGTAAGAGAAATAGTTCCAGTGACAGCTTTATGAGTGAACGACGAAATGGCTCAAAACGGGGAAGTCTAATTGATGACAAAGATGTCAAGAATTTTTCTGCACATTTAAGGAAGGATTCTATAGCTTTAACAAGTGAAAAGTTGCATCAGCTTGAAAACATTCATAGACACTATAACCAGTATGATTTTAATGAAAGAGAACCGGTATGTATCCAATTTGAAATTCGTTCCCCTACAAATATCAGTCTCATAAAAGTTAAGTAAATAATTTTAGCTGTAGAGTTGTATTTTTAACTAAAAAATGCAAACAGCAAACGCGCAATAAGAGTAAAACCAAACAGTTTCGATAGCCGTTTCACCATTGCTCCTAGATAACATATGTTTTACATTTAAAATGCCACAACAGACAAACAAACAAAAACCAAAACACGCTAAGAACAACATACACCATAAATGAAAGACCTTGTAACAAGTTTGTAATAATAAAATCATCTAATGAGAATAATGGTTGTTTAAGACTACACAAGTAATAATACTGTAATAATATTTTCAATTTTCAAGGTCGGATTTATGCGAAAACATTTTAAAACATTCGGTTAATTAAAGAATGCTACAAAAAATATCGATTTCAAATTGCTGTATAAAGAGATAAAACCGAATAAAAAGAACAGAGATGACTTGTATAACAATAAAAAAAAATGTTATTAATTTCTAATTGCAGTTTTGGAAAAACAAACTGTCAAACTGGAAGAAGTACCAACTACATATCTGCGTTTTAAGCATTTTCATGTCGTTAGTAACGATAGTTGTGATTGGATGGCATTTCCACAATAGGACTAACAAGATGGAGAAAATAGGGAATAGAATCTTTTACGACCCAGAAACAAGAGAAATGTATTTATCAAACCCAGGTGATACCCACAGGCTATATGGAAGTATAGGGCAAAATGTACCGACCTGGCAACTACCTTTTCATTGCCATTCCGGTGAAGAAAAGTCGAAATACACGTGTTTGAGATGGAAGAACGACGCCATATTACGAATTTCGTATTTTGAGGAAACTGGTGTAAATTGTTACAATATTTCATGGGAGCAAATCAGATTAGATCTAATACCCCATGATTGTTTTGACACTGGAGATGATAAATGGTTTGGTCCAAGTAATCATTCTACTCCGTCATGGCCCCTTGACTCGGAACAATTTACTTTTAGCGCTGCTAACTCACGTCACTTTGATGCGGGAACCTTTAGTTCTGCAATAGACTATCATTGGATATCGTCTGCTGGCTCCGCTATATATGTTCCTAACGACGTACCTCTAGAAGTTGATTGGAACGACAAAGAAAAAAGGATATGCCTCATTGCCAAGTATGAAGGGGATTTTTATGGTGGACATACAACAGATTTTGCTAAGTTGAACTACACTATTTGCAGTGGCACGGATGCCGTTACCACTTTTAAGTACACTAGAAAACTCATGGAGAAATATCCGAAGCGTTTGCCAACTAAATCTGTTATGGAGAAGCCTGTGTGGTCTTATGTAATGGATAATAAAACTAGGGATGAAGATTTGACATCAATCATACACGAAATCAAAAATAATACATTTGATTGTGGGTTATTTGAAGTGGCAGGTCACTGGCAAAATAAATTTGGTGACTTACAATTCGGTGAACAAGTTAAAAACATTTCAAATATTGTTGACCTGGTAACTGGAAATGATTGTTCGATGTCGGTCGAAATCAATCCCTATTTTGATATTATGTCATCAAATTTTAGAGAGGGGTTGAAAAAAGGTTACTATCTGAAAGATTCGAAAAACTTAGCTCCTGGGATGGTAAGATTTGAACATGAAATCAATGCAATGCTTGACGTAACAAACAAGGAAGCATCCCAATGGATGAAGAAAAAGTTGAAAAAACTAAGAGAGCATAATAAAATAGAAGGTTTCTCTGTTGTATATGGCAAACCTTACTGGGTACCATATAATCCAGGATTTCTACCAACAGAAGTTAATCCAAGTACCCTACGTGAAAAGTACACAGAAATGTTTTTCTCTATTGTATCAAGTTCAAGATCGGATATCATTGAAGGTACATCACATACACAAGACATTCCATTACTCATCCCGATACCTTCATACCTAGAGCAGAAGAAAGATCAAACGTGCATTGTTGGTGCTATAGAAAGAACCTTGACCCTAGGAATCAAAGGTTATCCATTTGTTATTTCAGATTTTCACAAGGAAGGAAAAGATTTGCCTTCAGAAGAGATCTATACAAGATGGATGCAACTTTCTACTTTCCTCACCGCCATCAGGTTTTCGATTATGCCTTGGGAATATGGACAGCATACGGTAGAAGTAGCAAGAAATTTGACCAAATTACACAAATCATATGTCACTCCAGTCATCATAGCTCTCCTATCAGACGTCTTAGCTGGTCTGCCAATCATCAGACCAATTTGGTGGACACACCCTGATGACGAAATCGCTTTTAAAATTTCGGACGAGTTTTTAGTCGGTGATAGTATCTTAGTAGCGCCAGTATTGTGTGAACATACAACAGAAAGAAAGATTTACTTTCCGGAAGGAATGTGGAGTGACAAATCGAACGGAAACTTGATTCAAGGAAAAAGCTGGATCACATACCCAGTTAATATAGACACAATTCCATACTTTCAAAGAGTGAAGGTACTGACAGAGACAGAATCAAAGTGAGCAACGTTTCTGTTCACATTGTTGGCAATGTGTATGAGCATAGACCAGGTCTATGATATGAGAGAGCAAATGTACCAGTCCTACTATGTGTCAGCGCCGAGCATTTGACATAAATAAGAAAGCCAAGATTGCCCACTTAGATACACAATTGTGTAACACAAGCAATTGTTGGTAAAGTGACAATGACTTTTGTATTGCTTTAAAGGGTAACAAATATGAATTATCAAAAAAGCAACATTTATAAAGTTAATATATACGTAAACTTGCTTTAAAAAAGATTTTTAACTTGCTTTAATTTATATAAAACAGATTTTATGTATGTCAGTAGATTTTACACTAAACCACAATTAATCTAGACATGGTTTCACATATCATATGTAGCGACATAATCTAAGGGTTAACCGGAGTTTAAACTGAGTTACAATCTTCTCCCTCCCTAATAATTATGCTTCTCAGAAAAGAGAATTGAAATTCTTTCACCGTCTAATGCCAATCGTCTAAGTGTATAAATAATTCAACGTTTTGTGATAATGATGGGCATATGTAAGCTTTATATAAATTTGAGTGTACAATTCTAGTCATTCCAAAAGTAGCTGTAGCATTTTGCTTTAATAATTATATATATATTATATACAGTTTTATAGTATTTTATAAATAAGTACGTTTTTGTCCAAAAAGCTTGTTATCATAGTCAGTTTTAATTTGTTTTGTAAATATTTTTAATTATATTCATATTTTTCATATACAATTATCATTTTTTATGTTATATTTACTTTTAAGTGCTTTTACTAGTATCTATATATTCTGTTATTTTTTTCTGTAAATACAAAATAATATTTGATTCTTCAAATATATAAGAGGTACATTTTTTAATTTTTTTATCTGATTGTCTATACAAGATCAATCAATGCCTGGACTTGTGCTACACCCAAACAAATCCATCAAGCTCAACATGTCACCAAAGTTTAAATTTCACAAAAATCACCACAAAAGGGGAGATAAACACTTTCAATGTGAAAACTGTGAAAAAAAGTCCTTGACCTTTGGTATTGGGTATATAACCTTAAATGACAACAAATTTGACTTTGTTATGTACTATATATGTAAAATCAACAACATGACATTCTATTAAATGTTTTGAGATGTTACAATTTAAGGAATTTATAAGTGGGAAGTAGATGAAAACTGGAACGATCAACCCACTTCTTTCTATATATTTAGCATATTGTTTCTTTTGTTTTCGTGTTTATATCATATGTATGATTATTCTTTGTGTATTGTCATTATCTAGAACTATTTTTACACTTTTATTGTTGAATAAATCCCAAGACAGATAATAAAATAAAAAGCTAACTGGAAAGTAATTTCTGTCATACCTTTTTCCACTGTGCAAATTATATTTGTAATTACTAAAGGGAGTACTCATTAATTGAATAGTGTATCTTATACCTTGTTCAATCAACACAGGCAAATTTGATTCACCTGAAATCAAATTCAGTGAAATTCACCTGAACCGAACTTATAGGTAAAACTTGCAACGCTTTGTAGTTGTGAATGTAAATAACAGAATAACTGAAATATGCTCTCAGTTTCATGTGAAACTAACTTGATTTTTACCTGAAGATCTTTTAATGCCAAATTCTTCCCATGTTGTATTTGCATATAGTAGAAAACAGAAAAGGTGTTTCAGACGGTTATTTAATAATAGGAGTGCTTGTCAACTGTTCTATTACAATAAAATGCATTTCAACTATCATTCCAAAGAAATAAAACCTAAGTAGATTACTTTAATTTGTCACTTCTTTGTAAAATGTAACTACATATAGTATATAAGTTTATACAAATATAGTACCATGTAATACAAGACTACGTTCAATTACCTTGCTAGTTACATACAGTACTTACTATAATTCATATTTAATGGTTTATATATTTCTTGTTTTTATATGTATAAATAGTAAAATAGCATTATAAAAAGTTCAGGACATGTATTGTAAATATATGTAGGCTGTGTATAGTTGTGTGTATATTTAAACAGAAATAACAGGATTTTTATTTAGTAAATGTGTAAAAAATCCAAGCCAAAAATAAAATATGTGATACCTTTTGTTAAATGTTTGGTTGATATTTTTTGCTTTTGTTTTTGTCATTAAAAGAATGTTTGTATTTGTATGCTGTTTTTTTTTTGGTTTTTATTTCATATTTAAGACATCTCCAGCACACCATGCATGTAAACATAATTGTTAACAGGAAAGAAAGGGTTTACAACTTGAACAAATGATAAAAATATTAAAACTCAATGTAATACAACAAAATTTTGTCTCGATTGGTGGCAAACTGCTTTAAATCAGCAGAAGAACAATACACCAAGAAGGCTCTCAGAGCAAAACTGTCTATACAACAAAAATAATTTGCCTGCGCCAAGAATATACAAAGTCATGACCATTGCAGTCTTATATTTCTTCTTATATTTTTGTATTTTTGTGTCTTTTATTCTTCTTGGACAATTTGAGCTTGATCATTCAAGTTATTTACCATCATATAACAAATCATTGTCAGAAATAATTATAACTGCCAGCTGACAATGATAAACAGGGGTGTATAAAATATAAATTTAAATTAATTCTTCTCTAATGTTCTCTTGACCAATATGTGACAATGGCCTGCACACAATGAAGTAAAAATATATTTCTATAATTCAGTATAACAGAACATCTCAGTGTAAAATCAACAATATTTTTAAAATATGCATGTACATGAGTATTAGAGGTCAATAATGCATTTTTGTGAATTAAGAATTATAAATAAAAAAAGTTTTCCTTAAATGTTACAGTCTGTCTACTAAAATAAAATCCCCAGAAAGCATTTATATTGGTAACTTATAAAACAAACAATAAGCTCATAAAAGTTCAAGCAAACAAAAGATTTTTCTTTCAAAATGAACGAAAGCCTAAAATGCTACCACTTTGTTATGAAAGGTTATAATGCAATAAAATGTAACAATTGTCAATTTATAAATTTCAAATGAAACATTAACATTTTTTCTTGGCAAGCAATTCCTTGAATTCTATTGTCATTATTGGGGTACATGCTATTATATCGTGGTATATTCAATTCAAACAATTTAAAACAAGTCAACAGAAGAATAACAAACAAGAAACACAAAAATAGCATGGCTTAAGATATTGGAACAAAGCACAATTGATTCAGAAAAGCACCATTTTTATTGGTAAATGATAAAACTACAACATAATGTTAACCAAAGGCTGTAGCCATCCTATGATAACAATGATAAAACACTTTTCAAAACAATCTTTAGTGTCATTTGTCTTTTACATTGGAGGGGGTGGAGGAGGAGGAGGTGGTGGGGGAGGGGGAGGTGGGGGTGGAGCCCCACCAGGGGGAGGAGGAGGCCCACTTGATGGAGGGGGTGGAGGAGGGGCAGGTACTCCAGGGGTGTCAGGAGGGGGAGCTGGTCCTGCTGAGCTACTTGAACCATCTCCTAAAAGAAAGAAAAGAGAAGAATTATAAGTTATAGACGAAACGCGCGTCAGGCGTGGCAAAATTTATTGTCTGGAACTTTGTTGTCATTTGTATTTTGGTATGGAAAATATACGAATTTAATAGACAAATAAGTTTTAAATGGAAAGAAATGATCCTACGGTATTTTTCATGGTACAACATAAGAAAAGAAGGAACCACAAAATATTGACAAAAAATTTTAATTGCTGTAAAATTTATATTGGTTAATAATATCAAATTTGGAAGAGTGTTTACTAACATTTTATTACTCTATTTTATTCACAAGGTTGGGCGGAGCTTAAATTTCTCAGTGTTTTAGGTAAGATTTAAACGAAGAATCAGGAAATATTTGACCCGTGACCAACCTTGGTCAATAAAATAGAGTAATATCTGTTATTAAACTAATTCTTGAGTGGAAAATTTTATGTTTTCATATTTATGTTATTTTTGAATGCACAACAAAGCATTCAACAAAAACTAAGTGATTTGGCATTACTGAAAAATGCTTTTAGATAATGCTTGTTGAATATACATATTTGATTATGCTAAGTACTAAGCAACACTAATATGCTACTGCCTATACTTCATATAGTCTTTGAGAGAAAAACATGCATGCTTTTTATATACAGTAAAAAAAAATATTATATTAAATTTAAGGTTAGTGAGGACACCTGTCATGTGACCAAAAACAGCTAAAAATGCAAAAAACAAGTGCAGACATCACAAATACCTTGAAACTTGTGTTAAATAGTTTATTTTAATAAAACTTAATCAAAATAATTTAATTTTAATACAAATAAAACAACCATTCCTTCATAAATATTTTTTTCAAATAAAACAAGGGAGATAATCCACTTGAAAAATGACCAAATAATTACAAAGATTTGTGTAGTAGAGAGAAAAGTAAGCTGGTGACCCCCAGTTTTTATTGTTTTATTTCAAAATATATTGTATTTCATTGATTTTTATCAAATAAAAATAAAATTTAAATTCGTGGATTTTTTCTGCGACAAGATTTTATGCTAATTATTTGGCCTTTCCTATATAATCTTTAGTAATTTGGGACAACTTTGAGCCTAAATATTGGAAAAACAAGCCTGGAAAGGGGGTCCAATATTTTTACACAAGATAAAGTATACACCTAATACTAATATATCAAAAAATTGGACATTTTAAATTCGGAATTATTTTTGGGGTCAGGTGTCCTCACTAACCTTAAACAATACATGGACCTTCGCTCTACTATCTATTCGAAAAATAAAAAGATAGCTAAATACAAAGCGGAAACCTTTGATGAATAAGCTCATGTCTTGAATAAATATTTTGATCCAGTTATAATTATACAATGCTAATATGAGGAAGATGTTGTCTTAAATGCCCATGAAGATGCAAAAAAACCTCAAAACTTAGATTTGTTCAAATTTTGATCATTTGGACAAGTTAGAAGTAGTGACATGATATCATTTCCTGCCTTTTTCCATGGCAAAACTGGAAATTTATTGTAAACTTCTGAAAATTTAAATGAGTGGCAGAACCATTTTTTGTCCATTATATTGTGCATCACATATCCTTTGACAGACTAACTAAATGAAAGAACTTGCTACGTTCACTTATCAAGGATTTTTTTCTTCATGTTTAACATCTTTATTTACACCTATAAAACCTATTAGATTTAAGCACAAGCTTAAACTCCTTGCACTTGTAGTAAAATGGGAAAGTAATACAGAACAAAAAGTAAAATTGTAGAAAGCAGCTATAGGAAGACAGATTAAGATTTTAAAAGATCATGCTTGTATTTATAAAATCTCACATATATATGTTAAAGAAGAGCATGTTAGAACAAACAACAACTCATTCCATGCTTATATACATATTAGAGAAAGCTGTTACAGAAACTAACAAATCACATATGGTTACATCAAAAACATGCTCTATACACCTGTAAAAATCACTTACACTTCAAGTTGAAGCTTTTAGAATGAAAGAATAATAGTATAAATAAAAAACACTTGTAATATAATCAGTAATTTAATCAGTAATTTTATAAACAAGAGAAATATTTTTGGTTAATTTGTACAATTATTGCAAGTCTTAATAGAGGTAATATGTCCTGATTTAAATATTGAAAAAATATTTTGAGGCAATGGAACAAACAAAAGTACACATACATGTACATGAAAGGGCTATAAATACTGATATCATTTAATGAATTCTTAATACATGCCAGCTTCTGCTTTCTTTTGGACAATATAATGAACAATAAACTTAAAACTTTGATATTTTTTCATAATTGATGAAATTTCTTCATTCAAAGACTTGAAATTGTCATATGATCATAATGATGTGCTTCCTGTGTGTAAAATTTGTGAAATTTCAGACAGACATGTAAGTTAATCCCTATATACACTGCACACTGTACCACAAAAGTAGAAAGTCCCAATTCCTTAATTGTCACAGTGGTGGTATAATTTTCAACTTAAAAAGTATGAACTTGCCATAAAACATTTAAACAATTGACAACTCACCTGTAGCTGTTGATGTTGTCCCAGATGTTGACCCCTCCTGTGTTCCTGCAGCACCATCTATAAATAGATGAGGAATACATCTATAATGATGTCTCTAATATACTGTGCCTAAACCATGTACTTTACTTTGAGTTTGTGCTTATAAATATGTGTATTTGTAATAGCATAATGGCATCTTCAAATAAATGGCATTTGTAAAAAAGCTTAGAATTGGTACTTCTTTTCATATGTTAAACCATTAAATCATATAAAAAAGACTTGATTTTCTTTATAAAACAAAATGAAATTACAAAAGATGTAATCATAATTGTGACAATGGTGGCAGTTTATCAAATGCAACAGTTGGTAAAATCTGAACACATCCTGTTTTATGAATTACGTTATATATTATACAAATTTTATTCCCTTAATTGTATTACATCATACCTTTTTCTTTTTCTTCACTTTCCTCTGCAGCTGTTTTATCTGCTCTGAAGAAAATCCTAGCACTGCTGAGAGAGTAATAAAACAGGTCATACTCCTGAAAATAATACAGTTGTTGTTAAAACCAACTTATTTTTACATGAAATGATTTTAACAATTTACATAAAAATGGGACATTGCACTGGTTAATTTAAGCAACAGCTATTTTCCCTAACAGGTTTCTAAATAATATTTTAATGGAAAATTGTAACGTAATTAATTATTATTATTTTTCATAATAAACAATTGCAAGACAATGTCTAAATCTGCTCATTTCCATTTTTTGCAGAGAATACTTACACTCATTAAGAAACCTATGAGGACTTAAATTCTTCAACTTTTTCAAACTGAAGTTTTTTGTAACTTTTTGAGGTATAGAATTCACAAACTTTGTGTGACTGACAAACAGACAGACAGACAGACTTGCTTTTATTAATGGTAAACCAGATAAACAGAAGACTTTTTAAAGATTGTTTTTATATTCATCAATTCATTTTATTCACTGGGTTGGTTTCAGGTCAACTATTTGAATCATACCTAAATGACTGAGAAAATTAGGCTGTGCCTAAACCAGTAAATAAAATAAAGTAATATAAAGCATTCCAATTCTTGATTTGAAAGGTATATAATTCTAAATTACGTACACTGAAAAAGATGTTCTATACATGTGTAGGAGTATATATAGTGCATAGAGTGTCGTTAATTTCATTGAACAGCTTGCTCTAATCTACATTACTGTATTAATTTTCACTATTGCTTATTTTTGCACATTCAATCCTTTGCCTATTATCTTGGCATTTATTTTCATGG
Organism: Arcuatula senhousia; assembly: GCA_963971305.1. NCBI lineage: Eukaryota > Metazoa > Mollusca > Bivalvia > Mytilida > Mytilidae > Arcuatula > Arcuatula senhousia. The sequence continues at coordinate 21,939,010 of OZ020303.1, read as the reverse complement.
TTTTCAATTATAACACTTGGATTTACATATAATTATTGCATACTTGTGTGTACTATTTTTCAAGGACTTTCATTGACCATAAATATAGCAGAAATAAGTACACTGCAAAAAATGACTTTATTTACAGTACCTGTATGTACTGATCTAGTCGTTTCAAGGTCAGGGTCATAGTCTGCTGTAGTTTCTCATCATTTCTACCAGTTGTATTCTGCTGTTGTTTCAATACATTTTCCTGTGAAAAGAAATTAATGTAGTTCAATGTGTACCTCAAGAATGGTGTTTAAATAAGGATGTTTGATGCCCAATTTTTTGAAGAATTGATTTTTTGTTGTTAAAAACTGTTTTTAAAGTTAATATCATGCATATTTAAAAATTTGGCTTTTGACATTTGATATTTTTAAATGTTCAATATGAGTTCAGCAATAATATAAAGGTTACAGAACCAATCACTTCTTGTCCCTACTTATACCAGTGGCATCAGTTCAACATGATCGAGAGCCATTGATTATCTAAATTACCTTTTCTCTACGAAATCTATCTTTGACAGATTGGAACCAGTGAAGAGAGTCAAACTCATGATATTGGTCTAGTAACTTTAATATATAGGCTATACCTGTAATAAAAACAATATCATCTTATGGTTAATAATTATTCTTCCTTTAATGGGAAATGGATTTTAAATATTAGTACAAGCAACTGAATTTGAACAATATCACTCATTAAAATTGTTATGACATTGAAGAATGTTTGTTGGATAACAAATTTTCATACAATGACCATTTTTAAAATGTTTTTTTGTGTGTTTTCTTTCTCTTTTTACTACTTTCATTGGAATGTAACATAACTACTTTTTTTTTATATTTTGAAATTTAGTTATATTTACCCATAGCTAAGCCATCATCAGTGAATGCTGCACCAACTTTATTTTTTCTGTTCATTTTTTCTTTACAGCTTATGGAATGCTCAACAAAATTAACAGTCTAAAAAACAACATGTACAGTTACTACATGTATAAAAGACTTTCTAATTAAGCCATGATTTCAAGTATTTAAGAAGTCTCTTTAAACAAAATAAAAAGTACCAAGATAAATATCAATAAATGGTTGGACAGGAGTGGTCACTCATTAACACATTAGAAACGGTAAAAACTATAATATTTATGTGAAGGAGACTAATATTCCAATATGTTTTAAAATGGAGGCCAATTTGGATACATGTGTAAAATAGGATATCAATCATGAATAATAATATAAGGACAGAAGAATCAACAATAAAATTACATTATTTTATAAGAAATAAAATAAATGTGTTACCAGTGGCGGCAATATAACAAAGAAATTCCTTAGATGCATATTCTTGGGGTTTCTAAATTCTGGAGCAAATACATCAACCAGCATCTGTATAAAAAAAAATTAGAATTATTTAAGGTGTGGCTTCAGGGATAACAGTATACAGAAAATATTTTTTTATTGCAAGTTAAAGTCAAAATTACTAAAGAGAGCAAATTTCACACCAAATAGCATAATTATTTTTGAGAATTCCTATTTTCAGTGTTTGCACTCATTAGAGAAAAGAATCATTACTGTTTGTTAAATAACAAGTAAACCTATGAGCCTACGCTCACTAGTGATATCTCTTGCCTTTGACCAAAAAAAGTGTGAAAAATCTATGAACTCAGACATAAGTAAAACAGTATACAGCATTTTTCTTTACAGCAGAAATAAAATTACTAACTTTAAAATACTCTGTTCCTTCAGCAAAATTCTGGACCAGGTTATTAACAACATTGTCCAGGTTCCTGAAATAAAACATAATGTACATGTTTTTGAAACATCAAAACTATGTATTAAAAAGTATTAGGCAGAGCTATATAATACAACACTTTTAGATGTCCTCATCATCTAATTTTCCATTCACAAAAATAGTTATTATTACATGTATGGCATTTTTTTAAAGTAAGACACAAGACATAAAGCCTGTTCATTGATGTATGTAATACATGTAGTAGGGTGCATGTAAAATTGTAAAAAGTACTAGTTTGACTGATTTAGATACATAAAATATCAATAAAAAGTAATACTAACTTAGCTGCATTTTGACACTCTAGTGATAATCCTTCTTCTTTACAAAGCTCTTCAAAGTTGACAATATCTTCTAAATCTGGCACAAATCTTATGGCATTACTACAGCAATGTAGGCCTCCTGATCTTATCATCCTGATATAACCCATGGCATTACCTGTTAATTATATTCATATGTATATGTTAGATTATAATAGATCAATTGTTCAATAATTGTGTCATAATCATTTCCATTAAATTCAAATTAACAAAATTAAAAAAAAAAAGAAATAAAGAAAGAATGTGTCCATGGGACACGGATGCCCCCACTGGCCTCAAATAAAAAGTTGAAGTCTGACAGGTCTGAAAGTCGATAAGGACGCATAGTTTATCATACTAAACCATCCTACCAAGTTTCAAATCATTCCCAAGTATGGTTTATGAGAAAAGCTTGACGGAAATTTTCATGTCGATTTTAGTATGGATCCAGCCCTGAACAGGAAGTAGATGTCCGACAGGTCTGAAAGTTGCTTAGGACATATAGTTTGTCATACTGAACCATCCTACAAAGTTTCAAGTTATTCCCACTTACGGTTTCTGCTAAAAGCTTGACAGAAATTCGTACGGACGGACGGACATGAGTAAAACTTAATGCCCCCGACATGTCGTCGCGGGGGCATAAAAATACTGGACAAAAACAATATATCTTCAACATTTCATGGTTGGGGACTTAATAAAAGGATGCAAACCTTTGTTTGAACCTTTTTTTCTAAAGCGCACAAATCCAGACCATCAATTGCTATCATAATTGAAAAAAAAAAGTATCCTCAACCTATTTGACTGTTTTTACATTGTAGATTTGAGAACTGTTGTCGTCTTAAGATTGATATGTTGTGTACAATATTCCATATCTTATTGTTATCTTTGATTGTAGGTCAATGTATGTTTCATACCTATCTGTGTAATAAGAGTTCTAAACTGATCTAGATAACTGTCACCATCAGGTGTCAAACCAAGATTCCTAATCTGTTTGTTAAACTTCTCTGCTCTTTCAAATGGATACTGTAAAAAAATAATGAACACATAACATCAAATGTATCACTTGATAATAACTTTAAACAAGGATGATACATGAGTTACTTGCTTTATTTGTTTTATAGACAACATACTTAAAAGTATACATGAAAATATCAAAGCAACATTATTCAAAAAATTAAAACCCTTTTAAGTTAGTTGAGAAAGTAATTTTCAAGTATTGATTGCTAGATGCAAGTTATTTAAAGCATTTTTTATTCAAGATAAAAACCACACTTGCTAGAAGTTATTTATAGCATTTTATTTAAGGTTAAACCCCTTTATTCACACCATTAACTTTCACCATTAATTATAGTATGGTATTAGACGACAATTAAAAATCACTTATTAGTCCTAGTTTAATTTCCTTGGTGTATAATTGATTCTTCATTGTGACAGAGATGACAAAAAGGAGTACACAACATAACACTACCATTGCTTTCAATTTTAAAACCCTAAGTCTTGCCTACAATGACAAATCCATAGAAATGATGAATTGTTTATATACATACTTTTTGATCTGTTTGAAGATGATTTTCTTTAAAAAATTTCCAGTCCTGAAATAAACAATAATGTACCAATCAATTAGAAATGCATAAAAATAATACATTTTACTTTCCTAGAATGTTTGAATCATTACCTCTTACAATAAAAAAATCAAATAATTCTTAATAAATTGTTTTGAAAAATGTAAAACATACATCAAATAAAACTCTATAAATCCGAGTTAAAAATGTATCATACTATTATTTTAATAAAAATTTTGATACCTTTATAAGCTTTGACTTCACATGTTCATCAAACAAAAACTGAGAAAATATGAAGAACTTCTTTCTCAAAAACTGGTATGTGAAATTTACCTGTAAAAGAACATTTAACAAATACAGTACTGGTAAAAATATTCAATTACATGTATTTAACTCAGTAGTTTGTTCTTTTTTTATACAAAACAGTTTTATGCACATAACTAGAGGCTCCCAGGAGCCTGAATCGCTCACCTGATCTCTTATGCCAAAGTTTGGATAAATTTCACAAACTTTCAAGTATACAAAGTTGCAAAACATTCCCTTCAGTGGTTTCATAGAAGATTTTTGGAAATCAGTTTTAAATAATATTAAAAACAGTTAAAGGGCAATAACTCCTGTAAGGACCTTTTCGGATTTTTCTCTATCTCTTATACTTTTCTGACCCCCCTGTTCTATTTTTAGCAATGGCAGCCATGTTGGTTGGTCGACGTGTATATAATTCACAAACTTGGTAGAGGACATCCTAAAGATCAAGTGTACCAAGTTTCAAAGCAATCCCTTCAGTGGTTTCAGAGAAGAAGATTTTTGAAAATCAGTTAAAATTAATGGAAAAAAAAAACAGTTAAAGGGGAATAACTCTTAAATGGCTGATCTGTCAATTTTGACCCTGAAATCATTTTTGTAGATCTCCATGAGCAAAACAATTCTGCAATGCAAACTTTTCCTGTAGCTCTAACGGTTTTCAAGATATTGTCCAAAAACTGCAAAAATGGTCAATTATGACGATTAAAGGGCAATAACTCCTATAAGGAGTGGTTTCACAACTTCCACTCAATGGAGAGATTTGTAGAGCTTTTGATGCTGAACAAAGACGGTTGCATCAGATTTTCTCTATCTCTTATTTTTTTCGAGTTATAAGCTAAAAACAATGGTCTGACCCCCCTGTTCTATTTTTAGCAACGGCGGCCATGTTGGTTGGTCAACGTGTATATAATTCACAAACTTGGTAGAGGACATCCTAAAGATCAAGTAAACCAAATATCAATGCAATCCCTTCAGTGGTTTCAGAGAAGAAGATTTTTGAAAATCAGTTAAAATTAATGGAAAAAAACAGTTAAAGGGGAATAACTCTTAAACGGCTGATCTGACAATTTTGACCCTGAAATCATTTTTGTAGATCTCAATGAGCTTAACAATTCTGCAATGCTAAATGTTCCTCTATCTCTAACGGTTTTCAAGATATAGTCCAAAAACTGCGAAAATGGTCAATTTTGACGATTAAAGGGCAATAACTCCTATAAGGAGTCGTTTCACAACTTCGACTCAATGGAGAGATTTGTAGAGCTTTTGATGCTGAACAAGGGATGTTGCTTCGGATTTTCTCTATCTCTTATACTTTTCGAGTTATAAGCCAAAAACATTGGTCTGACCCCCCTGTTCTATTTTTAGCAACGGCGGCCATGTTGGTTGGTCAACGTGTATATAATTCAAAAACTTGGTAGAGGACATCCTAAAGATCAAGTATACCAAGTTTCAAAGCAATCCCTTCAGTGGTTTCAGAGATCTTTGAAGAAAAGTTAACGGACGACGGACGGACGACGGACGCCTAACGATGACAATAGCTCACATGACCCTTTGGGTCAGGTGAGCTAAAAAGCACTAAGGGGCTGTAACCCCTATAAGGGGTTATCAGACAACTTCAACCCTATGGAGACTTTTGTAGAGCTAAATGAGCTAAACATTTAAGCAAGCAACAGCTTTTCTCTATCTGCAATAGTTTTACATTTAAGCAAGCAACAGCTTTTCTCTATCTGCAATAGTTTTCATTCTTTAAGCCAAAAACACTATTTTTGCCTTTAAGGGGCTGTAACCCCTGTAAGGGGTCATCTGACAACTTTGACCCTATGAAGACTTTTGTAGAGCTTAATGAGCTGAACATTTAAGCAAGCAACAGCTTTTCTCTTTCTGCAATAATTTCATTCTATAGGCCAAAAACACTCTTTTTCGCCTTTAAGGGGCTGTAACCCCTATAAGGGGTTATCTGACAACTTTGACTTTATGGAGACCTTTGTAGAGCTAAATGAGCTGAACATTTAAGCAAGCAACAGCTTTTCTCTATTTACAATAGTTTTCATTCTATGGGCCAAAAACACTATTTTTCGCCTTTAAGGGGCTGTAACCCCTATAAGAGGTCATCTGAGAACTTTGACTCTATGACGACATTTGTAGAGCTAAATGAGCTGAACATTTAAGCAAGCATCAGCTTTTCCCTATCTGCAATAATTTTCATTCTATAGGCCAAAAACACTATTTTCGCCTTTAAGGGGCTGTAACCCCTGTAAGGGGTCATCTGACAACTTCGACCCTATGGAGACTTCTGAAGAGCTAAATGAGCTGAACATTAAAGCAAGCAACAGCTTTTCTCTATCTGCAAAACTTTTCATTCTATTAGCCAAAAACATGAAAAAATGCTATGTTTCACCTTTAAGGGGCTGTAACCCCTATAAGGGATCATCTTACAACTTCGACCCAATGGAGACTTTTGTAGAACTTTTGATGCTGAAGCAGTAAGGTGGCATCAGATTTCATCTATCTCTTATACTTTTTGATTTACAAGCCAAAAACAGTAGTCTGACCCCCCATGTCTATTTATAGCCACAGCGGCCATGTTTTTTGATGAATCAAAAATCGAAACACAACTTTAGTACAGGACATCCTAAGGATCAATCATACTAAGTTTCATTAAATTCTGTTCAGTAGTTTCAGAGGAGAAGATTTTTGAAAAATTGTTAACAGACGACAGACGACAGACGACGGACGACAGACGACAGACGACGACGGACGCCAAGTGATTGCAATAGCTCACATGGACCTTCGGTCCAGGTGAGCTAAAAAAACTAACAATATTAAACTTGATAGACCAGAAGTACAAAATTTAATCAAAACCCTTCGAGTTGTTTTCCAATGACAATAGTATCAATACATGTAGTAGCAGTTGCCATCGGTGGTGTGCCATTTGTAATATTGATAAACCATATGAAACAAGAAAGCTCACTAGTGATACTTTTGTGACGGAACCACAGAACAACAGACACAGGAAAACAGCGTACTCCTCTTCTTTGAAGTAGGGGTTTAATTATGAACATATTCAAAATGAGACAAATGTGGACAGAATATATACTCACTGTTGTATTCATGATGCATGTCCCATGTGTTCTGATGGAGTTGGCTATGTGTCGTATGTTGATGGTATTTAAATGTTTGTTGTTACTGGATTTTTCCACAAAGATCTGTCAGAAAAACAGTATAGATAAACCGATGCAAAAGGAAACAACAATGTGTCTAAAAACACAATTTTTGACTGCATCAAGTAAAAGTAGCTTCAATGTGAAGGTAATTTGGTATGGACAAACAGATGGACAGACAGACAAATGGAAGGACAGACAGCCCTTAACACTACATCCCTTTATACTAAGTACTTTCTAAGATGGGGCATTAAAAAGCTCTGTCACAGCAAAAATAAATGGTAATATTACCATAATTCACTTATTATTTGTAACAGAATCATATGGTTATGTTTTAAAATTTTATTGTAATCAAATAATTATTGCTCCAGTATCTCTATACAAAAATGGTAAACCCTGAGATTTTTAAAAAGTTTTATTGGGCGCCTTCCCTCCTAAGACACCCTGGGTAGATTATTTATAGCGGTTTAAAAAATAAAACAGAACACGGATGACCTCTGTTTTGCATAGGTCAATGATCTTTTTAACAAATATAAGTGTACATTTGGAACAACCAGGGCTACATATTACATTACCCAGATTGTTCTTGTTCTGCCCCAAGTGAGCCACTTTTTTTCTACCTGGGGTTCCCTTGGTTGTAATGTCAAACGCAAGCTATATCTATTATTTATAAGTGTACCATTAAAATAAATCAATGATATTTATGTAAATAATTTGATGCATTGAAAGGAAATTTTGAATAATATTCAACCTACCGTATAAGTGTTTTTTTTCGCGGGTGGAAAACTTCGCGATTTTGTTGAAAAACGGGATGATTTTATTTACGCGTAATATATATTTCGCGGTTTAGAATATATTGTAATACTTTATATAGGCAATTAATATTTCGCGAGTTTTAATTTTCGCGTCCCATAGTTGGTCGCGAATAAAGCGAAAATTAAATCACCGCGAAAATAACCACTTATACGGTATTTTAAAGCCTTTCAGATACAGCTAATTATTTTTGACCTGAAACTTTTTTAAATTTAGTTGTGGAGAAGACAAGTGCTTTTTTGGTATCTTTAACTTCTAGTGTGTAAGATTTGATTTTTTTTCTTTCATTTGTATTTTTTATATGCATTATGTTTATAATAAAAATTAAACATTTACCTGGTTATTGACGTTATACAGGAACTTGGATACAAACACATGAATGTTTCTCATGATTTCTAAAACATCCAAACCCTACAAAGTAAATAAGATATTAAACAAGCATTCTGAGAGTATTGCAAAACAAAACTTAGTCCCCTACCAGCCTCATATTTCAGTCACTGGTAACAATTTGTCAAAAATATGAATACCTAAACTTGATCAGTTTATTATCTACAAGGAACAATAAACAAGTTTACAAAGAAAAATGGCAATAGATTTTCAAACTTCGAAGGACCATATCTCCCATAAAAATTTGTGGACCGGCACAAAACTCAAACTTGATCTGTAACTCATCAAGGTAAACTCACATACCAAAAATCAGTTCATTATCTATAAGCGTTTAGAAAAAAAGTGTGGAAAACTGAAATTTAAGTGAATTTTCAAAGTTCAAAGGGCCATAACTCCCATAAAAAATTGTGGACCGGCACGAAACTCAAACTTGACCTGTAACTCATCAAGGTAAACACATTCCAAAAATCAGTTCATTATCTGTAAGTGTTTAGAAACAAGAGGCTCCCAGGAGCCTGAATCGCTCACCTGAACTACACAGACACATATATTTTGTAGATATTATTGTGCATAACCATATACGATTTAAATTTCTGAAACATCTTGGTAAGTTTTCAAGATATTGGGCTTGATAAGTGCAAAATTTGGCAAAAATTAGGGAAAAGGGCAATAACTCCTACATCAGCAGTCAGATCTTTTCCAAAATTTCAGCACAGGTAGATCTTGATATGCTGATCTTTTTTTATTCTTGCACAATTTTGATATCTGAAACCATTTTTGAGTTATTAGCAAAAAAATGCAATTTACCCCTGTGTTCTATTTTTAGCCATGGCGGCCATGTTTTTTCACAGATCAAAAATCTGAACAATAGAGTTGTAGCATATAAGCTATTAAACAAGTGTGCCAAGTTAAAATGCAGTTGGTCTTACAGTGTCAGACAAGTTAATCTTTGAAATTCAGGGAAAAAGTAATGAAAAATGATAAATTTTGTTGTTTTAAGGACAATAACTCCTAAAAGAAATGATCCTACAGCTTTGATCTAAATACATGAAATGTAGATCTTGATGTGCTTAATCATATGAAATTCAAATTCTTGAAATATCTTGTATAGTTTTCAAGATATATGGCTAAACAAGTGAAAAATTTTGAAAAAAATCCAGAAAAAGGGCAATTACTCCCACATCAGTTGTTGGATCTTCTTGAAACTTCCATAGCAGGTAGATCTTGAGATGCTGATCACTTTTGTCTCCCATCAGAATTTTGATATCTGTAACCATTTTTGAGTTATTAGCAAAAAACTGCAATTTACACCTATGTTCTATTTTTAGCCATGGCGGCCATATTTTTTGACGAATCAAAAATCTGAACAATAGAATTGTAGCATATGTGCTATTAAACAACTGTGCCAAGTTTGGTTGAAGTTGGATATATGGTGTCGGACAAGTCAATCTTTGAAATTCAGGGGAAAAGTAATGAAAAACGGTAAATTTTGACATTTTAAGGGCCATAACTCCTAAACGAATGGTTCTACAGCTTTGACCTAATTACATGAAATGTAGATCTTGATGTGCTCAATCATCTGCATTTTGAATTTTTAAAATATCTTGTATAGTTTTCAAGATATAGGGCTAAATAAGTGCAAAATTTTGAAAAAATCCAGAAAAAGGGCAATAACTCCTACATCGGTTGTTGGATCTTCTTGAAAATTTCTAGGCAGATAGATCTTGAGGTGCTGATCACTTTTACCCTGTGCCAGAATTTTGATATCTGTTACCGTTTTTGAGTTATTTGCAAAAAACTGTAATTTGACCCCCGTGTTCTATTTTTAGCCATGGCGGCCATGTTTTTTACGAATCAAAAATCCGAACGATAATTTTGTAGGCCATACCCTAAAGATCAACTACACCAAGTTTGGTTTCAATTGGACTTATGGTGTCAGAGGAGTTAACGTTTGAAAAAGTTTACGGACGGACAACGGACGGACGACGGACGCCAAGTGACGCCAATAGCTCACATGACCCTTCGGGTCAGGTGAGCTAAAAAAGTGTGGAAAACTGAGGCGTGACAGACAGACTGACAGACGGACAGAGCGCAAACCTATAGTCCCCTTCGGCTTTCGCCGGTAGGGGACTAAAAATAATCAATGGAGAAAGCACTATCTATGTTGAAATAACTTGTACTTAATGCTAAATGTTAACTTCATATTGTTTTACATTATATTTTCTGAAGAAAAACTTATTAAACTAGAATATAAACAAAGCCAGGAGAGCCCCATCAAACAAACAATCTATGGCTTTTAAAAAAATATTCAACAGATTTTTATTAAATTACAATAAAACAATGCAATCTTCATATGATAATAAATTAAATCTTTGAAAATGGTTTACTATTTATTTGGTTCTGATATTTTCAAACTAGATAGTAGTATCAAAGATTCTATGAGACCAAAATCATGATGCGCATAATATTTGTAATAGGGTTTCTGAACTTGTTGTTGTAATAAACTAATATATTCTTATTCCCTCCAAGCAATTTTAAAATTTAGAATGTGGAACAGATGCTGTTTCTGTGTATAGAAGGTTCCTTATTGTACTTTTTTCTTTCTATGATAAATATTCAACAGAATCAGAACTGACCTGTTCTAGTGTTTGACTAGGAAGATGAGACTCCAGTAGTTTCAGACCATACTTCTGTTCTGCCATATGCTTCATTTCACCGTAGGTTTTCCAGTCATGAAGGGCTACAGTGGTCAGGTTATAGAATGTTGTGTTCAGGTAATGCTCTACATATGCTAAAAAGGTTTAAAAAAAGTCTACCAGTAATATAGTGGAAGTAGTAAAAGAAGTTCTTATGCTAGGCCAAACAATATTCTTAAACAGCTGAACTATGACAAAAGATAAACAAAACTATTTTCACCATTAGGAATTTAAAAGATCAATAGCACACATTTTCAAATTGTTTCCATCAAGAAACATAAAAGAAGCAAATTAGTACCAATGGGGCATTAAAATGCCTTGCCAATGGGAGAGAAAATAAGAAAAAATATTTTGACAGAAAAGCTAACAACACCAAAAAACATACCATATCACAAACACATAAAACAACTAAACTACAATCAGAGGCTTAAACTCAGGTTGAAATGAGAGTGAACTTGGGCGTTCCTGGAATGGTAAGCAGTTCCTGCTTGTTATAACAACCAATATAGTGTTAATAAAACCCAGTAAAAGATGACAAAATCAAAACTATGACAAAGACTCAAAACACATTAATTAACCTATACTGCTATACTAAATGTTTACTTTATACCCTCATTTAACAAACCTTTGACATTTATGTGTCTATCAAAAAATCTGATGGGTTTAAGCTTCAGTAGATGTGACATATCTTTCATCCCCACTTTGAATGGGTTTCTGTCATCCAGCTGTAGATGGGCATGTATCTGTAACCTTAAATCTGTCTCTATCTCTCTACATAAAGGGTCTAATAAATACTGAAATTGAAACCAGAAATGCAGTCTTCCATGGGAACCATAAAATGTCTGCATTTTAAGTAATTGGTAAACAGAAAATACAAGAAAGCATAAGATAGCTGAACACCATACAGTACTACAGAATATGTAGGTGAAAACTGGTAGAAATTTTTTAGCACCACAAAAAGCCAGATATTTCAAAAGTGAGGCCTTTATGCTGCTTTCAACAAGTTTCAGGCAACATAATAAAATTGTAAAAATTTGTAAATCAAAATTTACTCATTTGATTCTTTTTTTCAAAAATTATTTAAAATTTTTCTAAATATCTATTTGAAAACATAAATGTATTCATTCATTCTACTTGCTGTCTTGTTTTTTGTTTTTTATTAATTACGATTTTTTAATAATACATGTACATAATTTTATTCCCATCTTCCCAAGGAAGCAAATCACAAGGTTTCTAGTTTGTACAATATCATTCCTCACCGAAAGAAAAAAAATTAAATAAAGAATAGCATTTTTAATATCACTGTATATACCTCTTTCATTTGAACATTGATTTCCTTATCAAATCTATCCATCAGGTCTGAGGGAGACATATGTTTAACTGCTGTCATAGGGGGAACACAATCTCTCAAAGCACCAAATATATACTACAATATAGAGAAATATGCCATTAAAGTAGCAATGCAATTTAAAGAGATTTTTAAATTTATACAGGTTTAATAAAGGTATTAGCAAAATAACCAAACTTGGGGGATCAATCTCAAATGTCCATGGGAAAGACAAAACAAGGAAAACATACTGGAAAAATTGAAGACCCCAATGGTCCTGACATCAGTCAATTAATGATTCTCAGCTAGCTGTCAGTAACAGCGAGTGTTCTATAGAGAGTTCCTTGACCGTCCTTTGTTTGTTCTTGTTGTAATTGTCTAAGGTTCTCTCTAGTGAAATTGAATTTTGATCCATTTGATTTTTATTGTGTGTTTAGTTTTTATGCTTTGTCTAGGAATATTGATAGAGTGAAGGTTGGGCAAAAAAAACTAGTTCAACCCTACCACATATTATATGCGCCTGTCCTAAGCCAGGAATCTTTGACAAAGTTTTCGTTTGTACTTGTCATATGAAGTTTTCTGTTCCTTGTTTAAGAAGGGGGTCTATCTGTGATTATTTCTGGACTGGATTTGAATTATATGCATTTTATTTAGACCATGGACCAATTGCAGAACCGTGAGCAGCACCTAATGGCCTTGTTGAAGGCTGCTGGCGGTTGTCCATTGTAGTTTTTCTGAACTGCCGCTTTATTGTGGGATGTGTCATGTACACTTATTCCACATCTCATTATTTTCTATTGGTACAGGCATTTAAATGATTATTTGTATAATCTAATGTACATGTAGGTTGTGGAAATGGAAGTTCCACTGTCATTCCTGCACTCCATATACAATGCAACACCTTAATAACTTAAATATGATTGAAATTACACAGTAAATACATCAACTTTTGACGTATAACTTGATGGACATACATGTATTCTATGTGGATCTATAAGATTATCAAATGTATCTGTAAGATATATAGGAAAAACAACTCTATGCCAGTACAGAAAACTACAGTCACAGGCTCTTCTGATACTGAAAATAGAAAAATAGGGCATCTAATGGAACATTAAATTATACCCCGCAACAATATTCATCAATAGATAAAAATATTTGTATAATACATTGATGAATATTGTGGTGGGGTATCATTTAATGTTCCATTAGATGATACCCCGCCACAATATTCATCAATAGATAAATATATTTGTATACTACATCTATATAGTGACAGAAAAGAAATGAGTTATCTTTCTTAAACCAGAAAATTTCTTCATTTTCAAATTATAAAAATTAAAAAAGTGGCAAATCTTCAATATTTTTTTTCAGATCATCCTGTTACTGAACTTGACATGTATTTTATTGTACTCAACAGCTGTGCAAAATTATCATTCAAATCCCTTGACACGTTTTTTCAAGTTATCATCCGGAAACCTTCAGGGGTTGGACGGACAGACTCTGAAAGAAACTGAGGGTATAACATAATAGCTTGCCACTTTGTGCGTGTGAGGGGGGTATAAAAAAATGGATTTTATCTGTATGCTTAAGTGTTCTCCCCAGAATGTTTTAATAAGTTCTCACAATAGAATCTTTTGGTAATGTTATATGTAACCTAGGTTGTTCCTAATGTATACTTTTATTTGTTGAGAAAATCATTGACCCATACAAAACACAGAGATCACCTGCATTCTGTTTTATTTTTAAACACGGGAAAGATTATCTACCAAAAGTGCCCCAGGAGAGAATTTCAAATGCATCCTATTGTCATTAAATCATTGACTTGTCTGATTTCTCAAATTTTTCAGATTTCTAAAATCTTCCAAGTGCACTTTGTAATCGTGCAGACATTTCATAATTTCTTCCTGTAAAGAATGATGATATTTATTTGTTTTATATGTGAACATAAATGTTTTCTTGTGACTGATTCTTTAGTCTTGTCTTATCAAACTTATTACAAAAAGTATAATTTACATTTATTAACATACATGTATGTCAAATGGATATTCATTCCACACATTCAAAAGCCATTAAAATAAGTTTGGATGAATTAAATTATCAAATTACAAAACAGATCAAGTTTCATTTAGCTATGCTTTAGACTTCCTACAACTGAATGCCCCAATTGAACTTCTTTGCTTCTTTAAGTAATAGTCATTTCTTCCAAAATGTGAAATCAACACACTGAGAAAAATATCCCGATGAATAGTAAGGAACCATGCTCTACTCACAACCATGAAATAAAGATGACTAAAGATATTTGCTACACTTACTTTTCTCTGATATCACAAACTGCTTCTAACTTTTTTAAATTGGCATATAAATTGTTCAGTTCATCATCTTTAAAAGATCTCTACAAAGAGATATAAATGTCCCATAATAAAAATAATTTGGAAAGCTACAAAATGAATTTCGAAAACAAATAAATATCTTTTATATATTCTGTACAAAGAAACTGAAGTTTTCATTTTGAATAGCAAATAAAGGATATATCCTATGAATACACATCATGTAGGTAAACAAAATTGATTGGTTTAATCAGATTGTGTATACTTATAATGAATGAAGGTTTCTTTTTTAAATTTTAGTCTAGATTCAAAAATCTTCATCAAACATATTGGTCTATTTCCAAAGTAAAAAACAAACAAACAAACATTGCAATACTAAAAGTCAATAAAGTCTCAATAAACATATAATAAACATGTTATTAACATACCATAGTTTTTCCAACAGCCAAAGCTAGCTGCAGAATAAGTCTTCTTTCTTTAGTACCTTCAATAGTAAATAAAGAGCCATACTAAAGCAAGTTACATTTCTCTTTATTATGCAGCTGAAATTCATATTCTGTTACAATTTTTTTTACAAAAAGCAAGCAGGTTATATTCTGTATTCTGCTATCAAAGTTTTACCAAAAACATTACAGATATCTCTATACCAGAAAGTGTACACTATATAAACTGTTAACACAGAGACATGTCTCGCCTGTTGCAACTGGACACAGTATTAAATGAAGTAAAAATCCTCTTTAAACAGATCTTAACTGATGCTTAAGCAGCTGCATACCAAACATAAATGGTGAACCATAACTGCTTTATATAAAACACTCATGACATAAGTAAAAAGTTAAAAAGTGTAAAATCTCAAAGTCAGTAGACTGTGACTGCAGGATCATACAGATAAAATACTTTTAAAATTGATCTGTACTGATGCTAATGCAAGTGCATACCCAATATCAATGGTGAACCATAACTGCTTCATGTTAAACAGACTTAAGAAAAAAGATTAACCTCGGCCAAATCAGTGTAAAATTTCAAAGTCAGTAGACCGTGACTGCAGGAGCATACAGGTGAAATCCTTTTAAAACTGATCTGTACTGATGCTGATGCAACTGCATACCAAATATCAATGGTGTAACATAACTGCTTCATGTTAAACAGACTTAAGAAACTAGAGGCTCCCAGGAGCCTGAATCGCTCACCTGATCTCTTATGCCAGAGTTTGAATAAATTTCACAAACTTTCAAGTATACAAAGTTGCAAAACAATCCCTTCAGTGGTTTCAGAGAAGATTTTTGGAAATCAGTTCAAATTAATAGAAGAAACAGTTAAAGGGCAATAACTCCTATAAGGACCTTTTGATGCTGAACAAGAAAAGTCGCTACAGATTTCATTTAAGTAGATCTCAATGAACTAAACAATTCTGCAATGCTAACTTTTCCTCTAGCTCTAACCGCTTTCTAGATATAGTCCAAAAACTGCAAAAATGGTCAATTTTGATGATTAAAGGGCAATAACTCCTATAAGGAGTCGTTTCACAACTTCGACTCAATGGAGAGATTTGTAGAGCTGTTGATGCTGAACAAGGAAGGTTGCTTCGGATTTTCTCTATCTCTTATACTTTTCGAGTTGTAAGCCAAAAACAATGGTCTGACCCCTGTGTTCTATTTTTAGCAACAGTGGCCATGTTGGTTGGGCAACATGTATATAATTCACAAACTTGGTAGAGGACATCCTAAAGATCAAGTATACCAAGTTTCAATGCAATCCCTTCAGTGGTTTCAGAGAAGAAGATTTTTGAAAATCAGTGTAAATTAATGGAAAAAACAGTTAAAGGGGAATAACTCTTAAACGGCTGATCTGACAATTTAGACCCTGAAATCATTTTTGTAGATCTCAATGAGCTTAACAATTCTGCAATGCTAACTTTTCCTCTAGCTCTAACGGTTTTCAAGATATTGTCCAAAAACTGCAAAAATGGTCAACTTTGATGATTAAAGGGCAATAACTCCTAAAAGGAGTCGTTTCACAACTTCGACTCAATGGAGAGATTCGTAGAGCTTTTGATGCTGAACAAGGAAGGTTGCTTCGGATTTTCTCTATCTCTTATACTTATTGAGTTATAAGCCAAAAACAATCGTCTGACCCCCTGTTCTATTTTTAGCAACGGCGGCCATGTTGGTTGGTCGACATGTATATAATTCACAAACTTGGTAGAGGACATCCTAAAGATCATGTATACCAAGTATCATTGCAATCCCTTCAGTAGTTTTAGAGAAGAAGATTTTTGAAAATCAGTGTAAATTAATGGAAAAAACAGTTAAAGGGGAATAACTCTTAAACGGCTGATCTGACAATTTAGACCCTGAAATCATTTTTGTAGATCTCAATGAGCTTAACAATTCTGCAATGCTAACTTTTCCTCTAGCTCTAACGGTTTTCAAGATATTGTCCAAAAACTGCAAAAATGGTCAACTTTGATGATTAAAGGACAATAACTCCTATAAGGAGTCGTTTCACAACTTCGACTCAATGGAGAGATTCGTAGAGCTTTTGATGCTGAACAAGGAAGGTTGCTTCGGATTTTCTCTATCTCTTATACTTTTTGAGTTATAAGCCAAAAACAATGGTCTGACCCCCCTGTTCTATTTTTAGCAACGGCGGCCATCTTGGTTGGTCGACATGTATATAATTCACAAACTTGGTAGAGGACATCCTAAAGATCATGTATACCAAGTATCAATGCAATCCCTTCAGTGGTTTCAGAGAAGAAGATCTTTGAAGAAAAGTTAACGGACGGACGACGGACGACGGACGACAGACGACGGACGACGGACGACAGACGACGGACGGACGACGGACGCTTAACGATGACAATAGCTCACATGACCCTTCGGGTCAGGTGAGCTAAAAAGGTTAACCTCGGCCAAATCAGTGTAAAATTTCAAAGTTAGTAGACCGTGACTGCAGGAGCATACAGGTGAAATCCTTTTAAAACTGATCTGTACTGATGCTGATGCAACTGCATACCAAATATCAATGGTGTAACAAAACTAGTTCACACAAAACAGACTTAAGCAAAAACTTTAACCAATTGTTGACGCCGCCGCCGCCACCGTCGCCGGAATCACCATACCTAAGTCTCGCCTTTTGCGACATTCGTCACAGGCGAGACAAAAATACAAAATTAAGTGCAGTACATTCATTGGGTTGTATTTCAAATCTTTTTATTTCAATATAAACTGTATGTCTTAGCACTTGCAATAATATATAACATCAATTGTTATTAATAAACTAGAATGGCGGTCTTCCATGGAAGACGTATGTTGTCTTCGTCATAAAATATTTGGTAAACAGAAAGTAGATGAGTAACGGCTATAAGATTGCTCTATGGCAATATGATCGCTTAACACCATATAGTACTATAGCAGGAAGCTACATGCCAAATATCAAGAGGCTTTGTCTGTCATGTTATTGCCGGGATATTTTTATGAAACCGCAGGAATACGACCCAAGACGACAGTTAGTGTCAAAGTGACTCCTATGTGTTGCTTTGCAACATGTTGCAGGCGACATAAAAAGACAAAAAATTTATCTATCTATTTCTAAAATAAACTTTCATGGGATAAGTAGTGGAAACATCATATAAAGATATAAAATTCAAATTTTCAGTGAAAATAAAAATCATTTCATTTGATAATTTGAGATTCAATGTTTTATATGTATGACTGATAATTTGAGTGATTTGTTGATTTGATAATTTGAGATTCAATGTTTTATATGTCATGTATGTATGACTGATAATTTAAGTGATGTATTGAACCTACTGACATGTTACCTACCTGGACCATTGAGGGCAGTTTCAGCTAACACTAATGCTGACAGTACATCAAGTCTCTTCTCACTGTACTTTTTGTCTGATACTATTCTTTTCTGAAACAATAACAATATATCTCTTGCGTCAAACTAAACCTTCATTAAAGAAATACACACTTTTTCTTTTCTGCAACAATAACAATTGGAAATATATCTCTTGCTTCAAACTAAACTTTCGTTAAAGAAATACACACTTCTTTTACTTTTATGGTTTTTATTTTTGGAAACCTATAATTTTTTTATGCCTTGTCCATGTGACACTAAATCAAAATGGTTTACAGAAAACCTTTCAAACTTCATCATTATTATCAATCAGTGTGTGAATTTTAAGACAAATAGCTTTATAGCAAACAAAACTTAGGTTTTTAAAATCTGAGCAAAAACTCTTTTGACTTAAGTCCACAGATTTTGAAAAAAATGCACAAAAAAGGAAACAAAGATGTATGTGCTCATCACTTTATACCCAGAGTGTTTCTACAAAGTTGTATCTATTCCCAGGTTTTACCTTAGCAGTGTTGATTGATGACAGCAAAAGGAAACTGAGATGTTGTGAGATATGGTTGATGTAATCTGCTACTAACATTGATCGTCTATGGAATGTATGTTCTATTGCCTATAAATTGACAGAAATAATTTAACAAATTATAATCATTCATGTATTATAACAGTATGATACCACAAGGAAATTGTATATCCATTCACTTTAAAGATGTGAATTTAATCAAATTCTATGAAATTAAAATATCTAATATATATTATTTATTACGGCTCAAATGTCTCTACGTTTCGGCTATTCAGCCTTCATCGGGAGTGGAAAAGTCCTGGTTAAGTTACACCATCTTGATTTCTCATTATCATCTCCAACAATAACAAATAAATAAATAAATAAATAAATAAATCTTAGCTATGACTTAAACACCAATAGCAATTTAATAACAGTTAAAATACTATGACACGAACACTGTGTGAGGTCACCCCTTGCATATTCATCTAAGTCTGTGGACCTAGACCTTTGACCTACTGAACTAAAAATCAGTGGAATTTTTCCTTGCTTCATATGAAGCAATGTATGAAAGTTTCATGAAATTCTTTCAAGGCATCCAAAATGTATACTACCTGGAAACTAATTTCAGATGGCTGGAAAAGTACATGAACAAAAGTAAAATGACATTCAGAATGATCAATTATGAAATAGATGGTATTACCTTTAGCAGTTCTATAAGTCTACAAAGGGAAAGAACTTGTGTTTTGGTCATGGGTTTCTGTAAAGCTACATGTAAGTTCATAACAGTTCTGACTAGATGTCGTATCTGGTGGGCATACAGTAGACCCTGAAATCAAGGAATCATTTCACAAAATGTACACCAAAATCTGTTAAGTAATCTCTTTTATACAATGTAGTATTGCAACTATACTGTTGTAATATATAAAGTGAAATAAAAGCACATATTAAAACATAAAACAAAATGAAACATTTCAAATTCAAACTTTCTATGCACACATTATCAAGGTTCTTTTTATATTCAAATTCCATATTTTTTCAATGCTTTACCATTTTAGAAGGCACTATTCTGAGACAATGACATGTTAATCATTAATGTCTCAGCGAGCCTGTATTAACAGTACACATTTAGTATAATGATCAACTAATATGATTAAGGCCCTGCCTTTTAGCGAGCATCGAATATCTATATACCTTTTAAAAATAAATCCATGTTCTCGACCGGTTAAGTTTAATGTAAAGAGGGAACTTTTAAAAAAGGAATTAAATAGTAGCAAAGTCTGACCCCACCAAACCCAAATCATATACAATTGAGAAAGTTTTTAAAATATCTGGGATCAATAACTACTTATCAAAAATTAAATTATTTGTACAAATAATAAATCCTGTAACATTCTGGGACGACATTAAGCGGGGATGAAATTATCTGTTTTATGGATTACATGACGTCATTTCCTTGTCAGAGTATTTCGCGCTTCTTCAGCAGACAAAAACAACATTCAGATTCTGTTAGATTTTGTGAGATTTTCTGAGTATCAGTGTTTTATTTGAAGCATTGGTAGCAGAAGGTACATTAAGAAACCTGGCGGAAAAAACGGTAAATAAAAATATCATGCAGGATTGAGGAAATTGAGTGAAACCCCACAGGATGGGACTCTTCTTTCATTTTCAGGTAAGAACCTTTTATTTATTATTATGTGTAGGTTTTATTCAGTAAAATGTATTTCTTTATCTTATTTTATCTTACTTAGAATTTAACAAAGCTTGGTCAGTATCATGCATTTGGTATGACTAGTCAATGGGACGATGTTGCCAAAAGCAAGCTCGGTAAATTTCCGGAAAATCGGTTTTCAGCGGAAAAGACCGAATGGTGTTTAAATAAAAATCTGTGTGTAAAAATAAACAAGTGGATGGATGAGGGTTTTATCACTGTTTTTGAATTTCAATTTTTATATTTTTGCATAACAGATTATGATGTATTTTTTTATAAGCCCAGAGGGTTGATTGTTTTACTTGCTCCGTGCCTATTATTTTTTTCACTCCGTAAAAGTAAACCTGTTCCGGTTTTATCGTCAGTATATTTCTGGCACATCTCAAAACATGTACGATACTGTAGGGCTCGCATCTGCGATGCTCGCTATAAGTAATTTGTGAGTGAGTGATTCAAGTTTTAAGCAAGGCTCTGGATATTGTTTACTATACCTGTATAAACAGTACACATTTAGTATTAAGATCATCCATAAGAGATTTCTGAGTGAGTGATGAATCCATTTCTATCATCCAAGCAGACACTGTGGTATGAAAGTTCTGTACATCTCTGCAATGGTAAATATCTTATATGTTTAACAAAGAACATACATGTATGAAGTTTTTGTCTTTTATTGGTGCTTAACTTTTGTCATGCTAAATTGTTTCAATGAAGATAGTTTTCCACTGCTGAGTTGTTTCAGTAAATTGTAGCATTTTGTGTGTTAGTTCTTTTTTTTGTCATATCTATGTTATTTGAAGACCAAGCTTCCTGATATTTTACCATAATAAAGGTAAATACATGTACTTTATGAAAAAAATATCTGGTATCATCTTTTGAAAATTTTGTGTTACCATGGCAACCAAACTACAAAAAATGTACTTTTTTCTGTTGTTGTGCTATATTTTGTGGATAATAACAATTTCTGAATTGTTTTTCCCCACAATTTGGGGTTTTTCTTGTTCTGGGGTACTAAATAACATCTGTTTGGTTATTTTGATAAAAAAATAAGAGAATCAGAAATTTTCAAAAGTAAAATATGAACGCTATAAATAAATTAAATTTCAAGATTTTTCTTTTTTTTTAAATGTATTTTTAGTATGTTAGTTTATTTGTCTTTTTTAAATTTTGTTTTGCTTGGTACTAGGTTTTAACAACATATCATTATCTTAAATGTTGTTTACATAACAATTATGCAGTTAATGTTTGTTTTTAATATTTACATTAAGTTTGGTTGCCATGGTAACACAAAAATTGTATATGTGCAATAAAATGTATCTAGCTATACCAGTGAGTTCATGAAAAATGTATTCTTTAAAAAAAATCCATTAAAATACCTGTACCTAATCTACAGGACCATAATATGTCACAGGATCATTTAGGGCTTAAAGCCTTTGATTTTGATACTCATATTAAATAGTTGATTTTTTTTGCCTCTCAAATACTTCTTCAATTGTAATATGTTCATTCTTTGTTTCATATTTTTAAAAATTTTCTGTTTGTACCTGTGTTATCTCTATTCATACATATTACTGAAATGCCACAGCCTGTACCAAGTCAGGACTAACTGCAACACCATGCTTGTGTAGAGTATACACCTATTTTGCAAACTATTTGTAGAATTTTGACTTGGAAAATGATAGTAAACCCATATTTTCAACTCTAATGTCTGTACATGTATTTTAATTGAAGAGTCTGGAACAATATTACTAAAGCCATGTATACTTTAGGTTATTACATGTACTTTATTTTCACTTGTACCATTTCCATCTATTTTTATCAATTGTCTTTTGTTCAGAATCTTTTTTATATGTTGAGACTAAATTTGAACATTGAGATAAATCCTTCAAGTTCTGTAGTTTTGTTATTACTCTAATAAAATAAGTCTAGGATTCGGAAATGAATAAAGGGACATTAAAGACAAATATATTTGTTTAGACAAATTCTTATTCATGTATTCATTCAACATGTTCAAGACACAACTTGTAAAATCCACACAGTTCATTCCTTGGTAAGAAACACATACAGTATTTACCATTCTTCAGTATTGCTGTCTGTGGTTGTAGCCTGAGCAGCAAGTTTTTTTCTCTTGTAAGCTAAGGTATACTCCTGGTATTTGTGATAAAGTTTAAAATATGGAGTGACACAAAGAGGAACATTACAGTCCTGGCAATAGTAAGAGGTGTCATGTCCAGGCCTTCTTCTTTTTTCACCTATGGCAGAAAGCAGCTCCCTTTCAGCTTGAGTGCACACAACACATCTCCTAGTAAGATTTTGCTTTAGTCCTGTTGGTGGAATTTTATCAACAAAATGTCTTCCAGTTAAGCGTTCCAACACCTTAGCTGTGGGTCGACCTGGGGCTTTTGATAAGGAACCGGCAGCAGTAGATTTTTCAACAAGTTGTGAGACAAGTTTGCGACGGAATAAACGGAACGGAAGCACTTTGTCATTTGTTGTTGATTTGTAGAGTATGTAAGCATTTAAGACCATCATTGAAAACATATGAAATATAACTTTTTTCCACCATTTCAAAGTTTTGACATTGATTTAAGAATAAGAAATCATTTGGTCTGAACGGTCCACGCCTCCCATTTCAGCATTGTACTTAATAACAACTGTAGGCTTTTTAAGAGCCTCTCCAGTTTTAGGATCAGTCTTCCCACTATTAACCCTCTCTGATGAAGACACGGTAAAAACAAGCATAACGGGTTTGCTGTCTAAATACTTGGTAACAGTTAATGCTCCATTGTGGTAAACAACTGGGTCACCTTTATTGTGCAAGACTTCTTCCTTAATGGCTGTGGGAATTCCTTTTCTGCTTGGTCGAACAGTTCCTGTTGCTCCTACTCCTAAGTCCCATATAGATCAAAAAACAATCTTGGTGAAGAGTAATAATTGTCACAATACAGAATGTGACCCTTGCCAAAGTATCCTCTCATAAAATCCATGACGAGATCATAAGTCACTCCATTTGAACTGATAGGTACACTTGACTTTCCAGTATAAAGTTTAAACTTCAAACAGTAACCATTGTCAGAATCGCACATCATGTAAGCTTTCAGTCCATATTTTGTTGGTTTGTCAGGGTTATATGTTTTGAAAGATAAGTTGCCACGCCAAGGAACCATGTATTCATCTATACTTAAATGTTGGTTAGGATAAAAATACAAATTAAATCGGTACAGAATGTTTGTGTACAGTCTTCCTAACTTAAAAAGCGGATTATGTCCTACAGTACCTCTTGGGATATTATCCTCAGAATTGTTGTCATCTAAGTGAAAAAATGCCATCAGCAGAAGAAATCTATCTCTTGGCATACAACTACCAAAGAACGGAGTGGAAGTTACAGGATCAGTTGTCCAAT
The DNA here is from genome assembly GCA_963971305.1 of Arcuatula senhousia. Lineage (NCBI taxonomy): Eukaryota > Metazoa > Mollusca > Bivalvia > Mytilida > Mytilidae > Arcuatula > Arcuatula senhousia. The sequence goes on along the minus strand of OZ020303.1, from coordinate 21,914,855 downwards.
ATTCACTTAAGTCACATTGGGTTAAAAGTGCCATGGCTATCAACATTGCTAAAAAACGCCTCATTTCATTAACTGTAGTATCAATCCATTTTCTAAAACGAGATTTCTCTGTCAATGTTTTTGAATCAAGTTGTTGTTGTGCATACAAATTTGTCTCATTAACAATGTCAGTAAGGTCATCGTCATTTATAAACATTTCAAAATATTAAAGCGGAGATGATTTGTCTTCAATGTTCTTATTTAAACCTGGTTCCCCGGTAAAATTTATATTTGGTGGTACACGGTCGCCTCTGGTCCATCTATCATCATTTAAAGATGTTGCGTAGTTTGGCAGGATTTCTTCCTCTATATCATGTTCATCCAATCCTTCGAACTCATCTCCAGAATCATCATCAGCAAAAATTTCATTGAAAAAAGTATCAAAATCAACGTCTTCTGCCATTTTGGCAAACTTCCGTATCTAATGTAAACTCCTTGTCACATGATCAATTTAATACCGGAAGCAGAAGTTTCATATCTTAGGAATGTTAATTTAGCCTTCAAAAGAACTAAAATCTGGTTGAAATTTCAATAAAATTTATTATATTTAAAAAAAATATTTATCAATTAATATTTATTCAATTTTATAAACTACCCTTGTTTTTAATAAAAGATCGCACGCCATGTGAAAGTGAAAGTGTCACATGTATGCAAATTAATTTAAATAATCTTTGAATTTTAAATAAATAACAAAAAGAATTTTTATTTAATAGTCGATAGTATCTTTTTAAATTTTGTTAAAGAAATATACTAACATTCAGTGGGAAAATTGATTAAACCAATAGATTAAGAAATTAACGAAATCCCACATTGCAAGGTGCCCGTTCCATAAATTTACATCCCAACTCCTTTGTTCTAACAGGGGTGATCTGAGCCGGATCATCCCTCGGAATACCCTGTTCTACTTTTTCAACTCTATTGTTCCTTTTCTTTTGTTTTTCAAAGCACGTTTTTTGAAAAATGTTCACTAAGTTGAACATAGGAAAATTATAAAATCAACAACAAAGTTTTTTTGGAGATTGAAATATAACATAGTTTCCACCGGGGTTTGAACATCGGATCTCACTGTTCCAAGTCTTCCCTCTCTTCCACTAGACCACGAAACCGATGGAAAACCTACGCGAAAAAATTGTACATAAAGAATATTGAAGGGGCCCAATAAGGATACTCTATAATAAATATTATAAAAAAAGTTTCTATTTGATTCTAAATGCATAGAATGTATTCTAATGTTTGTATTTAAATTTTACATGACATATTTTGAAGGCTGGGATGTAAAATAGTTATTACATTCGGACTTGGTGTGTCAGTAAGATCACCCCCTCCGGCCTCCGGCCGTCGGGGTGATCTTTTACTGACACACCGCGTCCTCATGTAATAACTATTACAGATTGAATGGATTTAGGTCAGCAGTCGGCAAACAGACTTTCCATAATCTTTCCTTGTAATTTTATTTTTGTGGGCTTGATCGGTGCTATTTTGGATAAATACACTTGACCCGACGATTTTTAAATAAAATTTGGTTGTTACATGTCTGGTGTGTATCTTATCGAATTATTTTGACTTGCTTGGAAAAATAAAATTCTAAAAATAGAATGTTCTCGAATAATCTCCAAAGTTAAATGCGTTGTAAATGAACGGAAAGAGGCCAGATAGTAAAAATAACACAATCCATGATTTATCTTTTAATTAAAAAAAATAATTTTATTCAAACTGTTCATTTGAGTCATATCAATTTTAACAAAATCCATTGCAAATGAATGAGCTGACCCAACTCATCTGACGATTGTCGCCGCCATTACGCATGATCTAGTGTTAAAAATAAACACATTTGTTTTCTTTTATTTTTTTAATGAAACATATGGAAATAATAAGTTTTACGAAAAACGTGAGTTCAATAAATATATTTAAACAATTTAACGATACAGCAAAATAAATATCAGTGGTCGTATTTATACAGCATTGCTGGAAACTGAAAGGGTGGGAATTTCCCTCAAAGCCGTAATATTACGGCCCCTGCAGGAAACCGGAGAAGTACACACAGCCGTAATATTATGGCCCCCGCATGACAAGGGTTAATAAATCATGTTTTCACTAAAATGTAAGATGTTTATTTTCAGCTACCTTAACATAACTTTCTTCTCATCAACCAAAAATACAAAACTACATAGAAATACTTCAACAATATTAACAATATTACAAAATACAAAAAAGAAACATCAAAAACATAAATAGATCATAGCACAATGCAATAAACAGATAAGAGAGACATTTAGTCAGGAAAACATTTAGTCGCAGGCAGCTACCTCTGGTCATGTTGAAGACTGTTTGCTGCTTTGAATTGTGATTTTTTTAAATTGCTGTATTGCTGTTTCTTTATGTTGATTGTGTCAAGTACACTTATTCAACATCTCTTTATTGGCTATTTTTCTTATTCATAAATGTTATACATGTTAACAACAGCAATACCTGCTGAGCAGCTGATTTCTTTGTTGTAACCAGGTGGACTGAGCAGACGGTACGCTCATCTTGGCTTTCTTGTCTAAAACTTTATCCATCTGTGGAAGTTTATCCAGCAAGAACTGGGTAGGGAACCAAACAATGTTACCCATCAAATGAACACATGGTATCTGAAAGAACAACAAAGAAATGTATCACTGTGTGGGAGCGAAACCGGAACTTGGTACTAGTTGAAGCGAGGATCACCAGCTGACAAACGTCACTGGGGTCAAGAAATTTTATTTTATTCTTATTTAAACCACCTTTTCAAGTTGGAAAAGGAGTTGTTTGAAGCATAAGATAGTTGAGAAGGTGTGTGTCTTTGAGCAAAGTCGTACAAAAGGTTTATATGTTAAAACGAAATGAAAACAGTTGACCTGGTACCGGCGAAAAATGAGATCGACAGATCAAACATCATAAAATTCAATGATTTAACGCTTATCTGATTAAACCAAATGGTAAACTTTGTTTAATCTGTTTAACTATTAATAAAAATATGACAAAAGAGGGTCTTGGGTCTGAAATGCCTCTAAAATCTTGGAAACAAAATCGCATTGGTGTACGGCAGCTTATTGTTTTGTATAAAATTTGATGTACGGCAGCTTAAAAAATAAAGTGTACGGCAGCTTGTTATATGAATAAGTAGAATCTCATCATATTTGCAATTTACTGGCAATTTAGCCTTTTTTAATACACTGCAGATTAGAAAAAACACGATAGTACATCTGGGACAAAAGACCCACACGCAGCAGTCTTGGGTGTTTTTTTTGGTTTTTTTTGGTCACATATAGTTGACACGACCCAAAAGATGTTACTACAAGTACTCACTTATCCGTGACATGCTGCAGCATATAGAGTTATCTGATCCGAAAATGTATGGATGCAAAGTGTTACCAGGTAATACAGGATTCCAACTTGTCTTGAAACAAATATATGTGCAAAAATTTTACATATGAATTTACAATTTCAGCATTCATGTAGATGCGTCTGAACATCTCAGTAAGATATTATAGGACTTTTCAGCTTAACATTTACATTAAGAACAGTCCACCCTCATTACTGTTCAATGATGCCTGTAAAGGATAAGGATTTCGTTGGGGGATGCAACAAAACATATATATACGATAATACGAGCAGCTTTTAAAGATTGAAAGAGACTCATCATATCATATAGTAGAGCAATTTATTTGGTGGATGAATGTTTAAAAAAAAAATTTCTTTCTGGATACGTTTTCAGGAAAATAATATAAATATACTGACAATTTCAAGCCAAATGGAGTAAAACAAGTTTACCGAACGTACATTACTCAGCTAGTTCATGGAAGACAAACTCATGCAGGTTTAAGACTAGCATAGAATTTTAATCAGCTTTACTTGGTACACATTTTTATGCCTCATCTATGAAAGTATGGGGGAATTTAGTGTTCCGGTCTGTTCGTCCATCCGTCCCAAATTAGGTTGAAGTTACTTTACCATGAAGGAAGTTTGGTATCATCGTAAACCTTCATAAACTTTGTACACATATAAATGAGGATATGAACAAACAACAATCATCATAAAAGTGTAAATGTCTCATCATCTTCATGGTTGACTGATCGTGCACAGAAAAAGCGGGTGTCATACTTAGGTTGAAATTACTTCATCATGAAGGAAGAATGGTATCACTCTTTAAATACTTTTGGAATCAACTTCATGATTTGGTGATTGTGGGGGGGGGATCAAATGGTGCCTGATGTGGCATTTTGTCTTTTGGACCTATTTTTGTTGTAAATGTATTGTTGTAAATGTAATGGTGGATTAAACCGGCTTTATGGTGCCAACCTTCCACCTCCAATGCTCAAATCAAATAAATTCATAGATATCTACGGGAAGAGCCCTATGTAGTCATAAGCTATCTGATTTTCGCGTTTTTTTATCGTCTAGACAGGGTAAATCGGTCAAGAAATATTCCTACCAGAGTTTCTTTTAAAGATTATTCATCGTGTATGATTATTGTTTCAATGCATTGGATTAGGTTGTCTAAACTAAAAGGTACATCTCTATAATAACAAGTATTAACTGTGATTGCAAGCAAGTCACAAAGTCCCCCAAACGACCTGTATTTGCCACTATTCTCTGCAGCATGTCAAAAAAACCCTAAATATCAATTTTCATGTAAATCGGAGCACTTTGAAAATTTTTGACCCGATTATCTCCCTTGAAATCACATTTTTATTTTTATCTCGAAAACCGTAAATATCGCTTCAAAATTTTTTTTCATATTATTATAGAGAATGTTTTGCTCTATCAACCTACAAAATTTCATAACCCTGCGCACCTAGGTTACCGAGATATTGCAATGTCCAATATTTAGTCCATTTTCCTGTTTCCATGGAAACGGCAGCCATTTTGAAAATTCTGATTGTCAACGAAGCTTCCTTTCTTTACAATCTACTATCCTGCCAAGTTTCATATTGATATGTGGAATCGTTTTCTCTGGGATCTCCGGACAAGTTCACGACTAAGTGGAAGAATCGGAAGAAGAAGAAGAACTAGGTATAATTGTGTTGGGATGCCAACACACAAGTCGCCCAAAATCGCCTTGGATAGAGTTCCATTCAAATCAGTGAATCAAAAGAAGTCTAGAAATCAAATATCGTTGAAATCGGACAAAGTTGACGTTTTTAGGGGGGCGGGTGTAGTAAAATGGCCCCCATTTTGAAACCGGAAGTCGGATTTTAAATCCGGTCGCAGATTTGAACTCAGCATACCCGCTTTACCCAGATGACCAATTTTCAAGACGATCCGATGAAAAAAAAATTTCCGCCCACTTTTTCCGACGGCCGCCATTTTGAAACGGCGGCCATCTTGAAAATTTCAAAACATGATTACACGCCTTTGAGTGACCCACTATCCAATCCAACAAGTGTTATTCAATTTCCTTGAACTGTTTTCTTGTATTAGGGAGGACAACTTTACGATAAAGAATCAGAAGAATAATAATAATAATAATAATAATAACTAGTGCTGATTGTGTTGGGATGCCAACACATAAGTCGCCCAAAATCGCCTTGGATAGTATTCCATTCAAATCAGTGCATCAAAATTAGTCTAGAAATCAAATTTCGTTGAAATCGGACAAAGTTGACGTTTTTTTGGGGCGGGTGTGGTAAAACGGCCGCCATCTTAAAATGGCGGTGTTCCCGTAAAATTTTTTTTCCACATGTTGCTCAGGAAGGATCACTCTACCAGTGTATCAATTTTCATTAAAATCCATCCACCCATCTCCGAAATCTGAGAGGGGCCCAAAAATCTTAAACGGCGGCCATTTTGAAAATGGCGGCCATCTTGAAAATTTCAAAAGTCGATTGCACACCTCTGAGTGACCCTCCACCCATCTCAGCAGGTTTTATCTTGATTGGTCAAAGCATTTTCAAAAAATGTGGCGGACAAGTTCACGATCACGTAAGGAAAAGATAAATAATAATAATAACTAGGTATAATTGTGTTGGGATGCCAACACACAAGTCGCCCAAAATCGCCTTGGATAGAGTTCAATTCAAATCAGTGCATCAAAATAAGTCTAGAAATCAAATTTCGTTGAAATCGGACAAAGTTGACGTTTTTAGGGGGGCGGGTGTCGTAAAATGGCCGCCATTTTGAAACCGTAAGTCGGATTTCAAATCCGGTCGCAGATTTGAGTTCAGCATACCCGCTTTACCCAGATGACCAATTTTCAAGACGATCCGATGAAAAAAAAATTTCCGCCCACTTTTTCCGATGGCCGCCATTTTGAAACGGCGGCCATGTTGAAAATTTCAAAAGTGCATTACACAACTTTGAGTGACCCACTATCCAATCTCACAAGTGTCATTCAATTTCCTTGGACCGTTTTCTTGTATTAGGGAGGACAACTTTACGATAAAGAATCAGAAGAATAACTAGCTATAATTTGTGTTGGGATGCCAACACACAAGTCGCCCAAAATCGCCTTGGATTTTATTTCTTCCCATTCAGTACAATAAAATATGTATAGAAATCAAATTTCATTGAAATCAGACAAAGTTCACATTTTTAAGGGGGGCGGGTGTAGTAAAATGGCCGCCATTTTGAAACCGGAAGTCGGAATTTAAATCTGGTCGCAGATTTGAACTTAGCATACCCGCTTTACCCAGATGACAAATTTTCAAGACGATCCGACGAAAAAAAATTTTCCGCCCACTTTTTCCGACGGCCGCCATTTTGAAACGGCGGCCATCTTGAAAATTTCAAAACTTGATTACACACCTTTGAGTGACCCACTATCTAATCCAAAAAGTGTTATTCAATTTCCTTGAACCGTTTTCTTGTATTAGGGAGGACAGCTTCATGATTAAGAATCAGAAGAATAATAATAATAATAATAATAAGAAACGGTGCAAAAACAATAAGTCCCCAAAACTATGTTTTGGGCGACTTAATAATAATAACTAGCTATAATTTGTGTTGGGATGCCAACACACAAGTCGCCCAAAATCGCCTTGGATACCATTTCTTCCCATTCAGTACAATAAAATATGTATAGAAATCAAATTTCATTGAAATCGGACAAAGTTCACATTTTTAAGGGGGCGGGTGTAGTAAAATGGTCGCCATTTTGAAACCGTAAGTCAGATTTCAAATCCGGTCGCAGATTTGAACTCAGAATACCCGCTTTACCCAGATGACCAATTTTCAAAACAATCCGATGAAAAAAAATTTTCCGCCCACTTTTTCCGATGGCCGCCATTTTGAAACGGCGGCCATCTTGAAAATTTCAAAACTTGATTGCACATCTTTAAGTAACCCACTATCCAATCCAACAAGTGTTATTCAATTTCCTTGAACCGTTTTCTTGTATTAGGGAGGACAGCTTCATGATTAAGAATCAGAAGAATAATAATAATAATAATAATAAGAAACGGTGCAAAAACAATAAGTCTCCCAAACTTTGTTTTGGGCGACTTAATAAGAAACGGTGCAAAAACAATAAGTCTCCCAAACTTTGTTTTGGGCGACTTAATAATAATAACTAGTGCTGACTGTGTTGGGGATGCCCAACACAAAAATGTCTCCCAAACGAACCCATTTTTTACCTCGTATTATGATTTGCCATCTTTTAAAACCCCTACATACAAAATTTTGTCGAAATCGAAGCATTTTGACGATTTTCGCATTTTTGGGCCCGAAAAATCACATTTTCGCAAATAACTCGAAAACCGTAAACATCGCTTCAAATTTTTTTTTCGTATTATTGATGAGCTCCCTTTGCTCTATTCACCTACAAAATTTCAGCCTCCAACGCACCTAGGTAACCGAGATATTGCAATGTCCTATATTATGAACTTTCGCTAATTACACGGAAACGGCGGCCATTTTGTAATTTTTGAAAAGTCCGTCAACAACTTCAGTAACCGATCTACCTTCCTACAATGTTTCGTGTGAATCCCCCTATGCGTTTGAGAGAAAACTACCGGACAAGTTCATGGCGGGAGGAAAGAAGAAAAAGAACAAGTATTAACTGTGATTGCAAGCAAGTCACAAAGTCCCCCAAACGACCCGTATTTGCCACTATTCTCTTCAGCATGTCAGAAAACCCCTAAATATAAATTTTCATGTAAATCGGAGCACTTTGAAAATTTCGACCCGATTATCTCCCTTGAGAAATCACATTTTTATTTATATCTCAAAAACCGTAAATATCGCTTCAAAATTTTTTTTCATATTATTAAAGAGAATGTTTTGCTCTATCAACCTACAAAATTTCAGAACCCTGCGCACCTAGGTTACCGAGATATTGCAATGTCCAATATCTAGTCCATTTTCCTGTTTCCATGGAAACGGCGGCCATTTTGAAAAGGCCGATTGTCAACGAAGCTTCCTTTCTTTACTATCTATTATCCTGCCAAGTTTCATATTGATATGTGGAGTCGTTTTCTCTGGGATCTCCGGACAAGTTCACGACTAAGTGGAAGAATCGGAAGAAGAAGAAGAATAATAATAGCAAGTATTAACTGTGATTGCAAGCAAGTCACAAAGTCCCCCAAACGACCCGTATTTGCCACTATTCTCTTCAGCATGTCAAAAAACCCCTAAATATAAATTTTTATGTAAATCAGAGCACTTTGAAAATTTCGACCCGATTATCTCCCTTGAGAAATCACATTTTTATTTATATCTCGAAAACCGTAAATATCGCTTCAAATTTTTTTTTCATATTATTAAAGAGAATGTTTTGCTCTATCAACCTACAAAATTTCAGAACCCTGCGCACCTAGGTTACCGAGATATTGCAATGTCCAATATTTAGTCCATTTTCCTGTTTCCATGGAAACGGCGGCCATTTTGAAAATTCCAATTGTCAACGAGGCTTCCTTTCTTTACAATCTATTATCCTGCCAAGTTTCATATTGATATGTGGAGTCGTTTTCTCTGGGATCTCCGGACAAGTTCACGACTAAGCGGAAGAATCGGAAGAAGAAGAAGAATAATAATAACAAGTATTAACTGTGATTGCAAGCAAGTCACAAAGTCCCCCAAACGACCCGTATTTGCCACTATTCTCTTCAGCATGTCAAAAAACCCCTAAATATAAATTTTCATGTAAATCGGAGCACTTTGAAAATTTCGACCCGATTATCTCCCTTGAGAAATCACATTTTTATTTATATCTCGAAAACCGTAAATATCGCTTCAAAATTTTTTTTCATATTATGAAAGAGAATGTTTTACTCTATCAACCTACAAAATTTCAGAACCCTGCGCACCTAGGTTACCGAGATATTGCAATGTCCAATATTTAGTCCATTTTCCTGTTTCCATGGAAACGGCAACCATTTTGAAAAGTCCGATTGTCAACGAAGCTTCCTTTCTTTACTATCTATTATCCTGCCAAGTTTCATATTGATATGTGGAGTCGTTTTCTCTGGGATCTCCGGACAAGTTCACGACTAAGTGGAAGAATCGGAAGAAGAAGAAGAAGAAGAAGAATAATAATAATAAGAAACGGTGCAAAAACAATAAGTCCCCAAACGTTGTTTGGGGGACTTAATTAAATTACAATCGTTCAAAGAACGATCGCGAGGTCTTTCCCTATTTGTGTCCTCCAATAGAAATAGATTCCTAACTGAATGATACCATTTTTGGATATATCAACCTGGTAGGTACTCCAGATTAGAAATATTTGGTTGCTATGGAATTTTAGGTCGGTTGCTATGAACAAAACATCACTTCCGGTCATAAAATATTGAAATTTAAACTCAGCAGGTAGTCAGGAGTCATAAAATATATGGTTGCTAAGGACTTTTAGGTCGGTTGCTATGAACAAAACATCACTTCCGGTCATAAAATATTGAAATTTAAACTCAGCAGGTAGTCAGGAGTCATAAAATATATGGTTGCTATGGACTTTTAGGTCGGTTGCTATGAACAAAACATCACTTCCGGTCATAAAATATTGAAATTTAAACTCAGCAGGTAGTCAGGAGTCATAAAATATATGGTTGCTATGGACTTTTAGGTCGGTTGCTATGGACAAAAGGTCACTTCCGGTCACAAAAAGATAAAAAATTTAAACTCAGCAAGTAGTCTGGATTCAAAGAACGATTGCGAGGTCTTTCCCATTTTGTGTATTACAATAGAAACATATTACAGTGACTGAATGATACAATTTTGGGAAATTTCAACATTTAGAAAATATATGGTTGCTATTGAATTTCATGCCGTAACTTTCAATTTGGACACCAGATGTGAAGTTGGTTCCCTGGGTCCAAAAATGTGAAATTCAAAATGTACAGGCCATTAGCTTTCTAATGATATATTACAAGCCTACTTTCCAGTTACTTTCAATTTTGGACCCCGGGGATGAAGTTGGTCCACGGGGTCCAAAAATATGAAATTCAAAATGTACAGGCCATTAGCTTTCTAATGATATATTACAAGCCTACTTTCCAGTAACTTTCAATTTGGACCCCAGAGATGAGATTGGTCCCCGGGATCCAAAAATATGAAATTCAAAATGTACAGGCCATAAGCTTTCTAATGATATATTACAAGCCTAGTTTCCAGTAACTTTCAATTTTGGACCCCGGGGAAGAAGTTGGTCCACGGGTTCCAAAAATATGAAATTCAAAATGTACAGGCCATTAGCTTTCTAATGATATATTACAAGCCTAGTTTCCAGTAACTTTCAATTTGGACCCCAGAGATGAAGTTGGTCCCCGGGGTCCAAAAATATGAAATTCAAAATGTACAGGCCATTAGCTTTCTAACGATATATTAAATCCTACCTTCCAGTATTTTCTAATTTTGGACCCAGAGATGATTTTGGTCCTCGGGGTCCAAAAATATGAAATTCAAAATGTACAGGCTATTAGCTTTCTAAGGATATATTGCAACCCTATTTTCAAGTAGTTTTCATTTCTGGACCCCGGTGATGATGTTGGTCCCCACTGGGCCAGGGTCCAAAAATATGAAATTCAATAGATCAAAATTGTAGCCCCTTACTTTCTGATTCTAATGAGTATACATGTGTTTACTTTGCTATCTTCTACCATTATAAAGTTATGAACATGGATTACTAAACATTGCGCAATACATTCCTATATTTAATCATGATGCAATAATTCAAACTTGAGATTTGACCTATGACATATATATTTTCGGATGCAACTTATGTCACCTAAGACGATTGGTGAAGGTCCCAAGTCTCTACGACTAACCGTTTTGAAGAAAAAAAATTTGACGTGTCGCGACAGGTTTTGACTCAAAAACGCGTAACCAGAAAGTTAATTGAAATTTTTTTTTGCGTTACGAATCATGACCAGGAGTCTAGCAACATTTTCCCTGCTTCAGATTTTTGATAACGGTTACGGTTTCTGACTTTATCTGCAGACAAGGTTTTTGGGTTCCAGGCAGATAACTCCGTTACTAAAAATAGATCGGTTTCGCAGGGTTAGTCAGGTCAAGCCCAGGCAGTGTCGGTTAATGGTACCAAGTATCGAAATAATATGTCGCGACACTTTTGTTATATGGACCGCGGAAAAGAAGAAGAATAATAATTAAATTACAATCGTTCAAAGAACGATTGCGAGGTCTTTCCCATTTTGTGTATTACAATAGAAACAGATTACAATGACTGAATGATACAATTTTGGGAAATTTCAACATTTAGAAAATATATGGTTGCTATTGAATTTCATGTCGTAACTTTCAATTTGGACCCCAGATGTGAAGTTGGTTCCCTGGGTCCAAAAATATGAAATTCAAAATGTACAGGCCATTAGCTTTCTAATGATATATTACAAGCCTACTTTCCAGTTACTTTCAATTTTTGACCCCGGGGATGAAGTTGGTCCACGGGGTCCAAAAATATGAAATTCAAAATGTACAGGCCATTAGCTTTCTAATGATATATTACAAGCCTACTATCCAGTAACTTTCAATTTGGACCCCAGAGATGAGATTGGTCCCCGGGGTCCAAAAATATAAAATTCAAAATGTACAGGCCATTAGCTTTCTAATGATATATTACAAGACTACTTTCCAGTAACTTTCAATTTTGGACCCCGGGGATGAAGTAAGTCCACGGGGTCCAAAAATATGAAATTCAAAATGTACAGGCCATTAGCTTTCTAATGATATATTAGAAGCCTACTTTCCAGTAACTTTCAATTTTGGACCCCGGGGATGAAGTTAGTCCACGGGGTCCAAAAATATGAAATTCAAAATGTACAGGCCATTAGCTTTCTAATGATATATTACAAGCCTACTTTCCAGTAACTTTCAATTTTGGACCCAGGGGAAGAAGTTGGTCCACGGGGTCCAAAAATATGAAATTCAAAATGTACAGGCCATTAGCTTTCTAATGATATATTACAAGCCTAGTTTCCAGTAATTTTCAATTTGGAACCCAGAGATGAGGTTGGTCCCCAGGGTCCAAAAATATGAAATTCAAAATGTACAGGCCATTAGCTTTCTAATGATATATGACAAGCCTACTTTCCAGTAACTTTCAATTTTGGACCCCGGGGATGAAGTTGGTCCACGGGGTCCAAAAATATGAAATTCAAAATGTATAGGCCATTAACTTTCTAATGATATATTACAAGCCTTCTTTCCAATAACTTTCAATTTGGACCCCAGAGATGAAGTTGGTCCCCAGGTCCAAAAATATGAAATTCAAAATGTACAGGCCATTAGCTTTCTAACGATATCTTACAACCCTACCTTCCAGTATTTTCTAATTTTGGACCCAGAGATGATTTTGGTCCTCGGGGTCCAAAAATATGAAATTCAAAATGTACAGGCTATTAGCTTTCTAAGGATATATTACAACCCTATTTTCAAGTAGTTTTCATTTCTGGACCCCGGTGATGATGTTGGTCCCCACTGGGCCAGGGTCCAAAAATATGAAATTCAATAGATCAAAATTGTAGCCCTTTACTTTCTGATTCTATTGAGTATACATGTTTACTTTGCTATCTTCTACCATTATAAAGTTATGAACATGGATTACTATATATTGCGCAATACATACCTATATTTAGTCATGATGCAATAATTCAAACTTGAGATTTGACCTATGACATATATATTTTCGGATGCAACTTATGTCACCTAAGACGATTGGTGAAAGTCCCAAGTCTCTAGGACTAACCGTTTTGAAGAAAAAAAATTTGACGAGTCGCGACACTTTTCGAGTCAAAAACACGTAACCAGGAAGTTGATCGAAAAACAATTTTTTGCGTGACAAATCATGACCAGGAGTCTAGCAACATTTTCCTTGCATCAGATTTTTGATAACGCTTACGGTTTCTGACTTTATCTGCAGACAAGGTTTTTGAGTTCCGGGCAGATAACTCCGTTACTAAAAATTGATCGGTTTCGCAGGGTTAGTCAGGTCAAGCCCAGGCAGTGTCGGTTAATGGTACCAAGTATCGAAATGATATGTCGCGACACTTTTTTTATATGGACCGCGGAAAAGAAGTAGAATAATAAAAAAAATTCCTAACTGAATGATACCATTTTTGGATAAATCAACCTGGTAGGTTACTATTTTTGGATATAAAAAACTGGTAGGTAGTCCAGATTAAAAAATATATGGTTGCTATGGACTTTTAGGTCGGTTGCTATGAACAAATCGTCACTTTCGGTCATATGATATTGAAATTTAAACTCAGCAGGTAGTCAGGAGTAATAAGATATATCGTTGCTATACTTTTAGGTCGGTTGCTATGGACAAAAGGTCACTTCTCGTCACTAAAAGATAAACTCAGTAAGTAGTCTGGAATCATAAAATATATGGTTGTTATCGACTTTTTCTTACGATAACCTTGTTGCTAAGGACTAACCTTGACCCTTGACATTTGACCTTGGACCCAAATTGTAGCCCATACCACACTGATTCTGAAAATATATGGTTGCTATTGACATTTCCTTACAGTAACCTTGTTGCTAAGGACTGACTTTGACCCCTGACCTTTGATCTTGGACCCAAATTATAGCCCCTTCCACACTGATTCTGAAAATATGTGGTTGCTATGGACTTTGCCTTAAGGTTACCTTGTTGCTTGTTTGAAAAAAAAAATTTGCGTGACGAATCAAGGCCAAAAGTCAGGGAATGAATTCCACATTTCAAATTTTACAAAATTTTTCAAAAAGTTACAGGCAGATAACTCCGTTTCTAAAAATAGATCGGTTTCGCAGGGTCAGTCAGGTCAAGCCCAGGCATGGTCGGCTAATGGTACTAAGCATCGAAATGATATGTCGCGACACTTTTGTTGTAGTGACCGCGGAAAAAAAGAAGAATAATAAAAAAAAACTTCAAGGTCAAGAAATGACAGAAAAAGTATGGTTACTAAGGAGTTTCTATTATTGTATGCTTGTTGCTATAGTGTGACATTGACCTATTTTTTTAAAAATTATAACTATGTTAATTTTTATAATTTTTTATAACTTTAAAAATATTTTTTTAAAATTTTTCTAATAATTCTTATTTTTTTTATAATTTGTTTAAAAATTTTATATAATTTTTAAACATTTTTTATAATTCTTTAAAATTTTTAATAATTATTTTTAATTTGTTTATATTTTATAATTATTTATATATTTTTTTTTATAATTTATTATAATTTTTTAAAATTTTTATAATTATTTTTGATTTTCTAATAATTTATTATATTATTTTTTTTAAATTTTATAATTTTTTAAATTTTTTATAATTATTAATATTTTTTTATAATTTATTATAATTTTTTAAATTTTAAATAATTTTTTTAATTTTTAAATTTTAGGGACGATGGTCCGATATTAGTTAGGGGCGAGTCAACCTCTCGTCCAATCTTTTCCCCATGCCAACATAAAGAGGCTTGACTTAAAAACTAACTCAAAAATGATCTGAGTTTATATGCGAACAATGGTAAACAGAGTTTGGTGCGATAACTCTGTTGCTAAACATAGATTGATTTCCTGCTTCAACTCAGGTTGAGCCCTGGGAGTGACGACTGATGGTACCAAGTATCGAAATGATATGTCGCACCAGTTTTGAACTGTTTTTGGCAGAAAAAAAGAAAATTAATAATTAAAAAGTCATTTGTTCAGAGAACAAATGTGAGGTCTTTCCCTGTCTTATGTTTTTGTTATGGTATTTTATACAAGTACTAAAGACATTTGAGTCACTTTGTTTATGACAAGATGTTGCCAATTATTGTGATATAGGCTCCAGAATGAAGATTAGGGGGCCTACAGTCAGAAAAAGTATGGTTGCTAAGGACTTTTATGTTGGTTGCTATGGACTAAATGTCACTTCCGGTTGCAAAAACTTACATCTTAACTCAGAAAGAAGTCTTGTTTAAGAATATGTATGGTTGCTATGGACTTTTCATTAAGGTTACCTTGTTGCTAGGGAATGACCTTGACCCATGACCTTTGACCTCTGACTCAAATTTTAGCTCTTTGCATTCTGATTCATTTAAGTATACATGTTTACTATACTATTTGTTATGGTTTTCAAGTTATGGGCAAAAAACGTGTTTCGCGAAACTTGTTTTGGCCGCAATTTTGAAACCGTTCAACCGAATCATGTACTGTTTGGGTTCAAATTGTAGACAATTCAATTCTCTTTCAAATAAACCCTATGTTTCATTCATCATCTTTTATGGTTAAAAAGTTATAAACAAAAATCATTTTAAAAATACGAATCAAGGGCGATAACTCAAAAACAACAAGTTTTACGCTTTCGCACCTGTAACACTTTTTGTAGATCTCGACATGGCGAACATTTTTCCCATGTATTGTCCGCCTCAATTTTGTACGGTTTAGGTGTTATTTTTTAAAAACTGTTTACAGTGTCGGCCATTTTGAAAATGGCTGCCTGTAACCATTCGACCTTGGTCTTAAATTGAAGGACTCTTAATGACGGTCACAAAAAACCCATATGTTTACTATATTATCTTTGATGGTTTAAAAGTTATAAGCCAAAAACGAATAAGCCGAAACGCGTCAAGGGCCATAACTCGAAAACCGTTTGTCGTACAGTGTTCAACCCTTTATATCAAATAAAGGTCTAAATGAGACGAGTATTTTCCTCATTACATGTCTGCTTCAATTTTGTATGGTTTTTGAGCTATACTGCAGACAAGGTGTACCATGACCTCTGACCTTGAGATTTGACCTTTGACCTTGACATTTTTAGATGTAACATATGTCACCTAGGATGATTGGTGAAGGTCCCAAGTCTCTAGGACAAACCGTTTTGAAGAAAAAAAATTTGACAAGTCGTGACACTTTTCGGGTCAAAAACGCGTAACCAGGAAGTTGATCGAAAAAAATTTTTTTGCGTGACGAATGATGACCAGGAGTCTAGCAACATTTTCCCTGCTTCAGATTTTTGATAACGGTAACGGTTTCTGACTTTATCTGCAGACAAGGTTTTTGGGTTCCGGGCAGATAACTCCGTTACTAAAAATAGATCGGTTTCGCAGGCCGACTCAAGTCGAGCCCTGGTAGTGTCGATTAATAGTACTAAGTTTCGTAATGATAGGTCGCGACACTTTTTTGACATCTGCGGCAGAAAAAAAAAAATAATAATAATCATAAGAAATACAGTAAGGTCTTTCCTTCTGTGGAAGGGAAAGACCTTAATTAAATTAAACATTTTACAATGTGTTTTGGCCACCATGGCAATTGCCATAACTCCATCATAGTTGGTCATATTCAAATTATGTAAAATCTCGATATTACTTTAGACCAGACAAAAATTAGCATGAAGCAGTTATATATATCTTAACCTTTAAAATAATCGATATTTTTGGACAGTTTCGGTCGCAGTTTATAGGTCCTCTGTTTTCGTTGTCCAATAATATAGTCCCTTTTAAATATATAATATATTGCTTAAAGATGTATCTATGAAACTTTATTTGGTCCAATTAATTGCTTCTGTTATTCAATGATAGTTTAGTATCAAATTTTGGGAATTAAAAAAGATAAAACTTGATTTAACATAAAAGGCGTGCATTGTCTTCCGCACATTTTGCTAAAAAGTGACTGAAAATATCCTGCAAAAAAAAAAATAATAACATTTTTTGTATTTGTTGATATGACCTTGACCTTTATATTTTTGGATGTACCATAGGTCACCTAAAATGAATGATGAAAGTTTTGAGGTTCTACGACTAACGGTTCTAAAAATAGAAATTTTTACGTTTTTGTCAATTCGCGACTCAAAATTGCGTAACCATGACACTTTTCGAAAAACTTTTTTGGGGGTGACAAATCATAACCAGGAGTGAGGTAACAATTTCCACTCTTAAGAATTTTTATAACAGTTACAGTTTTTGAGTTTATCTGCAGACAAGATTTTCCGGTCTGGGGCAGATAACTCTGTTACTTAAAATAGATCGGTTTCACAGGGTCAGTCAGGGCATCTCCAAGTATGACCGACTAAAGGTACTAAGTATCAAAATTATATGTCGCGACACTTTTTTTATATTGGGCGCGGAAGAAAAATATTGAAAGTGTAAATAAGAAATACAGTAAGGTCTTCCCTTTGGAAAGGGAAAGACCTTAATAAATAGGGAAAGCAGTACTTTTTATGGTTGATTTAGACTTATTTTGACCAAAATAGGTATGTTTGAGCATTTTTTACCATTTAAAACCAATAATGCTAAATTTGAATTTTTTGGGTAAAAAGGGGGAGGGTGGAAAATTTAAATTTGCTTAATAATGATAATTTTGATATTTAAATGACTAAAAATGGTCTTGGTGGTCATATTGAGATGATTTAATCATGAAAGGTCATTCAAGGTCATACGTATATGGCGTACAAAGAATCGGTACAATTTTCACAAAAATCAAGACGCGTTGAAAATTTAAAAAAAATTATGGAATTTTTTTGTATAATCTACTAGAAGAACTCATGGCGGACATCATATCAAAAAAAAACTGCACAAAAATGTTTCAAATAAGGGCTGAAAAATTGACTTGAAGATAAAACCCATTGTCCTAGAAAATGACCTTTTTTGTTTTTGTTGATATGACCTTGACCTTTATATTTTTGGATGTACCATAGGTCACCTAAAATGAATGATGAAAGTTTTGAGGTTCTACGACTAACGGTTCTAAAAATAGAAATTTTTACGTTTTTGTCAATTCGCGACTCAAAATTGCGTAACCATGACACTTTTCGAAAAACTTTTTTTGGGGTGACAAATCATAACCAGGAGTGAGGTAACAATTTCCACTCTTAAGAATTTTTATAACAGTTACAGTTTTTGAGTTTATCTGCAGACAAGATTTTCCGGTCTGGGGCAGATAACTCTGTTACTTAAAATAGATCGGTTTCACAGGGTCAGTCAGGGCATCTCCAAGTATGACCGACTAAAGGTACTAAGTATCAAAATTATATGTCGCGACACTTTTTTTATATTGGGCGCGGAAGAAAAATGTTGAAAGTGTAAATAAGAAATACAGTAAGGTCTTCCCTTTGGAAAGGGAAAGACCTTAATAAATAGGGAAAGCAGTACTTTTTATGGTTGATTTAGACTTATTTTGACCAAAATAGGTATGTTTGAGCATTTTTTACCATTTAAAACCAATAATGCTAAATTTGAATTTTTTGGGTAAAAAGGGGGAGGGTGGAAAATTTAAATTTGCTTAATAATGATAATTTTGATATTTAAATGACTTAAAATGGTCTTGGTGGTCATATTGAGATGATTTAATCATGAAAGGTCATTCAAGGTCATACGTATATGGCGTACAAAGAATCGGTACAATTTTCACAAAAATCAAGACGCGTTGAAAATTTAAAAAAAATTATGGAATTTTTTTGTATAATCTACTAGAAGAACTCATGGCGGACATCATATCAAAAAAAAAACTGCACAAAAATGTTTCAAATAAGGGCTGAAAAATTGACTTGAAGATAAAACCCATTGTCCTAGAAAATGACCTTTTTTGTTTTTGTTGATATGACCTTGACCTTTATATTTTTGGATGTACCATAGGTCACCTAAAATGAATGATGAAAGTTTTGAGGTTCTACGACTAACGGTTCTAAAAATAGAAATTTTTACGTTTTTGTCAATTCGCGACTCAAAATTGCGTAACCATGACACTTTTCGAAAAACTTTTTTGGGGGTGACAAATCATAACCAGGAGTGAGGTAACAATTTCCACTCTTAAGAATTTTTATAACAGTTACAGTTTTTGAGTTTATCTGCAGACAAGATTTTCCGGTCTGGGGCAGATAACTCTGTTACTTAAAATAGATCGGTTTCACAGGGTCAGTCAGGGCATCTCCAAGTATGACCGACTAAAGGTACTAAGTATCAAAATTATATGTCGCGACACTTTTTTTATATTGGGCGCGGAAGAAAAATGTTGAAAGTGTAAATAAGAAATACAGTAAGGTCTTCCCTTTGGAAAGGGAAAGACCTTAATAAATAGGGAAAGCAGTACTTTTTATGGTTGATTTAGACTTATTTTGACCAAAATAGGTATGTTTGAGCATTTTTTACCATTTAAAACCAATAATGCTAAATTTGAATTTTTTGGGTAAAAAGGGGGAGGGTGGAAAATTTAAATTTGCTTAATAATGATAATTTTGATATTTAAATGACTTAAAATGGTCTTGGTGGTCATATTGAGATGATTTAATCATGAAAGGTCATTCAAGGTCATACGTATATGGCGTACAAAGAATCGGTACAATTTTCACAAAAATCAAGACGCGTTGAAAATTTAAAAAAAATTATGGAATTTTTTTGTATAATCTACTAGAAGAACTCATGGCGGACATCATATCAAAAAAAAACTGCACAAAAATGTTTCAAATAAGGGCTGAAAAATTGACTTGAAGATAAAACCCATTGTCCTAGAAAATGACCTTTTTTGTTTTTGTTGATATGACCTTGACCTTTATATTTTTGGATGTACCATAGGTCACCTAAAATGAATGATGAAAGTTTTGAGGTTCTACGACTAACGGTTCTAAAAATAGAAATTTTTACGTTTTTGTCAATTCGCGACTCAAAATTGCGTAACCATGACACTTTTCGAAAAACTTTTTTTGGGGTGACAAATCATAACCAGGAGTGAGGTAACAATTTCCACTCTTAAGAATTTTTATAACAGTTACAGTTTTTGAGTTTATCTGCAGACAAGATTTTCCGGTCTGGGGCAGATAACTCTGTTACTTAAAATAGATCGGTTTCACAGGGTCAGTCAGGGCATCTCCAAGTATGACCGACTAAAGGTACTAAGTATCAAAATTATATGTCGCGACACTTTTTTTATATTGGGCGCGGAAGAAAAATGTTGAA
This sequence comes from Arcuatula senhousia, assembly GCA_963971305.1. Lineage (NCBI taxonomy): Eukaryota > Metazoa > Mollusca > Bivalvia > Mytilida > Mytilidae > Arcuatula > Arcuatula senhousia. The sequence continues at coordinate 21,894,498 of OZ020303.1, read as the reverse complement.
AGTGTAAATAAGAAATACAGTAAGGTCTTCCCTTTGGAAAGGGAAAGACCTTAATAAATAGGGAAAGCAGTACTTTTTATGGTTGATTTAGACTTATTTTGACCAAAATAGGTATGTTTGAGCATTTTTTACCATTTAAAACCAATAATGCTAAATTTGAATTTTTTGGGTAAAAAGGGGGAGGGTGGAAAATTTAAATTTGCTTAATAATGATAATTTTGATATTTAAATGACTTAAAATGGTCTTGGTGGTCATATTGAGATGATTTAATCATGAAAGGTCATTCAAGGTCATACGTATATGGCGTACAAAGAATCGGTACAATTTTCACAAAAATCAAGACGCGTTGAAAATTTAAAAAAAATTATGGAATTTTTTTGTATAATCTACTAGAAGAACTCATGGCGGACATCATATCAAAAAAAAAACTGCACAAAAATGTTTCAAATAAGGGCTGAAAAATTGACTTGAAGATAAAACCCATTGTCCTAGAAAATGACCTTTTTTGTTTTTGTTGATATGACCTTGACCTTTATATTTTTGGATGTACCATAGGTCACCTAAAATGAATGATGAAAGTTTTGAGGTTCTACGACTAACGGTTCTAAAAATAGAAATTTTTACGTTTTTGTCAATTCGCGACTCAAAATTGCGTAACCATGACACTTTTCGAAAAACTTTTTTTGGGGTGACAAATCATAACCAGGAGTGAGGTAACAATTTCCACTCTTAAGAATTTTTATAACAGTTACAGTTTTTGAGTTTATCTGCAGACAAGATTTTCCGGTCTGGGGCAGATAACTCTGTTACTTAAAATAGATCGGTTTCACAGGGTCAGTCAGGGCATCTCCAAGTATGACCGACTAAAGGTACTAAGTATCAAAATTATATGTCGCGACACTTTTTTTATATTGGGCGCGGAAGAAAAATGTTGAAAGTGTAAATAAGAAATACAGTAAGGTCTTCCCTTTGGAAAGGGAAAGACCTTAATAAATAGGGAAAGCAGTACTTTTTATGGTTGATTTAGACTTATTTTGACCAAAATAGGTATGTTTGAGCATTTTTTACCATTTAAAACCAATAATGCTAAATTTGAATTTTTTGGGTAAAAAGGGGGAGGGTGGAAAATTTAAATTTGCTTAATAATGATAATTTTGATATTTAAATGACTTAAAATGGTCTTGGTGGTCATATTGAGATGATTTAATCATGAAAGGTCATTCAAGGTCATACGTATATGGCGTACAAAGAATCGGTACAATTTTCACAAAAATCAAGACGCGTTGAAAATTTAAAAAAAATTATGGAATTTTTTTGTATAATCTACTAGAAGAACTCATGGCGGACATCATATCAAAAAAAAAACTGCACAAAAATGTTTCAAATAAGGGCTGAAAAATTGACTTGAAGATAAAACCCATTGTCCTAGAAAATGACCTTTTTTGTTTTTGTTGATATGACCTTGACCTTTATATTTTTGGATGTACCATAGGTCACCTAAAATGAATGATGAAAGTTTTGAGGTTCTACGACTAACGGTTCTAAAAATAGAAATTTTTACGTTTTTGTCAATTCGCGACTCAAAATTGCGTAACCATGACACTTTTCGAAAAACTTTTTTTGGGGTGACAAATCATAACCAGGAGTGAGGTAACAATTTCCACTCTTAAGAATTTTTATAACAGTTACAGTTTTTGAGTTTATCTGCAGACAAGATTTTCCGGTCTGGGGCAGATAACTCTGTTACTTAAAATAGATCGGTTTCACAGGGTCAGTCAGGGCATCTCCAAGTATGACCGACTAAAGGTACTAAGTATCAAAATTATATGTCGCGACACTTTTTTTATATTGGGTGCGGAAGAAAAATGTTGAAAGTGTAAATAAGAAATACAGTAAGGTCTTCCCTTTGGAAAGGGAAAGACCTTAATAAATAGGGAAAGCAGTACTTTTTATGGTTGATTTAGACTTATTTTGACCAAAATAGGTATGTTTGAGCATTTTTTACCATTTAAAACCAATAATGCTAAATTTGAATTTTTTGGGTAAAAAGGGGGAGGGTGGAAAATTTAAATTTGCTTAATAATGATAATTTTGATATTTAAATGACTTAAAATGGTCTTGGTGGTCATATTGAGATGATTTAATCATGAAAGGTCATTCAAGGTCATACGTATATGGCGTACAAAGAATCGGTACAATTTTCACAAAAATCAAGACGCGTTGAAAATTTAAAAAAAATTATGGAATTTTTTTGTATAATCTACTAGAAGAACTCATGGCGGACATCATATCAAAAAAAAAACTGCACAAAAATGTTTCAAATAAGGGCTGAAAAATTGACTTGAAGATAAAACCCATTGTCCTAGAAAATGACCTTTTTTGTTTTTGTTGATATGACCTTGACCTTTATATTTTTGGATGTACCATAGGTCACCTAAAATGAATGATGAAAGTTTTGAGGTTCTACGACTAACGGTTCTAAAAATAGAAATTTTTACGTTTTTGTCAATTCGCGACTCAAAATTGCGTAACCATGACACTTTTCGAAAAACTTTTTTTGGGGTGACAAATCATAACCAGGAGTGAGGTAACAATTTCCACTCTTAAGAATTTTTATAACAGTTACAGTTTTTGAGTTTATCTGCAGACAAGATTTTCCGGTCTGGGGCAGATAACTCTGTTACTTAAAATAGATCGGTTTCACAGGGTCAGTCAGGGCATCTCCAAGTATGACCGACTAAAGGTACTAAGTATCAAAATTATATGTCGCGACACTTTTTTTATATTGGGCGCGGAAGAAAAATGTTGAAAGTGTAAATAAGAAATACAGTAAGGTCTTCCCTTTGGAAAGGGAAAGACCTTAATAAATAGGGAAAGCAGTACTTTTTATGGTTGATTTAGACTTATTTTGACCAAAATAGGTATGTTTGAGCATTTTTTACCATTTAAAACCAATAATGCTAAATTTGAATTTTTTGGGTAAAAAGGGGGAGGGTGGAAAATTTAAATTTGCTTAATAATGATAATTTTGATATTTAAATGACTTAAAATGGTCTTGGTGGTCATATTGAGATGATTTAATCATGAAAGGTCATTCAAGGTCATACGTATATGGCGTACAAAGAATCGGTACAATTTTCACAAAAATCAAGACGCGTTGAAAATTTAAAAAAAATTATGGAATTTTTTTGTATAATCTACTAGAAGAACTCATGGCGGACATCATATCAAAAAAAAACTGCACAAAAATGTTTCAAATAAGGGCTGAAAAATTGACTTGAAGATAAAACCCATTGTCCTAGAAAATGACCTTTTTTGTTTTTGTTGATATGACCTTGACCTTTATATTTTTGGATGTACCATAGGTCACCTAAAATGAATGATGAAAGTTTTGAGGTTCTACGACTAACGGTTCTAAAAATAGAAATTTTTACGTTTTTGTCAATTCGCGACTCAAAATTGCGTAACCATGACACTTTTCGAAAAACTTTTTTTGGGGTGACAAATCATAACCAGGAGTGAGGTAACAATTTCCACTCTTAAGAATTTTTATAACAGTTACAGTTTTTGAGTTTATCTGCAGACAAGATTTTCCGGTCTGGGGCAGATAACTCTGTTACTTAAAATAGATCGGTTTCACAGGGTCAGTCAGGGCATCTCCAAGTATGACCGACTAAAGGTACTAAGTATCAAAATTATATGTCGCGACACTTTTTTTATATTGGGCGCGGAAGAAAAATGTTGAAAGTGTAAATAAGAAATACAGTAAGGTCTTCCCTTTGGAAAGGGAAAGACCTTAATAAATAGGGAAAGCAGTACTTTTTATGGTTGATTTAGACTTATTTTGACCAAAATAGGTATGTTTGAGCATTTTTTACCATTTAAAACCAATAATGCTAAATTTGAATTTTTTGGGTAAAAAGGGGGAGGGTGGAAAATTTAAATTTGCTTAATAATGATAATTTTGATATTTAAATGACTTAAAATGGTCTTGGTGGTCATATTGAGATGATTTAATCATGAAAGGTCATTCAAGGTCATACGTATATGGCGTACAAAGAATCGGTACAATTTTCACAAAAATCAAGACGCGTTGAAAATTTAAAAAAAATTATGGAATTTTTTTGTATAATCTACTAGAAGAACTCATGGCGGACATCATATCAAAAAAAAACTGCACAAAAATGTTTCAAATAAGGGCTGAAAAATTGACTTGAAGATAAAACCCATTGTCCTAGAAAATGACCTTTTTTGTTTTTGTTGATATGACCTTGACCTTTATATTTTTGGATGTACCATAGGTCACCTAAAATGAATGATGAAAGTTTTGAGGTTCTACGACTAACGGTTCTAAAAATAGAAATTTTTACGTTTTTGTCAATTCGCGACTCAAAATTGCGTAACCATGACACTTTTCGAAAAACTTTTTTTGGGGTGACAAATCATAACCAGGAGTGAGGTAACAATTTCCACTCTTAAGAATTTTTATAACAGTTACAGTTTTTGAGTTTATCTGCAGACAAGATTTTCCGGTCTGGGGCAGATAACTCTGTTACTTAAAATAGATCGGTTTCACAGGGTCAGTCAGGGCATCTCCAAGTATGACCGACTAAAGGTACTAAGTATCAAAATTATATGTCGCGACACTTTTTTTATATTGGGCGCGGAAGAAAAATGTTGAAAGTGTAAATAAGAAATACAGTAAGGTCTTCCCTTTGGAAAGGGAAAGACCTTAATAAGAAACGGTGCAAAAACAATAAGTCCCCAAACGTTGTTTGGGGGACTTAATAAGAAACGGTGCAAAAACAATAAGTCCCCAAACTTTGTTTGGGGGACTTAATAATAATAATAAGAAACAGAGTAAAAACAATATGTCTCCAAACTTTCGTTTGGGAGACATAATAAGAAACGGTGCAAAAACAATAAGTCCCCAAACGTTGTTTGGGGGACTTAATTACGATATAAATGTGCACTACATTTCATATATCGATACATCGTCGCCAGTTGATGTACACTTAAACATTGCTGACCTATTACCTTTGATTTAATCAGTACGTCATAAAAATTCATGTGGTCGGAGCCAAATTACGGATTTCTTAACAACTGTTTAAGTGGACGGAGAAAACAAACAAAATTGATATGTTTCAAGTAAATGAAAAACAGATCGTTCTGTATTTTAGTGCTTAGAGTTAGCTCTGCCTTTTAAAGCTTTAACGCTTTGATTATTGGTCCATTCGTCAGTCCGTCTGTGATCACAGTTTGTATGCGCAACTCCTCTGAAACTACCTAACAGATCTTAACGACACTTGGTATGCAAGAAGAATACCATATGTAGTTGTGCATATTATCAAATTTTTTTTATTTATGAAATTTTAAAGGCTGATCTCGAGGATAGTATGTATAGTCCAATAGTTGAACGCATGGGTATGTAAGTGTGCTCACCGATTTAAGGTTCTTTCGTGGAGTTTGTTTTTGAATCTAAAAATCTTTTGCATGGGCATAATGAAAAAAACACAAAATGAAAACGTTTCTGAAGTGGAAAAAAAACATCCAAACAAAAATGAATTTTTAAATATGCAAATATTTTCTGCTGTATTTTGCAATTGTGATTATAAGTATCATTACTAAGACGACAAAAAAGTTGATTCGGGGTATCACCCAACTATGACACAATATAGCATTGTAAAGATACAGGATGAGTCATTTAGTTAATGAAAAAAAATCTATTTTTGAATAAATACAAAGGCTAAACATTGCTAATCTGTACACACTTATATAAAGGAAGCAAAGGTACCAATGGGGCATCCGAATGTCAAACGTCCGAAAAGACAAAGACAAAACCAGTCAACGCCAACGAGAGCAGAACAAAAAACAGACAACATATAACACAAATATACAAAAATCTTAAAAGCAATCAACAACGCGGATTCAAGTCATACCCAGAGTGAAGGAATGCGCTCCGGAAGAGTAAGCAGTTCCTACCTGCTATATCACACCCGCCGTGCTGCCAAGTTCTGTCAATTCAGTGTATCAAGTAAAGGAAAGCAAAACAAAAATCTATGACAGACCAACATCTGCACTCATCTAAGAGATTAAAATCCTATATTTGTCTATGACGGAATGATGTCTACCATACAATTTCTTGAGTGAAGATAGCAAATGAGGAGCAACACAACCCTGTGTAAGCAATTTTTGTGTCAGGCGTGACGTTCTGTCAATTAAGGAAATCGATGCAAGTCCTCAAGCTCGATTATGATACGTAAACGCCATAAGCTGGAGCGGGCGGAATGTTGGTACACAAGAATGGAAAGTTGAAGTCTTCACGTTAGTCATAGAGCTTTGTTGAAAGTTTTCCTTGAGAGTATTTCGAGATAGAACCCGTAGTGTCCTTTATCTCAATTCCTAAATATTTTGAATAGGAATAAAATGTGAAACTAGAAAATGTGCCTATGAGCCACAGGATGGCCCTCCCGTTCTTGAAATATCATTGACCCCCTTGGGTTATGGATCTTAACCAAGAACTTAACCAAAGTTGTTCATGCATAAAGTATAGGTCATAGTGACCTAATTTCTAGTGGGTGGTGTCATCATCTAGTGGTAAAATATCATTGACCCTGCACATCTAGTATCTGAGTAATGGACCTTAAAGTAACCAAGAACTTAACCAAAGTCGTTCATGCGTAAAATATAGGTCACAGTGACCTAATTTTTAGTGGGTGGTGCCACCTTACCCAAGACACATCTAGTGTTGAAATATCATTGACCCCCAACATCTAGTATCAAAGTTATGGACCTTAACCAAGAACTTAACCGAAGTCGTTCATGCGTAAAATGTAGGCCATAGTGACCTAATTTCTAGTGGATGGTGTCATCCTACCCAAGACACATCTAGTGGTGAAATATCATTGACCCCCAACATCTAGTATCCGAGAAATGGACCTTAACCAAGAACTTAACCAAAGTCATTCATGCGTAAAATATAGGTCACAGTGACCCAATTTCTAGTGGGTGGTGTCACCTTACCTAAGACACATCTTGTAGTGAAATATCATTGACCCCCAACATCTAGTATCCAAGTTATGGACCTTAACCAAGAACTTAACCGAAGTCGTTCATGCATAAAATATAGGTCACAGTGACCTTATTTCTAGTGGGTGGTGTAGCCCTACCCAAGACCCATCTGGTGGTGAAATATCATTGACCCCCAACATCTAGTATCAGAATAATGGACCTTAACCAAGAACTTAACCAAAGTGTTACGGACGGACGTACGGACGTACGGACGGACGGACGGACGGACGGACAAGGGTAAAACTATATGTCCGATCCACATACGTGGTCGGGCCATAAAAAGAGTGTACAGCGGTATTTTCAAAACATTGCTGTCCCTTTCTTCTGAAACAGTAAGGGCCACAACCTAAAATGCAATGGAAAGCATCCTTTAGCGGATATAAATATCATTTTAAAATTTCATAACAAATGGTTGGACACTACAACTAGTAGTTGACTAAAACTATTTGTCAAGACAAACTTTGTCGTTTTCTGCCTCTCTGACCCCTAATTTGGTGCTTAAATGGTTAGAGATAATGCAAATCTTTATGAAAAGTGCAGACTGGAGAAGGAACTGGGACTTACATACTGTTATTAGAGAGGTGGATGTGAGCAGAGGACGCTATTTAGGAACTACATACGGTACAAAACTAATTACAACCAATTCTTTCAGAGTAGTAAATTGTCTTTTTTCTTGTTATTTACAGACACAATACACTTATTAACAGTTCTTAATCGTTTTTACATCGGGTATGTCACAATGAAATGCGATACTATAACTAATAACAAAAACTTAAATAGTCATCTTCACAAGTGCCGTACAGAAAAAAATATACAAATCTGCAAGTACCCGTACACTTGTTCCATAAGCTGCCGTACACCAATGCAATTTTGTTTCCAAGCTTTTAGAGGCATTTCAGGTCCAAGGTCCTCTTTTCTCATATTTTTATTAATTGTTTAACAGATTAAACAAAATTTACCATTTGGTTCAATCAGATAAGCGTTAAATCATTGAATTTTATGATGTTTGTTCTGTCGATCTCATTTTTCGCCGGTACCAGGTCAACTGTTTTCATTTCGTTTTAACATATAAACCTTTTGTACGACTTAGCTCAAAGACACACACCTTCTCAACTATGTTATGCTTCAAACGACTCCTTTTCCAACTTGAAAAGGAGGTTTAAATAAGAATAAAATAAAATTTCTTGACCCTAGTGACGTTTGTCAGCTGGTGATCCTCGCTTCAACTAGTACCAAGTTCTGGTTTCGCTCCCACACAGTGTGTATGCCCTGTTACAAAAAGGATGCCCTTCCTAGTATTTATTTCTTAAAAAAACTAATTATTCCATATGTGCAATTCAAAACGGTTTGAATTTTATATCATGATGTATTAGTGTATAAAGTTTCAAAATGAACACTGATAAACGAAAAATAAATGTCTTTTAAGTACTTCAAACATCCTCTAAATCAATAAAAAATACAAAAGACTAGATTAAAGGAGTTAAATATTTGGTAGAAAACAATGCCAACAAAAGACAACTAGAATGAAACCATGTGCTCTGGAAGGGTACATACATGTAGTTCTTGCTTTTGACAACACATCAAGCCAAGAGCTGTTGAATTTTAATCACGTAAACATAACTTGAAGCCGATCATAGATGAAACACCACTGAACATTGAATCAGCACTTTATAAAAGAAAGATAAATCAAGCAAATTTGTTTATAAAATATTGATGTCCAGCAAGGCACTTTTTTATGGCACAGTTTAGCTACAAAGTTTTGTCCTTGACATGAATATTTTGTGTTCAAAAGTTCACAATGATCCAACTTATTATAGCTTCTAAGGAATCAGCTTAAACACACAGGTTAACCTGAGATAGGACAGGAAGGACAAGCAGATAAACAGACAGACAAACTTTATGTTAAGCATTTTATTTTTTGGCTAGTCATAAAATAACTTCATACATGTAATGTTTTACCTTTTTATACATATCCCACATGGTTTTGAAGACTTTCTTGTCAATAACTCTAAAGATCTGGAAATGAAGAACATACAAAGCACACAGGCCTATAAACTTGTATCTCTGGTCCATCTCATTGTTCTCACCTGTAAAATAAACAATGAAGAATGTACAAAGCACACAGGCCTATAAACTTGTATCTCTGGTCCATCTCATTGTTCTCACCTGTAAAATAAACAATGAAGAATGTACAAAGCACACAGGCCTATAAACTTGTATTTCTGGTCCATCTCATTGTTCTCACCTGTAAAATAAACAATGAAGAATGTACAAAGCACACAGGCCTATAAACTTGTATCTCTGGTCCATCTCATTGTTCTCACCTGTAAAATAAACAATGAAGAATGTACAAAGCACACAGGCCTATAAACTTGTATCTCTGGTCCATCTCATTGTTCTCACCTGTAAAATAAACAATGAAGAATGTACAAAGCACACAGGCCTATAAACTTGTATCTCTGGTCCATCTCATTGTTCTCACCTGTAAAATAAACAATGAAGAATGTACAAAGCACACAGGCCTATAAACTTGTATCTCTGGTCCATCTCATTGTTCTCACCTGTTAAATAAACAATGAAGAATGTACAAAGCACACAGGCCTATAAACTTGTATCTCTGGTCCATCTCATTGTTCTCACCTGTAAAATAAACAATGAAGAACATACAAAGCACACAGGCCTATAAACTTGTATCTCTGGTCCATCTCATTGTTCTCACCTGTAAAATAAACAAACAAATGTGTGTTATAAAAGATGTGTACATCAAACAAACGTCTTCTGATATTCTGTTTGATTGAATGATTGTTCCTGGAATCATATAAAAAGAAACAAGAATATGTTCCAAAGACAAGACGCCACACCTCCCAACATGAGACAAGTAACTTCACCCTTAGAATAAGCCTGATTTGGGATGGATGAACAAATTGACAAATAGAGGGATAAACACAAAGGGACTAGAACACTATGGGCTTCTATTCTTTTATAGGTGGGCAAAAAAAGATGTTAAACTATCTTTTGGTAAGACATCTCAGAGTTATGACCTTTTCAATAAACTGATAAATTCATCGAACAGTTTAAGTGGGATTAACACTGATAAGATGTGCAAACAGAGAGGTCATCCAAATACATTCATTTGGGTATAAAAAGCTTTCAATTGCAAGATGGCTTGAATCCACCGATGATAACATTGAAGGCTGCTGGCTGTTTTCCATTGCGAAATTCTATATTACAGCAGATTTATGTTAGTTGTGCCTGATACACATATTCCATACTTCATTATTTTAACAGATACGTGATATGTGAAAAATCTTTAACTAGACATATTATGTACCTATTCGTTGTTCTAATTCAGGTAAAATTTCTCTAATGTTGACAGCAAACTCTTCAGCAAACACTGGGTTCTTTGAGACATATACTGTGTGACTATCAAAAGGCTGTTCTACACAATTCTACAAATATAGTAATATTAAAGTGTGATGCAATGGGGGCAAATGTTTGAATGTTTGCACTGGGATTCTTAGAATTTACAAATTGCAGACAGTTTTTTGGACATAGGAAACTAAAGTGCCAGGAACGATCTACCTCCTAGCTTGGACAGGTTAATGTCATATAGTACATAAAAGTGTATACGTAGTTTTTGTAAGTTATAAAGCCAGTTTTGAATTTCTATTATAGCCATAATTGGCTAGTGATTTAAAAGTAGTACTTTAGCTAAATAAACCACTAAAAGGCCAGGCCTGATAAAATGATGCTTAATTAATATTTACCCTAAAAGGTACTTTAGGCAAATAATAAAGTCTTTCAAAACATATGTATCTACCTGGAATATCAGTCCATCTAGAAGTTGTCCTTCTAACTGCATCATTAATTTCTCAAAGGGTCTCATTTTATCTGGCTGTATACCAAACTTCCCAGGATCATGGTGGACTGACTTTAACATTCTAAAATATAAAAATTCAATTTACTACAAATTTGAAACAATACCAAACTATCCTTCTCAAATATAAATTAACTTTGATTGTAAGTGGCCTTATTTATGCTACAGAAAATTTTGGAATCTGAGTGATTACAAAAATGTAAGAAACATTGGATTTTTCAATGTAATTTAGAATTTTCATTCCTATAGTAAATTTATGATATAGAGGATAGTAAAAGGGTAAAGGTCAAACAAAGTGAAGGGCTCAGCTAAAACCATTTTTGATCATAATATTCATAATCATGTTTGATAGCAGTTTTGCAAACGCTTTTCTACTTTTGTGGTGCTATATTTTGTGCTTCATTTACTAGATTTTGCATTTCAGAGGGTTATCTGTGTCTGTTTAGACCTGTTCACGTTATTCTTGTATGGTGTATGTCTTTGTATGTCATGTCTGCTTTGTGTTTAAGTATTTATATATGCCTAGATGATAACTGATATTCAATAGTGATGCCTATGTGTATTGTCAGTCATACACTCATTAACGTTATGAATGTTTACTTGTTATTTTAACTTGCTACTTTTATTAATTATTTATTTACTACATCAATTAATAATACCTTTTATACAGTGTCCAATGTTCAGTAAGTGTGGAATGGTTGTTGACAATCTCATCAAGGGTTATAAGTACTGCTAAAAGGTCTCCCAAGTGCTCATAGACCACCTTAGGAAAAAGGTTATCATTCACATTTTAATAAGATGAGTGATTCACAGGTAAATTAAGAAAAAACACCTTTTAAAAATATTTCTTTTGGGCTATACCAGAAAACAAAAGCATAGGGTTATAGGGTGTCATTTTTTCAAGGCCTCACTTGCCATAGAACTTTTTTTGGCAAATTTGCTAAAGAATGTATGTTTTTGTTTCCTCATGAACACCATCACCCATTCCTCTTTATGTTAAATGCCCTCCAAAGCCGCTTTACAATTTTAAGTTGCTATTTTGTAGTCCTCAATGTAGAGTTGCAGAACAACTTGTAGAAATATCCCCAAAAGATATCATGAAGGAATTAATTTGTATGCAGTTCTTTGGTTTATGTAACGATGTGTATAAGTGAACAAAGCTTTATTATGGTTCTACATACAGACATCAGATGTATAGCAGAGGCAATGACAAGTTAGTTAAAACATATTTATTTATACTGAATTGGGAAAGCTTATTGATTCTATAAATCCTTTTCCAGTTTGCAGTCTTCAAGTTTGGTCTTTGAAGTGGCCCCCATTGAGCCTATTCTTATGGAACTCTACAAAGGGGTCTTTAACATGCACAGTTAAAGTTGTATAGATACAGCTTATATATAGTTACCTGGAAATGAACATCTGTTACACTGATGAGCTTTGGTCCAGTTCTAGTATAAAAAATTAAATATCTTTGTATATACACACAATTCAATAGTCATGATAGTAGGTTAAAAGTGTACACAACTTTTCATAAATTTAAATTCAGTACTTAGATAATGATTGTACAACACTTTTAAAAATTCGTCACAATTTAAATTTGCCAATTAGTTACAATGATCATTCTATGAATTTTTAATGTAACGTTGCACATGGGAGCACAGGAGTCCTCAGATTTAAAGAATTTCTGAGGTTTAATCTATGATATCCTACACATTTTATGCACTGGGTTGTTGGATCACAGTTTGATTAAACTTTGATTGGATATACGCGCAAATAAATGTCTTCCAGATTGTTCACTACATCCAAAATGTCTGTCAAATTCTTTGGCCTCTTTTTTATTATCATAACATCTGAAATTTGTTTAGGTATTGCAGACTGGTTAAACAAACTGTCATACCTGTTTGCTGAATATAAAGAGGAAAATTGTTGAATGACATTCTTCACCACTTCATAACATCTGTTCACAAAACATGACAACTCCTGAAAAATATTGAATTAAATTTGAAGTTAATTTGCACAAAGAAAACCTGAAAGTATTAATAAAAGTATAATAACAAATTTAAACAAACTAATATTTTAATATAGCATGCATCTAAATAAGCTACAAACTCATAATGAGTTGAAGACTTGTTAACACGGGAATTCTTAGGTTTTTCTCCTCCCATATCAAAGATAGGAGTGTACCATTAAATTGAATATCTTTTTAGACTGCAAATTTAATTTTCAAAGCTGTTGGCAATAAGAACATAAGTAAATATACAACTTATTATGATATTTGTCTGTTTCAAATCTTAGTTAATTTTTTTTTGCAACATTGCAAACATCTTAGCCATTTATCTGACAGCATGTGATGTATAATGTACCTGTAATAGTGCCATCATTTTCCCCATTTGTATTTGAGCATCTCCATCTTGTAGACCTTCTTCAGGTTCTATTAAAAAGAACAAATAAGCTTCTAAACTACATTGTACTTTATTACACAAAATGTTTTTATTCAAAGAATTTTAAACTGTAATTGATAACTTAAACATGTACCTTTTTTACTTTCAGGTTTTTGTTTAACATTATTTTTATTTTCTAATTGTCCTTGATTATATTTATTGAAGTTTGTATTTTATCTACCAGGGCCTGATTTCATTAAATATCTCAAATTTGAGAAATCCTATTCTCTCTTAACAGGGTTGGCAAAACCCCCCGTTTTAAGAGTATTTCCCAGCCCGCTGGGAAATACTGGGAAAACCCAGGTTTTATTTTGTTTTTCTGGGCAATACTGGGCATTACTGGGTAATAAGTTTATCCTTATTAAACTATCATCAAAAGTCTTCATAACAATCAGTATTAATAAGTGCATGTATACTTTAAAAGTAACAAGTGTGGCCACTAAAAGTATGTCTCGCCTGCCGGCACCATCACTAAAATCAACTACCTAAGCTTTCATTTCTTGATATAAACACAAAAAGTGTCTGTATACCTAATAACAGATGCCTAGTTATTATACTATTCAAGCAATCCATTGTCCACACAAGTATTACAAAAAGTTTTCTATCTGAAAAAAAGACCTAAGTTCACAGAGTCACTGGAGCGTAAAAATAGGGTCATGGTCACATGGCATGGTGACAGTTGCGTTGTCCATAACCACAACTGTCTGTTTACCTAATATCAGATGCCTAGCTTTTATAACTTTCCAGCAATTCATCGTCCACAAAAGTCTTACAAAAAAGTTTTTCGGCCTGAAAAAGACCTAAGTTCACAGAGTCACTTGAGCGTGAAAATGGGGTCAGGGTCACGCAGCATGGTAACAGTTGGGTAGACCATAACCTAAACTGTCTGTATACCTAATATCAGATGCCTAGTTAATATACTTTTCCAGCAATTCATCGTCCACAAAAGTCTTATAAAAAAGTTTACGGCCTGAAAAAAAACCCAAGTTCACAGAGTCACTGGAGCGTGAAAATGGGGTCAGGGTCACATGGCATGGTGACAGTTGCTTAGACCATAACCTGAACTGTCTGTATACCAAATATCAGATGCCTATCTAATATATTTTTCCAGCAATTCATCGTCCACAAAAGTCTTACAAAAAAGTTTACAGCCTGAAAAAAGACCTAAGTTCACAGATACACTGGAGCATTAAAATGGGGTCAGGGTCACACGACATTGTGACAGTTGCGTAGACCATTACCTGAACTGTCTGTATACCCAATATCAGATGCCTAGCTAATAAAACTTTTCCAGCAATTCATCGTCCACAAAAGTCTTACAAAAACGTTTACGGCCTGAAAAAAGACCTAAGTTCACAGAGCCACTGGAGCGTGAAAATGGGGTCAGGGTCACACGGCATGGTGACAGTTGCGTAGACCATAACCTGAACTGTCTGTATACTAAATATCAGATGCCTAGCTATTATACTTTTCAAGCAATTCATTGTCCACAAAAGTCTTTCAAAAAAGTTTACGACGCCGCCGCCGTCGTCGCCGCCGCCACCGGAAAGTAATACCTATGTCTCGCCTTCTGCAACTTTTCGTCGCAGGCGAGACAAAAACTAAATAAGAGCACTATTAACAACAGATTTTAATGGTGAGAGTAAAACATAATTAAACAGATATAGTAGATTGATCAAAGATACATGTATAGAAATGACAAATGGTCTACAAATTAACATGATATGGCCATATACATGATACATGTATAGTTGTATACAAGTTCAATGGTTTTTTTTTAAATGCATGTATGTCTCATTCTTATAAATACTCAAGCCCTACATACATGTATTAACAATTAGACAAAATTAGGATGTTTTGATTACTAATCCTTGTTTAATTATTACATGTACATGTATATGGTTTCCCAAATTTGTTTTGTTTTATAGCCTTGGGGTTTTATAATTAATTAGCATAGATTAAACTGTTTATGAACTGTAATGACAATCAAAGAAAAAAAAAATAGCAAAAAAGTGGTGCAAATATACAAATTATTGGAATCTTGGTTTATTTAATGTCAAATACAAATGATTTATGTATTTTGTAGATGAGGAAGAATTTTTGATTAAATTTTTTTATTAAATTAGATTTTTTCATGAATAAATTCTTATTACCCAGTATTGCCCACTTTGACAATTTTAAGGGTATTGCCCAGCCCGGGAAAACTCGGGTTTTCCCAGGTGGGAAAAACCGGGCGGTCAATACTTTGCCAACCCTGTCTCTAAAGAATACCTATATAATTTGAAGAAATTCTCAAATTTGTGGAAAAACTCAAAAGTTAAGATTTTTAATGAAACCAGGACCTGGTACTGTTTGCTTTAGGATCTACCTACCCCCTTCACCATACAATAACAATGCATTATAAAACTTGGTTTCTGCTTCATGTTTTAGCTGCTGCATCTCAGCACAAAGTGCTGCAAACACTGTAATGATCTTGTTAAAAATCTTATTATCTGTTCTTATCAACTGTAGCAATGATGTCTGTTCATATGGCAGGAGCTTTAAATAAAACAAAAATAAATACAAATACCATAAACTATGGATAATTTGTTTATCACAGAGCTAATGTTTTTTTTTTCTCTTTTCTCAACATACCATTGTTCTCTTTCATACCAGAAATAAAACAACAAATATAAAACAAGATTTTTTTCCATAAGATATGATGCCAAGTCTGATAATATGCCTTTTTTCTGTAATCAATGTACAATAAAACTGATATGTATAATTTTTATAATGATTTTTGTTCCTATATGTATATCAACAAATGGACATGTGTATAAAGTATACTTCCTTCTTGGAAAACAACTTAAAAACCTGTAGGTTATCCTGATTAAGGAAGGATGAATGAATAAACAGACAGATGTACAAACAAGTAGACACAAGCACTATAATTATGCTCCTCTACTTTTGTAGGTCAGCCATAAAAATTCAAATTTGACATTCATTTAAACAATCAGCAGCTAGCTAGCAGTAAAATATGATTATAAAATGTACCTGCAGACTAATTGGGTCCAATGTCATGTCCCAAGAATCACCAATGGAGTCATCCAAGGCATCTTCTATTTCTCTCAGCTGATTAGAATAATCTTCAAGAAACTTCCCATACTTCTTCAACTGAACTTCTCCAACAATTTCTGTAAAAAAACCAACACATTGTCATTAAAATCATGGTAGTATTTTTATGAATAATTTTCTAAATAGAAAATAATGGTAAAATTTTAATAAATGCCTATTAAAATGAGTAATTATGCTGACGTGGAAATAATATCTATATTGTAAGGGGTCTCTAAAAACCTTAATTGAAATTGTTAATTGAAAAATTGAAAATGAACACTTTACTCCTCAAAATTCCCGCCTTCGTGCATGTTGACGTCACAGTTTGATATTCGATTTTGATCTTAAGAAAATCGTCTATTACAGCAATGTTTACAGCTGGAAGGGCTTACTAGCTTTCTATGCCGCATGGCTTAGAAAAATTGAGTTGGGACAGAAAGAGTGGTCGGATGATCCGTCTTGTATTGAAGTACCCATACTTACCCCTTACGTTACCTCAAAGGCGAGGTCCAGTGCACCTACTAAACAATTTACATCACAGAGGGAAGAAGTTTGGTTTTGCACCCTTTATAACCGCAATAGGTGTACGCATAAGTCACAAACCCACCCAGCCGTAATCCAGGGTAAGAATAAAGTCGTACAACATATTTGTGCCGTTTGTTGGAAAAAAGATAGAAATCAGCTTTCTCATCCCGAATGTTCTGATTTTTGTCCAAACTTTCCCAAGCAAAAGTGACTAGCTACCAACGACTTAAACCCAGATTCATTGTCCTTTTATCCTGAGTATATGAAAAATTCAAAATCAATATCAAAACCAAACACACTCGAACCTGTAATTGTGTCGAAAAGCAGCAATACACAAGATGATTTTTCTAGTCTTTCGACAGTAAGCAAGAAAACTTCCTGCAATCTCAACACTGACAAAAATTGTACAGATTCAGAATCAAAATCAGTGTGCTCCGACTGTTTTATTTTAGAGCATGAAATCATCTATCAGTCTCAATATTATAATTATGCACTTAGCAGAATTCCAATTTACTCAAGTCTAAACATTGAATTTTTCAAGTTTTTCTTACAAGAATATGCCGATAAGGACATTTTGTCTCTACTAGAGTTTGGGTTTCCCCTGGGGGCATCAAACCCCCATAACATTTTAAATTTTGATCTTAAAGAGAAAAATCATAAAGGGGCTACCGATTTCCCTGATCATATTGACAGTTATCTGGACAACGAAACAAAAAGGGGATCCGTTATCGGCCCGTTTGATGCTAATCCATTTGACCATGGTATTTTGATATCTCCTATAAATTCAGTTCCTAAGAAAGATTCACCTGAAAGACGAATAATTTTAGATTTGAGCGCCGAAGGCGGTGGTGGTTTGAACGCCTATATTGATAAAGACATTTACCTAGGAGAATCTATAGAATTAACGTACCCCAGGGTAGATGATTTAGTCGAGATAATAAAGCAAAAAGGTCAAGGTTGTCACATTTTTAAGAGGGACCTCAGTCGGGCGTATCGGCAAATATATATTGACCCTCACGATATTCATCTAGTCGGTTTCGTTTGGAAAGGGAAGTTATATTTTGACAGAGTCTTGTCAATGGGTTTGCGTTCAGCAGCTCAAATTTGTCAAAGAGTAACAAATGCAGTGACTTTTATTTATCGCTCGTTCGGCTTTCTTTTAATAAACTACTTAGATGACTTCGCGGGTGCCGAAGAACCGAAAGAATCAGAGAAAGCCTTCGTTGAGTTGCATAATCTTTTAATTTCGTGCGGACTCGAAGAATCAGTCCGGAAAGCATGTGCACCGTCGACTCGCATGGAATTCCTTGGAATTATTTGCGACACGATTTCACTAACTCTTGAAATTCCTTTGGATAAGCTACATGACATAAAGATGTTACTGGATTCGTGGATTTCTAAACAAACAGCTAGACTTAAAGAAATTCAATAGTTGGTCGGGAAGTTGAATTTTCTCGCATCATGCGTGCGCCCCGGTCGTTTGTTCATGTCAAGAATCCTTAATTGGTTAAGATGCGTGTATAACAGTCCGGGATACATTCCCGTACCGTCAGACGTTAAAAAAGACATAATGTGGTGGTATACTTTCTTGCCATTTTACAACGGAATTTCTATTATGGCGTTAGAAGAATGGTCTAATCCGGATTGTGTAGTTTCATCAGATGCTTGCCTGTCTGGGTGTGGCTCCTGGAGCCAGGGGGAGTACTTTCACAAAACGTTTCCGGATTTTATCGCAACCTTGGATCTCCATATTAATGCTCTAGAGCTTTTAAGTGTTGTTGTTTGTTTGAAAACATGGTGCCACAAATTGAAGCACAAAAGAATTAAAATCTTTTGCGACAATTACGCGTCCGTCCAAGTCATAAACACCGGTAAAACTAGAAACGAATTCATGCAAAATTGCCTGAGAGAGATTTGTTTCGTAGCCTCAGTTGGCGAGTTTGAAGTTCGGGCCGTCCATATTTCTGGAAGCGAAAACAGGATTGCTGATTTATTATCGCGATGGCATTTGGACGACAAATATGGTCAAGAATTTTACCGAACAGTCGCGAGTCCTAATTTTAAGTTGAACGAGGTATATGTCGAAGACGTAAATTTCCGATTTTCCCACGCTTGGTAACTTTATCTTTTATATTTCAGACGTACCCCACCTTTTGAAAGATTTGAAAGAAGATGTTAAAGTGTCTATTAGGTCCGCCTTTGCACACGGTACTAGAAAAAATTTAAAAGTGCATTGGAGAACATTTTTATTGTTTTGTAACTTTTTCAAATTCATAGCTGTTCCAGTCGACCTGGAAACCATTTGCCTATTTATCCAATTTCTAAGTCGTTCCTTTAAATCTGTTCCAGCTATAAAGAATTACATAGGTGGCGTCCGCACCTTACATTTGCTACTACAACTCCCGTTTCCTCGGCTTGATGATTTTTTAATTCAGTTGTTATATAGGGGTATATCAAGGCGTAATCCGCATCTTGTCAAACAAGCTCAGCCTATTACACCAGCTATTTTGTTTGATATAAAGCATGTTTTGGATTTTTCTAATTGTAATGATGCTACCTTTTGGTGTTTGTTTTTATTCGCCTTTTTCTTAATGGCTCGTAAATCAAATTTAGTGCCTGATAGTGTTTTAACCTTTGACCCTAAAAAGCACCTAACTAGAGGTAAAATAATTGTACAAAATGATGTTGCTATTGTTATTTTTGAGTGGTCAAAAACAATACAATTCGGACAACGAGTTTTAAAAATTCCATTAATCAGAAACCCAAATTCATGCTTATGTCCTATTCAAGCCTACGAAAACATGTGTACATTGGTTCCAGCATCTGAAGACGACCCAGCATTTATGTTTAAAAAGAATAATAAATTCACACCTGTTACATACATTCAATTTAATTCCTTTTTGAAAAACATTTTAGAGAAAACCGGTAGAGATCCGTCCTTGTTCTCTACTCATAGTTTCCGCAGAGGAGGGGCTACTTACAGCTTTCAATCAAAAGTCCCATCAGAGTTAATTAAGGTACACGGAGACTGGTCAAGTGATGCCTACTTGTTATACTTAGAATTTTCCTTAAATGACAAACTTTCAGTCGCTAGACGAATGGTTGATTCTCT
Source organism: Arcuatula senhousia (assembly GCA_963971305.1). Lineage (NCBI taxonomy): Eukaryota > Metazoa > Mollusca > Bivalvia > Mytilida > Mytilidae > Arcuatula > Arcuatula senhousia. The sequence continues at coordinate 21,874,381 of OZ020303.1, read as the reverse complement.
GCCCTATTGATTCTACTTTCAGAGGATTTCAGAGCCATTTTGATCTCGGACTCAATAGCTAAATATGTTGATAACATTGATGGTCTCACAGTGCAAAGTTACAGAGGAGCTACAGTCGCAGATGTCGAACTCAATATTAAACGTGACAATTTGCAGTTGTATTCTTACGATTACATCCTGTTCCACGTCGGTACAAACGACATTAATATTCGTACCATAAGTCAGATTATGCAAGCCTTCAAATTTTTGTTTCGGGCTTGCCGAAATATTGCCAGTCGTTCGACCATTGTCGTCTCCTCTATTTTACCAAGACTGGTTGACTTTAATGCAACCAAATTATCATGTATGCAGCTTAACTCGAATCTCGAGGAGTATTGCCGAAAGAACAATTATATTTTTGTCAGATCTTATAAAAGATTTTTGCATTCCGGGCAACCTATCCAAAGTCTGTATGCAAGACTAGATGGAGGTCTTCACTTGAATCACGAAGGTACCAGGCAACTGCGTCAATGTTTTATCAACACTTTGTCTCATTTATAATTGTCCTTTACATTTGTTACTTAATCTATTTTATTGATGTGTATATTTAGTTGTATTTCATTACTTAGTTTTTAGTTTTCTCTCAAATGAGTAAAATATCCTTTGGAGAATTCTGTATCCTTTAAGAAAGAAGTTTATTTCTTAAGGTTGTCTCCTGCAAGGGAGTAGGATATCCTTTGGGAGAGTCGTGGTGCGTTTGTTTAATGTTTTTTATAAGTTCTTTACAAGGAAGTAAAATATTCCTTGGAGATTATATGCTCTTACAAGGGAGTAGTCTATCCCTTGGGAGATTTCGTCAGTTAACATACATCTTTTTCATTTAAATCTCTTTGCAAGGAAGTGTAGTATTCCTTGGAGATCGGGACTCTTTCAATGGAGTAGTATATCCTTTGGGAGTCTTTTCGTTAATCTTTGATTTGTTTGGTGGGCTTGTTTGGCGGATATTTCTTAAATTTTTGATGCCCGCCAATAATATTTTCTTGTTTTGTAATAATGTTTGATTTATTATTTGTGTAAATTGTTGTGGTGTTTTATATGTTATACCGTCCTGATATGTTTGTATATTATTGTTTTTACGTCAGCCAAAAATTAAAATAAATTTATATTATATTTCTCTGTTAATATTTACTCAGTCTAGTCGTAATTGTAAAATTTTAATAAATGCCTATTAAAATGAGTAATTATGCTGACGTGGAAATAATATCTATATTGTAAGGGGTCTCTAAAAACCTTAATTGAAATTGTTAATTGAAAAATTGAAAATGAACACTTTACTCCTCAAAATTCCCGCCTTCGTGCATGTTGACGTCACAGTTTGATATTCGATTTTGAGATTCCCACCCGCCCTCCCTGTTTAAATTTTTATTGTATATTTTATAATATAAATTTCCTTTGTGGTTTGTTTTTTAATTATTGGCGGATATTTCTTAAATTTTTGATGCCCGCCAATAATATTTTCTTGTTTTGTAATAATGTTTGATTTATTATTTGTGTAAATTGTTGTGGTGTTTTATATGTTATACTGTCCTGATATGTTTGTATATTATTGTTTTTACGTCAGCCAAAAATTAAAATAAATTTATATTATATTTCTCTGTTAATATTTACTCAGTCTAGTCGTAATTAGATATGGAATTTAAAAGTGTATGTGACACACAAAGATAACTTGTGCATACATAACCTTCAATAAAAATTCCTGGTTTTGAACAGACCATATAAAATGTGGCAGAATTAAATTAGTTTTATTGGGCCCAATAAAATTGTAACCAGAGAGCACGATCCATAGCACAGTCACCAGGGATTGAACACTGACTGCCCCAGTGACAAGCCAGTCCTTTACCGAATGAGCTAAAGATTAAAACCTCTAGCCAAATTGATTGCTTACAGCTTTATATTTACCTACTAAAGCCAGTAACTGTCTTTTCACAAAACCAATAAAATCAACTTTACAAACTATGACAATCATTTACAGTATGATTTGTTATTATATTTCTTAACATAATTAGCACCTGTAAAACTTTTTGAGTAAAATATTTAAGAAGACAACATACTCTTATATGTTTTATAATAGCATAACCCCACTTTTTTCATTTTGGTTGGATATATAGGAAGTCATTGAAGCATGACCAAAATGTGCCCCCCTTTAGCAGTCAGTGGGCCCCCTTTATGAAATTTCTGGATTCGTCACTAGTGATCCTGTTCTATTAAACATGCTCTTTAATAAAATGTATATAAAAAATGTAAAATCACTTTTAGTGTCCCTCAACCCACAATTTTCCACATCAGGGAAAAAAGGAGGGGAGTAAACAGATATAGTATGGACATTAAAACCCAATAACAGGTTCTGTACAAGTTTTATAAAAGCTTTAAATTATTATCTCCCTTTCCAGTTTCTTGACATGCAGGGCATATTCAATTGACATTCCCTCCTAGGGCGCTCTGGGTAGATTTGTCTTTGGCAGTGCTGTAACAACTACTGTAGCAAAAAAGCATGTGCTTACACATGATTTTCACACAAAAAAAAAATGCCATTGCGTTGTAATGTCGATTTCATACGGGTGCAAATCAAATCTTGATGAAAAGATGGGCCATTCAAATGTGTCGAAATATAATCCTCCATACATAGACATCGGAAAACACAAGCTTAAAGACTTATCCGACAAGGAAAAAATGAAACTAATAGAAGAATGGAGCGAGGCCCATAAATTCTCATTTCCATTTTCGTAAGTCAATGAATTAACAATTTACATGGCTACTGCAATGGCAGATCCAGAAAGGGGGGTCTGCACGCCCCCTTTTTAAGATTTGCTACAAAACTTTAGGATATAAGTAGAATATAATAATTTTGGGCAATATTCGTCAAATTTATATAGCTCTGGACCCATTTGTACTAAGGACCCTCATTCCAAATAAAACATATATATAATAAAATTCTGGATCTGCCCCTGGTTTAATCCCTTTTTTTTTACCTTTTGGGATGTTGTGTCGCATGAGTCAAAAATATCTCCGAATACATGTACAAGATCCCAAAAAGGATTACCCCTGGTTATGGTTAGCTGATACCATATTTAATTAGTCAAATTCTTCCAATTTTAACGGGTGTCTGCATATAATCACCGTAAAATTCTTAACCAAAATATTGGGGTTTCCATAAAAGTAGAAATGGGGTTAAATATCTCATTTGACCCCTAAATTTGTCTAAATTTTAAAATTCTTGAAGTTTTGCTTAGGGGCAACCAATTGATTCTGAGGGGGGAGGGTGTGGCTGGCAGTTACGGTCGAGACTACATGTATTTATTTTCATTTTTTCGGGCCAGAATATTTATTTTCTGGAAATGATATATACTTAATTGAGCAAGAATCTTGGGACAGATTATTTATTTTCAAGCAAACAGAGGCCAGATTATTTATTTCCAACTTTTTCCAGGCCAGAATATTTATTTTGCAAAAACTGCCAGGCCCCCTCTCAAAATCAAATGGTCGTCCCCTCATTGTTGATGCAGTTATTGAATAATAGGTTCTCGGAAAAGGGCAAACGCATATTAGCCTTCATTTTCAATGAATAGACAGTGGTTTAAATAAAGTTCTTGTTTGATGATCTTTGATACTAGGTCTTGTTGGTTAACCAAACATAACAAATATTTTTATTGTTTTCCCTGTATGGCTTTAATTCATTCAATTGCATTCGAAAGTTACCAAAGTTGATAAAAATATATCTCGATATTGTGTACGGTTTCAAATATTTTATGACTTAAAATTGTGTTTAATTGCCTCCAAAATGCTCAAATTCGTTTTCGGTCTGGGGCAGCCCCCCCTGGACCCCCTACCTTGAGCGGTCCCCAGACCCCTTGCCGTCTGCTTACGCATCTCAAGATACCTTGTTACGCCCCTGCTTGGTTTAAATATAAAACAGAAGCAGTTAATTAAAGAAAAGTGTATATATGGAACATTTCCCCGACTGTTCATGTTTGTTGTCCCAAGGTCACTCCAGGTATCTATTGTCGAACGCATGCATAGATCTATATCTGTTGAAGTAAAAGCAAAATAATTAACCACTGTTGAAATTAAAGATTAAGGTCAGGTTCTGTACAAGTGCCAAACGATTGAGCTCAGAATTATGATGCAAAGTTTTATCAAAAATAGCAAAGAGAGAAAATAGTGTTGTAGCCGGAGAGCATGAATTACTTCACAAAATCGACATGTCTTGAGCGGGATTCGATCCCGGGACCTCTAGGTTTACAGTCAGGCGCTCTACCTCTGAACCAAAGAAGTACTTCCCTTGTTCAGGGATAAAGGCTGGCTATTTAAATCTACTAATTAATGTACGAAGGGGGGCAACCCCGTTACACTGTTAAGCTAGAAAGATCTACCTAGTTCGATTTTTTTTTGCACTTTTACAGAACCTGAATAATGTGTCGGTAAGGTCTGAAGACACAGGCGCTTGCTTTTATCAATAATGGTGGGGTCGAGTATATATAAATAAAGAGTATACTCTTTAGTACACTAACGTAAAGATCCATCATCAAATTTGTCGAATTCCCACCCTCCATCGACGGCCATTTTGGTCAAAATGTTTGATCACATGACAAATATCACATGTTCATTTGTTAGGGTGCTGGCTTCCTGTACAAAAACCTGTAACAACAAATATCGAATAATAAAAACAACTTGTTAACTGAGAAGTCAATCCCCGACCACCTTTAATATATATTTTCTCAGATATTTATCTAAATGAGAACAAAAAGAAAAAAAAACCAGAAACTCATAAAGGTTATAAATATGATCGAACAAAGAAGTTTATGGTTTGTGTGACCAAAATACCTGGCCAAAATAGCTAAAAATGCAAAAAAAAAAAAGCAAGTGCAAATTTATATCGATAAAAATAAAACAAATTTTGTTAAAAAGTTTCGTTTATTAGAACTTAAAAAAAAAACAATATAACCTATACATGGTTATTTTACTCCTCGGTTGTTCTTCACTCCAATTTAATTTTTCAGACTGAGACAGATCAAGTGCAGATATAAAAATGTGGGATTTCTATATCTCAGATAAAAATACAGATTCGGCTATGTAATAGAGTTTTTGTTTTGTACACCTTTTAATACCGAATAAATCTTTTGCAATGGACTTGTTTATGTTGCAACACGTTTGGTTGCTTGTCGCTGATTGCACTTTGGTTGTCACGTTTTTCTCTTACATCGAATGGTTTTGTCTATGCCCTTTGCTCAGTAACTTTGGCATCCGTGCAGTTTGATGTTTTTTTTAATTTTTATATTCCGCTGATCATATTCTTATCTAGGTTATTTTTGAACGTCTTTTATGGAATTTTTCATAACAAAACAGTTTAAGTATAATAAGTTAACAAAGAATTTCGCTTAGTAAACAAGTCCTTAATAGCAGTGAGATGCAAGCAATTTTCTAATGCTGAAGCCTACCTCAGGCTGCGACACAAGAACGACGCTGAAGAACAATAATATTAGCGCTATTTAATTGGTTTGTCTTATTATAATATTCACAATTTGTGGTTTTGTGTGGATGTATACTTAATCCATTTGATATATCTTATTTTTTAATTGGCAGTCTTAAAGTTCAAAATCGTTATATTTTGTATACCCTGAGTGAATAATAGAACTTTTAGTTGTATTTTTCTCAGGGTTAATAAAATCAATAGTACTATGATGATATACAATGCCATCTTCGCAGTTTTAGCCATGTCGGAAATATTACAAAGAGTAACATATATAAAAACAATTTTATTGTACATAGGTCGAATTGTTCTTTTTAAAAATGAATGGATATTTCACAGTCTACTGATAAATCAAGGTGTGGGATACACCACCACAGTACAGTTTATAAAGTCTACTTTACAATGAATTTGCTTTAATCCAGATACTAAAAACCGCGAAAAATAAAATAAGAAATAAAGTAAATGTTGTTGTGAGCGCCCGTAGAATTTTATCCATTGCCTCTCCGACATCCTGCCACGTAACATGGGTCCGCGAAATAATCTCCAAATGATTTACATTTTCAGAATCACTAACATCTTGATTTTCATGCTTCTTTGAAAAACACTCCATTGCGTCTGCCTCTTTGTTTCCACAAGTGAGTCTGTTAAGATTTGCGTCTTCAGTCGTCACGCTTTTGTTACCAGCAATCATTTCTTCAGATTTGAGAACCATCATGGTAAAAGAAACTAGTTTTCGTGGAACTCTGGTACTAGATCGTTTCCTCTGCAAATACAGGGTAATGATTATCCCAAATACTATAAGGCAGCTATACAGAAGTTCCATTAAAACAAAAACATTGAAGAGTGATAATGAATTGTCTGACGGTGGAAGAAGCTCTAAAACAGAAGTTAGGAACACGATGAACATCAACAGTAAACTTGTTCCAAATGATAGTCTCTCACCAGAATCTATAGGGACCAAGAACGATAACCCATTTACTATAGTAATCACCATAACGGGAAATACTACATTCGTCATAATAAAAAGGGACTTTCTAGTCAGAATGACCTGAAAGTTTATCTCTGAAAGCTCCAAGTCTTTATCCTCTACGACCGATGACTTGACGTTCCATTCAGAATTAGCGTATGTTCGTTCGTTTGTTATCAGACTTCGGGTTGTTTGTAACGCCAACAAGTCGTATTCGGCAAGTACAGCAATTGTCACACTACAAACATGTTCATCAATTGGGTAGAACATGACATTAGTTACACACGTAGTTTGCAGAATGTCACCAATGATCAGAGTGGCACTTCCATCTGACTGGTACACCACGGAATTGGTCTCACAGTCTACATCGCTTTCAAATTGATAAACAGACATGGAGTCAATAGAATTTCTTATAATAAGCTTTGGAAGCCAAACTGCCTGAAGACTTAGTTTTATGCTCTGGATGTAAGTATAATCCGACATCCGCCATTTTTCTTCAATAATCTGATCTTTCCACTGAATTTTGAATGCAGCACTAGAAGTCATCACTCCTGAAACAGGATTGAAACTTATTACAGAACTAAGGTACATTTCAACTGTAACTGGAACCACTTCACTCTGGTTAGCTCTTGGGTGAAGCACTTTGGAATAATTTGTCAGAAGTTGACTTTGTAGTTTTAAATAATCATCATAGGCCACGTTTTCTGTTGCAGATGTAGAGCAAAATACAGTGAATACAATAACTGCTAAAATGGTAAGCATTGCCTTTGCCGTCAGAAATCAGAAATGAATACTAGTATATAAGTCTTATTTGTACTCATTTGCGAATATTTTATCCGCACTTTTTATAAACATTTGCGTAATTGTTCAATTTTAATCGTTCTCATATGATGGATCCATGCACCGGATTTATCAAAGATAGCTATTAGTTTAATTGCTACGTCTGTACTTAACACAATTCAATCAGCTCTTTCATATCCCATAAATGTATTTTCTTGTTTGTTTTGCAAGGTTCGGGTAATTCCGATGATGAGATCCAATACAAATGGTTAGATTTTTATGACTGAGAGTAAATATCAGGCCATTGCAGAACAAATACAAAAAAAACAAAAAAACAACACTATGTTATTGATCATTGAGGAAAAATAATGGAATGCTAAAGAAGAAATTTGAACTTTTATTCCTATGACTCGAGATAAAATCCAAATCTTCGGTACAGCAACAAAAATTATGAAGATTGTTGTTTATGCATAGAACATGATATATTATTGTTTACAATCTATGCTATCAGTAAAAAAACAAACAAAAAAAAACAAAAAAAAACAAACAAAAGCAGTACAAAAGACCAATAAAAGTATGCAAAACCGATGTACTAGTATATAGAATGAGTGCAAACTTGATAATATACAAATCTAATTTCTAACATTAGTTTGGGTTCTTATTAAGTCTGTGCATGTTTGGCTTTTTACACATTTGTAACATTTTCGGACATAATCCTTCCTTGTAAACGGATAGACTATGGAAGAAGATGCAACAAGAATCGGGAAAATTATAAAAATTATAGGAGAGACCAAAAAAAAAAAAAACCACAAAAAAAACCCACAGAAAATCATCCATTCAACAGACAAGAAATTAAGGATGTTCGAACCCATAATAAATTCCAGAGTTATAACAGGTTTAACGATTGAAAAGAAGGACGTGCTTCAGAGGAATCAAACCAAGTAATCAATAGGAACACTGATTAGAGAGAAAACACAAGAAATTGACAATGAGGATTGTAATGTTGTTCAGCAAATTACCATGAAATACTGCCAGGGGATTTTTTTTTATATCAATTTTCAGGGAAAAGATACTATAGTTGACAAAAAAAAACCAATAACAAAACAAACAACAGAAAACCAAAGTTAATGTATCAAGGGATTAATAGCAGTTTCGTTTCACATTAATGTTTTTGAACTTGCTATGAACTTGAAAATGCTATTACTAATTGAAATGAAAGAACCCATTGGAGCACGCTCACACACCCCACGCGTCCACATTATGGACAAAGATTATCTACTAGTATTTAGAGTTAGGAATAAAAAGGTCAGAGAAATTGTCTTTCCAAGCTGAGAAAATCATATCGAAATTTAATTATTGTCTCAGTTCCAAGTTAGCTCGGTAAACAGGAAGAAGATGATCAACAGACCGGAAAATGGATCCCACCATAAAGAACCCCTACCTGGAGCTACATACAAAATATCAAAAGCCTACAATTAATAGTTGCTGAGAAATCTGTTACGAAAACTTTCGGACCTGAAAATTTAGTGAAAAAGTCTAAGTGGGGTCGTTAAACAGGAAGACTTCAAGGAGATGATCAACAGACATGAAAATGAATCCAACCATATTGGACCTCTACCTGAAGCTACATACCAAATATCAAATCCTATGATTATTGGTTGTTGAGAAATCTGTTACGAAAATTTTCGACCCTCAGAATTAAGTGAAACAATCTAAGTCGGCTCGCTTAACAGGAAGTAGATGATAGACAAACCAAAAATGGATCCAACTATATAGGACCATTACTTAAAGCTACATACCAAATACCAAAAGCATACAATTAATTTTTGTTGAGAAATCGGTTACGAAAATTTTGACCACGGACAGACTGGCGAACGGACATGTCAAAACATGATACCCCTTCGCATCTTCGTTTCGTGGGGGTAAATGGTGTTTTTTTTTCGTTTTATTTTTCTTGATTTGAGAATGGTTGAAACATGTACAAGGAGTAATTATAGAAGAACGGTGTCGACTTTATTTCAGTGTGCAGTGGCGTAGCTAGCCTTTTTAAAAGTGAGGCAAAACCGGCGAGGGGTCTGGGGACCGCTAAAGGTCCCCAGTGGGTCCAGGGGGCGAAGCCCCCCGTCCGAAAACGATTTCTAGCTATTTAGAGGCCACAGAATACGTCTCCTAACCATGAAATAGGTATCAAAGTCAACCTGGGTCTTGGTTTTTAAAAACTGAACAAGTGTCTAAAGAAAACATTCATTATGTTATCTACATTGAATTTCGAAATCGTTTAAACTCTAAGGGTTTTCCTATCCCAGGCCTGGCATATGTTGATCTAAGACATTCAAAAATATGATAGCAGTTGAGTATATTTTGGTTAAATATAATCATCATATTCCTGAGTTTTCGACAATTCGTAAATTGAATGCATTTACTTAAGTTGCTTTTTTTATCCGATGCCCACAACTTTGACATTCGTATTGTGTCGACTACTTTATAAACTGCGTTTCCAGTTCGCGTTAAAGCCATGCTCCTGCTAGGTATGGTAGCGCGAGTGAGCGAGTGGGTTGGTGTTTTACGCCCTAGCAACACTATATAGGGCGATGAAAATGAAGAGAGTGATAAAATGAAGAGAAATATGGAGTGTGAACAGTAAATTTCGCCGGAAGTTCACAGAAAAAGGGAGAGATGGGTAGGGGCGGAAAATTTAGCCTATGTGGTGTACTACTTGACTGTCCAAGAGATAATTACGTGCATGAAGCTTGCATGGCACTCTCCACACATGTTGGCCCACCTCACAGCCCCCGTGGACAAGGGCCTTCTTTTTCAGCCAGCTAGGGTACACACTTGGTCGCTTTATGGGCTGAGCACTAACACGATGTCAGAATTCCAAGACCGAAAGTCACCTCTTAGAACAAGCTTGACTCTGTTGCGGGCCTATTCGCCATCCAGGCCCCGCACGGGACGGATAAATAGAACGGTACTTTGTTTTACTATTTGTTGTTTCTTGTAAATACCGAGATTGCATAGATTTAGATGTCTGAAAATGTTTCTGGTTCTAAGGTGTTAATATACAAACTTTCTCATTTAGATACAGCTTTGTATAAGCAATTTCAATCAACTATATATTAATCTGCAGATGGGTCGACCGTAGGTTCTAGCTCTTCTTGTAATATAAAGTTATTTCAAAGCAAGAAAAGTATCATAGTGAAACTTTTTACCGACTAATCAAAGAAAAAAAAGGAACCAACTGAAAGTGCTGGTGATTGGACATTTGGTTCCTACTAGCTCAACATGCTTCCATCCTTAGGCTACGATTTCTTAAATGAAAAGTTCAGTTTTTTTTTATATTTACGGCCATTTTTTTTTTTGGACGAAATAAAAAGTGAGGAAACTGCCTCATTGCCTCAATGGAAGCTACGCCACTGGTGTGTGTATATCATAGTCATTGTCAAAGAAATTATACAAATTAATTGGCAGAACATTAGAAACAGGATCAAACGAGAGAGAAAAGGTTGCGTAGAAGTCTGAAAAGAAAACAGCAACGCGATAATCCAACATATACACAACAAGGGAAATAAATCTGTGTGTATATTTTGAAAAGTCACATCTTTTGTATCAATTTATTCAAAGCAATATGTAGAATCCTAAAATAAGAGAGAGATAAAAAAAGACAAGAACTCGTTTTTAATGAAAGTAGATACCTTTTTAGATTTTTGATAAAAAAAAATGATAATTTTGATATGTTGTATATTTTAAAAGATTACTCTTTTCAGGGGCATTTGAAACAGAAAATAATTGGAAGGTCGAAAACCTGAAGTGTGAATAGAAATGTAGGAAATGTACTCCATCTAAGTCGGAGTAAGGAAACGAAATCCAGCACCGAGGATATTGATATTAATACTTTATAACCATTACCCTGAAAGCATGTTCATCCGAATTCTACATTGAAAAAAAATCCCAAAAATCTAATCGGCTTAAAAAAATCCCGATCAGATAGAATTTTGTATAATACTAGGAAAAACCCGCGATTTCGCGGGAAAATCAATCGTCGAGTTGCTTTAAAAAAAAAAGATCACACAAAAAACAAAAATTTATACATTGCATTTTGCATGACCTTACATGGTTGTGAAAATCGCAAATTAAAGGTTCTACGGTATTTGTTACCCCACCTTTAAAGTGCACAAATGGCCAGTGGCAGGATAAATTTCAATCAATCGCTACGCAATTTGGTCAATTTATTGATATCGTTGAGCCTGATTTTACACGTTAAACAAAACAATATGCCGGATAAATTTTAAATTGGTGAAAAGTTACAATTTTTTTATGGTAAAACATTTTTTGCAAACAATTTTATACTAAACTTACCAATATAATCTATTATATAAAATCTTTTAAATACTTAGCATAACTGTGAGATTTTTTTGTACTTGTCTGAAAACGGGAAATAATTTCAAACATTGTAAAAAAGGGGGCGGACAAAATATCCAACCTGCACTGAAGATATTTTACCTCTACACGTACTTCTATTTTTTTAGTATTTTTTAGGCTAATATATAGATTGAATAAATAATTTTGTAACAATTTATGACCCATTACTTTTTCATTTACAGATAAGAATAAACTTTTTAGTCTCGGGCGTTAAATACCCACCCGGGCGCTTCCTATCGCTTTTTAGTGAAACTTGATCACACGTGTAATTCCGGAACGATGACGGCTATAGCATTTCCGGATCAATTAATTAGGTTAATTGGCAAATTGCAGACATAATTGCATATGGGACGTTTTCAAAAAATGTCCACTTTTTATCATGGCAAAATAAAAAAATGCCATGTTGATGAAATATCCTTTTAATTTGAACTACATTTTTTCCAACCTTTATAGTGACAGAATACGAAATATGCAACCTTAAATCCAAGTGTAATGTGGATAAAATTTACACAACTTGGAACATGGGTTACGAAAAAGTCCACTTCGCAACACTATTTTAAGTCATTATTTTTTTAACAAATTGCATCTTAAATAAAATTTCTTGACATTATATGTAAAATTCAGCACAACGCATGCAATACGACTGTTAAATTTGAAAATTTTAGTGCAAAAAATAAACTAAAACAATTATTCAAAGGCGTGATTTTTGAAACGTTAAGAAAAATGTACCTTTAGACTGAAAGCAATTTGAGGCTAATAGTTTTAATATAGTTCTAATAAAGTTAAATGATTCTTCAAATCAATCTATAAAGGACCAATGAAAAAAGATATGCTTTTAAATAATAGTTTTTCGATAATTTAAAAAAGTGAGGCACGTTGCATAGTGGACATACGTATGTTGCGAAGTGGACATTTTTTCACAAACTTCTGTTATTTTTAGACTTCGAGGCGCTCTGTAAATTGTTCGGTTCATTGAAACGATTTTAATATAGATTAGAATAGGCTGTGAAAAACATTATTATGTGCTGCTTATGATCTTTTTCTGCGAAATTCAAGTTTTTGTGCAAATTGTCTACTTCGCAACGCACTGTCCCCTATGCAACGAAATGTGTCCACTGTGCAACGATATGTGTCCACTTCGCAACGAAACGTTTCACAGTGGACCGTTGTAAAGTGGACATATTTACACATAAGTCAACTTTTTGTTTTATTTGAATGCCATACTAATATATTTGTTTCTTAATTTGGTCAGATCATTTGGTTTTCTTTATAAATATCGAAGAATTTGGTGCCTTTCTACTCAAATTCTTCAAAAAAATACCCGTTGCGAAGTGGACAAAACCAAAAATATTATAGTGAAAGGTCATACTTACTGCCTTCAATTACACACAAAAACAGCACCCTCGATTATGTTTTTGCCGCCATATAAATTTTGGTGGCGTTAGTTATAACGAAAAATAAAAATATTAAAATCAAGATGCATGAAAGATTTGATTTTCATCAATTATTGTTGTTGTTGCGAAGTGGACATGTTTTGCATGGACACACACTAAATTGCTTATAACAACGTTTAAGGAGAGACTAGCTTTAAGTAAAGACGTTTGTTTTAAACTATGACTGTAAGTCAGCATATATCCAACATTAAATACTTTAAAATTGATTAAAATTGGTTGGAATTATAAAGAGATGACTGAAATTATTTATATGGACACGATCTTGGAGGATATTTTGTGTCATTTTGTTTCAATTTTTAAGATTTTCTGATTACACATTGAACTTTACCTTATTGCTTTCCCAACTTAAAAGTACAACGAAAACAATGACACTTAAAAATATACGCAAAATCTAATTTTAACATCACTGTACATAGTGGACACAAAATTGGACATTTTTTGAAATCCGCCCATATGTGCTAATGAAATTTTCAAAGGGCACAACCATCCCCTATTTTTGATATATGAAGCTTAGTTGTAGCATTTGTTGTTTAGGCTGCAACCCGGCTAACAAAAAACGCTTCGTTATTTTAGTAGTATAGATAAGAAACACATCATCTCCATTAGAACCACATGAAGATTTTTTTCTCCAAGAAATTAAAGATGAAAAAGATGCTCATTAAACTAGCATATACGACTCGACCTACCTTAAAAAGATTGAAAAAGTAAACAGAATCCAGCACCAGCACTTCACAAAAAGAAAACATTTAGGATTTTTTTTTTCAGATTTAAAAAAACGTTCAAACTTTGTTGTCATTTTTATTTATATCCAACAAAGAAGATTTCGATCATTGGCCGTCCAAGAGAAGAAAACATTTTAGACTTCAAGCTATAGGATCGAAAAAGGGACCCAAAAAGTTAAAAAAGGTAAATGTAACATATGCAATTTAGGGAGACAAACCTTTTGCGGAACTGAATCAACAGATTATAACGATCATTGTTGGAGTTTGGTCAGACAAGTCTGACGACCAGGCTAGTGACTTTTTAGGGTCTTCTGGTCAACCAGCAGTGACCATCGACCCAGTGGTTTCAGAATTCAGAGTGTCAAAAACTGTTTATGGTGTTGTATTTGATGTACACAGCAGTTGCACATATTCTACGGAGTAAATTTTCTTCGGAAGGATCTGACTCATACCAACTTGAAGGTAAAAAAGAGGAATAATCACAAACAAATAATATTTACTAATAACTTTTATTCTTTTCTTTTACGCTCAAAAAATAACAAACAAATAATTTATCTCAAAGAAAAAGCATACCTTTTAATTAGATATCTAGATATTTACAAGCCTTTAGATCTTACAGTAGAATTGTAAAACTGAAATTGATCTTTGATTTCCTTTTAATGTTCAATAATGACAGCGAGTCGTCTTCACAAATCTGGTCTACTATCAATGAGTTGATAAAGCTTATTAATTGCTAAACATTAATGAAATGTAAATTCTATTCTTTGAAAACAATATCCAATCCTCAAGATTTTTTTATATTTGTGCCTATATAAATATATGCCTATACTTGTGAATTTAATCACATATTTTGATAAATAAAGCAAATATCACTGCTACAGGCTCTGCTAGAAGTTTCGATCATTGAGGTGAAAACTGCTTGAATATTAGCTCCAAATTATTTCCAGAAAAGGCTTTCACCGTTTTCTCATGGAAAAAAAGATCATCATTCTGTATTTCTGCATCGGACAGTTCTTAGTCAAATGTTCGACCAAAAACATAAAACATTTCAATAAATGTTCATTGCATTCTAACAAAACAATAAATGCCACAACTTTGGGAACTGCAAAAACAGAGCATATGACTGTTTGCGTCGGACTTTGCGGAAGAACAACATCGTGTGCATTTGTGACATATAGTGAAAATGACAACTCGTGCACACTATACCAGAAAAGGGACATAACATCTGAAAAGTTTACAACAACGAATGAGGTATCGCTGTATGTTGACGGTAAGTATTTAAATCGTTTATTAGCTTAACAAGAACATGCTTAGAACACATCTTATAGACATGTACGTTGCACTTACATGTTATTTAGGGTCTTCCTCTGCGTCGGTTTCATACATTGAGATACGTGTAAATGTTTTTTTGCAATTTATAACAAAAGTAATATTGACATATTTTGTATCTTTTCCAAAAATGATCATATTATATTTTACAATGTTTGTCCTGGAAAGATTTCTGACATAAAAGTCATACTTCTTTTTTGTGTGTGTACTTTGTTTGTTAATAGTTTTCTAACATACCTGCTCCTGAAAGGTTGATATATATACATTTCAGCATCGCAATCTAAAGACGTTTGTCAAACTGATTGGTACTATGAATCAACCTCGGGATTATGTCATTATTTTAACACCGGTCCAACGCACAGGCGTTTGGGTCCAGGATTTAATTTTATTATAAATAACGTGTATATAAAAGTTTTCATCTCGTCTATATACTAGTATATAGACGAGATGAATTTTTTTATATTCACGTTTTTATAATAAAATAAAATCCTGGACCCAAACGCCTGTGGTCCAGCGACATGGGAAGATGCTAAGGTTCGTACAATGTTACATATTGGTTAAGAACTGTAAATTACAAACTCGCAGACAAAACTATTGAAAAGCTACATAGATAAATCATCCGCACCCACCCAAAATCGATATAGCTATATTGATCGGTGTTTCTGGCGTTTATTGCATGGGACCGGCTTCATCAGTGGCTGTCCCAAAGATTTTTTGTAAAGGCTTTCATTGCTTTTCATCATTCTTGTTTGGACCATATACACCGAAAGTTTCATGACTTCACAATTCACCCCAAAAGGTGTTTGGTCCTGTTAATATGCAAACATAATATATAGTATAGGGTTTAAGTAGTTTTCCACTACGACAAGCTTAAATAGTATGTATACATGCAAAGATATTTTAGTAGTTAATTCCCTTTGCACTATATCTGTAGATGAATGGTAAGCAATGATAGGCTTAACATTTTTTTTTACATTCCGAATTCTGTTCTATAAACTTCCAGTGATTTATTAACATTCTTTTCAATTGTTTAACTGCAGGATTAAATCTAGTTACAAAAACAAGGTTTTTGCCATTTTTTTATTGACTTTCAGAAACTGAGGACGCTGAAGTTTATCAGCAGTTTGTAAAGCTGGATCTATTTCTTTTGATTTGTAATTTCTTGATAGAAGTTTTTCTCTGAAGAAATGAATTATTTTTATTCCCAAATTTTCTTCATTGGTATTTCTGATATGTCTAATTACTTCAGCTTTGATAACCCATGATAATTTACACTTAGGCTGACAGCTTGTCCTATCTATGTATTGAAAAGTTTTTGTAGGTTTTGTATAGGTTCTAATGTTTAACACTCCTTTTGAATGCCGTGTAACCTTTCAAATTTGTACATTACAGTACATTGTATCTATCATCAGATAACTCATAAGTGAATTTAAGATATTTGTGGGCTTTGTTGGCTATAGTAAAAATATTGGTAAGCTCTTGTTCCGAAGATTATGATCATCTCGGTATCTGGCACAAAACTATATCTTATATATCAAAACGTTCATAGGGTAGAAAATATTATCTATCTTTATTAATTTTTTCTCAATCGTCGATTAAATTGTAAACAACTGTTTGCAGGATGAATGCTGGGATATGGGTGGGTACCTCTCCGAAGTTAGAAGTCACGACGAATGGCTGTTCTTGAGGTCAAAAATTCTAGAACTACATGGTTTGTTTTCTTTTCATAATTTGTTTAATTGTAAAAGAATAAAACAAAATATCATATATAGTGGCAATGCATGTAATTATATCAGATATTGTGAATTGTATATATTTTAATCAATTTTATACACTGCTTGTACATGTGCTACATGTACCACTAAAATGAAAGTATGAATAAAATGCTGTTGAAGCATCAGTTAAATAAACTGTAGATACAAGTACAGTGTCAATACGAAAACATATTTATACATGTATTTTGTTTTTCAGCTATTCAGTTGTTTTTGTGTTTTCTTTTTCTTCGTTCTTGTTTACTGGTTTTGTCTTGCCCTTTCGGACATTCTGGTGCAGGTACCTATTTGGGCGGATTTCAAAAAATGTCCAATTTTGTGTCCACTATGTACAGTGATGTTAAAATTAGATTTTGCGTATATTTTTAAGTGTCATTGTTTTCGTTGTACTTTTAAGTTGGGAAAGCAATAAGGTAAAGTTCAATGTGTAATCAGAAAATCTTAAAAATTGAAACAAAATGACACAAAATATCCTCCAAGATCGTGTCCATATGAATAATTTCAGTCATCTCTTTATAATTCCAACCAATTTTAATCAATTTTAAAGTATTTAATGTTGGATATATGCTGACTTACAGTCATAGTTTAAAACAAACGTCTTTACTTAAAGCTAGTCTCTCCTTAAACGTTGTTATAAGCAATTTAGTGTGTGTCCATGCAAAACATGTCCACTTCGCAACAACAACAATAATTGATGAAAATCAAATCTTTCATGCATCTTGATTTTAATATTTTTATTTTTCGTTATAACTAACGCCACCAAAATTTATATGGCGGCAAAAACATAATCGAGGGTGCTGTTTTTGTGTGTAATTGAAGGCAGTAAGTATGACCTTTCACTATAATATTTTTGGTTTTGTCCACTTCGCAACGGGTATTTTTTTGAAGAATTTGAGTAGAAAGGCACCAAATTCTTCGATATTTATAAAGAAAACCAAATGATCTGACCAAATTAAGAAACAAATATATTAGTATGGCATTCAAATAAAACAAAAAGTTGACTTATGTGTAAATATGTCCACTTTACAACGGTCCACTGTGAAACGTTTCGTTGCGAAGTGGACACATATCGTTGCACAGTGGACACATTTCGTTGCATAGGGGACAGTGCGTTGCGAAGTAGACAATTGGCACAAAAACTTGAATTTCGCAGAAAAAGATCATAAGCAGCACATAATAATGTATTTCACAGCCTATTCTAATCTATATTAAAATCGTTTCAATGAACCGAACAATTTACAGAGCGCCTCGAAGTCTAAAAATAACAGAAGTTTGTGAAAAAATGTCCACTTCGCAACATACGTATGTCCACTATGCAACGTGCCTCACTTTTTTAAATTATCGAAAAACTATTATTTAAAAGCATATCTTTTTTCATTGGTCCTTTATAGATTGATTTGAAGAATCATTTAACTTTATTAGAACTATATTAAAACTATTAGCCTCAAATTGCTTTCAGTCTAAAGGTACATTTTTCTTAACGTTTCAAAAATCACGCCTTTGAATAATTGTTTTAGTTTATTTTTTGCACTAAAATTTTCAAATTTAACAGTCGTATTGCATGCGTTGTGCTGAATTTTACATATAATGTCAAGAAATTTTATTTAAGATGCAATTTGTTAAAAAAATAATGACTTAAAATAGTGTTGCGAAGTGGACTTTTTCGTAACCCATGTTCCAAGTTGTGTAAATTTTATCCACATTACACTTGGATTTAAGGTTGCATATTTCGTATTCTGTCACTATAAAGGTTGGAAAAAATGTAGTTCAAATTAAAAGGATATTTCATCAACATGGCATTTTTTTATTTTGCCATGATAAAAAGTGGACATTTTTTGAAAACGTCCCATTTGCTTCTATCAATATTTTATCGAGTTACCCATATAGGAGTCCTTGCAGCGGAAAACCAATCAAATGGTAACCGAAATGCAACAAGCAAAGGTAAACCACGGAAGATACTAATTTAGAACTAAATAATGGTACATGCGTATTAACAAAATTACCGAACTATGATGATCAATCTCAATGTCCAAGAGAAAAGACAAAACATGGAAGACATACCGGAAAATTGAAGATCACAATGGTCCTGACTTGGTACAGGCATTTAAAAATGGTGGGCTAAACCAGGTTTTGTGGCGCGCTTAACCTCCCTCTCTCATTGCGATCTTAGGGTCCGGTAGTAACACAAAACACAACACGATTGTGAAGACATAACAGGGATACTGAGGCTATCACCTCAATCTCCTCAGTACATCGATCATCCAAACACTAATCAAAACAATCACTAACCATTACGTTTAAAACAAAATTTTGAAATTATACCCCCACTCGTAAGAGAGAAGGCTATATTGCAATCACCTTGTCCGTCCGTCTGTCCGTCCGTAACAAACTTTCGTAACAGATTTCTCAGCTTTTACTGAAGTGATTGATTTCAAATTTGGTATAAAGCTTTACCATGATGAGTTTTATCGTGCCTACCTATTCCAGGTCAGTTGCGCATCCACTTCCTGTTTTCTGAGCCGACTTAGACTTTTTTAAGGGTTGAAAATAGACAATTTTTCGTAACGGATTTCTTGGCTTCTACTGAAGGGACTGATTTTAAATTTGGTTTACAGCTTAAGCATGATTAGTTGTATGGTGCCTCTCCTTTCCAGGTCAGTTGCTAATCTACTTCCTGTTTTCTGAGTGGTCGAGTGGGGTATCCTTAGCACTACTAAGTGCAACCCCTTGCTGTCTCCAATGGTCGATACCGAAGGAAGATTTTTAAAGGTCGTATGAGACGTATTCTTTTATAACCTTGGTCTAGTAGTCGGTCATGGAGACAGAGGTGTCGTGTTAAAAAATCAGAAAACTTTGTACAAGCCCTGACATATCGAATACATTGTGAAATACAGACAACATAAGCAGGTGAAGTAAGTATATTACTTTCAAGTT
This sequence comes from Arcuatula senhousia, assembly GCA_963971305.1. NCBI lineage: Eukaryota > Metazoa > Mollusca > Bivalvia > Mytilida > Mytilidae > Arcuatula > Arcuatula senhousia. The sequence continues at coordinate 21,854,498 of OZ020303.1, read as the reverse complement.
AAGGAAAACTAATAATTTGAAATTTAAGTCGTCTCTTTTATCGTCAATATTTGTACTGAAATGGCCACCCTGGTCAAATTCGAGATACAAGTCCAATAATGACGTGAAACAATTGGATTCGGTGATTTCTCTTATCTCCTACTCTGGAGGATATATTGAAGGAATCCATCTATCAAACGAAGAGTTATTGACGGAAAAGAAGTAATCAATATATATTAGAAAATCACAGGCGTTTGGGTCCATGATTTTATTTTATTATAAATAACGTGTATATAAAAATTTTCATCTCGTCTATATACCGTGGAAATAGTATATAGACGAGATGAAAATTTTTATATACACGTTATTTATAATAAAATAAAATCCTGGACCCAAACGCCTGTGTAGAAAATGAGATTAAAGGACCTTAATTGCCTCTTTCATCTAAAAAAAGATTGAATATAAAAACAAGTTGGCAAAGAGAGGGACACAATATGTGCCCATTGGAATGCCCATTCGTTGTTGGGACATCTTAACTCCAAATGTGACAAATATGTTGTCAATAAGCAAAATCGGTCCAATTTGTAACAAATTTTATCTTTATAAGATGGGTTTTTTTAAAAAAAATGTAGAATGATAACCTAAAACAACAAAGTTCCTTGAATAAGTAAAATCCTTTTCAAGAAGTTTTTTTTTCAAACGACGCATAAGTTTTTCGTGTGGCAATGTGGTGTACAACGGTTGAAAAATCGAAAGTTTTCAAAGAATGAACCTCAGAAAATGACTGGGATTTAGAATTATCTAACAAAATCTATTGAGTCCTTTAAAATCCACAAGATTGATCCCACTACGATTATAAATAGTGTCACAGTATGCTTGTTGTCCTTAACTGCATACAAGATCTTAGTAATTAAAACAGACAGCGCTGTTTTTGAACATGATAAAGATCCAGCTATATATCTTTCTTTGTTTGATTTTTTTTGTGTACAAATATGGTAACTCCAGTATAAAAATAATATTTGGTTTATGATGCGAACTTTATGAGCTTCTTCTTATACCGAATTTTGAATAAACCTTGGAATAAAAAAAAAAAATAGTAACATTCTTAAGATTTTTAAAATCATAAAATTGGCAAAGAACCAGGTTATATAAACTCTAATCAATTTTTCTGTTACCATGGAAGTATCAAATTAAAAATACTTCCATGCTGTTACATTTATCTAACATATGATTATGTCTGTGGAAGATTTCTACATATTGTCTCTAATTGAAATGAAGTGTTTGATTATCTAACTTTGGCAGTGAATAGAAACAGTTTATTTATTCATGGGTCGGAATCCGTAGCTTATCAGGCTTCAAGTATTATGCTAGATACAATGCAGACCCTTACAACATCACCTTCGGCAACTGGTTAGCAGGATATCCCGTACCTGAAAAGGGTGAAAAAGAGTGTGTTGTGCAGCGATATACAGAAGATTTTCAGTGGAAAAACATAAATTGTTCCCTCGCTAGATTCTATTCTTGTACAAAGGTAATATAACCTCTCCTACCCCTGAAATAAAAAGTTTATATAATTGTGACAATTATACCAGTATCTTTTCTTCATGTCCTTTATATTTTTTTTGTACTAGGTATATGTTCCGCATTTTAAAGCTGATTCAAATCATAACTTAGTTCACTACATTGACAGATTGCGGCTGTGGAATATAACATTTATTGTGTTCAATCGATACACTAGAACCAACTTCATGATGCATTTGAACAGCTCGAGTTTATATCAAATAAAGTCATTCCGTATTTTAAGCAACTGTTATATTACTGTGGTACAACATAACAAAAAAATTAAATAAACAAATCATATTGATCAAGAAATGTTTGAACAATATTATTCAAAAAATGAAATGGTTCTGTACAAACATTTTCAATAACAATGTATTCAATATTTTTATTTTTCTAATGTGTTTATATTTTTTTGTTTCAGCCAGGCCTGGTATGTATGTGACATCAGTTAGGATGCGGCACTTACTGGACGAAGCGACTTAGAATTAAAAATCAACATTTTCATATTTACTGCGCTGTGTTGGTAGATAAATATTATTGTGCTTCTAGCCACAGGCAACATGCAACTTAGTTTATTTTGTTATTAAAGGCGTGTAACAATTCTGTATTCATTTTTAAAATGACAACCATACATACCCGTAGTCCTTTTACCAAACAATTCTTTAAAATACTTCATGAGAACCAAGGCAACAACATTTTTTTTTAGCAATAATGATGCTGTAAAATGTTGTCCATGTTTACATGACGGATCTGTCGTACTTGCAGATAAAGCAGTAAATCTTTTTTGTGTGTGTGCAAAAACATAACACTGATTCGGGGATTTAATCCACAACTCGATTAGCTCTTGGTTTTACAAAAAAAAATATATATATCAGCAACACAGTTCAAGAAAGAAATTTTGAAAATCGTAAATCTTTTATTCTTCCTTTGGCTTATCTGTTGTGGGAAAAGAATGATGACAATTAGGTTCTTGTATTGAATTCCGAAATTTCTTAACAATAATTTCGTACAGATAATGCTTTATGTCTTTAATAGTCATAGTTGGTAGACCTCCAATCCGGTTAAGTACAGCAATTTAAGATTTAGAATTTGTTGGCTGTATGACATGACTTTTATGCAGTATAGATATATTGTTCAAAAAAAGTTACGCATAGATAGAAATTCCCCGTACGTGTAATGCAAACCTAAACAATTTCAAAACAATATTGCCGAGCTGTTCTGCAACCGATTTTCATGAAACAAAATCCAGTAAAAAGAAAACGAAAATTGTTTGATAAAAAAGACCAAAATCCTAACTTCGATGGTTTTTAAGATATTGTGAGTAGAACACGACCAATGTTTTTCACGAAACATTTTGCATTGATTTAAACGGGAAATTGATGCGTTAAATGAACACTTGCATGAGTTCTACTTGCAATATCTTAAAATGCAGCGAGGTTACGATTTTGCACACAATTAAACAAATAAAATTCTTTTATTTTTCTTTTTTTTTTTGGTTTTTATTTCATGAAAATCGGCCCATGGACTGGTAATATTGTTTTGAAATGATGTGGGTTTGTATTAAACATATAGGACATTTTCTAACTATGCGTAACTTTTTTGAAGAGTATAGTATAGAATCTTATCTTGGATATTTCAGATACAACTGTTTTGTAGGTAGAATGATTAGCATACGATGGCCTTGGTGTCATCGTGTGTCTTTTTTGGGGTTGTAAACCTCTTTGTAAGCGTTTTGTCGAAAATGAATTACTTGACAAGTATAATACTTAGACATCTGATATTTGGTTTACAGGCATGTAAAATGCTCTCTCGTTAAATACGGTAGGTTTCAATTGTATTTTCAGGATGGTATCCAGTATTTTTTTTAAATACGAATGATTATGGTACAACTTCAGGTGGAGTGTTTTGATATATCATCAAAGATTTTACTGTTGTGTCGATTTCTTCAACATTCCTCCATTTTCTTTTACAAACAGTTGTTGCTGTATAGTTTCACAGATTAACCAAGTTTGCCTAGTGATTTACATTGTTTGATCTATGCCCACTATTTGTACTTTATGATGAATGGAAAATATTATTTGTTGCCGTATCGAGTGGTCGACTTGCGAAAGGTAAAATGTCGGTTTCGCGTAACAACCCACAGATGTATTACTATAGCTGCTTATACTTGACAAGTATAATACTTAGACATCTGATATTTGGTTTGCAGGCATGTAAAATGCTCTCTCGTTAAATACGGTAGGTTTCAATTGTATTTTCAGGATGGTATCATGTATTTTTTTTAAATACGAATGATTATGGTACAACTTCAGGTGGAGTGTTTTGATATATCATCAAAGATTTTACTGTTGTGTCGATTTCTTCAACATTCCTCCATTTTCTTTTACAAACAGTTGTTGCTGTATAGTTTCACAGATTAACCAAGTTTGCCTAGTGATTTACATTGTTTGATCTATGCCCACTATTTGTACTTTATGATGAATGGAAAATATTATTTGTTGCCGTATCGAGTGGTCGACTTGCGAAAGGTAAAATGTCGGTTTCGCGAAGAGAAAACGAAATCGGTAAATTAAGAAAAACGACTGGTGTCGGCTAAAATCGATTCAATTTTCCTTTTTTACCAGTTTCGCTTGATTTCGTTTCCTTTCTAAATACAGATTGCGGTTGCTAATTTTACTGTTTACGTTTCCTTCTTTACCGATATCGTTTTTGTGCAGCTTCGTTTCGTTTGGTTACTTTTTGTTTCTCAGTTTACCAGTACCCGCAAGTGCTTATACATTCTATAATTAGTTTGTCCTCTTTTTTGACACTGCGTTTTTTTCATGAGTTTTCCGTCGAAAAGAATACTTTCTGGCAGGTTTTTTGAAAATTTTAGTATTTTTTAAAAATTGCCAAAATGATAGGTTTTATGTCTTTAATACATGTAAGATACTTATTAAAACATTATTGTTGTACATGTAGCATGCATAATTCCTTAACAATTATTTGAGAAAAGGAATGGTTTTAAATGCGTCAAGCGATATGTATTTCAGCATTTTAAAAAGGATAATAGTTCTTTAATATTTTTTTATAAATACATTGTCCTACATTCAATGGTATTTATCAATATATCATGGTCTAATTTACATTAAAAAAATATGAATTTTTGCAATTGTTTATGAATATTCTTATGAAAATACAAATTTACATTAAAATAATTTCAATGTGAAATTTGGTAATAAACATGTGAAGTATCTTGCACTTGAAAATAGACATGCGCACAGCAGCATCGCCCGCGTTTGAAAAATGCATGTGTAGTGATTATGACTGCCGACAGGATAGACACATTTTCAATGTCTCGGATATACCGGTAAGAAACTATTTTTATTTTGACAAAATGTTAGAAAAGAACAAATTATATTTGGGTTTCTAACGGATTTGATTAATATGTATAAACTATCATACTATTAAGACAAAATATTCTAAAATAACAAATGAATAATCAGACAATCAACTTCTCGTGTTCATGCACACTTATGTGATAAATAATAAATTTGTAAACGACAATTCTAGAAATTTGTGTTTATTTTGATTTCATTTGTTGATATATACATGCACGATATATAGAAGATATTAAATCAAAATAATTAAGCTGAGAGTAGCAAACATATTTCTTGTGTATTTAAAAACGAGTGCTTTATCTCTACACACAGATATCAAATTGCATCTACAACACTGGTCATGCTGACCCAAGATAAGAAAAATGTCTAACCTTGATACACTACTCGTAATTAGTTGCCACAAGAAAGTGCAATTAAGTGTAATGATTCTATCATTGAATGTTGAAAATTAGAAATACATAACGAGCGGTTTTACTATTTAAATGTTTTTTTTTCCCTTTTCAGATCCACTCACAATAATATACATACATGCAGGACATGCAGGATAGAAAAAATAATGCCGGCTTAACTTAATTAGAGACTTCAAAGTGTGTTGGTGATGTTAAAGGGTTGAATTTTATAGGTGGTTGAGGTAGGATATGAGATTATTTATTTTGCATCATATTCAAAGCAACAATAGATTCATTGATCTTTACCTATTATATAGGAGCTATTTGGTACTTAATTAAGACATTAAATTATGTAATTATTAAATTATTTTATCATAATAGACAACAACTTGTTGAGAGTCTAACTTACATGTACTTTTCCTGATAAAGTATAAGATGTTTATATTTATGCTTAAATGTATCAGTTAGGTTCAATATGCCTTATTAAAAGAAATAATTATTTCACTGCAGCTTGTGTATATATTTTTTTTTCTTGTTGGATAAAACAAATTTCTTTTACGTTTCAGGAAAACAATTGCATGCAGAATAAAGCATCTTGGAGTACGATGAAAGAGACCATATTATTCTAATTTAGTGAGAAATATGAATGTTATTCTTGAAAATTTCAACTGAGATTGAATAGAAATGAAACTTAAATTGAAATTTACATGGAACTATTAGTGAGAATATGTAGGATAAAGAGGAAATGGACTATAATTATTGACTGCACTTGAAACTTTTAACGGTGTTTGTTGAGTTTTTTCTTTTAAAATATTCTATCTAAATATATTTTTGTTTTTCTTTTTCTTTTTGCAAAAAAGTTTCAGCTAAATGAACGCTCGTTAGTTTAAACATATTTATTCAAATAAACATACGAACATTACATATACAAACATAATAACTGGCAAGGATTCGGAAACAAGCTTAAGCTTATACAAGGTCCGTCTCCTTAAACACATACAAAGTAAATAGACAATAAACATCTAGCACGCCTTATAATGTATGGGATTCAAAATATGTTGAATGGTGGTTAACAATGTGTAATAAGAAATTATGTAAAAAGAAGAAATAAAACGTACATAAGTGGGATTGAAATGAAGTGTAATTGAAAGAGCATTAATATAAAAATCTTTTGCTGTCTAGTAAAAACTTTTGCACTTTTAAAAATAGCTGAGTGTTCTGATCTAAAGTTAGAGCATCTGACCCATACAGCAGAATATCAGTAGTAAGTGGAATTTGAAGATTTAGTGAAAACAAAGAATCACGAATGACAGAATATTTATGACAATATAATAGATAGTGGGAAGTAGTCTCCATTTGGCCACAGGTACAGTTAGGAGTGTCGACTATGTTTCGTAAAAATAGATGGGCATTAAGAGAGCTGCTCTCCATACGTAACCTGGTGTGGAGTACTTGACCCATTCTACTACCGACGTAATAATAAGGTGGACATTTCTTGATATCACCTTTTAGGTGATTTTTCAAGATATCTATAGATGGATTTTGGCGAACATCGAGAGGAATTTTGTTCCATAACTTAATGGTTGAGGGTAGGAAATATCCAGAATACAAGTTTGTCCTTGTTCTGATTTCCGTCAAGTTTTGGTTTTGGCGCGTAAAATGCCGGTGACGATTAGAAAGGGTTTCCGGCAGAATATTTCTGAGGTATGCGGGGGTTTTCTCATGTACGATTTTATGCATCATTAAAACTCGATGTTTTTTTCGACGGTCTACTAGTCTCTCCCATCCCGTTTCCGCGTATAGGTTTCTAATCGGAGTAAGCTTCGTTCCGCCCGTTATAACTCTCATAGCTTCGATCTGAACATTCTCAATTTTATCAGATAGGTATTCAATGTTATTATCCCAAACGACGTCGCCGTATTCCAAAATTGGTCTAATAAACGAAAAATACATTTTCTCTAGTGAGAATCTGTCTAAAATAAGACGAAGACGACGAAGAATATTAACCCGTTTAAAAGTCTTTTTCACTATGTATTCAACATGATTATGCCACGTCCCGTTGTCCGAAAACCATATACCAAGGTGTTTGTGACTCGTGACTTCCTCTATAGTGTGATTGTTCATCTTCAGCGGAGGATGTACAACCTTAGTCGCTTTCCGTGAGATGAGCATAGATTCAGTTTTCTGCGGGTTAAATTTTACTAACCACTCTGATGCCCATCGGTTGACTTTTTCTAGGTCTTCGTTTAAGATGCCTTGTGCTGTATCTGGACTATCAACCGTAACGTAGAGACTAGTATCGTCAGCGAATAATTTGATGCATGCGCCGATATCAACTACAATGTCATTTATAAATATAATAAATAACAGCGGACCGAGTATAGAACCCTGTGGAACTCCAGCGTTTATAGATGACCAGTTGGAAAACGTTCCATTTAAACATACGCGTTGTTTCCTTTGACTTAAGTAGCTAACAAACCAATCTAGCACTTTCCCAGAGATACCGTACTTCTGTAATTTAAAAATAAGACCCCTGTGCCAAACACGGTCAAAAGCCTTACTTATATCACAGAATACGACTCTGACTTCCTTTCCACTGTCCAGAGCTTTACCAAACGTATTAGAAATTTCAATAAGTTGGTTTACTGCGGAATCACCACGCGTAAAGCCAGATTGATTGGAGGTGATAATCTTTTTGTCTAATAAATAATTATGCACGTACTTATACACGCATCTCTCCATACATTTGGAGATTATACTCAATAATGATATGGGACGATAGTTTTTCACCTCCTTGTCATTTCCGGCTTTAAAAACAGGCGTGACATTAGCTCTTTTCCATTCAACGGGAAAAATTCCGTTGTCTAGTGACAAGTTAAATAATCTACACAGAGGGGATTTCAGAACAGACGCGCCGGCCTTCAATAATCGCGGGTTTATAAGGTCCGGTCCACTCGCTTTACTTACATTAAGGTTAATAAGCACGTCATTGACATCCGAATCAGAAATAACTACGTTTTCTAATGGTTGATCGCACTGGACAGGGTCGGGAAGAAAGGCGTTTGAATCATCGAGAATGGTTTGAGAAGCAAAGAAATTGTTAAATTCGTTCGCTTTCTCAGTATCATCATAAATCAAATTATCATTTCGCAATAAGGGCGGAATTCCGCTGGTTGTAGATTTTTTAATTCCGGAGATCTGATTACAGATCTTCCACCAGTTCTTTTCTGTCGGTTTGCTGGTGCTGAGTTCATTTATCAGGTTCGTCTGATAATCGTCACGAGATTTACGAATAATCGAGGTCAGTTTGTTGCGAACTGAACGAAATTTGGCCCAGTCTGCTTCTCTATTAAATCGCTTAGCCCTAGCATGCACACGCCGCTTCTGACGAATAACTTTTTTGACATTACTTGTTAGCCACTTCGGATCGGTCTTACGAATCGTAACGGTACGGTTAGGAATTGATATATTAGCTGCATGTAAGATGCGCTCAGAGATGTTTTCAACGATCACGTTTACATTATTACTAACAAACATCTCGTCCCAGTCGGTTTCGGAACGCGTCATAGTTTCCACGGTCGTAAAGCCAAACCTTACGTTTAAAGCTTTTACACGTCGGTTTCGGAACGTTTATTATTCCAAATACTGGACAATGGTATCGTATTTGGTCTAATAAAGGGGGCATAACACCAGCATATGGGACAAAATCCACACTACTAGTGATAATCAAATCTATAATGGTCGACGAGTGCTCAGTAAAATTGGTTGGGTCTTCTATCATTTGATCTAAGCTATAAGTTGTACAAATACGTTTCATCTTAGAATTATTACACTGTTGGTTATCATTAAAATCTCCAGTGATAATAACATGGTCACAATTAACATCATTGACAGCCGACTCAATAGAACTCTCAACTTTATTCCAAGTTTCAATACCACTTTGTGGAGGAACATAAAAAGTTCCATACAAAACTGATTTACTACCAATTTTAACTTGAATCCATATAACCTCTACTTCAGGTATCTCTAAATCAATGCGTCTAAATGCATGAATGGTATTCTTAACATAGACAATGACACCTCCCCCGTTTTTGTTTACCCTGTCTTTACGAAACGGGGTTTGGAAGTTGAGAAGTTCTACAGAATCTTCATCATTCGAGTCATTTAACCATGATTCAGAAAAGGATAATATATCAAAATCGTTATACTCTACCGACAAAAGATCTAATTTTGGAAGTAAACTTTGAACATTAAGATGTAAAAACGATACTGAACTTGAAAGCATTTCATAAATATGTGAATACTCGGACGAAGAAAATGAATTTTCACTACTATTATCATCTTCGTGACCAATTGGCCCTGGGTTTGGATGTATTCCACTTATAATTAACAGCATTTCTATAATAACAAATAATATACATGTAATAATGACCAAGTCTGTCACAGTACCAACAGGTGCTTGAGGAGACATATAACATTCTTTGCACCCGGCATTAACCACATTTAGATCAACAATAAAACATAATAAAATAATCAAGGAAAAGGCTTCCTGCTTGTTCCTAGCATTTACAAAAATACAAAAACAAAACACCTCAAACAACGAAAATGCTCTTTTATATTTCAGTGCAAAAGTAAAAAGGCCAACTCTCATTCTATATTGTTCTATTCTTATACCCATTATGTAACACCTGTCTGGTCATAAGAAAGGTGAGAGTGGCCGTAAATTGTACATAAAGTAATTGAAAGCACAATTCTTACTTGTACATAAACCAGCAGCAAAGCATTAACATATAAGTACACTTCATCCCAAGATTTGTAATTTGTATATATGTTTACAAAAAGTATGAATAAAAAGGAGTAAACATGGCATAAAAAGATCATGTGAAAGGGTAATGGACTTTAATCAGTGAAACAAATATTCAAAATTTAAATACGAGTTAAGGAACAAGAAAAGAAAAAAATATTATAGTTTCACTTTATGCCAAAAGAAAGATAACTATTAAAGTTTACTATATATTTGTATCACGTGACTTGCCTAATTGGTTTGAAAGGCTTGAGTAAGCACAAATACTATAGTATTTACATGGGGTCATTTAAATATAACCATAACGCTTGTAAATGAAAATAAAACATGTAAAATAATATACATAGTAATCAATGCATTTGTTACAAGTTCGAATGTTTATTCAGCATACCATGTACAAAAGAATAAAGTTATAATATTTATGGATTGGAGACTGATTCATGAAGTGTAGCTTGCTTCTGGGGGGGGATAAGCAATATTAGCAGCCATGGGAAAGTTGTCCATGATGTACTTCTTCAATGCATAGTCAGTAGTTACACTATTCACACGGTCGTGTCTGTCTTTAAGGAAGATCTTGCCATCTGACGTCCATGTTTGCGATATGAATCCTTTCTTCTTTAATTGGTGGGCCCTATAGGCGAGAGTGTTTCGGGTTTTCGTCAGGTCTTCGTTGATCGCAACCCGGCTAAAGTTCTCAGAATCCTTAAGATCCTTACTAGATTTCAGGATACGACGTTTGGTTTCCCTGTCTCGGAGACGAACAATGATTTGTCTTGGCATTGGCGGGCCTTGGTGTTTGACATTCGGATTCCCCACTCTATGCGACCGTACAATATCACTATCCTCAAAATCTGTATTAATAGACTTTACTATTTCCATCACGATCTCTGTTGTATTTTCCCCTTTTGTTTCGGGAATCCCGCTTACTCTTATCAATTCACGTCGACTATACTGCTCAAGGGCATCTACGTCAGCCCTTAGTTTAGAGTTTTCAGTTTTAAAGTGTCGATTTCTTCAAAAAGTGGACGAGTCGCTTCATGTATACATGCTTCTATCTCTTGTTTTAAACATGATCTTATAGTACTAGCAATCTCTTCATGTATGACAGCTTTGAGCTGTACAACAATATTTTCAACGTCTGACTGCTGCAGTGCAAAGGTTGTAGCAGGGACTGTAGGCCATTCCGAGGAGTCTGTTTGGGTTGGTGACAACATAATGTTCTGTTTTTTTTTTTTTATATCAAATCGTTCAGGGGGCGAAGGTTTACTTTCCCTACGGATGCGTGATATACTTGGAGTATTTGGTAGGCCAAGACTCATTGAGAATATCGAGAGATTCGTGAACCATCAATTGTTTGTTTACACTAGGCCCTACCTGTATTAACTAAAGTTCAAAATTTGGGTCGCATGGTCCTGAACACCGGACAGGTCATTATGCACGTGTTTGATATAATTAGCAGAGAATTCCAATATATATTGGTGCGTCCTTATTCTAAGAAAGCCACTGATATAAAGTCCATTACGAATGCTGAGTTTACATGGTCATATTCCACCTTTTCCACATATTTTGGTCAACGTTCAAAAACAAGGCAGCCATTGGCTTGGGCAACGCTCGTTGATAGTGTATTTAAGACTTGTCAGAGACGATCTATCTGGAAGATCTAAATGCCATAATTTCTTTCCACAAAATATTTATCAAATTGTTTTCGTTAATTTCTGAAATGTTTTAAGATCGAGATAAAAAAAAAGTATGAAAATTTGAAGATTGTAGACTGCAGACCCCAATTAATTCCCTTTGCGCTAGTGGTCTACGAATATAGTTCCTAATAAAATTGAAGGTGTATATGTAACAGTGTGTTCTTTCCACCAGTGTATTATTTCCTGAGGTTAAGTTACACTAGTGTAAAATTTCCGATGGACTTTTTGCACTAGTTTATTTCTTCCATGCATAGTGTAGATTTTCCACAGTAAAATTTGTATCTTAAATTTTGAAAAAAACACAATTAAGTGTAAAATTTGTATATGGCATGTAATAATATTTCCTACTCAATGATCTTTATTAAAAGGATACAATATTTACAATGGAAAATCTACTGTGATTTTGAATGGAAAAAATAAACTAGTGCAAAAAGTCCATAGTAAATTTTACACTAGTGTAAGTATTCCATAGGGAAAAATTGTGTACACTGGAAGTCAGGTGCTGAAAAAAATTATAACTAAAGTTAATTATCTCAGTCAGGGGTCACATTTTAATAATTTTGATTTCTTGAAATTCTTGTCATAGCACAAAATACACTAGTGTAAAGTGTCTGTATTTAACACATTTTGTACGTTTTTCTTCAAACATAATTTAAAAAATAAATTCAAATAGTGTTTTATCATTATATTTTTTTTATTTACTAATCATTAACCATCTATACCTGGAATGTAAACATGATAACTATAATATTTATAGGAACAAATACATTACACTAGGTATAACCAGTGTATAAAACTATTTCAAATACTCTTACCAGTACTAGGAATTTTAATTAACATGTTTTTGATATTGATAATGCCCTTCAACTTTCCAAGATCTATCCTATTATAAATCAATACCTATTTTAGTCCAGCATGTACTTTAAAAGTCCTTGATACTTCTGTTGCACCACTGTTCAATGACAGTGTTATTTATGAAAAGAATCTTTGTCATTTAAAACTAAAAATTAATCAATTAACTTACCTTGATTTAAACATACAGGTGACATCAATATAAACTTTTGATATTATTTGTCATGTGATGAAAACAAAAATATAAACAAAACTTACCTGTGTTATTATCAGTTTTACACTATTTATGGAATACTGACACTAGAATAAAATTTCCTAGTGGAAAAACTACACGCCGGAATA